>OX451738.1:1193491473-1196150292 GCA_948472305.1 Vicia faba
CATAAAATATCTCACTTAAGGATCCGACAATTGATCACCTTATTGTACAACAAGGATCCCACTTAAGGACTCAATAATTTATCGCCTCGTTCGACAAGAATCTCACTTAAGAATTCCGCAATTGATCGCCTCATTGGACAACAAGGATCCCACTTTAGGACCTAACAATTGATCACCTCGTTGGGTGGAAAAGATCCCACTTAAGGATCCAATAACTGAATGCCTCATTAAGCAGAAAGGATTGCACTAAAGGACCTAACAATTGATTGCCTTATTGGGTAAGGATCCCACTTGAGGATCTAACAATTGATTGCCTCATAGGGAGGCAAGGATCACACTTAAGGATCCAACAATTGCTCGCCTCGTTGGGCGCCAAGGATCCAACTTAAGGATCCAACGATTGATCGTCTTGTTGGCGACAAGGATCCTACTTAAGGATCCAATAATTGATCTCCTTGTTGGGCGGCAAGGGATCCCACTTATGGATCCAACATCTGATCACCTTGTTGGGAGACAATTTTCTCAATAATTATCTAGTTTCCTATAAGGAAATGGATAGCCAAACATATGTATTTTAACATAATGGAAAGCGAGATTCCTCATTAAAAACCCATCGCTCTGTGTAAGAGCAAAAAAGGCAAATGAGTGTTGCCTCATAAAGTAACTTGTTCTTAACAATTGGCAGAGATACAATACTCGTCCATAACACTAAAATAATCAAACAATATTAAATAAAAATAAATGGTAGCTATGTTGAAGTCTTTAGGGGGTACATCTCCTAAATCTTTAGCCTTAAACCTTTTTAGAGGTTAGGGGGGAGGTTTCCCTGCCTTCTTGGAATTCCTCTGGCGACATTATTCATGAGCTTATCTTTCTAGACTTTCTGTCCTGAGTGCAAACTCTCTTCAACCTAAGGATTTTTGCATAACATGTGTTGGAGATCTCCTAATCTCCTTGGATAAACACTACTCTCCCATTAAGGAGTGGGTACTTCATGCACAAATACATAGTATACAAGACAGAGCCCATCCGGTTAAAGGTTGGTCGCCCCATAATCATATTATATGAATAAATGGGCATCGATAACTAGATACCTAACATTTATCTCCTTAGCTTGATCTTTTTCTCCAAGGTGATCCTCAAGGTGATATATCCTTTTACATGTATATTTTTTTCCTGAGAATCATACCATTGATCCTCTAAAAGGCTTTAAGACTTTCAAGTTGAGGCAAAAGTCTTTCAAACACATTCTAATATAATATACGTGCAGAGCTCCCTGGTCGGACAAACACACTTTTAAACTCCTAGTCTTCACATTTGACACCAACAACCACGGGATCATCGTTATGAGGATGAATGTGAGCTTCTTTTTTATGTTATGAGGAGATCACAACTTTTTGGTGCTTGGATCTCGCTTCCAATCTTAATTTCATGAAGGTTTTTTACGCCCAGGATATGGTAAGCGTACCTTTTTTTGGTGAACGTGTGTCATGTAGCTTTGTTGTCCTCACCCTGATGCAACTTTTTGTATTTGTTAGGTCTAGGGATCCCAACATAGTCTCGCTCATGCGAGCTAGAGTTGTCTAACGAATAGAAGGAGTCACCCTTCACATATTTCTTGAGGTGCCACTCTTGTATTAGTTTCTCGATTTCCTTCTTGAGCTGGTAACAATCCTTAGTGTGATGTCCTTTTACCTTGTAGAACTTGCACCCTCTTACTAGTTCAAAATCCATCAAGTCCGTCTTAGGAGTAGGCGGCGTAGGGATGTTGTGCAAGTGGAGTACATCACACCATATTTGCTCACAGCGAGTGTTCAAAGGTGTGAAGTTCTCAGTTTCCTTACATACCCCTTTAAACTCCGACTAGTCCTTTATGGGTGAGGTATAATTACTCTTCCTCTGATAGTATGAGCTTTAGGCGAGTCAAGCATACTTCTTGACATCGCGTCCCTTCTACCAGCATTATTTTCCTCTCTCTTTATGTAGCACTCGGCTCTGGTAACCATTTACACCAACGACAATGTTGGCTTATTAGTGAGGGATTCATTAAAGTGTATTACCTTAACTACATTTTGGAATGCCCCCACAAAAATATCTTGGTTAGGTGGGATGATCCTGATGGTGGCCTTGTTGAAGTGGGCGAGATAGTTCCTCAGCAATATTGACAGACCTTGGTGTATATTAAACAGACTGGTGGTGGACATCTTTTTGTGGCGACTGGTGACGAATTAATGCACTAGCTTTTTTACCAATTCTTGGAAAATATTGATATAGGCACATGGTAAACCCATATACCATTTGAGGACGGTCTCATTGAAAGTTCCAGATAGAAACTTGCACTTCAAAGAGTTGAGAACTCCTATGATGGCCATCTATGTATTGATGGAGGTGACATTTTTGTAAGGATCGTTGCACCCATCAAACTTAGCCAAGGAAGGAGGTTTGAAACCTTTAGGGACAAATTCCCGTCATGTCTCTGTTTACCTAGGGATTTGGTAAACAACCGCTGATCCTCCAAATGGTTACTTATTTGGTTACTCGCAGGATCGATCAGATTGATCCTATGGACATAGGTTGATTTTGAAGTTTAATTAATGTGGATAAGGCTTTAAGTAAATTGTTTAAAGTAAATTGCATAAAGGAAAGGCTTGGTAAAATAAACAAGGCTTGAATGTAAAGGTTCGACAGGAATCTTAAAGGGGAAAAGCATGTAAAATACTGGAAAAGTAAATGACTTGAATTGATAAAATTGGTGTTTCACACATACATTTCTCAACAATTCGTTCGCTCACACTGGGTACTTGAATCTAAATGAGTGACTATGTATCTATTGTGAACACACGCGAGAAACTACACGTCTACTCCTATTTATACAAAAACATTCCAAGTAACCGTCGGGCAGTTACACTGCTTCGAGATCAAGCCACTTGGCACGTTCTCCATGCTCGACGCTCCAGATCCTTGCACGTTTGCACGTAGTAACTGCTGGAAACGGTTTTCCCTCCAAAGCTTTGAATTTCAAACTGTTCCACTCTGGATCATCGAACACCTTCATCAAGAGACGTCTTCGACGAAAACTCCTTCGACGTCGAAGGCAATGAGCCTTCCTCCTTGGAAGAAATCTTCTAAGTTATTTTGCCATCTTTCGACGGGCACTTCGACAAGCTTAGCCAGTCGAAAGCATCTTTCAGCTTTTAATGGCTGCCATCAATCAAAACAAAGGTGTCGAATTTAGGAGCCAACAAATTGCCCCCCAAGAATGCCTTATTTCGACTCTGAAAGAAAAAGGCATTCTTTGAAAACGCCATTCGACACCCATTTTTCCACGCTTAGTCACAAGTTAACTTGTGCACTTTTGTTGCTTTTTACCAACTATTGGCAATCCCAAGAAACCATCATTGATTTGATCCTAGGACGTCACTGTCAGTACGGCGTGCAGAATCAAACATCACTTCATAATTTGTCATTATGACAAATTCAAAAAACGAGGACGCACGCTGCGTCTCTCTATTTCTGCAGAAACGGCCAAAACAACAGGATGCTGCCACGCGTCCCACTAATTCCTGCAGCATTAAATGACATTTAATGTCCTCGTTATTGGGAACTTCTCCCACTACTATAAATAGTAGTGAATATCCCACTATGAGATTTTTCACGCAAACTAGCCCTCAAACTCCCTTGCTTTCATACAAACTTGTTCTCTTTGCAGAAAAAAAAACTCTTCCTTTTCCAACTTCATCTTCATCCTCAACAATGGCTTCTGCTTCCACTGCCACCAAGACTAACGCACCAACTGAACAACTTGCTAAGCCCAAGGTCTTTGTTACTGCTCCGGTAGTGAACGCTACAGGGAAACGAAGGGTCCCTAAACCTTCTGACATCTCCGTTCGCGATGCTTACTCGCGTCACTTGATGATCCCGGTTGGGTACTCCAACCAGATCTTCGCAATGTCTGGACCCATGAACCCAAGCATCTCTGAAGCTCTGAAGATCAAGAGCTATTTTCCCATCGTCGAGAAACTCAAGCCAGTAGCCTGTGCTAAGAAGGATGCAAAAGACAACGAAGACCCTACACACGAGAAGATCGACCTTCGATTCTTCAACAGAAGTGTTAGAGTTTTTAGGTCTTGCCCTAATCTGACCTCTGACTATGTTGCTTGGCTAACAAAGTTGGAGAAACATCAAACTCCAGTCTGGAAGGAAATGGGAATCTTTGACCTAGTAATGCTGTCGAAGACAGGTTTAAACTACTCCCCAGAGATGCTTATAGCTTCGATGCTGTTCTGGGATAACTCTCACTTCACCTTTCACCTTCCATGTGGGATGTTAACCCCCACACTCTTCGACGTAGCGGCCATTACTGGCCTTCGACCAACCGGAGATTACTTCGACCCGGAGGAGATGTCGGAGGACCAAATTGGCTTTTCTGAAACCAAGCCAACATTCACCACCTTTATCAACCATTATCACGACAAGTCGACGGATACAGTGTCGGATGTCGAACACATAGCGTTTCTAGCCTTATGGCTAACTCGCTTTGTGTTTTGTTCGAAGTCCCTACAAGTGACCAAAAAGATGGTCACTCTGGCCACCCAACTGCATCACCGCCAGAACATCTGTCTGGCAGAACTGATTCTGGCCAGTCTTTATGACTCCATCAGCAATGGGGTCACTCTCTTGAAACATGTCGAAGATAGGAACAGTTTGCTACTCGCTGGGCCTTTCTGGCTACTTCAACTGTGGCTTAACGCCACTTTCGAATCTTTCTTACCCAAGAAGACTCAGATAAATGAACAAGCCCCAGCGATAGCTAATAGACGCATCGAAGGAATTAGGCTGGCTCTACTGACACCTGTAGAAGATGGGCTAGAGTTCCAACAAACCTTCACTAACTTCGTGCTGATGTTCGCTCGAAGGAAGGAATTTGTTTCAACTATGGCTCCATTTGCTCAACGAAAGGTGGGGCCAGCATGGTTTACGAGGCCACATCCAAAGGAGTCGAGTGGTCCCAATGTCGATGAGCACACTATACTTTGGGAGGCGTTCCTGACACCCAGGATCATGCCTCTTCGATTTAAGAGTTCTAAGACTCATCTGAGTCTGCTTGCCTATCAACCAAATCTGGTATCTCGCCAGTTTGGTATCATCCAAACCCTGCCTTCTCCCATTTTCCAAAGAGAGAAGTCAATGTTGTACTTCTGCAACGATTATACAGAAGAAGCTGCTACCAAGCATATCGGAAGGTATGCTGGTCGAACAATCCTCTCGCTGTTCAACTACCAGCTTAACTTCCTTTGCTCACCATCTTTTGAAGAGTGGTGGAGAAGCTATTACGCTGAGTACTTCTTCGACGAGAAGGACTTCATATCAGAGTTGCAGAAGTCTTTTGTCCTTGTGTTGGACAAAGTAAAGAAATGTAAGTTCATGCTCTCACATTTACTTTTTATCTTTCTCTTCGACTGTTAGCCTGTTAACTTTCCCTTTCGCTTCCAGTTGTTCGAAAACCCTTGGCCAAGAAGGCTACAGGAGGCCCACAAGGAGGGGTCCCTTCGACAAAACCTCCACCACCGGCGAAGACTATAGCGCCGGCGAAGACAACAGGCAACCAACAGGGGGAAGGCTCTTCGAGGAGGCCTCCTGCATCGGTAACCAGATTTTCTTCATTTTTCTTCTGGCTTTCGATTTTTTATTTTCGACGTAATTATTCAATCGAATTCCTATTGGTTTTATAGGCCCCTTCGCCCAAGAAAAGGGCAGCATTGGTGATCGAATCGGGGAGTGACGACGAAAGTGATTCCCCTCCTTCTCCCCTAAAGAGGCGAAAGTTAACGAAGGACGCTTCCGTTCCTACTCCAGCTCCTGAAGGTCGAACCGTCAGAATAAAGGTTGGTGTGAGAAAGCCTAGGCCACCTGCAGTGGTCATCGAGGAACCAACTGAGGAGGAACTGAACGCTCTTGTTACCAAGCCTGTCGAAAGTGATAATTCCAGTCCTGGGGCTGAAGTCAATCCACAGGTAATCTATTGGACCCTTCTTATAACTTAGGCATAGATACCAGTATTTGATTATGTCTCTTTCGACATCTGAAGATTTGTCTTCTTCCTCTTTTTCAGGACACTACTGGAAGTTCCCCACCAAGGACTTCAGAAACTCTGGAATCTGCTGACCTTAGCAGGCCTCAGGTGCAAGATTTGGGCAATGACGAAGCCCACACTGAGCATGAGGCCAATGCTGAAACAGTGGAGAAGACGACTGAAGAACCTATGGCGGAGGAAACACAGCCAGAAACGGTTCCTGTGGTGGTCTTGTCGTCAGAAGAGAATCCTGAAGGAAGAGACCAAGGCAATGGCGAAGAGAATCGAGATGCTGTTGACGAAGAGCATCAAGGTGGTACTGGCGAAGAACACCAGGATGACGCTAGCGAAGAGCCACAAAATGACGCTGGCGAAGGACCCCAAGGTGATGTTAACGAAGAACCACAAGTCGACGCTAGTACCGCCTCAGTTCAAGTCGAAGAGCAACCAAACGAGACACTCAGCATTCAACAGCCTCCAGCCCAAGATAATACTGTGGCAAGGGTCACCTCCTCAAAGCACAGGTCGAAAGAGGACTTGGAAATCTTGAAACAAACTGACCCTGTCAGCTACCTCAATGCAATCGTCGAGAGTAAGAGTTCTTCTGACACTAGTCAGGAAATTCCTACTCTGTCGGGGAAATCTACTGAGACTTCTCCTCTTGATGATGCGTTGGCGAAGGTCAAGGCCCAGTTCTTCAAGAGAGATTTAATGAAGGCTTTAGAGGGGGACCCCACTGCTCCATCTTGCTTAAAAGAGGTTTTGAATGCTGTTGACTTCGATGCTGTAGCCCCAGAAATCTCAGACTTAATCATGGAATTACATTCTATGATCGACCAAGTCTCAGCGGATTACCGGCGCCAACGAACTTTTAACAGTCAGCTCGAAACGCTGCATGGCAAGAGCTTATCTGCGTGGACTGCTGTCTCAAGTTCGACTTCTCGAATTGCCGAGTTGTCAAAACAGAAAGCGTCTGCACAGGAAAGGTTCGATGCTATTGAGCGAGAGAATGTCTCCTTCCGAGCACAAATTGCAGAGATAGAGGCGAAGATAAACGCCAACACTGTGCTCCAGGAGGAAATTCTTTCGACCATCCCAGACGCTGAGAGCCAGACTGAGATCAAGCAAGGCCTGGAATTCGCTGAGAGGGCTCAAAGCCTCGACGCTCAAATTGCCAAACTGGTGCAAGAAAAATCTTGGTGCAAAAAGAGGTTGGATCTGCAGCATGCCAAGTATCTTCGACTCAAGAATTCTCTTTCTTTTTGATTGATTCTCTTTTGTAACCATCTTCTGTAATCGCTTTCGACAACAATTGCCATTTTGGCTGAAATTAATAAAATTTCCATTTTGGCATTTTTATGGTTAATTTAGCTTATTCTTTTATTGTTTTATTTTTATCTCTTGAAGTATAGGCTTATATTTTTTCAAATATTTACCATTCACTCTCAAGAGCCTTTTATCACCACTTATCTCTTCGACTTCATAGGCTCCACCAGAAAAAGTTTGGATAATTCTGAAGGGTCCTTCCCATTTGGGTGACCATTTCCCCATGCTTCGATCCCGTCGATCCATGGGAAGAATTACCTTCCAAACTAAATCTTCAGGCAAAAATACCTTAGGTTTTACCTTTCTATTATAAGAGTCTTCTACTCTTTTCTTCTGAAGCCTGAGTAAGTCGAGAGCATGTAGTCTCTCTTCGTCTAAATCCACCAGTTCATCTAACATCATATTCCAATAAACCTCAGAAGGAATATCATAATGCCTCTGAACTCTTGCAGATTGAAGACAAATTTCTGCTGGCAATACTGCATCATGGCCAAAAGTTAGCCTATATGGTGTTGTACCAGTGGCTTCTTTTGGGGACGTTCGACAAGCCCATAAAATCTGGTCTAACGTCTTATGCCAATTCTTTGGTTTCTTCCCAACATGTTTCTTTATCAAGCCAATCACCACTTTGTTAGCTGCTTCGACTTGACCATTCGTCTGTGCATAGTAAGGCGTGGATGTTAGGAGTTTGAAACCTGTTTCCTGAGCAAATTCCTGCATCTTTCGACCAGTGAAAACTGAACCTTGGTCAGTTGTTATTGTCTCAGGAATTCCATACCTAAATATAATGTTCTTTTGAATAAATTCAATGACATTTTCTTGGTCTACATTGACTAAAGGGACAGCTTCGATCCACTTAGTAAAATAATCAATGCCTACCAATATGTATTTCTGACTCTTTGATGATGCTGGTCGAATCTCTCCAATAAGATCCAACGCCCATCCTCGAAAGGGCCAAGGCTTCACTATCGAGTGAAGTTCGCTTGCTGGTACATGCTGGATGCCTGTATGAACTTGACACTCTTGGCAACCTTTGGCGAACTCAACACAATCTTTCAGCATAGTGGGCCAATATAGTCCTTGTCGAAACAACAACCATTTCATCTTGTGGCCTGCTTGGTGAGCCCCACATGCCCCAGCATGCGTAGTCGAAAGGGCTATGTATGCTTCAGTTTCACTTAAACATTTCAGCAACACCCCTTCAGGCGTCTTCTTGAATAACTCATTACCCATGAGTACAAAACTCAACGCCCTATATTTTGTTTTTCGTTCTGTTGGAGCTCCTGGATTTTGGAGATAGTCCACAATGGGTTTCCTCCAATCCTGGTCTGATAAATTATCAATGAACGAAATCTCGAAGTTTGAGTGATCAGCATAACCTAGCCTTGTCGATTCCAAGTCTGATGGTGATAGACAAGTTGCCTTTATCTTTTCTCGAACTTCGATTGCTCTTTGTAATCTTGTTTTTGAAATCTTATACCCTGATGCAATCTGTGCCAAGTCATTGGCTATTTGATTTTCGACTCTGGGTATGTGTCGAATATTGACACTTTCAAATTGTTTCAATAAACGATTTGTTATCACAAAGTACATAATGAGATTCTCTCTTATGCATTTATACTCCTTTGTGACTTGCTTGATGACTAACTCTGAGTCTCCCATTATTTCGACTCGAGTTGCCCCCAATTCCAACAATATTTCAAGGCCAGTAATTAGAGCTTCATACTCAGCCTCATTGTTCGAACAAGAACCTTCGATTTGGTACTTGAATGTTGTTGGAATTTTATCTGGAGAAATAATCAAGACTCCTACTCCTGTTCCATTTTTATGGCTGGAACCATCGAAGTAGAATTTCCAAGGTTCTATCTCCACATAATTAATATCCTCGACTTGAATTGAGTGGTCGACTATGAAGTCTGCAACCACTTGTCCTTTTACTGCCTTAAGAGGCATAAAGGTCAAGGAGTATTCAGTCAATGCTAATGCCCACTTGCCAATTCGACTATGCAAGATAGGTTTCGACAACATATATTTGAAAACATCAAAATGAGACGAAACATAAACATCAACTGGTTTTATATATTGTTTGAGTTTTGTACAAGAGAAATACAGACATAGACACAATTTTTCAACTTCGCTATATCTAGTTTCTGCATCATTCAAAACTCGACTGAGATAATAAATGGGTCTTTCGACTCCATTCTCATCCTCTTGGGCTAACATACTTCCCAGAGTTTTGTCAGATGCAGCTATGTACAATCTCATACTCCTTTTGCTACAAGGAGGCACCAAAATAGGTGGCTTAGTGAGGTACCCTTTGATTTTGTCGAAGGCTTCTTGTTGCTCTTGCCCCCATTCGAAACCTTCCTTATTCAGTCGAAGTAAGGGTGAAAAGGCCTGAGCTTTCCCACTTAGGTTAGATATAAACCTTCTCAAGAAGTTTATCTTGCCTAAGAGAGATTGCAATTCCTTCTTATTCGACGGCGCTTTCGCTTCCAAAATTGCCTTCGTCTTGTTCTGATTGATTTCAATTCCTTTCTTGTGGACAACGAAACCCAAGAAATCTCCAGCTTTTACACAGAACGCACACTTCAAAGGGTTCATCTTCAGACCATATTCTCTCATTCTTTCGAATGATTGTCGAAGGTGGTCAATGTGACTCTTCCTGGAAACAGATTTTATAACAATATCATCAATATAAACTTGCATAAAAGTGTTAATAAAATCATGGAAGATAGTATTCATTGCTCGCTGGTACGTTGCCCCAGCGTTCTTTAGGCCAAAAGGCATCACTACCCATTCGTAAGTGCCTAAGGCCCCAGGGCATCGAAAGGCTGTTTTCGACACATCCTCTTCAGCAATGAATATTTGATTATATCCTGAATAACCATCGAGCATACTCAGGTATTCGTAGCCAGCGGCAGAATCGACTAGCATTTCCGCCACAGGCATAGGATATTCATCTTTGGGGGTGGCAGCATTCAAATCTCTGAAATCTATGCACACCCTTAACGTGCCATTTTTCTTAATTACTGGCACAATATTTGCAATCCATTCGACATACCTTGTAACACGGATGAATTTGCATTTCAGAAGTCTTTCGACCTCCGTTTTGATCTTCGACAAAATTTCTGGAGCGAAGCGTCTTGGATTTTGCTTGATTGGCTTCTTTCCAGGTTTGATTGGCAACTGAAGTTCTACCAATCCTCTGTCGAGACCAGGCATTTCGTCATAATCCCATGCAAAACAGTCTTTAAACTCTTTCAGCAACTGGATTACTTCCAACCTAAGTTCTGGATCAATTTTGGCGCTGATGTAAGTTGGCCTATTCTCTGATCCTTCGCCTAAGTTGATTTCTTCTAAAGGGTCTTGTGCTAACATCTTAATGTTGTTCGCCAAGGGATCCTTTTCGAAGCCCAAAGGCTCATCGTCATAGATGGCGTCGAGCCTCTGTTCCAACATTTCATCTGGCATGATGTCAGGGGGTCTTGGATCGAAATCCTTTCCTGGGCCAACAGCAGATAATTGTTGATCATTTGCCTGAGTGGCCATGTACTTTACTTTGGCTTCGAGAGCCGTTATCATCTTGGTTTCGGCTACATAAGCCGAAATTCGCTTCAGAGATTGTGACTCAGTCATTATCACTGAATTCACTTCCCCAACCAGTTGGTTGGATGTCAGTTAGCCCACTGAAGTCTATGTGGGACAAGTCTTCTCTGTCCCATTGGAAACCATGCTCAGGATGCAGGTATAGGGAACAAATGGTGTTTGGCGCTGGCGCCATGTCGAAGTCAGGAGTTGGACATGGCCCTATGTGAGCCAAGTTTTTGTCGAAATCTGTTACACCCAAGTGATTTACTTCGCCAAGGTAGTAACTCTGATCTGCCTCTATGTTTTCGACCATCCCATCTGGACGCCATAGAAGCAACCTTTGATGCATCGATGAAGGCACAACACCCACACCATGTATCCACTCACGGCCTAACAAAAGGTTGTAGTTAGGTTTGGCCGATATGACCATGAACATTGTTGGTCGAAGGATCGACCCAACTTTTATGTCGAGCTGGATCACTCCCATGGTGGTCCCAATGCCTCCCTCATAGTTGGACAGGACCATATTGTGAGGTTTGATTTCTTCATCCCTTTTGCCAATCTTCCTTAGCATCTAATGAGGGATAATATTGATAGTGGCCCCACAGTCGACCAATATTTTGTTCACAGTGGTCTCTTCGAGCTTAGCCCTTATGAACAAAGGTTTGAGGTGATTCTTCATCGCCTCTGTGGGTGGCTCGAAGAAGCCATTTTGTTCCTCTGTAGTGCCATTGTCCATGACAAAATAGCACACTGGCCTATGTTTGGCCATTTCTTGTTCTACCTCCCAGTCACTGGCTTCGACTTCTACTTGTCGATTGAATTCCCTGGGCAGTACCGAAACAATGTTCACCATTATGTCCAGAGTATCGTCAGACTCAGCATCATCTTCGTCTTCGACTTCGCTCTGGTTAGGCCAAACTAGCCTATTGGTAACTGGTTCTCTCTCAAGAGGCTTTCTTTGTTTCCTTTGAGGCACATTCGAACTAGTCTCTGCCTTAGGTTCGTTGGCAGCCTCTCTTTCAGCTTTTCGCCTTCTTTGATATCTCCTCCATTGGGATCTCGACATAGGATTTTTTCCCTTGTAGTTGCTGGACACTTGAGCAACCTTGGGTGCAGCAACTTGAGGATCTTTCTTCTGAATTAAAGAGGAACCTCTTGGCACTTCGAAAGAATGCCATTTCTCTTCGCTTGGCCTTTTCCGGCCAGATGTTTTGTACCAAGTGTCTACTGGTACATTTGTTGGAGGCCTAAAAGTCAAAGGCCTCTTGTCTTGATGAGAACCCCTTCTGGGATCACGTCGAAGGTCCGCATTTTCCCTTCTCTTGTTCGCTGCTCTCACGCCTTGTATGTGCTCAGCAGCTTTTTTATCAAAGATAGAACTGCATCTTGGACACAGCATCACCTCTGATTTCTTCTTTTGGCATCTTTGTAAAAAATCTGCCAAGTTTTCGTTTTCCCTAGGGAAAGCCGTTTTATTTGCCTGCTCTTGCCTTATGGCTTCTTCTGAAGCTTTAGGATCAGAAAGTTCAACCATGTTGATATTCATGGTATCCTTAGTAGCAAGAGTTAGTTGCTTCATTTGTGTCTCCAGATTCTCCGTCTGGCCTTGAACAGTGGCCAAGTGGGAACTGGGCTTTGGTCCAGTTTTTTGGGCTTCAGCAGTCTTCGACTTCGGGTCTTCGACCGCTTTCTGGACAGCCTCAATTGTCTTCCTGGATAAACTTCCAGAAAAACTGCCAAAGATTGGCATGTTGATGTGGTCCTTTGAGACTTCGACCATGGTAATGCCTGGCTTCTTCGACTGGATCTTGGTTGCCTCTATCATGTTCACCTCAGAGGGTTCTGCATAGTGGGCTTCAGCCTTCAGTGGATTGGAGTCGACAGCCATGGGGGATTTGTCAGCAAACTTTAATCTCCCTTCCTCAATAGCGTCTTGCACAAGATTCCTGAAAAGAAAACATTGAGAAGTTTTATGGCCCAGAAAATTATGATATTTGCAAAAACCTCTCTTCTTTCTTTGATCAAGAGGAGGCACTTTTACCCCAGGGGGTACTATCATTTGGCCATCTTTAACTAGTAAGTCGAATATTTCATCACATTTTGTGATATCAAAACTGTAAGTCTTTTTTGGGAACCTATCGTTGGTCTTGTCTGGACCAATGGGATTTTTCCCATTTGAGGGGACTAACTGTTTACAAGAGTATGGTGGCCCTTGTTTTAGTTCTGCTAAATCGACTTCTCCTTCTTCGATAGCTAAAGTGTCGTCGAAGGATTCTAGATCTTCGTCATCCATCTCAACGTAAGCTATTCTTTCTCTCTTGTGAGTTTTCGTTGCCTTAGCTTTTTCAGCTTTGAGGCGTTCGACTTGTCGAACTCTATCGGCCAGTTGGGCCATGTCTCTTAGGTACTGGGTATCTAGCTTCTTCCTAATGGAATAATCTAAACCGCCTGCGGCCATTTCGACCAGCTCATGTTCTGGCACTTGTGTAAAACATCTCGCCTTAAGCAACCTAAACCTATTCAGATATTCGTCTATAGGTTCAGTGAAACGTCTCTTCACACTCGCCAGTTCCTTCAGGCTTATCTTGGTTTGCCCCATATAGAATTGTTCATGGAACAATCTTTCCAACTGGGTCCAATGGTGGATCGAATTGGGGGGTAGGGTTGTGAACCAAGTAAAAGCGTTCTTGGTTAAGGAACTTGGGAAGTATTTGATCCTTAGGTTTTCGTTATTCGAAATGTCTCCTGCTTCGATCAAATATCTTGCCACATGTTCGACAGTGGATTCTGTCGTGTCCCCAGAAAACTTAGTAAATTTGGGGACTTTGCTTCTTGGAGGTAAGTCAGTTTGTAACACATATTCTGACAATGGAGATGTAAAGTTGGGCCTTCGAAAGCCCATGTTCATCCCATTCTGATTCATGATCCTTTCGATCATGGTTGCCAGATTATTTTCCAAACCCATGTTTTGGTGTTGGATATGCTGAACCACTTCGTCAGCATTTTGGTTTCTGTTAACTAACCTTACCTCTGGGGCTATTACCCTAGGTTCTTCGACAGGCTGTTCAACAGGCTGTTGAACCTGGTTAATGGTGGTTTCTTCCTCTACAAATATCCCCTGATTTCCTCTTATTTGTGCCCTTTGGGGCTGTCGAATAGGTGGGGGTACTCCAAAGAAGTCAGCCAAACGCGTCATTTGCGCTGTAACTTGCTGATTCGACTGAGTAGTATTTTGTATTAGAGGATTTAGCACTGTACTCAAAGTTTGTGCCAACATTTGCACCATATCATGGTTGCTTTCGTCCATCTGTTGCCTCAAGACTGTTGTCGAGGCATTTGTAAGGCCATGGGCTACTTGGGACGCTCCTCCTAAGAGTTGGGTCCTATTTCTATTCGCCATGCCTACTCCAGAGCCTTGGAGTGGCGAAGTGGCACTCACGAAAGGGTCTGAATAAGTGGACGCAGCATTCGTCAGGCTTGCCACTTCAGAAGTTGGCATACCATAGAATGGAATAAATCCTGGGGGAACCACAGGCCTTGGGCCTGTATTTCCCCTTGGTGGGGGGGTTCCCAAAGGCATTCTGGGGCCTGTAAACGAAGTTATTGGCCCCGTGGTTGTGACTGACACTGCTGGTGTCGAACCAACATTCGTCGCTTCACTCACGGTCATATTAACCGTTGCTCCCACGCTTGGTGGTGGAATTTCATTATTGTTTGGCGGATTCGCCATCTCTTCCCTTCTTCTGGCAGTATTGCTATCGTTGGTGTATATTCTACCACTCCTCAATAACATACAACTCGAACAGATGAGATTTTTCAACAATCAACACACGGTCCCACCAGGTGTGCCAATTTGTTTACCTAGGGATTTGGTAAACAACCGCTGATCCTCCAAATGGTTACTTATTTGGTTACTCGCAGGATCGATCAGATTGATCCTATGGACATAGGTTGATTTTGAAGTTTAATTAATGTGGATAAGGCTTTAAGTAAATTGTTTAAAGTAAATTGCATAAAGGAAAGGCTTGGTAAAATAAACAAGGCTTGAATGTAAAGGTTCGACAGGAATCTTAAAGGGGAAAAGCATGTAAAATACTGGAAAAGTAAATGACTTGAATTGATAAAATTGGTGTTTCACACATACATTTCTCAACAATTCGTTCGCTCACACTGGGTACTTGAATCTAAATGAGTGACTATGTATCTATTGTGAACACACGCGAGAAACTACACGTCTACTCCTATTTATACAAAAACATTCCAAGTAACCGTCGGGCAGTTACACTGCTTCGAGATCAAGCCACTTGGCACGTTCTCCATGCTCGACGCTCCAGATCCTTGCACGTTTGCACGTAGTAACTGCTGGAAACCGTTTTCCCTCCAAAGCTTTGAATTTCAAACTGTTCCACTCTGGATCATCGAACACCTTCATCAAGAGACGTCTTCGACGAAAACTCCTTCGACGTCGAAGGCAATGAGCCTTCCTCCTTGGAAGAAATCTTCTAAGTTATTTTGCCATCTTTCGACGGGCACTTCGACAAGCTTAGCCAGTCGAAAGCATCTTTCAGCTTTTAATGGCTGCCATCAATCAAAACAAAGGTGTCGAATTTAGGAGCCAACAGTCTCATATAAGAACTGTTAAGGGTCCAATAGATCCATTTCCTCTGTGAGGTCGGGATCTTGTTGGTGCTGTTAGATGGTGTGGACATCATCTTCTAATGTTTGGTTATAGAGTTGTAATTAGTCTATGGTGGCACGTATCTTCATCAGGGCGTCAGCATAACCGCTACCGCTGGTGCCTTTTAACGTAAGGGATGGAGCTCTCCTATTAGCCATAGTTGAAGGGGGCTAAATATAAGAGTGAAGGGTAATAATCGTAAGGGTGATGGTAATAGAAGAATGTGTGGCCCATGTTAGTTTTGTCAGGGCCCAATATTGTGAGTCATTGTACTAGTTTAAAAGTATAAGTGTGTGTGTTCTCTCTGCAAGGCAAGGGAGAATCAAAGGTGTTTATAACATGATTGCGTAGTGAGAGCTTGACAGCGAAAACGAGAAGCCTTGTATGGTGGTGTTTTGAGGTGATTTAAGAGACATGTTCACGTGAGGTAAGAAACCCTACTGATGACTGATGATGATTGGTAGCAAGTGTAAAATCATCAACAATTGTGTATCAATAGTGTATTGAGCGTTGTGCTTCTTAGGGTGTATAAATTGTATATTAATTGAAGTATGTCTGATCTTTTTAAGAGAAAATATATTTATAGGAGTCTCTAGGATCTAGGATCTCAGTCACCCTTAGTGGTGTCAACCACTAACTTCTTCTCTAGGGAAGTTATTTACTCACCTTATTTTTGAAATTAGCGGAAACTCCTTATTTCATGATTCACACATCAAAGTTTCATGTTTGGTGTGTCTCTGGGTTATCGCGTGGACGACGTGACTCTTAGGTAATGACACCCTAATTTAAAGTACCCACAAATATAACACTACATATTACTATCATTTTTATTTTTATTTCAAAAATATCATAAAATATGAAATTTTTAGCTAATTTCATAATTATAATTTAATCTTAATAATGATAATATACTGTTATTATTATTTTTTTTCTATTTCAAAAGTATCGTAAAATATATTTATGTTTCATCAATAACCAATGTATAATTGTTATTATATTAAATATAATGGAAAAGTTATTAAAAAATTTAACATTTGGATTTGGACGAAAATTTAAATTGTATTAGAAAAGTATATATAAATTGTTTTTTAAAACTCAAAGTTGCTATTATGGATTGATTTTATGTTAAACAATGTTAATTTGAAAATGATTGGAGACAATCTTAAATCTTAAGTGTTAGACAGTGTTACCAATTTTTTTTATAATATTTTAAATTTCAATAAATAAATAAATAAAATTAAAGAAATTGAAGACAATCTTAAATCTTAAGTGTTAGATAGTGTTACCAAATTTTTGAATAATATTTTAAAATTTAATAAATAAATAAATAAATAAAATTAAAGAAGTTAGACACCACAACTCAGCTCAAAAGAATATCAAAAATTTCACCGGACAAAATATGTCAAAATTTATATTAATAATCACAATTAAACGCATCAAGTTTAGCTAAAATATACATACATATGTTTTTTTTGTGGAAAATATGTTTAATTGTTATTCTCTCTATTCTCTTTTATAAGTAAATTTTAATTTTTTAGATTTATTAAAAAATTATAATTGATATATCTTTTATATATATATATATATATATATATATATATATATATATATATATATATATATATATATATATATATATATATATATATATATATATATATATATATATATATATATATATATATATATATATATATATATATATATATATATATAATTTATTCGATAAATTTAAAAAATTAAATTTTACTTATAAAAGACAATGGTGGGAGTATTATAAAAGACAATGGTAGTACTTTCTTATTCATTTAAATTAAGTCTTTAACATTTGCAATCAAGACTACATACACATGTGATAAGTTAATAGGCTAGTTGATCATATTAATTATGATCTTTGAATCTGAGTAACAAATCACCCTATGAACAAATTGTGCCTTAGCCATCTTTAATATGAGTCAAGGGGCCACTGACTCAACATGGTTGATATTTGTATAATTGAATACCATAATCCAATTGTCATTATCTCTAATGACAACTCCTGCTCCAACTTTTTCTTCCTTTCAATCTAGTTGTCATCCACATTACTTACACTTTCTCTATTGATTTATGTTATGCCACCAACTACATTGTATTACTATATATGGATTTGACAATAAACACCCTTAATGTGTCTTTTTATAGTTGCATGATACTCTTAATCACATGATTGAGTGTAATGAACTCCTTATCAATGCTAACTAAATTTATCGTCCTTCAACTCCACCACCAACCTACTAAGTATAAGTTAGCATTATGATCACAACTATTTTCTTTAACCTTAATCATAATATGTTGTTGGTTGTTAAAGCTTATGTCAATGAAAACCTCGAGATATCTTATTTTTTGTAGTACAATCTCTAAGATAGTGGAGCATGTCTTGACAATGTTCCAAGCACCTAGGACATTGATTTAATGGATCCATGTTGCTTTGATGCATGAGACTAAGAGTAATGAAAGCTTTATGTCCAAAGGTCCATATGAGAATTTTGATTTTTTATGCACACTTTTATTTCCAAATTCAAACCAAAAAGTGTCTCGAGTGATCATACCTTTATTAAGTTTGAAATGTATAATATCTAAATGAAATATGATGTTTTCTTAACTACAATAATAATATTTACATTGTAATTTAACTATTATGACCATGTATTTAATGGAATTAATTTTTGTCTCTCTCTAAATAGTTTCGTCGTTCTGACATCTCCGATTTTTAAAGTCCTAATATAGTGAAGAGTTATGTGAAAAAGTAGTGGCAAAATTACAACTTTTTCTTTTTCATCCTCTTAATTTTTTAGAAACTCTTTAATTTGATAAAAAATATCTTTTAGATTTTACAATTCGAAGCATGTTTTCGAAGCTTCTAAATTTTAGAATTTGAAATCCAACTTTTAAACTTTAAGCAATGAATCTATTTTTCTTCCCCTCTCTTTATCATTTTCCAACTTTATATTTCTAATCAGAAAATCCCTACTTTGATTCTTTTTGAATGAAATTTTGCTTGAGTCATCACATAACTATCTATTTTAAAACAAGTTAACACACATTTGCATGATTATGTGAATGAATGCATGATTATGTGAATGAATGCATGATTTTTTCTCTATATTTCTAGTTTAATTTGGATTGTACAATCCAAACACACGTCATGACATTATTTGAAGTTATAGAATCCAAACACACCACGCAAAATACATTAGGATTTTACAATATGAACCATGACAGGTTGCATGTTCATTTTTTGATTCTATGATATTTTGTTGTCAAATTGATTGATTACTTCTTTTTTGTTAGTAATTGACAAGAACATGTTAATGATCTATGTTATGCAAAATAAGGACTCAGTTATTACCTATGGTAGGTAGAAGCGTGTTCATTAGATACATGATGATAGATTTTGACTAACTGAGTCATAACCTTAAGCCTTATGAGTGTCGGATGCAGGAGACTGACATGGAGTTTCCTAAGATATAGGTGCTTAAGGTGCAGGAGACTGAGGACGAGGTCTATATAGGAGGCCCACGTGACAAGTATGTCTCGTGTGTTTATGAGAAACATGTGACTAAATATATTTGGGAGGGAAAGTAGTATTAGCACATTGCAATTTATTTTAGATAAAATATTCATTTTGGTCCCTTAACTATAGGTCATGGTTCACTTTGGTCAATTATCTTCTCTTTTTTTTGTCAAATTGGTCACCTAATTTTCAAAACAATGCAAACAAGTCCCTTCTGTCTACTTCGTCAGTCAAAGTCTGTTAAAAATTTACGTGACACATTTAACCAACTATTGTGACGGAGTTAGCGTCAGAAAAACCGACGCTAAAAACTATTTCTGGATTTTGACTATTATTGTTCATCTTCTTCCCCACATTTTTAACCATGCATACCCAACTTCCCTTACATTAAAAATGGGTAAAAAAAAACCTAAACTCCATCGGCGCCTTTCTTTATCCCTTCTCCTTCGTGCTTCATCATCCCCACAGCTTTACGAAAATGAAACGAAACAAAACTTTGTTCAATCGAAAAGAGAAATTAATACCTCTCCTCAATCTCTCTTTAAATCCCAATTCGATTCCTCAAATTCTAAACATAACGCTTCCAGATCTACTCCAAAATAAAACCCTAAAAAATAAAGAGTTGCAATCACACGGTGATAAAGTGCAAATCCGAGCCATAAGCATAGGGGAAAATCTCAAGACATCATAAAAAGTGTTGTGATATCTAGAAAATAGCGGCTCAGAGCCATCACTCTTATTCTTCCGATATTCTGTCCTTCTAATCCTTTGTAATTCTCTGTTGTTGCGAGTCCGAGGCGTATGTGGTATGCGTTCTGTGTATGATATTGTTTGTCACAACGTGTGTTTGTGTGACTCTGAGCGTCATTATGGGTTTATTATCGCGAGCGTGCGTGAGTTGCTTTTGGTTGAGCGCCTAAAGGTGTGTTGTAAGTTGAATCATTGTCTATTACTTGTTGAATTTTGTGTGATCATGAACCTTTTCTTCTACTCTCTGATTATATCAGATAATTGATTATATCAATGTTTAAATGTAAATTTGTTTCAATGTTTTAAAAATTGTTTCAATGTTGTAAAAATTTATGGCTGATTCAATGGTTAGGGTTTCATTGTTAAAAATTTGGGGAAGAAGATGAACAATAATAGTCAAAATCCAGAAATAGCTTTTAGCGTCGATTTTTCCGACTCTAACTCTGTCACAATAGTTGGTCAAATGTGTCGCGTAGACTTTTAACAGACTTTGACTAACGAAGTAGACGAAATGGACTCGTTTGCATCGTTTTGAAAATTAAGAAACGAATTTGACACAAAAAGATAAGGGATCAAAGTGAACCATGACATATAGTTAAGGGGCCAAAATGAGTATTTTGCCTTTATTTTATGTTCTTGTTTTATATTGCTTCAAGATTTTATTTTTATATTCTTTCAGTGATGGGAATTGTCACTAAAATGTATAAATATTGAGAAGAAGACCATCACTCTAAAGACTCCAAAGGAGGATTAGTTAAATGATGTAATTTGAGACACTGGACTAGTCGACTCACCATCATAGATTTCAACATAGTTAGCCATTGTCCGGTGACACCTTTCTTAGATAGGTTGCATGAGGATAAGAACATTTTCCACCTTCTACGCGGGGAGATGACAATGACACTTAAAGACATTTTGTATCATTTGTATCTTCCCATCCAAAGATATCCTTTTGATCATACTTCTATTACCAAATCAAGAGGAATAAGTCAATTTGATGGTTGAGCTTATCGATTAGTCTGACAAGGGGGCATTTATGAATTTTACAAGACCAAGGGGTCTGGCACATTTCAAATTCCTCAAAAAATAGTTTCAGATATGTAACACCCTAATTCCCGACTCGACATAAAATAGGATAAATCCATAAACAAATCAACACAATTAGAGTGTCACTCATGACCCACTTATCATAAACACCAAAATAAAGTATTCTTTTGAAAATACGCAACGGAACAACAAAATGTTTAACATCAATATTTCAAAATGTTTAACATCAGTATTTCATCCAAAATATAAAGTAACCAGACATATATTTAACAACTCCAAGATAATACAAAACATTAAATAGGAAAGACAAAGAACAACCTATTCCCTAGTGTTACATATAAGCTAAACTCCACTAAAGACTCGAACGAAAGCAACCAAGGAGGCATCAGAATCATTCTCTACCTCAAGCCGCTACTCCATAACCTATTCGTCCATACCCCACAGGAGCACAAATACCACAACAAATAAAGGGGGGGGGGGTGAGAATACACTAAAAATATGTTAGTAGTGTAAAATAAAGCAAGGGTAGGATAATTCACATAACCATCACATACACGTGCTAGTCGCAACAAATCACCAATCATATTATGTATTCTCAACCAACCAACAACACCATGAATTATTAATCACATATGCAAAAATATATGCAAATGTATTCCTCATATGACTTTATATGCATGCGGTACCATTTATGGACAACAGAGGTTCATACACTTCTGAATTCCCTCCTTGGAACCAAACACCAAATTGCTACTAACACCTTTAGTAATGCTTCACTGATTCTCATATGGAACCAGCTACTCGCTCATGATTCCACACTATTGGACTAGAGCTAACCAAAACTGAACCTAAGTTTGTACACCATGATGCACGACTTTCAACAATGACATGCAACAAGATATATGCACAATTGGTAGCTCTTCCGACCGTGCACACCATTAACAACATCATTATAACAATTAACATGGACACAATTTAAGTGCAACATTCGCCAACAATATCATCATTCATAAATGCATATCATGTCCACACCAATATCGTACGCCAATAATACATAGACTAAATAATTATCACATCAATAATAATTAATTTGTATCAAAATTATTTAATTCATCATTACTAAACATACACATACAATTATCCTCCTAAGACCTCACCATAGGGCAGTAGTAAACATTATCTTTCCAATGCTTCAAATAGCGCCTCAATTGGAGTCGCGTAGTTCTAATTATGGTCAAAACAATAGGCGAACCAATAGATTACTAACGCAGACCAATAGATTGGTCTTATCTTTCCATTCACTAATTTTTTATAATTTTACGTGGGTCAATTGATTACATGGGGGTCAATTGATTGTCCCTCACTCATTATTGAAGTTATTCAGAAAAGTTTGAGGAACCAATCAATTACACCCAAGCGCCAATCGATTGACATAGGCCATTGTTTGAAAAATAAATAAAGAGAACCAATAGATTCTTTAATGTAGCCAATAGATTGATGTGTGGCCTTTGTTACGTATTTTCACAAATTTAGAAGGAACGATAAATTGTTCACTATAGCCAATAGATTGGTTCAATACAAATTTTAGTTTTTCAAAGTGAACCAATACATTGTTTACTGTAGCCAATAGATGTTAAATGAAGTTTTTCCATAAATTCTATGTACAGATGATGAAACTCGATCATTACTTATATTTTGTCAAGAAATCATAGCAAAATCAGTCAAAGATGAGCAAATATGAAGCATAAAGGCCAAAGAAAGATGCAAAAATCACTAAGTATGAAGAAATATGAACTTGGTGAAAATTGGATGGAAAAAGGAGTAAAAATGCAAAAGTTACTGGAATAATCACGTAGCGCATCGGAAAGCATCGCCCGCATGAAAAATCATTGCACATGGCACCAGACACCATCACACACGTGTTGACAAATAGCTCACACCATCGCACGCGATAACTTTCATAATGCGCGCAATGGGTTCTATTATGGGCTTTTTCTTAAACCTTTAAAAGGGGATTTTTGGCATCTTGTTAGGGGTTCTGTGAATTTGGATTGGAAGCGGCAAAAAATAGTACATGGAGTTCGATTTTGAGAGCATTGAAAGCCATTAGAGGCCATATCTTCAAGGATTTTCTCATGCAATCTTCATCTTATTGCTTGGTATTTATTTTATCAATATGAGTAGCTAAACTCTTATAGGTTAGGTTTTGTATGATATACTTATTTTGAACTTGTTGGGACATATATTTAATTTGTCAGTGCATGAATAATTGAAGTTATATTTTTGTTTAATTACCTCTTGTGCTTAATGCTTTTTTATTTAAGATACTTTGTTAATCTGATTATGGGTGCATATGGAATATTGGCCATTAGTCTATATGTTGGAACTAGGGAAGTTATTGTTCTTACGCTGGTTGATTATGAATATGAGACCTCTAGTAGTTTCATTTGAGTTAATGTGATGTTGCATCACCTAATTTCACCTACGCTGGTTAAATAAGGATATGAGATCTCTAGTAAAAACTAGTGACTTATACACCAAGGGATTGTGTATCGGGGATTTGTTAATTTGTCGTGGAAATATAATGACTTTATCATTCATGTAATGCATTAAACATCAACAGGGGAGAAATAAGGGATTATATGCAAAAGTTGTCTGCTTTCTCATTATTTCAGAACAACTTTTATTTTTCGCAATCAAACTCGAAAACCCCTTGTTTGTTACTTTCTAAATTTGTATAAATGTCATTTTGTTAAATAGCAGTCCATGTAGGTTGTACCCCAAAATTTTCCCTCTCATTTTATCAAGATTTTCCTCACAAGACTCTTTGGACTCAAGACAAGATTAGGGTTTGCTCAGCTTAAGACCTCACCTTGCACTGATAGCCTGAAATTAGGGTTTGAGTTTGCACAAGGATTTTTGGACCATCAATGTTTCATGTGACTTTCATACACCATCTTGGACCCCTAAGATTGCTCATACCAAGTTTCAAGCCTTGAATCACATTTTTGCCCAGTCAATTGGACAGTTGACCTAAAAATCAACTGTATTGGGGGAAAAGTCAACCATGGCCAATTTACAGTCAAACTTCATAATTTTTGATCCACAACAACATTATAGGCTCCTATTAACCATTTGATCAAGTTTTAACCACAACTCCTCAAGAAATTTGATCAGATCATCAAAAGGTCAAAATGGTCAAAATTAGGGTAATTTCTAATTTTTAACCTAGCCAATGACCAATTGGGTTCAAGCATGATTTCAAGGACTCAATAGAATCATCTTGACCTAATCAAATGGTTCAAAAGATCTCAAATGCATTGGATTGACAGATGAATTTTCCAATCAACTGATCAAAAATCAATTGTACACTGAAAAGTCAAACTTTGACTTTTTGGTCAAAATCAAGTGCCAAGGGTCATAATTCATCAAGACATGTCAAAATGTGAAACTTGTTGGCCAAGAAACCTAAAATTTCAAATTAGGGTTTTAATTTGAAAATCTTCATAACTTCGAATTTTTCTAAGTTATGGAAATTTCTTATTTTTTCCCAACTTTCCACAACTTTTTCACCATGATGCAATTGGATTCAAAGAAAACTTCAAACATGAAAGTTGTAGTATCCCATGAAATATACAACTTTTCTTCACAAAGTTTTCCCAAATGATGCTTGTATCTCAAGTTATGATTTTGTGAATAGGGGTCCATAAACTTTTTAACTTAGTGAAAATTTGCCCTAATTTAGGCAGGATTTTGACCTAACTTCATGGACATTTTTCACCTAGTTCCAAGAGGTATCTCAAAATGAATTTCAAAGATGGATTATAGAGGATGTTACAAGCTTTCCAAAATGTCCAAGAAATCTCCAAGATCATTTATGGTTAGGGAGAATCCAAGAAGGGAAAATGGAAATTTATCACTTTTGTTCAAGTCATTTTTCACAATGCATCAAGTTGCAAATCTGTCCTAGCATGATTGTACCTTGCATTACAGGTACTAATCATTTCTACACTCCATAATTAAATGCAAACTCAATGGTTTTTGGCTTTATTCTGACCTATGGAGCATTGTACAAGAGTTTAATCCAAAAATGGCATAAAGTTCATAATACTAGTTTCATAAAGCTAGCTTTTTGCAACTTTGCAATTCTTGAGCCATGGACCTGATCTTTTGTTGCAAACAAGATCCACAAACATCAGGCAAAGTACACCAACCCTCTACAGTCCACAAGCTAGCCTGTACAGGCCTTTGGCATTGTCACGTCAACTTTCTTCAAAAGGAAGCAAACTTGCAAAAGTCAATACAACTTGTCCATCTGATAAAGGCAAGGCTTGGCTTCATTCTAGACATCTTCAGAAACTTGTCACAAGCCAATACACGAATCCATAGCATTTGAAAAACTCTCCAACATAAAAAACCCAAGTTCCTGCCCAAACAAGGCATCTTCTGCAGAACCTTTGCCAAATCAATATTGGCTCGTGCGTTTTGCTTTGAAACACTTCAAACACTTTACATACATCCTACCTAAACTATCCAGGCCCTTGTCTTGCAACTGTGTGCCCTGTTTCGAGCTTCACCATTTTCATTTGTGAAGGTTGCAGGTTGACTTCTACAGGAAGTTTCAAGCATCCTCAAGGCAAGCTGAGCATTGGGATAACTTGAGGGAACTTAAAGGAAGCTCACACGATCTTCAGGCCTCACTCAAAGTCCCCACATTGCCTTATCCAAACTCAACTGAACAATGTATTTTTCAAAGTTCTATCTCTCTATTTAGGAATCCTTAGGCTTTGATTTGTGAAGAAAAGATGTAGTCCTTAACTTGCTGAAGCTGTACATATGCATACTTTCCATTTATATTAACTGAGCTAAGATTATTTGGTTGTTGAACATGCTGAAAAAACTAGGTCAGAAATTAGGGCCATTAAAATTCTCCCTGATCTTTGAGAGTTAGGTCATGAATTTTATATTACTGAAAATCGTGAGATCATAAGCTACCTTTTTTGTGTTATGAGTTTTTGATTTTATGCAAGCATGAGCAAGAACAGGATTTGAAGGCAGAACGCGCAAAATTGTTTGGCTGGAGGACAGGGACGAAGCTAGCTTGGTCCTGGCGCGCTTGGGCTTGCTGTTTCTACTTGTTACACCCCGTGATCCACTATCCACACCCCCTTGCATATTTTGTTTTATTTTTTATATTTTCTTTGCATTTTTTATATTTATTGCTTTAATATTTTTTTTCTGAACATAAAAAATCCCAAAAATATTTTCTTAATTTTTTTCATTTTTATCTTATTTTTTGCACAAAATATTGATTTAGTTTAAGTAAAATAGAAATTATTTCCTTAAAATAAATTGTAAATACCTTAAAATATTAAATATTTTTATTTTTACTATTTAACACATAAAATATTATTTTTACATATATTTGTAATTTTTAATATTTGTAATTAATTTCATTTATTTTTTCTTGTACATAAATGAATAAAATGAATGATATAGAACATATTTTCTATTAAATCAAAATTAGGGTTTCCCCTTTCAAAAATAATAATATTATTTTTTCTTATTTTTAGGACTTAAATAATTTATTTTCTCATACATAAAACAATTACAAAACATTTTTTTGCATATTTGCATTTTTATTGCATATTTAAATAATTGTTTATTTATTTATCGTACAATAAATTCAATTGGGTTGTAATAGTGAATTTGGGTTTTATTTTGTGCAAATATCCCCATTCAAAAACTTATATCCCCCCTCCCATAATATTGTTGTAATAGTTTATATTTACTTTATGCAATTTATCGCATTATATACATGTTTAGTAAACTAGGGTTTGTATGATAAGACAAAATCAAACAAATAGCATGACCTAATACAAGACAACAAAAATGCATGAAAAATGACAACACATTACACACAAGCACCACTAGGGTTTCACCCACTTGGTTTCCTTAAAACATGTCCATGGTATGCATGAAAGGTATCTTGGCAAAAATCAAACAAAACAAAAGATCATAGTCCCTCGATGACTCTATCAAAAGGTTGCCTAAACAAATGATCTTAGTCCCTCAAAATACTAAAGATACTTGGCACCATTGCTATCATGGTCATACGATGACCCACGCCCGTCCCGTTTAACATCCAAAGATAGGGTTGTTTACCAAAGCAATGGTAAATCAACAATGTCAAAGGAATAAAAAATGTACAAGAAAGACTTTTGAGTAGGTAGATAGCTTCTAGTTACTTGATCAATTTGCAAACAATCCTTGATATTTTGAAACAAACACACACTTTCAAAACATTTCCAAACAACTTTCAAAACATTGAAACATTTTTCAAAAGACAAACATCTTTGTATACATTCTTACAAACGAGAATCATTACAAAGATTGCCTAAACAAAGGCCTCTTTTCAAAATACTTTCAAAACCACACAAAGAACCATTTCAAACAATTGTCAAAGCAAAGCAAGTGATCTAAACAAGTAACTAAGAGCCCATGAAAAACCATGGATGAAAAGGGTGCTAGCACCTTCCCTTTTCATAATCTACCCTCCGAACTCAAGAAAATTCTCAAAGGTCTTTCCTGTGCTTTTTTTACCTTTCCTTTTGGATAAAATAAAAGTCAGTGGCGACTCTTGCTAAACCGAAACATTTGCGAACACAAACGCAAAACCTCAAGTCAGTTCTCCCAGCGTATCACAGAACTGGAGACTCTGCTGGGGACTATAATAAAAGTGGGGTTACCTTAGGGTTTAGATCACCTTTACATGCTTATCTTGCTTGACTTGATTGCTTTACAACTTTGGTTCTTTTGTTTGGGTTTGAATCCTCTACCCGGATTTGGGAAACATTCATAGGTAAATAGCAATACATTGTGGAAACTGTGCGGGGTATACCGACATGGTCTAAGCAATAGCTATGTTAGTGTGACATATTTGTGGGTACCGGTAGCCTTTGAGTCAATCAAAGAGAATACGGGGCCGCTGAGTGATGTCATGAAGCACTAACGAACTTTTAGAAGCTTTACTTGACCAACTTGGCCTTTTAGGATGTAGTGAGATGACCGGCTTTGGTGGAGTCCGAAGTTGGTAGATACTCGATACTACACTCATTGAGGGTTAGTTCCTTGGAATATTTTGGTCGCCAATAAAGAGGCTAAACTGAAACTATGAACACAGGAAACAATCCAGTGATATTGAGCTTCTTAGAACCTAGTTACTATTTTTAGGACAGGTTGAGCCAACTAAACTTCAAGAGGGTACTTACCTATGAAACCCCATGCAAGCCTAAACTAGGAACTTGTGTGATTTTCTTGTACATATATACTTGTGCATAACATCATGGACATCATGAGCATCATATGTATCCACTAACCATTTCAAGGATTCTTGGAGATTCATCTTTGTTCATGTTTTGTAGGTTATGGATTCACTTCGCAGGAAAACTACCCAAGTCAACCTTGTAAGAATTCCTCCACAACTCAAGGAGCTAGCTTCAAGGATTCCTGAGAATTCTCTATTCACCGAGAGGCATGGTCGCCTTCTCAACTTAGTCACTTCCAACACAGAGGAAGACATGATGAAAGTTCTTTTCCAGTTCTTTGACCCTTTGCATCACTGCTTCACATTTCCTGACTACCAGCTTGCGCCCACTTTGGAGGAATTTTCTCAACTCTTGAGGATTCCTATTCTCAATCAACTACCCTTCAACAGTACGGAAAGAGATCCAAAGCCATAAGAGATTTCTCATGCCCTGCACTTGCACTCATCTGATGTCACAACCCATTGAGAAACCAGAAGTGGTGTCAAAGGCTTCTTGGCAAAGTTCTTGTTTGAGAAGGCCCAAAGCTGCTAGTATTCTTTGGACTTACAAGATTTTGAGGAGATTGTAGCTCTTCTCATCTATGGGATGGTCTTGTTCCCTAACCCTGATCAACTCATAGATGTGAGTGCTGTCAAAATCTTCATGACTCGCAACCTGGTGCCTACATTGCTTGGGGATATCCTCCACTCTTTTCACACTCGTACAATGAGGAAAAGAGGTGTTCTCATGTGTTGCACTCCTCTACTGGCAAGATGGTTTATTTCTCATCTTCCCCAATCAGTCTTGAAGAATGAGCAAGGTTTGAGGTGGTCATAACGATTGATGACTCTTACACATTCAGATATTCATTGGTGTTCTCGATCCAAAGATAATGTTATCATCGTCGACCGTTGTGGGGAATTCCCTAATGTCCCTCTACTTGGCATTAGGGGAGGCATCACCTACAACCCCTGTTTGACTCTAAGACATTTTGGTTACGCCCGAAGGGATGGCCCACATGACATGCTGATTCAAGGTTTGGTTTTCGACTTAGACAACGACAATCAAGGACTCCGACAAAGGTTCATCCAAGCTTGGAGGATTCCAAACAAGGTAGACAGTAAGACCTTGGGACACAAGAATTCCATCCTCCTTGAGCCTTACCTCAAGTGGGTACGAACCCGCGCCCAAAGTCTTATTATGCCTTACCCCTCCATTCTCCCTGTGATTATAGAGCCTGTTATGGAAGGAGAGGTTCCATACACCCTCCTACATCCTGACATGCCAACATCACTCGAAGATTTACAAAGGAGTTAGATACAACTCAAGGGACAACGTGATACTTTTGAAGGCCAATTCTACGCAAGCGAGAAGAAGGTTTTGGAACTCACTCGTCTACTTCACGAAGAGCAGACTCTCAACACCTAAATTTCCCCAAAGAGGATGCGCAACGTCTTTTTACCTTATAATTTTGTATCATTTTGCCCAAGGGGTATTGATGTACTAACAATTCTATCTTATTAATATGACGTATGTTTCTTTTTTGGTTTAAAACAAATTTGAATTTCTGAATCCTTGAAAGCATTACATGAATACATATCATTCATCATATGCATAAACAAGTCTTCACACCAAGTTTCCTCATCTCTCTGCTGTTTATTTCAGCAAGATGGATATTGAACAAACGGTCAAAGACTTACAAGCTCAGAATTCTCAATTTCAACAGCTACTCTTGACCTTGGACAAGGGGCAAGAGGAGCTCAAGACTCTACTAGAGAAAGAGAAAGAGAAAAAGAAGAAGAAGAGAGCTGGTGTGGCTATCTTGGGCAGAAGGTTTGAAGGACAAGCCAGACGGACTTTGGAATTCCCATCAACATATGAAGAGGGGGAAGGAAAAGGAAAAGGAACTGCAGTGCCATCTGAGTCTGAAGCTGATGAAGAGGAAGATGAAGACTACTTAGAACAATAGTACCCTCCGACCGATGACAAATACAAAAACCTGGAAGAACGTCTAGCTGCTATGGAGATACAGAGAGTACCGGGGCTGGATTTTGAGGAGTTAGGGTTGGTTTCTGGAATTGTAATCCCTTCTAAGTTTAAAGTGCCACTGTTCGCCAAGTATGATGGGGTGTCTTACCCAAAGATGCACCTGCGATCTTATGTCAGGAAAATTCAACCACATTCTTCTGACAAAGACCTGTGGGTCCACTTTTTCCAAGATAGTTTGACAGGAACGCAACTTGATTGGTTCTACCAGTTGGAGAGGTCTGATGTCCATAATTGGGAAGACTTGGCATCCGCATTCTATAAACAGTATCAATACAACGCCGACTTGGCACCAACCCGTACTCAACTCCAGGGTATGGATATGGTGTCTAATGAGGGCTTCAAAGACTACGCCCAGAAGTGGAGGGATTTAGCCGGAAGGGTGCAACCACCATTATCTGAAAGGGAGCTAGTGGACATGTTCTTGGGGACTCTGTCAGGTCCTTTCTTTAATCACCTGATTGGAAGCTCCTCTGCAGGTTTCACTGAATTGATCTTAACTGGTGAGAGGATAGAAGCCGGTATAAGAAGCGGGAAAATTCAGAAGGACGCGTCTTCCTCAACTGCTGCAAAAAAGCCCTTCACGGGAAAGAAGGAAGTGTCTACTGTCTATGCCCAGAGAAATCAGGGAAGAACTGAAAGACGACCAACTGTGGGGGCCGTTATGATTCAAAAGTCTGCATCAGACCAGCCGAAAAACAATCAGCCTAGAAATGATCAGCCGAGGAATAACCAGCAAAGGGTGAAAAGGCCTGTAAGGCAATTCACCAAGATAAACATGACTCCTGCTCAAGTCCTACCACATCTCTTGAAGTTGAATTTGGCCATGCTGAAAGAGGCCCCTAAAAATCCTAATACTTCATCTCCACACTACCATCCCAATGCCAGGTGTGCTTACCATTCAGAAAGTATAGGGCACGACACCAACAACTATTGGGCTCTGAAGAACAAGATTCAAGATCTAATTGATGCAAAGGAAGTTGAATTTGAAGCTCCCGAAAAACTGAATGTTATCTCTGCTCCAATGCCTAGGCATGGACACAATGCTAGTGCTGTGGAAGAAGATCTGTTTGTTTCTACCGTGGATGAACTATTAACTCCTCTCCTAACCATCAAGTTGAATTTTTTAAAAGCTAGGGTGTTCCCAGGTTGTGACAAAGATTTCCATACTTTCCTGTCCTCATCATTTGATTGTCCTCTATTGAAGAAAGGTATCCAACAATTGATTGATAATAAGGAAATTATGTTTGAGAAAGCTCCTGTCTCACCCATTCCAGTTCCAGAAGTTTCAATAATAACCATATACGCAAATCCTTCCAGGGTTCCTTAAAAACCCATTAAGATTACATCCGCTCCTATGACTACTCCGTTGAAGATAACAATTCTCGGGCCAGCCCCATACAAATCAGATAAAATGGTACCATGGAACTATGGTGGAGAAATCTACTATCATGGTGTCAAACAGATTGAACAGACTGCCAAAGACGAGATCTCTGAAGAAGACAATTCCGACATCAGTAACATTGCTGGCACAAGCAAAATTACTCATAGTGGAAGAATTTTCTCTCCAGAGATTGCGCCACCAAAGGCAGTCTCTAGACCCGTTCCGAAGATTACAGTTGTACCAGTGATTACACCTGCAAGTATACCCACCAAAAATGACAATACAATTCCTATCCCTACTTCCGCTGCTGAGAAAAAAGGAAAGAATGTTCAAGAGGAGCCTGTCTTGACGAAGGCTCAGTCACTAGTCATTCCTGAAACATCCTAGAAAGAGATGGAAGAGATTCTGAGGATCATTAAGAAAAGTGATTATGATGTTGTTGAACAAATGGGGCAGACCCCCTCCAAAATCTCTATGTTAGCCTTGCTGTTATGCTCTGAGGCACATGCTAAAGCTTTGGTCAAGTTTTTGAAGACAGCGCACGTGCCGCAAGAGACATCGGCTGATAAATTCCAAGAGTGTGTATCCAATCTGACAACTGACAATGGCCTGGGTTTCTCCGATGCCGACTTGACCTCCAAAGGGAGAAAACATAACGATGCATTACATGTCTCGGTGGAGTGTAGGGGAACCACCTTAGCTCATGTTTTGGTTGATACTGGATCATCTCTAAATGTCTTGCCAAAGAAAGCCTTGGATAGGTTGGATTGTGAAGGCTTAACCCTCAAACCCAACAACATCATTGTGAGAGCATTTGACAGCTCTAAAAGGATGGTCCATGGAGAGGTAGACATCCCGATTAAAGTGGGTACCCAGACGTTCAATTCAACATTTTACATGATGGACATCCGTCCTTCCTACTCTTTCCTGTTGGGACGTCCCTAGATTCACAATGCCAGATCTGTCACTTCCACCTTGCATCAAATGCTCAAGTACCCCGTTCAAGGGAAAATTATAACTGTCCATGGGGAAGAGGAATATATGATTAGTCATCTAAATTCCTTCCGTTATGTGGAGTTAGATGGCGAATTCATAGAGACCCATTTCCTACATTTTGAAGAAGTCTCTCCTGAAATAGCAGCGACCAAAGTGGTATCTTCAACTCCTGTAATCACAAGACCTGTACCTCAGATGTCTTCTCTAAAAGATGCAAGGGCAGTAGTGGAAGAAGCCGGATCCACTATCTGGGGGAAGCTTCCCGATTTTCCTTTCAAATTAGACAAGTTTGGCCTGGGATTTACTTCAACTGCTCAGAAGGCCGTGCGCCGCTCCCGTGCCGGAGGGCCACCTGTGAAGATCATCCATCAAGGGGTTAATGCACTAGAGGACAGTGAAGAAGAGGGTAGCTTGGAAGACTGGATTTTTCCTACTGTTGGCGAAGGACTGTGCAACTGGGAAGAAAAAGACTTTGTTCCGATTACTTTCATAAATCAGTAATTTATCTTTTTTATTTCTGTTGAACTGTAATAATTCACAAACAATTCGTACTTTTTCAGCCTTGTGTCTTACCCGAGGTACAAAGGTCCATTTGTAAGGGTCTTTATCTTCATTTCATATGTCATTTTAATGAATCATGGACGCTTTTCATATTAAAACCTTTTGTGCTCATTGTCTTTCTTTTACATTTTGTTTGTTTTAAGATGGCTATGCCCTTACACACACCCACACTCACAAATGCAGGTACCCTTCCACTCCAGAACCCATGGGTAACGATACTGCTATAGCCTTCAGTGACTCTGAAGATTTGATATACCAAGCCGAATACGAAGGTGAGGAAGATTGTGAGTTTCCAGGGGAATTGGCCAAATTACTGCAACAAGAGGAAAGAGCAATTTTGCCTCATGAGGAGCTGTTGGATACAATCAACTTGGGTACTGAGGAAAACAAGAAGGAAATCAGAGTGGGTGCCAACCTAGAGCCGAGTGTCAAAGCACGCCTAATTCAACTGTTACATGAATATGTTGATATCTTTGCCTGGTCATACAAAGACAAGCCGGGACTTGATACAGACAATGTGGTTCACCGTCTCCCCACCAGAGAAGACTGTCCACCAGTTAAGCAAAAATTCCTCCGCATGAGACCTGACATGTCAGAGAAGATCAAAGCAGAAGTTATGAAGCAGTTCAATGCTGGATTTCTGGCTGTTACTTCCTATCCTCAATGGGTTGCTAACATTGTGCCCTTGCCTAAGAAGGACGGCAAAGTGATAATGTGCGTGGATTATAGAGATTTAAACAGGGCCAACCCTAAAGATGATTTTCCACTTCCGCACATCGACATCCTGGTTGACAACACAACTCAACACAAAGTATTTTCTTTCATGGACGAATTCTCAAGCTATAACCAGATCAAAATGGCACCTGAGGACATGGAGAAAACTACTTTTGTTACACAGTGGGGTACGTTCTAATACAAAGTGATGCCATTCGGATTGAAGAATGCCAGGGCAACCTATCAACGCGCCATGGTAGCTTTGTTTCATGATATGATACATCATGAGATAGAGGTCTACGTATATGACATGATAGCCCGATCACAAAATGAAGAAGAACACCTTGATCACTTGCAAAAGTTGTTTGTCAGGTTGAAGGAGTACAAGCTCAGACTGAATCCAAACAAGTGCACCTTCGGAGTCCGGTCCGGTAAACTCTTAGGTTTCATTGTCAGCAACAAAGGCATCGAGGTTGATCCTGCCAAAGTCAAAGCTATACAAGAAATGCCTGCTCCTCGCACTGAGAAGGAGGTCAGAGGTTTCTTGGGACGCCTAAACTACATTGCTAGGTTAATTTCTCACCTAACATCTACTTGTGAACCAATCTTCAAGCTGTTGAAGAAAGATCAGGCAGTTAAATGGAATGATGACTGTCAAATTTCTTTCGATAAAATCAAGGAGTATTTGCTAGAACCTCCTATCTTGATTCCACCCGTCGAAGGAAGACCACTAATCATGTAATTTACCGTCCTAGAGAATTCAATAGGGTGCGTACTGGGGCAACATGACGAGTCTGGCCGAAAAGAGCATGCCATTTATTACCTTAGCAAAAAGTTTACCCACTGTGAAACAAGATATTCACTGCTCGAGAAAACTTGTTGCGCTTTGGTATGGGCTGCTCTCCGGCTAAGGCAGTACATGTTAACTCATACCACTCTGCTGATATCTAAGATGGATCCGATTAAGTACATCTTTGAAAAGCCTGCTCTATCTGGAAGAAAAGCTAGATGGCATATGATCCTAACGGAATACGATATACAGTACACCACCCAAAAAGCTATAAAGGGGAGTGTGCTAGCTGACCATCTGGCCCATCAAGCCGTTGAAGATTACCAATCCATGAAGTTCGACTTCCCCGAAGAAGACATCATGACATTGGACAACATTGAAGAGAACAGACCATACGAAGGACCTGAACAAGGATCCTGATGGACCCTGTACTTTGATGGGGCCTCCAATGCACTTAGAAACGGTATCAGCGCGGTACTCATCTCCCCAGAGGGTTGCCATACACCTTTCACTGCCCTACTTTGCTTCAACTGTACGAACAACATGGCAGAGTATGAAGCTTGAATCTTTGGACTCAAGGCTGCCATAGACTTGGGAATCAAATCTTTGATTGTGTTTGGGGACTCATCTTTGGTCATCAGTCAGATCAAAGGAGAGTGGGATACTAAGCATCCAAACCTCATCCCTTACAAAAAACATGTCTTGACATTGTTACCACATTTCGGTCAGATTACCTTCGAGCACTTCCCGCAAGAAGAAAATCAGCTAGCAGATGCTCTAGCTACAATGTCATCCATGTTTAAACTTAACTGGGACAATGAGGCTCCCCAAATCACCATTGAACGGATGGACGAACCTGCACATTGTCACGAGATTAACACCGAAGAAGTAGTGGACCATCCGTGGTTTCATGAAGTCAAAAGGTATCTTGAGGCTCAAGAATACCCTGAAGGAGCTACAGTCAATGACAAAAAAGTTCTTAAGGAGATTCTCAGCTAAATTCTTCCTAAGTAATGGCATCCTGTACAAGCGCAATCATGATTCTATTCTACTCCGTTGTATGGACAAGCTTGAAGCTGAAAGGATTATGGTTGAATTGCATGAAGGTACGTTTGGCACTCACTCTAGCGGGCATACGATGGGAAAGAAGATTCTAAGGGCAGGCTATTACTGGTCTACCATGGAAGCTGACTGCTATCAACATTCCCGTACCTGCCATAAATGTCAAATCTATGCGGATAAGGTACACGTGCCCCCGACTCCTCTAAATGTCTTAACAGCTCCTTGGCCGTTTGCTATGTGGAGAATCGACATGATTGGAGAGATCAAGCCTACAGCATCCAATGGACACCGCTTCATTCTGGTGGCCATTGACTACTTTACCAAGTGGGTCGAAGCAGCTTCCTTCGCATCCGTAACTAAGAATGTTGTTTCCCGCTTCATCAAACAAAACCTTATTTGCCGGTATGGTATCCCCGAAAGGATTATCACTAATAACGGTACAAACCTTAACAATACTATGATCATCGCCTTGTGCGAGCAGTTCAAGATTCAACATCACAATTCATCTCCCTATCAGCCAAAGATGAACGGTGTTGTTGAAGTTGCGAACAAAAATATCAAGAAGATCATACAAAAGATGACAGTCACCTACAAGGACTGGCATGAAATGTTACCTTTTTCCCTTCATGGGTATCGTACCACGACACGTACATCAACTGGGGAAACACCCTATTCTTTAGTTTATGGCATGGAAGCTGTCTTGCCTATCGAGGTTCAGATTCCCTCCTTGAGAATCATGAAAGATGCTGGTTAAAGTGAAGACGATTGGATTCAGACCCGACTTGATTAATTGAACTCGATTGACGAAAAAAGACTTACTGTTGTTTGCCACGGTCAGACGTATCAAAAACGTATGATCAAGGCTTTCAACAAGAAAGTCAGACGCCAAGTATATCAAGTCGGAGATCTAGTGATCAAGTGCATCATCTTGCCACAAAGTGATCCCAGGGGTAAATGGACTCCTACTTACGAAAGACCATTTGTAATCAAGAACATCTTTTCTGGTGGGGCGATGATCTTAACCACCATGGACGGTGATGACCTACCGCACCCTGCAAACACAGACATAGTCAAAAGATACTACGCATAAATGTCCCACTAGGTTAACACACCTAGGAAAAAAAGGGCATCCTGGTGAATCGAAAACCCGAAAGGGAGGTTCAAGCAAAAATTAGGGATAAATAAAAAAAAATCTGTACACCCGGCAAGTTCAAAACCCGAAAGGGAGACTTGGGCAAAAAAGGGTTTCCCGGTGGACTGAAAACCCGAAAGGGCGGTCCAGGCAAAAGTTAGGGAATTAAAGCGTATGACTATGTCTCGTCGGATCACTTCAAGGACAATCTCTTCACTGACAAACTCTGAGCTTCTGATCAATCCAATCATCTTCGGCCGAGGCAGCAAATGGACAAGATCTTCGGAGTTACGAAGGCTATAGCGGAATGGGAACCCCATGGGATTTTTTACACATAGCTATCTTTCTTTGTATAAATTTTTTTCTCATTTTTTATGACACCATCCTCTTACTAGGATGGCTGTCTCCTTTGTACATAAATACTTATTCAAAGTAAATACAAAGATATCTCTTTAAAGTGCAGAAAACCTTTTGTCTTTTTTTTTTTACACTTGTGTTTTTATTTGCAAAAACGTCCAATGATTCATTAATAAACATAAGCATTTGAACATAATTACTGTTTACAAATAAACAGGATGAAAAAGAACAATTACTTATAGACTGAAAGGATAGGAAAACGTCTTTAGGCTATTCCATGAGCAATCCCTACAGTACATCATCTAGATCCCCAACGGAGCTGAAACGTTGAAATACATATCCCCAGCGGAGTTATAATTTCAAACCTTCAATCCCCATCAGAGTTAAAACTTCAAAACTCCCAATCCCCAGCGGAGTCAAAACTTTTAACTACAGATCCCCAGCGGAGATGAAACCTTCTTCCCCAGTCGAGTCAAGATTTCCAACTACCAATCCCCGGTGGAGACCATCCAGTTTCTCCACATTCCCCAGCAAGTTGTCTTGAAGTCTGAGAATCAACCAGATAACAGTTAACTTTTGTCTCTCCCCAACCTAGGATAATTCCCCAGTAGAGTGACAGACAACCAAACTCTTGGACCTACTCCCCAGTAGTAAGCTTTCTTCCCCGCAGAGTTTTTACTATTCCCCAGTAAATTCGCCAGAATGAAGATTCTCATTCTTAATTCCCCACATAAGTCATCAGAGCTTTCTCTATTCCCTAGCAGAATAAGGATTCCCATTGTTAATTCCCAGTAGAGGTCATCAAAGTTCTCTAGATTCTCCAAGAAGATTTCTCAAGCAGTATTTTGCATTACTCTCACAACAGATTCTTGTCAATATTCCAATTTCAAGACTTGAAGGATCCCCATATTCCCAGTGAGGTCAAAGATTTATTATCCCCAACAGTCGCCAAGGATTTCTCATCCTTAACAAACAAAGATTTTGAATCTCCAACAGTGGTCAAGGATTTATTTTCCCCGGCAGCAGTCAAGGATTTATTTTCTACAGCAAATCAGCTTACATGCGCATACATTACATATATTATAAACATTGACAAAACACATTTATTGCATCATACATTTCATGCAACATAATTTTGTGTTTAAACATTTTTCCCTTTTCAGGATAAGGTTAATAGCTTACTTTTGACAATGCTCAAAGATTTCAGATACAGTACAGATATGCACCAACAAGGATGCCATTCTGATACTCATTCAGATCTCAACAATTTTCAAATACAGTTCAGATACACTCCAGACACGGAAGTCATTCTGATGCTTACTCAGATTTTAGGTCAAAGATACAGTTCAGATACACTCCAGACACGGAAGTCATTCTAACACTTATTCAGATTTCAAGTCAAGGTTCAAGTCCAGATACACTCTAGACACGAAAGTCATTCTGCTACTTATTCAGATTCCAACTCAGATACACTCCAAACACGGAAGTCATTCTGTCACTTATTCAGATTCCAGTTCAGATACGCTCCAAACACGGTTTCCATTCTGTCACTTATTCTGATTTTCCCCAGCTCAGAGATGCTCTAGACACGGTTGCCATTCTATCGCTTACTCAGATTTCAGGTCAAAGATACAGTTCAGATACACTCAAGACATGAAAGTCATTCTGTTATTCATTCATATTCAAGTTTAGTTATAGCTCGGATACGCTCCAGACACGACTGCTATTCCCTTGCTCATACAGATTCAGTCTCCAGATACAGTTCAGATACGTTCCAGACACGGATACCATTTTGGTACTTATTCTTCTGATTTACAACTTACAACTCAACAAACATTCTTGGATGGCATCTACAATCCCATCTCCAACAAGATTCTATCATATCTACAAATGGCATCTTTAAGCCCATTCCCTCAACTATACTTTGACGAGTGCAAATTTACGGGCACTATAGTGTCCAATCATCTTTTACCTTCGAGTCACGAACGACAAAGCTCGCCAATCTAACTCTTCAGGTTCAAGAAGATTGAACAGGGGAAGGTGTTGTACCCCAAAATTTTCCCTCTCATTTTATCAAGATTTCCCTCACAAGACTCTTTGGACTCAAGACAAGATTAGGGTTTGCTCAGCTCAAGACCTCACCTTTCACTGATAGCCTGAAATTAAGGTTTGAGTTTGCACAAGGATTTTTGGACCATAAATGCTTCATGTGACTTTCATACACCATCTTGGACCCCTAAGATTTCTCATACCAAGTTTCAAGCCTTGAATCACATTTTTGCCCAGTCAATTGGACAGTTGACCTAAAAATCAGCTGTATTGGGGGAAATGTCAACCATGGCCAATTTACAGTCAAACTTCATAATTTTTGATCCACAACAACATTCTAGGCTCCTATGAACCATTTGATCAAGTTTTGACCACAACTCCTCAAGAAATTTGATCAGATCATCAAAAGGGCAAAATGGTCAAAATTAGGCTTTTGACTAAGAAAGGGCAATTTCTGATTTTTTAACCTAGCCAATGAACAATTTGGTTCAAGCATGATTTCAAGGACTCAATAGCATCATCTTGACCTAATCACATGGTTCAAAAGATCTCAAATGCATTGGATTGACAGATGAATTTTCCAGTCAACTGATCAAAAATCAACTGTACACTGAAAAGTCAAACTTTGACTTTTTGGTCAAAATCAAGTGCCAAGGGTCATAATTCATCAAGACATGTCAAAATGTGAAACTTGTTGGCCAAGAAACCTAAAATTGCAAATTAGGGTTTTAATTTGAAATTTTTCATAACTTAGAATATTTCTAAGTTATGGAAATTTCTTATTTTTTCCCAACTTTCCACAACTTTTTCACCATGATGCAATTGGATTCAAAGAAAACTTCCAACATTAAAGTTGTAGTCCCCCATGAAATGTACAACTTTTCTTCACAAAGTTTTCTCAAATGATGCTTGTATCTCAAGTTATGATTTTGTGAATAGGGGTCCATAAACTTTTTAACTTAGTGAAAATTTGCCCTAATTTAGGCAGGATTTTGACCTAACTTCATGGACATTTTTCACCTAGTTCCAAGAGGTATCTCAAAATGAATTTCAAAGATGGATTGTACAGAATGTTGCAAGCTTTCCAAAATGTCCAAGAACTCTCCAAGATCATTTATGGTTAGGGAGAATCGAAGAAGGGAAAATGGCAATTTATCACTTTTGTTCAAGTCATTTTTCACAATGCATCAAGTTGAAAATCTGTCCTAGCATGCTTGTACCTTGCATTACAGGTCCTAATCCTTTCTACACTCCATAATTAAATGCAAACTCAGTGGATTTTGGCTTTATTCTGACCTATGGAGCATTGTACAAGAGTTTAATCCAAAAATGACATAAAGTTCATAATACTACTTTCATAAAGCTAGCTTTTTGCAACTTTGCAATTCTTGAGCCATGGACCTGATATTTTGTTGCAAACAAGATCCACAAACATCAGTCAAAGTACACCAACCCTCTGCAGTCCAAGAGCTAGCCTGTACAGGCCTTTGGCATTGTCACTTCAACTTTCTTCAAAAGCAAGCAAACTTGCAAAAGTCAATACAACTTGTCCATCTGATAAAGGCAAGGCTTGGCTTCATTCTAGACTTCTTCAGAAACTTTTCAAAAGCCAATACACGAATCCATAGCATTTGAAACACTCTCCAACACAAAAAACCCAAGTTCCTGCCCAAACAAGGCATCTTCTGCAGAACCTTTGCCAAATCAATATTGGCTCGTGCGTTTTGCTTTGAAACACTTCAAACACTTTACATACATCCTACCTAAACTATCCAGGCCCTTGTCTTGCAACTGCGTGCCCTGTTTCAAGCTTCATCATTTTCATTTGTGAAGGTTGCAGGTTGACTTCTACAGGAAGTTTCAAGCATCCTCAAGGCAAGCTGAGCATTGGGATAGCTTGAGGGAACTTCAAGGAAGCTCACATGATCTTCAGGCCTCACTCAAAGTCCCCACATTGCTATATCCAAACTCAACTGAACAAGGTACTTTTCAAAGTTCTATCTCTATATTTAGGAATCCTAAGGCTTTGATTTGTGAAGCAAAGATGTAGTCCTTAACTTGTTGAAGCTGTACATATGCATACTTTCCATTTATATTAACTGAGCTAAGAGTATTTGGTTGTTGAACATGCTGAAAAAACTAGGTCAAAAATTAGGGCCATTAAAATTCTCCCTGATCTTTGAGAGTTAGGTCATGAATTTTATATCACTGGAATCGTGAGATCATAAGCTACCTTTTTTGTGTTATGAGTTTTTGATTTTATGCAAGCATGAGCAAGAACAGGATTTGAAGGCAGAATGCGCGAAATTGTTTGGCTGGAGGACAGGGACGAAGCTAGATTGGGCCTGGCGCGCTTGGGCTTGCTGTTTCTACTTGTTACACCCACTGATCCACTATCCACACCCCCTTGCATATTTTGTTTTATTTTTCATATTTTCTTTGCATTTTTTATATTTATTGCTTTAATATTTTTTTTTCTGAACATAAAAAATCTCAAAAATATTTTCTTAATTTTTTGCATTTTTATTTTATTTTTATCTTATTTTTTGCATAAAATATTGATTTAGTTTAAGTAAAATAGAAATTATTTCCTTAAAATAAATTGTAAATACCTTAAAATATTATACATTTTTATTTTTAATATTTAACACATAAAATATTATTTTTACATATATTTGTAATTTTTAATATTTGTAATTAATTTCATTTATTTTTTCTTGTACATAAATGAATAAAATGAATGATAAAGAACATATTTTCTATTAAGTCAAAATTAGGGTTTCCCCTTTCAAAAATAATAATATTATTTTTTCTTATTTTTAGGACTTAAATAATTTATTTTCTCATACATAAAACAATTACAAAACATTTTTTTTTGCATATTTGTTGTAATAGTTTAGATTTACTTTACGCAATTTATCGCATTATATACATGTTTAGTAAACTAGGGTTTGTATGATAAGACAAAATAAAACAAATAGCATGACCTAATACAAGACAACAAAAATGCATGAAAAATGACAACACATTGCACACAATCACCCCTAGGGTTTCACCCAATTGGTTGCCTTAAAACATGTCCATGGTATGCATGCTAGGCATCTTGGCAAAAATCAAACAAAACAAAAGATCATAGTCCCTCGATGACGCTATCAAAAGGTTGCCTAAACAAATGATCTTAGTCCCTCAAAATGCTAAAGATACTTGGCACCATTGCTATCATGGTCATACGATGACCCACACCCGTCCCGTTTAACATCCAAAGATAGGGTTGTTTACCAAAGTAATGGTAAATCAACAATGTCAAAGGAATAAAAAATGTACAAGAAAGACTTTTGAGTAGGTAGATAGCTTCTAGTTACTTGATCAATTTGCAAACAATCCTTGCTATTTTAAAAAAAACGCACACTTTCAAAACATTTCCAAACAACTTTCAAAACATTGAAACATTTTTCAAAAGACAAACATGTTTGTATACATTCTTACAAACGAGAATCATTACAAAGATTGCCTAAACAAAGGCCTCTTTTCAAAATACTTTCGAAACCACACAAAGCACCATTTCAAACAATTGTCAAAGCAAAGCAAGTGATCTAAACAAGTAACTAAGAGCCCATGGAAAACCATGGATGAAAAGGGTGCTAGCACCTTCCCTTTTCATAATCTACCCCCCGAACTCAAGAAAATTCTCAAAGGTCTTTCCTGTGCTTTTTTTACCTTTCCTTTTGGATAAAATAAAAGTCGGTGGCGACTCTTGCTAAACCGAAACATTTGTGAACACAAACGCAAAACCTCAAGTCATTTCTCCCACCGTATCACAATGTGGATACAATCTTATTTTATTACTTCGACATTATCAGTACACTTGCGAGAAATGATCAAGTTTTTTGCGATATTGTCGGGGATTGTAAATTTTAACAAGGCATTTTTGTGCGAAATTTGTTAGTTTTAGTTTTTTTATTTAAATTTTTTAGGATTAGATTTGATTTGTTTCTGTTTCTTTTATTTCTTATTCTAGTTTAATTTTTCATCTAGTGCAGTGCTACTGACAGGTGTTCTTCTTTTTATTTTGAATGCGAGAGAAAGACAAAAATGGATTATGAAGTTTATGCTCAATTAGAAAAGTTTGAATTTTATTCAAAGGAAATTGCAGCAAAAGCTCTAATTCTAGAAAATGCGAGAAACTATTCGAAGCCAGAGCCTTACATCAACAGTTGTCATTCATGGGAGGAGGAATCATCATCTTAACATGAAAAAACCTTAAATCAGTTTAGAAAGATGACTCAACTCAATTTCGAGAAAATCATCAGTGAAATTCTGGCTATCAGATACCGAATGTCTTAAGAGATATAGAGGAACTGGATCCAATTTCATACGCAACAACAAGATGTATGGAAAAAATAAATAGTGTTAAAAGTAAATAACACAAGATATGTTTATCCAGTTCGGAACAACCTTCCTACTCTGGAGGCTACCATGCTAGGGACGAAATTAACTAGGTAGTATCAATTTGTAGAGCTTACAACAAACATCCCAGTTTACAACCTATGCACTTAATCACTACCCTTTTCTTAACTTCTACCTAAGACACACCTAGGTATGAGGGCCTCCTTAAATCCATCTTCAATTACACTCAACAACTGAAGCAACACTAAACACAAGTAGAGAACAAAAATCGGAAGACACACTTCCAAAACATGCAAGTCTCAATGCTTAAAAGCTTATGAGAATTGACACACAAATGTTCAATGCTTAAAAGCTTATGAAAATCTGAAAGAGAACTTACAACCCAACAATAAGGATTCTAAAACCCTAACATAAATATACGTGTAAGTTCCACATAATACTAGGTATACACCAGCCTATTTATAACATTATTTTGGACCGGGTTGGGCTTCAAAACCGCAGCAGTGAGGCTGTACAAAGTCTGCAAAATCTTCTCCAAGAAGATAGGTCTTCAATAAATAACTTCCTAAAATGTATCCATATTTAGAAACTAATCAAATTTTCGAAAACCAACATCAAATATTCTAATTTGTCAATCTTGGATGCCACATAAGCTAACTGAATATTCCCTGAATATTCAGTAGCTAACAAATCAGCTAAACCATTACTGTCAACTGTTGTAGACGTGATGTCATCTCTTTGTTGGGACATCTTACTTGACATTTTGAAAACTGAAAGTTGGAACATCTTATTCAACATGTTGCTACCAAATTGGTTTTACCAAAATGTATGTCAATCATAATTTCAGAGAAATAACAATCTCCCCATTTGGCACATTTTGGCTAAAACCCCCAAACAACCCTTGCACAATACAGTATGCTTGAAAATAAATCAAACATACACATCAGAGGTACAATAGCAAAAAAAAACATATGCAAGGTTAGCAACACAGAAATGAGCATCGCACAATTCATATAGTCAGTATATTCTTGTAACACAACTGCAAAAAATAGAGAAATTAAGTTCTCAACACCATGATGTCGAGACATCATGTCTGACATCTTATCAGAACAGAATGAACTCCCTCTCAACACCTGCTAGCACAAAACAAAGAATCATAGAATTCTCCCCCTCAGTAGTAGCACCAGCTAGTGCCAGTTCCATCACCCTCAATATCATAATACTCCCCTTTTTTTGGCATAATATGACAAAGGTAAGTATACAATATTAGAAAAAAAACTAAGAACCTAAAGTTTTAGTAGCAGGGTACAATAACTTAAAAATATCATAGGCATTTAACCCTTACAAAATCATAAACCAAAATAAACAGAAGTTGCAAAAAGAAACTAAAGAAAAAACTGAAGCCTTCATGCACCAGCAACATCAGTATCACTAGCCTCATCAGAACCAAATCCCTCACTCTCTTCATTAGTGCCTCTACTTGCAGAAGTATCTTCATCTGATTTATTATCATCAGATGCATTAGATGCATTGTTGCCTTCACAATCAACAACCTTTCCTTCCTTTTCTTATTCTTCCATTAAGGCTTTAATGAGCTTTTCAAGCTTAACCTTTATAGCTGTGCAATTTCTGATAGCGTCCTCTAACTCCCTACAAGTTTCCTTTAATAGAGAGATTATGTATCCTCTTGATGTTTTAGGAATAGGTGCCTCTAAATATGCAACAACAATGTTAGGGTCATGTGTTCCACCAAACAATTTATGATGCAGTGACAGAGGGGATGCTCTTTTCTTGACTCTGTCAATGGGTAATAAGATCCTAGGATGTTGATTCAGCATTATTCCACATATGAGTGAGGGAAAACAAATGGGCAGCTTCACAATAATAGATGCAACTTGTTTCATGACTTGATCAAAGATGTATCTTCCATAATCAAAAATACTTTCAGTACCAATAGCAAAAATGAAATTTCCAAGACCAGTGGAAATGGTAGAAGTATGCTGAGTGTGCAACTAATTAGAAGTAGTAATCCTATGAAGAATAGCATACTCTACAGTGAGTCTACCGGATGACAATTTTCCATTCTCTCCCCAGTGTTGTACTTGTCCCCATATAATTTCCATGCAGACTTGATCATCTGATTCCTCTAGTTCTGCTTGAGGTTCTTGTGCTTTTCCTAGATATTTGTTGATCATTATTGGGGAAAAATTCACCGACTTTCCTCTGAATACTACCTTTCCATTATCTTTACTCCCTTCACCATTGCATTCATCTGAAATACTATCAATAAATTCTTTGACCAACTTTTCATAACAAGGACTAACTTTTGTGACTGTTTTCATTAGGCCAATAGCCTTAAAGGAAGCTTTATTTACTGATGAACTCTTCTAAACAGCAGAATAAGTCTTCTTATGAGCATAATTTTTGTGAGAGATAATGTCTTGGACATCTTCTTCAACATCATACTTAGAATCACTAGAAGAAACCACCTTCCTCTTCTTATTAGGTACCACACCTTTACTCCATGGATTTGGAGGACCAATAAGAGCTTTTCTCTTGAAACTCTTTGGAGGGTTGTCTCTCTTTTCATTAGTCTTTCCATGATCCTCATTAGAGGGAGGACAATCCACCATCACAACCCTTCCTTTCCTACTTTAGAGTCTGTTGGCTATTCCCGGAGGCAACCTCTTGATGATGGGTTCCTCATCAGATGATAATTTATCAATATTAACCACATTTATCACAACATCATCTATTTTCTTACTACATCTCTCACGAATAACTTGATCAGGTGCTGATTTTTAAATCATTAATTTAGGTGTTTCAACATTACTAGTCTCTTTTGCCAAAAATGTTGGATCATCTAACATGACATCTACATATGCTTCTTTTAAAACTTTGATCACAAACTTCCTCCGTATCTTATCAAGGTTACTACCATCATCCTCAGACATACTTTCATCAACAACAACAGGTCCAATGAGGCTTTTCTCCTCAGATTATTTTTCTAGGTTAACATTGGTTCTATTTTTACCAGCATTAGAAGGAGATGACTTACCGAAATGCATGATATCTTTTGAATATGACGTTCTTGCTTCCTCCTGAGTAAAATCTGGAACAATGGATAGAGGAACAATATCCAAGACTAGGTTACACATATCAATCATTCGTTTTACAGAGCCAACCCTAGAATTTGATTGAGATGTTCCATAAACTTTGGACGAAGCATGCACGAAATCGCCCAAATGATGTTGATACATTGCTGATTTATGTTGATCCAAATTAGTAGTTGAGCCAAGGAAGTACAACCATACTAAAAATTTCTTTTGAATAGATGCAACAATTTAAAACGAGCATTTTATCTGATATAAATAGTGTGACCAACTATTTAAGCCTTGAATGAATATGCTTAGATAGACGTTGGAATCATAAAATTTGAAATTTTGACTGGCCCACAAAAATAGCAATAGTTGCTGTAATTTCCCATGCTCAGGCACTTTTAATTTCTTAATGTTTGCACGTCTAAAAGTTACCTCGTTCTTTTTTACTTGATTCTTCGCATCCTGTGACCTGATTTTCAAAAGTTTAGTCATACTTTGTTGAGTACCAAGTTCATCAATTTTTGTTTCTCTCAAGTTGTCACAAAATAACGTCCTGACATCTTGTGTAACTTTGTAAGGACACAACATCTATTTTGAATCCATACTCATTTCAACAACTTTCTTGGCCCTTATACATGTTGCATAGAATTCTGTTTCTTCTGAACTCCACAAGTAACAATTATATTTTGATATTTTACCCTTCATGATGATCTCATTCTTCTCCTTTGTTATCATACATTCAGAGTTTGTAAAGTTGACTTTGAGGCCTTGATCACACAATTGACTTATACTTATCAGGTTAGTAACTAATCCTTCAACAAAAAGCACATCATCAAGGATATATTTCCCTACATAATCCAACTTTCCCACACCCATTACTCTACCTTTTTGTTTTACCCAAAAAGTTTCCCTCTCACTTTCTTCAAGACATTCTCCTAGGGTTCTCAAATGCTAAATGTTTTCTAAGACTTGATCAGCCAAATTCCCCTCCTAAGCAAAGGGTCCACAACTAGGGTTTCATATTTCACAAGGAAATTTGGATCTATAAAGTCTTAAATGGAACTCATGTTTTCTTATAGGTCCCCAAGAATTCTCATACCAAGTTTCATGCCTTGCATCACAAGATTGCTCAGTCAATTACTCAGAAAACTGAAAATCAATTGTATTGAACAAAAAGTCAAATATGGTCAACATAGAGTTAAACTTCAAAAGTTTTGGTCAAAATTAACATTTTTAACTCACATTCATCATTTTATCAAGGTTTGGTCATGATTATTCAAGGAAAACTCTCTAGTCACCAAAAGTCAAAAGTTGCCAAATTAGGGTTTTCGTAGGAGAAGTCAACTGAACTTTTACCAAGCATAACTTTCACATGATTCATCAGTTTTGCCCCAAACAAAGATTATTTTTGAAGGAAATTCAATTATATACAACTTTGAAACTTTAATCTCAAGTCCAAAAATGTTTCATTTGAGAGATATGAGCCAATACATTACAGGTCATTTCAAAAGTCAACAAAAAGAAACTTTTTGTCAAGGCAACTTACATCAAGATAAATTCTCCAAATGTAAAAATGATCAAAAGAGTAATTGTAGAGGACATCTTTAGATATCCAAAAAGTCCAAGATCACCTTCTAAATATAAAAATTAAGTGAGTTATGACCAGTGCAAGTTGGGAAATTTTGAGCAAATGCAAGAAGCTCAAATTGAGCAAACTTGATATTTTGGGCTAATAGGCCATTGTTTCAGAGTCCAAACATGTTTTGAAACTTATAATGGAGCCCACATATTAATCTTGCACTCTTTTACCTTTTATTTCATTTATTTTGATTTTTTATCCATTATTAATTCAAAATAAATTAAATAAATGTCAAATTATTGGACTTAGGCGCATGGATTTGGTCTTGGGCAAAATTTGAAGCCCAAAAGAACTCATGAACAGCTAGCCACTCGTGTAAGATCATGGAAGGAATGATTGGATTAAAAAGGAAATTTTCCATTCAATATTGAAATAAGAGATTTTTATCATAATGCAAAAAGATTTCATTCACTATTGTTGACCTAATTCCTTCTCATATATGTACTCAACAAATTCATGTCTAAGGCACCATGCATGCTTCCTTCTTGAGTAAACCTGAAACTCCTAAAATTTCAAGAACTAGGGAATAATAAAACACTGCATTTTAGCGAGTTTCAGTCAACCACAAGCACTCTATTAGTTCCCTGAGACTTCCAGGAGTCATACTCAGTCATCTCTGAAGGCCATAACACCCTAGATCGCCGCAGCCAAGCAACTCCGGTTGATAAATTTTCAATGAATTCAAACTTACATGACATGCATTATTCAATGAATTCATGAATATGTTCTTGCTTATAATAATGTTTAGATTCATTTAGACTCATCGTTTACAAGTTTTTACGCAGGAATAATGAGTTGCCATACTCACGTTATTTTGAATAATTCTCATAGAATATCCTTTTGTAGCATGATTCAGCCAAAGAAAATCATCCCATTGAATTCGCAAGGTTGGATTTAGGGGGGTAGGGTCCCTTAGGTGGCCTAATGTGTGCTGTTTTTATAGGGTTGGAAAATGTACTCACCAGAGAAGACGACCAGATTTAGGGCTCCGACGCCTCTCTGATCCATGCAGTGACTTTGTAATATAATCACATTGTTTCTTATATAACATCAGATGTACTACCTCCATAGCGATTAAAGCACGCGCAATAAGGCATTATTATACTAGGGCACAAGTTCGATCCCTCCTCTGGTATTTTTTTCACATATTCTTTCTATTTTGCAGATCCAGCGCAACACGTTCATGTTGTACCCCAAATTTTGCCCCTAAGATTCCCCTATCATATCATATCAACTCGATCATAACAAGATCACATTAGGATTAGTTCTTCCTCTTTTTATATCTCCTATATTTAAGGTTGCTCTTGAGGAATCTCCAAGCACCTTATTTGTGTATTTTGTACATATGTTGCCGACTAACTTCTAATCAAAATACAAAAAATATTTGTCTTTGTCTTTGAATATTTGTGTTTTGTAGGTAACGAGTCAAAGCATCTGACAAATAGGGTTTTATGGTATTATTTCCCTAAAATCTCTATTTGCAAAGAAAAAAAAGAATATAAAAAAAAAGAAGTCATTTTTTTTCACTGTACAATCGATTGCTCTTAGAGTGCAATCGATTGCAGAGAGTGCATTTTGCGCCATTTTTGAAAAAAAAAATACACTGATACAATCGATTGAGCATAGAGTGCAATCGATTGCACATAGTGAAAATTTGAAAAAAAATCCGTAATTTCAAGCTTGTCAATTTTGGCTCTAATTTTTCTTCATTTTTGAAATATATATCATTAATTCAAATCTTGGTGCCAATTTTTCATTTTTTGAAATATATATCATTAACTCAAATTTTGGTGCCAATTTTTCATTTTTTGAAATATATATCATTAATTCAAATTTTGGTGCCAATTTTACATTTTTTGAAAGATATGTCATTAATTCAAATTTTGGCTCCAAGAATTAATTACCAAACCACCACTAATCCTAAACCTAAACTCTATAAATAGAGCCCTCATTTCATTCAAATCTCAAGCTTTTGATAGCCAAATCCACCTTGCTAAAAAATCTCTCAATTCTCTCCATCTACCAAATTCACTCAAAGCTCCATTTAAAAAAAAAGTTAGTAAGATTTGCATTGAAGCTTATTAATCTTTGAACTAAACCTTCATCCAAACACTTTTTCTTTGTCAATTCTCTACATCCAAGCTTGGGCAATTGATTCTTGGGGTTGAATTGAAGCAAATTCTTGAAGTTGTTTTGATAACTCTCTAGATCTACCTTTAGTAAGTTGGATTTTTCATCTTTCACAATGTGATCTCTTGTTGATCTTTGGGCTTGATTCATTGAGCATTTTTTTGGTGATTCCATTGGTTCTATTTTCTCATAATTTGATGGAATGTTCGTGCTCAATTAAATCCATGATCATAAGGTGTTTGATGGAAAGTTCGAACAAGAATTTGGCATTTTAAATAATATTTTTCTAATTTTAGCAGAGTGCAATCGATTGCTGTAACAGCGTAATCGATTGTCACAGAACGAAATTTTTTTTTTTGAAAAAATGCACTGATGCAATCGATTGCTGTCAGAGCGCAATCATTTGTAACAGTGTCAAAATGCTTTTTCTGTCTTATTTTGGGGTTGTTTTGATTCATATATCTTTTTCTACTCACTTATTTTGATTGTTGATTTGGATTGCAATTTTAAAGGTCCAATTTCTTTTTAAATTCAATGGACTTTGGGTGTAGATGAAGTTGGATAAATATTCATTATTTCAAATCTACCAAAGAGTGAATTATTCAATTCATTTTTGGTGCTTTAGATTAATGATATTTTTAGTACTTTAATCCATCTAGATGAGTGATTGAATTTAAAGATGAAAGAAATTTGATGTAGTGATCCAAATTAGCTTATCATTCCCATCCCTCTTCATCTTATCCCTTTTTTTATTTGTGCTACATGTTATGGGATGATGATCTCTATATCATTTATCCAAACATGAAGTACATAGATTGCTATTGACCGGCCTCAAAATAGGTGTGACTTCTACATAAGTCCACTTACGATTGCTTAACATAGTGCTTAATTTTGTCCCGATTATAGAAAATGATCATTCATGGCCCAAACCTATGTTTGCAAGCCCAAGTATGTCAATTTGAACCCTTTGATCCAATAACCTTGAGATTCATTGTTAGGAGGCTTTGGTTCTACCAATCTTCCAACGGATCTTCATTAATTTTGGTAAACGCATATCACTTAAACATCATTGATCATTAAATGCTACCTTGGGGATTCTTAAGTGGATGATTTACTTGACAAAAAGAAAATGCAACTTGTTGTTGAGAGGATTTGGTTCTACCAATCCTCTAATGAGTTCTAAATGCAAGTTTCAAGATGGTCATCCAAATAACTATTAACTTCTAACAATTGACTTTATATTTTGCTTTTATCCTATGCCATTTACTTTATGTACCATTTTACTCTAACATTTACATTTCATGCTATTTTCATCTTTGCTCACTTGAGCATTTACTTTTATGTCATTTTTATTTTGCTCACTTGAGCTTTTCTTTTCTTTTCTTTTTGAAGATACTTAATAATCAACATGAACCATATAAAACTTTAATGATACTTGGACTACTTGGTTACTATCCTTGGCATTATGGAGTATTGGACTTCTTGGACTTAGGATTAGAGACCTTGGACTATGTTGGAGACCTTGTGACCTTAATTAATATTTTGTTTGGAGTTCTTGGGGTTTACCTCAAGACATTGGGTTATTTGTTTGTTTTGTGTGCAGGTTATTGTGATTACATACTTTGTCTGTAATATGGAATTCATATGTATACAGCCGTTACTCTGCCCAATTTTTGTGAAGACTTAATACCTTTGAAGTTTGGTTCTGTCAAGAGGTCTAGTATCTTTTCTTGCTTGGTTTCAATCTAAAGAATGGGAATTCTATCTTGACTCATAATGTCAATTGTTAGCTTCTTGTTAGTTAGATGGTTCTTCTCCCTAGATTTTACCTTATGCTTTAGGATAGTCCCTTCTTCTCCTCCCATCATCTTTAATTTCAAAAATCTTCTCCCTCCTTTTGAAAACTCTTATTGTTTCTAAACTTGAACCACTTTCATAATAAACTTGGACTTAGGTCCATGCATTTTCAAAACATTTTCAAAAATAAAATTCAATCAACTTAACAATACCTTGACATTTTTGTGATAAGACTAAAAGTCAATCAATCTCATTCAAACCATTTTCCCGTTTTGGCTTTTACTTTAAAATTTTCTCAAAGATTGGAATCTTGTCAATTCTTGTAGTGATGCAAACAACTATACTTCTACAATATGTAGTGAAGTGAGATATTTTCCACTTGGGTGTTGAGTGAGGCATTATTGATTTTAAAATCCAAGCCATATCCTCCACTTTCAGATGATGAAAATTCTCCTTTCTCATGATTGTGGGTAGTAAGTATGTTTTCCACCCGGAAAATGACGATGATATCTTATCTCATAAATTGACCAACACACTTGTGTTTTAAAACTTTTAAAAGGTGAAATACGTGTACCCTGATCCCTTATTGTACGGAAGGTGGTATGTAGGCACTAAAGGTTCACAACTGCGGCGGGTGCAAAAATCATAAAAAAATATTTCTTTCCTCACCTCCACCATCTATTTTTATACAACATTTTATAGCCAAAATATACAAATTTTACAAAGAGGTTCCTATGGAGTACCGTAGATGTTTAGGGTGCTAATACCTTCCCTTTGCATAACCAACCCCCTTACCTTGAGTCTTTCCCCCTCTTTTGGGTTATTCGCTCTTTTCCGATTCCTTTGGAAACAATAAAGCGCGATGGAGATTTTATTTTGATCTGTATAAGAGTTGTCAATCCAATGGCTTAGTCTTAAAAATTGCTACCGCTACAGAAAAAATGGCGATTTCACTGGGGATGTATTGACCTCTTGTTGGTTCATCCCTAAGTGGGTTAAACCTATCTTTGTTTATATCTATATATTTGCTATTGTTTATTACATATTATATGATTGTATATATGTTTGTCAGGATTTTCCTGGTTTTCAGGGTGCTTGGTGATTACTCATGAGTCCTATACCCGGACTTGGGAAAACTTAAGATAGGACAGGCGGTATAGTCATGTTAACTTTGAGGCAGTAATCCCAAAAAAGGAGACATGAGATCCCCCACTCAGTGGAGGCCCCTTTGACTGTAGTTTCGTTTACTGAGTAATTGAGAAGATGTGCTGCTTTCGACCTGAGTGTCTGCTGAAGCTGAGGACCATAGAATACCTAACCCATCTTGGCCTTTTAGATGTAGTGCAGAAGCTATGATAGAGTAATTCGGAAATAGTTGTCACACGATACTATGCTTGGACAAGTTTTTCTTGAGAATATTACTAATTACCAAGTTAATTGGGAAGTTGGTAATATCTGAAGGAAGGATGCAGACTCTGGGAACCCCTAGAACCTTGATCGATAGGTGATAAGTTTTAGACCACACCTTATGGGTAGTACCTTCGACCTCATGCTCATGATGTTGGACCTATGAACCTTATGTTTGTGATCTGGTGTGAGATTGTTGCATCATGCATCCATGCACTCATAAGCAACTTTTCAAGAAATTTTATTTCAAGGGATTTAAGAGTTGACCATTTGTGAATATCTCAGGTACTTCTTGACTATGGATTATGGAAAAATAAAGACCGGAAAGTACAGTTTCAAAGATTCCAAGATAGATGAGTTGATCAGTCTGATTCCCAAGATTGAGTGTTCTGTAGATTCTTGGAGGAAGTATGGATCCATCATTTCTCTCATGAAGCTTAGGATGAAGGAGGGTATTCTCTCGACCTTGGTCTAGTTCTATGATCCGATTTATCATTGCTTTACTTTCCCTGACTATCATTTGATGCCTACACTAGAGGAGTATACTTATCTATTGGGTTTACCTATTACCGATCGTATTCCTTTTACTGGTTTGGAGGGTGAGCCAAAACCACATGAGATTGTTGCTTTGATCCATCTGGGGAAGTCTGAGGTTGAAGCCCACATGACTAATAAAGGATGGATTAGAGGATTACCAGCTCAGTTCTTATTGGAGAAAGCTCGTTACTTTGCCAGGGTGAAGAGTACAATCGCTTTTGAGGCCATCTTTACTCTACTTGCTTATGGGTTGTTCTTATTTCCTAATGTGGACATATTTGTTGACATTAGTGCTATTAGGATCTTCATGATTGGAAACCCAGTTCCTACATTGTTGGGTAATTCTTATTACTCTATTCATCTTCGGGATTCTTATCATGGGGGTGTGATCATCTGTTGCACGCCTCTGTTGTATCAGTGGTTTACTTCTCATTTGCCTCAGTCTGATGCTTTCTAGGATATCAGGAAGGAACCCTGTTGGGATCTTAAGATCATGGCACTTACCCACTTAGATATTGTTTGGTATCATCAGACTTACCATGATGTAGAGATTGTCGACAGTTGCGGTGGTTTCCCCAATGTGCCTCTTCTTGGTACAAAGGGAGGAATTAACTATAACCCTGTTCTATCATGACAATAGCTTGGTTATCCAATGAGGGATAAGCCAAATAGTATTCATTTGAGTAGTTTCTTCCTGAAAGAGGGAGAAGACCGTGAGGAAGCTAAGGAGAAGATTACGAAGGCCTGGCATCACATTCACAGGAAGAGTGGGGAAGACATGGGACCTAGAGGAGCTGTTTCTTTAGAGCCTTATATTCGATGGGTACAAGCGAGAGCTGTTCATTTGAAGATGTCATATTCTCGGGAAGCACCTATGCCTGATTTGTTTATGAAGACCACTCCTCCCTTATTGGATGATGTGGAAGAGCTACAACTTGATTTAGTCAGGATGCAATAGGAAAAGGAAGCTTGGAAGAATAAGTGCCAAACTCTAGAGATTTCCTACAGAGTAGGCTTGAAGGAGAAAGGCGACTTGATTGAGATTCTCGAGAGTCGGGCTATAGAGACAATGGAGAAGCAATGGGATTTATTTTATCCCAAGCCTCACTCAGATGCTAGTTTCTCACTTCCTGATTCAGGTGATTGGAAGGAGGTTGCCACCAGATATACGAAAGAAAACCAGAGGTTGAAGGCTCCGATTGCCAGACTTACCAGGAAGCGCCAGCGTGTAGAGTGATCTCCATCAGCTTTACTTTTTAGGGTTATAAACTTTACTTTCATCTTGTACTTGGGAATATTGATACTTGTAGTCCATTTTGAAAGTTATAATAAATTTTTTCAGTAATTAAAATGTGTTATTACTTTGATATTTGCAATGATTGTCTATAAATCTTAAAGTCCCTTGAAATAGTAATAAAATAAATCATGTGAATTTCACATCATACATCATATTACACATATTTCTTGCATTATTTGTACATATCCAAGTGTCCTACCGAGCTTCTTTACTTTGTTCAGCAAGTTGTCTCACCACTACAATACTCTGACTAATTTCAGAAGGAAGATGGACAATTTAGAATAAGAGAATCGCGAGCTGCGCGAGGAAGTTTTTGCTTTGAATACCGTTATGGCCAATCTCACTGCTATGATGGAATCATTGGTGACTTCTCAGAATTAGCCACCGAGTGTTCAACCTCAATAGACAATGGTTACTACTGAAGCTTCGGCTATTCCTATGTCTTCTACTCCAATTGTTATTCATAATTTCATGCCTCGAGGTTATCCATGGGAAATGCTAGAGAACTTTATGCCTGAAGGTTTTAATCTTGGTCCTCAAGTTACTCCAGTTGTTCAGACTATTGTTGCTCCTGTACCTCATGTGGTGCATGTTACTCCTGCTGAACCTCCTTCGGTGAATGTTGTGCCTTTTTTCAATGACGAAGCTTATCGTCCTTTTCTTCCACTCAAGCGATCTTCCAACTGCTTGTATTTATCCTCATTGGGAGGATACTGGTCATCATTGTAGTCGGTATCATTGACAGAAAATTCAGGACTGGGATCCTTCTCCCTTGCCTCTTCTTCTTGATTCTCCCATTCCTTGGATGAAGAGGTCAGATCGACTTGTTGCTTCAATGGCCCTCTAAACCTTCTGCCCATATTCAGAATACCGGCAGCCTTCTTCTTTTTCTTTTTATCTTTCAGGATGAGGGCTTTTAGATCCTCCTTCCCTTTTTCCAGATTTATGAACATTTCCTGGAACTGGGCGTTTTGTGCCTGAAGGTCCTTGATGCTTTATTCGGAAGACATTTCTGCTGAAATAAATAGCGAAGAAGATGATAAACCTGTAATGGTACCTGTACATGCAATGCTATGAATGGGATGCGTATGCAATGATTTCAAAGACTTTGGGATATTTAAATTTGCGAACCAAAATGAAACAAAGATTTTATTAGTTGAATTCAAAGTTCAAATTCCTTTTAGGCGTTACAATTAAAAACAAATCTAAAACTAGAAAAAAAATCAAAATTCCCATGGATGCTTCCTCTTCGTGCCGAGATAAATATTGAGTCCTCTTTCCTCATGAAGCTTCTTTATGAGATCTAAAACCTTCCTCTCCTGGGCATAGAACTGATCCCTGTAAGTATCTCGCTCTTTCTTCAACTAAATCCAAGAACTCTGTAATTCTCCAAGATCAGTGGGCATATCAGGATAGAGAACCGTGTAAGGAATACCCCTTTCAGTAGTGGGTTCCACAATCACTGGTAAAATGGCCATATAGGGCATCATAAGTTTCTGGGCGCGAGCTCATACCCATTGGAGGTAAGGTTCCATAGGAATGGAAGCCTTTGGCCCCAAAGCCTTGGCTCCAGGTCTGTTTACCATGCCCTAAGCTCATACGAACCTCCGGCGATACTCTTGAACGTTATCCTCATAGTTGAATACAATGCCTTCGATAAGTAAATCATGGGGACCATCCCTTCGAGCGTAACCAAATTGTCGCAGAGCTAAACAAGGATTGTAGGTTATACCCCCTCTAATGCCAAGTAACGGGACATTAGGGTACTCCCCGCAGCAGTTAATAATATCAGTGTTTTCCATAGCTCGGGAGCACCAGAGAATAAACATGTGAGTGAGTGACATTATCCTTTGTGAACAACCCAAACCTTCTTCATTCTTCAGTACAAACTTAGGGAGGTGAGAAATAAACCACCTCGACAGTAATGGCATGCAGCACATAAGCACCCCTCTTCTCTTCATGGTACGAGTATGAAGAGTGTGCAAAATATCTCTGAGCAAGGTAGGCATGGGGTTGCGAGAGAGGAAGATCTTAATAGCATTTACATCTATGAACGAGTCTGGATTAGGTAATAGTACTAAACCATGGATTAGAAGTGCCAAGATCTCCTCAAAAGCCTGAAAATCCACATCATCCCAAAACAGCTGGGCTTTGTCTATCAGGAACTTGGATAGAAAACCCTTGACTTCGCTTCTTGTTTCCCAATTGGATTCCACGTCAACCCGTTTCAGATGAAAAGCTGAGGCAATGACTTCTGGCTTAGGAACCTCTTCCAGACCTGTGAAAGGCAAGTGTTCAAGAATGGGTATATCAATAGTTGAGAGAATTCTTCCATGGTAGGCACCAACTGATAGTATGGAAAGGTGAAGCAGTGGTGCTTGGGATAGAAGAACTGAAAGAGTACACTCATCATCTTTTCATCAAAGCTTGAAGTAACCAGGTTGAGAAGTCGACCATGTCTCTTAGTTAACACAGAAGTTTCAGAAATCTTTGATACTAGTGTTAGAACATAGTTTGATTATACAACCCTTAGTTAGAGTTTTAATGATAACAAACATAAAGAACAGATATGCACTCTAAAATTATGTTATTTTGTATGCAGAAGTTCTGACCAAAGCAGCATCAGAAGTTAAGCTTTCTTGCTGAGGTAATTAGAATCTGCGCTGAAGAATGATGATCAGAACATGCGCTATAGTGAAGAATATTCTGATTCTAAATAGAAGGTTCATATACAATCAGATTCTCACAACTCTAATTCATCAATGTTCTGAAGAAATTGCAGCATACAAGATTGTAAGATTCTGAAGCGTTACTGTTCAATAAAGAAAGCATCATATGCAATGGCTTCATTCAAGCAAGATCTTCTCAATATGGAAACTGCTTAAATGTCCTTTATCACGCTTAATGTTGGACAGGATTCCATATAGACAAGCTAAGAGATCAAATCCTTTACGATTTTCCACTCTACTGCAATTCATCTCAAAAGGATGCAAGCTTACATACTTACTTTATACGCTCTAATTTATGTAAAATATCACAGTTGTGGTAACTATTTTTGTAACGAAAAACAATCATACACAAAATTCTTGTATCTTGATTTAGACAGTTTTTCCTTGAGATTAACCAGATTGTGGTTGTACTCAAGAGGACTTTGACAGTTGTCAAAGTAGAGATTGTAATCAGTTTTTGATTAGTGGATTAAGTCCTCGTTAGAGAGAGGAGAAATCACCTTGACGGGTGGAGTGGAGTAGTTTGAGATCAAACGAACCAGGATAAAAATACTGTGTCATTGCGCATTTGATTTTAAGTTTTCAATTCAACCCCCCATTCTTGTGTTTTTCACTTCTTCAATTGGCATCAGAGCGTCTGGTTCTGAGTTCATACACTTAACCGTGTCAGTACAAGATCCAAGCTTTAGAAAAACACTATGGTGGGACCAAGCCAAAACATCAGCAATGACTATCATGAAGACAAGGACAAAATCAGTGGAAAACCTCCAGTCTTTGATGGAGAAAATTTTGACTACTGGAAAGACAGAATTGAGAGCTTCTTTCTGGCCCAAGATGCTGATCTATGGGACATGGTAACTGATGGATACACACATCCAGTGGATGGATGTGGTCAAAAGATAGACATAAAAATGATGTCTGACCAGCAAAAACGTGAATTCATAAACCATCATAAAGCCAGAACAATACTCCTCAGTGTTATGTCATACTCAGAATATGAGAAAATCTCAAACAGAGAGACAACCAAAAATATGTTTGACTCTCTGAGAATGACGCATGAAGGCAACATACAAGTTAAAGAAACCAAGGCCCTTGCGCTCATTCAGAAGTATGAAGCATTCAATATGGAAGAAAGTGAATCTATAGAAGCAATGTTCTCAAGATTCCAGATCCTTGTTATTGGGTTGAAGGTTCTTGACAAAGGATATTCTACCGCTGATAACGTAAAGAAGATCATCAGAAGTCTACCCAAGCAATGGAGGCCAGTGGTCACAACACTTAAGCTAGCCAAAGATCTCAACAAGATATCTCTGGAAGAACTTGTCAGCTCCCTCAGAAGTCACGAGATAGAGCTAGAAGAAGATGAGCCTCAAAAGCAAGGTAAGCCACTAGCATTAAAATCTAACAGAAAATTTGATTCTAAGGTTTTGCAGGCTATGGAAGAAACCTCTGATGGATCCTCATCAGAAGAATATGAATTGTCTCTCCTCTCCAGAAGGGTGAATCAACTGTGGAAGCAGAGACAAAGAAAATTCAGAAATCCTAGAAGCTCAGAGAATCAAAATGAATCCTCCTCCAGATACAGAAAGTATGAGTCTTCCTCTGGACATAGAAGATCTGAAGGCTCTTCAGGACACAAAGTCAAATAAAAAGGACATCATCTTCTATGAGTGCAATGAGCAAGGGCACTACAAAAATGACTGTCCAAAGCTTCAGAAGGAGAAGCCCAAAAAGAAGTTATTCAAGGAGAAGAAGAAAAGCCTCATGGCAACATGGGAAGATTCGAACACTTCTGATGATGACTCAAAGTCAGATGATGAAAGAGCAAACATAGCTCTCATGGCAAACGTGTCAGAAGACAGTGAAGCTTCTAGTTCAGACTCAGAATCAGACACTGAAGAGGTATTCCCTGACTTCACTATTAATTTTACTAAGGCTGAACTTGCAGAAACTCTAAATGAAATTATGGAAAGGTATTAGCAAATCAGAGTCAAATTCAAGAACCTTAAAAGGGATCTTGTCTCTGACTCTGAAAAGACTGAGAGTCTCAGATTAGAAAATTCTGAGTTAAAAGAAAAAGTTTCAAAATTAGAAAACAATTTGCAAAACTCTCAGAAGGAAATAATCTCAGAGAGTCCCAGTAATGCTGATGATATTATCAAAGAGTATGATCATAGCTTTCAGAAGTTTCTGGCTAAAAACATAGATAGAAGCAAGATGGCTTCAATGATCTATGAAGTTAGAAGAAATGGAAGAAAAGGGATAGGATATCAAGGTAAGGTATCTACACCTAAGAAAGTCATGGACTTAGTCATAAAACTCACACCACTTAAATCACACTTCATATATGGGCACACACACGACCTAAAATACACTAGTAATGATTACTCTGTCAAAGCAAAATTCAATCAAAATTTTAGTAAAACCAACAAACCAGGACCCAAGAAGATATGGGTACCTAAGGACAAAATTATATATGTAGCAGATATCTTTAGCATCAAGGCTAAAACACAAATCATGGTACCTGGACTCTGGATGCTCTCGACACAGGACGGGAAGAAAGCATATGTTCCAAAGCCTGGAACTTAAACCTAGAGGCTACATGGGCTTTGGAGGAAACCAAAGAGGAAAGATCATTGGCTCTGGAACAGTAGGTAATGGAAATCTTCCCTCTATAAATAACATGCTATTAGTTGATGGATTAATGCATAACCTGTTATCCATAAGCCAATTAAGTGATAACGGTTATGATATAATCTTTAATCAAAATTCATGCAAAGCTGTTAGTCAGAAAGATGGAACTATCCTTTTTAATGGAAAGAGGAAAAACAACATTTATAAGATAAAACTTTCTGAACTAAAAAGTCATAATGTAAAATGTCTTCTCTCTGTTAACAACGAGCAATGGGTCTGGCACAGAAGATTGGGGCAGGTTAGTATGAGAAGAATATCTCAGATTAACAAACTCAATCTGGTCAGAGGACTTCCTAATTTGAAGTTCAGCTCAGATGCTCTGTGTGAAGCATGTCATAAAGGAAAATTTTCAAAACCTGCTTTTAAATCTAAAAATGTTGTTTCCACCTCTAAGCCATTAGAACTTCTGCACATAGACTTCTAGTTACTTGCTCCATTTCAAACAACAATCCTTGCTATTTTCAAAAACAAACACACACATTTCAAAACATCTTACAAATCTTGAAAAACATTTTCAAAAAAGACAAACATCTTTGTATACATTCTTACGAACAAGAATCATTACAAAGATTGCCTAAATGAATGGCCTCTTTTACAAAATACTTTCAAAACCACACCAAACACAATTTCAAACAAACAAAAGCAAGTGATCTAAGCAAGTAACTAAGATCCCATAGAAAACCATGGATGAAAAGGATGCTAATACCTTCCCTTTTCATAATTTACCCTCCGAACTCAAGAAACCATCTCAAAGGTGTTTCCTATGCTTTTTCACCTTTCCTTTTGGATAAAAGAAAAGTCGGTGGCGACTCTTGCTAACCGCAACATTTGCGACAAAACGCAAAAACCTCAAGTCAGTTCTCCTACCGCATCATAGAACTGGCGACTTTGCTGGGGAAATTTATAAAAGTAAGGTTACCTTAGGGTTTAAATCACATTTATTTGCTTACATTATTTGAGTTGTTTGCTTTACATTATGGTTCTTTGTTTGGGTTTGAATCCTCTACCCGGATTTGGGAATTATAGGTAAATAGCAATACATTGTGGAAACTATGCGGGGTATACCGACATGGTCTAAGCAATAGCTATGTTAGTGTGACATATTTGTGGGTACTGGTAGCCTTTGAGTCAATCAAAGAGAATACGGGGCCGCTGAGTGATGTCATGAAGCACTAATGAACTTCTAGAAGCCTTTACTTGACCAACTTGGCCTTTAGGATGTAGTGAGATGACCGGCTTTGGTGCAGTCCGAAGTTGGTAGATACTCGATTCTACACTCATTGAGGTTTGGTTTCTTGGGATATTTCGGTTGCCATTAAAGAGGTTTGAGCTGAAACAATGACCAAGGAAACAATCCGGTGATATTGAGCTCATTAGAACCCGGTTATTATTATTAGGACAGGTTGAGCCAACTAAACTTCAAGAGGGTACTTACCTATAAAACCCCATGCAAGCCTAAACTAAGAACTTGTTTGATTTGCTTGTATATGCATACTTGTACATAACATCATGGACATCATGAACATCATATGCATCCACTAACCATTTCAAGGATTTTGGAGATTTATCTTTGTTCTTGTTTTGTAGGATATGGATTCACTTCGCAGGAAAACTATCTAAATCAACCTTGTAAGAATTTCTCCACAACTCAAGGAGCTAGCTTCAAGGATCCCTAAGAATTCTCCATTCACCGAGAGGCATGGTCGTATACTCAACTTAGTCACCTCCAATACAGAGGAGGATATGATGAAGGTTCTCTTCCAGTTCTTTGACCCTTTGCATCATTGCTTCACATTTCCTGACTATCAGCTTGTGCCTACTTTGCAAGAATTCTCTCAACTCTTGAGGATTCCTATTCTCAATCAACTACCTTTCAATGGTACGGAAAGAGATCCAAAGCCACAAGAGATTGCTCAAGCCCTGCACTTGCACTCATCTGATGTCACAACTCATTGGGAAACTAGAAGTGGTGTCAAAGGCTTCTTGGTAAAGTTTCTATTTGAGAAAGCCCAAAACTATTGGAATTCCCTAGACTTGCAAGCTTTTGAGGAGATTTTGGCTCTTCTTATCTATGGGATGGTATTGTTCCCAATTCCTGACCAACTCATAGATGTGAGCGCCGTCAAAATCTTTATGTCACGCAATTCAATTCCTACATTACTAGGGGATATTCTATACTCTTTTCACACTCGTACAATGAGGAGAAGAGGGGTACTTATGTGTTGCACTCCTCTCCTGGCAAGATGGTTTATTTCTCATCTTCCCCAATCAGTCTTAAAGAATGAGCAAGGATTAAGGTGGTCACAAAGGTTAATGATGCTCAAACATTCAGATATTCATTGGTGCTCTCAATCCAAAGAGAATGTTATCATTGTTGACCGTTGTGGGGAATTCCCTAATGTCCATATACTTGGCATTAGGGGAGGCATCACCTACAACCCTTGCTTGGCTCTAAGACAGTTTGGTTATGCCCGAAGGGATGGCCCGCATGAGATGTTGATTCAAGGCTTGGTATTCGACTACGACAACGACAATCAAGGTCTTCGCCAGAGATTCATCCGAGCATGGAGGATGCTAAACAAGGTGGATAGTAAGACTTTGGGACACAAGAATTCCATTCCTCTTGAGCCTTACCTCAAGTGGGTATAAATCTGCGCTCAAAGTTTTATGATGCCTTATCCTTCCATTCTCCCGATGATCATTGAGCTTGTTAAGGAAGGAGAAGTTCCATACACTATCCTACATCCTGACATGCCCACATCTCTTGAAGACCTACAAAGGGATTGGATACAACTTAAAGGAGAGTGAGATACTTTCGAAGCCCAATTCTACGCAAGCGAGAAGAAGGTTTTGGAACTCACTAGGCTACTTCATGAGGAGCAGACTCTAAATGCCTACATAGCATCAAAGAGGATGCCAAACACTTTTTTATCTTAGAATTTTGTATTATTTTGCCCAAGGGGCATTGATGTACTCAAATTCTATTTTATTAATATATCGTGTGTTTATTTTTGTTTAAAACAAATTTGAATTTTTAAATCCTTGAAAACATTGCATGTATACATATCATTCATCATAACATAACAGGTCTTTTGCAACAAGTTTCCTCATCTTTCTACTGTTTATTTCAGTAAGATGGATCTCGAGCAGACAGTCAAAGATCTTCAAGCTCAAAACATGCAGTTTCAACAGTTACTCATGACCATAGCCAAGGGGCAAGATGAGTTGAAGACTCTATTAGCTGAAGAAAGAAAGAAGAAACCAAAGAAAGCCACTGGGGTTCTGAATATGGGGAGAAGATTTCAGGGACAGACTAGAAGGACTCTGAATTTTGCAACCACTTCCGGGGAAGGAGAAGGAAAAGGGAAAGAAACGGAAGTACCATCAGAATCTGAAAAAGAAGAAGAGGAAGAAGACTAATCTGAGGAGAAATATCCTCCGGCTGATGACAAGTACAGACATCTTGAAGAGCGTTTAATCGCTATGGAAATACAAAGGATGCCGGGCCTAGACTTTGAAGAATTGGGGTTGGTGTCAGGAATTGTAATCCCGCCAAAGTTCAAAGTTCCGTTATTTGCAAAATATGATGGGGTGTCTTGTCCTAAAATGCACCTCCGATCATATGTCAGGAAGATTCATCCGCACTTCGCCGACAAAGACTTGTGGGTCCATTTCTTCCAAGATAGTTTATCTGGAACACAGCTCGATTGGTTTTACCAATTGGAAAGGACCGACGTTCACAACTGGGAAGAACTTGCCGCAGCTTTCTATAAACAATACCAGTATGACGCATATTTGACGCCTACCCGTACTCAACTTCAGAGTATGGCTATGGCTTCAAATGAGGGTTTCAAAGATTACGCGCAAAAGTGGAGAGATCTAGCTGGAAGAGTGCAACCCCCTCTGTCTGAAAGGGAGTTAGTGGATATGTTCTTGGGCACTCTATCAGGCCCTTTCTTCAACCATTTGATTGGGAGCTCATCTGCTGGGTTTACTGAGCTAATTTTAACCGGAGAGAGGGTGGAAGCTGGTATAAGAAGTGGAAAGATTCAGAAAGATTCGTCTACCTCTACAGCCGTGAAAAAATCCTTCACTGGGAAGAAGGAGCTATTTGCTGTTTATCCATAAAGGAACCAAGGGAGAGCTGAACGCCGATCAATGGTAGGGGCCGTTATGATCCCAAAATCTACATCTGATCAACCAAGGAGTAACCAATCAAGGGTGGAAAGGCCAGTCCGGCAATTCGCCAGGCTTAATATGACTCTAGCCTAGATTTTACCACATCTTCTGAAATCTAATCTAGAGACCTTAAAAAAAGCTCCAAGAATCCCAACATGGTGACCCCTCATTATCATTCGAATGCCAGATGCGCATACCATTTCGAAAGCCCGGGCCACGACACCAACAACTGTTGGGCTTTGAAGAACAAAATTCAAGACCTCATAGATGCAAAGGAGATTGAGTTTGAGGCGCCAGAGAAACTAAATTTCATTTCCGCACCTATGCTTAGACATGGTCACAACGCTAATGCTATTGAGGAAGATTTGTTTGTTACTACAGTAGATGAACTCTTGACTCCACTCCCGATCATTAAGACGAACTTGCTGAAAGCTGGTATATTCCCAGGTTGTAATAAAGACTGTCATATTTGTTTATCCTCATCAATTGATTGCCCTATGTTGAAGACAGGTATCCAACGCCTGATTGACAACCAAGAAATTCTGTTTGAGAATGTTCCTGTTTCACCCATTCCTATTGAAGAAGTCTCAATCATAACCATCTACGCCAATCCTTCCAGGATCCCCAAAAGACCCGTTAGGATTACATCAGTGCCAAAGACTACTCCTCTCATAATTACAATGCCCGGGCCGGTCCCATACGAATCAGACAAGATAGTATCGTGGAATTATGGTGGAGAAATCTACTACCATGGTATTAAACAAGATGGGTTGACCGCCGAAGAAGAAAGCTCCAAAGAAGAAAGTTCCGACATTAGCAATATTGCCGGAACTAGTAAGATTACCCGTAGTGGTAGAATCTTCTCTCAAGAGATTTCCCCTCCAAAGGAAGTTTTTGGACCCGTGGCTGTTCCGAAGATTACCTCTGTACTAGTGATTATACCTGCAAGTGTACCTACCGACAAAAATGACACGATCCCTGCTGTTGTCCCTACCAACACTTCTACTGCGGAAGATCGAGGGAAAAACATTCAAGAGGAGCCTGTCCGGACGAAGGCCCAATCACTAGCTATCCCTGAAACATCCAAGAAGGAAATGGAAGAGATATTGAGGATAATAAAGAAGAGTGACTATGATGTGGTTGAACAGTTGGGGCAAACTCCCTCTAAGATCTCCATGCTAGCCTTGCTACTGTGCTCTGAGGCACATGCAAAAGCTCTGGTAAAATTTTTGAAGATATCCCATGTGCCACAAGAGACGTCTTCTGACCAGTTCCAAGACTGTGTGCCCAGTTTGACAGCTGATAACGGCCTAGGCTTCTCTGATGCTGATTTGACACCTAGAGGGAGAAAGCACAACGAGGCTTTGCATGTCTCTGTGGAGTGTAGAGGAACGACTCTGGCCCATGTCTTGGTGGACACGGGATCATCTTTTAACGTCTTACCGAAGAAATCCCTTGACAGGTTGGATTGCGAAGGTTTGACATTAAATCCCAGTAACATAGTTGTGAGAGCGTTTGATGGCTCGAAGAGGATGGTCCACGGGGAGGTGGACATCCCGATAAAGGTGGGAACTCATACCTTCAACTCAACCTTCTATGTGATGGACATCCATCCCTCTTACTCTTGTCTGTTAGGAAGCCCCTGGATCCATAATGCCGGTGCTGTCACCTTCACGCTACACCAGATGCTGAAGTACCTGGCCCAAGGAAAGATCATAATTGTCCATGGAGAGGAAGATTACATGATTAGTCATCTAAATTCCTTCCGACATGTGGAGTTGGATGGCAAGTTCATTGAAACTCCTTTCCAACATTTCAAGGAGGTCTCTCAAGAAGTAGCGGTGACCAAGGAGGTATCCCCGATTCCCAAGATCACAAGACCTCCGCTTCGGATGTCATCTCTAAAGGACGCCAAGGCGGTAATAGAAGAGGGTGGATGCACCATCTGGGGGCAGCTTCCGGACATCCCGTATAAATCAGATAAGTTTGGCTTAGGGTTTACTTCAACTTCTCAGAAGGTTGTGCGTCGTGCCCGTGCTGGAGGGCCACCTTTGAAGATTAGTAATCGTGAGGTCAACGCAGTGGAAGATGTTGAAGAGGATGGCAGCTTGGAAGATTGGATATTTCCTACTGTCAACGGAGGACTTCGCAACTGGGAAGCTAGAGACTTTGTCCTAATAACTTTCATCTCTCAGTAATTTATCTTTTACATTTCTGTTGGACTTGTAATATTCACGAACAATTCACACTTTAAAAACCTTGTGTCTTACCCGAGGCACAATGGTCCATTTGTAAGGGTTTTTATTTCATGTTCATATGACATTCAATGAATCATGGACGCTTTTTCACATACAAATCTTTTGTACTCATTGTCTTTCTTTTACATTTTATTGTTTAAAGATGGCTATACCCTTACACACACCCACACTCACAGATGCAGGTACCCCTCCATTCCGGATCCCATGGGTAACAATACTGCTATAGCCTTTAGTGACTCTGAAGATCCAATCTATCAAGCCGAATACGAAGGTGAGGAAGATTGTGAGGTGCCAGGGGAATTGGCCAGACTACTACAACAAGAGGAAAGAGCTATTCAGCCTCATGAAGAACTATTGGATACAATCAACTTGGGTACCGAGGAAGATAAAAAGGAAATCAAAGTGGGTTCCAATCTAGAGCCGAGTGTCAAGGAGCGCCTAATTCAGCTATTGCATGATTATGTTGAGATCTTTGCCTGGTCATGCGAAGACATGCCAGGACTTGATGCAGACATCGTGGTACATCGTCTACCCACAAGAGAGGATTGTCCACTAGTGAAACAAAAAGTCCGCCGCATGATACCTGACATTTCAGAAAAGATCAAAGTGAAAGTCATGAAACAGTTCAATGTTGGGTTTCTGGCTGTCACTTCCTATCCTCAATGGGTTTCCAACATTGTTCCCGTGCCTAAAAAGGACGGCAAAGTACGGATGTGCGTGGATTATAGAGATTTAAACAGGGCCAGCCCTAAAGATAATTTTCCACTTCCCCACATCAACATCCTGGTCGACAATACGGTGCAACACAAAGTATTTTCCTTCATGGACGGATTCTCAGGCTATAACTAGATCAAAATGGCACCTGAGGACATGGAGAAAACTACGTTTGTCACGCAGTGGGGCACGTTCTGCTACAAAGTGATGCCATTTGGGCTGAAGAATGCTGGGGAAACCTATCAACGCGCCATGGTAGCTTTGTTTCATGATATGATACATCATGAGATAGAGGTCTATGTAGATGACATGATAGCCCGATCACAAACTGAAGAAGAGCACCTTGATCACTTGCAAAAGTTGTTTGTAAGATTGAAGGAGTACAAGCTAAGGTTGAACCCAAACAAGTGCACATTCGGAGTCCGGTCCGGTAAACTCTTAGGTTTCATTGTCAGCAACAAAGGCATCGAGGTTGATCCTGCCAAGGTTAAAGAGATACAAGAAATGCCTGCTCCTCATACTGAGAAGGAAGTCAGAGGATTCTTGGGACGCCTGAACTATATTGCCAGATTCATTTCTCACCTAACATCTACTTGTGAACCAATTTTCAAACTGTTGAAGAAAGATCAAGTAGTCAGATGGAATGATGAGTGTCAAATTGCTTTTGACAAAATCAAAGAGTATGTACAAGAGCCTCCTGTCTTGATGCCACCAGTCGAGGGAAGACCACTAATCATGTATCTGACCGTTTTATAGAACTCAATGGGGTGTGTATTGGGGTAGCATGACGAGTCTGGCTGAAAAGAGCACGCTATTTACTACCTGAGCAAAAAGTTTACTGACTGTGAAACCAGATATTCACTGCTCGAGAAAACTTGCTGCGCTCTGGTATGGGCTGCTCGCCGGCTAAGACAGTATATGTTGACTCATACCACTTTGTTGATATCTAAGATGGATCCGATAAAGTACATCTTTGAGAAGTCTACTATGTCTGGGAGGATAGATAGATGGAAGATGATCCTAACAGAATACGACATACAGTACACTACCCAAAAAGCTATAAAGGGCAGCGTGCTAGCTGATCATCTTGCTCATCAAGTTGTAGAATATTATCAGTCCATGAAGTTTGAATTCCCGGACAAAGACATCATGACATTAGATAATTGTGAAGAAATCATACCATATGACAGACCTGGACAAGGATCCCGATGGACCCTGTTCTTTGATGGGGCATCCAATGCACTTGGTAATGGTATCGGCGCTGTACTCATATCTCCGGAAGGGTGCCATACTCCTTTTATTGCCAGACTTTGCTTCAACTATACGAACAACATGGCGGAATACGAAGCATGCATCTTTGGTCTCAAGGCTTCCATAGACTTGGGAATCAAATCTTTAGTTGTATTTGGAGATTCAGCTTTGGTTATCAGTCAGATCAAAGGAGAATGGGACACTAAAAATCAAACCTTATCCCTTACAAAGAACATGTTTTGACATTGTTACCATATTTCGAGCAGATTACCTTCGAGCATTTCCCGCGAGAAGAAAATCAGTTAGCAGATGCTCTAGCCACAATGTCATCTATGTTTAAACTTAATTGGGATAACGAGGCTCCCCAGATCACCATCGAACGGATGGATAAACCAGCACACTATCACGAGATTAATACCGAAGACGTAGTGGACCAGCCTTGGTTTCATGAAGCCAAGAGGTATCTCGAGGCTCAAGAATATCCAGAAGGAGCTTCAATCAATGATAAGAAGTTCTTAAGGAGATTCTCCGCTAAGTTTTTCCTGAGTAATGGCATCCTGTACAAATGTAATCATGACTCTATTATGCTCCGTTGTATGGATAAGATTGAGGCTGAAAAGATCATAGCTGAATTACATGAAGGTACCTTTGGCACTCACTCCAGTGGGTATACGATGGCGAAGAAAATCCTACGGGCAGGCTATTACTGGTCTACCATGGAAGCAGATTGCTATCAACACACCCGGACCTATCATAAGTGTCAAATCTATGCAGACAAGGTGCACGTACCTCCGGTTCCTCTGAATGTTTTAACAGCTCTGTGGCCCTTTGCTATGTGGGGAATCAATATGATTGGGGAGATCAAACCAATAGCCTCCAATGGACACCACTTCATTCTAGTGGCCATTGACTATTTTACAAAATGGGTCGAAGCAGCCTCCTTCGCATCAGTTAATAAGAATGTTGTTGCCCGCTTCATCAAGCATAATCTCATTTGCTGGTACGGTATCCCAGAAAGGATCATCACCGATAATGGTATAAACCTTAACAATACTATGATCACCGCCTTGTGCGAGCAGTTCAAAATTCTACATCACAATTCATCCCCCTATCGGCCGAAGATGAATGGTGCAGTTGAAGCTGCTAATAAAAACATTAAAAAGATCATACGGAAAATGACAGTCACCTACAAGGACTGGCATGAGATGCTGCCATTTGCTCTCCACGGGTACCGTACCCCGACTCGCACATCAACTGGGGAAACACCCTATTATTTGGTTTATGGCATGGAGGTTGTCTTGCCTATTGAGGTTCAGATCCCCTCTTTGAGAATTATGAAGGATGCAGGTTTGAATAAGGAAGATTGGATCCAGACTCGACTTGATCAACTAAACTTAATTGATGAAAAGAGACTCACTACTGTTTGCCATGGTCAGATGTATCAAAAACGGATGATCAAGGCTTTCAACAAGAAAGTCCGATGCCAAGTATATCAAGTTGGAGATCTGGTGATCAAACACATTATTCTACCACAAAGTGATCCCAGGGGAAAATGGACTCCTGCCTATGAAGGACCGTTTGTAATCAAGAACATCTTTTCCGGTGGGGCAATGATCCTAACCACCGTGGACGGTGACGACCTGCCACACCCTGCGAACGCGGACATAGTCAAAAGATACTATGCATAAGAGACCCGCTAGGCTGACACACCTAGGCAAGAAAAGGGTATCTCGGCGGACCAAAAAGGTTCGGGAAAAAATTAGGGATAAAATAAAAAAAATATGTACACCCGGCAAGTTGAAAACTCGAAAGGGCGACTTGGGTAAAAAAGGGTTTCCCGGTGGACTGAAAACCCGAAAGGGGGGTCCAGGCAAAATTTAGGGAATTAAAGCGTATGACTATGTCCCGTCGGATCACTTTGTGGACAACCTCTTGATTTCCACTGACAAACTCAAAGTTTCTGATCAATTCAATCATCTTTGGATGAAGCAACAAATGGACAGGGTATTCAGAGGCACGATGACTATAGCAGAATGGGAACCCCATGAGATTATCACACATAGCTATCTTTCTTTGTAAAAAATTATCTTACTTTTATGGCACCATCCTCTTACTAGGATGTCTGTCTCCTTTGTACAAAAATACTTATTCAAAGTAAATACAAAGATATCTCTTTAAAGTACAAAAAACTATTTGTATTTTTCCTTTACACTTGTGTTTTATTTGCAAAAACGTCCAATGATTCATTAATGAACATATGCATTTGAACATAATTACTGTTTACAAATACACAAAATGAAAAGGACAATTACTGATAGGTCGAAGGAACATGAAAACATTCCTAGACCACTCCATATTCCCCACAGAGTTTTCAATAATCCCCAGCGGAACAAAACTCCCAACTACCCAACAGAACGAAGCTTCTAATTTATCAATCCCCGGTGGAAACCATCCAATTCCTCCAAATCCCCCAGCAAATTATTTGAAGCCTGAAATCCATTCGAATAGCAGTTGACTTCTGATTTTCCCCAACGGAAAAAGACTCCCATTCATTAATCCCCAGTAGAAGTCATCAAAATTCTCGGGATTCCCCAAGCAGATTCCTCAAGCAGTATATGGCATTGCTCTCACAACAGAATTTTTGTCAATGCTCCAACTTCAAGACATGAAGAGTCCACATATCCTCAGCAGCAATCAAGGATTTATTTTCCTCAATCATGCAGCAATACATCAAATCAGCTCACATGCGCATACATTACATCCACATATCATAAACATTGATAAAATACATATATTGCATCATACATTTCATGCAACATAATTTTATGTTCCAGCTAACATTTTACCCTTTCAGGATAAGATTAACAAGCTACCATTAACAATATGCAATCATGATACAATACAGATGCGCTCCAGATACAGATGCCATTCTATTACTCATTAAGATTACAATCAAATACAGTACAGATGCGCTCCAGACACAGATGCCATTCTTATACTCATTCAGATTCAGCTTTCAGATAGAGTTCAGATACGCTCCAGACATGGATGCCATTATTTTACTCATTCAGATTCAGCTTTCAGATACAGTTCAGATACGCTCCAGACACGGATGCCATTCTTTTACTCATTCAGATTCAGTTCAGATACACTCCAGATATGGATGCCATTATGATACTCATTCAGATTTCAACTTTAGATACAGTTCAAATACGCTCCAGGCATGGTTGCTATTCTATTGCTCATTCAGATTCAGATTTCAGATACAGTACGAATACGCTCCATACATGGAAGCCATTATGTTGCTCATCTAGATTCAGATATCAGATACAGTTTAGATACGTTCCAGACACGGACACCATTCTGATACTCGTTCTTTCAGCTTACAACTTACAATTCAACAAACATTCTTGGATGGCATCTGCAAGCCCATCTCCAACAAAATTCTATCACTTCTCCAAATGGCATCTTTAAGCCCATTCCCTCAACTACACGTCGCCGAGTGCAAATTTATGGGCACTCTAGTGTCCAATCATCTTTCACCTTCGAGTCACGAATGACAAAGCTCGCCAATCTAACTCTTCAGGTTTAAGAAGATTGAACAGGGGCAGCTGTTGTACCCCAAAATTTGCCCTCTCATTTACCAAGACTTTTCTCATAAGATCTCTTTGACTCAAGACTGGATTAGGGTGGTCAGCTCAAGACATCTCATCTTGCACTTATGACCCAAAATTAGGGTTTGAGTTTGCACAAGGATTTTTGGACCATCATTGCTTCATATGACTTTCAAACATCGTTGGGGGTCCCTAAGATCACTCATGACAAGTTTCAAGCCTTGAACCACATTTTTGATCAGTCAATTGGACAGTTGACCTAAAAATCAACTGTATTGGGGAAAAAGTCAACCATGGCCAATTTACAGTCAAAATTCATAATTTTTGATCCACAACAACATTTTAAACTCATATGTATCATTTGGTCAAGTTTGGATCACAACTCCTCAAGAAATTTGATCAAATCACAAAAAGGGTAAAATGGTCAAAATTGGGGTTTTGACTGAGGAAGGGCAATTTCTGATTTTTTTATTTTAACCTAGAAAATGACCAATTGAGTTCAAGAATGATTTCAAGAATTCAATGGAATCATCTTGACTTAATTACATGGCTCAAAACATCTCAATTACATTGGATTGACAGATGAATTTTACAGTCAACTGATCAAAAGTCAAATGTATACTAAAAAGTCAAACTTTGACTTTTTGGTCAAAATCAAGTACCAGGGGTCATAATTCATCAAAACATTTCCAAATGTAAAACTTGTTCACCAAGAAAACCAATTTTGAAACTTAGGGTTTTGAATTTGAAATTTTTCTAACTTAGAAATTTTCTAAGTATAGAAAATTTTCTTATTTTTTCTCAACTTTAGGCCACTTTTACACCATGATGCATATTGATTCAAGGAAAGTTCCCAACATGAAAGTTATAGACCTCCATGAAATATACAACTTTTCTTCACAAAATGTTACCTAAAGATGCTTGGATCTCAAGATATAAATTTGTGAATACATGGTCATGAACTTCTTAACTTAGTGAAATTTTGCCCTAATTTAGGCAGGTTTTGGACCCAACTTCATGGCAATTTTTAACCTAGTTCCAAGAGGTATCTCAAAATTAATTTCAAATATGGGTTGTAGAGCACATTGCAAGATTTCCAAAATGTCCAAGAACTCCTCAAGATCATTTTTGAGTAGGGAGAATTGAAGAGATGAAGTTGGCAATTTCTCACTTTTTGTCCAAACCATTTCATGAAGAACAAAGTTGCAAATCAATCCTATGATGGCTAGTTCATGCTGTACAGGTCCTAAACTTGTTCCACACTCCTTAATTAAATGCTTACTCATTTGACAAAGCTTTAATCCATGCTTTTGAACCTTTATCCAACTTGTAATTCTATTTATGGCAAAAAGGTTCCATTGCCATTTTGAAAAAGAGCAACTTTTGTAAACTTTGTAATCTTGAGCATTGGACCTGTCCCCTTGATACATGAAAGTACCACAGACCAAAGGCAACTTGTAGGGAAGAAATACCAACCCTAAGCAAGCTGGTACAAGCATGTGAGCTTTGTCTTATCACTTTGCTTCAAGTACAAGAAAAGTTACAAAAAGGCTAGGGCTTGCACAACTGATGGAGGGTTGACACAAAACCATTTCAATACTAATATACAAACAATATACAACACAAGACACGCTTGGCAAGGACCTAAAACACTTTAAAGCTGAAAAACACCAAAATCTGTCTAAAACCTACAGTTTCTGCACAAGCTCACCCATCTTCCATTTGGCTCGTGCATTTTGAGTTTGGATCATTCAAACACATTACATACCTAATACCTAGTCAATCCAGGCCATCATCCCTATTCTGTAATCACTCCTCCACCATCTTCCATTGTTAACTTCAGAGCTTGCAACTTGACTTGGCCAAGGAGTTCCAGCTACTTTCAGAGCAAGGCAAGGGTTTGAATAGATTCAGGGAAGCTCAAGGAAGCCCAAGCAAGCATCAGGCCTCCATTAAAGTCACTCCATCTCCATACACGATTCCAGCTGAAGGAGGTAAATTTTCAAACTCTATCTCTTTGTACAGGCAACCATAGGCCACAATTTGTGAATAAAAAATGTAGTCCTCATCATAACGAAGCTGTACATATCATTATCTTGCATTGGTTTTACTTGTGCTAAGAGAATTTAAAACTTAAAATTTCTGGAAATATTAGGTCAAGATTTAGGGCTGTTTAAATTCTCCTTGATCTTTGATAATTAGTTTACATAACTTATATGGTTGGAATCGTGAGTTCAAGTACTATAATTTTCATGTTATAAGTTTTTATTTTCATGGAAGTATGAGGAAGTTACAGGGGATCCGGCCAAGGCTTGAGGAAGAAGATGAAACAGAGCATAAGGCGCGTTTTGTAATATGTTATTTTCGTTTCAGTAAAAATAATGGATGTATGGCCACCCCAGTGGCAAAGCAGCGCGCTGGTGAGACCCATGTCCTGGGTTCGAACCTACGCGCTACTTTTGTTTTTTGACATTTTTTTTCTTTTCAGTTTTTTTACACTTTTTGCAGGTTGGGCTTGGTCATTTGGGCAAGCAATTTTTGCTATCATCATCACCACTGACTTGCTATATCACCTCCCCTTTGCCAACTTTATTTTCTTTATTTTATTTTTGTTTGTTTTCACATTTAATATTTTTAATATTTTCCTTAAAACATAAAAATCCTAAAAATATAAATTAACAATATTACACTTTTACTTTATTTTTTATTATTTTTCACATAAAAATATAGTTTATTTTGATAGGATATAATTTATTTTCTTAATAAACTTATAAATATGATTAAATACATTTAGTTTAATTTATTTTTCATTTCATACTTATAAATACTTAGTTTTGCATATATTTAATTTTAATATTTATATACAATATTATTTATTATTTTATACAAAAAATGAACAAAATAATAATATAGAAACTTTACTTTCTCTTAAATGACAATTAGGGTTAAACCCCTCTTAGAAAATCAATTCTTTTTTATATATTTTTAGGTTTAGATTAAATATTCTTTTACATAAAAATAAGACATCAAAAAAAATCTCTTTACATGTACCTTACATTGCATTACATTTTAAATATTGTTTTGTATTTATCTAAATTCGCACAAATTCGATTTGGTCGTAACAATTTATTTAGCTTTATATTCTTACCAAATCCCCATTCAAACTTGTATTCCCCCCTCCCATAAATTGTTGTAATAGCTTAGTAATATTTACATTACGCAATTTATCGCTTTATATGCCATGATTAGTAATTAGGGTTTGTATGACAAGAACAAAATAAAGCAAATAGAAAACCCTAAATACAAGACAAAATCAAAAGCATGAAAATGACACACTTGCACACAAGCACCCTTAGGGTTTCTCCCACTTGGTTGCCTAAAATAAAAATAGCCATATTACGCATGCGAAGTATCTTGGAAAAACAAAACAAAAATAAGATCATAGTCCCTCAATGACGCTATTCAAAAGTTGCCTTATAAAATGATCTTGGTCCTTCAAAAATGCTAAGATACTTTGCAAACATTGCTCATCATGGTTATACGATTACCCACGCCCGTACCGTTTACATCCAAAGATAGGGTTGCTTACCAAATCAATGGTAAGACAACAATGTCAAAGGAATAGAAAATACATAAGAAAGACATTTGAGTAGGTAGATAGCTTCTAGTTACTTGCTCCATTTTAAACAACAATCTTTGCTATTTTCAAAAACAAACACACACATTTCAAAACATCTTACAAATCTTGAAAAACATTTTCAAAAAAGACAAACATCTTTGTATACATTCTTACAAACAAGAATCATTAAAAAGATTGCCTAAATGAATGGCCTCTTTTACAAAATACTTTCAAAACCACACCAAACACAATTTCAAACAAACAAAAGTAAGTGATCTAAGCAAGTAACCAAGAGCCCGTGGAAAACCATGGATGAAAAGGGTGCTAATACCTTCCCTTTTCATAATTTACCCCCCAAACTCAAGAAAACATCTCAAAGGTCTTTCCTGTGCTTTTTCACCTTTCCTTTTGGATAAAAGAAAAGTCGGTGGCGACTCTTGCTAACCGCAACATTTGCGATAAAACGCAAAAACCTCAAGTCAGTTCTCCCACCGCATCACACTCCTTGTTTCTGAAACATGTCATTGCATTCTGTTTTCAATATAATTCATATTTTTGACTATGATTATATTGCTTTTTGATAACTGACAAAAAGGGGGAGAAAGTAAGATATTTTCATAACAGTATACCGGGACAAAGTCTCAAACATTCTGAATATTTTAACCTCTACTTTATGAAAAGCTTGAACAGGAACACATTTTGATAAAAACAAAAGGAGATGCATCAAATGCTCTGACGAGAAGGAACTTCAGGGAAGTAATCAACTCAGGGGGAGTCTCTCTTAAGCTTTTTGTTCTATATTTTTCATTGAAAATCCTAGTTTTTGTCATCATAAAAAAGGGGGAGATTGTTAGAACATACTTTGATTCTACAACCCTTAGTTAGAGTTTTGATGATAACAAATACAAAGAACAAATATGCACTCTAAAATTATGTAATTTTGTATGAAGAAGTTCTGACCAAAGCAACATCAGAAGTTAAGCTTTCTTGCTGAGGTAATCAGAATCTGCGTTGAAGAATGATGATCAGAACATGCGCTGTAGTGAAGAATATTCTGATTCTGAACAGAAGGTTCATATACAATCAGATTCCACAACTCTAAGTCATCAATGTTCTGAAGCAATTGCAGCATACAAGATTGTAAGATTCTAAAGCGTTACTATTGATCGCACTAAATCGCACTATGTTTCTGACTCAAATATCACATGTTTTCCTTAGTTTTTATTATCATTTTCTCGTATTATGTTCCTTTTTCCTTTGTTTTCAGGATTCTTGTCATTTCAGAGCCTTCTGTGAAGAAACGAGCCAAAACGCCAAGAAATTAGGGTTTTTCAAGATATTCTGCACTTATGGCGTTCAGCGCCGCGCTGGCTACAGGGAACGCGATGACGTGGCCCACTTTCACCCAGAGACCAACTGCCACGTTCCCATGATGTGGCAGTTCCAGCCACCGCGCCCGCGGCCACTGCCACCGCGCCTGCGGCCTTCACAAAAAGCTTCCCGCTCAAAAGAAGTTAAGGGGCATGCTGGTCTTTACGCATCTCAAGGATCCTCTATAAATAGTTTTCGATTTTCATTCTTTAGTTTCATCCAAGCTTAGTACAATCTTAAGCCATATACTATCAGTTTCTGTAAAGTGATAATCTCTTCACATCGGGGAGTTATTGCGGTGTAGATTGAGTTGTAATCGAGTCTTGGAGCACTTTGGTTGAAGTTCATCATACCAGCCTTACCATCCCGTAGATTTGTATCAGATTCAAGTCTCCGATTGGAGCAAGGTTCTATTTTATTGCATTTCTTTACTTAATTGCTCTTATCATAGTCTACACGTTTTATAGACTCTAAATGCTCTTACCATAGTCTACACGTTTTATAGACTCTAAATGCTCTTATCATAGTCTACACGTTTTATAGACTCTAAATGCTCTTACCATAGTCTACATGTTTTATAGACTCTAAATGCTCTTACCATAGTCTACACGTTTTATAGACTCGCACTTATTATGTCTGGCTAAACTATAAAGGTTTGGATGTAATGATTGTCATCATGGTCATGTTCTAATTATCATGCTAGTGAAAATACTCTGGGGATGTTTTGCTTTTAACTTAAGTCAATTATGTTTAAATGTTTATTGGGTAAGATCGAAAGCCGTCCAAACTAATGATACGACTTGATTATTATTTAACCAAACGAAAAGAGCGAAAGCCGTTGATTGGTTAAATAGGAATCATTGACCTTTTTAGAAAACGATTTTGAAACTATTTTCGGACGCGTTTGTAGGTTTGAAATCTGACTCTTGGTCAAAAGCCAAAAGTCTCTTTAAGTTAATCTTTCCAAGTAAAATTACTTTTCTGTTAAGTCAAAACTATCAATTTCTTAAAAATAGGTTTACCTCTTTAACGCGGAAGGAACCCTTTATATGTGACAATAAAGGAATTTAATTTAAAGAGTAAACTCGGTTCTTAGTAGTCAAAAGCTACAAGTTCCCGTTAAATTGATTCTTTGCTATCAATAGAAAAATACTGCCCCATAAGTAGTTTCATCTACGCATGACCGGACCAATATCTGATTACATGATTTACATTCCAACCTGTCTTTTACACTGTTATTTACCTCGCTCATTTACTTTGTTGCACTGCACTCACATCAATATTCTTATTCGCCTTAGATAAGCACCTTAGCAATAGAGTTGATAGATTGACAATTGGTCTCTGTGGTTCGATAATCTTATATATTACTTTGATAGGCTGTACACTTGCAGTACTATATTTAGGCTATACGTTACAGAATAAACCCATCAAGTTTTTGGCGCCGTTGCCGGGGACCAACTTCGTCAAATTTCGTACCCTATTGTTATCCCGTTTAGACTAAGGCTATTCTAGCCGGTAGATGCGTAGAAATCGTAGCACCGGTAACCTAATAGATCCTTTAGTAGAACCTGAATGTTACGCTCGTGCCCGTCTTTTTATTCGCAAGATAAGAAGAGCTATGGCAGAAGATCGTAACCAAAGACCACTCAAAGAATTCTCCCAACCATCTAACGAGGAACCTAGTTCTAGTATAGTAAACCCTGCTATAACTACCAACAACTTTGAACTAAAGCCCTCGTTATTACAATTAGTACAACAAAACCAATTCGCTGGTCTCGCTACCGAGAACCCGAATCAACATTTAAAGGTATTTATCCAGTTAGCTGACACCCTTAAGGCAAATGGAGCCACACCCGAGGCTATCCGTTTAAGACTGTTTCCTTTTTCCCTTAGAGGTAAAGCTCACGACTGGTTAGACGCCCTTCCAACTAACTCAATAACAACTTGGGAAGACCTTAGGAGAGCTTTTCTTGCGAGATATTTTCCACCAAGCAAGACCGATGTTCTTAGGAACCTGATCACTTGTTTCACCCAAAACCAAGGCGAATCACTTTTTGATGCCTGGGAGAGATATAAAGAACTTTTAAGAGCTTGTCCGCACCATGGCCTGGAGCAATGGTTAATCATACATACCTTCTATAATGGACTCCATTACAACACAAAGATGTCCATAGACGCTGCCGCTGGAGGAGCGTTGATGAACAAACCTTACCCTGAGCCTTGTGCCCTAATAGAGGACATGGCCCAAAACCACGCCCAGTGGGGATTAGAACGAGCGACAGTAGAGAAAAAGGAGAGCCATGGAGGAAAGCATGAGGTAAGTTGCATGGACATGATTAATGCCAAGATGGACGCCCTAGCTTTGAGAGTCGAGAACATGTCTCAAAACCCAACCACAGTAGCAGCAATCCAATCGGAATGCGAACTCTGTGGAACTTAAGGACATCAAACCGTTGACTGTAACCTTTTGAACGAATCTAGCTTAGACCAAGTTAACTATACCCAAGGGAACCCTTTCTCGAATACCTACAATCTTGGATGGAGGAACCACCCGAATTTCTCTTACAAAAACAATAACCCTATCCAAAATCCCGGACCTTCGAGACCTCAAGGATTCCAAACGCAAAAACAAAACCAACCTATGCAAATAGTGCCCCCAAGACCAAACCTTAAAGAAACCATAGACACCTTTATTCAGACTCAAACTCAGCAAAATAAGGAGTTTATGAACCAACACATTCACACAAACGAACTAGTTACTCAACTGGCAACCAAGTTTGACCAGATAATAACCCACACCAAAATGCTTGAGACTCAGATTTCCCAAGTAGCACAAAACACCTCTGTACAAGTTGCACCTGGAGGACAATTTCCTGGACAAACTCAACCAAATCCAAAAGGCCAAGAAAATTCTATCACCTTAAGAAGTGGAACTGCTTATGAAGGGCCTAGAAATCCTAACTTAAGCACATCAGAAAAACCTATGGAAGATGCTACACCTAAAGACTAGGTAGAGGAACCAGAAAAGCAATCAAAACCAGAACCAGGGAATAACACTCAACAACCTTATAAACCACCCATTCCGTTCCCACAGAGGCTGAAAAACACCAAAGTATAAAACCAGTACCAAAAGTTTATTAAGGTAATAGAGAAACTCCATGTAGAGATTCCTTTTACTGAAGCTATAACCCAGATACCATCATATGCTAAGTTCTTGAAAGATATTTTGACCAATAAACGGCGACTCGATGATCCCAAGCCTTTAGAATGTCACTCTATATCCGAAAATAAACTCGCCAAGAAAGATAAAGACCCTGGAAGTTTTTCTATCCCTTGCATCTTAGGTAACCATATGATAGACAAAGCATTTTTAGACTTAGGAGCAAGCGTAAGTCTGATGCCTCTAGCCGTCTGTAAGAGGTTAAAATTAGGAGAACTTCAACCTACTAAGATGTCCTTACAACTAGCTGATAGATTTGTCAAATATCCCATGGGTATTTTAGAAGACATACCTGTCAAGATTGGTCAGTTGTACATTCCGACCGACTTCGTTGTAATGGATATTAAAGAAGATGAAGACATCCCAATCCTCTTAGGAAGGCCCTTCCTATCGACCGCCGGAGCTATAATAGATGTTAATAAAGGGAAACTGACTTTCGAGGTGGGAGATGAAAAGATTGAGTTCATTTTATCAAAGTTTCTAATGGCACCAGTGATAGGAGATGCGTGTTACGCCATCGACGTCATCGACGAATGTGTAAATGAGCTCAAACAAAACGAATCTTTAATCAAATTACCATCAACCCTTATTTTAGAGGATGCCGGATTTAAGAGTATCGAACCGTACATTGACGACAACCTTTTCGAATGCTTAGCTCTTACCCCTGACCTTATGCCGCGTACTAAGAAACCCACTATAGAACTTAAGGAACTACCCAAGAATCTAAGATATGAGTTTTTGGATGAGGAGATGAATAGACCTGTTATAATTAGCGCCGCTCTAAACCAAATAGAAACAAATCAACTCTTAGATACCTTGCAAAAATATCCCTCAGCTTTAGGGTATAAAGTTTCAGATTTAAAAGGTATAAGCCCATCCGTATGCATGCATCGGATTATGCTAGAAGAAGATTCAAAACCTTCAAGAGAACATCAAAGAAGAATAAACCCTATCATGAGTGATGTAGTCAAGAAAGAAGTTCTTAAGTTATTAGAAGCTGGTATCATATACCAAATTTCGGATAGTGAATGGGTAAGCCCAGTCCATGTGGTACCCAAGAAAGGAGGTATCACTGTTCTGAAAAATGAGAAAGGTGAGCATGTGGCAAAACGAACAGAAGGAGCATGGCGTATGTGTATAGATTACAGAAAGTTGAATAAGGCAACGAGAAAAGACCATTTCCCTCTTCCATTTATAGATCAGATGCTTGAACGTCTAGCAAGACACTCATGTTTCTGCTATCTTGATGGGTATTCGGGGTTTTTCCAAATCCCTATTCACCCAGAGGACCAAGAAAAAATCACATTTACTTGCCCTCATGGAACATTCGCTTATAGACGAATGCCCTTTGGACTCTGTAATGCACCTGCCACTTTCCAATGTTGTATGATGTCAATTTTCGCAGACTACCTAGATGGAATTATGGAAGTATTTATGGACGATTTTTCAGTGTGTGGGTTTGATTTCAAAAACTGCCTCTCAAACTTAGAGAAAATCTTAAAAAGATGTGTGGAAGTAAACCTTGTGTTGAATTGGGAAAAGTGCCACTTTATGGTAAATGAAGGGATAGTCTTGGGACACGTTATTTCTGAAAGAGGTATAGAGGTCGATAAGGCCAAGATAGAAGTTATAGAAAACCTAAACCCACCTAAGACCGTTAGGGAAGTAAGAAGTTTTCTAGGACATGTCGGGTTCTACCGACGTTTCATCAAGAATTTTTCCGAAATAACAAAACCTTTAACTAACTTATTGATGAAGGATGTCGAGTTTGAATTCGACCAAAAATGTCTTGAGGCCTTTGAAGTTTTAAAGCAAGCTCTTATTTCAGCACCTATCATAAGACCACCTGATTGGACACAACCCTTTGAAATCATGTGCGATGCTAGTGATTTCGCTGTAGGAGTTGTACTAGGGCAAAGAAAAGACAAGAAACTGCATGCAATTTACTACGCTAGTAGAACACTAGACGCTGCCCAGCTAAATTATACAACCACAGAAAAGGAATTTCTAGCCGTAGTTTTTGCTATTGATAAATTTCGATCTTATTTGGTGGGAGCAAAAATAATAGTATACACAGATCATGCAGCAATCCGGTACTTGTTAAGTAAGAAAGATGCTAAGCCTAGATTGCTCAGATGGGTACTTTTACTCCAAGAATTTGACTTGGATATTAAGGATAAAAAGGGAGCTGAAAACTTAGTAGCTGATCATCTCTCTAGGTTAGAACACCTTAAACCTGAACTTATACCTATAGACGATCACTCTATTTATGAAAGATTAATAGCTGGGATAAACTCAACTGAAGAAGAGACCTATGAGGAAATCTCAACCATGAACAACATACCATGGTACGCAGATATTGTGAATTATCTGGCCGCTGATATCATACCCCCTGACTTAAGCTACCAACAGAAGAAGAAGTTTTTTAGAGATGTTAAACACTTCTTTTGGGATGAACCCCTCCTATTCAAAAGAGGAATAGATAATATATTCAGACGATGTGTGCCGGAAGAAGAAGTAGGCAACGTCATTAAACATTGTCATGCTTCACCTTATGGTGGACATGCAAGCACATCTAAAACATGCGCCAAAATATTTCAAGCAGGTTTTTATTGGCCTACTGTATGGCGCGATGTCCACACTTACATTACAAAATGTGACCGATGCCAACGCACTGGGAACATCTCAAGACGTGATGAAATGCCTTTAAGTAACATCCAAGAAGTGGAAATATTTGATGTCTGGGGTATAGATTTCATGGGACCTTTTCCTTCCTCAATGGGTAACAAGTATATCCTAGTAGCTGTCGATTATGTCTCAAAGTGGATAGAAGCTGTTGCATCACCCACAAACGATACCAAGGTAGTTATCAAACTGTTTAAAAATATTATTTTTCCTAGGTTTGGAACCCCGAGGTTAGTCATAAGTGATGGAGGATCGCATTTTATATCTAAGATATTTGACAAGCTTCTAAGCAAATACGGAGTAAAACATAGAGTAGCAACACCATATCACCCGCAAACCAGTGGCCAAGTAGAAGTATCAAATAGGGAGATTAAGCAGATCCTAGAGAAAACCGTATCATTATCCAGAAAAGACTAGTCTGGAAAACTTAAAGACGCCTTATGGGCTTATAGAACGGCTTATAAAACCCCTATCGGAACAACTCCTTATCAATTGGTTTATGGAAAGTCCTGTCATTTACCCTTCGAACTAGAACATAAAGCCTATTGGGCCATTAAATCCTTGAATCTAGATTACCTAAAAGCCGGAGAAAAACGTACCCTGGACATTCACAAGCTGGAAGAGCTTCGCTTGAATGCCTATGAGAATGCCATCATATATAAGGAAAGAACCAAGATGTGGCATGATAAAAAAATCATCAAGAAAGATTTCAACATTGGTGACCCTGTTCTCCTATTTAACTCAAGGTTACGACTTTTTCCTGGTAAGCTTCGTTCAAGATGGACAGGTCCATTTGAAGTTGAAGGGGTGAAAAACACAAGAAGGGGGGGTTGAATTGTAAAACTGAAATCTTAAAGCAATTGACAAGATATTTTTATCCTGGTTCGTTTGATCTCAAACTACTCCAGTCCACCCGTCAAGGTGATTTCGCCTCTCTCCAACGAGGTCTTAATTCACTATATTCAACTGAATATTACAGACTGCTTTAACAACTGCTAAAGCCTTCTTGATTCAAACCACAATCCGGTTTGTCAAGGCAACACTTTCTTACAAAGGTATAAAACAATGTGTGTGAATGTTTTCTACAAAACTTTATCACAACTGTGATGTATACACAAATGAAGCTTAGAAACTAGATTGCTAAACACTAATGGAGTATCAGAGTTTGTGGTTTAGCAAAACTGGTAAATGAAGATTATTGTTCAGCTTTGTGCGTGTAGAGATTTGGAGAGCATTGGCCATTATAATCTTCGAAGCCTTGTTTATATAGCACTTGAGAAGATGAACGTTGAATGCAATATTCTTGATTCAATGCTAATAACAAGCTTTCCTTTTTGAGCAGATCTTGTCTAGAATGAGGCCGTTGGAATTGATTAGCTTTCAATGCACAGTACCGTTGCTTCTTCAATGCACGTTCTGGCTTGGCTCATTCTGATTCTGCTACGCTGCTGATGAACTATTGTGTTTCTGTATCAGAGTGTTTACGCGCAGTTCTGTTCATCAAGCTTCAGCATGTGCGTGAGATGATCATCTGATCTTGACGTTCTGATTCAGCAACTTCTGATGCTGGTGTATGAAATCAAATTCTGATGCTGAAGAAGTGATCTTGCTTATTTTAATCAGCGTATCTGCAAGTCAGAGCATAGTAATTTTAGGCAGCATATAGTTCAAACATGAAACATATAAATACTATATCTTTTCACTTTGTTATCATCAAAACTCAAATATAGGGTAGTAGATTCAAACATTGTTCTAACAATCTCCCCCTTTTTGATGATGACAAAAACTAGATATTTTAAATGAAAAATAACGTGAAAAGGTATCTGGGAAATGTATCAGAATAAGAAGTACGGAGAAGTCAGAGTTAAGAGATACTCCCCCTGAGTTTGTTACTTCCCTTTGATATACGTGTTCTTCAGGATCAGATCTTTTTCTTTCTTTGAACATCAGATTATAAGAGTCTTTGACTTATCAGAGAGCAGAGCTTCAGAGCTTTTCCTGTCAGAGCTTTGCTTTGGATCAGAGTATTAGGTCGATCAGAACTTCATATTTGATCAGAGCAACATGAGCTTCTACATTTTGATCAGAGCTTCTAGTCTTCATAGTGTTCAGGAGCTTCCTTGTGCCTGTAGACTTTTAAACAAAACAGAAAAACATTTCAAGTAATAAAGTTAGAATGTTTGAGAATTTCTGTCTAGTTAGCCGTTATTGATTTTAAATATCATTCTTGTTCTCCCCCTTTTTGTCAGCAATCAAAAAGTGTTGGTGATGTGCTAAAACAATTTAGATCAGAAAAACAAATTATATTAAAATAGTTCAGAATCAGAGCAAAAGAACATTACAGAACATAGTCAAAACAGTACATCAGAAAATGAAGAAAGCATGAAAAAGTTATGCATGAAAAAGATTTAAGGTTGAGGTGGCATGCGTGAGAACAGGCTTTCCAGCATTGCTTGAATCTTTTCAGAAGTTTCATTCTGCTTCTGAACCATGGTGACAACAGTGTCAATTTTGCTGTCCTGTACATCCATTCTTGCCTTCATCTTCTGATCATTGTCGTCCATCCGCTGCTGGAGACGTAAGTCATTCAGCCTTAATTCTTCCAGAGCCTGCCTGTCCAAGGCAGCTTGAGAAGCATCAGAAGGAGGAGGCTTCTCAGAACTTTCAACGATATCTTCTGCTTGACTTTCAGCCTGAATGGTCTTGTCTTCTTCTGATGGTTGCACCTGTGCAGCTTGCTGTTTCTCCAACCAAGGTTCACTGTCCAGAGGAAGCACAACTTCTTGAGGCAGCTGACTTTCAACTTCCTTCAGCAGCTTGCTGAAGTTCTGTTGAGCCTGCTCATAGTTGACGTCCTGCAGCTTGAGGGCTTCAGCACGTACCCATAGTCTGAACTGTGACCAGAGCTGATCAGAAGCAGCTGGGTCAATCATCCCAGGACAGACTTGCTTCAAGGAAGCAATCCATTGCAGCACACCTGTTTCAAAATTCAAAATACCAGAGCCAACATCTGGTTGCTTTGGTTTTGGGATAGCAATTTTGTGTCTTAGATCAGCAAGACGTTCAAGACTGGTTAAGTCAATGAAGATCCTGCTGGGGTTTTCAGAGGATTGGTTTTCAGAGGTTTGCTGAGATGCTGTTGGTTTTGGAGGAGGGGTATCAGAATCAGATATTTCGATTGGAGTGGTAGGAGTTTTTGGAGGTGTCGATTCTAATGAGGATGGCAACTGGGGCCTGACGATAGTGGTTCCACATGGCAACTGGATTGCCAGCGGTGAAGGTTGAGGTGAGTGAGGGTCAGAATGATGAGGAGAAGGGGTTTCATAGTGGTGAAACTCTGTTTGTGGTGAAGGTGGATTATTTTCTGGTTGAGGAGGTGGAATCTCTGATTGCTCAGGGATCAGAGGTTCTTCTGTGAGTGGTTGTTGTTGTTGTGGTTCTGGTTCTGGTTGTTGTTCTTGTTGGGGTTCAGGTTGTGGAGGAGGAATGTTTAGTGGTTCCGAATTTGGTTGAGCAGAAGCATGTTCACGCTCAATATCAGCTAGCACTCTATCAAGTGCTGGTGTTGTTGAAACAGTTGGTTGTTTGGGAATTTTGATTCTGGTTCTTCTGAGTTGTAAGGCCTCAGAAGGGTCTTCTGGTATGGTTTCATCAATGGTAGGGATTGGGATTGATATTCTGTGAGAGGTTTGAGGAGGGGCAGCAGATGTTGGAATAGTAGATGAAATTGAAATAGGGGCAGCAGATGAAATACCTCTTTTCTTTGGAGTCTGCTGAGACGATCCTTCTGCTGGCGCTTTCCTCTTCTTTGTCTTCTTCTGAGTCACTTCAGGTTGGGGTTGACTCAGATCTTTGATCTTCAGCTTTGAACCTGTATCTTCTGCCTTGTATGAATCTGGATACTTGAGAAACATATCAGGTTTGGATTCCATTTCAGAAAATACTGGAAAATCACTCAGAGGCACTCTTCTGCTGGAGATGTCAGCAGTTGAAGTAGCTCTGGGTTCCTTCTTAATATTTTCTATCATCTTCATCTTTTTCAGGTTCTTGGCGTTCAGCGGTTTTCCAACAGTTGGTTCAATAGTGCTCAGCACTTGAGCTTCGCTCAGATACTCTATCAGCTTATTCTCTGTCAGAATATCTGATATAAGCCTTCCAAACGGTATCCAGTCCCTTTTGGTCCTTTCTTCTTCTCTTGTTTCTTTGACACTGGTCTTGAGATGGTTGAACAGGAAGTGTGCCAGATTGATCTTTACCCTCTGATAAATAAAGTAGATCAGAAACTGCTGATCCACGTTTATATAATCAGGAGAACTTGTTGGTTTCCTGTGATTGAAGCAGCCCAGAACAATCTTGGCCCATACTCTGCAGTGATCCTTCAGATCCTTAATTTTGCTGCTGGGCATTCCAAGAGTGAAAATTCTGTTGGCTACCACACCTATATCAGGGCATCTTTCAGCCATGTCCACACAACGGACTCCACCACCACTTTGACCGATTAGCCTAACAATGAGATCTTCAGAAATCACTATCTTCTTTCCCATGACAGAAGAGATGACTAGATATTTAGAAACCTTGGCGTGAATCCAAAATTCCTTGACAAGCGCTGGGAATGTTGGTCCAACCAACCTATCGAAATACCTCTCCCACTTTTGAGCCCTAATTTCTTCAGTTAGGTCAAATCCATTTTCCTTCAAGCTTTCGAAGTCGATGATTAACTCAGAGAGAACTTCAAGATTCTTTACCGGTGTGAGAAGAGTTCTGAGGGGCACCTGATATTGCTCAGAAGTTTCTTTCTTCTGATTGCCTGCAGAAATGCTGGAGGATGCCATTGTTCTCACTAAAAAAGCTTTGAGAATGATTTGAGAGAAGAAGGTTTGTAGGAGATAAACTCAGAAATATGCAGAAAATACTTGAATGATTATGAGAAAGCGTAAAGAGTAAGAATGAAGGATTAATGTGCTTAAATAGAGTTTTCAAAAATTATTTTGAAAAATTAAACGTTTTTAAGAGAGAGAAAAAAATAATGATTGCCATTTAAACAGCGTGATTACTTTTCATTAAATGCTTGCTGATTTTGGGGGATTTGAGAAAGATACTTAAAAACGGTTACCAGACATGTGTCTCAATGCACCCAATCAGCGCTTTGCCTTCTCAGAAGCGTGCACGCGTTCTGCTTCAGAGATTTGCTGATGATTGGATGACACTTGTTTGATGTAGTGATCAGCACGTCTGTCTTTGAGATTAGACTCTTAGATCTTTAGACTTGCATCTGATACAATCTGCATGTTCTATCTTTCTGAAAGGAGATTGATCAGAAGTTCACAGCAAAATAATTACATTCTGAAGATAAATATATGGAATTAAAACATTTTCATTCTGGGCATACTTTCATGCTGAGATGTTTCAGAATGAAATTAAACCTATCTTCTGAAAGGGGTTTAGTAAAGATATCAGCCCATTGATGGTCTGTATCTATAAATTTCAAGTTCAAAATACCTTTCTGAATATAGTCCCTAATGAAATGATGCTTAATTTCTATATGCTTAGCTCTAGAATGTAAAATAGGATTCTTACTTAAGCAAATAGCAGAAGTATTATCACAAAGAATAGGAATGTTACTCTCAAAAATCTGGAAGTCTTCAAGCTGACTTTTCATCCAGAGCATTTGTGTGCTACATCCTGCTGCTGCTATGTACTCAGCTTCTGCTGTTGACAGAGCAATTGTTGATTGCCTTTTGCTGGACCACGAGATCAGATTTTCTCCCAGAAACTGGCAGCTTCCAGAAGTACTTTTACGTTCCACTCTGTCTCCAGCAAAATCAGCATCACAGTAGCCTACTAAGCTGTAATCACTAGATTTTCTATAAAACAAACCCAGATTAGTAGTACCTTTCAGATACTTGAAAATTCGCTTAACAGCTGTTAAGTGAGATTCTCTAGGATCTGATTGGAATCTAGCACAAATACATACGCTGAATAAGATATCAGGTCTTGAAGCAGTCAGATAAAGGAGAGAACCAATCATACCTCTGTAGACTTTCTGTTCTACACTTTTGCTTACCTCTTCTCTTTCCAGAATGCACGTGGGATGCATTGGAATCTTTGATGGCTTACATTCTGAGAGGTCAAATTTCTTCAGAAGATCTCTGATGTATTTGCTCTGATGAATGTAAGTTCCTTCTGGAGTTTGATTGATCTGAATTCCTAGAAAGAATTTCAGTTCCCCCATGAGGCTCATCTCAAATTCTGCCTGCATACACTTAGCAAATTTTCTTCCAAGAGAAGGATTAGTAGAACCAAAAATAATATCATCAACATAAATTTGACAGACTAAAATGTCACTCTTAACTGTTTTACAGAATAGAGTAGTGTCCACTTTCCCTCTGGTGAATTCATTTTCAAGCAGAAAGTTACTTAGCCTTTCATACCAAGCTCTGGGAGCTTGTTTCAGACCATACAGTGACTTTTTCAGTTTGAAAACATGTTCTGGATGTTTTGTATTTTCAAAACCTGGGGGTTGGTGAACATAGACTTCTTCTTCTATATAACCATTTAAGAATGCACTTTTGACATCCATCTGATACAGAGTGATGCCTCTATTAACAGCAAATGAGATTAAAAGTCTGATAGATTCTAACCTGGCGACTGGGGCAAAGGTTTCTGTATAGTCTATCCCCTCTTGCTGACTATAACCTTGTGCAACCAGTCGTGCCTTGTTTCTGATGACTTCACCTTGTTCATTTAGCTTGTTTCTGAACACCCATCTTGTTCCAATGACGTTGAATCCTTTTGGTCTGGGAACGAGATCCCATACGTCGTTTCTGGTGAATTGATTCAGCTCTTCTTGCATTGCCAGAATCCAGTCATTATCCAGAAGTGCTTCATCAATAGAAGAAGGTTCAATCAGAGACACAAGTCCCATAAGAGTTTCTTCAGAGTTTCTGAAGCTTGCTCTTGTTCTAATTGGATCTTCCTTTCTTCCTAGGATAGTCTCTTCTGGGTGATCCAAACTGCTTCTGGGTAATCTCTTCTGAGGTTGATCAGCAGCAGTTGTAGGATTTCTAGCATTGCTTCTTTCAGACGTTGAAGGAATGTCTGTGTTGAGAGCTTCTGATGACTTGTCTTCAGAACCTGCAAATTCAATTTCTATACCTGCAAAAATTTCATTCTGCTTTGACTTTTCAGAGTCAAGCTTATCATCAAAACGAACATTGATTGATTCTTCCACAATCTGTGTTTCTGTATTGTATACTCTGTACCCTCTTGAGCGTTCAGAGTATCCTAACATAATACACTTCTGTGCCTTAGAATCAAACTTGTTCAAATAATTCTTCGTATTCAATATAAAGCAAGTACATCCAAATGGATGAAAATACGAAATGTTGGGCTTTCTGTTCTTCCACAATTCATATGGAGTCTTTTCCAGAATAGGTCTTATTGAGATTCTATTATGAATGTAGCACGCTGTGTTTATTGCCTCTGCCCAGAAAGTCTTAGCAACGTTTGTCTCATTGATCATGGTTCTGGCCATTTCTTGCAATGTTCTGTTCTTTCGTTCTACAACTCCATTTTGTTGGGGAGTTCTAGGACAAGAGAAATCATGCAGAATGCCTGTCATTAAAGAATGACTCAAAATCTTTATTTTCAAATTCTCCACCATGATCACTTCTGACTTTAACGATTCTAAGATCTTTTTCATTCTGAACTTGGTTACAGAAGGTAACAAACACAGAGTGTGACTCGTCCTTGTGTCTTAAGAACTTTACCCAAGTCCATCTGCTATAGTCATCTACGATTACTAACCCATACTTCTTACCACTGACTGAAGCAGTTTTAACTGGTCCAAATAAGTTAATGTGCAGAAGTTCTAATGGCTTAGAGGTAGAAACAACATTTTTGGATTTAAAAGAAGGTTTTGCAAATTTGCCTTTCTGACATGCTTCACACAGAGCATCTGAATTGAACTTCAAATTAGGAAGTCCTCTGACCAGATTGAGTTTGTTAATCTGAGATATTCTTCTCATACTAACATGTCCCAATCTTCTGTGCCAGATCCACTGCTCGTTGTTAACAGACAGAAGACATTTTACGTTCTGACTCTTTAGTTCAGAAAGTTTGATTTTGTAAATGTTGTTTTTCCTCTTTCCATTAAACAGGATAGTCCCATCTTTCTGACTAACAGCTTTACATGATTTTTGATTAAAGATTATATCATAACCGTTATCACTTAATTGACTTATGGATAACAGATTATGCATCAATCCATCTACTAGCAGAACATTATTAATAGAGGGAAGATTTCCATTACCTACAGTTCCAGAGCCAATTATCTTTCCCCTCTGATTGCCTCCAAAGCCAACGTGGCCTCCAGGCTTAAGTTCCAGGCTTTGGAACATATGCCTTCTTCCCGTCATGTGTCGTGAGCAGCCAGAGTCCAGGTACCATGACTGGTGTTTCTGACTTGCTGCTAAAGATATCTCTTCTGTGTCTGATTCTGAGTCTGATTCAGAAGCTTCACTATCATCTGGAATGTTAGCCATGAGCGCTATGTTTGCCCTTTCATCATCTGATTCTGAGTCAGCTTCAGACGAGTCAGAGTCATCCCATGTGGCCATGAGACTTTTCTTCTTCTCTCTTCCAAACTTCTTTTTGGGCTTTTCCCTCTGAAGCTTTGGGCAGTCACTCTTGTAGTGTCCTTGCTCATTGCACTCGTAGCAGATGATGTCTTTTGTGTTTGGCTTCTTGCTACTGGAGGAGCCTTCAGATCTTCTGTATCCAGAGGAAGAATCTGTCCTTCTGAATCTGGAAGAAGACTCGTTCTGATCAGATCTTCTGGGATTCCTGAACTTCCTTTGTCTTTGCTTCCACAGTTGATTTACTCTTCTGGAGAGAAGGGAAAGTTCGTCTTCTTCTGATGAGGATCCATCAGATGTTTCTTCAACTGCCTGCAAAACTTTAGACTCAGATTTTCTGTTAGATTTTAAAGCTAAAGGCTTACCTTGCTTCTGAGGCTCATCAGCTTCTAGCTCTATCTCATGACTTCTGAGGGAGCTTATAAGTTCCTCCAGAGTGATTTTGTTGAGATCTTTCGCTAGCTTCAGAGCAGTAACCATAGGCCTCCACTGCTTGGGTAAACTTCTGATTATCTTCTTGACATGGTCAGCAGTAGAGTATCCTTTGTCCAGAACTTTGAGACCAGCTACCAGAATCTGGAATCTAGAGAACATAGTTTCAATGGATTCAGATTCTTCCATTTTGAACGCCTCATACTTCTGAATGAGCGCCAGAGCTTTTGTTTCTTTGACTTGAATGTTGCCCTCATGCGTCATTCTGAGAGAATCAAAGATGTTCTTAGCTGTATCTCTGTTGGAGATCTTTTCATACTCAGTATAGGAGATGGCACTGAGGAGGATGGTTCTGGCCTTATGGTGATTCTTGAAGTCACGCTTTTGTTGATCAGTCATTGATTTTCTATCAATCTTCTGACCAGTTGCATTCACAGGGTGCGTGTATCCATCTGTCACCATATCCCACAGATCAGCATCATGTGCTAGAAAGAAGCTTTCAATTCTGTCTTTCCAGTAATCAAAGTTTTCTCCATCAAAAACTGGAGGTTTGCCGCTGAATCTGTCTCTGTCCTCATTGTTGTCATTGCTGAAATGAGAGTTGTTTCCTGCCATTTGTGTTTTTCTGACGCTGGATCTTGTACTGACACGGTTAAGTGTTTTAGCTCAGAACCAGGAGCTCTGATGCCAATTGAAGGGGTGAAAAACACAAGAATGGGGGGTTGAATTGTAAAACTGAAATCTTAAAGCAATTGACAAGATATTTTTATCCTGGTTCGTTTGATCTCAAACTACTCCAGTCCACCCGTCAAGGTGATTTCGCCTCTCTCCAACGAGGTCTTAATTCACTATATTCAACTGAATATTACAGACTGCTTTAACAACTGCTAAAGCCTTCTTGATTCAAACCACAATCCGGTTTGTCAAGGCAACACTTTCTTACAAAGGTATAAAACAATGTGTGTGAATGTTTTCTACAAAACTTTATCACAACTGTGATGTATACACAAATGAAGCTTAGAAACTAGATTGCTAAACACTAATGGAGTATCAGAGTTTGTGGTTTAGCAAAACTGGTAAATGAAGATTATTGTTCAGCTTTGTGCGTGTAGAGATTTGGAGAGCATTGGCCATTATAATCTTCGAAGCCTTGTTTATATAGCACTTGAGAAGATGAACGTTGAATGCAATATTCTTGATTCAATGCTAATAACAAGCTTTCCTTTTTGAGCAGATCTTGTCTAGAATGAGGCCGTTGGAATTGATTAGCTTTCAATGCACAGTACCATTGCTTCTTCAATGCACGTTCTGGCTTGGCTCATTCTGATTCTGCTACGCTGCTGATGAACTATTGTGTTTCTGTATCAGAGTGTTTACGCGCAGTTCTGTTCATCAAGCTTCAGCATGTGCGTGAGATGATCATCTGATCTTGACGTTCTGATTCAGCAACTTCTGATGCTGGTGTATGAAATCAAATTCTGATGCTGAAGAAGTGATCTTGCTTATTTTAATCAGCGTATCTGCAAGTCAGAGCATAGTAATTTTAGGCAGCATATAGTTCAAACATGAAACATATAAATACTATATCTTTTCACTTTGTTATCATCAAAACTCAAATATAGGGTAGTAGATTCAAACATTGTTCTAACAGAAGTGTCAAAAGTTCTAAAGTCTGGAGCAGTAGAAATCAAAAACAATTCATGCGCTCCATTTGTGGTAAATGGACAAAGACTGAAGCTATACAAAGGAGGCGATTTGCCTGTTGACTACTCTAGTCATATTCTTATAGACCCACCAATACCCACATAAAGTAAGATCTAATCGTCAAGCTAAAGACGTTAAACAAGCGCTGCATGGGAGGCAACCCATGGTTTATTCTTTATTTTATTTTATTTTTTATTAATTTATATATGTTTTATCTGGACTAATTTCTTGTGTTTATATTTTCAGGATGCATTACCCCGATGGTATGGTTGTGATTTTCAAGGATGAAGCACAAAAAGCCCGATTTGCTACCTTATCTGCTAGACCTATGGTACCCACTAGGTACCCCGATCAGAGCTGCATGGAGGCACTCAGGATTGAGCCAAGTATTAGGTATCTGTGCAACCAACTTGGCTGGGATCATTATGCTGATGATGTCCATAAAACTTACAGGAACCTTACTCTGGAGTTTCTTAGCTCTGTGGATTATAACCCACGGGTGGGTGAAGGAGATGAGCGAGGATGCCTAAGTTTCAGATTGTTTGGTACCGAGTATACCCTGACCATCAAAGAATTTGGGGATTTGCTTGGTTTCCAAACTGGACCGACCGTTATCACTGAGTTACCATTGAGTTACTATATGGATAGAGATATTGATAAATTTTGGCAGGACATTACTGATAGAGCCAGCCTTGACCCCTCTACCCAGCTGTCCAGGAAGATCCATAACCCGGCTTTCCATTCTTAACCCCCCATAACTTCCTTTATTATCCATACCTACCCCACTACATTTATTCCCATTATTCCCATCATAAATATTTACAACCACCATTTTTTTCTTCACTACCTATAAATACCCCCACTATTTCATTTTCATCCTCACACCTTCACTACTTCTACATCCCATTCTTTCTCTTTATATTCATCCTCAAGAGAATCCTATGGAATATCACGGCTACATTTTGCGAGATGCCCAACCCGGAGAAAGGCAACAAAAGCGGCTTGAGAAATTACTGACAACACCAATACACTCTACCAGGTATATCGATGAAAACTGCCTATATTCATTAGGTATATACCATAGTGTATTTTTCCTTCTCGACAAAATAGGCATGCATGATATTTTTGCTACTCAAGCACCAACCTACCCTAGGCTGACGTTCGAATTTTTGAGTTCTTTAATTTATAACGTCTCTCCTAACACTGCTAGCACCGTAGGTGGAGTCAAATTTAGAATGTTTAATGTTGAATATGACTACTCCACTGACGGTCTAGCTGCCATGTTAGGATGGCTTTATGGGGAGGGTGCCGTTTGTGAAGCACCTTTAGACACGGATTGGGCATTTGAAGCATTTTGGGCCAGGATTACTAAACAAAATGCAACATCTTTTGATGGCCTACTTGCTTCTCACATCCACAATCCTGCCCTTCGTGTTTTTAGATTTCTTTTAGCATCCACCATCTTTGCTCGGGAAAACCCAAACAAGGTGAATGCTAAAGAATTAATTATCATGCAGAGCTGCCTCACAGACACCAAAGTTAATCCAGTCCCATTTATGATTGCCCACATGCACCATGTTTTAAGAAAAGGTGGGCCGATTTCCTTTGGTGGACTGATTACTACAATTGCCCGTGCCATAGGATTGGATACAGAACTTGCCACCCTTGAGCCACTTCCTCCTCGTATTGCAAATCTTAAATTTTTAAGGGATATGCGTTTATGCAAGACGAGGAGGGAAGGTGGTTACTTCCTCATGGTTGGAGGTGTTGTTGTACCCAGTGTTGTTATTCCTTGCACCCGTCGTACTGATATTAGATTTGAGCGTAACTGGACCTACGATCTCAACGCTCCTGCTTTTATTGGTCCGTTGCCCCCAAATCTACCTTTAAATGAGGGTAACAACACTGATGATGAGTACGATTTCCAAACGGAGGAACCACCCCACTTTTCACCACCCCACACGACACCATCTACTTCTAACCCACATGCAGGTACAGCTCCTAGTTTCCATGTCACTGAGGACATGTGGCGTGAGCATATGGCCCGAGAGGCCCAGAGGGACACCCTCCTTGCTACTTTGCAGCAACAGGCGACCGATAACATGGCCTTCATGCAAGCATCCCAAGAGCAAAATGCTAGCTCTCTGCGCACTATTATGGAAAGTCAGCTGGCTTTCCAGAGAGAACAGCACCTAAACCAGACCACATACGCTCGTCACTTCCAATTGATGGAGGCAACCCAAGGCACCCTCATTGGTAGGACCCAAGAGCTACAAGCGGCAAATGCCGCCTTGACAGAGAGAGTGGAGCAGCTTGTTTTGGACCGAGAAAGCCGCCGTCGCAGCCGTAGCCGCCGTTCCGGTCGTACCAACCAGGATGGTGAAGGTCCTAGTGGCCCCCACTAGTGTTTTCAGGTACCTCCTCCTACCTTATTTTGGAACATTGAGGACAATGTCCGATTTAAGTGTGGGAGGAGCATTTATCGCTTTTATTTTCCGTTTTTCCTGCTTTTATTTCCCTTCCGCATTTTTCCTTTTAGGTATGTTATATTCGTAGTTAATAAAATGCATGTGATAGGCGAGTCTTTCTGCGTAGTGTACCCTTTCATTCCCCCCACTTTTTAGCCTTACAAAATTTTTCTTTTTCAAAGAATTGTGGTTGTTTTTAAGGATTTGGGCTATGAGACAGGTCCTAGATAGGGTCTATTTCTTGGGCACTCACTTTTTGAAAAATTCGTTATCGTTTTAACACCGTAAGCCTTTTTGAACATTTAGATTAGATCCTTTCTTCCCAATATGCTATGATTTTGAATAAAACTGTACAAATAGGTCTTCAAGTAGTTTATCTTAGCAGTCAGCTCCGGCCTAAGCATGCTCTAAGTGTAGGATCGATGAATATAAGTGGACGATCTCTATTTTGCCTTAAAAGTTATAAAATGAAGTATGAATACGACTACGAGTTGGGTGATCCTCACAAAGATTACTCAACTCAAGAAAGTTGTAAGCACTAATAAAAGCAAAGAAAAAAATATATAAGGCACACCCGTTGTAGTTGGTCCAGAGGTATCTGGTGCTGGACTTGGTAGGGCGGACTACGGTCCGATCCCCCGCAACTGCAAATGGGTAAAATAAAAAGGGGTTAAACCAACTCTTGTACCAGAATCCCATCACTTGAGATCAGAGTCACTAACCGGTCACTACACCATGAGTATGTACGGATAACGGGCTTAATGTGATTGCGCCTGAATGAAAAAGGACCTCGTACAAAAAGAAGTCTTAGCATAGTAACGATATTAGGATCGATCTGTATACTTATGAGGTTTATGTCCGCATTTTTGCGAGTAGTGTAATTACGATACCCTTGATTCAGATAGTTAGTGCCTGACAACACACCCTTACTCGGACTTAGAAGCCCTCTTTGCCCAAAACCTGTATACACCATAATATTCTTTCATCTACTTCTAAGAGTTGTTGCTTGAGGACAAGCAAAGGTCTAAGCGTGGGAGGATTTGATCGCACTAAATCGCCCTATGTTTCTGACTCAAATATCACATGTTTTCCTTAGTTTTTATTATCATTTTCTCGTATTATGTTCCTTTTTCCTTTGTTTTCAGGATTCTTGTCATTTCAGAGCCTTCTGTGAAGAAACGAGCCAAAACGCCAAGAAATTAGGGTTTTTCAAGATATTCTGCACTTATGGCGTTCAGCGCCGTGCTGGCTACAGGGAACGCGATGACGTGGCCCACTTTCACCCAGAGACCAACTGCCACGTTCCCATGATGTGGCAGTTCCAGCCACCGCGCCCGCGGCCTTCACAAAAATCTTCCCGCTCAAAAGAAGTTAAGGGGCATGCTGGTCTTTACGCATCTCAAGGATCCTCTATAAATAGTTTTCGATTTTCATTCTTTAGTTTCATCCAAGCTTAGTACAATCTTAAGCCATATACTATCAGTTTCTGTAAAGTGATAATCTCTTCACATCGGGGAGTTATTGCGGTGTAGATTGAGTTGTAATCGAGTCTTGGAGCACTTTGGTTGAAGTTCATCATACCAGCCTTACCATCCCGTAGATTTGTATCAGATTCAAGTCTCCGATTGGAGCAAGGTTCTATTTTATTGCATTTCTTTACTTAATTGCTCTTATCATAGTCTACACGTTTTATAGACTCTAAATGCTCTTACCATAGTCTACACGTTTTATAGACTCTAAATGCTCTTATCATAGTCTACACGTTTTATAGACTCTAAATGCTCTTACCATAGTCTACACGTTTTATAGACTCTAAATGCTCTTACCATAGTCTACACGTTTTATAGATTCGCACTTATTATGTCTGGCTAAACTATAAAGGTTTGGATGTAATGATTGTCATCATGGTCATGTTCTAATTATCATGCTAGTGAAAATACTCTAGGGATGTTTTGCTTTTAACTTAAGTCAATTATGTTTAAATGTTTATTGGGTAAGATCGAAAGCTGTCCAAACTAATGATACGACTTGATTATTATTTAACCAAACGAAAAGAGCGAAAGTCGTTGATTGGTTAAATAGGAATCATTGACCTTTTTAGAAAACGATTTTGAAACTATTTTCGGACGCGTTTGTAGGTTTGAAATCTGACTCTTGGTCAAAAGCCAAAAGTCTCTTTAAGTTAATCTTTCCAAGTAAAATTACTTTTCTGTTAAGTCAAAACTATCAATTTCTTAAAAATAGGTTTACCTCTTTAACGCGGAAGGCACCCTTTATATGTGACAACAAAGGAATTTAATTTAAAGAGTAAACTCGGTTCTTAGTAGTCAAAAGCTACAAGTTCCCGTTAAATTGATTCTTTGCTATCAATAGAAAAATACTGCCCCATAAGTAGTTTCATCTACGCATGACCGGACCAATATCTGATTACATGATTTACATTCCAACCTGTCTTTTACACTGTTATTTACCTCGCTCATTTACTTTGTTGCACTGCACTCACATCAATATTCTTATTCGCCTTAGATAAGCACCTTAGCAATAGAGTTGATAGATTGACAATTGGTCTCTGTGGTTCGATAATCTTATATATTACTTCGATAGGCTGTACACTTGCAGTACTATATTTAGGCTATACGTTACAGAATAAACCCATCAACTATTCAATAAAGAAAGCATCATATGCAACGGCTTCATTCAGACAAGATCTTCTCAATATGGAAACTGCTTAAATGTTCTTTATCACGCTTAATGTTGGACAGGATTCCATTGCCTATATAAACAAGCTAAGAGATCAAATCATTTACGATTTTCCACTCAACTGCAATTCATCTCAAAAGGATGCAAGCTTACATACTTATTTTATACGCTCTAATTTGTGTAAAATATCATAGTTGTGGTAACTGTTTTTGTAACGAAAAACAATCATACACATAATTCTTGTATCTTGATTTAGACAGTTTCTCCTTGAGATTAACCGGATTGTGGTTGTACTCAAGAGGACTTTGACAGTTGTCAAAGTAGTGATTGTAATCAGTTTTTGATTAGTGGATTAAGTCCTCGTTGGAGAGAGGCGAAATCACCTTGACGGGTGGACTAGAGTAGTTTGAGATCAAACAAACCAGGATAAAAATACGGTGTCATTGCGCATTTGGTTTTAAGTTTTCAATTCAACCCCCATTCTTGTGTTTTTCACTTCTTCAACTAGCTCTTTGAGTTGGGAAGGTATCTTCACAAAGCTGATTCAGATAGTTTTTCTACGAACAGAAGTCATGATCTGTAAAACAGAACAAAGATAAATTCCCTTGGTCCTTGAAATGGTTAGTGAAATAAGAATGGATTTTCCATTTCCATAAAGAATATAATTGACAACTTTTAGTTCCAGATTATCCTTTTCCTGGAATAGATCTTGGGGAAAAAGTTTTACAAAATTGATATTGTCTGGTATTTCATATAAAATTACAGGTCGAACCAAAACAAAATACTTTTTCTTGGTAGTTGCGATCCATTGGACATAAATCCAATTTATATTTTTGATTCCTTGCATTTTTTTTACCGTTCCGGGCGGTCTTAAGATGGCACTGTGTCGGGATATCTTATCCATCTCTCCGGGAAAATGGATATTTCCAGAAAATATTTTTAATTCTATTTTTTTTCTAATCGGACCAATCCGCCTACTCGACTTCTTATATTGGAAGTGATTGGTGTTCCTATTCTAACAAGACTATTATTCCGTACCATTAGGGAAGAAGATTCGGGTAAAATATGCACTTCTTCGGGAATGCTGCAGGCAAGTATCAAGATATCTTTCGTAGCGGGGGTTATCTTCATCCAAATGTTTCCGGGATTAATGCCATTGTGGAAGATGAAGCAGAACCAGAAAAGCCAAATTTTGTGACGCACGGAGTTAGGGTTTAGAATTGGATCACCATTGATGTTCCCTCTTGCATACATGTCTAAAAGTAATTTGTTTTTGTTAATCATTTTGAAAAGCTTTCACTTTGCCCAAGGTGAAAGTATTAATATTGTATGGGCTTGTCTGTTTGCTTTGATCTTTAAAATCAGTAATAAAAGTTGTCTTTGTTTCCCAAATTGTGTTTTTTATTTTATGCTTTTTCTTGGAAAATGTTAATCAGAAAAAAAAACCTTTCAAAATAAATAATAACTGAAATTGAATCTGCATAATCACTTGTTATATGTGTCAATTTCTAAAAACAATCATAAATCATATGTGCAGATTAATTAAAAAAACCGTTGAACACAATGACCCTACACCCTCTCCCAACTTTGAATGTCCTGTGTATGGGGCCGAAGAAGAATACTATGATGAGATTCCAGAAAATTTCTCATGGTTTCTTGAGCGCGAGGAGAATTCCATTCAGCCATATAAAGTGCCATTGGAAGTAATCAATTTGGGTTCAGAAGAAGATCCAAAGGAAGTCAAGGTTGGAGCATTGTTGCATCCTGATGTGAAGAGCAGGTTAATTTATATGTTGAAAGAATATGTGGACATTTTTGCTCAGTCTTACCAAGATATGCCTGGTTTGGATACAAATATTGCAGAGCACCATTTTCCGCTGAAGCCAGAGTGCCCACCAATCAAATAGAAGTTAAGAAGAACTCACCCATATATTGTAGTAAAAATCATAGAAGAAGTTCTAAAGTAGATTATTGTCGGTTTTCTTGTGACATCAGTGTACCCTTAGTGTATTGCCAATATTTTCCCAGTACCGAAGAAAGACAGAAATGTTTGCATGTGCGTAGATTACAGAGATCTAAATAAAGATAGTCCAAAAGATGATTTTCCATTTCCACACATTGATATGTTAGTGGATAGCACATCAAAATTCAAAATTTTCTCGTTCATGGACGGATTTTCCAGATATAATCAAATAAGGATGGCTCATGAGGACATGGAAAAAACAACGTTTATCACACCCTGGTGAACATTCTATTACAGAGTGATGCCCTTCGGGTTGAAGAACGCTGGTGCAATGTACCAGAGGGCTATGACAACACTATTCCATGATCTAATGCACAAGGAAATTGAGGTATATGTTGATGATATGATTGCTAAATTCTAGACTGAAGAAGGGAATGTAGAATATTTATTGAAGTTGTTTCAGTGTTTGAGGAAGTATCGTCTCCGCTTGAATCCAAAAAATGTACCTTCGATATTCAATCAGGGAAATTGTTGGGTTTCATTGTCAGCCAAAGAGGGATTGAAGTTGACCCTGATAAAGTCAAAGCAATTCAAGATATGCCAGTGCCGAGAACTGAAAAGCAAGTCATAGGTTTCCTCGAGCGTTTGAATTACATCTCCAGATTCATTTCCCACATGACTGCAACGTGTGAACCGATCTTTAAGTTGTTAAAGAAAGATCAAGGTTGTGTATGGACAGATGACTTCCAAAGGGCATTTGAAAGTATTAAAGAATATATGCTTGAACCTCCTATCTTGCTCCCTTATGTTGAAGGAAGACCATTGATTATGTATCTGACAGTGTTCGATAATTCTATGGGCTGTATTCTGGGACAACAAGATGAAACACAGAAGAAAAAGTATGCCATTTATTATCTCAGTAAAAAGTTTACTGTCTGCGAGTCGCGGTATTTTATGCTGGAAAATACATGTTGTGCTCTGGCCTGGGCGGCGAAACGTTTGCGGCAGTATATGTTGAATCACACCACTTGGTTGATCTCCAAAATGGATCCATTCAAGTACATTTTTGAAAAGCCTGCTCTCACTGGGAGAATTCCCCGTTGGAAGATGTTGTTATCTGAGTATGACATTGAATACAACACTCAAAAGGCTATAAAAATTAGTGTGTTGGCGGATTATCTTTCTCACCAACTAGTTGATGATTATCAGTCTGTGAAGTATGATTTCCTCGATGAGAATGTGATGTTTCTGAAAGTGAAAGATTGTGATGAACCATTACCTGAGGAAGGTCCTGATCCTGAGTCTCTTTGGAGCATGATATTTGATGGAGTCGTGAATGCTTATGGTAAAGGAATTGGTGTTGTGATTATCACTCCTCATGGATCACATATACCCTTTACTGCAAGGTTGACATTCGATTGCACCAATAATATGGCAGAATATGAGGCTTTTATCATGGGTCTCGAGGAAGCTATTGATCTCAGAATTAAAATTCTATATGTGTATGGCGATTCAGCTTTGGTAGTGAATCAGATTAAAGGAGAGTGGGATAATCGTCACCCTAGATTGATCCCTTACAAAGATTATGCTATAAGATCATTACCCTTATTTAATAAAGTTGAATTCTATCACATCCTCAGAGATGAAAATCAAATGGCTGATGCTTTGGTAACTCTGGCTTCTATGTATCAAGTGAATACTTGGAATGATATACCTCTAATTTTAGTTCTGCGACTGGATAGGCCCGCTCATGTGTTTACAACAGAAGAGGTAGCAGATGAGAAACCTTGGTATTATGATACCAAGCATTTTCTCCAGACTCAGGAATATCCAATTGGTGCACCGAATAAAGATAGAAAGACATTGAGAAGGTTGGCTGGAAGCTTCTTCCTCATTGAAAATGTGTTGTACAAGAGAAATTATGACATGGTCTTGCTCAGATGCGTGGATAAACACGAAGCAGACACATTGATGCATGAGATTCATGAAGGTTCATTTGGCACTCATGCCAATGGACATTCGATGGCTAAGAAGATGCTAAGGGCAGGTTACTATTAACTGACAACAAAATCTGACTGTTACAAATTTGCAAAGAAGTACCATAAATTCCAGACTTATGCAGACAAAATTCATGTGCCTCCGACACTTCTCAATGTTATTTCTTCCCCATGGCCCTTTTCCATGTGGGGTATTGACATGATTGGAATGATTGAACCCAAAGCTTCGAATGGACACCCTTTTATCTTGGTAGAAATTGATTACTTCACCAAATGGGTGAAAGCTACTTCATATGCTAATGTTACTAAGCAGGTGGTAGTGTGCATCATTAAGAACAATCTCATATGTCGGTATGGTGTGCCAATCAGAATTATCACCGACAATGGCTCGAATCTGAATAACAAGATGATGATAGAACTCTGTGAAGAATTCAATATTGTCCATCACAATTCGTCTCTGTACAGGCCAAAGATGAATGGGGTTATTGAAGCTGTCAATAAGAATATCAAGAAGATCATCCAGAAGATGGTTGTTACTTATAAAGATTGGCATGAAACTCTCCTTTTTGCTTTACATGGATATCAGACATGTGTCCGCACTTCAACAGGAGCAACCCCGTTGTCTCTTGTGTATGGTATGGAAGTTGTGCTCCCAATGAAGGTTGAGATTTCCTCTTTGTGTGTCATAATGGAAACCAAGTTGTCAGAGGCTGAGTGGGTCCAAAACAGGTTTGACCAATTGAATTTGATTAAAGAAAAGATAATGACGGTTTGTGTCATGGGCATTTATATCAGAAGAGAATGAAGAAAGCATTTGATAAGAAGGTCAAACCTCGTGAATTCAGAGAAGGCAACCTCGTGCTAAGGAAAATAATGTCTTTTAATGTTGATTCTAGGGGCAAATGGACTCCTAATTTTGAAGGCCCATATGTTGTCAACAAAGCCTTCTTTGGCGGTGCATTAATTCTTGAAGCTATCAATGGCAATGAGTTCCCACGTCCCATGAATGCCGATGTAGTCAAGAAATACTTTGCCTAAAGAAATAAAAGAACGGCTCGCTAAGTTGAAAACCCGAAAGGGCGATGTGATACGGTGGGAGAACTGACTTGGATGTTTTGCGTTTGATCGCAAATGTTGCGGTTAGCAAGAGTCGCCACTAACTTTTCTTTTATCCAAAAGGAAAGGTGAAAAAGCACAGGAAAGACCTTTGAGATTGTTTCTTGAGTTCGGGGGGTAAATTATGAAAAGGGAAGGTATTAGCACCCTTTCCATCCATGGTTTTCCAAGGGCTCTTAGTTACTTGCTAGATCACTTGCTTTTGTTTGAAAATGTGCTTTGTGTGGTTTTGAAAGTATTTTGGAAAGGCGCCATCGTTTTGGCAAGCTTTGTAATGATTCTCGTTCGTAAGAATGTATACAAAGTGCTTGATCTTTTGAAAATGTTTTCAAGTTTGAAAGATGTTTTTTGAAAGTGTTGGTGTTTGTTTTGAAAATAGCAAGGATAATTTTGTTTTGAAACGGAGCAAGTAACTAAGAACAATCTACCTACTCAAAAGTCTTTCAAGTTCATTTCCTTTTTCCTTTGACATTGTTATCTTACCATTGATTTTGTAAGTAACCCTATCTTTAGATGTAAACAGGATGGGCGTGGGTCATCGTATAACCATGATTAGCAATGTTTCAAGGTATCTTAGCATTTTTATTTAGGGACTAATATCATTTTGAAAGGAAACTTAGATAGCATCATCGAGGGACTATGATCTTGTATTTTTGCTCGTTTTTGCTAAGATACCTCACATGCGTAATATGGCCATTTATAAGGCAACCAAGTGGATTTTACCCTAGGGGTGCTTGTGTGCAAGTGTAATGATTTTCATGCTTGTTTTGTCTTGTATTAGGGTTTTCTACTTGTTGATTTTATCTTGCCATACACACCCTAATTACTAACAATTATATTAAAGCGATAAGTTGTGGAAATTAAAATCCTACGCTATTACATCATTTGGGGGATGGGGATACAAATTTACAAATGGGGGGAGGAAAGCAAATAAATCCTAATTTACTATTACTACCATATTAAATGAATAAATAATGTACAAAAATAAATAAATAAATAAGAAAAAAAATTTGAAATTTTTTTTATGTATTGACACACACACACTTATGTATTGATACGAAAATTTTATGTAATGACATGTGTCATTGTGTATTGGTACGAAAACAATTTATGTATTGACGCGTGACATTATTTATTGATACGAAAATAATCTATTTATTGACGCATGCCATTATGTGTCGACTCATAGCATTTCGTGTCGATGCATAACTGCCGTTTTTTGTTTTTATCACTGTTTTGCTACATGTAAAAGTCAATTCTCAACACATGGTTAGTGAAAATGAAAAGCAAGCATAAGGTTAGCTTTAAGGAAATGATATCTACATTTTATCTTCACAAATGAACCATTAATGATGCTTGTATGAAGAGTTCAATGTCAAGAAAACTTACCTTGAAACTGAAATTTGTGCTTTGAGTTTGAGTTGCGGTTTGGGCTATTGTTGAGCTTGGGAAGTGATGATAATGATGTTACATAAGTTTTTCTTGTGTTTGAACAACTTCTATATGATGTGTATGGAGTGTTTAGATGGTTTATTTGGACAAAACTTGCAAGGAGTGATAGGTTCAAGTATTTGGACTTCAAAGCTCAACAATGGAGGTTTTGTGGATAATTCTATTTTTTTTAGAGTGCAGGGATTTTTGAGGGCTTCTACACAAGAGAACTTCTTAATTTTCTATCTATTTTTCCTAACCTCTTTGTCTTGCAAATTCTTATTCTATTTATAGGCAGGAGGTTTGTGCATATGAGCTGACTAGGTTTGCAAGACAGCATGTTATGGTTTGGTTGGATTACAAAGATCAAACTATGTCAAGTACTCCATAGTCCCAAGATGAAGTACCAAAGTTGCTGGTATAGAGGAGCTACTTCCCAAGATATATGGTGGAGTATAATCAGCAACAAGAAAGGTATGGGCTCAAGACAAACTTTGTACAAAAAGCTTGTTTTTCAAGAATAGCAATGGTGCCTTTATGCCATAAATGGAAATATCTTTTGGGAAATGGTTTAAACACTTGGGTAATAGATCAAGAGTGGGTGTAAGCATTAAATTATGATGATATTCCAATCAAGGAGGCCTGCAACATAAGATTATGCAGCAAATAAAAAGGGTTTTTGTTATGTGTTCTTCACTAAAATGACTTGCAATTCAATAATGGATGCTCAACTTCATGCCCTTGAATCTCCTAGCTCAAACATGATGATTTCATTCTCTTGGATATTTTGGAAAGATTGAAACCTCCTCTATAACTTTGATGTTGTCCATTTTGAAAAAATCATCTTGGAACTATGTGAAAAAATGCCAAGAAGTTGGGATAAAATCTGACCAAAACTGCTTAAGATTTCTCTAAGTGTTTTATTCAAAAATGCCATGACTTCATGAATTTATAACTTGAGATCCAAACAATTTTAGGAGAAGTTGTGTAAAGAAATATTATATCTCATGGAGATCTACAACTTTCATGTTGAAAGTTTCTTTTGAATCATCTTGCATCATGGTGAAAAATTGGCTCAAAGTTGTGAAAAAAAAATGAAGTTTTCAACACTTAGAAAATTTTCTAAGTTTGAAAACTTTGAATTTTCAAAATGAAATCTTGACTTTTTGATTTCTTGATGAACAAACTTCATATTTCAACATGTCTTGATTAAATATGATTCTTGAAACTTGATTTTGATCAAAAGTCAAAGTTTGACTTTTCAGTGTGCAAATGACCATTTTGCCCTTGTGTCAAATCCAAGCTTAAATTGATGTATTAGTGCTGCAAACTTAACGTTGTAGAAGATCTTGTGAGAGAACCCTTGAGGAATTAGAGGGAAAATTTTGGGGTACAACAGCTGCCCATGTTCAATCTTCTTACACCTGAAGAGTTAGATTGGTAAATCTGCCATTCGTGACTTGAAGGTGGAAAATGATTGAACACTAGAGTGCCCAGAAATTTGCACTCGATAATGTGATGGTTGATGGTAGGGAATGGGCTTAAAGATGCCATTTGGAGAGGAGATGAAAAGTTATTGGGGATGGGCTTGTAGATGCCATCCAAAATGATTGCTGGTAGGAATAGAAGAAATGTCAGAATAAATCTCTGGTTAATTTATGTTGGAATAGTGGATGTGTTCGATTGAGTATTAGAATAATATCCATAAATGGATTGTATCTAACTCGTATCTGAGAGCTGAATCTGAATGAGTATCAGGATGGCATCCGTGTCTGGAGCGTATCTGAACTATATCTGAAAGCTAAGCAGGATGATAAAGGAATCTTGGATGATTACTACCTCAGCAGAATGATGAAGGAATCTTGGATGATTACTACCTCAGCAGGATGATGAAGGAATCTTGGATGATTACTACCTCAGTAGGATGATGAAGGAATCTTGGACGATTACTACCTCAGTAGGATGATGAAGGAATCTTGGAAGATTACTACCTCAACATGATGATGAAGGAATCTTGGACGATTACTACCTCAGCAGGATGATGAAGGAATATTGGATGATTACTACCTCAGCAAGTTGATGAAGGAATCTTGGATGATTACTACCTCAGTAGGGTGATGAAGGAATCTTGGACGATTACTACCTCAGCAGGATGAGGAAGGAATCTTGAACGACTACTACCTCAGCAGGATGATGAAGGAACCTTGAAAGATTACTACCTCAGCAAGATGATGAAGGAATCTTGGACGATTACTACCTCAGTAGGATGATGAAGGAATCTTGGACGATTACTACCTCAGCAGGATGATGAAGGAATCTTGGATGATTACTACCTTAGTAGGATGATAAAGGAATCTTTGACGATTACTACCTCAGCAGGATGATGAAGGAATCTTGGACGATTACTACCTTAGCAAGATGATGAAGGAATCTTGGATGATTACTACCTCAGTAAGGTGATGAAGGAATCTTGGACGATTACTACCTCAGCAGGGTGATGAAGGAATCTTGGACGATTACTACCTCACTAGGATGATGAAGGAATCTTGGAGGATTACTACCTCAGTAGGATGATGAAGGAATCTTGGATGATTACTACTCCAAAAGATGATAACCTTTATCTGTCGATCGATCTTTCCTGAAAAGGTAAAGAGTTAGTTGTATGCAATGTCATGATGTATGCATTGCGTAATGATGTTCTCAAAATAAATGAGATTTATGTTATATGTATTTTGTATGCATGTGCTATGAATGTTGTTGAAATGTAATTTTGTCTTGGAGAATAAATCCTTGACAAGTGTTGGGGAGTTAATAAATCTCGGATTGTTGTTGAAGAGTAGGTGTGTCTTCAAACTTTGCTTAGAATGTTTCCACTGAGGATTCATGTTTTATTGTTTGAGGAGAACTCCGTTGGAGTATGTTGAAAGCTCTGTATAGAGTGTTGATTCTTGCTTGGGGAAAAGAATTCAGGATTCTTAGTCTTTCGTATCTCTATTGGGGAGTCGAAGTTGAATTGATATCTGGTCGGATCCAGGTTTCACAGTAACTTGTTGGGGATTGTAGAGTAGTCTAATGGGGAAGAGGAGTTGTGGTCCTTTGATTTGTAGTAGCCGGAGAGGAAAACTTAAACTGGGGAATCTGTAGTTTGTTGAGGAAATAAACCCTGGTGTTGGTCTATTGGAGAGGTGTCTTCTTCACTAGAGAAAATCCTCGAGGGTTCTTGAGGTCAACTCAGCTGGTGAGAAGTTATCAGAGATTGAAACTCTGGCTGGGAGTCATCCTATGAGAAGGATCTTATGGAGATTTGTCATTTCCCCTAGTAGTAAATGTTGTAGTAATTCCAGAAAATGTTTGCTTGGTCGCACAAGACCCTTTATGTGGGAGCCTGTTTGCCCTCAGAGTTAATCTAGTGCACCTTAACGCTTGAGATTTTGATCACATTTCTGGTAGCCCTGAACTTCCTAGAGATATTTTCTAAGACTTTTATGGAAGAAAACGAAGACCTGATACTGACACCATTTGATACTACTGGAACAAACAAACAAATTGGTGGTACCCAAGATCTTTGGTCATGTTTCAGAATTTTCTAAGAACTGTCATGGGAGGATCCGAGGACATGATACTGACACCATCTGATACTAACACCATCTGATACTATTGGTACAGACAAACAAATTGGTGGTACCGGAAGTCTTCATAGTGGATATTGTTCAAACCCATGATCAACATGAAATTTCTCCTTAAGTGATATTGTTGTACCCCAATTTTTGCCCCTAAGATTCCTTCATCATACCATATTATTTCAATCACAACAAGATCACATTAGGGCTTTTGGTTCTTCTACCTATCTTTAGCTTTGCTCTATGAGAAGTTACCAAGCACCTTGATTTGTTTGCTTTTGTGATCATAGATATTGTACTTTCATTTTTCTCTCTAACTAATAAAATGCAATATTGGTTTGTCTTACTTGTTGATAATGTAGGTAAAAGCAATGAGGTTTAGCAAGTTGCTTCATGGGTTCATGAGTTTATTTCCATGCCCTAGTCAAAACCTTGAGAGATTCAAACCTCACCATTAAAGTTGTTTTGAAGTTGATATGAAATTGGTTTTGGTGACCATAGGTCCTCATCATCATCCTCAACAATTTCTATTCACAAAGAAAGAATATTGGCACAAAAAGTTTGTTCAAACTTGGCAAAGTTCGACCAAGCATTCTTTTGATCTAGAGGCTAGGGTTTTGGACTTCAAGGAGGCATATCTTGCTCATATTTTGTTATTTTTGAGTGATTCCAAAAGAATTCTTCTCTTCAAAGAGTTACCAACAAATCACTTCAAAAGTTCCAAAGAGTTTTCATGAGGAAGGGACTTGGTGAAGAAGAAAGATTACAAGTCATCCAGTTGAATCCCTAATTTTCCATATGTGACTTCAAATTGTCATAACTTGGTCAATTTTTATCACCTTGAGCCCATTATTTTTCCATGATGATCTTAAGGATGTGTACTTCATGCCTTCTTTTATGTGCAAGGTAAGAAAATGGATGGAAATTGCCTTAAGAATGCAAACGATTATAGGTCATTTCATGATTTTTGGCCAACTTCAACAAGTCATAACTTGCTAAATTTTTGGAGATTTTGAGTGGTTCAAATTGCAAAATATCATTCAAGAGATCTAATTCGTTCCATATTTTTGGGTCACGATCAAATTCTAAGTGGAAATCCATGTTTGGATGCAAGAGATTATAGGTCACTTTTAAAGAAGAATTTGAAATATTTCTAAGTATGGAAATGCCATTGTTTCAAAAATGGTAACTTGCAATTGAAGTTTCCCTGCAAGTCAGATTTTGAATTTCATGTTACAACCTCTAAACCTCAAATTAGCACGCGTTTTGAGTCTAAACATGATTAGACAACTTTCCCAAGTGGATTAGTGCATCAAAACGCAAGAATTGGATGAGTTTTGGTGAAGTTTGGATCACACTTCACTCGTGCATCAAGTTTGCACGAATTCCCTCCAAAACACATCATTTACTCTTCCTTTTGATCCCATTTGCTTCTCCTATAAATACATGTACTATCCCATTCATTTTCTCAAGCTTAGATATCCAGAATCACCCTGCCAAACTTGCTTCATAACTCAGAATTCAGCTACTTCGAATCCTATTCTCAATCCTTTTTCAATCCATTTTCTCTATCAATTCACCTTCCTTGATCTTCCCTGAACCTAACCATACAATTACATTCAAGAATCGTGCCCTACATTGCTCCATAGAAGTCCAGTTTCAGAGCTCTGCAACTCAACTTCAATAGGTAGATTCCTTCATCAATTCTTCAAAACTTTGGTACCATTGTGTTGCTCTCATTGCCCTGGTTCTAGTCGCAATAGTTACTTTTATCTGGAAACACGTTTTGACCATGAATTTTCAAATCCCTTTTCAAAACTTTATTTCCAAATTGCTTGAGTTACAGTTTATATAAAAATGGCGCGGGGGTATGGTTATCTTCGTCTTGAAGAGACGAAACGAATGGCATAGGTCTGAGCTTCTGATTTTACAGTTTGAGAGACCTGCAATTCGTGAGGCTGGAGGTTGAAGATGACCAACGTGTCACCTTCTAACCAATGAAAGCGTGCCATTTGTATTTTTTGAATTTCTGATTTTGCATTTGATTAAGTACTTTATTCAGTAAAGACCATGATATGCACAGCGCGCCAGATCCTTTGGATTTGATTACTAACGCGTTTTGACTCTCATCCAATGGTCCACATCTTTTTCTTTTATTTTCTTTTTTTGATTTTTATATTTTAATTGTTTTAAATTTTAAAAAAATCATAGAAAATTCATTTTTAGTCCAAAAAATCCAAAAAAATTATGAAAAATATTTTTGATTATTCTCTTTCTGATTTTTATTTTTTCACAAATTAATTTTGTGTTTTGGTATTTTTTATAAATTTTACATTTATTTGATTTGTTTAAAATGTTTAAAAATACTTTTACACATTTTTTAATTTTGAAAAAATTATGGAATGATCCAATGACATTGTGACAAATATTGGTGACCTTATTTTATTTTTGTTTCTGACTTTACTATTTTTTACTATTTTTTTATTTTAACCATTATTTTAATTTTAAAAAATATTTTCTGACTTTTAAAAATTCCCAAAAAAATTGTATAAATACTTGACCTATTTTCTGATTTTTCTATGGTATTATCTTTCATTTCTTAATTAATTTGAATATAATTGACTTTTTCCTCATTATTTCCCATTCTTTAAACATTATTTAAAAAACCCTTTAATGTATATATTAAATATATTATTATTTTGTGAATATTTTCTGACTGTCTTGGGTTGATTTTTTGATCATGGCTTTATTAACATCGTTGGATCCATGGTGTTGAGTCTAACTCCACAAAAAATGGATGAATGATTTTAATAATAGTTTGATTAAATATTAATTCAAATGTGGTTTTCTTTTTTACCCTAATTCCCCTTCATCTCATCCCCTTCTTATTGCACTAAGTGTTGTTGGAGCATGATCTCTATATCATGTCTCAAAACAAATGGTGCATAGATTGCTATTGACCGGCCTCAAAATAGGTGCGACTTCTATATAAGTCCACTTACGATTGCTTAACATAGCGCTAAATTTTGTCCCGATTCAAATAAATGATCATTCGTGGCCCAAACTTATGATTGTCACCCCAAGTATGTTAATTTAATCTCTTTGATCCAATAACCTTGAGATTTATTGTGTGGAGGCTTTGGTTCTACCAATCCTCTAATGGATGTACAACACCTTTGGTCAACGCGGATCACTTAAACATGGTTGATCATTAAATGATACTTGTGAGAATTTCAAATGGATGATATACTTGACAAAAAACAAATGCAACTTGTTGTGTGGAGGCTTTGGTTCTACCAATCCTCTAATGAGTTCCAAATGCAAGTTTCAAGATGGTCATCCAACTAACCACTAATTATTAACTTGTTTTATTTTATGCTTCTTATTATTTTATGCTTTATGTATTTTTTTTAGCATTTACATTTCATGCCATTTTCATCTTTGCTCATTTGAGCATTTATTTTCTTGTCATTTTTTACTTTGCTCACTTGAGCTTTCCTTTCCTTTTTCTTAAGATACTTAATAATCAACATAAACCCTAAAAAAACTCTTAATGGTACTTGGACTATTTGGTTACTATCCTTGGCATGATGGAGCAGTGGACTTTTCTGGACTTAGGATTAGAAACTTTGGCCTATCTTGGAGACTTTGTGATTTCATCTGATTATTTTGTCTGGAGCTCTTGAGGTTTACCTCAAGACAATGGGTTGCTTGTTTGTTTTTGTGTGCTGGTTTTTTGTGATTACATTCTCTGTTTGTAATCCGGAATTCACCCGTATACAACCGTTACTCTGCCCAATTTTTGTGAAGACTTAATACACTTGAAGAGGTCTAGTATCTTTGCTTGCTTGGTTTCAATCCAAAGAAAGGGGAATTCTATCTTGCTCATAATGTCAAGTTTTTGGCTTCTTGTTGGTTAGATGGTTCTTATCCTTAGCTTTTACCTTATGCTTTAGGGTAGTCTCTTCTTCTCCTCACATCTTCTTTAATTTCAAAAAACTTCTCCCTCCTTTTGAAAACACCTCTTGTTTTGAAACTTAAACACTTTCATAATAAACTTGGACTTAGGTCCATGCATTTTCAAAACATTTTCATAAATAAACCTCAATCAATTTAATAAGACTTTGACATTCTTTAAGAGAAGACTAAAAGTCAACCAATCTCATTTCAAACGATTTTGCCACTTTGGCTTTTACCCTTAAACTTTTTCTTAAAAGATTTGACTTTGGTCAATCCTTGTAGTGATGCAAACAACTATACTTCTACAATATATAGTAAAGAGAGATATTTTCCACTTGGGTGTTGAGTGAGGCATTATTAATTTTAAAACCCAAGCCATATCCTCCCGTTTAAGATGATGCAAATTCTCCTTCCTCATGATTGTGGGTAGTAAGTATGTTTTCCACACGGACAATGACGATGATGCCTTATCTCTTAAAATTAACCAACACACTTGTGTTTCAAATTTTTTAGAAGAGGAACTACGTGTACCCTGATCCCCCATTGCATGAAAGGTGGTACGTAGGCACTAAAGGTTCTCAACCGCGGCGGGTGAAAAAATCATAAAAATATATTTCTTTTCTCACCTCCACCATCCATTTTATATACAACACATTTTTTATAGCCAAAATATACAGATTTTACATAGAGGTTCCTGCGGAGTACCGTAGATGTTTAGGGTGCTAATACCTTCCCTTTGCATAACCAAACCCCTTACCTTGAATATTTCCCCCTTTTTTTTTGGTTATTCGCTCTCTTCCCATTCCTTTGGAAACATAAAGCGCGGTGGTGAATTTTATTTTAATTTGTATAAAGTCTAGTCAATCCAATGGCTTAGTCTTGAGCATTTCTACCATTACAAATACATATGGAGATTCACCCTGGTTATTCAACAATTCTTTGATATATCCTTTGAATCTTGACTTGACTGCCCCAGATGTGTTGGACAAAGGTCATGCCGTGCCCCTTTGATCATGAGAGATTTGTCATTGGAAGTGTCTTTCCAATCGAAGTGATTTTGTTCACTGAGAGAGCTTTCGTTCACTGGATATTCGTTGTGTGAATTTCTCCGCTGTCAAACAAATAGCCATATGAAAACAGCGATATTTAAATAATGCAAGGTTTATGCTTGTCTTGAAATTTTGAAAATGCATTTTAGCAAGTAAAGAAGTTTTGTAAGAAAATTCAAACTCAGGATTTAGGGTAAAGCCTTACAGGAGTCAGGATACCTTTTGTAACAGTATGCTTTCGAACTAACCCATGCTTCAATTAAGACTTTTGAAGGGTTGTGGTGTGGCTTGGTTCACGGTTTAAGAAACAAAGGATAAAGGCTCAAAATGTGTTTGTACCCACCCGCTTTTCGTGACGTTCTTCAGTCCTAAACTCAGTTAATCGTGTGTTTGAACTCCAATTGAGTCTAGAATGGCACTTTAGTGATAGTTCAAACAATTTAAGTTTGTCGGAAGGCAGTCATTTTTGAAACATTTTTCATGTTGTTGAGGATTTGTAGTGACCTCTTTCTTTTGATTTGTTATCCCTAATTTTTGCCTGACTGTTCTTGTTTTGAGATTACAGTCAGCGGGATGCCCCAGTTTTTCTTAAGTCTCCTTTGTAGGTTTTAACTTAGTGGGCTTTTCTTTTTGAGAGATAATGACTACCTATTTGGTAGGGAACCATCACTGTCTTTTGATTCCAGAGGAATGTTTTTGATGTCATTCGTTGTATTACGAAATAAAAGTTTACGACTTGAACGCGCATTGGAATTAATTGAGAGACTACCCTGCCCCAGGTTTTGATTAAAGGTTCCAGATTGTGCAAAAAAGAAAACTTCTACTTCTTTGGCTCGAAGGGGTGGACTAGGGATTATCTTCCTTACAACTCCAGTGTTTAGGATTTGAAAGAATGCATGTGCATCGTCAGCAAGGTCCGTTCAAAAGCATAATGTATGAGATTATGTCATTGTTTTCGCCATCCTCCCTCTAAAGGCTTGTATCTTTTAGCAAGAGTTGAATGTCATAAAGAGAGTAAAAAGCATAGTTTAAATGAAATGAAAATGAATGAATCAATTCAAGACAAACATATGCAATGCAGTAATAAAACAAAGTTTGACATTAATAGATAATTGTTTGAATAACAAGAGGAATTACAAATGAAAATTTCAAAATGAACAAGACACTCTCAATGATTTGGTATAGGAGCAATGATCACATTTGGAGTCTCCGGAGGGTCGAACTCGATCTCCTTGGCATCAATCAAGTCTTGAATTTTGTTCTTTAAAGTCCAACAGCCGTCAGTGTCATGCCCGGGACTGTCAGAATGATAGGCAGATCTTACGCTTGGATTGAACTTAGAAGAGGAGGTGTCGGGATTTTGAGGAGGATCCTTTAGTGTGATCAGTTTCACCTTCAGCAAATGTTGTACCGCTTGAGACAAAGGCATGTTAATGTCAATGTACTGCCTTTCTTGGTATTTTATCCTACGCCTATTGCCTTGTCTTTATTGAACAGGTGTAGGATTAGAGATCAGGATTTCCCCTACGTGCTGGTCGTGATCACCTTGGTTACGACCTTTTTAATCGTACGCGGCGTCAGACTCTTTCTTCCCAATGAAAGATTGTTTCCCTATACTCGAATATGCACCCCATTGGATTTTACCACTTTTGATGCCAGCTTCGACCCTTTCGCATGTTAGTACTAATTCAATGAACCCGGATGAGGAGCTTCCGATTAGGTGATTGAAGAAAGGTCCTGTCAAAGTTCCCATGAAGATGTCAATCAGCTCCCGGTCAGTTAATGGGGGTTTCACCCTACCATCCAGATCTCTCCATTTTTGGGCGTATTCTTTGAAGCGCTCGTTGGAACGCATGGTCATATTCTGCAACTGCACACGAGTTGGTGCAAGACCAGCATTGTAATGGTACTTCTTGTAAAAAGCAGCAGCTAGATCCTCCCATGTGTGAATATGAGAACTCTCCAATTGATAGAACCACTCGAGTTGCATCCCAGCTAAACTCTCTTGGAAGAAGTGGATCCAAAGCTTCTGATCAGTTGTGTATGGTTGAATCTCTTGGACATAAGACTTTAGATGTATCTTAGGACAAGAGACTCCATCATACGGGGCAAAGGTAGGAATTTTGAACTTTGGTGGGATGACCACTCCAGAAACCAATCACATGTCTCCTAAATCGAAACCAGGCACAGCTTGGATCTCTACAACTTTTAGTCTGTCTTCAAGTTGTTTGTATTTTTCATCCACTGGTGGATACCGCTCCTCAGAAGAGTCATCGTCATCAGTAGTTATGTTTGCTCTGATGCTTCTAGCTTCATCTTCTTGACTATTCTCTTCTTTAGAAGAAGCATCTTCTTTTTGAGCTAGCTGGGCATGCCCCTTAGACCTTCTTCTCACATTGAGGATAACCGACTTTTTCTTCTTCTTGCTCTCTTTGGTGAAGAGTGTTTTCATATCTTCTTGCCCCTTGGCCAAGTTCATGAGCGCTTGTTGGAACTGGGAATTTTGAGTTTAGAGATCTTTAACTGTTTTCTCTAGAGCCATCTCTACTAAAATAAACAGTAAGAGGATAAGGAAACTTGTATGAGAAAACCTATTATGATGACATGCATGATATATGGATGCAATGTTTTCAAGGATCTCGCGGGGTAAACACGAGAAGATGTTAGAATTTGAGAGTTGATCCACAACTTTTATTGGAAAACTTCGTACAGTGGATGTCCTTCCACGAGAATCAAGCTCACCATGTCAAGTGGGTCATAGCCCTTGACTCAAGTTACCTTGCTTTGGTCTTGACGGTGTTTGGTTAGAGAAAAATAAATCCTCTTGCCCCTTGATAGACGTCTGGTTCAATGTGACCCTGCATCAAAGACCATTGAGATCCTTGAAATGTTATGGTTCAATGTTATTGAAAATGCTATGGTATGATTTCATGATGTTATGTACAAGTATGCAAAGTAAGAAAGTTTATATACAAATAATCATATTCACACAAAGCAGACAAGTCCTTAGGTTTAGGCTTGTATGAAGTTTGTAGGTAAGTACCCTCTTGAAGTTTAGTTGGCTCAACCTGTCCTAGTAATAGTAACCGGGTTTCGAGGGGTCTCAATATCACTGATCTTTCCCACAAACTTCGTTCCGATTAACAACTGACTTGCCACCAAACAAAGCTCAAGAGCCAAATCTCAATGAGTGTAGTATCGAGTATCAATCGATCTTCGGTCAAAACCAAAGTCGGCTATCTCACTACTTCCTAATGGCCAAGTTGGTAAAGTAAAGTTTCTAGAAGTCAGTTAGTGCTTGATGATATCACTCAACGGCCCCGTATTCTCCTTGACTACTCAAGGGCTACCAGTACCCACAAATATGTTACACTAACGTAGCTATTGCTTAGACCATGTCGGTATACGCCGCACAGTTTCCACAATGTATTGCTACTTACCTATAAGGTATCCCAAATCCGTGAAGAGGATTTAAACCCAAACAAATAACCAAAAAGTAAAGCAAACAAATCAAACAATGAAAGCAAGTAAATGTGATCTAGCCCTAAGGTAACCCCACTTTTAAAATTTTCCCGAACAGGGTTGCCAGTTCTGTGATACGGTGGGAGAACTGACTTGGATGTTTTTCGTTTGATTGCAAATGTTGCGGTTAGCAAGAGTCGCCACCGACTTTTCTTTTATCCAAAAGGAAAGGTGAAAAAGCACAGGAAAGACCTTTGAGATTGTTTCTTGAGTTCGGGGGGTAAATTATGAAAAGGGAAGGTATTAGCACCCTTTTCATCCATGGTTTTCCAAGGGCTCTTAGTTACTTGCTAGATCACTTGCTTTTGTTTGAAAATGTTCTTTGTGTGGTTTTTGAAAGTATTTTGAAAAGGCTCCATCGTTTGGGCAAGCTTTGTAATGATTCTCGTTCGTAAGAATGTATACAAAGTGTTTGATCTTTTGAAAATGTTTTCAAGTTTGAAAGATGTTTTTTGAAAGTGTTGTTGTTTGTTTTAAAAATAGCAAGGATGTTTTTGTTTTGAAATGGAGCAAGTAACTAGGAACAATCTACCTACTCAAAAGTCTTTCATATTCATTTCCTTTTTCCTTTGACATTGTTATATTACCATTGATTTGGTAAGTAACCATATCTTTGGATGTAAACAGGACGGGTGTGGGTCATCGTATAACCATGATTAGAAATGTTTAAAGGTATCTTAGCATTTTTCTTTAGGGACTAAGATCATTTTGAAAGGCAACTTAGATAACGTCATCGAGGGACTATGATCTTCTATTTTTGCTCGTTTGTGCTAAGATACCTTACATGCGTAATATGGCCATTTATAAGGCAACCAAGTGGATTTTACCCTAGGGGTGCTTGTGTGCAAGTGTATTAATTTTCATGCTTGTTTTGTCTTGTATTAGGATTTTCTACTTGTTGATTTTATCTTGCCATACACACCCTAATTACTAACAATTATATTAAAGTGATAAGTTGCGGAAATTAAAATCCTACGCTATTACATCATTTGGGGGATGGGGATACAAATTTACAAATGGGGGGATGAAAGAAAATAAATCCTAATTTACTATTACAACCATATTGAATGAATAAATAATGTACAAAAATAAATAAATAAATAAATAAGAAAATTGTTTTGAAACTTTTTTTAATGTATTGACACACACACTTATGTATTGATACGAAAATTTTATGTATTGACGCGTGTCATTATGTATTGATACAAAAACAATTTATGTATTGACGCATGTCATTATGTGTTGATACGAAAACAATTTATGTGTTGACGCATGCCATTATGTATTAATACGAAAATTTCCTTGCTGCTGGAAAATGAAAATCAAATCAGTATGAGTCAATACATTCACATTTTGTATCGACTCATGCAACATTTCATATCGATGCATAATGGTTTGCATCAGCTCATAACCTGTTTTGGACATAATGTGTGTCAACTCATAGCATTTCGTGTCGACGCATAACTGCTGTTTTTTGTTTTTATCACTGTTTTGCTACATGTAAAAGTCAATTCTCAACACATGGTTAGTGAAAATGAAAAGAAAGCATATGGTTAGCTTTAAGGTAATGATATTTACATTTTATATTCACAAATTAACCATTAATGATGCTTGTATGAAGAGTTCAAAGTCAAGAAAACTTACTTGAAACTGAAATTTGTGCTTTGAGTTTGAGCTGCTGTATGGGCTATTGTTGAGCTTGAGAAGTGATGATAGGGATGTTACAGAAGTTTTTCTTGTGTTAGAACAACTTCTATATGATGTATGTGGAGTGTTTAGATGGTTTGTTTTGACAAAACTTGCAAGGAGTGAGAGGTTCAAGGATTTGGACTTCAAAGCTCAACAATGGGGGTTTTGTGGACAATTTTGTTTTTTATAGAGTGCATGGATTTTTTAGGGCTTATACACAAGAGAACTTCTTAATTTCCTCTCTATTTTTCCTAACCTTTTTGTCTTGCAAATGCTTCTTCTATTTATAGGCAGGAGGTTTGTGCATATGAGCTGGCTAGGTTTGCAAGACAAATGTATGGTTTGGTTGGATTACAAAGATCAAACTATGTCAAGTACTCCATAGTCCCAAGATGAAGTACCAAAGTTGCTGGTATAGAGGAGCTACTTCCCAAGATTTATGATGGAGTATAATCAGCAACAAGCAAGGTATGGTCTCAAGACAAACTTTGTACAAAAGCTTGCTTTTCAAGAATAGAAATGGTGCCTTTATGCCATAAATGGAAAGATATTTTGGGAAATGGTTTAAACACTCAGGTAATAGCTCAAGAGTGGGTGTAAGCATTAAATTATGATGATATTTTCAAGCAAGGAGGCCTGCAACATAAGATTATGCAGCAAATCAAAAGGTTTTTTGTTATGTGTTCTTCACTAAAATGACTTGCAATTCAATAATGGATGCTCAACTTCATGCCCTTGAATCTCCTAGCTCAAACATGATAATTTAATGCTCTTGGATATTTTGGAAAGATTGAAACCTCCTCTATAACTTTAATGTTGTCCATTTTGACAAAATCATCTTGGAACTATGTGAAAAAAATGCCAAGTTGGGATAAAATCTGACCAAAACTGCTGAAGATTTCTCTAAGTGTTTTATTCAAAAATGCCATGACTTCATGAAATTATAACTTGAGATCCAAACAATTTTAGGAGAAGTTGTGTAAAGAAATATTGTAGATCTCATGGAGATCTACAAATTTCATGTCAAAAGGTTATTTTGAATCATCTTGCATCATGGTGAAAAATTGGCTCAAAGTTTTGAAAAAATATGAAGTTTTCAACACTTAGAAAATTCTCTAAGTTTGAAAACTTTGACTTTTCAAATGAAATATTGACTTTTTGATTTCTTGATGAACAAACTTCATATTTCAACATGTCTTGATTAAATATGATTCTTGAAACTTGATTTTGATCAAAAGTCAAAGTTTGACTTTTCAGTGTGCAAATGACCATTTTGCCCTTGTGCCAAATCCAAGCCTAAATTGATGTATCAGTGCTGCAAACTTAAAATTGTAGAAGATCTTGTGAGAGAACCCTTGAGGAATGAGAGGGTAAATTTTGGGGTACAATAGGCGACTTAGGCAAAAAGGAGTGTCTCGGTAGGCGGAAAACCCGAAAGGGCGGTCTAGGCAAAAATTAGAGACATAAACAAAATATATTTTCCCGCTAAGTTGAAAACCCGCAAGGGCAACTTAGGAAAAATTTAGGGACTTTCTTGGCAAGTAACTACATCAGACAAGACTTGATCATTGAAGAAACAATCTTCTTGGATCCTCACCATACTTTAACAGAAGTTGTCGCTCGGGATTTCAAAGTTGTTAGGGAGAAAAGTGGTCATTGTATTTCAATGTATCTTTTCCATTATATATTACTATTTTCTGAACTTTGTAATCATCTGTGGAGTCTCTCCATTCTCAGACTACCATTCTATTAATAAAGTTTGAGATTTTATCCAATTCTTTATAATTCTTATTGTATTCTGCTTACAAAGACATCATTTATTATTGATAGTAATTTTTAAAGCAAAAAGATTAAATAACAAAAAAAAATCGAAAATAATTTACAAATTACTTTTACTTTAGATTTTGTGATTCAAGAGGAAAACAAAAGTGGTGATCCCAAGAATGGACGAACTCCAGTAATTTTGGGAAGTTTTGTCTCCCTCAGAAAGGTTCTCTCGGGTCATTTTCACTGGTATGCACATGATTTTTATATATTGAAGATGATACCAATTGGCATAAGGCACGATATTGGGTTTGTGATCCTATTATCCCCAGTCAAGTCTTGGTTCATTTTTTATTTTGGGTTTGCATGGTCTGAGGCCTCTATTCCAGATTTCCCAACGAAGTCTTCCCTCATATGATGAAAGGTCATGTTCCCTTGGTGTGCTGAGATGGAACTATTTGCAAAATGTCGCTCTTTTTGGTAGTGTTGGCATTATTGTTAGTATTTATTCCCCATGAAGGCTATCCCAGGGAACTTTTGTTGGAATAGGTTTGCATGATATGAAGACTCTATCCAAGATTCCCCAGTGAAGGCTTCACTTATTTGGTAAAAGTCTTGTTTCCCCGTACATGCTGAGATTGGACTCATTTACGGAACATCTTCTTTTGATAGCATTAGCATATTGTTTGATTTCCCGATAATCAGGCAAGGGAAATGTTTTATTTAAGAAGTGTTGAGACAATTGTCAACTTTTTGGGTTTTCTCCCGTCAAATGCTGGATTAGATTTAAAATCCCCATAATTTTGTCTTCCTAATTGTGATACGGTGAGAGAACTGACTTGAGGTTTTGCGTTTGTGTTCGTAATTATACGGTTTAGCAAGAGTCGCCACCGACTTTTTATTTTATCCAAAGGAAAGGTCAAAAAGCACAGGAAAGACCTTTGAGATGTTTTCTTGGGTTCGGGGGGTAGATTATGAAAAGGGAAGGTGCTAGCACCCTTTTCATCCATGGTTTTCCATGGGATCTTAGTTACTTGTTTTAGATCACTTGCCTTTGCTTTTCAATTGTTTGAAATGGTGCTTTGTGTGTGTGGTTTTGAAAATGCTTTGAAAAAGAGGCCTTGTCTAGGCAACCTTTGTAATGATTCTTGTTTGAATATATACAAAGGTGTGTGTCTTTTTTGAAAAGATATTTCAATGTTTTGAAAGTTTGTTTTGAAATTGTGTTGTGAGGTGTGTTTGAAAATGGCAAGGATGTTTTGCAAGCTTTTGATCAAGTAATTAAGAGTTGTCTACCCTATTTTACTCAAAGATCTTTCTTATCTTTTTAACCCTTTTGACAGTGTTGTTTCACCATTGCATTTGGTGAACAACCTTGTGTTAGGATGTTAAATGGGACAGGAGCGGGTCATCGCATACAATCATTGAAGGCAACTTGTGAAACGCTCTAGCAATTTTGTAAGGGACGAGATCGTTTTATCGAAGGCAACATCGAGGGTCATCGAGGGACTACGATCTTTGTTTATCGAAGGGGCATTTGCTAGAGTGTCTCATATTCGAGGGACATGATTGCATTTCCGAGGCAACAAGCGAGGTTACCCTAGAGGTGCAAGTGTGCATTGTGTTTGTCATTTTCATACTTTTATTCTTGGATTAGGTCATCTAGCGATTGATTTTGAATCTTTCCATACACGCCTAATTACTATACAGTATATTGAAAGTAATAAATTGCGGGAATTAAAAGTCTAACTTATTACAAAAAAAGTATCCGGGGATGGGGGTACAATTATTTACAAATGGGGATGAGTCTCTCAAGAATAATAAAGTCCAAATATTATGTGTTACAACCAAATCGAATTATCGCAATTCAAATATAGAGCTATAACAAAACATAAAAATAAAGAGAATTAATAAAATATGAAATGCATGTATAAATTTACAAATAAACAGATAAAAAATCTATTCTAAAAAAGAAAGATTAAAAATTATTATTATTCTCTTTTTTGTTATTTTTTTATTAATTATGTAAAAAAAGTTTAAAAGAAAAAAAAATAAATGAACAAAGTTTCTATTATTATTGTATTTTATTAAATGTAACAATTATTAAAAAAAAGAAACTAAATTAATTTAAGAAAATAAAAACTAATAGTATCATTATTAACAAAATAAAAACAAATTAGTGGAATGATAAAAAAGGTTAGTATAAAAAGAGAAAAACGGAATGGGCTTTGGGATTTATGGTGTTTTGGCCCATAATGAATAAATGAAGAACAATTAGCAAGTCAGAAGGAAAAGGGGGGGGGGGGGGTGCGTGCTTAGCAAAACGTTGTGGGCTATTGCATTTTTTTGGGGCGAGTCAGGCCCAATGTGAAATTGTGCAACATTTTGTTAGAGTTTGACAATTTTGAAAGGATTAGGGTTTGTTCGTTTGGTTACAACAGCGGCGCCGCTCCGTTCTTCTTCTTCTCCATCTTTCTCATCCACATGCGCTTCTGATTCTTCCTCAAACCCCCAGGTTGCCGGAGCGCCACCCTAACTCTCTCACCTCTTCACGACAATCCAAGGCCTTTGCTTCGAACGGCATGGTTCATTTCTTGTCTTTAGGGTTTTTACAGTTTGCTTGCATTTATTTTGTGTTTGCTTGCATGTTTAGTTCTTTAACCTATAATGTTTATGAATATGATGCAGTAAAGGGGTTGAGAAAACTTACCTTGAGCGTTCTGTTTCTGAAAAAAGATGGAGGGAGAGAGATGGGAGTTGGTGGCGGCGTTCCTGGTGGCCGGAGCGGACGAAGAGATATGATGGACGCGCGTTTGGTAACACTCTTCCTTTCTTCTTTGAAGGTCAATGATGAACTTGATTCTGAGACCTCTATTTGTTGTTCTTTGGATGATAAGATTTTGATAAAACTCTTGATATTGTTGATGTTTGGTACGCTTCTGGAATTCTTCTACTCTTTCTTGAGTGTTGATGATGACATTTATTCTGAAACTTGTTGTTTTGGTCACTTCTGAACCTCTGAACTTCTTCCTTGGCTATTTGATGTTTTATGATGAGTGATTTTGAAAACTGTTTTGAAACTTTTGTTGATGTTGATGATGATCTTGATTCTGAAACAAAGTGCTTTGCTTCTGAATCTCTTCCTATTTTTTGGCTTGTTGATGATGATTTGATTCTGAAACTGTATTGTTTTTTATTTGCTTCTGAACCTCTTCCTCTTTCTTGGCTTGTTAATGATGATTTGATTCGGAAACTGTATTGTTTTTGATTTGCTTCTGAACCACTTCCTCTTTCTTGGCTTGTTAATGATGAGAAACCTCTGAAACTACTGTGTTTTGTTGATATTGTCTTCCTCTTTCGAATGTTCATGGTTGATGGTTGAGGATAATGTATTTGACTCTAAAACTGTTTGGCAAAGCTTGTTTGCAGTTTGGTACAGGTTTGACAAGTTATGTAGTTTGGCCTGTTTTCAGGTTTTGCAAGTTGTTTACAGTTTATGCAGGGTTTAGCTTGCTGTTATGCAGCTAGCTTGTGTTTTGCTTAGGCTTATGCAGGTTGCTGGTTTGTGATTGATAGAAAGCCTGTTTTGTAGGTTTGGCCAGTAGGTTTGCTTGGCTTACAGTTTGTTTGTTTTGGCTGTTGTTCTTGTTTTGACTAGGCTTTGGCAAGCAGGTTTTGAGCTTGTTGTTTGAGCAAGCTTGTGGTTTGTTTTTGCTTTTTGGTTTCTGCTGGACTGTGTTGCAGGTTGGGGAGTTTGTAACTTTGAAGGGATTTGTGGTTTTCTTTTCACAAAGTATTTTCTTCTCCTCTGTTTATGCAGTGAGATAGTTTTTATATCCTTTTTTCTTTTTGTCTTGTGTTAGCCTGCCTTATCCAAACTGCAAACTTTTTCACCAAAGGTTCTCTCTTTCTCTCTCTCTCTCCTAAGCACCTTTTTGCTTATTATTTTAAATTCTGAAAAGTTGCCTAGGCCTGGAAAATGAGGACAGCTATGACAAGTCCTTTTGGCTTGTAATTTGGTTTTCCTCTGCATTGTATTACCTGCTATTGCTGTTATACTTTCTGCATTGTGTACTTTGCCTTGACAGTTTGCATCTAGTTTGACATGCTTGGCACCTTGTTGCATTTGGTTTGCTTTTTTTCACAGTTTAGTTAGCTTGCAACGCTTGGTTACTGCAGTTTGACATTCAGTTTGGTTTTGCTTTAGTATGCAGCCTTGTATAGCATGGCCCATGTTTTTGCATTTGAACCAATTGTATGCTTGTATTTTATTTTTTTCTTTTCTCTTTATGAACCAAGAAGAGAAATCTTCTTGTGATTTGCAAAGAGGAAAATAAAACATGATGAACAAATAGCATTTTGATTCCGGCCGGCAAACATTAATGATGATTTTCTTTCTTTTCTTATTTGAAAATCCTTTTCAATTAACTGTGCTAATTTCTTTTCTTTCTTCTTTTTTTCAGGTGAGTGTAATTTGGACGATAGAGGAAGCAGAGGACTTTGAGAGATTGAGCATGGGAGCACTGAAGCTTAGGAGATTTAAGCTTAGAATTAGACAGACTTTTTTCATTTATTGTAATCAATTATTATTTTAAATACTATAAGTTGTAAACTCACAATATTCAAATAAATTTTGTAACAACATTTGAAATGAATAAAAGTCTTTATCCAAAAGAATATTTCTACTGTCAAATATCTTTCAATTCTTCCTTGCATGTTCATTTAATTATTTAAGACTCTCAAATCAAAATAATTAAAATTGTATCCCAATAATTCTAATCCAGATAAAATAAATAATCAACAAACTTTGCAGTCTCGTAACCTTGCATCAATCACAATACGCATGGTATTCCAATTAACATACGCATTGTAAAGTTAAACAAACAAGCATTCCATTAAACGATAAACCTTTCACTCCACTAACAAGCAGATGCCTTAATGTTCCAAACAAAAGTCTTAGCTCTTATCCCAGATAATCAGGCTTTGAGAACAATCAGTAAATTTGAACAAGCAATTTCTGAGGATTCAATTTATTCTGAGAGATGTGAGAGAAAACCCTAATCCTGGATTAACTGCTAAAGAAAAGTCTGTTTGATCGATTCTTGAGCCAATCCTTAAAAATCAGAGAAAACCCTAGGGTTGTGATTTTCTTGTGAAAAAGAGAGGGCAAATTTTGGGGTACAACAATTGCCCCTGTTCAATCTTCTTAATCCTGAAGAGTCAGATTGGCGAGTTCTCCGTTCGCGACTTGAAGGTAAAAGATGATTGGACACTAGAGTGCCCCTAAATTTGCACTCATCAAAGCATAGTTGAGGGAATGGGCTTAAAGATGCCATTTGGGTATGTGACATAATCTTGTCGGAGATGGGCTTAAAGATGCCATCCAAGAATATTTGTTAAACTGTATGTTGTAGGTGCAAGAATGAGTATCAGAAAGGTATTCGTGTTTGGAACGTCTCTGAGCTGGGGGTCTGAATAAGCCATAGATTGACACCCGTGTTTGGAGAATCTGTAAACTATTTTCAGTGAACTGGAGTTTGAAGCTTGCTAATCTCATCCTGAAAAAGGTAAAATATTAGCTGAAACACAAGGTTATGTTGCATGAAATGTATGATGCAATGTATGTGTTATATCAATGTTTATGATATATGAATGCAATGTATGCGCCTGTAAGCCGATGAGATGTCTTGTCGAGGAAGATAAATCCTTGATAGCTGGATATAATAAAATATTTGACCGATGTCGGGGAAAATAAATCCTTGACTGCTGTTGGGGATTGGAAATCTTTTGATCGTTTGAGAATGAGAAGTCGTTGGGGGTCCCTAAGATCACTCATGACAAGTTTCAAGCCTTGAACCACATTTTTTATCAGTCAATTGGACAGTTGACCTAAAAATCAATTGTATTGGGGAAAAAGTCAACCATGGCCAATTTACAGTCAAACTTCATAATTTTTGATCCACAACAACATTTTAAACTCATATGTATCATTTGGTCAAGTTTGGCTCACAACTCCTCAAGAAATTTGATCAAATCACAAAAAGGGTAAAATGGTCAAAATTAGGGTTTTGACTGAGGAAGGGAAATTTCTGATTTTTTTATTTTAACCTAGCAAATGACCAATTGAGTTCAAGAATGATTTCAAGAATTCAATGGAATCATCTTGACTTAATTACATGGCTCAAAACATCTCAATTACATTGGATTGACAGATGAATTTTACAGTCAACTGATCAAAAGTCAAATGTATACTAAAAAGTCAAACTTTGACTTTTTGGTCAAAATCAAGTACCAAGGGTCATAATTCATCAAAACATTTCCAAATGTAAAACTTGTTCACCAAGAAAACCAATTTTGAAACTTAGGGTTTTGAATTTGAAATTTTTCTAACTTAGAAATTTTCTAAGTATAGAAAATTTTCTTATTTTTTCTCAACTTTAGGCCAGTTTTACACCATGATGCATATTGATTCAAGGAAAGTTCCCAACATGAAAGTTATAGACCTCCATGAAATATACAACTTTTCTTCACAAAATGTTACCTAAAGATGCTTGGATCTCAAGATATAAATTTGTGAATACATGGTCATGAACTTCTTAACTTAGTGAAATTTTGCCCTAATTTAGGCAGGTTTTGGACCCAACTTCATGGAAATTTTTCACCTAGTTCCAAGAGGTATCTCAAAATTCATTTCAAATATGGGTTGTAGAGCACATTGCAAGATTTCCAAAATGTCCAAGAACTCCTCAAGATCATTTTTGAGTAGGGAGAATTGAAGAGATGAAGTTGGCAATTTCTCACTTTTTGTCCAAACCATTTCATGAAGAACAAAGTTGCAAATCAATCCTATGATGGCTAGTTCATGCTGTACAGGTCCTAAACTTGTTCCACACTCCTTAATTAAATGCTTACTCATTTGACAAAGCTTTAATCCATGCTTTTGAACCTTTATCCAACTTGTAATTCTATTTATGGCAAAAAGGTTCCATTGCCATTTTGAAAAAGAGCAACTTTTGTAAACTTTGTAATCTTGAGCATTGGACATGTCCCCTTGATACATGAAAGTAACACAGACCAAAGGCAACTTGTAGGGAAGAAATACCAACCCTAAGCAAGCTGGTACAAGCATGTGAGCTTTGTCTTATCACTTTGCTTCAAGTACAAGAAAAGTTACAAAAAGGCTAGGGCTTGCACAACTGGTGGAGGGTTGACACAAAACCATTTCAATACTAATATACAAACAATATACAACACAAGACACGCTTGGCAAGGACCTAAAACACTCTAAAGCTGAAAAACACCAAAATCTGTCTAAAACCTACAGTTTCTGCACAAGCTCACCCATCTTCCATTTGGCTCGTGCATTTTGAGTTTGGATCATTCAAACACATTACATACCTAATACCTAGTCAATCCAGGCCATCATCCCTATTCTGTAATCACTCCTCCACCATCTTCCATTGTTAACTTCAGAGCTTGCAACTTGACTTGGCCAAGGAGTTCCAGCTACTTTCAGAGCAAGGCAAGGGTTTGAATAGATTCAGGGAAGCTCAAGGAAGCCCAAGCAAGCATCAGGCCTCCATTAAAGTCACTCCATCTCCATACACGATTCCAGCTGAAGGAGGTAAATTTTCAAACTCTATCTCTTTGTACAGGCAACCATAGGCCACAATTTGTGAATAAAAAATGTAGTCCTCATCATAACGAAGCTGTACATATCATTATCTTGCATTGGTTTTACTTGTGCTAAGAGAATTTAAAACTTAAAATTTCTGGAAATATTAGGTCAAGATTTAGGGTTGTTTAAATTCTCCTTGATCTTTGATAATTACTTTACATAACTTATATGGTTGGAATCGTGAGTTCAAGTACTATAATTTTCATGTTATAAGTTTTTATTTTCATGGAAGTATGAGGAAGTTACAGGGGATCCGGCCAAGGCTTGAGGAAGAAGATGAAACAGAGCATAAGGCGCGTTTTGTAATATGTTATTTTCGTTTCAGTAAAAATAATGGATGTATGGCCACCCCAGTGGCAAAGCAGCGCGCTAGTGAGACCCATGTCCTGGGTTCGAACCTGCGCGCTACTTTTGTTTTTTGACATTTTTTTTCTTTTCAGTTTTTTTACACTTTTTGCAGGTTGGGCTTGGTCATTTGGGCAAGCAATTTTTGCTATCATCATCACCACTGACTTGCTATATCACCTCCCCTTTGCCAACTTTATTTTCTTTATTTTATTTTTGTTTGTTTTCACATTTAATATTTTTAATATTTTCCTTAAAACATAAAAATCCTAAAAATATAAATTAACAATATTACACTTTTACTTTATTTTTTATTATTTCTCACATAAAAATATAGTTTATTTTGATAGGATATAATTTATTTTCTTAATAAACTTATAAATATGATTAAATACATTTAGTTTAATTTATTTTTCATTTCATACTTATAAATACTTAGTTTTGCATATATTTAATTTTAATATTTATATACAATATTATTTATTATTTTATACAAAAAATGAACAAAATAATAATATAGAAACTTTACTTTCTCTTAAATGACAATTAGGGTTAAACCCCTCTTAGAAAATCAATTCTTTTTTTATATATTTTTAGGTTTAGATTAAATATTCTTTTACATAAAAATAAGACATCAAAAAAAAATCTCTTTACATGTACCTTACATTGCATTACATTTTAAATATTGTTTTGTATTTATCTAAATTCGCACAAATTCGATTTGGTCGTAACAATTTATTTAGCTTTATATTCTTACCAAATCCCCATTCAAACTTGTATTCCCCCCTCCCATAAATTATTGTAATAGCTTAGTAATATTTACATTACGCAATTTATCGCTTTATATGCCATGATTAGTAATTAGGGTTTGTATGACAAGAACAAAACAAAGCAAATAGAAAACCCTAAATACAAGACAAAATCAAAAGCATGAAAATGACACACTTGCACACAAGCACCCTTAGGGTTTCTCCCACTTGGTTGCCTAAAATAAAAATAGCCATATTACGCATGCGAAGTATCTTGGAAAAACAAAACAAAAATAAGATCATAGTCCTTCAATGACGCTATTCAAAAGTTGCCTTATAAAATGATCTTGGTCCTTCAAAAATGCTAAGATACTTTGCAAACATTGCTCATCATGGTTATACGATTACCCACGCCCGTACCGTTTACATCCAAAGATAGGGTTGCTTACCAAATCAATGGTAAGACAACAATGTCAAAGGAATAGAAAATACATAAGAAAGACATTTGAGTAGGTAGATAGCTTCTAGTTACTTGCTCCATTTTAAACAACAATCTTTGCTATTTTCAAAAACAAACACACACATTTCAAAACATCTTACAAATCTTGAAAAACATTTTCAAAAAAGACAAACATCTTTGTATACATTCTTACAAACAAGAATCATTAAAAAGATTGCCTAAATGAATGGCCTCTTTTACAAAATACTTTCAAAACCACACCAAACACAATTTCAAACAAACAAAAGTAAGTGATCTAAGCAAGTAACCAAGAGCCCGTGGAAAACCATGGATGAAAAGGGTGCTAATACCTTCCCTTTTCATAATTTACTCCCCGAACTCAAGAAAACATCTCAAAGGTCTTTCATGTGCTTTTTCACCTTTCCTTTTGGATAAAAGAAAAGTCGGGTGGCGACTCTTGCTAACCGCAACATTTGCGACAAAACACAAAAACCTCAAGTCAGTTCTCCCACCGCATCACACTCCTTGTTTCTGAAACATGTCATTGCATTCTGTTTTCAATATAATTCATATTTTTGACTATGATTATATTGTTTTTTGATAACTGACAAAAAGGGGGAGAAAGTAAGATATTTTCATAACAGTATACCGGGACAAAGTCTCAAACATTCTGAATATTTTAACCTCTACTTTATGAAAAGCTTGAACAGGAACACATTTTGATAAAAACAAAAGGAGATGCATCAAATGCTCTGACGAGAAGGAACTTCAGGGAAGTAATCAACTCAGGGGGAGTCTCTCTTACGCTTTTTGTTCTATATTTTTCATTGAAAATCCTAGTTTTTGTCATCATAAAAAAGGGGGAGATTGTTAGAACATAGTTTGATTCTACAACCCTTAGTTAGAGTTTTGATGATAACAAATACAAAGAACAAATATGCACTCTAAAATTATGTAATTTTGTATGAAGAAGTTCTGACCAAAGCAACATCAGAAGTTAAGCTTTCTTGCTGAGGTAATCAGAATCTGCGTTGAAGAATGATGATCAGAACATGCGCTGTAGTGAAGAATATTCTGATTCTGAACAGAAGGTTCATATACAATCAGATTCCACAACTCTAAGTCATCAATGTTCTGAAGCAATTGCAGCATACAATATTGTAAGATTCTAAAGCGTTACTATTCAATAAAGAAAGCATCATATGCAACGGCTTCATTCAGACAAGATCTTCTCAATATGGAAACTGCTTAAATGTTCTTTATCACGCTTAATGTTGGACAGGATTCCATTGCCTATATAAACAAGCTAAGAGATCAAATCATTTACGATTTTCCACTCAACTGCAATTCATCTCAAAAGGCTGCAAGCTTACATACTTATTTTATACGCTCTAATTTGTGTAAAATATCACAGTTGTGGTAACTGTTTTTGTAACGAAAAACAATCATACACATAATTCTTGTATCTTGATTTAGACAGTTTCTCCTTGAGATTAACTGGATTGTGGTTGTACTCAAGAGGACTTTGACAGTTGTCAAAGTAGTGATTGTAATCAGTTTTTGATTAGTGGATTAAGTCCTCGTTGGAGAGAGGCGAAATCACCTTGACGGGTGGACTAGAGTAGTTTGAGATCAAACAAACCAGAATAAAAATACGGTGTCATTGCGCATTTGGTTTTAAGTTTTCAATTCAACCCCCATTCTTGTGTTTTTCACTTCTTCAACTAGCTCTTTGAGTTGGGAAGGTATCTTCACAAAGCTGATTCAGATAGTTTTTCTACGAACAGAAGTCATGATCTGTAAAACAGAAAAAAGATAAATTCCCTTGGTCCTTGAAATGGTTAGTGAAATAAGAATGGATTTTCCATTTCCATAAAGAATATAATTGACAACTTTTAGTTCCAGATTATCCTTTTCCTGGAATAGATCTTGGGGAAAAAGTTTTACAAAATTGATATTGTCTGGTATTTCATATAAAATTACAGGTCGAACTAAAACAAAATACTTTTTCTTGGTAGTTGCGATCCATTGGACATAAATCCAATTTTTAAATTTTTTTGATTCCTTGCATTTTTTTTACCGTTCCGGGCGGTCTTAAGATGGCACTGTGTCGGGATATCTTATCCATCTCTCCGGGAAAATGGATATTTCCAGAAAATATTTTTAATTCTATTTTTTTTTCTAATCGGACCAATCCGCCTACTCGACTTCTTATACTGAAAGTGATTGGTGTTCCTATTCTAACAAGACTATTATTCCGTACCATTAGGGAAGAAGATTCGGGTAAAATATGCACTTCTTCGGGAATGCTGCAGGCAAGTATCAAGATATCTTTCGTAGCGGGGGTTATCTTCATCCAAATGTTTCCGGGATTAATGCCATTGTGGAAGATGAAGCAGAACCAGAAAAGCCAAATTTTGTGACGCACGGAGTTAGGGTTTAGAATTGGATCACCATTGATGTTCCCTCTTGCATACATGTCTAAAAGTAATTTGTTTTTGTTAATCATTTTGAAAAGCTTTCACTTTGCCCAAGGTGAAAGTATTAATATTGTATGGGCTTGTCTGTTTGCTTTGATCTTTAAAATCAGTAATAAAAGTTGTCTTTGTTTCCCAAATTGTGTTTTTTATTTTATGCTTTTTCTTGGAAAATGTTAATCAGAAAAAAAACCTTTCAAAATAAATAATAACTGAAATTGAATCTGCATAATCACTTGTTATATGTGTCAATTTCTAAAAACAATCATAAATCATATGTGTAGATTAATTAAAAAAACCGTTGAACACAATGACCCTACACCCTCTCCCAACTTTGAATGTCCTGTGTATGGGGCCGAAGAAGAATACTATGATGAGATTCCAGAAAATTTCTCATGGTTTCTTGAGCGCGAGGAGAATTCCATTCAGCCATATAAAGTGCCATTGGAAGTAATCAATTTGGGTTCAGAAGAAGATCCAAAGGAAGTCAAGGTTGGAGCATTGTTGCATCCTGATGTGAAGAGCAGGTTAATTTATATGTTGAAAGAATATGTGGACATTTTTGCTCAGTCTTACCAAGATATGCCTGGTTTGGATACAAATAATGCAGAGCACCATTTTCCGCTGAAGCCAGAGTGCCCACCAATTAAATAGAAGTTGAGAAGAACTCACCCATATATTGTAGTAAAAATCATAGAAGAAGTTCTAAAGTAGATTATTGTCGGTTTTCTTGTGACATCAGTGTACCCTTAGTGTATTGCCAATATTTTCCCAGTACCGAAGAAAGACAGAAATGTTTGCATGTGCGTAAATTACAGAGATCTAAATAAAGATAGTCCAAAAGATGATTTTCCATTGCCACACATTGATATGTTAGTGGATAGCACATCAAAATTCAAAATTTTCTCGTTCATGGACGGATTTTCCAGATATAATCAAATAAGGATGGCTCATGAGGACATGGAAAAAACAACGTTTATCACACCCTGGTGAACATTCTATTACAGAGTGATGCCCTTCGGGTTGAAGAACGCTGGTGCAATGTACCAGAGGGCTATGACAACACTATTCCATGATCTAATGCACAAGGAAATTGAGGTATATGTTGATGATATGATTGCTAAATTCTAGACTGAAGAAGGGCATGTAGAATATTTATTGAAGTTGTTTCAGTGTTTGAGGAAGTATCGTCTCCGCTTGAATCCAAAAAATGTACCTTCGATATTCGATCAGGGAAATTGTTGGGTTTCATTGTCAGCCAAAGAGGGATTGAAGTTGACCCTGATAAAGTCAAAGCAATTCAAGATATGCCAGTGCCGAGAACTTAAAAGCAAGTCATAGGTTTCCTCGAGCATTTGAATTACATCTCCAGATTCATTTCCCACATGACTGCAACATGTGAACCGATCTTTAAGTTGTTAAAGAAAGATCAACGTTGTGTATGGACAGATGACTTCCAAAGGGCATTTGAAAGTATTAAAGAATATATGCTTGAACCTCCTATCTTGCTCCCTTATGTTGAAGGAAGACCATTGATTATGTATCTGACAGTGTTAGATAATTCTATGGGCTGTATTCTGGGACAATAAGATGAAACACAGAAGAAAAATTATGCCATTTATTATCTCAGTAAAAAGTTTACTGACTGCGAGTCGCGGTATTTTATGCTGGAAAATACATGTTGTGCTCTGGCCTGGGCGGCGAAACGTTTGCGGCAGTATATGTTGAATCACACCACTTGGTTGATCTCTAAAATGGATCCATTCAAGTACATTTTTGAAAAGCCTGCTCTCACTGGGAGAATTCCCCGTTGGAAGATGTTGTTATCTGAGTATGACATTGAATACAACACTCAAAAGGCTATAAAAATCAGTGTGTTGGTGGATTATCTTTCTCACCAACTAGTTGATGATTATCAGTCTGTGAAGTATGATTTCCTCGATGAGAATGTGATGTTTCTGAAAGTGAAAGATTGTGATGAACCATTACCTGAGGAAGGTCCTGATCCTGAGTCTCTTTGGAGCATGATATTTGATGGAGTCGTGAATTCTTATGGTAAAGGAATTGGTGTTGTGATTATCACTCCTCATGGATCACATATACCCTTTACTGCAAGGTTGACATTCGATTGCACCAATAATATGGAAGAATATGAGGCTTTTATCATGGGTCTCGAGGAAGCTATTGATCTCAGAATTAAAATTTTATATGTGTATGGCGATTCAGCTTTGGTAGTGAATCAGATTAAAGGAGAGTGGGATAATCGTCACCCTAGCTTGATCCCTTACAAAGATTATGCTATAAGATCATTACCCTTATTTAATAAAGTTGAATTCTATCACATCCTCAGAGATGAAAATCAAATGGCTGATGCTTTGGTAACTCTGGCTTCTATGTATCAAGTGAATACTTGGAATGATATACCTCTAATTTTAGTTCTGCGACTGGATAGGCCCGCTCATGTGTTTACAATAGAAGAGGTAGCAGATGAGAAACCTTGGTATTATGATACCAAGCATTTTCTCCAGACTCAGGAATATCCAATTGGTGCACCGAATAAAGATAGAAAGACATTGAGAAGGTTGGCTGGAAGCTTCTTCCTCATTGAAAATGTGTTGTACAAGAGAAATTATGACATGGTCTTGCTCAGATGCGTGGATAAACACGAAGCAGACACATTGATGCATGAGATTCATGAAGGTTCATTTAGCACTCATGCCAATGGACATTCGATGGCTAAGAAGATGCTAAGGGCAGGTTACTATTAACTGACAACAAAATCTGACTGTTACAAATTTGCAAAGAAGTACCATAAATTCCAGACTTATGCAGACAAAATTCATGTGCCTCCGACACTTCTCAATGTTATTTCTTCCCCATGGCCCTTTTCCATGTGGGGTATTGACATGATTGGAATGATTGAACCCAAAGCTTCGAATGGACACCCTTTTATCTTGGTAGAAATTGATTACTTCACCAAATGGGTGAAAGCTACTTCATATGCTAATGTTACTAAGCAGGTGGTAGTGTGCATCATTAAGAACAATCTCATATGTCGGTATGGTGTGCCAATCAGAATTATCACCGACAATGGCTCGAATCTGAATAACAAGATGATGATAGAACTCTGTGAAGAATTCAATATTGTCCATCACAATTCGTCTCTGTACAGGCCAAAGATGAATGGGGTTATTGAAGCTGTCAATAAGAATATCAAGAAGATCATCCAGAAGATGGTTGTTACTTATAAAGATTGGCATGAAACTCTCCTTTTTGCTTTACATGGATATCAGACATGTGTCCGCACTTCAACAGGAGCAACCCCGTTGTCTCTTGTGTATGGTATGGAAGTTGTGCTCCCAATGAAGGTTGAGATTTCCTCTTTGTGTGTCATAATGGAAACCAAGTTGTCAGAGGCTGAGTGGGTCCAAAACAGGTTTGACCAATTGAATTTGATTAAAGAAAAGATAATGACGGTTTGTGTCATGGGCATTTATATCAGAAGAGAATGAAGAAAGCATTTGATAAGAAGGTCAAACCTCGTGAATTCAGAGAAGGCAACCTCGTGCTAAGGAAAATAATGTCTTTTAATGTTGATTCTAGGGGCAAATGGACTCCTAATTTTGAAGGCCCATATGTTGTCAACAAAGCCTTCTTTGGCGGTGCATTAATTCTTGAAGCTATCGATGGCAATGAGTTCCCACGTCCCATGAATGCCGATGTAGTCAAGAAATACTTTGCCTAAAGAAATAAAAGAACGGCTCGCTAAGTTGAAAACCCGAAAGGGCGATGTGATACGGTGGGAGAACTGACTAGGATGTTTTGCGTTTGATCGCAAATGTTGCGGTTAGCAAGAGTCGCCACTAACTTTTCTTTTATCCAAAAGGAAAGGTGAAAAAGCACAGGAAAGACCTTTGAGATTGTTTCTTGAGTTCGGGGGGTAAATTATGAAAAGGGAAGGTATTAGCACCCTTTCCATCCATGGTTTTCCAAGGGCTCTTAGTTACTTGCTAGATCACTTGCTTTTGTTTGAAAATGTGCTTTGTGTGGTTTTGAAAGTATTTTGGAAAGGCGCCATCGTTTTGGCAAGCTTTGTAATGATTCTCGTTCGTAAGAATGTATACAAAGTGCTTGATCTTTTGAAAATGTTTTCAAGTTTGAAAGATGTTTTTTGAAAGTGTTGGTGTTTGTTTTGAAAATAGCAAGGATAATTTTGTTTTGAAACGGAGCAAGTAACTAAGAACAATCTACCTACTCAAAAGTCTTTCAAGTTCATTTCCTTTTTCCTTTGACATTGTTATCTTACCATTGATTTTGTAAGTAACCCTATCTTTAGATGTAAACAGGATGGGCGTGGGTCATCGTATAACCATGATTAGCAATGTTTCAAGGTATCTTAGCATTTTTATTTAGGGACTAATATCATTTTGAAAGGAAACTTAGATAGCATCATCGAGGGACTATGATCTTGTATTTTTGCTCGTTTTTGCTAAGATACCTCACATGCGTAATATGGCCATTTATAAGGCAACCAAGTGGATTTTACCCTAGGGGTGCTTGTGTGCAAGTGTAATGATTTTCATGCTTGTTTTGTCTTGTATTAGGGTTTTCTACTTGTTGATTTTATCTTGCCATACACACCCTAATTACTAACAATTATATTAAAGCGATAAGTTGTGGAAATTAAAATCCTACGCTATTACATCATTTGGGGGATGGGGATACAAATTTACAAATGGGGGGAGGAAAGCAAATAAATCCTAATTTACTATTACTACCATATTAAATGAATAAATAATGTACAAAAATAAATAAATAAATAAGAAAAAAAATTTGAAATTTTTTTTATGTATTGACACACACACTTATGTATTGATACGAAAATTTTATGTAATGACATGTGTCATTGTGTATTGGTACGAAAACAATTTATGTATTGACGCGTGACATTATTTATTGATACGAAAATAATCTATGTATTGACGCATGCCATTATGTATTGATACGAAAACTTCCTTGCTGCTGGAAAATGAAAATTAACTCAGTATGAGTCGACGCATACGCATTTTGTATCGACTCATGCAACATTTCTTATTGAAGCATAATGGTTTTCATCGGCTCATAACCTGTTTTGGACATGATATGTGTCGACTCATAGCATTTCGTGTCGATGCATAACTGCCGTTTTTTGTTTTTATCACTGCTTTGCTACATGTAAAAGTCAATTCTCAACACATGGTTAGTGAAAATGAAAAGCAAGCATAAGGTTAGCTTTAAGGAAATGATATCTACATTTTATCTTCACAAATGAACCATTAATGATGCTTGTATGAAGAGTTCAATGTCAAGAAAACTTACCTTGAAACTGAAATTTGTGCTTTGAGTTTGAGCTGCTATTTGGGGTATTGTTGAGCTTGGGAAGTGATGATAATGATGTTACATAAGTTTTTCTTGTGTTTGAACAACTTCTATATGATGTGTATGGAGTGTTTAGATGGTTTATTTGGACAAAACTTGCAAGGAGTGATAGGTTCAAGGATTTGGACTTCAAAGCTCAACAATGGAGGTTTTGTGGATAATTCTATTTTTTTTAGAGTGCAGGGATTTTTGAGGGCTTCTACACAAGAGAACTTCTTAATTTTCTATCTATTTTTCCTAACCTCTTTGTCTTGCAAATTCTTATTCTATTTATAGGCAGGAGGTTTGTGCATATGAGCTGACTAGGTTTGCAAGACAGCATGTTATGGTTTGGTTGGATTACAAAGATCAAACTATGTCAAGTACTCCATAGTCCCAAGATGAAGTACCAAAGTTGCTGGTATAGAGGAGCTACTTCCCAAGATATATGGTGGAGTATAATCAGCAACAAGAAAGGTATGGGCTCAAGACAAACTTTGTACAAAAAGCTTGTTTTTCAAGAATAGCAATGGTGCCTTTATGCCATAAATGGAAATATCTTTTGGGAAATGGTTTAAACACTTGGGTAATAGATCAAGAGTGGGTGTAAGCATTAAATTATGATGATATTCCAATCAAGGAGGCCTGCAACATAAGATTATGCAGCAAATAAAAAGGGTTTTTGTTATGTGTTCTTCACTAAAATGACTTGCAATTCAATAATGGATGCTCAACTTCATGCCCTTGAATCTCCTAGCTCAAACATGATGATTTCATTCTCTTGGATATTTTGGAAAGATTGAAACCTCCTCTATAACTTTGATGTTGTCCATTTTGAAAAAATCATCTTGGAACTATGTGAAAAAATGCCAAGAAGTTGGGATAAAATCTGACCAAAACTGCTTAAGATTTCTCTAAGTGTTTTATTCAAAAATGCCATGACTTCATGAATTTATAACTTGAGATCCAAACAATTTTATGAGAAGTTGTGTAAAGAAATATTTTAGATCTCATGGAGATCTACAACTTTCATGTTGAAAGTTTCTTTTGAATCATCTTGCATCATGGTGAAAAATTGGCTCAAAGTTGTGAAAAAAAATGAAGTTTTCCACACTTAGAAAATTTTCTAAGTTTGAAAACTTTGAATTTTCAAAATGAAATCTTGACTTTTTGATTTCTTGATGAACAAACTTCATATTTCAACATGTCTTGATTAAATATGATTCTTGAAACTTGATTTTGATCAAAAGTCAAAGTTTGACTTTTCAGTGTGCAAATGACCATTTTGCCCTTGTGTCAAATCCAAGCTTAAATTGATGTATTAGTGCTGCAAACTTAACGTTGTAGAAGATCTTGTGAGAGAACCCTTGAGGAATTAGAGGGAAAATTTTGGGGTACAACAGCTGCCCATGTTCAATCTTCTTACACCTGAAGAGTTAGATTGGTAAATCTGCCATTCGTGACTTGAAGGTGGAAAATGATTGAACACTAGAGTGCCCAGAAATTTTCACTCGATAATGTGATGGTTGATGGTAGGGAATGGGCTTAAAGATGCCATTTGGAGAGAAGATGAAAAGTTATTGGGGATGGGCTTGTAGATGCCATCCAAAATGATTGCTGGTAGGAATAGAAGAAATGTCAGAATAAATCTCTGGTTAATTTATGTTGGAATAGTGGATGTGTTCGATTGAGTATTAGAATAATATCCATAAATGGATTGTATCTAACTCGTATCTGAGAGCTGAATCTGAATGAGTATCAGGATGACATCCGTGTCTGGAGCGTATCTGAACTATATCTGAAAGCTAAGCAGGATGATAAAGGAATCTTGGATGATTACTACCTCAGCAGAATGATGAAGGAATCTTGGACGATTACTACCTCAGCAGGATGATGAAGGAATCTTGGATGATTACTACCTCAGTAGGATGATGAAGGAATCTTGGACGATTACTACCTCAGTAGTATGATGAAGGAATCTTGGACGATTACTACCTCAACATGATGATGAAGGAATCTTGGACGATTACTACCTCAGCAGGATGATGAAGGAATATTGGATGATTACTACCTCATCAAGTTGATGAAGGAATCTTGGATGATTACTACCTCAGTAGGGTGATGAAGGAATCTTGGACGATTACTACCTCAGCAGGATGAGGAAGGAATCTTGAACGACTACTACCTCAGCAGGATGATGAAGGAACCTTGAAAGATTACTACCTCAGCAAGATGATGAAGGAATCTTGGACGATTACTACCTCAGTAGGATGATGAAGGAATCTTGGACGATTACTACCTCAGCAGGATGATGAAGGAATCTTGGATGATTACTACCTTAGTAGGATGATAAAGGAATCTTTGACGATTACTACCTCAGCAGGATGATGAAGGAATCTTGGACGATTACTACCTCAGCAGGATGATGAAGGAATCTTGGATGATTACTACCTCAGTAAGGTGATGAAGGAATCTTGGACGATTACTACCTCAGCAGGGTGATGAAGGAATCTTGGACGATTACTACCTCACTAGGATGATGAAGGAATCTTGGAGGATTACTACCTCAGCAGGATGATGAAGGAATCTTGGATGATTACTACTCCAAAAGATGATAACCTTTATCTGTCGATCGATCTTTCCTGAAAAGGTAAAGAGTTAGTTGTATGCAATGTCATGATGTATGCATTGCGTAATGATGTTCTCAAAATAAATGAGATTTATGTTATATGTATTTTGTATGCATGTGCTATGAATGTTGTTGAAATGTAATTTTGTCTTGGAGAATAAATCCTTGACAAGTGTTGGGGAGTTAATAAATCTCGGATTGTTGTTGAAGAGTAGGTGTGTCTTCAAACTTTTCTTAGAATGTTTCCACTGAGGATTCCTGTTTTATTGTTTGAGGAGAACTCCGTTGGAGTATGTTGAAAGCTCTGTATAGAGTGTTGATTCTTTCTTGGGGAAAAGAATTCAGGATTCTTAGTCTTTCGTATCTCTACTGGGGAGTCGAAGTTGAATTGATATCTGGTCGGATCCAGGTTTCACAGTAACTTGTTGGGGATTGTAGAGTAGTCTAATGGGGAAGAGGAGTTGTGGTCCTTTGATTTGTAGTAGTCGGAGAGGAAAAATCAAACTGGGGAATCTGTAGTTTGTTGAGGAAATAAACCCTGGTGTTGGTCTATTGGAGAGGTGTCTTCTTCACTAGAGAAAATCCTCGAGGGTTCTTGAGGTCAACTCAGCTGGTGAGAAGTTTTCAGAGATTGAAACTCTGGCTGGGAGTCATCCTATGAGAAGGATCTTATGGAGATTTGTCATTTCCCCTAGTAGTAAATGTTGTAGTAATTCCAGAAAATGTTTGCTTGGTCGCACAAGACCTTTATGTGGGAGCCTGTTTGCCCTCAGAGTTAATCTAGTGCACCTTAACGCTTGAGATTTTGATCACATTTCTGGTAGCCCTGAACTTCCTAGAGATATTTTCTAAGACTTTTATGGAAGAAAACGAAGACCTGATACTGACACCATTTGATACTACTGGAACAAACGAACAAATTGGTGGTACCCAAGATCTTTGGTCATGTCTCAGAATTTTCTAAGAACTGTCATGGGAGGATCCGAGGACATAATACTGACACCATCTGATACTAACACCATCTGATACTATTGGTACAGACAAACAAATTGGTGGTACCGGAAGTCTTCATAGTGGATATTGTTCAAACCCATGATCAACATGACATTTCTCCTTAAGTGATATTGTTGTACCCCAATTTTTGCCCCTAAGATTCCTTCATCATACCATATTATTTCAATCACAACAAGATCACATTAGGGCTTTTGGTTCTTCTACCTATCTTTAGCTTTGCTCTATGAGAAGTTACCAAGCACCTTGATTTGTTTGCTTTTGTGATCATAGATATTGTACTTTCATTTTTCTCTCTAACTAATAAAATGCAATATTGGTTTGTCTTACTTGTTGATAATGTAGGTAAAAGCAATGAGGTTTAGCAAGTTGCTTCATGGGTTCATGAGTTTATTTCCATGCCCTAGTCAAAACCTTGAGAGATTCAAACCTCACCATTAAAGTTGTTTTGAAGTTGATATGAAATTGGTTTTTGTGACCATAGGTCCTCATCATCATCCTCAACAATTTCTATTCACAAAGAAAGAATATTGGCACAAAAAGTTTGTTCAAACTTGGCAAAGTTCCACCAAGCATTCTTTTGATCTAGAGGCTAGGGTTTTGGACTTCAAGGAGGCATATCTTGCTCATCTTTTGTTATTTTTGAGTGATTCCAAAAGAATTCTTCTCTTCAAAGAGTTACCAACAGATCACTTCAAAAGTTCCAAAGAGTTTTCATGAGGAAGGGACTTGGTGAAGAAGAAAGATTACAAGTCATCCAGTTGAATCCCTAATTTTCCATATGTGACTTCAAATTGTCATAACTTGGTCAATTTTTATCACCTTGAGCCCATTATTTTTCCATGATGATCTTAAGGATGTGTACTTCATGCCTTCTTTTATGTGCAAGGTAAGAAAATGGATGGAAATTGCCTTAAGAATGCAAACGATTATAGGTCATTTCATGATTTTTGGCTAACTTCAACAAGTTATAACTTGCTAAATTTTTGGAGATTTTGAGTGGTTCAAATTGCAAAATGTCATTCAAGAGATCTAATTCGTTCCATATTTTTGGGTCACGATCAAATTCTAAGTGGAAATCCATGTTTGGATGCAAGAGATTATAGGTCACTTTTAAAGAAGAATTTGAAATATTTCTAAGTATGGAAATGCCATTGTTTCAAAAATGGTAACTTGCAATTGAAGTTTCCCTGCAAGTCAGATTTTGAATTTCATGTTACAACCTCTAAACCTCAAATTAGCACGCGTTTTGAGTCTAAACATGATTAGACAACTTTCCCAAGTGGATTAGTGCATCAAAACGCAAGAATTGGATGAGTTTTGGTGAAGTTTGGATCACACTTCACTCGTGCATCAAGTTTGCACGAATTCCCTCCAAAACACATCATTTACTCTTCCTTTTGATCCCATTTGCTTCTCCTATAAATACATGTACTATCCCATTCATTTTCTCAAGCTTAGATATCCAGAATCACCCTGCCAAACTTGCTTCACAACTCAGAATTCAGCTACTTCGAATCCTATTCTCAATCCTTTTTCAATCCATTTTCTCTATCAATTCACCTTCCTTGATCTTCCCTGAACCTAACCATACCATTACATTCAAGAATCGTGCCCTACATTGCTCCATAGAAGTCCAGTTTCAGAGCTCTGCAACTCAACTTCAATAGGTAGATTCCTTCATCAATTCTTCAAAACTTTGGTACCATTGTGTTGCTCTCATTGCCCTGGTTCTAGTCGCAACAGTTACTTTTATCTGGAAACACGTTTTGACCATGAATTTTCAAATCCCTTTTCAAAACTTTATTTCCAAATTGCTTGAGTTACAGTTTATATAAAAATGGCGCGAGGGTATGGTTATCTTCGTCTTGAAGAGACGAAACGAATGGCATAGGTCTGAGCTTCTGATTTTACAGTTTGAGAGACCTGCAATTCGTGAGGCTGGAGGTTGAAGATGACCAACGTGTCACCTTCTAACCAATGAAAGTGTGCCATTTGTATTTTTTTAATTTCTGATTTTGCATTTGATTAAGTACTTTATTCAGTAAAGACCATGATATGCACAGCGCGCCAGATCCTTTGGATTTGATTACTAACGCGTTTTGACTCTCATCCAATGGTCCACATCTTTTTCTTTTATTTTCTTTTTTTGATTTTTATATTTTAATTGTTTTAAATTTTAAAAAAATCATAGAAAATTCATTTTTAGTCCAAAAAATCCAAAAAAATTATGAAAAATATTTTTGATTATTCTCTTTCTGATTTTTATTTTTTCACAAATTAATTTTGTGTTTTGGTATTTTTTATGAATTTTACATTTATTTGATTTGTTTAAAATGTTTAAAAATACTTTTACACATTTTTTAATTCTGAAAAAATTATGGAATGATCCAATGACATTGTGACAAATATTGGTGACCTTATTTTATTTTTGTTTCTGACTTTACTATTTTTTACTATTTTTTTATTTTAACCATTATTTTAATTTTAAAAAATATTTTGACTTTTAAAAATTCCCAAAAAAATTGTATAAATACTTGACCTATTTTCTGATTTTTCTATGGTCTTATCTTTCATTTCTTGATTAATTTGAATATAATTGACTTTTTCCTCATTATTTCCCATTCTTTAAACATTATTTAAAAAACCCTTTAATGTATATATTAAATATATTATTATTTTGTGAATATTTTCTGACTGTCTTGGGTTGATTTTTTGATCATGGCTTTATTAACATCGTTGGATCCATGGTATTGAGTCTAACTCCACAAAAAATGGATGAATGATTTTAATAATAGTTTGATTAAATATTAATTCAAATGTGGTTTTCTTTTTTACCCTAATTCCCCTTCATCTCATCCCCTTCTTATTGCACTAAGTGTTGTTGGAGCATGATCTCTATATCATGTCTCAAAACAAATGGTGCATAGATTTCTATTGACCGACCTCAAAATAGGTGCGACTTCTATATAAGTCCACTTACGATTGCTTAATATAGCGCTAAATTTTGTCCCGATTCAAATAAATGATCATTCGTGGCCCAAACTTATGATTGTCACCCCAAGTATGTTAATTTAATCTCTTTGATCCAATAACCTTGAGATTTATTGTGTGGAGGCTTTGGTTCTACCAATCCTCTAATGGATGTACAACACCTTTGGTCAACGCGGGTCACTTAAACATGGTTGATCATTAAATGATACTTGTGAGAATTTCAAATGGATGATATACTTGACAAAAAGCAAATGCAACTTGTTGTGTGGAGGCTTTGGTTCTACCAATCCTCTAATGAGTTCCAAATGCAAGTTTCAAGATGGTCATCCAACTAACCACTAATTATTAACTTGTTTTATTTTATGCTTCTTATTATTTTATGCTTTATGTATTTTTTTTAGCATTTACATTTCATGCCATTTTCATCTTTGCTCATTTGAGCATTTATTTTCTTGTCATTTTTTACTTTGCTCACTTGAGCTTTCCTTTCCTTTTTCTTAAGATACTTAATAATCAACATAAACCCTAAAAAAACTCTTAATGGTACTTGGACTATTTGGTTACTATCCTTGGCATGATGGAGCAGTGGACTTTTCTGGACTTAGGATTAGAAACTTTGGCCTATCTTGGAGACTTTGTGATTTCATCTGATTATTTTGTCTGGAGCTCTTGAGGTTTACCTCAAGACAATGGGTTGCTTGTTTGTTTTTGTGTGCTGGTTTTTTGTGATTACATTCTCTGTTTGTAATCCGGAATTCACCCGTATACAACCGTTACTCTGCCCAATTTTTGTGAAGACTTAATACACTTGAAGAGGTCTAGTATCTTTGCTTGCTTGGTTTCAATCCAAAGAAAGGGGAATTCTATCTTGCTCATAATGTCAAGTTTTTGGCTTCTTGTTGGTTAGATGGTTCTTATCCTTAGCTTTTACCTTATGCTTTAGGGTAGTCTCTTCTTCTCCTCACATCTTCTTTAATTTCAAAAACCTTCTCCCTCTTTTTGAAAACACCTCTTGTTTTGAAACTTAAACACTTTCATAATAAACTTGGACTTAGGTCCATGCATTTTCAAAACATTTTCATAAATAAACCTCATTCAATTTAATAAGACTTTGACATTCTTTAAGAGAAGACTAAAAGTCAACCAATCTCATTTCAAACCATTTTGCCACTTTGGCTTTTACCCTTAAACTTTTTCTTAAAAGATTTGACTTTGGTCAATCCTTGTAGTGATGCAAACAACTATACTTCTACAATATATAGTAAAGAGAGATATCTTCCACTTGGGTGTTGAGTGAGGCATTATTAATTTTAAAACCCAAGCCATATCCTCCCGTTTAAGATGATGCAAATTCTCCTTCCTCATGATTGTGGGTAGTAAGTATGTTTTCCACACGGACAATGACGATGATGCCTTATCTCTTAAAATTAACCAACACACTTGTGTTTCAAATTTTTTAAAAGAGGAACTACGTGTACCCTGATCCCCCATTGCACGAAAGGTGGTACGTAGGCACTAAAGGTTCTCAACCGCGGCGGGTGAAAAAATCATAAAAATATATTTCTTTTCTCACCTCCACCATCCATTTTATATACAACACATTTTTTATAGCCAAAATATACAGATTTTACAAAGAGGTTCCTGCGGAGTACCGTAGATGTTTAGGGTGCTAATACCTTCCCTTTGCATAACCAAACCCCTTACCTTGAATATTTCCCCCTTTTTTTTGGGTTATTCGCTCTTTTCCCATTCCTTTGGAAACATAAAGCGCGGTGGTGAATTTTATTTTAATTTGTATAAAGTCTAGTCAATCCAATGGCTTAGTCTTGAGCATTTCTACCGTTACAAATACATATGGAGATTCACCCTGGTTATTCAACAATTCTTTGATATATTCTTTGAATCTTGACTTGACTTCCCCAGATGTGTTGGACAAAGGTCATGCCGTGCCCCTTTGATCATGAGAGATTTGTCATTGGAAGTGTCTTTCCAATCGAAGTGATTTTGTTCACTGAGAGAGCTTTCGTTCACTGGATATTCGTTGTGTGAATTTCTCCGCTGTCAAACAAATAGCCATATGAAAACAGTGATATTTAAATAATGCAAGGTTTATGCTTGTCTTGAAATTTTGAAAATGCATTTTAGCAAGTAAAGAAGTTTTGTAAGAAAATTCAAACTCAGGATTTAGGGTAAAGCCTTACAGGAGTCAGGATACCTTTTGTAACAGTATGCTTTCGAACTAACCCATGCTTCAATTAAGACTTTTGAAGGGTTGTAGTGTGGCTTGGTTCACGGTTTAAGAAACAAAGGATAAAGGCTCAAAATGTGTTTGTACCCACCCGCTTTTCGTGATGTTCTTCAGTCCTAAACTCAGTTAATTGTGTGTTTGAACTCCAATTGAGTCTGGAATGGCACTTTAGTGATAGTTCAAACAATTTAAGTTTGTCAGAAGGCAGTCATTTTTGAAACATTTTTCATGTTGTTGAGGATTTGTAGTGACCTCTTTCTTTTGATTTGTTATCCCTAATTTTTGCCTGACTGTTCTTGTTTTGAGATTACAGTCAGCGGGATGCCCCAGTTTTTCTTAAGTCTCCTTTGTAGGTTTTAACTTAGTGGGCTTTTCTTTTTGAGAGATAATGACTACCTATTTGGTAGGGAACCATCACTGTCTTTTGGTTCCAGAGGAATGTTTTTGATGTCATTCGTTGTATTATGAAATAAAAGTTTACGACTTGAACGCGCATTGGAATTAATTGAGAGACTACCCTGCCCCAGGTTTTGATTAAAGGTTCCAGATTGTGCAAAAAAGAAAACTTCTACTTCTTTGGCTCGAAGGGGTTGACTAGGGATTATCTTCCTTATAACTCCAGTGTTTAGGATTTGAAAGAACGCATGTGCATCGTCAGCAAGGTTCGTTCAAAAGCATAATGTATGAGATTATGTCATTGTTTTCGCCATCCTCCCTCTAAAGGCTTGTATCTTTTAGCAAGAGTTGAATGTCATAAAGAGAGTAAAAAGCATAGTTTAAATGAAATGAAAATGAATGAATCAATTTAAGACAAACATATGCAATGCAGTAATAAAACAAAGTTTGACATTAATAGATAATTGTTTGAATAACAAGAGGAATTACAAATGAAAATTTCAAAATGAACAAGACACTCTCAATGATTTGGTATAGGAGCAATGATCACATTTGGAGTCTCCGGAGGGTCGAACTCGATCTCCTTGGCATCAATCAAGTCTTGAATCTTGTTCTTTAAAGTCCAACAGCCGTCAGTGTCATGCCCGGGACTGTCAGAATGATAGGAACATCTTACGCTTGGATTGAACTTAGAAGAGTAGGTGTCGGGATTTTGAGGAGGATCCTTTAGTGTGATCAGTTTCACCTTCAGCAAATGTTGTACCGCTTGAGACAAAGGCATGTTAATGTCAATGTACTGCCTTTCTTGGTATTTTATCCTACGCCTATTGCCCTGTCTTTGTTGAACAGGTGTAGGATTAGAGATCAGGATTTCCCCTACGTGCTGGTCGTGATCACCTTGGTTACGAACTTTTTGATCGTACGCGGCATCAGACTCTTTCTTCCCAATGAAAGATTGTTTCCCTATACTCGAATATGCACCCCATTGGATTTTACCACTTTTGATGCCAGCTTCGACCCTTTCGCCTGTTAGTACTAATTCAATGAACCCGGATGAGGAGCTTCCGATTAGGTGATTGAAGAAAGGTCATGTCAAAGTTCCCATGAAGATGTCAATCAGCTCCCGGTCAGTTAATGGGGGTTTCACCCTACCATCCAGATCTCTCCATTTTTGGGCGTATTCTTTGAAGCGCTCGTTGGAACGCATGGTCATATTCTGCAACTGCACACGAGTTGGTGCAAGACCAGCATTGTATTGGTACTTCTTGTAAAAAGCAACAGCTAGATCCTCCCATGTGTGAATATGAGAACTCTCCAATTGATAGAACCGCTCGAGTTGCGTCCCAGCTAAACTCTCTTGGAAGAAGTGGATCCAAAGCTTCTGATCAGTTGTGTATGGTTGAATCTCTTGGACATAAGACTTTAGATGTATCTTAGGACAAGAGACTCCATCATACGGGGCAAAGGTAGGAATTTTGAACTTTGGTGGGATGACCACTCCAGAAACCAATCACATGTCTCCTAAATCGAAACCAGGCACAGCTTGGATCTCTACAACTTTTAGTCTGTCTTCAAGTTGTTTGTATTTTTCATCCACTGGTGGATACCGCTCCTCAGAAGAGTCATCGTCATCAGTAGATATGTTGGCTCTGATGCTTCTAGCTTCATCTTCTTGACTATTCTCTTCTTTAGAAGAAGCATCTTCTTTTTGAGCTAGCTGGGCATGCCCCTTAGACCTTCTTCTCACATTGAGGATAACCGACTTTTTCTTCTTCTTGCTCTCTTTGGTGAAGAGTGTTTTCATATCTTCTTGCCCCTTGGCCAAGTTCATGAGCGCTTGTTGGAACTGGGAATTTTGAGTTTAGAGATCTTTAACTGTTTTCTCTAGAGCCATCTCTACTAAAATAAACAGTAAGAGGATAAGGAAACTTGTATGAGAAAACCTATTATGATGACATGCATGATATATGGATGCAATGTTTTCAAGGATCTCGCGGGCTAAACACGAGAAGATGTTAGAATTTGAGAGTTGATCCACAACTTTTATTGGAAAACTTCGTACGGTGGATGTCCTTCCACGAGAATCAAGCTCACCATGTCAAGTGGGTCATAGCCCTTGACTCAAGTTACCTTGCTTTGGTCTTGACGGTGTTTGGTTAGAGAAAAATAAATCCTCTTGCCCCTTGATAGACGTCTGGTTCAATGTGACCCTGCATCAAAGACCATTGAGATCCTTGAAATGCTATGGTTCAATGTTATTGAAAATGCTATGGTATAATTTCATGATGTTATGTACAAGTATGCAAAGTAAGCAAGTTTATATACAAATAATCATATTCACACAAAGCAGACAAGTCCTTAGGTTTAGGCTTGTATGAAGTTTGTAGGTAAGTACCCTCTTGAAGTTTAGTTGGCTCAACCTATCCTAGTAATAGTAACCGGGTTTCAAGGGGTCTCAATATCACTGATCTTTCCCACAAACTTCGTTCCGATTAACAACTGACTTTCCACCAAACAAAGCTCAAGAGCCAAATCTCAATGAGTGTAGTATCGAGTATCAATCGATCTTCGGTCAAAACCAAAGTCGGATATCTCACTACTTCCTAATGGCCAAGTTGGTAAAGTAAAGTTTCTAGAAGTCAGTTAGTGCTTGATGATATCACTCAACGGCCCCGTATTCTCCTTGACTACTCAAGGGCTACCAGTACCCACAAATATGTCACACTAACGTAGCTATTGCTTAGACCATGTCGGTATACGCCGCACAGTTTCCACAATGTATTGCTACTTACCTATAAGGTATCCCAAATCCGGGAAGAGGATTTAAACCCAAACAAATAACCAAAAAGTAAAGCAAACAAATCAAACAATGAAAGCAAGTAAATGTGATCTAGCCCTAAGGTAACCCCACTTTTAAAATTTTCCCGAACAGGGTTGCCAGTTCTGTGATACGGTGGGAGAACTGACTTGGGTGTTTTTCGTTTGATCGCAAATGTTGCGGTTAGCAAGAGTCTCCACCGACTTTTCTTTTATCCAAAAGGAAAGGTGAAAAAGCACAGGAAAGACATTTGAGATTGTTTCTTGAGTTCAGGGGGTAAATTATGAAAAGGGAAGGTATTAGCACCCTTTTCATCCATGGTTTTCCAAGGGCTCTTAGTTACTTGCTAGATCACTTGCTTTTGTTTGAAAATGTGCTTTGTGTGGTTTTTGAAAGTATTTTGAAAAGGCTCCATCGTTTGGGCAAGCTTTGTAATGATTCTCGTTCGTAAGAATGTATACAAAGTGTTTGATCTTTTGAAAATGTTTTCAAGTTTGAAAGATGTTTTTTGAAAGTGTTGTTGTTTGTTTTAAAAATAGCAAGGATGTTTTTGTTTTGAAATGGAGCAAGTAACTAGGAACAATCTACCTACTCAAAAGTCTATCATATTCATTTCCTTTTTCCTTTGACATTGTTATATTACCATTTATTTGGTAAGTAACCATATCTTTGGATGTAAACAGGACGGGCGTGGGTCATCGTATAACCATGATTAGAAATGTTTAAAGGTATCTTAGCATTTTTCTTTAGGGACTAAGATCATTTTGAAAGGCAACTTAGATAGCGTCATCGAGGGACTATGATCTTCTATTTTTGCTCGTTTGTGCTAAGATACCTCACATGCGTAATATGGCCATTCATAAGGCAACCAAGTGGATTTTACCCTAGGGGTGCTTGTGTGCAAGTGTATTAATTTTCATGCTTGTTTTGTCTTGTATTAGGATTTTCTACTTGTTGATTTTATCTTGCCATACACACCCTAATTACTAACAATTATATTAAAGTGATAAGTTGCGGAAATTAAAATCCTACGCTATTACATCATTTGGGGGATGGGGATACAAATTTACAAATGGGGGGATGAAAGAAAATAAATCTTAATTTACTATTACAACCATATTGAATGAATAAATAATGTACAAAAATAAATAAATAAATAAATAAGAAAATTGTTTTGAAACTTTTTTTAATGTATTGACACATACACTTATGTATTGATACGAAAATTTTATGTATTGACGCGTGTCATTATGTATTGATACAAAAACAATTTATGTATTGACGCATGTCATTATGTATTGATACGAAAACAATTTATGTGTTGACGCATGCCATTATGTATTAATACGAAAATTTCCTTGCTGCTGGAAAATGAAAATCAAATCAGTATGAGTCAATACATTCGCATTTCGTATTGACTCATGCAACATTTCATATCGATGCATAATGGTTTGCATCAGCTCATAACCTGTTTTGGACATAATGTGTGTCGACTCATAGCATTTCGTGTCGACGCATAACTGCTGCTTTTTGTTTTTATCACTGTTTTGCTACATGTAAAAGTCAATTCTCAACACATGGTTAGTGAAAATGAAAAGCAAGCATATGGTTAGCTTTAAGGTAATGATATTTACATTTTATATTCACAAATTAACCATTAATGATGCTTGTATGAAGAGTTCAAAGTCAAGAAAACTTACTTGAAACTGAAATTTGTGCTTTGAGCTTGAGCTACTGTATGGGCTATTGTTGAGCTTGAGAAGTGATGATAGGGATGTTACAGAAGTTTTTCTTGTGTTAGAACAACTTCTATATGATTTATGTGGAGTGTTTAGATGGTTTGTTTTGACAAAACTTGCAAGGAGTGAGAGGTTCAAGGATTTGGACTTCAAAGCTCAACAATGGGGGTTTTGTGGACAATTTTGTTTTTTATAGAGTGCATGGATTTTTTAGGGCTTATACACAAGAGAACTTCTTAATTTTCTCTCTATTTTTCCTAACCTTTTTGTCTTGCAAATGCTTCTTCTATTTATAGGCAGGAGGTTTGTGCATATGAGCTGGCTAGGTTTGCAAGACAAATGTATGGTTTGGTTGGATTACAAAGATCAAACTATGTCAAGTACTCCATAGTCCCAAGATGAAGTACCAAAGTTGCTGGTATAGAGGAGCTACTTCCCAAGATTTATGATGGAGTATAATCAGCAACAAGCAAGGTATGGTCTCAAGACAAACTTTGTACAAAAGCTTGCTTTTCAAGAATAGAAATGGTGCCTTTATGCCATAAATGGAAAGATATTTTGGGCAATGGTTTAAACACTTAGGTAATAGCTCAAGAGTGGGTGTAAGCATTAAATTATGATGATATTTTCAAGCAAGGAGGCCTGCAACATAAGATTATGCAGCAAATCAAAAGGTTTTTTGTTATGTGTTCTTCACTAAAATGACTTGCAATTCAATAATGGATGCTCAACTTCATGCCCTTGAATCTCCTAGCTCAAACATGATAATTTAATGCTCTTGGATATTTTGGAAAGATTGAAACCTCCTCTATAACTTTAATGTTGTCCATTTTGACAAAATCATCTTGGAACTATGTGAAAAAATGCCAAGAAGTTGGGATAAAATCTGACCAAAACTGCTGAAGATTTCTCTAAGTGTTTTATTCAAAAATGCCATGACTTCATGAAATTATAACTTGAGATCCAAACAATTTTAGGAGAAGTTGTGTAAAGAAATATTGTAGATCTCATGGAGATCTACAACTTTCATGTCAAAAGGTTATTTTGAATCATCTTGCATCATGGTGAAAAATTGGCTCAAAGTTTTGAAAAAATATGAAGTTTTCAACACTTAGAAAATTCTCTAAGTTTGAAAACTTTGACTTTTCAAATGAAATATTGACTTTTTGATTTCTTGATGAACAAACTTCATATTTCAACATGTCTTGATTAAATATGATTCTTGAAACTTGATTTTGATCAAAAGTCAAAGTTTGACTTTTCAGTGTGCAAATGACCATTTTGCCCTTGTGCCAAATCCAAGCCTAAATTGATGTATCAGTGCTGCAAACTTAAAATTGTAGAAGATCTTGTGAGAGAACCCTTGAGGAATGAGAGGGTAAATTTTGGGGTACAATAGGCGACTTAGGCAAAAAGGAGTGTCTCGGTAGGCGGAAAACCCGAAAGGGCGGTCTAGCCAAAAATTAGAGACATAAACGAAATATATTTTCCCGCTAAGTTGAAAACCCGCAAGGGCAACTTAGGAAAAATTTAGGGACTTTCTTGGCAAGTAACTACATCAGACAAGACTTGATCATTGAAGAAACAATCTTCTTGGATCCTCACCATACTTTAACAGAAGTTGTCGCTCAGGATTTCAAAGTTGTTAGGGAGAAAAGTGGTCATTGTATTTCAATGTATCTTTTCCATTATATATTACTATTTTCTGAACTTTGTAATCATCTGTGGAGTCTCTCCATTCTCAGACTACCATTCTATTAATAAAGTTTGAGATTTTATCCAATTCTTTATAATTCTTATTGTATTCTGCTTACAAAGACATCATTTATTATTGATAGTAATTTTTAAAGCAAAAAGATTAAATAACAAAAAAAAAATCGAAAATAATTTACAAATTACTTTTACTTTAGATTTTGTGATTCAAGAGGAAAACAAAAGTGGTGATCCCAAGAATGGACGAACTCCAGTAATTTTGGGAAGTTTTGTCTCCCTCAGAAAGGTTCTCTCGGGTCATTTTCACTGGTATGCACATGATTTTTATATATTGAAGATGATACCAATTGGCATAAGGCACGATATTGGGTTTGTGATCCTATTATCCCCAGTCAAGTCTTGGTTCATTTTTTATTTTGGGTTTGCATGGTCTGAGGCCTCTATTCCAGATTTCCCAACGAAGTCTTCCCTCATATGATGAAAGGTCATGTTCCCTTGGTGTGCTGAGATGGAACTATTTGCAAAATGTCGCTCTTTTTGGTAGTGTTGGCATTATTGTTAGTATTTATTCCCCATGAAGGCTATCCCAGGGAACTTTTGTTGGAATAGGTTTGCATGATATGAAGACTCTATCCAAGATTCCCAAGTGAAGGCTTCACTTATTTGGTAAAAGTCTTGTTTCCCCGTACATGCTGAGATTGGACTCATTTACGGAACATCTTCTTTTGATAGCATTAGCATATTGTTTGATTTCCCGATAATCAGGCAAGGGAAATGTTTTATTTAAGAAGTGTTGAGACAATTGTCAACTTTTTGGGTTTTCTCCCGTCAAATGCTGGATTGGATTTAAAATCCCCATAATTTTGTCTTCCTAATTGTGATACGGTGAGAGAACTGACTTGAGGTTTTGCGTTTGTGTTCGTAATTATACGGTTTAGCAAGAGTCGCCACCGACTTTTTATTTTATCCAAAGGAAAGGTCAAAAAGCACAGGAAAGACCTTTGAGATGTTTTCTTGGGTTCGGGGGGTAGATTCTAAAAAGGGAAGGTGCTAGCACCCTTTTCATCCATGGTTTTCCATGGGATCTTAGTTACTTGTTTTAGATCACTTGCCTTTGCTTTTCAATTGTTTGAAATGGTGCTTTGTGTGTGTGGTTTTGAAAATGCTTTGAAAAAGAGGCCTTGTCTAGGCAACCTTTGTAATGATTCTTGTTTGAATATATACAAAGGTGTGTGTCTTTTTTGAAAAGATATTTCAATGTTTTGAAAGTTTGTTTTGAAATTGTGTTGTGAGGTGTGTTTGAAAATCGCAAGGATGTTTTGCAAGCTTTTGATCAAGTAATTAAGAGTTGTCTACCCTATTTTACTCAAAGATCTTTCTTATCTTTTTAACCCTTTTGACAGTGTTGTTTCACCATTGCATTTGGTGAACAACCTTGTGTTAGGATGTTAAACGGGACAGGCGCGGGTCATCGCATACAATCATTGAAGGCAACTTGTGAAACGCTCTAGCAATTTTGTAAGGGACGAGATCGTTTTATCGAAGGCAACATCGAGGGTCATCGAGGGACTACGATCTTTGTTTATCGAAGGGGCATTTGCTAGAGTGTCTCATATTCGAGGGACATGATTGCATTTCCGAGGCAACAAGCGAGGTTACCCTAGAGGTGCAAGTGTGCATTGTGTTTGTCATTTTCATACTTTTATTCTTGGATTAGGTCATCTAGCGATTGATTTTGAATCTTTCCATACACGCCTAATTACTATACAGTATATTGAAAGCAATAAATTGCGGGAATTAAAAGTCTAAGTTATTACAAAAAAAGTATCCGGGGATGGGGGTACAATTATTTACAAATGGGGATGAGTCTCTCAAGAATAATAAAGTCCAAATATTATGTGTTACAACCAAATCGAATTATCGCAATTCAAATATAGAGCTATAACAAAACATAAAAATAAAGAGAATTAATAAAATATGAAATGCATGTATAAATTTACAAATAAACAGATAAAAAATCTATTCTAAAAAAGAAAGATTAAAAATTATTATTATTCTCTTTTTTGTTATTTTTTTATTAATTATGTAAAAAAAGTTTAAAAGAAAAAAAAATAAATGAACAAAGTTTCAATTATTATTGTATTTTATTAAATGTAACAATTATTAAAAAAAAGAAACTAAATTAATTTAAGAAAATAAAAACTAATAGTATCATTATTAACAAAATAAAAACAAATTAGTGGAATGATAAAAAAGGTTAGTATAAAAAGAGAAAAACGGAATGGGCTTTGGGATTTATGGTGTTTTGGCCCATAATGAATAAATGAAGAACAATTAGCAAGTCAGAAGGAAAAGGGGGGGGGGGGGTGCGTGCTTAGAAAAACATTGTGGGCTATTGCATTTTTTTGGGGTGAGTCAGGCCCAATGTGAAATTGTGCAACATTTTGTTAGGGTTTGACAGTTTTGAAAGGATTAGGGTTTGTTCGTTTGGTTACAACAGCGGCTCCGTTCTTCTTCTTCTCCATCTTTCTCATCCACATGCGCTTCTGATTCTTCCTCAAACCCCCAGGTTGCCGGAGCGCCACCCTAACTCTCTCACCTCTTCACGACAATCCAAGGCCTTTGCTTCGAATGGTATGGTTCATTTCTTGTCTTTAGGGTTTTTACAGTTTGCTTGCATTTATTTTGTGTTTGCTTGCATGTTTAGTTCTTTAACCTATGATGTTTATGAATATGATGCAGTAAAGGGGTTGAGAAAACTTACCTTGAGCGTTCTGTTTCTGAAAAAAGATGGAGGGAGAGAGATGGGAGTTGGTGGCGGCGTTCCTGGTGGCCGGAGCGGACGGAGAGATGTGATGGACGCGCGTTTGGTAACGCTCTTCCTTTCTTCTTTTAAGGTCAATGATGAACTTGATTCTGAGACCTCTATTTGTTGTTCTTTGGATGATAAGATTTTGATAAAACTCTTGATATTGTGGATGTTTGGTACGCTTCTGGAATTCTTCTACTCTTTCTTGAGTGTTGATGATGACATTTATTCTGAAACTTGTTGTTTTGGTCACTTCTGAACCTCTGAACTTCTTCCTTGGCTATTTGATGTTTTATGATGAGTGATTTTGAAAACTGTTTTGAAACTTTTGTTGATGTTGATGATGATCTTGATTCTGAAACAAAGTGCTTTGCTTCTGAATCTCTTCCTCTTTTTTGGCTTGTTGATGATGATTTGATTCTGAAACTGTATTGTTTTTTATTTGCTTCTGAACCTCTTCCTCTTTCTTGGCTTGTTAATGATGATTTGATTCGGAAACTGTATTGTTTTTGATTTGCTTCTGAACCACTTCCTCTTTCTTGGCTTGTTAATGATGAGAAACCTTTGAAACTACTGTGTTTTGTTGATATTGTCTTCCTCTTTCGAATGTTCATGGTTGATGGTTGAGGATAATGTATTTGACTCTAAAACTGTTTGGCAAAGCTTGTTTGCAGTTTGGTACAGGTTTGACAAGTTATGTAGTTTGGCCTGTTTTCAGGTTTTGCAAGTTGTTTACAGTTTATGCAGGGTTTGGCTTGCTGTTATGCAGCTAGCTTGTGTTTTCCTTAGGCTTATGCAGGTTGCTGGTTTGTGATTGATAGAAAGCCTGTTTTGTAGGTTTGGCCAGTAGGTTTGCTTGGCTTACAGTTTGTTTGTTTTGGCTGTTGTTCTTGTTTTGACTAGGCTTTGGCAAGCAGGTTTTGAGCTTGTTGTTTGAGCAAGCTTGTGGTTTGTTTTTGCTTTTTGGTTTCTGCTGGACTGTGTTGCAGGTTGGGGAGTTTGTAACTTTGAAGGGCTTTGTGGTTTTCTTTTCACAAAGTATTTTCTTCTCCTCTGTTTATGCAGTGAGATAGTTTTTATATCCTTTTTTCTTTTTGTCTTGTGTTAGCCTGCCTTATCCAAACTGCAAACTTTTTCACCAAAGGTTCTCTCTTTCTCTCTCTCTCTCTCCTAAGCACCTTTTTGCTTATTATTTTAAATTCTGAAAAGTTGCCTAGGCCTGGAAAATGAGGACAGCTATGACAAGTACTTTTGGCTTGTAATTTGGTTTTCCTCTGCATTGTATTACCTGCTATTGCTGTTATACTTTCTGCATTGTGTACTTTGCCTTGACAGTTTGCATCTAGTTTGACATGCTTGGCACCTTGTTGCATTTGGTTTACTTTTTTTCACAGTTTAGTTAGCTTGCCATGCTTGGTTACTGCAGTTTGACATTCAGTTTGGTTTTGCTTTAGTATGCAGCCTTGTATAGCATGGCCCATGTTTTTGCATTTGAACCAATTGTATGCTTGTATTTTATTTTTTTCTTTTCTCTTTATGAACCAAGAAGAGAAATCTTCTTGTGATTTGCAAAGAGGAAAATAAAACATGATGAACAAATAGCATTTTGATTCCGGCCGGCAAACATTAATGATGATTTTCTTTCTTTTCTTATTTGAAAATCCTTTTCAATTAACTGTGCTAATTTCTTTTCTTTCTTCTTTTTTTCAGGTGAGTGTAATTTGGACGATAGAGGAAGCAGAGGACTTTGAGAGATTGAGCATGGGAGCACTGAAGCTTAGGAGATTTAAGCTTAGAATTAGACAGACTTTTTTCATTTATTGTAATCAATTATTATTTTAAATACTATAAGTTGTAAACTCACAATATTCAAATAAATTATGTAACAACATTTGAAATGAATAAAAGTCTTTATCCAAAAGAATATTTCTACTGTCAAATATCTTTCAATTATTCCCTGCATGTTCATTTAATTATTTAAGACTCTCAAATCAAAATAATTAAAACTGTATCCCAATAATTCTAATCCAGATAAAATAAATAATCAACAAACTTTGCAGTCTCGTAACCTTGCATCAATCACAATACGCATGGTATTCCAATTAACATACGCATTGTAAAGTTAAACAAACAAGCATTCCATTAAACGATAAACCTTTCACTCCACTAACAAGCAGATGCCTTAATGTTCCAAACAAAAGTCTTAGCTCTTATCCCAGATAATCAGGCTTTGAGAACAATCAGTAAATTTGAACAAGCAATTTCTGAGGATTCAATTTCTTCTGAGAGATGTCAGAGAAAACCCTAATCCTGGATTAACTGCTAAAGAAAAGTCTGTTTGATCGATTCTTGAGCCAATCCTTAAAAATCAGAGAAAACCCTAGGGTTGTGATTTTCTTGTGAAAAAGAGAGGGCAAATTTTGGGGTACAACAATTGCCCCTGTTCAATCTTCTTAAACCTGAAGAGTCAGATTGGCGAGTTCGCCGTTCGCGACTTGAAGGTAAAAGATGATTGGACACTAGAGTGCCCCTAAATTTGCACTCATCAAAGCATAGTTGAGGGGATGGGCTTAAAGATGCCATTTGGGTATGTGACATAATCTTGTCGGAGATGGGCTTAAAGATGCCATCCAAGAATATTTGTTAAACTGTATGTTGTAGGTGCAAGAATGAGTATCAGAAAGGTATTCGTGTTTGGAACGTCTCTGAGCTGGGGGTCTGAATAAGCCATAGATTGACACCCGTGTTTGGAGAATCTGTAAACTATTTTCAGTGAACTGGAGTTTGAAGCTTGCTAATCTCATCCTGAAAAAGGTAAAATATTAGCTGAAACACAAGGTTATGTTGCATGAAATGTATGATGCAATGTATGTGTTATATCAATGTTTATGATATATGAATGCAATGTATGCGCCTGTAAGCCGATGAGCTGTCTTGCCGAGGAAGATAAATCCTTGATAGCTGGATATAATAAAATATTTGACCGATGTCGGGGAAAATAAATCCTTGACTGCTGCTGGGGATTGGAAATCCTTTGATCGTTTGAGAATGAGAAGTCCTGGGACCACTGTTGAAGAGTATGCGTGTCTTCAAGCTTTTTAACAACCTTTGTGGGGAGAAGTTATACTGCTTGGCGAAAGTCAGGAGTTTGGATTGTATGACAATCTACTGGGGATTCCTGTTTTAAGGAGAACTTCTCTGGGGAAAATCTGAAAACTCCGTGGAGAATTGAGAACGAGAATCTTCATTCTGCCGGGGGGATTTGAAACTCTATCAAACTTATGCTTAGAGTAAAGAAGGTTCTGGCAACTTCACTGGAGAATCAAGGATAAGAATCTTGATTTTGTTGGGGAGTAAAAACTCAGGACTCTGGGAAAAGCTTATTCCTGTTTGGAAGAAGTTCAGGAGTTAAAGTTGTATGCCACTTTGAGAATGAGAATCTTCATTCTGTAGGGAATATCGGGAATTCAGGTTATCGGCCACTTTGAGAATGAGAATCTTCATTCTGTCGGGAATATCAGGAATTCAAGTAATATACCACTTTGAGAATGAGAATCTTCATTCTGTCGGGAATTTCAGGAATTCAAGTAATATGCCACTTTGAGAATGAGAATCTTCATTCTGTCGGGAATATCAGGAATTCAAGTAATATGCCACTTTGAGAATGAGAATCTTCATTCTGTCGGGAATATCAGGAATTCAAGCTATATACCACTTTGAGAATGAGAATCTTCATTCTGTCGGGAATATCAGTAATTCAGGTAATATGCCACTTTGAGAATGAGAATCTTCATTCTGTCGGGAATATTAAGAACTTTGATTGTATACCACTTTGAGAATGAGAATCTTCATTCTGTAGGGAATATCAGGAATTCAGGTTATATACCACTTTGAGAATGAGAATCTTCATTCTGTCAGGAATATCGGGAGTTTAAGTTATATACCACTTTGAGAATGAGAATCTTCATTTTGTCGAGAATATCAGGAATTCAGGTTATATACCACTTTGAGAATGAGAATCTTCATTCTGTCGGGAATATCAGGAGGTTGGGTGTATGCCAATCTACTGGGGAAGCAATAATGAGAATCTTCATTCAGGCGTTTGGGTCAGAAGGTTGGGTGTATACCAATCTACCGGGGAAGCAAGAATGAGAATCTTCATTCTGTTAACGGTATCAGGAGCTTGGGAGTATACCAATCTTCTGAGGTTTCAAGGATGAGAATCTTCAGTCTTGAGAGAAACATAATTTTAGGAGCTTCATTTGTCCATTATTCAGCTGGTGGGTTGTTTCTGTTGAGATTTAGGAACTTGTCCATAATTCAACTGAAGTAAAAGCTTTATCGCTTGAATTTGATTGTACCTTTCCTGAAAGGTAAAGGTTAGTGGCATATATCAAACAATGATGTTCTCAAAATAAATGAGATTGTGTGGCATGATGTCTTGATGCACAGAGGTGTAATGTTTTTCAAGACGACCTTTCGCTGGGGAAAATAAATCCCGAGCTAGTGAAGGAGAAAAGAGTTGGATTCTTCATCTCTGATAGTGAAAAGTCTGGAATAAATCGCTGAGAGATTTATTTGAAACAGCAAAAACCCGGAATATCTTCCACTGGGATTAGAATCAGGGAGATCTTAGTGTCGATCTGACCAAAACAGAGAGGGTCTTGGATTAACTTTGATTCAACCGGATGATGGAGGAATCTTTGACGACTGTAACTCCAATAGGTGATGAAGGAACCTTCGACGACCGTAACTTCCAACGGGTGATGAAGGAATCTTCGACGACCATAACTTCCAACAGGTGATGAAGGAATCTTTGACGACCGTAACTTCCAACAGGTGATGAAGGAATCTTCGACGACCGTAACTTCCAACAGGTGATGAAGGAATCTTCTACGACCGATCAATCTGCGTATGTTGTTGAAATGTAATTTCGTTTTAGAGAATAAATCCTTGACAAATTTTGGGGAAATAAACCCATGACTGCTGGTCTGCTAGAGAGGTGATGAAATTCTCGAGGATGCTTGAATTTCTTTTCAAAAATATTTTGGAGAGATTCGTCACGGCCCCTAGTATCAAATGTTGTGGCACTGCCAGGAAACTTGGACTGTATGTAACCCCTTGATGAGATTGGAGTTTTAATGCCCCAAGTGATGGTGATGGAGACTTGCCCCAGGTTGATCTGCAGTTTAGAGATTTCTTTTGAAAGATTTGTTGAAATCGTGACTGGACTGCCCCAGGTTTACTGGACTTTGAAAGATTTGTTGAAATCTTGACCGGACTGCCCCAGGTTTACTAGACAACACTAAGTCCCCCTTTGTTGATAGGAGATTTTTGCAACGGGAGTTCCATCCCACTTGAAGTGATTTTATTCACTGAGAGAGTTTTCGTTCATCCGAACATTCACTGTGTGAATTTCTTTGCTGTCAAACAAATAACCATGTGCAAACAACGATATTCAAATAATACAAAGTTCATGCTTGTCTTGAAGTTTTGAAAAATGAGTTTTTTAGCATAAAACTGTTTATAAGAAAAATTCAGCTCAAGATTTAGAGCAAAGCCTTACAGGAGTCAGGATACCTTTTGTAACAGTATGCTTTCGGACAAACCCATGCTTCAATTAGGACTTTTGAAGGGTTGTAACGTGGCTTGGTTCACGATTTAAGAAACAAAGTATAAAGGATCAAAGTATATTTGTACCCACCCGTTCTTCGTGATGCTCTTCAATCCTAAACTCAGTCAATTGTGTGTTTGAACTCCAAACGAATCTGGAACGACGTTTTGGTGATGGTTCATACAAGTAGAATTTGTTGGAAGACAGTCATCATCATTTTTTTTTGCAACATTTTTCATGTTGTTGAGGATTTGTAATGGCCTCATTCTTTTGATTCATTATCCCTAATTTTTGCCTGACTGTTCTTATTTTTTGAGATTACAGTCAGCGGGATGCCTCAGCTTTCTTAAGTCTCCTTTGTAGGTTTTGACTCAGTGGGTTTTTCTTGTTTTAAGAGATAATGACTGCCTATGAGATAAGGAACCATCACTGTCCTTTTGGTTTTAAAGGAAACTTTGATGTTGTTTGCTGTATTACGAACTGAGAGTTTGCGGCTTCAACGCGCATTTTGAATTAACTGAGAGACTATCCTGCCCCAGGTTTGATTAAAAGGTTTCAGTTTATGTTTAAAACAGAAAACTTCTACTTCTTTGGCTCGAAGGGGTTGACTAGGGATTATCTTCCTTATAACTCCAGTGTTTAGGATTTGAAAGAAACGCCTGTACATCGTCAGCAAGGTCTGTCCAAAAGCATATTGTATGAGATTATGGCATTTTTCGTCATCCTCCCTCTAAAGACTTGTAACTTTTAGCAAGAGTTAAATATCATAAAGAAAGTAGGAAGCATAATTCAAGAATAGTGAAAACGAATGGATGAATTCAAGACAAACATATGCAATGCATTAATGAAACAGAGTTTGACATCAACAAATAATTGTTTGAATAACAAAAGAAATTACAACTTGAAAATTCAAATGAAACAAAAGTCTCTTAGTTCGAACTTGTCATTTCATGTGGAGAACCCTCAGCGGAAGATTTTCATCTCGCCATCCGGCATGAATTTTAGCACTCCTTTGTCAATCAAATCTTGGATTTTGTTTTTCAAAGCCCAACAGTCGTCTGTGTCATGTCCAGGACTATAGGAGTGGTATACACAAAATGCGTCGGGGTGATAGCCAAGGGAAGAGGTATTGGGATTCCGAAAAGGATCCTTTAAAGCAGTCAGATTGACCTCCAACAAGTGTTCCAGTACTAGAGATAATGGTATGTAAGTCTCAGTGAAATCTCTTCCAGATGTATTTTGCTTATGCCGATTTCCCCGTTGATGCTGGCGAGGTTGTTGTTAGGCTTGTGACCCTGAAGCAAGTCGGGGAGAATTTTCCTTGTCTTCTTGTCTCAAAGGAGGTTGAACGATGACTTGATCTTCAACCCTAGTTGTTTGCCCCACTTGGTTATCTTGAAGCAGTTTGTTGATGAGGACCCTTAGCTCTTCTTGTCTTTGAGCCAGGTTTTGAATGAGAGCCATCTGGCCCACCAGTTGTCCCATCATCTGGATTTTCATTGTTTCCAATTCAATCAGTAGCCCTTCCAATTTATCATCCATGAGGCCCCCTGGATTTCCTTGGACCATGCCCCTTGTGAGGAGAGCTTTCACTTCTTGTTGTCCCTGGAACAGGTTTAAGAACATTTCTTGAAGTTAAGCATTTTGATCCTGCATATCTTTGACAGTCCTCTCTAGAGCCATCTCTACTGAAATAAACAGTAGGAGAATAAGGAAACCTGAAAGAGAACCTGTTATGATTCAATGCATGATATGTGGATGCATGTTTTCATGGATCTTGTGGGGTAAACACAAGAAAATGTTAGAGATTGAACTTCGATCAACATCTTTGATTGGAGAACTTTGTATCGGTGGATGTCTTTCCACGAGAATCAAGCTCACCATGTCAAGTGGGTCATAGCCCTCGATTTAAGTTGTTACACTTGATCTTTGACGGTGTTTGTTTAGAGGAAAATGAATCCTCTTGCCCCTTGATAGACGTCTGGTTCAATGTGACCCTACATCAAAGACCCTCGAGATCCTTGAAATGGTTATTGAAAATGTTATGGTATGATGTTATGATGTTATGTACAGGTATGCAAAAGTAAGCAAGTGTATATACAGGTAATCACATTCACACAAAGCAGACAAGTCCTTAGGTTTAGGCTTGCATGGGGTTTGTAGGTAAGTACCCTCTTGAAGTTAGTTGGCTCAACCTGTCCTATAAATAGTAACCGGTTCTAAGGAGCTCAATATCACTGGATTATTTTCTATGTTCATTGTTTCAGTTTAGCCACTTTATTGGCGACTGAAATATTCCAAGAAAACAACCCTCAATGAGTGTAGTATCGAGTATCTACCAACTTCGGACTGTACCAACGCCGGTCATCTCACTACCCCTAAAAAAAGGCCAAGATGGTCAAGTAAGGTTCTAAAAGTTCATTAGTGCTTAATGACATCACTCAACGGCCCCGTATTCTCTTTGATTGACTCAAAGGCTACCGGTACCCACAAATATGTCGCACTAACGTAGCCACTGCTTCAACCATGTCGGTATACCCCGCACAGTTCCCTCGCAGTTTATTGCTACTTACCTAAAAGGTGTTCCCAAATCCGGGTGTAGGATTTAAAACAAACCCAAACAAAGAACCCAAAGTAAATCAATCAAGGCAAACAAGATAAGCATGCAAAGGTGATCTAAAACCCTAAGGTAACCCCACTTTTAGAAACAATTTCCCCAGCAGAGTCGCCAGTTCTGTGATACGATGGGAGAACTGACTTGAGGTTTTGCGTTTGTGTTCGCAATTGTGCGGTTTAGCAAGAGTCGCCACCCAATTTTTATTTTATCCAAAGGAAAGGTCAAAAAGCACAGGAAAGACCTTTGAGATGTTTTCTTGGGTTCGGGGGGTAGATTATGAAAAGGGAAGGTGCTAGCACCCTTTTCATCCATGGTTTTCCATGGGCTCTTAGTTACTTGTTTTAGATCACTTGCCTTTGCTTTTCAATTGTTTGAAATGGTGCTTTTTGTGTGTGGTTTTGAAAATGCTTTGAAAAAGAGGCCTTGTCTAGGCAACCTTTGTAATGATTCTTGTTTGAATATATACAAAGGTATGTGTCTTTTTTGAAAAGATATTTCAATGTTTTGAAAGTTTGTTTTGAAATTGTGTTGTGAGGTGTGTTTGAAAATGGCAAGGATGTTTTGCAAGATTTTGATCAAGTAATTAAGAGTTGTCTACCCTATTTTACTCAAAGATCTTTCTTATGTTTTTAACCCTTTTGACAGTGTTGTTTCACCATTGCATTTGGTGAACAACCTTGTGTTAGGATGTTAAACGGGACAGGCGCGGGTCATCACATACAATCATTGAAGGCAACTTGTGAAACGCTCTAGCAATTTTGTAAGGGACGAGATCGTTTTATCGAAGGCAACATCGAGGGTCATCGAGGGACTACGATCTTTTTTTATCGAAGGGGCATTTTCTAGAGTGTCTCATATTCGAGGGACATGATTGAATTTCCGAGGCAACAAGCGAGGTTACCCTAGAGGTGCAAGTGTGCATTGTGTTTGTCATTTCCATGCTTTTATTTTTGGATAAGGTCATCTAGCGATTGATTTTGAATCTTGCCATACACACCTAATTACTATACAGTATATTGAAAGCAATAAATTGCGGGAATTAAAAGTCTAAGTTATTACAAAAAAGTATTAGGGGATGGTGGTACAATTATTTACAAATGGGGATGAGTTTCTCAAGAATAACAAAGTCCAAATATTATGTGTTACAACCAAATCGAATTATCGCAATTCAAATATAGAGCTATAACAAAACATAAAAATAAAGAGAATTAATAAAATATGAAATGCATGTATAAATTTACAAATAAACAGATAAAAAATCTATTCTAAAAAAGAAAGATTAAAAATTATTATTATTCTCTTTTTTGTTATTTTTTTATTAATTATGTAAAAAAAGTTTAAAAGAAAAAAAAATAAATGAACAAAGTTTCTATTATTATTGTATTTTATTAAATGTAACAATTATTAAAAAAAAGAAACTAAATTAATTTAAGAAAATAAAAACTAATAGTATCATTATTAACAAAATAAAAACAAATTAGTGGAATGATAAAAAAGGTTAGTATAAAAAGAGAAAAACGGAATGGGCTTTGGGATTTATGGTGTTTTGGCCCATAATGAATAAATGAAGAACAATTAGCAAGTCAGAAGGAAAGGGGGGGGGGGTGCGTGCTTAGCAAAACGTTGTGGGCTATTGCATTTTTTTGGGGCGAGTCAGGCCCAATGTGAAATTGTGCAACATTTTGTTAGGGTTTGACAGTTTTGAAAGGATTAGGGTTTGTTCGTTTGGTTACAACAGCGGCGCCGCTCCGTTCTTCTTCTTCTCCATCTTTCTCATCCAAATGTGCTTCTGATTCTTCCTCAAACCCCCAGGTTGCCGGAGCTCCACCCTAACTCTCTCACCTCTTCACGATAATCCAAGGCCTTTGCTTCGAACGGTATGGTTCATTTCTTGTCTTTAGGGTTTTTACAGTTTGCTTGCATTTATTTTGTGTTTGCTTGCATGTTTAGTTCTTTAACCTATGATGTTTATGAATATGATGCAGTAAAGGGGTTGAGAAAACTTACCTTGAGCATTCTCTTTCTGAAAAAAGATGGAGGGAGAGAGATGGGAGTTGGTGGCGGCTTTCCTGGTGGCCGGAGCGGACGAAGAGATGTGATGGACGCGCGTTTGGTAACCCTCCTCCTTTCTTCTTTGAAGGTCAATGATGAACTTGATTCTGAGACCTCTATTTGTTGTTCTTTGGATGATAAGATTTTGATAAAACTCTTGATATTGTTGATGTTTGGTACGCTTCTGGAATTCTTCTACTCTTTCTTGAGTGTTGATGAGGACATGTATTCTTAAACTTGTTGTTTTTGTCACTTCTGAACCTCTGAACTTCTTCCTTGGCTATTTGATGTTTTATGATGAGTGATTTTGAAAACTGTTTTGAAACTTTTGTTGATGTTGATGATGATCTTGATTCTGAAACAAAGTGCTTTGCTTCTGAATCTCTTCCTCTTTTTTGGCTTGTTGATGATGATTTGATTATGAAACTGTTTTGTTTTTGATTTGCTTCTGAACCTCTTCCTCTTTCTTGGCTTGTTAATGATGAGAAACCTTTGAAACTACTGTGTTTTGTTGATATTGTCTGCCTCTTTCTGAATGTTCATGGTTGATGGTTGAGGATAATGTATTTGATTCTGAAACTGTTTGTCAAAGCTTGTTTGCAGTTTGGTACAGGTTTGACAAGTTATGTAGTTTGGCCTGTTTTCAGGTTTTGCAAGTTGTTTACAGTTTATGCAGGGTTTGGCTTGCTGTTATGCAGCTATCTTGTGGTTTGCTTAGGCTTATGCAGGTTGCTCGTTTGTGATTGATAGCAGGCCTGTTTTGCAGGTTTGGCCAGTAGGTTTGCTTGGCTTACAGTTTGTTTGTTTTGGCTGTTGTTCTTGTTTTGACTAGGCTTTGGCAAGCAGGTTTTGAGCTTGTTGTTTGAGAAAGCTTGTGGTTTGTTTTTGCTTTTTGGTTTCTGCTGGACTGTGTTGCAGGTTGGGGGGTTTGTAACTTTGAAGGGCTTTGTGGTTTTCTTTTCACAAAGTATTTTCTTCTCCTCTGTTTATGCAGTGAGATAATTTTTATATCCTTTTTTATTTTTGTCTTGTGTTAGCCTGCCTTAGCCAAACTGCAAACTTTTTCACCAAAGGTTCTCTCTTTCTCTCTCTCTCTCTCTCTCTCTCCTAAGCACCTTTTTGCTTATTATTTTAAATTCTGAAAAGTTGCCTAGGCCTGGAAAATAAGGACAGCTATGACAAGTCCTTTTGGCTTGTAATTTGGTTTTCCTCTGCATTGTATTACCTGCTATTGCTGTTATACTTTCTGCATTGTGTACTTTGCCTTGACAGTTTGCATCTACTTTGACATGCTTGGCACCTTGTTGCATTTGGTTTACTATTTTTCACAGTTTAGTTCGCTTGCCATGCTTGGTTACTACAGTTTGACATTCAGTTTGGTTTTTCTTTAGTATGCAGCCTTGTATAGCATGGCCCATGTTTTTACATTTGAACCAATTGTATGCTTGTATTTTATTTTTTGCTTTTCTCTTTGTGAACCAAGAAGAGCAATCTTCTTGTTATTTGCAAAGAGGAAAATAAAACATGATGAACAAATAGCATTCTGATTCCGGCCGACAAACTTTAATGATGATTTTCTTTCTTTTCTTATTTGAAAATCCTTTTCAATTAACTGTTCTAATTTCTTTTCTTTCTTCTTTTTTTTCAGGTGAGTGTAACTTGGACGATAGAGGAAGCAGAGTTCTTTGAGAGATTGAGCATGGGAGCACTGAAGCTTAGGATATTTAAGCTTAGAATTAGACAGACTTTTTTCATTTATTGTAATCAATTATTATTTTAAATACTATAAGTTGTAAACTCACAATATTCAAATAAATTTTGTAACAACATTTGAAATGAATAAAAGTCTTTATCCAAAAGAATATTTCTACTATCAAATATCTTTCAATTCTTCCTTGCATGTTCATTTAATTATTTAAGACTCTCAAATCAAAATAATTTAAATTGTATCCCAATAAATCTAATCCAGATAAAATAAATAATCAACAAACTTTGTAGTCTCGTAACCTTGCATCAATCACAATACGCATGGTATTCCAATTAACATACGCATTGTACAGTTAAACAAACAAGCATTCCATTAAACGGTAAACCTTTCACTCCACTAACAAGCAAATGCCTTAATGTTCCAAACAAAAGTCTCGGCTCTTATCCCAGATAATCAGGCTTTGAGAACAATCAGTAAATTTGAACAAGCAATTTCTGAGGATTCAATTTCTTCTGAGAGATGTGAGAGAAAACCCTAATCCTGGATTAACTGCTAAAGAAAAGTCGGTTTGATCGATTCTTGAGCCAATCCTTAAAAATCAGAGAAAACCCTAGGGTTGTGATTTTCTTGTGAAAAAGAGAGGGAAAATTTTGGGGTACAACACTAATGTTATGTTTGACTTCTTAACTCCCCAAGTTGTTATCCCCATGAGGATTCATGATTTTTCCCAGAGAAGTTGGTGCAATAGTCACTCTTAATATTGAAGAATGTATCTTGATTTCCCCTCGATGATGTGGTGTTGTCTTCCCCAATGAAGTCAACACGAGATCTCCAATTGATATCTTGACGATGAGGCATTATCTCCCTTAGTGAAGTTTGTATGATATTTCCCAATGAAGTCAGCTTGAGATCCTCAGTTGATGTTTTGATGATATGGTTTTCATCTGCCTTATTGAAATCAGTATTGCAATCCCCAATAGAAGTACAGACCGTGAAACATTTGTTTTCCCCATTGAAGTCTGTGTGTTATTCCCCGGTGAAGCCTGGAGAAGGATGTTATATCCTTGTACCTGTACTGATTTATTGATATGATGTGATTATTTATGGATTGTGTTCCTTCCCAGTGAAGTTAAGCCGCGAAATAGGATTTTTTTTCCTCAGTTGGTGCTTACTTTTTTGTGGAATTTTCATCTTGGATGTGATTTAGCTGAGTATTGATTGTACCCGTGTTGGTTTTGTCTGGTTATCCCCAGTATTATATGTCTATTTTTTCAGCATATACATGATAACACTGATACATTCATACATATATCATGCATAGTTGAATTTAGCAAATCATTTCTCATTCACATTCATTAATATTTTGTTGACACATTACCCTGTTTTGCAGAATTATGTTGTCCCCTCTCCAATAGAGTGTCAGCCTTAAGCAGAAAGTGTATATTCTTTCAAATTCCCCACTGAGCTATCCCTCGTGGAAGATTTTTTCTTTAGCCTTCCTGTACAACTCTTTGTCTGGATGATTTGGGTTTCCCTCTTGAGTTTATTTCTCAAAGGATGTATTTTGGTTGAGTGTTTCATTCCAGTTTATTTTTGGTTTGAATCTATGATCCTCAACAATATTATTACTCTGGATTTCTGAAAGCTTCGAGCATTCGTTCGAGAATGCGCGTTTATTTTGGCACGAGAAGACTTTATCTCCTCTGCAGGAATATGTTGGCATTTCCCCTAGGAATCCATATTTCTTTCCCCGGGAAGTCATTTTTTATAATCCTTCCCATAACAGAAAGTAGTAGGTCTCTTTATTTGAGCAACTTGTACTTCCCCATTAAAATTGAACGTTACTTTTTTTCTATCTTCCCTATGAGCGGATAGTTTGCAGTTTGTTGTTAAATCACTCCAATGGATGGCAAGTCTTCTCAATATGACAGAAACAGTTCGTTGTGAAATATTTACAAGTGGCAGTCTCTTTATTTAAGACAACTTATATATTACCCTTTCAATGCAGAATGCCTTGGTTAAAGAAGAATTTGAGACCCGTTCTAGGTAAAACACCCTGATTTTGGGAAACTTGTTATTAACAATATATTCTTTTTTCTACCTTCAGTGAATGTTGGTAGTTCACCTTCAGTGAACGTTGGTGTTATTCTTTTTTCTACCTTCAGTGAACATTGGTAGTTCACCATCAGTGAACGTTGGTGTTATATATTATTCTCTTTCTACCTTCAGTGAATGTTGGTAGTTCACCTTCAGTGAATGTTGGTGTTATTCTTTTTTCTACCTTTAGTGAATGTTGGTAGTTCACCATCAGTGAATGTTGGTGTTATATATTATTCTCTTTCTACCTTCAGTGAATATTGGTAGTTCACCATCAGTGGACGTTGGTGTTATTCTTTTTTATACCATCAGTGAACGTTGGTAGTTCACCATCAGTGAATGTTTATGTTATGTTCTTTCCTTTCTACCTTCAGTGAATGTTGGTAGCTCAGCTTCAGTGAACATTGGTGATTATTGTTTTCTCTGTCTATCTTCAGTGAACGTTGGTAGTTCACCGTTAGTGAATGTCAGTGTCATTCTTTTTTCTACCTTCATTGAATGTTGGTAGTTCACCATTAGTAAACGTTGGTGTTATATTCTTCTCTCTCTACCTTTAGTGAATGTTGGTAGTTCACCATCAGTGAATGTTGGTGTTATACTTTTCTCTTTCTACCTTCAGTGAACGTTGGTAGTTCACCTTCAGTGAATGATGGTGATTATTCTTTTTTCTTCTACCTTTAGTGAACGTTGGTAACTCACCATCAGTGAACGTCTGTGTTGTTATTCTTTTCTCTTTCTACCCTCAGTGAACATCGGTAGTTTCACCTTCAGTGAATGTTGGTGTATCCTTTGATCTTTTACTGTCATCTGTGTGTCAGTATCTTTTTGATCTTTTACCTTCAACTATTGAGTTGGTAGTTCACAATTATCTATCGATCACTTTTATCCTTTATTATTTCCTCAGTATTTGAGTTGATGATACCTTATCCCCTCTTTGGGCCTCTCCCTCAATAGAGTCGAGTCTTTTGCTCACCAGTGATTTATTTTCCTGGCCGGGTTTCTCTTTTGATCCTTGTTTTATTTCCTACATCCCCAGTGGTGTCATGTGTCCTTTTGGATCTTTTCATTGGCATGCATAATCATAAGCATTTCATGGTATCTTAGGGCCGAAAATAGGGCTTGTTTTATATTTAAGTATCTTCAACCACGTCGACACGAAGATTTTAACCTTCGTATCTCCGGATAGAATACACTTAAATAAGGGCAACTGTTGTACCCCAATTTCCCCCCTAAGACTCCCCTATCATATCAATCGATCATAACAAGATCACATTAGGGTTGGTTCTTCCTCTTTTTATATCTCCTATCTTTAAGGTTTCTCTTGAGGAATCTCCAAGCACCTTAGTTGTGTATTTTGTATATGTGTTGTCGACTAACTTCTAATTAAAATACAAAAAAAATTATTTGTCTTTGTCTTTGAATATTTGTGTTTTGCAGGTATCGAGTCAAAACATCTGACAAATAGGGTTTTCCGATATTATTTCCCTAAAATCTCTATTTGCAAAGAAAAAAAAGAATATAAAAAAAAAAGAAGAAGTCATTTTTTTCACTGTACAATCGATTGCTCTTAGAGTGAAATCGATTGCACATAGTGCATTTTGCGCCATTTTTGAAAAATAAACGGATACAATCGATTGAGCCTAGAATTCAATCGATTGCACATAGTGAAAATTTGAAGAAAAAAATCAGCAATTTCAAGCTTGTCAATTTTGGCTCCAATTTTTCTTCATTTATGAAATATATATCATTGATTCAAATTTTGGTGCCAATTTTTCATTTTTTGAAATATATGTCATTAATTCAAATTTTGGTGCCAATTTTTCATTTTTTAAAATATATATCATTAATTCAAATTTTGGTGCCAAATTTTCATTTTTTGAAAGATATATCATTAATTCAAATTTTGGCTCCAAGAATTAATTACCAAACCACCACTAATCCCAAGCCTAAACTCTATAAATAGAGCCCTCATTTCATTCAAATCTCAAGCTTTTGATAGCCAAATCCACCTCGCTAAAAAATCTCTCAATTCTCTCCATCTACCAAATTCACTCAAAGCTCCATTTTCAAAAAAAAAGTTAGTAAGCTTTGCATTGAAGCTTACTAATCTTTGAGCTAAACCTTCATCCAAACACTTTTTCTTTGTCAATTCTCTACATCCAAGCTTGGGCAATTTATTCTTGGGGTTGAATTGAAGAAAATTCTTGAAGTTGTTTGATAATTCTATAGATCTACCTTTGGTAAGTTGGAATTTTCATTATTCACAATGTGATCTCTTGTTGATCCTTGGGTTTGATTCATTGAGTATTATTTTGGTGATTCCATTGGTGCTATTTTCTCATAATTTAATAGAATTTTTGTGCTCAATTGAATCCATGATCATAAGGTGTTTGATGGAAAGTTTGAACAAGAATTTGGCCTTTTAAAATGTTGTTTTTCTGATTTTAATAAAGTGCAATCGATTGGTGTAACAACATAATCGATAGTCATAGAACAAAATTCAAATTTTTTTGAAAAAATGCACTGATGCAATCGATTGCTGTCAGAGCACAATCGATTCTAACAGTGTCAAAATGCTTTTTCTGCCTTGTTTTGGGGCTGTTTTGATTCATCTATCTTTTTCTACTCACTTCTTTTGATTGTTGATTTGAATTGCAATTTTAAAGGTCCAATTTCTATTTAAATTCAATTGACTTTGGGTGTAGATGAAGTTGGATAAATGTTCATTATTTCAAATTTACCAAAGAGTGAATTATTCAATTCATTTTTGGTGCTTTAGATTAATGATATGTTTAGTATTTTAATCCATCTAGATGAGTGATTTAATTTAAATATGAAAGAAATTTGAGGTAGTGATCCAAATTAGCCTATCATTCCACTCCCTCTTCATCTCATCCCTTTCTTTTTTATTTGTGCTACATGTTATGGGATGATAATCTCTATATCATTTATCCAAACATGAAGTACATGGATTGTTATTGACCGACCTCAAAATAGGTGCGACTTCTACATAAGTCCACTTACGATTGCTTAACATAGCGCTAAATTTTGTCCCGATTTGAGAAAATGATCATTCGTGGCCCAAACCTATGTTTGCAAGACCAAGTATGTTAATTTGAATCCTTTGATCCAATAACCTTGAGATTCATTGTTAGGAGGCTTTGGTTCTACCAATCTTCCAATGGATCTTCATCAATTTTTTTCAACGCGGATCACTTAAACATCATTGATCATTAAATGTTACCCTGAGGATTCTTAAGTGGATGATATACTTGACAAAAAAGCAAATTCAACTTGTTGTTGAGAGGATTTGGTTCTACCAATCCTCTAATGAGTTCTAAATGCAAGTTTCAAGATGGTCATCCAACTAACTATTAACTTCTAACAATTGACTTTATTTTATGCTTTTATCCTATTCCCTTTACTTTATGTACCATTTTACATTAGCATTTACATTTCATGTTATTTTCATCTTTGCTCACTTGAGCATTTACTTTCATGTCATTTTTATTTTGCTCACTTGAGCTTTTCTTTTCTTTTCTTTTTGAAGATACTTAGTAATCAATATGAACCATAAAAAAATTTAATGATACTTGGACTACTTGGTTACTATCCTTGGCATTATGGAGTATTGGACTTCTTGGACTTACGATTAGAGACCTTTTCCTATGTTGGAGACCTTGTGACCTTAATTAATATTTTGTCTGGAGTTCTTGGGGTTTATCTCAAGAAATTGGGTTGTTTGTTTGTTTTGTGTGCAGGTTATTATGATTACATACTTTGTCTTTAATCTGGAATTCATCTGTATACAGCCGTTACTCTGCCTAATTTTTGTGAAGACTTAAATCCTTTGATGTTTGGTTCTCTCAAGAGGTCTAGTATCTTTGATTTCTTGGTTTCAATCCAAAGAATGAGAATTCTATCTTGACTCATAATGTCAAGTGTTGGCTTCTTGTTGGTTAGATGGTTCTTCTTCCTAGCTTTTACCTTATGCTTTAGGATAGTCCCTTCTTCTCCTCCCATGTTCTTTAATTTCAAAAATCTTCTCCCTCCTTTTGAAAACTCTTATTGTTTCTAAACTTGAACCACTTTCATCATAAAATTGGACTTAGGTCCATCCATTTTCAAAACATTTTCATAAACAAAATTCAATCAACTTAACAATACCTTGACATTTTTGTGAGAAGACTAAAAGTCAATCAATCTCATTCAAACTATTTTTTCGTTTTGGCTTTTACTTTAAAATTTTCACAAAGATTGGACTCTTGTCAATCCTTGTAGTGATGCAAACAACTATACATCTATAATATGTAGTAAAGTGAGATATTTTCCACTTGGATGTTGAGTGAGGCATCATTGATTTTAAAATCCAATCCATATCCTGCACTTTGAGATGATGCACATTCTCCTTTCTCATGATTGTGGGTAGTAAGTATATTTTCCACACGGACAATGAAGATGATGTCTTATCTCATAAAATTGACCAACACACTTGTGTTTTAAAATTTTTAAAAGGTGAACTATGTGTACCCTGATCCCCTATTGCACGGAAGGTGGTACGTAGGCACTAAAGGTTCGCAACCGCGGCGGATGCAAAAATCATAAAAAATTATTTCTTTCCTCACCTCCACCATCTATTTTTATACAATATTTTATAGCTAAAATATACAGATTTTACAAAGAGGTTCCTATGGAGTACCGTAGATGTTTAGGGTGCTAATACCATCCCTTTACATAACCAACCCCTTTACCTTGAATATTTCCCCCTCTTTTGGGTTATTCTCTCTTTACCCATTCCTTTGGAAATAATAAAGCGCAATGGTGATTTTATTTTGATCTGTATAAGTCTAGTCAATCCAATGGCTTAGTCTTAAATATTTCTACCGCTACAGTTCCCACGCGTCCACTGTGCATCCTCTTGTCATCACCTTTAGATCTCAATAGATCTAGCTCCAACGCCCCAGATATGCTCCCCACGGTAAACCTTCTGGAGTCATCCTCACTGGATCCAATGCATGCATTCTAGGCCTTGCCCCTTTGGGCCTAACAGATTACTTTGCCACACCCCTCTATTTGCTTCAATACAGGCCCAATCTCTATATTTTTTAATTTTAACTATTATTTCTTTTTTAACATAATTAGATTAATTTTTTTTTTAAATTAAAATTAATCTAGACTTTTTTAGGGTTTTAATCATTTTTTTATATTTTATTAATTAACTAATCAACTTTTTTTAATAATAAATAATTTTTTGTTAACTATATTTTTTTAGGTTTTATTAATAAATTATTTTCCAATCTTAATTAGTTTTTAGGTTAACAAACCTTTTCTATCAAAAATTAAAAAAAAAACATTTCCCTTTTCCTTTCGCTTTACATTTTCGCGTATTTTATCATTTTTGCATTTTTTTATAATTATGTAATTGCTCACGGTTTGTAATAGGTAATTAGGGTTTTTACTTTTTCCCCTCATTTTATTACTTGTACCCCTCATTCCTGAAGCCTTATAATAGCGTAGAATTTTACATTTTCGCACTTATATTTTATGCTTTGTATACATTACTGTTAGCTTAATAGGATTGTATGGCAAAATTAAAAGCAAACGGTAGCAAACCTTAGTACAAGATTAAAAATAACTAAAACATAATCATTTGCGAACGCGCAAATCTAGGGTAACCTCCCTTGTTGATTTTGATAAAACCGGTCATATCCCTCGAACATGGGGATGCTTTAACATTGTCCCTCGATCAAAAAGTTCGTAGCCCCTCGATGACCCTTTCGATGCTTCCTTTGGTAAACGATTTAGTCCCTTATGAATTGTTAAAGCGCCTCTACAAGTTGCTTTCAATGAGTGTGTGATGACCCGCGCATGTCCCTTCACTTCCAATGATAGGGCTTCCTACTAACTAATGGTAGGGTAGCACTATCTAAAGGAGAAGGAAAAGTACAATAAAGACCTTGAGTAGGTAGACCGTTGTACACATTCTCACGAACAAAAGTGAGAATCATTACAAAGTCTTTCCTTTCAATTGGCATTTTCAAAATATTTCTCAAGCACACAAAGCAAAACAAAGTGAGCTAGAAATTAAGAGCCCGTAGATAACTACGAATGAAAAGGGTGCTAACACCTTCCCTTTTCATAACCTACCCCCCGAACTCAGTAAATCTCAAAGGTCTTTCCTTTTCTTTTCACTTTTTCCTTTTTGGATAAAACAAAAGTCGGTGGCGACTATTGCTATCTGCAACATTTGCGATAAAACGCAAAACAAGTCAGTTCTCCCACCGTATTACACTTTGGTTTCGTCTCCATAAGTCACAATTTTGATGAAGATGATTTGATTCCCACTAAAAATTTCTTAACACTTGTCATATGTCTTGAGCAGCCACTGCCAAAATACCAAGCTTCTCCAGTTAATGCTTTAAGAGAGGTGTGAGTTGTTTCTTCATATATTCTCCTTTTGGGAATCCATTTTTTCCTTTTCTTGTCCACAGTATGTCTCCTTCCCGATTGTATGTTGGATTTGAGATAACCATATAATTTGTAGCAATAGGATTTTATATGACCAAATATGCCACAATAATAGCATCTTCATCTCTGATTTATACCTCCTTTATGATTTATTTGATGTCTATTTTGATGTTGGGACATGTGCTCAAACATCTTATGTTCGTGTTTCCCTTATGGAGGTACAAACTTTACAACATTCTCTACTTATTTTTTCTTCACACATTGAATCTCATAGCACATACCTCTAACATTCCTAACATTCCTTCCAGATTCAAGAATCTCATCCAGAGCATCAGAACCACTATTTAACATTCTTACAGTTTTAGTCATATTGTCCAATTTTGGATTGAGCAATATAACCTTTTCTTCAAGATTAGAGATGATGGATACATGCTTTACTTTCTCAGCTTGTAGTTGAGCAATAGTTATCTTTTTCACTTCTCCTTGTTGACGTACTTCTTCGCTTTTGATAAATAACTCCCTATATGAAGCAACTAGTTCCTCAAATGTAAGCTCTTCATCTTCTGAAATATAAACTCTAGTCAAGATATTCACTTATTTGACTGACTCTTCTTCACAATCACTTTCAGAGTCTTTCTCTGACCATGGCACAAATAGACCTTTCTTATGTTTCTTGAGGAAAGTGGCACACTCAGATTTTATGTGTCCAAATCCTTCACATTCATAACACTGAACTCCTTTTTCCTGACTTGGCCTTTCTTCAAACCCGAACCTTCCTCCATTTTCCTGGTCTTTATTGATGTCGAAGGACATGTTCTTGGTATTTGACTTGGGCTTCCTAAACAATTTGTTGAACTGTCTTCCTAGTAACACAAGTTCTTCGGATACTCCTTCTAAGTTCAACTCATCACAATCCTCTGAGTCTTCACTACTAGACGTAAAAGATATACTCTTCTTCTTCTCATACCTTTCATTGATATAAGATTCAAAGGTCTTAAGGGAGCTTACAAGTTCATCTACAATCATAGTACTTATATCATGAGATTCTTCAATGGCAATAACCTTCATGTCAAACCTCTTTGGAAGAGATTTGAGCATCTTTCTGATCAACTTATCCTCTGATATCTTTTCTCCCATGTATTTTGAGTCATTAGCAATGTCTAGAACAATCATGTGAAAGTCCTGAATACTCTTATCCTTTGTCATCTTCAAGTTCTAAAATTTTGTAGAGAGAAGTTGAAGTTTTTCAATTTTTACCTTAGAGTTTCCTTCAAGAACTTTTTTCAAAGTCTCTGATGCAACTTTTGCATGTTACAGTTCTTTATCAGTTTAAAAATATTTTTATCAACTCCATTGAATATGGAATTTAATGCTTAGGAGTTCCTTTGAGCTGATAGCTCATCAGCATCATTCCATTCCTCTTCAGGCTTAACACATCAGTAACCTTTCCATATGCATCTATAACCTTTTGTGGTTCCCATCCTTTGATAACATTTTTCCAAACCTTATTCCCCAATGATTTTATGAACATTTCCATACGAGGTTTCTACCTGTCATAGTTGGTACCATCAAGAATATTTATTTTAACCACAATTCCACCATCCTTGTTTTTCTACCCTAAACTTTTCCCTCTCATCTTATTCAATACGTTCTCTTAGGGTTCTCAAATTCTCAAGGTTGCCCAAGAATTGATCAAACAAATTCTCCTCCTAAGCAATGGGTCCACAACTATGGTTTCATCTTTCATAAGGAAATTTGGGTTTCTAAGGTCTCAAATGGAGTTCATGGTCTCTTATAGGTCTCCCAGAATGCTCATACCAATTTTCATGCCTTGCATCACAAGTTTGCTCAGTCAATGGCTCAGATGACTGAAAATCAACTATATTGGACAAAAAGTCAATTGTGGTCAACATACAGTCAAACTTCAAAAAATTTGGTCAACATCAAGTTTTTGAAGTCACATTCATCACTTGATCAAAGGTTGATCATGATTCATCAATGAAAACTCTCAAATCATCAAAAGTCAAAAGTTTCTAAATTAGGGTTTTCTTAGGAGAAGTCAACTTAACTTTGACCAAGTATAACTTTCACATGCTTCATCAGTTTTTCCCCATCCAAAGCTCATTTTGAAGAAAATTCAATTCTCTACAACTATGTATCTCTAATCTCAACTCCAAAAAGTGCTTCATTTGAGAGATATGGGCCAATACATTATAGGTCATTCCAAAAGTCAATAAAAAGACACTTTTTGTCAAGGCAACTTACATCAAGATAAATTCTCCAAATGCAAAGATGATCAACATAGGGATTGAAGAGGAAATCTTTAGATTTCCAAAAATTTCAATATCACCATCAAAAGATAAAAATTGAGAGTGTTATGACCAGTGCAAGTTGAGAAATTTTGAGCAAGTCCATGAAGTTCAAATTGAGCAAATTTGATATTTTGGACTATTGGCCATTGTTTAAGAATCCAAGTGTGTATTAAACTTCTTATACACCTCAAATTTTGTCCATGTATTCCTTGGTCTATTTTATTTTAATTATTTTTAATTTATTCATTATTAATTCGAAAATAAATAAGATAAAATACAAGACTTCTTACACAAAGTCCAAGCACATTTTATCTTTGGCCTAATTCATGATATAATCTCCATTCTTTATACAAGCAAGGCACGAAACACTTATATCAAGAAGCTTGTCCAAAGTCTCAATTTTTCAAGAACCCTAAAACAACTTGAAACCCTATTCATAGTCCCTTTCACTCCAAGCTAGCCAGTCCATTCACCTCCTGGGACATACGAGGGTAAGGATGGATCAATTTCCATGGTCAAAAGAGGATAAAATCACATGAACATGCCTAGTCGGTTTCATCATTGCATGTTTTTCATATTTGTTGGTTCATTATGTTTTTACGCATACTAATGTTACTAATATGTTCATAAGGTTTGATAGTGCAGGATAAAACCATCATGGAAGTCCCATGCTTACCAAATCGTGACATGCCATATTTGCATCGGTCTACCTTGTTTTCATTATACTTTCCAAACTGTTGATTTTCAGTCCAAGATAACCATCCTATTGAACTTGTATCCCTCGATTTCGGGGGTAGGGTAACTTTGGTTTACTAAGATATTTTATTTTGTAGAGAAAGGAAATCTTCTCATCAGAGAAGACGATCGGAGCTAGGGCTCCGGCGTATTTTCGGTCCAAGCATTTTGCTTAATATTTATTTTATTTCTTTCATTAAAGTGAACGAATGTATTACCGCCCAGTGGTTAAAATGTGTGCTAAGGTATTACCCTATCAAGGTGTGGGTTTGATCCCTTCCTTTTTTTTTGTTCTTTTCATAATTTTTCATATTTTGCAAGATTGCATACAAAGCGCGTTGGCTTATATCCCTTGACACAGGCGCGCGCCTGGCCTAGTGGTGAAGGTGTTAATTGAAAGGGTAGTGGGTATGGTTTCAACACCCATCCATGGTAACTTTTTTTGAAACCCTTATTTTCTTACTATTTTAACTTATAAACCCTAAATTCACCAAACTAAAACATTTTTTAATCAATTAAGTTTTTCACAATCCCTAATCAAAATTAGGGTTTAGTTTTTGTTTAATTAACAAACTTTTTATTTTTTTAAATTAGAATTAATCAGGGCTTATAGGTTTTAATTAATTAAAATCAATTTAGGTTTTAGGTTAATCATCAAATCTTTTATAAAAAAAATCGCCAAGAAAATAATTCCCTCCTCTTTTCGCTTTCTTATTTTACGTTTTCGCATAGTTTGTTATTCTTGCATTTTTTCCAATTGTTGTAACTGCCTATGGTTTGTAATAGTAATTAGGGTTTCTATTTCCCCGCATTTTTATTGCTTGTACCCCCCATTCCCGAAGCCCTGTAATAGCGTAGATTTTTACTTTCTTCACTTTACCGCTTTCTTTATTATTTTGTTTACTGCTTAGTAAATAGGCCTTGTATGGGAAGGTAAAAATAATTGTTAGCTAACCTTAATTTCAAAGATTAAAATAACTGGGCATAACACTCTTGCACCTCTAGGTTATGCTCTCTTGTTGCCTTACGAATATCAGTCATGTCTTTCAAATATGGGGACGCTTTAGCATAGTCCCTCTATTAAAAAGATTGTAGTCCCTTGATAACCCTTTTGAATGTTGCCTTCGGTAAACGATCTAGTCCCTTAATGATAAATTGATAAAGCGTCCCTATAAGTTACCTTCGATGATTGTACTATGACCCACGTCCTTCCATTAACATCCAATGATGGGGCTTCCTACTAACTAATGGCAGGGTAGCACTATCTAAAGGAAGAGGAAAAGAACAATAAAGACCTTGAGTAGGTAAAATGCTCGTAGTCGCTTGCTCACAAACATTTCAAAACAAAAACATCTTTCACAATCACACTTTCAATAAAATACTTTCAAAACAAACACTTTGTACGCATTCTCAAAAACAAATACGAGAATCATTACAAATTTTACCTTACTATTGGGATTTTCAAAATATTTTTTCAAACACACATTCACAAAGCATTTTCAAAACAAACTGATCTAGCGATTAAGATCCCGTAGATAACTACAGACGAAAAGGGTGTTAACACCTTCCTTTTTCATAACCTACCCCTTGAACTCAAAAATCTCGAAGGTCTTTCCTATTCTTTTCACCCTTTCCTTATTGGATAAAAGAAAAGTCGGCGGCGACTCTTGCTATCCATAACATTTGCAATAAAACACAAAACCAGAGAGCTCTCCCACCATATTACAGAACTAGCGACTCTGCTGGGGACATACAAAAAAGAGGGGTTACCTTTAGAGTTAGATCACTTTTGAATGTTTTTCTTGTTTGCTTTATATGCTTTACATTTGAGGGTTGCTCGGGTTTAGTTTTCTTGCAAAGATCCTACACCCGGATCTGAGGGCATTTTAGGTAAGTAACAATAGATCATGGAAACTATACGGTGTATACCGACATGGTTGAAATTATGGCTACATTAGTGCGACACATTAGTTTGTACTGGTGTCCCTCGAGTCAGCCAGGGAGAATACTAGGTTGTCGCGTGGTGTCATAAGCACTAACTGACCTTTAGAACCTTAATTGACCCAACTTAGCCATTAGAAGGTAGTGAGATAGCCGGCTTTGGTGCAGTCCGATGTTGGTTGATACTCGATACTACACTCATTGAGATTTGACTCACAAGTTTTGTTTGGTGGCAAGTCAGTTGTCGTGCTAAACAAAATCTGTGGGAAAATCAGTGATATTGAGATCCCTAGAACCCGATTACTTCTTTAGGATAGGTTGAGTCAACTAAACATCAAGAGGGTACTTACCTATGAACCCCATGCAAGCCTTAAACCTAAGGCTCTTGTGTGCTTTGTTTGTGTTTGTTATCTGTTGAAACATGACATCATAACATCATATCATGACTAACCATTTCAAGGATCTAGGGGATTTATCTTTGTTCTGTGTTACAGGTTCATGGCTTCCAGTCGTAGGAATACTATCTGAATCAACTTCGTAAGGGTACCTTCCAAGCTTGAGGAATTAGTCTCAAACATTCCTGAAAATTCTCAATTCACCAAGAGACATGGTCATCTACTCAGCTTGGTTACTACCAGTTTCAAAGAAGACATGATGAGTGTTCTGTTCCAGTTCTTTGATCATAAACATCACTGTTTTACCTTCCTGGATTATTAGTTGGTGCCCATAATGGGAGAATTCTCTAAGTTACTTAAAGTGCCTATTCTTGATCAGATACCTTTCACCGATCTAGAGCAAGTTCCAAAACCTGAAGACATCACAACAACCTTACATCTAAAATGATCAGACATCGTATCTAATTGGGAGACAAGAAATCGAGTCAAGGGTTTTTCTCCTAAATTTCTGATAGAGAAGGCTTAATGGTTTCTAGATGCCATGAATTTTCGTGCTTTTGAGGATATTTTGGCTTTGCTGATCTATGGTTTGGTAGTATTCCCTAATCCATACAAATTCATAGATGTGAATACCACCAAAATATTTCTCACTCATAATTCGGTACCTACTTTTCTTGGAGATATCTCGCATTCCTTTCACACTCGTACTATGAAGAAGCGAGGAACTCTTATTTGTTGTATACCTTTACTGTCTAGGTGGTTCATTTCGCACCTGCCCCGATTAGTGATGAAGAATGAACATGGTTTGAGGTGGTCTCAAAGGTTGATGTCACTCGCTCATTCGAATATCCATTGGTGTTCTCGATCCAGGACATATATTATTATTATTGACTGCTGTGGGGAATTACCTAACGTACCATTCCTTAGTATAAGAGGGGGCATCACTTACAACCCTTCTCTAGCCCTGCGTTAGTTTGGTTATGCTCGAAGGGATGGTCCTCATGATATGCTCATCCAGGGTATTGTGTTCGACTACGAGAGTGATTCTCAAAATTACCTCAAAGGTTTATACGTGCCTGAGGCCTGGTCAATGAGATTGATAGCAAGACTTTGGGACACAAGAATTCGATTCCTCTAGAGCCTTACCTCAGATAGGGGCGGTCTCATGCTAAAAATCTTATGATGCCATATCCTTCTATCTTAACAGTTATCGTAGAACCTGTTATTGAAGGAGATGTTCCTCACACCCTTCTTCATCCAGACATGCCTACCGAATTTAAAGAACTACAAAAGTCCTGGATTCAACTCAAGGAAGAAAAGGATACCTTTTGTAATACGGTAGGAGAACTGACTTGGTTGTTTTGTGTTTGATCATAATTGTTCCGGATAGCAAGAGTCGCCACTGACTTTTCTTGTATCCAATAAAGGAAAATGTGAAAAGAACAGGAAAGACCTTTTGAGAATTTTCTTGAGTTCGGGGGGTGGGTTATGAAAAGGGAAGGTGTTAGCAAACTTTTCATCTGTAGTTATCTACGGGCTCTTAGTTTCTAGCTCACTTTGAAATGCTTTGTTTGAAATGTGTTTGTGATGGTTTGAAAGTATTTTTTTCTAAAAGTGTCTTCGTTTAAGCGAACTTTGTAATGATTCTCGTCTTTATAAGAATGTATACAAAGTGTTGACTTTTTGAAAATATTTCATGGAAGGTGTTGGTGTGTTTGAAAGATGTTTTGAAATGTTTTGTGAGAAAGCAACTATGAATGTTCTACCCACTCAAAAAGTCTTTTTTCTTTTCCTCCTCCTTTAGATAGTGTTATCTTGCCATTAGTTGTTAAGAAATCACATCATTGGATTTAAAGGGACAGGCGTGAGTCATCGTACAATCATAGAAGGAAAAATTGTAGGATACCTTAGCAATTTGTCGTGAGGGTCTAAGATCGTTTACTGCAGGCAACATCGAAGGGTCATCGAGGGACTACAATCTTCTATTCGGGAGTTTTTGCTAAAGTACCCCACGTTCGAGGGACATGACTATTTTGTTCTAAGGAAATAAGCTTGGGTTAACCCGAGAGGCGCATGTGTGAAAAGTGTTTTGGTTGCATGCATTTTGTCTTTGAAATTAGTGTTTTCTATTTGTTAATTTTATATCTTGCCATACAAACCCTAATTACTAGCAATTATATTGAAAGCGATAAATTGCGGGAATTTAAAGTTCTACGCTATTATGATACTTTTGGGGATGGGGATACAAATTTACAAATGGGGGTGAAAGCAATTAAAACCTAATTACTATTACAATCAAATTGAATAATGCGAAATAATAAAATGTACAAGAATATAAAGATAATGTAAAAAGAAATGTTTTTATGAGTTTTTTGATAGAAGAGGTTTTATGGTTAACCTAATTAAACTAATAAAAAGAAAGAAATTAAATAATTAATATAAGTTGATTTAATAAAACTAAACTTTAAAGGAATTAAATTAATTAAGAAAATAATTTTTAGGTTTTTTTTTATGTTTAAGAAAATAAAAAAAATAGAAATAAAAGATAATTAGCCTAAATATTTAATAAAAAGTTTTTGGTACTTTTTTATTAAAAATAATAATAATAATAATAATAATAATAATAATAATAATAATAATAATAATAATAATAATAATAATAATAATAATAAAAATAAAAATATAAGAAAGAAAAGGAAAATAAAATAAAAATATTAAAAATTAAGTCAGGGGGTTTGAAAATGATTTAGGAGGTAAATAAACAAAACAGTTTGGTTTTAGGCCCAAAAATGGTTTTTTGTACAAGTCAGAAAATAAAAAATAAAATAAAATGGGCTGCGTATGGTTTAGCATTCAAGGGTGTGAGGGAAAGTAAGAAGGCAAGGCCTAATTGCTGAAAAGCCAATGCGCTGCAAAGTGAAACAAGGAAAATGTGAAAAGAAAAAAAGGTGTCACTGGGACTCGAACCCAGGACCCTTAGCATCAATGTATTACGTGCGCTCCTCCTGCCACTCGGGTGGCTGTTTCATCCGTTAATAATACAACAATCAATAAATTTAAAATAAAACATGTCCATGGTTGTACTTCATCTTCAACCTCGCGCCATAACCAGAGCTTTGTAACTTTCTCATTTCTCAACCATTTTAGAAATTATAAACATCAAACTTGTTGGAAATTTCACCATGATTCCAAATATGTAGATAACTAAAATTGTAGATCAAAGATGAGCACGAATTTTAAATGGTACCAAATTTTACCTAACTTTTTCAGAAGTTTCAACTTTAAAATTCTCACTACTCAGGCAACATAAATGAATTCTAAGGACATGGTCAGTTTCAGGGCAATGATATCTACATTTTCTTTGAAAATGGAAAGCTAACAATGCCTATATGAAGAGTTCAAAAGTCAGAAAACTTACCTTGAAAATGGAATTCGTGTTTTGAGTTTGAGCTTGTTTCAAGATGCTGCAATGATCAGGTTAGCTTCTTTGGACCTCTAGGAAGCTAATGTAATGCTTAACTTGAGTTGAGATTGGCTGAAATGGTATGGAGATGTCCAACTGCAATGCTCTGTTTTTGAGTTTGGACAATGGTGAAAATGGAGTTACAGTTAGGAAACAGGGATTGGGATGAGTTGTATTTGATGTATGGAAGCTTTTAGAATGATTTTAAGGGAAAACACACGGGTAGATTTTGTGTTTGGATTTCAAAGTCAAAAATGACAAGTTTTTGTGCTTGCATTGCAATTTCTTATTTGAGAGAGAATGAGGTAGTTTTCAGGCTTCTAATCTTGTGTCCTAAGTTGTATAATAGTGTCTCAATTTATAGGATAAGGTTTGAAGGCATGGAGAGGTCAGAAACAAAAGTTCACATGTTATATATTTTTGCCTTGTTTTTGAAGCAACTCGAAAAATATAGTTTCAATGCATAGTACAAGCATGGTCTGAGTAGTTAGAGGCTCTAGCCAAGTTTCATATGGATTTGAGATTGTGTGTGATCATAAGGAACAAGTGCAAAGCTCAAGGAGAGTGGACTTTGTTATTAAAGCCACTTTACTAGAATGTTACTTTGAGCCATTAATGGAAATGCAACTTGGATAAGAGCTCAATGTTTGTACAATGGCTCTATCAGTTGTTTAATTAATTAATTATGGAGTGAAACACAAGTTAGAAGCCTGCAAAGTAAGATTATGCAACATGTCTAAGAGATTGGATTAAATGTTCATCAAGAAAATGACCTATAGTTCAAGTTTATGAGGTCATCTTCATCTCTTCGAAACTTCTAGCTCAAGCATGATATCTTCGAGTTCTATGACATTTTAGAAAGCTTGAAACATCCTCTACAACCTTCATGTTGACCATTTTGACAAAATCATATTGTATCTTGCTGAAAATTGTCCAAGAAGTTGTTTACCCTCGAATTTTGGTAAACAACCGCTGACCTTCCAAATCCTTTCACGGATCCAGTTACTTGAGAGATCGATCAGATTGATCTCAGAACACGAGTGTCTTTATTAATGTTTTAACTTGATTATTGTATTTAACATGTTTTGTATATGAAGACAAATGGCTTCAAATGCCAAATTAAAATTCATATAAAGTGAAAGTAAAATTACTTCTAAACTTGAAATGGTAAAGGACTTAAGTAAATGTTACTGGAAATTCTGCAGAAAGTAAATGCATTTATATTAAATGGGTGTAGCATACGTACATACTCAATAAACTAGTTTCTCTTTAACACTTGGTACTTTGAGTAATTTTTGAGTAATTTGTACAAAGATGTTCACACACTTCTATCGGAATACTAAGGTCAATATTTATACTACTTCGACCCTAACGGTCTTCTACACGAATCAATGCCACGCTTCTGTTTGAATGACTTCGACGAATTCAGAGCCTTCCACACGTCCTTTCGGATAAAACCAAATTATTTGAATTTGAATCTCCTTCTTATCCTGAGCGCCAATCTCTGAAGATGGTCGAACATGTTTGAAACTTTAACCATATTTAAAATATAATTTTTGTTCAATAATTCGAATTGGTAAGCTTTCCCAACGAATTTTACCCAATTCGAATCTCAACCTTTATGTATTCACATAAATAAAATAGTAGAATATTCTGAAGTACATTCGAGTTTAACTTAGAAAACCTTTAGTCGAAATTTCCAGATAACAAATTGCCCCCAAGAAATATCCATTTCGAAACAAGAAATGCATATTTTTTGCAACCTCTTCAAAATTTTAACTCCCTGAACATGTTGTCAATCTTTCAACTATCTTGACGCTGAAATGTATAATCTCATGCACTTGTTTCTCCTTGGAGGCGAAAGAATTGGTGGATGCACCAAGTATTGCTTGATCCTTTCGAATGCCTCCTGATGTTCTTCGTTCCAGACAAAGGCCTCTTGCTTTAATCGTAAGAGTGGGGAAAAGTCTTGAGTTCGCCCACTTATGTTGGATATAAACCTTCGCAAGAAATTTATTTTTCCTAAGAGTGACTACAACTCTTTCTTTATCGATGGCGCCTTTGCCTCCAAAATTGCCTTTGTCTTGTTTTGGTTGATTTCTATACCCTTCTTATGGACCACAAAGCCCAAAAAATCACCTGCCTACATAAAAAATGCACACTTAAGGGGATTCATTTTTAGGCTATGCTTTCTCATCCTTTCGAATGATTGTCGAAGGTGATCCAAATGGATTTTCCCTGATATAGATTTCACGACTATGTCATTAATATACACCTGCATAAAGGTCTCGATGAAATCGTGGAATATTGAATTCATTTCCCTTTGATAGGTTGCCCCAACATTTTTCAGGCCAAAGGGCATGACCACCCATTCATAGGTGCCTATTACGCCAGGGCATCGAAATGTTGTCTTTGGAACATCTTCTTCTGCAATGAAAATCTGGTTGTATCCTGAATAACCATCTAACATACTAAGGTATTCATAACCAGCAGCAGAATCTACTAACATTTCAGCCACAGAATTGGGTATTCATCTTTAGGAGTAGTTGAATTTAAATCACGAAAATCTATGCATACTCTAAGAGAACCGTTTTTCTTAATTATAAGAACTATATTAGCTATCCATTCGACATACCTTGTGGTCCTGATGAACTTGCAACTTAGGAGTCTTTAAACTTCCTCTTTTATTTTGGACAGGATTTCTTGCGCGAATCTCCTTGGGCTCTGCTTGATGGGCTTCTTGCCATCCTTTATTGGCAGCTTCAATTTGACCAGTTCCCTGCTTAAACCAGGCATTTCATCATAGTCCCAGGCGAAACAATCTTTATACTCCTTGAGAAACTAGATCACTTCTTCTCTTACTTCTGGGTTTAATTTCACGCTGACGTATGTTGGCCTCTTTTGATTTCCGTATCCTAGATCCACTTCTTCCAGAGGGTCTTGCGCCAACATCTTCATGTTGGATGCTGCTGGATCCTTCTCGAACCCCAAAGGCTCGTCGTCATAGATGACATCGAGCCTTTGGTCTTTGTCTTTGATAAGTGTGTCTTCATCAGGTGGTTCGGGTTTGAAGAAAATTACTGGCCCCTTGTTGTGAACCCCTTCAGCCTTGGCTTCAACAAACGTGATTTTAACTTCGGCTTCCAAAGCCGTTTTCATCCTATTTTCAGCCAAATAGGCCGAAATCTTCTTGAAGCAAGAAGACTCAGACATGGACACAGTCTTCGTTTTTGCAGCCAGTTGGCCGTATTCCTGGGACTCCAAGCACGTCTTCATCAGATCCCATGTTTTCCTTGTCCCAATAAAATCCATGTGTTGGGTGAAGAGTAAGGAAATACATTGCATTATTACTTGGTGCTGACGCACCTTCCACTGCAGTGCATGGCCCAATGTTGGCTAAGTTCCTGTCGAAATTCCACATATCAACATGATTAACCTCAGCCATGAAATAGCTTTGGTTTGCTTCTATGTTTTCGACAATTCCATCATCCCTCCATATTGCCACCCTTTGGTGTATTGAGGATGGAACTGCCCCAATTCCATGTATCCATTCACGACCTAGTAGAAGATTGTAATTTGTATTCGCCACAATTACCATGAACATGGTGGGTCTTGTTATGGTGCCTACAGTTAATTCTACTTGGACCACTCCTAGAGTTTGCCCTATTTTGCCTTCATAGTTTGACAACACCATGTTGTGTGGTTTGATGTCAGTGTCGAACATCCCAATCCTCTTCAGTAGGAATTGAGGCATCAAGTTTACTACTGCTCCACCATCCACCATAACTTTGTTGATGCCCACCTATTCAATTTTAGCCCTAATAAATAAAGGCTTAAGGTGATTTTTCATACCTGCATCTGGCCTCTTGAAGAAGGCTTTCTGCTCTTTAAAGACGCCATTATTCATGACATAGTAACATACAGGTTTGTGTTTTGTCATTTCCAATTCGTCAGCCTCTTTGGAGTCTTCGACCTCAGTAACCTGGTCATACTCATGTGGTAAGACAGAAACCACATTGCAATTTATTTGCAAAGAAGATTCGCCATTGGAATTGAAACTGTTTGTTGACATATCTTCATCATCTACTAGCCCATCGCTGGCCAGCTCGTTATTGTCCCCTTCGTCAGGGACCTTCGTCTTGGTAGGAGGGAAAGGTTTCCTCCCTGTTGGGGACTTCTTTTCCATTGCTGAGACAATCGAAGTTTGGTTGGTGCTTGACTCGCCAACTTCCTTGTTTTTAGACTCCCTTTGGGCTTTCTTGTCTCTTTGGTGTCGCCTCCATTGGGATCTAGACATGGGGTTCTTCCCCTTGTAGTTCCTCGACACGTGAGATTGTTGCTTGTTGGAGCGAAAATGCCTCCTGAAGGCCCTTGCAGTACGTCCACCTTCTTCGAAGCTTCTCCACTTTGACTTTCCTTTGGCCTCAGTTATGTTCTGTCCTGCTTTCAACCATTTTCTCGTTGGCATGTTTGCTGGGGGCTTAAATGTTGCCTATTTGCCTGCCCCAGGGTGTGGGTTATCTACCCTTTTGGGAATTCCCCTTGCATTATTGATGTAGCGTTCCCTGCTCCAGCTTTGATTGTTCTGACACTGAGAGTATGGAATCCTTTTGTAGGCTTCAGTAGTCTTTTCGTCATATAGCGTGCTGCACCATGGGAACATAAGAATTTCTGAACCCATTTTGTGACAATGAACTAATAATCCCATGAGACTCTCTCCCATCTGAGGGTAAGGTAAGAGTTCCTTCTCCCTTTTCCAATTGTTTCTGGCCTTCTCTTGATAGACCCTTTGGTAGGTAGCAGCCACTCCTTGATCATTCATGATGCTGCACCTTGGGCATACAAGCCCCTTTGGGTTCTTCGAGTGTCAATGGAATAAGTAATCCACCAAACTCACCTTTTGGTCTCCTGCCTTTATCTTTTCATTCTCCATTTTGAGTTTCTTTTCTATCTCCTCCATTTCTGGGGAGAGTTGGTTTAGGTCCACCATGTTCACTTTGAATTTTGGACCCTCAGCAAGTTTCATTCCTTCGAACTTGACCCTAAGACCATCAATAGCCATGGTCTTTATTGCACTCTTCTTTGTGCCATCAGTAGCGCTTGTTCCCTTTTCTGCCACGAGTTCTTCAGCAACTCCTGGCACTGAGGCCTTGTTAGACCCTTGGTTTTGTTCTGGTTGCAACCCTTCGACTTCAGCAATGTCCACCATGTTGATCGCAGCAGGCTCAACATAATTGGTCTCGGCAACCTGCATAGGGTCAGCATCAATCCTCATTTGAGGTTTGGGTTTTTCCCCAAACTTCAGCCTTCCATCCTGAATTGCTTTTTGTATTAGATCCCTGAAAAGAAAGCATTGTGAGGTTTTATGGTCAAGAAAATTATGATACTTACAGAAACCCCTTTTCTTCCGCTGTTCTAACGGAGGAATTTTAGCACCAGTGGGCACTATCATCTGGCCATCTTTAACTAGTAAGTCGAAAATTTCATCACACTTGGTGATGTCGAACGTATAAGATTTTCTTGGAAATTTGTCGCTCCTTTCTAGTTCGACGGGATTTTTTCCATTCACAGGAGTCAACATTTTGCAAGGATACGGTGGTCCTTGTTTCAACTCTGCAAGATCTATTTCGTGCTCTTCGACTTCTGAGAAATCCTCTTCGACTTCTCTTTTGTCTGAGTCAGCTTCAATATAAGCCACTCTTTCTTTTCTATCACTTTGTTTCGCCCTAGCCTTTTCGATCTTCAAACACTCAACTTGTCGAACTTTATCAGCCAATTGCGCCATATCCCTCAAATAATGGGGATCCAACTTTTTCCTGATAGAAAAGTCCAAACCTCTTGCTGCCATTTCGACCAACTCGTGTTCTGGCACTTGCGTGAAGCATCTTGCTTTCAACAAACAGAATGTGTTGAGGTAATCGTCTATGGGCTCATTAAATTTTATCTTGACATTTGCCAATTCGCTTAGACTAATCTTGGTTTGTCCTACATAAAATTGTTCATGAAACAATCTCTCTAAACGAGTCCAATCATGAATGGAATTCGCCGTCAGGGTGGTGAACCAGGTAAAAGCATTTTTCTTCAGCAAAGAAGGGAAGTATTTAACCCTTAGATTTTCATTATTTGCTATATCCCCCGCCTCTATAATTTATCTGGCGATATGTTCTATGGTAGATTCGCCAGTGTCACCAGAAAACTTGGTGAATTTGGGTACTTTCCATCCCCTCAGCAATTCAGTTTGTTGAATATATTCTGACAAAGGGGATGTATAATTTGGTCTACATATGCCTAAGTTTACCCCATTTCGCACCATAATCCTTTCAACTAAGGATGCTAGGTTATTGTTTCCCACCATATCATTCTGTCGACAACCCTGAAGGATTTCATCAGCATCTTGGTTTCGATTCACCAAAACTACCCTTCCCCCTGGTTCATCCCTGGGGATAGCCTGTTGGGGTCTGGGTGGTTCCCCCCTTCGAATTGGTTATTGGACTTCGACTTCAGGGTGAATCAAAGGTTGGGCCTGGTTTATAGTTGGCTCTTCTTGGAATATGATGCCTTGATTCTCCCTTACCCATGTGGGCTGTGGGGGTGGCTGTCGAACCGCTTCTCTGGGTGCACCAAAGAAATCTGCAAGACGCCCTATTTGTGCTGCCATCTGTTAGTTTGCTTGGGCACTTTGCAAGTTAGTTTGTGTAGTACTTTGAATTAAAGGGTTGAAAATCGTACCCATCTGTTGGGCTAATACGCCCAACATCTCGTGGTTGCTATCATCCATTTGTTGTCTTATGACTGCTTGTGTATTTGTGGTGATAACAGGTATTTGGGTCGACTGTGAATTGTTTCTAGCCATATGGTTTATCCCAGACCCTGATCCTTGCAGTGGTGATAAAGTAGATGTTACGGGACGGGTGTATGTTGCCATATTATTTTGAAATCCCGTCATGAATGAAGTTGGCATGCCGTATATGGGATCTGACGTTGGGATTGTAAATCCTGGTGGAAAAGTTCTAGACATGCCTATCAAAGGCCTGGGTGTTGATGGTGGATTTTGATTGGCTATATACACAATGGTATGTTCGTTATGGTGGTTTAACGAAATAGTTAAAGCGTTTGTATTTTGGGGTATAACTGCAACGCTTGATGTCGAAGGGATTGTCGCGGTCCCTTGACTTTCCGTCGCCACTTCGTATGTATTTGAGGCGCTGGTGTTTCCTCCCACAGGAGGGTGAACTTGTTGCGCCTCACTAGTAGGTGGGTTAGTCATTCCTCTAACGCGTTGCCCTTTTGGTCTAGGATTTGTATTGTTGGCTAGTTTTCCACTTCTCAATCTCATGCAATAAACAAGTAAAAACCAAGATGGATAAAGACACAGGTCCCATTGGGCGTGCCAATTTGTTTACCCTCAATTTTGGAAAACAGTCGCTGACCTTCCAAATCCTTTCACAGATCCAGTTACTTGCGAGATCTATGAGATTGATCTTAGGACACGAGTGTCTTTATTAATCTTTTAACTTGATTATTGTATTTAACATGTTTTGTATATGAAGACAAATGGCTTTAAATATCGAATTAAAATTCATATAAAGTGAAAGTAAAATTACTTCTAAACTTTAAATTGTAAAGGACTTAAGTAAATGTTAGTGGAAATTCTGCAGAAAGTAAATGCATTTATATTAAATGGGTGTATCATCCGTACATCCTCAAAAACTCGTTTCTCTTTAACACTTGGTACTTTGAGTAATTTTTGAGTAATTTGTACAAAGATGTTCACACACTTCTATCGGAATACTAAGGTCAATATTTATACTACTTCGACCCTAACGGTCTTCTACACGAATCAATGCCACGCTTCTGTTTGCATGACTTCGACGAATTCATAGCCTTCCATGCGTCCTTTCGGATAAAACCAAATCATTTGAATTTGAATCTCCTTCTTATCCTGAGCGCCAATCTTTGAATATGGTCGAACATGTTTGAAACTTTAACCATATTTCGAATATAATTTTTGTTCAATAATTAGAATTGGTAAGCTTTCCCAACGAATTTTACCCAATTCGAATCTCAACCTTTATGTCTTCACATAAATAAAATAGTGGAATATTCTGAAGTACAATCGAGTTTAACTTAGAAAACCTTTAGTCGAAATTTCCAGCTAACAGAAGTTAGGTAAAAAATCTGCCTAAACTAGGTCAAATTTTCACTAAGTGTTTTTTAGAAAAAATGCATGACTTCATGAATTTATAACTCAAAATACAAGCACTTCTAGGACTTGATCTGTAAAGAAAAGTTGTAGATCTCATCAATATCTACAACTTTCATGTTGAAAGTTTTCTTTGAATCATCTTGCATCTTGGTGAAAAATGTCATGAAGTTGTGAAATTATCATGTTTAAATCACTTAAAAATATTTCTAAGTCTTGAAAAAGTTTGAATTTTCACATTGACTTTTGACTTTATTGATTTCTTGATGATCAAGCTTAAAATTTTGAATGTCTTGATGATATGTGATCTTTGAAATCAAATCTTGATCAAAAAGTCAAAGTTTGACTTTTTGTGCATCAGTTGACTTTTCATCAATTGATCAAATTTCAACTATCAATCTATTGATCTTGAGAAATAATTTGAGCCATGAAATTAGGTCAACATATTGTGTTTGAATCCTTTAGATCATGGTTCAATCCATTAAGTCATGTACTAGGTCCAAAAATCATTGATCAATAAATTATAGTCAAAACCCTAATTTTGACCATTTTGCCCCTTTGGTAAATTGAGTGATTTTCTTGAGGAATTGTGATCCAATTTTGATCAATTGATGAATCTGACATCAAAATATTTATGTGGATCAAAAATATTAAATTTTGATAGTATTTTGACCACAATTTAATTTTTACGCAATACAGCTGATTTTCAGTCATCAGGTCAATTGATTGAGCAAATTTGTGATTCAAGACTTGAAACTTGACATGGGTATTCTTGGAGGTCTATAATGATCCATAAAAGTCATTTGACGCATTAGAAGTCCAATTATCCTTGTAAACGTCAAAACCCTAATTTGAGGCATCAATGTTTAGGAGATGGTTTGACCTAGCCAACACTTGTGCAAACTTGAACTTTTTGAGATCTTGTGTGAAATGTATTGAAAAAGGAGAGGGAGAATTTTGCGGTACAACAACTTCCCCTGTTCAATCTTCTTAAACCTGAAGAGTTAGATTGGCGGGTCCGCGATTCGTAACTTGAAGGTGGAAGGTGATTAAACACTAGAGTTCTTAGAAATTAGCACTCACACGAAAATAATGTTGTTGGTTGATTGTGTCAGGAATAGGCTTAAAGATGCCATTTGGAGAGGTGATGGAGAGTTGTTGGAGATGGTCTTATAGATGCCATCCAAGGTGATCGTTGATAGGGATTGGAAGAAGTATCAAAATAAATCTTTGGTCTATTTTTACGTAACCGAGCAGAGATCTTAAGTAAACTTCAGCTGGATAACGAATCAATATGAATCTTCAGAGCAATTCAATTGAACCAGAGAAAGTGTCTAAATGGAACAGAATCATGATAAATCATTAGTCAATTTAAACTGAACCAGTAGAGGTCTTGAATAATTTTTAACTGGATAATGAATCAGTATAAATCTTAGGAGCGATTTAACTGAATCAGAAGAGATCTTGAATAACCTTTAACTGGATAACAAATCAGTATAAATCTTCAGAGCAATTTAACTGAACCAGCAGAGGTCTTGAATAACCTTTAACTGGATAACGAATTAGTATAAATCTTCGGAGTGATTTAATTGAATCAGTATAGGTCTTGAATAATCTTTAACTAGATAATGAATCAGTATAAATCTTCTGATCGATTTAACTGAACCAGAGAAAGAGTCTACCAAACGGAATCAGGATAAATCATTGGTCGATTTAAACTGAACCTAGCAGAAGTCTTGAATAATCTTTAACTGGATAATGAATCAGTATAAATCTTCGGAGCGATTTAACTGAACCGGAGAAAGAGTCTACCAGATGAAATCAGGATAAATCATTGGTCGATTTAAACTGAACCTAGCAGAAGTCTTGAATAATCTTTAACTGGATAATGAATCAGTATAAATCTTCGGAGCGATTTAACTGAACCAGAGAAAGTGTCTACCGAAACGGAATTAGAATAAATCATTGATTGATTTAAACTGAACCAGCAGATAAAATGTTTGTTGTTGATGGTATTCATCTAGTGACTGATATTTCCTGAAAAGGTAAAGAATTAGTTGTAATGCAATGTCATGATGCATGTATTGCGTAATGATGTGCTCAAAATAAATGAGATTGTGATATATGCATTTTGTATGCATATGTCATGATGTATGAATGTGAAATGTTATTTGAAGTGTATCTTTTGTCTGGGAAAATAAATCCTTGACAACTGTTGGGGAGCTAAATCTCGGACTACTGCTGGAGATGAAGAGTATGCATCTCTTCAACCTTGTTTAGAATGCTTCCGCTAAGAATTCATGTTTACTGTTTGAGGAAACTCTGCATGGAGTGTTGATTTTTGTTTAGGAAGTAGAGTTTAGGAACCTTGATTATCCATTGCTCTATTGGGGAATTTAATTCTCATATGCCCTGATTGGGGATAAAAGAGATGATAAGACTTCTGATCGTCTAGTGGAGATGAAGTTAAATGGTATCTGGTCGGGTTCCAAGCTTCACAACAACTTTTTGGTGATAGTATCAACTCCATTGGGGACAAGGGGTGTTGTCCATTGAGAATTAAACTCAAGCTATGGAGATTGTGGTCCGTTGGGGAAATAAACCATGTCGAGGAAGGTATTCTGAATACCTTACTGGGGAATTGTATTCATCTGAGGAAGAATTTTTGCAGGGATTCTTTCTTAGCTTTGGAAAACCAAACTCGAAAGAAAATTTCTAGGAGATATACTGATTGGCACTCTAGATGGAGAATGTATGAATTTACTCCGTGGGGATAATGTTATTGAAGCAACTCTGAGGACATCCCAAATCCTTAAGTAAATGCTTATTATTGTTCTTGTGCGTACATTTATTAACAGTTAATCATATTCATATGCATATGTTCATTCAATTTTAGTCATTGGACGCTTTTGCACTAAAAAAAATAAAAAAATTTGAACTTCAAAGTATATTTTTATTGATAATTTGCCTAAAAATAGGTGTTTTTGTACAGGGAGACAGAAATCTCAGTAACAGGAAGTCGTCGAAAAATGAAAAGAATACAAAGTGAAAACAAATATTGTGTAGCCATGTGGAAGTGATATCATTGGGTTCCAACTCCACTATTGCCTCTATGTCTTCGAATAATATCCCTTGTCGCCGAAAGAAGTTGATTGAATTTGATCTCATACTGTTTGAACTTTTGATCTTGGTAATAAAGCTAACTATTAGTGATCCAACGGGACATAGTCGTACACTTTTTATCCTTAATTTTTGCCTGGACCGCCCTTTCAAGTTTTCAGTCCCCTAGGATACCCTTTTTTGCCCAAGCCGCCCTTTCAGGTTTTCGAATTGTCGGTGTATAATCTTTTGTATATATTCCTAATTTTTTCCCGAACCCTTTTGGTTCGTCGGGATGCCCTTATTTTGCCTAGGTATGTCAACCTAGCGGGTCATTCTTTATACGTAGTATTTTTTTACTATGTATGCGTTCATAGGATGCGGGAAATCTATGTCGTCCATAGTGGTTAGCTTCATAGCACCGCCAGAGAATACTTTCTTGACAACAAATGACCCTTCATAAGTGGGAGCCAATTTGCCCCTGGGATTGCCTTGTGGTAAAATGATGCGCTTTATTACCAAGTCGCCAGCCTGATATACTCGAGGTTTGATCTTCTTATTGAATGCCTTGATCATACACTTTTGATACATTTGACCATGACAGACAACAGCCAATCTCTTCTCATCAATCAAATTCAGCTGATCTAATCTTTTCCGAACCCATTCATATTCGCCTAAACCCACTTCTTTCATAATACTCAGAGAAGGAATTTGAACTTCGACAGGCAGAACGGCTTCCATGCCATAGACTAAAGAGAAAGGGGTTGCCCCTGTTGATTTTCGAGCCAAGTACGGTAGCCATGAAGAGAAAATGGTAGCATCTCATGCCAGTCTTTATAGGTTACCAACATCTTTTGCAGAATCTTCTTTATGTTTTTATTGGCGGCTTCTACTGCTCCATTCATCTTAGGTCTGGATGGAGAAGAATTGTGGCGCTTGATTTTGAACTGTGCACAGAGTTCAGTAATCATGGCATTGTTGAGGTTGGTTCCATTATCGTTGATGTCGTACCAGTAGATGAGGTTATTCTTGATAAACCAGACTACAACATTCTTGGTAACTGATGCAAACGAATCAGCTTCGACCCATTTAGTAAAGTAGTAACTGGCGACGAGGATGAAACGATGCCCGTTAGAGGCAGTGGGTTTGATCTCTCCGATCATGTCAATGACCTAATTTTTTCCCGAACCCTTTTGGTTCGTCGGGATGCCCTTATTTTGCCTTGGTATGTCAACCTAGCGGGTCATTCTTTATGCGTAGTATTTTTTTACTATGTATGCGTTCAAAGGATGCGGGAAATCTATGTCGTCCATAGTGGTTAGCTTCATAGCACCGCCAAAGAATACTTTCTTGACAATAAATGGCCCTTCATAAGTGGGAGACAATTTGCCTCTGAGATTGCCTTGTGGTAAAATGATGCGCTTTATTACCAAGTCGCCAGCCTGATATACTCGAGGTTTGATCTTCTTATTGAATTCCTTGATCATACACTTTTGATACATTTGACCATGACAGACAACAGCCAATCTATTCTCATCAATCAAATTCAGCTGATCTAATCTTTTCCGAACCCATTCATATTCGCCTAAACCCACTTCTTTCATAATACTCAGAGAAGCAATTTGAACTTCAACAGGCAGAACAACTTCCATGCCATAGACTAAAGAGAAAGGGGTTGCCCCTGTTGATGTTCGAGCCAAGTACGGTAGCCATGAAGAGAAAATGGCAGCATCTCATGCCAGTCTTTATAGGTTACCAACATCTTTTGCACAATCTTCTTTATGTTTTTATTGGCGGCTTCTACTGCGCCATTCATCTTAGGTCTGGATGGAGAAGAATTGTTGCGCTTGATTTTGAACTGTGCACAGAGTTCAGTAATCATGGCATTGTTGAGGTTGGTTCCATTATCGCTGATGTCGTACCGGTAGATGAGGTTATTCTTGATAAACCAGACTACAACATTCTTGGTAACTGAGGCAAACGAATCAGCTTCGACCCATTTAGTAAAGTAGTCACTGGCGACGAGGATGAAACGATGCCCGTTAGAGGCAGTGGGTTTGATCTCTCTGATCATATGAATGCCCAATCATAAAATTCACAATCAGCATCATAGTCTTCAAGGGCATTAATCTCATGGTTACTAATGCGGAGAGGTGGTTTACCTATGCGATCACGTCAAATCTCCTTTTGAGCTTTGGAAGTGAAGCCCAATCCAAATTTGTCTGACTTGAAAGGGAAATCAGGAAGTTATCCCCAAATGGTACAACCTCCTTCTTTAATAACAACACAGGCATATTTGAGAGAAGCCATCCTTAGTGTATCTTTAGCAACTTAGGGAGTGTCAGGAATGGCTTTGGCAACAACAACCATGGGAGAGACCACTTCAAAGGCTTGATAAGAAGTTTCAATGAACTTGACATCCATTTTAACATATTTGAATGAATTTAGATGACTAATCATAAGCTCTTCTTCACCACATACGGTAACAATTTCCCCTTGACTGGATATTTCAAATTTTGATGTAGTGTGAAAGTCACCGCACCTGCCCCATGTATCCATGGACGTCCAAGCAGGCAAGAATAAGCAGGACGGATATCCATCACATAGAATGTTGAGTTGAAGACTTGAGACCCAACCTTTATAGGGAGATCAACCTCTCCATCGACCATCCTCTTAGAACCATCGAAAGCCCTTACTACAATGTCGCTAGGTTTCAACACCATTCCATCACAATATAGTCTATCCAAAGCTCCTTTAGGTAAGACATTGAGAGAAGATCCAGTATCCACTAATACATGTGCCATGGTAGTGCCCTTGCATTCTATGGAGAGATGGAGAGATTTTTTGTGATTCTTCCCCATCGGGGTCAAATCTGCATCAGAGAACCCTAAACCATTATTGGCAGTCAAGCTTGCTACACAGTTTTCAAATTGGTCGGCTGTAGTTTCTTGTGGGACATGTGCATTTTTCAAGAACTTTATCAGTGCTTGGGCATGCGCCTCGGAACATAGCAACAAAGACAACATAGAAATCTTCGAGGGTGTTTGCCCCAACTATTCCACTATCTTATAATCACTTTTTCTGATAATTTTTAGAATCTCCTCCATCTCTTAGGTAGATGGGTCCTCAATGGTAATATCTTTTGCGGGCGCCTTTGTCAGGGAAGGCTCAGTCATTTTTTCCTTTCCTCGAGTATCAATAACAAGTTTAACAACAATAATACGAATGGGTGTAGAAGTGTTTGTCGGAGGTGAAATTTATGGAGAGAAGATCCTCCCCGTCCTAATAACTTTACTTGATCCAGCAATTTTTGTAATGTCAGCAGTTTCAACTTCATCAAACCAGGAATCTTGTTTGATACCATGGTAATATACTTCCGCCCCATAATTCCAGGGCACAACCTTATCAGAAGAATAAGGGACTGGCCCCGGTGTGGTGATCATTAGTGGAGCTATTCTTAGTTCAATGGGAATCCTAATAGGACCTTTTGAGGTGATCCTAATATGTTTGTTTGAGATAGTAATGATGGACATGTCTTCCAATTCTTGAGATACACTTTGGGTCAAACTTTTCACAGATGGAGTTCTTTCAAATAGAATCTCATGGCTATCTATCAGGTGTTGGACACCTTTCTTCAGCCATTCACAACCATTAATTTGTTCAGCACATCAACAACAGTTTTCAAGGAAGCCAGGAAATACCCCGACTTTCAACAAACTCTCTTTAACAGTCTTCAAAGGAGTGGCCAAGTCATTTATGGAGGCAACAAAAGAGTTGTCTTCAATAGCATTGACACGGTTAACATGATTTGGCATGGGTGCGGTGATTACGTTGGGAGTTGGTGGAGGGTCGAATTCGATTGTCTTGTTATCAATTAGGTCTTGGATTTTATTCTATAGAGACCAACAATCATTGGTATCATGTCCAGGACTGTTTGAGTGATAAGCGCATTTAGAATTGGGGTTGTATTTTGGAGAAGCAGTGTTAGGGTTGGAATTAGGGTCTCGCAAGGTCACCAAAACAGCTTTCAATAGGTGTTGTAGAGCTTGAGATAGTTGCATACTGATTTTAGTAAAGTGTCTTCTTTGGACATCCGGTCTTTGTTGATTATTTTGTTGACGCGGTCGTTGAGTTCGAGTTGGATTGGAAATCAGTACATCCCCTACTGAATGTTGACGATCATTCTTAGCATGGCTTCTTGACCCATACACAACATTAGTCTCTTTTTTACCAATAAATGGTTTTTTCATAACATTTGAGGTGGAGGCCATGGGTATCTTCCCGCTTTTAATCCCACTTTCAACCCTCTCACCAGTATATATCAATTCAGTGAATCCGGATGATGAACTTCTAATTAGCAAGTTGAAAAATGGTCCGGTCAATGTTCCGATAAACATATCTACCAACTCTCTATCAGTTAAAGGTGGCTGCACCCTGCCAACCAAGTCTCTCCATTTTTTAGCGTATTCTTTGAAGCCTCATTTGATCCCATGGTCATTCCTTGCAATTGCACCCTAGTTGACGCAAGATCGACGTTATATTGATATTGGCGGTAAAAAGCAGTGGCCAAATCCTCCCAAGTATGGATGTTAGTCTCTTCCAATTGGTAAAACCACTCCAACTGCGTCCCAGATAGACTTTCTTGAAAAAAATGCACCCACGGTTTCTTATCAGCGGTATGCGGCTGAATTTTGCGGACATAAGATCTTAGGTGAAGCTTCAGACATGAGACACCATCGTATTTGGCAAAATCAGGGATTTTTAATTTGTGGGGAATGACTACCCCAGGAACCAAACCCAAGTCACCAAAGTCCAATCCAGGCACAACTTGGATTTCTACAGCCTTTAATTTATCTTCTAGTTGCTTATACTTGTCGTCGGCTGATGGATATTGCGCATCAAAATAATCTTCGCCGTCAGAGATTTTATTGTTTCCACCCCTAGCACGAGTGCTCCTAGCATCTTCATCTTGGTTCTCATCCTCCTCGGAGGAGTCTTCTTCAAATTGAACTTGTCGAATGGGGCCTTTGAATATCTTCCCCATGTTGATTATAGGTTTCTTCTTGATTTTCTTCTTCGTGACAAGAAGTGACATCATTTCTTGCTGCCCCTTTGCTAAGTTAAGAAGAGTTTCTTGAAACTGAGAGTTTTGAGTCTTCAAGTCCTTCACGGTTTGCTCGAGATCCATCTTATACTGAAATAAATAGTAGAAATATGAGGAAACCTGTGTCAGAAAACCTACTTACGGTATGATGCATGTTATGCGTATGCAATGCTTTCAAGGACCTTTAAGATTTAAATTTGCTTAAACAAAAAAGGAAACAAAAACATTAATTGTATTAATGAGTTCAAAGGTTACAAACTTCCTCTTGGGCTTATAATGAAAGAAAATAACAAAATAAAATTATACAACAAAGTACTCAGGTTTCCCATGGACGCTTCCTCTTTGGACTGGTGTAGGCATTCAAGTTCCTCTCCTTGTGGAGTTACCTTGTGAGCTCCAACATTTTCTTCTTGCTCGAGTAGAATTGGGCTTCAAAGGTGTCTCTCTCCCCCTTGAGTTAAATCCATGACCTTTGTAATTCCTTGAGAGTAGTAGGCATGTCAGGATAAAGAATGGTGTAAGGAGCATCTCCTTCGGCAATAGGCTCCATAATGATTGGTAGGATGGCTATATAAGGTATCATGAGGTTTTGAGCGCGATCTTGCAACCACTTGAGATAAGGTTCCAAAGGAATGGAATTCTTATGCCCCAAAGTTTTTCCATCAACCTTGTTCACCATGCCCCAAGCTCGTAAAAATATTTGACGATAACCTTGGACATCATTCTCATAGTCAAACACAATACCTTGGACAAGCACGTCGTGCAGACCATCCCTCCGAGCGTAACCAAATTGTCGTAGAGCCAAGCAAGGATTATAAGTGATACCTCCCATAATGCCAAGGAGTGAGACATTAGGGAATTCACCACAACGGTCAATAATGGTGACATCCTCCAAAGATCGAGAACACCAATGAATATCCAAATGCGAGAGTGACATCAACCATTGAGACCACTTCACACCTTATTCATTCTTCAAAGCAGACCGAGGAAGGTGCATAATAAACCCCTTAGCCAGAAAAGGAGTGCAACACATAAGAATTCCCCTTCTCTTCATGGTACGGGTGTGAAGAGAATGCAAAATGTCTCTGAGTAGGGTAGGCACCGGGTTACGAGATAGAAAGATTTTGACCGTATTCACATCTATAAGCTGGTCTGGATTGGGGAACATTACCACCCTGTATATTAGAAGAGCCAAAACTTCTTCAAAAGCATACAAATACAGAGCATCCCAAAATAGTTGAGCCTTCTCAAACAGAAACTTGGCTAGAAAACCTTTAACACCACTTCTAGTTTCCCAATTAGCCACAATGTCGGACCATTGCAAATGTAAGGCTAGAGTAATCTCCTCAGGTCTTGGGTCTTTCTTAATACCGGTGAAGGGTAATTGATTAAGAATAGGAACTCCCAATAGTTGAGAGAACTCCTCCATAGTAGGTACTAATTGGTAATCAGGAAATGTAAAACATTGATGCTTAGGGTCAAAGAATTGAAAAAGCACATGTACCATGTCTTCTTCAAAGTTTGAGGTAACCAAGTTGAGGAGTCGACCATACTTCTTGGTGAATAGAGAATTTCCAGGGACCCTCGTTGCTAACTCCTTGAGTTGAGGAGTTACTTTCACAAGGTTGATTCAGATGGTATTTCTATGAATGGAAGCCATATCCTACAAAACAGAACAAAGATAAATCTCTAGGTCTTTGAAATGGTTAGTGCAAATGTTATGGTAATGATGTCATGATGTTATGTACAAATAATCATATACAAGCAAAGGAAATAAACCCTTAGGTTTAGGCTTGCACGGGGTTCATAGGTAAGTAACCTCTTGAAGTTTAGTTGGTTCAACCTGTCCTAAAAAAATGATCAGGTTCTAGGGAATCTCAATATCATTGATCTTTCTTCCTCAGGCATAGTTTCAGCGCAAGCCTCTTTATCAGCGACCAAAATATCCTGGAAGTCCAATCTCAATGAGCATAGTATCGAGTATCAACTACCTTTGGACTGCACCAAAGCCGGCTATCTCACTACTTCCTAATGGCCAAGTTATTCAACTAAAGGTTCTAAGGTCAGTTAGTGCTTCATGACACCACACAACGGTCCCGTATTCTCCTCGATTCACCACAAGGGACACCGGTACCCAAAATGTGTCACACTAACATAGCTATTGCTTCAACCATATCAGTCCATACCGTACAGTCTCCACAATCTTTGCTATTTACCTAATAATGTTCCCAGATCCGGGTAGATGATCTATAAAAACCAAAACATAACCCATAATGTAAATCATACAAGTCAAACAATGAAAGTATTTTAAAGGTGATCTAATCTCTAAGGTAACTCCACTTTTAATAATCGTCCCCAGCAGAGTCGCCAGTTCTCTAATACGATGGGAGAACTGACATGAGTGTTTTGCGTTTGATCGCAATTGTTGCGGATAGCAAGAGTCGCCACCGACTTTTCTTTTATCCCAATAAAGGAAAGGGTGAAAAGAATAGGAAATACCTTTTGAGAATTTTCTTGAGTTCGGGGGGTAGGTTCTAAAAAGGGAATCTGTTAGCACCCTTTTCATCCGTAGTTATCTACGGGCTCTCAGTTGCTATCTCACTTTGAAATGCTTTGTTTGAAATGTGTTTGTGATGGTTTGAAAGTATTTTTTTTAAATAAGTGCCTTTGTTTATGTGAACTTTGTAATGATTCTCGTCTCTATAAGAATGTATACAAAGTGTTGACTTTTGAAAATATTTCATGGAAGGTGTTGGTGTGTTTGAAAGATGTTTTGAAAAGTTTTATGAGCAAGTAACTACGAACATTCTACCTACTCAAAAAGTCTTTGTTCTTTTCCTCCTCCTTTAGATAGCGTTATCTTGCCATTAGTTGGTAAGAAACCATATCATTGGATTTAAAGGGCCAGACGTGGGTCATCGTACAATCATAGAAGGAAACATTGCAGGATAACTTAGAAATTTATCGTGAGGTTCTAAGATCATTTACCGAAGGCAACATCTAAGGGTCATCGAGGGACTACGATCTTGTATTCGAGAGTTTTTGCTAAAGTACCCCACATTCGAGGGACATGACTATTTTGTTCTAAGACAACAAGCGTGTGTTAACCTTAGAGGTGCAAGTGTGAAAAGTATTTTGATTGCATGCATTTTGTCTTTGAAATTAAGGTTTTCTCTTTGTTAATTTTATATCTTGCAATACAAACCCTAATTACTAGCAATAATATTGAAAGCGATAAATTGCGGGAATTTAAAGTTCTACGCTATTACAATACTTTTGGGGATGGGGATACAAATTTACAAATAGGGATGAAAGTAATTAAAACCTAATTACTATTACAACCAAATTGAATAATGCAAAATAATAAAATGTACAAGAATATAAAGATAATGTAAAAGAAAATGTTTTTATGAGTTTTTTGGTAGAAGAGGTTTTATGGTTAACCTAATTAAACTAATAAAAAGAAAGAAAATAAATAATTAATCTAAGTTGATTTAATAAAACTAAACTTTAAAGGAATTAAATTAGTTAAGAAAACAATTTTTAGGTGTTTTTTTTATGTTTAAGAAAATAAAATTAAAAAATAGAAATAAAAGATAATTAGCCTAAATATTTAATAAAATGTTTTTGGTTTTTTTTATTAAAAATAATAATAATAATAATAATAATAATAATAATAATAATAATAATGATAATAATAATAAAAATAAGAAAGAAAAGGAAAATAAAATAAAAATATTAAAAATTAAGTCAGGGGGTTTGAAAATGATTTAGGAGGTAAGTAAACAAAACAGTTTGGTTTTAGGCCCAAAAATGCTTTTTTGTACAAGTCAGAAAATAAAAACAAAATAAAATGGGTTGCGTATGATTTAGCATTCAGGGGTGTGAGGGAAAGTAAGAAGGCAAGGCCCAATTGCTGAAAAGCCCATGCGATGCAAAGTGAAACAAGAAATATGTGAAAAAAAACAAAAGGTGTCACTGGGGCTCGAACCCAGGACCCTTATCATCAATGCCTTACGCGCGCTCCTCCTGCCACTGGGGTGGCTGTTTCATCCATTAGTAATACAATAATCAATAAACTTAAAATAAAACATGTCCATGGTTGTACTTCATCTTCAACCTTGCGCCATAACCAGAGCTTTGTAACTTTCTTATTTCTCAACCATTTCAGAAATTATAAACATAAAACTTGTTGGAAATTTCACCATGATTCCAAATATGTAAATAACTAAAACAATAGATCAAATATGAGCACAAATTTTAAATGGTATCAAATTTGACCTAACGTTTTCAGAAAGTTCAACTCTAAAATTCTTACTACTCAGGCAACATAAATGAATTCTAAGGACATGGTCAGTTTCAGAGCTATGATGTCTACATTTTATCTTTGAAAATGGAAAGCTAACAATGTCTATATGAAGAGTTCAAAAGTCAGAAAACTTACATTGAAAATGAAATTCGTGTTTTGAGTTTGAGCTTGTTTCAAGATGCTGCAATGATCAGGTTAGCTTCCTTGGACCTCTAGGAAGCTAATGCAATGCTTAACTTGAGTTGATAGTGGCTGAAATAGTCTGGAGAAGTCCAACTACAATGCTCTATTTTTGAGTTTGGACAATGGTGAAAATGGAGTTACAGTTAGGAAACAGGGATTGGGATGAGTTTTATTTGATGTATGGAAGCTTTTAGATTGATTTTAAGGGAAAACGCACGAGTGGATTTTGTGTTTGGATTTCAAAGTCAGAAATGATAAGTTTTTGTGCTTGTGTTGTAATTTCTGATTTGAGAGAGAATGAGGGAGTTTTCAGGCTTCAACTCTTGTGTCCTAAGTTGCATAATAGTGTCTCAATTTATAGTATAAGGTTTGAAGGCTTGGAGAGGTCAGAAACAAAAGTTCACATGTTATGGATTTTTGCCTTGTTTTTGAAGCAACGTGAAAAATATAGTTTTAATGCATAGTAGAAGCATGGTCTGAGTAGTTAGAGGCTCTAGACAAGTTTCTTATGGCTTTGAGATTGTGTGTGATCAGAAGGAACAAGTGAAAAGCTCAAGGAGAGTGGACTTTGTGATTAAATCCACTTTACTAGAATGACAATGTTACTTTGTACCATTAATGGAAATGCAACTTGGATAAGAGCTCAAATGTTTGGACAATGGATCAAATGTTCATCAAGAAAATGACATATAATTCAAGTTTATGAGGCCATCTTCATCTCTTCGAAACTTCTAGCTCAAGCATGATCTCTTCAATTTCTTGGAAATTTTGGAAAGCTTGAATCATCCTATACAACCTTCATGTTGACCATTTTGACAAAATCATCCTGGAGCTTGGTGAAAATTGGCCAAGAAGTTAGGTAAAAAATCTGCCTAAACTAGGTCAAATTTTCACTAAGTGTTTTTTAGAAAAAGTACATGACTTCATGAATTTATAACTCAAAGTACAAGAACTTATAGGACTTGATCAGTAAAGAAAAGTTGTAGATGTCATCAAGATCTACAATTTTCATGTTGAAAGTTTTCTTTGAATCATTTTGCATCTTGGTGAAAAAATGTCATGAAGTAGTGAAATTATCATACTTAAAACACTTAGAAATTTTTCTAAGTCTTGAAAAGTTTTACTTTTCAAATTGACTTTTGAATTTTTTTTATTTCTTGATGATAAATCTTCATATTTTGAATTTCTTTATGAAATGTGATCTTTGAAATCAAATCTTGATCAAAAAGTCAAAGTTTGACTTTTTGTGCATCAGTTGACTTTTCATCAATTGATCAAATTTTAACTATCAATCTATTGATCTTGAGAAATGATTTGAGACATTAAATTAGGTAAACATGTTGTGTTTGAATTCTTTATATCATGCTTCAAGCCATTAAGTCATGTACTAGGTCCAAAAATTGATCAGCCAATTACAGCCAAAACCCTAATTTTGACCATTTTGCCCCATTGGTAAATTGAGTGCTTTTATTGAGGAATTTTGATCAATTGATGAATATGACTTCAAAATATTGATGTGGATCAAAAATCTTGAATTGAGACTGTATTTTGACCATAATTGACTTTTTACACAATATAGTTGATTTTCAGTCATCTGGTCAATTGACTGAGCAAATTTGTGATTCAAGACTTGAAACTTGACATGAGTATTCTTGAAGGTCTATAATGATCCGTGAAAGTAATTTGAGGCATTAGAAGTCCAATTATCCTTATAAACATCAAAACCATAATCCGAGGCATCAATGTTTAGGAGATGGTTTGACCTAGCCAACACTTGTGCAAACTTGAACTTTTGGAGATCTTGTGAGAAATATCTTGAGAAAGGAGAGGGAAAATTTTAGGGTACAACACCTTTGAAACTCAGCTCTATGGTAGTGAAAAGAAAGTAATGGAGCTGATAAAATGACTCCACGAAGAACAAAGCCTTAATGCATATGTCAACACAAAGAGGAAGCGCCCATGGGAGACTTGAATTCATATTTTGTTTCTTTATAACTCTTCTTGTTATCATTATAAGCCTAGAAAGTAATTATAATTTGAGCTTGTTACTAAAATTTCTTTGGTTTCCTTTTGTTTAAACAAATTTAAATCCCGCAAAGGTCCTTGAAAACATTGCATTTGCATCTATATAACATGCATATCATCACATAACATGTACTTTCTAGACAAGTTTTCTCATCTTCTCGCTATTTATTTCAGTAAAAGATAGCACTCGAACAAACTGTGAAAGAACTTCAAGCTCAGAACACTCAGTTTCAGAAAATGTTCTTGGACTTAGCTAAGGATCAAGACAATTTGAAGACCCTAGTCACAAAGGGGAATAAGAAGAAGACTAAAAAGCCAACAGTTTTTCTTAATATGGTCAAAAGATTCAAGGGTCAGGTCAGAAGGGCCCTAGATTTTAAAGTCTCGTTAAATGAATATGATAACCAAGAGAAAGATGATGAGAGTGTGAAAGCTGAAGAGAATAACAACCTTGGTTCTGTCCAAGATTTTGATAAAGACTATTCTGCTGAACAATATCCTCCCGCTGATGACAGATACAAGCAGCTCAAAGATCGACTTAATGCTATGGAGATACAGAAAGTGCCTGGGCTGGATTTTAAAGAGTTAGGTCTTATTTAGGGGGTTGTTATCCCTCACAAGTTCAAGGTTCCTACTTTTTTCAAATATGATGGTGTGTCCTATCAAAAGTTGCATCCGCAGTCTTATTTTTGGAAGATCCAACCCCATACTACTGACAGAAAGTTATGGGTTCACTTCTTTCAAGAGAGTTTATCCGGGACACAACTTGAATGGTTCTATCAGCTAGAGGGAACCAACATCCACACTTGGGAAGACCTGGCTACTGCTTTTTACAAGCAGTATCAATATAATGCTAACCTTGCACGAACTCGCGTGCAACTACAAAGTATTATTATGGATTTGAATGAAGGGTTTAAAGAGTATGCCCAAAAGTTGAGAGATCTGGATGGAAGAGTGCAACCTCCCTTATCTGATAGGGAGCTGATTTGACATGTTCATGGGAAATCTGACAAGTCCTTTCTTTAACCATCTGATTGGAAGTTCCTCATCTGGTTTTACCGATCTAATTCTAAATGGGGAACATGTCGAAAGTGGTATCAAGAGTAGAAAGATTCAGGTGGCTGCATCTTCAAGTGCTATAAAGAAGACATTTAGAGGAAAGAAAGAAGTTAATATTGTTTATGGCCAGAAGGGTCGTGTTAGAAGTGACCGCAATCAGTCTGCAGGAGCAGGGCTAATCTCTAATCCTGCACCTGTTCAACAACAACAATAACAACAGGGAAATCATCATAGGTCAGACACACTGAGAAGACACTTTACTAAGATCAGTATGCCATTGTCTCAAGCATTAAAACATTTACTGAAAGTGGAGCTGATTACATTAATGGAATCTCCTCAGAATCCAAACACCTTTTCTCCTTGCTATAATCCAAATGTGAAATGTGCCTACCATTCCAACAGTCCTGGGCACAACACCAATAACTACTAGGCCTTGAAGAACATAATTCAAGACATGATTGACAATAAAAGAGATTGAGTTTGACCCTCCGGAGACTCCGAATGTAATTACCGCACCAATGTCGAAGCATGACAAAGGCATAAGTGCTATTGATGATGTTATTTATGTTGAAACTATAAGTGAATTTGTTACTCACCTCCCAATTATCAAGAAGAATCTGTTGCAGGCCGATTTATTCCCGAGTTTCATTGAAAGATGTTACCGCTGTGCAGTCCAACCCAATGGCTACAAGTTACTGAAGGAAGGTGTTCAGCGTCTAATGGACAATCACCTAATTCTGGTTGAGAAGATTTCGTCTGTTGAGAATTTGTTGCAAGACTTAGAGCTGGAAGAGGTGTTCATAATTTCTGGAACTCCAACCAGGATCACTTCCAAGGGTCCTGTAAGGATCCCTGCCAAACCCAAAGTTGCTCCTCTAACAATTACTGCACCTGGACCTATTCCATATTCTTCGGATAAAGCTATCCCATGGAACTATGGATCCAATGTCTATTACCATGGTGTCAAGCAAGAACTATCGACTACTGAATATGAATGTATTGAAGCTACTGATTCCAATATAGACAATATTGCTGGAATCAGTAAGGTTACTAGAAGAAGAAGGGTTCTCTCCCCAGAAATCTCTGCAAAGACTGTTGCTACACTAGTTAGAGTTACCGCTACCGAGTCAAATACTGAGGCTCGGGGCAAAGAGAAAATAATGGAGCCTGCCCAGACGGAGGCGCCTAAAGAAGTGGCAGTTGAAGATACCTATAGGCAAGAGTTGGAAGAGGTATTGAAAATTATTTGCAATAGTGATTGCAAAATTTTTGAACAGCTGGGGAAGACCCCATCTAAGATCTCCATGTTATCCCTGCTACTGTGTTCTGAAGCCCATGCACATGCTTTAGTGAAATTCTTAAAATCCGCTCAGGTGCCACAAGATATTTCTGCTGATCAATTTGAAAGTTATGTTGCTAGCTTAACGACTGACAATGGGTTAGGTTTTTGATGCCGACTTGACTCCTGAGGGAAGAAATGACAACAAGGCCCTGTATGTCTCCATTGAATGCAGGGGCACTACTCTGGCTCACGTATTGGTTGATACTGGTTCCTCGTTAAATGATATACCAAAAGGTGCTCTTGGCATACTAGATTACGAAGGGATTATACTGAAACATAGTGATATTATAGTCTGAGCCTTTGACGGTTCAAAGAGAATGGTACACAGAGAGGTGGATCTTCCGATCAAGGTAGGTTCACAGGTCTTCGAATCTACTTTCTATGTAATGGATATTCGACCAGCTTATTCTTGCTTACTAGGATGCCCCTGGATCCATGGGGCAAGAGCTGTTACTTCCATCCTACACCATTAGCTGAAGTATCCCGTGAACAGAAAGGTTGTTACAGTCTGCGATGAACAAAAATATATGGTTAGTCACCTGAAATCATTTAGATATGTTGAGATGGACGACGAATTCATTGAGACTCCCTGTCAGACTTTTGAAGTTATCCCACCAACTGCTACTAAAGACGTTTCTTCCATTCCCAAGGTTACCAGGGTTCCTCCCAGAATGGCTTCTTTGAAGGATACTAGAGATGTTGTAGAAGAAGGTGGCTGTACTACTTGGGGTCAACTTCCTGATATTATGTATAAATATGACAAATTTGGTTTGAGTTTCACTGAAGAGGCTCAGAAGGCTGTTCGTCGTGCTCGGGCTGGAAGACCACCATTCTGCATCAGCAACGATGGAGTCAACGCCATAGAAGATGCTGACAGTGACTATGACCTTGACAGCTGGATCTTTCCCACCATCGACAATAGGCTCAGCAACTGGAAGACCGAAGACATTATTTCAATCTCATTTAGTCAGGAGTAATTGCTACTTTTTGTTTTTATCGCTTTCTAAGTTTTGGTTATGTAACTTTTGAATAATGACTTTAAGCCTTGTGCCTTACCCGGGGCACAATGGTTCATTTGTTAGGGTTGTCCATTCATAAACATATTTTCATTTAATAAAACATTGGACGTTTTGCATTCAAAATTTGTGCTCTTTGTCTTTCTTTTATTTTTATTACTTTCAAATAGCTATGTGTTCTTACACACGTCCACACAATAAATTGCAGATCCACATCCACTTTGGATCCCGTTGATAAAGATTCTTCTATTTCCACTTATGACTTTGAAAATCCAATCTAACAAGCCAAGGGTGAAGGTGAGGAAGATTGTGAAATACCTGGAGAGCTTTCCAGACTATTAGTGCAAGAAGAAAAGGCTATACAACCGAATGAAGAGTTGGTTGAGGTTGTAAACTTGGGTACTGAAGCATCCAGGAATGAAGTTAAGATGGGTGCCAACCTAGAAGACGACGTCAAGAACATATTAATTTATATGTTGCATTACTATGTTGAGATCTTCGCTTGGTCGTACGAAGACATGACAGGGGTTAATACTAATATTGTGGTTCATCGTCTGCCGATGAAAGAGGGTTGTTCTCTAATAAAGCAAAACATTTGTCGCATGCATCCCGAGATGTCAGAGAAGATCAAGGTTGCGGTTTTGAAGCAATTCAACGTAGGTTTCTTAGATGTTACATCATATCCTCAATGGGTTGCAAATGTGGTTCTAGTACCAAAGAAAGACGACAAGGTACATATGTGTGTAGATTACAGGGATTTGAACATGGAAAGCCCCAAAGATGACTTCCCACTTCCTTATATTGATGTTCTGGTCGACAACACCGCTCAACACAAGGTATTATCCTTCATGGACGATTTCTTAGGTTATAATCAGATTAAGATGGAGCCTGAAGACATGGATAAAACTACCTTCGTCATATAGTGGGGCACTTTGTGTTACAAGGTTATGCCTTTTGGGCTGAAGAACGTCGGCGCCACATATCAGCGTGCCATGGTAGCTTTGTTCCATGACACGATCCATCACGAGATAGAGGTTTATGTCGATGAAATGATAGCCAGGTCCCAGACTAAAGAAGAACATCTTGACCATCTACACAAACTATTTGAGAGACTAGTGAAGTACAAGTTAAGGTTAAACCCAAACTAGTGCACCTTAGGGGTGAGATCCGGTAAAATCCTGGGTTTCGTTGTCAGTGGTAAAGGTATTGAAGTTGATCCTGCCAAAGTCAAAGAAATTCAAGAAATGCCTGCTCCCCGTATTGAGAAGGAAGTCAGAGGTTTCTTGGGACGACTGAATTACATTTCCGGATTCATTTCTCATTTGACTGCTACTTGTGAGCTGATCTTTAAATTTATGAAGAAAGATCAGGTAGTAAAATGAAACGATGATTTCCAGATAGCCTTTTACAAGATTAAGGAGTATCTCCAAGAACCTCCAATTCAGATTCCACCATTCGAAGGAAGACCTTTGACCATGTACTTAACAGTGTTGGAGAATTCAATGGGGGTGTGTACTGGGCCTGCATAACGAGTCGGGTCGAAGAGAGCATGCGATATACTACCTTATAAAAAAGTTTACCGACTGTGAAACAAGATACTCACTACTCGAGAAAACTTGTTGCGCTTTGACATGGGCTGCTCACCGACTAAGACAATATATGTTGATCCATAATACTTTATTGATCTCTAAAATGGATCCCATCAAATACATATTCAAAAAACCCGCTCTCTCCAGAAGGATAGCCAGATGGCAAATGGTCTTGACAGAATACGAAATTTGATACACCACTCAGAAAGAAATCAAAGGAAGTGTACTGGAACATCATTTGTCTCATCAAGCTATAGACAACTACCCGTCTATGAATTTCGAGTTCCTAGACGAGAATATCATGCCAGTTACAGATAGTGAAGAACATGGACCGTATGAAGGACCTGAGCCAGGATCCCGATGGACTATGATTTTCGATGGAGCTTCCAACGCACTTGGTAATGGAGTTGTTATTGTGATCATCTCCTCTAAGGGTTGCCATACGCCCTTCACCGCCAGACTTTGCTTTGAATGTACCAATAACATGGCCGAATACGAAGTGTGCATCATAAGCATCAAAGATGCTATTGATCTAAGAATCAAATTCTTAAGCGTATACGGGGACTCAGCCCTTGTAATCAGTTTGATAAAGGGAGAATGGGATACTAAACATCCAAATATCATTCCTTATAGAGAGCATGTGCTGACCTTAATTCCATACTTCGAGGAGATCACTTTTTAGCACATCCCACGAGAAGAGAACCAGTTGGCATATGCATTGGCAACAATGTCGTCTATGTTCAAAGTCAGATGGGACAATGAGGCTCCTTGAATTACCATTGAGAGACTAGATGAACTGGCACACTGTTACGAAGTTGATATTGACGGAGTAGAAAAGAAGCCTTGGTTTCATGAAGTGAAAAGATACCTCGAGGCCCAAGAATATCTCGAGGGGACATCTGTTAATGATAAGAAATTCCTACGGAGGTTCTCTGTTAAGTTCTTCCTGAGCAACAAAATTTTGAACAAGCGCAACTATGATTCATCTCTGCTTTGTTATGTGGACAAGAAGGAAGCTGAGAAGATTATGGAAGATATGCACGAAGGTATCTTTGATAAGCATTCCACTGGGCATACTTTGGCTAAGAAGATTCTGAGAGCGGGTTACTATTGGTCGACTATGGAAACTGATTGCCATCACCATTCAAGAACTTGTCATAAATGCCAGATCTATGCTGACAAAGTACATGTGCCTATGGTTCCTCCAAATGTCTTGACTGCTCCTTGGCCATTTGAAATTTGGGTCATTGTTATGATTGTATAGATCAAGCCTACTGCTTCTAATAAGCATTGTTTCATCCTCATTGCCATCGATTACTTCATGAAGTGGGTTGAAACAGCCTCGTTTGCCTATGTTACCAAGAATGTTGTGGCTTAGTTCATCAAGCATAAACTTATTTGTCAGTATGGCATCCCCGAGTGAATTATCACGGACAATGGTACCAATCTCAACAACGTTATGATCATGTAATTCTGCATGTAGTTTAATATCAAACACCACAACTGTTCTCTGTATCGACCAAAGATGAATGGAGCAGTGGAAGCCGCCAATAAGAACATCAAGAAGATTATATAGAAGATGAAAATGACATATAATGACTAGCATGAGATGTTACCATTCGCTCTTCATGGCTACCACACTTCCCTACGAACATCGACTGGGGCAACCCCATTTTCTCTAGTCTACGATATGGAATCTTTCCTACCTGTTGAAGTTCAGATTCCTTCTCTAAGGATTATGAAAGATGCAAACTTAGAAAAAGACGAATGGATTCAGACTAGGTTGGACCAGTTGAATTTTATTGACGAGAAGAGGCTTGCGGCTGGGTGTCATGGCTAGATGCACCAGAAGCACATGATCAAAGCTTTCAACAAAAAGGTCAAGCATCAGATATATCAGGCTGGTGACTTAGTAATAAAGTGCATCATCCTACCGCAAGGTGATCCTAGGGGCAAATGGACTCCCACCTATGAAGGGCCATTTGTAGTCAAGAAGATATTTTCTGGCGGTGCTATGATACTTACACCATGGACGATGAAGACTTTCCGCACCCTATGAACGCAAACATAGTCAAAAGATACTACACATGAAAGAGACCCACTAGGTTGACTGGCCTAGACAAAAATAAGGGCATCCTGGTGAACCAAAAGAGTTCGGGAAAAATCAGGGCTATATATAAATATTGTACACCCGGTAAGTTGAAAACCTGAAAAGGCGGCTTGGGTAAAAAATGGTATCCCGGTGGACTGAAAACCCAAAAGGGCAGTCCAGGAAAAAGTTAGGGATTAAAGCATGCGACTACGTCCCGTTGGATCATTTACTTACAATAAGCTTTATTACCAACATCAAGTTCAAATGGTACAGATCAATTCAGTCAACTTCTTCCGATAGCGAGGGATGAGATGCTCGAAGACATAAAGACAATAGTAGAGTTGAAACTCGATGGGGTCGTTTACACATATCTATATGTTTTGTTTTTACTCTTTTCATTTCATGACAATTTTATCTTACTAGGATTTTTGTCTCTATGTACAAAACTGTTTGTTATATAGGCAAATTATCAATACAAATGTCATTTCAAAATTCAAATTTGTTTTTACTTTTTCTGTTTTGTTTGCGAAAACGTCCAATGACTAAATTGAATGAACATATGCATATGAACATGATTGCTGTTAACAAATATATGCATAAAAACAAGAATAAGCATTTACTCAAGACTCTAGGAGTTGGGATAATGTTCAAGTCGTACACAAATATCCATAGAGAAATCCTCACGCAGCAACCTCCATGGGATTGTCCCCACAGAGTTACCTTCACAAGCTCATCCCCGACGGATGTACATAGCATCCCCAAGTCTAATATGCTTTTAAGATAGAAATTGGGGCATCCTCCAGCAGTTAACATGACCATACTCCCCAGCAGATCCCCCTAGCAGATAAAGGATTCTAATCATTTCTCTAACATGCGACAGAAACTTCCCCAGCATAGTTCATAAGAATCTAATTCCCCAGTTGAGTTAATTTTTCCAACACTATACAATCCCCCGCAAAGTTCTCTTCTCCAGCAGGGCTCATTTCCTCGGTTAAGTATAATCCTCCAGCAAGGTTTATTTCCCCAACGAAATTCAATTCCCTGAGTAGAGTTCATTCCTCTGACTACTGCAAATCACCGGCAAAATTCCATTTTCCATTAAACTGTATCCAGGTTTCTATCTCCGCGAGTTGTTGCGGAATCTAAAATCGAGCCAGACATCATTTAACTTTGTCCTCCCCTGGAAGAGTTAACGTCCATATCGGAAACACAGTCATACAACACCTCTAAATGTTTTTCATCTCTTTTATCCCCGGCCAGAGTATATAAGAACTAAAATCCCCAGTAGAGCGATGAACGACCAATGTTCCTGAACTCTTCTATCCCCAAGCAGAGGTCAAACATTCCCAGCGAAGTATCCTCAAAATAGAAAGTTGGAATCCCCAACAGAGATATTCTAAACAAGATTGAAGATTCACATTCTTCATCCCTAGCGGAAGTCATGGATTTATTTTCCCCATCTAAGATGTTACACAAAGCTACTGATACGCCTCAACGACATCTTGCATCCATACATCATTTACAAGCATCATAACATATGCATACGAGACGTATATAACACACTCTCATGTACTTTGAGAACATCATTACACAATGCATTACATACATCATGACATTGCATAAAGACTAACTTTATTCTTCAGGTAAAAGTCTATAAACAAACGAATATCATCAACAATTCTCAAACAGGTCACTGATTAATTCCCGAAACAAGATGTGGAACTATCTGTATGACCATGTCCAAGATTAAATTCCCAAAACATGACGGGGCAACTATCTGTATGACCAGGCAGTATGAATTCTCGAAATAAGATGAGGAAACTATTTGTATGACCGAACAAAGATTAATTCCCGAAACAAGAAGGGGAAACTATCTTTATAACCAAGCAAAGATTAACTCCTGAAACAGGACGAGAAAACTATCAACATGGCTAGGTGGTATGAACTCCCGAAACAGGACAGGTTTACCAACAAAAAACAGATTGTAGATCGATTCCCAAAATAGGACGGGGCGACTATCTACATGACAAGAACTTCCCTTAGAGACTGAATTCTAATAAGCATTTCACCTAGAGACTAAATATGACAAGAAACTACTTAAGCACCTTCCCCGTAGGGTCTTTCTGGAAAACATTCTTCAGATACAGTCGAGCGTAGGCTCATTCTGATACTTTTATCAACATTTAATTTGGATGGCATCTATAATCCCATCTACAACGACATTCCTTCACCTATTAGAATGGTATCCTTAAGCTCATTCAAGCAATATTATCAACCAACAGCATTACCTCCTGCACATGCGAGTTCAAATTTCTGGGCACTTAGGTGTTCAATCTTATTCTACCTTCAGATCACAAATGGAAGACATGCCAATCTATCTCTTCAAGTTTAAGAAGATTGAACAGGTGCAACAATTGTACCCTGAAATTTTCCCTGTCATCTTATTCAAGACATTTTCCTAGGTTTCTCAAATGCTCAAGGTTGCCCAAAAATTGATCAGACAAATTCTCCTCCTAAGCAATGGGTCCACAACTTGGGTTTCATATTTCACAAGGAAACTTGAGTTTCTAAGGTCTAAAATGGAGTTCATGGTCTCTTATAGGTCTCTAAGAACTCATTTAATGGCTCAGATGACTGAAAATTAACTGTATTGGACAAAAAGTCAACTGTGGTCAACATACAGTCAAACTTTAAGATTTTTGGTCAAGATCAAGATTTTAAAATCACATTCATCATTTGATCAAGGGTTGGGCCAATACATTCATCACAATCACATTTCATAATTTTGAAGAAAATTCAATTCTCTACAACTTTGTCTCTTTAATCTCAAGTCAAAGAAAATGCTTCATTTGAGAGATATGGGCCAATACATTATAGGTCATTCCAAAAGTCAACAAAAAAACACTTTTTGTCAAGGTAACTTACATCAAGATAAACTCTTCAAATGCAAAAATGATAAACATAGGGATTGAGTAGGACATCTTGAGATTTCCAAAAAGTCAAAGATCACCTTAAAAAGATGAAAATTGAGGGAGTTATGACCAGTGCAAGTTGGGATATTTTGAGCAAGTGCATGAAGTTCAAATTAAGCAAATTTGATATTTTGGACTATTGGGCCATTGTTTAAGAATCCAAGCATGTATTACACTCCTTGTACACCTAAAATATTGTTCATGTACCCCATGGTATATTTTATTTTAATAATTTTTTATTTATTCATTATTAATTCAAAAATAAATAAGATAAAATACAAGGCTTCTTACACAAAGTCCAAGCCCATTTTATCTTTGACCTAATTCATGTTATATAATCTCCATTCTTCATGCAAGCAAGGCACAAAACCCTTATATCAAGAAGCTTGTACAAAGTCTAAATTTTTCAAGAACCCTAAACAACTTGAAACCCTATTCATAGTCCCTTTCACTCCAAGCTAGCCAGTCCATTCACTTCCCGGGACGTAGGGGGGGTAAGGATGGATCGATTTCCATGGTCAAAAGGGGATAAAATCACATGAATATGCCTCACCGGTTTCATCATTGCATGTATTTCATATTTGTTGTTTCATGATGTTTTTATGCATACTAATGTTATTAATATGTTCATGAGGTTTGATAGTGCACGATGGAACCATCGTGGAGGTCCCATGCTGGCCAAATCGTGATATGCCATATTTGCACCGACCCACCTCGTTTTCGTTATACCTCCCAAACTGTTGATTTTCAGTCCAAGATAACCATCCCATTGAACTTACAATCCTCGATTTAAGGGGTAGGGTACCTTTGGTTTGCTAAGATATTTTATTTTGCAGGGGAAAAGAAATCTTTTCACTGAAGAAGACGACCGGAGCTAGGGCTCCGGTGTCTCTCTGGTCCAGGATTTTTTCTAAATATTTATTTTATTTGTTTCATTAAAGTGAACAGATATATTACTGCCCCAGCAGTTGAAACGCGCACTAAGGCATTACCCTATCAAGGCGTGGATTCGATCCTTGCCTTTTGCTATTTTTTTCATAATTTTTCATATTTTACAGGATTGAATACAAAGCGCGTTGGCTTCTATCCTTTGATACAGGCGAGCACCTGGCCTGGTGATGAAGGTGCTGATTGAAAGGGTGAAGGATGTGGGTTTAACATCCAACCCTAGTAACTTTTTTTAAAAGCCTTATTTTCTTACTATTTTCACTTATAGACCCTAAATTCACCAAACTAAAACCATTTTTAATTAATTAATTTTGTCACAAACCCTAATCAAAATTAGGGTTTAGTTTTTGTTTAATTAACAAACTTTTTTTTTAAATTAAAATTAATCAAGTTTTTTAGGTTTTAATTAATTAAAATGAATTTAGGTTTTAGGTTAATCATCAAATATTTTATCAAAATTTTTTTCCAAGAAAACAACTCCCTCCTCCTTTAGCTTTCTTATTTTACGTTTTTGCATAGTTTGTTATTCTCGCGTTTATTTCAATTGTTGTAACTGCCTATGGTTTGTAATAGTAATTAGGGTTTCTATTTCCCGGCATTTTTATTGCTTGTACCCCCATTCTCGAAGCCCTATAATAGCGTAGATTTTTTCTTTCCGCGCTTTACCACTTTCTTTATTATTCTGTTTACTGCTTAGTAAATAGGCCTTGTATGGGAAGATAAAAAAATTGTTAGCTAACCCTAATTTCATAGATTAAAATAACTAAATATAACACACTTTGCACACTTGCACCTCTAGGGTATCCTCTCTTGTTGCCTTGCGAATATCAATCATGTCCCTCGAACGTGGGGACGCTTTAGCACAGTCCCTCGATTAAAAAGACCGTAGTCCCTCGATGACACTTTCAAATGTTGCTTTCGGTAAACGATCTAGTACCTTAATGATAAATTGTTAAAGCATCCCTACAAGTTGCCTTCGATGACTGTACAATGACCCACGCCCATCCCTTCACATCCAATGATAGGGCTTCCTACTAACTAATGGTAGGGTAGCACTATCTAAAGGAGGAGGAAAAGAACAATAAATACCTTGAGTAGGTAGAACGCTCGTAGTCGCTTGCTCACAAACATTTCAAAAAAAAACATCTTTCACAATCTCACTTTCAAAAAATACTTTCAAAACAAACACTTTGTACGCGTTCTCAAAAACAGATATGAGAATCATTACAAAGTTTGCCTTACTATTGCCATTTTCAAAATATTTTTTCTAACACACATTCACAAAGCATTTTCAAAACAAAGTGAGCTAGCGATTAAGAGCCCTTTGATAACTACAGATGAAAAGGATGTTAACAACTTCCCTTTTCATAACCTACCCCCCGAACTCAAAACCACGAAGGTCTTTCCTGTTCTTTTCACACTTTCCTTATTGGATAAAAGAAAAGCCGGTGGTGACTCTTGCTATCCACAATATTTGCGATAAAATGCAAAAATAGTTAGTTCTCCCACCGTATTACACTTGTCCATTGCACCAGAAAGTAAATTCCCTGAATCTCACCCAGAGTTAGAGTATGATGCCTGCTCTGATACCAATTGAAATTCTGGCTATCAAATCCTGAATGTCCCAAGAGATGTCGAGACACCGTATCTGACTTCACACGCAAAAACAAGATGTATAGACAAAAGAAATAGTGTTGAAAGTAAATAACACAAGTTATGTTTACCCACTTCGTAGCAACCTTCCTACTCTGGAGACTACCAAGCCAATGACGAAATTAACTAGATAGTATCAATTTGTAGACCTCACAACAAACATCCCAGTTTACAGCCTATGCACTTAATCACTACCCTTTGCTTAACTTCTACCTAAGACACACCTAGGTATAAGACCCTCCTGAAATCCCTCTTCAATTACACTCAACAATTGAATCAACTCTAAAAACAAGAAGAGAACAAAAATTAGAAGAAACTTCCAAAACATGCAAGACTCAATGCTTAAAAGCTTATGAGAATTGACACAAAAATTTTCAATGCTTAAAAGATTATGAACATCTAACAGAGAACTTACAACCCAACAATAAGGATTCTAAAACCCTAACACAAATACACATGTAAGTTTCACATAATACTAGGTATACACCAGTCTATTTATAACTTTATTCTGGACTGGCATAGGCTTCAAAACCGCAGCAGTGAGGCTGCACAAAATCTACAAAATCTTCTCCAAGAAAATAAGTCTTCAATCATTAATTTCGTAAAATGTCTCCATATTTAGAAACTAATCAAATCTTCGAAAACTAACATTAAATATTATGATTTGTCAATCTTGGACGCCACATAAGCTAACTGAATATTCCCTTAATATTCAATAGCTAACAAATCATCTGAACCATAACTGTCAGTTGCTGCAGACGCGGTGTCCTATCTCCTTATTGGTACATCTTACTCGATGTTGAAAACTGAAAGTTGGAAAATCTTGTTTAACATGTTGCGGTCATATTGGTTTACCAAATGTATGTCAATCATAATTTCAGAGAAATAACAATCAAGCATCAAGAAACCATGTGGAATAACATGGAAATATCCTTCAAGATCTTAAGGATGCAACTTGGTCAAGTATTTAACCAATTAACATTAAAACTGAGATCTAGTTGGGATTTCTATAGAAATATGTTAGATAGCCTTAGAGATAAGGAAATTGAAAGAGAAGTCTAAGAGGAATGAGAGGTAATCGATGAAGGAAGAGTTGAAAAATATGAAGAAGAAGAAGAAGAAGAAGAAGAAAAATGCACACCATAAAATAAAATAAAAAGATCAATAACAGAAGAAGTGGGGGTGAAAAATATATGTGGGAAAAGAGAAAGAATGCAATATGAAGATTATATAGTTTTGGATGAAGCTCCAAATTCAATAATTCGTTTAGACGTAGATATCCAACAAGAAAATCTTCAACAAAAGAATATTCCTAATTCTAGCAAGAAGTTTGATGAAAGAGGAGAAATAGATGAAGTATTGGATGAGATTTATGTCTTGTTCGATAAGTTGAAGAGAACATGGAAGTAAAACCTTCAATTCCTCAAAGTAATGGAATTCCTACCAAATAAAAGGAAGAAGAAGGATGATGTATTTTTCGTGTCATATATGCCACCCTAATAAAAAATCGAAAGGTCAAGCTTTGGACCTTAAAGAAGCGCTTAATGGGAGGCAACCAATCATATACGTTTTTATTTCATTTTGCAATTTTAAATTTCATGTTATTTAAATTAATCATTTTTATTTTGTAGCGTGTCATATTAAGGAGCAGTATGACAAAGACTTGAGAAAGGGATTGAAAAAAGAAAGAGAGATTAAAAACTCTCTCTAATCCTAATATTTATCTCTAATCTCTTTGCACTTTCTAGTATTATTGTTGTTTAAAGAAATGGGTCCAAAACAAAGTCGCATCTCTCGAGCATCAACATCAATCAGATAAGGGCATAGTGGATCAAACAGAACCAAGACTTCAACAATACCATGATATGGGGGTGGGGGATGCTTCGCGACCATACCCGTAAGTTGTATGGAGGATTTTCCAAGTTCATTGGTTCTGCAGTGTTGAAGTTGCATAGCTCTCATAAGTGTTTGAGGGCCTAAAATTTGCTTTTGGAAAAGAATATACCAAGATTGAGTTATAGTCAAATAACAAAAATATTGTTGACAATCTTAATGGTAGAAATATTCATGTCAATAGTTGTAAAGGTCTGCTGTAACAAATCCGTAACATGATCTCTATTGATAAAGAGGTCTGTTTCTCCCACATTTACAGGGAAACCAACCAGTGTGCTGACGCTATGACAAAACTAAGTTTATATCATGATTCGGGACATATTGTTTATGAAGATTTTCCGAAAGAGTTACTTTCTTTGATTAGTAATGATGTCATTGGAGTTTCTTCCCGTATTTTTCTCTTAGGCTTACACCCTCCCTTGTAAAAAAAATTATTTCTACCAAAATTAAATTATTTTTTATTAATTTATTCTACCTAAATTAAAATAATCGTTTTCTTACTAATTTATTCTACATGAATTAATCAAATAAAATAATAATTAAAATAACTAAATTAGTATTTAATATTAGTGTTTTAAAAACGGGACCGATCATCAAACCAGTGAGAATAATATGTCAATAATTCATTGATTGAATCAATAAATCACTAGTCGAACCAGATGACTAAATTGATTTAAAACGGATAACTCGGTTGAATAAATCGGTCTTTATAACAAAATTATGTTGTTATTAAACTGGTCTAATCGAATGACTAAGTGTCTAATAAAAATAACAACACCTATACAATTTCAAAATATCATAATTTCACAATTTCATTCTTTAAATTTAAACTCTAAACATAATCATTACATTGTTTACCCTGAATATTGGTAAACAACCGCTAGTCTTTCGAATTATAGAAATTCTAGTAACTTACACGGTTGACTAAATTGATCATAGGACATGTGTTGTGTTTCGTTAGTTTATATTGTTCAAATGTTCATCTTTTCAAAAGTTATGGTTAATGTGTAAAGGACGGAAATTTTATGTAAAGTGACTATAAGAAAGTAAAAAAGACTTCGACTTAAAAGTAAAAAGAATGAAAGAGATTCAGGTAAAAATAAATTGGCAATTAAGTAAAATATGGTGATTCAGACGTACATTCTCAATTGACTCTTTTCTCTAAACACTGGTACTTCTAGTTTTATGAGTGATTTGCACAAAAGCGTACACACTAAAATCTAACATTAAGATCCTAATTTATACTACTTCGACCATAACGGTCTTACACTATATAAGTGCCAAGTTCTATGCTTCATGCTTCCTTAAAACCTCAGGCTTCCACGTGTCCTTCTGGATAAGAACGAAACATTTGAATTCAAATCGGCCTTCAATTTAAAGCGCTAAACATCATGATATGATCTGTCGAATGATTTGAATTATAACCTCGAAATATATTTAAATCTTGAAATATCTTTAAGTCTTATACATTCTATAATAATAAGACTTCACTAATTCTCAACCCCTATTTAGTCAGTCATTCGAAAAATCCTTAAGTAAAAAACTTCATATTCCCTTTGAAAAATTGAATTTCCTTCGACATCTTATCACTTATTCCAAATTATGTACCTTCGAAATTCCAGCCAACAAATTCCACCCCCCCCCCCCTAAATGTTTATTTCATAATATTTGATGAAGTAGACATTTTTTGCAAAGTCTCAATTTTGACGCAAAATTCTCCTTATGATGGTTGTTACTATTGTGACGTCATGTTCATGATGAACATCTTTCCAAACGTCGCATCAGGACGTGTGTAGTTCATATTTTCATCATTGCTAAAATAAAGTAGGTATAAATTGTGGTTTTTCCAAAAAGTAACTGTAATACGGTGGGAGAACTGACATGGGTGTTTTGTGTTTGATCGCAATTGTTGCGGATAGCAAGAGTCACCATCGACTTTTCTTTTATCCAATAAAGGAAAGGTTGAAAAGAATAGGAAAGACCTTTTGAGAATTTTTTCTTGAGTTCGGGGGGTAAGTTATGAAAAGGGAAGGTGTTAGCGCCCTTTTCATCTGTAGTTATCTACGAGATTTTAGTTGCTAGTCACTTTGAAATTCTTTGTTTGAAATTGTTTGTGATGGGTTTTGAAAGTATTTTTAAAAAGTGCCTTCGTTTAGGAAAACTTTGTAATGATTCTCGTCTCTATAAGTATGCATACAAAGTGTTGACTTTTGAAAATATTTCATTTGAAAGTGTTGGTGTGTTTGAAAGATGTTTTGAAAATGGTTGTGAGCAAGAAACTATGAATATTCTACCTACTCAAAAAGTCTTAGTTCTTTTCCTCCTCCTTTAGATATTGCTATCTTACCATTAATTGGTAAGAAACCCTATCATTGGATGTGAAGGGACAGGCGTTGATCATCGTATAGCCATAGAATGCAATGTTGTAAGATACCTTAGCAATTTGTAAGGGTCTAAGATCATTTACCGAAGGCAACATTGAAGGGTCATCGAGGGATTACAATCTTGTTTTTGATTGTTCTTGCTAAAGTATTCCATATGCGAGACATGACTATTTTTCTCAAGGCGACAAGTGAGGTTAACCCTAGAGGTGCAAGTGTGCAAAGCGTTTTGATTTCATGCATTTTTCTTGAATTAGGCTTTTCTACTTGTTGATTTTATGTCTTTCCATACACACCCTAATTAGTAGCATTTATATTTAAAGCGATAAATTACAGATATGTAAAACTCTATGCTATTACATCATTTAGCGGATGGGGGTACAAATTATAAATGGGGATGAAAGCAATTAAAACCAAATTACTATTACAACCAAATTGAATAAAAAGTCTCAAAATCAATATTCTTGGTGTTTAGGCTGACACGGGTCGTGTCCTGTGACACGGGCACCCGTGTCAGGACCCTATAATAATCCATGCATGTCTTTTTTTTGTCCGAGCTAAGATGATACGGACTGTGTCCCGTGACACGGGCACCCGTGTCAGAACCTTGTCCTGCCATTTTTTCAAGCTTTTATTCCCAATAAGATTGACACGGGCCGTGTCCTGTGACACGGGCACCCGTGTCAAGATGTTGTCCTGTCATTTTGTCAAGTTTTAATCCCAGTAAGATTGATACGGGTTGGGTCCTGTGATTTTTCCGGTTTTGTCCCTGACACAGGCACTGTCAGGTGACACGGCCGGCCGTGTCAGGCTTCCAGAAGCATTTTTCTGTAGTTTTGAGTGTTTGCAACTCTTCTACTTTGATTTGTCCTATTTTATTCTTTTGAAAACGAAAGTAAAATAATATATGAACAAGGATATCGCAATTTCAGAAAACATACCTCTTGAAGTGAAAAATCAAAATGTCTATAGATGTTTCCAGGTGAAATGTGTCATTGATTGAGCTTCCTTAGACCTCCCTGAAGTTGTTTCGATCCTTACTTTATGCTGAAAGTGTTTGGGCTTCTCCAACCAAGTCAACTTGGAAGCTGGTGATAATTATGTTACAAAAGTTGTCCTTGTGTTTGAACAACTTCTATATGATGTATGTGAAGTATTTTGATGGTTTGTTTGAGGAAAACTTGCAAGGTATGAGATTCAAAGGTTTGGACTTCAAAGCTAAAAGATGGAGGTTGTTGTACCCCAAAATTTGCCCTCTCATATTTCCCAAGACAATGCAAGAGAAATCTCCAAGTGGCTCAAGATTGCTCAAGAGTTGGACAGTCAAGTCATCTCCTAAGGCAGTCAATCTCAAATTAAGGTTTTGTGTTGGATCAAGATCCTTGAGTCCAAATGACCTCAAGTTCTCCCTAATGTCCTAATATGTTCTCAAGATCAACCATGTCAAATTTCAAGCCTTGCAGAGGAAGTTTGCTCAGTCAAATGCTCAAAGGGTCCAAAAATCGACTATGCTAGGGCAAAAGTCAACTGTGACCCAAATACAGTCAAACTTCAAGTTTTTTTTGTCAACATTATCATTTTAAAGGATATTTCATCATTTGATCAAGGTTTGATCATGATTCATCAAGGATTGCTCAAAATTCATCAAGACTCGGAAGTTGCTAAATTAGGGTTTTGTAGGAAAAGTCAACTCAACTTTGACCAAGCATACCTTTCTCATACTTTATGAGAAATGACCCATCCAAAGCTAATTTTGAAGAGGATTCAATTTCTTATAATCCATATTCATACCCCAAGATCAATAAATGCACTCACAAAAAGTTACAAATTTGGACATTATAGGTCATTTTTGAAAGTCAACAAAAACACCTTTTTTTCCAAAGCTTATAACTTGAGAATGGAAAATCAAAATGAGATGATACCAAAAGGGTTGGTTAGAGGACATCTCAATCTTTCTAAAAAGTCAAATAACACTTCCAAAAGATCAAAATTGAAGAAGTTATGCATTGTTGAAGTTGGGCATTTTTGAAAAATTGCCAAAAGTTAACTATCCCCGAAACTTCAAATTTTGTCAAATGGGCCCATTCTTTTCCACTTGATTTGATCTTTTCACACTACACACGTGTCCTAGCTTCATCCTCATGACCATTTATCAATTTTATTATTTAATTTGATTTTTTAATGAATTATTGCATTTTAAATCAATTTAAATCATATAAAATCCAAACATTGATTATTGGATCTCCTTTTGGCTATTTCAGGACCTAATCATCATCATAAAGTTGATCAAATTCGTATCTCACCATATCATGAACAAAAAGATAGATTTTGGACAAAATTGGAAGCTTTTTAATGGAGGATCAAATCATATCTCCGAACATCAATGTGCAAAGATTCAATACCCAATTGTTGACCTAATCCAATGCTGCATACATATACAATGCAAAGGCACGAGTTTTGGAGGTTGGAAGCTGCAGAATCACAAAAATCAAAACTTGAAAAAAGGTGGAAAAGCTTGAAACTGAAATCGAGCATAGAGGTGTTTTCAAGGCCAAAACTCAACGTGAATCAGTTGCTGGACATCCACTAAAGCGAAGCCAATTCAAAACCAATCCCCATACACGTTCTAAAGCGCTGTAAGTGTCTCAAAAAATCACTTTTCAGTTGAAATCGTATCCTCATTGTTGTACCCCAAAATTTGCCCTCCCATATTCTTCAAGATTTGCCAAGATCAAGGTTCAAAATCTCTCAAGGGTTGCACAGTCCAATTGCCTCTTAACACAGTTAAAATTAGGGTTTTGGTTCTGGCAAAGAAATTGAGGTTTCCAAGGGTCCAATCATGTCCCACATGCCTGTATACATTGTCAAGCATCTATATGCCAAGTTTCAAGACTCACAGCATCAAGTTGCACAGTCAAAAACCCTAAATGCTCCACAGTCAACTGCAGGGGGCAAAATGGTCATTTGACAGTCAAAAGTCAAAAATTTTGGTCAACATCTTATTTTGAAGCCAAAAACATCATTTGATCAATTCTTGATCATGATTCTCAAAGCATGGCTCAAAAAGTCTCAAGATGCAAAAGTTTCTATTTTTGGACAGTTGAAAAAGTCAACTGCAAATTGACCAGGGCATAACTTCTTCATGGTTTATCAGAAAAATTCCATCCAAAGCTCATTTTGAAGAGAATGACATTTACTACAACTCATCTTCACACTTCAAGCCCAAGAAATGCTCTCACAAAAAGTTATCAATTTCAACATTATAGGTCATTTTCAAAAGTCAACAAAAAGGCACTTTAAGTCAAAGACCATAACTTGAGATTGGTAAATCAAAATGACATGGGACCAAAGGCATTGGTTAGAGGACTTCAAGACCTTTCCAAAATGTCCAAGAACATGTTCATAGCTTCAAAATTGAGCAAGATATGCCTTGTAGAAGTTGGGAAAGTTTTGGGAATTTTGAAAAGTCAACTTTGCTTCAAAAGCTTCAAAATTGCTAATGGGCCACAAATTCTTCCATGAATCATTACCCAAAGGCTATGCACGACCCATTAGGCTCAAAGGGAGTTATTTTCTTATTTTTTATTAATTATTTGAATTTTTATTATCATTCATTCATTTAATTAAATTTAAATATAAGAAAAATACTAAATCAATGGTTTTAAATCTTTTTATGTAGCAAATATCCTCCACACATGTAAGAGATCTCGTGCATCAATCAAGAGGGACAAAATCATCCCAATTTGGCAAGTTTTCCATGGTAAAAAGATTGAAAAAAGATGTGAACAAAATCAAATATTGAATCATTAAATCAATGGATCTTTGGGCTTGGTTTTGACCTAATTGCATTCAGATACATATACACAACATAACCCTAAGGCATTAGACACAAAAAGCTGCGCAGAAAACCAAGAACCAATTTGCAATTTTTGCCAAAAAACCTTGAAACTGATTTCATACCTAGAGCTCGTTTCAAAGCACAAGAAGCCTTCCATTGTCTTCCTGACATTGCTAGGAACGTGTTGCAATCAAGAACACGCCTCCACACTCAAAGAATTGGTAGAACGACATCACACTTTTCTCAAACTTGTCCATTATCATTTTTCAATTCTCATGCATTATTCACATGTTTTAAATGTTGATTCCTACTAATATTGATGTCCTGAAGCGAATGGTACCATTTTATTGAATTAACAACGCTTGAACCAAGATCTGCCATGGACGTGTTCTAGGGTTTCAGAAGTTTTAAATTAGGGTTTCCCTCATGTGGTAAAATTGGACATTCAAACATATGCCATTAAAATCGTGACATCCAAACGAGACTAACTCACACCTCGCGCCCTTTTTATATTCATCTATGCTCTAATCGCTATTTTTTTCAGGTTGAGTTTAGTGGGGGTTTAAAACCCCCGCTATTTGCTTTTATTTACAAGAAAAAAGGAAGAAGACGCATGCGTGTCTGAACATAGTTGGATAATTTGAATATTAGCGCGTTTTGATTGTTTCAGGATAACGTTGTTTTTTCATACATATTATTTGTGTTCCACTCATATTACAAACACGCGCGTTAGTTCAGTTGGCAGTTGAGTTGGCATGCAGGTACTGGGACCTGGGTTCGATTCCCAGGTCCCCCCATATTATTCATAATTTTGGTTATAACATGTTCCCATGCAGTTTCTATCCAGTGACTCATCATACAACCTCAAACGCTAGCTTGCCACATGGCCATGAGGATCAATCTGAAGGCCATAACGTGCAGTCCATGATACACACTCAGTCAACCACATACACACACGCTGAAAAGTCAAACAGGCTCCTTGTTTCATGGGCCAAATTGCCTCCAATACACCTCCTAAAAGGGCCAGACACCCCCATGGTTTGCTCAATTTTTAATTTTTATTTGTTTTTCCTTTTTATTCTTTTAATTGTTTTTTTATTGTTTTCTTTTAATTCCATAAAATAATTTTCATAATAAATATAAAAATATAAAAAATCAAAAAAATGTTTATTGTTAATTATTATCATTTCACTATTATTTTTGTAAATAAACTTTAAATAATAAATTTAGTTTAATAAATTAGGTTTTTCAATTTTAACACTTTTTCTTAAATAAATATGTAGAAATTAGGGTTTCTAACTTTTTATCTTTCTTTTTTTTCTTTAAATAAATAATTTTCTCATTATTATCATTAATTATCATTAATTTTGTAAATAAATATGTAAAATAATTAATTAGTGTAAATTAGTTTTTTAAAAATTAACCTTTTCTTTAATAATTAAAAATACTTAGAATTAGGGTTTCTTTTAATTTTTAATTTCTTTATTTCATTAAATACCAAAAAAAACTAAAAAACATTTCTTTTCTTTTATTAAATAATTAATTAACTTTTAATTTAATTTAATTTCAAAAGGGTCCAACGCCCTCGAACGTTCAATTTCAATTTCTATTTCGCACGTTATTTTATTTCCTCTCCGAATATTATGTAATTGCTCAAGCCATGTAATAGTAACTAGGTTTTACTTTCCGCATTTTTATTAAAACGGGTCTTTGTAATTTGGCGATGTATAGACCTGCGCCTTGTAATAGCGTAGCTTTTATCTTTCCGTCTTTTAATTTTCCGCACTCCTAACTGCTAAACTTGCATGAAAGAATGTATGGCCTAAATTAAAAACAAGCGTAGATCACCATGATACATGTACAAGATAAAACATAACATGAAAATAACACACAAATTCACACACCACTCTTAGGGTACGCCTCACTGTTGCCTTGCCTTCGAAAAGTGATTGTCGAGTATAGGACGTTTTAGTAAGTCCTTATGTCCATGGTCAATGGCATAAGGTTAGCTTCTAAGGTGTCCTACTGTTGCTCTGGTGACCACATCGTCCCTACAAATGAATTGACCCGAACACCTCCAACTGTGGTGCTACCTACCTCTCAATGGTGGGATGACACTACCTTAAGGACATTTACACAGCCTAATTCCTTAGGGTAGGTAGATGACTCATAGATACTTGCTCTAAAAAACAAATCAAAACTCTTTTCACACCGACACTTTCAAAAAAGCTTTCAAAAAAATTTTTCAAACACTCTTGAGGACTGATACAAGAGTTGATCTGAAATATTTAAAACGAAACTTTTTTCAAACTCACTCACAATTGAAAAGCAAACACTTTTGAAAACACAATGAGCAAGTATCTAAGAGCCCATGGATAACCATGGATAGAAAGGGTGCTAACACCTTCCCTTTCTATAAATCTACCTCCCGAACCGAGAAACTATCTCATAAGGAATTTTGCTGTGCTTTTGTCCTGTCCATGTTGGAGAAAATAAAAGATGGTGGCGACTCTTGCTTCCGCGACATTTCGCGAACCAGCGTTAAACAGTCAGTTCCAGATCCACCGATCACACTCATGTTCTTGCATCTTTTTGACAAATTATTGGTATATTCATGCTTATCGTTCAAATTAGAGGAATTCTGCATTATTTGATTGTGTTTTATGAGCCCTAGCCCTGTAACCGAACCTAGGGTTTTGGAAGTTTGTTTTTGGGCATTTCTTATACAGGTGAAATCAAGATCCAAGAGGGACATATACGTACTCAGGATGCTCAGACGAATCGAGCCATGGTCTTAGAATCAATTTCTATGGCCTAGGATAGATTTTAAGATGGCCATGCGCATTTATCTGCGGATATAAATCCGCAGGTAAAAGAACCAGGTCCAACGAAGAAGATGAATACGTGCCCCCCCCCCATTGGACCATTCATAATTTCGCGCTTTATTTTTTATATTTCTGGCATATTAATTGTTTTCTCATATAATAATTGTTATCCATTATAATAACGAATGAGGCGTAGTGGTGCAGTGGCAAAGGCGGGCGTTCAATACCAATAGGACCTGGGTTCGAATCCCAGGTCCACCATATTGCTTTGTGTTATTTTTCCACAGATATTCCAGCGTGTTTCATGAATTGTGGTCCATCATACTCCTTCAAATCTCCAAACGCCAGATGGCCCCAGGCCAGATCTGGTGGCCCAGATGTGATGTCCATCATGCTCTCAAGTCAACCAAGGCATAGGGAATCAGAAAGTCAACACAGGCCAATTCAAATTGGGCCATCAAAATTTCTATCTCTCCCTCCCAAAATCAGGCCCAACCTCTAACTCACTCTATTTTTTCTATTTTATTTCTTTATTTTGTTTAATTATTTTTTATGATTTAATCACTAACCAATTAATATTTTTCTTAATAAAATCAAAAACCAAAAAAATATATTTTATTTATTAAAATTAAATTCAGCACTTTATTTTTGTAAATAAATATTAATTCAATTAATTTAGTTTTAATTAGGTATAACTTTTAATATTTTTGCAATAATTAAAATTAATTTAGACAATTAGGTTTTATTAACTTTGACTAATTTATTTTTATTTCTTTAAATACTCAAAAATCCAAAAATATCTTTTTCTAATTAATTAATTTATTTATTTAATTAACTTAGTTTATTTCCTTTTAATTCAAAAAAAATAATAATAACCAAAAATCACTTTCTTTCAAAAGGGGTCAAAACCCTAAAAAAATTTGCATTCGGTTTAATTTCCCGCACGCGTGCCATCTTACCATATTATTGTATCTGTTTTCCCGGAATGTAATAGTTTAATAGGGCTTTAAATTATTTTACCGCTTTATTTACTTTCCGCATTTTAATTTCAAGGGTTGCTTTTGGCGATGTAAATACCCGACGCCTTGTAATAGTTAGTTTTAATTTCCGCAATTTAATTTCCGCAACTTATAAACTGTTAGATGTTTGGTAATAGGGAATGCATGACAAGATTAATCGTTCAAAACCTAAAATCAACATAGATAACCATTGACATGTACAAAGACAAATTAACTGAAAATAACACACTCGCACATACGCACTCTTAGGGTACACCTCACTTGGTTGCCTTCGAACGTGGTCATTGAATATAGGAAGTTTTAGAGGTCGTCCTCTTGTCCAAAGATCATAGTTTCCTCGAAATGGTTGCCTCAGAAAAATGATCTAAGACATTAGGGTTACCGCTAAGGCGTCCTAACATTGCTTTAGTGACCACACGTCCCTTAATCGAATTGACCCTTAAAACTCCAACGACGATGCTACCTACTCATCAATAGTGGGATAGTATTGTCTAAAGGACATTAGCACAGATTGATTCCTTTTTCTAGTAGGTAGATGGTTCTTAAGTACTTGCTCTCTCAAAAACAAAATAAAACTTTTCGCACTTACACCTTTCAAACAAAAACTTCTTTCAAACCCACAAACACAAAGAAAAGCAAATTTTGAAAACACTTTGAGCAAGTACCTAAGAGCCTGTGGATAACCACGGATAGAAAGGGTGCTAACACCTTCCCTTTCTATAATCTACCCCCCGAACCCGAGAAACATCTCGAAAAAGGAATTTTTCTGTGCTTTTTTTCCTTTCCTTGTTGGATAAAATAAAAGACGGTGGCGACTCTTGCTTACCGCGACATTTTGCAAAAACAAATGCAAAATGCGAACCAGCATTACCAAAAAACAGTCAGTTCTTCCCAACGTATCACAGAACTGGCGACTCTGCTGGGGATATCTTATAAGTGGGGTGTACCTTAGGATTAGATCATTGTGTTTTCATTTGTTTGCTTTGTATGCTTTATATTTGTGGGCTTGTATCGGAGTTACTATAGATCCTAACCCGGATCTAGGGATACCCTTTAGGTAAGTAGTAATAAACTGTGAGGGAACTGTACGACGTAGACCGATACGGTTGAAGCAGTAGCTACGTTGGTGTGGCACTTTAGATTGTACCGATATCCCTTGTGTTGGAACAAGGAGAATATGGGTCATCTAAGGGGTCATTAAGCACCAGCTGACCTTAGAACCTTTAAATTGACCAACTTGGCCATAGAACAGTAGCAGTATGCTACACTCATTAAGACTAAACTCTCGCGATGATTCCGGCCGCAAGAAAAGGTTGCTAAACTGGAATTATGACTGATTGAGGGTAGTCAGTGATATTGAGATCCTCTAGAACTTAGTTACTATTTTTAGGACAGGTTTAAACCAACTGAAATGAAAGAGGGTAGTACCTAAGCTCCTTGCCAGCCTGAAATCTAAGGGCTCTCTGTATGACTTGTGTGCCTTTACCATGTTTGCTATTTGTGGATACTTGTGATGTGCCTTCTATCATGACATCATGACATCATGACATTGCATACATCTTGCATTGGACTAACCCATTTCAAAAACAGGAGGGATTCATCTTTGTTCTGTTTTGTAGGTCATGATGCCTATGCGTAAGAATACCATTCGGATCAACTTTGTCCAGGTTCTCACTGTGCTTAAAGATTTGATTGCAAAGATGCCTGATACTACTTCCTTCATCAGGAGACATGGGTATCTTCTCGGTTTGGTCACCTCCAAATTGGACGAGCAGATGATGAGTGTTTTGGTCCAATTCTATGATCCGCTGTACCATTGCTTTACTTTTCAAGACTACCAGTTGGTTCCCACCTTAGAAGAGTTCTCTGATCTGCTCGGTATCTCTATTCTGGAGCAGACCCCGTTTACTGGTTGGGAGAAGACCCTTAGGCCAGAAGAGATTGCTTCAGCCTTTCATTTGACAAAGGATGAGGTAATGGCTAATTGGGAGACTAGAAGTGGAGCAAAGGGCTTTCTGACTAAGTTCTTGGTTGGTAAGGCTAACTATTTCTGGGATAGTCTAGACTTCAAGGCATTCGAAGATATTCTGGCTCTTCTGATATATGGCTTGGTATTGTTTCCGAACTCTGACTCTTTTGTTGATGTGAATGCGGTGAAAATCTTCATCTCTCGTAATCCTATACCCACTCTCTTGGGTAATATTCTTCATCAGCTTTATGCTCGTACTGCCCGAAAGCGGGGAACCTTGATGTGCTGTGCTTCGTTATTGGCGAGGTGGTTTATTTCGCACCTCCCCAAATCAGTGTTAAAGAACAAAGAAGGTATGGGCTGGGCCTATAGGGTTATGTCTCTCTCTCATAATGATATCATTTGGACTCTTAAGGGTGTGGATGAGGTGGTTGTTATTGATCGTTGTGGGGAGTACCCCAATGTTCCACTGATAGGAACCCATGGAGGAATTTCTTACAATCCGTGCTTAGCCTTACGTCAGTTCGGGAGAGCCAGAAGAGAAGGACCTCATGAGCTGTTAATGCCTAGTATCATCTTTGATTTTCAAGGGGATAGCGACGAGCAACGCCGCAGATTCATAAGGGCTTGGGATAGAGTTCACAGATTTGATCCACATGAGTTGGGTACAAAGACTTCTCTTCCAATGGAGCCATATCTCAGATGGGTCCTTATCCGTGCCCAAAAGCTGGGTATGCCGTATGAAGCCGTTCGGCCTATCATTGTTGAAGTTGCTAATGAAGAGGGGGTTCTTCCTACCATCCTCCATCCTTACATGCCCACTGACATTGGGGCACTAAAAAGGTCTTGGATGCAGCTGAGAGAAGAATGGGATGCTTACCGAGAAAAGTTCAATGAGAAAGAGTAGAAGATCCATAGGTTGACTAGGCAGCTGGAGAACGAGCGGATTCTCAATGATTATGTCCGCACCGACAAGAAGAGACCATGGGAGCACTGATTGACCTTTGATTGTTTCCTTTCCAGTTTTTATTTACTTTTCAGTATTTCCTTTCTTGTAACGCCTTACAAGAAATTTGTTGAACAATTTGAATTTCAAAGTTATCTAATAAAATTGTTTTCCTTTCTGGTTTACGAATTTGAATCTCCCGATTGTCTTTGAAATCATGTCATACGCATTTCATCCCATGCACTTCATAACAGGTACCCATTACAGGTCTCTTATCTTCTTCGTTGTTTATTTCAGCACTCATCATGTCTGCTGAACCTTCAACTGAGCAAGCAATCAAGGCCCTACAGGCCCAGAATGCCCAATTCCAAGAGTTGTTCATGAATCTAGCTAAGGGTCAGCAAGATCTGAAGACCTTGATTCTGAAAGAGAAGAAGAAGAAGAAGAAGAAGAAGAGGACAGTCTTGTTTAACACAGGTCACAGGTTTGGAAACAGGCTACGGGATGAAGTTGATTTGACCACCTCATCTGGAGGGAAAGATAGTCAAGAGGAAAGGAGGGCTCCTAGCCCAGTGGTCTCCGACAATGAGACGGACTTCGATGAAGACCGGTATCCTCCTGCTGAGGATAGATACAAACAATTGGAAGACCGGTTGAGTGCGATGGAAGTTCAGAAAGTGCCTGGTCTGGACTTTGGTGATCTGGGTCTATCATCTGGGGTGGTGATTCCCCATAAATTCAAGGCACCGGCCTTTGCTAAGTATGACAGAGTTTCTTGTCCGAAGTTGCACCTCCGGTCATATGTAAGGAAGATTCAGCCGTACACCGCTGATAAGAACTTATGGATCCATTTCTTTCAAGACAGTCTCTCAGGGACTCAGCTTGAATGGTTTTACCAGTTGGACGGAGCCAGTATCCGTAGTTGGGAAGATTTTGCTACTGCTTTCTACAGGCAGTATCAATACAACTCCGACCTCGCTCCCACGCGTACCCAACTCCAGGGTATGTCAATGGGAACGGGTGAAGGATTCAAAGATTATGCTCAGAAGTGGAGGTACCTCTCCGGAAGAGTACAACCACCCTTGGCTGATCGGGAGCTTGCGAATATGTTTCTAGGGACCTTGTCTGGTCCATTTTTCAACCACCTGATTGAAAGCTCTTCGTCTGGGTTTACAGAGCTAATTATGACCGGTGAGAGGATTGAGGCTGGTATTAAGGCTGGTAAGATACAGAAGGGTGCCTCATCAAGCACTAAGAAGAAGCCCTTTAAGAAAGAGTCCAGTGTTGTCTACAGTTTGAAAAACCAGAATAGACCTGAACGCCACCAAGCTGTTAATGCGGTTGTTATTTCAAAACCTGCTGGTGCTCCTCAGCACAACAATCAACAAAAGGACGAGAGACCTTGAAGGCAATTCACCCGTCTCAACATAACCTTATCTCAGATTATGCCACAGTTGTTGAAGACTAATCTGGTGATTCCAAGGGAAGCTCCGAAAAATCCAAATACAACATCAACGAAGTATAACCCTAATGCCCGTTGTGCTTATCACTCTGATAGCCCGGGGCATAATACAGATGATTGTTGGACTTTGAAGAATAAGATACATGACTTAATTGATGCTAAGGAGATTGAGTTTGAGGCTCCCAAAAGACCTAATGTTGTGACTGCTCCTATGCCCAAGCATGGAGTGAATGCTATAGATGAAGACTCGTTTGTGGTTTCTGTGAACGACATTGTTACCCCTTTTATGACTGTGAAGAAGAACCTTTTGCTAGCCGGTTTATTTCCGGGCTGTGACGAAGATTGCCGTATGTGTTTTGTTCTACCTATCGGTTGCCATCTTTTGAAATCAGGCATCCAACACCTGATGGATAGTAAAGAAATTCTATTTGAGAAGTTTGTGGTTCCTTTAGCTCATACTGAAGAAGTTTCCATCATTACCATTTTCGACAATTCTACCAAGGCTCCCTCGAGGAAGCCTGTTAGAATTACATTTGTTCCAAGAATCGCATCTCTGATCATCACTGTTCCGGGGCCCATCCCCTATACCTCTGATAAAGTTGTCCCTTGGAATTACGGGGCTGATGTTTATTTTCATGGAGTTAAACAAGAGTTGGATGCTGATACTGACATCAGCAATATTGTCGGGCCTGCTAAAGTAACCCGCAGCGGAAGACTTTTCTCACTTGATATCTCTCCGCCGACTGCCCGAAAACCTGTTGTTAACACACCTGCCAGTGTACCTGCTGCTATTCCTGTTCAAGTTCCTATTCTTACCCCTGTCGCCGAGTCCTCTAACGCTCGGGGAAAAGGGACCACCAGTGAGCCTGCCCAGACGGAGGCACCGAAGACGATTACTGTTGAAGCTTCTAAACAAGAGATGAAAGAGATTCTGAAGATCATCAAAAAGAGTGACTACAATGTGGTTGAACAGCTGGGGAAAACCCCGCCCAAGATTTCTATGTTGTCACTGTTGCTGTGCTCAAAGGCCCATACCAAGGCTCTGATTACATTTCTGAAGACTGCACACGTACCATAAGAGACATCAGCTGATCAGTTTACAAATTGCATGGCCAATTTGACTGCTGATAATGGGTTGGGTTTCTCTGACACCGACTTGACTGCTAAAGGGAAAAATCACAATGATGCCTTGCATGTCTCCATTGAATGCAGGGGCACTACTCTTGCACATGTATTGGTAGATACTGGTTCCTCGTTAAACGTCTTGCCTAAGAAAGCTCTAGACTGTTTAGATTGTGAAGGGTTGGAGCTGAAGCCAAGCAACATTGTTGTTAGGGCCTTTGATGGGTCTAAGAGGATGGTTCATGGAGAAGTGGATATTCCGATCAAGGTTGGTTCTCAGGTTTTCAACTCTACGTTCTATGTGATGGACATTCGGCCATCTTATTCTTGTCTGCTGGGTCGTCCATGGATCCACAAAGCTGGGGCCATAACCTCAACACTCCACCAGAAGCTGAAGTACCCGGTCAAAGGGAAGATTGTGACAGTGCAAGGAGAGGAAGAGTACATGGTGAGCCACTTCAACTCTTTCCGGTATGTAGAGATGGATGGGGAATTCATTGAGACCCCATTCCAGCATTTTGAAGAGGTTCCCTAGACACTGGCGTCAGCTGAGACTGTTGTTGAAGATTCTCATATGAAGATGGCTTCCTTTAAGGATGCCCGGGCTGTTGTCGAGAAAGGTGGGTGTGCGAATTAGGGCCAACTCCCTGATTTTACACAGAAGACTAACAAGTTTGGTTTGGGTTTCACTGCAAAAGCTCAAAGGGTTGTTCGGAATGCACGGATCGGAAGACCTCCCGGGTTCATCAGCAACTCGGGAGTAAATGCCATTGAAGACGATGTGGAAGAGTCTGAATTCGACAGCTGGATCTATCCTACGACCGACGGTGGACCAAACAACTGGACAACAAAGGACTTCATCCCTATTTCTTTTGTTACCCAGTAATGAAACTTTTTGTTTTGAATATGTAACAGACAATGTTTTAAACTTTATGGCCCGGTGTCTTACCTGGGGCACCGTGGCTTCATTTGTGAGGACTTTATGTGTGTCATTTTCATATATCATTAATAAAAGCATTGGACGTTATTGCATTTCAAATTTTGCGCTCCTTGTTTTTCTTTATTATATATTGCAAAACAGCTATTTTACACACACTCACATATACAGGTCTACATCCACTCTGGATCTCACAGGTAACGATTCTGCTACTGCTAGTTATGACTTCGAAAGTCCGATCAACTTAGCCAAAGACGAAGGTGAAGATGATTGCAAAGTTCCTGGTGAACTTGCAAGACTGTTACTTCAGGAAGAGAGGGTTATTCAGCCACATGAAGAGCCAGTGGAATCAGTAAATCTGGGTACAGAGACAGATAAGAAAGAAGTTAAGATCGGTGCAAGTCTGGAGCTTAGTGTGAAACAACCGTTAATTCAGATGTTGTGTGACTATGTTGAGATCTTTGCCTGGTCTTACGAAGATTTTCCTGGTTTGGATACCGATATTATGGTTCATCGCTTACCTACCAAGGAAGACTATCCTCCAGTAAAACAGAAGGTCCGCCGAATGCGCCCAGAGATGTCTGATAAAATCAAGGCTGAAGTTATGAAACAGTTTGACGCCGGTTTTCTAGCAGTTACTTCTTACCCTCAGTGGGTGGCCAATGTGGTTCCTGTGCCAAAGAAGGATGGTAAGTTTCGAATGTGTGTTGACTATAGGGATTTGAACAGGGAGAGCCCCAAGGATGATTTTCCTCTACCTCATATCAACGTCCTGGTTGACAACACCGCTCAGCACAAGGTATTCTCCTTTATGGATGGTTTCTCTGGTTATAATCAGATTAAGATGGCTCCCAAAGACATGGAGAAGACCACCTTTGTTACTCAATGGGGTACCTTTTGCTACAAGGTCATGCCTTTTGGACTGAAGAATGTTGGGGCAACATATCAGCGTGCCATGGTGGCTTTGTTTCATGACATGATCCATCATGAGATTGAGGTATACGTCGACGACATGATTGCAAGATCTCAAACTGAGGAGGAACATCTGGACCACCTTCAGAAGTTGTTTGACAGGTTGAAGTTGTACAAGCTGAGGTTAAACCCGAACAAGTGCATCTTCGGGGTGAGATCTGGTAAGCTGCTGGGTTTCGTCGTAAGCGACAAAGGTATTCAAGTGGATCCTACAAAGGTGAAGGCCATACAAGAAATGTCAGCTCCTCAATCAGAGAAAGAAGTCAGAGGTTTCCTGGGACGTCTAAACTACATTGCCGGTTCATCTCGCACCTGACTGCTACTTGTGAGCCAATCTTCAAGCTGCTGAAGAAAGATCAAGTAGTACATTGGAATGATGAATGCCAGGCCGCTTTCGAAAGGATCAAAGAGTATCTCCAGGAGCCACCCATTCTGATACCTCCAGTTGAAGGGAGACCTCTGATCTTATACTTGACAATACTCGACAACTCAATGGGATGTGTGCTGGGTCAACATGACGAGTCTGGCCGAAAAGAGCATGCTATTTATTACCTTAGCAAATAGTTTACCGACTGTGAGACCCGATACTCACTGCTCGAGAAAACTTGTTGCACTTTGGCATGGGCTGCTCGACGGCTGAGACAGTATATGTTAACTCACACTACTCTGTTGTTATCAAAGATGGATCCAATCAAGTATATCTTCGAAAAGCCTGCTTTGTCCGGAAGAATAGCAAGATGGCAGATGATCTTGACTGAGTATGACATCCAATATACGACCCAAAAGGCAATCAAGGGAAGTGTGTTGGCAGACCATTTGGCACATCAGGCAGTGGATGATTATCAGTCTATGAACTTTGAATTTCCAGACGAGAATATCATGTTGGTAACTGATTGTGAGACACCTGGACTGGATGAAGGACCTGAGGAAGGATCCCGGTGGTCTATGTACTTTGATGGAGCTTCGAACGCTTTGGGTAATGGCATTGGCGCCGTGATCATATATCCTAAAGGCTCTCATACTCCGTTTACCGCCCGACTATGTTTCAACTGCACCAACAACATGGCGGAGTATGAAGCATGCATCATGGGTCTTCGAGCAGCAATTAACCTAAGGATTAAGTTTCTAAGTGTCTTCGGAGATTCCGCTCTCGTGATCAGTCAGATCAAAGGCGAGTGGGATACGAAACACCCAAATCTTATTCCTTATAAAGAGTATGTGTTGACATTGCTTCCCCATTTTGAGGAGATAACCTTTGAACACTTCCTGAGAGAGGAGAATCAGTTGGCGGACGCGCTGGCTACGATGTCTTCTATGTTCAAAGTCAATTGGGACAACGAAGCTCCCCGGATCATCACTGAAAAATTGGACGAACCTGCGCATTGCTGTGATATTGAGACTGAAGAGGTAGTAGATAAACCCTGGTATCATGAGGTGAAGAGGTACCTTGAGGCTCAGGAATACCCCGAGGGTGCATATGTTAATGACAAGAAATTTCTGAGGAGGTTCGCAACGAAGTTCTTCATCAGCAATGGCATTCTTTACAAGCGTAACCATGATTCGACTTTACTGCATTGTGTGGATAAGAATGAAGCAGAAAGGATCATGGCAGATTTACATGAAGGTACTTTCGGAACTCATTCCAGTGGACATACCATGGCAAAGAAAATCCTTCGGGCAGGATATTATTGGTCCACAATGGAAGCCGACTGTTATCAGCATTCTCGGACATGTCACAAGTGCCAAGTCTATGCTGATAAGGTGCAAATACCTCAAGTTCCTCTGAACGTCTTGACGGAACCTTGGCCTTTTGCAATGTGGGGCATTGATATGATCGGCGAGATCAGACCTACGGCATCCAACGGGCATCGTTTCATCCTGGTAGTTATTGATTACTTTACGAAGTGGCTTGAAGCAGCTTCCTTTGCTACTGTAACCAAGAACGTCGTGGCACGGTTCATTCGACACAATCTGATATGTCTATACGGTGTACCAGAGAGACATAGTGACGACCTTCCTCACCACGTCAATGCATACATAGTGAAAAGATACTATGCCTAATCTAAGACCCGTTAGGTTGACTGGCCTAGGCAAAAATAAGGGCTTCCCAGCGAACCAAAAAGGTTGGGGCAAAAATAAGGGATGAAAATGAAAAAAAAATCTGTACACCCGGCGAGTCGAAAACCTGAAAAGGCGGCTTTGGCAAAAAGGGATATCCCGGTGCACTGAAAACCCGAAAGGGAGGTCCAGGAAAAAATTAGGGATCAAAGCGTAACACTATGTCTCATTGGATCACCTTGCATCCAGACTTCGGTATCAACTATTAAGCTCGGACGACACTAATCAGTCTGATTTACCTTCAACCAGTAGCAAAGTGATGAGATGCTCGAAGATATACAGGCAATAGCAGAGTTGGAACCCAGTGGGATTATTCACGTAGCTGTTTTGTTTTCTTTTCACAAATTGTGTAAATTCTATTATTCGGCGGCGTTCTCTTACTAGGACGTCAGCCTCTTGTACAAAAAGCCTATTTGCAGGCCAAACTTCAAATCAATACAAATTCATTTTCAGACAAATTTCAAACTGTTTTTCCTTTATCTGTTTTGTTTTGCAAAGAACGTCCAATGTTTGTTTTTGATATATGCATTTGACATTAATTGCTGCTCATGAATATTTACATGCAAAACGAAAATATGAATTACTGTTAATAGCAGGAATAGGGGCAATATAATTGTCTGAACTGTATAGTTGCTTTGTCCACCAAGTACAAAGGTAGATTCAACTGAAGAATGTGGCTCAGATACTTTCACTCCCCACAGAGTAAGACAGTAAAGATAGCTCTCCCCAGCTGAGGCTTGAAACTGTGAACGAATCAGTAATGCTCTCCCCAAGCAGAGTTGATTTACCATCAGCACTGAAAAGGCTTGATATCCCCGACAGTCTTAATATTCCTTGGCAGAGTATAAGAATTTTCCCCGGAAGAATACAAGATACCCCTAGTGGAGTCAACATTTCCCCAGCACGGTCTGAAAAAGCTTCCCCAACGGAGTTGAATCATTATCCCCAGTAGACTCTGGAAGTTTATCCCCAGCGGAGTACAAAAATAAATCTCCCCAGCCAAGTTCAAAGGATAATTCCCAGCAGAACTCAGAGGTTTATCCCCAGCAAGTCACAACTGAAAGATCATCCCCAGCGAAGTTCTTTCCCTTCACAAATAAGGAATTCAATCCTCAACAGATTCAACATCACCAGTGACGGTAGTCTATCCCCAGCGGAGATTATCAGTGGAATCCTCAGAAGAGAATCTCTTCCCTGCAGAGTAATCTCCTCATCAGTTTATCCCCCCCAACGGAGTCATCCTGTCCTATAGGTTTATTCTTGCAATCATCTTCGTTCGTCATCCCCAGCGGAAACAAAGAATTCAACTCTATTCCCCAGTAGCTATCCGGGATTTATTTCCCCAGCTAAAACATTACATTTCTATACATCATGATACATGCACACACGCATCATACCACACAATCTCATTTATGTTGAGAACATCATTTCTTGATCCATATCATGCATTGCATATAGCTGACCTTTACCTTTCAGGAAAGATGCAGTTAAAATTCTCAACTATGTGGAAGACCTTGTCTGGTCCAGTTAAATTGATTCCTAAAGATTTTTCTGATGCTGATCCAGTCAAAGTTATTCCAAGACCTTGTCTGGTCCAGTTAAATCGATTCCTAAAGATTTTTCTGATGCCGATCCAGTCAAAGTTAATCCAAGACCTCCTCTGGTTCAGTTAGATCGCCGATAAGATCTCCCTAATTCGTATTCCAGTTGAAGTTATTCCAAGACCTTGTCTGGTCCAGTTAAATCGATTCCTAAAGATTTTTCTGATGCCGATCCAGTCAAAGTTAATCCAAGACCTCCTCTGGTTCAGTTAGATCGCCGATAAGATCTTCATGATTCGTATTCCAGTTGAAGTTATTCCAAGACCTTGTCTGGTCCAGTTAAATCGATTCCTAAAGATTTTTCTGATGCCGATCCAGTCAAAGTTAATCCAAGACCTCCTCTGGTTCAGTTAGATCACCGATAAGATCTCCCTAATTCGTATTCCAGTTGAAGTTATTCCAATACCTTGTCTGGTCCAGTTAAATCGATTCCTAAAGATTTTTCTGATGCCGATCCAGTCAAAATTAATCCAAGACCTCCTCTGGTTCAGTCAGATCGCCGCGAAGATCTCCCTGATTTGTATTCCAGTTGAAGTTATTCCAAGACCTTGTCTGGTCCAATTAAATCGATTCCTAAAGATTTTCCTGATGCCGATCCAGTCAAAGTTATTCCAAGACCTTGTCTGGTCCAGTTAAATTGATTCCTAAAGATTTTTCTGATGTCGATCCAGTCAAAGTTAATCCAAGACTCTTGTCTTGTCCAGTTAAATCGATTCCTAAAGATTTTTCTGACGTCGATCCAGTCAAAGTTAATCCAAGACCTCCTCTGGTTCAATCTGATCGACGATAAGATCTCCATGATTCCTATTCCAGTCGAAGTTCAGACCACCTATCAATAGTCTCCAAATGGCATCTGTAAGCCCATTCCCGACATCACAATGCTGATACCACTTCATGCGAGTGCAAATTTCTGGGCACTCTAGTGTTCAATCATCTTCCACCTTCTGATCACGAAAGGCCCGAAAGCCAATCTATATCCTCAGGTTTAAGAAGATTAAACAGGGGCAACTGTTGTACCCAAAATTTTCCCTCTCATATTTCCCAAGACATTGCAAGAGAAATCTCCAAGTGTCTCAAGATTGCTCAAGAGTTGGACAGTCAAGTTATCTCCTAAGGCAGTCAATCTCAAATTAGGGATTTGTGTTGCATCAAGATCCTTGAGTCCAAATGACCTCAAGTTCTCCCTAATGTCCTAATATGTTTTCAATATCATCCATGTCAAATTTCAAGCTTTGCAGAGGAAGTTTGCTCAGTCAAATGCTTAAAGGGTCCAAAAATCGACTGTGCTAGGGCAAAAGTCAACTGTGACCCAAATACAGTCAAACTTCAAGTTTTTTTGTCAACATTATAATTTTGAAGTATATTTCATCATTTTATCAAGGATTGGTCATGATTCATCAAGGATTGCTCAAAATTCATCAAGACTCAAAAGTTGCTAAATTAGGGTTTTGTAGGAAAAGTCAACTCAACTTTGACCAAGCATAACTTTCTCACACTTTATGAGAAATGACCCATCCAAAGATCATTTTGAATAGGATGAAATTTCCTACAATCCATATTCATACCCCAAGATAAAGAAATGCACTCACAAAAAGTTACAAATTTGGACATTATAGGTCATTTTTGAAAGTCAACAAAAACACCTTTTTTTCTAAAGCTTATAACTTGAGCATGGAATATCAAAATGAGATTAGACCAAAAGGGTTGGTTAGAGTACATCTCAAGATTTCTAAAAAGTCCAAGAACACTTCCAAAAGTTCAAAATTGAAGAAGTTATGCATTGTTGAAGTTGGGAATTTTTGCAAAATTGCCAAAAGTCAACTATCCCCAAAACTTCAAATTTTGTCAAATGGGCCCATTCTTTTCCACTTGATTTGATCTTGTCACACTACACACGTGTCCTAGCTTAAGCCTCATGACCATTTATCAATTTTATTATTTAATTTGATTTTTTAATGAATTATTGCATTTTAAATCAATTTAAATCATATAAAATCCAAACATTGATTATTGGATCTCCTTTTGGCTATTTCAGGACCTAATCATCATCATAAAGTTGATCAAATTTGTATCTCACCATATCATGAACAAAAAGATAGATTTTGGACAAAATTGGAAGCTTTTTAATGGAGGATCAAATCATATCTCCAAACATCAATGTGCAAAGATTCAATACCCAATTGTTGACCTAATCCAATGCTGCATACATATACAATGCAAAGGCACGAGTTTTGGAGGTTGGAAGCTGCAGAATCACAAAAATCAAAACTTGAAAAAAGGTGGAAAAGCTTGAAACTAAAATCGAGCATATAGGTGTTTTCAAGGCTAAAACTCAACGTGAATCAGTTGTTGGACATCCACTAAAGCGAAGCCAATTCAAAACCAATCCCCATACACGTTCTAAAGCGCTGTAAGTGTCTCAAAAAATCACTTTTCAGTTGAAATCGTATCCTCATGTTCTTGCATCTTTTTGACAAATTATTGGTATATTCATGCTTATCGTTCAAATTAGAGGAATTCTGCATTATTTGATTGTGTTTTATGAGCCCTAGCCCTGTAACCGAACCTAGGGTTTTGGAAGTTTGTTTTTGGGCATTTCTTATACAGGTGAAATCAAGATCCAAGAGGGACATAGACGTACTCAGGATGCTCAGACGAATCGAACCATGGCCTTAGAATCAATTTCTATGGCCTAGGATAGATTTTAAGATGGCCATGCGCATTTAGCTGCGGATATAAATCCGCAGGTAAAAAAACCAGGTCCAACGAAGAAGATGAATAAGTGCCCCCCCCCCCCCCCCCCCCATTGGACCATTCATAATTTTGCGCTTTATTTTTTATATTTCTGACATATTAATTGTTTTCTCATATAATAATTGTTGTCCATTATAATAACGAATGAGGCGTAGTGGTGCAGTGGCAAAGGCGGGCGTTTAATACCAATAGGACCTGGGTTCGAATCCCAGGTCCACCATATTGCTTTGTGTTATTTTTCCACAGATATTCCAGCGTGTTTCATGAATTGTGGTCCATCATACTCCTTCAAATCTCCAAACGCCAGATGGCCCCAGGCCAGATCTGGTGGCCCAGATGTGATGTCCATCATGCTCTCAAGTCAACCAAGGCATAGGGAATCAGAAAGTCAACACAGGCCAATTCAAATTGGGCCATCAAAATTGCTATCTCTACCTCCCAAAATCAGGCCCAACCTCTAACTCACTATATTTTTTCTATTTTATTTCTTTATTTTGTTTAATTATTTTTCATGATTTAATCACTAAGCAATTAATCTTTTTCTTAATAAAATCAAAAACAAAAAAAATATATTTTATTTATTAAAATTAAATTCAGCACTTTATTTTTGTAAATAAATATTAATTCAATTAATTTAGTTTTAATTAGGTATAACTTTTAATATTTTTGCAATAATTAAAATTAATTTAGACAATTAGGTTTTATTAACTTTGACTAATTTATTTTTATTTCTTTAAATACTCAAAAATCCAAAAATATCTTTTTTTAATTAATTAATTAATTTATTTAATTAACTTAGTTTATTTCCTTTTAATTCAAAAAAAAAATAATAACCAAAAATCACTTTCTTTCAAAAGGGGTCAAAACCCTAAAAAAATTTGCATTCGGTTTAATTTCCCGCACGCGTGCCATCTTACCATATTATTGTATCTGTTTTCCCGGAATGTAATAGTTTAATAGGGCTTTAAATTATTTGACCGCTTTATTTACTTTCCGCATTTTAATTTCAAGGGTTGCTTTTGGCGATGTAAATACCCGACGCCTTGTAATAGTTAGTTTTAATTTCCGCAACTTATAAACTGTTAGATGTTTGGTAATAGGGAATGCATGACAAGATTAATCGTTCAAAACCTAAAATCAACATAGATAACCATTGACATGTACAAAGACAAATTAACTGAAAATAACACACTCGCACTCTTAGGGTACACCTCACTTGGTTGCCTTCGAACGTGTTCATTGAGTATAGGAAGTTTTAAAGGTCGTCCTCTTGTCCAAAGATCATAGTTGCCTCGAAACGGTTGCCTCGAAAAAATGATTTAAGACATTAGGGTTACCGCTAAGGCGTCCTAACATTGCTTTAGTGACCACACGTCCCTTAATCGAATTGACCCTTAAAACTCCAACGACGATGCTACCTACTCATCAATAGTGGGATAGCATTGTCTAAAGGACATTAGCACAGATTGATTCCTTTTTCGAGTAGGTAGATGGTTCTTAAGTACTTGCTCTCTCAAAAACAAAATAAAACTTTTCGCACTTACACTTTTCAAACAAAAACTTCTTTCAAACCCACAAACACAAAGAAAAGAAAATTTTGAAAACACTTTGAGCAAGTACCTAAGAGCCCGTGGATAACCACGGATAGAAAGGGTGCTAACACCTTCCCTTTCTATAATCTACCCCCCGGACCCGAGAAATATCTCGAAAAAGGATTTTTTCTGTGCTTTTTTCCTTTCCTTGTTGGATAAAATAAAAGACGGTGGCGACTCTTGCTTACCGCGACATTTTGCAAAAACAAATGCAAAATGCGAACCAGCATTACCAAAAAACAGTCAGTTCTTCCCACCGTATCACAGAGGTCTTATGAACAGTTCTGGTTTTTTTTGTGAGTGAAGGGATTTTGAGTGCTAGTTTCTCTTTCTCTTTTTTCTGGCCTTTTTCTCTTGCAAATGCTCCCTCTATTTATAGGCAAGAGGTTTTGGAACAAGAGTTAATTAGGTTTGCAGGACAACATGTTATGGTTTGGTTGGGATGCAAATATCAAACTATGTCAATTCTTCCATGGCCCCAAGGTGAAGTACCAAAGTTGCTGGTATAGATGGGCTACTTTCCATGATTTATGGTGGAGTAAAATCAGAAGTAAACATGGTATGGGCTCAATAAAAATTTGTACCAACAAGCTTGCTTTTCAAGAATAATAATGGTAACTTTTTATACCTTAAATGGCAAGTTATTTGGATAATGGCTTGTATCTCTTGGGTAATGGTTCAAACTTTTGTGTAAACATTAAATTATGGAGAGATTTGAAAGCAAGAAGGCCTGCAACATAAGATTATGCAACATAGCATGTAGATTGGATCATGTGTTCTTCAACAAAAAGACTTGCAATTCAAGGATGGATGCCCAACTTCATGCCCTTGAATCTCCTAGCTCAAGTATGATAAATTCATGCTCTTGGATGTTTTGGAAATCTTGAAACATCCTCTATAACTTTCATGTTTTCCATTTTGACAAAGTTATCTTCGAACTATGTGAAAAAATACCAAGAAGTTGGGATAAAATCCTGACCAAAATCTGTTGAAAATTTCTCTAAGTGTTAGATGAAAATGTCATGACTTCATGGGCTTATATCTTCAAATCTAAGCGTTTTTTGGACATCAACCCTCTAATACAAAGTTGTAGAATTTATCAAGACCTACAACTTTCATCTTTAAAGTTTACTTTGAATCATTTTGCATCGTGGTGAAAAATTGGTATGAAGTTATGAAATAAACATGTATAAAACACTTAGAAAAATATCTAAATCTTGAAAAGTTTGACTTTTTAAATTGACTTTTTACCTTATTGACTTTTTGACGATCAAGCTTTATATTCTTGAATGTCTTGATGAATTTCGATCTTTGAAACAAAATATTGACCAAAAAGTCAAAGTTTGACTTTTGGTGTATCAGTTGACTTTTCATCAGTTGACCAAATTTCAACTATCAATCCACTGATCTTTAGAAATGATTTAAGCCATGGAATTGGGTCAACATGTTATTTTTGAGTCTTTGAGATTATGATTCAAGCCATTAGGTCATGTATTAGGTCATAAAGTCAATGATCAGTCGTTCTTAGTCAAAACCCTAATTTGTGGTCTCAGTGTTTCAGAGGAGATTTTGTCTGATCAATTCTTGAGAATCCTTGAGCATTGGAGATCCTTTGTGAGGAATGTCTTGAAAAAGAGAGTTCAAATTTTGGGGTACAATAGTAACCATTTTGTCAACTAATTAGCCAACGACACGTGCCCCACTATCTTTCATTATTAAAATAAAAATTGAACCATTTCTTACCACCTTCATTATAAATACTTCTTCTTCTTCTTCTTCAAATATATACTTTTCTGCTTCCAAAACTCTTCAAGAAACATGTGATTTCCTTCATTTTTCCTCCTATATAAAATCAAACAAAACTCCAACTCTTCTTTAACAATGGTGCCCTCCCAGAAAGGCAACAAATATGCTTAAGACTTGAAGAAAGTTAAAGATGATGCTACTATTTCTGTCGGTTACATTGCGAAACCCACTTTGATTGGAAACAAATAATTTGTGCCAATGCCCACGCTTTCTGCAAAATAATGTGCTATTTATGCATCTCATGTAATTATTCCTTTCACCCTTCCTGATAGAAACTTAGGATATATGAGTCCTTTGGCTAATGTAAATGACATAGAGAAAACCAAAGGGTTTTCCCACTTATCGTTTAACCAAACCCATATCTAGAAAACTTAGTTCCTCCAAAAATGCAGATGAAAAGGTTGATCAAAACCCTAAAGAAATAACTGCAGAAACTACTCAGGGAAAGAATCCCTCAGAAACTGCAATGGCAGAAAAGCCTTTTTATTTAGATTATATGATTGAATCCTTTAGGCCCTTTAGATCATGCCCAACTAAGGACAACAAGCCATATCTCTACTGGCTAGATAAAGTTGAATAGAAGAAATCCCAAGTTTGGAAAGACATGGGTATTTTCGACCTAGTTCAGTTGTCGAAAGTTGGACCAAGCTATTGCTAACATATGCTAATAGAATCTTTGAACTTTTGGGATACCATATATAACACCTTTCATATCCCTTGTGGAATGATTACTCCCACCCTTTTCGATATTGTTGATATAACTGGGCTTCGACCATCTGGAGAATTCTTTGATCCCACTGAGCAAACAGACAACACTATTGACTTCGACATTGACCATGCTGACTTTATAGAGTATATTACTCGTTATCATACTGGAGGAGAAGAAGTATCAGACGTGGAACACATAGTGTTCCTTTCACTATGGTTGTCTTAATGCATTTTCTACATCAAATATCTACAAGTGGCTAAGAGATTCTTAACCCTATCCAACCAACTTCACTCTGGTCGAAATATTTGCCTTAGTGAATTAATTTTAGCTAGACTTTATGAGTGTTTAGGGGAAGCTACAAGAAACTTGAAAGCTTATGAAGCAGGGACCAAATTACTCTTGGTTGGCCCTTATTGGCTTCTTCAACTTTGGTTGAATGTCACTTTCAAAATTTCTCTTTCCACCTCTTGACAAATAGACGAAACAAATCCAAAAATCCAAAATTGAACTATTGAGGGGACAAGGTTGGTTCGATAAACCCCAAATGACAAAGAAAATGATTTAGAGGAATGATTTACAAGTTATGTTATGATTTTTGCTAAACGTCATAATTTTACTCCTTTGATGGCTCTTTTTGCTCAGAGAACATATGGCCCTGAATGGTTTACAAGGTCTCTCTTTGATATTTCGCCACTTCAAGAGGCAGAAACCCTGGCCATATGGCAAGCTTTCCTACTTCCCAGGTTGATCACCATAAGACTTATGCCCATCAAGAGCCACATCATTTTACTCGCTTATCAACCTAATTTTGTCGTTAGACAAGTTGGACTTTGCCAATTAATTCCTGAACCTATTTTCGAAAGAAAGAGTGTTATTTGTTTCCAAGGAATGCACTTCATTATTCTTGAAAGAGAAGAACACATGAAACACTACTCCACATTTGTTGATTTCAAACTCATTCCTTTCCAACCCTTCTTTTATTGCACCAAAGTGTTTGATAATTGGTGGAGGAAACATTACTCCAACAACATGTTCGATGCAACCATTCTTTCTCAGCAACTGACAAAGATTTTGCCTCTATGCAGGATCATGTCAAGAAAGGTACGAAGACTCATATCAAAGAGATCCAGGCGTTCCAAAGATACTTTGAAACTATTTGCAATCTGAATGACCTTAGTCGATCCATATTCAATGCAGCGAAAACTTTGAGAGAAAAATTTACTAAAATTCTTTCGCATTTAAATATTCCCTCATGTGTCAAACCAGAAAATAAGTATGACTTAGCTTTCAAACTTTAACCACCAAAATTTCCAAAGTTACCTAGTGCTGATTTTGGCCTGGCATTTTATCCTCCTTATCCAGATTGGTTCCTCTGTGGGAATTATCACAACTTTTTAAAGAAAGTGTCTAAAAAACCTGATGAAATAGTGGTTTCGACTAAGCACACATTAGATAGTTTCAAAGGCTTCCTTCACTTCGATCTAAACCAAGTTACAATACTTTCCCCAAAAAGTGGAGGTGTGGAACCAAATGATCTCATGATCCCTTCAATCACCCTTGTCATTTTTCTTTCTTAATTGTTACTAATAAATATCATCTTGTAATGCTCCTTTAGCTGTTGAAAAGAAACCAAGAAAGAAATAAAAACTTACTTTGAAGACAAGATCAACTAGCGCACCCAAGCAAGAAACTTCTTCATTGAAGAGTGTTATTCCTGAACTTGAAAAACCTCAGGAAACAATCCAAGTATAATTTGGTATTTATTCTTTCTTTTATTGGTGTCATTTTACTAATCCATTTGTTCTTTACAGACTGGTCAAAAACCACCTTTGACTTTAAGGAAAAGAAAGTCCCCCATCGAAACTCGGCATGTTTCTGAGGATGATGGAGACGCATCTTCTACTCCTTCAAAGACCAAGAAAATAAAGAATAAGAAAGCAAAGAACTCTGATGAAACTTCTTCTCAACCACCCAAAAATATCACAACTGAAATATTGCCCCTTCACCAAAAAGGAAGAAGAGCTCTCAACCATCTGGTAATGTCATTTTGGAGTGGATGGAGAGTGACAACTCAAGCCCTGGGGTCGAAGGACCAAAGTTATAATCTTATCATAGATATTCCTTCTAAAATTTATTTTCTTTTACCTAAATTATCTCACACTCTTCTTTTTTTCAAAATTCTCAACCAGTTTCTACTGAATCTCCAATTCAGTATGAAATCCCTCCTAGCAGTGACACTGCTTTATACCATCCTTTATCCCTCAATCAAGATTCTAATAAAGGATCTTCGACCAATGTGAACCATTTTGATACTGCTGTGTAACCTGAGAAGGAAGCTTTTCTTTGAACCGAGGCTGAAAAAACTTCGGATGGTGAAGCCCGTGACAATAATAGCCCTAATTATTCTTCTTCAAAAAGGGAGAAATCTACTGAAGAATTGCTTGAAGACGAGGAGAATCTATCTTATTAATTACACAGTACTTCCATGACAAAGAGGAAGAAGATGTTAATGTTCATCCTGGCTCGAAGGAAAACACTACTTCCACCACTCAGCAAGATGATATCAATGTGCAACAACAACTTTCTCAAGAGGAGTTGGACAATTTAAATAAAACCATTCCTCTTGAGTACGTCAAGATAACGATGAATAGGAGAGGATCACCTTCAGAGAAAATTCTCTCCATCCTTTCGAATTCTTACAGTGTAGATTCAAATGTGGACACATTTGTACAACTTCTTTAAAAGGTAAAGGAAAAAATATTTGAAATTAATTTATTTGATACCTTGAAGAAGGACGCCAATGCTTGCTATGGACTGGAGATGTTGATTAATCAAATCAACATAGTCACATGTCCTGCTGAAGTTCCTGAAGTCCTTATTGACATGACCAGTTTAATTGATCAAGTCAGTGCTGACTACAATAGGGAACGAGATGGTGCCTCAAAGCTTCTAGAGAAACAAGCCACTCAAGCGGGTGAATGGGAAAAAGCGCTTGAAACCTCCACTAAAGCTGAAAAAATGGAAAAATATCTCAAAGCATCAAAGTAAATCAACGTCCAAACTCATTCCATATCTCTTTGGAAGGAGCAGATCCATCAATTACAAGACATGATATCTACGGTTGGAGCTCGTCAAATGGATATCAGTAAGATGGATCATACTTATATTGACAAAGAGACTGCTCAAAGTGTTCAGCATGTCAAAAATGTTAGAAAACTAGAGGAAGTAATTGTTGTTCTTCAGGCCACTCCGTCTTCCATTGACTACAAACTAAGGTTGGCGAAGATAAAGTATGAAGGGATAAAGACGAAGCTGCCATTTTGAGAATTTTGATGCTTGTGACCTGTACCCTTTTGCTTTAATGTGCACCATTTTAGAATGTAACTTTAAGACATATCCATTTTTGCATTTTTGGTTTTAATATTATACAGGCTTTTATGCTTTTGACTTACTATTCCTTTGAAATTTTTACTTCCTAAAGTATGGGTTTATATTTTTTAAAATACTTGCCATTTATCTTTAGGATTCTTCGATCCTCTACCAACTCTTCTATTTCATAGGCATTATTTGAGAATATTTGAATGATTTGAAAGGGTCTTTCCCAATGTGGGGACCATTTCCCAAGTAATTTATTCTTTCTATCCATGAGTAGTATTACCTTCCAAACCAAATCATCAATAGAAAATTATTTTCCCCTGACTCTTTTGTTGCAGGCTTTTGCTACTATTTCCTTTTGTCTTCTTAGGACTTCCAATGCAAGCAATCTTTCTTCATCCAAGTCGACTAATTCATTCATTATCATTTCCCAATAAAATTCAGAGGGGATTTCGTTTTTCCTTTGAACTCTTACTGACTGCAAGTATACTTCTATTGGCAAAACTGCATCATGCCCAAAAGTTAGTCGAAAAAGCGTAATGTTAGTTACTTCTTTAGGAGACGTTCAATAAGCCCACAAAACTTTATCCAATGTCATGTGCCAATTTTTTGGCTTTCTTCCCACATGTCTTCTTATTAAGTCAATAATCACTTTGTTTTCAGCTTCGACATGTCCATTTTCCTGGGTATAATATGGTGTCAATGTTAGTAATTTAAATCCCATCTCTTCATTAAAATCTTGCATTTTTCGACCAGTGAAAATAAATCCCTGATCAGTTGTGATAGTTTCTGGGATTCCAAATCTATAAATCATTTGTATTTGGATGAACTCAATGGTAGTTTCTCGATCCATGTTCACTAAAGGTATTGCCTTAACCCATTTTGTAAAGTAATCAATTCCTACTAGAATGTACCTCTGACCTTTGGATGAGGGTGGTCGAATTTCTCTAACCAAATTTAGTGCCCAACCCCTAAAGGGCCATGTCTTGATTATAACATGCAATTTTCTTGCAGGAGCATGTTGAATACCTGCATGAACTTGATATTATTAACATCCTTTGGCGAATTCGATAGAATCTTTCATCATAGTGGATCAATACATGCCATATCGAAACAACAACCACTTATCTTGTGACATGCTTGATACGCTCCACATGCACCACTATGCACATTTGATAATACTAAGTATGCTTCGCTTTCTCCCAAGCATTTGAGTAAGACTCCTTTTTGTGTCTTCTTGAAAAGTTCGTTACCCATCAATATGTAACTTAGTGCATGATACTTGATATTTCTTTCTATATTTGCTGAAGTATTGTTTTAAGTAAAATACTATTGGTCTCCTCCAATTTGTATCTGCCAAGCTGTCGATGGCCAGAACTTTGAAGCTTTATTCATTCGCATATCTCAAACTTGAGTTTTCCAAATCTAAAGGAGAAAGTTTTGTTAGAACAATGTTTGAATCTACTACACTATATTTAAGTTTTGATGATAACAAAGTGAAAAGATATAGTATTTACAAGTTTCATGTATGAACTATCTGCTGCCTAAAATTATTATGTTCTGACTTGCAGATACGCTGATTGATATAAGCAAGATCACATTTATTCAGCATCAGAACTTGATTTCAGACACCAGCATCAGAAGTTGCCATATCAGAATGTCAAAATCAGATGATCAACTCACGTACATGCTAAAGCCTGATGAACAAGACTGCGCTCAACACTCTGATAAAGAAACACAACAGTTCATCAGCAGCGAAGCAGAGTCAGAATGAGCCAAGCCAGAACTTGCATTAAGTAAGCAACGGTACTGTGCATTAAAAGCAAATTAATTCCAACGGCCTCATTCCAGACAAGATTTGCTCAATAAGGAAAGCTTGTTATTAGCATTGAATCAAGAATATTGCATTCAACGTTCATCATCTCAGTGCTATATAAACAAGGCTTTGAAGATTGAAATGGCTAATGCTCTCCAAAATCTCTACACGCACAAAAGCTAATTATAATCTTCTTTCTCTCAGTTTTGCTAAACCATACACTCTGATATTCTTGTTTAGCAATCTAGTTTCTAAGCGTGTAAACATCACAGTTGTGATATAGTTTTGTAGAAAACATCCACACACTTAGTTTTATCTCTTTGTAAGAAAGTGTTACCTTGACAAACCGGGTTGTGGTTTGGATCAAGAAGGCTTTAGCAGTTGTTAAAGCAGTCTGTAATATTCAGTTGAATATAGTGGATTAAGACCTCGTTGGAGAGAGGCGAAATCACCTTGACGGGTGGACTGGAGTAGTTTGAGATCAAACGAACCAGGATAAAAATATCTTGTTCATTGCATTAGATTTCAGTTTTACAATTCAACCCCCCTTCTTGTGTTTTTCACCACTTCAATTGGCATCAGAGCGCCTGGTTCTGAGCTAAAACACTTAACCGTGTCAGTACAAGATCCAGCGTCAGAAAAACACAATGGCAGGAAACAATTCTCACATCAGCAATGACAACAATGAGGACAGAGACAGATTCAGTGGCAAACCTCCAGTCTTTGATGGAGAAAACTTTGATTACTGGAAAGACAGAATTGAAAGCTTCTTTCTGGCACATGATGCTGATCTGTGGGATATGGTGACAGATGGATACACGCACCCTATGAATGCAAGTGGTCAGAAGATTGATAGAAAAACAATGTCTGATCAACAAAAGCGTGACTTCAAGAATCACCACAAGGCCAGAACCATCCTCCTTAGTGCCATCTCCTATACTGAGTATGAAAAGATCTCCAACAGAGACACAACAAAGAATATTTTTGACTCTCTCAGAATGACGCATGAGGGCAACGTTCAGGTCAAAGAAACAAAAGCTGTGGCGCTCATTCAGAAGTATGAGGCGTTCAAAATGGAAGAATCTGAATCCATTGAAACCATGTTCTCTAGATTCCAGATTCTGGTAGCTGGTCTCAAAGTTCTGGACAAAGGATACTCTACTGCTGACCATGTCAAGAAAATCATCAGAAGTTTACCCAAGCAGTGGAGGCCTATGGTTACAGCTCTGAAGCTAGCTAAAGATCTCAACAAAATCACTCTGGAGGAACTTATCAGCTCCCTCAGAAGTCATGAGATAGAGCTAGAAGTTGATGAGCCTCAGAAGCAAGGTAAGCCTTTAGCATTAAAATCTAACAGAAAATTTGAGTCTAAAGTTTTGCAGGCAGTTGAAGAAACATCTGATGGATCCTCATCAGAAGAAGACGAACTCTCCCTTCTCTCCAGAAGAGTAAATCAACTGTGGAAGCAAAGACAAAGGAAGTTCAGGAATCCCAGAAGATCTGATCAGAACGAGTCTTCTTCCAGATACAGAAGGACATATTCTTCCTCTGGATACAGAAGATCTGAAGGCTCCTCCAGTAGCAAAAAGCCAAACACCAAAGACATCATCTGCTATGAGTGCAACGAGCAAGGACACTATAAGAGTGACTGCCCAAAGCTTCAGAGGGAAAAGCCCAAAAAGAAGTTTGGAAGAGAGAAGAAGAAAAGTCTCATGGCTACATGGGATGACTCTGACTCGTCTGAAGCTGACTCAGAATCAGATGATGAAAGGGCAAACATAGCTCTCATGGCTAACATTTCAGAAGATAGTGAAGCTTCTGAATCAGACTCAGAATCAGACACTGAAGAGGTATTTCCTAACTTTGCTGTTAACTTTACAAAGGCTGAACTTGCTGAAAGCCTTAATGAGATTCTGGAACGTTATCAGCAAATTAGAGCTAAATTCAGAGACCTGAAAAGGAATCTTGAATCTGACTCTAATAAGACTGAGAGTCTCAAATTGGAAAATTCTGAGCTGAGAAATAAGATTTCAAAATTAGAAAACACTTTACAAAACTCTCAGAAGGAACCAATTTCTGAAACTCCCAGCAACGCTGATGAGATCATCAAGGAGTATGATCACAGTTTCCAGAAGTTCCTAGCTAAAAGCATAGATAGAAGCAGAATGGCTTCAATGATCTATGGAGTTAGCAGAAACGGCAGGAAAGGAATAGGATACCAAGGTAAGGTTCCTACACCAAAGAATGTCATAGACTTAACCATTAAACACACTCCTCTGAATTCACATTTTGTATATGGTCACACACATGATATCAAATACACTAGCAGTAAGCACTCTGTGAAACCAAAATTCAACCAGAGTTTTGGTAAAACTAACAAATCAGGACCCAAGAAAATCTGGGTACCTAAGGATAAAATAATACATGTTGCAGATATCTTTAGCAGCAAGTCAGAAACACCAGTCATGGTACCTGGACTCTGGCTGCTCACGACACATGACGGGAAGAAGGCATATGTTCCAAAGCCTGGAACTTAAGCCTGGAGGCCACGTTGGCTTTGGAGGCAATCAGAGGGGAAAGATAATTGGCTCTGGAACTGTAGGTAACGGAAATCTTCCCTCTATCAATAATGTTCTGCTAGTAGATGGATTGATGCATAATCTGTTATCCATAAGTCAATTAAGTGATAACAGTTATGATATAATCTTTAATCAAAAATCATGTAAAGCTGTTAGTCAGAAAGATGGGACTATCCTGTTTAATGGTAAGAGGAAAAACAACATTTACAAAATCAAACTTTCTGAACTAAAGAGTCAGAATGTAAAATGTCTTCTGTCTGTTAACAACGAGCAGTGGATCTGGCACAGAAGATTGGGACATGTTAGTATGAGAAGAATATCTCAGATTAACAAACTCAATCTGGTCAGAGGACTTCCTAATTTGAAGTTCAATTCAGATGCTCTGTGTGAAGCATGTCAGAAAGGCAAATTTGCTAAACCTTCTTTTAAATCCAAAAATGTTGTTTCTACCTCTAAGCCATTAGAACTTCTGCACATTGACTTATTTGGACCAGTTAAAACTGCCTCAGTCAGTGGTAAGAAGTATGGGTTAGTAATCGTAGATGACTATAGCAGATGGACATGGGTAAAGTTCTTAAGACACAAGGACGAGTCACACTCTGTGTTTGTTACCTTCTGTAACCAAGTTCAGAATGAAAAGGATCTTAGAATCGTTAAAGTCAGAAGTGATCATGGTGGAGAATTTGAAAATAAAGATTTTGAGTCATTATTTAATGACAGAGGCATTCTGCATGATTTCTCTTGTCCTAGAACTCCCCAACAAAATGGAGTTGTAGAACGAAAGAACAGAACATTGCAAGAAATGGCCAGAACCATGATCAATGAGACAAACGTTGCTAAGACCTTCTGGGCAGAGGCAATAAACACAGCGTGCTACATTCAGAATAGAATCTCAATAAGACCTATTCTGGAAAAGACTCCATATGAATTGTGGAAGAACAGAAAGCCCAACATTTCATATTTTCATCCATTTGGATGTACTTGCTTTATATTAAATACAAAGAATTATTTGAACAAGTTTGACTCTAAAGCACAGAAGTGTATTATGTTAGGATACTCTGAACGCTCAAGAGGGTACAGAGTATACAATACAGAAACACAGATTGTGGAAGAATCAATCAGTGTTCCTTTTGATGATAAGCTTGACTCTGAAAAGTCAAAGCAGAATGAAGTTTTTGCAGGTATAGAAATTGAATTTGCAGGTTCTGAAGACAAGTCATCAGAAGCTCTCAACACAGACATTCCTTCAACGTCTGAAAGGAGCACTGCTAGCAATCCTACAACAGCTGCTGATCAACCTCAGAAGAGATTACTCAGAAGCAGCTTGGATCACCCAGAAGAGACTATCCTAGGAAGAAAGGAAGATCCAATCAGAACAAGAGCAAGCTTCAGAAACTCTGAAGAAACACTCATGGGACTTGTGTCTCTGATTGAACCTTCTTCTATTGATGAAGCACTTCTGGATAATGACTGGATTCTAGCAATGCAAGAAGAGTTGAATCAATTCACCAGAAACGACGTATGGGATCTCGTTCCCAGACCAAAAGGATTCAACGTCATTGGAACAAGATGGGTGTTCAGAAACAAGCTAAATGAACAAGGTGAAGTCATCAGAAACAAGGCACGACTGGTTGCACAAGGTTATAGTCAGCAAGAGGGGATAGACTATACAGAAACCTTTGCCCCAGTCGCCAGGTTAGAATCTATCAGACTTTTAATTTCATTTGCTGTTAATAGAGGCATCACTCTGTATCAGATGGATGTCAAGAGTGCATTCTTAAATGGTTATATAGAAGAAGAAGTTTATGTACACCAACCCCCAGGTTTTGAAAATACAAAACATCCAGAACATGTTTTCAAACTAAAGAAGTCACTGTATGGTCTGAAACAAGCTCCCAGAGCTTGGTATGAAAGGCTAAGTAACTTTCTGCTAGAAAATGAATTCACCAGAGGGAAAGTGGACACTACTCTATTATGTAAATCAGTTAAGAGTGACATCTTAGTCTGTCAAATTTATGTTGATGATATTATTTTTGGTTCTACTAATCCTTCTCTTGGAAGAAAATTTGCTAAGTGTATGCAGGCAGAATTTGAGATGAGCCTCATGGGGGAACTGAAATTCTTTTTAGGAATTCAGATCAATCAAACTCCAGAAGGAACTTACATTCATCAGAGCAAATAAATCAGAGATCTTCTGAAGAAATTTGACCTCTCAGAATGTAAGCCATCAAAGATTCCAATGCATCCCACGTGCATTCTGGAAAGAGAAGAGGTAAGCAAAAATGTAGAACAGAAAGTCTACAGAGGTATGATTGGTTCTCTCCTCTATCTGACTGCTTCAAGACCTGACATATTATTCAGTGTTTGTATCTGTGCTAGATTCCAATCAGATCCTAGAGAATCTCACTTAACAGTTGTTAAGCGAATTTTCAAGTATCTGAAAGGTACTACTAATCTGGGTTTGTTTTATAGAAAATCTAGTGATTACAGCTTAGTAGGCTACTGTGATGCTGATTTTGCTGGAGACAGAGTGGAACGTAAAAGTACTTCTGGAAGCTGCCAGTTTCTGGGAGAAAATCTGATCTCTTGGTCCAGCAAAAGGCAATCAACAATTGCTCTGTCAACAGCAGAAGCTGAGTACATAGCAGCAGCAGGTTGTAGCACACAAATGCTCTGGATGAAAAGTCAGCTTGAAGACTTCCAGATTTTTGAGAGTAACATTCCTATACTTTGTGATAATACTTCTGCTATTTGCTTAAGTAAGAATCCCATTTTACATTCTAGAGCTAAGCATATAGAAATAAAACATCACTTCATTAGGGACTATATTTAGAAAGGTATTTTGAACTTAAAATTTATAGATACAGACCATCAATGGGCTGATATCTTTACTAAACCCCTTTCAGAAGATAGGTTTAATTTCATTCTGAAACATCTCAGCATGAAAGTGTGTCCAGAGTGAAAATGTTTTAATTCCATATATTTACCTTCAGAATGTAATTATTTTACTGTGAACTTCTGATCAATCTCCTTTCAGAAAGATAGAACATGCAGATTGTATCAGATGCAAGTCTAAAGATCTGAGAGTGTAAGCTCAAAGACAGACGTGCTGATCACTACATCAAACAAGTGTCATCCAATCATCAGCATATCTCTGAAGCAGAACGCGTGCATGCTTCTGAGAAGGCAAAGCGCTGATTGGGTGCATTGAGACACATGTCTGGTAACCGTTTTTAAGTATCTTTCTCAAATCCCCCAAAATCAGCAAGCATTTAATGAAAAGTAATCATGCTTTTAAAATGCAATCATGATTTTTCTCTCTCTTAAAAAACGTTTATCTTTTCAAAACAGTTTTGAAAACTCTATTTAAGCACATTAATCTCTCATTCTCATTCTTTACGCTTTCTCACTAATACTCAAGCATTTTCTGCATATTTCTGTGTTCATCTCTTGCAACCTATTTTCCTCAGTTTATTCTCAAAACCCTTTTAGTGTGAACATGGCAACCTCCAACAGCGCTTCTGCAGGTCCTCAGAAGAAAGCATCATCTGAGCAATATCAAGTGCCACTCAGAACTCTCCTCACTCCTGTGAAGAATCTTGAAGTGCTTTCTGAATTAATCATTGATTTTGAAAGCTTGAAGGAGAACGGTTTTGACCTAACTGAAGAAGTTAGGGCTCAGAAGTGGGAAAGGTATTTCGATAGGTTGGTTGGACCAACATTCCCAATGCTTGTCAAGGAATTCTGGATTCACGCCAAGGCTTCAACACATCTAGTCACCTCCTTTGTTTTGGGGAAGAAGATTGTGATCACTGAGGATCACATTGCAAGGCTAATCGGTCACAGTGGCGGTGGCGTCCGTTGTGTGGACATGGCTGAAAGATGTGCTGATGTGGGTGTGATAGCTGCAAGGATTTTCACTCTTGGGGTGCCCAGCAGCAAGATTAAAGATCTGAAGGATCATTACAGAGTGTGGGCTAAGATAATTCTGGGGTGCTTCAACCACAGGAAACCAACCAATTCTCCTGATTACATAAATGTGGATCAGCAGTTTCTGATCTACTTTATTGATCAGAAGGTAAAGATCAATCTGGCTCACTTCCTGTTCAACCACCTCAGAACTAGTGTGAAAGAAACAAGGGAAGAAGAAAGAACCAAGAGGGATTGGATACCTTTTGGAAGGTTGATATCAGATATTCTGACAGAGAATAGGCTGATTGAGCATCTGATAGAAGCTCAAGAGCTAAGCGCTATTGAACCAACAATTGGGAAACCTCTGAACGCAAAGAACTTGAAAAATATGAAGCTGATAGAGAATATTCAGAAGGAACCCAGAGCTACTCCCATTGCTGATATCTCCAGCAGAAGAGTGCCTCTGAGTGACTTTCCGTTATTTTCTGAAATTGAATCCAAACCAGAAGTGATTCTCAGGTACTTGGATGCGTGCAAGGCAGATGGTACAGATCCAAATCTGAATATCAGAGATCTGCATCAACCTCAACCAGAAGTGACTCTGAAGAAGACGAAGAAGAGGAAGGCACCATCAGAAGGATCATCCCAGCAGACACCCAGGAAAAGAGGTAATTCGTCTGCTGCCCCTGTTTTAAATTCTTCTACTATTCCAGCATCTATTCCTCCTCAAACCTCTCATAGAATCTCAATCCCCATCCCTACCATAGATGAAACTGTACAAGAAGAGGACCCTTCTGAGGCATTAAAACTCAGGAGACCCAGAACCAAACATCCCAAACAACCAACAATCTCAACAACATCAGCAATTGACCAAGTGCTGTCTGATATTGATCAACACACCTCTGATCAACCAAACTCTGAACCACAAACTGTTCCTCCTCCACAACCAGAACCACAGCAATCTGCTGAAGAACAACAACAACAACCACTCTCATCAATTCCAGAAAAACCCCTGATCCCTGAACAATCAGAAATTCCAACTCCCTCTCCCCAACCAGAAATTAATCCACCATCACCACAAACAGAGTTTCATCACTCTGAAACTCCTTCCCCTCATCAATCTGAACCTCATTCACCTCAACCATCACCGCTGGCAATCCAGCTGCCATGTGGTACAACAGTTATCATGCCCCAGTTACCATCCTCACCAGAATCTACACCACCAAATACTCCCAAAACACCACCCAGTCCAATCATAATCTCTGATACTGATACTCCATCTCCAAAACAAACAGCTGCTCAGAAAACCTCCGAAAACCCCAGCAGGACTTTCATAGACTTAACCAGTCTTGACCGTCTTGCTGATCTGAAACACAAAATTGCCATCCCAAAACCAAAGCAGCCAGATGTTGGCTCTGGTATTATGAATTTTGAAACAGGTGTGCTGCAATGGATTGCGTCTTTGAAGCAAGTCTGTCCTGGAATGATTGACCCAGCTGCTTCTGATCAGCTCTGGTCACAATTCAGACTTTGGGTACGTGCTGAAGCCCTCAAGTTGCAGGATATCAACTATGAGCAGGCACAACAGAACTTCAGCAAGCTGCTGAAGGAAGTTGAAAGTCAGCTGCCTCAGGAAGCTGTGCTCCCTCTGGACAGTGAACCTTGGTCTGAGAAACAGCAAGCTGCAAAGGTGCAATCAGAAGAAGACAAGACCATTCAAGCTGAAGAAAGTCAAGCAGAGGATGTGGCTGAAAGTTCTCAGAAGCCTCCTGCTTCTGATGCTTCTCAAGCTGCCTTGGACAGGCAGACTCTGGAAGAACTAAGGTTGAATGACATGCGTCTGCAGCAGCGGATGGATGAAAGCGATCAGAAGATGAAAGAGAGAATGGATGTGCAGGATAGCAAGATTGACACTGTTGTCAGCATGGTGCACAAGCAGAATGAGACTGCTGAAAAGATCCAAGCCATGCTGGAGAACCTGTTCACACGCTTGCCTCCTCAACCTTAGTCTCTTTTTTCATTCATGACCTTTTTCATGTTTTCCTTGATTATCTGATGTACTGTTTGAATATGTTTTGTAATATTTTCTTGTTTTGATTCTGAACTATCTTAATATGATTAGTTTTTCTGATCTTAACTGTTTTAGCACATCACCTACACTTTTTGATTGCTGACAGAAAGGGGGAGAACAAGAATGATATTTTAATAAATAACGGCTAACTAGACAGAAATTCTCAAACATTCTAACTCCATTACTTGAAAATGTTTTTCTGTTTTGCTTAAAGTCTACAGGTACAAGGAAGCTCCTGGACACTCTGAAGACTAGAAGCTCTGAAGCTCTGATCACTATGAAGTTCTGATCCGCTCTGATATTCTGATCCAAAGCAAAGCTCTGACAAGAAAAACTCTGAAGCTCTGCTCTGACATAAAGCTTCTGATAAGTCAAAGGCTCTGATGCTCTGATGTTCAAAGAAAGGCAAAAAGATCTGATCCTGAAGAACACGTGAAATCAAAGGGAAGTAATAAACTCAGGGGGAGTATCTCTCAACTCTGATATCTCTTTACTCCTTATCCTTTTACTTCTTATTCTGATACATATTCCAGATACCTTTTCACGTTATTTTCATTTAAAATATCTAGTTTTTGTCATCATCAAAAAGGGGGAGATTGTTAGAACAATGTTTGAATCTACTACCCTATATTTAAGTTTTGATGATAACAAAGTGAAAAGATATAGTATTTACAAGTTTCATGTATGAACTATCTGCTGCCTAAAATTATTATGTTCTGACTTGCAGATACTCTGATTGATATAAGCAAGATCACATCTATTCAGCATCAGAACTTGATTTCAGACACCAGCATCAGAAGTTGCCATATCAGAATGTCAAAATCAGATGATCAACTCACGTACATGCTGAAGCCTGATGAACAAGACTGCGCTCAACACTCTGATAAAGAAACACAACAGTTCATCAGCAGCGAAGCAGAGTCAGAATGAGCCAAGCCAGAACTTGCATTAAGTAAGCAACGGTACTGTGCATTAAAAGCAAATTAATTCCAACGGCCTCATTCCAGACAAGATTTGCTCAATAAGGAAAGCTTGTTATTAGCATTGAATCAAGAATATTGCATTCAATGTTCATCATCTCAGTGCTATATAAACAAGGCTTTGAAGATTGAAATGGCTAATGCTCTCCAAAATCTCTACACGCACAAAAGCTAATTATAATCTTCTTTCTCTCAGTTTTGCTAAACCATACACTATGATATTCTTGTTTAGCAATCTAGTTTCTAAGCGTGTAAACATCACAGTTGTGATATAGTTTTGTAGAAAACATCCACACACTTAGTTTTATCTCTTTGTAAGAAAGTGTTACCTTGACAAACCGGGTTGTGGTTTGGATCAAGAAGGCTTTAGCAGTTGTTAAAGCAGTCTGTAATATTCAGTTGAATATAGTGGATTAAGACCTCGTTGGAGAGAGGCGAAATCACCTTGACGGGTGGACTGGAGTAGTTTGAGATCAAACGAACCAGGATAAAAATATCTTGTTCATTGCATTAGATTTCAGTTTTACAATTCAACCCCCCTTCTTGTGTTTTTCACCACTTCAAGTTTGGTAGCCATTACTCTTCCTCTTACTTCTATCAAATCTTCCAATTTCTCTTTCGATACTTTGTATCCTGAAGCTATTTGTGCTAAGTCATTTGCCTCTTGATTCTTCAGTCTAGGAATGTGTTTGATATCCACATATTCTAATTTTTTAAGCAACCTATTTGAAATGACGAAGTACATTATCAAATTTTCCTTTATGCACTTATACTCCTTAGTGAGTTGCTTAACCACCAATTCAAAATCTCATCTTATTTCGACTCTTGTTGCCCCTAATTCCAACAAAGCTTCAAGTCTTGCTATCAAGGCTTTGTACTCTACTTCGTTATTTGAACAAGGGGAACAGTTAATTCTATACTTAAACTTTGTTAGAATTTTGTCAGGAGAAATAATCAAAACTCCAACACCAGTACAATCCTTATGGGTAAAACAATCGAAGAATAACTTCCAAGGTACAAGTTCAACATAGTTCTGTGAAACTTTGACCACTACATGGTCTACAATTAAGTCTAAGACCACTTGAACATTCATAGATTTCAAAGGCATGAAATTCAAAGAATACTCAGTCAGGGCGAGAGCCCATTTGTTAATTCGACTATGTAGAATTGGTTTCGAAAGCATATGTTTAATGACGTCAAAATATGAAGAGACATCAATATGATTTATATAATATTTCAACTTTGTACATGAGAAATATAAGCATAAACATAAAATTCTATAGTTCTATGTCTAGTTTCTACATCACTCAACTAAGGTAGTATATGGATCTTTCGACACCACTTTCATCCTCTTGTGCGAGCATGCTCCTATTGTTACATCTGATGCAAAAATATACAGTCTCATACACTTAATTCTACAAGGTGACGCTAGTAATGAAGGTTGGACGAGATATTGCTTGATCCTATCGAACGCATCTTGATGCTCTTGCCTCCATTCGAAGCCTCCTTGTTTTAGGAACAAAAGTGGAAATAAGGCCTGGGTGCGTCCACTTAAGTTTAAAATAAACCTTCTCAAGAAGTTTATTTTCCCAAGCAGAGATTACATCTCTTTCTTTGTTGATGGTGCTTTCGCTTCCATAATGGCCTTCGTCTTGTTTTGATTGATCTCTATGCCCTTATTATGGACCACAAAGCCTAGAAAATCGTCTGCCTGCACGAAAAAGGAACACTTAAGGGGATTCATCTTCAACCCATGTTTCCTCTTTCTTTCAAATGATTGTCGAAGATGATCCAAGTGAATTTTGCCTGACATAAATTTTACTACTATGTCATCTATGTAGACCTACATGAAAGTCTCATTAAAATCATGGAATATCGAATTCATTGCCCTTTAGTAGGCTTCCCCAGTGTTTTAAAGACCAAAAGGCATCACCACCCATTCATAAGTGCCTAATGCCACTGGGCATCAAAAGACTATTTTGGGTACACCGTCCTCAACAATGAATATATGATTATAACCAGAGTATCCATCAAGCATACTAAGGTATTCAAAGCCTGCGGCTGAATCAATCAGCATTTCTGCCACATGTATTGGATATTCATGCTTAGGGGTTACAAAATTTAAATCACGAAAATCTATGCAAACCCTTAAAGATCCATTCTTTTTAATAACAAATACTATATTAGTAATTCATTCAACATACCTTGTGGTCCTGGTGAATTTGCATCTAAGGAGTCTTTTGACCTCCTCCTTGATCTTCATAAGAACTTCTAGTGCGAATCTTCTAGGAGCCTGGTTGATGGGCTTCTTTCCATCCTTTATAGACATCTTCAATTCGACCAATTCTTTGCTCAACCCTGGCATTTCGTCATAGTCCTAAGTGAAGCAATCCTTGTATGTCTTTAGTAGTTGGATCATTTTGCTCTTCATTTCTGGGTTGAGCTTCGCGCTAATATACGTGGGTCTTTTGGTGGACCTATCACCCAAATATATTTCTTCGAGTGGATCTTGCGCCACCATCTTTGCACTTGGTATAGCTGGATCCTTCTCGAATCCCAAAGGCTCTTCATCATAAATCACATCTAGCCTCTAGTTTTGTCCTTCAAGGGAACTATTTTTGTCTGGGGGCTCTAGTTTCAAATGAACCCCAGGTCCTTGTATATGATTTTATTTATCAATGGCTTCGATAACCATATATTTCACTTTAGTCTCCAAGGTCATCTTCATTTTGTTTTCAGCCATATAGGCCGAAATCTTTTCGAAGTAATTCGACTCAGACATTATCAATGTCTTCGTCGCTCCAGCCAGTTGGCTGAAGTCCACGTACACCTCCTACTTCATTTTCTTCGCCCATTATCTCCATATCCCATTGAAAACCATGGGTTGGGTGCAGGTTCAGGAAGTATAGTGCATTGCTTGTTGGAGAATAAGCCACATCTGCTAGAGCACAGGGGCCTATATTTGCAAGATTTTTGTCAAAGTTATTTCTATCATAATGTTGATATCCACCAGGTAGTAGCTTTGATCCGCCTCAATATTTTCCATAATAGTGTCCTCTCTCTAGATTTCCACCCTTTGGCGGAGGGATGATGGTACTACTCCTATGCCATGTATCCATTCACGGCCTAATAGGAGGTTGTAGTTAGCCTTCGATGCTATCACCATAAACATGGTGGTCTTGTTATGGATCCTATGGTGAGATCGACTTGAATCACACCCAAGGTATGACCCAATTTCCCCTCTTAGTTGGATAGGACCATGTTATGTGGTTTCAGATCTGTGACGAACATCCCAATTTTACGCAACATGCATTAAGGCATCAAGTTCACAGTTGCACCACCATCCACCAGGATTTTGTTCACCACTATATTTTCCAATTTCCCCTAATAAACAATGGCTTTAAGTGGTTCTTCATTCCAGCATATGGCTGCAATAAGAATGCGTTCTGCTCTTTGACAACCCCATTATTCATGACATAGTAGCAAACTGGCCTATGTTGGGCCATTTCGATTTCATCGACCATCTCGTCTTCGTCAGCCTCTATCACCTGATTGTACTCTTGGGGAGCACTGAGACCATATTAAAATTTAAACCCAGAGACATCTCATCTTCTGAGTCAAAATCATCAGTGATCATATCATCATCTTCGACTGGGTCAGCTTGCCCTTTCTCATCTTCTAAGTCAAAATCATCAGTGACCGTGTCGAGCTGACAATGTCAAATTCGAAAGCCCGATTTTGGAGTCCATTTTCAAGGCCCAATGACAAAAGTATATATTATTCTTCTCTTCATAAAATTAGAACAACACTCTCATTTTATAAAAAAATTCTCACTCACTCTTTACTCTCAATTTCTCTCTTTTCTCTAACACACAAAAACCCAACTATATTTCAAAACTCTTCCCTCCAAAATCAAGAACAACCACCATCAACCACCAACTATCTTATCTGGACACTCTTCCCTCTGGTACAGCCCCACTCCGGTCATCATCATCATCATCATCATCAAATTCTCCTCTTCATCTTCTCAAATCATCAAGGTTCTCCAAGGGGTAAGCTCTTTCTACAACTCTCCATTAATTCTTGTAATTGAAACTTGTTTCTAGAATTATATTGAATTAGTGAATGAAAGTTTAATTGTTGATTGAATTGAAACTTGATTCTTGAGTTTCAAATTGAATTTGGAAATTGAATTGTGAATAGAGGTTAAGTTTTGATTATAATTGTTGATTTGGACATAGAGTTAGGAATTTAAGTTGGTGATTCTTGATGTAGAGATTAATGCACACTAAGTGTTTGTGTTAATGCTTAGTGTTAGGATTCTTGATCAAGAATGACATAGTGATGATGGAGAAGTGTGGCATAGTCTAAAAGTGTTGAAATGGAGATATTAAGTTTTTTGATTGTTAACTTGATATGCCTCTTTAATTTTAGCCTTGAACCAAGTTTGGTTTCAATTATGTCTTTTGATTATAGTTTAGGCTAAATCACGTTACTTGTTATTTGTTGTCGATTATTGGTAAAGTATGATAAAAAGAGAGTTGTAGAATTAGTAACATGAGGCTTGAGACAAATGGAAAATATCATAACTCAAGTTTTTTCTTTTACCGACACGCAACATAAGCTCAAATTTGATGTTATTTTTTAACTGTGGTGAGGTTTTACGCTTTTGATTAATGAAATTTGACTTTCTCAGTGATTCCGGAGCCAATGGTGTGTTTACTTTTCAGTTTCGGCAGTTCTTTCTCAATTTTTTCTGCTACTGTACTGTTACGAAAATCACCTTTGGGCATAGATTTTGGACGAACCGAGTCCGTTTTTGAATCCGTTGACATGTTTATAGGTTGCTATATTTTTTTGCGTCCAATTCCGGATACTTTTTTCGCATGTCTATTTTCCATTTTTGAGGTTTTACCGCTCCGTTAGATGTGTATTTTGTACTTTTGACTTTTATGTGGTATATTTGTTTACTAATTCACACTAAATCCATAACTTGTGATGTTGCTAATTTTACATGGTGTATATAGTCTCGGTTAACATGACATTTCTCACTAGCAAGATTGCAACTTCTCAAGATCTATGTTACTAAGACATGATGCCAATTCTCATGTTCTACTCATAATTCTTAACTTTGACATAACTTGTCACTTCTTTAGTTTGTGTTGATACTTGATATCATTTGCTAACATTTACTATTTCATGAGTTGTCAATTGATATCAGTTAAGTGTAAACTTCAATGCTAATCATTTATTGTTTCAATTCTCAAGTTTGTGCATATGAAAAACCACATTTCCAATACAAAACATGTCAATTTGAAAGTTGAAAACAACATTTGACATTTGTGTATTTTTACTTGTTTTGACAAATTTTGATTGCAAACTCATTTGAAGCCTTATTGATAGTGCTCAGAAATCACTTGTCGCATGATTACATAGCATTTAAAATTGATTCCAACCTTCTCGGATCAAAATTTTGACCGTTTAGACCATTTACGGAATTGCTGTCCTGAATCGTAAAATGGCCTAAACGGAGCTCCTGCGCTTGAAATTAAATTACAGGACCAACTTTTTTGAAACCGTTGGCCCGTTTGCAAGCTACTACGCGGGTTTCGTTTGATTCTGAGGAACTTTTTTTACCGTTCATGGAAGTCATGCTTCTACTCCTTTTTTGACTGAACCGATTGCAGAATTGAGTTCTTGGGCATGTTTATAAGTTACCATGAAAGTTTTATTTCATTCCGAGTACTTTTTTTCGGATGCGAATTTTCTAAAATGCATTTTTACATCGTAATGCAGAATTTTCTAATGCAGTTTTAGTGCAATTCTTTTAACACTTTTAGTGCATAATTTCAACGTCATAATTATCATTTGATACATGCTTACCTGTTGCTTTTCATTTGTTGATCATCAGATTGATTTCTATACGGTTTTCATACTGTTTTGCCTTATTGTTTTTGACTCGTTTGTTTATTGTGCAAGGTACATTTTAGTGCTTTCGATCATGTAACATAACAAGTTGTTATGTGATCGGAACATACGGCTTATGCTCACTTCCGATGTGAAACGTTTTATTTCTCATTTTCATGATAAATTCATATTATATTATATGTTGTCCGGATGCATGTGATATTGTGTGATACTTTACGCATGAACTTCTGATTACGTGTTGCATTCAGAACACGCGTATGTTTTTATCTTAGTTAGATATCGTTTATGACTTTGTTTGTTTCTTGTTGAAGCTTGCTCGACGCGTACTTCTTGCTTCTCCATTGCTTTCGTCCATTTTTGATGATATGCTTGCTTTTGATAGCCACCTCTACTGCTTTTACATTTTCCTTTACTTTATCGCATTTCTTTACGACTTTCTAGATATTATGAGGAGTAGGAAATAAATAGCGTGAACTCGAAGTTGATGTTTAAAGACCTGTAGCAGGCATTCTACACTTGTTTTCAAATTATGCTTGTGTTTGCTTTCATCTTTTGACGGTTAATGATGTCACTCAATTAGCATTGAGATAACGACTTCGGCCTTTGCATGCTCCCCATAGGATTTTATCGCTTTCTTTGTTGAAGGCTAATGATGTCACTTAGTTAGCATTGTGACAACGACTTCGGCCTTTGCATGCTCTCTTAGGGCTTTATCGTTTTCCTTTGTTAATGATGGATGATGTCACTCAATTAGAATTGAGATAAAGACTTTGATCCCTTTGCATGTTCCCTATAGGAAAGTTATCCTTACCCATAGGTTTTGGTATGCTAACATAGGTAGACATTTCCCTCTTAGCATTTTTTTCTTCCCTTTTTGCATTTGCATTTAAAACTAAAACCTTCTTTTTCTTGGCAAACTATAAAACATCTTAATCATACTTAAACCCTTTTTCAAGGTAACAAAATACAAATCAATCAAACGTGGCATCTTGCCTTAAGGGCGTAACTCAAAACCGTTTTCATAAGGGTTCATCACCCATAAAAAACACAAAACAAATAGAAACATGTGAGCCAAACTACGACGCTCTGATTCCTCAAAAGGGATACGTAGGCAACAGGTCGCGAGACCTAACTGAGCAAAATTCGTAAACACTTCCTTCTTTTCCCGCATTTCTTTTGCATGCATTCTTCCTTAGTAGTAAGAAGTAGACATAGATTAAACACACTCATAAGATAGATAACAAGAGTGGATACCATATGATACTACGAGCATGTGGGGTGCTAATACCTTCCCCTCGCGTAACAAACTCCTTACCCGATCTCTTGGTCGCAAGACCATGACTTCTCCCTTCTCAGGTTTTCTCGATGTTCACCTTTCCCTTCATGTGGGATAAAAGACGTTCGATGGCGACTTCATTGTTTGATGATGTTCAACTTGTTTCACCAGTCATGCATCTCTATTCCTACATCTCATGGCAAGGAAAAGAAAATACAACGCGAAATTAAAAACCAGAATCAAAACAATACCAAATGAACAAGAATTCGTAGCAAGCAAGCAAAGCCAAGAAACCCGAAAAACTTTGTGCAAGCTTCACCAATAAAGCACATAGTCAGAAATTGAACATAATGATAATAAGCATCAAAGAATCATGTGAAAGTAATAACACGCATATTCAATATCACATGCATATCCAATATCACATGCATCCTGCACAACATACAAAACTATACAAGCACAAATAATCTGCACATTGCATGGTGCGAGAAATCGCCTTTCCGAAGCTTGCACAAGTCCACAAGAAGAGTTAGTGATAACCAGAAAGCATAAACAAAGTCAAACAATCATATCGTAACTCAAAATAAGATTGAAATGCAAAGAGATAACATTCGAACAAATATCGGAACATGGAAGTAGAAAATAAGGAAGCACTGCATCCATACATGAAATGGCTCAAAAAACTCAAGTCGAAACAAAAAAAATTCATCATAGATGTCTAACAAATGCTCAAATACAATTAAGTATGCATCACATGATAATCGAATCACAATGTACATACATATAACATATTCGGGCAACATTGTTGTAACACATGAATCATGCAAAAAGTCTGTTTAAAATCAAACAAACTTCACATACATGTCAAACATAGACCAAAGCAAGTTCAATCATGTGCTAACCAATGATGAAAACAAGCTCCAAGGCTTACTTGCGAGTCCGGGAAGCATGGTATTAATACAACAAATCACCCAAATAATCGCATTAAAGTCGAGTAAACTCAACAACAATTATTCAACAATCAACCAAATGAGCACAAGCATACATTAGATGAATATGGAATCACAATATACATGTACCAATCAAATCCGGACAACACTATACCACTTCATGAGATGCACAAAAAGTTGGTCTAAAATCGAATGAAACCACCACAAATGCTAAGAAATTACCAATTGCAAACCAATTATGCAACATGCAACAATTAAATCCAAATTTACGGCACATTTGTGAATTCTGGACAACACTATACGGTAACACACATTCACTTGAAAAATCGCGTCGGAATCACCAAAACTCAACATCAATCATTTATAAATGTACAATTAGGTTCAAGAATGCATTAAACCACATTTGAAAAGCAATTTGCAAGGAATTTGTACTTTCCTGGCAGTAACATGTACATGAATCGGTATTGATAAAAATTGGATTCAAAAATCACAAACGAATGTGCAAAAGCATTTACCGGTTCAAGTTATGTTACTAGGAAATTACAAATGAATTGTAATCAATTAATTCACATCAAATGCAACGATTCCTCTCACAAACAAAATTATTCAAGTGTTAACGCAATTTACCAGTTCAAGGTTTTCAACGTCGAACAAATTAATTCATCATCAAATCGATTCAAAATAGCGTTAACACATGAAGACAAAATTAATTCTCAATACAAATCCGCAATCAAACCATATTCGGAATTCAAGATCCACAACAAATCAACAATTATCAATTTCGACGCATAAACCACAATCAATTAACAAAACACTGTGTTGAAATTCAAGATTCAAACAATTTGAACACAAAACTCAACCAATTTCAAGCTTATTCATGATCAACACTCTCAAAAATCACTTAATTCTACAAAATCAAGATTCAATTCACATTTAAATCAAATAAGCACTTATCTCACAAAATCAATAAAATCCAAAAACACTTAAATCAAGATATTTTAGAAAGATGCCAAGAGGAGTTTGACGAAGAATTGATTGGAAGAAGAAGTCAGACGGAGGGAGCAAATCAGCGAAGGGAGTAGGCACGACTCGAGAACAAACCAAAACTCTTGGCATTTAGTGCATAATCCTCACACACAACCTGAAACAAAAACGTCGATGTCAAAATTTGTGATGCAGTGTTGAATGAATCGCTTCGATACGATAAAAAATTGAGTCACTTATGATTCCTCGAATGGCGAGAAACGATTGACAGAAAACTCTCTATGCAGATTTTTCAGCTTATTATTGGGTGCAGTCCGAGAAAACCCACAAGGTTATCACTTTCGGTGCATAATCCTGACACGAAACCTGAGACAAAATCGTCAACGACGAAATTTGTGACGTCGTGCCAAAAGAATCGCCCCGATACAATAAAAATCGAGAGAGTTATTAGTTTTTGAATAGTGATAAACAATGGACTTTTTTTGGCTGCATTGAAATTTTAGCTTATTTTCATGTGCACTTTAGGAAGCGAGCCATAAACTGAAGCCTTCGGACCATAATTCGTACCCGGGACCTGAAGCAAAGTTGTAACTAACAAAATTTGTGATCTCACGCTTTAAGAATCGTCTTGAACCGATAAAAATTGAGAAAGTTACAAATTTTGCAATATCAGGAAACAATCCGGTAGAAAACCATTTTGGGATGCAATTTTCTCAGATAATTCGCACTTTCAGATATCTTCTTCAAAGAATTAACTTCTAATATGAGCATACGAATTGAAGACAATATCATGACAAATTTTACGCCCAAAGAACCATACAAAAACGTCAAACCAGGCGAATGTTACGAATTTTTGAACATTCGATAAACAGCGATTCGGCACATTGTTTCATGGTACCAGTCTCAGAGTATGCAAACCCGGGAATCTTCCTCACGAAATCAGCTTCCGAATCGAACATATAAAATGAAAAAAAATAATAATGTGGTTCAAATTCTCCAAGAGTCAATCAAATATGAACTTCAGGTCAGAAGTTACGAATTTTTAAGCATCCGAAAACCAGCGAACTAGCAAATCCACTATATAACGTGATTTCAGGTATTTCGCGTTTTTGAAGATCTTCCTTACAAAATTAGCCATCGATCTGAACAGATAAATTTGAGAAGATCTCAAGACGGTTCTAAAGATTGAAGAACCATTCCCAAATCATTTTCTGGTCTCAAGTTATGAATTTTTGACCTTGCACCACAAGATACTGAATTTATGTCTGCACTATCTCAAATCAATTGAAGCGCTCAACTTTATGTACAATTCTAAGCTCTCCAAAGAACATGATAGCTTTATATGATGATGAATTGATTAACCCCTGATTGGATAGCTCGGAACACGTGCAGCGTGCATTTAAATATCGGAAAACTCTGAGTTCTGCTTCACAATGCTGCTTAACTGAACAATTGTCTTTTATAGCTATTTCTCGCAGAGAAATGCCTTTATTCCATGAGTATAGACCATATTCCATGTATGTATGCATATGATGATTAAGTATAAGCCAATTTAGGGTTAAAATGAATAAGGAGAATTTTGGGGTGCAACAACTGCCCCTATTCAATCTTCTTTAACCCGAGGGTGAGATTGGCGGTAACCTTTCGAATAATTAAGGTAAAAGAGGATTGAATACTCAATAGAATCATAAAACTTGCACTCTGAAGACAGTCGAGTATTATTTATTTTTTGGTTTTCTGAATTTTATTTTATTTTCTATTTTTCTTTTGGTGAAAGGTGGTTACCAGGAACGATATGTTTGGTCAGGGTTAGACAAACACAAGAAAGAGACCGACTGAAGAAGGCTCTAACAAGTTACCAAATATATATGTTCGGTAAAGATATTGAACACATATAAGGATAAGACTAAATCCAAAGAGGACTCACACAAGGAACGTCAATTAAAATGAACCCAAGCTGCAACAAACAAGGAAAAACTGGAAGAAAAGAGACCAAAACCCGAGGAGGACTCTCACAAGGAACACCAATCAAAGAGAACCCAAACCCAAAAGATTAGAAGAAGAGAGACTGGAATCTAAGGATGACTCTCACAAGGAATGCTAATCGAAGAGAACCCAAACACGAAAAACCGGAAGAAGGGAGACCAAAACCCGGGGAGGACTCTAATAAGAAACGCCAATCGAAGCAAACCCAAACACGATAAATCGGAAAAAGTAAGACCAAAACCCGAGGAGGACTGTCACAAGAAATGCCAATCGAATCGAACCCAAACATGATAAACCGGAAGAAGAGACACCAAAACCCAATGAGGACTCTCATAAGGAACACCAATCGAAGTGAACCCAAACAGGAAAAACCAGAAGAAGAGATACCAAAACTCGAGGAGGACTCTGACAAGGAACGCCAATCGAAGCGAAATGAAACACAAAAAACTGGAAGAAGAGAGACTAGAACCCGAGGATGCTCTCACAATGAACAACAATCGAAGCAAACCCAAACACGGAAAATTGAAAGAAGAGAGACTAAAACCCGAGGAGGACTCTCATAAGGAATGCCAATCAGAGCGAACCCAAACACGAAAAAACTGGAAGAAGAGAGACCAAAATCCGAGGATGACTCTCACAAGGAACACCAATCGAAGCGAATCCCAAACATGAAAATCTATAAAAAAAAGAGACCAAAACCCGAGGAGGACTCTCACAAGGAACGCCAATCGAAGCGAACCCAAACAAGGAAGGACAACATTGCCCAATCTGGCATACCCCAAATTTATCCTACCTTTTCACTTTTATCCGGCTTAGGCTTTGCATTTCATTTGCATCATTCTCATTAGGTCATTCACACATCATTCCTTCATTTCAACAAGGCAGTGGTTCAAAGCATCAGTGGTTGTTCTAATTAGGGCTTCACTTAGGTTTGAGTTTTCTTCATCAGATAAAGACAATTTCATTAGGTTTTTGAACAGTGGATTGTATGCATCAGGGTTTTGGAAGTTAGGTTATCACGGATTCCTTCTTCAACAAGTCACAAGGTTTTTCTTTTTCAATATTAAAGATTAAGGTTTCATTCATTATGTGTGAGCATGTGCATTAATCATGAGATTAGGGTTTGGTTCAAAGAATTTTCTCAAAGGGCATTACTATTATGTCAAGATACAAGGTTTGTTTTCATGGCCATGCTGATCCTTTTTCCTTCGACCTGATTATTCATATAAGGACTTCTTAAGGCTTATGAATCTAGCCACATCTCTTCAGAATTGGTTAAGAAATGTTATTTAAGCATTTCATCAAGTCGAGAGGTTTTAATCTATTGAAGAGTGTGATTTATCAGTCTATCAATTAGGGTTTTGATACTCATCATGATTGAGCTTGTAAACACGCATCAACTAAAAATCATTTGGTTTAGGGGTTTCATGTCAAGTATCTCCTCATACTTCAAGTCTTTTTCCTGAGATCTTTAGTCACCAAGTCAAGAGTTTATGGTTTGAATTATAGAACATAAAATCCTAGCACAAGAGATAATGTTGTGGATTCATTTGAAAAATTATTTGGATTGGAGATTGAATTAGGGGAGAAGTTGATTCAAGTGTCTCCATAATTTCGGCTTTTGATCAAGATTGTCAAAGTTTTAAGCATACAAGATCAAAAAGTTTGAGAAAAAAGTCACAATTTACAAGACCCTCACTACATGCCATTATTTCATTCAAAGTATCATTCATACTTTTCAAGATTCATTCAAGCAATGGCATTATTCAAATCAAGAGGATTTATTTGGTCCATGCCTAATGTACATGGTTGAAACAAAATGGTGAAGCTAAAACGTTAAGCAGAATTCGTGATTTCTTTCAAATTCCAAGATCATTGATTCAAAGATGTTTGTCATGGTCCATTCAAAAGTGAAGGATGCACCTAATTGAGATACAAGTTAAAATTTGAAAAAAAAAAGACATTGATTTTAAGGCATAATTCAATACTTGAAAGTTCAAATAAATCAAGACAAACCAATGTCAAATTCAAGTGAAAGATTTGAAGTTTTATCAAGACAAATACAAAGGTTTTACAAGGTCTCTCATGGTACAAAATTTCTACAAGTTACATGTAAACTTATGCTAAATTATCCTAAAATTCAATTTCTTATAGCCTTCTTGTCACTAACCATGAGTTGCTATCCAAACACCAAAATTATGCCCTACTACCCTGCATTTTAGAAAGCCAAACCTGTCCAACACAAGAAACAAAACACTATTGCCTTGTCCCTATTCTTGTTGTCCACTCCCCTCCAAAACCTGTCAACATTGCACACAAATGGTAAGACAAAACCTGAATCAACAAAGCAAGAAACAACATACCCAAAGTGTTCAAATACACCAACTCTTCCCCCTAAAATTTATCATTCTTTCTCTATAAAATGAAGACATCATTCAACAGAAGAAGAGGACATTGAGAGAAAAAGATACACAAAAAAGACTCTAACTTCTGTCCAAAAAACCAAGGATCATACACAATAAACACCACAAAAATTTCTGCTTAATACACAAAACCCAGAAACTTCACAATCATCTAATCCAATCAAACTATCACCACCAAAATCATTATACAGAGACAGAAAAATCCCTACAAAAACCCTACCTGCAACCTTTCACAATATCACTGTGAAACTAAAAAACTCACCATTTCTACTTACAATAGCTTCCTTTCATCATCTTTGCCATAGCCTTAAACTGTTCAACAACAACTCATTATCTTCCTCACATACGCAGCAATACAACACCAACCTGTAATTCGGCATCAGAAGTAGTAACACCAACATCATTGACGCGTCAGTTACAATACTGACAACAACTGCAGAGTCGCGATACCAAAACAACGATACGATTGAACACAGATTTTGGAGAAGTAGAAGAGAAATCGGATCAAATCAGAACATACCTGAAGCTTTTTTCCATTATAACTTGTTGTTATGTCCTTGTTTTTGTTGTTTTTATTTTTTACGCCATAGCCTTTGTAAATATGCAATCTGAATCTGATATCATGAATGAATTGGGGTTATAGGGATTGTAAGGGGTGAGGTTTTTTGTATGTTTGTGTTTTGATTGAATCTGAGCATAGAGAGAAACCGTGAGTTTGTTGTTTTTTGGATTTGTTGATAGAACCGAGTCGAGAGAATGAAAGAAGAGATGAGTCAGTGAGTTGTTGTCTTTAGTTTATTGTTATCGTTCATCTCATGATACAGAACCGTGAACGAGTTTCAAACATGAACAGAAAAACAAGTCGTGAGAGTTTGAGCGAATCGAGAGAGTAGAGCTACATAAGGGAGTGTTGTTGTTGTTTGAGATTGAGAGAGTAGAGCTGCATAAGGGAGTGTTGTTGTTGTTTGAGATTGAGAGAGAGTTAAATTTGAGAGATTGAGAATTAGAGGATTTGGCCGAGAGAGATGAGCGTGAGAGTTAGTGGAAGAGAAATCGGTGATGAGAGGAATGATTGGAAGAAGAAGCAACAGAGAATCGTGAGTTAAGAGAGAGAGAGAGAGAGAGAGAGAGAGAGAGAGAGAGAGAGAGAGAGAGAGAGAGAGAGAGAGAGAGAGAGAGATTTCTTCTTTTTTGTTTTAATTGTTAAGTTATTGGGGAATTAAACAAAACTAATTGGAATCAATGACAATTTTTTCCTCTTCCCTATGCCCGCGGTGCCTCTCCCTGTTCAAATTAGGGTTCCAACTTTCCCCATTCCCCCTAAAAAACATATTCAGGTTTGGGCTTAATTTTTGGCCCAACCCGTTTCATAAGTTTATTTTTTTATATTAATTGAAACACATAAATAACAAATGAGTAACATAGCGTTGTGGTTGAAGCGTTAGTCTGTAGGCGTAAGGTACTGGGTTCGAGACCCCTTGGGGGCATTTTTACCACTTTTCTGCATTTTTGTTCCTATTTAAACCCATTGATTGTTTTTGTTACTTCATTAATTTGAATGATTATAATAAGTGAATGAACATATGGTGATATGGTAACCCTGTGGGCGTGAATACTTAAGCTCACGGGTTCGAGTCCCCATGTGACATTTTTACTTTTATTCTATTTTTTCCTTTTAACCCAAACTCTTTTAATTTATTTTTAATTAAAACTGTAAATATGACAGAAAAACAAAAATGACTCAGTGGCAAGGCAAGAGAGTTATAACCCGGGGCATGAGTTCAATCCTTAGTTCTACTTTTTTCTTTAAAATTCTAAATTTCAAGTTTTTTTTCTTATTTCATTTTAAATTTCATACAAAAAATCATAAAAATAGAAGTAGGTTTTAATTTTCTTTATATGATAAAAAACACCAAAAATATTAGATTAGGATTTTTAATTTTATTTTGATTATTTCTTTACTAAAAAATAAAAAAATATTAGAATAGAGTAGTATTGAAATTTTGATTTCCCCCTTTTTAGAATTTCTCGATTTCGCTATTCATAATAATTTAGAATTAGGTTTTAATATTTTTTTCATAAAAAATCATAAAAATATTATAGCATTATTTTCTTTTATTTATTTGATAAAAAATCATAAAAAATGCTAAGAACTTAATTTCTTTGTTTTTGTTTGATTACTTGGTTACATGTTCGCTTAGGTGATTCCCCTAAATCGATTAAATTCATGTTGATCATTTCATGTTGAATTAGGTATTAAGATCAAACTTTGTGTGATAACTTTAGGATAGAATTTCCCTTTTACACTCAACATTAGGTCCATCTTTGTATGACAACAATTAGGTTTTTTAGTCTCCCCCTTAGACTCTTTCTTCTTTTGTAAATTAAAACAAAACTTCTTTTTTTAATAAAAAAATCAAAAAGACTTATTCATTATTCAAACTCATTTCACACTTAACAAAACATTCAACAAATCAAAAGTCTCCTCAAAAGGGCATGTTATCTCTGTTCTACCACGATACAGGTCGTGCCTATTGCTAGAATGTGCGAGTTAACGTTGTCCACTAAAAAAACACCAACAAACCAACTTTTTCTAGAAGAACCACGGTGTTTTGATTCCTTCCCAGATACGTAGACAAAGGGTTGTGAGACCCTCACGAACGCACTAATAAAAAACCATTTCATTCCCCCTTCGAAAGTATAGTTATAGATAGACACACTCTTAGAAGAAAACAATCAAAATGGATCCCGTTAAGTATAACGGGTGTGAGGGATACTAATACCTTCACCTCGCATAATCGACTTCCGTACCCTCTCTTTTGGTCGCAAGACCATATTATCCATTCTCTTGTGGTTTTCTCGATATTTCCCATTTCTTCGGGATAAATAAAGTTCGGTGGCGACTCTGTGTTTCTTTGTCGGTAGCTTCACAACCCAGGATCTTAGCTAAGCTAACAAAAAGAGAACCCGACTAAGAAAGTAGACCCAAAGATAAGGAACCAACTAAGCAGAACCTAACCAAACAATGTTAGATAAGCTAATGGAAGGAGAACCCGACTAAGCAAGTAAACCAAAGATAAGGAACCAACTAAGCATAACCTAATTAAAGATGTTGAACCTATGAAAAAGAGTCCAACTACGGCAGAATCCAACCGAGAAAATAATGATCAAAGGCGTACCCACCAATTAAAATAAGTCTAACCAAAGATATACTCTTAAAGAAAGAACGTCGGTCAAAGGCAGACTTACTGGGGATACAAACATGATATACTCCACTGGGGAAACTGGACAAGGATTCTAACCAAAGAAGATTCAAATGGAACACCAATCAAAAGCGAACTTCACATGAGAAAGAGACTAGTCGAGGGAAACTCTAACAAGGATTGTCAAAACACATTAGACTTTTAAGAGGTTGGAGGTACGTAAGAACTACAATATCCCTCCGTGAAAGGCAGGGTATAACTCTTAAAGAGTGGAAATTATCTGAATTACCACACACCAAGTATGGATACTCAAATACTTGAGAATTAAGAAAGGTCATACACAGAATCTTACTCGCACTCTAACAACAAAGCAAACACGGGTAAAATAACCAAGGACTTGTATGGGTCAGGAAAGTCTACGACTCATTGGAGAAAAGGAAATATAACGCGACCCGACTGGGATACAAACCGTAACAGGCTCAGTTGGGGAGCAGGGTAAGATCGCCCTAGGGACAAGTTGTGGAGTTAATTCAAATCTGAGAACATAAAAATCTGGTTATCTTGGGTACTCAACATAATTGGCTTATACCTCAATGCATGTTTGAATTTTTTCTTTATAACATAATGCACCATACAATGGAAATGCTACGCATTTTGAAGATTCAATGTAATGGTGCATGTTTAAATGTTTCACTGGGGAAAAACAAGGCGATAAAAACTACCGGGGAGACAAGGAACATCTGAATCATCATCCTTGCACATTTGATCTTCTGTAAACAAATATGGACTTCAGAGGGAAAATTGCAAATACGAATTATCAACTTCCGAAGAAGGATATCACAGGGGAAAGGTTTTTTTTTTTAAGAATGCTGCAAAAATAAATTGCAGTTCAGAAGAGAACCACTTCTGATTCTAAATAAAATCTTGACTTCCTTGGGAACGGATCCATTATCTCCTTCTGGGAATGAAGAGAACTTCGGTGGGAATTGACATCTTCTTATGTAGGGTTCTCAATGAAGATAACTTCAATCGGGGATCATATAAACTCTTGAACAACAAGGATTATACCATCAGACCACACTAGTGATAATTACCTTTAGAGTACACCTCTTCACTCAGGGAAAAGGAGAAAACCTTGAACCAGAAACTCGAGTGCAAAACTCCACTGAAGGTAGCACAACAATCTTCCGCCACTGGGAATAAAAAGAGTTCTGACCAGCACTCACATGTATACAGCACACTGGGGAAACAAGATTTTGTATGATTCTCAATCATCACATGGCTTTACTGGAGAAAAGAAAACTTGCTTAGCTGGAGATAATAGGCAAGTTGATCAAGAAAATCCTCGAAAGTTGGCTCCAACCAGGGAAAATACCATATCTTCCCCTAGGGAATAGAAAAGCTCTTAATAGCATTATCGTCGGTATAAGCTACACTAGGGAAGCCATCTTTGCATGATGTATATCAACAAAGAAATTTACTAGGGAAAAGAGGTAGCTCCATCGGGGATAACAACTGGCTCGATGGGGATAAGTATGCGAACTTCATGGGGAAAACGAATGTCAACCTCATTGTGGAAGTAAATTCATGGGTGTATAAACAAGGATTTCCCTCAGGTAAACTGTAATTTGTTTGGATAAAGCTTTAAATAAAAAATACAGCCCACACTAGGAATTACAGACGACTCCAAGGGGATATATATCAAAATATTTCCCGCCCGTAAATAGAATAATTCTTCAGAGAAGCCTTAAAAGGAGTAGACTGCTCTGGGGAGAAAGATGCAAACTTCATGGGGAAAATGAGTGCCAACCTCACTGGGGAAGTAAATGTCAACTTCATGGGGAAAACGAGTGCAAACCTCACTGGGGAAGCAGATGTCAACTTCATGGGGATATATCAAGAATCTTCGGTCGGTAAATAAAATGATTCTTCCAAGAAGCCTTGAAAGGAGAAGAATGCTCCAGGGAGAAGGATTATTCAGAATCCTGCTGAAAATGCACTTCTATGGAGATAAGTCCTCGGAAAGGGGAAAAACTCTTAAACAAACTCTTAGCAAGAGTGCAGACTACACTATGGATTATGACTATGTTTAAGCAGTTGTACGCCTTCACTAGGGATAAGGGATTCTGTTTGCAGAAATCCTTAGCCTTTAAGACCCTCATGTTGGTAACAAATCAAACTTGCCTTATTGTCATGTCGTAAATGGACAAAAGTACCTGTAACAATATAAACACAACAACATGTTCCAGGTATGGAATGACAACCTTAGCTGTCATCCCAGACACCCAAAACTTCAAGAAATTTCATATATTTATATCATATGTTGTAAAGCTTTAATTTTTTTTTAAATGCAAAATTTATCAAAAATGTTGGACATCTTTTGCAAGTAAAACAGTAAAAGTAAAAACAGAGAGGCAAAATTGGGATAACAACAGATTTTTATTGATTGACTGGCCTGTAAATAGGCATTTTAGATCAAGAAGCAATTCCTGAAAAGAGGTAATTATGTATAAAACATACAAAGGGAGATCACAAAGATGGCAATGTGAAGGCAGATTCAATGGGTACCGACTCATCTATGACTCTTATAACCTCAAAGCTCCTTAGTACCTTGCTTTCTGAAAAAGTTGATTGGAATGATTCTTTACCATCCAAGTTAATCAACAGTAGTAAAAGAATTATAACACATATGTAACATAGACCGTAGTCATTCACTTTAAATCCCTAACTTTTTTCTGGATCTCCCTTTCAGGTTTTCAACTTGCGGGTGTACACAATTATTGTTTATTCTTTTAACTTCTTCTTTTTTGTCCCTAATTTTTGCCCGAACCTCTTTATTCATTTTTTATGGTTTGCTATGACGCCTTTTTTTGCCTAAGGCGTCGACTTAGCGGGTCTTTTTATGTGAAGTATTTTTTAACTACGTTTGTGTTAACCGGGTGAGGGAAATCTTCTTCGTCCATAGTTATAAGCATCATGGATCCTTCAGAGAAGAATCTCTTAACAACATATGATCCTTCATAATTCAGAGCCCATTTTCCCCGAGCATCTGTATTGTTGGGAGGCAAGATCCTTTTCAGCACAAGATCACCAGCTTGGAAATTCTGAGGACACACTTTCTTGTCAAAATATTTATTCATCCTCTTCTGATATCACTACCTATGGATAACAGCTATCAATCTCTTCTCATCAATGAGATTCAACTTATCAAGTCTATTCTGAACCAACTCAACTTCATCAAGCTGTACATCTGTCATGATCCTTAAAGAAGGAATTTCCACTTCCACGGGCAGAACTGCTTCTACACCGTATACCAAGGAGAATGAGGTTGTCTCAATCAAAGTACGCACCAAAGTACGATAACCATGAAATGAAAATGACAATATCTCATGCCAATCCTTGTAGATCACAATCATTTTCTGCACAATCTTCTTAATATTCTTATTTGCTGCCACAACATCACCATTCATCTTTGGACGATATGGAGAAGAATTGTGATGCTTTATCTTGAAACGGTCACACAACTCTTTCATCATCTTATTATTGAGATTCAATCCATTATCAGTAACGATCTTTTCAGGAACCCCACAAAGACAAATGATATTGTGCTTGATGAAGTGAGTAACCACTTACTTGGTGACATTAGCGTACGATGAAACTTTAACCCATTTGGTAATGTAATCAATGGCAACCAGAATAAAGTGATGCCCATTGGAAGCTGTCAATTCAATTCGGCTAATCATGTTAATGCCCCAATAGCAAAGGGCCAAGAAGAAGTCAAAACATTCAGTGGATTGGGCGATACATGTATTTTGTCGGCATAAATCTGACACTTGTAACATATCTTGGAGTGATTGCAACAATTGTTTTCCATGGTAGAACAATAATAACATGCTCTCAAGATTTTGTTGGCCATGGTATTCCCACTGGAATACGTCCTAAAGGAAACTTCATGGATTTCTTCTATGATATTATTTTCTTCTTATCTATCCATGCATCTGAGCAAAACAGAGTCATAGTTTCTCTTATACAAAACACGTCCATTGAGGAAAAACTTAGCTGAGTACTTCCGGTGAGTCTTCTTATCAGTGGTAGAAGCATCCTCTTTATTTTGTTTCAAGATATCTTTTGATATAATAAAACCAAGGTTTCTCATCAGCTTCTTCTTCTATCTCATAATAGAATGATGGCTCATCCAACCTCAAGATAGTGATAGAGGGGGCCTCATTTTCCCATTTGACTTTAAACATGGATGACAGAGTAGCCAAAGCATCTTCCAAGTTATTATCTTCTCTTGGGATATGATTGAAAGTAACCTCGTTGAAATACGGGATCGACTTTATAACATGCTCACGATACATAATCAAATTCGGGTGATGAGTCTCCCAATCTCCATTGATATGACTGATTACTAGAGCAAAATCCCCATAGACTTCTAAGATCTTGATTCGCAAATCAATAACAGCTTCTAGCCCGAAAATACAAGCTTCATACTCAACCATATTATTAGTACAATCAAAACAAATTTTGGTAGTGAAAGGAGTATGGAAACCTTCAGGAGGAGTAATAACAACACCAACATCGTTGCCCAATGCATTGGAGGCACCATCGAACACCATCGTCCTTCCTCTGGGTCGGGAATATTACAATAACGTATGTGAATGATGTCTTCATCAGGAAACTCAAACTTCATCCACTGATAGTCATATTCCATAGGCTGGTGAGCAAGATAATCTGCCAATACACTAACCTCGATAGCTTTATGGATAGTATATTGGATATCATATTCAGTTAAAATCATCTTTCAACGAGCTACTCTTCCCGTGAGAGCTGGCTTTTCAAAAACATACTTGATCGGATCCACTTTGGATATCAAGAGAGTAGTGTAAGTCAACATATACTGTCTGAGACGTTTTGCTGCCCGCGCGAGTGCACAACAAGTCTTTTCCAGCAATGAATATCTCGACTCATAATCAGTAAATTTATTGCTCGGGTAGTAAATAACATGTTATTTCCTACCAGTATGGTCATCTTGACCAGGTATGTAACCCATAGAGTTTTCCAACACTGTCAGATACATTATCAAAGGCCTGCCTTCCATATAAGGTAAAAGAATTGGAGGTTCCTTCAAATACTTTTTGTTTTATCAAATTCTGCTTGGCAATTGTCGTTCCACCTGACCACTTGGTCTTTTTTCAATAGCTTGAATATTACTTCACACATGGATATAAGATGAGAGATGAGTCTAGCAATGTAGTTCAACCTCCCGAGAAAACCACAAACCTCTTTTCTGTTTTTGGCTCAGGCATTTCTTGAATTGCTTTTATTTTAGAAGGATCAACCTCAATTCCTCTTTCGCTTACAATAAAGCCCAATAACTTCCCAGATCTCACCCCAAAGGTGCACTTGTTAGGATTCAGCCTCAGTCTGAATTTCCTCAATCTATCAAACAATTTCAGCAAATGGACAAGATGTTCCTCTTCTGTATGGTTTTTGGAAATCATATCGTCAACATAGACTTTAACCTCTTTATGGATCATGTCATGAAAGAGAGTGACCATAGCACGCTGATATGTTTCCCTTGCATTTTTCAAACCAAAGGGCACCACTTTGTAATAAAAGGTTCCCCAAGGTGTAATGAAATTTGTCTTCTCCATGTCTTCTGGTGCCATCTTGATCTGATTATAGCCAGAAAAACCATCCATGAAGGAAAACAGTTTTGAATGACAATATTATCAACCAGGATGTCAATATGAGGAAGCGTAAAATCTTCTTTAAGGCTTTCTCTATTCAAGTCCCTATAATCAACACACATTCTGACTTTGCCATCTTTCTTCGGCACTGGAACAATGTTTGCAACCCATGGCAGATAAGAGATAACTTTCAAGAAACCTGCATCAAACTGTTTCTGAACCTCCTCTATGATCTTCTTAGACATCTAGGATGAGTTCTTTGAAGCTTTTGTATGACCAGAGCACAATCTTCTCTGAGAGGCATCTTGTGCACAATAATATATGTATCTAGCCCAGGCATGTCTTCATAAGACCAAGCAAAGATGTCCACACACTCTAAGAGCATTCCAATCAGGATTTGCTTAACACTATCTTCTAATGCTTCCCCAATCTTGACTTCTTTTTGGACCTCCTCGACACCCAAGTTGGTCACTTCTAAAGTCTCTTGGTGCGACTGGATGATTGTTTCCTCTTGCCTCAATAATCTGGCCAACTCTTCGGAAAGTTCATAATCTTCCTCAACTTCTTCATCAGTTTGATAGATTGGATTTTCAAAGTCATAGTGAGCCATAGCATAATCATTTTCTATAAAATCTGGGATTAATGGGGACTGTATCTGCATGATTTTGATTTTATTTTTATTTTAGTTTAAGATTTAAAAATAAAAATAAAAACACATTGCCAATTTTTTTTTGAAAAATAAAGATAAAGACAAGGAGCGAAATATTTGAATGCAAAAAGACGTCCTATATTAATGATAATTTTGAAAATGAAAACATTATGGCCCCACACATGATCACTACGTCTTGGGCAGAACGTAGAAATTATTGCATGATAAAGACAAAAGAAAATTACTTTTCATAGCGGGTAACTATGACGACATCCTCGGTAAACCAATTGATAGGCTCTTTTCCCAGAACGGTAGGACATATCCATTTTTCTATATCGTAATTGTTGTCGCCTTCATCACTTGTAGCATGAGCTTCCTCGTGGACGATACCACCACAGACTAATTTGATCGGAGGGGGAATACCTTGAATCCTTGGAACGGTAACTGGCGCGCTTCATCTAGCCACGAATCCCAAACCCTTCTTGTCTTTCTGTGTAGGGAGGCCCAAAACTCTGCCCCAACCTTCAGGATGTCCATATTCTACAATTTCCTAAGCTTGTCAGTAAGATGCCATGGTGACTTCCTGGTTTTTAACCTCTTTACGAGGAGCTTTGACAACTTGCTCAATTTCAAATGCTTGGCACAGAGTCTCATGTGCTTCACCTTCAATTTCAACATACCAGAAGGTACTCAGATGGCTGACAATATAGTCCTCTTCACTAAAAATGGTGACCACTTTCCCATTAGCCATGAATTTCAACTTCTGATGCAACGTAGAAGTCATAGCACTGGCCCCATGGATTCGCGGGCGCTCTAAAAAACAACAGTATGAAGGATTGATATCCATTATGAAGAACATCACGTTGAAGATATGAGGACCTATCTTTATAGGAAAATCAACTTCACCGAATACAACTATTTTCGATCCGTCAAATGCCTTAACCACCAAATCTCTAGGCCTCATCACAATCCCTTTGTTGTACCCTAAAATTTTCCCTCTCTAATCTCAAGACATTTCTCATAAAGGATCTCAAATGCTCAAGGATTCTCAAGACTTGATCAGACAAGCTCACCTCCTAAGCATTGAGACCACAAATTAGGGTTTTGGTTTTCACAAGGAAATTTGGACTTCTAGTATATAAAATTACTTTCATGGTTCATTATAGACTTCCAAGAATGCTCATGCCAAGTTTCAAGGCTTACATCTCAAAATTTCTCAATCAATTGCTCAGATGACTGAAAATCAACTATATTGGGTAAAAAGTCAATTATGGTCAAACTACAGTCAAACTTTAAGATTTTTGGACAAATTAAACATTTTAAAGTCATATTCATCAAATTATCAAGAGTTGATCACAATTCCTTAAGAAAAACATTTAAATAATCAAAGGGGCAAAATGGTCAAAATTAGGGTTTTGACTGAGAATGACTGATCATTGACTTTTGACCCAGTACATGACCTAATGGCTTGAAGCATGATCTTAATGATTCAAACACAATAACTTGACCTAATTTCATGGCTCAAATCATTTCTCAAGATCAATGGATTGATAGTTGAATTTTAGATCAGATAATCAAAAGTCAACTAATACACAAAAAGTCAAACTTTGGCTTTTTGATCAATATTGAATCTCAAAGATCAAGATTCATCAAGATACTCAAAAATATCAAACTTGATCATCAAGAATCAAGAAAGTCCATAAAAATTCAATGTTTTCAATACTTAGAGAATTTTAAAGTATTTTTAACCTTGATAATTTTAATACTTCATGACAATTTTTCACCAAGATGCAAGATGATTCAAGGAAAATTTTCAACATGAAAGTTGTAGATTTTGATGAACTCTATAACTTTGTATTAGAGGGTTTATTTCCAAAAAATGCTTAGATTTGAAGATATAAGTTCATGAAGTCATGACATTTTTCATAAAATAGTGAAATTTTCAACTAGTTTAGGCAGATTTTTGACCTAACTTCTTGACCAATTTTCACCTAGTTCCAAGATGATTTAGCCAAAGTGGTCAACATGAAGGTTATAGACAATGTTTCAAGATTTCCAAAATTTCCCATAACTTTAATAGATCACACTTGAGCTAGGAGAATTTAAGAGAAGAAGTTGGGCATCCATTCTTGAATTACAAGTCATGTTCTTGATGAACACATGATCCAATCTCACAACTATGCTGCATAATCTTGCTTTGCAGGCCTCTTGACTTGAAAATATATCCATAATTAGATGTTTACACAACTAGTTCAGCTATGATCCAAGATCTTGAGCCTTTGTCCAAGTGATCATGCCATTTAGGGAAGAAAGTTCACACTTCCATTTTAGAAAGTGACTTTAATCACAAAGTCAACTTGTCTTGAGCCTCTAACTTGTTTGTTATGATCACACCTAAAATGTATGCTCAGAAGCAACATGTTTAAAGTCTCTAGACACTCTACAATCCCTTATACTATGCATTGAAACCATGTTTGTCAAGCTTGCTTCAAAATCAAGTTTCAATATCATAACATGTGATCTTTTGTTTCTGATCCTTTCAAGCTTACAAACCTCTTTCTATAAATAGAGAGGTTATTTTCAACCTAACACACGAATGCACAAGCCTTGAAATTCCCTCAAACACTCCAAAACTCATAATTGCTCTCAAACTCCATTTTTGTGGCATTTCTGACCTTGAATTCCAAACACACATTTCACTCGTGCGTTTTCACTTTTAATCCTTCAAACATCATCCATACACTATATAGAAGTGATCCAGGACCCTGTTACACTACTGTAACACCTCCATCACCATCCTCCATTTCCAAAAACATTCATCTGCACATTGACTTCTATAGGGAGATTCAACCAATCTCACTCCAAAGTAAGCTTTGCATTAGCTTCCTAGGAGTTCACTGAAGTTATTCAGATCATCACAACACATCCAAGAGTTCTCAAACTCAAAACACGATTTCTTGTTTTGAGGTAAGTTTCCTCAACTTTGAACTTCTCATACAATCATCATTAATAGTTATTTTGTAAAAATAAAATGTAGACACCATTGCCCTGAAGCTACCCATGCCCTTAGTTTTAATTTATGTTGCCAAAGTGATGCAAATTTTGAAGTTGAAGTTATAGAAAAATTAGGTCAGAATTTGGTACCAAGAAAAATTCATATTCATCTTTTAGTGTTATCTTAACTTATTTACATATTTGAAATCGTGATGAATTTTCTAACAAGTTTGATGTTTACAATTTCTGAAATGGTTGAGAAATGAATAAGTTCAGAAGTTCAAAAATATGGCGCGAGGACGAAGATGAAGTACACTCAGAATTGAGTTTATTTTATATTTAATAGTTATTGTTTTATACACGGATGAAACAAGCACCCCAGTGGCAGAGCGCACACGTATAAGGCATTGGTTACCAGGGACCTAGGTTCGAGCCCCAGCGTCCCATTTTGTATTTTTCATATTATTTTTGCCTTACTTTTTGTTTGTTTTGCAGCGCTGGGCTCCTGGACCTTGGGCCTCAGCAATTTTTCCTATCACCCCCTTGCTACTGATTACACCACTGGCCCATTGCTATCTTTTTTTATTTTCTGATTCTTAAACAAAAACAAAAAAACATATACTTGGGCCTAAACTTTTACTACTTTTCACACCCTTTTTTTACTTTCCGACACCTAAGCCCAATATTTTTTATATTTTCATTATTTTTATTTGATTTTTTTTATATACAAAAATATATTTTCTTGAATCATTAGACTAAAAACTTTCTAATTTTATTTTATTTTTACATTTATTTATTTTTATAAATAAAATACCAAAAACATTTTCTTAACTAATTAATCTTTTAGATTTTATCTAATTTTATTTTTTGTTTAATTAAATAAATTAGACTTTAGGTTTTGTTAAATAATTCATTAATTTCTCTTGTAAATTAATTAGTTTAATTAGGTTAATTAAAAGCATTTCCATAAAAAGCCATAAAAACCAATTTTCTTTTCTTTTTTCTTCATCTTTACATTTTTTGTACAATTTATTATTTTGCATTACAATTTATGTAACTGTCAAAGCCTTGTAATAGCAATTAGGGTTTATTTTACTTGTCATCCCATTTGTAAATTTGTATCTCCATCCCTCAAAAGTATTGTAATAGCGTAGGAAATTTAAATTCCACAATTTATCACTTTCCATATTATTGCTAGTAATTAGGGTTTGTATGGCAAGATTTAAAATCAAAATTAGACAATCCTAATTCAAGATAAAATAATTGAAAACAACACACTTTGCACACATGTACCTCTAGGGTAACCCACACTTGTTTCCTCGGATAAAAAAAACAGTCATTTCCCTTGAACGTGAGATATTTTAGCAAACACCCTCGATAAAAAGATCGTAGTCCCTCGATGACCCTTCAACGTTGCTCTCATTAAATGATCTTAGTCTCTTATGAAAATTGCTAAAACATCTTACAAGTTTCCTTCTATGATTGTACGATGACCCACGCTCGTCCCTCATATCCAATGATATGGCTTCCTTACCAACCAATGGTAAAATAACACTATCTAAAGGAGGAGGAAAAGAACAAAGACTTTTTGAGTAGGTAGATTGCTCGTAATTTCTTGCTCATAAACAAAACCATTTAAACTTCACACTTTCAAAACGAACATTTTATATGCAGTCTCAACAATATGAGAATCATTACAAAATTGCCTTACATTGGCATTTTCAAACACCTTTCCAAACATTTCCTTTCAAAAAATATTTTCAAAATCAACACTTTGTATACATTCTCAACAATATGAGAATCATTGCAAAGTTTGCCAAACTTAGGCTTTTTCAAAATATTTTCAAACTTACACAAACACAAAGCATTTTCAAAGTGATCAAGCAATTAAGAGCCCGTAGGTAACACCTTCCCTTTTCATAATCTACCCCATGAATCCAAGAATATTCTCAAAAAAAATTTTCCTATTCTTTTTACCCTTTCCTTTATTTGATAAAATAAAATTAGGTGGCGACTCTTGCTATCTGCAACATTTGCAATAAAACACAAAACACCCAAGTCAGTTCTCCCACCGTATCACAGAACCGACGACTCAGCTGGGGAGATAAAACTAAAGTGGGGTTACTTTAAGATCTAGATCACCTTTATTTGCTTTAATTGTTTGCTTTGTTTTCTTTACATTTGTCTGTTACGCTTGGGTTTATTACTTGTAAAAATCCTATACCCGAATTTGGGGTATATTAGGTAAGTAGCAATAGATCGTGGGGACTATGCGGCGTAATACCGACATGGTTGAATTGATGGCTACATTAGTGTGACACATTTGTTGGTACCAGTGTCCCTTGAGTCCAGTCAAGGAGAATATAGGGCCGTTGTGTGGTGTCATGAAGCAATAACTGACCGTAGAACCTTAGTTGAACAACTTGGCCATTAGAAAGTATTGAGATAGCTGGCTTTGGTGCAAGACTAAAGTTGGTTGATACTTGATACTACACTCATTAAGATAGGACTTTTGGGATATTTTGGATGCAGTTTGGATGCTTGAGCTAAAACAATGCCCAATGAAGAAAGATCAGTGATATTGAGATTCCTTAGAACCCGATTACTTTTGTTAGGACAGGTTGAACCTACTAAAATTCAAGAGGGTACTTACCTATAAACCACATGTAAGCCTAAACCTAAGGCCTTGTGTGATTTGGTTGTTTGTGATTATTTGTTCATGACATCATAGTATCATGCCATAGCATTTTCACTAACCATTTCAAGGACCTGGGGATTTATCTTTGTTCTGTTTTGTAGCATATGGCTTCCACTTGCAAAAATATCATCTGAATCAACTTCGTAAGGGTGCCTCCTCAACTCAAAGAGTTAGCATCAAGGGTTCCTGAAAATTCTAAGTTCACCAAAAGATATGGTTGACTTCTCAATCTGGTTACCTCAAGCTTTGAAGTAGACATGACGAGGGTGCTCTTTCAGTTCTTTGACCCTATACATAATTGTTTCACCTTTCCCGACTATCAACTAGTGCCCACAATAGAAGAATTCTCTCAACTATTAAGGGTACCAGTCCTTGATCAAATACCATTCAATGTTTTAGAGGAAACTCCAAAGCCTGAAGTTATTGCCAAGGCCTTACATTTGAAGAGTTCTGACATTGTAGCTAATTGGGAGACAAGAAGTGGAGTCAAAGGCTTTTTGGCTAAATTCCTGATGGAGAAGGCTCATTTGTTTTTGGATGCTTTAGATTTACAAGATTTTGAAGAAGTCTTGGCTCTCCTAATCTATGGGTTGGTGCTTTTCCCTAACCCTGACAAACTCATAGATGTGAATGCTGTCAAAATTTTCCTTACTCGTAATCCCGTGCCTACTTTAATTGGAGACATTCTACATTGTCTTCACACTCGCACCATGAGGAAGAGAGGGGCTCTTATATGTTACATTTTGTTGTTGTATAGGTGGTTTGTTTCGCACCTTCCTCGATCAGTATTAAAGAATGAGCAAGGTTTGAGGTGGTCGCAAAGCATAATGTCGCTTTCTCATGCAGATATCCATTGGTGCTCTCGTTCTCAAGAAGACATTACTATCATTTACCGTTGTAGGGAGTTCCATAATGTTCCACTCTTGGGCATTAGGGGAGGTATTACTTATAACCCTTATCTAGATCTACGATAATTTTGCTATGCTCAAAGAGATGGTCCCCATGACGCACTCATTCAAGGTATTGTATTCGACTATGAGAACGATGTTCAAGGTTATCATCGAAAGTTTGTGCATGCTTTGGGCATGGTGAATAAGGTTGATAGCAAGACTTTGGGGAATAAGAATTACATCCCTCTTGAGCCTTATCTCAAATGGGTACGAGCTCGTGCACAAAGTCTCATGATGCCATATCCAGCTATATTACCAATATTTGCGGAGCTTGTTGCCGAGGGAGGTATTCCTTACACAATTTTACATCTAGACATGCCTACCGACTTCGAGGAATTGTAGAGATTATGGATTCAACTCAAGGGGGAACGATACAACTTTGAAGCTCGATCCTATGCAAGCGAGAAGAAAGTGTTGGAGCTTACAAGGCAACTTCACGAGAAGCGGAGCCTGAATGCATACATTGCACCAAAGAGGAAGCACCCGTGGGAAACTTGAGTCTTTTATTTTAGGAGTTTATTTTGTTGTCTCTTTGACATCCTTTTTCTTTTTCATTGTAAGCCCAAGGGGCAATTGTAATTCTTGAACTTATTAATACATTAGTTGTGTTTGTTTCCTTTTTGGCTAGCAAATTTAAATTCCTTAAAGTCCTTGAAAGCATTGCACCCGCATAGCACGTATCATATCATAAGCAGGTTTTCCGATACAAGTTTCCTCATCTTTTCACTATTTATTTCAGCATAAGATGGCACTAGAGTAAACCGTCAAATATCTGCAAACTCAAGATGAACATTTCTAAGAGACTCTACTCAACCTAGCCAAAGGTCAGCAAGAAATGATGGCACTCCTTTCCACCAAGAAGAAGACCAAGAAGAGGGCTGTTATTCTCAACATGGGAAGAAGGATCAAGGGGCCTTCCCGACTGGGTCAAATAGAAGAGGCTTCTCCTGAGGAAGAAGATAATTAAGAAGAGGAGGTTAGAAGCACTAGATCTAGGGGTGGAAATAATCAAGTTACTGAGGACGAAGATTATTTCGAAGATCAGTATCCACCGGCGCATGAGAAGTACAAACGGCTGGAAGACCGACTTAAGGCTGTAGAGATCCAAATAGTGCATGGTTTGGACTTTGGAGATTTAGGTATGGTCCCTGGGATGGCCATTCCCCACAAGTTCAAGATCCATGTCTTCACCAAGTATGACAGGGTCTCTTGTCCAAAGATGCATCTGAGGTCTTATGTTCGCAAGATTTAACCACACACCACCGGTAGGAAGTTGTGGGTTCATTTCTTCCAAGAGAGCTTATCTGGGACACAATTGGAATGGTTCTATCAACTAGAAGGGACTAATACCCACACATGGGAGGATCTGGCTACTGCCTTCCATAAACAATACCAATACAATGTTGATCTTATAACAACTCACGTGCAATTTCAAAATATGACAATGGGTTCAAATGAAGGCTTTAAGGAGTATGCTCAAAAATGGAGGGACTTGGCTGGAAGAGTGAAACCCCCATTGACTGACAGAGAATTAGTGGACATGTTTATGGGCACCTTGACTGGTCCATTCTTTAATTTGTAGATTGGGAGTTCCTCGTTAGGGTTTACTAAATTAATCTTGACTGGTGAGCGAGTTGAAAGTGGAATCAAAAGCGGAAATATCCCCATGGCCTCAACTTCTACTGCTGTAAAGAAACCATTTGTTGGTAAGAAAGAAACTAATGTTGTTTATGGACAAAGGATTCGTATTAAGAACGATCGTCATCAGTTGGTAGGAGCTGTATTGATTTATAATCCAATCCCAGTTCAATAACCATAACAATCAAACAGTCAACAAAAGCCAGATGCTCCAAGGAGGAAATTTACTAGCATCAACATGCCAATGTCTCAAGATCTATAACATTTGTTGAAAGAAGATTTGGTAATGCTGTGAGATCCTCCTCCAAACCCCAATATTTCCTCTCCCAAATATAACCCGAATGTGAAATGCGCCTATCATTCAAATAGTCTCGGACATGATACTAAAAACTATTGGACGTTGAAGAACAAGATACAAGATTTGATTGATAACAAGGTGACCAAGTTTGACCCTCCACAAACCCCTAATGTCGTTACTTCTCCCATGCCCAGTCATGGTAAAGGTGTCAATGCTATTGACGATGCCTCCTTTGTCTCCACCGTTGATGATTTGACTACTCCATTATTGACGGTTAAGAAGAATCTGCTGAGAGCCGGTTTATTTCCTGGCTGCCTTGAAAATTGTTACCATTGTGCCTCCCAAACCAATGGTTGTATGTGGCTAAATAGAGGGTATTCAACGCCTGATTGATAACAATCAAATTCTGTTCGAGAAAACTCCGTCAGTGAGAAGTTTACCTCATGATGTTCCCATAATCACAATTTCCAATACTCCTATTAAGACCACCTTTAAAGGACCTATAAGGATTCCTGCTAAGCCAAGAGTGGCACCCCTGATTATCACTACATCAGGGCAAGTCCCCTATTCATCTGACAAAGTTGTGCCTTGGAGCTACAGGGCAGAAGTTTATTATCACGGTGTCAAGCAAGAGCCATGGATTAATGAAAATGAAGAACCTGGAATTACAAACATTTCCGGAACTAGAAAGGTCACTAGGACAGGAAGGGTCTTCTCTCCGGAGATCTCTCCTCCAACAACTACTACAACACATGTTAGCATTCCTACTACTAAACCAACTGCTGATACCCGAGGTAAAGAGAAAGTTGTTGAGCCTACCCTGACGGAGGTACCCTCAAAAGAAGTGACAATTGAAAACCCAGCTAGACAAGAGATGGAAGAAATTCTGAAGATCATCCAAAAAAGTGATTACAAAATAGTGGAACAACTGGGGCAGACACCTTCAAAAATATCCATGTTGTCCTTATTGTTATGCTCCAAAGCACATGCCCAAGCTTTGTTGAAATTTCTGAAGAATGCCCATGTACCACAAGAGACCATTGCGGATCAATTTGAGAACTGTGTTGCAAGCCTAACTGCTGATAATAGTTTAAGTTTTTCTGATGCAGATTTGACTCCGGCATGGAAGAATCATAACAAGGCTCTCCATATTTCTATTGAATGCAAATGCACCACTCTAGCACATGTGTTAGTAGATACTGGGTCCTCCCTCAATCTTTTACCCAAAGGTGCTTTGGAAAGATTTGACTGTGAAGGGCTGGTGCTGAAACCCAACGATATTGTGGTAAGAGCCTTCGATGGGTCAAAGAGGATGGTCAACATAGAGGTTGATCTATCAATCAAAATGGGATATGAAGTTTTCAAATAAACTTTTTACGTAATAGATAATCGCCCAGCCTATTCATGCTTTCATGGGGAAGGTGCGGTTACCTCTACATTACATGAAATGCTAAAGTACCCAGTGAGAGGAAAGGTTGTCATATTCTGTGGAGAGAAAGAATATATGGTTAGTCACTTGAATTCTTTGAAATATGTTGAAATGGATGGAGAATTCATTAAAACCCCCTGTGAAGCATTTGAGGTAATCTCTCCAACGATTTCTGTTGCTAAAGCTACTATTCTTAAGGTCTCTAACGACACACCGAGGATGACTTCCTTGAAGGATGCTAGGGACGTGGTAGAAGATGGAGGCTGCACTATCTGGGGACAACTTCCTGACATCCCCTACAAATCTGATAAATTTTGGTTGGGTTTTACTTCAAAGGCTCAGAAAGAGGTTCGACGTGCTCGTGCTGGTGGACCACCTCTCTGTATTAGCAACAATAAAGTCAATCCACTGGAAGACACTGATAGTGACGGTGACCTACACAGCTGGATCTTCCCAACTGCTAACGGTGGACTCAACAACTAGAAGGCCAAAGACTTCATCTCAATCTCCTTCAACCAGGAGTAATTTCTATTTCCTATTTTTATTGCTTTAAGAACTTTGTCTGTATAATTTCCTTCAAAACAATGACTTTAAACCATGTGCCTTGCCCGGGGCGCAATGGTCCATTTGTTAATGGTTTGTCATTTCATATATCATATGCTCATTTAATGAAAACATTGGACGATTTTGCATTAAAATTTTGTGCTCTTTATCTTTTTTTTACTTTACTGCATTCTCAAATAGCCATGTGACCTTACATGCAGACACACACACACACACACACACACACACACACACATACACACATTTGCAGATCCACATCCACTCTGGATCTCATTGACAACAATTCTGCTATTGTCGTTTATGACTTCAAAAATCCAATCTATTAAGCGGGAGACAGAGGTGAAGAAGATTGTGAGATACCTGGAGAACTCGCCAGACTCCTGATACAAGAGGAAAAGGCCATCCAACTACACAAAGAACCAGTCGAAGTGATAAACTTGGGTACTGAGGCAGATAAGAAAGAAATCAAGATTGGCGCAAACCTGGAAGACAATGTCAAGAGCATATTGGTTCAGATTTTGCATGACTATGTTCAGGTATTCGCTTGGTCATAAGAAGACATGCCAGGGCTCGATACTGATATCGTAGTTCATCATCTACCAATGAAAGACGATAGTTCTCCAATCAAACAAAAGTTTTGTCGCATGCGTCCTGATATGTCTGAGAATATCAAGGCCGAGGTAATGAAACAGTTCAATGCAGGTTTCTTGGTAGTGACGTCATAATGGGTTGGAAATGTTTTTCTAGTGCCGAAGAAAGATGGTAAGGTCTGTATGTGTGTAGACTACAGGGATTTAAATAGGTAAAGCCTCAAAGACGACTTCCCACTACCGCATATTGATGTCTTAGTTGACAACACTGCTCAACACAAGGTATTTTCCTTCACGGATGATTTCTCGGGTTACAACCAAATCAAAATGGCGCGCGAAGACATGGAGAAGACTACTTTTGTCACACAGTGGGGCACCTTTTGTTATGAGGTAATGCCTTTTGGGATGAAAAATTCAAGCGCAACTTATCAATGTGCTATGGTGGCTTTATTTCATGACATGATCAATCATGAGATAAAAGTCTACGTGGATGAAATGATAGCAAGATCCCAAACTAAAGAAGAGCACCTTGATCATCTACACAAGCTGTTTGAGAGGAAATACAAGCTGAGGTTGAATCCCAACAAATGCATCTTCGGGGTAAGGTTTGGAAAGCTCCTAGGTTTTATCGTCAGTGGAAAAGGAATTGAAGTCGATCTCGCCAAAGTCAAAGTTATCTAAGAAATTCCAGCTCCTCGTACTGAGAAGGAGGTTAGAGGTTTTCTAGGACGACTAAACTACATTTCCCAATTCATTTCTCACCTGAGCGCTACTTGTGAGCCACTATTCAAGCTGCTAAAGAAAGATCAAGTGGTAAGATGGAATGACGACTGTCAAATAGCTTTTGACAAAATCAAAGAGTGTCTTCAAGAACCACCAATTCTTATGCCACCAGTTAAAGGAAGACGTCTGATCATGTACTTAACTGTGTTAGAGAATTCAATGGGGTGTGTGTTGGGGCAACATGATGAGTCTGGTCGAAAAGAGCATGTAATATACTACCTTAGTAAAAGGTTTACTGACTGTGAAATAAGATATTCACTGCTCGAGAAAACTTGTTGTGCTTTGGCATGGGATGTTCGTCGACTAAGACAATATATGTTGACCCATGCCACTCTACTAATCTCTAGGATGGATCCTATTGTACCCCAAAATTTTCCCTCTCATTTCTCAAGACATTTCCCACAAGATCTTCAATAGCTCAAGCTTGCACAAGGATTGACTAGGTCAAGACATCTCCTTAACAGTGATGCCTCAAATTAGGGTTTGAGTTTTCACAAGGACAATTGGAATTTTAATGCCTCATATGACTTTCATGGATCATTATGGACTTTCAAGATTGCTCATATCAAGTTTCAAGTCTTGCAGTTCATGTTTGCTCAGTCAATTGATCAGAGACATAAAATCAGTTGTATTGGGTAAAAAGTTAATTATGGTAAACCTATAGTCAAACTTCAAGATTTTGGACCAATATTAACATTTTTAAGTCATATGTATCGATTGATCAAGTTTGGATCACAATTCCCCAGGAAAATTGTTCAAATCACCAAAAGGGCAAAATGGTCAAAATTAGGGTTTTGACTGTATTTGACTAATCAAGGATTATTTGACCTAATACATGATATAATGGCTTAAATTACAATATCAAGGATTCAAATACAACATGTTGTCCTAATTTCATGGCTCAAAACATTTCTCAAGATCATTAGATTGATAGATGAAATTTGGTCAACTGATGAAAAAGTCAATTGTACACTTAAAAGTTAAACTTTGACTTTTTGATCAAATTTGAGTTTCAAAGATCACACTTCATCAAGACATTCAAAAATATGAAGCTTGATCATCAAGAAATCAATAAAGTTAAAAGTCAATGTGAAAAGTCAAACTTTTCAAGACTTAGAAATTTTTCTATGTGTTTTTTATACATGATAATTTCATTACTTCATGCCAATCTTTCACCAAGATGCAAAATGATTCAAAGGAAAATTTCAACGTGAAAGTTGTAGATCTTGATGAATTCTACAACTTTGCATTAAAGGGTTGATATCCAAAAAATGCTTAAATTTGAATATATAAGCCCATGAAGCCAATGACATTTTCATCTAACACTTAGAGAAATTTTCAACAGATTTTGGTCAGGATTTTATCCTAACTTCTTGGTATTTTTTTACATAATTCCAAGATGATTTTGTCAAAATGGAAAACATGAAAGTTGTAGAGGATGTTTCAATCTTTCCAAAACATCCAAGAGCATGAATTTATCATACTTGAGCTAGGAGATTCAAGGGCCTGAAGTTGGGCATCCATTCTTGAATTGCAAGTCATTTTGTTGAAGAACATATAACAAAATCCTTATGCCATGCTGCATAATCTTAATTTGAAGGCCTTTTAACTTGCAAATCTATCCATAATCAGATGTTTACACAATTGATTGAACCATTATCCAAGTGATTCAAGTATTGTCCATTGCATCATTCCATTTATGGAACAAAGGCACCATTGCCATTCACATAAAGCATGCTTTATACAAAGTCAGCTCTCCTTGAGCCTCTCAACTATTTTTTTCTACACACACAATTCCAAAGCAAGAAGCAACATACTCCTAGCCACTTCAGATCCCTTTTGTACAATGCATTGGGACATCAAATTTCACATAACTTGGTTGTTTCATCTCAACCAAACCAGAATTTTGACAACTTGTAGAACAAACTCTCTCATCCTCTCAAACCTCCTCTATAAATATAGAGAGCATTTGAAAGCTAAAGGCTAGAATTTTTTGTTGTGTAGACAATTTTCTCAAAACCCTTCATACTCCTAAAAACCATAAATGTCCACAAAAGCTCCACTTTTGAGCTTTGATGTCCAACTCTTTGAACCTCTCACACCTTGCAAATTCTGTCCAAACAAACTATCCAAACACTCCACATACATCATATAGAAGTTGTTCAAACTCAAGAATAACTTTTGTAACATCACCATTTTCCAAACTCAAAAACAGTCACCTGCAACTTGACTTCTCCAACTCAAAATCAAAACACAAATTTCAGTTTCAAGGTAAGTTTTCTTGACTTTGAAATCTTCATACAAATATCATTAGTGGTTCATTTGTGAAGATAAAATGTAGATATCATTGCCTTGAAGCTAACCATATGCTTGATTTTCATTTTAACTAACCATGTGTTGAGAACTGACTTTTACATGTAGCAGAACAACGTATGGAGAAAAAACAGCAGTATGAGTTGATGCATAACTCTATGTGTCGACACATATTAGGTACAAAACAGGTTATGAGTCGATACGAAACACGAATGAGTCGACACATAACAGAAATGAGTCGATACAAACCATTGTATGTCAACTCATACTGAGTTCTTTTGAGTTCCAGGAGCAAAGAGATTATATGTGTCGATACATAAGCGAATGAGTCGATACAAAACAAAAAAATGAGTCGATACAAACCATTATGTGTCGACTCATACTGAGTTGATTTTTATTTCCAGGAGCAAGGAATGATATGTATCGATGCATAAGTACATGTGTCAATACAAAACAGATATGAGCCAATGCATAAGTGCATGCGTCAATGCATAAAAGTTTTCGTATCAATGCGTAAGTGTATGTGTCAATACATACAAGTTTTTTTAAAACAATTTTCCTTTTTTTTTACATTATCTTTATATTTCTTTATATTTTTATGATTATTCATTATTCAATATGATTGTAATAGTGACTTAGGGTTTAATTACTTGTCATTTCCCCATTTGTAAATTTGTATCCCCCATCCCCAAAAAAGATGTAATAGCGTAGAACTTTAAATTTCCGTAATTTATCGCTTTCAATATAATTGCTAGTAATTAGAGTGTTTATGGAAATACTAAAAATCAAACAATAGAGAACCCTAATCTCAAGACAAAATGCATGAAAACATACACCTTAAACACTTGCACCTCTAGGGTTAACCTCACTTGTTTCCTTGAGAAAAACAGTCATGTCCCTCGAACGTGGGATATTTTAGCAATGACCCTTGAATACAAGATCGTAGTTCCTCGATGACCCTTCAAATGTTGCCTTCGATAAAAAATCTTAGACCCTTATGACAAATTGCTAAGGTATCCTACAATTTTGCCTTCTATGACTGTACGATGACCCACACCCATCCCTTCACATCCAATGATAGGGCTTCTTATCAATCAATGGTAAGATAGCAATATCTAAAGGAGGAGGAAAAGAACTAATACTTTTTGAGTAGGTAGAATGCTCGTAGTTGCTTGCTCACAACCATCTTCAAAACATATTTCAAAACACACCAACACTTTCAAATGAAATATTTTCAAAAGTCAACACTTTGTATGCATTCTTATAGAGACGAGAATCATTACAAAGTTCGCCTAAGCAAAGGCACTTTCAAAATCACTTTCAAATGAAATATTTTCAAAAGTAAACACTTTGTATGCATTATTATAGAGACGAGAATCATTATAAAGTTCTCCTAAGCAAAGGAACTTTCAAAAATACTTTCAAAAACATCGCAAACACATTTCAAACAAAGCATTTCAAGGTGAGATAGCAACTAAGAGCCCGTAGATAACTACGGATGAAAAGGATGCTAACACCTTCCCTTTTCATAACCTACCCACCGAACTCAAGAAAATTCTCAAAAGGTCTTTCCTATTCTTTTCACCCTTTCTTTTATTATATAAAAGAAAAGTCGTTGGCGACTCTTGCTATCCGCAACAATTGCGATAAAATGCAAAACACCCAACTCAGTTCTCCCACCGTATCATAGAACTGGCGACTCTGCTGGGGTGATTTAAAAGTGGGGTTACCTTAGAGACTAGATCACCTTTAAATGCTTTCATTGTTTCGCTTGTTTGCTTTACATTCTTGGGTCCTTGTTTGGGTTTTGTATTGATCCTCTCCCTTATCTGGGAACATTATTCGGTAAGTAGCAAAAATGGTGGAGACTATATGGTGTAAACCGATATGGTTAAGACAATAGCTATATTAGTGTGACACATTTGTTGGTACCGGTATCCCTTGGGGCGAATTGAGGAGAATACAGGGCTGCTGTGTGGTGTCATGAAGCACTAACAGACCATAGAACCTTTAATTGAATAACTTGGCCATTAGGAAGTAGTGAGATAGCCGGTTTCGATGGAAAGCTGAGAATTGGTTGATACTCGATACTAGGCTCATTGAGATAGGAATTTTGGGATATCTCGTCCGCAAGAAAATATTGATTGTGCTGAGACAATGCCCAATGAAGAAAGATCAATGAATATGAGAATCCCTAGAACCCGATTACTTTCTAGGACAGGTTGAACCAACTAAACTTCGAGAGGGTACTTACCTATGAAACCTCATGCAAGCCTAAACCTAAGGAATTGTTCACTTTGTTTGTATATGTTTATTTATACATAACATCATGACATCATACCATGGCATTTGCACGAACCATTTCGAGGACTCTGGGATTTATCTTTGTGCTATTTTGTAGGACATGGATTCCACTCGTAGAAAGACTATCCTAATTGTCTTTGTGAAAGTGCCTCCTCAACTCAAGGAGTTAGTGTTAAGGGTTCCCAAAGATTCTCCATTCACCAAGAAGTATGGTCGTCTCATCAACTTGGTTACCTAAAATTTTGAAGAGAAAATGATGAGGGTACTCTTTCAATTCTTTGACCCTAAGCACCATTGCTTTACATTTCGTGATTACCAATTGGTGCCTACCATGGAGGGGTTTTCTCAACACTTGGGAGTGCCTATTCTTGATCAATTACCCTTCACTGGTATTGAGAAAGACCCAAGACCTAAGGAGATTGCTCTAGCTTTACATTTGCAACGGTCCGACATTGTGGCAAGTTTTTGGGATGCTCTAGATTTGCAAGCTTTTGAAGAAATTTTGGCTCTTCTAATAATGGGATGGTACTGTTTCCTAACACGGACCAACTCATAGATGTGAATACGGTCAAAGTTTTTCTATCTCGTAACCCAGTGCCTACCTTACTTGGAGATATCTTGCATTCTTTTCATACTTGCACCATGAAGAGAAGGGGGATTCTTACGTGTTGTATACATTTGTTGGCTAGGTAGTTTACTTTGCACCTTCCTTGATCAGTTTTAAAGAACGAGCAAGGAATGAGTTGGTCTCAAAGGTTAATGTCGCTCTCGCACTCGGATATCCATTGGTGTTCTCAATCTTTGTAGTATGTCACCATCATTGATTGTTGTGGGGAATTCCCTAATGTCCCTCTTTTTGGAATTAGGGGAGGTATCACCTATAATCCTTACTTGGATATACGACAGTTTGGTTACGCTCGGAAGGATAGGCCTCATGACACATTTATCCAAGGTATTGTATTTGACTATGAGAACGATATCCAAGGTTATCGTCAAAGATTTGTGCGAGCTTAGGACATGGTGCACAAAGTTGATAGCAAGACATTAGGGAATAAGAACTCCATCCCATTAGAGCCTTATCTCAAGTGGGTGTGAGCCCGTGCTCAAGGCCTCATGATGTCGTATCATGCCATCCTACCTATCATCATGGAGCCTATTTCAGAAGGAGATATTACCTACACTATTCTTCATCCTGACATGCCTACTACTCTCGAGGAGTTGCAAAGATCGTGGATTCAACTAAAAGGAGAGCGAGACACCTTTGAAATCCAATTCTACGCAAGCGAGAAGAAGGTTTTGGAGCTCACGAGACAACTTCATGAAGAGAGGAGTTTGAATGCCTACATTGCACCGAAGAGGATACGCTCATGGGAAGCTTGAGTCCTTTTTGTTTTAGGAGTTTATTTTGTATTATTTTTGCTTCTTCCATTGTAAGCCCAAGAGGCATTTTTGTAAACCATTTGAACTTATTAATAAATTAATTTTTGTTCCGTCTTTGTTTAAACAAATTTAAGTTTTAAAGGTCCTTGAAAACATTCACATTCGTATCACATGCATCATAACATAAGCAGGTTTTCCGAAATAGGTTTCCCCATATTTCTACTGTTTATTTCAGTAAGATGGATCTCGAGCAGACTGTGAAAGACTTGTATACACAAAACTATCAATTTCAAGAAACCTTGCTCACCTTGGCCAAAGGGTAGCAAGAACTGATGTCACTTCTGGTTGAAAAGAATAAGACCAAGAAGAAGGCTTTGATCAACATGGGGAAAAGGTTTAAAGGCCCAGTCCGTCAAGTGAAAGTGGTTGAAAACTCATCCGAGGAAGATGAGAACCAGGACGAAGATGCAAGGAGTACCCATGCTGCGGGTGCAAACAATCAAGCTCCTGAGGATGAAGACTATTTTGATGAACAATATCCACCAGATGAGGATAAGTACAAGCAACTGGAATATAGGTTGAAAGCTGTGGAAATTCAAGCCATACCTGGCTTGGATTTTGGTGATTTAGGCTTGGTTCCTGGGGTAGTTATTTCCCACAATTTCAAAATTCCAATCTTTGCTAAGTACGACGGCGTTTTGTGCCCAAAACTTCACTTAAGATCCTACGTTCACAAGATACAACCGCATACCACTGACAAGAAGTTGTGGGTCCATTTATTTCGAGAGAGTCTGTCTGGGACTTAGTTAGAATGGTTTTATCAGTTGGAGGGTTCAAACATCCATACCTGGGAAGATCTGGCCATCGCTTTCTATCGTTAATATCAGTACAGTGCTGATTTGGCACCGACTAGAGTCCATTTACAAGGAATGAGAATGGGTTCCAATGATGGTTTTAAAGAGTATGCGCAGAAATGGAGAGATCTTGCTGGTAGAGTACAACCACCATTGACTAATAGGGAGCTGGTGGATATGTTCATGGGAACATTAATTGGACCGTTTTTCAACTTGTTAATTGGGAACTTATCGTCTGGTTTCACCGAGTTAATCTTAACTGGTGAAAGGGTCGAGATCATTATCAAAAGTGGAAAAATTCCCATGGCTTCTGCCTCTACATCAAAAACTATGAAGAAGACCTTTACTGGAAAGAAGGAAACCAATGTCATATATGGGTCAAGAAGCCATGTCAAGAAAGACCACCGCCAATCTATTAATGTTGTTTTAATCTCCAATCCACCCTCTACTCAAAGACGACAACAAGCCAACCATCAAAGACCTGAGGTTCCAAGAAAACAATTCACAAGGATCAACATGTCTTTATCCCAAGCCTTACAACACCTGTTGAAGGCTAACTTGGTAACGTTGCGTGATCCACCATCAAATCCCAATGTTTCATCTCAGAAATAAAATCCTAACGCCAAATGCACCTATCACTCCAACAGCCCCGGACATGATAATGATTAATGTTAGGCTCTAAAATGCAAGATTCAAGACCTCATTGATAACAAGACTATTGAGTTTGATCCACCTACAACTCTGAATGTTATAACTGCACCAATTCCAAATCATGACAAAGGTGTCAATGCAATTAAAGACATTGCTTTTGTTTCCTCCGTTGAAGATTTGACTACTCCACTGACCATTGCTAAGGAAAATTTGCTGAGAGCTGGGGTTTTCCCTGGTTGTTTAAAAGACTGTAATTGTTGTGCTCTACAAAAGAATGGATGCGAATGGCTGAAAAAAGGTGTTCAACACCTGATAGATAGTCATGAGATCCTGTTTAAAAGAACCCCGGCCATAAAAAGTTTGACTGAAAAAGCTAAAGACATATCCATCATAACCATTTCCAACAAACCTATTAGGATCTCTTCAAAAGGTCCTATTAGGATTTCCAATGAACCTATAATTTCCCCCATTGATAATTACTACTCCGGGGTTAATTCCTTATTCTTCTGATAACGCGGACTCTTGGAATTATGGTGCTGAAGTATACTATCATTGGATTAAGAAAGACTCCTGGATTAATAAAGACAAAACTGATGATGTTACCAATATTGCTGGTTCTAGCAAGGTGACAAGGACGGGGAGAATCTTCTCTCCTAACATTTCACCTCCAACTACTACAACTAAACCAGTTTGCATTACCATGGACAAACCTAGTACTAACAATAGGGGAAAAGAAAAGATGGTTGAGCCCGCTAAGATAGAGGCGTCTGCCAAAGACATTGCTACTGAGGAACCTTCCACCCATGAAATGGAGGAGATTTTGAAGATCATAAAGAAGAGTGATTTTAAGATAGCATAGCAGCTGGGGAAAACCCCCTCCAAGATCTCTATGTTATCTTTATTACTTTTCTCTGATGCTCACGCTCAAGCATTGATCAATTTTTTAAAGAAAGTGCATGTTCCTCAAGAGACCACAGCTGATCAATTTGAAAATTGTGTGGCGAGTTTGACTACCAACAATGGATTGGGGTTCTCTGATGTTGACTTGACACCAATTGGAAGAAATCATAACAATGATTTAAATGTCTCTATTGAATGTAAAGGAACTACTCTGGCCCATGTCTTGTTGGATACAGGGTCCTCTCTAAATGTTTTACCCAAAGGTGCCTTCGATCGGTTGGATTGTGAAGGTCTGGTGTTGAAGCCAAGTGATATAGTCGTAAGGGATTTTGATGGATCCAAGAGGATGGTGCATGGAGAAGTAGACCTCCCCATTAAAGTTGGTTCACAAGTTTTCAAATCTACTTATTATGTGATGGACATATGTCCCGCTTACTCTTGTTTACTTGGGCGCCCTTGGATACATGGGGTAGGAGCAGTGATATCCACCCTTCACCAAAAATTGAAATATCCAGTCAAGGGAAAGATCATTATTGTCTATGGTGAAGAATATTTCATGGTGAGCCACCTCAATTCATTCAAATATGTGGAAATGGATGGTGAGTTTATAGAGGCTACTTGCTAAGCCTTCGAAGTGGTTCCTCCCATGGTTGTCGTGGCTACTCCTGATGTTCCAAAAGCTGATGAAGTCATGCCAAGGATAGTTTCACTCAAAGACGCTCACGTTGTGGTCAAAGATGGAAGTTCTACTATTTAGGGACAACTCCTTGACATTCTGTTCAAAGTAGACAAGTTTGGGTTGGGTTTCACTGCCAAAGCTCAAAAGGAGGTCAGACGTGCTCGCATAGGAAAATCACCTCTTCGCATTAGTAATCATAAAGTGAATGCTATTGAAGACTATGAGGATGACTGTAACTTTGATGAATGGATCTACCCGACTGCTGAAAAAGAGCTCAACAACAGGCGTGCCAAGGATTTCATTCCCATCTCCTTCAACAAGGAGTAATTACTATTTACTGTTTTTATCAGTTCAAGAACTTTGTCTGTAATTTAATTTCAAACAATGACTTTAGCCATGTGCCCTGCCCAAGGCACTACGGTCCATTTGTTAAGGGTTTGTTCATTTCCATATGCCTTATGATCATTTAATGAAAAACATTGAACTCTCTGCATTCAAGTTTTGCGCTAATTGTCTTTCTTTCATTTTATTGCATTTTTCAAAATAGCCATAAATCTTACATGCACACACACACACACTTGCAGATCCTCATCCACTCAGGATCTCATTGCCAACGACTCTGCTATCACCAGCTATGACTTTGAACATCTAATCAACCAAGCCGAAGACGAAGGTTGTGAGATACCTGGGGAGTTAGCCAGACTTCTGATGCAAGAAGAGAAAGCCATTCAACTGCATGAAGACCCAATTGAAGTGATCAACCTGGGTATTGAGGAAGACAAGAAAGAGGTCAAGATCGGCGCTAAGTTGGCAGACAGTAACAAAGGAAGATTGGTCAAGATGTTACATGACCGTGTTGAAGTGTTTGCTTGGTCATATGAAGATATGTCGGGGCTTGATATCGACATTGTAGTTCATCGTCTACTAACAAAGGAAGATTATCCTCCAGTCAAGCAAAAGGTCCATCGTATGCGGCCAGACATGTATGAAAAGATAAAAGCCGAGGTAATGAAGAAATTCAATGCAGGTTTTCTGGTAGTGACATCATATCCCCAATGGGTGGAAAATGTGGTCCCCGTGCCAAAGAAGGATGTAAAGGTCTGTATATGCGTAGACTATAGAGATTTTAATAGGGTAAGCCCCAAAGATGATTTCCAACTACCATATATTGACGTCTTGGTCGATAACACTGCTCAACATAAAGTATTCTCCTTCATGGATGGTTTCTCTAGCTATAATCAAATCAAAATGGCTCCCGAGGACATGGAGAAAACCACTTTTGTTACATAGTGGGGGGCTTTTTGTTACAAGATCATGCCTTTCGGTTTGAAGAATGCAGGGGCAACCTATCAACGAGCTATGGTAGCCTTATTTCATGATATGATCCACCATGAGATAGAGGTCTATGTGGATGATATTATTGCAAGGTCGCAGACTGAGGAAGAACACCTTGATCACTTACACAAGCTATTTGAAAGATTGAAGAAGTACAAGCTAAGACTAAATCCCAACAAATGAACCTTCGGGGTAAGGTCTGGAAAACTCTTAGGGTTTGTCGTCAGTGGAAAAGGTATTGAGGTCGACCTTGAAAAATTCAAAGCCATACAAGAGATGCTAGCTCCCTGTACTGAGAAGGGGGTCAGGGGTTTCTTAGGTCGACTTAACTACATTTCTCGATTCATATCTCACTTGAAGGCTACTTGTGAGCCAATTTGAAGAAAGATCAAGTAGTCAGATGGAACGACGACTACCAAGCAGCCTTTGACAATATCAAGGAATATTTACAAGAACCTCTAATCCTGATGCCTCTAGTTGAAGGAAGACCCTTAATTATGTACTTGACTATATTAGAGAATTCAATGGGGTGTGTGTTGGGCCAACATGACGAGTCTGGCCGAAAAGAGCATGCAATATACTACTTGAGAAAAAAGTTTACCGACTATGAAACAAGATATTCACTGCTCGAGAAAACTTGTTGTGCTCTGGCATGGGCTTCTTGCCGACTAAGATAGTATATGTTGAATCATACCACTTTATTGATTTCTAAGATGGACCCTATCAAGTACATATTTGAAAAGCCAGCTCTTTCTGGATGAATAGCTAGATGGCAAATGATCTTGACTGAATATGATATTCAATATACTACACAAAAGGCCATCAAAGGAAGCGTGCTAGCGGATCATTTGGCCCATCAACCTGTTGATGACTACCAATCCATGAACTTTGAATTCTCGGACGAGAATATCATGCTGATAACTGATTGTGAAAATCCTGGACCGTATGACAGACCTGAACAAGGATCCCGATGGACTATGGTTTTTGATGGGGCTTCCAATGCTTTGGGTAATGTAATTGGTGTTGTGATTGTTTCTCCCGAAGGTTGCCATACAACTTTCACTGCCAGACTATGCTTCGATTATACAAACAACATGGCTGAGTATGAAGCATGCATCTTGGGTCTTAAGGCTGCCATTGACCTAAGAATCCAATGCTTAAGCGTATACAGATATTCAGCTTTAGTAATCAGTTAAGTTAAAGGAGAATGGGATACTAAGCATCCAAATCGGATCGCCTACAAAGAGCTTGTATTGACTTTGATCTCATGCTTTGAGGAGATCACCTTTGAACACTTCCCAAGGGAAGAAAATCAATTAGAAAATACCTTAGAAACAATGTCATCAATATTCATGGTCAATTGGGACAATGAGGCTCCTAGAATTACAATCAAAATATTTGACGAACTGGCGCACTGTTATGAGATGGACATTGATGAGGAGAAACCATGGTACCATGAAGTGAGGAGATATCTGGAAGCACAAGAGTATCCTGAAGGAGCTTCCATCAATGATAAGAAATTCCTGCGAAGGTTTTCAGCCAAAATTTTCCTAAGCAATGGAATCTTGTACAAGCGCAACCATGATTCAACTCTACTCTGGTATGGACAAGAAGGAGGCAGAGAAGATCATGGAGGACATGCATGATGACCTCTTTGAAACTCACTCTAGTGGGCACACTATGGCCAAGAAGATTCTGAGGGCTGGTTATTATTGGTCAACAATGGAAAATGATTGTCATCATCACTCAAGGACTTGCCATAAGTGTCAGATCTATGCCGATAAGGTTCATGTGCCTCCGGTACCACTAAATGTCATGACTGCTCTGTGGCCATTTTCAATGTGGGGCATTGACATGATTGGAGAGATCAAGCCCACTGACTCCAATGGACATCGCTTCATCTTTGTTTCCTGATGCGTCTGCAAGTGCATGGAAATATCGAAGTAATATAAAAGATTATCGAACCACAGAGACCAATGTCAACCTACCGAAATCTATCGTCACTTTGTAAAGCTAAGGCTAATGAATAATTGATTAATGGGAATAAAAGTACTAAATTCTAAAGGTTTGAAAATAATACTAAAACGAGGCCAGGATATGATTTCCGCGTTCCTGAAGGACTTATAGAAAACGGGTACTAATAACGACTATCACTTAGTTTCATAGAATATACTAACTTAAAGACTCTGTCCCACGCTCTCGCATTATTAACTAAAGCCATACTTCCTAGTCCCAAGATTTTTCTCCCGCTCTCCCGGTAACTAAGAAATATATTTTGAAAGCCAATTATATCTTAAATGCATCTAAAGCGCTCTCGCTGTATTTAGATTTTTTGCCTAATTTCCACTATCTGGTTCGATCCCCACGCTCTCGCAGTGCCGGCTCTAACCTTAATTGATTTCTCACTCTAGTGACAAGATCGTGTTAAATAATCTTTCACTCTCGTGACAAGGTTATTTAAATTAGACTTGGAAATTAAAACCAAAACAGAATTCTAATCATAAATTTGCACCTATTATTTTCTACCGAGTCCGTTGACAACAACGGTCCTCATACGTCGGACTCATGACTATTTAGCCAGACATGTTACTAATTAAAAACGCATGAATAATTATAGTTACGATGAAAAATGACATAGCAATTAAATTTTGACAAACAAAATAGTAATAATAAATAATGCGATAAAAAAAGAATAGCAATGATAATAATAATAATAAAGCGGTAAAATGAAGAACCTGTAAATGCAGAAAATGGAAACAAAGAAATCTTGAATTCAAGTAGCCGACAAACTTATATATGATACATAAATTAAATGGTAGAAATAAATCCTAAAACTAATTTGGTAATAGTCCCCCGATGTGGAGAACTATTACTTTTACATTCTAAGAAAAAGCTATGAACGAAAAATGGTGGAAAATGGACGAGAAAAAGAGATAGCCTTGTTGCGGTAACTACTTTCCAATATATACTCCTCTGATAACTTGTTTTATTGATAGAAAATAGGAAGACTTGGTGTGGTCATGTGTGGAGAAAAAGTTGGAGGAAGTGGTTTAATTCTTGCAAATGAAGTTACGTGTTGAAAAAGTCTTGAGACGAGGGGCAAGGCATGTGACGTGAGGAACACATGCATTAAGCATGCCGACCGTCAGGGGTAGGTGATGACTGTTGTACCCCAAAATTTGCCCTCTCATTCTTCAGGAAATCATCCTGGATTCTCAGAGTCTCTCTGAAACAAATCCAAGTCCTGAATTATCATTTCTTCCCCAAGCAAACCATTTACAAGAGCGAAATAATCACACAAGCTCTAAAGGCAACGCTTTTATCTTGAGAAAAATTAAATTCTAAACATTTGGAATTTTTCTCTAGAAAATGGGTGTTTAAGAAGAAAATAGCGCTTCAGAACTTCTGGACCAAACTCCAGACAGAAACGGTCAGAAGTTACAAGCTTGGCTCAACGGTCAGAAGTTGCAAGCTTGGCTCAACGCAGTTAGAAGTTGGCCCTTCAGCAGCTACATCAACTCAGTCAGAAGTTGCAAACGTGGTTCAACACGTAAGCCTCAAATAGAACATAACTCTTTCAACAATTACGCAAGTTCAGCCATAGTTTGCTAAAGGAATGCAAAAGAAGCAAGGAAGTTTGAAGGCTCCTTCAGAACAGGCTGAAATCAGAAGATGAAAGGGTCAGAAGAGTGGGTGTTACACTGATAACAGAATCTCTAAGTCTAGGATTTCCAGAAGCAAATCCAAGGAATGTGTCAGGAAGTCAGGAGAATCTCCAGAATTTACTAAGACAACAAGAGGCCAAGACCAGAGCATGGTTTATGTTGTTTTTGGTAAAGCAGAACTGCTGGTTCAAGTTTTCTCCTATTACCAGAATGTTGGTATTGATAAGTCTCATCACCATTTAATGCTCATTAATGCTCCCAACCACTCCTGAATATTCATTCAAGGGATCTCTTCACGTGTGGCTTGGTAAACGCCTTTATGCAGGTTTAGGCATGGGTCTACGCGCCACCGTCCACCTAAGAGGTCACTTCTCCCCAATCCATGCCTGTTGTTCCAGCCTAGGCTGAAAGGCTATCTGTTATCACAACTTCTCAGGAACTTCTTTCAAAGAACAATTCAACCTCTGTTGGCGCCTTTAATGTTCAAGAATCCACAAGAGCTTTGCCTATAAATAGAGAACCATTCTCCACTAAAAAAGGGGCGTCCAAAAAACCAGAAAAATTGCTAGAAGAGAAACAGAAATCTTTAGCAAGAGAGTGCTGTGAAACTCTGCCAAAATCTCCAGTGTTTCATAACTTTGAACTCCTTACCTTCAAACTGCATCAATACCCAGTTTTCTTTGTGACTAAAAGAACACCCTCTCAGCCTCTGACCATATATACATATACACCTTCACGACCCCTCCAAAGAAAAGAACCTGTCCAGAACACCATCTGAGCTAAAAGCTAGCTCTCATTCACAACCATTTCCAACAGCCAGGTAAGCACCTGCTGGCCTTCATCACGCTGCTAAGCATCATGAGCTTTGCATGCTCAAATAAGCATAATGTAAACACCATGTTGCTGCTGTTTGTTGTTCTGAGGATTTTCATACCTCAGAACATTTAGATAGGAAGTGAATCAGCATAGAACCTGCCTGTGACCTTGTTGGTTCTGTCCTCTGAAACACTCTGACATTTGCTGAAGCTGTTCCAAACATGTTTTCTGTTTTGTGGAAAAATAACAAAATTGCAGATGTTCTGACTAGCACAGGGAGAAGCCAAGTGCTGACTTTGACGTTAGAACATCTGAAGCCTGTTTTGCTGACAATAATATCAGAACTTCTGAGAATTATTGTATTTCCAGCAGGATCAGAACTTTTGATTTCCCCACTAACAAACTTTTTTTCTTGCAGCGCATGGGGGTCAGAACTTCTGATATCCCCACTAACAGGTTTCTGTTTTGCAGGTGCCAGAGTCAGAAGTTCTGATTCACACAGTTTAACCAAAAGGTTGATGCTCTGGCAGCAGGCCTGAGTCAGAACTTCTGATGGCCTCTCAGCAGCGCGCTGGCTCCCTCTCTCTTCCTCTCTAACTTGTTTTTGTTACTTTCTTTTCTTATCTATTTTTCTCGTTGAACCTCCCATGTACAAATATGTATCCCCACCCCCTAATTGTTGTAATAGCGTAGGATTTTATATTCCTGTTTTTATTGCTTTCAAATATAAATGCTAGTAATTAGGATGTGTATGGCAAGATAAAAATCAATGAAATAGAAAATCCTAATTCAGAGATAAACTCTTGTATGCAATAAAACACACTTGCACACAAACACCCCTAGGGTTACATCCACTTGTTGCCTTCAAAAATGGGCCATGTTATGCATGCAAAGTATCTTGGTAAAACAAACAAAATCAAAAGATCATAGTCCCTCGATGACGCTATCCAAGGTTGCCTTACAAAAATGATCTTAGTCCCTCAAAAAATGCTAAGATACTTTGCAAAATTGCTATCATGGTCTATACGATGACCCGCGCCCGTCCCGTTTACATCCTAACACAAGGTTGTTCACAAAATACAATGGTGAAACAACACTGTTAAAAGGGTTAAAACATAGAAAAGATCTTTGAGTAAATTTAGGGGTAGACAACTCTTAGTTACTTGATCAAACTTGCAAAGAAAACATCCTTGCTACTTTTCAAAAACCACTCCACAACACAACTTTCAAAACAACTTTTAAAACATATGAAACATCTTTTCGAAAAGACAAACACCTTTGTAAAACATTCGAGTAAAGAATTGTTACAACGGTTGCCTAGACAAGGCATCTTTTTCAAAACATTTTTCAAAAACACACACACCAAGCACCATTTCAAACAATTGAAAATGCAAGGCAAGTGATCTAAGCAAGTAACTAAGAGCCCATGGATAACCATGGATAGAAAGGGTGTTAATACCTTCCCTTTATATAATCTACTCCCCAAACCCATGAAATATCTCAAAGGTTTTTCCTGTGCTTTTTAACCTTTCTTTTAGGATAAAATAAAAAGTCGGTGGCGACTCTTGCTAAACCGAAACATTTGCAAAAACAAACACAAAACCCAAGTCAGTTCTCCCACCGTATCACAAAACTGGCGACTCTGCTGGGGATTCCGATTTAAAAGTGGAGTAACCTTAGGGCTTAGATCACTCTTTTGCATGACTAATTGTTTGCTTTGATTGCTTTACCTTTTGGTTCTCTTGTTTGGGCTTGAAATCCTACACCCGGATTTGGGAAACATTCATAGATAGCAATACATTGTGGAAACTGTGCGGGGTATACCGACACGGTTGAAGCAATAGCTATATTAGTGCGACATATTTTTGAGTGCCGGTAACCCTTGAGTTCAATCAAGGAGAGTACGGGGCCGCTGAGTGATGTCACTAAGCACTAATGACCTAGAACCTTACTTGACCATCTTGGCCTTTTATTAGGGGTAGTGAGATGACCGGCTTTGGTGCAGTCCGAAGTTGGTAGATACTCGATACTACACTCATTGAGGGTTGTTTCTTGGAATATTTTGGTCGCTAGTTAAGTGGCTAAACCAAAACAATGAACATGGAAAACAATCCAATGATATTGAGCTCCTTAGAACCCGGTTACTATTTATAGGACAGGTTTTTAAGCCAACTTCACTCAAGAGGGTACTTACCTATGAAACCTCATGCAAGCCTGAAACTAGGGTTTTGTGTGACTTGCTTGTACATATGTTTGTGCATACATCATGAACATCATAAAGCATCATATGCATCCACTAACCATTTCAAGGGTTTGGATCTTCATCTTTGTTCTTGTTTTGTAGGTCATGGAAATTCTTCGCAGGTGTTGTACCCCAAAATTTTCCCTCCCATTTTCTTCAAGATTTGCCAAGGTCAATCTCCAAATGGTTCAAAATCTCTCAAAGGTGGCACAGTCCAATTGCCTCAAAACACAGTCAAAATTAGGGTTTTGGTTTTGACAAGGAAGTTGAGGTTTCCAAGGGTCCAATCAAGTCCCATATGCCTATATACATTGTCAAGCATCCATATGTCAAGTTTCAAGACTCACAGCACCAAGTTGCACAGTCAAAAGCCCTAATTGCTCCACAGTCAACTGTAGGGGCAAAATGGTCATTTGACAGTCAAAAGTCAAAAATTTTAGTCAAACATCTTATTTTGAAGCCACAATCATCATTTGATCAATTCTTGATCATGATTCCACAAGCATGGCTCAAAAAGTCTCAAGATGCAAAAGTTTCTATTTTTGGACAGCTGAAAAGTCAACTGCAAATTGACCAAGGCATAACTTTTTCATGGTTCATCAGAAAAATCCCATCCAATGCTCATTTTGAAGGGGATTACATTTCCTACAAATCATCTTCACACTCCAAGTCCAAGAAATTCTCTCACAAAAAGTTATCAATTTCAACATTATAGGTCATTTTCAAAAGTCAACAAAAAGGCACTTTAAGTCAAAGACCATAACTTGAGATTGGTAAATCAAAATGAAATGGGACCAAAGGCATTGGTTAGAGGACTTCAAGACCTTTCCAAAATGTCCAAGAACATGTTCATAGCTTCAAAATTGAGAAAGATATGCATTGGAGAAGTTGGGAAATTTTTGGGAACTTTCAAAAGTCAACTTTGCCTAAAACACTTCATTTTTGCTAATGGGCCTCAAATTCTTTCTTGAATCTTTACCCAAGGCTTATGCACGACCCATTGAACTTAATTTTATTTATTTTCTTATTTTTAATTAATTAATTGAATTTATATTAATAATAATACATTTAATTGGTTTTAATTGTAGGAAAATATCTAAACATGGTTGTCAAATCTTTTTATGAAGCAAATACACTCCATATATGCTGAAGATCTCGTGTATCACTCAAGGGGACAAGATCTCCCAATTTGGAAAGGTTTTCATTCAAAAAAGATTGGAAATTATATGATTAAAAATCAAGGATTGAAAACATTAATTCATGGACTTTTGGGCCAATGTTTTAACCTAATTCTGTTCCAATACAAATGCGGAGTGAAACCCTATTCCTGGACACGAAAAAGCTGCCATAGAAATCCATAACCACTTTGCAAAAATTCAAGAAAAACTTGAAAACTGAAATCAATATTGCAGGTGAATTCAAGGCCTAAAATTGTTTCCAATACATTGCTGACATTGCCAGGAAGCCATTGCAATCAAGAACGAAGCTTAACACGCAAAGAATCGTTCATCACAAGTGACACGGTTTGCTTTATTTTCCAAATTTGCATATCACGATTCATGTGTTTTTGACCATTTTTTTGGATTGATTTATGTTAATAGGGATCTTCTGAAGTTGTTGGTACAAACCAATTTGGTTATAGCCCTCTGAATCAAAATCCACCATGGATAAAATCTAGGGTTTAGAAGCTTGAAAATTAGGGCTTTATTATTGAGGAAAAATCAGGCCTTGAGACATATACCATTAAACTCAGAAGCTCAAGACGAATTGAATGGACATATCGCGCCCTTTTTATATTATCCCTAACGCTAATCGCTATTATTCGTGGTTGTGTTTTGTGGGGGTTTAAATCCCCCGCTATCTTGTTTATGTTTGCAGGTAAAAAACAAAGAAGACAATAGGTGGCAATATGTGACTGGGTGATTCAAACTCAGCGCGCGTCATTTTTTGTTTTGCATGTCATAATGTTTGTTTTTATATAATATTCATCACCCATTAATATTACAAAAGCGCTGCATGGTTCAGATGGCTGGTGACACGTTTGGCAAACGCTGGGACCTGGGTTCGATTCCCAGGTCCCCCATATAATTGTTGATTTTTGTTTTAACATGTTCCAATGCAGCGCCTCATCCAACGTTCCACCATAAGCCTCACGCGTCAGCTTGCCAAATGGCCTTGATGATCAATCTGAAGGCCAAGAGATGGAGTCCATGGTGTGCTCCAGTCAAACAGCACGCACGTGATCCTGAAAGTCAACCAGGCTTGGTCTTCTTGGGCCAGAATTGCTCAAAACAAACCTCCACATGGGCCATCACACCCCCTTTGGTTTGCATATTTAATTTTATTTTTTCTCTTTTAAATTTCTTTTAATTGTTTTAATCATTATCATTAATTCACCATAAATTAATTTTCCTAATAAAAATCAGAAAATCAAAATTGTGAATATATTTTAATTATTTATTAATTTCACCATTAACCTATTTTTGTAAATAAAAATTAATTGATTAGTTTAAATTAGGTTTTAATTTTAATCCTTTTTCTTAATAAATAAAAATTGCATAGAATTAGGTTTTGACTTTTTTTTAATCATATTTTATTAATCATCATTATTACTATTTATTAATTATTATTTTTGTAAATAACATGAAAATTAATTAATTAGCTTAAATTAGTTTAACTTTAACATTTTCTTAATAATTAAAATAGACTTAGAACTAGGGTTTCCTTTTGATTTTAATTTCTTTATTTTCATTAAATACCAAAAAAAACACAAAAAATATCTTTCTTGTAAATAATTAATTAAATTAATAATTAGGTTTAATGTTAGTTTCAAACAAAGGACAAAAAAAAGCTCTTAATTTCTCAAAAGGGTCCAAAACCCTAGGACGTCCAGTTTAATTTATTCGCGCAACTGCTTCCGGAATGTAATAGTAATTAGGTTTATTGCTTTTTTTACTTTCCGCATCTTTATCAAAAACGGGTCTTTGTTTTTTGGCGATGTATAGACCCGCGCCTTGTAATAGCGTAGCTTTTACCTTTTCGTATTTTATTTTCCGCACTCCTAACTGCTAAAATTGCATGAAAGAATGTATGATAATTAAAAACAACTCGTAGCTCACAATTGCATGATCCAAGATAAATGTTAACATGAAAACAACACACAATGCACATGCCACTTCTAGGGTACGCCTCACTCGTTGCCTCGAAAGTGGTCGTCAAGTATAGGGTGTTTTAGCGGTCTCCCTTATGTCTAAGATCCAGTTGCCTCGAAACGGTTGCCTCGGATTAAAAAGGATCTAGGACATTAGGGTTACTTCTAAGGTGTCCTACTATTGCTTCGGTGACCACACTGTCCCTCAAATCGAATTGACCCGAACACCTCCAACGGTGGTGCTACCTACCTCTCAATGGTGGGATGGCACTACCTTAAGGACTCTTACACAGCCTAATTCCTTAGGGTAGGTAGATGACTCATGGGTACTTGCTCTCTTCAAAAACAAACAAAACAATCTTTTCACACTGACACTTTCAAAAGCTTTCAAAACAAATTTTTCAAACACTCTTGAGGACATATACAAGAGTCACTCAGAAATCTTTCAATGAAACTTTTTTCAAACCTATTCACATTTTGAAAAGCAAACATTTTGAAAACATAAGAGCAAGTACCTAAGAGCCTGTGGATAACCACAGATAGAAAGGGTGCTAACACCTTCCCTTTCTATAAATTTACCTCCCGAACCGAGAGACATTCTCAATAAGGAATTTTACTGTTATTTTGTCCTTTCCATGTTGGAGAACATAAAAGACGGTGGCGACTCTTGCTTACCGCGACATACGCGATCCAGCTTTAAACAGTCAGTTCTATTTCCACCGATCACAGAACTGGCGACTCTGCTGGGGATACTTAAAGTGAGGAGTACCTTAGGATAGCTCATACTTATGTTTTCAATTGAATGTTTTGTTTGCTGTATTATTATGGGCTTTGTCTTGGAGTTTCATAGATCCTAACCCGGATCTGGGGATACCCTTTTAGGTAGCATAAGCTGTGAGGGACCTGTCCGGCGTAGACCGACACGGGTGAAGCAGTGGCTACGTTGGTGTGGCACCTTGGTCTGTACCGATATCCCTTGTGTCGCAACGAGGAGAATATGGGTCTTCTGAGGAGTCATTAAGCACCAACCAACCTTAGAACCCTAATTTGACCCAACTTGGCCATAGAACAATAACAATATGCTACACCCATTGAGGCTAAACTCTGGCGATGGTTCTGGCTGCAAGAAAAGATTGCGACGCTGGAGTTATGACCGATTGAGGGTAGTCAGTGATATTGGGATCCTCTAGAACCCGACTACTTTTGATAGGACAGGTCTTAACCAACAAACTGAAAGAGGGTAGTACCTGAACTTCATGCTGGCCTAAACTTTAAGGGCTATCTTGTGTGACTTGTGTGCCTTATCATGTTTGCCTTTGTGAATACTTGTGGTGTGCTGTATCATGACATCATACCATCATAGACATTGCATGCATCCTGCATAAGAACTGACCCATTTCAAAGACAAGAGGGTTTCATCTTTGCTCTGTTTTGTAGGACATCATGATGCCTATGCGAAGGAACACTATCCGGTTCAACTTTGTTCACCCACCTGAGTTGCTTGAAGAATTGGTTAGAAGAATTCCAAACACTACTTCCTTCATCCGGAGGCATGGTTCTCTTCTCGGCTTAGTCACTACAAAGTGGGACCAACAACTGATGAGTGTCCTGACCCAGTTTTATGATTCCTTGTACAATTGCTTCACCTTTCAAGACTTCCAGCTGGTCCGTACCCTGGAAGAATTCTCTGATTTGCTTGGTATCCCTATCTTGGATCAGACTCCCTTCACTGGTTGGGAAAAGACTCTTAGGCTTGAGGAGATTGTTGCAGCCCTTCCCTTGACCCACAAAGAGGTAATGGACAACTGGGTGACTAGAAGCAGAGTTAAGGGTTTCTTGGCCAAGTTTCTGATTGGTAAAGCTAACAGTTTCTGGAATGACTTAGACTTCAGGGCGTATGAAGATACTCTGGCTCTCTTAATCTATGGTCTGGTTCTATTCCCAAATCCTGATAACTTTGTTAGTGTCAATGCCATAATGATCTTCATATCTCGGAACCCTGTGCCCACTCTCTTGGGTGATATCCTGCAACAACTCTATGCTCGTACTGCCCGAAGACGAGGAACTCTATGGTGTTGTACTCCTTTGTTAGTGAAGTGGTTTATTTCTCACCTCCCTAAGTTCGTGCTGAAGAACAAAGAAGGAAGAGGCTGGGCTCACAGGTTAATGTCTCTCACTGATAATGACATCATTTAGACTCTCAGAGGTTTGGATGAGGTAGCTGTTATTGATCGTTGCGGAGAATATCCTAATGCTCCTTTGATTGGTACCCAAGGAGGAATCTCTTATAATCCATGTCTAGCTCTCCGTCAGTTTGGAAGAGCCAGAAGAGCAGGACCTCATGAGATGTTGGTGCCTCACATCAGTTTTGAGTTTCAGGTAGATAGTGACGAGCTGCGTCGTAGATTCATCAAGGCTTGGGAAAGAATTCACAAAGCTGACCCACATGAGTTGGGACCAAAGACTTCTCTACCTATGGAATCCTACTACAAATGGGTCCGCATCCGTGCTCAGAAGTTAGGTATGCCATACGAAGCTGTCAAACCCATCATTCTTGAATATCCTGATAGAGACGGGGTTCCTCCAATTTTTCTCCCTCCTCAGATACCTACTGATGTCGATACACTAAAGAGGTCTTGGGCACAACTATAAGAAGAACGGGATTCTTATCGGGAAAAGTTCACCGAGCAGGAATTGAAGATCCAGAAGCTGACAAAGCAGTTGGAGAACGAGTGAACCTTGAATGACTACACCCGTACTGAGAAAAAGAGACTCTGGGATCACTGATGATCTTTGGATTTCTTTTACAGTTTTTATTTCCCTTTTCAGTATTCCCATTTTATGTAACGCCTAAGGGCAATCTGTTAAACAATTTAAATCTCAAAGTTGAATCTAATGAAGTGTGTTTCCTTTTTGTTTACAAAGTTGAATCCTGATTGTCTTTGAAAACATAAATCATACGCATTCCATTCATCATATGCATCACAGGTACTCTTCTTTTCAGGTTGCTTAATGTTCTTCGCTGTTTATTTCAGCAGTCATCATGAATCCTGAATCATCTACTGAGCAATCCATCAAGGCCCTCCAGGCTCAGAACCCCCAGTTCCAAGAGTTGATCATGAGTTTAGCCCAAGGTCAAGAGGAATTGAAGGATCTGCTAGTAAAGAAGAAGAAGAAGAGAACTGTACTATTCAACACTGGCCGGAGCTTTAGCAATACACTGCAAAATGAGGCTGACCAAGCTGCTTCCTCTGTAGGCAAAGGCAGTCCCCAAGGGGGAAGGGTTCCTAGTCCTGTGGTCTCTGACAACGAGACGGAGTTCAATGATGAGCAATACCCTCCCGCTGAAGACAGGTACAAGCAGTTAGAGGATCGTCTGAGTGCCATGGAAATTCAACAGGTGCCTGGGTTGGATTTTGGAGATCTGGATTTATCTTCGGGGGTGGTGATCCCACACAAGTTCAAGGCACCTTCTTTTGTGAAGTATGACGGGGCTTCCTTCCCTAAGCTACATCTCAGGTCTTATGTGCGGAAGATCCAACCGTATACTGTGGACAAGAACTTATGGATCCATTTCTTCCAGGAGAGCCTTTCAGGGGCTCAACTCGAGTGGTTCTATCAGCTGGACGGAGCCAATATTCGTAACTGGGAGGACTTGGCTACTGCTTTTTATAAGCAGTATCAGTACAATGCCGACCTCTCTCCTACACGTACCCAACTCCAGGGTATGTCGCTAGGATCAGGAGAAGGTTTCAAAGAGTACGCGCAGAAATGGAGGGACCTGGCTGGCAGGGTGCAACCACCGTTGACCGACCGTGAACTCGTGGACATGTTCTTGGGGACCCTGTCTGGGCCGTTCTTCAACCACCTGATTGGCAATTCTTCTGCAGGGTTTACAGACCTCATTCTGACTGGGGAAAGGATAGAAGCTGGTATGAAATCGGGGAAGATACAGAAAGGTGCATCCTCAAGTTCTGAAAAGAAGCCTTTCAAGAAAGAAGCCAGTGCTGTGTATGGTCCCAGGAGACAAAATAAATCGGAACGCCGCCAAGCTGTCAACGCGGTGGTAATTTCAAGGCCTGTTGTCGCTCCTCGACAACCTAACCAACCAAGGGGTGAGAGACCCAGAAGAGAATACACTCGGCTTAGTATGACCTTGTCGCAGATCTTGCCGCAACTGCTATCAACCAATTTGGTAACCGTCAGAGAAGCTCCGAAGGTGGTAAACACAACCTCTCCGAAGTACAATCCCAACGCCCGCTGTGCTTATCACTCTGATAGCCCGGGGCATTCTACTGATGATTGGTGGGCCCTGAGAAATAAGGTTCAAGACCTTATCGCTGCCAAGGAAATACAGTTTGAGGCGCCCGAAAGACCCAACATTGTGACTGCTCCTATGCCCCAGCATGGAGTAAATGCTATTGAGGAAGATCTATATGTAGGCTCTGTGGATGAGATTATTACTCCTTTATTGACTGTCAAGAGGAACCTGTTGCTAGCCGGTTTATTTCCGGGTTGTAGTAAGGGTTGCCTTCTATGTGCTGTTTCACCTACCGATTGTCCGTTGCTGAAGTCAGGCGTCCAAAACCTGATGGATAGAAAAAAGATCTTGTTCAAGAAGACCGCTGTTCCTATTGTTCCTACTGAAGAAGTATCCGTTGTCACCATTTTCAACAATCCTACCAAGGCTCCCCCGAGGAAGCCAGTCAAAATCACGTCTGTTGCACCCATCATCATTACTGTTCCGGGGCCCCTCCCCTATAAATCTGACAAGGCTGTCCCATGGCACTATGGGGCAGATGTGTATGTGCTCGGAGTAAAGCAGGAGTTTAACACTAGTACCGGCATCAGTAACATCACCGGTCCCACTAAAGTTACTCGCAGTGGCAGGCTCTTCTCGCCTGACATTGCGCCACCAGTCATCCGAAGACCTCTTATCATCACGCCTACAAGTACGCCTGTTTCCCCTCCTGATCAAGTTTCTACCCCTGCTACCGAGTCATATGACACTCGGGGCAAAGGGATTGCTGATATGCCTGCCCAGATGGAGGCACCGAAGACTGTTAGCTTTGAAGCCTCCCAGCAAGAGATGGAGGAAATTCTCAAGATTATCAAGAAAATTGATTTCAACGTTGTTGAGCAGCTGGGGCACACCCCCTCTAAAATCTCTATGCTATCACTGTTGTTGTGCTCAGAGGCCCATGCCAAAGCCATGATTTCATTCCTAAAGACGGCTCACGTGCCACAAGAAACATCTGCCGATCAATTTACTGATTGTATGGCCAATTTGACCGCTGACAATGGGCTGGGTTTCTCTGATGCTGATCTGACCGCTAAGGGAAAGAACCATAATGATGCCCTGCATGTCTCCATCGAATGCAGGGGCACTACTCTTGCGCACGTGATGGTAGAGACCGGTTCTTCACTGAACGTATTGCCCAAGAAGGCCTTAGACAGGTTGGATTGTGAGGGTTTGGATTTGAAGCCTAGTAACATCGTTGTCCGAGCCTTTGACGGGTCGAAAAGGATGGTACATGGTGAGGTAGATATTCCGATCCGGGTTGGTTCTCAAGTCTTTGATTCAACGTTCTATGTGATGGATATCCGACCATCCTATTCTTGTTTGCTGGGTCATCCTTAGATCCATAAGGCTGGGGCTGTGACCTCCACTCTACACCAAAAGCTCAAATACTCTGTCAAAGGGAAGATTGTTACAGTGCAGGGGGAGGAAGAATACATGGTTAGTCATCTTAACTCGTTCCGGTATATAGAGATGGACGGGGAGTTCATTGAGACCCCCTTTCAACATTTTGAAGAGGTGCCTCCAACATTGGCGTCAACAGAGACAGTAATTGAAGAAGACTTTCCTTTGAAGATGGCTTCCTTGAAGGACGCCCGGGCTGTGATTGAGAAAGGTGAATGTGCAAATTGGGGCAGGCTCCCTGATTTTACTCCAAAGACTGACAAGTTTGGGCTGGGTTTCACTGCAGAGGCTCAGAGGGCTGTACGTAAAGCAAGGATTGGAAGACCTCCCGTATTCATCACCAACCCGGGAGTGAATGCTATTGAAGACGATGCAGAGGAATCTGAATTTGACAGCTGGATCTACCCGACGATCGATGGTGGACTGAACAATTGGACTTCTAAAGATTTCATACCTGTTACTTTTGTTACTCAGTAATGAACTCTTTTGTTTTTAAATTTGTAACGAACAATAATGTGAAACTTTATGGCCCGGTGTCCTACCCGGGGCACCGTTGGTTTCATTTGTGAGGGCTTATTACTTGTCATCTCCATATATCATGAATAAAAACATTGGACGTTTTTCGCATTTCAAATCTTGTGCTCCCTTTCTTTCTTTATATATTACAAAACAACTATATTTACACACACTCACCTATACAGGTTTCAATCCACTCTGAATCTCACTGGTAACGACTCTGCTACTGCCAGTTATGACTTCGAAAATCCGATCAACTTAGCCGAAGACGAAGGTGAAGATGATTGTGAAGTGTCGGGTGAGCTTGCAAGACTGTTACTCCAGGAAGAGAGGGCCATTCAGCCACATGAAGAGCCAGTGGAAATAGTAAATCTGGGTACTGAGACAGACAGAAAGGAAGTCAAGATTGGTGCCAATCTAGAGCTCAGCGTGAAACAACGGTTGATTCAGATGTTGCATGATTATGTGGAAATTTTTGCCTGGTCTTACGAAGACATGCCTGGGTTGGATACCGACATTGTGGTTCATCACCTGCCTACCAAGGAGGACTGCCCTCCGGTTAAACAGAAGGTCCGCCGCATGCGTCCAGAGATGTCCGAGAAAATCAAAGCTGAGGTTATGAAGCAATTCGATGCCGGGTTTCTAGCCGTGACTTCTTACCCCCAGTGGGTTGCCAACGTGGTTCCAGTGCCGAAGAAAGATGGTAAGGTCAGAATGTGTGTTGACTACAGGGATTTGAATAGGGCGAGCCCCAAGGATGACTTCCCCCTGCCTCATATCGACGTTCTGGTTGACAATACTGCTCGGCACAAGGTGTTCTCCTTCATGGATGGGTTCTCAGGTTATAATCAGATCAAGATGGCCCCTGAAGACATGGAAAAGACTACCTTTGTTACTCAGTGGGGCACCTTCTGCTACAAGGTCATGCCTTTTGGGTTGAAAAATGCTGGGGCAACCTACCAAAGTGCCATGGTTGCTTTATTTCATGACATGATCCATCATGAGATCGAAGTGTACGTCGACGATATGATTGCAAGGTCTCAAACTGAGGAGGAACACCTTGACCATCTGTAGAAGCTGTTTGACCGTCTGAAGTTGTACAAGCTGAGGTTGAACCCGAACAAGTGCACCTTCGGGGTAAGATCTGGAAAGTTGCTAGGCTTCGTCGTGAGCGACAAAGGTATTCAAGTGGACCCTGCCAAGGTTAAAGCCATACAAGAAATGCCAGTTCCCAAGACAGAGAAAGAAGTCAGAGGCTTTCTAGGACGACTGAATTACATTGCCCGATTCATCTCACATCTAACTGCTACCTGTGAACCAATCTTCAAGCTGTTGAAGAAAGATCAGGTAGTACGTTGGAACGATGAATGTCAGGCCGCTTTCGACAGAATCAAAGAGTATCTCCAAGAACCACCCATCCTTATGCCACCGGTTGAAGGGAGACCTCTAATCCTATATTTGACAATATTTGACAACTCAATGGGGTATGTGCTGGGGCAGCATGACGAGTCTGGCCGAAAAGAGCATGCCATTTATTACCTTAGCAAAACGTTTACCGACTGTGAGACCCGATACTCACTGCTCGAGAAAACTTACTGCGCTTTGGTATGGGCTGCTCGCCAGCTGAGACAGTATATGTTGACTCACACTACTCTGTTGATTTCAAAAATGGATCAAATAAAGTACATATTCGAAAAGCCTGCTCTGTCTGGAAGAATAACAAGATGGCAGATGATCTTGACAGAATACGACATCCAGTACACGACTCAGAAAGCAATCAAGGGAAGTGTATTGGCAGACCATTTGGCACACCAGGCAGTGGATGACTACCAGCCAATGAACTTTGAGTTTCCAGACGAGAACATCATGGTAGTGACTGATTGTGAAGTACCTGGACTGGATGAAGGACCCGAGGAAGGATCCCGATGGTCTATGCACTTTGACAGAGCCTCCAACGCTTTGGGTAACGGTATCGGCGCTGTGATCATATCCCCAAAAGGCACTCATACTCCACTTACAACTGCACCAACAACATGGCGGAGTATGAGGCGTTATTTTTATTTGATTATTATGTAACTGCTTCCGGAATGTAATAGTAATTAGGTTTATTGCTTTTTTTACTTTCCGCATCTTTATCAAAAACGGGTCTTTGTTTTTTGGCGATGTATAGACCCGCGCCTTGTAATAGCGTAGCTTTTACCTTTCCGTATTTTATTTTCCGCACTCCTAACTGCTAAAATTGCATGAAAGAATGTATGATAATTAAAAACAACTCGTAGCTCACAATTGCATGATCCAAGATAAATGTTAACATGAAAACAACACACAATGCACATGCCACTTCTAGGGTACGCCTCACTCGTTGCCTCGAAAGTGGTCGTCAAGTATAGGGTGTTTTAGCGGTCGCCCTTATGTCTAAGATCCAGTTGCCTCGAAACGGTTGCCTCGGATTAAAAAGGATCTAGGACATTAGGGTTACTTCTAAGGTGTCCTACTATTGCTTCGGTGACCACACTGTCCCTCCAATCGAATTGACCCGAACACCTCCAACGGTGGTACTACCTACCTCTCAATGGTGGGATGGCACTACCTTAAGGACTCTTACACAACCTAATTCCTTAGGGTAGGTAGATGACTCATGGGTACTTGCTCTCTTCAAAAACAAACAAAACAATCTTTTCACACTGACACTTTCAAAAGCTTTCAAAACAAATTTTTCAAACACTCTTGAGGACAGATACAAGAGTCACTCAGAAATCTTTCAATGAAACTTTTTTCAAACCTACTCACATTTTGAAAAGCAAACATTTTGAAAACATAAGAGGAAGTACCTAAGAGCCCGTGGATAACCACGGATAGAAAGGGTGCTAACACATTCCCTTTCTATAAATCTACCTCCCGAACTGAGAGACATTCTCAATAAGGAATTTTACTGTGCTTTTTTCCTTTCCATGTTGGAGATCATAAAAGACGGTGGCGACTCTTGCTTACTGCGACATACGCGATCCAGCTTTAAACAGTCAGTTCTATTTCCACCGATCACAGAACTGGCGACTCTGCTGGGGATACTTAAAGTGAGGTGTACCTTAGGATAGCTCATACTTATGTTTTTCAATTGAATGTTTTGTTTGCTTTATTATTATGGGCTTTGTCTTGGAGTTTCATAGATCCTAACCCGGATCTGGGGATACCCTTTTAGGTAGCATAAGCTGTGAGGGACCTGTCCGGCGTAGACCGACACGGGTGAAGCAGTGGCTACATTGGTGTGGCACCTTGGTTTGTACCGATATCCCTTGTGTCGCAACAAGGAGAATATGGGTCTTCTGAGGAGTCATTAAGCACCAACCGACCTTAGAACCCTAATTTGACCCAACTTGGCCATAGAACAGTAGCAGTATGCTACACCCATTGAGGCTAAACTCTCGCGATGGTTCTGGCCGCAAGAAAAGATTGCGACGCTGGAGTTATGACCGATTGAGGGTAGTCAGTGATATTGGGATCCTCTAGAACCCGGTTACTTTTGATAGGACAGGTCTTAACCAACAAACTGAAAGAGGGTAGTACCTGAACTTCATGCTGGCCTAAACTTTAAGGGCTATCTTGTGTGACTTGTGTGCCTTATCATGTTTTCCTTTGTGAATACTTGTGGTGTGCTGTATCATGACATCATACCATCATAGACATTGCATGCATCTTGCGTAAGAACTGACCCATTTCAAAGACAAGAGGGTTTCATCTTTGCTCTGTTTTGTAGGACATCATGATGCCTATGCGAAGGAACACTATCCGGTTCAACTTTGTTCACCCACCTGAGTTGCTTGAAGAATTGGTTAGCAGAATTCCAAACACTACTTCCTTCATCCGGAGGCATGGTTCTCTTCTCGGCTTAGTCACTGCAAAGTGGGACCAACAACTGATGAGTGTCCTGACCCAGTTTTATGATCCCTTGTACAATTGCTTCACCTTTCAAGACTTCCAGCTGGTCCCTACCCTGGAAGAATTCTATGATTTGCTTGGGATCCCTATCTTGGATCAGACTCCCTTCACTGGTTGGGAAAAGACTCTTAGGCTTGAGGAGATTGTTGCAGCCCTTCCCTTGACCCACAAAGAGATAATGGACAACTGGGTGACTAGAAGCAGAGTTAAGGGTTTCTTGGCCAAGTTTCTGATTGGTAAAGCTAACAGTTTCTGGAATGACTTAGACTTCAGGGCGTATGAAGATACTCTGTCTCTCTTAATCTATGGTCTGGTTCTATTCCCAAATCCTGATAACTTTGTAAGTGTCAATGCCATAATGATCTTCATATCTCGGAACCCTGTGCCCACTCTCTTAGGTGATATCCTGCAACAACTCTATGCTCGTACTGCCCGAAGACGAGGAACTCTGTGGTGTTGTACTCCTTTTTTAGTGAGGTGTTTTATTTCTCACCTCCCTAAGTTCGTGCTGAAGAACAAAGAAGGAAGAGGCTGGGCTCACAGGTTAATGTCTCTCACTGATAATGACATCATTTGGACTCTCAGAGGTTTGGATGAGGTAGCTGTTATTGATCGTTGCGGAGAATATCCTAATATTCCTTTGATTGGTACCTAAGGAGGAATCTCTTATAATCCATGTCTAGCTCTCCGTCAGTTTGGAAGAGCCAGAAGAGCAGGACCTCATGAGATGTTGGTGCCTCACATCAGTTTTGAGTTTCAGGTAGATAGTGACGAGCTGCGTCGTAGATTCATCAAGGCTTGGGACAGAATTCACAAAGCTGACCCACATGAGTTGGGACCGAAGACTTCTCTACCTATGGAATCCTACTACATATGGGTCCGCATCCGTGCTCAGAAGTTAGGTATGCCATACGAAGCTGTCAGACCCATCATTCTTGAATATCCTGATAGAGACGGGGTTCCTCCAACTGTTCTCCCTCCTCAGATACCTACTGATGTCGATACACTAAAGAGGTCTTGGGCGCAACTACAAGAAGAACGGGATTCTTATCGGGAAAAGTTCAACGAGCAGGAATTGAAGATCCAGAAGCTGACAAAGCAGTTGGAGAACGAGCGGACCTTGAATGACTACATCCGTACTGAGAAAAAGAGACCCTGGGATCACTGATGAGCTTTGGATTTCTTTTACAGTTTTTATTTCCCTTTTCAGTATTCCCATTTTATGTAACGCCTAAGGGCAATCTGTTGAACAATTTAAATCTCAAAGTTGAATCTAATGAAGTGTGTTTCCTTTTTGTTTACAAAGTTGAATTCCGATTGTCTTTGAAAACATAAATCATACGCATTCCATTCATCATATGCATCACAGGTACTCTTCTTTTCAGGTTGCTTAATGTTCTTCGCTGTTTATTTCAGCAGTTATCATGAATCCTGAATCATCTACTTAGCAATCCATCAAGGCCCTCCAGGCTCAAAACGCCCAGTTCCAAGAGTTGATCATGAGTTTAGCCCAAGGTCAAGAGGAATTGAAGGCTCTGCTGGTAAAGAAGAAGAAGAAGAGAACTGTACTATTCAACACTGGCCCCGGAGGTTTGGCAATACACTGCAAAATGAGGCTGACCAAGCTGCTTCCTCTGTAGGAAAAGGCAGTCTCCAAGGGGGAAGGGTTCCTAGTCATGTGGTCTCTGACAACGAGACGGATTTCAATGATGAGCAATACCCTCCCGCTGAAGACAGGTACAAGTAGTTAGAGGATCGTCTGAGTGCCATGGAAATTCAACAGGTGCCTGGGTTGGATTTTGGAGATCTAGGTTTATCTTCTGGGGTGGTGATCCCACACAAGTTCAAGTCACCTTCTTTTGTGAAGTATGACGGGGCTTCCTGCCCTAAGCTACATCTCAGGTCTTATGTGCGGAAGATCCAACCGTATAATGTGGACAAGAACTTATGGATCCATTTCTTCCAGGAGAGCCTTTCAGGGGCTCAACTCGAGTGGTTCTATCAGCTGGACGGAGCCAATATTCGTAATTGGGAGGACTTGGCTACTGCTTTTTATAAGCAGTATCAGTACAATGCCGACCTCGCTCCTACATGTACCCAACTCCAGGGTATGTCGCTAGGATCGGGAGAAGGTTTCAAAGAGTACGCGCAGAAATGGAGGGACCTGGCTGGCAGGGTGCAGCCACCGTTGACCAACCGTGAACTCGTGGACATGTTCTTGGGGACCCTGTCTGGGCCGTTCTTCAGCCACCTGATTGGCAATTCTTCTGCAGGGTTTACATACCTCATTCTTACTGGGGAAAGGATAGAAGCTGGTATGAAATCGGGGAAGATACAGAAAGGTGCATCCTCAAGTTTTGAAAAGAAGCCTTTCAAGAAAGAAGCCAGTGCTGTGTATGGTCCCAGGAGACAAAATAAACCGGAACACCGCCAAGCTGTCAACGCGGTGGTAATTTCAAGGCCTGCTGTCGCTCCTCGGCAACCTAACCAACCAAGGGGTGAGATACCCAGAAGAGAATACACTCGGCTTAGTATGACCTTGTCGCAGATCTTACCGCAACTGCTATCAACCAATTTGGTAACCTTCAGAGAAGCTCCGAAGGTGGTAAACACAACCTCTCCGAAGTACAATCCCAACGCCCGCTGTGCTTATCACTCTGATAGCCCGGGGCATTCTACTGATGATTGCTGGGCCCTGAGAAATAAGGTTCAAGACCTTATCGATGCCAAGGAAATACAGTTTGAGGCGCCCGAAAGGCCCAACATTGTGACTGCTCCTAGGCCCCAGCATGGAGTAAATGCTATTGAGGAAGATCTATATGTAGGCTCTGTGGATGAGATTGTTACTCCTTTATTGACTGTCAAGAGGAACCTGTTGCTAGCCGGTTTATTTCCGGGTTGTAGTAAGGGTTGCCTTCTATGTGCTGTTTCACCTACCGATTGTCTGTTGCTGAAGTCAGGCGTCCAAAACCTGATGGATAGCAAAAAGATCTTGTTCAAGAAGACCGCTGTTCCTATTGTTCCTACTGAAGAAGTATCCGTTGTCACCATTTTCAACAATCCTTCCAAGGCTCCCCTGAGGAAGCCAGTCAAAATCACGTCTGTTGCACCCATCATCATTACTGTTCTGGGGCCCCTCCCCTATAAATCTGACAAGGCTGTCCCATGGCACTATGGGGCAGATGTGTATGTGCTCGGAGTAAAGCAGGAGTTTAACACTAGTACCGGCATCAGTAACATCACCGGTCCCGCTAAAGTTACTCGCAGTGGCAGGCTCTTCTCGCCTGACATTGCGCCACCAGTCATCCGAAGACCTCTTATCATCACGCCTACAAGTACGCCTGTTTCCCCTCCTGATCAAGTTTCTACCCCTGCTACCGAGTCATCTGACACTCGGGGCAAAGGGATTGCTGATATGCCTGCCCAGATGGAGGCACCGAAGACTGTTAGTGTTGAAGCCTCCCAGCAAGAGATGGAGGAAATTCTCAAGATTATCAAGAAAAGCGATTTCAACGTCGTTGAGCAGCTGGGGAACACCCCCTCTAAAATCTCTATGCTATCACTTTTGTTGTGCTCAGAGGCCCATGCCAAAGCCCTGATTTCATTCCTGAAGATGGCTAACGTGCCACAAGAAACATCTGCCGATCAATTTACTTATTGTGTGGCCAATTTGACCGCTGACAATGGGCTGGGTTTCTCTGATGCTGATCTGACCGCTAAGGGAAAGAACCATAATGATGCCCTGCATGTCTCCATCGAATGCAGGGGCACTACTCTTGCACACGTGTTGGTAGACACCGGTTCTTCACTGAACGTATTGCCCAAGAAGGCCTTAGACAGGTTGGATTGTGAGGGTTTGGAGTTGAAGCCTAGTAACATCGTTGTCCGAGCCTTTGATGGGTCGAAGAGGCTGGTACATGGTGAGGTAGATATTCCGATCCGGGTTGGTTCTCAAGTCTTTGATTCAACGTTCTATGTGATGGATATCCGACCATCCTATTCTTGTTTGCTGGGTCGTCCTTAGATCCACAAGGTTGGGGCTGTGACCTCCACTCTACACCAAAAGCTCAAATACCCTGTCAGAGGGAAGATTTTTACAGTGCAGGGGGAGGAAGAATACATGGTTAGTCATCTTAACTCGTTCCGGTATATAGAGATGGACGGGGAGTTCATTGAGACCCCTTTTAAACATTTTGAAGAGGTGCCTCCAACATTGGCGTCAGCAGAGACAGTAATTGATAAAGACTTTCCTTTGAAGATGGCTTCCTTGAAGGACGCCTGGGCTGTGATTGAGAAAGGTGAATGTGCAAATTGGGGCAGGCTCCCTGATTTTACTCCAAAGACTGACAAGTTTGGGCTGGGTTTCACTGCAGAGGCTCAGAGGGCTGTACGTAAAGCAAGGATTGGAAGACCTCCCGTATTCATCACCAACCCGGGAGTGAATGCTATTGAAGATGATGCAGAGGAATCTGAATTTGACAGCTGGATCTACCCGACGACCGATGGTGGACTGAACAATTGGACTTCTAAAGATTTCATACCTGTTACTTTTGTTACTCAGTAATGAACTCTTTTGTTTTTAAATTTGTAACGAACAATAATGTGAAACTTTATGGCCCGGTGTCCTACCCGGGGCACCGTTGGTTTCATTTGTGAGGGCTTATTACTTGTCATCTCCATATATCATGAATAAAAAAATTGGACGTTTTTCACATTTCAAATCTTGTGCTCCCTTTCTTTCTTTATATATTGCAAAACAGCTTTACACACACTCACCTATACAGGTTTCAATCCACTCTGGATCTCACTGGTAACGACTCTGCTACTGCCAGTTATGACTTCGAAAATCCGATCAACTTAGCCGAAGACGAAGGTGAAGATGATTGCGAAGTGCCGGGTGAGCTTGCAAGATTGTTACTCCAGGAAGAGAGGGCCATTCAGCCACATGAAGAGCCAGTGGAAACAGTAAATCTGGGTACTGAGACAGACATAAAGGAAGTCAAGATTGGTGCCAATCTAGTGCTTAGCATGAAACAATGGTTGATTCAGATGTTGCATGATTATGTGGAAATTTTTGCCTGGTCTTACGAAGACATGCCTGGGTTGGATACCGACATTGTGGTTCATCACTTGCTTACCAAGGAGGACTGCCCTCCCGTTAAACAGAAGGTCCGCCGCATGCATCCAGAGATGTCCGAGAAAATCAAAGCTGAGGTTATGAAGCAATTCGATGCCGGGTTTCTAGCAGTGACTTCTTACCCCCAGTGGGTTGCCAACGTGGTTCTAGTGCCGAAGAAAGATGGTAAGGTCAGAATGTGAGTTGACTACAGGGATTTGAATAGGGCGAGCCCCAAGGATGACTTCCCCCTGCCTCATATCGACGTTCTGGTTGACAATACTGCTCGGCACAAGGTGTTCTCCTTCATGGATGGGTTCTCAGGTTATAATCAGATCAAGATGGCCCCTGAAGACATGGAAAAGACTACCTTTGTTACTCAGTGGGGCACCTTCTGCTACAAGGTCATGCCTTTTGGGTTGAAAAATGCTGGGGCAACCTACCAACGTTCCATGGTTGCTTTATTTCATGACATGATCCATCATGAGATCGAAGTGTATGTCGACGATTTAATTGTAAGGTCTCAAACTGAGGAGGAACACCTTGACCATCTGCAGAAGCTGTTTGACCGTCTGAAGTTGTACAAGCTGAGGTTGAACCCGAACAAGTGCACCTTCGGGGTAAGATCTGGAAAGTTGCTAGGCTTCGTCGTGAGCGACAAAGGTATTCAAGTGGACCCTGCCAAGGTTAAAGCCATACAAGAAATGCCGGTTCCCAAGACAGAGAAAGAAGTCAGAGGCTTTCTAGGACGACTGAATTACATTGCCCGATTCATCTCACATCTAACTGCTACCTGTGAACCAATCTTCAAGCTGCTGAAGAAAGATCAGGTAGTACGTTGGAACGATGAATGTCAGGCCGCTTTCGACAGAATCAAAGAGTATCTCCAAGAACCACGCATCCTTATGCCACCGGTTGAAGGGAGACCTCTAATCCTATATTTGACAGTACTTGACAGCTCAATGGGGTGTGTGTTGGGGAAGCATGACGAGTCTGGCCGAAAAGAGCATGCCATTTATTACCTTAGCAAAAAGTTTACCGACTGTGAGACCCGATACTCACTGCTCGAGAAAACTTGCTGCGCTTTGGTATGGGCTGCTCGCCGGCTGAGACAGTATATGTTGACTCACACTACTCTGTTGATTTCAAAAATGGATCCAATAAAGTACATATTCGAAAAGTCTGCTCTGTCTGGAAGAATAACAAGATGGCAGATGATCTTGACAGAATACGACATCTAGTACACGACTCAGAAAGCAATCAAGGGAAGTGTATTGGCAGACCATTTGGCACACCAGGCAGTGGATGACTACCAGCCAATGAACTTTGAGTTTCCAGACGAGAACATCATGGTAGTGACTGATTGTGAAGTACCTGGACCGGATGAAGGACCTGAGGAAGGATCCCGATGGTCTATGCACTTTGACGGAGCCTCCAACGCTTTGGGTAACGGTATCGGCGCTGTGATCATATCCCCAAAAGGCACTCATACTCCACTTACTGCCCGGCTATGCTTCAACTGCACCAACAACATGGCGGAGTATGAGGCGTGTATCATGGGTCTTCAAGCTGCAATTGACTTAAGGATCAAGTTTTTGAGTGTCTTCGGAGATTCCGATCTCGTGATCAATCAGATCAAAGGCGAGTGGGATACGAAACACCCAAACCTTATTCCTTACAAAGAGTGTGTGTTGACATTGATCCCCCATTTCACGGAGATAACTTTTGAACACTTCCCAAGAGAGGAGAATCAGTTGGCGGATGCGCTGGCTACGATGTCTTCTATGTTCAAAGTCAAATGGGATAACGAAGCTCCCCGGATCATTATCTGGAAACTGGATGAACCTGCATATTGTTGTGATCTTGAGGCTGAGGTGGTAACTGAAAAACCTTGGTATCATGAGGTGAAGAGGTATCTGGAAGCTCAAGAATACCCCGAGGGTGCATCTGTCAACGACAAGAAGTTTCTGAGAAGGTTCGCAGCAAAGTTCTTCCTCAGCAACGACATTCTCTACAAGAGAAACCATGATTCAACCTTACTGCGTTGTGTGGATAAGACTGAAGCGGAAAGAATCATGGCAGAACTGCATGAAGGTACCTTCGGAATGCATTCCGGTGGACATACCATGGCAAAGAAAATCCTTCGGGCAGGATATTTCTGGTCCACAATGGAAGCCAACTGTTACCAACATTCTCGGATATGTCATAAGTGCTAGATTTATGCTGATAAGGTACATGTCCCTCCAGTCCCTCTGAATGTCTTGACTGCAACTTGGCCTTTTGCAATGTGGGGCATTGATATGATCGGCGAGATCAAACCTACAGCATCCAACGGGCATCGCTTCATCCTGGTGGCGATCGATTACTTTACAAAGTGGGTCGAAGAAGCTTCCTATGCTACGGTGACCAAGAACGTCGTGGCACGGTTCATTCGGCACAACCTGATCTGTCGATACGGCGTCCCGGAAAGGATCATTACGGAAAATGGTACCAACCTCAATAACAAGATGATCACTGAGCTCTGTGAGCAATTCAAGATACAACACCACAACTCTTCTCCCTACCGGCCGAAGATGAATGGGGCTGTAGAAGCAACAAATAAGAATATCAAGAAGATTGTGCAGAAGATGACAGTGACCTATAAAGATTGGCACGAGATGTTACCGTTTTCTCTTCACGGGTATCGTACCTCAACAAGAACGTCAACCGGGGAAACTCCCTTTTCCTTGGTCTACGGCATGGAGGCAGTCTTGCCAATTGAAGTCCAGATACCCTCTCTCCGGATAATGAAGGATGCAGGTCTGAGCGAAGATGACTGGATCCAGACCCGACTTGATCAATTAAACCTAATTGACGAAAAGAGACTCGGTGCTATTTGTCATGGTCAAACGTATCAAAAACGGATGATCAGGGCATTTAACAAGAAAGTCAGACCACAAGAGTATCAAGTCAGAGACCTGGTAATCAAGTGCATCATTCTTCCTCAAAGTGATCCCAGGGGCAAATGGACCCCTACGTACGAAGGGCCATTTGTGGTTAAACATGTCTTCTCAGGAGGAGCCATGATTCTAACCACCATGGATGGTGACGATCTTCCTCACCTCGCCAATACAGACATAGTAAAAAGATACTACGCATGAATAAAAGACCCGTTAGGTTGACGCACCTAGGCAAAAATAAGGGCTTCCCGACGAACCAAAAGAGTTCGGGCAGAAATAAGGGATGAAAAATATAAAAAATCTGTACACCCGGCAAGTCGAAAACCTGAAAAGGCGGCTTGGGCAAAAATGGGTATCCCGGTGGACTAAAAACCCGAAAGGGCAGTCCAGGCAAAAGTTAGGGATAAGCGTAATACTATGTATCATTGAATCACCTTGCATCCAGAATCCGGTGTCAATTATCAGGCTCAGACGGCATCGATCAGTCAGCTTCATCTTTAGCTGAGCAGCAAAGTGATGAGACGCCTAAAGACATAAAGGCGATAGCAGAGTTGGAACCCAGTGGGACTTTTTCACATAGCTGTTTTGTTTTCCTTTTCATAAAATTGTATAAACTCTGTTTGTTCGGCGGCGTTCTCTTACTAGGACGTCATCCTCTTGTACATATACGCCTATTTACAGGCAAATTCAAAAATCAATACAAATTCACTTTTCAGACAAATTGCCAACTGTTTTTCCTTTTTCTGTTTTGTCTTGCGAAGAATGTCCAATGTTCAGTTTTGATATATGCATTTGACACTAATTGCTAACTCATAAATATCTGCATGCGAAACAAAGGACTAAGTACAAGTGACATTAGAAACAGGGGCAATAATGAGTTGTCTAAGCAATCTAGTTGCTCTGTCCACCAAGGTACCAAGGTAAGTTCGGCTGAAGAATGTAACCCAGATACCTTCACTCCCCGCCGAGCAAGACAAGATTCAACAATTCTCCCCAAGCAGAGTTGGTCTCCCAGCAGCCCCTAAAAGGCACAGTATCCCTAGCAAGTCAGCAACACTCTCCCCGAGCAGAGTTAGTCTACTGTCAACCTTAGGGAAGTTGGATTGTCCCCAGAAGATCTCAACATTCCCCAGCGGAGTATACAAACATTCCTAACAAGCATCCCCGGCGATCTTGATCTAAGATTGTTCCCCGGCGGAATACCGGACATCCAGTGGAGCCATTCCCTAATACAGTTCAAAAGTGTCCCCAGGAGAGTTGAATCAACCTCCCCAGTAGGAAGCTTATCCCCAGTAGATTCTGGAAGTTTATCCCTTGAAGAGTACGAGCGCCTCTTCTCGGCTTTATTCAGAAGGTTACTCCCCACCAGAGCTTATAACTGGGTTATCCTCAGCTAATTACCACAGAAGGATCGTCCTCGGCGAAGTTCTTCCTATCCCCAGCGGAGTTCGTCAAATTCCCCAACATAACTTATCAACGGAATCCCCAGCGGAGTTCTCATTAAAATCTCAGCGAAGTATCTCTTCCCACAGAGTATTTCCCTGCAGAGTAATCTCTCCAATAGGTTTATTCCCCAACAGAGTCATCTTCTCCTACAGGTTTATTCTTGCAATTATCATCCCCAGCGGAAACAAAGAACTCTCTTCTTCAACATCAGCCCAGGACTTGACTTCCCGGCATTCGTCAAGGATTTATTTTCCTAAACGAAAATACATTCATAAACATCACATCTTCATACATTATAGCATGCACGTACGCATCATGAACATACAATCTCATTTATTTTGAGAACATCACGCATTTCATACATCATGACATTACATACAACTAATGTTTTGCCTTTTCAGGAAAAAGGTCAATACAAAGATGATTACTATCAACTGTCGCAATTCCAGACTCGCTTCCTGTATCTTGCCAGGGCACGTCTGAAGAGTTTGAATATTCGATTCCTGTATCAAGCCAGGGCATATCTATTGATGACTAATTCCGGACTCGATTCCTGTATCTTGCCAGGGCACGTCTGAAGAGTTTGAAGATTCGATTCTTGTATCAAACCAGGGCATATCTATTGACGACTAATTCCAGACTCGATTCCTGTATCCTGCCAGGGCACGTCTGAAGAGTTTGAAGATTCGATTCCTGTATCAAGCCAGGGCATATCTATTGACGACTAATTCCGGACTCGATTCTTGTATCTTGCCAGGGCACGTCTGAAGAGTTTGAAGATTCGATTCCTGTATCCGGCCAGGGCATATCTGTTGACGACTGATTCCAGACTCGATTCCTGTATCCTTCCAGGGCACGTCTGAAGAGTTTGAAGATTCGATTCCTGTATCCGGCCAGGGCGTATCTGTTGACGACTAATTCCAGACTCGATTCCTGTATCCTGCCAGGGCATGTCTGAAGAGTTTGAAGATTCGATTCCTGTATCCGGCCAGGGCATATCTGTTGACGACTAATTCCAGACTCGATTCCTGTATCCTGCCAGGGCACGTCTGAAGAGTTTGAAGATTCGATACCTGTACCCAGCCAGGGCATATCTACGTAAAGAGTTTGTAGATCAACACCTGTAACAGGCCAGGAAATTATCTTTCTTTCTCAGGTACACAAGTTCTTGCTAAGGAATCTCTTACGCGATCGACACCTAGATGGCATCTATAAGCCCATCCACATACCAACAGTCTCCAAATGGCATCCATAAGCCCATTCCCGACATGATTCTGTCACATCTCCAGATGGCATCTATAAGCCCATCCTCCTATCCATCATCTATCCAAATGGCATCTGTAAGCCCATTCCCTACATCACACTGCTAACATTCTACTATGTGAGTGCAAATTTCTGGGCACTTTAGTGTTCAATCATCTTCCACCTTCGGATTACGAAAGGCACGCCAGCCAAGCTACATCCTCAGGTCTAAGAAGATTGAACAGGGGCAACTGTTGTACTCCAAAATTTGCCCTCCCATATTCTTCAAGATTTGCCAAGGTCAATCTCCAAATGGTTCAAAATCTCTCAAAGGTGGCACAGTCCAATTGCCTCCTAACACAGTCAAAATTAGGGTTTTGGTTTTGACAAGGAAGTTGAGGTTTCCAAGGGTCCAATCAAGTCCCATATGCCTATATACATTGTCAAGCATCCATATGTCAAGTTTCAAGACTCACAGCACCAAGTTGCACAGTCAAAAGCCCTAATTGCTCCACAGTCAACTATAGGGGCAAAATGGTCATTTGATAGTCAAAAGTCAAAAATTTTGGTCAAACATCTTATTTTGAAGCCACAATCATCATTTGATCAATTTTTGATCATGATTCCACAAGCATGGCTCAAAAAGTCTCAAGATGCAAAAGTTTCTATTTTTGGACAGTTGAAAAGTCAACTGCAAATTGACCAAGGCATAACTTTTTCATGGTTCATCAGAAAAATCCCATCCAATGCTCATTTTGAAGGGGATGACATTTCCTACAAATCATCTTCACACTCCAAGTCCAAGAAATTCTCTCACAAAAAGTTATCAATTTCAACATTATAGGTCATTTTCAAAAGTCAACAAAAAGGCACTTTAAGGCAAAGACCATAAATTGAGATTGGTAAATGAAAATGACATGGGACCAAAAGCATTGGTTAGAGGACTTCAAGACCTTTCCAAAATGTCCAAGAACATGTTGATAGCTTCAAAATTGAGCAAGATATGCATTGGAGAAGTTAGGAAATTTTTGGGAACTTTCAAAAGTCAACTTTGCCTAAAACACTTCATTTTTGCTAATGGGCCTCAAATTCTTTCTTGAATCTTTACCCAAGGCTTATGCACGACCCATTGAACTTAATTTGATTTATTTTATTATTTTTAATTAATTAATTGAATTTATATTAATAATAATTCATTTAATTGGTTTTAATTGTAGGAAAATATCTAAACATGGTTGTCAAATCTTTTTATGAAGCAAATACACTCCATATATGATGAAGATCTCGTGTATCACTCAAGGGGACAAGATCTCCCAATTTGGCAAGGTTTTCATTAAAAAAGATTGGAAATTATATGATTAAAAATCAAGGATTGAAAACATTAATTCATGGACTTTTGGGCCAAGGTTTTAACCTAATTCTGTTCCAATACAAATGCTGAGTGAAACCCTATTCCTGGACACGAAAAAGCTGCCATAGAAAGCCATAACCACTTTGCAAAAATTCAATAAAAACTTGAAAACTGAAATCAATATTGCAGGTGAATTCAAGGCCTAAAATTGTTTCCAATACATTGCTGACATTGCCAGGAAGCCATTGCAATCAAGAACGAAGCTTAACACGCAAAGAATCGTTCATCACAAGTGACACGGTTTGCTTTATTTTCCAAATTTGCATATCACGATTCATGTGTTTTTGACCATTTTTTTGGATTGATTTATGTTAATATGGATCTTTTGAAGCTGTTGGTACAAACCAATTTGGTTATAGCCCTCTAAATCAAAATCCACCATGGATAAAATCTAGGGTTTAGAAGCTTGAAAATTAGGGCTTTCTTATTGAGGAAAAATCAGGCCTTGAGACATATACCATTAAACTCAGAAGCTCAAGACGAATTGAATGGACATATCGCACCCTTTTTATATTATCCCTAACGCTAATCACTATTATTCGTGGTTGTGTTTTGTGGGGGTTTAAAACCCCCGCTATCTTGTTTATGTTTGCAGGTAAAAAACGAAGAAGACAATAGGTGGAAATGTGTGACTGGGTGATTCAAACTCAGCGCGCGTTATTTTTTGTTTTGCATGTCATAATGTTTGTTTTTATATAATATTCATCACCCATTAATATTACAAAAGCGCTGCATGGTTCAGATGGCTGGTGACACGCTTGGCAAACGCTGGGACCTGGGTTCGATTCCCAGGTCCCCCATATAATTGTTGATTTTTGTTTTAACATGTTCCAATGCAGCGCCTCATCCAACGTTCCACCATAAGCCTCACGCGTCAGCTTGCCAAATGGCCTTGATGAACAATCTGAAGGCCAAGAGATGGAGTCCATGGTGTGCTCCAGTCAAACAGCACGCACGTGATTCCTGAAAGTCAACCAGGCTTGGTCTTCTTGGGCCAGAATTGCTCAAAACAAACCTCCACATGGGCCATCACACCCCCTTTGGTTTGCATATTTAATTTTATTTTTTCTCTTTTATATTTCTTTTAATTGTTTTAATCATTATCATTAATTCACCATAAATTAATTTTCCTAATAAAAATCAGAAAATCAAAATTGTGAATATATTATAATTATTTATTAATTTCACCATTAACCTATTTTTGTAAATAAAAATTAATTGATTAGTTTAAATTAGGTTTTAATTTTAATCCTTTTTCTTAATAAATAAAAATTGCATAGAATTAGGTTTTGACTTTTTTTTAATCATATTTTATTAATCATAATTATTACTATTTATTAATTATTATTTTTGTAAATAACATGAAAATTAATTAATTAGCTTAAATTAGTTTAACTTTAACATTTTCTTAATAATTAAAATAGACTTAGAACTAGGGTTTCCTTTTGATTTTAATTTCTTTATTTTCATTAAATACCAAAAAAAACACAAAAAATATCTTTCTTGTAAATAATTAATTAAATTAATAATTAGGTTTAATGTTAGTTTCAAACAAAGGACAAAAAAAAGCTCTTAATTTCTCAAAAGGGTCCAAAACCCTAGGACATCCAGTTTAATTTATTCGCGCGTTATTTTTATTTGATTATTATGTAACTGCTTCCGGAATGTAATAGTAATTAGGTTTATTGCTTTTTTTACTTTCCGCATCTTTATCAAAAACGGATCTTTGTTTTTTGGCGATGTATAGACCCACGCCTTGTAATAGCGTAGCTTTTACCTTTCCGTATTTTATTTTCCGTACTCCTAACTGCTAAAATTGCATGAAAGAATGTATGATAATTAAAAAAAACTCGTAGCTCACAATTGCATGATCCAAGATAAATGTTAACATGAAAACAACACACAATGCACATGCCACTTCTAGGGTACGCCTCACTCGTTGCCTCGAAAGTGGTCGTCAAGTATAGGGTGTTTTAGCGGTCGCCCTTATGTCTAAGATCCAGTTGCCTCGAAACGGTTGCCTTAGATTAAAAAGGATCTAGGACATTAGGGTTACTTCTAAGGTGTCCTACTATTGCTTCGGTGACCACACTGTCCCTCCAATCGAATTGACCCGAACACCTCCAACGGTGGTGCTACCTACCTCTCAATGGTGGGATGGCACTACCTTAAGGACTCTTACACAACCTAATTCCTTAGGGTAGGTAGATGACTCATGGGTACTTGCTCTCTTCAAAAACAAACAAAACAATCTTTTCACACTGATACTTTCAAAAGCTTTCAAAACAAATTTTTCAAACACTCTTGAGGACAAATACAAGAGTCACTCAGAAATCTTTAAATGAAACTTTTTTCAAACCCACTCACATTTTGAAAAGCAAACATTTTGAAAACATAAGAGCAAGTACCTAAGAGCCCGTGGATAACCACGGATAGAAAGGGTGCTAACACCTTCCCTTTCTATAAATCTACCTCCCGAACCGAGAGACATTCTCAATAAGGAATTTTACTGTGCTTTTGTCCTTTCCATGTTGGAGAACATAAAAGACGGTGGCGACTCTTGCTTACTGCGACATACGCGATCCAGCTTTAAACAGTCAGTTCTATTTCCACCGATCACAGCAGGAAAACTATCCAAGTCAACCTTGTGAGAATCCCTCCTCAACTCAAAGAGCTTACATCCAGAATTCCAAAAAGCTCTCTCTTCAGTGAAAGACATGGTAGACTTCTCAACCTAGTCAACACCAACATTGAAGAAGACATGGTGAAAGTTTTATTCCAATTCTTTGACCCCCTTCACCACTGTTTCACATTCCCCGACTATCAATTGGTGCCCGCTTTGGAGGAATTTTCTCAACTCCTGAGAATTCCTATTCTTAATCAACTACCCTACAACGGTACGGAAAAAGAACCAAAGCCTGAAGATGTTGCTCAAGCACTACACTTGCAACCATCTGACATCAAGGGGAACTGGGAAACTAGAAGCAGTGTCAAAGGCTTCTTGGCAAAATTCTTGTTTGAGAAGGCACAAGAGTGTTGGAATTCATTGGATCTACAAGCCTTTGAAGAGATTGTGGCACTCCTTATTTATGGGTTGGTCTTGTTCCCAAACCCTGACCAACTTATAGATGTCAATATTGTCAAGATTTTCCTATCCAGAAATCCCATACCTACATTGCTTGGGGACATTCTCCACTCATTTTACACACGAACAATGAGGAAGAGAGGTGTTCTCATGTGTTGTACTCCTCTCCTTGCAAGGTGGTTTATTTCGCACCTTCCACAATCTGTTTTGAAGAATGAACAAGGATTAAGGTGGTCGCAACGATTGATGACCCTCACACACTCTGATGTACATTGGTGTTCTCGGTCCAGGGAAAATGTCATCATCATCGATCGTTGTGGTGAGTTTCCTAATGTTCCATTACTCGGCATTAGGGGAGGCATTACCTACAACCCTTGTCTATCTTTGAGACAATTTGGATATGCACGGAGGGATGTCCCTCATGACATGCTGATTCCCGACCTAGTCTTTGACTTCGACAACGATGCGCAAGGACTTCGCCAAAAGTTCATCAGAGCTTGAAGGATGCCTAACAAGGTAGATATCAAGACACTGGGGCACAAAAACTCCATCCCTCTTGAGCCTTATCTCAAGTGGGTGAGGACCCGAGCCCAGAGTCTTATGATGCCTTACCCTCATATTCTCCCTTTGATTAAAGAGCCCGTTAAGGAAGGAGAGGTTCCCTACACCATCCTATATCCTGACATGCCAACATCATGGGAGGAGATGCAGAAGAGTTGGATCCAACTCAAGGAGGAACGAAATACTTTTGAAGCCAGCTTCTACGCCAGTGAGAAGAAGGTTTTGGAGCTTACCCGCCGACTTCACGAGGAGGAGACCCTCAACACCTACATCGCACCAAAGAGGATGCGCAACGTCCTTTTACCTTAAGAAGTTTTTGTAATATTTGGCTCATGGGGCATTTATGTACTAACAAAATTTCTTCTTATTAATATGACGTGTGTTCTTTTTTGTTTGCAACAATTTTGAATTTCTAAATCCTTGAATGCATTGCATGACTAAACATATCATTCATCATATGCATAAACAGGTCTCCACACTAGGTTTCCTTATCTCTCTACTGTTTATTTCAGTAAGATGGATCTCGAACAGACGGTCAAAGATCTGCAGGCACAAAACTCCCAGTTTCAACAACTCCTTATGACCTTGGCAAAGGGTCAGGAGGATCTAAAAACACTGCTTGGGAACAAAGATCCAGAAAAAGGAAAAAAGAAGAAGAAAAGAGTCGGGGTAGCTACACTAGGAAGAAGTTTTGAGAATGAAGCTAGAAGAGTTCTTGAATTTCCCTCCGCATCTGAGGAGGAAACCAGTAAAGGAAAAGGAGCTGCACTACCTTCTGAGTCCGAAGCCGAAGAGGAAGAGGTTGAGGAAGATGAAGACTACTCAGAGCAGCAATACCCGCCAGCGGATGACAGATATAAAAACCTGGAGGATAGACTGGAAGCTATGGAGCTGCAAAGGGTTCCTGGATTAGATTTTGAAGAATTGGGTTTGATCGCTGGAATTATGATCCCTCCAAAGTTTAAAGTGCCAATTTTTGCAAAATATGACGGTTTGTCTTGCCCAAAAATGCACCTAATGTCGTATGTCAGAAGAATTCAACCTCATACATCCGACAAAAATCTTTGGGTACACTTCTTTCAGGACAGTCTGTCTGGTACACAGCTAGACTGGTTTTACAAGCTTGAGAGGTCGGAGGTACATAGTTGGGAAGACTTGGCAGCTGCATTTTATCGCCAGTATCAATATAACTCTGACTTGGCGACAACCCGTACTCAGCTACAGAGTATGGGAATTGCCTCAAATGAGGGATTCAAAGAATACGCCCAGAAGTGGCGCGACTTGGCCGGAAGAGTGAAGCCACCTCTTTCTGATAGATAACTAGTTAATATGTTCTTGGGGACCCTATCTGGCCCGTTCTTCAATCATCTGATCAGGAGCTCTTCCGCAGGGTTTACTGAATTGATTCTGACTGGCGAACGGGTGGAAGCTGGTATTAAGAATGGGAAGATTCAAAAGGAGGCCTCTTCATTTACAACTGCTAAGAAGTCATTTCCGACGAAGAAGGAAACGGATGTTGTGTACTCTCAGAGAGGAGTGGGAAAAACTAAGCGCCGGCCGATTGTAGGGGCCGTGATGATCCAAAATTCATCAAATGATCAGCCTCGTGCCAATCAGTCTAGACCTAACCAGCAACGGGTAGAGCGGCCACAACGGCAGTTCACCCGCATCAACATGACGCCTGCACAAGTTCTTCCCCATTTGTTGAAGCTAAATCTCACTACTATCAAGGAGGCACCAAGAAATGTGAACACGTCTTCCCCACATTATCATCCCAATGCTAAGTGTGCCTATCATTCTGACAGTGTGGGGCATGACACCAACGATTGTTGGGCGCTTAAGCATAAAATTCAAGACTTGATAGATGCAAAAGAGGTTGAGTTCGATGCTCCAGAGAAACCAAACGTGATATCCGCTCCAATGCTGAAGCATGGTCGCAATGTCCATGCTATTGAAGAAGATTTGTATGTTTCTGCTGTTGATGATCTGATGACTCCACTGTTGACAATCAAGTTGAATCTGTTGAAGGCTGGGATTTTCCCAGGATGTAAAGAAAACTGCTACTGTTGTTCCTCCCTACCAATCGACTGTCCATTGCTGAAAATAGGCATCCAAGGCATAATGGACAGTCGACAAATTCTTTTCGAAAAGATTCCTGCTATTCCAACTCCTATCAAAGATATTTCAATAATCACCATTTCCACCAATCTTTCCAAGGTCCCTAAAAAGCCTGTTAAGATTACATCTGATAGGAAGTTTGTTCCTCTGAAAATAACCATGCCTGGGCCTGTCCTCTACATTTCTGACAAATCAATACCATGGAATTATGGTGGAGAAATCTACTACCATGGTGTTAAACAAGTTGAGATAACTGAAGAGAGCTCTGATGAAGAAGATGCCGACATTGGAAACATTGCTGGTACGAGTAAGATTACCCGAAGTGGGAGAATATTTTCTCCAGAGATTGCCCCCCCAAAGGCAATCTTTGGACCCTCAGCTGCTGCCAAAGTTACTCCTGCACCGATGAAACTTTCTGCAAGAACTCCGCTGATTGAAGAAGCTGTTACTCCTGTGGTTGTCCCTCCTACTTCTGCTGATAAGGGGAAAGGGATCCAAGATGAGCTCGTCAGGACGAGGGCTCATCCATTGGTCATCCCCGAAACCTCTAAGAAAGAAATGGAGGAGATTTTGAAAATAATTAGGAAGAGTGATTATGATGTGGTAGAGCAACTGGGACAAACCCCCTCGAAGATCTCCATGTTAGCATTACTGCTTTGTTCTGAGGCTCATGCCAAAGCATTGATAAGATTTCTGAAGACAGCCCATGTGCCCCAAGAAACCTCAGCCGATCAATTCTAAGATTGTGTAGCCAGCCTTACCGCAGACAACGGCCTGGGTTTCTCTGATGCTGACCTGACTCCGAAAGGAAGAAAGCACAATGACGCATTACATGTGTCAATTGAATGCCGAGGAACTACTCTGGCCCATATTTTGGTCGACACTGGTTCTTCTCTGAACGTGCTACCTAAGAAAGCTCTAGATCGATTAGATTACGAGGGCTTGGAGTTGAATCCAAGTGATATCATTGTCAGGGCCTTTGACGGGTCTAAGAGAATGGTACATGGGGAGGTCGACATCCCTATCAAGGTGGGCACTGAAGTATTCCACTCAACTTTCTATGTGATGGACATCCGTCCGTCATACTCTTGCTTTCTAGGGAGACCATGGATACATAATGCTGGGGTAGTCACTTCCTCTCTACATCAAATGCTGAAATACCCTGTCAAAGGAAAAATCATAACCGTACACGGTGAAGAGGAATATATGATCAGTCACCTGAACTCCTTTCGGTATGTGGAAGTGGAGGGCAAATTCATTGAGACACCGTTCCAACACTTTGAGGAATTTGCTTCCGAGGTTGCTATAGCAAAGGCAGTAGCTGAGGAGCCCAAGCAGGTGGCCAGGATGGCATCTCTGAAAGACGCAAAGGCTGCAATGAAGGAGGGAAAGAGATCAACATGGGGACAATTGCCTGACATTCCCCACAAAACAGACAAGTTTGGATTAGGATTTACCGCTGCGGGGCAAAAAGCTATGCGTCGCTCAAAAATTGAAAAGACACCCATCAAGATTTCTCCTCATGGAGTCAATGCCTTGGAAGAAGAAGAAGAAGAGGCCAATATTGAAGACTGGATCTTCCCAACCATCGAAGGGGGACTGCGCAACTGGGAGGCGAAAGACTTCATCCCCATTACTTTCATTAATCAGTAACTTATCTTTCGAACATTTCCTGTTGGTCTGTAATAATTACTTTTAAACAATCTGCACATTGTTTTTCACCTCATGCCTTGCCCGGGGCATGTAGGTCCATTTGTAAGGGTTTTGATTCTCTTCATATTCATATGCCATGTTTAATGATTCATTGGACGTTTTTCATTGATAAACTGCTGTGTTCATTTTCTTTCCTTTTGCATTTTATTTGTTTAAGGATGGCTATCCCTTACACACACCCACACTCACAAATGCAGGTACCCATCCACTCCGGATCCTATGGGTGACTATTCTGCTATGTCCTTCGATAACTCTGAAGATTTGGTCAATCAGGCTGAGTATGAAGATGACGAAGATTGTGAAGTACCAGGGGAGCTAGCCAGACTTTTACAGCAAGAAGAAAGGGCCATCTTGCCTCATGAAGAGTTGTTGGAAACTGTCAACTTAGGAAAAGAGGAAGACAGGAAAGAAATACAAGTGGGTGCCAATCTGGAACCAAGTGTCAAGGAGCGTTTGGTACAGCTGTTAAATGAATATGTTGAGATCTTCGCCTGGTCTTATGAAGACATGCCGGGTTTAGACACAGATATCGTGGTTCACCGTCTCCCTACAAGAGAGGATTGTCCACCTATCAAGCAAAAAGTCCGCCGAATGAGGCCCGACATGTCTGAGAAGATTAAAGCAGAAGTAATGAAGCAATTCAACGCTAGCTTTCTGGCTGTTACATCCTATCCACAATGGGTTGCTAACATCGTGCCAGTTCCTAAAAAAGATGGCAAGGTCAGAATGTGTGTGGACTACCGGTATTTGAATAGGGCCAGCCCTAAAGATGATTTTCCGCTACCGCACATCGACATTTTGATTGACAACACGGCTCAGCACAAGGTGTTTTCCTTCATGGACGGATTCTCGGGCTACAACCAGATCAAAATGGCCCCCGAGGACATGGAGAAAACCACCTTTGTTACACAATGGGGTACCTTCTGCTACAAGGTGATGCCGTTCGGACTAAAGAATGCAGGGGCAACTTATCAGCGCACCATGGTAGCTTTGTTTCATGATATGATACATCATGAGATCGAAGTTTACGTAGACAATATGATAGCTCGATCACAAACAGAGGAGGAACACCTTGAGCATCTGCAAAAGTTGTTTTCCAGGTTGAAAGAGTACAAACTCAGGCTGAATCCAAGTAAGTGTACTTTTGGAGTTAGGTCTGGTAAACTTCTAGGATTTATTGTCAGCAACAAGGGCATTGAGGTCGATCCAGAAAAAGTGAAAGCAATACAATAAATGCCTGCTCCCCGTACTGAAAAGTAGGTTAGAGGGTTCTTGGGGCGCTTGAACTATATTGCCAGATTCATCTCTCATCTGACGTCTACCTGCGAGCCAATTTTCAAACTATTGAAGAAAGATCAGGTAGTCGAATGGAACGACGATTGCCAAGCTGCTTTTGATAAGATCAAGGAGTACTTGCTAGAACCTCCTATTCTGATGCCACCCGTCGAAGGAAGGCCGTTGATCATGTATCTGACTGTTTTGGATAACTCAATGGGGTGCGTACTAGGCCAACATGATGAGTCTGGTCGAAAAGAGCATGCCATTTATTACCTTAGCAAAAAGTTTACCGACTGTGAGACTCGCTACTCACTGCTCGAGAAAACTTGTTGTGCTTTGGTATGGGCTGCTCGCCGACTAAGGCAGTATATGTTGACTCATACCACTTTGTTGATTTCCAAAATGGATCCTATCAAGTATATCTTCGAGAAGCCTGCTTTATCTGGAAGAATCTCTAGATGACAAATGATCCTAACTGAGTATGACATCCAGTATACTACCCAAAAAGCTATAAAAGGGAGTGTACTAGCTGACCATCTAGCTCATCAAGCTATCAAAGATTATCAATCCATGAGATTCGACTTCCCGGACGAGGACATCATGAATTTGGACAACATTGAAGGTAACGGACCGTATGACAGACCTGAAAAAGGATCCCGATGGACCCTGTACTTTGATGGTGCTTCAAATGCACTTGGAAACGGTATCGGTGCGGTACTCATTTCCCCGGAAGGTTGTCACACACCTTTCACGGCCCGACTTTGCTTCAGCTTCACCAACAACATGGCTGAATATGAAGCTTGCATCTTTGGTCTCAAGGCTGCTATAGACTTGGGGATCAAATCTTTGATCGTATTTGGCGACTCGGCTTTGGTTATCAGTCAAATCAAAGGAGAGTGGGATACCAAGCATCCTAATCTTATCCCATACAAAGAACATGTCCTGACATTGTTGTCTCATTTCGAGCAAATCACCTTCGAGCATTTCTCGCGCGAAGAGAATCAGCTAGCAGATGCTCTGGCGACGATGTCTTCCATGTTTAAACTCAACTGGGATAATGAGGCTCCCCAAATCACCATCGAGCGAATGGATGAACCTGCGCATTGTCATGAGATTAATACCGAAGAAGTAGTGGAACAACCCTGGTTTCACGAAATCAAAAGGTATCTCGAGACTAGAGAATATCCCGAAGGAGCTTCCGTAAATGACAAGAAGTTCCTAAGGAAGTTTGCTGCCAAGTTCTTCCTGAGCAACGACATCCTCTATAAACGCATCCATGATTGTGTTTTAATCCGATGTGTGGACAAAGCTGAGGCATAGTTGATCATGACTGAGGTACACGGCGGTACATTTGGCACTCACTTGAGCGGGCATACAATGGCTAAAAAGATTCTAAGGGCATGCTATTACTAGTATACCATGGAAGCAGATTGCCATCAACATTCCCGTACTTGCCACAAATGTCAAGTCTACGCTGACAAGATTCATATTCCTCCTGTTCCTCTCAACATTCTGACAGCTCCTTGGCCATTTGCAATGTGGGGCATTGACATGATTGGAGAGATCAAGCCCACAGCGTCCAATGGACATCGCTTCATCCTGGTCGCCATTGACTATTTTACCAAATGGGTCGAAGCAGCTTCCTTCGCCTCTGTTACAAAAAATGTGGTTGCCCGCTTCATCAAGCAGAACCTCATATACTGGTATGGTATACCCAAAAGGATCATCACAGACAACGGTGCAAATCTGAATAATACTATGATCACTGCTCTATGCGAACAGTTCAAGATTTATCATCATAATTCATCTCCCTATCGGCCAAAGATGAACGGTGCTGTTGAAGCTGCGAACAAAAACATTAAGAAGATCATTCAGAAAATGACAGTCACCTACAAAGACTAGCATGAGATGTTACCGTTTTCTCTGCACGGATATCGTACCACGGCACGTACCTCAACCGGGGAAACCCCATTTTCTTTGGTATATGGCATGGAAGTTGTCCTACCCATGGAAGTTCAGATTCCTTCTTTAAGGATCATGAAGGATGCTGGTTTGAATGAAGACGATTGGATTCAGACCCGACTTGATCAACTCAATTTGATCGATGAGAAGCAACTCGCTGCTGTTTGCCGTGGTCATACGTACCAAAAACGGATGATCAAGGCTTTCAACAAGAAGGTCAGACGTCAAGTATATCAAGTAGGAGATCTCGTAATCAAGCGGATTATCTTGCCGCAAAGTGATCCCAGGGGCAAATGGACTCCTACCTACGAAGGACCATTTGTGATCAAGAGCATATTTTCTGGTGGTGCAATGATTCTGACCACCATGGACGGCGACGATTTGCCACACCCTGCGAACACAGACATAGTCAAAAGATACTACGCATAAAATAACCCGACAAGTCGAAAACCCGAAAGGGCGGCTTGGGCAAAAATGGGCATCCCGGTGAACCGAAAACCCGAAAGGGCGGTTCAGGCAAAAATTAGGGATAAAACAAAAAAACTTGTACACCCGGCAAGTCGAAAACCCGAAAGGGCGGCTTGGGCAAAAAGGGGTTTCCCGGTGGATTGAAAACCCGAAAGGGAGATCCAGGCAAAAGTTAGGGAATTAAAGCGTATGACTATGTCTCGTCGGATCACTTTAAAGAGCAATCTCTTCATCAACCAGCTCCAAGCTTCTTATCAATCCAGTCACCGGCAGACGAAGCATTGAATGGACAGATATTCAGAGTTGTGAAGGCTATAGCAGAATGGGAATCTCATGGAATTGTTTCACATAGCCATCTTTATTTTGTATAAATTTTCAATCCTTTACGACAGCATCCTCTTACTAGGGTGTCCGTCTCCTTTGTACAAAGATACTCATAAAAAGTTAATACAAATACTTTTCCAAATACAGAAATTTGCTTTGTCTTCCTTTTTCTCTTTTGCACTTATATTTTATTTGAGAAAAGTCCAATGTTTTGTTAAATAGGCATATGCATTTGAACATAATCATTTTCCTTACAAACCAAGAAGAGGTGATTGCAGATAGTTTAAGGGTACAGATAGATATCTCGATACCCTTTCAGAAGATATCCTCTGCAGATTTAAACTCCAAATTCCTAGGCAAGGTTAAAATCCAGAACTTAATTAAACTTCAGGATCCTCAGCAGAAGAAGCTTTCTCAAAACTGATTTCCCCAGCCAGAAAGCCTTCCAGAATTCAATTCCCCACAGAGTTAAGTTTCAGTATCCCCAGTGAAGCCTTAAGAATTTGAAAATCCTATCCCCGGCGGAGCTAACACTTCCAACTATCAATCCCCAGCGGAACCAGACTAGTGAACCTTCTCCCCATAAGAGATGCTTCTCACCAGATTGAAGATTCTCAGTCTCACTCCTCCAGCATGAGCCTCCGAGGTTCTGGACTCCCCAGTAGAGATCATCTGAATTCTCTAGCCCCGTAAGTCACCAAGGAGTTCCAATCCCCAGCAGTGGTCCTAAGATCCCTTAAACAATTGAAGACCTTGTTCCCCAAGCCGATTCAAGGCTCTCAGTCTCAGTTCCTCACAGGATATCCAGATATTCCCCAATGAAGATATCCTCAAGACAGGAATCCCTAGTAGATTGGCATACAACCCAAGCTCCTGATTCCCCAACAGTAGTCAACATGGATGTCTCATCCTCCGCAATTAAAAATTCTTGCACTCCCGTGCAGCAGTCAAGGAATTACTTTCCCCGACAGCAGTCAAAATTCTTTTATCTCCAGCCATCCAGGATTCATCTATCCTCAGCAAGACAGCTCATCAGCTTACATGCGCATTCATCACATTCATATCATAAACCTTGATATAACATATACATTGCATCATACATTTCATAATTTTGTGTTTAGCTAACCTTTTGTCCCTTTCAGGATAAGAATAAAGGCTATCATTAACAGATATTCAGACGCAGTCTCACACGGACTCGTCATCAGGCAACCCTACACCGGTTCCTTATTCAACTTCAAGACTTCTGAAAACAGTTCACGGGTTCTCCAGTAACGGATGTTAACCTATCACTTGTTCAGATTCTTCAGCTTCTGAAAACAGTTTACGGATTCTCCAGTAACGGATGTTAATCTATCGCTTGTTCAAACTCAGCTTTTGAAAACAGTTTACGGACGCTTCCCAACAACGGATGCTGCTCTATTGCTTATTCAACTCCAAGACTTCTGAAAACAGTTCACAGGTTCTCCAGACACGGATGTTAACCTATCGCTTGTTCAGATTCTTCAACTTCTGAAAACAGTTTACGGATTCTCCAAGCACGAATGTTAATCTATCGCTTGTTCAGATGCAACCTTTGAAAACAGTTTACGGATGCTTCCAGATACGGATGTCAATCTATTGCTTATTCAGACCCTCAGTTCAGAGACGTTCCAAACACGGACATCTTTCTGATACCATCTCCAAATGGAATCTCTAAGCCCATCCTCCTACCAACAACTTCCAGATGGCATCTCTAAGCCCATCCCCGACTAGATTCTGTCACCCCTCCAGATGGCATCTTTAAGCCCATCTCCAAATGGCATCTTTAAGCCCATTCCCGCGTCCATGTCTTGAAGAATGCAAATTTAAGGGCACTCTAGTGTCCAATCTCCTTTTGCCTTCGAGCCACGAAAGGCAAATCTGCCAATCTAACTCTTCAGATTCAAGCAGATTGAACAGGGGCAACTGTTGTACCCCAAAATTTGCCCTCTCATTCTTCAGAAAATCATCCTGGATTCTCAGAGTCTCTCTGAAACAAATCCAAGTCCTGAATTATCATTTCTTCCCCAAGCAAACCATTTACAAGAGCGAAATGATCACACAAGCTCTAAAGGCAACGCTTTTATCTTGAGAAAAATTAAATTCTAAACATTTGGAATTTTTCTCTAGAAAATGGGTGTTTAAGAAGAAAATAGCGCTTCAGAACTTCTGGACCAAACTCCAGACAGAAACGGTCAGAAGTTACAAGCTTGGCTCAACGGTCAGAAGTTGCAAGCTTGGCTCAACGCAGTCAGAAGTTGGCCCTTCAGCAACTACATCAACTCAGTCAGAAGTTGCAAACGTGGTTCAACACGTAAGCCTCAAACAGAACATAACTCTTTCAGCAATTACGCAAGTTCAGCCAGAGATTGCTAAAGGAATGAAAAAGAAGCAAGGAAGTCTGAAGGCTCCTTCAGAACAGGCTGAAATCAGAAGATGAAAGGGTCAGAAGAGTGGGTGTTACACTGATAACAGAATCTCTAAGTCCAGGATTTCCAGAAGCAAATCCAAGGAATGTGTCAGGAAGTCAGGAGAATCTCCAGAATTTACTAAGACAACAAGAGGCCAAGACCAGAGCATGGTTTATGTTGTTTTTGGTAAAGCAGAACTGCTGGTTCAAGTTTTCTCCTATTACCAGAATGTTGGTATTGATAAGTCTCATCACCATTTAATGCTCATTAATGCTCCCAACCACTCCTGAATATTCATCCAAGGGATCTCTTCACGTGTGGCTTGGTAAACGCCTTTATGTAGGTTTAGGCATGGGTCTACGCGCCACCGTCCACCTAAGAGGTCACTTCTCCCCAATCCATGCCTGTTGTTCCAGCCTAGGCTGAAAGGTTATCTGTTATCACAACTTCCCAGGAACTTCTTTCAAAGAACAATTCAATCTCTGTTGGCGCCTTTAGTGTTCAAGAATCCACAAGAGCTTTGCCTATAAATATAGAACCATTGTCCACTAAAAAAGGGGCATCCAAAAAACCAGAAAAATTGCTAGAAGAGAAACATAAATCTTTAGCAAGAGAGTGTTGTGAAACTCTGCCAAAATCTCCAGTGTTTCATAATGTTGAACTCCTTACCTTCAAACTGCATCAATACCCAGTTTTCTTTGTGACTAAAAGAACACCCTCTCAGCCTCTGACCATATATACATATACACCTTCACAACCCCTCCAAAGAAAAGAACCTGTCCATAACACCATCTGAGCTAAAAGCTAGCTCTCATTCACAACCATTTCCAACAGCCAGGTAAGCACCTGCTGACCTTCATCACGCTGCTAAGCATCATCAGCTTTGCATGCTCAAATAAGCATAATGTAAACACCATGTTGCTGCTGTTTGTTGTTCTGAGGATTTTCATACCTCAGAACATTTAAATAGGAAGTGAATCAGCATAGAACCTGCCTGTGACCTTGTTGGTTCTGTCCTCTGAAACACTCTGACATTTGTTGAAGCTGTTCCAAACATGTTTTCTGTTTTGTGGAAAAATAACAAAATTGCAGATGTTCTGACTAGCACAGGGAGAAGCCAAGTGCTGACTTTGACGTTAGCACATCTGAAGCCTGTTTTGCTGACAATAATATCAGAACTTCTGAGAATTATTGTATTTCCAGCAGGATCAGAACTTCTGATTTCCCCACTAACAAATTTTTTTTCTTGCAGCGCATGGGGGTCAGAACTTCTGATATCCCCACTAACAGGTTTCTGTTTTGCAGGTGCCAGAGTCAGAAGTTCTGATTCACACAGTTTAACCAAAAGGTTGATGATCTGGAAGCAGGCTTGAGTCAGAACTTCTGATGGCCTCTCAGCAGCGCGCTGGCTCCCTCTCTCTTTCTCTCTATCTTATTTTTGTTACTTTCTTTTCTTATATATTTTTCTCGTTGAACCACCCATGTACAAATATGTATCCCCACCCCCTAATTGTTGTAATAGCGTAGGATTTTATATTCCTGTTTTTATTGCTTTCAAATATAAATGCTAGTAATTAGGATGTGTATGGCAAGATAAAAATCAATGAAATAGAAAATCCTAATTCAAAGATAAACTCTTGTATGCAATAAAACACACTTGAACACAAACACCCCTAGGGTTACATCCACTTGTTGCCTTCAAAAATGGGCCATGTTATGCATGCAAAGTATCTTGGTAAAACAAACAAAATCAAAAGATCATAGTCCCTCGATGACTCTATCCAAGGTTGCCTTACAAAAATGATCTTAGTCCCTCAAAAAATGCTAAGATACTTTGCAAAATTTCTATCATGGTCTATACGATGACCCGCGCCCGTCCCGTTTACATCCTAACACAAGGTTGTTCACCAAATACAATGGTGAAACAACACTGTTAAAAGGGTTAAAACATAGAAAAGATCTTTGAGTAAATTTAGGGGTAGACAACTCTTAGTTACTTGATCAAACTTGCAAAGAAAACATCCTTGCTACTTTTCAAAAACCACTCCACAACACAACTTTCAAAACAACTTTTAAAACATATGAAACATCTTTTCGAAAAGACAAACACCTTTGTAAAACATTCGAGTAAAGAATTGTTACAACAGTTGCCTAGACAAGGCATCTTTTTCAAACATTTTTCAAAAACACACACACCAAGCACCATTTCAAACAATTGAAAATGCAAGGCAAGTGATCTAAGCAAGTAACTAAGAGCCCATGGATAACCATGGATAAAAAGGGTGCTAATACCTTCCCTTTCTATAATCTACTCCCCGAACCCATGAAATATCTCAAAGGTTTTTCCTGTGCTTTTTAACCTTTCCTTTAGGATAAAATAAAAAGTCGGTGGAGACTCTTGCTAAACCGAAACATTTGCGAAAACAAACACAAAACCCAAGTCAGTTCTCCCACCGTATCACAATGACTGTCACCCTTTCCTTTTTTTCTTCTTCCGATCGTCATGGTGGGTGTGACGAACGTCACACCTTGCAGCGCTTCTTTCTTTGTGGGCCTTGGGTTCTTCGTGGGCTTTTTTCTTTTCTTTTATATTATATGCATTGTTACTTCATTTCTTCTCATTTTTACTCCTTTTCTCAAGCAAGCTTTGTAAATATTAAATTCCTGAAACACATTAAAATACTAGCATAATACCAACATAAAGCAACATAATTAAAATAAAATAGAGACATAATTTATATTAATCAAGCCAAATATACTATACATTTTCATGTTATCAAATACCCCCACACTTAAACCATTGCTTGTCCTCAAGCAATCGACCAACACGGTAAAAGAAATGATAAGAGAGCTTTGAAACAAGGGTACACCATGACTCCTAATCATACGTGGCTGCTAGGCTAATGTTAGTTTGATAGGTACTAAGTATCCAATACCAAGGATACCGTAACGACACAATGTTCAAAGACTCCCACTTTATGCAAACCAATTAGAATCATGACATTATAACTCAACCTATATCTCTCGTTTTTATTTCCTCTATTCATTCAAGCGCAATCACATTAAGCCCGTTATCTGTACACTCACATAGTTGGGGAAATCGGTTAGATACTATGATCCTTTTCTTTTCTTTAGCACGAGGTTCTGGTATTTAAGCGATGCAACCCATTTTTCCCAACTGCAGTTGTGGGGGATCGGACTGTAGCTCGCCCTACCAAGTCTAGTACCAGTGACCTATGGACCAACCAACAATGGGTTCTTATTATTAAATCTTCACAGGCTTAACAACCATTGGGCTAAATGACCGGGTGAGGGTCACCTAACTTAGAAGGTTATTTTTTCAATTGAATCATTTATATATTAAAAACAAGATCATTCACTTATATTCATCGACTCCCTGCGTAGTTTGTGTTTAAGATGGTGCTGACTGCTAATATAAACTACTTAAGAGCTACTTTGAAAACTTGAGCCTAAGGTCTTGACATAATGGGTACCCAGATTGATATCACATAATGAGGGGTTTAGGGTGTCATAACGGTATCGATTTTATCGAAACTTTCCCAAGTCTCTCTAACAAAGCCTAGACATCCTATAAACTTTCAAAGTGTGGTGCCATGAATAAAAAAGAAAATTTTAAAAATACGGGGAAATTCGATAACAACTGAAAACAGGCATACAGACTTTACAACATATGCTATGACTCGACCAAATACCGAAAAAAAGTAAAATTCTAAAAACATGAAATAAACTTAAAAAACGATCAATCGAAATAAGAAGCGATAAATGGAAAACGGTAAAGTTCCTCCCCATACTTAAACCAAACATTGTCCTCAATGTTTCAGTAAAAAGTGGAAAAAGGAATAAGAACCTGATCAATGCTCACCTCAATAATTGCCTACATGCAACCGATAGGTGCCAAGCGACCAATATCTTTATTTTCTGCAAACTCAAACAAAAGAAGAAGAAAAAAACATTAAATTGAAACTCGTGGGTTGCCTCCCACGCAGTGCTTTGTTTAAAGTCGATAGCTCAACGACTCAGGAGTGCAAGCACTCATGGTGGTTCTCTCGAGGATGACTCCTCAGTTGAACTTTTAGTAGTTGCCGTTTTCCATGGCCACTTATCAAGCCATCTCACATATCCCTGACCTTTTCTTTTTTTTCTTCTGTGGGGTGGTTCATTCTTTTGAACTTGTGCTGGTGGTTATGGATCTATCCTAAGTATCAACTTTTCAAGTTTGGGCTTAGCGATTTTACCCACCACCTCAAAGGTTAACATTACCCTCTTAACGCTAATAATATCCCTAGTTTCATGGTCCTCTAATTTTCTCTTTTTATGCAAGACTTCAAACAAGGGTGCATTGGTGTGGATATTTTCCAGTACCTCCATATACATTTTAGATTGGGAGTCTATCTGAGCTTCCATAAAACTTTTCGAGAAAGGAATCGGTGGGGTATAGGGATGAGAAACAACAATAGGTGTTTCCTTCTCTACCTCTCCTACAACCTCCCTTTTAGATGGTGTTGGAGGATTTTTCTCAATCTTTACTCTTTTCTCATCTAAACTCTCCTCAACCACATCATCACTCTCCTTAACCTCATTGTCACTCTCCTTAGGATTTTCAATTTGTTTTTCACTACAGGTTGTTACAACATCCAATTTCTCCTCATGGAAGGGTCCTAGAGGGTTTTGTTAAAGCTGGGAGATTTGAGTCTCTAAGTCTATGTTGTGAGTCGCGAGCGACTCAACCATAGTGGTCAGTTGCCTAAGGTTTTCACTGTTTTGAAGACTTTGTTTACTAAACTCTTCGTTCTGGACCGTTTCTGTCTCTACAAAGTGCTCCATCATAGATTCTAACCTAGAGTGAATTAGCTCATATCAGAATCCTCCATTGATGTTTCAAAGTTGAAATCATGTGATTCTTCTAATTCTTCAAAGTGAGTTAGAGTCACATTTTGTGTTTCCACAAAGTGCTCTATCATCATAGATATTTCATTAAAATTTTCCATTAATATTTCGAGGTCGGATTTATAGGATTCTTGCGTCTCCTCGAAATATTGGGTGTAGTGATTGTAGGGGAAATTTGGTTGAGGATAAGTTTGGTTGGAATTATAATATTTTTGCAATTCCTCAAAGTGTTTGGATTGGTAGTTGGAAAGGTAATTCGGGTGAGAATGAGTTTGTGACGCATTGAAATTCTCCAATAGTATTTCGAGGTCGGATTTATAGGATTCTTGTGATTCCTCGAAATACTCGGAATGGGAGTTGTAGAAAAAATTTGGGTGATACATAGTAATTGGGACAAGAGTGCTTTAGTATATATGGTGCAACAACAGAATAACAATATTGACTGTTGGTCCCAGGCAACAGCGCCAAAAACTTGATGCATCCGCAAGTGCACGGAAATATCGAAGTAATATAAAAGATTATCGAACCACAGAGACCAATGTTAACCTACCGAAATCTATCGTCACTTTGTAAAGCTAAGGCTAATGAATAATACAAAAACGAGGTCGGGATATGATTTCCGCGTTCCTAAAGGACTTATAGAAAATGGGTACTAATAACGACTATAACTTAGTTTCGTAGAATATACTAACTTAAAGACTCTGTCTCACGCTCTCGCGTTATTAACTAAAGTCGTACTTCCTAGTCCCAAGATTTTGCTCTCGCTCGCCCAGTAACTAAGAAATATATTTTGAAATCCAATTATATCTTAAACGCATCTAAAGCGCTCTCGCTGTATTTAGATGTGTTGCCTAATTTCCACTATCAAGTTCGATCCCCACGCTCTCGTAGTGCCGGCTCTAACCTTAATTGATTTCTCACTCTCGTGACAAGATCGTGTTAAATAATCTTTCACTCTCGTGACAAGGTTATTTAAATTAGACTTGGAAATTAAAACCAAAACAGAATTCTAATAATAAATTTGCACCTATTATTTTCTACCGAGTCCGTTAACAACAACAGTCCTCATACGTCGGACTCATGACTATTTAGCCAGACATGTTACTAATTAAAAACGCATGAATAATTATAGTTACGATGAAAAATGACATAGAAATTAAATTTGACAAACAAAATAGTAATAATAAATAATGCGATAAAAAAGAATAGCAATGATAATAATAATAATAATAATAAAACGGTAAAATGAAGAACCTGTAAATGCGGAAAATGGAAACAAAGAAATCTTGAATTCAAGTAGTCGACAAACTTATATCTGATACATAAATTAAACGGTAGAAATAAATCCTAAAACTAATTTGGTAATAGTCCCCCGAAAAACCTATGAACGAAAAATGGTGGAAAATGGATGAGAAAAAGAGATAGCCTTGTTGCGGTAACTACTTTCCAATATATACTCCTTTGATAACTTCTTTTGTTGAGAGAAAATAGGAAGACTTGGTGTGGTCATGTGTGGAGAAAAAGTAGGAGGAAGTGGTTTAATTTTTGCAAATGAAGTTACATGTTGAAAAAGTCTTGTGACGAGGGGCATGACATGTGACGTGGGGCACACATGCATTAAGCATGCCGACCGTCAGGGGTAGGTGACGACCGTCACCCTTTCCTTTTTCTCTTTTGACGATCGTCACGATGGGTGTGACGAGCGTTACACCTTGCAGCGCTTCTTTCTTTGTGGGCTTTGGGTTCTTCGTGGGCTTTTTTCTTTTCTTTTATATTATATGCATTATTACTTCATTTCTTATCATTTTTACTCCTTTTCTCAAGCAAGATTTGTAAATATTAAATTCCTGAAACACATTAAAATACTACCGTAATACCAACATAAAGCAACATAATTAAAATAAAATAGAGACATAATTTATATTAATCAAGCCAAATATACTATACATTTTAGTGTTATCATTTCCATTGACTACTTCACCAAATTGGTCAAAGCTGCCTCGTATACCCTCATCTGCCGATACGGTATCCCTGAAAGGACCATCACTGACAATGGAACCAATCTCAATAATGTTATGGTTACGGAGATCTGCACCCAGTTCAAAATCAAGCATCATAATTCTTCTCCGTACAGACCTAAGATGAATGGCATAGTGGAAGCCGCTAATAAAAACATAAAGAAGATTATGCAAAAGATGGTGGTGACATATAAAGACTGGCACAAGATGCTACCATTTCCTTTTCATGGCTACCGTACTTCGTCTTGAACTTCAACTGGGGAAACCCCTTTCTCTTTAGTCTATGGCATGGAAGTTGTCCTACCTGTGCAAGTTCATATTTCTTCCTTAAGGATTATGAAAGAAGAAGACTTAGGTGAAGATGAATGGATTCAGAATAGGTTGGATCAGTTGAACTTAATTGACGAGAAGAGACTGGCTGCTGTTTGTCATGGTCAAATGTATCAAAAACGTATGATCAAGGCATTCAATAAAAAGATCAAAACTCGAGTATACCAGGCTGGCGACTTAGTAATAAAGTGCGTCATTCTTCCTCAAGGAGATCTTAGGGGAAAATTGACTCCCACTCATGAAGGGCCATTTGTTGTTAAGAAAGCATTCTCTGGCGGTGCCACGATGCTAACTATTATGGACGACGAAGATTTTCCTCATCATGTGAACATGGATATAGTCAAAAATACTACGCATAAAAGTGACCCGCTAGGTTTACATACCTAGGAAAAAATAAGGGCATCCTGGCGAACCACAGAGGTTCAGGAAAAATTAGGGATATATACAAAAGATTATACACCCGGCAAGTCGAAAACCTGAAAGGGCGACTTGGGCAAAAAAGGGTATCCTGGTTGGCTGAAAACCCGAAAGGGTGGTCCGGGCAAAAGTAAAGGATTAAAGCATATGACTATGTCCCTTGAAATCACTACAACCAACTTTTTACCAAGGTCCAAGTTCTCGGGTGTAAGATCAATTCAATCAACTTCTTTTAATGGCAAGGGATGATGTTCGAAGACATAAGGGAAATAGCAGAGTTGGAACACAATGAGATCACTTCCACATGTCTATTATTTTTGTTTTCACTTTGTATTCTTTAGAAGATTTACTCTTACTAGGATCTTTGTCTCCTTGTATAAAAACTTCTATTTATAGGCAAAACATCAATACAAATATACTTTGAAGTGCAAAATTTTTGTTTTTCTGTTTTGAGTGCAAAAACATCCAATGACTAAAATTGAATGAACATATGCATATGAACATGATTAACTATTAACAAATGTATGTTTAAAAACAGTAATAAACATTTTCTTAGGGATTCGGGGTATCCCCACAAGAGTTACTTCAACAAAGATTATCCCCACAAGAGTTACTTCAACAAATATTATCCCCCACAGATTTGAATTCATACAATATTCATCTGGAGTTCCAATCTCTTGACAATCCCCGGCTAGGTTGGCCTTAACTAAAAAAGGAAATTTTGCGGAGCTCTTCCCAAAAATAAGTCATCTCTCCAATAAGGACACCAAAATATCCTTCTCAACAGGGTTTATTTCCTCAACATACCAAAAACTCCCAAGCTCGATTTCCTTTCTCAGACCATTACAAATCAACGGATAAAACCCCTTGTCACCAACGAAGTCGATATTATCCTTAATAAGTTGCTGTGAAGCCTGGAAAACGACCAGATAATAGTTAACTTTAGTTTTCTGCGAAGCCTGGAATCCGACCAGATAATAGTTAACTTTAGTTTTCTGCGAAGCCTGGAATCCGACCAAATAACAATTAATTTCATCTAAGTTGATGCGAAGCCTGGAATCCGACCAGATAAAAATTTAACTTCAATTTTTCGTGAATCCTGGAATCCGACCAGATAACAGTTAATTTCATCTAAGTTGTTGTGAAGCCTAGAATCCGACCAGATAATAGTTAACTTTAATTTTCTGCGAAGCCTGGAATCCGACCAGATAATAGTTAATTTCATATAAGTTATTGTGAAGCCTAGAATCTAACCACATAACAGTGTAACTTCAATTTTCTGCGAAGCCTGGAATCCAACCAGATAACAGTTAATTTCATCTAAGTTTCTACGAATCCTGAAATCCGACCAGATAACAGTTTAACTTCAATTTTCCGCGAAGCCTGGAATCCGACCAGATAACAGTTAATTTCATCTAAGTTGCTGCAAAGCCTGGAATCCGACCAGATAACAGTTTAACTTCAATTTTCTGCGAAGCCTGGAATCTGACCAGATAACAGTTAATTTCATCTAAGTTGCTATGAAGCCTGGAATCCGACCAGATAACAGTTTAACTTTAATTTTCTATGAAGCCTGGAATTCGACCAGATAACAATTAATTTCATCTAAGTTGCTGCGAAGCCTGGAATCCGACCAGATAATAGTTAACTTCAAATTTCTGCGAAGCCTGGAATCCGACCAGATAACAGTTAATTTCATCTTCCCCAGCAAGTTGCTGCGAAGCATGGATTTCGACCAGATAACAACTAACTTTTATTCTCCCCAGCCAATAAGTAACTCTCCAGTAGAACAATGGACAACTAAAACTCCTGAACTCTATTCCCCAAGCAGAAATCAACACTCCTCATAGAGTTTTCTCAAACAAAGTCAATGTTCCCCATCAGAATTCTCCTCAAACAACAAAGCAAGAATCCCCAGCGGAAACACTCTAAACAAAGTTTTAAGATACACATACTCAACAGTGATTCGGGATTTAACTTCCCAAAACTCCCCAACATTTGTCAAGGATTTATTTTCCAGACAAAGATACGCTTCAACAATATTTCATATTCATACATCATACTACATACATGACAAATGCATACAACATAATGTCATTTATTTTGAGAACATCACTACGCCATGCATACATCTTCATACAAATAACCCTCTTCCTTGCAGGAAAAATCAGTAAACAAATCAACAATCCTCTTCTGGATGGATTTACTTCTACTAGTTAATAATAGGCAATCAACCGACCTCTTCTGGCTAGATTGACTTCCTCCAGTTAATAATAGAAAATCAAAAGGCCTCTTCTGGTCATATTTGTTTCCCTACTGAAGTCACCATCACAATACCTCTTTTGGTTAGACTTATTTCTCCCAATTAAACACAGGCAAAAGACATCTACAGTTTCAATATAAATGGACCAAGAATTTATTCTGATACTTCTTCCAGTTTCTACCAACAGTCACTCTGGATGACATCTATAAGTCCATCTCTGAAAAAATCTTCATTACTTCTCTAAATGGCATCTCTAAGCCCATTCCCGATATAATCAACTAACACATCATCGAGTGCAAAATTTTGGGCACTCTAGTGTTCAATCATCTTTCACCTTCAAGTCACGAATGGCGTACCCGCCAATCTAACCCTTCAGGTTTAAGAAGATTGAACAGGGGAGTAAGTGTTTGTTGGCAGCAATTTTGGTAAAATAATGTGTTGTTAATGTTTTGCTAAATGTCTTGACATTTGTAGCAAACTGTTTCGAATGATGTCAAAGCAGATGTCTTGACATCTGCCTCCTTAAGTGAACTCATCCAACATCAGTTTATGTTTTTCTGTTTCCTGATTTCCTGTGCACCATAATTCAGGATGTGTGACTCACAGGCTGCGAAAAATATGGAGGAATATTTTTCAAATTGCATGGATTTTATCTTGCCTTTTTTATAGAAATATTCAAAAGAATTGAATTTTTTGTTTTAAGCCCAAGCCTACAGTTGCTTATATATAAGGACTTGCTTCCTTATTCAAACTACTGCAACTTTGGAAGAAGAATATTTTCTTTCTGTCTTAGAAGTCTAAGTCTTTTAATTGTCAAACACACTAGTATTGATTTAATACTTGTGTTGTTATTTGGGTTGTTAATTGTGTATCATTCATAAGCTTTTAAGCATTGAATGATTGAAGTTGTTAAACTTATTATTTCTGTTGTTTCTTCACTGTAAGTGATTGAAGGGATTTGAGTAGGGCCTCATACCTAGGTGAGTCTTAGATACAAGTATAGCACTGGTAGTGATTAAGTGATTAGATCATAAACTGGTTGTTTACTGAGGGTCTGTGAATTGATACTATTTAGTGGACTTGTCCCTGGCTTGGTAGCCCCCAGAGTAGGTGTTGTAGCACATTGAACTGGGTGAACAATCTCTTGTGTTTTTACTGCTTTTTTTATTACTGCTTCTTACTTGTAAACATATATTTATGTCATGACATATCATTCGACATCACATATCTGATACCAGAATTTCAACTAGTATCAGAGCAGGCATCCTGCTCTTTATCTGGGTGAGATCCAAGGAAGATACTTTCTGGTACTATGGATAAGGAAGGAAGATTTGTGAACAGACCACCCATTCTGGATGGAAGTAATTATGACTACTAGAAACCACATATGGTTTCCTTTTTAAATTCTTTGGACAGCAGGGCTTGGAAAGCTGTTTTAAAAGGATGGAAATACCCTGTCAAATTATGAGAAAATGGAGAACCTACTTTTGAGTTAAAACCAGAAGAAGATTGGTCTAAAGAATAAGATGAAATTGCTCTTGGAAATTCTAAAGCCTTGAATGCTATATTCAATGGAATTGACAAGAACATTTTCAGATTAGTGAACACATGTGAAGTAGCTAAGGTTGCATGGGGAATTCTTCAATCTACTCATGAAGGCACATCCAAAGTTAAGATGTCAAGACTTCAATTTCTCACCACAAAATTTGAGAATTTGAGAATGAAGGATGATGAAAGTATTAATGACTTCCATATGAACATTCTTGAAATTGCTAATGCATCTAGTGCTTTAGAAGAGAAAATACCTGAATACAAATTGGCGAGGAAGATGCTCAGGTCTCTTCCCAAGAGATTTGATATGAAAGTGATTGCTATAGAAGAAGCTCAAGACATTGACAAAATGAAAGTGGATGAACTTGTTGGATCCCTCATGACATTTGAATTAAGCATCAATGAAAGATCTGGAAAGAAGAACAAAAGCATAGCCTTTATATCAAATACGTAAGATGAAGAGGAAGACTTTGATCTGGATACAGATGGAGGAATATCAAATGCCTTAGCTATTCTTGGAAGATAGTTTAACAAGGTGATAAAAAGAATGGATAGGAACCAAAGATCAATTGTCAAGAACATTTCATCTGACATCCATAAGTCAAATGAGTTTGGAAAAAAAGGGCTGAAGAAAAATCCACTCAAGGGAAGGGAGTACAATGTCATGAATGTGAAGGCTTTGGTCACATTAGAGCTGAATGCCCTACATATCTTATGAAATAGAAGAAGAATTTATCTGTTACATGGTCTAAAGAGGACTCAGAGAGTGATTTTGAAGAATCTGCCAAATATGTTAAAGCATTGACAGGAAAATATGTATCTGATGAAGAGTCTAGTGATGGGGAACTAACCTTTGATGAGTTAGCTGCTTCATACAAAGAATCGTGTCTTAGAATGTAGAAGTGTTCCTTGAAGGGGAGAAACAGAAAGTCATCATAACTCAGCTGAAGGCAGAAAGGGAAGAACACTTAAAAACTATTTCTAATCTGGAAAGCCAAGTGACTTCCTTGAATTCAAAGCTTGATAGAATGATCAAATCCCTCAAGATGCTAAATAATGGATCTGACAAACTAGGTGAAATTCTTAAAGTGGAGAGAGTGAATGGAGACAAGAGTGGTCTAGGTTTTAATGAGAAAGAGAAACCTAACTCAAAAGAACCTTCATCACATTCCACTCAGGCCAAATCTAAACCTAATATGTCGAATAAAATCTCTAAACATCATAGCAAGAAAGGACATCATGGCAAACATCAGGGTAAGAAGAAGTTCAAACAAACCAAGGAGAATACCCAGCCCTGGAGATGTCATCACTGTGGAAGGCTTGGTCATATAAGGCCCTTCTGTCTCAAGTTGTATGGGTATCCTAAGACTACTCCTCCTCCCAAGACTAATAAGATTTCAGAAAATAGTAAAAAGAAGAAACAGTGGATTCCCAAGTCTAATGTTTCTAGTTTCAAAGCTCACACCTCCCTCAGAGTATCAACCAAAGATGACTGGTATTTTGACAGCGGTTGTTCGAGACACATGTCATGTGTCAAGAATCTGTTGGTGGATGTCAAATTTCATGCCACTAGTTATGTGACTTTTGGTGATTGATCAAAAGGTGAAATCAAAGGTGTTGGCAAGCTTGATTGTTCAGAAGTCCCTAAGCTTGATGACGTGTTACTTGTTAAAGGGTTAACAACTAACCTGATAAGTATAAGCCAATTATGTGATCAAGGATTCAAAGTTAACTTCACCAAGGAATAATGTCTTGTCTGTAATGAAAAGAATGAAGTTATTATGAAAGGAATCAGATCTAAAGACAACTTTTATTTATGGGTTCCTCAAGAGTTGAACTTCTCCTCAACATGTGTTTTAGCCAAAGAAAATAAAGTTAAACTATGGCATCAAAAATTGAGACACTTGCATCTGAAAGGTATGAAAAGAATTATATCTGAAGAAGCAGTGAGAGGGATTCCTAAGGTCAAGATAGAAGAAGGTAGAATATGTGGTGAGTGCCAGATTGGAAATCAAACTAAGATGTCACATCAGAAGATCCAACATCTCACTACATCAAAAGTTTTTAGAACTTCTTGACATGGACTTGATGGGACCTATGCATGTTGAAAATCTTGGTGGTAAGAAGTATGCATATGTTGTTGTAGATGATTTTTCTAGATACACATGGATATGCTTTATTAGAGAAAAATCAGCAACTTTTGAAGTGTTTAAATATCTCTGTTAAAAACTTCAAAGGGAAAAGGAAAGTCATGTCATAAGAATCAGAAGTGATCATGGAAAGGAATTTGAGAACAATAAATTTGCTGATTTTTGCTCCTCTGAAGGAATCAACCATGAATTATCTTCTCCCATTACTCCTCAACAAAATGGGATTGTGGAACGCAAGAACATAACCCTTCAAGAATCTTCCAGAGCCATGATTCATGCTAAGAATTTACCCTACCATTTTTGGGCTGAAGCTATGAATACTGCATGCTATATCCATAATTGAGTCACTCTAAGGAAAGGCACTTCAGCCACCTTGTATGAAATATGGAAGGGAAGAAAACCAACTGTTAAACACTTTCATGTTTTTGGAAGTAAATGTTACATCTTACTGATCGTGAATAAAGGAGGAAGATGGATCCCAATAGTGATGAAGGAATATTCCTGGATTACTCTACAAATAGAATATCTTACAGAGTTTTAAACTCCAAAACCAAAGTTATGATGGAGTCAATAAATGTTATTATTAATGATAGAGGATGGAGTGTTAAAGAAGATGTCTCAGAAGATGTTGGAACATCTTTGTTTGATAATCCAACAGAATCAAATGACAAGAGTATTGATTCTAATCCACCTCTAGAAGATCATGAGCCTAGTCATCTCAATAAAGGACCTTCAAGTAGAACCCATAGAGATCATCCTAATGAGCTTATCATAGGAGATCTAAATAAAGGAGTTACTTCCAGATCAAGAGATGGGATATCAAACTCTTGTTTGTGTCAAATATTGAGCCTAAGAATGTCAAAGAGGCCCTAACTGATGAGTTCTAGATTAATTCTATGCAGGAAGAGCTAGAACAATTCAGTAGAAATGATGTTTGGGATCTTGTTCCAAGACCTAAAGGGACAAATGTGATTGGTACAAAATGGGTGTACAAGAATAAATCTGATGAAATGGGGGTGGTTACTAGAAACAAGGCAAGGTTAGTTGCACAAGGGTACACTCAAATTGAAGGAGTTGACTTTGATGAAAGTTTAGCTCCTGTGGCCAGACTTGAATCAATCAGACTTCTCTTGGGAGTTGCATGCATACTAAAATTTAAATTGTTTCAAATGGATGTAAAAAGTTCCTTCTTAAATGGCTATCTGAATGAAGAAGTTTATGTGGAACAACCAAAGGGATTTGTTGATCCAAGTTTTCCTAAACATGTCTACAAACTGAAGAAAGCTCTGTATGGATTAAAGCAAGCTCCAAGAGCTTGGTATGAGAGACTAACATAATTTTTGTTGAGAGTGGATTTAGGAAAGGTGACATAGACAAAACTCTTTTTGTCAAGGAAGAATAAGGGAAGATCATGATTGCACAGATTTATGTTGATGATATTATGTTTGGTGGGATGTCAAATGAGATGGTTCAACATTTTGTCAAGCAAATGCAGTCAGAATTTGAGATGATTCTTGTTGGTGAATTAACCTATTTTCATGGTCTGCAAGTTAAACAAATGGAAGATTCCATATTTTTATTTCAGAGAAAGTATGCCAAGAATATAGTAAATAAATTTGGGATGGAAAAGGCCAGCCACAAAAGAACTTCTGCTCCCATACATATGAAGTTGTCTAAATATGAAAAAGGAGTAAGTGTGGATCAAAGTCTCTACAGAAGTATGATAGGCAGTCTTCTATATCTCACAGCTAGCAGACCTGACATTGCCTTTGCTATAGGGGTGTGTGCAAGATATCAGGCTGATCCTAAAATTATCCATGCCAACCATGTGAAGAGGGTTCTTAAATATGTGAATGGGACAAGTGATTATGGTATGCTATATTCTCATGGAACCAATTATGCCTTAACTGGTTATTGCGATGCTGATTGGGCAGGAAGTGCTGATGATAGAAAAAGTACACTAGAAGGATGCTTTTTTCTGGGAAATAATCACATATCTTGGTTCAGTAAGAAGAAAAATTGTGTGTCACTGTCCACTGCAGAGGATGAGTATATTGCTGCAGGAAGCAGTTGTTCTCAATTGGTTTGGATGAAACAAATGTTAACAGAATACAATGTCAAACAAGATGTCATGACATTATTCTATGACAATCTAAGTGACATAAACATATCAAAGAATACCATTCAACACAGCAGGACCAAACATATTGATATTTGTCATCACTTTATAAGAGAGCTTGTTGAAGAAAAGATTATTGTCTTAGAACATGTAGCCACTGAATTGCAACTGGCTGACATTTTCACTAAGGCTTTGGATGCTAATCAGTTTGAGGACTTAAGAGGAAAATTAGGGATTTGCCTATATGAGGGTTTGTAGCAATTAAAGGCGTGTGAGGATATCATTAAAGTGATATAATATTATTTATGTTTCCAACAAATAAAATTTTGAAAGCAATCATTACAGGACTGCCTCAAAGTGTTTCCCACACGCTACGAAATAACATCCTTCTACTTTTACAAACTTTTCATTCTCCTCTACAGAAAAAGAACCCTATTCATTCTTCATCCTTTTGCTCAAAAATCTTCAAAGATGTCTCAACATCATACATCGTCTTCCTCGAAATCTGCCAATGAGAATCTCTCCCTTGATAGAGTACTTGATGCTACTCCTCTAACAATTATCCCACCTCTTGATAAGAAGGTCAAAAAACCTAGATCATCACCTGCTAAGAAATCCAAAGATGATAAAGGTAACTCTTCTACTGTTACTGACAATAGGGTATAAGAAGAAATTGTTAATGTTGATAGAAGCATTAGAAGGCTAGTAGACAGAGTGTTAAATGAAGTCTTTGTTGTTCCTGGGATTTCTACCCCTCTTGCTCGTATGCCTCCTCCTGCTGACAAAAGAAATGATCTTAAAAGTGTTGTTGCTGGATCATCCACCTTCAAGAAATATGCTACTGAAAGCAAACTTGAGAAGCTTGCTACCTCTGCTCTAAAATAAGTGGAAGAAGAAAATGTTAAACAAGATGCTGAGGAAAATGTTGAACAAGATGCTACTGCCTCCAAGGGTGCAGAAGATCAAAATGCTGAGAATGTAGTTGTTGTACCCCAAAATTTTCCCTCCCATATTCCTCAAAACATTGCAAGAAAAATCTCCAAGTTGCTCAAGTTAGTCCAAGTGTTGGCCAGACAAGCTCTCTCCTAAGGCAGTCTACCCCAAATTAGGGTTTTGTGTTGCATCAAGATCCTTGAGTCCTAATGACCTAAAGTGCTCCCAAATGTCCTAATATGGTCTCAAGATCATCCATGTCAAATTTCAAGCCTTGTAGAGGAAGTTTGCTCAGTCAATTGCCCAAAGGTCCAAAAATCGGTTATGATAGGGCAAAAGTCAATTGTGGCCCACATATAGTCAAACTTCAAGAATTTTTGTCAACATCCTCATTTTGAAGTATATTTCATAATTTGATCAAGGGTTGATCATGATTCATCAAGGATTGCTCATAATTCATCAAGACCGAAAAATTGTTAAATTAGGGTTTTGTAGGAAAAGTCAACTCAACTTTGACCAAGCATAACTTTCTCATACTTTATGATAAATGACCCATCCAAAGCTCATTTTTAAGAGGATTAAATTTCCAACAATCCATATGCATACCCCAAGATCGAAAAATGCACTCACAAGAAGTTATGAATTTGGACATTATAGGTCATTTTTGAAAGTCAACAAAAACACCTTTTTGTCAAAGCTTATAACATGAGAATGGAATATCAAAATGAGATGAGATCAAAAGTGTTGATTAGAGGACATCTCAAGATTTCTAAAAAGTCTAGGAACACCTCTAAAAGTTCAAAATTGAAGAAGTTATGCATTGTTGAAGTTGGACTTTTTTGCAAAATTGCCAAAAGTCAACTATCCCCAAAACTTCAAATTTTGCCAAATGGGCCCATTCTTTTTCACTTGTTTTGAGTTTGCATTATTGCCCATGTGCCCTAGCTTCAGTCATGTGCCCATATCTCATTTTTATTATTAAATTTGATTTTTATTTGAATTTATTCATTCTAAATCAAATAAAATCATATAAAATCCAAGGCATTGATAACTCATGATTTTCTCGTTGTTTTAGGCTTTGGTCACAGCTAGCATTGCAATCAAATTCGAATCAAGGCTTGTATGCACAAAAAGATCTAAATCAAATCAAATTTGGAAGGTTTTAATGGTGGAATCAAATCAAATTCATGAGCATTGATATGGAGAGATTTGGGCCAGGTTTGTGAACCTAATGCAACATACAATACATAAGCAAGCTGAAGGACACGAAATAAGGGTTGGAAATCGTTGGAAGAGGCAGAACAACTTTGCAAAAAATCACAAAAAAGTGAGAGACCAAAATCAGGATTAAAGGAATTTTCAAGGCTGGAGACATATCCCAATCGATTTCTGGCCATTCACACAAGCTAACTCTATCCAAATCACGCATCCTCAGGACTCCATATGTGCTGTAAGTCTCACGCAACTTACCCTTGTTCTTGAAATCGATTTGAATTATTCTGGCATCATTTGAGAAAACTAATGGCATATTTGTGATCACAAGAACATTTGCAAGCTTTTCATAATATTCAATTGCATTTATATGGCTTATATGGAGAACCACCATAGTTAGGGTTCTTGGAGTTTTTTTGGGGCTTTCTGTTTCAGGTACAATTGGCCCATAAGAAGAACATGGTTGTGATCAGGAGGTCGTGACGAATTGAACCATGTTCTTGGAATGTATTTATATGGCCTGGAGAGGATTTTAGAACAAGGTTGCGCTTTTAGCTGCGGATTCAAATCCGCAGGTAATGTTACAGTATTGGGAGGACAGGGACGAAGAGCTGTCACTCATCCATTGGCCAATTCAAATATTTTGCGCGCTTTTTTGTTTTGCTGGCAGTTGTTTTGTTTTGATATATTATTATTTGTACATGTTATATTAACAATTGAAGCAGCGTGGCGTAGTGGCAAGCAAGCATTTGATGTACCTTCAGGACCTGGGTTTGAATCCCAGGTCCCCCACTTTCTCAATGATTTTTGTTTTCATGTATTCCAGTGCATACGCTAGCTTGCAACCCACCATATGCCCTCGCCCATCCAAGCGCCAGATGGCCAATGTCCAGATCTGGTGGTCAATGGTTGGAGGTCCACCAAGAACCAGGTCAATGCACGCCCACTGGATCCAAAAAGTCAAAAGGGCCAGCTTCTAATGGGCCTATAGAATTGCTATTAACACCTCAAAGCAGGCCCAATCCTTCTACTCTTTTATTTATTTTTGTTTAGTTACTTTAATTGTTTTATTTAATTTTCTAACCAATCACGAAATTCTTTTTTTTATCAAATAAAATCACAAAAAATACTTTTTTTTTCAATCAAATTTTAAAACTTTTATTTTTATTAATAATTACTAACTAATTAATTTAGGTTTTTAATTCTAGAAAACTCTAACTTATTTTTGTAAATAACTAAAATTAATTAGAATTGATTAGGTTTTATTTCATTTAATTATTTTTAATTTCTTTCTTAAATAATCAAAAACTCCAAAAATAATTTATTTTTCATTTAATTAATTTAGTAATTAATTTAGGACTTAATTTCTTTTTCTTAAATAAATACAAAAAGATGGAATTTTCTTTCAAAAGGGTCAAAACCCTAAATTTCGCATTTGATGTAATTTCTCGCGCGCTTTATTTATTTTTTATCCAATTATGTATCTGCTTACGGATTGTAATAGTTAAATAGGATATTTAATTATTTTATCGCTTTATTTTATTTTTCAAAGGGTTTGTCTTTGGTGATGTAAATACCCGACGCCTTGTAATTTAATTTCCGCACCTTTAATTTCTGCAAATTACAACTGTTAGATGTTTGATAATAGGGTTTGCATGATAAGACTGAATGTTAATCTTAAAATCAAATTAGATCACCCTTAACATGTACAAAGATAAAAATAATTGAAAACGACACACTCGCACATGAGCACTCTTAGGGTACACTCCACTTGGTTACCTTTGTACACGGTCATTGAGTATAGGTCGCTTTAGAGGTCGTCCTCTTGTCTAAAAGATCATAGTTGCCTCGAAACGGTTGCCTCAGATATTGTTGCCTCAAACAAATGATCTAAGACATTAGGGTTACCGCTAAAGCGTCCTAACATTGCTTTAGTGACCATCTGTCCCTCATTCGAATTGACCCTCAAATTCCAACGACGGTGCTACCCACTCACTAATAGTGGGATAGCATTGTCTAAAGGAAAATAACATAGAATGATTCCTTTTTTCGAGTAGGTAGATGGTTCTTAGATACTTGCTCTTTTAAAACATAACAAAACTTCTTTCGCACTTACACTCCTTTTCAAACAAAGTTTTCAAAACACTTCATTACACTCTTGAGGACAGAAGCAAGAGTTAAATCGAAGTTTAAACAAAAACTTTTTTTCAAACCCACAAGCACAAAGAAAACAATTTTGAAAACATGATGAGCAAGTACCTAAGAGCCCATGGAAAACCATGGATAAAAAGGGTGATAATACCTTCCCTTTCTATAATCTACCCCCCGAACCCGAGAAATATATCGAAAAAGGAATTTTTATGTGCTTTTTTCCTTTCCTTGTTGGATAAAATAAAATTTGGTGGAGACTCTTGCTTACCACGACATTTTGCGAAAATAAACGCAAAACGCAAACCATCATTCCAAAAAATAGTAAGTTCTTCCCACCGTATCACAGAACTGGCGAATCTGCTGGGGAAACTTATAAGTGGGGTGTACCTTAGGAATAGTTCATAATGTTTTTAATTGCTTGATTTGTATGCTTTATCTTTGTGGGCTTGAATCGTAGTTACTATAGATCCTAACCCGGATCTGGGGGATACCCTTTAGGTAAGTAGCAATAAACTGTGAGGGAACTGTACGACGTAGACCGATACGGTTGAAGCAGTAGTTACGTTGGTGTGGCACTTTAGTTTGTACCGATATCCCTTGTGGCGCAACGAGGAGAATATGGGTCTTCTAAGGGGTCATTAAGCACCAACTGACCTTAGCACCTATAATTGACCAACTTGGCCATAGAGCAGTAGCAATATGCTACACTCATTGAGACCAAACTCTCGCGATGATTCTGGCCGCAAGAAAAGGTTGCTAAAATGGAATTATGACCGATCGAGGGTGGTCAGTGGTATTGAGATCCTCTAGAACCCGGTTACTATTTCTAGGACAGGTTTGAACCAACTGAACTGAAAGAGGGTAGTACCTAGACTCCTTGCCAGCCTGAAATCTATGGGCTATCTGTGCGACTTGTTTGCCCTTACCATGTTTGCTATATGTGGTAACTTGTGGGGTGTTTTCTATCATGACATCATGACATCATGACATCATGACATTGCATGCATATTGCATTGGACTAACCTATTTCAAAGACAGAAGGGATTCATCTTTGTTCTGTTTTGTAGGTTATGGCACCCATGCGTAGAAACACTATTCGGATCAACTTTGTCCATATTCCCACTCAGCTTAAGGAATTGGTTGCAAAGGTTCTAGATACTTCCTCTTTTATCAGAAGACATGGGAACCTCCTTATTTTGGTCACCTCCAAGATGGACGAACAGATGATGAGTGTCTTAGTCTAGTTCTTTGATCCACTGTACCACTGCTTTACTTTTCCAGACTACCAGTTGGTCCCTACCTTGGAAGAGTTCTCTGATCTACTTGGTATCTCTATTCTAGAGCAGACCCCGTTCACAGGTTGGGAGAAATTCCTTAGGTCGGAAGAGATTGCTTCAGCCCTCCATCTGATAAAGGCTGAGGTAATGTCTAATTGGGAAACTCGTAGTGGAACAAAAGGCTTCTTGACTAAGTTCTTGGTTGGTAAGGCTAATCAGTTCTGGGACAGTCTAGACCTTCAGGCATTTGAAGACATTCTGGCTCTTCTCATATATGGTTTGGTGTTGTTTCCTAACTCAGATTCTTTCGTCGACGTGAATGCAATGAAGATTTTCATGTCCGGTAATCCTGTGCCCACTCTCTTGGGTGACATGTTGCACTCTCTTTATGCCCGTACTTCTCGGAAACACGGAACCCTTATGTGTTGTGCACCATTGCTGGCGAGGTGGTTTATTTCTCACCTCCCTAAATCAGTTTTGAAGAACAAGGAAGGCATGGGTTAGGCCTACAAGATTATGTCCCTCTCTCACATGGATATCATTTAGACTATTAAGGGCATGGAAGATGTGGCTATTATTGATCGCTTTGGGGAATACCCCAATGTCCCACTTCTAGGAATCAATGGAGGGATCACTTATAATCTGTGTTTGGCCTTACGTCAGTTTGGGCGAGCTAGGAGGGACGGACCTCATGATTTGCTAATGCCGAGCATTGTCTTTGACTTCCAAGGGGATAATGACGAGCAACGCCGCAGGTTCATACGATCTTGGGATAGAGTACACAGGTCTGATCCGCACGAGCTAGGTGCAAAGACTTCTCTTCCGATGGAGCCATATCTCTGATGGGTTCGAATCCGTGCCCAAAAGCTGGGAATGCCGTACGAAGCCGTCTTGCCTATAATTGTTGAGGTTGCTGATGAAGAAGGGGTTCCTCCAGCCATTCTCCATCCATACATGCCTACTAACATTGGGGCATTAAAGAGATCTTGGATGCAGCTGAGAGTAGAGCGGAATACTTACAGAGAAAATTATCACGAGCAAGAGTAGAAGATTCAAAAGTTGACAAGGCAATTGGAGAATGAGAAGATCCTCAACGACTATGTCCGCACCGATGGGAAACGACCATGGGAGCACTGATTGTCTTTTGATTATTTCTAGTTTTGATTTACTTCTCAGTTTTTCATTCTTGTAACGCCTTAAAGGCATTTGTTGAACAATTGAATTCAAAGTTATCTAATAAAAGTGTGTTTCATTTTGGTTTACAAATTTGAATCCCTAAAGTCTTTGAAATCATATCATGCACATGTTATTCCTATGCACTTCATCACAGGTACCCTTACAGGTTTCTCATCTTCTTCGCTGTTTATTTCAACATCATGTCTTCTGAAACATCAATTGAACAAGCTATCAAGGCTCTGCAAGCTCAAAACGCCCATTTCCAGGAATTGTTCATGAACCTGGCTAAGGATCAGCAAGATCTGAAGACCCTTATCTTGAAAGAGAAGAAGAAGAAGAAGAAGAAGAAGAAGAAGAAGAAGAAGAAGACGGTCCTACTGAATATGGGTCGCAGATTTGGAAACAATTTGAGAGAAGAGGTTGATTTTACTCACTCATCTGGAGGGGGAGATAATCAGGAAGAAAGGAGGGCTCCTAGCCCTGTGGTTTCTGACAATGAGACTGACTTTGACGAAGACCAGTATCCTCCGGCTGAGGATAGATATAAGCAACGAGAAGACCTTTTGAGCGCGATGGAAGTCCAGAAGTTCCTGGTCTAGACTTTGGAGATTTGGGTCTGTCATCTGGGGTAATGATTACCCACAAGTTTAAAGCACCAATCTTTGCTAAATACGACGGGGTTTCTTGCCCAAAACTGCACCTCCGCTCGTATGTTAGAAAGATCCAACCGTACACCGCTGACAAGAACCTATGGATTCACTTCTTTCAAGACAGTCTTTCAGGGACTCAACTTGAATGGTTTTACCAGCTGGAAGGAGCTAGTATCCGTAATTGGGAGGACTTGGTTGTTGCTTTCTACAAGCAGTACCAATACAATGCCGACCTCGCTCCCACGCGTACCCAACTTCAGGGTATGTCCATGGGTGCGGGCGAAGGTTTCAAAGACTACGCTCAGAAGTGGAGGGACCTTGCTGGAAGAGTGAAACCTCCCTTGGCTGATAGGGAGCTAGTGGATATGTTTTTGGGGACCTTGTCTGGTCCGTTTTTCAACCATCTGATTGGAAGTTCTTCGTCCGGGTTTACAGAGCTGATTATAACCGGGGAAAGAATTGAGGCCGGTATCAAATCCGGTAAAATACAGAAGGGTGCTTCGTCAAGCACCGAGAAGAAACCTTTTAAGAAGGAATCCAGCGCAGTTTACAGCGCGAAGAGCCATAATAGATCTGAACGCCGCCAAGCAGTTAATACGGCGGTTATATCAAGACATGTTGTTGCTCCTCAACGCAACAATCAGCCAAGGGCCGAGAGGCCACGAAGACAATTCACTTAGCTCAACATGACTTTATTCCAAATTTTTCCGCAGTTATTGAAGACCAACTTAGTGATTCTGAAGGAGGCCCCGAAGAATCCCAATACAACATCACTCATGTACAATCTGAACGCCCACTGTGCTTTTCATTCCGATAGCCCGGGGCATGATACGAATGACTGCTGGGTCTTGAATAACAAGGTAAAGGACCTGATTGATGCTAAGGAAATTCAGTTCGAAGCACCAGAAAAGCCTAATGTCATAACGGCACCTATGCCCAAACATGACGCAGGAGTGAATGCTATTGATGACGATGATGAAGAGTTTGATATTGACAGCTGGATATACCCGACTTCCGATGGTGGACTAAGCAATTGGACGGCAAATGGTTTTATGCCCATTTCTGTTATTACCCAGTAATGAGACTTTTCACTTTGAATTTGTAACAGACAATGTTTTGAACTTTATGACCCGGTGTCTTGCCCGGGGCACTGTGGTTTTGTTTGTGAGGGCTTTATGTGTGTCATCTACATATATCATTAATAAAAGCATTGGACGTTTCTTGCATTTCAAATTTTACACTCCTTGTTTTTGTTTTATTATATCTTGCAAAACAGCTATTTTACACACACTCACATATACAGGTCTACATCCACTATGGATCTCACTGGTAACGAATCTGCTACTGCCAGTTATGACTTCAAAAGTCCGATCAACTTAGTCGAAGACGAAGGTGGAGATAATTGCGAAGTGCCTAGTGAACTTGCTAGACTGCTACTCCAGGAATATAGGGCCATACAGCCGCATGAGGAGCCCGTGGAAACAGTAAATCTGGGTACAGAGGTAGACAAGAAAGAGGTCAAGATCGGTGCAAATCTGGAGCTTAGTGTAAAGAAACGGTTGATTCAGATGCTGTGTGACTATGTTGAGATCTTTGCCTGGTCTTATGAAGATATGCCTGGGTTGGATACCGATATTGTGGTTCACCACCTGCCTACCAAGGAAGACTGTCCTCCAGTAAAATAGAAAGTCCTCCGAATGTGCCCAGAGATGTCTGAGAAAATCAAGGCTGAAGTTATGAAACGGTTTGACGCCGGTTTTCTAGCAGTTACTTCTTACCCGCAGTGGGTTGCCAATGTGGTTCCTGTGCCGAAAAAGGATGGTAAAGTTTGAATGTGTTTTAATTATAGGGATCTGAACAGGGCAAGCCCCAAGGATGATTTCCCTCTACCTCATATCGACGTTCTGGTTGACAACACTGCACATCATAAGGTCTTCTCCTTTATGGATGATTTCTCCGGTTATAATCAGATTAAGATGGCTCCCGAAGAAATGGAGAAGATAACCTTTGTCACTCAATGGGGTACCTTTTGCTACAAAGTCATGCCTTTTGGATTGAAGAATGTTGGGGCAACGTATCAACGCGCCATGGTCGCCTTGTTCCATGACATGATCCATCATGAGATTGAGGTATACGTTGATGACATGATTGCGAGATCCCAGACTGAGGAAGAACATCTTGACCACCTTCAGAATTTATTTGACAGGTTAAAGTTGTACAAGCTGAGGTTAAACCCGAACAAGTGCACCTTCGGGGTGAGATCTGGTAAGCTGTTGGGTTTCATCGTAAGTGATAAAGGTATTCAAGTGGATCCTGCAAAGGTGAAGGCTATACAGGAAATGCCAGCTCCCCGAACAGAGAAAGAAGTCAGAGGCTTTCTGGGACGTCTGAACTATATTTCCCGATTCATCTCACACCTGACGGCTACTTATGAGCCAATCTTCAAGTTACTGAAGAAAGATCAAGTGGTAAGATGGAACGATGAATGCCAGACCGCTTTCAAAAGGATCAAAGAGTATCTCTAAGAGCCACCTATTCTGATGCCTCCAGTTGAAGGGAGACCTTTAATCTTATACTTGACAGTACTCGATAATTCAATGGGGTGTGTGCTGGGGCAGCATGACGAGTCTGGCCGAAAAGAGCATTCTATTTATTACCTTAGCAAAAATTTTACCGACTGCGAGACCCAATACTCGTTGCTCGAGAAAACTTGATGCGCTTTGGCATGGGCTGCTCGCCGGCTGAGACAGTATATGCTGACTCACACTACTCTATTGATATCAAAGATGGATCCCATCAAGTATATCTTCGAGAAGCCTGCCTTATCCAGAAGAATAGCAAGATGGCAGATGAACTTAACTGAGTATGACATCTAGTACACAACCCAAAAGGCAATCAAGGGAAGTGTGTTGGCAGATCATTTGTCACATCAGGTAGTGGATGATTACCAGTCTATGAACTTCGAATTTCCAAATGAGAGTATCATGATAGTAACTGACTGTGAAGAACCTGGACCGGATGAAGGACCTGAGGAGGGATCCCGATGGTCTATGTACTTTGATGGAGCTTTGAACGCTTTGGGTAATGGCATTGGCGCCGTGATCATATCTCCTAAAGGCTCTCATACTCCATTTACCTCCCGACTATGTTTCAACTGCACCAACAATATGGCGGAGTATGAAGCATGCATCATGGGTCTTCGAGCAGCAATTGACCTAAGGATTAAGTTTCTAAGTGTTTTCGGAGATTCCGCTCTCGTGATCAGTCAGATCAAAGGAGAGTGGGATATAAAACACCCAAATATTATTCCTTACAAGGAGTATGTGTTGACGTTACTTCCACACTTTGAGAAGATAACCTTTGAACACTTCCCTAGAGAGGAGAATCAGTTGGCGGACGCGCTATCTATGATGTCTTCTATGTTCAAAGTCAATTGGGACAACGAGGCTCCCCGGATTACCATTGAAAGGTTGGACGAACATGCACATTGTTGTGACATTGAGACTGAAGAGGTAGCAGATAAACCCTGGTTTCACGAGGTGAAAAGGTACCTTGAGGCTCAGGAATACCCCGAGGGTGCATCTGTTAATGATAAAAAGTTTCTGAGGAGGTTCGCAGCAAAGTTCTTCATCAGTAATGACATCCTTTACAAGCGTAACCATGATTCAACCTTACTGCGATGTGTGGATAAGAACGAGGCAGAAAGAATCATGGCAGATTTACATGAAGGTACTTTCGGAACTCATTCCAGTGGACACACCATGGCAAAGAAAATCCTTCGGGCAGGATATTATTGGTCTACAATGGAAGCCGACTGTTATCAGCATTCTTGGACCTGTCACAAGTGCCAAGTCTATGCCGATAAAGTTCACATACCTCCAGTTCCTCTGAACGTCTTGACAGCTTCGTGGCCTTTTGCAATGTGGGGCATTGATATGATCGGTGAGATCAGACCTACAGCATCCAACATACATCGTTTCATCCTGGTAGCTATTGATTACTTTACGAAGTGGGTCGAAACAACTTCATTTTCTACTGTAAACAAGAACGTCGTGGCACGGTTCATTCGGAACAATATGATTTGTCGATACGGTGTACTAGAGAGGATCATTACGGACAATGGTACAAATCTTAACAATAAGATAATCACCGAGCTCTACAAGCAGTTCAAGATACAGCATCACAACTCTTCTTCCTACCGGCCGAAGATGAATGGGGCTGTCGAAGCAGCTAATAAGAACATTAAGAAGATTGTGCAGAAGATGACGGTGACATACAAAGACTGGCACGAGATGTTACCATTTGCTCTCCATGGGTACCGTACCTCAGCGCGGACGTCAACAGAGGCAACACCCTATTCCTTGGTATATGGCATGGAGGCCGTCTTACCCATTGAAGTTCAGATACCCTCTCTTCGGATCATGAAGGATGCAGGTTTGAGAGAAGATGACTGGATTCATACCCGGCTTGATCAGCTGAACTTAAGCGACGAAAAAAGACTTACTGCTATTTGTCATGGTCAGACGTACCAAAAACGGATGATCAAGGAATTTAACAAGAAAGTTAGACGACAAGAGTATCAAGTTGGAGGTATGGTTATCAAGCGCATTATCTTACCTCAAGGTGATCCCAGGGGCAAATAGACCCCTACTTATGAAGGGCCATTTGTGATTAAGAACATTTTCTCAGGAGGAGCTATGATTCTAACCACCATGGATGGTGACGACCTTCCTCACCCCGTTAATGCAGACATAGTGAAAAATACTATGCATAATCAAAGACCCGCTAGATTGACTGGCCTAGGCAAAAATAAGGGCTTCCCGGCAAACCAAAAGGGTTCGGGCAAAAATAAGGGATGAAAATAAAAAAATTTGTACACCCGGCAAGTCGAAAACCTGAAAAGGCGGCTTGGGCAAAAAAGGGTATCCCGATGGACTGAAAACCCGAAAGGGTGGTCCAGGCGAAAATTAGGGATAAAAGCGTAACACTATGTCTCATTGGATCACCATGCAACCAGACTTCGGTATCAACTATAAAGCTCGGATGGCACTAACCAATCTGATCTACCTTCAACCAAGTAGCAAAGTGATGAGATGCTCGAGGACATAAAGGCGATAGCAGAGTTAGAACCCAGTGGGGTTATTCACATAGCTGTTTTGTTTAGTTTTTCACAAATTGTGTAAATTCTATTATTCGGCGGCGTTCTCTTACTAGGACGTTATCCTCTTGTACAAAAATGCCTATTTACAGGCCAAACTTCAAAATCAATACAATTCATTTCCAGAGAAATTTCAAACTGTTTTTCCTTTTTCTGTTTTGTTTTGCAAAGAACGTCCAATGTTCATTTTTGATATATGCATTTGACATTAATTGCTGCTCATAAATATTTACATGCAAAACAAAAGGCGGTTACTTGTAATATCAGAAACAGGGGCAATAAGAATTGTGATGCTTTATCCACCAGGTACAAAGGTAGATTCAGCTGAAGAATATGGCTAAGGCACTTTCACTCCCCGCAGAGTAAGACAGTAATGATAGCTCTCCCTAGCTGAGACTCGCAACTGTGAATGAATCAGTAATATTCTACCCAAGCCGAGTTTATCTACCATCATCCCTGAAAGGTCTTAATGTTCCCCAATGGAGTATAAGAATATTCCCCGGCAGAGTACAAAATATCCCCAGTGGAGTTTGAAAATTTTCCCAGCGCAGTCTGAAAAAGCATCCCCAATGGAGTTTGGAGAATCATCCCCAGTAGACTTTGGATGATTGTCCCCAGCAGAGCTCAAAGGATTATCCCCATTAGAGTCTAAAAGTTTATCCCCAGTGGAGTCGCAACTGAAAGATCATCCCCAGCGGAGTTCTTCCCTTTCACAAATAAGAATTCAAATCCCCAACAGGATTCAATATCACCAGCAACGGTAATTCATCCCCAGTGGAATTTATCGGTGGAATCCTCTACAGAGCATATCTTCCCCACAGAGTAATCTCCTCATCAGTTTATTCCCCAACGGAGTTATCCTCTCCTGCAGGTTTATTCTCACAATCATCTTCATTCGCTATCTCCAGCGGAAACAAAGAATTCAACTCTTTTCTCCAGCAGCTATCCGGGATTTATTTTCCCCAGCTAAAAACATTACATTTCCATACATCATGACACATGCATATACGCATCATACAACACCATCTCATTTATTTTGAGAACATCATTGCTTAATACATATCATGCATTGCATACAGCTAACCTTTACCTTTCAGGAAGGATGCAGTTAAATTCTCATAAAATTTAAAGCTATGAAGCTTTTATCCAAGTCGAATTACTGACCAGTTCTTAAATCTCAACAGAATTATCCTCAGTTGAATTACAGACAAGGTCCTAAATCTCGACAAAGTTCCTCCGTCGAATTACAGACAGTTCCTAAATCTCAGCATAGTTTTCTCAGTTGAATTACGGGCAAGTTCTTAAATCTCGATGAAGATGTTTCCCTCCAAGTCGAATTACTGACCAGTTCTTAAATCTCAATAGAATTATCCTCAATTGAATTACAGACAAGGTCCTAAATCTCGACAAAGTTCCTCCGTCGAATTACAGACAATTCCTAAATCTTAGCAGAGTTTTCTCAGTTAAATTACGGGCAAGTTCTTAAATCTCGATGAAGATGTTTCCCTCCAAGTCGAATTACTGACCAGTTCTTAAATCTCAACAGAATTATCCTCTGTTGAATTACAGACAAGGTGCTAAATCTCGACAAGGTTCCTCCGTCGAATTACAGACAGTTCCTAAATCTCAGCAGAGTTTTCTCAGTTGAATTACGAGCAATTTCTTAAATCTCGATGAAGATGTTTCCCTCCAAGTCGAATTACTGACCAGTTCTTAAATCTCAACAGAATTATCCTCAGTTGAATTACAGATAAGGTTCTAAATCTCGACAAGTTCCTCCGTCGAATTACAGACGAGTTCCTAAATCTCAGAAGAGTTTTCTCAGTTGAATTATAGGTAAGTTCTTAAATCTCGTTGAAGATGTTTCCCTCAGTCTAACTACTGACCAGTTCTTAAATCTCAACAGAATTATCCTCAGTTGAATTACAGACAAGGTCCTAAATCTCGACAAAGTCCCTCCGTTGAATTACAGACAGTTCCTAAATCTCAGCAGAGTTTTCTCAGTTGAATTACGGGCGAGTTCTTAAATCTCGATGAAGATGTTTCCCCCTCAGTTGAATTGCAGACAAGTTCTTAAAACTCAGCAGAGATGTTCTCTCAGTTGAAGTACAGGCAAGTTCCTAAACCTCAACAAAGATTAGACTTCCCCATCAGAATCTTCCACAACAACAGGTATACAAGCTCTCGCTAAGGAATCGAGTATGCGATTGACACTCCTTCAGATGGCATCTTTAAGCCCATCCCCTCGTCACCAATCTCCAAATGGCTTCTGTAAGCCCATTCCTGACATCACAAGGCTGATACCACTTCATGCGAGTGCAAATTTCTGGGCACTCAAGTGTTCAATCATCTTCCACCTTCGGATCACGAAAGGCATGAAAGTCAATCTACATCCTCAGGTTTAAGAATATTGAACAGGGGCAGCTGTTGTACCCCAAAATTTTCCCTCCCATATTCCTCAAAACATTGCAAGAAAAATCTCCAAGTTGGTCAAGTTAGTCCAAGAGTTGGTCAGACAAGCACTCTCCTAAGGCAGTCTACCCCAAATTAGGGTTTTATGTTGCATCAAGATCCTTGAGTCCTAATAACCTCAAGTGCTCCCCAATGTCCTAATATGGTCTCAAGATCATCCATGTCAAATTTCAAGCCTTGCAGAGGAAGTTTGCTCAGTCAATTGCCCAAAGGTCCAAAAATCGACTATGCTAGGGCAAAAGTCAACTGTGGCCCACATACTGTCAAACTTTAAGATTTTTTGTCAACATCCTCATTTTGAAGTATACTTCATCATTTGATCAAGGGTTGATCATGATTCATCAAGGATTGCTCATAATTCATCAAGACTCAAAAGTTGCTAAATTAGGGTTTTGTAGGAAAAGTCAACTCAACTTTGACCAAGCATACCTTTATCATACATTATGAGAAATGACCCATACAAAGCTCATTTTGAATAGGATGCAATTTCCTACAATCCATCTTCATACCCCAATATCAAAAAATTCACTGACAAGAAGTTATGAATTTGGACATTATAGGTCATTTTTGAAAGTCAACAAAAACACCTTTTTTGTCAAAGCTTATAACTTGAGAATGGAATATCAAAATGAGATGATACCAAAAGGGTTGATTAGAGAACATCTCTCGATTTATAAAAATTCAAAGGAAACCTCCAAAAGTTCAAAATTGAAGAAGTTATGCATTGTTGAAGTTGGACTTTTTTGCAAAATTGCCAAAAGTCAACTATCCCCAAAACTTCTAATTTTGCCAAATGAGCCCATTCTTTTTCACTTGTTTTGAGTTTGCATTATTTCCCACGTGCCCTAGCTTCAGTCATGTGCCCATATCTCATTTTTATTATTTAATTTGATTTTTATTTGAATTTATTCATTTTAAATCAAATCAAATCATATAAAATCCAAGGCATTGATAACTCATGATTTTCTGGTTGTTTTAGGCTTTGGTCACAGCTAGCATTGCAATCAAATTCTAATCAAGGCTTGTATGCACAAAAAGATCTAAATCAAATCAAATTTGGAAGGTTTTAATGGTGGAATTAAATCAAATTCATGAGCATTGATATGGAGAGATTTGGGCCAAGTTTGTGAACCTAATGCAACATACAATACATAAGCAAGCTGAAGGACACGAAATAAGGGTTGGAAATCGTTGGAAGAGGCAGAACAACTTTGCAAAAAATCACAAAAAAGTGAGAAACCAAAATCAGGGTTAAAGGCATTTTCAAGGCTGGAGACATATCCCAATCGATTTTTGGCCATTCACACAAGCTAACTCGATCCAAATCACGCATCCTCAGGCCTCCATACGCGCTGTAAGTCTCACACAACTTACCCCTGTTCTTGAAATCGATTTGAATTATTCTGGCATCATTTGAGAAAACTAATGGCATATTTGTGATCACAAGAACATTTGCAAGCTTTTCATAATATTCAATTGCATTTATCTGGCTTATACGGAGAACCACCATAGTTAGGATTCTTGGAGTTTTTTTGGGGCTTTCTGTTTCAGGTACAATTGGCCCATAAGAAGAACATGGTTGTGATCAAGAGGTCATGACGAATTGAACCATGTTCTTGGAATGTATTTATATGTCCTGGAGAGGATTTTAGAACAAGGATGCGCTTTTAGCTGCGGATTCAAATCCGCAGGTAATGTTACAGTATTGGGAGGACAGAGACGAAGAGCTATCACTCATCCATTGGCCAATTCAAATATTTTGCGTGTTTTTTTGTTTTGCTGGCAATTGTTTTGATATATTATTATTAGTACATGTTATATTAACAATTGAAGCAGTGTGGCGTAGTGGCAAGCAAGCATTTGATGTACCTTCAGGACCTGGGTTCGAATCCCAGGTCCCCCACTTTCTCAATGATTTTTGTTTTTAGGTATTCCAGTGCATACGCTAGCTTGCAACCCACCATATGCCCTCGCCCATCCAAGCGCCAGATGCCCAATGGCCAGATCTGGTGGTCAATGGTTGGAGGTCCACCAAGAACCAGGTCAATGCACGCCCACTGGATCCAAAAAGTCAAAAGGGCCAGCTTCTAATGGGCCTATATAATTGCTATTAACACCTCCAAGCAGGCCCAATCCTTCTACTCTTTTATTTATTTTTGTTTAGTTACTTTAATTGTTTTATTTAATTTTCTAACCAATCACGAAATTCTTTTTTTTATCAAATAAAATCACAAAAAATACTTTTTTTTCAATCAAATTTAAAAACTTTTATTTTTATTAATAATTACTAACTAATTAATTTAGGTTTTTAATTCTAGAAAACTCTAACTTATTTTTGTAAATAACTAAAATTAATTAGAATTGATTAGTTTTTATTTCATTTAATTATTTTTAATTTCTTTCTTAAATAATCAAAAACTCCAAAAATAATTTATTTTTCATTTAATTTATTTTATAATTAATTTAGTAATTAATTTAGGACTTAATTTCTTTTTCTTAAATAAAAACAAAAAGATGGCATTTTCTTTCAAAAGGGTCAAAACCCTAAATTTTGCATTCGATGTAATTTCTCGCGCGCTTTATTTATTTTTTATCCAATTATGTATCTGCTTATGGATTGTAATAGTTAAATAGGATACTTAATTATTTTATCGCTTTATTTTATTTTTCAAAGGGTTTGTCTTTGGCGATGTAAATACCCAACGCCTTGTAATTTAATTTCCGCACATTTAATTTCTGCAAATTACAAATGTTAGATGTTTGATAATAGGGTTTGCATGGCAAGACTGAATGTTAATCTTAAAATCAAATTAGATCACCCTTAACATGTACAAAGATAAAAATAACTGAAAACGACACACTCGCACATGCACACTCTTAGGGTACACTCCACTTGGTTGCCTTTGTACACGGTCATTGAGTATAGGTCGCTTTAAAGGTCGTCCTCTTGTCTAAAAGATCATAGTTTCCTCGAAACGGTTGCCTCGGATATTGTTGCCTCAAACAAATGATCTAAGACATTAGGGTTACCGCTAAAGCGTCCTAACATTGCTTTAGTGACCGTCTGTCCCTCATTCTAATTGACCCTCAAATTCCAACGACGGTGCTACCCACTCACTAATAGTGGGATAGCATTGTCTAAAGGAAAATAGCATAGAACGATTCCTTTTTTCGAGTAGGTAGATGGTTCTTAGATACTTTCTCTTTCAAAACATAACAAAATTTCTTTCGCACTTACACTCCTTTCCAAACAAAGTTTTCAAAACACTTCATTACACTCTTGAGGACAGAAGCAAGAGTTAAATCGAAGTTTCAAACAAAAACTTTTTTTCAAACCCACAAGCACAAAGAAAACAATTTTGAAAACATGATGAGCAAGTACCTAAGAGCCCATGGAAAACCATGGATAGAAAGGGTGCTAATACCTTCCATTTCTATAATCTACCCCCCGAACCCGAGAAATATCTCGAAAAAGGAATTTTTCTGTGCTTTTTTCCTTTCCTTGTTGGATAAAATAAAAGTCGGTGGCGACTCTTGCTTACCGCGACATTTTGCAAAAACAAACGCAAAACGCAAACCAGCATTCCAAAAAATAGTCAGTTCTCCCCACCGTATCACGGTAGTCAATGTAGAAGAGTTATCTGACAATGAGCTCATTACTAATGTTGTTCCTGGTATTACAAGAAGACTCAAATCCAGGAAAGTGAAGGATGCAAGTGTCACACCCCCTTCCAAGACAATCAAGAAGAAAACCATGTATGGACCCCCAAAAGTAGGAAGTAAAGTGGTCCCTCCCTCTAGCAAAAGAAAAGATATACCTGTTAGCTCCATAAATGATGATGATGAGGATGCTGTAAAAATATCCAAGAGCAAGAAGAAAGTTGAAGAGACTGACTTTGAGTATGATGTCGAGCAAGATTTCCAGGACATCTTTCCTATCAAAAAGTATGCAATTAAGAAATGTTCTGTTAGGGTTCCTGATGCCCCACTTTATAACATCTCCTTCCATTCTGTTGGGAATGCTGAAAAGTGGAAGTCTGTGTATCAAAGAAGGATTGCCCTGGAGAGAGAACTGGGAGCTGGTGCTTTGGAATGTAAAGAAATCATGAAGATGATATCTTATGTTGGATTGATGAAAACAGTTACCAGGTTTTCAAAATTGCTATAAATCTCTTGTTAAGGAGTTTATTGTTTATATTCTTGTTGACTGTGCTGACCATAAAAGTAAGAAGTATAGAAAGGTTTTTGTTAGAGGAAAGTGTGTATAATTTTCTCCTTCCATCATATATAGATTTCTAGATAGGTCTGAAGATGTCTGTTGTGAGCTGGAAGTAACAAATAATCAAGTGTGCAGAGCCATCATTGCTAATCAAGTAAGTGAGTGGCCCATGAAAAATAAACTCCCTGTCAGCAAGCTAAGTGTGAAATATGCTATTTTACATAGGATTGAAGATGTAAATTGGGTTCCCACTAATCACACATCAACCATCTCTATTGGATTAGGAAAGTTTATTTATGCTGTTGGAAACCAGAAACTTTTTTATTATGGTACTTACATCTTTGATTAAACTATTAAGCATGAAGGAACTTGTGCCATTAAGATGCCAATTGCTTTTCCTTCCCTCATCTGTAGAATTATTCTTAATCAGCATCCTGGAATTTCTAAGTGGAAATGATGTAGTGTGCAAGAGGGAGTCTGCTTTGACCCTTCATTTTAAAATTTTTTCAGGAAAACATGTCCCGGACATTGTTTTGACATCTGCACCTGCTGAAAAGACCTCCACCAAAGATGGCATGATCAAATAATTAAGAGAAGCCTGCAAGGAATTGGATGATGTGATCAGAGTTAGCTTAGCAAGGAAGCTAACTTTTGAAAAGATGATCAAGGACCTACAAAAGGACAATAACCTTGATGATACAGTGAACTTGAAGGTGAAGACTCTAGTGAGGAAGGAAGTTTTGGCTCAACCAAGTCAACTGTTCCTGATGACAGTTAGACTAATTGATATCTCTTTATTTGATCCTTTTGTTTCTTTTTCGCACTTGCATGTGCTTGACATTTGATGGTCTGTACCTAAATTACTGATATACTCTTGAATGCATCCTTTTATTTGGCATATTATGACTAAAAAGGGGGACAGAAAGTGACCGACTGACCACTGACCATTGTCTAACATCTGATTGAAGGGGAGCTTAATACTTGAGGGGGAGCCTCATGTTTCAGAAAATTTTTTGACATCTTCCCTGCTAACAGCTAACTGCTAACTGAGTTTGTGCTTTGCTTGCTTTGCTTATGTTTCTATTCTGATATTGCTCTGATAATATATTGCTCTGATAATATACTCATATAATGTTTTAGCCAAAATTTGCCAAAGGGGGAGTTTGTAAGTGTTTGTTGGCAGCAATTTTGGTAAAACAATATGATGTTAATGTTTTGCTATATGTCTTAACATTTGTAGCAAACTGTTTTGAATGATGTCAAAGCAGATGTCTTGACATCTGCCTCCTTAACTGAACTCATCCAACATCAGTTTATGTTTTCCAGTTTCCTGATTTCCTGTGCACCATAATTCAGGATGTGTGACTCAAAGGCTGCGAAAAATATGGAGGAATATTTTTCAAATTGCATGGATTTTATCTTGGCCTATTTTTATGGAAATATTCAAAATAATTGAATTTTTGGTTTTAAGCCCAAGCCCACAGCTGCGCATATATAAGGACTTGCTTCCTTATTCAAACTAGTGCAACTTTTGAAGAAGAATACTTTCTTTCTATCTTAGAAGTCTAAGTCTTTTAATTGTCAAACACTATAGTATTAATTTAATACTTGTGTTGTTATTTGGGTTGTTAATTGTGTATCATTCATAAGCTTTTAAGCATTGAACGATTGAAGTTTGTAAACTTATTATTTTTGTTGTTTCTTCACTGTAAGTGATTGAAGGGATTTGAGTAGGGCCTCATACCTAGGTGTGTCTTAGGTAGAAGTATAGCACTGATAGTGATTAAGTGATTAGATCGTAAATTGGTTGTTTACTGAGGGTCTTTGAATTGATACTATTTAGTGGACTTGTCCTTGGCTTGGTAGCCTCCAGAGTAGGTGTTGTTGCACACTGAACTGGGTGACAAACCTCTTGTGTTTTTACTGCTTTTGTAATTACTGCTTCTTACTTGTAAACAAATATTTGTGTCATGACATGTCATTCGACATCACATATCTGATACTAGAATTTCAATTGGTATCAGAGCAGGCATCCTGTTCTTTATCTGGGGGAGATCCAGGAAAGATACTTTCTGGTACTATGGACAAGGAAGGAGGATTTGTGAACAGACCATCCATTCTAGATGGAAGTAATTATGACTACTGGAAACCATGTATGGTTGCCTTTTTAAATTCTTTGGATAGAAGGGCTTGGAAAGCTGTTTTAAAAGGATGGAAACACCCTGTCAAATTGGGAGAAAATGGAGAACCTACTTCTGAGTTAAAACCAGAAGAAGATTGGTCTAAAGAAGAAGATGAAATTTCTTATGGAAATTCTAAAGCCTTGAATGCTATATTCAATGGAATTGACAAGAACATTTTCAGATTAGTGAACACATGTGAAGTAGCTAAGGATGCATGGGGAATTCTTCAATCTACTAATGAAAGCACATCCAAAGTTAAGATGTCAAGACTTCAATTGCTCACCACAAAATTTAAGAATTTGAGAATGAAGGTGATGAAAGTATTAATTACTTCCATATGAACATTCTTGAAATTGCTAATGCATCTAGTGCTTTAGAAGAGAAAATACCTGAAGACAAATTGATGAGAAAGATGATCAGGTCTCTTCCCAAGAGATTTGATATGAAAGTGACTGCTATAGGAGAAGCTCAAGACATCGACAAAATGAAAGTGGATGAACTTGTTGGATCCCTCTCGACGTTTAAATTAAGCATCAATGAAAGATCTGAAAAAGAAGAACAAAAGCATAGCCTTTGTATCAAATACTCAAGATGAAGAGGAAGATTATGATCTGGATACAGATGGAGGAATATCAAATGCCTTAGCTATTCTTGGAAGACAGTTTAACAAAGTGATAAAAAGAATGGATAAGAACCAAAGATCAAATGTCAAGAACATTTCATCTGACATCCATAAGTCAAATAAGTTTGGAAGAAAAAGGGTTGAAGAAAAATCCACTCAAGGGAAGGGAGTACAATGTCATGAATGTGAAGGCTTTGGTCACATTAGATTTGAATGCCCTACATATCTTAAGAAACAGAAGAAGAATTTATCTGTTACTTGGTCTGAAGATGACTCAGAGAGTGATTTTCAAGAATCTGCCAAATATGTTAAAGCATTGACAGGAAAATATGTATCTGATGAAGAGTATAGTGATGTGGAACTAACCTTTGATGAGTTAGCTACTTCATACAAAGAATTATGTCTCAGAAGTGCAGAAGTGTGCCTTGAAGGGGAGAAACGGGAAGTCATCATAACTCAGCTGAAGGCAGAAAGGGAAGAACACTTAAAAACTATTTCTAATCTAGAAAGTGAAGTGACTTCCTTGAATTCAAACCTTGATAGAATGGTCAAATCCCTCAAGATCCTAAATAATGGATCTGACAAACTAGATGAAATTCTTCAAATGGGGAGAGTGATTGGAGACAAGAGCGGTCTAGGGTTTAATGAGAAAGAGAAACCTAACTCAGAAGAACCTTCTTCACATTCCAATCAGGCCAAATATAAACCTAAGATGTCTGTTGTACCCCAAAATTTGCCCTCTCATTTATCAAGTTTTTTCTCACAAGACTTCTTTGACTCAAGACAAGATCAGGGTTTGCTCAGCTCAAGACATCTCATCTTGCACTGATAACCCAAAATTAGGGTTTGAGTTTGCACAAGGATTTTTGGACCATCAATGCTTCATGTGACTTTCATACATCATTTTGGACCCTTAAGATTTCTCATGATAAGTTTCAAGCCTTAAACCACATTTTTGATCAGTCAATTGGACAGTTGACCTAAAAATCAACTGTATTGGGGAAAAAGTAAACCATGGCCAATTTACAGTCAAACTTCATAATTTTTTATCCACATCAACATTTTAGACTCATATGTACCATTTGATCAAGTTTGGATTACAATTTATCAAGAAATTTGATCAAATAATCAAAAGGGCAAAATGGTTAAAATTAGGGTTTTGACTTAGGAAGGGCAATTTCTGATTTTTTAACCTAGCAAATGACCAATTGAGTTCAAGCATGATTTCAAGGATTCAATGGCATCATATTGACTTAAATACATGGCTCAAAACATTTCAAATTCATTGGATTGACAGATGAAATTTGCAGTCAATTGATCAAAAGTCAATTGTATACTGAAAAGTCAAACTTTGACTTTTTGGTCAAACTCAAGTACCAAGAGTCATAATTCATCAAGATATGTCAAAATGTGAAACTTGTTCACCAAGAAAACCAAATTTGAAAATTAGGTTTTGAATTTGAAATTTTTCATAACTTAGAAATTTTCTAAGTATGAAAATTTTCTTATTTTTTCTCAACTTTACACCACTTTTCACCATGATGCATATTGATTCAAGAAAATCCCCCAACATGAAAGTTGTAGACCTCCATGAAATATACAACTTTTATTCACAAACTTTTCCCTAAAAATTCTTGGATGTCAAGTTATAAATTTGTGAATACATGGTCATGAACTTCATGGCAATTTTTCACCTAGTTCCAAGAAATATATCAAAATGAATTTGAAAGATGGATTATAGAGCACATTGCAAGCTTTCCAAAATGTCCAAGAACTCTCCAAGATCATGTTTGAGTAGAGAGAATCGAAGAGAGGAAATTGGCATTTTCTCACTTTTTGTTCAAGCCATTTCATGAAGAACCAAGTTGCAAATCAATCCTATGTTGGCTATTTCATGTTGTACAGGTCATAAACTTGTTCCACACTCCTTAATTAAATGCTGACTCAGTTGACAAAGCCTCTATCCATGCTTTTGAACCTTTATCCAACTTGTAATTCCATTTATGGCAAAAAGGTTCCATTGCCATTTTGAAAAAGAACCACTTTTGCAAACTTTACAATTTTGAGCTTTGAACCTGTCCCCTTGATGCATACAAACCACACAAGTCTCAAGCAAGTTGTACAAACTCATAACAACCCTAAGCAAGCTGGTACAAGCATGTGAAGCTTTTGTCTTGTCACTTTGCTTTAAGTACAATAAAGTTGGCAAAAAGGCTAGCATTGGCACAGCTGATAGAGAGCTAACACAAAACCATTTCAATACTAATATACCAACATTATGCAACACATAACAGGCTGAACCAAGACCGAAAACTCTCTCAAGCTGAAAAACACCCAAAACCTGTCAAAAAACTACAAATTATGCACAAGCTCATCCATCTTCCATTTTGCTCGTGCGTTTTGAGTTTGGATTATTCAAACACATTACATACTTGATACCTGTGATACGGTGGCCAGAACCAGGAACTGTTTTTAGGAATGCTGGTTTGCATTTTGAGTTTGTGTTCGCAAAATGTCGCGGTAAGCAAGAGTCGCCACCGACTTTTATTTTATCCAACAAGGAAAGGAAAAAAAGCACAGAAAAATTCCTTTTTCGAGATATTTCTGAGTACGGGGGGTAGATTATAGAAAGGGAAGGTATTAGCACCCTTTCTATCTGTAGTTATCTACGGGCTCTTAGGTACTTGCTCATCATTTTCAAAATTGCTTCTTTGTGTTTGTGTGATTTGAAAAGTTTTTGTTTTGACTTCGATTTAACTCTTGCTTCTGTCTTCAAGAGTGTTACGAAGTGTTTTTTGAAAACTTTGTTTGAAAAGGAGTGTAAGTGTGAAAAAGTTTGTTTTGTTTGAGCAAGTACTTAAGATTTAATCTACCTACTCGAAAAAAGAATCATTCTATGTTCGTTTCTTTAGACACTGCTATCCCACTATTAATGAGTAGGTAGCACCGTCGTCAGAGTTTTGAGGGTCAATTCAAAAGGGACGTACGGTCACTAAAGCAATGTTAAGACGTCTTAGTAGTAATCCTAGTGTCTTAGATCAATTATTCGAGGCAACAATATCTGAGGCAACCATTCTAAGGCAACTTTGATCTTTGGACAAAAGGACGACCACTAAAATATCCTATACTTATTGACCGTTTACCGAAGGCAACCAAAGTGAGAGTATGCCCTAGGACTGCGCATGTGCGAGTGATTCAATTTAAAATTATTATCTTTGCACATTTTAGGGTTATCTAACTGTTTAAAAGTTTTACATACATTCTTGTCATGCATCCTAATATCATACATCTAACAGTTTAATATTTTGCGGAATTTAAATTGCGGAAATTAAACTACGCTATTACAAGGCTTCGGGTGTTTACATAGCCAAAAACAAACCCTTAAAAATAAAGCGATAAATAAAAATAAAATACCTAATTAACTATTACACCTTGTGAGCAATTACATTAATAGGATAAAAATAAATAATAAAACGCGCGCGAGGAAAATTAGATCGGGAGAGAACTAGGGTTTTGACCCTTTCTAACCTAATTAAAAGAAAAATGTTTTTTGTTGTTTTTAATTATTTTTAAGAAAAAGGAATTAAGTTTTTAAATTAAATACACAATTTATTAGCTAATTAAATTAATTCATGAAAATAAATAAATGGCCTATTTTTTATGTTTTTGTTATTTTAAGAAAAAGGAAAATATAATTAAGTTAGAAATAATACCCTAATTGTTCTAATTAATTTTAATTTATTTACAAAACAATTAAAGTTACCTAAAATTAAAAACCTAATTAAATTAATTAAATTTTTGTATAAAAAATAAATATCCTAAATTTAATTGGATGAAAAATATTTTTGTGATTTTTTTGATAAAAGAAAATAATTAATTTGTTAGTAAAGTAAATGAATTAAATTAATAAAGAAAAATATAAAAAAGAAGAAAAAAGAAAAGAAATATGGGCCTGAAAAATGATTTTGGGGGTGTGAATATCCAAATTTGGGCCCAAAACATGGTGGTCCACGTTGACTCTCAAGATCTGATGCTACCCGTTGACTACAGCCCATGATGGTCCCTCATTGCTGGCCTTCAGATCTGGACCTCAGGACGCTTGGCAAGCTGGATCATGATGGACCATGGTGGTCATTCCCTTGTATACGTGTTGGATCCTGAAAAGGAAAATAATATGAAGAATGGGGGGACCTGGGATTCGAACCCAGGTCCTGAAGCATTTACCACACACTCCACTACCAATTGTGCCACTTGTTCTATTTGTACATAAAATAAACAATAATGATAATATACAAAAAAAGAGAGTTAGTGGAGAATAATAAAAATGCGCGCCAAAAGTTTGAATGGACCAACAGGAGGGTGCCAGCTAGTCATCTTCAACCTTGTTTTGTTGGTAAAAGTCCCAGACTTTTACCTACGGACGTTCGTCCATAGCTACATGTCCTGTAAATCTCAAAGCTCAATACAAGCATGATAAATAAAAACAAAGGCCATGGATAGCTTCGTCTGGCCTTGCTGAACACAATGGTGCCCCTTTCATGGCCCAATTTTGCCTATAGGAAGAAATCCCAAATCGAAGCACAAAAACCTAGCAATGGAGAAATCTTATACATGCCATAGAAATGAAATCAAATATTAAATAAAGCTTGCATATGTGATGGTGAACAAGGATATATGATTAGAATGTGATGAATATGCAAGAATTATGCAAATCGATTTCAAAAATAACTCAATATCATGGATGACTTACAGTGGTATTCAGGGCTTGGAAATGCTTGCTCTTGATTGGTTTTGCTTGTTGGGGATCCCAGGAAGCGATTGGGAGGGTTAGGAGGCTTTGAAATTGCCTGGAATAATGAAATCGTGTTTGCACTTTTTATGGTTTTTTCCAAGTTTTGTTCTTGATGTTGCGCCTCTCTCTAACCTTGTTTTAGGTCTGCATACGTTCTTTATGTACTGAGGAGTGAATTAGGGTTGTCAATGTGATCACAATCTTCCTTCATCATTGCTTTTGATTTGGATTTGATACACTTGAAAATCTTGCTAAAAATAGAACAAACTCAATCTTTTTGTGCACACTAAGCCTTTACACGAATTCAATCTCATGCTTAGCTGGATATAGGACCTGAAACATGTACCAAATCTTGAGTTTTCAATATTTTGGATTTTCTATAATTTATTTTGATTTAAATTGATTAAATTTAAATAAAAATCGAAATAAATAATAAAAACAAGATAATGACAAGTGGAAAAGGCTAGGGCTCATGGACCATGTTTGCAACTCAAAACAAGTGCAAAAGATTGGGCCCATTTGGCAAAAATTGCAATTTGAGGCATAGTTGACTTTTAACAATTTTGCAAAAAGGGTCAACTTCACCAATGCATAATTTCCTCAATTTTGACTATTTGAAGGTATTCTTGGACTTTTTAGAAAGCTTGAGATGTCCTGTAAGCAACCCTTTTTGTCTAGTCTCAATTTTCTATTCCATGCTCATGTATGAAGCTTTGACAAAAAATGTGTTTTTGTTGACTTTTCAAAATGACCTATAATGTCCAAATTCATAACTTCTTGTGAGTGCATATTTTGAACTTTGGGGCTGAATATGGATTGTAGGTAATTGCATCCTCTTCAAAGTGAGATTTGGATGGGTCATTTCTCATGAAGTATGAGAAAGTTATGCTTGGTCAAAGTTGAGTTGACTTTTCCTACAAAACCCTAATTTAGCAACTTTTGGTTCTTGATGAATTATGAGCAATCCTTGATGAATCATGATCAAATGATGAAATATACTTCAAAATGAGGATGTTGACCAAAAATCTTGAAGTTTTATTGTATGTAGGCCACATTTGACTTTTTCCCTAGCACAGTCGATTTTCAGGCCTTTGAGCAATTGACTGAGCAAACTTTCACTGTAGGGCTTGAAACTTGACATGGATGATCTTGAGAACATATTAGGACATTGGTGAGCATTTGGGATCCCTTGGACTCAAGTATCTTGATGCCACATGAAACCCTAATTTGAGGTAGGCTGCCTTAGGAGAGAGCTTGTCTGGTCAACCCTTGGACTTCCTTGAGCAACTTGAGGATTTTTCTTGAAATGTTTTGAGAAATATGGGAGGGCAAATTTTGGGGTACAACAGCTTCCCCTATTCAATCTTCTTAAACCTGAAGATTTAAATTGGCTTGTCTGCCTTTCGTGATCTGAGGGTTGAAGATGATTGGACACTAGAATGCCCAGAAATTTGCACTCGCATGAAGTGGTATTTGTCTTGTGATGTCGGGAATGGGCTTACAGATGCCATTTGGCGATTGATGATGGGAGATGGGCTTAAAGATGCCATCAGGAGAAGTGTCAATCGCATAAGAGATTCCTTAGCGAGAGCTTGCATACCTGTTGTTGAGGAAGATTCCGCTGGGGAATGTTGTTCTCTGTCTTGGGAGAAATAGAATTTTAGGAGCTTCGATCGTCCGTTATTCTACTGGGGAATCATCTCTGTTTTGAGAAACGTTGAATTTTAGGAACTTTGGTCATCCGTTATTCTACTGAGGAACTGTCTCTTAGTCAAGGAGGTGAAAATGAACTACTATCTGGTCATGATCCAGGCTTCTTAGTGATAAGACCGACTGCTATTTGGTCATAATCCAGGCTTTACAGTGACTTACTAGGGAGATAAGATTAAACTTGCTATCGGGTCGTAATCTGGGGTTCGCAATTTCTCGATTCTTATCTGGTCGTAATCCAGGCTTCAGAAGGAAATGAGTTGTTATCCGGTCGCATTCGGGCTTGAATTTAGGGCACACTAATATTCGGTCGACTCCGGGCTTCTTAGTAATTGTCCAGGTGAAATCGCTATTTGGTCGAAATCCAAGCTTCACAATGTTTGGTACCGCTATCTGGTCGTAATCCAGGCTTCACAATGTGTTATACCATTATCTGGTCGAATCCAGGCTTCATGGTGTTCTATACTGCTATCTGGTCGTAATCTAGGCTTCACAATACCTTACTTCTTATCTGGTTGAAATCCAGGCTTCAGAAGAAATCAAGTGGTTATTTGGTCGCATCTGGGCTTCCCTTTGACTGCTAGGCCTACTAATATCCGGTCAAATCCGGGCTTCATAGTAATTGTCCGGGTAAACTGCTATTTGGTCGTAATCCAAGCTTCACAGTGTCCCTCACTGTTATCTGGTCGTAATCCAGGCTTCAGTGTCTCTTACGGCTATCTGGTCGTGATCCAGGCTTCACGATGTATTATACCATTATCCGGTCGAATCCAGGCTTCATGGTGTTCGGGGGAATCAAGATATTATTCGGTCGAATCCGGGCTTCATAACTTGTATTAAAGATATACCCCTATCTGGTCGTAATCCAGGCTTCATAGTATTCTTGGCTACTATTTGGTCGTAATCCAGGCTTCAGAACGTCTTCTACCATTATTTGGTCGTAATCTAGGCTTCATGGTCTTGTATTGCTATCTGGTCGTAATCCAGGCTTCACAATAACTTGCTGATCTATTATCCGGTCATAATCCGGGCTTCACGGCTTGTGTTTATGATATACCACTATCTGGTCGAATCCAGGCTTCATGGTACTTGGAAGAGCTACTATCCGGTCGTAATTCGGGCTTCACAGCTTGCTGGGGGATTAAACTATTATCCGGTCGAATCCGGGCTTCATAGCTTGCTTTTAAGAGATACCACTATCTGGTCGTAATCCAGGCTTCGCGATAGTCTGATATTGTTATCCGGTCGTAATCCGGGCTTCACAATATGCTGTAGAAATCAAGATACTATCCGGTCGGATCCGGGATTCATAGCTTGAACTTTGTGAGAATTTGATTGTATCTTTCCTGAAAGGTAAAGGTTATTCGTATGTAATGCATGACATGTATCAAGCAATGATGTTCTCAAAATAAATGAGACGGTGTTGTATGATGTGTATGCATATGTCATGATGTATGGACATGCAATGTTTTTATGATGTTCTCTAGCTGAGGGAAAATAAATCTTGGATTGCTGCTGGAGAGTGAAAGAGTTTCACTCGCTGTGGATAACGACCATAGATGATTGCGAGAATAATCCTACTGGAGAATACATCGGTGAGAGAATGACTCTGTGGGGAAGAGATGCTCTACTGAGGATTTGTTGATCTTGGAGAAATACCCTCGGCTGTGGATGAATTGTCGTTACTGGTGATGATAACTCTGTTGGGGATAAAGTTTTTTTTTTTTGTGAAAGAAATGAAATCCGCTGGGGATAATCTTTTAGTGGCGACTTCACTGGAGATAATCTTCCAGACTCTACTGGGGATAATCCTCTAGTGCTGATGATAGATAAACTCTGCTTGGGGAGAATCTTACCGACTCATTTGCGATTGCGAACCTTAACAGGGGAGAGTTGATAATACTGTATTCGAGTACTTCCTACTCTGCGGGGAGTGTATGTATTTTGGCCATATTCTTCAGCTAGATCTATCCCTATACCTGGTGAATAGAGAAATTGTAAGGTCTGGACATTTCTTGTTTGCCCCTGTTTCTGGGAATTACGAGTAATCGTCTTTTGTTTCGCATGTAAATATTTATGAACAACAATTATTGTCAAATGCATATATAAAAAATGAATCATTGGACGTTCTTGCAAAACAAAACAGAAAAAGAAAAACAATTTGAAATTTCTTTGTGAAAATGAATTGTATTGAATTTGAAATTGGCCTGTAAATAGGCGTTTTTGTACGAGGCTGACATCCTAGTAAGAGAACGCTGCCGAACAAACAGAATTTATACAATTTTTGTAAAAGAAAGAAAAACAGACATGTGAACAATCCCACTGAGTTCCAACTCTGCTATTGCCCCTATGTCTTCGAGCATCTCATCACTTTGCTACTTGGTTGAAGGGATATCAGATCGATTAGTGTCGTCCGAGCTTGATAGTCGATATTGAAGTATGGTTACAGGGTGATCCAATGAGACGTAGTGTTACGCTTTGATCCCTAATTTTTGCCTGGACCACCCTTTCGGGTTTTCAGTCCACCGAGATACCCTGTTTTGCCCAAGCCTCCTTTTTAGGTTTTTGACTTGCCGGGTGTACAATTTTCATTTTCATCCCTTACTTTTGCCCGAACCCTTTTGGTTCTCCAGGAAGCCCTTATTTTTGCCTAGGCCAGTCAACTTAGCGGGTCTTTGATTATGTGTAGTATTTTTTCACTATGTCTGCATTGACGGGGTGAGGAAGGTCGTCACCATCCATGGTGGTTAGAATCATAGCTCCTTCTGAGGAAATGTTCTTAACCACAAATGGCCCTTCGTATGTAGGGGTCCATTTTCCCCTGGGATCACCTTGTGGCAGTATGATGCGTTTGATGACCAGATCCCTGAGTTGATACTCTTGTCATCTGACTTTCTTGTTAAATGCCTTGATCATCCGTTTTTGATACGTCTGACCATGACAAATAGCAGTAAGTCTTTTTTCGTCGATTAAATTTAGTTGATCAAGCCGGGTCTGAATCCAGTCATCTTCGCTCAAACCCGCATCCTTCATAATCCGAAGAGAGGGTATCTGAACTTCAATGGGCAAAGCTGCCTCCATGCCATATACCAAGGAATAGGGTGTTTCCCCTGTTTACATCCGCGCTGAGGTACGGTACCGATGAAGAGCGAATGGTAACATCTCATACCAGTCTTTGTATGTCACCGTCATCTTCTACACAATCTTCTTGACATTCTTATTAGCCGCTTCGACAACCCCATTCATCTCCGGACGGTAGGGAGAAAAGTTGTGATGCTGTATCTTGAACTGCTTGTAGAGCTCGGTGATCATCGTATTGTTGAGAATTGTACCATTGTTTGTAATGATCCTCTCTGGTACACCATATCGACATATCAAATTGTGTCGGATGAACTATGCCACGACGTTCTTGGTCACTGTAGCAAAGGAAGTTGCCTCAACCCACTTTGTAAAATAATCAATAGCTACTGGAATGAAACAGTGCCTGTTGGATGCAGTAGGTCTGATCTCGCCGATCATATCGATGCCCCACATTGCAAAAGGCTAAGGTGATGTCAAAACATTTAGAGGAACTGGAGGTACGTGCACCTTATCAGCATAGACTTGGCACTTATGACAGGTCCGGGAATGCTGATAACAGTCGACTTCCATAGTAGACCAATAGTATCCTGCCCGTAGGATTTTCTTTGCCATGGTATGTCCACTGGAATGAGTTCCGAAAGTACCTTCATGTTACTCTGACATAATGCTTTTTGCCTCGTTCTTATCCATACATCGTAGTAAGGTGGAATCATGGTTACCCTTGTAAAGGATACCATTACTGATGAAGAACTTTTCCGCGAACCTCCTCAGAAACTTCTTATCATTAACAGATGCACCCTCGGGGTACTCTTGAGCCTCAAGATACCTCTTTACCTCATGAAACCAGGGTTTATCTGTTACCTCTTCAGTCTCGATATCACAGTAATGTGCGGGTTCATCCAACCTCTCGATGGTAATATGGGGAGATTCATTGTCCCACTTAACCCTGAACATAGAAGACATGGTAGCTAGCGCATTCGCTAATTGGTTCTCCTCTCTTGGGAAGTGTTCAAAGGTTATCTCCTCGAAGTGTGGAAGCAACGTTAGTACATACTCTTTGTAAGGAATAAGATTTGGGTGCTTTGTATCCCACTCACCTTTAATCTAACTGATCACGAGAGTGGAATCTCCGAACACACTCAAGAACTTAATCCTTAGGTCAATAGTTGCTCGAAGGCCCATGATGCATGCTTCATACTCTACCATATTGTTGGTGCAGTTAAAACATAATCGGGCGGTGAACAGAGTATGACAACCTTCAGGAGATATGATCATGGCGCCAATGCCATTACCCAAAGCGTTTGAAGCTCCATCAAAGTACATAGACCATCGGGATCCTTCCTCAGGTCCATCATCCAGTCCAGGTTTTTCACAGTCGGTCACCAACATGATATTCTCATCCGGGAATTCAAAATTCATGGATTGGTAGTCATCTACAGCCTGATGCGCCAAATGATATGCAAACACACTTCCCTTGATTGCCTTTTGGGTTGTGTATTGGATGTCATACTCAGTCAAGATCATCTGCCATCTTGCTATTCTTCCGGACAAGGCGGGCTTTTCGAAGATATACTTGATTGGATCCATCTTTGATATCAATAGGGTAGTGTGAGTCAGCATATACTGTCTCAGCCAGCGAGCAGCCCATGCCAAAGCGCAGCAAGTTTTCTCAAGCAACGAGTACCAGGTCTCACAGTTGGTAAACTTTTTGCTAAGGTAGTAAATAGCATGCTCTTTTCGGCCAGACTCGTCATGATGCCCCAGCATGCACCCCATTGAATTGCCGAGTACCGTCAAGTATAAGATTAGAGGTCTTCCTTCAACTGGAGGCATCAGAATATGTGGCTCTTGGAGGTATTCTTTGATCCTTTCGAAAGCGGCCTGACATTCATCATTCCATCTTATCACTTGATCTTTCTTCAACAGTTTGAAGATTGGCTCACAAGTAGCAGTCAGGTGTGAAATGAATCGGGCAATGTAGTTCAGTCGTCCCAAAAAGCCTCTGACTTCTTTTTCTGTTCGGGGAGCTGGCATTTCCTGTATAGCCTTCACCTTTGCGGGATCCACTTGAATACCTTTATCACTAACAACGAAGCCCAACAACTTACCAGACCTCACCCCGAAGGTGCACTTGTTCGGGTTTAACCTCAGCTTGTACAACTTCAACCTGTCAAATAGCTTCTGAAGATGGTCAAGGTGTTCTTCCTCATTCTGGGACCTTGCAATCATGTCATCAACGTATACCTAAATCTCATGATGAATCATGTCGTGGAACAAAGCGACCATGGCGCGCTAATACGTTGCCCCAGCATTCTTCAATCCGAACGGCATGACTTTGTAGCAAAAAGTACCCCACTGCGTAACGAAAGTTTTCTTCTCCATGTCTTCGGGAGCCATCTTAATTTGATTGTAACCGGAAAAACCATCCATAAAGGAGAAGACCTTATGTTGTGAGTTGTTGTTAACTAGAACTTCGATGTGAGGCAGAGGGAAATCATCCTTAGGACTCGCCCTATTCAGATCTCTATAGTCTACACACATCCGAACCTTACCATATTTTTTCGGCACCGGAACCACGTTAGAAACCCACTGCGGGTAGGAAGTAACTGCTAGAAATCCGGTGTCAAACTGTTTCATGACCTCAGCTTTGATTTTCTCAGACATCTCTGGGCGCATTCGGTGAACCTTCTATTTTACTGGAGGACAGTCTTCTTTGGTTGGCAAGCGGTGTACCACGATATCAGTATCCAACCCATGCATATCTTCATAATACCAGGAAAAGATATCAACATAGTCACACAGCATCTGTATTAACCGTTGCTTGACACTAGGCTCCAGATTTGCACCTATCTTGACCTCTTTCTTGTCTTCCTCAGTACCCAAATTCACTGATTCCACTGGCTCTTCATGCGGCTGTATGGCCCTCTCTTCCTGAAGTAACAATCTAACAAGTTCCCCAGGCACTTCACAATCATCCTCACATTCGTCCTCGGCTTGGTTGATCAGACTTTAGAAGTCATAACTGGCAGTAGCAGAGTCATTATCAGTGGGATCCAGGGTGGATGTAGACCTGTATTATGATATGTGAGTGTGTGTAAGACAAATAGCTGTTTTGATAAAGTGCAAGATAGAAAAGAAAAACAAGGAGCGCAAAATTTGTAATGCAAGAAAAATTCTAATGCTTTATTGATGATATATGGAAATGACACATAATAAGCCCTCACAAACAAAGTCACGGTGTCTCAGGCAAGGCACCGGGACGTAAAAGTTTCAAATTGTCTGTTACAAGTCTCAAAACAAAAGTCTATTACTGTGTAATAAAAGAAACGGGCACGAAGTCCTTCGCCGTCCAATTGTGCAAGCCACCGTTGGTAGTCGGGTAAATCCACCTGTCGAAATCTGACTCTAAATCATCATCTTCAATTGCATTCACTCCCGGATTACTGATGCGCAGAGGAGGTCTTCCCATTCCCGCACGTCGAACCGCCCTTTTAGCTTTTGCAGTAAAACTCAAACCAAACTTGTCAGTCTTGTGTGCAAAGTCAGGGAGTTTGCCCCAATTCGCACACCCACCTTTTTCAACAACAGCCCTGGAATCCTTGAGGGAAGCCATCTTCATTGGAGGTTTATCAGCAGTAATTTCAGTCGACGCCAGAGTCTGGGGGACTTCTTCAAAGTTCTGACACGGGGTTTTAATGAACTCCCCATCCATCTCCACATACCGAAAAGAGTTAAGGTGGCTCACCATGTACTCCTCCTCACCCTGTACCGTAACAATCTTCCCCTTCACTGGATATTTCAACATCTGATGGAGCATAGAAGTTACTGCCCCAACCTTATGAATCCACGGGCGACCCAGCAAACAAGAATAAGATGGTCGGATATCCATCACATAGAACGTAGACGCAAAAGTCTGGGAACCAACCTTAACAGGGACATCCACCTCTCCATGTACCATCCTTTTGGACCCGTCAAAGGCCCTAGCCACAATATTACTTAGCTTCAGAACTAACACTTCATAATCCAGCTGATCTAATGCTTTCTTGTGTAAAACATTTAATGAGGACCCAGTGTCCACCACCACGTGAGCCAAAGTAGTGCCCCTGCACTCGATCGAAACATGCAGAGCATCATTGTGATTCCTTCCTTTGGCATTCAGATCTGCGTCAGAGAAACCCAACCCGTTGTCAGCGGTTAAACTAGCCACACAGTCTTTGAATTGATCAGCAGATGTTTCCTGCGGCACATATGCAGTTTTAAGGAAAGCAATTAAAGCCTTTGCATGGGCTTCTGAGCACAACAATAAAGATAACATGGAGATCTTCGACGGGATTTTCCCCAGTTGTTCGACTACGTTGTAGTCGCTTTTCTTGATAATCTTCAAAATTTCCTCTATCTCCTGCCTAGAGGTTTCAACAATCACTTTTTTAGGTGCCTCCATCTGGGAAGGCCTGCCTGTAACTTTTTTGCCCTGAGTGTCAGATGAATCGGCAACAGGGTGATAGCTGGAGTGAGAATTGGAACATTAGCAGATGTACTGGTAGGTGGAATGACAACAGGATTTTGAACAGTCAGAGGAGAAATCTCAGGAGAGAAGAGTCTTCCGCTTCGGGTGACCTTGCTAGACCCGACAATTTTGCTGACATCAGTATCAGCCTCTTCAACCTTCAAGTCTTGCTTGATCCCATGATAATACACATCGGCCCCATAGTGCCATAGGACAGCCTTATCCGAAGTGTATGGGATAGGACCAGGAATAGTAATGATCAATGGAGCAACTCTCAGAACAGATGTAATCCTAACAGGCTTTCTCGAGGAAGCCTTGGAAGAATTGGCGGAAATGGCTATTTTGGAAACATTTTTAACGGGAATCAACGAAACCAAAGTTTTCTCGAACAAGATCTCTTTGTTATCCATCAGGCATTGAACACCTGATTTCAATAAATGGCAACCAGCAGGTAGGATGGAACACAGGTGGCAACCTTCGCCACAACCCGAAAATAAACTGGCCAACAATAGGTTCTTCTTAATGGTCAAAAATGGAGTAGAAATGTCTTCTACGGAAGTCACAAATGAATCATCATCCACAACATTTACTCCATGCTTGAGCATAGGAACAGTCATGACATTAGGTTTTTCTGGTGCGTCAAACTCGATTTCTTTAGCTTCAATCAAATCTTGGACCTTATTCCTCAAGGCCCAACAGTTGTTGGTATCATGCCTTGGGCTATCAGAGTGATAGGCGTAGCGGGCGTTCGGATTATACAGCGGAGAGGTGGTACTGGGATTCTTCGGAGCTTCCCTCAGAGTTACCAGGTTAGTCTTCAATAATTGCGGTAAAATTTGAGATAAGGTCATACTGAGCCGAGTATACTGTCTTTGCGGTCTCTCTACTCTTTGCTGATTGTTGCATTGTGGGGAAATAGTAGGTCTTGATATTACCACCACATTCACTTCTTGGCGGCGCTCAGGTCGATTTTGGCTCCTTGAGCTGTAAACTGCACTAGATTCTTTCTTGAAAGGCTTCTTTTCTGTACTTGATGAAGCACCTTTTTGTATCTTGCCACTTCTGATACCAGCCTCTACCCTCTCCCCAGTCATAATTAATTCAGTGAACCCAGACGATGAACTTCCGATCAAATGATTGAAATATAGACCAAACAAATTCCCAAGAAACATATCTACCAACTCCCTATCAGACAAAGGGGGTTGTACTCTTCCATCCAGATCTCTCCACTTTTGAGCATAGTCCTTAAAACCTTCGCTCGCACCCATAGACATGCCCTGAAGTTGAGTACGCGTGGGAGCAAGGTCGGAATTATACTGGCATTGCTTGTAAAAAGCAGCAACAAGATCCTCCCAGTTGCGGACGTTAGCTCCTTCCAATTGATAGAACCATTCAAGCTGAGTCCCTGACAGACTATCTTGAAAGAAATGAACCCAGAGATTTCTATCAGCAGTGTAGGGCTGAATTTTTCTAACGTACGAGCGGAGGTGAAGCTTTGGGCAGGACACTCCGTCGTACTTAGCAAAGGCCGGAGCTTTAAACTTGTGAGGAATCACCACTCCTGATGCTAGCCCTAGATCTCCAAAATCCAAACCCGGAACCTTCTGAACCTTCATGGCACTCAGACGGTCTTCAAGTTGCTTGTACCTATCCTCAGCAGGAGGATACTGGTCTTCATCAAAATCAGTGTCAATATCGGAGACCATGGGGCTAGGAGCCTTCCTTTCTTCTTGATTCTCTCCTCCTCTAGATGAATGAGACAAATCAACTTCCTCTCGCAACCTATTCCCAAATCTATGACCCATATTCAACAGAACCACCTTCTTCTACTTCTTCTTCTTCTTGTCTTTCAAGATGAGAGTCTTCAAATCCTATTGTCCTTTGGCCAAGTTCAAAAACATCTCCTGGAACTGAGCATTCTAAGCTTGAAGAGCCTTGATAGCTTGATCAGTAGGTGTTTCAGAAGACATGTTGTGCTGAAATAAACAGCGAAGAAGATAAGAAACCTATAATGGTACCTGTGATGAGGTGCATGGTAATGAAATGCGTATGAAATGATTTCAAAGACTTAGGGAGATTCAAATTTGTGAAACAAAATAAAACACACTTTATTAGATTAAAACTTGTGACAATGTTTAACTATGCCTTCAAGGCGTTTACAAAAGGAATAAACTGAAAAGAAAATCTAAACTAGAAACAATAAAAGACATCAGAAATCCCATGGTCGTTTTCCTTTCATGCTGACATAATCGTTGATTGTCCTCTCATTCTCAAGCTGCCTTGTAAGCTTTAGGATTTTCCTCTCCTGCTCATGATACTTCTCCCTGTAGGTATCCCTTTCTTCCTTCAACTGGATCCAAGATCTCTTCAATGCCCCCAGATCAGTAAGCATGTAGGAATGGAGGACTGTATAAGGAACGCCTTCTTCATTAGTATGCTCTACAATCACTGGAAAAACAGCTTCATATGGCATCCCTAGCTTTTGAGCACGGGCTCGAACCCACTGGAGATAAGGTTGCATCGGGAGGGAAGTCTTCAGTCCTAGCTCATGTGGGTTAGAATTGTTCACCATGCCTCGGGCTCGTATAAACCTTCGGCGATGCTCATCAACATCCCCCTTGTAGTCAAAGACAATATCTGTAAGTAGCAGCTCATGAGGACCGTCTCTCTGAGCTCGTCCAAACTGTCGTAAAGCCAAACAAGGATTGTAGGTTATTCCCCCTCGAATTCCAAGTAACGGAACATTAGGGTATTCCCCACATCGATCAATGACAGCTACCTTTTCCATATCTTTAGAACTCCAAAGGACGTCCGTATGAGCAAGGGACATGATTCTATAAGCCCAACCTACACCTTCCTCATTCTTTAATACAGACTTGGGGAGGTGCGAAATAAACCACCTCGCCAGCAGCGGTGTACAACACATGAGAGTTCCCCTTCTCTGCACAGTACGGGTATAGAGAGCATGTAGAATATCACCTAGAAGAGTAGGCACTGGGTTATGAGACATGAAGATCTTAATTGCGTGCACATCTATGAAGGAATCTGGATTTGGGAAAAGAACCAAGCCGTAGATGAGGAGAGACAAGATATCTTCAAATGCTTGAAAGTCCAAACTATCCCAGAACTGTTGAGCTTGATCCATTAGAAACTTAGCCAAGAAACCTTTAACCCCGCTCCGAGTCTCCCAGTTAGATACTACATCAGCCCTTGTTAAGTGTAAGGCTGAAGCAATATCCTCAGGTCTAGGAACCTCCTCCGAACCTGTAAAGGGTGTCTGCTCTAGAATAGATATGCCCAGTAAATCAGAAAACTCCTCCAAAGTAGGGACTAACTAATAGTCCGAGAAGGTGAAACAGTGATGCAATGGATCAAAGAACTGGAACAACACGCTCATCATTTGCTCATCCAACTTGGAAGTGACCAGGCTAAGGAGATGACCATGTCTTCTAACAAAGGAAGAAGTATCAGGAACTTTTGAAACCAACTCTCTGAGCTGAGCAGGTATCTGCACGAAGTTGACTCGAATGGTATTTCTGCTCATAGAGGCCATGATCTGCAAAACAGAACAAAGATGAATCCCCTCGGTCTTTGAAATGGTCAGTCTAATGAAATATGCATTCTATATCATGATGCATGATGTCATGATAAAACACACAACGGGTATAGCAGGTACCAAACATGGTAAAGGCAAACAAGTCACACAATAGTCCTTAAATTTCAGGCTGGCATGGAGTTTAGGTACTACCCTCTTGTAGTTTAGTTGGTTCAACCTGTCCTAATAATAGTAACCGGGTTCTAGAGGTTCTCAATATCACTGACCATCCTTCATCGGTCATAGTTTCAGCTCACGCAATCTTTTCTTGCGGCCGAAACCATCTCGAGAGTATGGTCTTAATGAGTGTAGCATCAAGTATCAACCAATTCCCAACTCTACATCGAGACCGGCTATCTCACTACTTTCTATGGCCAAGTTGGTCAATTATAGGTTCTAAGGTCAGTTGATGCTTAACGACCCATATAGCAGCCCCATATTCTCCTTGTTCCTCCACAAGGGATATCAATACCAACTAATATGCCACATCAATGTAGCTACTGCTTTAACCGTATCGGTCTACGCCGTACAGTTCCCTCACAGTTTAGTGCTACTTACCTAAAAGGTGTCCCCAGATCCGGGTTAGGATCTATAGTAACTCTGATACAAAGCCCACAAAGATAAAGCAATCAAATCAAACAATAGAAAACAATATGATGAACTAATCCTAAGGTACACCCCACTTATAAACTCCCCAACAGAGTCGCCAGTTCTGGCGATACGGTGGCCAAAACCAGGACTGTTTTTAGGAATTCTGGTTTGCGTTTTGCGTTTGTGTTTGCAAAATGTCGCGGTAAGCAAGAGTCACCATCGACTTTTATTTTATCCAACAAGGAAAGGAAAAAAAGCATAGAAAAATTCCTTTTTCGAGATATTTCTGAGTACGGGGGGTAGATTATAGAAAAGGAAGGTATTATCCATAGTTATCTACGGGCTCTTAGGTACTTGCTCATCATTTTCAAAATTGCTTCTTTGTGTTTGTGTGATTTGAAAAGTTTTTGTTTTGAGTTAGATTTAACTCTTGCTTCTGTCTTCATGAGTGTTACGAAGTGTTTTTTGAAAACTTTGTTTGAAAAGGAGTGTAAGTGTGAAAAAGTTTGTTTTGTTTGAGCAAGTACTTAAGAGTTAATCTACCTACTCGAAAAAATAATCATTCTATGTTCGTTTCCTTTAGACAGTGCTATCCCACTATTAGTGAGTAGGTAGCACCGTCGTCGGAGTTTTGAGGGTCAATTCGAAAGGGACGTACGGTCACTAATGCAATGTTAAGACGTCTTAGTAGTAATCCTAGTGTCTTAGATCAATTATTCGAGGCAACAATATCCGAGGCAACCATTCTGAGGCAAATTTGATCTTTGAACGAAAGGACGACCACTAAAATATCCTACTCAATGACCGATTACCGAAGGCAACCGAAGTGAGAGTGTACCCTAGGAGTGCGCATGTGCGAGTGATTCAATTTCAAATTATTATCCTTGCACATTTTAGGGTTATCTAACTGTTTTAAAGTTTTACATACATTCTTGTCATGCATCCTAATATCATACATCTAACAGTTTAATATTTTGCGGAATTTAAAGTGCGGAAATTAAACTACGCTATTACAAGGCTTCGGGTGTTTACATAGCCAAAAACAAACCCTTAATAATAAAGCGATAAATAAAAATAAAAGACCTAATTAACTATTACACCTTGTGAGCAATTAAATTAATAGGATAAAAATAAATAATAAAACGTGCGCGAGGAATATTAGATCGGGAGAGAACTAGGGTTTTGACTCTTTCTAACCTAATTAAAAGAAAAATGTTTTTTGTTGTTTTTAATTATTTTTAAGAAAAAGGAATTAAGTTTTTAAATTAAATACACAATTAATGAGCTAATTAAATTAATTCATGAAAATAACTAAATGGCCTATTTTTCATGTTTTTGTTATTTTAAGAAAAAGGGAAATATAATTAAGTTAAAAATAAAACCCTAATTGTTCTAATTAATTTTAATTTATTTACAAAACAATTAAAGTTACCTAAAATTAACAACCTAATTAAATTAATTAAATTTTTGTATAAAAAAAAAATCCTAAATTTAATTGGATGAAAAATATTTTTGTGATTTTTTTGATAAAAGAAAATAATTAATTTGTTAGTAAAGTAAATGAATTAAATTAATAAAGCAAAATTTAAAAAAGAAGAAAAAAGAAAAGAAATATGGGCCTGAAAAATGCTTTTGGGGGTGTGAATATCCAAATATGGGCCCAAAACATGGTGGTCCACGTTGACTCTCAAGATCTGATGCTACGCGTTGACTGCAGCCCATGATGGTCCCTCATTGCTGGCCTTCATATCTGGACCTCAGGACACTTGGCAAGCTGGATCATGATGGACCATGGTGGTCATTGCCCTTGTATACGCGCTGGATCCTGAAAAGGAAAATAATATGAAGAATGGGGGGACCTGGGATTTGAACCTAGGTCCTAAAGCATTTACCACACACTCCACTACCAACTGCGCCACTTATTCTGTTTGTACATAAAATAAACAATAATGATAATATACAAAAAAAAGAGTTAGTGGAGAATAATAAAAACACGCGCCAGAAGTTTGAATGGACCAACAGGAGGGTGCCAGCTAGTCATCTTCAACCTTGTTCTGTTGGTAAAAGTCCCAGACTTTTACCTACGGACGTTCGTCCATAGCTACAAGTCCTGTAAATCTCAAAGCTCAATACAAGCGTGATAAATAAAAACGAAGGCCATGGATAGCTTCGTCTGGCCTTGCTGAACATAATGGTGCCCCTTTCATGGCCCAATTTTGCCTATAGGAAGAAGTCCCAAATCGAAGCACAAAAACCTAGCAATGGCAAAATCTTATACAGGCCATAAAAATGAAATCAAATATTAAAGAAAGCTTGCATATGTGATGGTGAACAAGTATATATGATTAGAATGTGATGAATGTGCAAGAATTACGCAAATCGATTTCAAAAATAACTCAATATCGTGGATGACTTACAGTGGTATTCAGGGCCTGGAAATGCTTGCTCTTGATTGGTTTTGCTTGCTGGGGATTCCAGGAAGCGATTGGGAGGGTTAGGAGGCTTTGAAATTTCCTGGAACAATGAAATCGTGTTTGCACTTTTTATGGTTTTTTCCAAGTTTTGTTCTTGATGATGCGCCTCTCTCTAGCCTTGTTTTAGGTCTGCATACGTTCTTTATGTACTGAGGAATGAATTAGGGTTGTCAATGTGATCACAATCTTCCTCCCTCATTGCTTTTGATTTGGATTTGATACACTTGAAAATCTTGCTAAAAATAGAACAAACTCAATCTTTTTGTGCACACTAAGCCTTTACACGAATTCAATCTCATGCTTAGCTGGATATAGGACCTGAAACATGTACCAAATCTTGAGTTTTCAATATTTTGGATTTTCTATGATTTGTTTTGATTTAAATTGATTAAATTCAAATCAAAATCAAAATAAATAATAAAAACAACATAATGACAAGTAGAAAAGTCTAGGGCTCGTGGACCATGTTGCCAACTCAAAACAAGTGCAAAAGATTGGGCCCATTTGGAAAAAATTGCAATTTGAGGCATAGTTGACTTTTGACAATTTTGCAAAAAGGGTCAACTTCACCAATGTATAACTTCCTCAATTTTGACTCTTTGAATGTGTTCTTGGACTTTTTAGAAAGCATGAGATGTCCTATAAGCAACCCGTTTTGTCTCATCTCAATTTGCTATTCCATACTCATGTATGAAGCTTTGACAAAAAAGGTGTTTTTGTTGACTTTTCAAAATGACCTATAATGTCCAAATTTAAAACTTTTTGTGAGTGCATATTTTGAAATTGGGAACTGAAGATGGATTGTAGGAAATTACATCCTATTCAAAATGATATTTGGATGGGTCATTTCTCATAAAGTATGAGAAAGTTATTCTTGGTCAAAGTTGAGTTGACTTTTCCTAGAAAACCCTAATTTAGCAACTTTTAGTTCTTGATGAATTATGAGCAATCCTTGATGAATCATGATCAACCCTTGATAAAATTATGAAATATACTTCAAAATGAGTATGTTTACCAAAAATATTGAAGTTTGATTGTAGGTAGGCCACAATTGACTTTTGCCCTAGCATAGTCGATTTTCAAGCCTTTGAGCAATTGATTGGGCAAACTTTCTCTGTAGGGCTTGAAACTTGACATGGATGATTTGGAGAACATATTAGGACATTGGTGAGAATTTGGGATCCCTTGGACTCAAGTATCTTGATGCCACATGAAACCCTAATTTGAGGTAGGCTGCCTTAGGAGAGAGCTTGTCTGGTCAACCCTTGGACTTCCTTGAGCAACTTGAGGATTTTTCTTGAAATGTTTTGAGAAATATGGGAGGGAAAATTTCGGGGTACAACAATACCTATTCAATCCAGACCATCGTCACTATTCTGTAACCACTCCTCCACCATCTGCCATTGTTGACTTCAAAGCTTGCAACTTGACTTGGCCAAGGAGTTCCAGCTACTTTCCGAGCAAGGCAAGGATCGCAATAGATTCAGGAAAGCTCAAGGAAGCTCAAGCATGCATCAAGCCTCCATCGTGAGTTCAAGCTCTACATTTTTCATGTTATAAATTTTTATTTTCATGGAAGTATGAGGAAGTTACAGGTGATCCGGCTAAGGCTTGAGGAAGAAGATGAAACAAGGCAAGGACGCGTTTTGTAATATGTTATTTTCGTTTCAGTAAAGACAATGGATGTATGGCCACCCCAATGGCAAAGCAGCGCGCTGGTGAGACCCATGTCCTGGGTTCGAACCTGCACGCTACTTTTTCATTTTCACATTTTTTTCCTTTTTCAATTTTTGTGACTTTTTTGCAGATTGGGCTTAACTTCCTGGGCCAGTGTTTTTGCTAGCATTACCCCAAATTTGCTTCATCACCCCCCCCCCCCCCCCTTACTAACTTTCATATTTTTATTTTTATTTTGTTTTATGTTTATATTTTGCATATTAAATATTTTCCTTAATATATAAAAATCCAAAAAAATATAAATTAATAGTATTACACTTTTATTTTATTTTATTTTTTTATTATTTCTCACATAAAAAATATAGTTTATTTTGATAGGATATAATTTACTTTCTTAATAAACTTATAAATATGATTAAATATATTTAGTTTAATTTATTTTTCATTTCATACTTATAAATACTTATTTTTGCATATATTTAATTTTAATATTTATATACAATATTTTATTATTCTATACAAGAAAAATGCACAAAATAATAATATAGAAACTTTATTTTCTTTTAAATAAAAATTAGGGTTAAACTCCTTTCAAAAATTAAATCTTTTTCCTTATATTTTTAGGGTTAGATTAAATATTCTTTTACATGAAAATAAGACATAAAAAAAAATCTCTTTACATGTACATTACATTGCATTACATTTTAAATATTGTTTTGTATTTATCTTAAATTCATACAAATTCGATTTGGTTGTAATAATGTATTTAGCTTTATATTTGTGCAAATCCCCATTCAAACTTGTATTCCCCCCTCCCATAAAAGTGTTGTAATAGCTTAGTATATTCACATTACGCAATTTATCGTTTTATATGCCATGATTAGTAATTAGGGTTTGTATGACAAGAACCAAACAAAGCAAAATAGAACACCCTAAATACAAGACAAAATCAAAGCATGAAAATGATACACTTTGCACACAAGCACCCTTAAGGTTTCTCCCACTTGGTTGTCTAAAACAAAAATGGCCATGTTACGCATTCGAAGTATCTTGGCAAAACAAAACAAATTTAATATCATAGTCCCTCGATGACGCTATTCAAAAGTTGCCTTACAAAATGATATTGGTCCCTCAAAAATGCTAAGATACTTTGCAAACATTGCTAATCATGGTTATACGATGACCCACGCCTGTCCCGTTTACATCCAGAGATAGGGTTGCTTACCAAATCAATGGTAAGCCAACAATGTCAAAGGAATAGAAAATACATAAGAAAGACATTTTGAGTAGGTAGATAGCTTCTAGTTACTTGCTCCATTTCAAACAACAATCCTTGCTATTTTAAAAAACAAACACACACATTTCAAAACATCTTATGATCATTGAAAACATTTTTCAAAAGACAAACATCTTTGTATACATTCTTACGAACGAGAATCATTACAAAGATTGCCTAAACGAATGGCCTCTTTTATAAAATACTTTCAAAACCACACCAAACACCATTTCAAACAAACCAAAGCAAGTGATCTAAACAAGTAACTAAGAGCCCATGGAAAACCATGGATGAAAAGGGTGCTAGCACCTTCCCTTTTCATAATCTACCCCCTGAACCCAAGAAAACATCTCAAAGGTCTTTCCTGTGCTTTTTCACCTTTCCTTTTGGATAAAAGAAAAGTCGATGGTGACTCTTGCTAACCGCAACATTTGCGACAAAACCCAAAACCTCAAGTCAGTTCTCCCACCGTATCATAATGTCAAATAAAATGTCTAAACATCATAGAAAGAAAGGACATCATGGCAAACATCAGGGCAAGAGTAAGTTCAAACACACCAAGGAGAATCCTCAGCCCTAGAGATGTCATCATTGTGGAAGGCTTGGTCATACAAGGCCCTTCAGTTTCATGTTGTATGGGTATCCTAAAACTACTACTCCTCTCAAGAATGATAAGATTCAAAAAAATAGCAAAAAGAAGAAACAGTGGATTCCCAAGTCTAATGTTGCTAGTTTCATTGCTCACACCTCCCTCAGAGTATCAACCAAAGATGGCTGGTATTTTGACAGTGGTTGTTCTAGACACATGACAGGTGTTAAGAATCTGTTGGTGGATGTCAAATCTCATTCCACCAGTTATGTGACTGTTGTACCCCAAACTTTTCACTCTCTTTTCTGAATAAATTTCTCACAAAGATCTTCAAAAGCTCAAGCTTGCACATGTATTGACTAGGTCAAGCCAACTCACAACACTGATACATCAAATTAGGGTTTAAGTTTTCATAAGAACTATTGGACTTTTAATGCCTTAAAAGACTTTAATTGATCATTATAAACCTCCAAGAATGCTCATGACAAGTTTCAAGCCTTGGATCGCCAAAATTACTCAATCAATTAATCAGATAACCTAAAATCAGTTGTATTGATGAAAAATTCAACTATACACTGAAAAGTCAAACTTTGACTTTTTGATCAAAGTCATGTTTCAAAAATAATATTTCATCAAGACATGTAAAAATATGAAGATTGTTCATCAAGAAATCAAAAAGTCAAAGTCATCTTTGAAAAGTTAAAATTCTAAGACTTAAAATTTTTTCTAAGTGTTGGAAAGTTAACTTTTTTTCATAACTTCATCTCAATTTTTCACCAAGATGCAAGATGACTCAAAGAAAACTTTCAACATGAAAGTTGTATATCTTGATGAGATCTACAACTTTTCTTTGTTGATCAAATCCTACAAGTGCTTGGATTGTGAGTTATAAATTTATAAAGTCGTGACATTTTCATCTAACACTTAGAGAAATTTTCAACAGATTTTGGTCAGGATTTTATCCCAACTTCTTGGCATTTTTTCACATAGTTACAGATGATTTTTTCAAAATGGCCAACATGAAAATTATAGAGGATGTTTCAAGCTTTCCAAAACATCCAAGAGCATGAATTTATCATACTTGAGCTAGGAGATTCAAGGGCATGAAGTTGGGCATCCATTCTTGAATTGCAAGTCATTTTAGTGAAGAACACATAACAAAACCCTTATGCTATGCTGCATAATCTTGTGTTGCAGGCCTTGTTACTTGACAATCTCACCATAATTTAATGCTTACACCCACTCTTGAGCTATTACCCAAGTGTTTAAGCCATTGTCTAAAAGATCTTTCCATTTATGGCATAAAGGCATCATTGCTATTCTTAAAAAGCAAGCTTTTTGTACAAAGTTTGTCTTGAGCCCATACTTTGTTTGTTTTTGATTTTACTCCACCATAACTCATGGAAATCAGCCCCTCTAAACCAGCAACTTTGGTACTTCATTTTGGGACCATGACATAACTTGGTATTTGCAATCCAACCTAGCCATAACTCCATAGTATGTAAACTAAATCAACTTGTTCACAAACCTCTTGCCTATAAATAGAAGAAGCGTTTGCAAGAGAAAGAGGTCAGAAAAAATATAGAGAAAATCCCGAAGTTTTGTTGTAAACTAGCCATCTATATCCCTAACTCTCAAAAAAGCCATAATTGTCCAAAAAGCTTCCACTCTTGAGTTTTAAAGTCCAAATCTTTGGAACTCTCACACCTTACAAGCTATGTCCAAACAAACTATCCAAACACTCCACATATATCATATATATAGCAACTCCAACTCAAGCACAACTTCTGTAACATCTCTATTTCTCCAAGCTCAAGAATACTCAAGGCAGCAACTCAAGCTCAAAACACAAATTTCGGCTTCAAGGTAAGTCTCCTTGACTTTAAACCCTTGATTTCAAGCATCATTAGTTGATTCATCTTTGAAGATAAAATGTAATAACCATTCCCTTTGAAGTTAACCTTTGTTTGTCTTGTATTCTTGTCATTTATGTGTTGAGAACTAACCCCTGCGTGCAGAAAACCAATGATAGAGTGAACAAATTATAGTATGATTCAACACATACCTACATGAGTCAACACATCTTAGTAGAAAAACAGGTTATTAGTTGACACAAAGCCTTATGTGTTGACACATACTGCTATACAGGCCCAAAACAGAAGGAAAAAGGGTGTATTAGTCGACACAAAGCATGTGTGAGTCGACACATGCAGGGTATGAGTCAACACATACCATTATGCATCGAATCATAATGAGTTGATTTGGAAATACAGGGGCAAGGGAAGGTTATATGTCGATGCAAAAGAGCATGTGTCGACACATAATGTTCAAAAATGCAATTTTCCTTCCTTTTCCTCTGTTGTTACATATTTATACATTTTCTTCATTGCTATTCAATATGGTTGTAATATTTAAGCTTTTATTTCATCCTGATTCATAATTTGTATCCCCATCCACCTATTGATGTAATAATGTAAAATTTTAATTTTTGCAAATTTATCATTTTCATATAATTGTTAGTAATTAGGGTGTGTATGGCAAGATAAAATCGATGCTTAGAAAAACCTTAATCTCAAGACAAAAATGCATGCAATCAAACATACTTTTCACACTTGCACCTCTAGGGTTAATTCCACTTGTTGCCTTAAAAATGGTCATGTTATGCATGTGAGACATCTTAGTAAAAACAAACAAAATATAAGATCAAAGTCCCTCGATGACGCTACGAATGTTACCTTACAAATGATCTTAGTACCTTAAGAAAAATGCTAAGATATCTCACTACATTGCTATCTATGATTATACGATGACCCACGCCTGTCCCTTTACATCCAAAGATAAGGCTTCTTACCAATCAATGGTAAGATAGAAATGTCAAAGGAAGAGAGAAATGAACAAAATACTTTTGAGTAGGTAGAACGTTCTTAGTTGCTTGCTCACAATCCATCTTCGAAAATAAACATTTTTTCAAAATACACCAAACACTTTCAAAACATGAAATATTTTCAAAAAGTCCAAAACTTTGTATGCATTCTTATAGAGACGAGAATCATTACAAAGTTTGCCTAAACGAATGCACTTTTCAAAAATACTTTCAAAACCCACCACAAACACATTTTAAACAAAGCAATTTCAAAAGCGATCTAGCAAGAAACCCATAGCCCATAGATAACTACGGATGAAAAGGGTGCTAACACCTTCCCATTTCATAACTTACCCCCCGAACTCAAGAAAATATCTCAAAGGTATTTCCTGTTATTTTCACCCTTTCCTTATTGGATAAAAGAAAAGTCAGTGGCGACTCTTGATATCTGCAACAATGGCGATAAAAACGCAAAACACCCAAGTCAGTTCTCCAACCGTATTACAGAACTGGCGACTTTGTTGGGGAATGCTTAAAAGTGAGGTTACCTTAGAGCTAGATCACACTTAATTGTTTTCATTATTTGATTTGTTTTCTTTACATTTATGGATCCTTGTTTGGGTTTGTATTGATCCTCTACCCGGATATGGGAACATCATTAGGTAAGTAGAAATAAATCTTGGAGACTGTGCAGGGTATACCGACATGGTTGAAGTGATGGCTATGTTAGTGTGACACATTTGTTGGTACTGGTAGCCCTTGAGTCTAGTCAAGGAGAATACGAGGCCGTTGTGTGGTGTCATGAAGCACTAACGGACCTTAGAACCTTTAATTTAACAACTTGGCCATTAGGAAGTAGTGAGATAGTCAGGTTTGGTGCAGTCCGAAGTTGGTTGATACTCAATACTACACTTATTGAGATCAAACTTTCGGGATATTTTTGTCACCAATAAAGAGGCTTATGCTGAAACAATGCCCGATGAAGAAAGATCAGTGATATTGAGATTCCCTAGAACCGGATTACTTTCTAGGACAGGTTTAACCAACTAAACTTCAAGAGGGTACTTACCTATGAACCTCATGCAAGCCTAAACCTAAGGACTTGTTTGCTTTGTGTGTATATGTTTGTTTGTACATAACATCATGACATCATACCATGGAATTTTGCACTAACCATTTCAAGGAACTAGATATTTATCTTTGTCTTATTTTGTAGGACATGGCTCCCCCTCGCAGGAATACTGTCCAAATCAACCTCGTCAAAATGCCTCCTGATAACACTGAATCGCACTGCATATTAGACTCGATTCGCACATGTTTATTAGGTTTTTATTTTTATTTTCTTGTGTTATGTTTTCATTTTGTTTTGTTTTCAGTTTTCTTGTCTTTCCTAAGCCTTGCTTGAAGAAATGAAGAAAAGCGAGCTAAAAATCAAGATTTTGGAGTTTTTTCACTTGTGGATTCCACCATGGCGCCCGCCATAGGGTCAGTCATGAGGTGGCCAACTTCAGCCAACTGCCAACTGCCACGTTCTCCACTACTTCTTCATTTTTGTAGCATGGCGGGCGCCACACCCCCGTGGCGGGCGCCACCTTTGCAATTTCCATTCCCGCTCAAAAGAAGTTGGAGGGCATTCTTGTAATTTCCAAAATCCTCCTTGGCCTATAAATAGATTTGATTTCAGTTCTTCTTCATCATCCAAGCTTAGTTACACTGGCTTAAGCCATATATTGTCCAATTGTAAGCGGTAATTTCTTCACATCGAAGAGTTATCGCACGATTCATTGAGTCTGTAATCAAGTTTGGAGCATTTTACAATCTTGCCGCCATTTTAATTCAAGTTTCCTTTATTTCAGTAAAATTTACCTTCCAGCCAAGTTGCTTTAAAGCCCTCCGTTTGGAGCAGGTTTCTATTTAAGTTTCCGCATTTATCGCACTTATTTTTTCGCACTTGCTTTACTTTGTTTATTTTCTCGCATCGAAAGTCGTTCAACCATTGATAAACTTGGTTAGTCTTAATTTCTCAAAGAGAGAGAAAGCGTTTTGTTCAATTAAGTAAGAACCTTTAACTTTTTAGAAGAAATGATTTCAAAACCTTTTTTGGACGCATTTATAAGTTTAAAAATCTAATCATCTCTTGGTTAGAAGTTCTGAGTCAAAATCACTTTTCAACTTAGTCAAGTAACTATATTTCTTAAAAATAGGTTTATTACTTTAACGTAATACACACCTTTTATCCTTGACAATAAAAAGGCATTATTTAAAGAATAAACTCGGGTCTGAATATGCAAAAGCGACAGTTCCTGTTAAATTAGTTCTTTTCAAAGTATGAAATATTTCCCCATAAGTAGTTCTATTAGAAGCATTTTAGAGTATTATATGACTATTGTGATTTGCATTTGAACCTGTTGCTTTTATCTGAATTAACATCTTTTACTTTATTTACTCTGCCTGCTATAAAACCCTAATTTGATCTGCCTTAGATAAACATAGTGACAATAGAATTTGATAGATTGATGTTTTGGTCTCTGTGGGATCGAAAATCTTTTATATTACTCTGACGTAATTCGTATACTTGCGAATACCATGCATCAAGTTTTTGGCACCATCGTAGGGGACCAATTACGTCAAATTTCATACCCTGTTGTTACACCGTCTAGACTAAGGCTTAACTAGTCGGTCAATGCAAAAAACTCACAGTACCGGGAGTTTATTAAACCCTTTAGCAGAACCTGAACGTTACGCTCACACTCGCCTCTTACTCCAAAGAGTTAGGAAAACTATGGCCGAAAATCGTGACCAAAGACCCCTTAAGGAGTTCGCCCAACCATCCAACTAGGAACCTAGTTCTAGTATACTAAACCCTGCTATTCCTGCCAACAATTTCGAACTAAAACCCTCTCTATTATAACTAGTACAACAAAACCAATTTATGGGTCTTGCTACAGAGAACCCAAATCAACATTTTAAAATCTTCATTCAACTAGTTGATACCTTTAAAACCAATACTGCTACATCCGAGGTGATTCGTTTAAGACTATTTCCTTTCTCCCTCAGAGATAAAGCCTGATGTTGGTTAGATTCCCTTCTAGCCAATTCAATAACAACTTGGGAAGACCTTAGGAGAGTGTTCCTTGCCAGATATTTTCCCCCTAGTAAGACAACCGTTCTTAGAAATCAAATAACCAGATTTACTCAAGTCCAAGGAGAATCATTGTTTAAGGCCTGGGAAAGGTATAAGGAATTATTAAGAGTTTCCCCCCACCATGTCCTAGAACAATGGCTGACCATGCATACCTTCTATAATGGACTCCAATATAACACTAAGATGACCATCGACGCTGTCGTCGATGGTGCTCTGATGAACAAACCTTACCCTGAAGCTTGCGCTCTCATTGAAGATATGGCTCAAAACCATTACCAATGGGGAATAGAGCGAGCAATAGTGGAGAAGAAGGAGCCCCAAGGAGGAATACATGAGATAATATCTATGGGCATGATGCAAGCCAAAATGGATGCTTTAGCCCTAAAAGTCTAGCACATGTCTAATACCCCAGCCACTGTAGCAGCAGTCACCCAAGAATGTGAGATATGTGGAACCCAAGGTCACCAATCAGCAGAATGCAACCTGTTGAATGAAACATCCATCGAACAAATCAACTACACCCAAGGAAACCCCTTTTAGAACACTTATAACCCTGGATGGAGGAATCACCCAAACTTCTCCTATAAGAACAATAACCCTATCCAAAACTCTGCACCCCTAAGACCACCAGGTTTTCAAGCTCCAAGACCAAACCCACCTATGCAAGTTGTACCCCCAAAACCAAACCTCGAGAAAATCATAAACAATTTTATCTCGTCCCAAACTCAATAAAATAAAGAATTCATGAACCAGAACATTCATGTAAATGAATTGATCACACAATTAGGAACTAAGGTTGACCAGATAGTAACTCATAACAAGATGCTTGAAACCCAAATCTCGCAAGTATCCCAGACACAAGCTACACAGGCTACGCCTGCAGGACAATTTCCTAGACAACCTCAACCAAACCCTAGAGGTCAAGCCAATGCAATTACCTTACAAAGTGGGACTGCCTACGTTGAACCTTTTAACCCAACCTTGAGTGAACATAAAATCCATAAGGAAAGTGGAGTAGAAAAACTAGTGGAACCCGAAAAGAATAAATACCAAGATAAGGAAGAGACTAGAGACAAATATTATGTACCACCTCTGCCATACAAACCTCTGATATTGTATCCGCAAAGACTAAAGCAAACGAAAATCAACAACCAGTATAAAAAATTCTTAAAGATAATAGAGAAACTTAATGTAGAGATTCCTTTTACCGAAGCCACCACCCAAATACCATCATATACAAAATTCCTTAAAGACATCTTGACCAACAAACAAAGACCTGACGATCCCAAACCCTTAGAATGCAATTCTATTTCTGAAAACAGATTTACCAAGAAAGAGAAAGACTTTGTAAACTTTTCCATACCTTGTATAATAGGGGACCATGTGATGGATAAGGCGTTTCTGGATTTAGGAGCTAGCGTTATCCTAATGCCTCTGGAAGTTTGTGAAAGATTGAACTTAGGAGAATTGCAACCTACCAAGATGTCTCTTCAATTAGCCGATAGATCTGTCAAATATACAATTGGTATATTAGAAGACATCGCAGTTAGAATCAGACAATTATATATCCCTACCGACTTTGTTGTCATAGACATCAAAGAAGATGACAATATCCCAATCCTCCAAGGAAGACCCTTCTTATCTACAGCCGGAGCCATAATAGATGTCAAGAGAGGAAAACTGGCCTTCGAAGTGGGAAATGAAAAGATAGAGTTTATTCTTTCAAAGTTCCTTATGGAACCAGTAATAGGAGACACATGTTATGCCATATACATTATTGATGAGTGCATAAGAGAATTAAACGAGTAAGGACCTATGGAATCAATCAAACTACCTTCGACCACCATATGGGAAGACAATGGATTCGAGAAGATGGAATCCCCATCGGAAACATCCTAAATGAAGTTCGAAGATACACATACTCTTCATCTCCAGCAGCATTTCGAGATTTAACTTCCCAAAACTGTAACAGCATTTGTCAAGGATTTATTTTCCTAGACAAAGATACTTCAATAAGCATATCGCATTCATACATCATATCACATACGTGACAAATGCATATAGCATAATCTCATTTATTTTGAGAACATCATCACGCCGTGCATACTTATGCATGCAACTAACCCTCTTCCTTGCAAGAAAGATTAATCATCAATCAAATACCACTTCTGGTTAGATTTATTTCTTCCGGTTAAAGACAGGCAAACAACAGACCTCTTCTGGTTAGGATTATTTCCCCAATGAAGTCACCAAACAACATACCTCTTCTGTCACTATGGATGGCATCTGTAAGCCCATCTCCGACAACTCTTCATCATTTTTCCAAATGGCAACTCTAATCCCATTCTTGATGCAATCAACACATCATCGAGTGCAAATTTCTGGGCACTCTAGTGTTCAATCATCTTTCACCTTCAAGTCGCAAATGGCGGATCCGTCAATCTAACTCTTCAAGTTTAAAAAGATTGAACAGGGGAAGATGATGTACCCCAAAATTTTCCCTCTCTTTTCTCAATACATTTCTCACAAAGATCTTCAAAAGCTCAAGCTTGCACAAGTATTGACTAGGTCAAGCCAGCTCGCAACACTAATACATCAAATAAGGGTTTAAATTTTCATAAGGACAATTAGACTTTTAATGTCTCAAAAGACTTTCATGTATCATTATTGACCTCCAAGAATTCTCATGACAAGTTTCAAGCCTTGGATCGCCAAAATTACTCAGTCAATTGATCAGATGACCTAAAATCAACTGTATTTATGAAAAAGTCAATTGTATACTGAAAAGTTAAACTTTGACTTTTTGATCAAAGTCAAGTTTCAAAAATCATATTTCATCAAGACATGTCAAAATATGAAGCTTTTTCATCAAGAAATCAAAAAGTTAAAGTCATCTTTGAAAAGTCAAAATTCTAAGACTTAGAAATTTTTCTAAGTGTTGGAAAGTTAACTTTTTTTCATAACTTCATCTCGATTTTTCACCAAGATGCAAGATGATTCAAAGAAAACTTTAAACATGAAAGTTGTAGATATTCATGAGGTCTACAACTTTTCTTTTCTGATCAAATCCTATAAGTGCTTGGATTGTGAGTTATAAATTTATAAAGTCATGACATTTTCATCTAACACTTAGAGAAATTTTCAACATATTTTGATCAGGATTTTATCCCAACTTCTTGGCATTTTTTCACATAGTTATAGATGAATTTGTCAAAATGGCCAAAATGAAATTTATGGAGCATGTTTCAAGCTTTCCAAAACATCCAAGAGCATGAATTTATCATACTTGAGCTAGGAGATTCAAGGGCATGAAGTTGGCCATCCATTCTTGAATTGCAAGTCATTTTAGTGAAGAACACATAATAAAAGCCTTATGCTATGCTGCATAATCTTGTGTTGCATGCCTTCTTACTTTCCAATCTCACTATAATTTAATTCTTACACCCACTCTTGAGCTATTACCCAAGTGTTTTAGTCATTGTCCAAAAGATCTTTCCATTTATGGCATAAAGGCACCATTGCTATTCTTGAAAAGCAAGCTTTTTGTACAAAGTTTGTCTTGAGCCCATACTTTGTTTGTTTCTTGTTTTTACCCTACCATAAGTCATGGAAATCATCCCCTCTAAACCATCAACTTTGGTACTTCATTTTGGGACCATGACATAACTTGGTATTTGCAATCCAACCTAGCCATAGCTTCATAGTTTGTAAACCAAATCAGCTTGTTCACAAACCTCTTGCCTATAAATAGAAGAAGCATTTGCAAGAGAAAGAGGTCAGAAAAAATAGAGAGAAAATCCAGAAGTTTTATTGTAAACTAGCCATCAAAATCCCATACTCATAAAAAAGCCATAACTGTCCAAAAAGCTTCCACTCTTACGTTTTAAAGTCCAAATCTTTGGAGCTCTCACACCTTACAAGCTTTGTCCAAACAAACTATCCAAAAACTCCATATACATCATATAGATAGCAACTCCAACTCAAGCACAACTTCTGTAACATCTCTATTTCTCCAAGCTCAAGAATACTCAAGGCAGCAACTCAAGCTTAAAACACAAATTCCAGCTTCAAGGTAAGTCTCCTTGACTTTAAACCCTTCATTTCAAGAATCATTAGTTGATTTATCTTTGAAGATAAAATGTAATAACCATTCCCTTCGAAGCTAACCTTTGTTTGTCTTTTATTCTTATCATTTGTGTGTTGAGAACTAAGCCCTGCGTGTAGAAAAACAATGATAGAGTGAAAAAATTACAGTATAAGTCGACACATACCTACATGAGTTGACACATCTTAGTGGAAAAACAGGTTATGAGTCGACACAAAGCCTTATGTGTCGACACATACTTCTATACAGGCCCAAAACAGAAGGAAAAAATGGTGTATGAGTCGACACAAAGAATGTGTGAGTCGACACATTCGGGTTGTGAGTCGACACATACCATTATGCATCGAATCATACTGAGTTGATTTGGTAATACAGGGGCAAGGGAAGGTTATGTGTCGATGCAAAAGAGCATGTGTCGATACATAATGTTCAAAAATGCAGTTTTCCTTCCTTTTCCTCTATTTTTACATATTTTATATATTCTGTTCATTGCTATTCAATATGGTTATAATATTTAAGCTCCTATTTTATCCCCATTCATAAATCGTATCCCCATCCCCCTATTGATGTAATAGCGTAGGATTTTAATTTCCGCAAATTTATCGTTTTCATATAATTGTTAGTAATTAGGGTGTGTATGGTAAGATAAAATCGATGCTTAGAAAAACCCTAATCTCAAGTCAAAAATGCATGCAATCAAACAGACTTTTCACACTTGCACCTCTAAGGTTAATTCCACTTGTTGCCTTAAAATGGTCATGTTATGCACGTGAGACATCTTAGCAAAAACAAATAAAATACAAGATCAAAGTCCCTCGATGACGCTACGAATGTTGCCTCACAAATGATCTTAGTCCCTTAAGAAAAATGCTAAGATATCTCACAACATTGTTATCTATTATTATACAATGACCCATGTCCGTCCCTTTACATCCAAAGATAAGGCTTCTTACCAATCAATGGTAAGATAACAATGTCAAAGGAAGAGAGAAATGAACAAAAGACTTTTGAGTAGGTAGAACGTTCTTAGTTGCTTGCTCACAATCCATCTTCAAAAACAAACATTTTTCGAAAGAAACCAAACACTTTCAAAACATGAAATATTTTCAAAAAGTCCATCACTTTGTATGCATTCTTATAGAGACGAGAATCATTACAAAGTTTGCCTAAACGAAGGCGCTTTTCAAAAATACTTTCAAAACCCACCACAAACACATTTCAAACAAGGCAATTTCAAAAGCAATCTAGCAAGCAACTAAGAGCTCGTAGATAAATACGGATGAAAAGGGTTCTAACACCTTCCCCTTTCATATCTTACCCCCCGAACTCAAGAAAATGTCTCAAAGGTCTTTCCTGTTCTTTTCACTCTTTCCTTATTGGATAAAAGAAAAGTCGATGGCGACTCTTGCAATCCGCAACAATTGCGATAAAAACGCAAAACACTAAAGTTAGTTCTCCCACCGTATTACAGTGACTTTTGGTGATGGAGCAAAAGGTGAAATTAAAGGTGTTGGCAAGATTGAATGTTCAGGAGTCTCTAAGCTTGATGATGTGTTACTTGTTAAAGGGTTAACAGCTAACCTGATAAGTATAAGCCAATTATGTGATCAAGGATTCAAAGTTAACTTCACCAAGGAAGAATGTCTTGTCTGCAATGAAAAGAATGGAGTTATTATGAAAGGAACAGATCTAAAGACAATTGTTATTTATGGGTTCCTCAAGAGTTGAACTTTTCCTCAACATGTGTTTTAGCCAAAGAAAATGAAGTTAAACTATGGCATTAAAAATTGGGACACTTGCATCTGAAAGATATGAAAAGAATTATATTTGAAGAAGCAGTGAGAGGGATTCTTAAAATCAAGATAGAAGAATGTAGAATATGTGGTGAGTGCCAGATTGGATAGCAAACTAAGATGTCACATCAGAAGATCCAACATCTCTCTACATCAAAAGTTTTGTAACTTCTTCACATGGACTTGATGGGACCTATACAGGTTGAAAGTCTTGGTGGTAAGAAGTATGCCTATGTTGTTGTAGATGATTTTTCTAGATACACGTGGATACGATTTATTAAAGAAAAATAAGAAACATTTGAAGTGTTTAAAGATCTCTGTCAAAAACTTCAAAGGGAAAAAGGAAAGTCATGTCATAAGAATCAGAAGTGATCATGGAAAGTAATTTGAGAACAATAAATTTGCTGATTTTTTCTCCTCTAAATGAATCAGAATTCTATTCTCCCATTACTCCTCAACAAAAAGGGATTATGGAACGCAAGAACAGAACCCTTCAAGAATCTCCCAGAGCCATGATTCAGGCTAAGAAGTTACCCTACTATTTTTGGGCTGAAGCTATGAATACTACATGCTATATCCATAACAGATACACTCTAAGGAAGGGTACTTCATCCACCTTGTATGAAATATGGAAGGGAAGAAGACCAACTGTTAAATACTTTCATGTTTTTGGAAGTAAATGTTACATCTTAGTTGATCGTGAACAAAGGAGGAATATGGATCCCAAGGGTGATGAAGGAATATTCCTAGGTTACTTTATAAATAGCAGAGCTTACAGAGTTTTTAACTCCAGAACCAAAGTTATGATGGCGTCAATAAATGTTTTTATTAATGATAGAGGATGGAGTGCTGAAGAAGATGTCTCAGAAGATGTTGAAACATCTTTGTTTGATATTCCAACAGAATCAAATGACAGAAGTATTGATTCTAATCCACCTCTAGAAGATCCTGAGCCTAGTCATCTCAATAAAGGACCTTCAATTAGAACCCAGAGAGATCATCCTAAGGAGCTTATCATAGGAGATCTAAATAAAGGAGTTACTACCAGATCAAGAGATGGGATATCAACCTCTTGCTTTGTGTCAAAGATTAAGCCTAAGAATGTCAAAGTGGCCCAAAACGATGAGTTCTAGATTAATGCTATGCAGGAAGAGCTAGAACAATTCAGTAGAAATGAATTTTGGGATCTTGTTCCAAGACCTGAAGAGACAAATGTGATTGGAAAAAAATGGGTGTACAAGAATAAATCTGATGAAACAAGGGTGGTCACTAGAAACAAGGCAAGGTTAGTTGCACAAGGATACACTCAAATTGAAGGAGTTAACTTTGATGAAACATTTTCTCCTGTGTCCAGACTTGAATCAATCAGACTTCTCTTGGGAGTTACATGCATACTAAAATTTAAATTGATTCAAATGGATGTAAAAAGTGTCTTCTTAAATGGATATCTGAATGAAGAAGTTTATGTGGAACAACCAAAGGGATTTGTTGATCCAAGTTTTCCTAAACATGTCTACAAACTGAAGAAACTTTGTATGGATTAAAGCAAGCTCCAAGAGCTTGGTATGAGAGACTGACAAAATTTCTTGTTGAGAATGGATACAGGAAAGGTTGCATAGACAAAACTCTTTTTATCAAGGACGAAGAAGGGAATATCATGATTGCACAAATTTAGGTTGACGATATTTTGTTTGGTGGGATGTCAAATGAGATGGTTCAACATTTTGTCAAGCAAATGCAGTCAGAATTTGAGATGAGTCTTGTTGGTGAATTAACATATTTTCTTGGTCTGCAAGTTAAACAAATGGAAGATTCCATATTTTTATCTCAGAACAAGTATGCCAACAATATAGTAAAGAAATTTGGGATGGAAAAGGCCATCCATAAAAGAACTCCTGCTCCCACACATCTGAAGTTGTCTAAAGATGAAAAAGGAGTAAGTGTGGATCAAAGTCTCTACAGAAGTATGATAGGCAGTCTTCTATATCTCACAGCTGGCAGACCTGACATTGCCTTTGTTGTAGGGGTGTGTGCAAGATATCAGGTTGATCCTAAAGTTATCTAGGCCAACTGTGTGAAGAGGATTCTTAAATATGTGAATGGGACAAGTAATTATGGTATGCTATACTCTCATGGATCTAATTCTGCCTTAACTGGTTATTGTGATGTTGATTGGGCAGGAAGTGTTGATGATAGAAAAAGTACATCAGGAGGATGCTTCTTTTTGGGAAATAATCTCATATCTTGGTTCAGTAAGAAGCAAAATTGTGTGTCTCTGTCCACTGTAGAGGCTGAGTATATTGCTGCAGGAAGCATTTTTTCTTTATTGGTTTGGATGAAATAAATGTTAATAGAATACAATGTCAAACAAGATGTCATGACATTATTCTGTGACAATCTAAGTGCCATAAACATATCAAAGAATACCATTCAACTCAGCAGGACCAAACATATTGATATTCGTCATCACTTCATAAGAGAGCTTGTTGAAGAAAAGATTGTTGTCTTAAAACATGTAGCCACTGAATTGCAATTGGATGACATTTTCACTAAGGCTTTGGATTCTAATGAGTTTGAGAACTTAAGAGGAAAATTAGGGATTTTCCTATATGAAGGTTTGTAACAATTAAAGGCGTGTGGGAATATCATTAAAGTGGTATTATATTATTTATGTTTCCAACAAATAAAATTTTGAAAGCAATCATTACAGGACTGCCTCAAAGTGTTTCCCACACGCTACAAAATAACATCCTTCTACTTTCACAAACTTTTCATTCTTCTCCATAGAAAAGAACCCTAGTCATTCTTCATCCTTTTGCTCAAAAATCTTCAAAGATGTCTTAACATCATACATCGTCTTCCTCAAAATCTGCCAATGAGAATCTCTCCCTTGACAGAGTACTTGATGCTACTCCTCTAACAACCATCCCACCTCTTGATAAGAAGGTTAAGAAACCTAGATCATCACCTGCTAAGAAATCCAAATATGATAAAGGTAACTCTTCTACTGCTACTGACAATAGGGCAAAAGAAGGCTAGTTAACATACTGTTAAATGAAGGCTTTAATTTTCCTGGGATTTCTAACCCTTTTTCTCGTATGCCTCCTCCTACTGACAAAAGAAATGATCCTAAAAGTGCTGCTGCTGGATCATCCACCTTCAAGAAAGATGTTGCTGAAAGCAAACTTGAGAAGATTGCTACCTCTATTCTAAAAGAAGTGGAAGAAGAAAATGTTGAACAAGATTCTGAGGAAAATGTTGAATAAGATGCCACTACCTCCAAGGATGCAGAAGGTCAAAATGATGAGAATATAGTCAATGTAGAAGAGTTATCTGACAATGAGCTCATTACTAATGTTGTGCCTGGTATTGCAAGAAGACTCAAATCCAGGAAAGTGAGGGATGCTAGTGTCACACCCCCTACCAAGACAATCAAAAATAAAATCATGTATGGATCCCCAAAAGCAGGAAGTAAAGTGGTCCCTCCCTCTAGCAAAAGAAAATCTAGACCTGTTAGCTCCACATATGATGACGATAAGGATGCTGTAAAAAGATCCAAGAGTAAGAAGAAAGCTGAAGAGACTGACTCTGAGTATGATTTCGAGCAAGATGTCCAAGACATCTCTCCTATCAAAAAGTCTGCAAGTAAGAAACTCTCTGTTAGGATTCCTGATGCCCCACTTGACAATATCTCCTTCCATTCTATTGGGAATGCTGAAAAGTGGAAGTATGTGTATCAAAGAAGGATTGCCTTGGAGAGAGAACTGGGAGATGGTGCTTTGGAATGTAAAGAAATCATGGAGCTGATCTTATGCTGGAATGATGAAAAAAGTTACCAGGTTTGCCAATTCCTATGAAACTCTTGTTAAGGAGTTTGTTGTTAATTTTCCTGTTGACTGTGTCTACCATAAAGGTAAGGAGTATAGAAAAGTTTTTGCTTTAGGAAAGTGTGTAGAATTTTCTCCTTCCATCATAAATATATTTCTAGATAGGTCTGAAGATGTATGTTGTGAGCTGGAAGTAACAAATAATCAAGTGTGTAGAGCCATCACTGCTAATCAAGTAAGTGAATGGCCCATGAAAAATAAACTTCCTGTCAGCATGCTAAGTGTGAAATATGTTATTTTACATACGATTGGAGCTGCAAATTGGGTTCCCACTAATCACACTTCAACCATATCCATTGGATTAGGAATGTTTATTTATGCTGTTGGAAACCAGAAACTTTTTGATTATGGTACTTACATCTTTGATTAGACTATTAAGCATGCAGGAAATTGTGCCATTAAGATGCCAATTGCTTTTCCTTCCCTTATCTGTGGGATTATTCTTAATCAGCATCCTGGAATTCTAAGTGGAAATGATGTAGTGTGCAAGAGGGAGTCTGCTTTGACCCTTCATTTTAAGCTTTTTTCAGAAAAACATGTCCCAGATATTGTTTTGACATCTGCACCTGCTGAAAAGACATCCACCAAGGATGACATGATCCAAGAATTAAGAGAAGCCTACAAGGAATTGGATGATGTGATCAGAGTTAGCTCAGCAAGGAAGCTAACTTTTAAAAAGATGATCAAGGACCTGCAAAAGGACAACAACCTTGATGATACAGTGAACTCTGAAGGTGAAGACTCTAGTGAGGAAGGAAGTTCTGGCTCAGCCAAGTCAACTGGTCCTGACGATAATTAGACTAATTGAGGTCTCTTTATTTGATCCTTTTGTTTCTTTTTATCACTTGCATGTGCTTGACATTTGATGGTCTGTACCTAAATTAATGATACACTCTTGAATAAATCCTTTTATTTGGCATATTATGACTAAAAAGGGGGAGAGAAAGTGACTGACTGACCACTGACCATTGTCTGGCATCTGATTAAGGGGGAGCTTAAAACTTGAGGGGGAGCCTCATGTTTCAGAAGATGTTTTGACATCTTCCGTGCTAACAACTAACTGCTAACTGAGTTTGTGCTTTGCTTGCTTTGCTTATGTTGCTATTCTGATATTGCTTTGATAATATATTGCTCTGATAATATGCTCTGATAATGTTTTATCCAAAATTTGCCAAAGGGGGGAGTTTGTAAGTGTTTGTTGGCATCAATTTTGGTAAAACAATGTGTTGTTAATGTTTTGCTAAATGTATTGAAATTTGTAGCAAACTGTTTTTAATGATGTCAAAGCATATGTCTGGACATCTGCCTCCTGAACTGAACTCATCCAACATCAGTTTATGTTTTTCTATTTGTTGATTTCCTGTGCACCATAATTTTGGATGTGTGACTCACAGGCTGCGAAAAATATGGAGGAATATTTTTCAAATTTCATGGATTTTATCTTGGCCTGTTTTTATGGAAATATTCAAAAGAATTGAATTTTTGGTTTTAAGCCCAATCCCACAGCTACGCATATATAAGGACTTGCTTCCTTATTCAAACTACTGCAACTTTTGAAGAATAATACTTTCTTTCTATCTTAGAAGTCTAAGTCTTTTAATTGTCAAACACTCTAGTATTGATTTAATACTTTTGTTATTATTTGGGTTGTTAATTGTGTCTCATTCATAAGCTATTAAGCATGGAATGATTGAACTTTTTAAACTTATTATTTATGTTGTTTCTTCACTGTAAGTGATTGAAGGGATTTGAGGAGGGCCTCATACCTAGGTGAGTCTTAGGTAGAAGTATAGCACAGGTAGTGATTAAGTGATTAGATCGTAAACTGGTTGTTTACTGAGGGTCTATGAATTGATACTATTTAGTTGACTTGTCCCTGGCTTGGTAGCCCCCAGAGTAGGTGTTGTTTTACACTGAACTGGGTGAACAATCTCTTGTGTTTTTACTGCTTTTGTTATTACTGCTCCTTACTTGTAAATAGATATTTGTATCGTGACATCTTATTCGACATCACATATCTGATACCATAATTTCAAGGGGAAGTTGTTGTACCCCAAAATTTACCCTCTCATTTCTCAATACATTTCCCACAAGATCTTCAATAGCTCAAGCTTGCACAAGGATTGACTAGGTCAAGACATCTCCTCAACACTGATGCCTCAAATTAGGGTTTGAGTTTTCACAAGAACAATTAAAATCTAAATGCCTCATATGACTTTCATGGATCATTATGGACTTTCAATATTACTCATGTCAAGCTTCAAGTCTTTCAATTCAAGTTTGCTCAGTCAATTGATCAGATGACATAAAGTCCACTGTACTGGGTAAAAACTCAATTGTGGTCAACCTACAGTCAAACTTCAATATTTTGGATCAATATCAACATTTTTAAGTCATATGTATCAATTGATCAAGTTTGGATCACAATTCCCCAGGAGAATTGTCTAAATCACCAAAAGGGCAAAATGGTCAAAATTAGGGTTTTCACTGTATTTGGATGATCAAGGATTGTTTGACCTAATACATCATATAATGGCTTAAATTACAATATCAAGAATTCAAATACAACATGTTTACCTGATTTCATGGCTCAAAACATTTCTCAAGATCATTGGATTGATAGATGAAATTTGGTCAACTGATGAAAAAGTCAATTGTACACTGAAAAGTCAAACTTTGAATTTTTGGTCAAATTTGAGTTTCAAAGATCACACTTCATAAAGACATCCAAAAATATGAATCTTGATTGTTGTACCCCAAAATTTTCCCACCCATATCCTTCAAGACATGTCAAGAATCATCTCCAAATGGTTCAAGACCACTCAAGGGATTGCACAGTCAAACATCCTCCTAAGCCAGTCAAAATTAGGGTTTTGGTTCTTGCAAGGAATTTGAGGTTTTCAATGGTCCAATCAAGTCTCATAGGCTCACATAAATTTCCAAGCATCCACATGACAAGTCTCAAGACTCACAGAGGCAAGTTGCACAGTCAAAAGCCCTATTTGGTTCACAATCAACTGCAGGGGCAAAATGGTCATTTTGCAGTCAAAAGTCAGAATTTTTGGTCAACATCTTATTTTGAGATCACAATCATCATTTGATCAAGTCTTGATCATGATTCCACAAGCATGGCTCAAAAATCATCAAGATGCCAAAAGTTGTTATTTTTGGACAGTTGAAAAGTCAACTATAACTTGACCAGGGCATAACTTTTTCATGGTTCATCAGAAAAATCCCATCCAATGCTCATTTTGAAGGGGATGACATTTCCTACAACTCATCTTCACATTCCAAGTCCTATAAATTCTCTCACAAAAAGTTATCAATTTCTACATTATAGGTCAATTTCAAAAGTCAACAAAAAGGCATTTTAAGTCAAAGACCATAACTTGAGATTGGTAAATCCAAATGACATGGGACCAAAGGCATTGGTTAGAGGACTTCAATACCTTTCCAAAATGTCCAAGAACATGTTCATAGGATCAAAATTGAGCAAGATATGCATTGGAGAAGTTGGGAAAGTTTTGTGAATTTGCAAAAGTCAACTTTGCTCAAAACACTTCATTTTTGCTAATGGGCCTCAAATTCCTTCTTGAATCTTTACCCAAACCATATGCACGACCCATCAAGCCTATTTGAGTTTATTTTCTTATTTTTGTTAATTATTTGGATTTTTAATTGATTATTAATTCATTTAATTGATTTAATTGTAGGAAAATACCAAGATATGGTTTTCAAATCTTTTGTGATGCAAATAAACTCAACACATGCTGAAGATTTCGTGTACACATCAAGGAGACAAAATCATCCAATTTTGGCAAGTTTTATCAATCAAAAAGGTTGAAAAAGATTTGATTGAAATTAAATATTAAAATCATAAAGCCATGGATTTTTGGACAAAGTTTTACCCTAATTCCATTCCACTACATATACTAAAGCTAACCCTAATGCTGTGAAGGTGCAAGCTGCTGTCAAAAGCCATAAGCAAATTCCAAAAATTCAAGAAAAATTTGAAAACTGAATTCCACCTTCCAGCACGATTCAAAGCTTTCTCTTGATTCAAACCTATTGCAGGGATTCCCAGAAGCCTTTTGCAATCAAAATCACGTGCCAACACTCAAAGAAACGTCCAGAACGAACTCACGGTTTGCTTAATTTTTCTAGAATCGAAATTCAAGTTTTATGCATCATTAACATGTTATGATCATTGCTTTGCATTGCTAACACCATTCTGAAGCTAATGGTACAGATTAATTTGATTATGGTGCCCTGAAACGAAAACTGCCATTAAAGAAATCTAGGGTTTCGAAGCTTTGATTTTAGGGCTTTCTTGACCAAGCAAAATTAGGACTAATGATGTCCATGGTTGAACTCAAGATCAAGACGAATTGAACAGGACCATCGCGCCCTATTTATATAGCTTACAGACCTAATCGCTATTTTTTGCATTTACAGTTTGTGGGGGTTAAAACCCCCGCTATTTGATTGTTTTTGTTACAGGCCAAGCGAAGAAGATAATATGTGGGAGCATGCTACTGGTTCATTCAAAAAGCGCTCGCGTGGTTTCATAATTTCCAGCATGTGTTGTTATTCTATATAATATATTCATTGCCTATTATTATAACAAAAGCGTGCAGTTGGCTTGGTGGATAGTGAGGTGTCTGGCAATCGTTGGGACCTGGGTTCGATTCCCAGGTCCACCCGAAAGTTCCATATTGTTTTTTCTAACATGATTGCATGCAGGCTACTGAACGTATTCCATCATACACCCCATCCATCCAAGCGCCAGGTGGCTGGCAAGGCAAATCCAGTGGTCCAAAGATGCTGAACATCATGTTTCCTGGTCAACCAACATGCAGGCGATTACTAAAGTCAACGTGGCTTTATGGCTTAGTGGGCCAGAATTGCTGGAATAAACCTCCATTATGGGGTCAACACCCCCCTGGTTAATTACTTTTCTTTTTATTTTCTTTTAACTAACTATTTTTTATTATTAATATTATTTATTTAACTAACATAATTAATAGTAATTTTCATAATAAACTCAGAATTAAATATTTATAGTATTTTTATTATGTATTAATTTGATTATTAATTTATTTTGTAAATAAAATACTAACAAATTAATTAGTTTAATTAGTTAATTTTAATATTTTTCACAATAAATAAAATCAACTTAGAACTAGGGTTTCCTTTTGACTTTTATTTTCTTTTATTTTATTTTTATTAAAGACTTAACAAACACAAAAAATATTTTTTTCTTTAATTAATTAATTAATTAGTTTTAGGATTAATATTTCATTAAATTGCAAAAAAGGACAAAACTTAATTCTTTTCTCGAAAGGGTCAAAACCCTAAGATGTCCCGATTTAATTTCTTTTTGCACATTATTCTTATTTTGATTATTTATGTATCTGCTCAGAGGATGTAATAGTTAATTAGGATTTTATTGCTTTCTTTACCTTCTCGCATTTATTTTCCAAAACGGGTTATGTTTTTGGCGATGTATAGACCCGCGCCTTGTAATAGCGTAGATTTACCTTTCCGCACTTTATTTTCCGCACTCTTAACTGTTAATATGCATGCAAGACTTGGATGAAAATTAAAAACAACTCGTAGATCACCATGATACATGTACAAGATAATATAACATGAAAACAACACACATGCACATGCCACTCCTAGGGTATCCCTCACTGGTTGCCTCGAACCTGGTCGTCAAGTATAGGGTGTTTTAGAGGTCGCCCTCCTGTCTAAGATCCAGTTGCCTCGAAACGGTTGCCTCGGATAAAAAGGATCTAGGACATTAGGGTTACCACTAAGGTGTCCTACCATTGCTTTGGTGACCACACATGTCCCTCATAATCGAATTGACCTGAATACCTCCAACGACGGTGCTACCTACTTCTCAATAGTGGGATAGTACTGTCTAAAGGACTCTTACACAGCCTAATTCCTTAGAGTAGGTAGATTTCTCCTGGGTACTTGCTCTCTCAAAACAAACAAAAACAACTTTTCACATTGACACTTTCAAAGGTTTTCAAACAAATATTTCATACACTCTTGAGGACAGATACAAGAGTTACTTAGAAATTTTTCAAACGAAACTTTTTCAAAAACCCACACACACTTGAAAAGCAAACCAATTTTGAAAACATAAGAGCAAGTACCTAAGAGCCCATGGATAATCATGGATAGAAAGGGTGCTAACACCTTCCCTTTCTATAAATCTACCTCCCGAACCGAGAAACATTCTCAAAGAAGGAATTTTGCTGTGCTTTTGTCCTTTCCATGTTGGAGAACATAAAAGACGGTGGTGACTCTTACTTACCGCGACATTTCGCGAACCAGCTTAAAAAACAGTCAGTTCTATTTCCACCGATCACAGAACTGGCGACTCTGCTGGGGATTTTTAAAGTGAGGTGTACCTTAGGATTAGACCACTCTTTTGTTTTCAATTGCTTGATTTGTTTGCTTTTATATTTGTGGGCTTTGCATCGGAGTTTCATAGATCCTAACCCGGATCTGGGGAATACCCTTTAGGTAGCATAAGCTGTGAAGGACCTGTCCGGCATAGACCGACACGGGCGAAGCAGTGGCTACGTTGGTGTGACACCTTGGTCTGTACCGATATCCCTTGTGTTGGAACGAGGAGAATATGGGTCTTCTGAGGAGTCATTAAGCACCAACCGACCTTAGAACCCTAAATTGACCCAACTTGGCCATAGAACAGTAGCAGTATGCTACACTCATTGAGGCTAAACTCTCGCAATGGTTCTGGCCGCAAGAAAAGATTGCGATGCTGGAGTTATGACCGATCGAGGGTAGTCAGTGATATTGAGATCCTCTAGAACCCCGTTACTATTTTCTAGGACAGGTCTTAACCAACGAAACTGAAAGAGGGTAGTACCTAAACTTCATGCTGGCCTAAACTCTAAGGGTTGTCTTGTGTGACTTGTGTGCCTTCAAACTTGACTACTTGCATACTTGTTATCTGACACACGAGTTTCTTGCAGGTTTTGTTTACAGCCCTTAATCTGGGCTCATAACAGGGTTTACTTACATCACTCCATGCATAGCATACCATCATACCATTGCATACATCCTGCATAAGGACTAACCCATTTCAAGGATCTCAAGGGTCTGTGATACAGGTCATGACGAATCAAAATGTCTAGCAAGGGGCAAAGGGGATTTATTTTCCTCTAGCCAGGCATGATAACGTGAGTCCGGGGCTATGACCCACTCGATATGGTGAGCTTTGACTCTTGAAGAAGGACTCTCAATAACATGAAGTTCCTTCAATCAAGCTACAGTGTTCAACTTCTAACAAGTTTCTCTGTTTACCCCACGAGATCCTTGAAAACATTGCATGCATACATACGTATCATTGCATTACAGGTACCCCTTTTTCAGGTTACTTACCTTCTTCGCTGTTTATTTCAGCAATCATCATGAATCCTGAATCATCCAATGAACAAGCTATCAAGGCACTCCAGGCCCAGAATGCCCAGTTTCAAGAGCTGGTCATGAGCTTAGCTCAGGGGCAACAGGAGTTGAAGACTCTGATACAGAAGAAGAAGAAGAAGAAGAGGACTGTTTTGTTCAACCCTAGACGCAGATCTGGGAATGGATTACCGAATGAGGTTGAGCTGACTACTTCATCTGTTGGGAAAGACAGCCCATAAGGGAGAGAGGTTCCTAGTCCCGTGGTCTCCGACAACGAGACGGATTTCAATGATGAACAGTACCCTCCTGCGGAGGATAGGTATAAACAGCTGGAGGACCGGTTAAGTGCTATGGAGATACAGAAAGTGCCCGGCCTGGACTTCGAAGATCTAGGTCTATCCTCTGGGGTGTGATCCCTCACAAATTCAAAGCACCTGCCTTTGCAAAGTACGACGGAACTTCCTGTCCTAAGCTGCATCTCAGATCCTATGTAAGGAAGATCCAACCTTACACTGTTGACAAGAACTTATGGATCCATTTCTTCCAGGAAAGTCTTTCAGGGACTCAACTCGAATGGTTCTATCAACTAGATGGAGCCAGCATTCGTAACTGGGAGGATTTGGCTACTGCATTCTATAAACAGTATCAGTACAATTCCGACCTCGCTCCTACGCGTACCCAACTCCAGGGTATGTCACTAGGGACGAGTGAAGGATTCAAGGAATATGCGCAAAAGTGGAGACACCTTGCTGGAAGGGTGCAACCACCTCTGACTGATCGGGAACTCGTTGACATGTTCTTGGGGATCCTGTCTGGGCCGTTCTTCAACCATCTGATTGGAAATTCTTCTGCTGGGTTTACAGATTTGATCTTGACCGGGGAGAGGATTGAAGCTGGTATCAAGGCTGGAAAGATTCAAGAAGCTGCACCTTCTGATGCTCATAAAAATCCTTACCATGGAAAAAAAAGAGTCCAACGTTGTGCATGGTAAAAAGAGTCGTCATGATCAACATGTAGGGGCAACCCAAATCTCTAATCCTATGCCTGCTCAGCAAAGACAGGGGCAGCAACGTAAGGAGGTCACACCCAAACGACAGTTCACTAAGATCAACATGACACTGGATCAAGCACTACAGCAAATGTTGAAGGCAAGGCTGATTACCTTAAGGGCTCCTCTCCGGAATCCAAACACTTCTGCTCCTAACTATCATCCCAACGATAGGTGTGCATACCATTCTGATAGCCCGGGGCATACTACGGACAACTGTTGGGCTCTGAAGAACAAGATCCAGGACATGATTGATGACAAGGAAGTCCAGTTTGAAGCACCAGAGACTCCAAACATAATCATTGCTCCTTTGCCAAGTCATTGAAGGCTTTTGTTTTATTTGAATTTCCGAGTTGTATTTTTCTCTGCTTATACAAACAATTAATGTCATAGCAAACTTGTTTATTCCATTAATGCATCGCATATGTCTGTTTGAATTAATCTATTCGTATTCATTATATTCAAAATTGCTTTCATTTTTTCTGTGATGATCAACTCTCAATTAAAAAACTCTAAGCCTCTTGAGGGAGGATGACAAAAACGATTCCATGACATTTACAGTATGCTTTTGAACAAACCCCGCTGATGAGGTACAGGAATTATTTCAATTCCTGAACACTGGAGTTATAAGGAAGATAATCCCTCGTCAACCCCTTTGAGCCAAAGAAGTCGGAGTTTTTCTTTTCAAAAATTAAAAACCCTTAATCATAACCTGGGACAGGGTAGTTCTCTCAGTTGATCCAAGTGCATAACGAATGGCACCAAAGAAGTCTTTACAAAACAAAAGATAGTGATGGTTCCGAATAATCATAAAGACAGGCAGTCATCATTTCGCAGAAATAAAAGCCCAATAAGTCAAAACCTATGAAGGAGACTTACAAAACTGGGGCATCCCGCTAACTGTAATCACAAAAAGGAACAGTGCAGGCAAAAAACAGGGATAACGAAATAAAAAAGAAAGAGGTCCTACAAACCCTCAACAAAAAAAAAGGAATGACTGCCTATTCCAAATAAACTGTCAATATCCGAACCATCACTGGTATATCAAAGCAAAGACTCAAACAAGGTCTAACACACGATCAGCTGAGTTTATGTTTTAAGAACATCACGAAGAACGGGTGGGTACAAATAAAATTTGAGCCTTTATCCTTTGTTTCTTAAACCATGAACCAAGCCCCGTTATAACCCTAAAAAGTCCTAGCTGAAGCATGGGTTAATTCGAAAGCATACTGTTACAAAAGGTATCCTGACTCCTTAAGGCTTGCGGTAAAACAACGAGTTAACATCGCATTTTACAAAATTTACTTGAAAACTTCATTTTTCAAAAACGTCAAGACAGACATAAGCTTTGCATTTTTAATATAACATTGCTTGCATATGACTATTTGTTCGAACAGCATAGAAGTTCGCACGACGAATGTCTAATGAACAAAAGCACCTCTAATCAAGGGGCATGGCATGATCATTGTCCATCATCTAGGGCAGTCAGGTCAAGATGCAGAGAATCTCTCAAAGGCCATCCAGCCAGGGGAAACTCTCCGTCTGAGTCACTTGGGGAATTGGACATGAATTCCAGCGACGAATCTTGCCTGCTCAAACATCTTCTGGCAACGCAACACAACAACAGGGGCACCTCCCTACATCCTGAGAGCGTGGACATAGTCGAAAAAATACTACGCATAATCAAAGACCCGCTAGGTTGACACACCTAGGCAAAAATAAGGGCTTCCCGGCGAACCAAAAGGGTTCGGGCAAAAATAAGGGATGAAAATGAAAAAATCTGTACGCCCGACAAGTCGAAAACCTGAAAAGGCGGCTTGGGCAAAAATGGGTATCCCGGTGGACTGAAAACCCGAAAGGGAGGTCCAAGCAAAAATTAGGGATCAAAGCGTACGACTATGTCCCGGCATCTCGTCACTTGCCTATCAGAAGAAGGTTTGCCCATCAGCAACTATCAGCACCTCACAGGTCTCCTTCTCCCACTGAAGCTGGGGCAATAAGAAGTGTCTGAATTGTACAAGCTGCTCTGTCCACCGAGGTACCAAGGTAAGTTCAGCCGAAGAACACGACCAAGATACCTTCACTCCCCGAGAGCAAGACAAGGTTCAGCCATACTCCCTCCAAGCAGAGTTGGTCTCCCATCAATCCCAAAAAGGCACAGTATCTCCGGCAAGTCAGCAACACTCTCCCCAAGAAGATTTAGTCTATTGTCAGCCTTAAGGAAGTTGGGTATCCCCAGAAGATCTCAATATTCCCCAGCAGAGTATACAGATGTTCCTAAGCAAGCATCCCCGGCAGTCTTAATATAAGATTGCTCCCCGGCGGAATACCAGACACCCCAGTAGAGTCACTTCCCCAGTACGGTCCAAAAGTTTCCCCAAGAGAGTTGAATCGTCCTCCCCAGTAGATTCTGGAAGCTTATCCCCAGTAGAATCTGGAAGCTGGTCCCCTGCAGAATACATATATCTCTCCCCGACCATGTTCAAAGGTTATTCCCCACCAGGGCCTATAACTGGGTTATCCTCAGCTAATTGCCACGGAAAGATCGTCCTCGGCGAAGTTCTTCCTATCCCCCAACGGAGTTCATCAAATTCCCCAACAGAGCTTATTAACGGGATCCCCAGCGGAGTTCTCATCAAAATCTCAGCAAAGTATCTCTTCCCCACAGAGTAATTCCCCGCAGAGTAATTTCTTCATCAAGTCTATTCCCCAACAGAGTCATCTTCTCCTACCGGTTTATTCTTGCAATCATCATCCCCAGCGGAAATGAAGAACTCTACTCTTCAAGCATCAGCCCAGGATTCAACAAGCTCCCGACATTCGTCAAGGATTTATCTCCCTAGACAAAAATACAATTCATAAACATTTACATACATAATGTATGCATATGCATCATACAACACAAATCTCATTTATTCTCGAGAACATCTTGACATCATGCAGTTCATGCATCATGACATTGCATACAACTGATGTTTTGCCTTTTCAGGAAAAAGGTCAATCCAAAGATGATTACTATTAACTGTCGCAATTCCAGATTCGATACCTGTATCTAGCCAGGGCATATCTGTGAGCGATTGATTGTGGATTCGATACCTGTATCTAGCCAGGGCATATCTACATTAAAGAGATTTCAGAGATAGCTTGGAAATGCTCCCGACGTGGATGATATTCTATTGCTTATTCAGATTTCCTTTCAGAGATGGCCTAGAGATGCTCTGAACACGGATGTTATTCTATTGCTTATTCAGATTTCCTTTCAGATATAGCTGGGAAATGCTCCAGATATGGATGTTGTTCTTTTGCTTATTCAGATTTTCTCTTCAGAGATAGCTTGGAAATGCTCCTGATATGGATGCTATTCTTTTGCTTATTCAAGAGTTTCCTTTCAGATATAGCTGGGAAATGCTCCAGATATGGATGCTGTTCTTTTGCTTATTCAGATTTTCTCTTCAGAGATAGCTTAGAAATGCTCCAGATGTGGATGCTATTCTTTTTCTTATTCAAGAGTTTCTTTTCAGATATAGCTTAGAGATGCTCCGGACCCGGATGTTATTCTATTGCTTATTTAAAGTTTCCTCTCAGAGATAGCTTAGAAATGCTCCAGATATGGATGCTATTCTTTTGCTTATTCAAAGTTTCTTCTCAGAGATAGTTCAGATATGCTCCAGAACCGGATGCTATTCTGTTGCTTATTCAGAGATAGCTTAGAGATGCTCCAGATATGGATGTTATTCTTTTGCTTATTCAGAGTTTCTTCCCAGAAATGGCTTAGAGATGCTCTAGATATGGATGCTATTCTTTTGCCTATTCAGAGTTTCCTTTCGGATATAGCTTGGAAATGCTCCAGATATGGATGTTGTTCTTTTGCTTATTCAAACTTCCTTCTAGAGATAGTTCAGATATGCTCCGGACACGGATGCTGTTCTATTGCTTATTCAGATGTCCTTCTAGAGATGGTTCAGATGCGATCCAGACATGGCTACATTCTGATACTTATTCCAGATTCCCTTTCAGAGATAGCTTAGAGATGCTCCCTATGCGGATGATATTCTATTGCTTATTCAGATTCCCTTTCAGAGATAGCTTAGAGATGCTCCCGACGCTGGATGCTATTCTTTTGCTTATTCAGATTTCCTTTCAGAAACGGCTAAGAGATGCTCCGGATGCGGATGTTATTCTATTGCTTATTCAGAGATAGTTCAGATACGACCCAGACATGGCGATATTCTGATACTTATTCCAAAGTTCCTTTCAGATATGGCCTAGAGATGCTCCAGATTCGGACGCTATTCTATTGCTTATTCAGATTCAAACTTCTAAATACAACTTAGAGATGCTCCAGACCCGGATGCTATTCTATTGTTTGATCCAGAGACATTCCAGATACGATCCAGATTCAGATGACATTCTGCCACTCACTCAGATATAATATGGATATACCCCAGACGCGGCGGTCATTCTACTATTTATTCAGACGTCAGCAATTAGACACAGACTAGATATGCTCCAGACACGGAAGCTATTCTATTTCTTACTCAGATTCAACCATCCCTTACACCTCCAGATGGCATCTATAAGCCCATCCCCGACAAGGTTCTGTCACATCTCCAGATGGCATCTATAAGCCCATCCTCCTATCCATCATCTCTCCATATGGAATCTATAAGCCCATTCCCGCCATCACATTGCTGATATTCTACTATGTGAGTGCAAATTTCTGGGTACTCTAGTGTTCAATCCTCTTCCACCTTCGGATCACGAAAGGAACGCAAGCCAATCTACATCCTCAGGTCTAAGAAGATTGAACAGGGGCAACTGTTGTACCCCAAAATTTTCCCTCCCATATTCTTCAAGACATGTCAAGAATCATCTCCAAATGGTTCAAGACCACTCAAGGGATTGCACAGTCAAACATCCTCCTAAGCCAGTCAAAATTAGGGTTTTGGTTCTTGCAAGGAATTTGAGGTTTTCAATGGTCCAATCAAGTCTCATAGGCTCACATAAATTGCCAAGCATCCACATGACAAGTCTCAAGACTCACAGAGGCAAGTTGCACAGTCAAAAGCCCTATTTGGTTCACAATCAACTGCAAGGGCAAAATGGTCATTTTGCAGTCAAAAGTCAGAATTTTTGGTCAACATCTTATTTTGAGATCACAATCATCATTTGATCAAGTCTTGATCATGATTCCACAAGCATGGCTCAAAAATCATCAAGATGCCAAAAGTGGCTATTTTTGGACAGTTGAAAAGTCAACTGTAACTTGACCAGGGCATAACTTTTTCATGGTTCATCAGAAAAATCCCATCCAATGATCATTTTGAAGGGGATGACATTTCCTACAACTCATCTTCACATTCCAAGTCCTATAAATTCTCTCACAAAAAGTTATCAATTTCTACATTATAGGTCAATTTCAAAAGTCAACAAAAAGGCATTTTAAGTCAAAGACCATAACTTGAGATTGGTAAATCCAAATGACATGGGACCAATGGCATTGGTTAGAGGACTTCAAGACCTTTCCAAAATGTCCAAGAACATGTTCATAGGATCAAAATTGAGCAAGATATGCATTGGAGAAGTTGGGAAAGTTTTGTGAATTTGCAAAAGTCAACTTTGCTCAAAACACTTCATTTTTGCTAATGGGCCTCAAATTCCTTCTTGAATCTTTACCCAAACCATATGCACGACCCATCAAGCCTATTTGAGTTTATTTTCTTATTTTTGTTAATTATTTGGATTTTTAATTGATTATTAATTCATTTAATTGATTTAATTGTAGGAAAATACCAAGATATGGTTTTCAAATCTTTTTGTGATGCAAATAAACTCAACACATGCTGAAGATTTCGTGTACACATCAAGGAGACAAAATCATCCAATTTTGGCAAGTTTTTTCAATCAAAAAGGTTGAAAAAGATTTGATTGAAATCAAATATTGAAATCATAAAGCCAAGGATTTTTGGACAAAGTTTTACCCTAATTCCATTCCACTACATATACTAAAGCTACCCCTAATGCTGTGAAGGTGCAAGCTGCTGTCAAAGGCCATAAGCAAATTCCAAAAATTCAAGAAAAACTTGAAAACTGAATTCCACCTTCCAGCATGATTCAAAGCTTTCTCTTGATTCAAACCTATTGCAGGGATTCCCAGAAGCCTTTTGCAATCAAAATCACGTGCCAACACTCAAAGAAACGTCCAGAACGAACTCACGGTTTGCTTAATTTTTCTAGAATCGAAATTCAAGTTTTATGCATCATTAACATGTTATGATCATTGCTTTGCATTGCTAACACCATTCTGAAGCTAATGGTACAGATTAATTTAATTATGGTGCCCTGAAACGAAAACTGCCATTAAAGAAATCTAGGGTTTCGAAGCTTTGATTTTAGGGCTTTCTTGACCAAGCAAAATTAGGACTAATGATGCCCATGGTTGAACTTAGAAGATCAAGACGAATTGAACAGGACCATCGCGCCCTATTTATATAGCTTACAGACCTAATCGCTATTTTTTGCATTTACAGTTTGTGGGGGTTAAAACCCCCGCTATTTGATTGTTTTTGTTACAGGCCAAGCGAAGAAGATAATATGTGGGAGCATGCTACTGGTTCATTCAAAAAGCGCGCGTGTGGTTTCATAATTTCCAGCATGTGTTGTTATTCTATATAATATATTCATTGCCTATTATTATAACAAAAGCGTGCAGTTGGCTTGGTGGATAGTGAGGTGTCTGGCAATCGTTGGGACCTGGGTTCGATTCCCAGGTCCACCCGAAAGTTCCATATTGTTTTTTCTAACATGATTGCATGCAGGCTACTGAACGTATTCCATCATACACCCCATCCATCCAAGCGCCAGGTGGCTGGCAAGGCAAATCCAGTGGTCCAAAGATGCTGAACATCATGTTTCCTAGTCAACCAACATGCAGGCGATTACTAAAGTCAACGTGGCTTTATGGCTTAGTGGGCCAGAATTGTTGGAATAAACCTCCATTCTGGGGTCAACACCCCCTGGTTAATTACTTTTCTTTTTATTTTCTTTTAACTAACTATTTTTTATTATTAATATTATTTATTTAACTAACATAATTAATAGTAATTTTCATAATAAACTCAGAATTAAATATTTATAGTATTTTTATTATGTATTAATTTCATTATTAATTTATTTTGTAAATAAAATACTAACAAATTAATTAGTTTAATTAGTTAATTTTAATCTTTTTCACAATAAATAAAATCAACTTAGAACTAGGGTTTCCTTTTGACTTTTATTTTATTTTATTTTATTTTTATTAAAGACTTAACAAACACAAAAAATATTTTTTTCTTTAATTAATTAATTAATTAGTTTTAGGATTAATATTTCATTAAATTGCAAAAAAGGACAAAACTTAATTCTTTTCTCAAAAGGGTCAAAACCCTAAGACGTCCCGATTTAATTTATTTTCGCACATTATTCTTATTTTGATTATTTATGTATCTGCTCAGAGGATGTAATAGTTAATTAGGATTTTATTGCTTTCTTTACCTTCTCGCATTTATTTTCCAAAACAGGTTATGTTTTTGGCAATGTATAGACCAGCGCCTTGTAATAGCGTAGATTTACCTTTCCGCACTTTATTTTTCGCACTCTTAACTGTTAATATGCATGCAAGACTTGGATGAAAATTAAAAACAACTCGTAGATCACCATGATACATGTACAAGATAATATAACATGAAAACAACACACATGCACATGCCACTCCTAGGGTACGCCTCACTGGTTGCCTCGAACGTGGTCGTCAAGTATATGGTGTTTTAGAGGTCGCCCTCTTGTCTAAGATCCAGTTGCCTCGAAACGGTTGCCTCGGATAAAAAGGATCTAGGATATTAGGGTTACCACTAAGGTGTCCTACCATTGCTTTGGTGACCACACATGTCCCTCATAATCGAATTGACCTAAATACCTCCAACGACGGTGCTACCTGTTGTACCCCAAATTTTGACCTAAGATACCATCTCCCATCTGCATCATTACATTGCAAGTGTTTTGACCTATTTTTTATCAATTTTCAAAGCAGATTTAAAATTCATAACTTTTTCAAGTCAAGAGCTGTTTATTTTTTGAACGCTAAATTTATTAATTGATCAATGCTAAAACGATGTTTATTAATTATTTATTATCTTAAATTTAAATAATTAGAATTTATTTTCAGTTATTATATAACTTAAAGATTTATAAATAATAAAGTAAATATTTGAAAATAAGTTTATTAATTGATCAGACGATGTTTATTAATTATTTGTTATCTTAAATTTAAATAATTGGAATTTATTTTCAGTTATTATATAATTTAAAGATTTATAAATAATAAAATAAATATTTGAAAAGAGTTTATTAATTGATCAACAATGTTTATCTAATTATTTATTATTCTAAGTTTAAATAGTTGAAATTTTATTTTCAGTTATTATAATTTAGAAGAATTATAAATAATGAAGTAAATGATTGAAGAGAAGTTAATTGATCAATGATGTTTATTTAATTATTTATCATTCTAAATTTAAATAATTGGAATTGATTTTCAGTTATTATATAATTTAAAGAATTATAAATGATAAAATAAATAATTGAAAAGAAGAAAAGAATTAATTGAAATAATAGAATTTTATTCATCTTTATTCTAATTATTACAATTGTTGTTTAAATACTGTATTATGTACAAAGTATTTACAATGACAATTACATAAAATGTTTAAAGTAAAATAAAAACTATTTTTCTAAGATTCTAAATCTTCATCTTCTATCCAATGCTTCTTTGATTGCTCATTTGATCTTACCTGCAAAAATTAAAAGAAAAAGTCAGAAATGTATAATTAAAAACAAAAAATTAATTTAGCGTTCATCATTAAAAGCAAGCGGCTGGAATCAGTTTTTACCCTTTTTGCAAATCACGGGATTTCTCCCGATTCACAAAAAGGGATGAATTTTTTTTGATAAATATGAATGCACAAGTTAAAATATGCACAAATTCACTTTTGTCAAAATTGCACATTTTTATTGTAAACTGCATAATCCAAAATCAATTGCACATTTTCAAAATCCACTGCATATTTCAAAAGCAAAACAGCATATGCAAGTCAAGTTACATTGCAAGCCAAAGTCCAACGTAAACTGTCAAGTGTGGGAAGAAGTCAAAATACATAAGGCTCCCATACTGTGCAATAGAGATGACAAAGAGAAGTGTGCAGTTTTAAAATCAAATATGCAAGCAATATATTCCTATTTTTCATCATTTTCCAGCTTTCACTTTTTCAGAACTTAAAAGTACATACATCATTTTAATGTCAACTGTACTGAGGAGAGAGAAGAGAGAAAGAGTGTGGGTTTTACAGGTTTTTGGCTTAGGCAGGAAATAGATACAAAACAAAACTGCAGCAGCATCCAATAAAAAAGGAAAGCATGAAAAAGGATACCAAACAAAACTGATGTAGCAGTATAGAGTGCAGAAGTATCAAAGAAAATATAGTAAAATATTCAGAACCTGTAACATAAGCCAAAGGCAACCAACTGTTATAACAAGACAGAACCCTTCAAGAGTAGAGAGATATCATAACCGTTTGGAGAGCCTAAAACCAAAAACTGAGTTCAAGAACTAAAACTGCAACATAAACCAAACATACAGACAACCTGCATTCAAAACCATGTCAAAAATCAAAACCATTCCAAGCCTAACCAGTAAACTGTCCAGCCAAAGCTTATAGCCTTTCAAACCATAACCTGTAACACAAAGCAAAACCAAGGCCACAAACCATGTCAAGGCCATAACCTGTATAAAACCAGTAAAACCTTATGGCCACAAACCAAAAACCCGGCCAAACCTAAAGCAAAAACCAGGCCAAACCTGAAGCAAAACCAGTAAAGCCATCACCAAAAATCATAACCATTTCAAAGCCAAATATCGTGTAACCATGGCCTGAAAAAACCAGTAAACTCAAAAGGACCAAACCTGTAGAAGCAAAAACCAGGCCAAACCTGAAACATCCAGGGCCAAAACTCGTACCAGCCATACACGCCCAAAGCCAAAAAACCAGAACAATGCAAACCTTTATCAAACCAATGTCCAAACCCACAAAAGCCTCACAAATATTCATCATAGGAAAATAACAAGGCAACTGAAGCACAGTAAAGGAGAAGAAGAGAAAAAGCATACAGGAAAGGCATCAAGACAGCAAGAGAAGAAGAAAATGAGTCTAAATCCAACAAAGAAGAAATACACAAATACAGAATACCAGGGAGCTTCGTTCACGTTCCCTCGCCATCTTGGCCTCCTACGCACGCCCCCAACCTTCCCCCTATGTCTCCAAAGGTAACATTTCTCCTTCTATTTCTTTCAAAACCTCAAATAACCATTAATAAATTCGAAGTCAGAATCAAATGGATAAAAAAGATCATAACATGCAGTAACCAAAAACCCTAACGAAATAAAAAAGTGAAATTGGTACCTTGAGTCGGTCGCCCTAACGTTTTGTTGGAGGGAAGAAGAAGCTTGGGGATGCCGGTGGCCATGGGCAAGGAATTCAGAAGCTTAGGCAAAGGGAGGCGAAGAAGATGAAATGAACAAGCGGCGCCTCTGTCAAAACCTTAACCCTAATCTGTTTTCCCCAAAACTAAACAAATTATGTTTAACCCTAAAAAACAAATTATGGAATGTTTGGACTAAACCCGGTTCCCTGCCTAAGCCCAACGAATTTTATTAAGAACACCCCCATCCCTTTTTTTTGGTTACCCCTGAGTAGGCCTCTTGAAACCCCTTTGGCCCATGTAAATTACTTATTATCTACCCTATTTTTTTATATACCCTTTTTTCTATTTATTTTCCTTTAGTTTTTTTAGAATATTATTAGTTTAGTTAATTAGTAAGTTAATCAAATAATAGATGCGTAATTTAATTAAAACAAATTTTAATAATGTGACCAATTTTTTATTAAATTTAACTTTAGGATAAATTCAACAATTTTAGTATTCCTTTTTTTTATTAGATTTAAGTCAATAGCTTTTAAGGTTTTAATTTAATTTAGAATTATTTAATAATTTTTAAATAATACTTTATATTAATATTAAAAAACATATAAAAATAGAAACATAAAAAAATAAAAAAAACTTAAAAAATATTTTACTTTCTTTAATTAATTCTCTTGCGTTATTAATATTAAACAAAAAATATAAAAATACATGTTCACACCATTTAGTCCATTATTTAATCATTGTTGTAGTTATATATAGTTTAATCATTATCTGCATAATTTTCTGTTTAATTATTTCATCTTTACTTATTTATTCTGTTTACGTCTAAATCCAAGGGAAAAAATGATTAAATTTGTTGACTTCATGTCCTCAAATCCAACCACCCGAATATTTTCATTTCATTAAAACTTAGGATAATTTTTCCCCAAATATTCAATCTTTTCAAAACTTATACCTTTTAAGCCAAAACTTCGACATTAGGTCGTCGTACCTTCAAAAAACCGTCCGTACCCCTTTTCGGCCAAAACAATTTATTTTTAATCAAACGAACATTTTAATAAACAGATATTTCAAAAGGTTCCTATAGAGTACTATAGATACATTGGGTGCTAATACCTTCCCATTGTATAACCAACCCCCGAACCATAGATCTCTTTTCAAAAACGCCTTGTATTTTTATTACTTTTAAAAAGTATTATTTTACATTGCATACTTTAGGGTTTTATTTCGCTCTTTCCCCTTTTCCCTTGGAAATAATAAAGCGCGGTGGCGACTCTTGCTTTTGTGAGACGAATTAATCAATAATTCGATCTCTGATTTACCCCGCTACATTTTTTATCGCTACAGAATTGGCGACTCTGCTGGGGACAGATTGACCTCTTGCTGGTCCATCCCTAAGTGGGTTAAGCCTAGTTTGTTTTATCTGTTTTATTATTATTTGATTTGTTTCATTATGTGTTTAAATTGGGGTTGTTTGGGTTTTTGGAAAGGACGAATCCTATACCCGGATTAAGTTACACTTAAGGAATAGGACGGGCGGTACAGTCATGTTAACTTTGAGGGAGTAATCCCGAAGAAGGAGGCATGAGATCCCCCACTCAATGGAAGGCCCTCTTGAGCTTAATATTTGTTTACCGAGTAATCGGGAAGACATTATTATTTTTGACCTAGGAGCCAGAGAAATTGAGAACCGTAGAACCCTAACCCATCTTGGCCTTTTAGGTGTAGCGCAGAGACTATAACGGAGTAATTCGGAAGTAGTTGTTACGCGATGCTACGCTCGGACGAGTTTCTCTTGAGAATATTTCTAATTATTGAGTAATCAAGACGTTGGTAATATCCGAAGGAGGAATGTAGACTCTGGGAACTCTTAGAACCTTGTCTTACAGGTGTGATTGAACCGTTAGTACATACCTTGGGGTGGGCTTTACCTTCGACTCCATGCCGAACGTTGAACCTTTAAACCCCATGTTTGTGAACTTGTGTGTGTTGCATTATCATTCATTCATGCATTCATCAACATTTTTGTAAAAAAACTTGTTTTTTCAAGAATGATTCTTGCAGACATCTCAGGCACTATTATTATGGAATTTGGAAGGAGAAACACTCGAAGTTTTAGTTTTAAGGAGCCCGAGATTGAAAAACTGAAGAGTTTAATTCCTAAGATCAAGAACCCGACGGATTTTCAGGAAAGGTATGGGTCCATTATACCTCTCATGAAGCGCAAGATGAAGGAAGGCATCCTTAATACGTTGGTCCAATTCTACGATCCTTTGTACCGATGCTTCACCTTTCGGATTACCAGTTAATGCCCACCTTAGAAGAGTACTCCTACATACTTGGTTTGCCGATCACCGACTGTGTTCCTTTTTCCGGATTAGAAGAGGAACCCAAATCTCACGAGATAGCGACCATCACCCACCTGAAGAAATCAGAGATAGAGGAGAACATGACTACAAAAGGGGGAATCTGAGGCTTGTCTGCGCAGTTTTTGTTGAGGAAAGCTCGTCATTTCGCTGAGATAAAAGATACTATTGCCTTTGAAGACGTCTTTGCTCTACTCGCTTATGGTCTATTCTTGTTCCCTAACGTTGATAAGTTTGTGGATATCAACACAGTCAGAATTTTCTTGATTAGAAATCCGGTCCCTATGCTGCTAGGAGATACCTACTACTCCATCCATCTTCGAAACTCTTATCAAGGAGGGATGATTATTTGTTGTGCACCGTTGTTGTATCAGTGGTATGTTTCTCATCTGCCTAGGTCTGATGTTTTCTGGGATCTCGAGAAGGAGCCGCGTTGGGCGCCAAAGATTATGGCTCTCACTCATTTCGACATTGATTGGTATAATCGAGTTTACTATGACGTGAAGATCATCGATAGTTGTGGTGCTTTTCCTAACGTGCCTCTTCTTGGTATGAAAGGTGGAACTAACTATAACCTTGTTCTCGCGCGCCGTCAGTTTGGATACCCGATGAGGGACAAGCCGAATAACATCCATGTGAGTGGTTTCTTTCTACAGGAAGGACAAGATCACCAGGCATCTAAGAGGGAGATCGAAGGAGCTTGGCGCCACATCCATAGGAAAGGGAGAGACATGTTAGGACATAGGGGTGCTGTTTCTTTGGCGCCTTACCTACAATGGGTCCGTGCTAGGGCTTGTGCTCTCAAGATGCCCTATAAACCGGAGAAACCTTTATTCCCTACCGTTGCATCGTCATCTGTTGATATCCCTATCGAGAATATGGGAGAATACCAAGGAAATCTGGCTAGGATGAAGTCTGAGAGAGATGCTTGGAAAGAAAAGAATAATATGTCCAAATATGAGAATCGGGTCCTGGCTCGACAACTAAAGGAAAAGGAGGATTTGTTATTTATTCAAGACGGCTGGTTCATTGATCATGATGAGAAGCTTCGTCAAAAGAATTCTTTACTGAAGAAGTACGTTAGTGAAAGGAAGAGAAAGAAGGAAGGTTCGGTAAGCGTTGCTCTTGTTCCTAATCTGCAAAAGGAAATCATTGATCGACTGGTAGCTGAGAAGAAAGAGATGGAAGACTTTTATAAAGAGAAGATCAGGAAGCTCCGGTTACAGTTGGCATTTGGTCCTTCATCTGATGATTCTGAGTGATCTTTAGCTTTTAGTTTTATTTTATTGATGTCATTTTGTAAAACTTTGTAAAAGGGCTTCATGTTCCGAAGTTGTAATTTACTGCTTTTATTATGGGCTTCATGTTCCAAAGTTGTAATTTACTGCTTTATTATGGGCTTCATGTTCCAAAGTTGTAGTTTACTGCTTTTATTATTGGGTTGTTATCCCAAAGTGTAATTTATTGTTTTGTTGTTCCAAAGTTGTAAGTTGTAATTTACCGCTTTTGATTAATGAAATGAGTTTTTGTTGTTCCAAAGTCCTTTACCATTGATGTGTGCAAAATTATCGAAGTTCCTTGAAAAAACTATTAAAATGAGTCATCATTTGCATCACGTATCATGCATCATCCAACATTCCACTTCACGTGTTTTCTAGAGTCTTATCTTTGTTTCTTTTTCCACTCCGATAGATTGTCAAGCTGTCTCATCGATACGATACTCGAGCTAATCGTCAGAGGAAAATGGAAGATCTGGAACAGGAAAACCACGAGCTTCGTGAGGAGGTCGCTACCCTTCGTGTCGGTATGGAAAAGTTAACTACACTAGTGGAAAGTTTGGTGGCTGCTCAGAATCAGCCATCGACTACAGCTGCTGAGACTCAGACTTCAACTATTGTGGTTTCCGAGATTGTCACCGTTCCAACATCTGTGACTCAAATCAACTCTCCGCTTCAACATCAGATGCCGAAAGGTTTTCCGTGGGGAATGCCTTACAACTTTGTGCCAGAGGGGTATCAGCCTGTCGTACATCCTTTATTTCAACCTGCTTTGTCTCTTCCTCAACCAGAGACAACTGCCATGCCGCCGGTAATCCCGTCTGTAACACCTTTCCCGCAACCGGTGATGACAATTGTCGCTCCTGTGGTTCACTCCGTGCCGTACTTGAATGAACCTACTTATCCTGCCGAGCCTGCTGAAAGTTTGGGTCTTTTTGATAGAATGGAAGAATTTCAAGACCAATTCCAAGAAATGCAGAGGGAGCTCAGAGCGTTAAAGGGGAAGGATTTGTTTGGAAAGAACACGCATGACCTTTGTTTAGTTCCGAATGTCAAGATTCCAGCAAAATTCAAAGTGCCAGACTTTGAAAGATATAAGGGTGATTCGTGTCCTCGGAGTCACTTGACTATGTACGTGAGAAAGATGTCTATATATTCCGATGATCATGACTTGTTGATTCACTATTTTCAAGACAGTTTGACGGGTGCTGCTCTAAAGTGGTATATGGGTTTAGACAGCATTCGGATCTGCAACTTCAACGATCTTAGCGAAGCTTTTGTTCACCAGTATAAGTACAACGTTGACATGGCACCGGACAGGGATCAACTCCGGGCGATGTCCCAGAGAGACAGAGAATCTTTTAAGGAATACGCCCAGAGGTGGCGCGAAATTGCTGCTCAAATCTATCCTCCTCTTGAGGAGAAAGAGATGACGAAGATATTCTTGAAGACTTTAGGTTCCTTTTACTATGAAAGAATGATCGTCAGCGCACCCAGTGACTTCACCGAAATGGTAAGCATGGGCATGCGGTTGGAGGAAGGGATTCGTGAAGGGCGTTTGGTTAAAGAAGGATGTCCATCTAGCAGTATCAAGAAGTTTGGAAGTGTTTTCCCAAGAAGAAAAGAACAGGATGTCAGCGCAATCTTCCCAGGGAGACCGAGGAGAGGTTACTCACACGTTGCGGCAGTCACTCCGGCTGTCCGCCCAGCTTTGATGACCCCAGCTCATCAAACCCCACCAACTCAACAACGGCCATTTCAGCAGCAGCCTCGACAACAGGCTTATCCATTCAACAACCAGAACCGTTCACCAAGAGAAACCGCAATTCGATGCCATTCCTATGACTTATACTGAATTGTTCCCTGCTCTTATCAGAAAGAACCTCATAACGACGAAGCCTCCTCCTGTCACACCAAATAGTACTTCTCCGTGGTACAAGGCGGATCAGTTTTGTGAATATCATCAAGGGTCACCGGGGCACAACCTTGAAAATTGCTTTGCTCTAAAGGCGGACATGCAGAGGTTGATTAAGAATGGTATCTTGTCTTTCAAGGATGTTAACCCAAATGTTAGAGATAATCCTTTGCCTCGACATGGGGCAGCATCAGTGAATATGGTGGAAGGTTTCCCGGGAAAGTTTCGAGTTTTTCAAGTTGAACACATAAGAGAATCGTTGATCAGGTTACACCAGAGCTTAAGAAGACTTGCCTTTGTTAGGCATCAGCATGATTATGATGTTTGTGAATTTTGTTCAAGATAGGTTGATTGCCCTATTGTGAAGGAGGATCTTCAAAAATTGTTAGACCAGAGGGTTATCACTATTACATATGACAGACATCCGGAGGATGAAGTGAATGTTATAATACCACAGTTCAATTTGCCTGAATCAGTAGAGATCGTTTACGACAGTCAGACTGCACCTGTTGCTCCTTTGACCATTTATCCACCCGGTCCTGTGCCTTACAACTCAGACCAAGCTTTACCGTATAAGTATAATGCCACAATAATTGAGAATGGGGTAGAAGTCCCTATACCAACAAGACCGTCTTTTGTTAACATTGCTGATGTGAGTAGAGTTACGAGAAGTGGACGTGTCTTTGCAGCAGTACCTTTGAAGAGACCAGAAGTTCAAGTCAGGAGGCCCATATCGGCAGAAATTCCAGCGAGAAATGTTGAACCAAGGGTTGAGATAGGCCGGTCCAATGAACCTATCCCTCATCCCGAGGATGATGAGATTCTGAAGCTTATCAAGAGAAGTGAATATAAGATTGTGGACCAACTTTTGCAAACTCCTTCCAAGATTTCTTTGCTTGCTTTACTGAGAGATTCTGGTGCCCATAGAGAAGCTTTGATGAAGGTCTTGGACCAGGCATTCGTGGATCATGACGTGACGGTTGACCAATTTGATGGAATTGTGGGAAATATTACTTCGTGTAACAATCTTGGTTTCAGTGATGAAGAGCTTCCGGAGGAGGGAAGGAACCATAATATGGCTTTGCATATCTCAATAAGTTGCGGAATTGATACTTTATCAAGTGTGTTGGTAGATACAGGTTCGTCGTTAAATGTAATGCCCAAAACTACATTAGCTCGACTCTCATATCCAGGTGCTCCCATGAGACCTAGTGGAGTAATTGTTAAAGCGTTTGATGGTTCTAGGAAGACTGTCATTGGTGAAGTGGATCTTCCTATAGTAATTGGCCCTCATACTTTTCAGATCACTTTTCAAGTAATGGATATTCGTGCCGCCTACAGTTGCTTATTGGGTCGTCCATGGATCCATGATGCAGGGGCAGTCACTTCCACGCTCCATCAAAGATTGAAGTTTGTAAGGCATGGAAAGCTGGTAATGATTGGTGGAGAGCAGGCTATGGTGGTAAGCCATTTGTCATCTTTCTCTTTTATTGATGCTGATGAGGATGTTGGAACCCAATTCCAAGCTCTATTTGTTGCTAATAATGAAGTGAAGAAGCAAGGGACATCTATTTCTTCTTTTGAGGATGCGCGACGAGTGGTTGAAAGTGGTTCGGCTAAAGGTTGGGGCCAGGTGTTGACTTTTCCCGAGAACAAGTCTGGAGAAGGTCTTGGTTTTCATCCCGTGTCTGCAAGAGTCAAGCAGGAGGTAGTTACTCGTCCGATTCAAGAATTTTTCCGAAGCGCAGGTTTTATCCATCCGACTCCTCCCGAAGTTGATGCTATAATAGGAGACGATTCTGAAGAGGATTTACCCGATTTTGTAACGCATGGAGTGGCTTGCCAGAACTGGATTGCTGTTGATGTTCCTGTTGTGATGCACATTTCTGAGTAATGTTTTGTTTTATTTTTGAAAAAAATTTCGCTCTGCCCAAGGCGAAAAGTATTTGTGTCGGGCTATGATGAAAATAAATCCTTTTGTTCTGCCCAAGGCAAAAGAGAAATGTATGGGCTCTTTGTTTCAAGTATTTCCCCTCATGAATAAAAATGTTATTTTGTCCACTACTGTTTTATTTTTCACCTTTTCTGGGAAATAATAATGAAAATTAATTGGTAGTAATAGGAAAATATAATAATATTTTGTTTCATTTGTACAACATTCATATTAATCGATTTCTAAAATAAAGCATAATCATATGTGCAGATTAATCCATGACTTAACCATTGAAAACAATGATCCTATGCCCTCTCCCAACTTTGAATTCCCTGTGTTCAGAGCCGAAGAAGAGGATAGTGAAGAGATTCCTGATGAAATTTCCCGTTTACTTGAGCACGATGAAAAGACTATTCAGTCGTTTGAAGAACCTATAGAGTTGATCAATTTGGGTGATGAAGAGGATAAGAAGGAAGTCAAAGTCGGAGCATTGCTTATCCCAGAGGTCAAAGAGAAAATGTTGGAGCTTCTCAAAGAGTATGTTGATGTGTTTGCTTGGTCCTACCAAGATATGCAAGGTTTGGACAACAACATTGTGGAGCATCGTTTACCGTTGAGACCTGAATGTCCGCCGATTAAGAAGAAGTTGAGAAGGACTCGTCCCGATATGGCTGACAAGATCAAAGAAGAAGTTCAAAAACAGATTAATGCAGGTTTCCTTGTTACATCGGTCTATCCTCAATGGTTAGCCAATATAGTGCCTGTTGCTAAGAAGGATGGCAAAGTTTGAATGTGTGTAGACTATAGAGATCTGAACAGAGCTAGCCCAAAGGATGACTTTCCATTACCGCACATTGACGTATTGGTCGACAGTACCGCAAAGTTCAAAGTCTTTTCTTTCATGGACGGTTTCTCTGGTTACAATCAAATCAAGATGGCACCAGAAGATATGGAGAAGACAACTTTCATTACACCGTGGGGAACATTTTGTTATCGGGTTATGCCGTTTGGTTTGAGGAATGCTGGTGCAACATACCAAAGGGCCATGACTGCTTTGTTCCATGACATGATGCATAAAGAGATAGAAGTATATGTAGATGACATGATTGCCAAATCGCAAACTGAAGAAGATCATTTGGAACATTTATTGAAGTTATTCCAGCGTTTGAGAAAGTATAAACTCCGTCTGAATCCCAACAAGTGCACTTTTGGTGTTCGTTCTGGAAGACTTCTGGGTTTCATTGTCAGTCAGAAAGGTATTGAAGTAGATCCTGATAAAGTCAAAGCTATTCGGGAAATTCCCGCACCCAAGACGGAAAAACAAGTAAGAGGATTCCTTGGGAGACTGAACTATATTTCTAGATTTATATCTCATATGACTGCTACCTGTGGGCCGATTTTCAAGCTTGTCCGAAAGAACCAAGGATGTGTATGGATAGAAGATTGTCAAAGAGCTTTTGATAACATTAAAGAATATTTGCTTGAGCCTCCCATTTTGATTCCTCCGGTGGAAGGAAGACTTTGATTATGTACCTGACTATATTGGAAGATTCCATGGGATGTGTGCTTGGTCAACAAGATGAGACTGGAAGAAAGGAACATGCCGTATACTATCTGAGTAAGAATTTCACAGACTGTGAGTCTCGATACTCATTGCTTGAGAAAACCTATTGTGCTTTAGCTTGGGTTGCTCGCCGTCTGCGCCAGTATATGATTAACCACACCACTTGGTTGATCTCCAAAATGGATCTGATCAAGTATATCTTTGAGAAGCCCTCCTTATCTGGAAGAATAGCCCGTTGGCAGATGTTGTTGTCCGAATATGACATTGAGTATCACACTCAGAAAGAAATCAAAGGGAGTATTTTAGCCGACCATTTGGCTCACCAACCAATTGACGATTACCAATCCATCAAGTTTGATTTCCCAGATGAAGATGTTATATACTTGAAAGCTAAAGATTGTGAAGAGTCGTTACCTGAGGAAGGACCTGATCCCGAATCCCAGTGGGGTTTAATTTTTGACGGAGCTGTGAATTCTTATGGAAATGGAATTGGGGCAATCATCGTCACTCCCCGAGGTACTCATATCCCGTTCACGGCGAGATTGAAGTTTGACTGCACGAACAACATGGCTGAATATGAGGCATGTATTATGGGTCTTGAAGAAGCAGTGGATCTAAGGATTAAGATTCTTGATATTTACGGAGATTCGGCATTGGTAATTAATCAAATCAAAGGAGAATGGGAGACTCGTCACCCTGGTCTGATCCCTTACAGAGACTATGCTAGAAGATTGTTAACTTTCTTCAACAAAGTGGAATTACATCATATCCCTAGAGATGAAAACCAAATGGCTGATGCTTTAGCTACTTTGTCTTCAATGTTTCAAGTGAATGGTTGGAACGACGTGCCTACAATCCGGGTTATGCGCCTCGACAGACCTGCTCATGTGTTCTCAGTAGAAGAGGTTACCGACGACAAACCGTGGTTCTATGACATTAAACATGTTCTTCAAACTCAAGAGTACCCGCCTGGGGCATCCAATAAAGATAGGAAAACGTTGAGAAGATTAGCAAGCAGTTTCTTCCTCAATGAAGAAGTTTTGTATAAGAGGAATTACGACATGGTCCTACTCAGATGTGTAGACAGACGTGAAGCAGACATGCTGATGCAAGAAGTACATGAAGGGTCTTTTGGCACTCATGCCAACGGACATGCAATGGCTAAAAAGATGTTGAGAGCTGGTTACTATTGGATGACAATGGAATCTGATTGCTGCAAATATGTGAAGAAATGTCATAAATGCCAGATTTATGCGGACAGGATGCATGTGCCACCGACCCTCCTCAACGTTATCTCTTCACCTTGGCCTTTATCTATGTGGGGCATTGATATGATCGGAATGATCGAACCCAAAGCTTCAAATGGTCATCGTTTCATCTTGGTAGCGATCGATTATTTTACTAAATGGGTGGAAGCAGCATCTTATGCTAATGTAACCAGACAGATGGTAGTCAGATTTATCAAGAATCAGATCATTTGTCGATACGGTATCCCGAGCAAGATCATCACTGATAATGGTTCGAATTTGAATAACAAGATGATGAGAGAACTTTGTGAAGAGTTCAAGATCGAACATCATAATTCTTCTCCTTACAGACCGAAGATGAATGGGGCTGTTGAAGCTGCTAACAAGAACATCAAGAAGATTGTCCAGAAGATGGTGGTAACTTATAAATATTGGCATGAAATGCTTCCATTTGCTTTGCATGGATACCGTACTTCAGTTCGAACTTCAACAGGCGCAACCCCATTTTCCCTAGTTTATGGTATGGAAGTCGTACTCCCCGTGGAGGTTGAGATTCCGTCTTTGAGAGTGTTGATGGAAGCTAAACTTTCCGAGGCTGAGTGGTGTCAAAGTAGATATGATCAGTTGAATTTAATTGAAGAAAAGAGATTGACAGCTTTGTGTCACGGTCAATTGTATCAGCAGAGAATGAAGAAGGCTTTTGATAAGAAGGTTCGACCACGCGAGTTCAGAGAAGGTGACCTTGTGCTCAAGAAGATATTATCTTTCCAACCTGATTCTAGGGGCAAGTGGGCTCTGAATTATGAAGGATCGTATGTCGTTAAGAAAGTTTTCTCTGGAGGTGCCTTGATTCTCACCAATATGGACGGCAAAGAGCTCCCGCGCTCCATGAACGCCGATGCAGTCAAGAAGTATTTCGCCTAGGTTTGAGTTGACAGTTTGCTAAGTTGAAAACCCGAAGGGGCGGCTTAGGCAAGCTTTTGGTCAGACCAGTCTTGGCATCTGAGCACATTTTGGAATTCGAAGTTGTTAGGGAGAATAGTGATCATTGTTTTTGTGTAACCTTTTTCTTTCATGTACTATTTCCCAAACTTTTGTAAACCATTGGAGTCGCGTTTTTAGCGAACTACCATCTTATTAATGAAATTTGAGCATTTACCTTTTGTGGGCAAAATTTTAATTTTTACGGAAATATTTGAAACAAAGTTATGTAAAGTATTCTTATTTTAAAAATGTGTCGTGAATGATGAAAGGAATATTAACAGTTGTTCCGAGGATGGTCAAGCCATGAAATGCAAAACAGTACAGTAATTTATCCTTGCATGATGAACATGTTTTATTTCAAAATCGTCATGAGGTGTTGGTTGTGTAAACTTGCGTTTCTCGTGGTGCTAAGTTTGTTGACTCCCCAGTTGTTCCAGTTAAGCGTTATTTTGGTTACCTTTATTTAAGCAGATTTTTGAAGTGTGGTACGCTTTGTCTCATGCCAGTGATCTATTGGTATTAGAAGTTTGGATTTGATTGCTTTTCTCCTCAGAAGACTTGAACCTTGTAGCGTGGTACGCTCTGACGTTGCTTTGTGGTTCCAATTCCAGTTATTTTCCGTCTTTTTTTAAGATTGGCCGAGTGTCTATATTTTCGTGACATCTTATCGTCTTCAGGATATTCCATCTATTCGTTTTGTCATCATAACATTCATTTATTCATTTACGCTTATATCACGCATGCATATTCACATTTGCTGTTGATTTTGGGTTGTTTTACTTCGTCCTAATACAATGTACACGTTCTTTCCAAGTAGAAGGTTAGCTTAGGCAGGAAATGTGCTTCCTTTCTAAATTCCCCAACTGAGTTAATCCTCGTGGATGATTTTGATTTAGCCTACCTTGTCCATTTCTGGATAGGATGAATCCCCCAATCAAGTTACTTTCTCATTGGGTGGAGTCTTGTTTGACTGTTTTCTCTCTGGTTTATTCCTGGAGGGAGTTGTTGCCTCTTGCATAGGCTATCTCATGATTTTCCCCAGTGAAATCGTGACCTAGACGAATGGTGCATTTATTTTGCACATTTAAGTATGTGATCTCTTCGGGAAGGATTGATTCATGATTTTCTTCGACGAAGATTTTATTCTCTGCCAGTGTCATCGCAACTTCCTTCTGAGTTACTCTTAGGAAAACGACAAGCGGCAGCTCTTCACGAGCAACTTGTACGTTATTATTTTGGAAAACGACAAGCGGCAGCTCTTCACGAGCAACTTGTACGTTATTATTATTTTGGAAAACGACAAGCGGCGGTCTCTTCATGAGCAACTTGTACGTTATTATTTTTTGGAAAACGGCAAGCGGCGGTCTCTTCATGAGCAACTTGTACGTTATTATTTTGGAAAATGGCAAGCGGTGGTCTCTTCATGAGCAACTTGTACGTTATTATTTTGGAAAACGGCAAGCGGCGGTCTCTTCATGAGCAACTTGTACGTTATTATTTTTTGGAAAACGGCAAGCGGCGGTCTCTTCATGAGCAACTTGTACGTTATTATTTTTTGGAAAACGGCAAGCGGCGGTCTCTTCATGAGCAACTTGTACGTTATTATTTTTTGGAAAACGGCAAGCGGCGGTCTCTTCATGAGCAACTTGTACATTATTATTTTTGGAAAACGACAAGCGGGGGTCTCTTCATGAGCAACTTGTACGTTATTATTATTTTGGAAAACGGCAAGCGGCAGTCTCTTTATTTGAGCAACTTGTACGTTATTATTTTTCTGGAATACAGCAAGTGGCAGCTTCTTTATTTGAGCAGCTTGTATGTTATAGTATTTTTGGAAGACAGCAAGTGGCAGCTTCTTTATTTGAGCAGCTTGTATGTTATTGACATCCCTGGACGACAGCAAGTGGCGGCTTCTTTATTTGAGCAGCTTGTATATTATTGACATCTCTGGACGATAGCAAGTGGCAGCTCCTTTATTTGAGCAACTTGTATGTCATAATATTTGTTGGAAGACAGCAAGTGGCAGCTTCTTTATTTGAGGCAACTTGTGTATCTACAATCTTATTATTTCAGCATTAATTGGTATCTCTCCGGAAATCTCCCAGAGAAGTTTGTTATGAATCTTTACCTTCAGAAGTCGGTGATCCGTCGCCAGCAAATTTGATACTCTCTGTCTATCTTTGACCTTGAGTTGTGAGCTCACTGATATTTTTGGGTCAATAATCCGTTTTATGGCCTATGCAAGATACCTTCTTTGTTAGGGTCAGAGTTCGTATTCCCTCAATTTTATTCACCGTCAAGAGTCTGTCATTTGAAGTCGATGGCTCGTTTCCCCAGTAGTGTATAATCCATGTCTCTGTGTTTTGTTGGTGTTTGATTTCTCCAGCATTGTCTTGTTTCATACAAAATCTTTCTCTGTGAATTCAATCACTGCATTCATATCAAACATAGTGGCGGTATATTAGGGCAAAAATTCACGTATTATGTATTTAAGTACCTTCAATCTCGTCGAGACGAAGATTTTAATCTTCATATCTCCGGATAGAAGAAACTTAAATAGGGGCAGCTGTTGTACCCCAAATTTTGACCTAAGATACCATCTCCCATCTGCATCATTACATTGCAAGTGTTTTGACCTATTTTTTATCAATTTTCAAAGCAGATTTAAAATTCATAACTTTTTCAAGTCAAGAGCTGTTTATTTTTTGAACGCTAAATTTATTAATTGATCAATGCTAAAACGATGTTTATTAATTATTTATTATCTTAAATTTAAATAATTAGAATTTATTTTCAGTTATTATATAATTTAAAGATTTATAAATAATAAAGTAAATATTTGAAAAGAAGTTTATTAATTGATCAGACGATGTTTATTAATTATTTGTTATCTTAAATTTAAATAATTGGAATTTATTTTCAGTTATTATATAATTTAAAGATTTATAAATAATAAAATAAATATTTGAAAAGAGTTTATTAATTGATCAACAATGTTTATCTAATTATTTATTATTCTAAGTTTAAATAGTTGAAATTTTATTTTCAGTTATTATAATTTAGAAGAATTATAAATAATGAAGTAAATGATTGAAGAGAAGTTAATTGATCAATGATGTTTATTTAACTATTTATCATTCTAAATTTAAATAATTGGAATTGATTTTCAGTTATTATATAATTTAAAGAATTATAAATGATAAAATAAATAATTGAAAAGAAGAAAAGAATTAATTGAAATAATAGAATTTTATTCATCTTTATTCTAATTATTACAATTGTTGTTTAAATACTATATTATGTACAAAGTATTTACAATGACTATTACATAAAATGTTTAAAGTAAAATAAAAACTATTTTTCTAAGATTCTAAATCTTCATCTTTTATCCAATGCTTCTTTGATTGCACATTTGATCTTACCTGCAAAAATTAAAAGAAAAAGTCAGAAATGAATATAATTAAAAACAGAAAATTAATTTAGCGTTCATCATTAAAAGCAAGCGGCTGGAATCAGTTTTTACCCTTTTTGCAAATCACGGGATTTCTCCCGGTTCACAAAAAGGGATGAATTTTTTTTGATAAATATGAATGCACAAGTTAAAATATGCACAAATTCACTTTTGTCAAAATTGCACATTTTTATTGTAAACTGCATAATCCAAAATCAATTGCACATTTTCAAAATCCACTGCATATTTCAAAAGCAAAACAGCATATGCAAGTCAAGTTACATTGCAAGCCAAAGTCCAACGTAAACTGTCAAGTGTGGGAAGAAGTCAAAATACATAAGGCTCCCATACTGTACAATAGAGATGACAAAGAGAAGTGTGCAGTTTTAAAATCAAATATGCAAGCAATATATTCCTATTTTTCATCATTTTCCAGCTTTCACTTTTTCAGAACTTAAAAGTACATACAGCATTTTAATGTCAACTGTACTGAGGAGAGAGAAGAGAGAAAGAGTGTGGGTTTTACAGGTTTTTGGCTTATGCAGGAAATAGATACAAAACAAAACTGCAGCAACATCCAATAAAAAAGGAAAGCATGAAAAAGGATACCAAACAAAACTGATGTAGCAGTATAGAGTGCAGAAGTATCAAAGAAAATATAGTAAAATATTCAGAACCTGTAACATAAGCCAAAGGCAACCAACTGTTATAACAAGACAGAACCCTTCAAGAGTAGAGAGATATCATAACCGTTTGGAGAGCCTAAAACCAAAAACTGAGTTCAAGAACTAAAATTGCAACATAAACCAAACATACAGACAACCTGCATTCAAAACCATGTCAAAAATCAAAACCATTCCAAGCCTAACCAGTAAACTGTCCAGCCAAAGCTTATAGCCTTTCAAACCATAACCTGTAACACAAAGCAAAACCAAGGCCACAAACCATGTCAAGGCCATAACCTGCATAAAACCAGTAAAACCTTATGGCCACAAACCAAAAACCCGGCCAAACCTAAAGCAAAAACCAGGCCAAACCTGAAGCAAAACCAGTAAAGCCATCACCAAAAATCATAACCATTTCAAAGCCAAATATCGTGTAACCATGGCCTGAAAAAACCAGTAAACTCAAAAGGACCAAACCTGTTGAAGCAAAAACCAGGCCAAACCTGAAACATCCAGGGCCAAAACTCGTACCAGCCATACACGCCCAAAGCCAAAAAACCAGAACAATGCAAACCTTTATCAAACCAATGTCCAAACCCACAAAAGCCTCACAAATATTCATCATAGGCAAATAACAAGGCAACTGAAGCACAGTAAAGGAGAAGAAGAGAAAAAGCATACAGGAAAGGCATCAAGACAGCAAGAGAAGAAGAAAGAGAGTCTAAATCCAACAAAGAAGAAAGACACAAATACAGAGTACCAGGGAGCTTCGTTCACGTTCCCTCGCCGTCTTGGCCTACTACGCACGCCCCCAACCTTCCCCCTCTGTCTCCAAAGGTAAAATTTCTCCTTCTCTTTCTTTCAAAACCTCAATAACCATTAATAAATTCAAAGTCAGAATCAAATGGATAAAAAAGATCATAACATGCAGTAACCAAAAACCCTAACGAAATAAAAAAGTGAAATTGGTACCTTGAGTCGGTCGCCCTAACGTTTTGTTGGAGGGAAGAAGAAGCTTGGGGATGCCGGTGGCCATGGGCAAGGAATTCAGAAGCTTAGGCAAAGGGAGGCGAAGAAGATGAAATGAACAAGCGGCGCCTCTGTCAAAACCTTAAACCTAATCTGTTTTCCCCAAAACTAAACAAATTATGTTTAACCCTAAAAAACAAATTATGGAATGTTTGGACTAAACCCGGTTCCCTGCCTAAGCCCAACGAATTTTATTAAGAACACCCCCATCCCTTTTTTTTGGTTACTCCTGAGTAGGCCTCTTGAAACCCCTTTGGCCCATGTAAATTACTTATTATCTATCCTATTTTTTTATATACCCCTTTTTTCTATTTATTTTCCTTTAGTTTTTTTAAGAATATTATTAGTTTAGTTAATTAGTAAGTTAATCAAATAATAGATGCGTAATTTAATTAAAATAAATTTTAATAATGTGACCAATTTTTTATTAAATTTAACTTTAGGATAAATTCAACAATTTTAGTATTCCTTTTTTTTATTAGATTTAAGTCAATAGCTTTTAAGGTTTTAATTTAATTTAGAATTATTTAATAATTTTTAAATAATACTTTATATTAATATTAAAAAACATATAAAAATAGAAACATATAAAATAAAATAAAACTTAAAAAATATTTTACTTTCTTTAATTAATTCTCTTGCGTTATTAATATTAAACAAAAAATATAAAATACATCTTCACACCATTTAGTCCATTATTTAATCATTGTTGTAGTTATATATAGTTTAATCATTATCTGCATAATTTTCTGTTTAATTATTTCATCTTTACTTGTTTATTCTGTTTACGTCTAAATCCAAGGGAAAAAATGATTAAATTTGTTGATTTCATGTCCTCAAATCCAACCACGCGAATATTTTCATTTCATTAAAACTTAGGATAATTTTTCCCCAAATATTCAATCTTTTCAAAACTTATACCTTTTAAGCCAAAACTTCGACATTAGGTCGTCGTACCTTCAAAAAACCGTTCGTACCCCTTTTCGGCCAAAACAATTTATTTTAAATCAAACGAACATTTTAATAAATAGATATTTCAAAAGGTTCCTATAGAGTACTATAGATACATTGGGTGCTAATACCTTCCCATTGTATAACCAACCCCCGAACCATAGATCTCTTTTCAAAAACGCCTTGTATTTTTATTACTTTTAAAAAGTATTATTTTAAATTGCATACTTTAGGGTTTTATTTCGCTCTTTCCCCTTTTCCCTTGGAAATAATAAAGCGCGGTGGCGACTCTTGCTTTTGTGAGACGAATTAATCAATAATTCGATATCCGATTTACCCCGCTACATTTTTTATCGCTACATTACCTACTTCTCAATAGTGGGATAGTACTGTCTAAAGGACTCTTACACAGCCTAATTCCTTAGAGTAGGTAGATTTCTCCTGGGTACTTGCTCTCTCAAAACAAACAAAAACAACTTTTCACACTGACACTTTCAAAGGTTTTCAAACAAATATTTCATACACTCTTGAGGACAGATACAAGAGTTACTTAGAAATTTTTCAAACGAAACTATTTCAAAAACCCACACACACTTGAAAAGCAAACCAATTTTGAAAACATAAGAGCAAGTACCTAAGAGCCCATGGATAACCATGGATAGAAAGGGTGCTAACACCTTCCCTTTCTATAAATCTACCTCCCGAACCGAGAAACATTCTCAAAGAAGGAATTTTGTTGTGCTTTTGTCCTTTCCATGTTGGAGAACATAAAAGACGGTGGCGACTCTTACTTACCGCGACATTTCGCGAACCAGCTTAAAAAACAGTCAGTTCTATTTCCACCGATCACAGAACTGGCGACTCTGCTGGGGATTTTTAAAGTGAGGTGTACCTTAGGATTAGACCACTCTTTTGTTTTCAATTGCTTGTTTTGTTTTCTTTTATATTTGTGGGCTTTGCATCAGAGTTTCATAGATCCTAACCCGGATCTGGGGAATACCCTTTAGGTAGCATAAGATGTGAGGGACCTGTCCGGCGTAGACCGACACGGGTGAAGCAGTGGCTACGTTGGTGTGACACCTTGGTCTGTACCGATATCCCTTGTGTTGGAACGAGGAGAATATGGGTCTTCTGAGGAGTCATTAAGCACCAACCGACCTTAGAACCCTAAATTGACCCAACTTGGCCATAGAACAGTAGCAGTATGCTACACTCATTGAGGCTAAACTCTCGCGATGGTTATGGCCGCAAGAAAAGATTGTGATGCTGACCGATCGAGGGTAGTCAGTGATATTGAGATCCTCTAGAACCCGGTTACTATTTTCTAGGACAGGTCTTAACCAACGAAACTGAAAGAGGGTAGTACCTAAACTTCATGTTGGCCTAAACTCTAAGGGGTGTCTTGTGTGACTTGTGTGCCTTCAAACTTGACTACTTGCATACTTGTTATCTGACACACGAGTTTCTTGCAGGTTTTGTTTACAGCCCTTAATCTGGGCTCATAACAGGGTTTACTTACATCACTCCATGCATAGCATACCATCATACCATTGCATACATCCTGCATAAGGACTAACCCATTTCAAGGATCTCAAGGGTCTGTGATGCAGGTCATGACGAATCAAAATGTCTAGCAAGGGGCAAAGGGGATTTATTTTCCTCTAGCCAAACATGATAACGTGAGTCCGGGGCTATGACCCACTCGATATGGTGAGCTTTGACTCTTGAAGAAGGACTCTCAACAACATGAAGTTCCTTCAATCAAGATATTGTGTTCAACTTCTAACAAGTTTCTCTGTTTACCCCGCAAGATCCTTGAAAACATTGCATGCATACATACGTATCATTGCATTACAGGTACCCCTTTTTCAGGTTACTTACCTTCTTCGCTGTTTATTTCAGCAATCATCATGAATCCTGAATCATCCAATGAACAAGCTATCAAGGCCCTCCAGGCCCAGAACACCCAGTTTCAAGAGCTGGTCATGAGCTTAGCTCAGGGGCAACAGGAGTTGAAGACTCTGATACAGAAGAAGAAGAAGAAGAAGAAGAAGAAGAAGAAGAGGACTGTTTTGTTCAACCCTAGACGCAGATCTGGGAATGGATTACCGAATGAGGCTGAGCTGACTACTTCATCTGTTGGGAAAGATAGCCCACAAGGGAGAGAGGTTCCTAGTCCCGTGGTCTCCGGCAACGAGACAGATTTCAATGATGAACAGTACCCTCCTGCAGAGAATAGGTATAAACAGCTGGAGGACTGGTTAAGTGCTATGGAGATACAGAAAGTGCCCGGCCTGGACTTCGAAGATCTAGGTCTATCCTCTGGGGTGGTGATCCCTCACAAATTCAAAGCACCTGCCATTGCAAAGTACGACGGAACTTCCTGTCTTAAGTTGCATCTCAGATCCTATGTAAGGAAGATCCAACCTTACACTTTTGACAAGAACTTACGGATCCATTTCTTCCAGGAAAGTCTTTCAGGGACTCAACTCGAATGGTTCTATCAACTAGATGGAGCCAGCATTCGTAACTGGGAGGATTTGGCTACTGCATTCTATAAGCAGTATCAATACAATTCCGACCTTGCTCCTACGCGTACCCAACTCCAGGGTATGTCACTAGGGACGGGTGAAGGATTCAAGGAATATGCGCAAAAGTGGAGAGACCTTGCTGGAAGGGTGCAATCACCTCTGACTAACCGGGAACTCGTTGACATGTTCTTGGGGACCCTGTCTGGGCCGTTCTTCAACCATCTGATTGGAAATTCTTCTGCTGGGTTTACAGATTCGATCTTGACCGGGGAGAGGATTGAAGCTGGTATCAAGGCTGGAAAGATTCAAGAAGCTGCACCTTCTGATGCTCATAAAAATCCTTACCATGGAAAAAAAAGAGTCCAACGCTGTGCATGGTAAAAAGAGTCGTCATGATCAACATGTAGGGGAAACCCAAATCTCTAATCCTATGCCTGCTCAGCAAAGACAGGGGCAACAACGTAAGGAGGTCACACCCAAACGACAGTTCACTAGGATCAACATGACACTAGATCAAGCACTACAGCAAATGTTGAAGGCAAGGCTGATTACCTTAAGGGCTCCTCTCCGGAATCCAAACACTTCTGCTCCTAACTATCATCCCAACGATAGGTGCGCATACCATTCTGATAGCCCAGGGCATACTACGGACAACTGTTGGGCTCTGAAGAACAAGATCCAAGACATGATTGATGCCAAGGAAGTCAAGTTTGAAGCACCAGAGACTCCAAACATAATCACTGCTCCTTTGCCAAGTCATTGAAGGCTTTTGTTTTATTTGAATTTTCGAGTTGTATTTTTCTTTGCTTATACAAACAATTAATGTCATAGCAAACTTGTTTATTCCATTAATGCATCGCATATGTCTGTTTGAATTAATATATTCGTATTCATTATATTCAAAATTGCTTTCATTATTTCTGTGATGATCAACTCTCAATTAAAAAACTCTAAGCCTCTTGAGGGAGGATGACAAAAACGATACCATGACATTTACAGTATGCTTTTGAACAGACCCCGCTGATGAGGTACAGGCATTGTTTCAATTCCTGAACACTGGAGTTATAAGGAAGATAATCCCTCGTCAACCCCTTTGAGCCAAAGAAGTCGGAGTTTTTCTTTTCAAAAATTAAAAACCCTTAATCATAACCTGGGGCAGGGTAGTTCTCTCAGTTGATCCAAGTGCATAACGAATGGCACCAAAGAAGTCTTTACAAAACAAAAGATAGTGATGGTTCCGAATAATCATAAAGACAGGCAGTCATCATTTCGCAGAAATAAAAGCCCAATAAGTCAAAACCTTTGAAGGAGACTTACAAAACTGGGGCATCCCGCTGACTGTAATCACAAAAAGGAACAGTGCAGGAAAAAAACAGGGATAACGAAATAAAAAAGAAAGAGGTCCTACAAACCCTCAACAAAAAAAAAGGAATGACTGCCTATTCCAAATAAACTGTCAACATCCGAACCATCACTGGTATATCAAAGCAAAGACTCAAACAAGGTCTAACGCACGATCAGTTGAGTTTAGGTTTGAAGAACATCACGAAGAACGGGTGGATACAAATAAAATTTGAGCCTTTATCCTTTGTTTCTTAAACCATGAACCAAGCCCCGTTATAACCCTAAAAAGTCCTAGCTGAAGCATGGGTTAATTCGAAAGCATACTGTTACAAAAGGTATCCTGACTCCTTAAGGCTTACGGTAAAACAACGAGTTAACATCGCATTTTACAAAATTTACTTGAAAACTTCATTTTTCAAAAACGTCAAGACAGACATAAGCTTTGCATTTTTAATATAACATTGCTTGCATATGACTATTTGTTCGAACAACATAGAAGTTCGCACGACGAATGTCTAATGAACAAAAGCACCTCTAATCAAGGGGCATGGCATGATCACTGTCCATCATTTAGGGCAGTCAGGTCAAGATTTAGAGAATCTCTCAAAGGCCAGCCAGCCAGGGGCAACTCTCCGTCTGAGTCACTTGGGGCATTGGACATGAATTCCAACGACGAATCTTGCCTGCTCAAACATCTTCTGGCAACACAACACAACAACAGGGGCACCTCCCTACATCCTGAGAGCATGGACATAGTCGAAAAAATACTACGCATAATCAAAGACCCGCTAGGTTGACACACCTAGGCAATAATAAGGGCTTCCCGGCGAACCAAAAGGGTTCGGGCAAAAATAAGGGATGAAAATGAGAAAATCTGTACACCCGGCAAGTCGAAAACCTGAAAAGGCGGCTTGGGCAAAAATGGGTATCCCGGTGGACTGAAAACCCGAAAGGGCGGTCCAGGCAAAAATTAGGGATCAAAGCGTACGACTATGTCCCGGCATCTCGTCACTTGCCTATCAGAAGAAGGTTTGCCCATCAGCAACTATCAGCACCTCACAGGTCTCCTTCTCCCACTGAAGCCGGGGCAATAAGAAGTGTCTGAAATGTACAAGCTGCTCTGTCCACCGAGGTACCAAGGTAAGTTAAGCCGAAGAACACGACCAAGATACCTTCACTCCCCGAGAGCAAGACAAGGTTCAACCATACTCCCTCCAAGCAGAGTTGGTCTCCCATCAATCCCAAAAAGGCACAGTATCTCCGGCAAGTCAGCAACACTCTCCCCAAGCAGATTTAGTCTATTGTCAGCCTTAAGGAAGTTGGGTATCCCCAGAAGATCTCAATATTCCCCAGCGGAGTATACAGATGTTCCTAAGCAAGCATCCCCAGCAGTCTTAATATAAGATTGCTCCCCGGCGGAATACCAGACACCCCAGTGGAGTCACTTCCCCAGTACGGTCCAAAAGTTTCCCCAGGAGAGTTGAATCGTCCTCCCCAGTAGATTCTGGAAGCTTATCCCCAGTAGAATCTGGAAGCTGGTCCCCTGCAGAATACATATATCTCTCCCCGACCATGTTCAAAGGTTATTCCCCACCAGGGCCTATAACTGGGTTATCCTCAGCTAATTGTCACGGAAAGGTCGTCCTCGGCGAAGTTCTTCCTATCCCCCAACGGAGTTCATCAAATTCCCCAACAGAGCTTATCAACGGGATCCCCAGCGGAGTTCTCATCAAAATCTCAGCGAAGTATCTCTTCCCCACAGAGTAATTCCCCGCAGAGTAATTTCTTCATCAAGTTTATTCCCCAACAGAGTCATCTTCTCCTACCGGTTTATTCTTGCAATCATCATCCCCAGCGGAAACGAAGAACTCTACTCTTCAAGCATCAGCCCAGGATTCAACAAGCTCCCGGCATTCGTCAAGGATTTATCTCCCTAGACAAAAATACAATTCATAAACATTTACATACATAATGCATGCATACGCATCATCCAACACAAATCTCATTTATTCTCGAGAACATCTTGACATCATGCAGTTCATGCATCATGACATTGCATACAACTGATGTTTTGCCTTTTCAGGAAAAAGGTCAATCCAAAGATGATTACTATAAACTGTCGCAATTCCAGATTCGATACCTATATCTAGCCAGGGCATATCTGTGAGCGATTGATTGTGGATTCGATACCTGTATCTAGCCAGGGCATATCTACATTAAAGAGATTTCAGAGATAGCTTGGAAATGCTCCCGACGCGGATGATATTCTATTGCTTATTCAGATTTCCTTTCAGAGATGGCCTAGAGATGCTCCGAACACGGATGTTATTCTATTGCTTATTCAGATTTCCTTTCAGATATAGCTGGGAAATGCTCCAGATATGGATGCTGTTCTTTTGCTTATTCAGATTTTCTCTTCAGAGATAGCTTGGAAATGCTCCTGATATGGATGCTATTCTTTTGCTTATTCAAGAGTTTCCTTTCAGATATAGCTGGGAAATGCTCCAAATATGGATGTTGTTCTTTTGCTTATTCAGATTTTCTCTTCAGAGATAGCTTAGAAATGCTCCAGATGTGGATGTTATTCTTTTGCTTATTCAAGAGTTTCTTTTCAGAGATAGCTTAGAGATGCTCCGGACCCGGATGTTATTCTATTGCTTATTTAAAGTTTCCTCTCAGAGATAGCTTTGAAATGCTCCAGATATGGATGCTATTCTTTTTCTTCTTCAAAGTTTCTTCTCAGAGATAGTTCAGATATGCTCCAGAACCGGATGCTATTCTGTTTCTTATTCAGAGTTTCTTATTCAGAGATAGCTTATAGATGCTCCAGATATGGATGCTATTCTTTTGCTTATTCAGAGTTTCTTCCCAGAAATGGCTTAGAGATGCTCCAGATATGGACGCTATTCTTTTGCCTATTCAGAGTTTCCTTTCGGAGATAGCTTGGAAATGCTCCAGATATGGATGTTGTTCTTTTGCTTATTCAAACTTCCTTCTAGAGATAGTTCAGATATGCTCCGGACACGGATGCTGTTCTATTGCTTATTCAGATGTCCTTCTAGAGATGGTTCAGATGCGATCCAGACATGGCTACATTCTGATACTTATTCCAGATTCCCTTTCAGAGATAGCTTAGAGATGCTCCCTACGCGGATGATATTCTGTTGCTTATTCAGATTCCCTTTCAGAGATAGCTTAGAGATGCTCCCGACGCTGGATGCTATTCTTTTGCTTATTCAGATTTCCTTTCAGAAACGGCTAAGAGATGCTCCGGATGTGGATGTTATTCTATGGATTATTCAGAGATAGTTCAGATACGACCCAGACATGGCGATATTCTGATACTTATTCCAGAGTTCCTTTCAGATATGGCCTAGAGATGCTCCAGATTTGGACGCTATTTTATTGCTTATTCAGATTCAAACTTCTAAAGACAACTTAGAGATGCTCCAGACCCGGATGCTATTCTCTTGTTTGATCCAGAGACATTCCAGATACGATCCAGATTCAGATGACATTTTGCCACTCACTCAGATATAATATGGATATACCCCAAACGCGGCGGTCATTCTACTATTTATTCAGACGTCAGCAATCAGACACAGACTAGATATGCTCCAGACACGGAAGCTATTCTATTTCTTACTCAGATTCAACCATCCCTTACACCTCCAGATGGCATCTATAAGCCCATCCCCGACAAGGTTCTGTCACAACTCCAGATGGCATCTATAAGCCCATCCTCCTATCCATCATCTCTCCAAATGGCATCTATAAGCCCATTCCCGCCATCACATTGCTGATATTCTACTATGTGAGTGCAAATTTCTGGGCACTCTAGTGTTCAATCCTCTTCCACCTTCGGATCACGAAAGGAACGCAAGCCAATCTACATCCTTAGGTCTAAGAAGATTGAACAGGGGAAAATGTTGTACCCCAAAATTTTCCCTCTCATATTCTTCAAGGCATGTCAAGAATCATCTCCAAATGGTTCAAGACCACTCAAGGGATTGCACAGTCAAACATCCTCCTAAGCCAGTCAAAATTAGGGTTTTGGTTCTTGCAAGGAATTTGAGGTTTTCAATGGTCCAATCAAGTCTCATAGGCTCACATACATTGCCAAGCATCCACATGACAAGTCTCAAGACTCACAGAGGCAAGTTGCACAGTCAAAAGCCCTATTTGGTTCACAATCAACTGTAGGGGCAAAATGGTCATTTTGCAGTCAAAAGTCAGAATTTTTGGTCAACATCTTATCTTGAGCTCACAATCATCATTTGATCAAGTCTTGATCATGATTCCACAAGCATGGCTCAAAAATCATCAAGATGCCAAAGGTTGCTATTTTTGGACAGTTGAAAAGTCAACTGTAACTTGACCAGGGCATACCTTTTTCATGGTTCATCAGAAAAATCCCATCCAATGCTCATTTTGAAGGGGATGACATTTACTACAACTCATCTTCACATTCCAAGTCCTAGAAATGCTCTCACAAAAAGTTATCAATTTCTACATTATAGGTCAATTTCAAAAGTCAACAAAAAGGCATTTTAAGTCAAAGACCATAACTTGAGATTGGTAAATCCAAATGACATGGGACAAAGGGAATTGGTTAGAGGACTTCAAGACCTTTCCAAAATGTCCAAGAACATGTTCATAGGATCAAAATTGAGCAAGATATGCATTGGAGAAGTTGGGAAATTTTCGTGAATTTGCAAAAGTCAACTTTGCTCAAAACACTTCATTTTTGCCAATGGGCCTCAAATTCCTTCTTGAATCTTTACCCAAAGCATATGCACGACCCATCAAGCCTATTTGAGTTTATTTTCTTATTTTTGTTAATTATTTAGATTTTTAATTGATTATTAATTCATTTAATTGATTTAATTGTAGGAAAATACCAAGATATGGTTTTCAAATCTTTTTGTGATGCAAATAAACTCAACACATGCTGAAGATTTCGTGTACACATCAAGGAGACAAAATCATCCAATTTTGGCAAGTTTTATCAATCAAAAAGGTTGAAAAAGATTTGATTGAAATCAAATATTGAAATCAGAAAGCCATGGATTTTTGGACAAAGTTTTACCCTAATTACATTCCACTACATATACTAAAGCTAACCCTAATGCTGTGAAGGTGCAAGCTGCTGTCAAAAGCCACAAGAAAATTCCAAAAATTCAAGAAAAATTTGAAAACTGAATTCCACCTTCCAGCACGATTCAAAGCTTTCTCTTGATTCAAACCTATTGCAGGGATTCCCAGAAGCCTTTTGCAATCAAAATCACGTGCCAACACTCAAAGAAACGTCCAGAACGAACTCACGGTTTGCTTAATTTTTCTAGAATCGAAATTCAAGTTTTATGCATCATTAACATGTTATGATCATTGCTTTGCATTGCTAACACCATTCTGAAGCTAATGGTACAAATTAATTTGATTATGGTGCCCTGAAACGAAAACTGCCATTAAAGAAATCTAGGGTTTCGAAGCTTTGATTTTAGGGCTTTCTTGACCAAGCAAAATTAGGACTAATGATGCCCATGGTTGAACTCAGAAGATCAAGACGAATTGAACACGACCATTGCGCCCTATTTATATTGCTTACAGACCTAATCGCTATTTTTTGCATTTACAGTTTGTGGGGGTTAAAAACCCCCTCTATTTGATTGTTTTTGTTACAGTCCAAGAGAAGAAGATAATACGTGGGAGCATGCTACTGGTTCATTCAAAAAGCGCGCGCGTGGTTTCATAATTTCCAGCATGTGTTGTTATTCTATATAATATATTCATTGCCTATTATTATAACAAAAGCGTGCAGTTGGCTTGGTGGATAGTGAGGTGTCTGGCAATCGTTGGGACCTGGGTTCGATTCCCAGGTCCACCTAAAAGTTCCATATTGTTTTTTCTAACATGATTGCATGCAGGCTACTGAACGTATTCCATCATACACCCCATCCATCCAAGCGCCAGGTGGCTGGCAAGGCAAATTCAGTGGTCCAAAGATGTTGAACATCATGTTTCCTGGTCAACCAACATGTAGGCGATTACTAAAGTCAACGTGGCTTTATGGCTTAGTGGGCCAGAATTGCTGGAATAAACCTCCATTATGGGGTCAACACCCCCCTGGTTAATTACTTTTCTTTTTATTTTCTTTTAACTAACTATTTTTTATTATTAATATTATTTATTTAACTAACATAATTAATAGTAATTTTCATAATAAACTCAGAATTAAATATTTATAGTATTTTTATTATGTATTAATTTCATTATTAATTTATTTTGTAAATAAAATACTAACAAATTAATTAGTTTAATTAGTTAATTTTAATCTTTTTCACAATAAATAAAATCAACTTAGAACTAGGGTTTCCTTTTGACTTTTATTTTATTTTATTTTATTTTTATTAAAGACTTAACAAACACAAAAAATATTTTTTTCTTTAATTAATTAATTAATTAGTTTTAGGATTAATATTTCATTAAATTGCAAAAAAGGACAAAACTTAATTCTTTTCTCAAAAGGGTCAAAACCCTAAGACGTCCCGATTTAATTTCTTTTCGCACATTATTCTTATTTTGATTATTTATGTATCTGCTCAGAGGATGTAATAGTTAATTAGGATTTTATTGCTTTCTTTACCTTCTCGCATTTATTTTCCAAAACGGGTTATGTTTTTGGCGATGTATAGACCCGCGCCTTGTAATAGCGTAGATTTACCTTTCCGCACTTTATTTTCCGCACTCTTAACTGTTAATATGCATGCAAGACTTGGATGAAAATTAAAAACAACTCGTAGATCACCATGATACATGTACAAGATAATATAACATGAAAACAACACACATGCACATGCCACTCCTAGGGTACGCCTCACTGGTTGCCTCGAACGTGGTCGTCAAGTATAGGGTGTTTTAGAGGTCGCCCTCCTGTCTAAGATCCAGTTGCCTCGAAACGGTTGCCTCGGATAAAAAGGATCTAGGACATTAGGGTTACCACTAAGGTGTCCTACCATTGCTTTGGTGACCACACATGTCCCTCATAATCGAATTGACCCGAATACCTCCAACGACGGTGCTACCTACTTCTCAATAGTGGGATAGTACTGTCTAAAGGACTCTTACACAACCTAATTCCTTAGAGTAGGTAGATTTCTCCTGGGTACTTGCTCTCTCAAAACAAACAAAAACAACTTTTCACACTGACACTTTCAAAGGTTTTCAAACAAATATTTCATACACTCTTGAGGACAGATACAAGAGTTACTTAGAAATTTTTCAAACGAAACTTTTTCAAAAACCCACACACACTTGAAAAGCAAACCAATTTTGAAAACATAAGAGCAAGTACCTAAGAGCCCATGGATAACCATGGATAGAAAGGGTGTTAACACCTTCCCTTTCTATAAATCTACCTCCCGAACCGAGAAACATTCTCAAAGAAGGAATTTTGCTGTGCTTTTGTCCTTTCCATGTTCGAGAACATAAAAGACGGTGGCGACTCTTGCTTACCGCGACATTTCGCGAACCAACTTAAAAAACAGTCAGTTCTATTTCCACCGATCACATTGATCATCAAGAAATCAAGAAAGTCAAAAGTCAATGTGAAAAGTCAAACTTTTCAAGACTTAGAAATTTTTCTAAGTGTTTTTTATACATGATAATTGCATTACTTCATGCCAATATTTTACCAAGATGCAAAATGATTCAAAGGAAACTTTCAACGTAAAAGTTGTAGATCTTGATGAATTATAAAACTTTGTATCAGAGGGTTGGTGTCCAAAAAACGCTTAGATTTGAAGATATAAGCCCATGAAGTCGTGACATTTTCATCTAACACTTAGAGAAATTTTCAACAAATTTTGGTCAGGATTTTATCCTAACTTCTTGGCATTTTTTCCCATAGTTCCAAGATGATTTTGTCAAAATGGCCAACATGAAAGTTGTAGAGAATGTTTCAAGCTTTCCAAAACATCCAAGATCATGAATTTATCATACTTGATCTAGGAGATTCAAGGGCCTGAAGTTGGGCATCCATTCTTGAATTGCAAATCATTTTGTTGAAGAACATATAACAAAATCCTTATGACATGCTGCATAATCTTACTTTGCAGGACTTTTGACTTGCAAATCTATCCATAATCAGATGTTTACGCAATTGATTGAACCATTATCCAAGTGATTCAATTATTGTCCATTGCATCATTCCATTTATGGCACAAAGGCACTGTTGCCATTCACATAAAGCATACTTTATACAAAGTCGTCTCTCCTTGAGCCTCTCAACTGTTTTTGTTTTATGCACACACAATGTCAAAGCAAGAAGCAACATGCCTAAAAACTCCTAGCCACTTCATATCCCCTTTGTACCATGCATTGGGACATCAAATTTCACATAACTTGGTTGTTTCATCTCAACCAAACCAGAATTTTGACTGCTTGTAAAACAAACTCTCTCATCCTCTCAAAACTCCTATATAAATAGAGAAACCATTTGCAAGCTAAAGGCCAGAAGTTTTGTTGTGTAGACAAGTTTCTCAAAACCCTTCATACTCTTAAAAAACCATAATTATCCATAAAACCTCCACTTTTGAGCTTTGAAATCCAAATCTTTGAACCTCTCACACCTTGCAAGTTATGTCCAAAAAAACCATCCAAACACTCCACATAAATCATATATAAGTTGTTTAAACTCAAGAAGAACTTTTGTAACATCACTATTTTCCAAACTCAAAAATAGCCACCTGCAACTTGACTTCTCCAACTCAAAATCAAAACACAAATTTCAGTTTCAAGGTAAGTTTTCTTGACTTTGAACTTTTCATACAAACATCATTAGTGGTTTATTTGTAAAGATAAATTGTAGATATCATTACCTTGAAGCTAACCATATGCTTTCTTTTCATTTTCACTAAACATGTGTTGAGAACTGACTTTTACATGTAGCAAAATAATGTATGGAGTAAAAAATAGCAGTATGAGTCAATGCATAACTCTATGTGTCGACACATATTAGCTACAAAATAGGTTATAGGTCGATACAAAACACGAATGAGTCGACACAATAGAAACGAGTCGATACAAACCATTATGTGTCGACTCATACTGAGTTGTTTTGACTTCCAGGAGCAAAGAGATTATATGTGTCGATACATAAGCGAGTGAGTCGATACAAAACAAAAAAAATGAGTCGATATAAACCATTATGTGTAGACTCATACTGAGTTTATTTTGATTTCTAGGAGAAAGGAATTATATGTATTGATGCATAAGTACATGTATCAATACAAAACAGATATGAGCCAATGCATGAGTGCATGCGTCAATGCATAAAAGTTTTCGTATCAATGCGTAAGTGTATGTGTCAATACATAAAAGTTTTTTTAAAACAATTTTCCTTTTTTTTACATTATCTTTATATTTATTTATATTTTTATTGATATTCATTATTTAATATGCTTGTAATAGTGACTAAGGGTTTAATTACTTGTCATTTCCCTATTTGTAAATTTGTATCCCCCATCCCTAAAAAAGATGTAATAGCGTAGAACTTTAAATTTCCGCAATTTATCGCTTTCAATATGATTGCTAGTTATTAGGGTATGTAAGGAAAGACTAAAAATCAAATAATAGAGAACCCTAATCTCAAGAAAAAATTCATGAAAACATAAACCTTGCATACTTGCACCTCTAGGGTTAACCTCACTTGTTTCCTTGAGAAAAATAGTCATGTCCCTCGAACGTGGGATATTTTAACAATGAACCTTGAATACAAGATCGTAGTCCCTCGATGACCCTTCAAATGTTTCCTTCGGTAAACAATATTAGACCCTTGTGACAAATTTCTAATGTATCCTATAATGTTGCCTTTTATGACTGTACGACGACCCACGCCTGTCCCTTCACATCCAATGATAGGCCTTCTTATCAATCAATGGTAAGATAACAATATCTAAAGTAGGAGGAAAAAAACTAAGACTTTTTGAGTAGGTAGAACGCTCGTAGTTGCTTGCTCACAACCATCTTCAAAACATCTTTCAAAACACACCAACACTTTCAAATGAAATATTTTCAAAAGTCAACACTTTGTATGCATTCTTATAGAGATGAGAATCATTAAAAAGTACTCCTAAGCAAAGGAACTTTCAAAAACACTTTCAAATGAAATACTTTCAAAAGTCAACACTTTGTATGCATTCTTATAGATACGAGAATCATTACAAAGTTCTCCTAAGCAAAGGCACTTTCAAAACTACTTTCAAAAGCATCACAAACATGTTTCAAACAAAGCATTTCAAAGTGAACTAGCAACTAAGACCTCGTAGATAACTAGAGATGAAAAGGGTGTTAACACTTTCCATTTTCATAACCTACCCCCCGAACTCAAGAAAATTCTCAAAAGGTCTTTCCTCTTCTTTTCACCCTTTCCTTTATTGGATAAAAGAAAAGTCGGTGGCGACTCTTGCTATCCGAAATAATTGCGATAAAACACAAAACACCCAAGTGAGTTTTCCCACCATATCATAAATCCCATCAAGTACATCTTTGAGAAGCCATCTCTCTCTGAAAGGATAGCCCGATGGCAAATGATCTTAACTGAGTACAACATCTAGTATACTACATAAAAAGCAATCAAAGGAAGTTTGTTGGTGGATCATGTGGCACATCAAGTTTTAGATGACTACCAATCTATGAACTTTGAATTCCCTGATGAGAAAATAATGCTGATTACAGATTGTGAAAAGCCTGGACCGTATGAAGGACCTGAACATGGATCACGATGGACTATGGTTTTTGATGGAGCTTCCAACACACTAGGTAACAGAATTGGGGTTGTGATCATTTCTCCTGAAGGTTGCCATACTCTTTTCACTGTCAGAATTTGCTTCGAATGTACCAACAATATGGCTGAATACGAAGCATGCATCTTGGGTCTCAAGGCTGCTATTGACCTAAGAATCAAATTCTTAAGTGTATATGGAGACTCAACTTTGGTCATCAGTCAAGTTAAAGGAGAGTGGGATACAAAACATCCAAATCTTATCCCTTACAAAGAGATTGTGCTAACTTTGATCCCATACTTAGAAGAGGTTACCTTTGAGCACATTCTGAGGGAATAAAATCAGTTGGGAGATGATTTGGCTACCATGTCTTCTATGTTCAAAGTCAGATGGGACAATGAAGCTCCCTGAATTACTGTCGAAAGATTTGATGAACCAGCACAATACTGTGAGATTGACACTTATGGTGTAGAGTAGAAGCCTTGGTTTTATGAGGTAAGAAGATATCTCGAAGCTCAAGAATATCCTGAGGGGGCGTCAGTGTTTACCGTGGTTTTTGGTAAACAACCGTTGATCCTCCAAAAAGGAAAGTTCTTTTTGGTTACTCACGGGATCGATCAGATTGATCCCAGGACATATGCTAATTTTTTATGTAAGATAAGCAATCAGGAAGAACGCACGTTCGACCCAGAGAAAAGATATTTGAGATTTTGGAAAAGTAGACAGAAATATAGAAATGCAGGTAAAGATGCAAGAAAGATAACTTTGCAAGATAAGATTAAAGCAATGTAAAAGACTTTCATTAAAAAAAAAGATGTGTTTCCAACGTACATTTCTCAGTTTTATCCTTTCTCACACAGCGGTTACTTGGACAATATTTGAGTGACTAGTACAATAGGTTGAACACACTTAAAAACTACACAGGTTTCCTAATTTATACTAAAAACTAAGTAACCGTCGAGGAACTACTCTGGGCTAAGATGAAGACAAGTGTCTTCTGCATGTCTCTCGACCTCTAGCTTCCAGCCACGTTGTTTCTTCTTAGCCGCTAGCAAAACTGCCTTTCCCTCCAATAATTTAAATTCAAATGACCCTCGTATCATGTGTCAAAGCGAGGGTATTTTCTCTTAGTCGAAGGTCATAAGTCCTCTTCAATCGAAAACCCGGAAAGTGAGCTCTGGTCGAAGGCTCAAATACAACTTAGATCTTTTTCCTAAGTTATTTCATACGTCGAAACATTCTTGGCTTGGTTTATTCCAGTTTTTTGGTCTAAAAGACCAAATATAGTAAGTGTCGAATTTAGGAGCCAACAGTCAGTCAACGACAAGAAATTCTTGTGGAGGTTCTCAGCCAAGTTCTTCCTAAGCAACAGGGTCTTATACAAGTGCAACCATGATTCAATTCTGCTTTGTTGTATGGACAAGAAGGAATCAGAGAAGATCATGGAGGATATGCATAAAGGTTTTTTTGGTACTCACTCTAGTGGACACACTATGGCCAAGAAGATTCCGAGAGCTGGCTACTATTGATTAACCATGGAAACTGATTGTCACCACCACTCGAGGACTTTCCATAAGTGCCAAATTTATGCAGATAAGGTTCACGTGCCTCCAATACCTTTAAATTTCGTGACTTCCCCTTGGACATTTTCAATGTGGGGAATCGATATGATTGGAGAAATCAAGCCTATTTCCTCTAATGGACACCGTTTCATTCTTGTCGCCATTGACTAATTTACCAATTGGGTTGAAGCAACTTCGTTTGCCTCAGTTACCAAGAATGTCATGGCCCGGTTCATTAAGCACAACCTCATCTGCCGGTATGGTATCCCTGAGAGGATCATCACTGAAAATGGCACCAACCTTAACAATTCCATGATCACTGAGCTCTGCACACAGTTCAAGATCAAGCATCACAACTCTTCTCCATACAGACCTAAGATGAATGGCGCAGTGGAACTGCTAACAAGAATATAAAGAACATTGTGAAAAAGATGGTGGTGACCTACAAAGACTGGTGTTGTACCCAAAACTTTTCCCTCTCATTTCTCAAGATATTTCCCACAAAGATCTTCAATGCCTCAAGTTTGCGTAAGTATCGACTAGGTCAAATAATCTCCTCAACACTGATGCCTCAAATTAGGTTTTGAGTTTGTACAAAGCAAGTTGGATTTATAATGTTTCAAATGACTTTCATGGATCATTATGGACCCTCGGGATTATTTTTGTGAAGTTTCAAGTCTTGGGTCACAATTTTCCAAGAAAGTCATTCAGATTACCAAAAGGGCAAAATAAGCAAAATTAGGGTTTTGACTGAAAATGACTGAACTTTGATTTTTGACCTAATACCTGGCTTATTGGTTGGAAGCATGATCTTAAGGATCCGAGCGTGTCATTTTGATATAATTGCACATTTCAATTCATCTCCTGAGATCAGTGGATTGATAGACAAAATTTGGTCAACTTATGGGAAAAGTCAATTGTACACTAAAAAGTTAAACTTTGACTTTTTGGCCAAAGTTGAGTCCCAAAAATCATATTTCATCAAGACATACAAAATATGAAATTTGATCATTAAAAATCAAGAAAGTCCAAATCCAACTTTTGCAAGACTTGGAAATTTTTCTAAGTTAAATTCATTGCTTCATGACATCTTGTCACTACAATTCAAAATAGTTCAAGATGTTACAAATAATTCAAGTTATTACAAAATGGAATTTTTGCAAGTTTACAAATCCTAAACTTTGTATTGTTTGGACTTTTATCCTTTGACTCAAAACCTTGCCACAAATCTTTGTCTTTGATAAAATTTTCATAAATTGCTCCATAAACCAAACTTGTTTCATGCTGCAAACTATGTTGTCCAAGTAATTGCTGAAAAAAGTATGATGTGCTACTTCTATACATTACCACAACACACCAAAACCCTGCTCCATTGCTCCATTCCTGTACTACAGAAAAACTTGTGCTATGCTGCACCACAAACTTGTCACAAAAACTTGCATATGTTATCCTATACAATCCAAAATCTGTCCAAGAAACCAGTCCAAAACTGTTTTATACAGTCTGCTCCAACCTGCATCATAACAGCTACAAAATTGCACCAAAATGGCAAAAGAAAATTGTGTGGTAAAAGTATCAAAGCAGTAGGAAAAATAGTTCAAAATAACTTATTTTGTTTCCCTCCTAAACCTCAGTCAAGGATCTACAAAAGGGACTGTTTCATAAGACATAAAGAGGATTTTTTGGAGGGGAAAAGAGAGAAGAGAAAAACAGAACCTTTGTAAAACTCAGCTCATTTTCATAAAACTCTACTCATCTTCAACTCTGCTTTCACCCACAGAACAGAAAAATCCTCAACCCATTATTGTACAACCTTGAAAACTCTCCCATAAACCATCTAAACACTTCACATCACATAGATATTGTTCAAGCACAAGAATAGTTTCTGTACTGCCCTTATTCTCAACTTTTAAACAAAAGACAGTACTACACAAACTTGACTGTTTGGAGTTGGTTCAGCAACCTTCAACATAAAGGGAGGTCTAGCAGCTTCTTGGAGTTTCATTAAGGTCCACACAACATCTTGAAGGGTATTTAGACTCAAAACCTAAAGTGCAGTTTCAAGGTAAGTCATCTTAACCTTGCATTTTCCATACATCACTTTTTGTTTATTTCTAAAGATAAGATGTAGCAATCACTACTCTTGATTTAATCATTTACTTGTTGTTCATTTTTATCATTTACATGTTGAAAACTGACTGATACATGCAAAAGAATGGTGATAGAAGCAAAAAACAGCAACATGAGTCGACACATACCCACATGTGTCGACTCATTCTAAGTGAAAAAATAGGGTATGAGTCAACACATGACCGTATGCATCGACTCATACTGTTATCCAGGTCCTAAAACATAAGGATGGAAGATGCATGAGTCGACACAAAATGTGTATGTGTCGATACAAGAAGGAAATGGGTCGACAAATCCCATTATATGTTGACTCATACTGAGTTGATTTGGTTTGGCAGTGGCAAGGAAAGTTATGTGTCGATGCATAGCAGCATGTGTCGACACATAATAGTTCATAATGCAGTTTTTCCTTCTTTTTACACTATTTTTGGATTATATATGTATATTCTTCTTTACTGTCCACTTATTCGATATGGTGGTAATAATTAGACACCTATTTCATCCCCATTTGCAAATTGTATCCCCGTCCCCCTAATGATGTAATAGCTTAAGATTTTAATTTCCGCAAGTTTATCGCTTTTCATATAATTGCTAGTAAGATAGGTTGTGTATGATAATATAAAATCAACAGTTAGCAAAAGCCAATCTCAAAGACAGAACGCATGCAATCAAATACACTTTTCATACATGCACCACTAGGTAATCTCACTTGTTGCCTCGGAAAATAGTCATGTCCCTCGAATATGGGTGTTGCGCCCCAAAATTTTCCCTCTCATTTTACTCAACACATGCTCATTTAGGTCCTCAATTTGCCCAAGGATGCATAAGGATTAACCAGACAAACTCTCTCCTAAAGCAATGAACCTCTAGCTAGGGTTTCCATTTTCATCAAGATGTGTGAGCTCCAAAGGGCTCATATGCTCTCCATAGTCCTAACATGTTCTCAAGACCCTCCATGTTAAATTTCAAGCCTTGCACAAGAAGTTTGCTTAAGTCAACTGCTCAATTGCCTGAAAATTAACTATACTAGGTCAAAAGTCAACTGTGACCCACATACAATCAAACTTCAAGATTTTTGGTCAGCATCAACATTTTGAAGTGATATCCATCATTTGATCAAGGTATGATCATGATTCCTCAAGGAATGCTCCTAATTCATCAAAACCCAAAAGTTGCTAAATTAGGGTTTCTTAGGAAAAGTCAACCAAACTTTGACCGGCCATAACTTTCTCATACTTTATCAGAAATTTCTCATCTAAGGCTCATTTTTAATAGAATCCAATTTCCTACAACTCATCTTCAGCCCTCAAGTTCAAAAAATGCACTCATGGAAAGATATGAATTTCTACATTATAGGTCCTTTTGAAAAGTCAACAAAAACACCTTTTGGGTCAAAGCTTCTTACATGAACATGGAAGACCGAATTGAGATGAAACCAAAAGGGTTGTTTAGGGGACATCCTAAACTTTATAAAAAGTCCAAGAAAACATCTCTAGGGTTAAAATTGGAAGAGATATGCATTGTCAAAGTTGGCCATTTTTGGAAAATTGCCAAAAGTCAAATGTGCTCAAAAGTGAATTTTTTTGTCAAATGGGCCTAGCTTTTCATGATTGTATCTTGTTGAAGACATGGTCCACGACCCAAATCAGCATCCATATATTATTTTCTCTATTTATTTATTTTATTTTGATTTTTTATTTATTAAAAGTTAAATTAAATCAAATAAATTGCAAAAACTATAAAAGATTGATTTTTGATCTGATTTTTGTAGGAATCATAATCTAATCAAGCTAGCCTAATCAGATCAAATAAAATCAAGGCAAATTGAGGGGATAATAGCATGATTAGGATGGTTTTGGAAAGATATCATATAACAAACAAATCAAATCCAATCTTCATGATTCAAAGAAGATTGAATATGTTTTTGTTGCCCTAATTCATCATACTACATATATAGAACATACACAAGCCAAAAGGACGAGGATTACAGTCGTGAGAGCTGAAGAACAAAACTCAAATTTTGGGAAAAAAGTGGTAGATCGTTTTTCTCATAGAGGGTGATTCAAAACATTCCGAAGCTTCTAAACGATTCATGGACCTCTCCTGAAGCTAACACGATCAATTGCAAGCATTCCCAAGTCTAGAATTGTCCCATAGCCTTCACACGGTTTGCTCTTTGTTTCAAAATTGATTACAACAATTCTTGCATCATAAGCATATTCTAATGATGTGTTTGTGATTATTGACATATTTACAACATGCTTGAATGATTTAATTGGTGTTGTGATGCATATATTGATGATTGCCATGGCTAGGGTTTAAGAAGTCGTTTTAGGGCTTCTCTGTACAAGTAAAATTAGGCCAAGAAAAGGATACCATGATGCTCGTGGGATCAAGACGAATTGATCCATGTACTCACCTTTAATTTATCATGCGTTTTATGTATTTTTGAAGCTTGTAGGGCTATGGCTATGGAGTTCTGTCTGTAGGTAAAAGGTATTGGCCTAAGACGACGAACAGGGAAGAAGACAATGACTTGTCACCAACCCACTGGTCCATTTGAATGATCACGCGCATTTTTTTGTTTTATTCAGTCAATCCACCTTTTTTTATATATTATATTTTGGCTTTATCCTATTGACAACTAAACATGGTAGCACAGATGTCCAAGGTGCGCGTTGTATGAGTGGGAGGACCTGGGTTCGGTCCCAGGTCCCATCATATTTCTTTATTTTTCTTAACATGTGATTGCAGGTTCCATGCATTACATGGCAAGACGTCCATCATGCGCCCCACTAATCCAGCCATTGGATCATTACCAACACAGATTCAACGCTCAAACCAAGGAAAGACCATGGTACATTCTCCGAACGTGGCTACACAGAATCAGGTGTAGGAATGGGCTCAGCATTCATGGGTTTGGCACAAATTCAGCATGCACCCCCTAGTTGCTTATACAGGCCCAATTCTTTTCCTTTTCTATTTTAATTCTTTTAGTTATTTATTAATTATTTTCTTTTTTCAAATAACACCAAAAATCATGCTTTTTTTAATTTAATCAAAAAATCATAAAAACATCAAAAATCATTTTTTTATAAAAATATTTTATTAATTAATTAGTTTAATTAAATTAAGGAAATTTAATTCTTTTTGTATAATTAAAATCAACTAGAATTAGGGTTTAATGTTGTACATAACCTAATTTTTCTCAAAAAATAACCTAAATATTTTCTCAATTAGATTTTTAGGTTTCCTAGTTTGTTCTCCCATTTAATTCGTCGCGCGCCTTTAATTCCTTTTTCTATTATTGTAACTGCTCTGAGTTTGTAATAGTAATTAGGGTTTTAAATTTCCACATCTTTATTTACAGTCAAAATAATTATGTATCTGCGAAAGCCTTGTAATAGCTAGGACTTTAATTTCTCGCATTTTAATTTCCGCAAACTATAAGCTGTTAGATGTATGTTAATAGGATTGTATGGAAAGACAAATTGCAATTAATACAGTTGAAAACCCTAAATATGCAAAGATAAATAAACTGGAAAAAAACACACTTGCATATTCTCACTCCTAGGGTTTACTCCACTCTGGTTGCCTTTGGTAAACAGTCATGAAGTATAGGGAATGTTAGTGGTCGTCCTCTAGTCCCAAAAGATCTAAAATGACCCATTCAGATGTTGCCTTAGAAAAAGATCTTTAAGGCTTTAGGGTGATTACTAAAATTTCCTACATTGCTTTTGGGATCGTACTTGTCCCTTCGAACGTCCCTTAAAACTCCAACGATGGTGCTACCTATTCCTTAATAATAGGATAGTGTTGTCTAAAGGAAAACGAACAGACTTTTTTCGAGTAGGTAGATTAGTTCCTAGGTACTTGCTCAAACAAAATTTTCACACAAACACTTTTCAAAAACTGTTTTTGAAACAACTTCGTCACACTCTTGAGGATAGAAACAAGGGTTATCACGAAGTAAAACAAAACTTTTCAAAACAAGCACACACAAGCAATTTGAAAAATGAGCAAGTACCTAAGAGCCCATGAAAAATCATGGATATAAAGGGTGCTAACACCTTCCCTTTCTATAATCCACCCCTCGTACTCAGAAACATCTCGAAAAAGGTTTTTTCTATTCTTTTTCCTTTTCCTTTGTTGGATGAAATAAAAGTCGGTGGCGACTCTTGCTTACCGCAACATTTGAGAATATAAAATGCAAACCAGTATTAACAGTCGGTTCCGCCACCGTATCACAGAACTGGCGACTCTACTGGGGACATTTATAAGTGGGGTACACCTTAGGATCTAGGTCATTTTTTAACTTGCTTGATTGTCTTTTGCTTTTCCTGCTTTATATTCAAGGGTTTTGTTGGGGTTATATAGATCCTACGCCCGGATATGGGGATACCTTTTAGGTAAGTAGTAATAAACTGTGAGGGAACTGTACGGGGTATACCGACTCGGTTGAAGCAGTAGCTACGTTGATGTGGCACTTTGGTTGGTATCAGTAACCCTTGAGTTAATCAGAGAGAGTACGGGGCCGCCGCATGGTATTGTGAAGCATCAACTGACCTTAGAACCTTTAATTGCACAACTTGGCTAGTAGGACGTAGTGAGATGGCCATCTTTGGTGTATTCCCAAGGTCGACAGATACTCGATGCTACACTCATTGAGGTTTGACTCTTGAGTTTTGTTTGGTTGCGATTCAATCGCCTATTGAACGAAGCTGGGGGAAAGATCGGCGATATTGAGATCCCTTAGAACCCAGTTACTATTTATAGGACAGGTTGAACCAATCCAACTTCAAGAGGGTATGACCTCAAAACTCATGCAGGTCTTAAACCTAAGGATTTGGTGTGACTTGCTTGTTGTTTGCTATACATGTCATTTTCTAGCATAATCATGACATCATAAGCACGGCATATTATAACTAACCATTTCAAGGATTTCCTAGGGCTCATTTTTGCTTTGTTTTGTAGGACATGGCATCCGCCCATAGGAACACTATACAGATTAACCTTGTGAAAGTGCCTCTCCATTTAAAGGACTTGGCATTAAGGGTTCCTGAAAGTTCTCCATTCACTAAAAAGCATGGTCGGTTGCTCAATTTGGTCACTGCAAAACCTGATGAAGAATTGTTAAAAGTGTTGTTTCAGTTCTTTGATCCTGTGCACCATTGTTTCACCTTCCCGGATTACCAGCTAGTACCTATTATGGAGGAATTTTATCAGTTATTAGGGGTACCTATTCTTGATTAGTTACCTTTCAACGGTATGGAAGAACATCCAAAGCCTGAAGAGATTGCTAGCGCTCTGTCCTTATAACGGTCTGACGTAGTGACAAGTTGGGAGACTAGAGGAAGTGTCCAAGGAATCCCGGTTAAGTTTCTATTCGAGAAGGCTTACCGTTTTTGGGATACCCTGGATTTACAAGCTTTCGAAGAGGTGCTGGCACTTCTCATTTACGGGATGGTACTTTTCCCTAATGCGGATCAACTCGTAGATGTGAACACTATTAAGGGGGGCCCTCCTGTGTTGCACTCCTCTATTGGCTAGGTGGTTTATTTCGCACCTACCCATATCTGTTTTGAAGAATGAACAGGGTTTGAAATGGTCTCGTAGGCTGATGTCCCTTACACATTCATACATTCATTGGTGTTCACGGTTCTCGGAAGATATTACCATCATCAATCGCTGTGGTGAATTCCCTAATGTCCACCTCTTAGGCATTAGGCGAGGAATCACTTACAACCCTTGTTTGGCACTGCGTCAGTTTGGTTATGCGAGAAGAGATGGTCCTCATGATACGCTTATCCAAGTAATCGCCTTCAACTATGAGAATGTTGCTCAGGGATACCGCAAAAGGTTCATAAAAGCTTGGGGCATGGTGCATAAAATTGATAGCAAGACGCTAGGGCACAAGAATTCCATTCCTCTTGAGCCTTATCTCCAATGGGTACAATCTCGCGCCCAAAGTCTTATGATGCCTTACCCTGTTGTCCTACCAATAACTGTGGAACCAGTTATTGAAGGAGATACTACTTCCCTTGGTCATCATCCTGACATGCCAATTGATCATGAAGAGTTACAGAAGTCCTGGGTTCAACTCAAAGACGAGAGGGACACGGATGAAGCTTAGTTCTATGCCAGCAAGAAGAAGGTCCTGGAGCTCACTAGGCTACTTCATGAAGAAAGGAACATAAACACATACATTTCACCGAAGAGGATACGCTCCTGGGAGACCTAGTTTATTTTTTGCTTTAAGTTTTGTTTTGTTTTATTGTAAGCCTAAAAGGCATTCTTTATAACAATTCGAACTTATTAATGCAATTAACGTATGTTTCTTTTGGTTAAACAAATATGAGACTTTAAGAATCCTTGAAATCATTGCATACGCATCCCATCCATAGCATTGCATAAATAGGTACCGTAACAGGCTTCTCATCTTCTTTGCTGTTTATTTCAGCAGAAATGTCTTCTGAACAAAGCATCAAAGATCTTCAGGCACAAAATGCCCAATTCCAACAGATGTTCATAAATCTGGCAAAAGGGCAGGAGGATCTGAAAGCCCTCATCCTGAAGGAGAAAAAGAAAAAGAAGAAGGTCTCTAGTATTCTGAATATGGGTAGAAGGTTCGGGGGGTTGTTAAAGCAACTAGTCGATCTGACCTCTTCATCTAAGGAAGGGGAGAATCAAGAAAAAGAGACAAGGGAAAAGGACCCCAGTCCTGAAGTTTCTGACAATGATACAAACTACAATGATGATAAGTATCCTCCTACTGAGGATAGATACAAGCAGTTAGAAGATCGTCTGAGTGCTATGGAAGTCCAGAGGATAACTGGGTTGAATTTTGAAGAATTGGGATTTTTGTCGGGAGTAGTCATCCCGCAGAAATTTAAGGCTCCAATTTTTGCAAAATACGATGGGGTGTCTTGCCCAAAACTCCATCTCCGTTCCTATGTAAGGAAGATCCATCCCCACACCGCTGATAGAAACTTGTGGGTTCACTTATTTCAAGACAGTTTGTTAGGAACTCAGCTTGAATGGTTCTACCAACTGGAAAGAGCCAATGTCTGAAACTGGGAAGATTTGGCCGCTGCTTTTTATAAGCAATATCAATATAACGCCGACCTTGCTCCTACTCGTACTCAAATCCAGAGTATGTCCATGGGTGCATGTGAAGGCTTTAAGGACTATGCATAGAAGTGGAGAGACTTGGCTGGAAGAGTCCAACCCCCTTTGTCTGATAGGGAGTTGGTCGATATGTTTCTTGGGACACTATCTGGTCCATTATTTAAACATTTGATTGGCAGCTCATCAGCTGGTTTCACCGAGCTGATATTAATAGGAGAAAGGGTAGAAGCGGGAATTCGGAGCGGTAAGATACAGAAAGATGCCTCTTCAAGTTCAGTTAAGAAGCCATTTACTTGTAAAAAGGAAGCCAGTGCCATCTATAGCCCGAGAGGCCAAAGCAGAGCCGAACACCGTCAGATAGTAAGTGTTGTAATGATACCTAGACCTGCGGCTGCTCCACAATGCAACAATCAACAAAGGGTGGAAAGACCACAACGGCAATTTACCCGGATTAACATGACGTTGGCTGAAGTTTTACCCCATCTACTAAGATCCAACTTGGCCACCTTGAAAAAGGCTCCCAAGAATCTGAATACCATATCTCCCCGATATAATCCAAATGCTCGGTGTGCCTATCATTCTGAGAGTCCTATCCACGACACAAATGACTGCTGGGCTCTGAGAAATAAGGTACAGGATCTGATCGAGGCCAAGGAAATTGAGTTCGATGCTCCGGAAAATCCCAATGTCATAACTGCTCCCATGCCCAAGCACAATCGTGGAGTTAATGTTGTTGATACTGATCTATTTGTGACCTTAGTTGATGAAGTTTCTACTCCTCTTATGATTGTTAAGAAGAATTTGTTGTTGGTCGGTTTATTTTCGGGTTATGGTGAAGGTTGCCACATGTGTTCATCTCTGCCTTCTGGTTTCCATTTGCTGAAGTCAGGTGTTCAGCGCCTGATGGACAACAAAGAAATTTTGTTCGAGAAAACTCTGATTTCCATTGTCCCATTTGAAGATGTTTCTATTATATCCATTTCCACCAATCCTTCCAAGGTCTCATCGAGAAGACCTATTAGGATTACATATGCTCCAAAAGTAGCTCCGCTAATAATCACCCTTCCTGGTCTTGTCCCATATGCCTCGGATAAAGATGTCCCCTAGAATTATGGCGCCGATGTCTACTATCATGGCGTTAAAGAAGACCAGAAGAACGAAGAGGTTGATCCCGATGTCAATAACATTGTCGGGACCAGTAAGATCGCTAGAAGTGGAAGGGTTTTCTCTCCCGAGATTTCCCCAAACACCGTCAATATACTTGTTGTTATTTCACTTGCTATTCCTACCGATGCTTTAACTACTACTCCTGTTCTTACTCCAATTGTTACCCCTGCCGGAGAGTCATCTGGTACCTGAGGCAAAGAAGTTATAGGTGAGCCTGCCCGAACGGAGGCACCTAGGAAAATTTTCATAGAAGCCTCTAAGCAAGAGATAGAGGAAATATTGAAAGTAAAAAAGAGCGACTACAATGTGGTCGAGCAGCTGGGGCAGACCCCATCAAAGATATCCATGTTGTCTCTGCTGTTATGCTCTGAGGCCTATGAGAAGGCTTTGATCGTATTCCTCAAGACTGTGCACGTGCCACAGGAGACCTCAGCTGATCAATTCAAAGACTGTGTGGCCAGCCTAACTGCTGACAATGGGCTGGGTTTTTCAGATGTAGACTTGACACTGAAAGGGAGGAAGCATAATGATGCTCTGCATGTCTCGATCGAATGCAGGGGCACCACTATGGCCCATGTGCTGGTAGATATTGGGTCTTCACGAATGTTCTGCCTAAGAAGGTGCTGGGTCAATTGGATTGTGAAGGCTTGACCTTAAAGCCTAGTAATATTGTGGTAAGGGCTTTTGATGGGTCAAAAAGAATGGTGCATGGGGAGGTGGACATCCCTGTCAAGTTTGGCTCTCAAACCGTTGAGTCCACCTTCTATGTGATGGACATCAGGCCATCATAATCTTGTTTGTTGGGTCGTCCTTGGATCCATGAAGTTGGGGTTGTTACTTCTACACTGCACCAAATGCTGAAGTATCCAGTAAAAGGGAAGATTGTCACTGTGCATGGTGAAGAGGAGTATATGGTGAGCCACCTCAACTCCTTCAGATACGTAGAGATGGACGGGGAATTCATAGAGACTCCTTGCCAGAATTTTGAAGAGGTTCCCCAGATCTTGGCATCGACTGAAACTACTACCCGTAACAAACCTCCTCTGAAGATGGCTTCTCTCAAAGACGCCAGAGCAGTGGTTGAAGAAGGTGGGTGTACCAACTGGGGACAGCTCCCTGATTTTACTCATAAAACTAACAAGTTTGGTTTGGGCTTTACTTCAGGAGCTCAAAGGTTTGTTCGACGCGCTCGAGCTGGAGGACCTCCCATACGCATCAGCAATCGGGGAATTAATGCCATTGAAGACCGTGAGGAAGACTCTGACATTGACAGCTGGATCTACCCAACTACCAAAGGTGGACCGAGAAACTGGAAGGCTTGGGATTTTATACCAGTTTCTTTTATTCCGCAGTAATTGTCTTACTTGTTTTTGAGATTTGTAATAAACAATTTAAACTCTACAGCCTTGTGTTTTTCCCGAGGCACATTAGCTTTGTTTGTTAGGGATATTATATTTCATTTTATATATCATCAATAAAACATTGGACGTTCCTTGCATACAAATTATGCGCTCTCTATTTTTCTTTTGTTTTCACTTTATCAAAGCAGCTATGCTCTTCCACACACTCACGTATCATACTGCAGATCATATCCACTCTGAATCCCATTGATAATAGCTCTGCTACTGCCAGTTATGACTTCGAAAATCCGATCAACCAAGCCGAGGACGAAGGTGGGGACGATTGTGAGGTGCCTGGAGAACTTGCTAGACTATTACAGCTGGAAGAAAGGGTTATACAGCCTCATGAAGAGTCGGTTGAGACGATAAACTTGAGCATAGAAGAAGATAGAAAAGAAGTCAAGATCGATGCAAATCTGGAAGTTAAGATCAAACAACAGTTGATACAAATGTTGCACAACTACGTTAAGATCTTCGCCTAGTCATATGAAGACATCCCAGGTTTAGACACTGATATTGTGGTACATCGTCTGCCGACTAAGGAAGATTGTCCTCCGGTTAAATAGAAGGTCTGTCGTATGTGCCCTGAGATGTCAGAGAAGATCAAGGCAAAGGTCATGAAGCAGTTCGACACAGTGTTCTTAGCTATCATCTCCTATCTATAGTGGATTACTAATGTCGTTCTGGTACCTAAGAAGGACGGTAATGTACGAATGTGTGTGGATTGCAAAGATATGAACAGGGCAAGCCCCAAGCACATTGACGTTCTAGTTGACAACACCGCGCAGCATAAAATATTATCCTTCATGGATGGTTTCTCTGGCTACAACCAGATCAAGATGGCTCTTGAAGATATGGAGAAGACAACCTTCGTCACACAGTGGGGCACCTTCTGTTACAAGGTGATGCCTTTTGGGTCGAAGAATTCTGGGAAACTTATCAGCGCGCCATGGTCGCTTTGTTCCACGATATGATCCACCATGAGATCGAGGTTTATGTTGATGACATGATAGCCAGGTCTCAAACCGAGGAAGAGCACCTTGATCATTTACAAAAGTTGTTTGACAGGTTAAAGACATACAAGCTGAGGTTGAATCCGAACAAGTGAACCTTCGGGGTAAGGTATGGTAAGCTCCTGGGTTTCATTGTCAACGACAAAGGCATTTAAGTAGATCCTGTGAAGGTAAAGGCCATACAAGAAATGCCAGCTCCCCGTACAGAGAAGGAAGTTAGAGGTTTCTTGGGATGCTTGAATTATATCGCCAGGTTCATTTCACATCTAACTGCTACTTGTGAGCCCATCTTCAAGCTTCTGAAGAAAGATCAAGTGGTAAAGTGGAATGACGAATGCCAGACAGCTTTCGAAAGAATCAAGGAATACCTTCAAGAACCGCCAATTCAGATGCCTCCGGTTGAAGGAAGACCTACTTAATAGTGCTAGACAATTCAATGGGGTGTGTGCTGGGACAGCATGACGAGTCTGGTCGAAAAGAGCATGCAATATACTACCTTAGCAAAAAGTTTACTGACTATGAGACACGATACTCACTGCTCGAGAAAACTTGTTGCACTTTGGCATGGGCTGCTCGCCGACTAAGACAGTATATGTTGACCCACACTACTTTGTTGATATCTAAGATGGATCCAAACAAATACATCTTCTAGAAACACGCTCTCTCTAGAACAATAGCAAGATGGCAGATGATCTTAACTAAATACGATATACAATATACAACCCAGAAAGCAATCAAGGGGAGTGTATTGGCTGATCATTTGGCTCATCAGGCCGTGGATGACTATCAGTGCATGAATGTTTAGTTCCCGGATGAGAACATTATGCTGGTGACTAACTACGAAGAACCTGGACCGGGTGAAGGACCCGAGGAGGGATCTCGATGGACTATGGTTTTTGACGGAGCTTCAAACACACTCGGTAACAGCATTGGCGCAGTAATCATATCTCCTGAGGGCTGTCATACTCCTTTCACTGATCGGATATGTTTCAACTAAACTAATAACATGGAAGAGTATGAAGCCTGCATCATGGGTCTCAAAGCCGCTATCGACCTCAGGATCAAGTTCTTGGACGTTTTCAGGGATTCAGCCTTAGTAATAAATCAGATCAAAGGCGAATGGGATACGAAGCATCTGAATCTCATCCTATACAAAGAGCACATGCTGAAATTGCTCCCACACTTTGAAGAAGTAACCTTTGAACATTTCCTGCGATAGGAGAATCGGTTAGCGGATGCACTAGCTACCATGTCCTCTATGTTCAAAGTCAGGTGGGACAATGAAGCTCCCTGAATCACCATTGAGAGGTTGGATGAACCAGCACACTGTTGTGATATTGATACCGAAGAGGTGGCATACAAACCCTGGTTTCATGAAGTCAAGAGGTATCTCGATACTCAAGAGTATCCCGAAGGGGCATCTGTCAATGATAAGAAGTTTCTGAGAAGGTTCTCCGCGAAATTCTTCCTCAGTAATGGAATCCTCTACAAGCGTAATCATGACTCTACCTTACTAAGGTGTGTAGACAAGAGCGAAGAAGAGAGGATTATGACATATCTACATGAAAGTACCTTTCGGAACCCATTCCAGTGGACATACCATGGCTAAGAAGATCCTACGGGAAGGATATTACTGGTCCACTGTGGAAGCAGATTGTTATCAGCACTCCCAAACTTGTCATAAGTGCCAAATCTACGCTGATAAGGTGTATGTGCCTCCGGTTCCCTTGAACGTCTTGACAGATCCATGGCCCTTTGCAATTTGGGGTATTGACATGATCGGAGAAATCAGGCCCACTGCTTCCAATGGATATCGCTTCATTCTAGTGGCCATTGATTACTTCACGAAGTGGGTTGAGGTTGCCTTTTTTGCTACTGTGACCAAGAACGTTGTGGCGCGGTTTATCCGACATAATCTAATATGTCGGTATGGTGTGCTAGAGAGAATTATTACCGACAATGGTACAAATCTCAACAACACAATAATCACCAAGCTCTATGAACAAATCAAGATACAACATCATAACTCTTCTCCCTACCGGCCGAAGATGAATGGCACTGTTGAAGCGGCTAACAAGAACATCAAGAAAGTTGTACAGAAGATGATGGTGACATATAAAGACTGGCATGAGATGTTATCATTTGCTCTTCATGGATACTGTACCTCAACACGGACGTCGACAGGGGCAACACCCTACTCTCTGGTATATGGCATGGAGGCAGTCCTACCCATCGAAGTCCAGATACCTTCTCTCAGGATTATGAAGGATGTGGGTTTGAACAAAGACGACTAGATCCAAACTCGACTTGATCAGCTAAATCTAATCGACGAGAAGAGACTTACCGCTATCTGTCATGGTCAGACATATCAAAAGCGAATGATCAAGGCTTTAAACAAAAAAGTCAAACATTAAGAATATCAAGTCGGGGATTTAGTGATCAAGTGCATCATACTGCCGCAAGGTGATCCCAGGGGAAAATGGACCCCCACGTGTGAAGGGCCATTTGTGGTTAAAAACATTTTGTCGGGTGGAGCTATGATTCTAACCACCATGGACGGTGACGACCTTCCTCACCCTGTCAATGTAGACATAGTGAAAAGATACTACGCCTAATTAAAATACCTGCTAGGTTGACTGGCCTGGGCAAAAATAAGGGATGAAAATGAAAAAAATCTATACACCCGGCAAGCCGAAAACCTAAAAGGGTAGCTTGGGCAAAAAAGGGTATCCCGGTGGACTGAAAACCCGAAAGGGAAGTATAGGCAAAAGTTAGGGATGTAAAGCGTATCACTATGTCCCATCGGATCATCTTGCGACCAGACTTCGGTATCAACTATCAAGCTTGGACGACACCAACCAATCTAATCAACTATTGGCCAAGTAGTAAAGTGATGAGACGCTCGAAGACATAAGGGCAATAGCAAAGTTTCGACTTAATGGGATTGTTGCACATAGCTGTTTTCTTTTACACAAAATTGTATAGCTTCTATTTTTATGGCGGCGTTCTCTTACTAGAGGGTCAGCCTCCTTGTACGAAAATGCCTATTACAGGCCAACTTCAAAAATCAATACAAAATCATTTTCACAAGAAACTATGAGTTTTTTCTTTCTCTGTTTTGTTTTGCAAGAACGTCCAATGATTTATTCTTGACATATGCATTTGAATATGATTGCTTCTCATAAATATTTACATAAGAAACGAAAAGACAATTGCTCGTATTTCTAGAAACAGGGGCAAAAACAAGAAATGTCAAACCCGACATTTACTCTACCCAGTAGGTACCAGGATAGAGACAGCTTTGGAGCATAATCATTAGTACATACACTCCCCGCAGAGTAAAATTATTCAAGGCATTGATGTCGGATTTCCAGAAACAGGAAGTAATCTCCCCAGCCAGGGTCATTCAGAAACCTGGCATCTATATCCCCCAGCCGAATTTCATAATCGCAAGCAGGTCAGTAAATTTTATCTCCCAGGCAGAGTTTATTTCTCTGGATACAGAAGCTCAATCCTCGACAGAGCCCATTACTTTAGCTAAGGAAATTCACCTTCCAAGTTATTCCCCACAAAGTTATTCTCAAACAGAGTCTCTCCCTTCCAGAATACTCACAAACAACAAGGAGTAAAACTCCAGCACAGTCATTTTCATTCACCATCCCCGGCGGAAGTAGAAGAACCACAATTCTCTACAACAGTCAGGAATACTATACTCTCTAGCAGTAATCAGGGATTTATTTTCCCAGGCTCGGACATGTCCTAACAGCATTTCATGTGCATACATCATGACGTGCACATACATATTATATACGGCATGATCTCATTTATTTTGAGAACATCATCTCACGAGGCATTTCATGCATTGCACATATAATTAACCCTGTTATCTTTTCAGGAAAGGCAATTATCACCAACAATTCCAGTAGCTGTATATTGTTATATCTACAGGCAGCCAATGGAAAATCAGTTCCCGAAGATCAAACGGGTCAACTCATCTATGTAAACAAATGAGGTAACCCTACTATCCATGTTTCTTCTCATAAGCCCTATTATCCAGGATTCATCCCGAAGTAACCCTACGACCTAGGTTCCTTCTCATAAGCCCTACTATCCAGGCTTCATCCCGAAGTAACCCTACGACCCAGGTTCCTTCTTGTAAGCCACTACCCAGGCTTTCATCTCGAAGTAACCCTACTATCCAGGTTCCTTTTCATAGCCCTACTATCCAGGATTTCATCTCGAAGTAACCCTACTATCCAGGTTCCTTCTCATAAGCCCTACTATCCAGGCTTCATCCCGAAGTAACCCTACAACCCAGGTTCCTTCTCATAGCCCTACTATCTAGGCTTTCATTTCGAAGTAACCCTACGACCCAATTTCCTTCTCATAGCCCTACTATCCAGGCTTTCATTTCGAAGTAACCCTATGACCCAGGTTCCTTCTCATAGCCCTACTATCCAGGCTTTCATTTCGAAGTAACCCTACGACCCAGGTTCCTTCTCATAGCCCTACTATCCAGGTTTTCATTTCGAAGTAACCATATGATCCAAGTTCCTTCTCATAGCCCTACTATCCAGGCTTTCATTTCGAATCAACCCTACTATCCAGGTTCCTTCTCCCTTATCTCCAGACAACAGTTTACAACACTGTAAGTTATGGACCAGACCTGACACGGACGGTTTCACATTTCCCCAGTAAGTCACTGTGCATCCTAGACCCTGACCAGATAGGAAGTTTACTTCCACCTCCTCAATCAGGAGTTAATTCCCCAGTAGGTTAATGGACAACCGAAGCTCCTATACTCTATTTCCCAGGACATAAATCAACATTCCCCGGCGAAGTTCTCCTCAACAGCAGGTACAGAGTTTCTCGCAAAGGAATAACTTATGCGATCGATATCTTTTTTGGATGGCATCTTTAAGCCCATATCCAACGATTCTCTGTCAACTTCCAAATGGCATTTGTAAGCCCATTCCCGATATCACCAATTAGTATTACTCCATGCGAGTGCAAATTTCTGGGCACTCTAGTGTTCAATCATCTTCCACCTTCAGATCACGAAAGGCAGACCAGCTAATCTACATCCTCAGGTTTAAGAAGATTGAACAGGGGCAGCTATTGCACCCCAAAATTTACCCTCTCATTTTACTCAACACATGCTCATTGAGGTCCTTAATTTGCCCAAGGATGCCTAAGGATTGACCAGACAAACTCTCTCCTAAAGCAATGAACCTCTAGCTAGGGTTTCCATTTTCATCAAGATGGGTGAGATCCAAAGGGCTCATATGCTCTCCATAGTCCTAACATGTTCTCAAGACCCTCCATGTCAAATTTCAAGCCTTGCACAAGAAGTTTGCTTAATTCAACTGCTCAAATGCCTGAAAATCAACTGTATTAGGTCAAAAGTCAACTGTGACCCACATACAGTCAAACTTCAAGATTTTTGGTCAACATCAACATTTTGAAGTTATATCCATCATTTGATCAAGGTTTGATCATGATTCCTTAAGGAATGCTCCTAATTCATCAAAACTCAAAAGTTGCTAAATTAGGGTTTCTAAGGAAAAGTCAACCAAACTTTGACCGAGCATAACTTTCTCATACTTTATCATAAATTTCTCATCCAAGGCTCATTTTGAAGAGAGTCCAGTTTCCTACAACTCATCTTTAGCCCTCAAGTTAAAAAATGCACTCATCTAAAGATATGAATTTCTATATTATAGGTCCTTTTGAAAAGTCAACAAAAACACCTTTTGGGTCAAAGCTTCTTCCATGAACATGGAAGACCCAATTGAGATGAAACCAAAAGGGTTGTTTAGGGGACATCCTAAGCTTTCTAAAAAGTCCAAGAACACCTCTCTAGGGTTAAAATTGTAAGAGATATGCATTGTCAAAGTTGGTCACTTTTGGAAAATTGCCAAAAGTCAAATATGCTCAAAAGTGCATTTTTTTGTCAAATGGGCCTAGCTTTTCATGATTGTATCTTGTTGAAGACATGGTCCACGACCCAAATCAGCATCCATATATTATTTACTCTATTTATTTATTTTATTTTGATTTTTATTTATTAAAAGTTAAATTAAATCAAATAAATTGCAAAAACTATAAAAGATTGATTTTTGATCTGATTTTTGTAGGAATCATAATCTAATCAAGCTAGCCTAATCAGATCAAATCAAATCAAGGCAAATTGAGGCAAAAATAGCATGATTAGGATGGTTTTGGAAAGATATCATATAGAAAACAAATCAAATCCAATCTTCATGATTCAAAGAAGATTGAATATGTTTTTGTTGCCCTAATTCATCAAACTACATATATAGAACATGCATAAGCCAAAAGGACGAGGATTGCAGTCGTGAGAGCTGAAGAACAAAACTCAAATTTTGGCAAAAAAGTGGTAGATCGTTTTTCACATAGAGGGTGATTCAAAACATTACAAAGCTTCTAAACGATTCTTGGATCTCTCCTGAAGCTAACACGATCAATTGCAAGCATTCCCAAGTCCAGAATCGTCCCATAGCCTTCACACGGTTTGCTCTTTGTTTCAAAATTGATTACAACAATTCTTGCATCATAAGCATATTCTAATGATGTATTTGTGATTATTGACATATTTGCAACATGCTTGAATGATTTAATTAGCGTTTTGATACATATATTGATGATTGCCATGGCTAGGGTTTAAGAAGCCATTTTAGGGCTTCTCTGTACAAGTAAAATTAGGCCAAGAAAAGGATACCATGATGCTTGTGGGATCAAGACGAATTGATCCATGTACTCACCTTTAATTTATCATGCGTTTTGTGGATTTTTGAAGCTTGCAGTGCTATGGCTATGGAGTTCTGTCTGTAGGTAAAAGGTATTGTCCTAAGACGACGGACAAGGAAGATGACAATGACTTGTCACCACCCCACTGATCCATTTGAAGGATCACGCGTATTTTTTTATTTTATTCAATCAATCCACCTTTTTTTATATATTATATTTTGGTTTTATCTTATTGATAACTAAACAAGGTAGCACAGATGGCCAAGGCGCGCATTGTATGAGTGGGAGGACCTGGGTTCGATCCCAGGTCCCAGCATATTTCTTTATTTTTCTTAACATGTGATTGCAGGTTCCATGTATTACATGGCAAGACGTCCATCATGCGCCCCATTAATCCAGCCACTGGATCATTACCAACACAGATCCAACGCTCAAACCAAGGAAAGACCATGGTACATTCTCCAAACGTGGCTACACAGAATCAGGCGTAGGAATGGGCTCAGCATTCATGGGCTTGGCACAAATTCAACATGCACCCCCCTAGTTTCTTATACATACCCAATTCTTTTCCTTTTCTATTTTAATTATTTTAGTTATTTATTAATTATTTTCTTTATTCAAATAACACCAAAAATCATGCTATTTTAATAGGATTGTATGGAAAGACAAATTGCAATTAATACAGTAGAAAACCCTAAATGTGCAAAGATAAATAAACTAGAAAAAACACACTTGCATATGCTCACTCCTAGGGTTTACTCCACTCCGGTTGCCTTCGGTAAACGGTCATGAAGTATAGGGAATGTTAGTGGTCGTCCTCTAGTCCCAAAAGATCAAAAATGACCCATTCAGATGTTGCCTCGGAAAAAGATCTTTAAGGCTTTAGGATGATTACTAAAATTTCCTAACATTTCTTTTGTGACCGTACTTGTCCCTTCGAACGTCCCTTAAAACTCCAACGACGGTGCTACCTATTCCTTAATAATAGGATAGCGCTGTCTAAAGGAAAACGAACATACTTTTTTCGAGTAGGTAGATTAGTTCCTAGGTACTTGCTCAAACAAAAATTTTCACACAAACACTTTTCAAAAACAGTTTCTGAAACAACTTCGTCACACTCTTGAGGATAGAAACAAGGGTTATCACGAAGTAAAACAAAATTTTTCAAAACAAGCACACACACAAGAAATTTGAAAAATGAGCAAGTACCTAAGAGCCCACGGAAAACCATGGATAGAAAGGGTGTTAACACCTTCCCTTTCTATAATCTACCCCCCGTACTCAGAAACATCTCGAAAAAGGTTTTTCTGTTCTTTTTCCTTTTCCTTTGTTGGATGAAATAAAATTCGGTGGCGACTCTTGCTTACCGCGACATTTGCGAATACAAAACACAAACCAGTATTAATAGTCGGTTCTGCCACCGTATCACAATGGGAATTTTAGCAAAGACCCTCGATAAAAGATCGTAGTCCCTCGATGTCCCTCGATGTTGCCTTCGGTAAACGATCTAGTCCCTAATGACAATTGCTAAAACATCTAATAGGTTACCTTCTATGACTATACAATTGACCCACACCCGTCCCTTCACATCCAACAATGGGGCTTCTTACCAAATCAATGGTAAGATAGCAACATCTAAAGGAGGAGGAAAAGAATATTATACCTTTTGAATAGGTATGATGCTCATAGTTTCTTGCTTGCTTACAAACTAAAAAAACCATTTTCACACCAACACTTTCAATTGAAACATTTTCAAAAGTTAAAACACTTTATATGCATTCTTATAGAGACGAGAATCATTACAAAGAAACTTTTCAAAATCACTTTCAAAAACATCTTCCACAACAAACACCTCTTTGAACTATTTTCAAAACCAACACTTTGTACACATTCTTATAGAGACGGGAATCATTGCAAAGACATTTTTCAAAATATTTTCAAACCCACACCATAAAGCACAATTTCAAACAAAGCAAGTCACCTAGAAAGCAACTAAGAGCCCGTAGATAACTACAGATGAAAAGGGTGTTAACACCTCCCCTTTTCACAACCTACCCCCCGAACTCAAGAAAACATCTCTAAAGGTCTTTCCTATTCTTTTCACCCTTTCCTTATTGGATAAAAGAAAAGTAGGTGGTGGATCTTTCTATCCGCAACAATTGCAATCAAACTCAAAACACCCAAGTCAGTTCTCCCACCGTATTACAGAACTGGAGACTCTATTGGGGACATACTTAAAAGTAGGGTTACCTTAGGGATAGATCACCTTTACTTGCTTTCTTTATATTATGGTTCCTTGTTTGGTCTTGTTTTGATCCTATATCCGGATCTGGGGCACCTTTTATGTAAGTAGCAATAGATTGTGGAAACTGTACTGCATAGACCGATATGGTTGAAGCAATGTCTACATTAGTGTGATGCATTTGGTGGTACCGGTATCCCTTATGTTGAATCGAGGAGAATATGGGGCCGCTGAGTAGCGTCATGAAGCACTAACTGACCTTAGAACCTTAATTGAACAACTTGGCCATTAGGAAGTAGTGACCTAGCCGACTTTGGTATAAAGCTGAAGATTGGTTGATACTCGATGCTACACTCATTGAGATCAGACTTTTGGGATATCTTGGCCACGAGAAAAGATTGATTGTGCTGAGACAATTCCTAAAAGACAGGTCAGTGATATTGATATCCCCTAGAACCCGGTTACTTTCTAGGACATGTTAAGACAACTAAACTTCAAGGGGGTACCTACAAACCCCATTGCAAGCCTAAACCTAAGGACTTGTCTGCTTTGTGTGTATATGATTATTTGTACATAAAGATTTGTTTGCTTTGTTCACATGTACATAACATCATAAACATTATAACTTCATAAGAATTCTCACTAACCATTTCAAGGATTTAGGAATTTATCTTTTCTTTGTTTTGTAGGCCATGAATCCCATTTGAAGGAATACCATCTGAGTTACCTTCGTGAAAGCACATTCTCAACTCCAAGAATTAGCATCAAGGGTGTCTGGAGATTCTCCCTTCACCAAGATATATGGTCGACTTCTCAGCTTGGCTACCTCAAACTTCCAAGAAGAAATGATGTGTGTACTCTTCCAATTCTTTGATCCCATGCATCATTACTTCACCTTTCTTGACTATCAATTGGTGCCTACATTAGAATAATTCTCTCAACTGTTAGAAGTTCCCGTGCTTGATCAAATACTGTTCACCGGTTAAGAGGAGACTCCAAATCCTTAAGTCATTGCTGAAGCGTTGTATTTGAAGAGAGTCGACATTATTACAAATTGGGAGACAAGAAGTGAAGTTAAGGGTTTCCTAGCCAAGTTTCTCTTGGAGAAGGCTCGTTCATTCTGGGAGGATATGGATTTTCAATATTTTGAAGATGTCTTGGCCCTCCTAATCTATGGTTTGGTTCTATTTCCCAATCAAGACCAATTCATAGATATGAATTCCATCAAGGTTTTCCTCTCTCGTAATCCTATACCTACTTTGCTTTGAGACATCTTACATTATTTCCACACTCGCATCATGAAGAAAAGAGGTACTTTCTTATGTTGCATTCCCTTACTCTCTAGGTGGTTTACTTCACACCTACCTCGATCAACATTGAATAATGAGCAAGGCTTGACATGGTGTCAAAGGATGATACCACTCATACACTCTGACATTTATTGGTGTTCTCGATCCCTGGAGGATACTACCATCATTGACCATTATGGGGATTCCCTAATGTCCCACTCCTAGGCATTAGGGGAGGTATCATCTATAACCCTTCTCTTGCATTACGGAAATTTGGGTATGCATGAAGAAATGGTCCTCACGATCCAGTCATCCAAGGTTTCGTATTTGACTATGAGGGTGACGACCAAGGCTATCGTCAAAGGTTCATACGAGCTTGGAGAATGGTAAACAAAGTGGATAGCAAGACATTGGTGCATAAGAACTCCATTACTTTGGAGCCTTATCTTAAGTGGGTACAAACTCATTCTCAAAGTCTCGGTTTTCCATACCCTGCCATTTTACCTATCATCATGGAGCCAGTTGTTGAAGGAGATGTTATGTATACTGTCTTTAATCCTACCATGCCTACTTCTCTTGAAGATTTGCAAAGAGCTTGGATCCATCTGAAGGAAGAGCGAGACACCTTCGAATCTCAGTTCTACGCGAGTGAAAAGAAGGTTTTGGAGCTTACGAGACAGCTTTGTGAAGAGCGAAATTTGAACGCCTACATTGCACCAAAAAGGATGCATTTGACCTTTTTTCCTTAGGAGTTTATTTTTGCTTTATTTCCTCCATTGTAAGCCTAAGAGGCATGTTTGTAATCAATTTGAACTCATTAATGAAATTTATGTTTGTTCCTTTTTTCTAAACAAATTTAAATCTTCTAAGTCCTTTAAAACATTGCATCCACATACCATGCATCATATCATGACAGGCTTTCCCCACACGGGTTTCTCATCTGCTTACTGTTTATTTCAGTAGAGATGGCTCTAGAACAGACTATCAAGGACGTTCAGACTCAAAATGCTCAACTTCAAGAAATATTATTGAACTTATCCAAGGGGCAAGAAGAAGTGAAAGAACTCCTCACTAGGGGCATGACTGTTGTACCCCAAAATTTGCCCTCCCATAATCTTCAAAGTTATGACAAGCAAATGGTTCAAAGTCTACTCAAGGGCTACACAGTCAACCATCCTCCTAAGCCAGTCAAACTAGGGTTTTGGTTCTTGCAAGGAAGTTGAGGTTTTCAAGGGCTCAATCAAGTCACATATGCTCATACACATTGTCAAGCACCTACATGTCAAGTTTCAAGGCTCACAAGGTCAAGTTGCACAGCCAAAAACCCTAATTGCTCCACAGTCAACTGTAGGGGCAAAATGGTCATTTGGCAGTCAAAAGTCAAAAAATTTGGTCAACATCTTATTTTGAAGCCACAAACATCATTTGATCAATGCTTGATCATGATTCTATTTTTGGACAGCTGAAAAGTCAACTGTAACTTGACCAAGGCATAACTTTTTCATGGTTCATTATAAAAATCCCATCCAATGCTCATCTTGAAGGGGAGGACATTTCCTATAACTCATCTTCACATTCCAAGTCCAAGAAATTCTCTCACAAAAAGTTATCAATTTCAACATTATAGGTCATTTTCAAAAGTCAACAAAAAGGGGCTTTAAGTCAAAGACCATAACTTGAGATTGGTAAATCAAAATGACATGGGACCAAAGACATTGGTTAGAGGACTTCAAGACCTTTCCAAAATGTCCAAGAACATGTTCATAACTTCAAAATTGAGCAAGATATGCATTGGAGAAGTTGGGAAATTTTTGTGAAATGGCCAAAATCATTTATCCTTGAAATTTCATTTTTGACAAAAGGGGCCCACTTTTTCCACTTGAATCAGCTTGGCCATGCTTCCCACGTGTCCCACATTTTATTTCAAAATTTAAAATTAATTTTTTCATTTTTATTTGATTTTATTGGATTTAATTCATTTTAAACCCTTTAAAATCAAATAAAAATCAAAAAGGTTAATTAAGGGGCATATTTGGCTTTGATTAGCTTTGAATCACCATTATACACATCCCAAATTCGTGCCAAGGCCTAATCAAGCAAGAATTCAAATTTTGGTACAAAGATGGAAAGTGTTTCAATGGAGGTTTATGGAAAATCTTAAGTTTGAATGCATTGCATTATTGGCCATAATTCTTATCAAAACACATTACATAACATGTATTTAGGTTAACACAAGCAAGAACACGACCTAAGAGCTCCAAAAACGGCCATACAAAATTGCAAAATTATCACACAAACTTGAAAACTGAAAACCTCCTTACAGCAAGTTTTAAGTCACAATTCCCATCAAAACACACTCCTGGCATCTCAAGGAAACTTTTGCAATCAAAAGCCAATCCAAACGTGCCCAGAATCTCAACACTCAGGCCCAAACGGTTTGCCTTTTTTCTTGAATTCTATGTGATTACTCATGTGTTTCTTTGACATTTTTTGAATTGATTTACACTCATACTAACGTCCTGAAGCTTTTGGTATTACTTGATTGAGCTATAGCATCCCATATCAAAAGTTGCCATTGATGGACATTAGGGTTTCAGAGGTTTGGAATTAGGCATTTGCACATACTGTAAAATTAGGACATCAAACTGCCATGGTTGGAATCGTGACATCCAAACGAACATAACGGAACCATTGCGCTCAATTTATGGTCAAGCATGGCCTAATCGCTATTATCTACAGGGCTTTGTTTTGGGGGGGTTTAAAACCCCCACTATATCTTTTTGTTACAGGGGCAAACGGAGAAGAAGGTTGGCGTGGCAAGACCTGAGTGGAGGGTTCAAATCCACGCGCACATTTTTTTTGTTTTTTGGCATATAATGTTTTTATTCTATATATTATTTCATTCCTATGTTACTTACAAACGCGTTGCATTGGATCAGTTGGTAGGCAGGTGGCTTGGTAAACGCTGGGACCTGGGTTCGAATCCCAGGTCCCCTCAAATTATTTCTATTATTTTGTTTCACATGTTTCCAAGCAGTACACACTCCAGGGCTCACCATACACCCAACGCCTTGGCTTGCTACGCGCCCAGTAAGTCTCATCCAAAGGCCACAACCTGGAGTCCACCATGCACGCTAGTCAACAGACGCATACGCAACCACAAAAGTCAACAAAAGGCCTAGCTTGTAGTGGGCCAAATTTCTTCATAACATCTCCTAAATTGGGTCAACACCCCCATGGTTTGCATTACCATTTTCTTTTTTTCATTTTCTTTTCTTCTTTTTTTTTTAATTGTTTTTTTATTTTGTTTTATTTAATTCACCAAATTTAATATAAAAATCCAAAAAAAAACAGAAAATCATAAAACACTAAAAAATATGTTATTTAATATTTAGTCTATTAATATTTTTGTAAATAAATTCCAATAATCAATTTAGTTTAATTTTAGGTTTAACTTAATGTTTTTCTTAAATAATTAAAATACATAAAAATTAGTTTTTTTAGCATTTTACTCTTTTTCTCAATAATTAAATTTTTCTTATTATCATTATTAATTATTAATTATCTTGTAAATAAACTTGTAATTAATTAATTAGGGTCAAATTAGGTTAAACTTAAACAATTTTTTATAATTAAAAACCAACTTAGAACTAGGCTTTTATTTTAATTTCTAATTTCAATTAATTTTCTTTATTTTCATTAAATACCAAAAAACCAAAAAATAACTTCTTTTCTTTAATCATTAATTAATTTGTAATTTCAATTTAATTTCTTTAAAGGGTCCAACGCCCTCGCACTTTCGCTTCTAATTTCTTTTCGCGCGTTTATTTACATTTTTTCATTTTTAATATTATGTAATTGCCCCAAAGCCTTGTAATAATAATTAGGACATTTACTTTCCGCACTTTTATTCAAAATCGGGTCTTTGTTAATTTGGCGATGTATAGACCCGCGCCTTGTAATAGCGTAGGACTTTTATTTTCCGCATTTTAATTCCCGCACCTTTTAACTGCTAATAATTGCATGAAAGAATGAATGGCCCAAATAAAATCAATGCGTAGCTCACCCAATGCATGACAAGATAAATATAACTGAAAATGACACATAATTCACACACCACTCGTAGGGTACGCCTCACTGTTGCCTTGCCCCTCGAAACGTGGTCGTCGAGTATAGGACGTTTTAGTAAGTCCTTATGTCCATGAACATGGCATAAGGGTAGCTTCTAAGGTGTCCTATTATTGCTCTGGTGATCACACTGTTGCCTTGCCCCTCGAAACGTGGTCGTCGAATATAGGACGTCTTAGTGAGTCCTTATGTTCCATTGATCTAGTTGCCTCGAAACAGTTGCCTCGAAACAAGTTGCCTCGGAATAGTTGCCTCGAAACGGTTGCCTCGGAATAAAAAGATCAATGGCATAAGGGTAGCTTCTAAGGTATCTTACTGTTGCTCGGTGGCCACACTGTCCCTAAACTCGAATTGACCCGAACACCTCCAACGGTGGTGCTACCTACCTCTCAATGGTGGGATGGCACTACCTTAAGGACATTTACATAGCCTAATTCCTTAGGGTAGGTAGATGACTCGTAGATACTTGCTCTAATTCAAAACTAATCAAAACTCTTTTCACACCGACACTTTCAAAAAGCTTTCAAAACAATTTTTCAAACACTCTTGAGGACTGATACAAGAGTCGATCTAAAATCTTTAAACGAAACTTTTTCAAACCCACTCACAATTAAAAAGCAAACACTTTTGAAAACACAATGAGCAAGTATCTAAGAGCCCATGGATAACCATGGATAGAAAGGGTGCTAACACCTTCCCTTTCTATAAATCTACCTCCCGAACCGAGAATTAATCTCAATAAGGAATTTTTATGTGCTTTTGTCCTTTCCATATTGGAGAAAATAAAAGACGGTGGCGACTCTTGCTTCCGCGACATTTCGCGAACCAGCGTTAAACAGTCAGTTCCAGATCCACCGATCACAGAACTGGCGACTCTGCTGGGGAAACTTTTAAAGTGAGGTGTACCTTAGGATAGTTCATAATTGTGTCTTCAATTGCTTTGACTTGTTTGCTTTATTATTGTGGGTACTGTCTTGGGAGCTCTATAGATCCTAACCCGGATCTGGGGATACCTTCTTAGAAAGTAGCAACAAGGCTGTGAGGGAACTGTGCGGGGTATACCGACATGGTTGAAGCAGTCTGCTACGTTGATGTGGCACTTTGGTGTGTACCGGTAACCCTTGAGTTCAGTCAAGGAGAGTACGGGGCCTCCATGTGGTGTCGTGAAGCATCAACTGACCTTAGGAACCTTAATTGAACCATCTTGGCCTCTTTAGGGTAGTGAGATAACTGACTTTGGTGCAGTCCGAGGTTGGTTGATACTCGATACTACACTCAATTGAGGGTTGCTTTCCTGGAATATTTCGGTCGCCAGTTCAGTGGCTAAATCGAAACGATGAACAATGAAAGCAATCCAGTGATATTGGGACCCTTAGAACCCGGTTACTTCTGATAGGACAGGTTGAGCCCACCAACTTCAAGAGGGTAATACCCAGACCCCATGCAGGCCTAAACTCTAAGGGTTGTGGTGTGACTTGTGTGCCTTATCATGTTTGCCTTTGTAAATATTTGTGGTGTGTTTAATCATAGCATCATAACATCATACAGCATCATATGCATTGACTAACCGTTTCAGGGGTTCGAATCTTCATCTTTGTTCTTGTTTTGTAGGACATGGAAACTGTTCGCAGAAAGACAATTCAGATCAGCCTTGTAAGGATCCCTCCTCAGCTTAAGGAGCTTATATCCAGGATTCCCGAGAGCTCTTCATTCAGTGAGAGACATGGAAGACTCATCAGCTTGGTCAACACCAACATTGAGGAAGATATGATAAAGGTCCTGTTCCAGTTCTTTGACCCTCTGCATCACTGTTTCACTTTCCTGGATTATCAACTGGTGCCTACATTAGAAGAGTTCTCCCGGCTTCTGAAGATCCCTATCCTTGATCAGCTACCCTACAATGGTACGGAAAAGGAACCCAAACTTGAAGAGATTGCTAAGGCCTTACACCTACAACCATCTGACCTCAAGGGACATTGGGACGCTAGAAGTGGCATCAAAGGGTTCTTAGCCAGGTTTCTGTTTGAAAAGGCCCAAGAATGTTGGAACTCCCTTGACCTACAAGCTTTTGAAGAAGTTGTGGCCCTCCTTGTCTATGGTTTGGTGTTGTTCCCTAACCCAGATCAGCTTATAGATATCAGTGCTGTCCAGATCTTCATGTCCAGGAATCCTATCACTACGTTGCTTGGAGACATCCTTCACTCATGTTACACTCGAACCATGAGAAAAAGAGGTGTTCTTATGTGCTGCACTCCTCTCCTGGGAAGGTGGTTTATTTCGCACATTCCACAATCAATTTTGAAGAACGAGCGGGGTTTGAGGTGGTCACAGCGATTGGTGACCCTTACACATGCTGATATACATTGGTGTTCTCGGTCCAGAGAGGGTGTCACTATCATTGATCGTTGCGGGGAGTACCCTAATGTTCCTTTACTTGGAATCAGAGGAGGTATTACTTACAACCCGTGCCTGGCTTGGAGACAATTTGGTTATGCTCGGAGGGACGGCCCTCATGACATGTTAATTCCTGACATAGTTTTTGACTTCGACAACGATGCACAAGGACTTCGCCAGAGATTTATCAGAGCTTGGAGGATGCCCAGTAAGATAGACAGCAAGACACTGGGGCACAGGAACTCCATCCCGTTGGAACCTTATCTCAAGTGGGTACGCGCCCGCTCCCAGAAGTTAGAGATGCCTTATCCTCATGTTCTCCCTGTGATCAAAGAGCCAGTATTGGAAGGATAGGTGTCCTACACCATTCAACATCCTGACATGCCCACATCCTGGGAAGAAATGCAGAAGAGCTGGGTCCAGCTTAAGGAAGAACGGAATTCTCTTGAGACCAGTCTACATGCTAGTGAAAAGAAGGTCCTGGAGCTCACCCGCCTGCTACACGAGGAAAGGAATCTCAACACTTACATAGCTCCAAAGAGGATGCGTAGTGTCTTCTGGGACTGATTTGCTTTTGTAATATTTTGCCCATGAGGCTTTGATGTACCAAATAATTATTTCTTTAACGATAACGTGTGTTCCTTTTTGTCTACAACAAATTTGAACTTTTGAACCTTTGAATGCATTGCATAAACACATATCATTCATCATGTGCATAGCAGGTACTCTTCTTTTCAGGTTGCTTATTGTCCTTCGCTGTTTATTTCAGCATCATGAACCCTGAATCATCTACCGAGCTATCTATCAAGGCCCTTCAGGCGCAGAACGCCCAATTTCAGGAGCTGATCATGGGTTTGGCTCAGGGACAACAAGAGCTGAAGGCTATGCTCCTAAAGAAGAATAAGAAGAAGAAGAGGACTGTGTTATTCAACACTGGGCGCAGACTCGGGAATACTTTGCAAAATGAAGCTGAGAGGACTACTTCATCTGTGGGGGAAGGTAGTCACCAAGAGAGGGAGGTTCCTAGTCCTGTGGTCTTTAACACTGAGACAGACTTCAACGACGAACAGTACCCTCCTGCTGAGGACCGGTACAAGCAGCTGGAGGACAGGTTGAATGCCATGGAGATCCAGCGTGTGCCTGGACTGGATTTCGGAGACTTGGGGTTATCTTCTGGGGTGGTAATTCCACGCAAGTTCAAGGCGCCTGCCTTTGTGAAGTATGACGGGGCTTCCTGTCCCAAGATGCACCTCCGTTCTTATGTAAGGAAGATCCAGCCTTACACAGCAGACAAGAACTTATGGATCCACTTCTTCCAGGAGAGTCTTTCAGGGACTCACCTCGAATGGTTCTATCAGCTGGATGGAACCAACATTCGTAACTGGGAGGATCTGGCCACTGCTTTTTACAAGCAGTATCAATATAATTCCGACCTTGCTCCTACGCGTACCCAACTCCAGGGTATGTCGCTAGGATCAGGAGAAGGTTTTAAGGAGTACGCACAGAAATGGAGAGATCTGGCTGGCAGGGTGCATCCACCATTGACGGACTGGGAGCTGGTGGATATGTTCTTGGGGACCCTATCTGGTCCATTTTTCAATCATCTCATTGGTAATTCCTCTGCTGGGTTTACTGATCTGATCCTGACTGGTGAGAGGATCGAGGCTGGTATAAAATTGGGGAAGATACAGAAGGTTGCCTCCCCAAGTACTGAAAAGAAGCCCTTCAAGAAGGAGGCAAGTGTTGTGTATGGTCCAAGAAGGCAAGACAAACCTGAACGCCGCCAAGCTGTCAACGCGGTGGTTATTTCTAAACCTGCTGCTGCTCCACAATAGTACAACCAACCCAGAGCTGAGAGGCCCAAACGGCAGTATACTCGGCTCAGCATGACTCTCTCTCAGATCCTGCCGCAACTGTTGTCAACTAGCCTGGTAACTGTCAAAGAGGCTCCGAAGATGGTAAACACAGCATCTTCGAAATACATCCCCAACGCTCGTTGCGCGTATCACTCTGATAGCCTGGGACATAACACAGATGACTGTTGGGCTATGAGGAATAAGGTTCAAGACCTTATTGATGCTAAAGAGGTTCAGTTTGAGGCGCCCGAGAAGCCTAATATGGTGATTGCTCCCATGCCTAATCATGGAGTAAATGCTATTGGGGATGAAGATGAAGTGGAAGAATCCAAGTTCGACAGCTGGATCTACCCAACGACCAACGGTGGACCTAGCAACTAGACCGCAAAAGACTTTACACCCATTACTTTTGTCACCCAGTAATGAACTTCTTTGTTGTGGATTTGTAATAAACATTAATTTGAAACTTTATGGCCCGGTGTCTTACCCGAGGCACCGTGGTTTTATTTGTGAGGGCTTTTGTTTGTCACTTTCATATATCATGAATAAAAGCATTGGACGTTTTTCACATTTCAAATCTTGTGCTCCCTTTCTTTCTTTCTTTCTTTATATATTGCAAAGCAGCTGTATTTACACCCACTCACTCATACTGGTTTCAATCCACTCCGGATCTCACTGGTAGCGACTCTGCTACTTCCAGTTATGACTTCGAAAATCCGATCAACTTAGCTGAAGACGAAGGTGAAGATGATTGCGAAGTGCCTGGTGAGCTTGCAAGACTGTTACTCCAGGAAGAGAGGGAAATTCAACCACATGAAGAGCCAGTGGAGACGATAAACCTAGGTACTGAGACAGATAGAAAGGAAGTTAAGATTGGTGCCAACCTGGAGCTCAGCGTGAAGCAACGGTTGATCCAGATGCTGCATGACTACATGGAAATCTTTGCCTGGTCTTACGAAGACATGCCTGGGTTGGATACCGACATTGTGGTCCATCATTTGCCTACTAAGGAAGACTGCCCTCCGGTTAAGCAAAAGGTCCGCCGTATGCGTCCAGAGATGTCCGAGAAGATCAAAGCTGAGGTTATGAAGCAATTCGATGCCGGGTTTCTTGCAGTGACTTCTTACCCTCAGTGGGTTGCTAATGTGGTGCCGGTACCGAAGAAAGATGGTAAGGTCAGAATGTGTGTTGACTACAGGGATCTGAACAGGGCCAGTCCCAAAGATGACTTCCCCCTACCTCACATTGACGTTCTGGTTGATAATACTACTCAGCACAAGGTGTTCTCCTTCATGGACGGTTTTTCAGGTTATAATCACATTAAAATGGCTCCTGAAGACATGGAGAAGACTACCTTTGTTACTCAGTGGGGCACCTTCTGCTACAAGGTCATGCCATTCGGGTTGAAAAATGCTGGGGCAACCTACTAACGTGCCATGGTTGCTTTATTTCATGACATGATCCATCATGAGATAGAAGTATATGTCGACGATATGATTGCAAGGTCCCAAACCGAGGAGGAACATCTTGACCATCTGCAGAAGCTGTTTGACCGCCTGAAACTATACAAGCTGAGGTTGAACCCAAACAAGTGCACCTTCGGGGTTAGATCTGGAAAGTTGCTAGGCTTCGTTGTAAGTGATAAGGGTATTCAAGTGGACCCTGCCAAGGTTAAGGCCATTCAAGAGATGCCAGTTCCTAAGACAGAGAAAGAGGTCAGAGGCTTTCTAGGACGTCTGAATTACATTGCTCGATTCATCTCGCACCTAACCGCTACCTGTGAGCCAATCTTCAAGCTGCTGAAGAAAGATCAGGTAGTACGTTGGAACGATGAATATCAGACCGCTTTTGACAGAATCAAAGAGTATCTCCAAGAACCACCCATTCTTATGCCACCGGTTGAAGGGAGACCTCTGATATTATACCTGACTGTACTTGACAACTCAATGGGGTATGTGATGGGGCAGCATGACGAGTCTGGCCGAAAAGAGCATGCCATTTATTACCTTAGCAAAAAGTTTACCGACTGTGAGACCCTATACTCACTGCTCGAGAAAACTTGTTGCGCTTTGGTATGGGCTGCTCGCCGGCTGAGACAGTATATGCTGACTCACACTACCTTGTTGATTTCAAAGATGGATCCAATAAAGTACATATTTGAAAAGCCTGCTCTGTTTGGGAGAATAGCGAGATGGCAAATGATCTTGACAGAATACGACATCCAGTACACAACTCAGAAAGCTATCAAAGGAAGTGTATTGGCAGACCACTTGGCACATCAGGCAGTAGACGACTATCAGTCAATGAACTTTGAGTTTCCAGATGAGAGCATCATGATAGTGACTGATTGTGAAGTACCTGGACCGGATGAAGGACCTGAGGAAGGATCCCGATGGTCTATGCACTTTGACGGAGCATCCAACGCTTTGGGTAACGGCATCGGCGCTGTGATCATATCCCCTCAAGGCACTCATACTCCACTTACTGCCCGGCTATGTTTCAACTGCACCAACAACATGGCGGAGTATGAGGCATGCATCATGGGTCTTCAAGCTGCGATTGACTTAAGGATCAAGTTTATGAGTGTCTTTGGAGATTCCGCTCTCGTGATCAATCAGATCAAAGGCGAGTGGGATACGAAACATCCGAACCTTATTCCTTACAGAGAATGTATGTTGACAATGATTCCCCATTTCACAGAGATAACTTTTGAACATTTCCCAAGAGAGGAGAATCAGTTGGCGGATGCATTAGCTACAATGTCTTCCATGTTCAAATTCAAGTGGGACAATGAGGCTCCCCGGGTCATTATCTGGAAACTGGATGAACCGGCATACTGTTGTGATCTTGAGGCTGAGATAGTGACTGAGAAACCTTGGTACCATGAGGTGAAGAGATACTTGGAAGCTACATGAAGGTACATTCGGGACACATTCCAGTGGACACACCATGGCAAAGAAGATCCTTCGGGCAGGGTATTTCTGGTCCACAATGGAAGCCGACTGTTACCAACATTCTCGGACATGTCATAAGTGCCAGATATATGCAGATAAGATGCACGTTCTTCCAGTTCCTCTGAATGTCTTGACAGCACCTTGGCCTTTTGCAATGTGGGGCATAGATATGATCGGCGAGATCAGACCTACGGCATCTAACGGGCACTGCTTCATCCTTGTAGTGATTGATTACTTTACGAAGTGGGTTGAAGCAGCTTCTTACGCCACTGTAACCAAGAATGTTGTGGCACGGTTCATTCGGCATAATCTGATCTGTCGATACAGCGTCTCGGAAAGGATCATTATAGACAACGGTACCAATCTTAACAACAAGATGATCACTAAGCTCTGCGAGCAATTTAAGATACAGCACCACAACTCTTCTCCTTACCGGCCGAAGATGAATGGGGCTGTAGAAGCAGCGAATAAGAATATCAAAAAGATTGTGCAGAAGATGACAGTGACTTATAAAGATTGGCACGAGATGTTACCGTTCGCTCTTCATGGGTACCGTACCTCAGCAAGGACGTCAACCGGGGAAACTCCTTTTTCCTTGGTCTACGGCATGGAGGCAGTCTTACCGATCGAAGTGCAGATTCCCTCTCTCCGGATAATGAAGGATGCAGATCTGAGTGAAGATGATTGGATCCAGACACGACTTGATCAATTAAACTTAATTGACGAAAAGAAACTCGCTGCTACTTGTCATGGTCAAACGTATCAAAAACGTATGATCAGGGCATTTAACAAAAAGGTTAGACCGCAAGAGTATAAAGTTGGGGATCTGGTAATCAAACGCATCATCCTTCCTCAGAGTGATCCAAGGGGCAAATGGACCCCTACGTACGAAGGGCCATTTGTGGTTAAACATGTGTTCTCAGGAGGAGCCATGATTCTAACCACCATGGACGGTGACGACCTTCCTCACCCCGCCAATGCAGACATAGTAAAAAGATACTACGCATGATAAAAGACCCGCTAGGTTGACATACCTAGGCAAAAATTAGGGCTTCCCGGCGAACCAAAAGGGTTCGGGCAAAATGAGGGATGAAATGAAAAAATCTGTACACCCGGCAAGTCGAAAACCAGAAAAGGCGGCTTGGGCAAAAATGGGTATCCCGGTGGACCGAAAACCCGAAAGGGAGGTCCAGGCAAAAGTTAGGGATAAAGCGTAATACTATGTCTCATTGGATCACTTTGTATCCAGAATCCAGTATCAACATCAAGTTCAAACGGCATCGATCAATCAGCTTCATCGTCAACTAAGCAGCAAAGTGATGAGACGCTCAAAGATATAAAGGCGATAGCAGAGTTGGAACCCAGTGGGATTACTCTTTTCACACGGCTGTTTTTGTTTTCTTTGTACAAATTTGTATAAACTCTGTTGTTCAGCGGCGTTCTCTTACTAGGACGTCCGCCTCTTGTACATAAAACGCCTATTTACAGGCAAATTCAAAAATCAATATAAATTCACTCTTCAGCTAAAATTGCCAACTGTTTTTTCCTTTTCTGTTTTGTTTTGCGAAGAACGTCCAAGGTTCAATTTGTGATATATGCATTTGACAATAATTGCTAACTCATAAATGTTTGCATACGAAACGAAGGATCAATTACAGGTGACATTAGAAATAGGGGCAATAATGAGTTGTCTAAAGCGATCTAGTTGCTATATCCACCAAGGTACCAAGGTAAGTTCAGCTGAAGAACAGAACCAAGATATCTTAATTCCCCAGAGAGTGAGCCAGCAAGTCAATACACTCTCCCCAAGCAGGGTTAGCCTACTCTATCAAACCTTAAGGAAGTTGGGTATCCCCAACAGATCTCAACATTCCCCAACAATATGCGAACATTCCTAACAAGCATCTCCGGCAGTCTCGGTCTAAGATTGTTCCCCGGCGGTATACTAGACATTCAGTGGAGCCACTTCCCCGGTATATCTCAAGAATTTCCCCAGGAGAGTCCAGTCCAGAAGTTTCCCCGGGAAAGTTCAATCCATCTCCCCAGCACGAAGTTTATCCCCAGTAGATTCTGGAAGCTTATCCCTCGCAGAACGCGAACGCGTCTCCCGGCTTTATTCAAAGGTTATTTCCCTACCAGGATATAACTGGGTTATCCTCAGCCAAAAGCCACGGAAAGATCGTCCTCGGCGAAGTCTTCTTATCCCCAGCGGAGTCTATTAAAACTTCCAACATAACAACGGTATCCCCAGCGAAGTTATCATCAACGTCTCAACAGAGTACCTCTCTTCCCACCGAGTATTGTTCCCCAGCAAGATCGCTAGAATAATTTTCCCCCACAGAGTAATCTCCAAGTTTATTCCCCAACGGAGTCATCTTCTCCTACCGGTATCCTTGCAGCCATCACTCCCCAGTGGAAACATAGAATGCTATTCACATCAGCCCAGGATTTGACTTCCCGGCATCCGTCAAGGATTTATTTCCCTAAGACGAAAATATGCATTCATAAACCTCGCATCTTCATACATTATAGCATGCATATACGCATCATGAACATATAATCTCATCACGCATGTCATACATCATGACATCACATACAACTAACATTTTGTCTTTTCAGGACAAAAGTTAATACAAAGATAATTGCTATCAACTGTCGTGATTCCAGATCCGATTCCTGTATCTTGCCAGGGTGTATCTGTTGACGACTACAGTACCAGACTCGATTCCTGTATCCTGCCAGGGCACGTCTGAAGAGTTCGAAGATCCGATTCCTGTATCTTGCCAGGGTGTATCTGTTGACGACTACAGTACCAGACTCGATTCCTGTATCCTACCAGGGCACGTCTGAAGAGTTCGAAGATCCGATTCCTGTATCTTGCCAGGGTGTATCTGTTGACGACTACAGTACCAGACTCGATTCCTGTATCCTGCCAGGGCACGTCTGAAGAGTTTGAAGATCCGATTCCTGTATCTTGCCAGGGTGTATCTGTTGACGACTACAGTACCAGACTCGATTCCTGTATCCTGCCAAGGCACGTCTGAAGAGTTCGAAGATCCGATTCCTGTATCTTGCCAGGGTGTATCTGTTGAAGACTACAGTACCAGACTCGATTCCTGTATCCTGCCAGGGCACGTCTGAAGAGTTCGAAGATCCGATTCCTGTATCTTCCCAGGGTGTATCTGTTGACGACTACAGTACCAGACTCGATTCCTGTATCCTGCCAGGGCACGTCTGAAGAGTTCGAAGATCCGATTCCTGTATCTTTCCAGGGTGTATTTGTTGACGACTATAGTACCAGACTCGATTCCTGTATCCTTCCAGGGCACGTCTGAAGAGTTCGAAGATCCGATTCCTGTATCTTGCCAGGGTGTATCTGTTGACGACTACAGTACCAGACTCGATTCCTGTATCCTGCCAGGGCACGTCTAAAGAGTTCGAAGATCTGGTTCCTGTATCTTGCCAGGGTGTATCTGTTGACGACTACAGTACCAGACTCGATTCCTGTATCCCGCCAGGGCACGTCTGAAGAGTTCGAAGATCCGATTCCTGTATCTTGCCAGGGTGTATCTGTTGACGACTACAGTACCAGACTCGATTCCTGTATCCTGCCAGGGCACGTCTGAAGAGTTCGAAGATCCGATTCCTGTATCTTGCCAGGGTGTATCTGTTGACGACTACAATACCAGACTCGATTCTTGTATCCTGCCAGGGCACGTCTGAAGAGTTCGAAGATCTGATTCCTGTATCTTGCCAGGGTGTATCTGTTGACGACTATAGTACCAGACTCGATTCCTGTATCCTGCCAGGGCACGTCTGAAGAGTTCGAAGATCTGATTCCTGTATCTTGCCAGGGTGTATCTGTTGACGACTACAGTACCAGACTCGATTCCTGTATCCTGCCAGGGCACGTCTGAAGAGTTCGAAGATCCGATTCCTGTATCTTGCCAGGGTGTATCTGTTGACGACTACAGTACCAGACTCGATTCCTGTATCCTGCCAGGGCACGTCTGAAGAGTTCGAAGATCCGATTCCTGTATCTTGCCAGGGTGTATTTGTTGACGACTACAGTACCAGACTCGATTCCTGTATCATGCCAGGGCACGTCTGAAGAGTTCGAAGATCCGATTCCTGTATCTTGCCAGGGTGTATCTGTTGAAGACTACAGTACCAGACTCGATTCCTGTATCCTGCCAGGGCACGTCTGAAGAGTTCGAAGATCTGGTTCCTGTATCTTGCCAGGGTGTATTTGTTGACGACTACAGTACCAGACTCGATTCCTGTATCCTGCCAGGGCACGTCTGAAGAGTTCGAAGATCTGATTCCTGTATCTTGCCAGAGTGTATCTGTTGACGACTACAGTACCAGACTCGATTCCTGTATCCTGCCAGGGCACGTCTGAAGAGTTCGAAGATCCGATTCCTGTATCTTGCCAGGGTGTATCTGTTGACGACTACAGTACCAGACTCGATTCCTGTATCCTGCCAGGGCACGTCTGAAGAGTTCGAAGATCCGATTCTTGTACCTTGCCAGGGTGTATCTGTTGACGACTTCATTTCCAGACTCGATTCCTGTATCCTGCCAGGGCACGTCTGAAGAGTTTAAAGATTCGATTCCTGTATCCAGCCAGGGCATGTCTACATAAAGAGTTTGAAAGTCAACTCCTGTAACAGACCAGGTAACTTTCTTTCTTTCTCAGGTACGCAAGTTCTCGCTAAGGAATCTCTTACGCGATTAACACCTCCTGATGGCATCTATAAGCCCATCTCCACAATTATCCATCACAGTCCCAAATGGCATCTATAAGCCCATTCCCGACATCACACTGCTGATACTCTACTATGTGAGTGCAAATTTCTGGGCACTCTAGTGTTCAATCATCTTCCACCCTCGGATCACGAAAGGAACACAAGCCAATCTACATCCTCAGGTCTAAGAAGATTGAACAGGGGCAACTGTTGTACCCCAAAATTTTCCCTCCCATAATCTTCAAAGTTATGACAAGCAAATGGTTCAAAGTCTACTCAAGGGCTACACAGTCAACCATCCTCCTAAGCCAGTCAAACTAGGGTTTTGGTTCTTGCAAGGAAGTTGAGGTTTTCAAGGGCTCAATCAAGTCACATATGCTCATACACATTGTCAAGCACCTACATGTCAAGTTTCAAGGCTCACAAGGTCAAGTTGCACAGCCAAAAACCCTAATTGCTCCACAGTCAACTGTAGGGGCAAAATGGTCATTTGGCAGTCAAAAGTCAAAATTTGTGGTCAACATCTTATTTTGAAGCCACAAACATCATTTGATCAATGCTTGATCATGATTCTCAAAGTATGGCTCAAAAAGTCTCAAGATGCAAAAGTTTCTATTTTTGGACAATTGAAAAGTCAACTGTAACTTGACCAAGGCATAACTTTTTCATGGTTCATTAGAAAAATCCCATCCAATGCTCATCTTGAAGGGGAGGACATTTCCTACAACTCATCTTCACATTCCAAGTCCAAGAAATGCTCTCACAAAAAGTTATCAATTTCAACATTATAGGTCATTTTCAAAAGTCAACAAAAAGGGACTTTAAGTCAAAGACCATAACTTGAGATTGGTAAATCAAAATGACATGGGACCAAAGACATTGGTTAGAGGACTTCAAGACCTTTCCAAAATGTCCAAGAACATGTTCATAACTGTAGGTGTTTAGGTATTGGCTTGCATTTTTGGTAAATCCCAAGTGTATGTGTGAATGTCATGACTGATGTCATAACATTCTAGTTCAGTTTGTACTGGTTCATTAGGTACCTTTGCAGAAAAATATTGTAATTCAAATACTGATGTTTATAAGTGTGTATCTGAGCATTTTGCAAAATGATCACATTTTGCTAAATCAGTAGACAGGTTTTCTCAGATGTCATAACAGATGTTATGACATCCTGTTCTGAACTAACAGGATTGCAGGATTGGATAAGTCTGAGTTTTTTCAGGAAATAACTCAGTCCTTCCTGAACAGAATCCTGCGTTTTCTGAGGGGTAACCTAGCTCAACCCTAACCTGGTTAATAAAGTTCTGTGACCTGGTCTTTAGGTCAAACGGAATTAACCCTAGGTTTTTGGAAACCCTAACTGAAGTTACAGCTGCTATATATTCAACAGAGCTGCTGTTTTTCAAGGATCGATTTTATTCATTAGAAGATCATTTGTAATCTGTATAGATTTGATTATTGTACTCCAAGCAGTTATCATTGTGATAAGTGCCTTGGAATAGGTTTCTAATTGTAAGGGTTGTGTAGCACTCTAAGCTTTGGAGCAAGAGTGTTTGAATGTTCCTTGACTAAAGCTGTGAAGCAGAGTCAAGTTAGTTGTGTACATCACTCAAAGCTGTGAAGCAAGAGTGATTGTGTTGCTTGATTAAAAAGCTGTGAAGCTTAATCAAGTGTTTGTTTTTGAAGAGTGTCTTCATCAATTCTTAAGTCAAATTGGTTTATGTATCACTGCTGTGATTGAGGGGGAGTGAGTAGGAACTCAGGTTTAAGTTGTACTTAGATTGGAATTGCATTGGGTAGGTCTTAAGTGAAGGAGATAAACTGGTTGGTTTATTCCTGAATTAAAATCTCTTATAGTGGATTTCCTCCCTGGCTTGGTAGCCCCCAGAGTAGGTGTTGTTGCACACTGAACTGGGTAAACAATTGACTGTGTTCTTTATTGCTTTTGTATTTACTGTCATATAGTAAGTCAGATACGGTGTCATAACATTGAACGTGACATTGAGTATCTGCAGCCAGAATTTCAATTGGCATCAGAGCAGGCACCCTACCTGTATTATTGGGTGAGATCTAGGGATATCACTTTCTGGCACTATGGACAAAGAAGGAGTTTTTGGAAATAGACCACCCATTCTGGACGGAACCAATTATGACTACTGGAAACCTCATATGATTGCCTTCCTAAAATCTCTGGACAAAAAGGCTTGGAGAGCTGCTGACAAAGGATGGATTCATCCCACCATAACTGAGAAAGATGGGACAATCAGTCTGAAGCCTGAGGAAGATTGGAGTAAAGAAGAAGATGAGTTAGCTCTGGGAAATTCAAAAGCTCTAAATGCCTTGTTCAATGGAATTGATAGAAACATTTTCAGACTAGTACATCAATATGAACTGGCCAAGGAAGTTTGGGACACTCTCAGAACTACTCATGAGGGCACTTCCAAAGTAAAAATGTTAAGGCTTCAGATGTTGACCACTAAGTTTGAGAATCTAAAAATGATGGAAGATGAAACCATTCATGAGTTTCACATGAACATCTTGGAGATTGCCAACACCTCAGGAGCACTGGGAGAAAAAATGTCAGAAGAAAAACTGGTGAGGAAGATTCTCAGATCCTTGCCTAAAAGATTTGCAATGAAGGTAACTGCCATAGAGGAAGCCCAGGACATTAGCAAGTTGAAAGTGGATGAACTTATTGGGTCTCTTCAGACTTTTGAGATGGGAATCACTGATAATGGTGTCAAAAAGAACAAGAGCATAGCTCTTATGTCCAACACTGATGTTGAAGAAAACATTTCAGAAGCTGTAGCCATGCTTGGAAGACAGTTCAACAAACTCATCAAAAGAATAGATCCAAAGTCAAGGTCTAATGTTCATAACATTCCCTCTAACATTGACAGTTCCAGCAGAAGACCAAGGTCAGAAGAGAAGGGAGTTCAAGGCAGAGGAATTCAATGCCATGGTTGTGAAGGATATGGGCATATTCGAGCTGAATGTCCTACCTTTCTTAAGAAACAAAAAGGAATGACAGTTACTTGGTCTGATTGTGATTCAGAAAGTAATTCTGAAGAAGAGACTGCCAAACGAGTTACTGCTTTAACTGGTGTTTGTACCTCTGAAAGTGACATCAGTGATGAAGAGGTGACTTTTGAAGAACTGGCTGATACTTACAAAGAATTGTGTATCAGAAGTACTGAAGTCTGTGTGCAGAATGAGAAACAATCAAAACTCATCATAAAGATGGAGACTGAAAAAAGGGCAAATCTTGAAACTATAAGTCATCTAGAAGGAAAAGTTCAATTGCTGAACTCACAACTAAATCAAATGACCAAATCTGTCAAGATGTTGACAAATGGGATAGACAAATTGGAAGAAATCCTACAGGTTGGACAAAATGTGGGAAATAAATCTGGTCTAGGATTTATGGAAGCAACGAAATCTGGTTCTGGTAAGCAAATGTCAAAACAGATGTCTCAACACAACTCTCGACATCAGGAACAGAAACACATGAGGAAAAGGTACCAAAGATGGAAATGTCATCATTGTGGTAGATATGGCCACATAAAGCCCTTCTGCTTCAGATTACATGGATACCCTAATCAGAACTCAGGTGTCAAACCTAAGTCTAAAAAGGTACCACATGCTCCTCAATGGAAGAAAAAGGCTACTGCACTGATAGCTCACACTTCCCTGAGGGTCTCTGCAAAGGAAGACTGGTACTTTGACAGTGGATGTTCCAGACATATGACTGGAATCAAGAACCTCCTCAATAATGTTAAGCCTCACACCACCAGTTTTGTGACCTTTGGAGATGGGGCTAAAGGTGAAATCAAAGGAGTTGGTGATTTGGACTGCCCTGGAGTTCCAAGTCTAAATAAAGTACTGCTGGTGAAAGGACTGACCGCTAATCTCATTAGTATCAGTCAACTGTGTGATCTAGGATTCAAGGTCAATTTCTCAAAATCTGAATGCCTTGTAATCAATGACAAACAAGAGATAATAATGAAAGGAGTCAGATCCAAAGACAACTGTTACTTGTGGGAGGCTGAGAACACTAATTTCTCATCTGTGTGTTCCATTGCAAAGGAAGAAAAAGAGGTGAAACTGTGGCACCAAAAACTTGGCCATCTTCATCTAAGGGGTATGAAGAGGATTATCTCCTTGGAGGCAGTCAGAGGGATTCCAAAACTGCAAATTGATGAAGGAAGAGTTTGTGGTGAATGTCAAGTTGGTAAGCAGACGAGGATGTCACACCCAAAGTCAAGACATCTGACCACCTCTAAGGTTCTAGAACTCCTCCATATGGATCTGATGGGACCAATGCAAGTAGAGAGTCTTGGTGGTAAAAGATATGCCTATGTGGTTGTGGATGATTTTTCCAGATTCACCTGGATTAATTTCATTAGGGAAAAATCAGATGCATTTGAAGTTTTTAGAGAACTGTGCAAGAGAATTCAAAGAGAGAAGGAAGGATGTATTGTCAGAATCAGAAGTGATCATGGCAAGGAATTTGAAAACAGCAAGTTTGATGACTTCTGTGCTTCAGAAGGAATCAGTCATGAGTTTTCTTCTCCCATAACACCTCAGCAAAATGGAGTTGTGGAAAGAAAAAACAGGACCATACAAGAATCTGCCAGAGCAATGTTACATGCCAAAAGACTTCCTATGTATTTTTGGGCTGAAGCTATGAATACAGCTTGCTATGTTCATAACAGGGTCACCTTGAGAAAGGGAACCTCATCCACCATATATGAACTCTGGAAAGGAAGAAAACCAACTGTGAAGTACTTCCATGTGTTTGGTAGCAAATGCTATATTTTGTCTGATCGTGAACAAAGAAGAAAACTGGACCCCAAAAGTGATGAAGGCATATTTCTAGGATACTCCTCAAACAGCAGAGCTTATAGAGTATTCAACTCCAGAACCAAAACCATGATGGAATCAATAAATGTTGTAATTGATGACTATCATGAAGAAATAGATGTTCCTTGTACTGTTGAGACATTCTTTGAGACTTCAATCCAACAGGATGACCTACCCAACTCCACCACAACAGAATCTGAATCAAAGGAAGCTAGCAAGATTCCTTCCATCAGAATTCAGAAGGATCATCCAAAAGAGCTCATCATAGGAGATCCCAAAAGTGGAGTCATCACAAGATCTAGAGAAATCATCTCAAACTCTTGTTTTGTGTCCAAAATGGAACCAAGAAATGTCAAGGAAGCCTTAACTGATGAATATTGGATTGGTGCAATGCAAGATGAACTGAACCAATTCAAGCAACATGAAGTTTGGAAACTGGTTCCTAGACCTGAAGGAACTAACATCATTGGGACAAAATGGATATTCAAGAACAAATCAGATGCTGAAGGAGTTGTCACCAGAAATAAGGCAAGACTTGTTGCTCAAGGATACACCCAGGTTGAAGGGGTTGATTTTGATGAAACCTTTGCACCTGTAGCCAGGTTGGAATCAATCAGACTCTTGTTGTCAATTGCTTGTCTTCTGAAGTTCAAGTTATTTCAGATGGATGTGAAAAGTGCCTTTCTAAATGGGTACTTAAATGAGGAAGCTTATGTGGAACAACCTAAAGGTTTTGTGGATCCAACCCATCCTGATCATGTCTACAAACTGAGAAAAGCTCTATATGGCCTGAAACAAGCTCCTAGAGCATGGTATGACAGGTTAACAAAATTTCTCTCAGACAAAGGCTACAGAAAAGGAGGCTTGGACAAAACTCTCTTTGTCAAAACTGAAGGAGGGAAGTTGATGGTTGCCCAAATATATGTTGATGACATAGTGTTTGGAGGAATGTCAGAACATATGGTTAAACACTTTGCTGACCAGATGCAGGCTGAATTTGAAATGAGTCTCATGGGAGAACTAACTTATTTTCTTGGACTACAAGTCTCACAGATGGAGGACTCAATCTTCTTATCTCAAAGCAAGTATGCTAAGAATATTGTAAAGAAGTTTGGTATGGAGAATGCAAGTCACAAAAGGACTCCTGCTCCTACTCATCTAAAGCTTTCCAAAGATTCAAGTGGGGTTAAGGTGGATCAAAGTATATACAGAAGCATGATAGGAAGCTTGTTGTACTTAACTGCCAGCAGACCTGATATTGCCTTTGCAGTTGGAGTTTGTGCTAGATACCAAGCTGATCCCAAAGTCAGTCATATCAATCAAGTGAAGAGAATTTTGAAGTATGTAAGTGGTACTTACAACTATGGATTGATGTATACTCATGGCTGTGAACCAGCTCTGACTGGCTACTGTGATGCTGATTGGGCTGGTAGTGCTGATGATAGAAAAAGCACCTCTGGAGGATGTTTCTTTTTGGGAAGTAATCTGGTTTCCTGGTTCAGCAAGAAACAGAATTGTGTGTCTCTTTCAACTGCTGAAGCTGAATACATTGCAGCTGGTAGTAGCTGCTCTCAAATGATATGGATGAAACAGATGCTCACTGAGTATAATGTCACACAAGATGTTATGACATTTTACTGTGACAATCTGAGTACAATCAACATATCCAAGAATCCCATTCAGCATAGCAGGACCAAACATATTGACATAGGATATCACTTTATCAGAGACCTTGTAGAAGAGAAGACAATCAAATTGGAACATGTTGCCACTGAGCTACAGCTGGCTGACATTTTTACCAAGGCTTTGGATGCAAACCAATTTGAAAACTTAAGGGGTAAGCTGGGTATTTGCCAACATGAGGAATTGTAGCAATTAATTTTGCTTAAAACAAGGATCAAAGGACTTATGCCTGTTCTGATTGGTTTAAAATTGTATTTTCTCATTTCCTACAATTCTTTTAAGAAGTTGAATAGACACTCCCTTGCTTCCTTCCTCTCTCGTCTCCTCATCAAAACCCAGTCTCTCAATCAGAAATTTCTCCTCAGTTGCTGTTGGTCCTCTAAAACTGTCAACATGTCTCAAACACCATCATCATCCAATACGACCATTTCAACCTCTTCCTCTGATCAAGATTCTGGGACAATCTCTTCTTGTCTGGACTCTGACGTTCTGGAGATCTCCTCTCATAGAAAAGTGGGAACTAACCCCACCAAGGTCAAAGAGTTGAGAACAAGACATGCAGGAAAACCCCAAGCTTCTGCCTCTGGTAATCCATCTCATCCTTCTTCTTCAGTTCCCCCTGAAATTGCAAATAAGGAAGGGACAACCTATGTTAATCAAGCAATAGCAAAAATTGTTTCAAGAATTCTGAACGAGAACCACTCAGTTCCTGGCATTTCTGTTCCTCTGAACCAAGAAAGCTCAAATGCTGAAACAAATCCAGATGTCTCTAAGAATGTTGAGACATCAAACAAAGAGAAGAATGCTGACATTGCTCACAAGAAAAGAAAGAAGCCTGAATACTCTGAGTCTGATGATAGTGCTTGAAGGTTGATTGCTGTTTGGTGGTGTTGCTGGTTGGTTGTTGATATCTGGTGGAGTTTCGTGGTGTTGCTGTTTGTTGTTTTCTGCTGCTGCTCTTATTATTTTGTTTTGGATAACTGTATAATTTTATGAACATGTATCTTTGGCCCATTTGTGGCTAAAGAGGGGGAGAATATTTTTGTACTTACTTAATTAGTACTTGACATTCTATTTTTCTGCTGTCACTTATTTCTGCTGCTATCTATCTCTGATTGTTTAGGGTCTTTAGCCAAAAATCTGCCAAAGGGGGAGTTTGTAGGTGTTTAGGTATTGGCTTGCATTTTTGGTAAATCCCAAGTGTATGTGTGAATGTCATGACTGATGTCATAACATTCTAGTTCAGTTTGTACTGGTTCATTAGGTACCTTTGCAGAAAAATATTGTAATTCAAATACTGATGTTTATAAGTGTGTATCTGAGCATTTTGCAAAATGATCACATTTTGCTAAATCAGTAGACAGGTTTTCTCAGATGTCATAACAGATGTTATGACATCCTGTTCTGAACTAACAGGATTGCAGGATTGGATAAGTCTGAGTTTTTTCAGGAAATAACTCAGTCCTTCCTGAACAGAATCCTGTGTTTTCTGAGGGGTAACCTAGCTCAACCCTAACCTGGTTAATAAAGTCCTGTGACCTGGTCTTTAGGTCAAACGGAATTAACCTTAGGTTTTTGGAAACCCTAACTGAAGTTGCAGCTGCTATATATTCAACAGAGCTGCTGTTTTTCAAGGATCGATTTTATTCATTAGAAGATCATTTGTAATCTGTATAGATTTGATTATTGTACTCCAAGCAGTTATCATTGTGATAAATGCCTTGGAATAGGTTTCTAATTGTAAGGGTTGTGTAGCACTCTAAGCTTTGAAGCAAGAGTGTTTGAATGTTCCTTGACTAAAGCTGTGAAGCAGAGTCAAGTTAGTTGTGTACATCACTCAAAGCTGTGAAGCAAGAGTGATTGTGTTGCTTGATTAAAAAGCTGTGAAGCTTAATCAAGTGTTTGTTTTTGAAGAGTGTCTTCATCAATTCTTAAGTCAAATTGGTTTATGTATCACTGCTGTGATTGAGGGGGAGTGAGTAGGAACTCAGGTTTAAGTTGTACTTAGATTGGAATTGCATTGGGTAGGTCTTAAGTGAAGGAGATAAACTAGTTGGTTTATTCCTGAATTAAAATCTCTTATAGTGGATTTCCTCCCTGGATTGGTAGCCCCCAGAGTAGGTGTTGTTGCACACTGAACTGGGTAAACAATTGACTGTGTTCTTTATTGCTTTTGTATTTACTGTCATATAGTAAGTCAGATACGGTGTCATAACATTGAACGTGACATTGAGTATCTGCAGCCAAAATTTCAATAACTTCAAAATTGAGCAAGATATGCATTGGAGAAGTTGGGGAATTTTTGTGAAATGGCCAAAATCATTTATCCTTGAAATTTCATTTTTGACAAAAGGGGCCCACTTTTTCCACTTGAATCAGCTTGGCCATGCTTCCCACGTGTCCCACATTTTATTTCAAAATTTAAAATTAATTTTTTCATTTTTATTTGATTTTATTGGATTTAATTCATTTTAAATCCTTTAAAATCAAATAAAAATCAAAAAGGTTAATTAAGGGGCATATTTGGCTTTGATTAGCTTTGAATCACCATTATACACATCCCAAATTCGTGCCAAGGCCTAATCAAGCAAGAATTCAAATTTTGGTACAAAGATGGAAAGTGTTTCAATGGAGGTTTATGGAAAATCTTAAGTTTGAATGCATTGCATTATTGGCCATAATTCTTATCAAAACACATTGCATAACATGTATACAGGTTAACACAAGCAAGAACACGACCTAAGAGCTCCAAAAACGGCCATACAAAATTGCAAAATTATCACACAAACTTGAAAACTGAAAACCTCCTTACAGCAAGTTTTAAGTCACAATTCCCATCAAAACACACTCCTGGCATCTCAAGGAAACTTTTGCAATCAAAAGCCAATCCAAACGTGCCCAGAATCTCAACACTCAGGCCCAAACGGTTTGCCTTTTTTCTTGAATTCTATGTGATTACTCATGCGTTTCTTTGACATTTTTTGAATTGATTTACACTCATACTAACGTCCTGAAGCTTTTGGTATTACTTGATTGAGCTATAGCATCCCATATCAAAAGTTGCCATTGATGGACATTAGGGTTTCAGAGGTTTGGAATTAGGCATTTGCACATACTGTAAAATTAGGACATCAAACTACCATGGTTGGAATCGTGACATCAATACGAACATAACGGACCCATTGCGCTCAATTTATGGTCAAGCATGGCCTAATCGCTATTATCTACAGGGCTTTGTTTTGGGGGGGTTTAAAACCCCCACTATATCTTTTTCTTACAGGGGCAAACGGAGAAGAAGGTTGGCGTGGCAAGACCTGAGTGGAGGGTTCAAATCCACGCGCACATTTTTTTGTTTTTTGGCATATAATGTTTTTATTCTATATATTATTTCATTCCTATGTTACTTACAAACGCGTTGCATTGGATCAGTTGGTAGGCAGGTGGCTTGGTAAACGCTGGGACCTGGGTTCGAATCCCAGGTCCCCTCAAATTATTTCTATTATTTTGTTTCACTTGTTTCCAAGCAGTGCACACTCCAGGGCTCACCATACACCCAACGCCTTGGCTTACTACGCGCCCAGTAAGTCTCATCCAAAGGCCACAACCTGGAGTCCACCATGCACGCTAGTCAACAGACGCATACGCAACCACAAAAGTCAACAAAAGGCCTAGCTTGTAGTGGGCCAAATTTCTTCATAACATCTCCTAAATTGGGTCAACACCCCCATGGTTTGCATTACCATTTTCTTTTTTTCATTTTCTTTTCTTCTTCTTTTTTTAATTGTTTTTTTATTTTGTTTTATTTAATTCACCAAATTTAATATAAAAATCCAAAAAAAAACAGAAAATCATAAAACACTAAAAAATATGTTATTTAATATTTAGTCTATTAATATTTTTGTAAATAAATTCCAATAATCAATTTAGTTTAATTTTAGGTTTAACTTAATGTTTTTCTTAAATAATTAAAATACATAAAAATTAGTTTTTTTAGCATTTTAATCTTTTTCTCAATAATTAAATTTTTCTTATTATCATTATTAATTATTAATTATCTTGTAAATAAACTTGTAATTAATTAATTAGGGTCAAATTAGGTTAAACTTAAACAATTTTTTATAATTAAAAACCAACTTAGAACTAGGCTTTTATTTTAATTTCTAATTTCAATTAATTTTCTTTATTTTCATTAAATACCAAAAAACCAAAAAATAACTTCTTTTCTTTAATCATTAATTAATTTGTAATTTCAATTTAATTTCTTTAAAGGGTCCAACGCCCTCGCACTTTCGCTTCTAATTTCTTTTCGCGCGTTTATTTACATTTTTTCATTTTTAATATTATGTAATTGCCCCAAAGCCTTGTAATAATAATTAGGACATTTACTTTCCGCACTTTTATTCAAAATCGGGTCTTTGTTAATTTGGCGATGTATAGACCCGCGCCTTGTAATAGCGTAGGACTTTTATTTTCCGCATTTTAATTCCCGCACCTTTTAACTGCTAATAATTGCATGAAAGAATGAATGGCCCAAATAAAATCAATGCGTAGCTCACCCAATGCATGACAAGATAAATATAACTGAAAATGACACATAATTCACACATCACTCGTAGGGTACGCCTCACTGTTGCCTTGCCCCTCGAAACGTGGTCGTCGAGTATAGGACGTTTTAGTAAGTCCTTATGTCCATGAACATGGCATAAGGGTAGCTTCTAAGGTGTCCTATTATTGCTCTGGTGATCACACTGTTGCCTTGCCCCTCGAAACGTGGTCGTCGAATATAGGACGTCTTAGTGAGTCCTTATGTTCCATTGATCTAGTTGCCTCGAAACAGTTGCCTCGAAACAAGTTGCCTCGGAATAGTTGCCTCGAAACGGTTGCCTCGGAATAAAAAGATCAATGGCATAAGGGTAGCTTCTAAGGTATCTTACTGTTGCTCGGTGGCCACACTGTCCCTAAACTCGAATTGACCCGAACACCTCCAACGGTGGTGCTACCTACCTCTCAATGGTGGGATGGCACTACCTTAAGGACATTTACATAGCCTAATTCCTTAGGGTAGGTAGATGACTCGTAGATACTTGCTCTAATTCAAAACTAATCAAAACTCTTTTCACACCGACACTTTCAAAAAGCTTTCAAAACAATTTTTCAAACACTCTTGAGGACTGATACAAGAGTCGATCTGAAATCTTTAAACGAAACTTTTTCAAACCCACTCACAATTAAAAAGCAAACACTTTTGAAAACACAATGAGCAAGTATCTAAGAGCCCATGGATAACCATGGATAGAAAGGGTGCTAACACCTTCCCTTTCTATAAATCTACCTCCCGAACCGAGAACTAATCTCAATAAGGAATTTTTCTGTGCTTTTGTCCTTTCCATATTGGAGAAAATAAAAGACGGTGGCGACTCTTGCTTCCGCGACATTTCGCGAACCAGCGTTAAACAGTCAGTTCCAGATCCACCGATCACAATGACCATGAAGAATCCTGAGGACAACAAGGATGACCAGTTGGAACGGCTACAAACTGAGATAGCCACAATGAAGATCCAGATGATGGGACAGATGGTGGGCCAGATGGCTCTTATCCAAAACTTGGCTCAGGGACAAGAAGAGATGAGGGCCCTTGTCAACAAGTTTCATCAAGACGAATACAACTATATGGGGAAAACGACTAGAATTGGAGATCGAGTCATTAATCATCCTCTGATGAGACAAGAAGTTGGCTTGTTGGAGAATAGACATTTCCAAATTGCTGCTATGTCACGAGCCCAACAACAACCTCAACAACAACGACAGGGGAGTCAGTGTAAGGAGGTCGCACCTAAGAGACAATTCACCAGGATTAATGAGAGGTGTGCATACCATTCTGATAGTCCTGGACATGATTCGAATGGTTGTTGGGCTCTGAAGAACAAAATTCAAGACCTAATCGACGAAGGAGTGTTGGAGTTTACACAAGACGGTTAACTGGAGCTCTTTTTTCACCCCTCAAAGGCACACCACCTGAAGTGACAAATTCAGACGGGGAAATTTATGTTTATTCGAATTTTCGGTTGTAATTTCTTTGTTTGCTTAAATGCTTATATTTATGTCAGACTTTGGTTACTTTCATTAATGCATTGCATATATTTGTCTTGAATTAATCCACTCGTTTTCATTATACTTAAAATTGTGCTTTTAACTCCCCTTATGATATTCAACTCTTGTTTTAAAAGTTGCAAACCTTTAGAGGGAAGATGGCGAAAACAATGTCATAATCTCATACAATATGCTTTTGGACAGACCTTGCTGACGATGTATAGACGTTCTTTTAATCCCTTAACAGTGGAGTTATAAGGAAGATAATCGCTAGTCAACCCCTTTGAGCCAAAGAAGTAGGAATTTTCCTTTTCACACAAATTGAAATCGTTAATCAAAACCTGGAGCAGGTTAGTCTCTCCGTTAATTCAAGTGCGCGTCAGTCACAAGCTTTTACTCTGTACACAACGAATGACATCAAGAACGTCCTGCTTAATCAAAAGACGATGATGGTTCCCTATCAAGTAGGCAGTCATTATCTCTCAAAAGAAAAGCCCACCAAGTCAAAACCTACGAGGGAGAGTTAAGAAAACTAGGGGCATCCCACTGACCGTAATCTCAAAATGAGAACAGTCAGGCAAAAATTAGGGATAATAAATAAATAAAAGGTTGCTACAAATCCTCAACAAACATGAAAAATATTGCAAAAATGACTGCCTTCCCGAATAAACGTTCAGTGTCCGAACCATCACCAAAACTTCATTTCAGATTCAATAGGAGTTCAAAAGCACAATTAACTGAGTTTAGGACTGAAGAACACACGAAGAACGGGCGGGTACAAATACACTTTGAGCCTTATCCTTTGTTTCTTAAACCATGAACCAGGCCACATTAAAACTCTTCAAAAGTCCTAATTGAAGCTTGGGTTAGTTCGAAAGCGTACTATTACAAAAGGTATCCTGACTCCTGTAAGGCTTTATTATAAATCCTGATTTGAATTCACATTCTTACAAAAATTATTTTATCTGCTAAAATGCATTTCAAAACTTCAATACAAGCATAAACTTTGCATTAGTTGAATATCGTTGTTTCCATGTAGCTACTTGTTTGACAACAGAGAAATCCACAAGACGATTATCCGTTGAACAAAACCTCTTCCAATGAGCAGAATCGCTTCAAATTGAAAGACACTTCCAGTGACAAATATCCTAGAAGCAAGGGGGCATAACATGTCACTATTCAACTCGTCTGGGGGTAGTCAGGTCGAGATTCCAAGAAATCTCTCAAGAAATGATGAATAACAGGGGCATGTCTCCGTCTGAATCACTTGGGGCATTGAACATGAATTCGAGCAAAGGTTTACGTACGGTCAAGAAAACATTTCCTGGCAGTACTACAAATACTTACTATTAGGGGCAGTGACAAATTCCCACAAAGTCCTTTTCATAGGATGATCCTCAGTCTAATCCCCACAAAGTCATCTCTATAAGGTTACCCCCACAGAATAATCTTCACGAATTAGGGTAGGAATCCCTCTTGGATGAATTCATGGATATCCCCATAAAGTTGGATCCAGGCAATCCCCAGCCAGAGCTTCAATCTCTGAAAAACTTCTCCCCAACTGAGTTGATCTCAAGAATCCTCGGGGAGTTCTGCCAAAAGAAAACACCTCTTCAGCAGATTGGCAACAAGGTTTATTTCCCCAACAAACTAAAGATTCCCTAGCTTAAGTTTGCCTCTCCGACTACTACAAATCAAGGGACCACAACCCCTCTTCCCCAATAGACTTTTCTACAATCCCCTATGATTTTCTACAAAGCCTGGGAGAGAACCAGATAACAGTTAACTTCTTTATCCCCAACAAGTTGTTAACTTCCTTTCTCTTCCATCAAGAGATAACTCCTCAGTAGAGCAACGGACAACTAAGACTCCCGAACTCTTTTCCCCAAGCAGAAATCAACACTCTCCACAGAGTTTTCCCTAAAACAAATTCAATATTCCCCAACGGAGTTCTCCACAAACAACAAAACAGGAATCCCCAGCGGAAACATTCTAAACAAAGTTCGAAGATACACATACTCTTCATCCCAAACAGCAGTCTGGGATTTAACTTCCTAAGGCTCCCCAGCATTTGTCAAGGAGTTATTTTCCAAGACAAAGTTACATTTTCACAACACATGCATACAAAACGCATATAGCACAATCTCATTTATTTTGAGAAACATCATTACACCATGCATTTAATACATCATGACATTGCATGCAACTAACTCTTACCTTTTCAGGAAAGATCAATCAATAGATAGCTATCATCAATAGTTTTCAAAGAGGTCAGAGATTAATTCCTGAAACAAGCCAGGGAAACTATCACTATGGCCAACAAAAAGCAAGTTTCGGACTAATACCTGAAACAAGACAGGACAACTATCTGTGAACAAATTGGTTGTAGATCAATTCCCGAAACAGTACGGGTGACTATCTACATGACAAACACTTCCTTCAGACATTTGCTGGTTTAGTTTAAATCGCTCCAAAGATTCATTCTGATGCTTTTCCAGTAGACGCTTTCTCTGGTTCAGTTAAATTGCTCCAAATATTTATTCTGATTCTTTTCCAATTAAAGATTATTCAAGGCCTCTGCTGGTTCAGTTTAAATAGATCAATGGTTTATCCTGATTCCATTTCGGTAGATACTTCTTCTGGTTCAGTTAAATCGCTCCAAATATTTATTATGATTCTTTTCAAATTAAAGATTATTCAAGGCCTCTGCTGGTTCAGTTTAAATCGATCAATTGTTTATCCTGATTCTGTTCCGGTAGACACTTTCTCTGGTTCAGTTAAATCGCTCTAAAGATTTATTCTGATTCTTTTCCAATTAAAGATTATTCAAGGCCTCTGTTGGTTCAGTTTAAATCGATCAATGGTTTATCCTAATTCCGTTCCAGTAGACACTTTCTCTGGTTTAGTTAAATCGCTCTAAAGATTTATTATGATTCTTTTCCAATTAAAGATTATTCAACGCCTCTGCTGGTTCAGTTTAAATTGATCAATGGTTTATCCTGATTCAATTCTGGTAGACACTTTCTCTGGTTCAGTTAAATCGCTCCAAAGATTTATTCTAATTCTTTTCCAGTTAAAGATTATTCAAGGCCTCTGCTGGTTCAGTTTAAATTGGTCAATGGTTTATCCTGATTCTGTTCCAGTAGACACTTTCTCTGGTTCAGTTAAATCGCTCCAAAGATTTATTCTGATTCTTTTCCAGTGGAAGTCAAGCTTAGACTCAGTCTAATTTTTGTCAACAATCACTTTTGGGTGGCATCTATACGCCCATCTTTGACAACTCTCCATCACCTCTCCAAATGGCATCTTTAAGCCCATTCCCTACACAGTCAACCACAACAGCATCGAGTGCAAATTTCTGGGCACTCTAGTGTTCAATCATCTTCCACCTTCAAGCTACGAATGGCGGACTCGCCAATCTAACGCTTCAAGTTTAAGAAGATTGAACATGGGCAGCTGTTGTACCCCAAAATTTGCCCTATCATTTCTCAAGATATTTCCCACAAATATCTTCAATGCCTCAAGTTTTCACAAGTATCGACTAGGTCAAGTAATCTCCTCAGCATTGATGCCTCAAATTAGGGTTTGAGTTTGTACAAAGCCAGATGGATTTATAATGTTTCAAATGACTTTCATGGATCATTATGCACCCTCGGGATTGTTTTTGTGAAGTTTCAATTCTTGGGTCACAATTTTCTAAGAAAGTCATTCAAATTACCAAAAGGGCAAAATGAGCAAAATTAGGGTTTTGACTGAAAATGACCGAACTTTGATTTTTGACCTAATACCTGGCTTATTGGTTGGAAGCGTGATCTCAAGGATCTGCGCGCGTCATTTTGACCTAATTGCACATTTCAATTCATCTCCTGAGATCAGTGGATTGATAGGCAAAATTCGGTCAACTAATGGGAAAAGTCAATTGTACAATAAAAAGTCAAACTTTGACTTTTTGGCCAAAGTTGAGTCCTAAAAATCAAATTTCATCAAGATATCCAAAATATGAAATTTGATCATCAAAAATCAAGAAAGTCGAAAAATTCAACTTTTTCAAGACTTGGAAATTTTTCTAAGTTAAATTCATAGCTTCATGACATCTTGTCACTACAATTCAAAATAGTTCAAAATGTTACAAATAATTCAAGTTATTACAAAATGGAATTTTTGCAAGTTTACAAATACTAAACTTTGTATTGTTTGGTCTTTTTCCTTTGACTCAAAAGCTTGCCATAATACTTTGTCTTTGATATAATTTGCATAAATTTCTCCACAAACCAAACTTGTTTCATGCTGCAAACTATGTTGTCCAAGTTATTGCTGGATAAAGTATGATGTGATACTTCTATACATTACCACAACACTCCAAAACCCTGCTCCATTGCTCCATTGATGTCCTACAAATAAACTTGTGATATGCTGCACCACAAACCTGTCATAAAAACCTGCATATGTTGACCTATATAGTCCAAAATCTGTCCAAAAAACCAGTCCAAAACTGCTCTATGCAGTCTGCTCCAACATGCATCATAAAAGCCACAAAATTGCACCAAAATGGCAAAAGCAAATTGTGTGAAAAAAGTATCAAAGCAGTAGGCAAAAACTATTCAAAATAACTTATTTTGTTTCCCTCCTAAACCTCAGTCAAGGATCTACAAAAGGGACTGTTTCATAAGACATGGGGAGGTTTTTTTGGAGAGAAAAAGAGACAAGAGAAAAACAGAACCTTTTAAAACTCAGCTCATTTTCATAAAACTCTGCTCATCTTTAACTCTACTTTCACCCACGGAACAGAAAAATCCTCAACCCATTATTGTACAACCTTGTAAACTCTACCATAAACCCTTTAAACACTTCACATCACATAGATATTGTTCAAGCACAAGAACAGTTTTTGTAGTGTATTTATTCTCAACTTCTAAACAAAAGACAGTACTATACAAACTTGACTATTTGGAGTTGGTTCAGCAACCTTCAACATAAAGGGAGGTCTAGCAGCTTCTTGGAGTTTCATTAAGGTCCACACAACATCTTGAAGGGTATTCAGACTCAAAACCTAAAGTGCAGTTTCAAGGTATGTCATCTTAACCTTTCATTTTCCATACATCATTTTTGGTTTATTTCTGAAGATAAGATGTAGCAATCACTACTCTTGAAGTGAATCATTTACTTGTTGTTCATTTTTATCATTTATATGTTGAAAACTGACTGATACATGCAAAAGAATGGTGATAGAAGCAAAAAACAGCAGCATGAGTGGACACATATCCACATGCGTCGACTCATTCTAAGTGAAAAAACAGGGTATGAGTCGACACATGGTTGTATGAATCGACTCATACTGTTATCCAGATCCTAAAACAGAAGGATGGAAGGTTCATGAGTCAACACAAAACACATATGTTTCAACACAAGCAGGAAATGGGTCGACACATCCCATTATATGTCGACTCATACTGAGTTTATTTGGTTTGGCAGGGGCAAGGAAAGTTATGTGTCGATGCATAGCAGCATGTGTCAACACATAATAGTTCAAAATGCAGTTTTTCCTTGTTTTTACATTGTTTTTGCATTATATATGTATATTCTTCATTATTGTCCACTTATTCGATATCGTTGTAATAATTAGACACCTATTTCATCCTCATTTGCAAATTGTATCCCCTTCCCCCTAATGATGTAATAGCTTAGGATTTTAATTTCCGCAAGTTTACCACTTTTCATATAATTTCTAGTAAGATAGGTTGTGTGTGATAAGATAAAATCAACCGTTAGCAAAACCCAATCTCAAAGACAAAACGCATGCAATCAAATACACTTTTCACACATGCACCACTAGGTAATCTCACTTGTTGCATCGGAAAATAGTCATTTCCCTCGAATATGGGTGTTTTAGAAAAGACCCTCGATAAAAGATCGTAGTCCCTTGATGTCCCTCGATGTTGCCGTCGGTAAAGGATCTAGTCCCTGACGATAATTTCTAAAATGTCTCATAGGTTGCCTTCTATGACTATACAATTGACCCACGCCCTTCCCTTCACATCTAACAATGGGGCTTCTTACCAAATCAATGGTAAGATAGCAACATCTAAAGGAGGAGGAAAAGAACATTAGAAATTTTGAGTAGGTAGGATGCTCATAGTTTCTTGCTTGCTCACAAACTAAAAAAACCATTTTCACACCAACACTTTCAATTGAAACATTTTCAAAAGTTAAAACACTTTGTACGCATTCTTATAGAGACGAGAATCATTACAAAGACACTTTTTAAAATCAATTTAAAAAACATCTTCCACAACAAACACCTCTTTGAACTATTTTCAAAACCAACGCTTTATACGCATTCTTATAGAGACGAGAATCATTACAAAGACGTTTTTCAAAATATTTTCAAACCCACACCACAAAGCACATTTTCAAAAAAAGTAACTAATCTAGAAAGCAACTAAGAGCCCGTAGATAACTAAGGATGAAAAGGGTGCTAACACCTTCCCTTTTCATAACCTACCCCCCGAACTCAAGAAAACATATCTAAAGGTCTTTCCTGTTCTTTTCACCCTTTCCTTATTGGATAAAAGAAAAGTCGGTGGCGACTCTTGCTATCTGCAACAATTGCGATCAAACGCAAAACACCCAAGTCAGTTATCCAACCGTATTACAACTGGCATGAGATGCTACCATTTTCTCTTCATGGATATCTTACGTTGATGCGAACATCAACTTGGGCAACCCCTTTCTCTTTGGTCTATGGCATGGAAGTTGTCCTGCCTGTCGAAGTTCAGATTCCTTCTCTAAGGATTATGAAAGAAGTAGACCTAGACGAAGATGAATGGATTCAAACAAAGTTGGATCAGCTTAATTTGATTAACGAGAAGAGGTTGGCTGCTGTCTGTCATGGTCAGATGTACCAGAAGCGCATGATCAAAGCTTTCAACAAAAAGATCAAGCATCGGGTATATCAGGCTGGTGACTTGGTAATAGAGCGCATCATTCTGCCACAAAGTGATCACAGGGGAAAATGGACTCCCACTTACGAAGGGCTGTTTGTTGTCAAGAAAGTATTCTCGGGCAGTGTTATAATGCTAACCACTATGGATGGCGAAGATATCCCGCACTCTGTGAATGCGGACATAGTAAAAAAAAACTACACATAAGAAATGGCCCGCTAGGTTGACATACCTAGGAAAAAATAAGGGCACCCCGGCGAACCAAAAGGGTTCGGGAAAAAGTTAGGGATATATACAAAAGATTGTACATTTGGCAAGTCGAAAACCTGAAAAGGCGGCTTGGGCAAAAAAGTGTATCCTGGTGGACTGAAAACCTGAAAGGGCGGTCTAGGCAAAAATTAGGGATTAAAAGCGTATGACTATGTCCCGTTAGATCACTTACATGCAAGCTTTATTACCAAAGTCAACAGTTCAAAAGGTTCAATCAACTTCTTCTGATGGCAAGGGATGAGATGTTCAAAGGCATAAGGGTAATAACGAAGTTGAAACCCAATGAGATCACTTCCACATGGCTATATAAATATTTGTTTTCACTTTGTACTCTTTCGTTTTACGACGATTTCCTCTTACTAGGATTTTTGTCTCTTTGTACAAAATCGCCTGTTTATAGGCAAACTATCAATATAAATATAGTTTAAAGTCCAAACTTTTTGTTTTTTTGTTTTGCTTGCAATAATGTCCAATGACTAAAATTGAATGAGCATATGCATATGAACATGATTAACTATTAACAAATATACGCATAAGAATAAGGTTAAACATTTACTTAAAACTCTAAGATCTGGGATGACACTCAAGTTGTTTGTAAATCCCCAGAGTCCCTTTCATAAGGTTATCCCAGTGAAGTCGCCAAAGCTAATTCTATAAGACTATCCCCACAGAATAGTCTTCACAAATAAGGGTACATTTCCCACAATCCCCCCGGCAGATCACTCCAACAAATAAAGGAATAACCTCTTCCCCGTTAAATCTCCCCACAGAGTCTCAATCAGTAAAATTTATGGAAATTCTCTTCCCCATGTGAGTTTGTTCCTCCAAAGTTGAAGAAAGAGACCCTGCAGAGTTTCTTCTCTTTAGAAAATTCAATTTCCCTAAGAGAGTCAGTTTCCTCATCAGAGCACTTCTCCATCAACAGGGTTTATTTCCCCAACAGACTGCAAATTCCCCAGCTCGAGTCTATTCCTTAGACTACTACAAATCACTGACAAAATTCTTCTCCACGGTAAAGTCATCTTTATACCCAGAAAGTTGCTGCGAAGCTTGGAATCCGACCATATACCAGTTAACTTTATCCTCCCTAGACAAGTCAGAAGATTATCCATCTCTTTTATCCCCAGTCAGGGTATATAAGAATTATATTCCTCAAACGAGTTGGAAGTTTAACCGTCTCTTTGATCCCCAGTCAGGGTATATAATGAATTCCACAATAGAGCAATGGACGGCCAATGTTCCTAAACTTTACTCCCCAAACAGAAATCAATACATCCCATGTGGATTTTCCTCAAACAAGTAGCCAGGAATCCCCACCGGAAGCATTTTAGACAAGATTGAAGATACACACACTCTTCATCCCCAACAATAGTCAGGGATTTATTTCCCAATACAAATACACTTCAACAACATTGCGCATTCATTCATCATAACATATGCATACGAAAAGCATATAGCATAATCTCATCTATTTTGAGAACATCATTACGCAATGCATTTCATGCATCATGACATTGCATACAGCTAACTTTTAGCTTTTCAGGAAGAGATCAATCAACAGACAGACGTTACCAACTACTCATATGACCTAACAGTCTTCTCAAAGGCTACATCTAACAAAGGGCTATTTAAGAAATTTCCTCAGAGGTTCATTCAAATATAAGACATCTGCTGGTTCAACTCAAATCACCTAAAGATTTATTCTAATTCTTTTCCAGTAGACACTTTTTCTGGTTCAGATTTATTCTGATTCTTATCCAGTTAAAGACAAATACAAGACATCTGTTGGTTCAGCTTAAATCGCCTAAAGATTTATTCTGATTATTTTCCGTTGGACACTTTTTCTGGTTCAAATTTATTCTGATTCTTATCTAGTTAAAGACAAATACAAGACATGCGTTGGTTCATCTTAAATCTCCTAAAGATTTATTCTGATTCTTTTCCAGTAGACACTTTTTCTGGTTTTGTTTTATTCTGATTCTTATCAGTTAAAGACAAATACAAGACATTTGTTGGTTCAGCTTAAATCGCCTAAAGATTTATTCTGATTCTTTTCCAGTAGACACTTTTTTTGGTTCAGATTCATTTTGGTTCTTATCTAGTTAAAGACAAATACAAGACATATGCTGGTTCAGCTTAAATCGCCTAAAGATTTATTCTGATTCTTTTCCGGTGGACACTTTTTATGGTTCAGATTTATCCTAATTTTTATCCAGTTAAGGACAAATACAAGACATTTGCTGGTTCAGTTTAAATCGCCCAAAAATTTATTTCCGGTAGACACTTTCTCTAGTTCAAATTTATTCTGATTCTTTTCCAATCAAAGAAAAACACAGACATCTCCTGGTTCAGTTTAAATCCACTCAAGATTTATTCTGATGCTTCTTCCGTTTGAAGTCAAGCTTAGACTTAGTCTAAATTCTATCAACAATCACCTTTGGATGGAATCTGTAAGCCTATCTCCGACAACTCTCTATCATCTTTCCAAATGGCATCTTTAAGCCTATTCTCGGTATAATCATCAAACATTTTTCACTCAGTTCACAAGCGAGTGCAAATTTTTGGGCACTTAAGTGTTCAATCCTCTTCTACCTTCAAAGTCACGAATGGCGAACATGCTAATATAACTCTTCAGGTTTAAGAAGATTGAACAGGGGAATTTGTTGTACCCCAAAATGTGCCCTCTCTATTCTCAAGAGATTTCTCACAAAGGATCTCAAATTCTCAAGGATTCTCAAGACTTGATCAGACAAGCTCACCTCCTAAGCACTGAGACCACAAATTAGGGTTTTGTTTTTCACAAGGAAATTTGGACTTCTATTACATTAAATGACTCTCATGGTTCATTATATACTTCAAATAATTCTCATGCCAAGTTTTAAGTCTTACATCTCAAAATTGCTTAGTCAATTGCTCAGATGACTGAAAATTAACTGTATTGGGTAAAAAGTCAATTATGGTCAAACTACAGTCAAACATCAAGATTTTTGACCAACATCAACATTTTGAAGTCATATTCATCAATTGATTAAGGGTTGATCATAATTCCTTACGAAAAACATTCAAATCATCAAAGGGGCAAAATGGTCAAAATTAGGGTTTTGATTGAGAATGACTGATCATTGACTTTTGACCTAGTACATGACCTAATGGCTTGAAGCATGACCTTAATGATTCAAACACAATACCTTGACCTAATTTCATGGCTCAAATCATTTCTCAAGATCAATGGATTGATAGTTGAATTTTGGATCAACTGATGAAAAGTCAACTAATACACAAAAAGTCAAACTTTGACTTTTTGATCAACATTGAATCTCAAAGATCAAGATACTCAAAGATATCAAACTTTATCATCAAGAATCAAGAAAGTAAATAAAGTCCACAAAAAGTCAAAGTTTTCAATACTTAGAAAATTTCTAAGTATTTTTAACCTTGATAATTTTAATACTTCATGACAATTTTTCACAAAGATGCAAGATGATTCAAGGAAAACTTACAACATGAAAGTTGTAGATCTTGATGAAATCTAAAACTTTGTATAATAGGGTTGATGCCCAAAAAAGGCTTATATTTGAAGATATAGGCTCATGAAGTCATGACATTTTTTATAAAACACTTAGTGAAACTTTCAACAAGTTTAGGCATATTTTTGACGTAACTTCTTGACCAATTTTCACCTAGTTACAAGATGATTTAGCCAAAGTGGTCAACATAAAGGTTGTGGAAAATGTTTCAAGCTTTCCAAAATGTCCAAGAACTTGACAAAATCACACTTGAGCTAGGATAATCGAAGTGAAGAAGTTGGGTATCCATTCTTGAATTACAAGTCATGTTCTTGATGAACACATGATCCAATCTCACATCTATGCTGCATAATCTTGCTTTGCAGGCCTCTTAAATTGCAAATCTATCCATAATCAGATGTTTACACAACTAATTGAGTTATGATCCAAGAGCTTGAGCCTTTGTCCAAGTGATCATGCCATTTAGGGAAGAAAGTTTACACTTCCATTTTGGAAAAGTTACCTTAATCACAAAGTCAACTTGTCTTGAGCCTCTAACTTGTGTGTTCTGATCACACTTAACATGTATTCTGAGAAGCAACATGTTTAAAGTCTCTAGCCACCCTACAAGCCCTTGTACTATGCATTAAAACCATGTTTGTCAAGCTTGCTTCAAAATCAAGTTTCAATACCATAACATGTGATCTTTTGTTTCTGATCCTTTCAAGCTTTAAAACCTCTTTCCTATAAATAGAGAGGTTATTTGCAACCTAACACACAAATGAACAAGCCTTGAAACTCCCTCAAACACTCCAAAACTCAGAATTTCTCTCAAACTCCATTTTGTGGCATTTCTGACCTTGAATTCCAAACTCATATTTCACTCATGCGTTTTCACATTTAATCCTTCAAACATCATCCATACACTATATAGAAGTGATCCAGGACCCTGTTTCACAACTGTAACACCTCTATCACCATCCTCCATTTCCAAAAATAGTCATTTGCACATTGACTTCTACAAGGAGATTCAGCCACTCTCACTCCAAAGTAAGCTTTGCATTAGCTTCCTATGAGTTCACTGAAGCTACTCAGATCATCACAACACATCCATGAGTTCTTAAACTCAAAACACGATTTCCAATTTTGAGGTAAGTTTCCTCAACTTTGAAATTCTCATGCAAGCATCATTAATAGTTATTTTGTAAAGATAAAATGTAGACATCATTTCCCTGAAGCTAACCATGCCCTTAGTTTTCATTTATCTTGCCTGAGTGATGCGAATTTTGAAGTTGAAGTTACAGAAAAATTATGTCAGAATTTGGTACCAAGCAAAACTCGTGTTCATATTTGAGTGTTAGCTTAAGTTATTTACATATTTGAAATTGTGATGAAATTTCTAACAAGTTTAATGTTTACAATTTATGAAATGGTTGAGAAATGAGTAAGTTCAGAAGTTCAAAAATGTGGCGCGAGGAAGAAGATAAAGTACAATTAGAAATGCGTTTATTTTATATTTAATAGTTATTATTTTATACACGGATGAAACAGCCACCCTAGTGGCAGAGCGCGCGCGTATAAGGCATTGGTTACCAGGGACCTGGGTTCGAGCCCCAGAGTCCCATTTTGTGTTTTTCATATTACTTTTGCCTTATTTTTTGTTTGTTTTGCAGCGCTGGGCTCCCGGACCTTGGGCCTCAGCATTTTTTCCTATCACCCCCCTTGCTACTGATTACACTACTGGCCCATTGCTATCTTTTTTTATTTTCTGATTCTTAAACAAAAATAAATAAAAAAACATATATTTGGTCCTAAACTTTTACTACTTTTTCACACCCTTTTTTTACTTTCCAACACCTAAGCCCAATATTTTTTATATATATTTTTTTTTATATACAAAAATATATTTTCTTAAATCATTAGACTAAAAACTTTCTAATTTTATTTTATTTTTACTTTTATTTATTTTTATAAATAAAATACCAAAAATATTTTCTTAACTAATTAATCTTTTAGGTTTTATCTAATTTTATTTTTGTTTAATTAATTAAATTAGACTTTAGGTTTTGTTAAATAATTCATTAATTTCTCTTGTAAATTAATTAGTTTAATTAGGTTAATTAAAACCCTTTTTATAAAAAGCCATAAAAAAACAATTTTCTTTTCTTTTTATCTTCATCTTTACATTTTTTGTACAATTTATTATTTCGCATTATAATTTATGTAACTATCAAAGCCTTGTAATAGCAATTAGGATTTATTTTATTTGCCATCCCATTTGTAAATTTGTATCCCTCATCCCCCAAAAGTATTGTAATAGTGTAGGACATTTAAATTCCGCAATTTATTGCTTTCCATATTATTGCTAGTAATTAGGGTTTGTATGGCAAGATTTAAAATCAACATTAGACAATCCTAATTCAAGATAAAATAATTGAAAACAACACACTTTGCACACATGTACCTCTAGGGTAACCCATACTTGTTGCCTCGGATAAAAAAAATAGTCATATCCCTCGAACGTGAGATATTTTAGCAAAGACCCTCGATAAAAAGATCGTAGTCCCTCGATGACCCATTAATGTTGCCTTCTGTAAATGATCTTAGTCCCTTATGACAATTTCTAAAACATCTTACAAGTTTCCATCTATGACTGTACGATGATCCAAGCTCGTTCCTCATATCCAATGATATGGCTTCCTTACCAAACAATGGTAAAATAGCACTATCTAAAGGAGGAGGAAAAGAACAAAGACTTTTTGAGTAGGTAGATTGGTCACAAACAAAACCATTTACAAAATATTTTCAAACTTACACAAACACAAAACATTTTCAAAGTGATCAAGCAATTAAGAGTCCGTAGATAACTACGGATGAAAAGGGTGCTAACACCTTCCCTTTTCATAACCTACCCTACGAACTCAAGAAAATTCTCAAAAAGGTCTTTCCTGTTCTTTTTACCATTTCCTTTATTGGATAAAAGAAAAGTCGGTGGCGACTCTTGCTATCCGCAACATTTACGATAAAATGCAAAACAACCAAGTCAGTTCTCTCACCGTATCACACCCTTCATAGTCCAACTTCAAGAGATCAGACTTTGGCAGAACATTGAGGGATGATCCCGTGTAAACTAGCACACGGGATAAGGTAGTCCTTGCAATCTCCATTGAGATATGCAGCATTTGTTATACTTCTTCCCCTTGGGAGGTAAATCAAAATTTGTGAAACCTAGCCCATTACTCACATAGATGCTAGCCACGATTCCTAAAATTGATTCACTGAAATTTCTTGAGGAACAAAAGAAGTTCCTAATAATTTCATCAATGCATTTTTGTGAGATTCAGAATCCCAGAGTAAAACAAGAATTGAAATCTTCGAAGGCGTCTAGCTCAACTAATCGATTATCTTATAATCACTCTTCTTTATATATTTCATCAACTCTGTCACATCTTTGGTTATCTCGGCATCCAAAGTCGGAACGTAAGGATTCTTCCCCGATTTTTCACCATTCACCATTAATTGCTTGCCTTTAACCTTAGCCATGGTATGCTAGGCAGAGATAAAATCTGACCACTTCAGGTAATCTTACTTTCATTGACAATGTCATCAACTTCAGGCTTATCTTCATCAGGCTTACTTTCTTCAAGTTTGTTGATAACATGCTTATGTACTTGATAGTAGAATCCGGCCCCATAGTTCCAGGGAACTGCTTTATCACTAACATACAACACTGGACCAGGTAGAGTGATGGTTAGTGGCAACTGCTTGGCTAGAATCAAAATTGTAGCAGGCACGAGAATTGTCTTGGACTTGAAGGGAATAGTAATCACGTCCACTTCATCCTCATCGAACTTAGTCTCAACAATCACATGGTCAAATTGAAGAGTTCCTTTAGTAATCAACCTCTGAATTTCATCTTTCACACATTTACAGCCCTCTGACTGAATCAAACAATCTTCATAGTTAATACCACAACCCAGGAACACATCTTTCTTTGACAACTGCTCTTTCACAAACGATAGAGGTGTAATCAGTTGGTTTGCATCCATAACCAGATTAGGCTTCCGTCTTCAATAATGGAATTGACAACATCTCCCCCATGAGGTGGCAAAGGTTGCTGAGTAATATTAGGTGTTGGCACTGGTCCAAAATTAATAGCTTGTGAATCAAGTAAATCCTGAACTTTATACTTGAAAGTTATGCAATTCTCAATGGTGTTTCCCTCTCCATCGGAATGGAACTCACACTTAGCATTAACATCAAAGTTGGGTGGCAATCTTTCAGAATTAACCTTCCAAGTATGTAACTCAACCAATTTTAAATCAAGTAGATAAGGTCATAGCTCAGTGTACGACATAGGAAGTGCATCAAATTTTATGGGGGGATGCCTCGGCCTCTGCTGATTGCCCTGCCTATGCGCATACGTTTTCCACTGACGTGCTATAATTGGGACAGTCATAGTAGTAATTTGATGATCAGACTCCTAATGAGCCCTTCCCCTAGCCTTTCGCGCATATATCGCATTGGCTTCACCTTCTTTCTTCTTCTGGTAGACACTAAAAGACTTCTTTGCATTACCAGTATTAATTCCAGAGACATCCTTCTGAATCTTTCCAATCTTAATTCCAACTTCAATCCTTTCCCCGTAGGTTACCAATTCAGAAAAAGTATCGGAAGTACTACAAGCAATATATTAGTGCCCCTGCAAGGTGCTGGTAAACATGTCAACCATTTCTCTTTCCATCATTGGTGGCTAGACCCTTGCCGCTATTTCACGCCACCTTTACGCGTACTCCTTAAATGACTCATTATGCTTCTGCGACCGATTCTTCAACTGCTCCTTATAGGCTCCATGTCAGAGTTATATCGATAATGCTAGACAAAAGCTTCATCTAGCTCTCTCTAGGTATGGATACAGTTGCTCTCGAGTTGCATGTACCCTTCTAACGGCCCACCAGTCACATTGTCCTGAAAAAAGTGAATGAGTAGCTTCTCATCATCGGAGTATGTTGGTGTAACACGGTGGGAGAACTTACTTGGTTGTTTTGTGTTTTATCGCAATTGTGCGGTTAGCAAGAGTCGCCATCGACTTTTCTTTTATCCAAGAGGAAAGGTTGAAAAGAACAGGAAAGACCTTTGAGATTATTTCTTGAGTTCGGGGGGTAGATTATGAAAAGGGAAGGTATTAGCACCCTTTTCATCCATAGTTATCTATGGGCTCTTAGTTGCTTACTAGATCACTTTCTTTTGTTTGAAAATGTGCTTTGTGTGGTTTTTGAAAGTATTTTGAAAAGGCGCCATCGTTTAGGAAAATTTTGTAATGATTCTCGTTTGTAAAAATGTATACAAAGTGTTGATCTTTTGAAAATGTTTTCATGTTTGAAAGATGTTTTTGAAAGTGTTGGTGTTTGTTTTGAAAATAGCAAGGATGTTTTTAGTTTGAAATTGAGCAAGCAACTAGGAACAATCTACCTACTCAAAAGTCTTTCATGTTTATTTCCTCTTTCCTTTGACATTGTTATCTTACCATTGATTTGGTAAATAACCCTATCTTTGGATCTAAAAGGGACGGGAAAGGGTCATCGTATAGCCATGATTAGCAATATTGTAAAATATCTTAGCATTTTCTTTAAGGGACTAAGATCATTTTTTAAAGGCAACTTTGATAGTGTCATCGAGGGACTATAATCTTGTATTTTGTTTGTTTTTGCTAAGATACCCCACATGCATAATATGGCTATTTTATAAGGCACCAAAGTGGATTTACCCTAAGGGTGTATGTGTGCAAGTGTATTGGTTTACATGCTTGATTTGTCTTGATTAGGGTTTATTATTTGTTGGTTTTGATCTTTCCATACAAACCCTAATTACTAGCATTTGTATATAAAGCATTAAATTGTGGGAAATAAAAATACTAAGCTATTACATCATTAGGGGAGGGGATATACAAATTAGAAATGGGGAATTGCAAGAAATTAAAACCCTAATTATCTATTACAACCGTATTGAATTTGAATAAATATACAAGAAATGAAATGAATATAATTTACAAAAAAGAATAGATAAGGAATGGATTTTTTATGTATTAAAAGTCTTGACCTAATTAAATTAAAATAAGATAATTGACTAGAATAAGAAAATTAAAATTAAGTTAATAAAAGAAATTAATTTATTAAAGAAATCAAGTTTTTTAGGGTTTTTGTGAATTTAATTAAATTAGTAAATAAAATTAATCAAATAAAAGTCCTAAGTTCTAAATTGATTCTAATTTACAAGAAAAATGATATAATATAATAATTAAATCCAAATAATAATTATTAAGAAAGAAATTAATTTATTAAGAAATGTTTTTGTTCTTTTGATTTTGTAAAACAAAATAAACTAAATAAGTGTAAAAATAATAAATAAAATATTTTTTTGGGTTTTTATTAATAATAATAAAAAATAATATTAATAATAATACTAATAATAATAATAATAAAGGAAAAGAAATAAAATATGATAAGAAAAAGAAAATAAAAATGAATTTGGGTCAGGGGGTGCTGAAATGAGACAGGGGTCGGAAAGAGAGAAAAAAGTAACCAGGCCCATGTTGGAAGCCCCAAACCTGTTCAAACAAAAAAGAAACTGAAAAAATATGAAAAAAAGGAGCAAAACGGACGCTGGGGCTCGAACCCAGGTCCGTTGGGTGAAAGGCGTGCGCTTTAACCACTTGGGTGGTGATACATCCGTTAACATTGGCACAACAATAAATACATAACACATAACTTGCTCTGACTGTACTTCATCTTCAACCTCCAGCCAAAGGATCTGTAACTTGCTCATTCTTCAACCATTTTCAAAAATGTAAACATGAAACTTGTGTATATTTTCACCAAGAATCCAATCATGTAATTAATTTAAGCTAACATTCAAAGATAAAGATGAATTTATGAAAGTACCAAATCCTGACCTAAATGTTTCAACAAGTTTAAACTCAAAATTCTTCATGCTCAAGCAACATAAATGAAATTTATGGACATGTATAGTTTCAGGGCAATGATATCTACATTTTATCTTCACAAATGCAAGCCTAACAATGCCTATATGAATAGTTCAAAAGTCAGAAAACTCACCTTGCAAGAGGGTATCGTGTTTTGAGTTTTAGCAGCTTTTGATGAGTTCTAGTGGTTGGGTTAGCTTCCTCAAGTTCCCAGGAAGCTAATGTGATGCTTGGCTTGAGCTGAAAGTGGCTGGGGAGTTCTGGATAAGTCAACTTGCAGAGCCCTATTTTTGGTTATGGAGGTTGATGAAGATGGAGTTAAAGTTATGAAACAGGGTCAGGGATGAGTTTCATTTAATGTTTAGAAGCTTTAGGAACCAAAAGGCTTGGAAACGCACGAGACAGATGTGAGTTTCAAGTTTTTGGTCAGATTATGCAACAATGGAGTTTTTTGATACAGTTCTGAGCTTTTGTGTCTTTGAGGGCTTAAGCATGCGTGTGTTTTGATGCAAATGACTTGTACATAAGTAAGGAAAAGGATGTGAGGCTTAAGAGGGTCAGAATCACACAAGTACGAGTTATGGCTATGTTACTTGATTTTGAAGAAAAGTGAAAACGTTGTTTCAAGGTAAAGTACAAGAATGGGATGACTTTTTAGAGACTTGAGACAAATTTATTTTGGGTTATAGGTCGTGTATGATCAGAAGAGAACAAGTGAAAAGCTCAAGAACAGATTTTGTGCATAAAGCTACTTTTCCAAAATGGCAATGTGCACTTTCTTCCTAAAATGGAAATAAGCATGGGCAATGCATTGAATGCTTTAGTTGAAGCCTCTAACAGATGTGTAAAACATTAATTATGGAGTGTCAAACAATTTTGAGGCCTGAAAAGCAAAGATTGTGCAGCCTAAACATGGATTTGAATTCTTGCTCATCATGAAATTGACCTATAATTCAAGGATGAAATGCCAACTTCATCCCTTCGATTCTCCTTGCTCAAACATGATCTCAAGGAGTTCTTGGACATTTTATAAAGCTTGTAGTGTGCTCTACAACCCCTCTTTGAATCACTTTTGAAAATTCCCCTTGGAACTATGTGAAAAATTGCCATGAAGTTAGGTCAAAATCCTGCCTAAACTAAGGCAAAATTTTCACTAAGTGTTTAGTTTCATGAACATGTATTCACAAAATCATAACTTGAAATCCATGCATTTCTAGGAGAAGTTGTGTAAAGAAATGTTTTAGATCTCATTGAGATCTAAAACTTTCATGTTGAAAGTTTCCTTTGAATCATCTTGCATCATGGTGAAAAAATGGCTCAAAGTTGTGAAAAAACATGAAGTTTTCAACACTTAGAAAAATTTCTAAGTTTGGAAATTTTGACTTTTCAAAATGAAATCTTGACTTTTTGATTTCTTGAAGAACAAGTTTAATATTTTGACATGTTTTGATGAATTATGATCTTTGACACTTGATTTTGACCAAAAAGTCAAATTTTGACTTTTTAGTGTACAGTTGACTTTTGATCAGTTGACTGAAAATCAGAAATTGCCCTTTCTCAGTCAAAACCCTAATTTTAACCTTTTTGCCCTTTTGATGATCTGATCAAATTTCTTGAGGTATTGTGGTCCAAACTTGATAAAATGACATATAGGAGTTCACAATATTGATATGGATAAAAAATTATGAAGTTTGACTGTAAATTGACCACAATTGAGTTTTTCCCCAATACAGCTAATTTTTAGGTCAACTGGTTAATTGACTGAAGAAAAATGTGATCCATGACTTGAAACTTGACATGAACAATCTTGAGGGTCCATAATGATTCATTAAAGTCATATGAGGCATTAAAAGTTCAATTATCCTTGTGCAATCTCAAACCCTAATTTCAGTCATCAGTGCTTAAGGAGGTGTCTTGAGCTGATCAACCCTTGTGTAGTCTTGAACCAAAGGAGATCTTGTAAGAAAATACTTGATAAATGAGAGGTAAATTTTTGGGGTACAACAGCTACCCTTGTTCAATCTTCTTAAACCTGAAGAGTTAGATTGGCGGATCCGCCATTCGTGGCTTGAAGGTGGAAGATGATTGAACACTAGAGTGCCCAGAAATTTGCACTCGACGATGAATTGTGAATGGGCTTATAGATGCAATTTGGAAGAATGGGGGAGATTTTCCGGAGATGGGCTTGTAGATGCCATCCAAAGGTGGTTGTTGACAGAAAATGGACTAAGTCTGAACTTGATTTCAACTGGAAAAGCATCAGAATAAATCTTTGGAGCGATTTATCTGAGCCAGGAGAAGTCTTGTATGTTGTTTGACTAGGAAGAATCTGAATAAATCTTGGAGCGATTTATCTGAACCAGAAGTGTTCCTTTGGAAAGTATCAGGATAAACCATTGAGGGGTTTAAACTGAACCAAAAGATATCTTGAATATTCTTTAACTAGAAAGAATCAGAGTAAATCTTTGAGCGATTTATCTGAACCAGAGAAAGTGTCTGCAGAAAGAATCAGAATAAACCGTTGAGAGATTTATTTGAACCAGAGAATATGTCTGCGGGAAAGAATCAGAATAAACCGTTGAGAGATTTATCTGAACCAGAGAAGACATCTGCGGGAAAGAATCAGAATAAATCATTGACAAATTTAAACCGAACCGGTAGGGATCTGAGAATAATCAGAACAAATCATTGAGAGATTTATCTGAACCAGAGAAGACGTCTGCGGGAAAGAATCAGAATAAACTGTTGAGAGATTTAAACTGAACCGGTAGGGATCTGGAGAAGAATCAGGACAAATCATTGAGAAATTTATCTGAACCAGAAAAGACGTCTGCGGGAAAGAATCAGAATAAACCGTTGAGATATTTAAACTGAACCGGCAGGGGTTTGAAATAAATATTTGTTATGTAGATGGTTGATGAGTCCTTTCTTGGGAATTGATCTGTAATTGACTTGTTGAAAATTCGACGATAATCCTCTATTAATTGATCTTTCTTGAAAAAGATGAAAGGTTAGTTGCATGCAATGTCATGATGTATGAAATGCATGGTGCAATGATGTTCTCAAAATAAATGAGATTGTATCGTATGTATTTGTGTTGTCAATGCTATGACGTATGGATGCAATGTATGGACACGTTAATTGTTATACTGCAGTGTTGCTAGAGTCGGGGGAAATAAATCCCTGAGTACTGCTGGGTATAAGGAGTGTAAGTCTTCATGTTTTAAAGTTGAAGTGTTGATGAGCTTCCATTTTTAGAGAAATAAACTTTGTTGTGTAAGGGGAAACGCCGCGCATTGCTTATGGACCTTGTGAAATCCTGTTGGGGAATCCTGAGAAATTGGGCGACTTTCATTGAGGAATCTTTGGAGCTGTAACCGGAAGTTTTGTTCCTCCGGGGGTGTGATAGAATTTGATACCATTAGGATATGTATTGGAGATATGATGGCGATCCAACAGCGGGATGCCCTGATTTCTGTTCTTGTTGGAAAAGGTACCTGCGGGGGATTTTATGGAATATTCTAAAGATATTATCCTATTTCTTAAAGCCATTAGTGATTGTCTTTCTATTTTATGTTCCTCTTTTTTGTCCATTTGTAAACAGTAGTCACGTTCAAATGCATATGTTCAAAAATAATCATTGGACGTTTTCGCAAACAAAACACGAAAATAAAAGAAAAATAGATGGTTTTGCACTTTCAAAGGGATATCTTTGTATTAACTTGAATAAGTATTTTTGTACAATGAGACGAACATCCTAGTAAGAGAATTTCGTCGTAAAAAATGAAAATTGATACAAAGAAAGATAGCTATGTAAAATAATCCCATGGGGTTCCCATTCTGCTATAGCTTTCGTGTCTCTGAGCGTCTCGTTCACTTGCTGCCTTATCCGAAGCTGATTGGATTGATTAGAACCGTTTGAATTTGTTAGTCAATGCTAAAGGTTGTCTATAAGGTGACTTAATGGTACATAGTCATACGCTTTAATTCCCTAACTTTTGCCTGGACCACCCTTTCGGGTTTTCAGTCCACCGGGATACCCTTTTTTGCCCAAGCCGCCCTTTCGGGTTTTCAACTTGTCGGGTGTACAAATTTTTTTTGTATTTTATCCCTAATTTTTTCCCGAACCTTTGTGGTTCACTGAGATGCCCTTGTTTTTCCTAGGTGCGTCAACCTAGAGGGTCTCTTATGCATAGTGTCTTTTGACTATGTCTGTGTTCACAGGGTGCGGAAGGTCGTCGCCATCCATAGTGGTTAGGATCATTGCTCCACCAGAGAATATGCTTTTGATCACAAATGGTCCCTCGTATGTAGGAGTCCATTTTCCCCTGGGATCACCTTGTGGTAATATGATACGCTTGATTACCAAATCACCAACCTGATATACCTCACGTTTGGCCTTTTTGTTAAAATCTTTGATCATACGTTTTTGCTACATCTGGCCATGATAGACAACCGTAAGCCTCTTCTCATCAATCAAGTTCAACTGGTCAAGCCAAGTTTGAATCCATTCATCTTCATTCAGCCCTGCATCTTTTATGATTCTCATAGAAGGTATTTGTAATTCAATTGGTAGAACAGCTTCCATGCCGTATACCAAGGAGAAAGGAGTTGCCCCCATTGACGTACGCTCCGTGGTACAGTAACCATGGAGAGCAAATGGTAACATCTCATGCCAGTCCTTGTATGTTACTATCATTTTTTGTATGATCTTCTTGATGTTTTTATTTGCGTCTTCGACAGCACCATTCATCTTTAGCCGATAAGAAGAAGAATTATGGTGTTGGATCTTGAATTGCACGCATAGTGCGGTGATGATAGTATTTTTGAGATTCGTACCATTGTCTATGATGATTCTCTCCGGGATACCGTACCGACAGATGAGATTCTGTTTGATGAACCGGGCCACAACATTATTGGTAACGGAAGCAAAAGAAGTTGTCTCAACCCATTTCGTGAAGTAGTCAATGGCCACCAAGATGAAGCAGTGCCCATTAGAAGCTTTAGGTTTGACTTCTCCAATCATATTGATGCCCCACATCGCGAATGTCCAGGGAGCTGTCAGGACGTTTAAAGGAACTAGAGACACATGCACTTTGTCAGCATAGATCTGACACTTGTGGCAGGTTCATGAATGTTGGTGGCAATCTTCTTCCATGGAAGACCAGTAGTACCCCGCCCGTAGGATCTTTTTATCCATCGTGTGCCCACTAGAATGGGTGCCAAAGGTGCCTTCATGTAGATCAGCCATGATCTTTTTTGCCTCAACCTTGTCTATGCAATGAAGCAAAATAGAGTCATGGTTGCTCTTGTAGAGAATGCCATTACTGAGGAAGAAATTAGCAGAGAATCTTCTCAAGAACTTCTTATCATTGATTGAAGCTCCCTCCGGATACTCTTGGGCTTCGAGATACCTCTTAACTTCATGGAACCAAGGCTTCTCCACTACTTCTTCAGCATCGATCTCGTGACAGTAAGCTGGTTCATCCATCCGTTCAATGGTGATCTGGGGAGCCTCGTTATCCCACTTGAGTTTAAACATGGATGACATAGTGGCCAGCGCGTCTGCTAGTTGATTTTCCTCTCGTGGAAAATGCTCAAAGGTAATTTCCTCAAAATATGGGATTAATGTCAACACATGTTCTCTGTAGGGGATGATATTAGGGTGCTTTGTGTCCCATTCTCCTTTAATATGACTGATGACTAAGGCTGAATCTCCAAATACACTTAAGGATTTGATTCCCAAATCTATGGCAGCTTTGAGACCAAAAATACACGCTTTGTATTCTGCCATATTATTAGTACAGTTGAAACAAAGTCTTGCAGTGAAGGGAGTATGACATCCTTCAGGGGATATGGTTACAGAACCTATGCCATTGTCGAGTGCGTTGGAGGCTCCGTCAAAAACCAAGGTCCATCGGGATCCTTGTTCAGGTCCGTCATATGGTCTGAGTTCTTCAAAATTGATTACCGACATGATGTCTTCATCTGGGAACTCAAATTTCATGGACTGATAGTCATCCACAGCCTGATGAGCAAGGTGATCGGCTAGCACACTTCCCTTTATTGCTTTTTGGGTAGTGCACTGAATGTTGTATTCAGTCAGAATCATCTGCCATCTTGCTATTCTCCCAGAGAGGGCAGGCTTCTCGAATACGTATTTAATTGGATCCATATTGGATATCAATAAGGTAGTATGGGTCAACATATACTATCTCAGCTGGGGAGCAGCCCATACCAGAGCACAGCAAGTTTTCTCGAGTAGTGAATATCTTATTTCACAGTCGGTAAACTTTTTGCTCTGGTAGTATATAGCATGCTCTTTTTGGCCAAACTCATCATGCTGCCCCAACACACACCCCATTGAATTTTCCAAGACATTTAGATACATGATCAAAGGTCTTCCCTCGACTGGCGGCATCAAAACAGGAGACTCTTGAAGGTACTCCTTGATCTTGTCGAAGTCAGCTTGGCATTCATCATTCCATTTGACTACTTGATCTTTCTTCAGTAATTTGAAGATTGGTTCACAAGTAGCGGTTAGGTGAGAAATGAATCTGGAGATGTAGTTAAGTCGTCTTAAGAATCCTCTGACTTCCTTCTCAGTGCGAGGAGCAGGCATTTCTTGTATTGCTTTCACCTTGGCAGGTTCCACTTCGATACCTTTATCGCTGACGATGAAGCCTAGGAGTTTATCGGACCTCGCCCCAAATGTGCATTTATTAGGGTTCAACCTTAGCTTGTATTTCTTTAGCCTTTCAAACAGTTTATGCAAATGGTCAAGATGTTCCTCTTCAGTTTGAGATCTGGCTATCATGTCTTCCACATAGACCTCTATTTCGTGATGGATCATGTCGTGAAATAGAGCTACCATGGCACGCTGATAGGTTTCCCCAGCGTTCTTCAATCCAAATGGCATAACTTTGTAACAGAACATGCCCCACTGTGTGACGAAGGTCGTTTTCTCCATGTCCTCAGGTGCCATTTTGATTTGATTATAGCCTGAGAAACCATCCATGAAGGGAAATACTTTATGATGTGCGGTGTTGTCAACCAGAATATTGATATAGGGAAGTGGGAAATCATCCTTAGGGCTTGCCCTATTCAAATATTTGCAGTCCACGCACATGCGTACTTTATCGTCCATTTTAGGCACTGGAACAACATTGGCGACCCATTGTGGATAGGAGGTGATGGCTAAGAATCTGGCGTTGAAGTATTTCATAACTTCAGTCTTGATCTTTTCTGCCATGTCTGGCCGCATGCGACGGACTTTCTGTTTTACCGGAGGGCAGTTGTGATCGGTGGATCTGGAGCTGACTGTTTAACACTGGTTCGTGAAATGTCGCGGAAGCAAGAGTCGCCACCGTCTTTTATTTTCTCCAAATGGAAAGGACAAAAGCACAGAAAAATTCCTTAAAGAGATTGCTCTCGGTTCAGGAGGTAGATTATAGAAAGGGAAGGTGTTAGCACCCTTTCTATCCATGGTTATCCATGGGCTCTTAGATACTTGCTCACTTTGTGTTTTCAAAATTGGTTTGTTTGCTTTTCAACTGTGGGTTTTAAAAAGTTTCTTTGAAAATTCCAGTTCGACTCTTGTATCGGTCCTCAAGAGTGTTTTGAAAAGTTGCTTTCGAAAGCTTTTTGAAAAGGTGTCGGTGTGAAAAGTATTTTTGAATTTGTTTTGAAATTTAGAGCAAGTATCTAGAGTCGTCTACCTACCCTAAGGAATTCGTCTGTGTAGATGTCCTTTAAAGTGGTGCCATCCCACCATTGAGAGGTAGGTAGCACCACCGTTGGAGGTGTTCGGGTCAATTCGAAGGTTCGGGACGTGGTGATCACCAGAGCAATAGGAAGACACCTTAGAAGCTACCCTCATGCCAGGTTCCCGGATCATGAGGACTTACTAAGACATCCTCTACTCGACGATCACCTTTCGAAAGGCAAGGCAACAGTGAGGCGTACCCTAGGGGTGGTGTGTGATTTGTGTGTCATGTTCATTTATTTTTGTCTTGTTCATGCATTGGTGATCTACGCATTGCTTTTATTTTTGACATTCATTCTTGCATGCAATTATTAGCAGTTAAAAAGATGCGGAAATTAAAAGTTCCTAAACTATTACAAAGGCGCGGGTCCACATCGCCAAATTAAATCCAGGACCCGATTTGACATAAAATAAAGATGCGAGAAATATAAAAATTTACACGGCTTTGGGAGAATTACATAAGAATTATAAGAAAGGAAATAATAATACAATGCGCGAAGAGAATAAAAATCGAAAGCGAGGGCGTTGGACCCTTTTTAGGAAATTAATTACGATTAACAAACTAATTAAGTTAAAATAATAAGAAAAGGTTTTTTTGGAGTTTTTTGTATTTATGAATTTTTAATAAGAGAATTAAATGAAATTAAAAAAAAGTTAATTAACCCTAATTCTAGTTATTTTTAATTTATTAAGAAAAGCATTAAAATTTAACCTAAAATTAAACCTAATTAATTAATACAATTTTATTTACAAAAATAATAATTAATAATTAATATGGTGAAAAAGAAAAGGTAAAAATAATTAAAACCTAATTCTACAAATTTTAAGTTTATTAAGAAAAATATTTGAATTAAACCTAAATTTAAAAACTAAATTAATTATTGAGATTTATTTACAAAAAATAATATTTAAATAAATTTTATTTTTTATGACTTTTCTGATTTTTGTTATTTTTTATATTGTGGAAAAATTAATTTGATGATTTAAATAAAAATTAAACAAAACAAATAAAGTAGAAAAAATATGAAAAAGAATAAAAAAGCAAACCATGGGGGGTTCTGTCCCCAAACTGGAGGTTTTTTGGCTAGCAATCAGGCCCAGCGTTTAAGGCCTTTGTTTGACTTTTCATGAAGCATGTGGGTGCATTGACTGAGATACATCATGGGCTCTGAATCCTGGCCTTTGGTTTGATCTTGGTGGCCATGTGGCATGCTTGAATTGTTGCTGCATGGTGGTCTTCAGGGAACGAACTACATAGAAACGCATTTAGATGAAAAATATGGAAATAAGAAGGGGGGACCTGGGATTCGAACCCAGGTCCCAGGGGTTACCAATGCTACGCTTGACCAATGGAGCTATGAACGCGCTTTGAATATATAATGACAAATAAATAATATAATGGAAAATTGGTTAGTGACATAGAAATACAAAAAAACGTGCGTTGAATTTAAACTGCTCAATCAGATGATGCCACATAGTCTTCTTCTCCACTCGTTCGCGTTTTACCTGAAAAACAACATTTAGATAGCGGGGGTTTTGAACCTCCACTAAACAGTGCATATGAAAATAGCGAATAGAATATGGTGGCTCATAAATTGAGCGCGAGGTGTGTGTTAGATCCAGTGGAACATCACGAATTCAATGGTATCATTCTTATGGTTCAATTTTTCCATATGGACGAAGCCCTCTTTTAAGGTTTCTGAAAACCTAGAAAGCTCCCATGGTGGATTCTCCTATAGTACACGAAAACTCAATTGATGTATATGGTTAGCTTTAGAATCAATCAATTAGTATGAATCCACAAAAAAATGCAATGGGAATGCTTGAAAATTGAAACACGAATATGAATAAAATGCGAAAAACTTTGAGTTCTGTATACCAATTCTGGGCGTTAGGGACAATGATTTTGATCCAGAAACGTCTCTTGAGACCTTTGCAAGCTAATAGAATCAAAGTTTTGCCTTGAAACGTCTTAGAATTGAGTTTTCAGTTTTGGAATTTTTTGACAAAAACTCAAACTTTGTTCTTGAATTCTGGCGCAGCTTTCAGGTCTTGAACTTTAGGGTTAGTATCTGGCTTATGTATGGAACGATTAGGGTTGAAAATTGGATCAAAAAACCCTTTGCATTGATGTAGAGAATATTTGATTTTCATGCATAATCTTTCAAATCTTTTCCATGCATATTTGATGCCAATTATGTCCAAATCACATTGATTCTTCCCATATCAGATCATGCACGAATCTTGATGAATAAATTCCCTTTGGGCCAAATGGTCGTGCACATGTTTTGGATGATGAATCTTGGAAGAAAAAGAGGCCCATTAGCAATTTTAAGACATTTGAAGCAAAGTTGACTTTTCAAAATATCCAAAACTTTCCCAACTTCCACAAGGCATATCTTGCTCAATTTTTAAGCTTTGCTCATGTTCTTGGACATTTTGGAAAGGTATTGAAGTCCTCTAACCAATGAATTTGGTCCCATGTCATTTTGATTTACCAATCTCAAGTTATGGCCTTTGACTTAAAGTCCCTTTTTGTTGACTTTTGAAAATGACCTATAATGTTGAAATTGATAACTTTTTGTGAGAGCATTTCTTGGACTTGAAGTGTGAAGAGGAGTTGTAGGAAATGTCTTTCTCTTCAAAATGAGCTTTGGATGGAATTTTTCTGATAATCCATGTGGAAGTTATGCCTTGGTCAAGTTACAGTTGACTTTTTCAATTGTCCAAATATGGAAACTTTTGCATCTTGAGACTTTTTGAGCCAAGCTTTGAGAATCATGATCAAGAATTGATCAAATGATGTTTGTGGCTTCAAAATGAGATGTTGACCAAAAATTTGAACTTTTGACTGTCAAATGACCATTTTGCCCCTACAGTTGACTGTAGGGCAATTAGGGTTTTTGATTGTGCAATTTTGTGCTGTAAGTCTTGACACTTGGTATGAGGATGCTTGACCATATTTGTAGGCATGTGGGACTTGATTGGACCCTTGGAAACTTCATTTTCTTTGTCAGAACCAAAACCCTAATTTTGACTGTTAGGAGGCCCTTGAACTGTGCAACCCTTGGGGAGATTTTGAAGCTTTGACTTGGCAAATTTTGAAGAATATGGGAGGGCAAATTTTGGGGTACAACAGCATTCTTCTTTTGTCGATAGACGATGGACCACGATATCAGCGTCAAGTCCTGGCATGTCTTTGTATGACCAGGAAAAGACCTCAACATAGTCATGTAGTAACTGAGTTAAGCACTTCTTGACACTAGGTTACAGATTGGCACCCACCTTGACTTCTTTCTTGTCCTCTTCTGTACCTAAGTTAACTGTGTCCACTGGTTCTTCGTGGGGTTGTATGGTCCTTTCTTCCTGTTGTAGTAACCTGGCTAGTTCCCATGGCACTTCACAATGTTCCTCACCTTCGTCTTCGGCTTGGTAGATTAAATTTTCAAAGTCATAATAGGCCATAGCAGAATCGTTACCCATGGGATCCTAAGTGGACATAGATCTGCATTTTGATATGTGAGTGTGTGTAAGAGTATAGCTATCTTTGAAAGAATTAAAAATGTAGAAAAAGAAAGACAAAGAGCATAAAGTTTGCATGCAAAAATGTCCATGATTCATTGATGACATATGAAAATGAAGTAACAACCCTTACAAATGGACCGTTGTGCCTCGGGCAATACACAAGGTTTTAAAAGTCTGAATTATTTAATTATTACAAGTTCGACAAAAATTTAAAGACAATTATTGTTGGATAAAAGTAATAGGGACAAATTCTTTGGATTCCCAGTTGTTGAGTCCTCCGTTGATAGTTGGGAAAATCCAATCTTCTAGGTCACAACTATCATCACTATCCTCCACTGTGTTGACTCCATGGTTGCTGATCCGCAAAGGTGGTCCCCCGACATGAGCATGACGAACAGCTTTCTGGCCTCCTGAAGTGAAACCCAAACCAAATTTGTCAGATTTGTACGGGATATCCGGGAGTTGGCCCCAAATAGTACACCCACCTTCTTCGACTACTACCTTGGCATCTTTCAGTGAAGACATCTTTAGCGGAGGTCTTGTAATCTTTGGGACTTGGGAAACAGTATTGGTTGCTACCACTATTTGTGGGAGTTCCTCGAAATGCTGACACGGAGTTTCGATGAATTCACCATCCATTTCTATGTATCTGAAGGAGTTCAAGTGACTGACCATATATTCCTCTTCTCCATGGACAGTGATGATTTTTCCCTTGGTTGGGTATTTCATCATCTAATGTAAGGTAGAGGTGACGGCACCAGCATTATGAATCCAAGTTCGGCCCAATAAACAGGAATAGGAAGGGCGAATATCCATTACATAGAAAGTTGAATCAAAGGTTTGAGTTCCAACTTTTATGGGGATGTCCACCTCCCCATGCACCATTCTCTTTGAACCTTCGAAGGCCCTCACCACTATGTTGCTGGGTTTTAAGGTCAAACCTTCACAGTTTAGTCTATCCAAAGCCTTCTTAGGAAGCACATTCAAAGATGAACCAGTATCAACTAGGACATGGGCCAAAGTCGTGCCCCTGTATTCGATAGAGACATGCAACGCCTCATTGTGTTTCCTCCCTCTAGGTGTCAGGTCAGCGTCAGAGAAGCCCAAACCATTATCAACAGTCAAACTGGCCACACAGTCTTGGAATTGGTCAGCAGAGGTTTCCTGTGGCACATGGGAAGTTTTAAGAAATTTCACCAAGGCCTTCGCATGAGCCTCGGAGCACAACAGTAAAGCCAGCATAGAGATCTTTGAAGGAGTGTGCCCTAGTTGTTCGACTACATTGTAGTCGCTTCTCTTTATAATTTTCAAAATTTCTTCCATCTCCTTTTGGAGGCCTCTGGGATAGATACTAATTGTGCCTTCATCCAGACAGGTTCAACCAAAATTCCTTTGCCCCGAGTCTCGGTCGACTCGGCGGTAGGGGTGTCAGTAGGGGTAACCATAGGGACTGTAGTAGTAGTGTCAACAGGAACAAAAGCACGGATGATCACAGGACCCGTAACAGTTTTCAGAGGAGTAATCTCAATGGAGAATACTCTTCCACTTCGGGTTATTTTGCTGGTTCCCGCAATGTTGTCGATTGTGATACGGTGGAAGAACTGACTTGAGGTTTTGCGTTTGTGTTCGCAAATGTTTCGGTTTAGCAAGATTCGCCACCGACTTTTTATTTTATCCTAAGGAAAAGGTCAAAAAGCACAGGAAAGACCTTTGAGATGTTTTCTTGGGTTCGGGGAGTAGGTTATGAAAAGGGAAGGTGCAAGCACCCTTTTCATCCATGGTTATCCATGGGCTCTTAGTTACTTGTTTAGATCACTTGCTTTGCTTTTCAATTGTTTGAAATGGTGCTTTGTGTGTGGTTTTGAAAGATGTTTTGAAAATAGGCCATCGTTGTGGCAACCTTTGTAATGATTCTTGTTTGAATGTATACAAAGGTGCTTTTGTCTTTTGAAAAGTTTTCAATGTTTGAGAGTAGGGTTTTAAAATTGTGTTGTGAAGTGTGTTCGAAGATAGCAAGGATGTTTTGCAAGCTTTTGATCAAGTAACTAAGAGCTATTTACCCTATTTTACTCAAAGATCTTTCTTATGTTTTTAACCCTTTTAACAGTGTTGTTTCACCATTGCATTTGGTGAACAACCTTGTGTTAGGATGTTAAACGGGACAGGCGCGGGTCATCGTATAGACCATGATAGCAATTGTGTCAAGTATTTTTGGCAATTTTCTTAAGGGACTTGATCATTTTTGTTTAGGCAACTCAGATAGCGTCATCGAGGGACTATGATCTTTTGTTTGTGTTTTTGTTTTGCCAAAGTACTCAACATGCATACCATGGCCCATTTTTGAAGGCAACAAGTGGATTGTAACCCTAGGGGTGCAAGTGTGCATTGTGTTTGTTTTTCATGCATTTTTGTCTTTGATTAGATCAAACTATTTGTTAATTTGATTTTGGCATACAAATCCTAATTCTCTAATCATGGCATAATTGAAAGCGTTAAGTGCGAAAATTTAAATTCTAAGTTATTAGAACATGATTATGGGGATGGGGGTACAATTTTGGATAGGGGATTATTTTGCAAGAAATTTAAACCCTAAGTTATTACAACCAAATTGAATCTCAGATGCATCAATATTTAAATATACAATATTTAAATAAACAAAATAAATAAATATAGAATAAAATGTATTATGCAAAAAATAAGTTTTTATGTATGTAAAAATATTTTCAATGTAAAGAAATATAAATAAATAAATAAATAAATAAATAAATAAAAGATTAATTTTATTTATTTTTAGGGTAAACCCTAATTTCTTTTAAGATAAATGCCATATATTATTTATATACAAAAATATATTAATATGTACAAAAATGAAACATATTTAAAAAAAGTGTCTTTTAGTATAAATAATAATAAAAATAAAATGTAATATTTTTTTGTGTTTTTATTCTATGTTTTTAATAAAATAAAAGTATACATGTATAGATATATATATTAAATATGTTAAGGATGTATAAAATAAAATAAAAATATTTACAAAAATAAAATATATTCAAGAAAACATTTTCAGTGTGAATAAAAATAAGAAATAAAAAATAAAAGTATTATTTACATTATTTTCAAGTTTTAATAAATAATATAAAGTATTTAAATTGTTTTTATGTTAGAAAAATCAAAATAAAATATCTAATAAATGTATAAAAAAATGTGGAAATATTTTTATGCATTTTTTATGTTTGAAAATAAAATATCAAAGTCAGAAATGAAATTAAAATACAAAAATGACAAAATATAAAGAAAATGGGCCAGGGGGTGTATTTAGTAAAAGAGGGGTGTAGACAGCAAGAAGGCCAGGCCCAGCCTATTTCCACTTCATCTTCTTCCTTGTGACAACAGAAAACGCGCGCCCTGTATTCAAACTGCTAACTCCTGTATTTGTGATCTTTTGCCAAAACTCAAAACATGAAACTTGATCTAACTCTCAAAGACCAGAGAGAATTTCTCTGGCCCTAAAATCTTACCTAATTTTTTCAGCATGTTCATGGATGAAATTCTCTTAGCACGCTTAATATAAATGAAAATTGAGCATATGTATGGCTTCATGGCAATGAGTACTACATCTTTCATTCACAAACCTAAGGCTAAATGTTCTTAAATAGAGAGATAGAAGTTTGAGAAATACTTGTTTCAGTTGGATTCGAGTTGAACAATGCAGCAACTTCCAGTGAGGCCTGAGGTTCTTTTGAGCTTGCTTGATGTTCCCTGGACCTTTCCCAATGCTTAGTTTGTTTTGAAATAGTCTGAATCTCTCTATAGAACTCAACCTGCAAAGCTTCAAAACAGAAATGGTGAACACTGTAAATGGAGTTACAGTTGGCAGTGGAGGTTTGGGATAGCTTGAGTGAGTTGAATGGAAGGTATTGGAACAAGTTGCAAGCAAAACGCACGAGTGGATGTGAAAATGGAAGTGGTTCTGCAGGGCCTGCCCTGTTTTGCAAGAAATGTGATTTTTGTGTATAAGGGTGTTTGAGGGATGAATGGCTCGTGTTTCTGGCTCACAGGGATGTGTAAAACTTGTTTTAAATGTTGGAAAAAGTTGAATATATCAGATATGCAAGTTATGTCCTTTTGGCATAATTACTTGGTTTTGAAGTAAAAAGTGAGAGTTGACAATGCTATGGTTGTACTGGCTTGTACCCTAGCTGCACAAAGTGGTTGAGCTTTGCCTGACATTAGGGAGCCTTGTTTGCAGCAAAGGGCTTGGTGTATGGCTCAAGAAATGGAATTTGACATAAAGCAAGCTTTATGTAAATGGAAGTGTTATCTTTATGCCCAAAATGGATTTATTCATTGTGCCAAGCTCTAATGATCAGAATAACACTAATGTCCAATGTATTTGCAATTAATTTTTTAGTGTGAATTGGTTTAGAGACCTATAAACAAGTACAAAGCTGGTTTGGACAGATTTTGCAACTTGTATGAAAATGTATTGGCCATGGTTACAAAGGGAGTTTTTGCTAACTTCAAGCATTCGATTCTCCCTAACCACAAATATGTTTTAGGAGTTCTTGGATAATTTGGAAATCTTGCATCATGTACTATAATCCATATTTGAAATGAAACTTGAGATTCCAAGTGGAACTATGTGAAAAATGGCTAAGAAGATGGGTCAAAATCCTGCCTAAATTAGGGCAAAATTTCTCTAAGTTAAAAGTTTTAGGGGCCCTTGTTCCAAAACTCATAACTTGAGATCTAAGCTTTTTTTGAGAAAAGTTTATGAACCAAAGTTGTAGACTTTGTGGAGGACTACAACTTTAATGTTGTAAGTTTTGTTTGAATCCATTTGCATCATGGTGAAAATGTGGGACAAAGTTAGGAAAAATTAAGAAAATTTCATAACTTAGAAAATTTCTATGTTATGAAATTTTTCAATTTCAAACCCTAATTTGCAATTTTGGGTTTCTTGGTGAACAAGTTTCATAATTTGACATATCTTGATGAAAATGACCCTTGGCACTTGATTTTGACCAAAAAGTCAAAGTTTGACTTTTCAGTGTACAGTCAAATTTTGATCAGTTGATTGAAAAATTCATCTGTCAATCCAATGCAATTGAGGTATTTTGAAATTGTTGAATAGGTAAAGATGATGCCATTGATTCCTTGAGTCCATGGTTGAACTTGATTTTCCATTGGCTAGGTCAAACAGTCAAAAGTTGCCTTTGTATAATCAAAACCCTAAAAATGACCATTTTTCTCTTTTGTTGATCTGATCAAATTTCTTGTGGATTTGTAGTCCAAACTTGATCAAATGGTTCATATGAGTTCATAATGTTGATGTGGGTCAAAATTCATGAGGTTTGACTGTAAATTGACCACAGTTGACCTTTTCCCTAATACAGCTGATTTCTAGGTCAACTGTCCAATTGACTGAGCAAAAATTTGATTCAAAGCTTGAAACTTGGTATGGACAAACTTATGAGTCCAACATGAAGTATGAAAGTCAATTTGGGCATTGAAGGTCCAAAAATCCCTGTGAAAACTCAAACCCTAATTTAGGTCAACAGTGCAAGGAGGTGTCTTGAGCAGAGCAAACCCTAGCCTGGTCTTGAGTTCAAAAAGCCTTGTGATGAGAAATGTTGATAAAAATGAGAGGGCAAATTTTGGGGTATAACAGATGCCCCTGTTCAATCTTCTTGAACCTGAAGAGTTAGATTGGCAAGTTTGCCTTTCGTGACTCGAAGGTAAAAGAGGATTGGACACTAGAGTGCCCGTAAATTTGCACTCGTCAAAAATGTATCTTAGGGAATGGGCTTAAAGATGCCATTTGGAGATGGTAGAATCTTGCTGGAGATGGGGTTAAAGATGCCATCTAAGATTTTTTTGTTGAAAATCAGTAGAATGAATCATCAGAATGGTATCCGTATTTGGAACGTATCTGAGTTGTATCTGGAGATTGGGTTTGTATGAGCAAGGGAATGGTGTCTGTGTCTAGAGCGTATCCGAGCTGTAACTGTAGTTGAATTTTGAATGAATATCATAATGACTTCCGTGTCTGAAGTGTATCTATATTGTGAATGGGTAACACAGAAGCATTTGTGTATGGAGCAACTGTGTGCTGGGGATAAATTCCTAATGAGTGACAGAATGGAAGCCGTGTCTGGGGGAGTATCTGGACTGTATCTGAAATTGAGATCTGTATGAGTATCAGAATGACTTCCGTGTCTGGAGTGTATCTGAAACTGTAACGGGGATCTGAATAAATGACAGAATGACTTCCGTGGCGACTGCACTAGGGAGAATCAAACTTCTGGTATAAGGGTCAGAACAACATCCGTGTTTCGAGCGTATCTGAACTTGAAGTTGTTAGTTGAATCTGAATGAGAGATAGAGTGGCCGCCGTGTCTGGAGCGTATCTAGTCTGTATCAGATTGTTGAAGTCTGAATGAGTAGTAGAATGACCGTCGTGTCTGGGGTGTATCCGTACTGTATTTTGACTTGGAATTCTGAATGAGTAATAGAACGACCGTCGTGTCTGGGGTGTATCCATATTGTATCTGAATAATTGTTAACGATAGCCTTTTAATCTTATCCTGAAAAGGGTAAAATGTTAGCTAAAACACAAAGTTATGTTGCATGATATGTATGATGCAATGAACTGTGTTTCATCAATGTTTATGATATATGAATGTAATGGATGTGCATGTAAGCCGATTAGTTGTCTTGCTGAGGAAAATAAAATCCTTGATAGCCGGAGATAATGAAATCTTTGACTGCTGCCAGAGAAAGTAAATTCTTGACCGATGCTGAGGATTCAAAAATCTTTGATTGTTGAAGATGAGAAATCCTTGCTGACTGCTTGGGGATTGAACAAGATCTTTGACAACTTCTGCGGGGAATGAGAATTCTTCATGAATTTCCTGGGAAATAAGGAAAACTCTGACGACCTCTACTGGGGAATTTAAACCTGGGAGGCTTCCAATGGAGAAACAGGAACTAGAATCCTTATTCTGTCGGGAAATAACCCTGCGGGGAGAGTGTTTACTCGGCCGAGGAAATCAGGAGCTTGGGTTGTATGTCAATCTACTGGGGAAGTTGGGGAGAATTGAATGGTTCCTAATGGGGATTGATAGTTGGAAATTCGACTTCGCTGGGGAAGAAGGTTTAGAATATTCTAGCTCCTCTAGGGGTATGTATTTCAGGGTTTACGGGCTCCACTGGGGATCTTGAAACTTAAACTCCGTTGGGGATGTATACTCCAAGGTTTTAGCTTTATTGAGGATCTGAATGATATACTGCAGGGGATTTCTTATGGGATAGCACAAGGATATCTTCTTACACCTTCAACCTATCAGTAATTATCCTTTTTCAATTTCGTTTTATTTGTAAGCAGCGATTATATTCAAATGCATATGCCTATTTAACAAAACATTGGACGTTTTCAAATAAAACATAAGTGTAAAAAAGAAAAGAAAGATAAACAAATTTCTGCACTTTGAAGTATCTTTGTATTAACTTTTGTAAGTATCTTTGTACAAAGGAGACAGACATCCTAGTAAGAGAATGTTGTCATAAAATTGAGAAAAAATTTATACAAAAGAAAGATGGCTATGTGTAACAATTCCATGGGGTTCCCATTCTGCTATAGCCTTCACAACTCTGAGTATCTGTACATTTGTTGCTTCGTCCGCCGATGATTGGATTGATCAGAAGCTTGGAACTTATTGGTGAAGAGATTATCCTTAAAGTGATCCGACGAGACATAGTCATACGCTTTAATTCTCTAACTTTTGCCTGGACCGCCCTTTCGGGTTTTCGATCCACCGGGAAACCCTTTTTTGCCCAAGTCACCCTTTCGGGTTTTCAACTTGCCGGGTGTACAGATTTTTTTTATTTATCCCTAATTTTTGCCTGAACCGCCCTTTCGGGTTTTCGATTCACTAGGATGCCCATTTTTTCCCAAGTCGCCCTTTCGGGTTTTCAACTTGTCGGGTCATTTTATGCGTAGTATCTTTTAACAATGTCTGTGTTCACAGTGTGCGGCAAGTCGTTACTGTCCATGGTGGTCAGAATCATTGCCCCACCAGAAAATATGTTCTTGATCACAAATGGTCCTTGTTTTACCCCAAAATTTGCCCTCCCATCATCTTCAAAGCTATGACAAGCAAATGGTTCAAAGTCTACTCAAAGGCTACACAATCAACCATCCTCCTAAGCCAGTCAAGCTAGGGTTTTGGTTCTTGCAAGGAAGTTGAAGTTTTCAAGAGCTCAATCAAGTCTCCCATGCTCATACACATTGTCAAGCACCTACATGTCAAGTTTCAAGGCTCACAAGGTCAAGTTGCACAGTCAAAAACCCTAATTGCTCAACAGTCAACTGTAGGGGCAAAATGGTCATTTGGCAGTCAAAAGTCAAACAATTTGGTCAACATCTTATTTTTAAGCCACAAACATCATTTGATCAATGCTTGATCATGATTCTCAAAAGCATGGCTCAAAAAGTCTCAAGATGCAAAAGTTTCTATTTTTGGACAGCTGAAAAGTCAACTGTAACTTGACCAAGGCATAACTTTTTCATGGTTCATCAGAAAAATTCCATCCAATGCTCATCTTGAAGGGGAAGACATTTCCTACAACTCATCTTCACACTCCAAGTCCAATAAATGCTCTCACAAAAAGTTATCAATTTCAACATTATAGGTCATTTTCAAAAGTCAACAAAAAGGGACTTTAAGTCAAAGACCATAACTTGAGATTGGTAAATCAAAATGACATGGGACCAAATACATTGGTTAGAGGACTTCAAAACCTTTCTAAAATGTCCAAGAACATGATCAAAGCTTAAACATTGAGCAAGATATGCATTGGAGAAGTTGGGAAATATTTGTGAAATGGCCAAAATCATTTATCCTTGAAACTTCATTTTTGACAAAAGGGGCCCACTTTTTTCACTTGAATCAGCTTGGCCATGCTTCCCACGTGTCCCACCTTTTATTTCAAATTTTTAAATTAATTGTTTCATTTTTTATTGATTTTATTGGATTTAATTAATTTTAAATCTTTTAAAATCAAAGAAAAATCAAGAAGTTTAATAAAGGGGGATATTTGGTCTTAACTAGCTTTGACTCATCATTATGCAACCTCCCAATTTCGTTTCAAGGCCAAATGGAGCAATAATTCAAAAATTGGTTCAAAATGGAAAGTTGGTTAAGGGAGTTTATATCAAAATCTCAAGCTTGAATGCATGGCATTATGGCCCTTAATGCTGATTGAAATCTATTACATAACCTAGAGACAAACTATCAGAGGGTATAAAAAAAACGTGAGAGAGAGGCAGCCAGGAGAAATTCCTTTTCAAAAATTCCAAAGAATCGCACTAAGATCGAATTCAGGGACTCAGTCATCCACAAGACTTCCCACCCATCCTATCGTGATCTACAGGCAAAATAAGGTATAAACACACTCTTTTCATAAAGCCATGCATGCTGAAACTGTAGCTACATGAACATCCATTTTGCAGAATTTCCATGGATCGTATTTTTGATTATGGCTTGATTTAATCCCTACTGACCATACCTTTGAGTTCCAGTGGATGTTTAGAGCAGGTCTGGGCTATCGCTTGGGATTTTTCATGGCCAAAATGTGAACCTCCATGGCTAGGGTTCAGATTATGTGGAGTTGCATTTTGATGAAAATAGGCCATATTAAACCATGAAAACCTCACCATGAGAATCGCCATCCCCTAATCATTTGATCTGGCTTTTTGTTCGCTTTGATTTCGCTTGTTTTCGCAGGTTTTCAGAATTGCCCTCGTCGGAGAAGATGATCGGAGCACTGCTCCGGCGTCGTTGACTTGGTTTGTTTCAGTTTGACACGGGCGTGGCATTTTCTTGCGTTTTAATTGGCCATTCGAATTGTTAATTCTTTTACTTAATGCTGACTGGGCTAGTGGATTCCATGTACTTCCATTTTCAATCTATACCATGCACTTATGAGATCTAGCCGTCATATTGCATCATGATCCAAATCCAACGCCTCACGTGCATCCCTCCATTGTGGACATTAGTCAAGCAGGCATAAGGGATTAGAGAAAGTCAAAGAAGGCCTCCAGCGTTTGGGCTCAGCTTTGCCATCCACACCCCCAATTTTGCTACAAATACAGGCCCATTTCTTTTTTCCCTTGAATTATTTTTCTTTTCTATTTACTTTAATTCATTTAATTTGCTTTTTATTAACAAAATTAATTTTTCTTCTTATTTCAGAAAATCATAAAAATATTCTTACCCAAATAAATTTCAGATTTTTTTCTTTTTTTCTAAATTTAATTAATTAATTAGGTTCTTTTTTATTCTAGGAAACTCTAAATTATTTTGCAATATTAAAATTGATTAGACTTAATTAGATTCTAAATACTAATTTAATTAGTTTTATTTCTTAAAATAATAAAAAAATCAGAAATCAAAAAAATAAAAATATTTTTATTTAATTTAATTTATTAATAGTTTTTTTTTTTTTTTTTGTAAATACTTATAATTAAATAACTAAGTAAATTAGGCCAAAACTTGGATTTATTTCTTTAATAATTAAAAATACTTAGAATTAGGATTTTAATTCCAATTAATTTTCTTCATTTCTATAAAAAAATACAAAAATAAAAAATAAGTTCTTTCTTTTTATTTAATTTAATTAATTTAATAATTTCATTTTAATTTCTTTAAAGAGTCCAACGCCCTCGCACTCGATTCTTATTTCCATTCGCGCATTTATTTTTCATTTCTTTTGTGAATATAATGTACTTGTTCCAAAGCCCTGTAATAGTTAATTAGGCATTTATTTTCTGCACTTTATTTTAAATCGGGTCTGGATTAATTTGGCGATGTAGACCCGCGCCTTTGTAATAGCGTAGGACCTTTATCTTTTCCGCACTTTAAATTCCCGTACCTTTTAACTGTTAACAATCACATGAAAGAATGAATGCCCAAAAAAATAAAATCAAAACGTAGATCACCAATGCATGACAAGACAAATAATAAATTGAAAATGACACACAATTCACACACCACTCTTAGGGTACGCCTCATTGTTGCCTTGCCCCTCGAAACGTGGTAGTCGAGTACAGGACGTCTTAGTGAGTCCTTATGTCCATGAACATGGCATAAGGGTAGCTTCTAAGGTATCCTACTGTTGCTCTGGTGATCACACTGTTGCCTTGCCCCTCGAAACGTGGTCGTCGAGTACAGGACGTCTTAGTAAGTCCTTATGTTCCATTGATCTAGTTGCCTCGAAACGGTTGCCTCGAAACAAGTTGCCTCGAAACGGTTGCCTCGGAATAAAAAGATCAATGGCATAAGGGTAGCTTCTAAGGTATCTTACTATTGCTCGGTGACCACACTATCCCTAACCCTCGAATTGACCCAAACACCTCCAACGGTGGTGCTACCTATTTCTCAATGGTGGGATGGCACTACCTAAAGGACAATTACACAGCTTAATTCCTTAGGGTAGGTAGATGACTCATGGATACTTGCTCTTTTCAAAAACAAATCAAAATACTTTTCACACCTTACACTTTTCAAAAAACTTTCAAAACAACTTTTCAAACACTCTTGAGGACTGATACAAGAGTCGATCTGAAACTTTCAAAGAAACTTTTTTTCAAACCCACTCACAATTGAAAAGCAAACCTTTTGAAAACACAATGAGCAAGTATCTAAGAGCCCATGGGTAACCATGGATAGAAAGGGTGCTAACACCTTCCCTTTCTATAAATCTACCTCCCGAACCGAGAACTAATCTCAATAAGGAATTTTTCTGTGCTTTTGTCCTTTCCATTTGGAGAAAATAAAAGACGGTGGCGACTCTTGCTTACCGCGACATTTTGCGAAACCAGCTAAAAACAGTCAGTTCCAGATCCACCGATCACAGAACTGGCGACTCTGCTGGGGACATTTTAAAGTGAGGTGTACCTTAGGACTAAGATCACTGTGTTTTCAATTGCCTTGACTTGTTTGCTTTATTATTGTGGGTACTGTCTTGGGAGTTCTATAGATCCTAACCAGGATCTGGGGATACCTTCTTAGAAAGTAGCAACAAGGCTGTGAGGGAACTGTGCGGGGTATACCGACACGGTTGAAGCAGTCTGCTACGTTGATGTGGCACTTTGGTGTGTACCGGTAACCCTTGAGTTCAATCAAGGAGAGTACGGGGCCTCCGCGTGGTGTCGTGAAGCATCAACAGACCTTAGGAACCTTAATTGAACCATCTTGGCCTCTTTAGGGTAGTGAGATAACTACTTTGGTGTACTCCGAAGTCGGTTGATACTCGATACTACACTCAATTGAGGGTTGTTTTCTTGGGATATTTTGATCGCCAGTCAGTGGCTAAATCGAAACGATGAACAATGAAAGCAATCCAATGATATTGAGATCCTTAGAACCCGGTTACTTTGATAGGACAGGTTTGAGCCCACCAACTTCAAGAGGGTAATACCCAGACCCCATGTTGGCCTAAACTCTAAGGGCTTGTCTTGTGTGACTTGTGTGCCTTACATGTTTGCCTTTGTAAATATTTGTGGTGTGTTTAATCATAGCATAATAACATCATACAGCATCATGTGCATCCACTAACCATTTCAGGGGTTCGAATCTTCATCTTTGTTCTTGTTTTGTAGGACATGGAAACTATCCGCAGAAAGACAATTCAGATCAACCTTGTAAGGGTCCCTCCTCAGCTTAAGGAGCTTACATCCAGGATTCCCGAGAACTCGTCATTCAGTGAAAGGCATGGTAGACTCATCAGCCTGGTCAATACCAATATTGAGGAAGAGATGGTAAAGGTCCTCTTCCAATTCTTTGACCCTCTGCATCACTGTTTTACTTTCCCGGATTATCAGCTGGTGCCTACTTTAGAAGAGTTTTCCCAGCTTCTGAAGATTCCCATTCTCAATCAACTACCCTACAACGGTACGGAAATGGAACCAAAACTTGAAGAAGTAGCTAAAGCATTATGCCTATAACTATCTGACATCAAGGGGCATTGGGAAGCAGGAAATGGTATCAAAGTGTTCTTGGCAAAGTTTATGTTTGAGAAGGCCCAAGAGTGTTGGAATTCCCTTGACCTACAAGCCTTTGAAGAAGTTGTAGCCCTCCTTATCTATGGTTTGGTGCTATTCCCTAAGCCAGATCAGCTTATAGATATCAGTGCTGTCAAGGTCTTCATGTCCAGGAATCCTATACCTACGTTGTTGGGGGACGTCCTTCACTCATGTTACACTCGAACCATGAGAAAAAGGGGTGTTCTTATGTGCTGCACTCCCCTCCTGGGAAGGTGGTTTATTTCGCACCTTCCACAATCAGTTTTGAAGAACGAGCGTGGTTTGAGGTGGTCACAATGATTGATGACTCTTACACATGCAGATATACATTGGTGCTCTCGGTCCAGAGAGGATGTCACTATCATTGATCGTTGCAGGGAGTACCCTAATGTTCCTTTACTTGGAATCAGAGGAGGTATTACTTACAACCCATTCCTGGCTTAGAGACAGTTTGGTTATGCTCGGAGGGATGGCCCACATGACATGTTAATTCCTGACATAGTTTTTGACTTCGACAACGATGCACAAGGACTTCGCCAGAAATTTATCAGAGCTTGGAGGATGCCTAATAAGATAGACAGCAAGACCCTGGGGCACAGAAACTCCATCCCATTGGAGCCTTATCTCAAGTGGGTACGAGCCCGCTCCTAGAAGCTGGTGATGCCATATCCTCATGTTCTCCCCGTGATCAAAGAGCCAGACTTGGAAGGAGAGGTGTCGTACACCATTCAACATCCTGACATGCCCACGTCCTGGGAAGAGATGCAGAAGAGTTGGATCCAGCTTAAGGAAGAACGGAATTCTCTGAAGACCAGTCTACATGCTAGTGAGAAGAAGGTCCTGGAGCTCACCCGCCTACTGCACGAGGAAAGGAATCTCAATACCTATATTGCTCCGAAGAGGATGCGTAGTGTCTTTTGGGATTGATCTGCTTTGTAATGTTTGCCCATGAGGCTTTGATGTATCAAACAATTATTTCCATAATAATAACGTGTGTTCCTTTTTGTCTACAACAAATTTGAATTTTCGAACCCTTGAATGCATTGCATAAACACATATCATTCATCATGTGCATAGCAGGTACTCTTCTTTTTAGGTTGCTTACTGTTCTTCGCTGTTTATTTCAGCATCATGAACCCTGAATCATCAACCGAGACATCTATCAAGGCCCTTCAGGCGCAGAACACCCAATTTCAGGAGCTGATCATGGGTTTGGCTCAAGGTCAAAAAGAGCTGAAGGCTATGCTCCTGAAGAAGAATAAGAAGAAGAAGAGGACTGTGCTATTCAACACTGGGCGCAGACTCGGGAATACTTTACAAAATGAAGCTGAGAGGACTACTCCATCTGTGGGGGAAGGTAGTCACCAAGAAAGGGAGGTCCCTACTCTTGTGGTCTCTGATACTGAAACAGACTTCAACGGCGAATAGTACCCTCCTGCTGAGGACCGGTACAAGCAGCTGGAGGACAGATTAAATGCTATGGAAATTCAGCGTGTGCCTGGACTGGATTTCGGGGACTTGGGGTTATCTACTGGGGTGGTGATTCCACACAAGTTCAAGGCGCCTGCCTTTGTGAAGTATGACGGGGCTTCCTGTCCCAAGATGCACCTCCGTTCTTATGTAAGGAAGATCCAGCCTTACACAGCAGACAGGAACTTATGGATCCACTTCTTCCAGGAGAGTCTTTCAGGGACTCACCTCGAATGGTTCTATCAGCTGGATGGAACCAACATTCGTAACTGGGAGGATCTGGCCACTGATTTTTACAAGCAGTATCAATATAATTCCGACCTGGCTCCTACGCGTACCCAACTCCAGGATATGTCGCTAGGGTCGGGTGAAGGTTCTAAGGAGTACGCACAGAAATGGAGGGATCTGGCTGGCAGGGTGCAGCCACCATTGACGGACCGGGAGCTGGTGGATATGTTTTTGGGGACCCTTTCTGGTCCATTTTTCAATCATCTCATTGGTAATTCCTCTGCTGGGTTTACTGATCTGATCCTGACTGGTGAGAGGATCGAGGCTGGTATAAAATCGGGGAAGATACAGAAGGTTGCCTCCTCCAATGCTGAAAAGAAGCCCTTCAAGAAAGAGGCCAGTGCTGTGTATGGTCCAAGAAGGCAAGACAAACCTGAACGCCGCCAAGCTGTCAACGCGGTGGTAATCTCTAAGCCTGCTACTTCTCCACAACAGTACAACCTACCCAGAGCTGAGAGGCCCAAACGGCAGTATACTCGACTCAGCATGACTCTCTCTCAGATCCTGCCGCAACTGTTATCAGCCAGCTTGGTGACTGTTAGAGAGGCCCCAAAGGTTGTGAATACTACATCCCCCAGGTTCAACCCCAACGCCCGTTGCGCTTATCACTCTGATAGCCCGGGGCATAACACAGATGACTGTTGGGCCCTAAAGAATAAGGTTCAGGACCTTATTGATGCAAAGGAGGTACAGTTTGAAGCACCTGAGAAGCCCAATGTGGTGACTGCTCCCATGCCTAACCATGGAGTGAATGCTATCAGAGAAGATGATGAAGTGGATGAAGCTGAGTTTGACAGCTGGATTTAGCCGGCAACCAACGGTGGGCCTAGTAATTGGACTACCAAAGACTGCATGCCTGTTACTCTTGTCACGAAGTAATGAACTTCTTTGTTTTGGATTTGTAATAAACAATAATTTGAAACTGTATGGCCAGGTGTCTTACCCGGGGCACCGTGGTCTTATTTATGAGGGCTTTTGTTTGTCACTGTCATATATCATAAATAAAAGCATTGGACGTTTTTCACATTTCAAATCTTGTGCTCCTTTTCTTTCCTTTCTTTATATATTGCAAAACAGCTGTATTTACACACACTCACTCATACAGGTTTCAATCCACTCTGGATCTCACTGGTAACGACTCTGCTACTTCCAGTTATGACTTCGAAAATCCGATCAACTTAGCCGAAGACGAAGGTGAAGATGATTGTGAAGTGCCTGGCGAGCTTGCAAGACTGTTACTCCAGGAAGAGAGGGCAATTCAACCACATGAAGAGCCAGTGGAAACGATAAACCTGGGTACTGATACGGATAGGAAGGAAGTAAAGATTGGTGCCAACCTGGAGCTCAGCGTGAAGCAACGGTTGATCCAAATGTTACATGACTACATGGAAATATTCGCCTGGTCCTATGAAGACATGCCTGGGTTGGATACCGACATTGTGGTCCATCATTTACCTACCAAGGAAGACTGCCCTCCGGTTAAGCAAAAGGTCCGCCGTATGCGTCAAGAGATGTCTGAGAAGATCAAAGCCGAGGTTATGAAACAGTTTGACGCCGGGTTTCTTGCAGTGACTTCTTACCCTCAGTGGGTTGCTAATGTGGTTCCGGTACCAAAGAAAGACGGTAAGGTCAGAATGTGTGTCGATTACAGGGATCTGAACAGGGCCAGCCCCAAGGATGACTTCCCTCTACCTCACATTGATGTCCTTGTTGACAATACAGCCCAGCATAAGGTGTTCTGCTTCATGGATGGTTTTTCAGGGTATAATCAGATCAAGATGGCTCCTGAAGACATGGAAAAGACTACTTTTGTTACTCAGTGGGGCACCTTCTGCTACAAGGTCATGCCTTTCAGACTGAAAAATGCTGGGGCAACCTACCAACGTGCCATGGTTGCTTTATTTCATGACATGATCCATCATGAGATTGAAGTGTATGTTGACGACATGATTGCAAGGTCCCAAACTGAGGAAGAACACCTTGATCATCTGCAGAAACTGTTTGACCGTCTGAAGTTGTACAAGCTGAGGTTGAACCCGAACAAGTGCACCTTTGGGGTCAGATCTGGAAAGTTACTAGGCTTCGTCGTAAGTGATAAGGGTATTCAAGTGGACCCTGCCAAAGTTAAAGATATTCAAGAGATGCCAGCCCCTAAGACAGAGAAAGAGGTCAGAGGCTTTCTAGGACGCCTGAATTACATTGCTCGATTCATCTCGCACCTAACTGCTACCTGTGAGCCAATCTTCAAGCTGCTGAAGAAAGATCAGGTAGTACGTTGGAATGATAAATGTCAGGCTGATTTTGACAGAATCAAAGAGTATCTCCAAGAACCACCCATCCTTATGCCACCGGTTGAAGGGAGACCTCTGATACTATACCTGACAGTACTTGACAACTCAATGGGGTGTGTGTTGGGGCAGCATGACGAGTCTGGCCGAAAAGAGCATGCCATTTATTACCTTAGCAAAAAGTTTACCGATTGTGAGACCCGATACTCATTGCTTGAGAAAACTTGCTGCACTTTGGTATGGACTGCTCGCCGGCTGAGACAGTATATGCTGACTCACACTACCTTGTTGATCTCAAAGATGGATCCGATAAAGTACATATTTGAAAAGCCTGCTCTATCTGGGAGAATAGCAAGATGGCAAATGATCTTGACGGAATACGACATCCAGTACACGACTCAGAAAGCTATCAAGGGAAGCGTATTGGCAGACCACTTGGCACACCAGGCAGTAGACGACTATCAGTCAATGAACTTTGAGTTTCCGGACGAGAGCATCATGATTGTGACTGATTATGAAGTACCTAGACCGGATGAAGGACCTGAGGAAGGATCCCGATGGTCTATGCACTTTGACGGAGCCTCCAATGCTTTGGGTAACGGTATCGGCGCTGTGATCATATCCCCTCAAGGCACTCATACTCCACTTACTGCCCGGCTATGTTTCAACTGCACCAACAACATGGCGGAGTATGAGGCATGCATCATGGGTCTCCGAGCTGCGATTGACTTAAGGATCAAGTTTCTGAGTGTCTTCAGAGATTTCGCTCTCGTGATCAACCAGATTAAAGGCGAGTGGGATACGAAACATCTGAATCTTATTCCTTACAGAGAATGTGTGTTGACAATGATCCCCCACTTCACAGAGGTAACCTTTGAACATTTCCCGAGAGAGGAGAATCAGTTAGCGGACGCGTTAGCTACGATGTCTTTTATGTTCAAAGTTAAATGGGACAATGAGGCTCCCCGGATCATCATCTGGAAACTGGACGAACCGGCATACTGTTGTGATCTCGAGACTGAGTTGGTGACTGAGAAACCTTGGTACCATGAGGTGAAGAGATATTTGGAAGCTCAGGAGTATCCTGAAGGTGCATCTGTAAACGATAAGAAGTTTCTGAGAAGGTTCGCAGCAAAGTTCTTCCTCAGCAACGGCATCCTGTACAAGCGAAACCATGATTCGACCTTACTGCGTTGTGTGGACAAGACTGAAGCAGAAAGGATCATGGCAGAGCTGCATGAAGGTACCTTCGGAATACATTCCAGTGGACATACTATGGCTAAGAAGATCCTTCGGGCAGGATATTATTGGTCCACAATGGAAGTTGATTGTTACCAACATTCTCGGACGTGTCACAAGTGCCAGATTTATGCTGATAAGGTGCATGTTCCTCCAATTCCTCTAAATGTCCTGACTGCACCTTGGCCTTTTGCATTGTGGGGCATTGATATGATCGGTGAGATCAGACCTACGACATCTAACGGGCATCGCTTCATCCTTGTAGCGATTGATTACTTCACGAAGTGGGTTGAAGCAGCTTCCTACGCTACGGTAACCAAGACTGTTGTAGCACGGTTCATTCGGCATAATCTGATCTGTCGATACGGCGTCCCAGAAAGGATCATTACGGACAACGGTACCAATCTCAATAACAAGATGATCACTGAGCTCTGTGAACAGTTTAAGATACAGCACCACAACTCTTCTCCTTACAGACCGAAGATGAATGGGGCTGTAGAAGCAGCAAATAAAAACATTAAGAAAATCGTGCAGAAGATGACAGTGACCTATAAAGATTGGCACGAGATGTTACCGTTCGCTCTTCATGGGTACCGTACCTCAGCCAGGACGTCAACCGGGGCAACTCCTTTCTCCCTGGTCTACGGTATAGAGGCAGTCTTACCGATCGAAGTGCAGATACCCTCTCTCCGGATAATGAAGGATGCAGATCTGAATGAAGATGATTGGATCCAGACACGACTTGATCAGCTAAATCTGATTGACGAAAAGAGACTTGCTGCTATTTGTCATGGTCAAACGTATCAAAAACGGATGATCAGGGCATTTAACAAAAAGGTCAGACCACAAGAATATCAAGTTGGGGATCTGGTAATCAAGCGCATCATTCTCCCTCAGAGTGATCCAAGGGGAAAATGGACCCCTACGTACGAAGGGCCATTTGTGGTTAAACATGTGTTCTCAGGAGGAGCCATGATTCTAACCAACATGGATGGTGACGACCTTCCTCACCCCGCCAATGCAGACATAGTAAAAAGATACTACGCATGATAAAAGACCCGCTAGGTTGACATACCTAGGCAAAAATTAGGGCTTCCCGGCGAACCAAAAGGGTTCGGGCAAAATGAAGGGATGAAATTGAAAAAATCTGTACACCCGGCAAGTCGAAAACCTGAAAAGGCGGCTTGGGCAAAAATGGGTATCCCGGTGGACTGAAAACCCGAAAGGGCGGTCCAGGCAAAAGTTAGGGATAAAGCGTAATACAATGTCTCATTGGATCACTTCGCATCCAGAATCCGGTATCAGCATCAAGTTCAGACGGCATCGATCAATCAGCTTCATCTTCAGCTAGGTCATCAAGTGATGAGACGCTCGAAGATATAAAGGCGATAGCAGAGTGGGAACCCAGTGGGATCATTCTTTTCACACAGCTGTTTTATTTTTCCTTTGTACAAATTTGTATAAACTCCTATTCGGCGGCGTTCTCTTACTAGGACGTCGGCCTCTTGTACATAAACGCCTATTTACAGGTAATTCAAAAATCAATACAAATACACTTTTCAGTTAAAATTGCCAATTGTTTTTCCTTTTCTGTTTTGTTTTGCGAAGAACGTCCAAGGTTCAAATTTGTGATATATGCATTTGACAGTAACTGCTAACTCATAAATATTTGCATACGAAACAAAGGATTAATTACAGGCGACATTAGAAACAGGGGCAATAATGAGTTGTCTAAAGCGATCTAATTGCTCTGTCCACCAAGGTACCAAGGTAAGTTCAGCTGAAGAACGGAACCAAGATATCTTAATTCCCCAGAGAGTGAGTCAGCAAGTCAGTACACTCTCCCCAAGCAAAGTTACAGTCAGCCTTAAGGAAGTTGGATTATCCCCAGCAGATCTCAACATTCCCCAACAATATACGAGCATTCCTAACAAGCATCCCCGGCAGTCTTGACCTAAAGATTGTTCCCCGACGGTATACCAGACATTCAGTGGAGCCACTTTCCCAATGAAGTTCAAAATTTCCCCAGGAGAGTCCAATCAAGATTTCCCCAGGAAAAGTTGGAACCCATCTCCCTAAGCAGTAAGCTTATCCCCAGTAGATTCTGGAAGCTTATCCCTGCAGAGCACGAACGCGTCCCCCGGATTTATTCAAAGGTTATGCTCCACCAGAGCTTATAACTGGGTTATCCTCAGCCAAAAGCCACGGAAAGATAGTTCTCGGCGAAGTCTTCTTATCCCCAGCAAAGTCTATTAACCCTTCCAACATAACAGCGGTATCCCCAGCGGAGTTATCATCAACATCTCAGCAGAGTACCTCTCTCCCCACAGAGTATTGTTCCCCAGCAAGATCACTAGAATAATTTTCTCCCCACAGAGTAATCTCCAAGTTTATTCCCCCAACAGAGTCATCTTCTCCTACCGGTTTATTCTTGCAACCATCACTCCCCAGTGGAAACACTATTCTCTAACATCAGCCCAGGATGTGACTTCCCGGCACCCGTCAAGGATTTGTTTCCTAAAGACGAAAACATACATTCATAAACATCACATCTTCATACATTATAGCATGCACATACGCAGCATGAACATACAATCTAAGAACATCACGCATGTCATACATCACGACATCGCATACAACTAATGTTTTGTCTTTTCAGGACAAAGGTTAATACAAAGATGATTACCATTAACGGTCGCAACTAAAGATCTGATTCCTGTATCTTTTCAGGGTGTATCTGTTGACGACTACAGTACCAGACTCGATTCCTGTATCTTGACAGGGCACGTCTGAAGAGTTCGAAGATTCGATTCCTGTATCTTGCCAGGGAGTATCTGTTGACGACTACAGTACCAGACTCGATTCCTGTATCTTGACAGGGCACGTCTGAAGAGTTCGAAGATCCGATTCCTGTATCTTGCCAGGGAGTATCTGTTGACGACTACAGTACCAGACTCGATTCCTGTATCTTGACAGGGCACGTCTGAAGAGTTCGAAGATCCGATTCTTGTATCTTGCCAGGGAGTATCTGTTGACGACTACAGTACCAGACTCGATTCCTGTATCTTGACAGGGCACGTCTGAAGAGTTCGAAGATCTGATTCCTGTATCTTGCCAGGGTGTATCTGTTGACGACTACAGTACCAGACTCGATTCCTGTATCTTGCCAGGGCACGTCTGAAGAGTTCGAAGATCCGATTCCTGTATCTTGCTAGGGAGTATCTGTTGACGACTACAGTACCAGACTCGATTCCTGTATCTTGACAGGGCACGTCTGAAGAGTTCGAAGATCCGATTCCTGTATCTTGCCAGGGAGTATCTGTTGACGACTACAGTACCAGACTCGATTCCTGTATCTTGACAGGGCACGTCTGAAGAGTTCGAAGATCCGATTCCTGTATCTTGCCAGGGAGTATCTATTGACGACTACAGTACCAGACTCGATTCCTGTATCTTGACAGGGCACGTCTGAAGAGTTCGAAGATCCGATTCCTGTATCTTGCCATGGAGTATCTGTTGACGACTACAGTACCAGACTCGATTCCTGTATCTTGACAGGGCACGTCTGAAGAGTTCGAAGATCCGATTCCTGTATCTTGCCAGGGAGTATATGTTGACGACTACAGTACCAGACTCGATTCCTGTATCTTGACAGGGCACGTCTAAAGAGTTCGAAGATCCGATTCCTGTATCTTGCCAGGGTGTATCTGTTGACGACTAATTCCATACTCGATTCCTGTATCCTGCCAGGGCACGTCTGAAGAGTTTAAAGATTCGATACCTGTATCCAGCCAGGGCGCGTCTATATAAAGAGTTTGAAGACCAACTCCTGTAACAGGTCAGGTAATCATCTTTCTTTTTCTCAGGTACGCAAGTTCTCGCTAAGGAATCTCTTACGCGATCGACACCTAGATGGCATCTATAAGCCCATCCACATACCAACAGTTCCAAATGGCATCTATAAGCCCATTCCCGACAAAGCTCCGTCACACTTCCAGATGGCATCTATAAGCCCATCCTCCTATCCACCGTCCCTCCAAATGGCATCTGTAAGCCCATTCATGCCATCGCACCGCTGATACTCAACTATGTGAGTGCAAATTTCTGGGCACTCTAGTGTTCAATCATCATCCACCCTCGGATCACGAAAGGCACGCAAGCCAATCTACATCCTCAGGTCTAAGAAGATTGAACAGGGGCAACTGTTGTACCCCAAAATTTGCCCTCCCATCATCTTCAAAGCTATGACAAGCAAATGGTTCAAAGTCTACTCAAAGGTTACACAATCAACCATCCTCCTAAGCCAGTCAAGTTGGGGTTTTGGTTCTTGCAAGGAAGTTGAAGTTTTCAAGAGCTCAATCAAGTCTCCCATGCTCATACACATTGTCAAGCACCTACATGTCAAGTTTCAAGGCTCACAAGGTCAAGTTGCACAGTCAAAAACACTAATTGCTCAACAGTCAACTGTAGGGGCAAAATGGTCATTTGGCAGTCAAAAGTCAAAAATTTTGGTCAACATCTTATTTTGAAGCCACAAACATCATTTGATCAATGCTTGATCATGATTCTCAAAAGCATGGCTCAAAAAGTATCAAGATGCAAAAGTTTCTATTTTTGGACAGCTGAAAAGTCAACTGTAACTTGACCAAGGCATAACTTTTTCATGGTTCATCAGAAAAATTCCATCCAATGCTCATCTTGAAGGGGAAGACATTTCCTACAACTCATCTTCACACTCCAAGTCCAATAAATGCTCTCACAAAAAGTTATCAATTTCAACATTATAGGTCATTTTCAAAAGTCAACAAAAAGGGACTTTAAGTCAAAGACCATAACTTGAGATTGGTAAATCAAAATGACATGGGACCAAATACATTGGTTAGAGGACTTCAAGACCTTTCTAAAATGTCCAAGAACATGATCAAAGCTTAAAAATTGAGCAAGATATGCATTGGAGAAGTTGGGAAATTTTTGTGAAATGGCCAAAATCATTTATCCTTGAAACTTCATTTTTGACAAAAGGGGCCCACTTTTTACACTTGAATCAGCTTGGCCATGCTTCCCACGTGTCCCACCTTTTATTTCAAATTTTTAAATTAATTTTTTCATTTTTTATTGATTTTATTGGATTTAATTAATTTTAAATCTTTTAAAATCAAAGAAAAATCAAGAAGTTTAATAAAGGGGGATATTTGGTCTTAACTAGCTTTGACTCATCATTATGCAACCTCCCAATTTCGTTTCAAGGCCAAATGGAGCAATAATTCAAAAATTGGTTCAAAATGGAAAGTTGGTTAAGGGAGTTTATATCAAAATCTCAAGCTTGAATGCATGGCATTATGGCCCTTAATGCTGATTGAAATCTATTACATAACCTAGAGACAAACTATCAGAGGGCATAAAAAAAACGTGAGAGAGAGGCAGCCAGGAGAAATTCCTTTTCAAAAATTCCAAAGAATCGCACTAAGATCGAATTCAGGGACTCAGTCATCCACAAGACTTCCCACCCATCCTATCGTGATCTACAGGAAAAATAAGGTATAAACACACTCCTTTCATAAAGCCATGCATGCTGAAACTGTAGCTACATGAACATCCATTTTGCAGAATTTCCATGGATCGTATTTTTGATTATGGCTTGATTTAATCCCTATTGACCATACCTTTGAGTTCCAGTGGATGTTTAGAGCAGGTCTGGGCTATCGCTTGGGATTTTTCATGGCCAAAATGTGAACCTCCATGGCTAGGGTTCAGATTATGTGGAGTTGCATTTTGATGAAAATAGGCCACATTAAACCATGAAAACCTCACCATGAGAATCGCCATCCCCTAATCATTTGATCTGGCTTCTTGTTCGCTTTGATTTCGCTTGTTTTCGCAGGTTTTCAGAATTGCCCTCGCCGGAGAAGATGACCGGAGCACTGCTCCGGCGTCGTTGACTTGGTTTGTTTTAGTTTGACACAGGCGTGGCATTTTCTTGCGTTTTAATTGGCCATTCGAATTGTTAATTCTTTTACTTAATGCTGACTGGGCTAGTGGATTCCATGTACTTCCATTTTCAATCTATACCATGCACTTATGAGATCTAGCCGTCAGATTGCATCCTGATCCAAATCCAACGCCTCACGTGCATCCCTCCATTGTGGACATTAGTCAAGCAGGCATAAGGGATTAGAGAAAGTCAAAGAAGGCCTCCAGCGTTTGGGCTCAACTTTGCCATCCACACCCCCCATTTTGCTACAAATACAGGCCCATTTCTTTTTTCCCTTGAATTATTTTTCTTTTCTATTTTGCTTTAATTTATTTAATTTGCTTTTTATTAACAAAATTAATTTTTCTTCTTATTTCAGAAAATCATAAAAATATTCTTACCCAAATAAATTTCAGATTTTTTTCTTTTTTTCTAAATTTAATTAATTAATTAGGTTCTTTTTTATTCTAGGAAACTCTAAATTATTTTGCAATATTAAAATTGATTAGACTTAATTAGATTCTAAATACTAATTTAATTAGTTTTATTTCTTAAAATAATAAAAAAATCAGAAATCAAAAAAATAAAAATATTTTTATTTAATTTAATTTATTAATAGTTTTCTTTTTTCTTTTTGTAAATACTTATAATTAAATAACTAAGTAAATTAGGTCAAAACTTGGATTTATTTCTTTAATAATTAAAAATACTTAGAATTAGGATTTTAATTCCAATTAATTTTCTTCATTTCTATAAAAAAATACAAAAATAAAAAATAAGTTCTTTCTTTTTATTTAATTTAATTAATTTAATAATTTCATTTTAATTTCTTTAAAGAGTCCAACGCCCTCGCACTCGATTCTTATTTCCATTCGCGCATTTATTTTTCATTTCTTTTGTGAATATAATGTACTTGTTCCAAAGCCCTGTAATAGTTAATTAGGCATTTATTTTCTGCACTTTATTTTAAATCGGGTCTGGATTAATTTGGCGATGTAGACCCGCGCCTTTGTAATAGCGTAGGACCTTTATCTTTTCCGCACTTTAAATTCCCGTACCTTTTAACTGTTAACAATCACATGAAAGAATGAATGCCCAAAAAAATAAAATCAAAACGTAGATCACCAATGCATGACAAGACAAATAATAAACTGAAAATGACACACAATTCACACACCACTCTTAGGGTACGCCTCACTGTTGTCTTGCCCCTCGAAACGTGGTCGTCGAGTACAGGACGTCTTAGTGAGTCCTTATGTCCATGAACATGGCATAAGGGTAGCTTCTAAGGTATCCTACTGTTGCTCTGGTGATCACACTGTTGCCTTGCCCCTCGAAACGTGGTTGTCGAGTACAGGACGTCTTAGTAAGTCCTTATGTTCCATTGATCTAGTTGCCTCGAAACGGTTGCCTCGAAACAAGTTGCCTCGAAACGGTTGCCTCGGAATAAAAAGATCAATGGCATAAGGGTAGCTTCTAAGGTATCTTACTATTGCTCGGTGACCACACTGTCCCTAACCCTCGAATTGACCCAAACACCTCCAACGGTGGTGCTACCTATTTCTCAATGGTGGGATGGCACTACCTAAAGGACAATTACACAGCTTAATTCCTTAGGGTAGGTAGATGACTCATGGATACTTGCTCTTTTCAAAAACAAATCAAAATACTTTTCACACCTTACACTTTTCAAAAAACTTTCAAAATAACTTTTCAAACACTCTTGAGGACTGATACAAGAGTCGATCTGAAACTTTCAAAGAAACTTTTTTTCAAACCCACTCACAATTGAAAAGCAAACCTTTTGAAAACACAATGAGCAAGTATCTAAGAGCCCATGGGTAACCATGGATAGAAAGGGTGCTAACACCTTCCCTTTCTATAAATCTACCTCCCGAACCGAGAACTAATCTCAATAAGGAATTTTTCTGTGCTTTTGTCCTTTCCATTTGGAGAAAATAAAAGACGGTGGCGACTCTTGCTTACCGCGACATTTCGCGAAACCAGCTAAAAACAGTCAGTTCCAGATCCACCGATCACAGTCCTTCGTAAGTAGGAGTCCACTTTCCCCTGGGATCACTTTGTGGCAAGATGATCCGCTTGATTACAAGATCTCCGACTTGATATACCTGACGCCTGACTTTCTTGTTGAAAGCCTTGATCATCCGTTTTTGATATGCCTGACCATGACAAACAGCAGTAATTCGTTTTTCATTGATCAAATTAAGTTGATCAAGTCGGGTCTGAATCCAGTCGTCTTCACTCAAACCGGCATCCTTCATAATCCTTAAGGAGAGAATCTGAACTTCCATAGGTAAAACAGCTTCCATGCCATATACCAAAGAAAAGGGGGTTGCCCTGTTGAAGTACGCGTCGTGGTACGATATCCATGCAGAGTAAACGGTAACATATCATGCCAGTCCTTGTAGGTGACTGTCATCTTTTGAATGATCTTCTTGATATTTTTGTTCGCGGCTTCAACAGCACTGTTCATCTTTGGCCGATAGGGAGATGAATTGTGATGATAAATCTTGAACTGCTCGCATAGAGCGGTGATCATAGTGTTGTTCAAATTTGTACTGTTGTCCGTGATAATCCTATCGGGGATACCGTACCGGCATATGATATTCTGCTTAATGAAGCGGGCGACCACATTCTTCATAAAGGAGGCGTAGGAAGCTGCTTCGACCCACTTAGTGAAGTAATCAATAGCGACCAAGATGAAGCGATGTCCATTGGATGCCGTAGGCTTGATCTCTCCAATCATGTTGATGCCCCACATTGCGAATGGCCAAGGAGCTGTTAGAACGTTGAGAGGAACAGGAGGAATATGTACTTTGTCGGTGTAGACTTAACATTTGTGGCAAGTACGGAAATGTTGATGACAATCAGCTTCCATGGTAGACCAGTAGTAGCCTACCCTTAGAATCTTCTTAGCCATCGTATGTCCGCTTAAGTGGGTGCCAAATGTGCCACTATGTATCTCGGTCATGATCAACTCAGCTTTAACCTTGTCCACACAACGAAGTAGAACACAATCATGGTTGCGCTTATAAAGGATACCATTGCTCAGGAAGAACTTGGCAGCAAATCTCCTTAAGAACTTTTTGTCATTGACGGAAGCTCCTTCAGGGTATTCTCGAGTCTGGAGATACCTTTTGATTTCATGAAACCAGGGTTGTTCCACTACTTCTTCGGTATTAATCTCATGACAGTGTGCAGGTTCGTCCATTCTCTCGATGGTGATTTGCGGAGCCTCGTTATCCCAATTGAGTTTAAACATGGAAGACATTGTAGCCAGAGCAACTGCTAGCTGATTTTCTTCTCGCGGGAAGTGCTCGAAAGTAATCTGCTCGAAATGAGGCAACAATGTCAAGACATGTTCTTTGTATGGGATAATATTAGGCTGTTTAGTGTCCCACTCTCCTTTGACTTGATTGATAACCAAAGCCGAGTCCCCAAATACGACCAAAGATTTGATTCCCAAGTCTATAGAAGCCTTGAGACTAAAGATACAAGCTTCATATTCAGCCATGTTGTTGGTACAGCTGAAGCAAAGTCGGGCAGTGAAGGGTGTATGGCAACCTTCCGGAGAAATAAGTACCGCACCGATACCATTGCCAAGTGCATTTGAAGCGCCATCAAAGTACAGGATCCATCGGGATCCTTGTTCAGGTCTGTCATACGGTCCGTTACCTTCAATATTGTCCAATGTCATGATGTCCTCGTCAGGGAAGTCGAATCTCATAGATTGGTAATCTTCGACGGCTTGATGAGCTAGATGGTCAGCTAGTACACTCCCCTTTATAGCTTTTTGGGTAGTATACTGGATATCATACTCAGTCAGGATCATTTGCCATCTAGCGATTCTTCCAGATAAAGCAGGCTTTTCGAAGATATACTTGATCGGATCCATCTTGGAAATCAGCAAAATGGTATGAGTCAACATATACTGCCTTAGCCGGCGAGCAGCCCATACCAAAGCGCAGCAAGTTTTCTCGAGCAGTGAGTAGTGAGTCTCACAGTCGGTAAACTTTTTGCTAAGGTAATAAATGGCATGCTCTTTTCGGCCAGACTCGTCATGTTGGCTCAGTACGCACCCCATTGAGTTATCCAAAACAGACAGATACATGATTAATGGCCTTCCTTCGACGGGTGGCATCAAAATAGAAGGTTCCAGTAAATACTCCTTGATCTTATCAAAAGCAACTTGACAATCATTGTTCCATTCAACTACTTGATCTTTTTTCAACAGTTTGAAGATTGGCTCACAGGTAGATGTTAGGTGAGAGATGAACCTTGCAATGTAATTTAAGCGTCCCAAGAAACCTCTTACCTCCTTTTCAATGCGGGGGGCAGGCATTTCTTGTATAGCTTTTACTTTAGCAGGATCAACCTCAATGCCTTTGTTGCTGATGATAAATCCCAAAAGTTTACCAGACCTGACTCCGAAGGTGCACTTGCTTGGGTTTAGTCTGAGCTTATACTCCTTCAATCTGACAAACAGCTTTTGCAGATGGTCGAGGTATTCCTCTTTTGTCTGTGATTGAGCTATCATTTCGTCTACGTAAACTTCAATCTCATGATGTATCATGTCATGAAATAAAGCTACCATGGCGTGTTGATAGGTTGCCCCGGCATTCTTCAGTCCGAATGGCATCACTTTGTAGCAGAAGGTACCCCATTGCGTGACAAAGGTAGTTTTCTCCATGTCTTCAGGGCCATTTTGATCTGGTTGTATCCCGAGAACCCATCCATGAAGGAAAATACCTTGTGTTGAGCTGTGTTGTCAACCAAGATGTCGATGTGTGGTAGGGGAAAATCATCTTTAGGGCTAGCCATGTTTAAGTCCTGATAGTCCACACACATTCTGACTTTGTCGTCCTTCTTAGGCATGGGCACAATGTTAGCAACCCATTATGGATAGGAAGTAACAGCCAGAAAGCCAGCATTGAATTGCTTCATTACCTCAGCTTTGATCTTCTCAGACATGTTGGGCCTCATTCCGCAGACCTTTTGTTTGATCGATGGACAGTCTTCTCTTGTAGGGATACAGTGAACCACGATATTTGTATCTAACCCCGGCATGTCTTCGTAGGACCAGGCGAAGATTTCAATATATTCATTCAGCAGCTGAATTAAACGCTCTTTGAAACTTGGTTCCAGGTTGGCACCCACCTTAACCTCTTTCTTGTCTTCCTTTGTTCCCAAGTTGATGGTCTCTAGCAATTCTTCATGGGGCAGAATAGCCCTCTCTTCTTATTGCAAAAGTCTGGCTAACTCTCCCGGCACTTCACAGTCTTCATCAACTTCGTACTCAGCATGATTGACCAAATCTTCAGAGTCACCGAAGGCTAAAGCAGAATAGTCACCCATGGAATCCGGAGTGGATGGATACCTTCATTTTGTGAGCGTGGGTGTGTGTAAGGGATAGCCATCGTTAAAAAAAACAAAATGCAAAAGGAAAGAAAATGAACACAACAGTTTATAGATGAAAACGTCCAATGATTCATTAAAACATGGCATATGATAATGAAGAAAATCAAGCCCTTACCAACGGACCTATATGCCCCGGGTAAGGCATAAGGTGAAAATAGTGTACGACTTGTTTAGTTATTACAGACCAAAACAGGAAATTGTTCAAAGATAAATTACTGGTTGATGAAAGTGATGGGAACGAAGTCCTTCGCTTCCCAGTTGCTTAACCCTCCTTCGACGGTTGGAAAGATCCAATCCTCAAAGTTGTCTTCTTCATCATCATCTTCTAAGGCATTAATTCCATGGTGAGTGATTTTTACGGGTGGTCCTCCGGCCCTGGAGCGACGCACAACTTTTTGGCCAGCAGCAGTAAAACCTAGTCCGAACTTGTCTGTCTTGTGAGAAAACTCAGGCAGTTGCCCCCATATTGTACTCCTTCCTTCTTTAATTACAGCTTCTGCATCCTTGAGAGATGCCATCCTAGACCCATGCTTGGAAACGATAGGCACATAAACCATTGACTTTGCAACTGCGACCTCAGGAGAAACTTCCTCAAAATGTTGGAAAGGCATTTCTATGAATTCGCCATCCAACTCCACATAGCGGAAGGAGTTGAGGTGACTTATCATGTACTCTTCCTCACCGTGAACCGTTATAATCTTACCCTGAACAGGATACTTTAGCATTTGGTGTAAAGAGGAGGTAACTGCCCCAGCATGGTGGATCCACGGTCTTCCCAACAAGCAAGAATATGAAGGACAGATGTCCATCACATAAAAGGTGGAGTTGAAAATTTTTGTGCCCACTTTGATAGGAATGTCCACTTCTCCATGAACCATCCTCTTAGAACCATCGAAGGCTCTAACAACGATGTTACTGGGTTTGAGGGTCAATCCTTCGCAGTCCAGTCTATCCAATGCCTTCTTCGGTAGTATATTCAAAGATGAACTGGTATCCACCAAGACATGGGCAAGTGTGGTTCCCTTGCATTCTACTAAGACATTCAGCGTGTCGTTGTGTTTCCTTTCCTTAGGGGTCAAATCAGCATCGGAAAAACCAAGACCATTATCAGCAGTAAGGCTAGCCACGCACTCTTGAAACTGGTCAGCCGAAGTTTCTTGAGGCACGTGTGCTGTTTTTAAGAATTTGATTAAGGCCTTAGCATGGGCCTCAGAGCAGAGTAGAAGAGCCAACATGGAGATTTTGGAAGGGGTCAGCCCTAGCTGTTCCACGACGTCATAGTCGCTCTTCTTGATTATCTTTAAGATTTCTTCCATTTCTTTCTGGGTGGTTTCGGGGATTACCACAGTCTGAGCCTTCATCCTGACAGGCACTTCTAGTATCCCCTTACCCTTATCGGTAGTATCAACAGAGGGTCTAACTTCAGGAGTATCCAATTCTTCAATTATCGGGTCTTGCACAGATGGATTAACAGGCACAGAAGCTTTCGAGGGTCCGAAGACTGCTCGGGGGGGAGCAATCTTCGGAGTGAAAATCCTTCTGTTGCGAGTTATCTTGCTTGTTCCCGTAATGTTCCCTATATCAGGGGTTTCATCATCAGAATTCTCTTGGACTGATTCAATATGTTTCTTACCATGATAGAAGATTTCTCCTCCGTAGTTCCATGGTATCGTCTTGTTAGATTTATACGAGACAGGCCCCGGCATGGTGATTTTCAACGGCACAAACTTAGGATCAGGCGTAATCTTGACAGGCCTTTTGCAAGCCTTGGGAAGATTGTCGGAGATGGTTATTATTGCAATGTCATTGGTTGAAGTAACAAAGGTAGCAGGAGTAATAGGAGTGAAGGTATCAACAGGAGTCTTTTGGAAGAGTATCTCTTGGGTATCCATCAGGCGTTGGATGCATGATTTCAACAGTGGGCAGTCAGCTCGTATGTTTAAATAGAAGTAACAGTTTTTTCCACAGCCTGGGAATATCCCGGCTCTCATCAAATTTACTTTAATCACTGGTAACGGAGTCAAAAGGTCAGCAACATTGGCAACATGAAGGTCTTCCATAACGGCATGAACATTATGACTGTGCTTGGGCATTAGGGCAGAAATCACATTTGGCTTTTCGGGCGCATCATATTCTACCTCCTTGGCGTCGACCAGGTCTTGGATTTTGTTCTTAAGAGCCCAACAGTTGTTGGTATCATGCCCTACACTGTCAGAGTGGTAAGCACATTTTGCATTGGAGTGGTAATATGGAGAAGAGGTATTAGGGTTCTTTGGTGCTTCCTTCAAATTGGTAAGATTCAGTTTTAGCAAATGAGGGAGTACTTGAGCCGGTGTCATGTTGATTCGGGTGAATTGCCGTTGTGGCCTTTCTACCCTTTGCTGATTAGATCTTGGTTGATTGCTGCGAGGTTGATCATTTGAAGAGTTTTGGATCATCACAGCCCCCACAGTTGGCCGGCGCTCGGCTCTTCCTTGTCTTTTCTGAGAATAAACAGCAGAAGCTTCCTTCTTAGCTGGGAAGGTCTTCTTAATGGCAGTGGACGCGGAGGCATCTTTCTGAATCTTACCACTTTTAATGCCGGCCTCGACCCTTTCACCGGTCAGAATTAATTCGGTGAATCCCGCGGAGGAACTCCCAATTAAATGATTGAAGAAAGGGCCAGACAGGGTCCCTAAAAACATGTCAATCAGCTCTCTATCCGACAATGGTGGCTGCACCCTTCCCGCCAGGTCACGCCACTTCTGGGCATACTCTTTAAATCCCTCATTAGAAGCCATACCCATACTTTGTAGTTGAGTACGAGTAGGTGCTAAGTCAGCGTTGTATTGGTATTTTCGGTAGAAAGCAGCAGCTAAATCTTCCCAATTATGAACCTCAGACCTCTCAAGTTGATAAAACCAGTCCAATTGTGTGCCTGACAAACTATCTTGGAAAAAATGGACCCAAAGATCCTTATTAGATGAGTGGGGTTGGATCTTTCTGACGTAGGATCTTAGAAGCATCTTCGGACACGACAGACCGCCATACTTATAAAATGTAGGAACTTTGAATTTGGGAGGAATAATGATCCCAGCGACCAACCCTAGTTCTTCGAAATCTAAACCAGGTACCCTTTGCAACTCCATGGCTGCCAACTTATCCTCAAGATTTTTAAACTTATCATCCGCCGGGGGATATTGCTGTTCGCAGTAATCTTCGTCTTCTTCCTCTTCTTCTCCTTCAACTTCAGATTCAGAAGGCATTGCAGTTCCTTTTCCTTTACCACCCCCTTCATCAGACGTCGAGGGGAACTCGAGAACTTTTCTAGCGTTGTTTTCAAACCTCCTTCCCATAATGACCACACCGGGCCTTTTCTTCTTTTTCTCTTTATCTTTATCCAATAGTGCTTTAAGGTCCTCTTGACCCTTTGCTAAGGTCATGAGGAGTTGCTGGAACTGAGAGTTTTGCGCTTACAGATCCTTAACCGTCTGCTCCAAATCCATATGGCTGAAATAAACAGCAGAAAGATAAGGAAACCTGGTGTGAAGACCTGTTTATGCATATGATGAATGATATGTTATTCATGTAATGCATTCAAGGATTCAGAAATTCAAATTTGTTGCAAACAAAAAGAACACACGTCATATTAAGAAGAAATTTGTTAGTACATAAGTGCCCCATGGGCAAAATATTACAAAATTCTTAATGTAAAAAGACATTGCGCATCCTTTTTGGCGCGATATAAGTGTTAAGAGTTTCCTCCTCTTGAAGTCAGCGGGTAAGCTCCAAAACCTTCTTCTCACTGGCATAGAAGTTGGCTTCAAAAGTATTCAGTTCTTCTTTGAGTTGGATCCAACTCTTTTGTAATTCTTCCAATGATGTTGGCATGTCAGGATGTAGGAGGGTGTATGTAACCTCTCCTTCCATAACAGGCTCTTTGATCACGGGGAGAATGTGAGGATATGGCATCATAAGATTCTGGGCGCGGGTTCGTACCCACTTGAGATAAGGCTCAAGGGGGATGGAATTCTTGTGCCCCAGTGTCTTACTATCCACTTTGTTGGGCATCCTCCAAGCTCTGATGAACCTTTGTCGAAGTCCTTGCGCATCGTTGTTGATCGCGACTTTGTATGTCTATAAATCTGGAGACTGCAAGTGCACAGTCCTATCGCGTAGTCTTAAAAGATATCGAATCCACAGGGACTACGAATCGATCAACCATAATTTTGGTTACTGGGTAAAGCTAAGGCTAATATTAATTTAATTAACGAAAGGGATCTAATTACTAAATTTAGTTATAAAATTTTTAATTATAAATACCGGTATGTATTTCACCTAAATTTTGGGTTCCGAATTTCCACTGGCTTTTACTTAAATTGGTCAAAAATTATCTTTACGCAAACTTTATTTGTCTAAAAACCTTCCCCTCACACTTCCGTTCTATTAGTTCAGGTTATACGATTAATACCCTAACGTGTGCTTCCGTCACTCCGCCGGATTCAAAAGTAATTTTTGAAAACAGAATAAAATTTAATTGTTTTTAAAATGCTTCCGCCTCTTTAAAAACAATGCCTAATAATCACTATCTGGTTTTAGCCTCAAACTTCCGTTTTATTAGTAAAAACCTTAATCAATTCTAAAACCTCACACTTCCGTTCTATTGGTTTGTAAAATCTTAAACAATTTAATTGAATATTAAAACCATGAAAGAAGTTTCTTTTACAAAATAATTTTAAGCCAGTTTATTTCGGATCTCGTTATTTGGTTAATTTACATACCGATATTTAATCGGTTTAGCCAGACATGTTCATACAATTAATCATGCAAGGTTTATTAATTAGGAAACGGCGAAATAAAAACATCTTTCACGGTGAAAGATCATACAAATATATTAAATAAAGCGTATAAATGAAAACCTGGTGAAAATGTAGAAATACTTCAATAGCTTCAATTAAATATTCGTTCTTCAAATCCTTCGAGTATTCCACCACAAGTCGGCTGGATCTACCCTTCGAATCTTGAATTTCCTAACAACAAGGAAAGTAAAAAATACCGGATCTAACGTAAGGTTAAACCGGATAAAATTGCACAACAATTTCCGGTGTAGAAATTGTTGTACGAAAAATAAAGGCAGAAAACTGGAGAAGAAAAGAAAATAAAAACAATGCGATGAAATAAAAATAAAGGAAAAGGCAGAACAAAAATTAAAATGGAAGGAAATTTGCTCTGCTGAAAATAGTACGATCTTGCAAAAATTCTCCGAAGTTTGGGATTTGGCTTTCACTTCTATTTATAATGCTTGTAAAATAACTGTATCCCAAAAGCTCAATCCACGTAAAACTGAATATCCAAAAAAATATTGCTAGTGGACTTTGTTGCATAACGTGCTGAAGACGTGTACGGAAATATAGCAAAAGTTGGTTTCTTCATTGACTTGGGACCGGTCGTTCCGTGTGAGGAGAAAATGGCGTGAAAATAGGAAAGGGGAGGGAACGGTCGTTCCACTCAGCTGAAGTGGGCCGGACCGGTCGTTCCCCTTAGTGGGCCGGTCGGTCCCTTCAAGCTGAAGTGGGGAACGTGTGTTCCCTTGGGCCTCTGCGTGTTCTTGGTCTTTTGGGCCTTGGAAAAATCATTCTTTTCACCCCCATTTAGTATTCTACACCACATTAATCAATTATCTTCATTTTTGTACTAAATTGCATTTATTTCTTCATTTTTCTTCACATAAGCTTATTTAAGGCAAAATACCTGAAACAAAGAAATACCAGCGTAATATGGAAATAAAATAAAATAAATTAAATAAAAACATGAATTATTTGCATTAATTAAGTCGATTTATACGATATAAAATCGTGTTATCAAACTCCCCTACACTTGAACCTTTGCTTGTCCTCAAGCAAGAAATATATATATCTCTCTAAATGCGGGTCAGACGCAACAAAAATTGCCACAAGTCAAAAATGTATTAAGTTGCACATTGCTCTTGAGCTCTCGACTTCGATACTAAAGTCACCGTAACAATACTAAATAAACTCAGGTTCGAAGAACAATTCTAGTGACGCCATTATAACTTAACTCTAAATCCTACATTTTGTTTCACCTTTTTCACTCAGGCGCAATCACATTAAGCCCTTTGCCCTTTCGCGCACATAGTGGAGTGACCGGTTAGTGAATTTGATCTTTGAAGCCTGCTAGGAGTTCTGGTACTTAATAGTTGGTAACTCCTTTTTGTTCTTTTGTAAATTGCGGGGGATCGAATCGTAGTTCGCCCTACCAAGTTCAACACCATAAACCGCTGAACCAATTTACAAAGAATTCATTAATTGATAATTTATAAGATTCGCGACCGTTGGGCTAAATAGTCTGGTAAGGACTATATAACGTAGTTAGAGCGTTTCTACAAATTTAATTATTTTTTTTTTATTTTCGATCAATCCCTTATATTCATCGATCCTCCACGTAGTTTGCTATTTAGACGGTGCTAACTGCTTGTATAAACTACTAAAGGTTACTTTAAAACCTAGAATTTAAATTTTCGGTATATAAAGGGTACTAAAATTTTAATTCATTTTCCTGAGATTTTAAAGCGTTGAAGTGGCGACGATATTATTTCAATCGTGTTCAATTTATAAATATTTTCTTCTAAAGAAGCAACTTTGATACACTTTTTGAATGTGTATAATTGTGCGTTTAACCATAAAAAAAAAATTTTATGGCTCAAGAATTTGGCGAATTCGGATAATCATGAATTTATATATGTATATAAGACTTAATTTAATAACAAATTTTTATTAATTAAAATTTTAAAGTACAAAAGGGAAATTACAAAAGGGAAATTTGCTTACTTGAAGAAAGATAACAATAGTTAATTCGACCCCCCTACACTTAAATTGAGCATTGTCCTCAATGCTTAAAAATGGGGAATCGAAAAATACAAAAAATAAAAAGAAAAGAAATATTAAGAACTAATCGTTACGATGTGGACGACTTCCTCTTCCTCGAGTTCTTGGACGTCGCTCATCTTGGCGTTATGGAGGCTCGAATTCGTCCAAGCGTAGGTGAAGTGAGTGCATAGAAACTCCAAGGTCAATAAAATTTGCATTCAAGGTGTTCTAGTTGTTATGCATTTGTTGTACCAATGCAAATGTTGCGTTTTGTTGGTTTTGCATCTGTTGCATGGTTTGGTAGAGAGTTTCCATGGTGAGATGGTTTTGTTGATTGTTGTTCATTTCTTCTTCCATTTCATCCACGGGAGCATTATTCTCAGCTTCGGGTGCATTTAAATCGAATAACCAACGGTTTCGATTTTGCACATTAATAAGATGGGGACATGGGAGAATAATGCTTGGTACCAAAACTTTATTGACCAATAAAGTAAGTCTGTTCTCACCTTGCCTTGGGAGGATTAGATGGGAGTCTCTGCAGTATACCTCATCTAGAAATTGGGCTGGCATGAGGTGTTGAGCAATAGTTAGGATCTCGTCAGCCAATCCTAGCGAGTAAGCTATCGCGGTAATAATGCCACCGAAAAGAGAAGGGTTGTTTCCGGCGGTTTGAGCACATAGTTGAAAGTGTGATAGCATAAATGGTGCGGCGTTGACACGGCTCCTAGTTAAGGCACAATATAAGAAAAATAACTCATTTTGGGTTACCTTATGGTTGTAGGTGCGTCCAAAGATAGTGTGAGCCAAAATACGGTGAAAATACCGTATTGCTGGATTATGAACGTGGGACGCATATAATAGTCTCCAACCATTTGCGGCTTCCCCACTTATCTCCTCCCAGAATTGTAAACCTTGCTCCTCCCAGACTGGAATATCATCTTCCGCTTCAAATGGCTTGTAATAAATACCATCCCCTTGTGAGAATCCTAGTGCCTCAGCAATTTGTTCTTGATCTAGCGTATACTCACGGTTGAACATACGGAAACTAGCAGTTCCCGTAGTGTATGGATCTTCAATATCAGTTGAGTAAGAAAAAGAACTCAAAAACTCCAACACTAGAGGTTCAAAGGTTGGGTTTGGTTGGGTACAGAGATTGTATAAACCAGTATTATTTAGCAACCATGACACACTTTCAGTGAGTCCTAAAGTTTGTAGACAATTTATATCTACATACTTTGTCGGAACCACCGAGCGTTTGTATAAGTTGAGATACATGGTGCGTTGCTTATCATCGCGGAAGATAATGTTTGAAAGGTCGGGTTGTTGCCTTTCGGGACGGATGGTTCTCGGAGGCATGGTAATGGTAAGAAAATGGTGGTAGATGTAGAAGGAAGTTAGAGAAGATGAAGATAAATATGAGAGAAACATAGTAGAAAGTAAGAAATGGTGTGAAGAGATAGTAAGAAATGAGGGGTATTTATATTGTGAGGGTGGTTGAATGGTGATAATGAGAATTTAATGAGAGTTAATGGGGGAGTTGGAAAGGGTAAAAATTTGAAAAAAATGAGATAGTGGAGTAATGGGAATTTAAGAGTGGTTGGAAGTTGTTTTATGGAGAAGATAAATGGTAAAAATGAGTTATAAATTGAATTTGGCGTGGGAGACAAAGAGACATGCTTTACAGCATGCAACAGGGGGCCGGTCGTTCCCTCCTGTACTAGGACAGGGGGACGGTCGGTCCTGCTTTTCAGTCAAAAAGGGGACCGGTCGGTCCAGGGGGCATGGTGTGCGTGGGATCGTCTGGTCCTGTACCTGCGTGGGAAATTCAACTTTTCCTTTTGTTTTCTTTTGATACAGTACGTTATAATATATATCTCAGGCACAGAATGCATAGTTTTTGCAAACAGTATCATTTCAGCTTTATTTGATACCACTTAATAATCTAATAACTAATATAAATAACATTGAAACAAAACAAGAAGATAAATAATGTTGAACTTTAAATTGCATAATTCAAATTGTACTACAAAGAACATAAAATAAACCAAATTGCAAAACATAATTCAAATGAAATCCAAATGCAAATCAAATAAATAACTAACTAAAACTAACTAATTAAATAAATTCTCTCATTAGCCACTTTTATTATTATCGTCTCCGTTATTCTTCTGCATGGAATAGATATGTTGAAACACTTCATCAAACTGCATAGCTACCGTGTCGACGAATCCAAAATTATCCATCCAGAGTGTATTAACTTCATTGTTCGCAGCTGTGAGGTTTTCTTTCAGATTCTTCACTTCTTCCTTCAATTCCTTAATTGTTTCTTCTTGGTTCATGGGTTCAAATCCTTGCCTATTTTCTTCAATCACCGGAGTTACAGGTGGTGACAAAGGTTGCTCAGGAAAGTCATGGTACCCAGGTGGTGTCTCAGGATCAGATTCAATTTCATAAATCTCAGGTATCTCATAATCCTGGATTGTTTCAGTGGAGCGAGCAGGAGATGGTAAACCGTCCAAATTATACAGCCAATTACCTTTATTGTGAACACTGGTGCATGGACTAGGCAAGGTAAAGAGGTTAACTACCTCATTATTAATCAGCAATTCAAACTCTCGTGGACCATGGTTTCCAATTAATCTTGTGTTGAAACAAAAACTGAGGTCCATTGGTCGGATACCTCCGTAAGGATGGCAACTCAACAGTGGTTGCCGCAAAGCCAAAGCATTCGCTATCATTGTTACCATTCCTCCCATCATGATGGGTATATTATCATCTTGAAGCATTTTCTCAATGGTAACTAATAGAAAAGCGACGCCGTTCACGGGCCGATTCTGTACAGCACAAAGCATAATAAACAGCTCATCTCGAGAAACAATAGTGTTATTCTGTTCCTTTCCAAACAGGGTATGTGACAGAATATGGTGAAAATAGCGGAACGCCGGATTATGAATATAATCCGCATGTGGCTCAGGATGCTCAAATCTACTCAACCCAGTCAATGATTCCCAGAATATATCGAGCTCGCGGAAATCAAACAATTATTCCTGCCTCGATGTAAAAGTATCAAATCCATCTGGGAATCCCAGCAAAGCAGAAAAGTCATGAAGATTATACCTATACTCCATTCCAAATAGCCTAAAGAAGATAAGACCTCTCTTCAGGCCCCTCCCATAATGTGGGAGGTAGTTAAAAGAGCTCAGAAATTCCAGAGTCAATTTGCGGTAGGTACTGAACCGCCTCAAAATATGAGCATCTTCCCATCCAATTTGATTCAGCAGAAACAAAACACTATCATGAATTCCCAAAGTAGTCATAGCAAAAAGATCAGGATAATATGTCAGGGACATATTCCTTGCAGCTAATAAATTGTATCTGCCTCTTTGGCCTCTTCCTCTGAAAGCTATTTCCATAGTATCTTCCATTGTTAGTTGGTCAGCTTAATTTTTATATTAATTAAGTTAGCCTGAAATTAATTAGATACAGGAAATTTAATCAGATTTTTTTTTGGCCAGATGCCGAAAAGAAGAAAATAAGAATAAGCATAATAGTGATAGAATGAAGAAGAAATATAGATGAAATAGAATATTAGAGAAGATATGTGTATAAGTGTTTATGAATGAGAAGAATAAAGAGAAAAATAAGAATAATAATAATAGTAAGAATGATAATAAGAATAATAAAACAAAAAGGTAAATATAATAATTAATCATAAAAAGGTGGGTTGTCTCCCACTAAGCGCTTTGTTTTATGTCGTAAGCTCGACAAATAAAATCAAAGTTTTAAATTTCTAATTGAGCAGGTGGCTCTATTAAAGTTATTTCTTGAAAGTATTCGTTACTCTCTGCGCTGTGATATGGTTTTAAACGTTGTCCATTAACTATAAAGGGTTCGGAAATCTTTCCTTTGATTTCGACCGCTCCGTTAATAAACGTGTTTGTTATTGTGAACGGACCAGACCATCTGCTGCGTAGTTTTCCAGGAAATAATTTTAATCTTGAATTAAACAGTAGTACGATATCACCTATTTTAAAATGTTTTCTATTTATTCTTTTGTCGTGCCATGTTTTCGTTCGTTCTTTATAAATCTTGGCGTTCTCATACGTATCTTGTCTCAATTCCTCTAATTCGTTTATATCAAGGATGCGCTTCTCGCTTGCGGTTGTGTAATTCAAGTTTATATTTTTAATAGCCCAATAGGCCTTGTGTTCTAATTCAACCGGCAAATGGCAAGATTTTCCATAGATGAGCTTAAACAGGGTGGTTCCTATTGGTGTCTTAAATGCGGTCCTATATGCCCATAGAGCTTCAGATAGTTTTGAGGACCAATCCTTTCTCGAAGTTTCTACAGTCTTTTCTAATATTTGCTTGATTTCACGATTAGAGACTTCCACTTGTCCACTCGTTTGTGGATGATAGGGTGTAGCTACTCGATGTCGGACACCGTATTTCCTTAGGAGTTTTTCGAATATATTAGAAATAAAATGAGAACCTCCATCGCTTATTACTAATCTTGGTATACCGAATCTCGAAAATATCACGTTTTTGAAGAGCCTTAATACAACTCGGGTATCATTTGTTGGAGAAGCTATAGCTTCTATCCATTTAGATACATAGTCAACTGCCACGAGTATGTATTTGTTACCGAAAGATGACGGGAATGGTCCCATAAAGTCTATACCCCATACATCGAAAATCTCTACTTCCAGAATGCCTTTCTGTGGCATCTCGTCGCGTCTTGAAATGTTACCAGTGCGTTGGCACCGGTCGCACTTAGTGACTGCGACATGAACATCTTTCCATAGTGTTGGCCAATAAAGACCTGATTGTAGGATTTTCGTACATGTTTTAGAAGTACTCGTGTGTCCTCCGTATGGTGCGGAGTGGAAATGTTTAATCACGCTTTCGACTTCTTCTTCGGGTACGCAACGACGGAAAATTCCATCGGGTCCTCTTTTGAATAACAAAGGTTCATCCCAGTAATATTGTTTGAGATCGTGAAAGAATTTTTTCTTTTGTTGGTACGTTAACTCTGGTGGTAATACACCGGCAGCTAGATAATTTACGAAATCTGCATACCAAGGGACAGATGAGATTGCTAAGGTTGTTTCAGAATAGTTTTGAGATTCACTTGCTTCGAAGTGGGCGATTAATCTATCATATTGAGATTCATCATTGATTGGAATTCGTTCTTGTTTTAGATTTTCGATTCTTGATAGATGATCAGCCACTACGTTTTCAGTTCCTTTTTTATCCTTGATTTCTAAATCAAATTCTTGTAGCAACAAGATCCATCTTAGCAGTCTAGGTTTAGCGTCCTTTTTGGTTAGGAGATATCTAATGGCAGCGTGGTCAGTATAAATTATTATCTTAGCTCCTACTAAATAAGATCAGAATTTATCGAGTGCGAAGACTACAGCCAGGAGTTCCTTTTCGGTTGTTGCATAATTCATTTGCGCTTCATCTAGGGTTCTACTAGCGTAATATATGACGTGTAATTTTTTATCTTTTCTTTGTCCTAGGACTGCTCCTACGGCATAGTCACTTGCGTCACACATTATCTCAAATGGTTCACTCCAATCTGGGGTCTTCGTGATTGGCGCAGTAATTAATGCTTTCTTTAATGATTGAAAGGCTTCAAGGCATTTTTCGTTAAATATGAATTCAGCATCTTTCATTAAGAGTTCTGTTAATGGCTTAGAAATTTTAGAGAAATCTTTAATAAAACGTCGGTAAAAACCGGCGTGTCCTAAGAAACTTCTTATTTCTCTGACAGTTCTAGGGGGTTGAAGGTTTTCGATAACTTCTATCTTGGCCTTGTCTACTTCGATTCCCCTATTAGATATAATATGTCCTAACACAATACCTTCTTGAACCATAAAATGGCATTTTTCCCAATTTAATACTAAGTTTACCTTTACACATCTTTCTAGTACTTTTTCTAAGTTTGCAAGACATCCTTCAAAACTACGTCCGCAGACGGAGAAGTCGTCCATGAATACCTCCATAATATTATCAAGAAAGTCTGCGAAGATTGCCATCATGCATCTTTGAAAAGTTGCAGGTGCATTGCATAAGCCAAAAGGCATTCTTCGATATGCGAAGGTTCCGAATGGACAGGTGAAGGTAGTCTTTTCTTGGTCATCGGGGTGTATCGGTATTTGAAAGAATCCGGAGTAACCGTCCAAGTAACAGAAATATGAGTGTCTGGCTAGACGCTCCAGCATTTGATCAATAAATGGTAAAGGGAAATGATCCTTCCGGATGGCTTTGTTAAGTTTCCTATAATCAATGCACATCCTCCATCCTGATTCGATTCGCTTTGTTATGGTTTCTCCTTTGTCGTTTTCGATTACCGTTACGCCTCCTTTCTTGGGGACTACATGAACTAGGCTTACCCATTTACTATCAGATATTGGATAAATGATGCCTGCTTCTAACAATTTTAATATCTCTTTCTTTACTACTTCACTCATTATAGGATTAAGTCTTCTTTGGTGTTCTCTAGAGGTTTTACTATCTTCCTCTAGCATTATGCGATGCATACAGATGGAAGGACTTATTCCTTTAAGATCAGTTAAATTGTATCCTAAAGCAGTTGGATATTTCCTCAGTATATGTAGTAATTTTTCAGTCTCGATTTTTCCTAGATTTGCGTTGATTATTACTGGTCGTTCGAATTCTGGGTCTAAGAATTCGTATCTCAGGTTTTTGGGTAACGTTTTGAGTTCAATGGTTGGTTTGTGTAAACCTTGTGTAGGATCGGGTGTTATTGCTAAGCATTCATCTAAGGTTTTATCTGGATGATCTTCTGCTTCTTTTATACATTCTTCTATCATATCCATAAAGTAGCAGTTGTCATCTATGGCTGGTGCTTTTAGAAATTTGGAAAGAATGAATTCAATCTTTTCTTCGCCTACCTCAAAGGTGCGTTTTCCTCTTTTAACGTCTATAATGGCACCGGCAGTTGCTAGGAAGGGTCTTCCTAAAATGATAGGTGTGTTTGTATCTTCCTTAATATCCATTATTATAAAGTCGGTTGGGATGTAGAATTGACCTATTCGAACGGGGACGTTTTCAAGTACTCCTACGGGGTATTTGACAGAACGATCTGCTAACTGAACAGACATTTTAGTTGGTCTCAACTCTCCCATTTCGAGTTTCTTACTGATGGATAAAGGCATTACACTGATGCTTGCTCCTAAATCACATAAAGCTTTGTCTATGACGAATTTTCCTATTACACATGGTATAGAAAAACTACCAGGGTCTTTCAGTTTAGGTGGCATCTTATTTTGGATTATTGCGCTGCATTCAGCTGTAAGAGTAACTGTTTCATTTTCTTCTAGCTTTTTCTTATTAGATAGAATTTCTTTTAAGAATTTAGCATATGAGGGCATTTGCGTTATCGCTTCTGTGAAAGGAATTGTTACGTTTAATTGCTTGAGAAGTTCTACAAATTTCTTAAATTGCCCTATGTCTTTTGTTTTAACTAGTCTTTGAGGGTAAGGAGTAGGTGGTTTATAGGGAGGTGGAGGTACATAAGGTTTTTCTTGTTCTATTGTTTCTCCATCTTCCTTTCTTTTAGGTTCGTTATCCTCTTCGGCTTGGTTTTCAGAGTTTTGGTGCATGGCCGGGTTTTCGGTTCTTGGATCTAATGGTTCTTCTATTTCTTTACCGCTTCGTAATATAATTGCGTGAGCTTGTCCTTTCGGATTAGGTTGTGGTTGTCCAGGGAAAGTACCGGCTGGTGCGGCAGCAGGCGCTTGTTGTTGAGCCACTTGTGAGATTTGAGTTTCTAACATTTTATTGTGAGTGGCTAAGGCATCTATTTTGTTCGATAGTTGCTTAATTTGCTCGTTAGTGTGTATGTCTCGGTTTAGGAATTCTTTGTGAGTTTGCGCTTGGCTTGCTATAAAGTTTTCCATCATTATTTCGAGATTAGATTTCCTAGGTGCGCTCGATGCGGCAGCAGGTGCTTTTTGATATCCAGGTGGAGCAGTTTGCGCTTGAACAGGTGCGTTCAATGCGTTATTATTCTTGTAGGAAAAATTTGGGTGATTCCTCCAACCTGGGTTGTACGTATTTGAATAAGGGTTTCCCTGAGCGTAGTTTATTTGGTCAGTCGGAGTACCTAACAGAAATTGACATTCGGCGGGAGCGTGACCAGATGTTCCGCATATTTCGCAGTCAGGAGTCACTGCAGCTACGGTAGCTGCAGGAGTTAACGTAAGGTTTTCTATTTTCTGAGTTAGTGCGTCTACCTTAGCGTTTACTTGATCTAGGCTACTAATTTCGTACATTCCTCCTTTCGTCGGAGGTTTTTCAACGGCAGCTCTCTCGCTTCCCCACTGGTAGTGGTTTTGGGCCATATTATCTATCAGCTCGTAGGCTTCTACATAAGGTTTCTCCATTAGCGCACCTCCAGCAGCAGCGTCGATTGTTAATCTCGTGTTGTACAAAAGACCATTGTAGAAAGTATGTATCACTAACCATTCCTCCAGACCATGATGTGGACAGAGTCTTATCATGTCTTTATATCGTTCCCATGCTTCAAATAAAGACTCAGTGTCTTTCTGTCTAAATCCGTTGATTTGAGCTCGAAGCATAGTCGTTTTGCTTGGTGGAAAATATCGGGTTAGGAAAACTTTCTTTAATTCATCCCACGTAGTGATTGAATTAGAAGGTAGAGATTGGAGCCAAGCTCTAGCTCTATCTCTAAGGGAAAAAGGAAATAATCGTAAACGAATAGCTTCAGTGCTGACCCCATTAGCTTTTACGGTATCTGCATATTGTAGAAATACGGATAAATGCAGGTTCGGATCGTCAGTTGGATTTCCAGAAAACTGGTTTTGTTGAACTGCAGATAATAGCGAAGGTTTCAGCTCGAAGTTGTTTGCCTCGATTGCCGGAGCGGCAATACTGTTATGAGGTTCGTCTTGAGAAGGGATTGCGTAAGATTTTAGAGGTCGTGGCGCAGCCATCTCAGCTCGTCTAAGATCAGTTATATCAGGGATATTCGTCGGGGGTAAATTGTTTAGTAGACGATATTCCTGAATTCGGCGTCTCAATCGAAGATAACGCTCGATGTCGTTGATTTGTAGATGCAAAGGTTCGCCTTGAGAGCGAGTGTTTGGCATACAAATCAGAAAGATATGAAAAGAAGAAGACCTTAGTCTCTACGATGTAACTAAAAGAGTTACGATATCGACTTAAATAGTCCCCGGCAACGGTGCCAAAAACTTGATCGCGACTTTGTATGTCTATAAATCTGGAGACTGCAAGTGCACAGTCCTATCGCGTAGTCTTAAAAGATATCGAATCCACAGGGACTACGAATCGATCTACCGTAATTTTGGTTACTGGGTAAAGCTAAGGCTAATATTAATTTAATTAACGAAAGGGATCTAATTACTAAATTTAGTTATAAAATTTTTAATTATAAATACCGGTATGTATTTCACCTAAATTTTGGGTTCCGAATTTCCACTGGCTTTTACTTAAATTGGTCAAAAATTATCTTTACGCAAACTTTATTTGTCTAAAAACCTTCCCCTCACACTTCCGTTCTATTAGTTCAGGTTATACGATTAATACCCTAACGTGTGCTTCCGTCACTCCGCCGGATTCAAAAGTAATTTTTGAAAACAGAATAAAATTTAATTGTTTTTAAAATGCTTCCGCCTCTTTAAAAACAATGCCTAATAATCACTATCTGGTTTTAGCCTCAAACTTCCGTTTTATTAGTAAAAACCTTAATCAATTCTAAAACCTCACACTTCCGTTCTATTGGTTTGTAAAATCTTAAACAATTTAATTGAATATTAAAACCATGAAAGAAGTTTCTTTTACAAAATAATTTTAAGCCAGTTTATTTCGGATCCCGTTATTTGGTTAATTTACATACCGATATTTAATCGGTTTAGCCAGACATGTTCATACAATTAATCATGCAAGGTTTATTAATTAGGAAACGGCGAAATAAAAACATACTCAGAACAAAGATCATACAAATATATTAAATAAAGCGTATAAATGAAAACCTGATGAAAATGTAGAAATACTTCAATAGCTTCAATTAAATATTCGTTCTTCAAATCCTTCGAGTATTCCACCACAAGTCGGCTGGATCTACCCTTCGAATCTTGAATTTCGTAACAACAAGGAAAGTAAAAAATACCGGATCTAACGTAAGGTTAAACCGGATAAAATTGCACAACAATTTCCGGTGTAGAAATTGTTGTACGAAAAATAAAGGCAGAAAACTGGAGAAGAAAAGAAAATAAAAACAATGCGATGAAATAAAAATAAAGGAAAAGGCAGAACAAAAATTAAAATGGAAGGAAATTTGCTCTGCTGAAAATAGTACGATCTTGCAAAAATTCTCCGACGTTTGGGATTTGGCTTTCACTTCTATTTATAATGCTTGTAAAATAACTGTATCCCAAAAGCCCAATCCACGTAAAACTGAATATCCAAAAAAATATTGCTAGTGGACTTTGTTGCATAACGTGCTGAAGACGTGTACGGAAATATAGCAAAAGTTGGTTTCTTCATTGACTTGGGACCGGTCGTTCCGTGTGAGGAGAAAATGGCGTGAAAATAGGAAAGGGGAGGGAACGGTCGTTCCACTCAGCTGAAGTGGGCCGGACCGGTCGTTCCCCTTAGTGGGCCGGTCGGTCCCTTCAAGCTGAAGTGGGGAACGTGTGTTCCCTTGGGCCTCTGCGCGTTCTTGGTCTTTTGGGCCTTGGAAAAATCATTCTTTTCACCCCCATTTAGTATTCTGCACCACATTAATCAATTATCTTCATTTTTGTACTAAATTGCATCTATTTCTTCATTTTTCTTCACATAAGCTTATTTAAGGCAAAATACCTGAAACAAAGAAATACCAGTGTAATATGGAAATAAAATAAAATAAATTAAATAAAAACATGAATTATTTGCATTAATTAAGTCGATTTATACGATATAAAATCGTGTTATCAGTTGTCAAAGTCAAAAACCAAGTCAGGAATCAGCATGTCATGAGGGCCATCCCTCCGAGCATATCCAAACTGTCTTAGAGCTAAACAGGGGTTGTAGGTAATGCCTCCCCTAATGCCAAGTAGTGGGACATTAGGGAATTCCCCATAACGATCAATGATGATGACATTTTCTCTGGACCGAGAACACCAATGAACATCAGAATGTGTGAGGGTCATCAACCGTTATGACCACCTTAAACCCTGTTCATTCTTCAAAACTGATTGTGGAAGGTGAGAAATAAACCACCTTGCTAGGAGAGGAGTAAAGCACATGAGAACGCCTCTTTTCCTCATTGTTCGTGTGTAAAATGAGTATAGGATGTCCCCAAGCAATGTAGGCACAGGATTCCGAGATATGAAAATCTTGACAGCATTCACATCTATAAGTTGGTCAGGGTTTGGGAACAAGACCAACCCATAGATAAGGAGTGCCACAATCTCTTCAAAAGCTTGTAGATCTAGAGAATTCCAGCAGTCTTGTGCCTTCTCAAACAGAAACTTTGCCAAGAAACCCTTGACACAACTTCTGGTTTCCCAATGACCTTTGATATCAGATGGTTGCAAGTGTAAGGCTTGAGCAACATCTTCAGGCTTTGGTTCTTTTTCCATACCGTTGTAGGGTAGTTGATGAAGAATAGGAATCCTCAGGAGTTGAGAAAATTCCTTCAAAGTAGGTACTAGTTGGTAATCAGGGAATGTGAAACAGTGGTGTAGGGGGTCAAAGAACTGGAAGAGAACTTTCACCATATCTTCTTCAATGTTGGAGTTGACCAAGTTGAGAAGTCTACCATGTCTTTCACTGAAGAGAGAATTCTCTGGAATCTTGGAAGTAAGCTTCTTGAGCTGAGGAGGGATTCTCACAAGGTTGACTTGAACTGTTTTCCTGTGAAGAGATTCCATGACCTACAAAACAAGAACAAAGATGAAGATCCAAACCCTTGAAATGGTTAGTGGATGCAAATGATGCTTCATGATGTTCATGATGTATGCACAAACATATGTACAAGCAAGTCACACAAGACCCTAGTTTCAGGCTTGCATGAGGTTTCATAGGTAAGTACCCTCTTGAAGTTAGTTGGCTCAACCTGTCCTATAAATAGTAACCGGGTTCTAAGGAGCTCAATATCACTGGATTATTTTCTGTGTTCATTGTTTTGGTTTAGCCACTTAACTGGCAACCAAAATATTCCAAGAAAACAACCCTCAATGAGTGTAGTATCGAGTATCTACCAACTTCGGACTGCACCAAAGTCGGTCATCTCACTACTCCTAAAAAAATGCCAATATGGTCAAGTAAGGTTCTAAGAGTTCATTAGTGCTTCATGACATCACTCAGCGGCCCCGTATTCTCTTTGATTGACTCAAAGGCTACCGGTACTCACAAATATGTCGCACTAATATAGCTATTTCTTCAACCATGTCGGTATACCCCGCACAGTTTCCACAACGTATTGCCATTTACCTATGAATGTTTCCCAAATCCGGGTAGAGGATTTCAAGCCCAAACAAGAGAACCAAATGTAAAGCAATCAAAGCAATCAAGATAAGCATGAAAAGGTGATCTAAGCCCTAAGGTTACTCCACTTTTAAAGGATTTCCCCAGCAAAGTCACCAGTTCTGTGATACGGTGGAAGAACTGACTTGAGCTTTTGCATTTGTGTTTGCAAATGTTTTGGTTTAGCAAGAGTCGCCACCGAATTTTTATTTTATCCTAAGAAAAATGTCAAAAAGCACAGGAAAGACCTTTGAGATGTTTTCTTGGGTTCGGGGAGTAGGTTATGAAAAGGGAAGGTGCAAGCACCCTTTTCATCCATGGTTATCCATGGGCTCTTAGTTACTTGTTTAGATCACTTGCTTTGCTTTTCAATTGTTTGAAATGGTGCTCTTCAATTGTTTGAAATGGTGCTTTGTGTGTGGTTTTGAAAGATGTTTTGAAAAGAGGCTATCGTTGTGGCAACATTTGTAATGATTCTTGTTTGAATGTATACAAAGGTGTTTTTGTCTTTTGAAAAGTTTTCAATGTTTTAAAGTAGGGTTTTGAAATTGTGTTGTGAAGTGTGTTTGAAGATAGCAAGGATGTTTTGCAAGCTTTTGATCAAGTAACTAAGAGCTATTTACCCTATTTTACTCAAAGATCTTACTTATGTTTTTAACCCTTATAACAGTGTTGTTTCACCATTGCATTTGGTGAACAACCTTGTGTTAGGATGTTAAACGGGACAGGCGTGGGTCATCGTATAGACCATGATAGCAATTGTGTCAAGTATTTTTGGCAATTTTCTTAAGGGACTTGATCATTTTTGTTTAGGCAACTCAGATAGCGTCATCGAGGGACTATGATCTTTTGTTTGTGTTTTTGTTTTGCCAAAGTACTCAACATGCATACCATGGCCCATTTTTGAAGGCAACAAGTGGATTGTAACCCTAGGGGTGCAAGTGTGCATTGTGTTTGTTTTTCATGCATTTTTGTCTTTGATTAGATCAAACTATTTGTTAATTTGATTTTGGCATACAAACCCTAATTCTCTAATCATGGCATAATTGAAAGCGTTAAGTGCGAAAATTTAAATTCTAAGCTATTACAACATGATTATGGGGATGGGGGTACAATTTTGGATAGGGGATTATTTTGCAAGAAATTTAAACCCTAAGTTATTACAACCAAATTGAATCTCAGATGCATCAATATTTAAATATACAATATTTAAATAAACAAAATAAATAAATATAGAATAAAATGTATTATGCAAAAAAGAGGTTTTTATGTATGTAAAAATATTTTCAATGTAAAGAAATAGAAAGAAATAAATAAATAAATAAATAAAAGATTAATTTTATTTATTTTTAGGGTAAACCATAATTTCTTTTAAGAAGATAAATGTCACATATTATTTATATACAAAAATATATTAATATGTACAAAAATGAAACATATTTAAAAAAAGTGTATTTTAGTATAAATAATAATAAAAATAAAATGTAATATTTTTTGTGTTTTTATTCTATGTTTTTAATAAAATAAAAGTATACATGTATAGATATATATATTAAATATATTAAGGATGTATAAAATAAAATAAAAATATTTACAAAAATAAAATATATTCAAGAAAACATTTTCAGTGTGAATAAAAATAAGAAATAAAAGATAAAAGTATTATTTACATTATTTTCAAGTTTTAATAAATAATATAAAGTATTTAAATTGTTTTTATGTTAGAAAAATCAAAATAAAATATCTAATAAATGTAAAAAAAATGTGGAAATATTTTTATGCATTTTTTATGTTTGAAAATAAAATATCAAAGTCAGAAATGAAATTAAAATACAAAAATGACAAAATATAAAGAAAATGGGTCAGGGGGTGTATTTAGTAAAAGAGGGGTGTAGAGAGCAAGAAGGTCAGGCCCAGCCCATTTCCACTTCATCTTCTTCCTTGTGACAACAGAAAACGCGCGCCCTGTATTCAAACTGCTAACTCCTGTATTTGTGATCTTTTGCCAAAACTCAAAACATGAAACTTGTAGAACATCAAACCACGATTCTAACCATATAAAAAACTTGATCTAACTCTCAAAGACCAGAGAGAATTTCTCTGGCCCTAAAATCTGACCTAATTTTTTCAGCATGTTCATGGATGAAATTCTCTTAGCACGCTTAATATAAATGAAAACTGAGCATATGTATGGCTTCATGGCAATGAGTACTACATCTTTCATTCACAAACCTAAGGCTAAATGTTCCTAAATAGAGAGATAGAAGTTTGAGAAATACTTGTTTCAGTTGGATTCGAGTTGAACAATGCAGCAACTTCCAGTGAGGCCTGAGGTTCTTTTGAGCTTGCTTGATGTTCCCTGGACCTTTCCCAATGCTTAGTTTGTTTTGAAATGGTCTGAATCTCTCTATAGAACTCAACCTGCAAAGCTTCAAAACAGAAATGGTGAACACTGTAAATGGAGTTACAGTTGGCAATGGAGGTTTGGGATAGCTTGAGTGAGTTGAATGGAAGGTATTGGAACAAGTTGCAAGCAAAACGCACGAGTGGATGTGAAAATGGAAGTGGTTCTGCAGGGCCTGCCCTGTTTTGCAAGAAATGTGATTTTTGTGTATAAGGGTGTTTTAGGGATGAATGGCTCGTGTTTCTGGCTCACAGGGATGTGCAAAACTTGTTTTAAATGTTGGAAAAAGTTGAATATATCAGATATGAAAGTTATGTCCTTTTGGCACAATTACTTGGTTTTGAAGTAAAAAGTGAGAGTTGACAATGCTATGGTTGTAATGGCTTGTACCCTAGATGCACAAAGTGGTTGAGCTTTTCCTGACATTAGGGAGCCTTGTTTGCAGCAAAAGGCTTGGTGTATGGCTCAAGAAATGGAATTTGACATAAAGCAAGCTCTATGTAAATGGAAGTGTTATCTTTATGCCCAAAATGGATTTATTCATTGTGCCAAGCTCTAATGATCAGAATAACACCAATGTCCAATGTATTTGCAATTAATTTTTTAGTGTGAATTGGTTTAGAGACCTGTAAACAAGTACAAAGCTGGTTTGGACAGATTTTGCAACTTGTATGAAAATGTATTTGCCATGGTTACAAAGTGAGTTTTTGCTAACTTCAAGCATTCGATTCTCCCTAACCACAACTATGTTTTAGGAGTTCTTGGACAATTTGGAAATCTTGCAACATGTACTATAATCCATATTTGAAATGAAACTTGAGATTCCAAGTGGAACTATGTGAAAAATGGCTAAGAAGATGGGTCAAAATCCTGCCTAAATTAGGGCAAAAATTCTCTAAGTTAAAAGTTTTAGGGGCCCTTGTTCCAAAAATTATAACTTGAGATCCAAGCTATTTTTGAGAAACATTTATGAACCAAAGTTGTAGACTTTATGGAGGACTACAACTTTAATGTTGTAAGTTTTGTTTGAATCCATTTGCATCATGGTGAAAATGTGGGACAAAGTTAGGAAAAATTAAGAAAATTTCATAACTTAGAAAATTTCTAAGTTATGAAATTTTTCAATTTCAAACCCTAATTTGCAATTTTGGGTTTCTTGGTGAACAAGTTTCATAATTTGACATATCTTGATGAAAAATGACCCTTGGCACTTGATTTTGACCAAAAAGACAAAGTTTGACTTTTCAGTGTACAATCAAATTTTGATCAGTTGATTGAAAAATTCATCTGTCAATCCAATGCAATTGATGTCTTTTGAAATTGTTGAATAGGTCAAGATGATGCCATTGAGTCCTTGAGTCCATGGTTGAACTTGATTTGCCATTGGCTAGGTCAAACAGTCAAAAGTTGCCTTTGTACAATCAAAACACTAAAAATGGCCATTTTGCCCTTTTGGTGATCTGATCAAATTTCTTGTTGATTTGTAGTCCAAACTTTATCAAATGGTTCATATGAGTTCATAATGTGGATGTGGGTCAAAATTAATGAGGTTTGACTGTAAATTGGCCACAGTTGACCTTTTCCCCAATACAGTTGATTTCTAGGTCAACTGTCCAATTGACTGGGCAAAAATTTGATTCAAAGCTTGAAACTTGGTATGGACAAACTTATGAGTCCAACATGAAGTATGAAAGTCAATTTGGGCATTGAAGGTCCAAAAATCCCTGTGCAAACTCAAACCCTAATTTAGGTCAACAGTGCAAGGAGGTGTCTTGAGCAGAGCAAACCCTAGCCTGGTCTTGAGTTCAAAAAGCCTTGTGATGAGAAATGTTGATAAAAATGAGAGGGAAAATTTTGGGGTACAACATGATGTCGGGGTCAACCTTCTCAAAAATCGAGTCTTCATCAGCCAACCAATCTCGCTTGACGCCGTGATAGTAGACGTCGCCCCCATAGTTCCAGGGGACAGTTTTATCTAAGGAGTACAGGTTCGTCCCTGGCATAGTAATTATTAGCGGAGTCACCTTAGGAACAGATGTAATCCTAACGGGTCTTTTGGTGGAGACCCTGGAAGGATTGGCGGAAATGGTTACTATCGAAACATCTTTATAAGAAATGGTGGGAATGGGAGTCTTCTCAAACAAAATCTCTTTGTCATCCATTAGGCGTTGGACACCTGCTTTCAATAAATGACAACCAGTTGGTAGGGATAAACAGAGGTAGTAGCCTTCACCACAGCCTGGAAATAAACCGGCCTTCAACAGGTTCCTCTTGACAGACAGCAGAGGAGTAACAAGTTCATCAACAGTAGTAACAAACACATCATCTTCAACAACGTTAACATCACGGCCATGCTTGGGCATAGGAGCAGTGATAACATTTGGGATCTCAGGAGCATCAAATTTAATTTCTTTTGCCTCGAGAAGGTCTTGCACCTTGTTTTTCAAAGCTCGACAGTTGTTGGTATCATTGCCTGGACTTTCTGAATGGTAAGCACAGCGAGCATTAGGGTTGTAATGAGGGGAGGCGGTGTTGGGATTCTTCAGGGCTTCCTTCAAAGTTACTAGATTAGATCTCAAAAAATGTGGCAGGACTTGAGACAGCGTCATATTTATCCGGGTAAACTGTCTTACCGGTCTTTCTGTTCTAGGCTGGTTGTTCCTTTGTTGAGTAGGTGCAGGCTTGGGGATCATGACGGCTCATACCATTGGACGGTGTTCAGTTTTGTCCTTATTCCTTTGAGGGTACATAACACCCACCTCTTTCTTCCCAATAAATGGTTTTCTCATGGCATTGGAGGATGTGTCCTTTTATATCTTCCCGCTCTTAATCCAAGCTTCCACTATTTCCCCAGTCAAGATTAATTTAGTGAAGCCGGCTGAGGAGCTTCCAATTAGATGATTAAAGAAAGGACCGGACAGGGTACCCAAAAACATGTCTACTAGCTCCCTGTCAGACAGGGGAGGCTGGACATTTCCTGCTAAGTCCCTCCATTTCTGAGCGTAGTCTTTGAAACCCTCGTTCGAACCCATAGTCAGACTTTGGAGTTGAGTATGGGTGGGAGCAAGGTCTGCGTTGTATTGATATTGTTTAGAAAAAGCAGCGGCCAAGTCTTCCCAATTATGGATATTGGCCCTCTCCAGTTGATAGAACCAATCTAGATGAGTCCCGGATAGACTATCCTGAAAGAAGTGGACCCACAAATCTCTGTCAGTAGTGTGAGGTTGTATCTTCCTCACATAAGATCGGAGGTGCATCTTGGGACACGAAACCCCGTCATAATTAGCAAACACTGGTGCCTTGAAATTTGGTGGAATAACAATCCCAGAAACTAAACCCAACTCTTCAAAGTCCAGCCCGGACACTTTTTGAATCTCCGTTGCACTTAGACGCTCTTCCAGATGTTTGTACTTCTCATCAGCTGGAGGATACTGCTCTTCAGAGTAATTATCCTCTTCTTCCTCTTCAAATTCTGGATGGTCAATCACTTCCTTGTTTTTCCCTTCTTGATTATCCTTTTCACCTGATGATGTTGCGAAGTCTAGGGTCCATCTGGCTGGCCCTGGGAACCTTCTTCCTAGATTCAAAACACTGGTTGATTTCTTTGCTTTCTTCTTCTTTTCTTCCATCAGCAAAGTTTTCAAATCTTCTTGTCCTTTTGCCAAAGCCAAGAACATTTGTTGAAACTAAGCATCCTGCGCCTAGAGATCTTTTACCGTTTGTTCCATGTCCATCTTATTGAAATAAATAGTAGAAAGATAAGGAGACATGTTGTAAGAAACATGTTTATGTTATGATGAATGAAGATGCATATGCAATGATTTCAAGGAAATTAGAGATTTAAATTTGCTTTATACAAAAAGGAACACATGTTATATTAATAAATCAAAGTTTGAGTACATCATGCCTCTTTGGGCTTACAAATAAATACAAAAACTCTAAGATAAAAAAGTTGAATGCATCCTCTTTGGTGCGATGTAGGAACTCAGACTCCGCTCCTCATGAAGCTGCTTGGTGAGTTCCATAACTTTTTTCTCGCTGGCGTAGAATTGGGCCTCAAAAGTGTCTCGCTCCCCCTTAAGTTGTATCCAATCCCTTTGCAAGTCTTCGAGAGAGGTGTGCATGTTAGGATGAAGGATAGTATATGGGACATCTCCTTCCACAACAAGCTCTATGATAACTAGGAGAATGGAGGGGTAAGGCATCGTAAGACTTTGAGCACGGGCTCGTACCCATTTGAGATAAGGCTCAAGAGGGATGGAATTCTTATGCCCCAACGTCTTGCTATCTACCTTGTTCAACATCCTCCAAGCTCGGATAAACCTCTGGCGGTGACCTTGATCGTCATTATCATAGTCAAATACCAACCCTTGAATAAGCATCTCATTAGACCATCCCTTCGGGCGTAACCAAACTGTCTTAAGGCTAAGCAGGGGTTGTAGGGGATACCTCCTCTAATGCCAAGTAAGGGGGCATTAGGGAATTCTCCACAATGGTCGATGATAGTAACACTCTCCACAGATCGGGAACACCAATGAATATCTGAATGTCTGAGCGTCATCAACCTATGTGACCACCTTGAACCTTGCTCGTTCTTCAATACAAATTGGGGAAGATGAGAAATAAACTATCTTTCCAAGAGAGGAGTACAACACATAAGGATACCTCTTTTCCTCATAGTGCGAGTGTGAAAAGAATGTAGGATGTCTCCTAACAAAGTAGGCATCGGGTTACGAGACATGAAAATTTTGACGGTGTTTACATCTATGAGTTAGTCAGGATTTGGGAACAAAACCATCTCATAGATGAGGAGAGCCAAAATTTCCTCAAAAGCTTGCAAGTCCAAGGAGTTCCAACAGTTTTGAGCTTTCTCAAACAAGAACTTGGCTAAGAAACCTTTGACATCACTCCTTGTTTCCCAATTAGTTGTGACATCAGACGATTACAAGTGTAGGGCTTGAGCAATCTCTTCTGGTTTTGGATCTCTTTCTGTATAGTTGAAGGGTAGTTGATTGAGAATGGTAATCCTCAAGAGTTAGGATAATTCTTCCAAAGTTGGCACAAGTTGATAATTGGGAAATGTGAAGCAATGGTGTAGAGGATCAAAGAATTGGAAGAGCACCTTTAACATATCCTCATCAGTGTTGGAGGTAACCAAGTTTAGGAAGCGACCATGTCTTTCAGTAAATGGAGAATTCTCAGGAACCCTTGATACTAACTCTTTAAGTTGAGGAGGGATCCTTACGAGATTGACTTGAATGGTTTTCCTGTGAATAGAATCCATGTCCTACAAAACAGAACAAAGATAAATCTAAAAATCCTTGAAATGGTTAGTGAGTATGAGTATGATGTTATGATGTTTATGATTTTATGTACAAGTAAATATATACAAACAAAACAAACAAGTCCTTAGGTTTAGGCTTGCATAGAGTCTCATAGGTAAGTACCCTCTTGAAGTTTAGTTGGCTCAAACCTGTCCTAGCAATAGTAATTGGGTTCTAAGAGAGCTCAATATCACTGGTTTGTTTCCTCAGACATTGTTTCAGCGCAAGCTTCTTTAATGGCGACCAAAATATCCCAAAAAACCAAACCTCAATGAGTATAGTATCGAGTATCTACCAACTTCGGACTGCACCAAAGTCGGTCATCTCACTATGTCCTAATGGCCAAGTTGGTCAAGTAAAGGTTCTAGAAGTTAGTTAGTGCTTCATGACATCACTCAGCAGCCTTGTATTCTCCTTGACTACTCAAGGGCTACCGGTACCCATAAATATGTCACACTAACATAGCTATTGCTTAGACCATGTCGATATACCCCGCACAGTTTCTATAATGTATTGCTACTTACCTATAAGGTATCCCAAATCCGGGTATAGGATTCAAACCTAAACAAAGAACCAAAATGTAAAGCATACAAGTCAAACAATGAAAGCAAGTAAATGTGATCTAGCCCTAAGGTAACCCCACTTTAAAATTCTATCCCCAGCAGAGTCGCCAGTTCTATAACACGGTGGGAGAACTGACTTGGTTGTTTTGCGTTTTATCGCAATTGTGTGGTTAGCAAGAGTCGCCACCGACTTTTCTTTTATCCAAAAGGAAAGGCTAAAAAGAACAGGAAAGACCTTTGAGATTATTTCTTGAGTTCGGGGTAGATTATGAAAAGGGAAGGTATTAGCACCCTTTTCATCCATAGTTATCTATGGGCTCTTAGTTGCTTTCTAGATCACTTTCTTTTGTTTGAAAATGTGCTTTGTGTGGTTTTTGAAAGTATTTTGAAAAGGCGCCATCGTTTAGGCAAACTTTTTAATGATTCTAGTTCGTAAGAATGTATACAAAGTGTTGATCTTTTGAAAATGTTTTCAAGTTTGAAAGATGTTTTTGAAAGTGTTGGTGTTTGTTTTGAAAATAACAAGGATGTTTTTGGTTTGAAATTGAGCAAGCAACTAGGAACAATCTACCTACTCAAAAGTATTTCATGTTTATTTCCTCTTTCCTTTGACATTGTTATCTTACCATTGATTTGGTAAATAACCCTATCTTTGGATGTAAAAGGGACGAGCAAGGGTCATCGTATAACCATGATTAGCAATGTTGTAAGATATCTTAGCATTTTCTTTAAGGGACTAAGATCATTTTTGAAAGGCAACTTTGATAGCGTCATCGAGGGACTATGATCTTGTATTTTGTTTGTTTTTGCTAAGATACCCCACATGCATAATATGGCCATTTTATAAGGCAACAAAGTGGATTTACCCTAAGGGTGTATGTGTGCAAGTGTATTGGTTTACATGCTTGATTTGTCTTGATTAGAGTTTGCTATTTGTTGGTTTTGATCTTTCCATACAAATCCTAATTACTAGCATTTGTATATAAAGCATTAAATTGTGGGAAATAAAAATACTAAGCTATTACATCATTAGGGGAGGGGATATACAAATTACAAATGGAGATTTACAAGAAATTAAAATCCTAATTATCTATTACAACCATATTGGATTTGAATAAATGTACAAGAAATTAAATGAATATAATGTATAACTAAGAATAGATAAGGAATGGATTTTTTATGTATTAAAAGTCTTGACCTAATTAAATTAAAATAAGATAATTGACTAGAATAAGAAAATTAAAATTAAGTTAATAAAAGAAATTGATTTATTAAAGAAAATAAGTTTTTTAGGATTTTTGTGAATTTAATTAAATTAGTAAATAAAATTAATCAAATAAAAGTCCTGAGTTCTAAATTGATTTTAATTTACAAGAAAAATAATATAATATAATAATTAAACCCAAATATTAATTATTAAGAAATAAATTAATTTATTAAGAAATGTTTTTGTTCTTTTGATTTTATAAAACAAAATAAACTAAATAAGTGTAAAAATAATAAATAAAATATTTTTTTGGGTTTTTATTAATAATAATAAAAAATAATATTAATAATAATACTAATAATAATAATAATAATAAAGGAAAAGAAATAAAATATTATAAGAAAAAGAAAATAAAAATGAATTTGGGCCAAGGGGTGCTGAAATGTGACACGGGTCAAACAGAGAAAAAAAGTAACCAGGCCCATGTTGGAGGCCCTAAACCTGTTCAAACAAAAAAGAAACGGAAAAAATATGAAAAAAAGGAGGAAAATAGACGCTGGGGCTCGAACCCAGATCTGTTAGGTGAAAGGCGCGCGCTTTAACCAATGGGGTGGTAATACATCAGTTAACATTGGCACAACAATAAATACATAACACATAACTTGCCCTGACTGTACTTCATCTTCAACCTTCAGCCAAAGGATCTGTAACTTGCTCATTCTTCAACCATTTTCAAAAATGTAAACATGAAACTTGTGTATTTTTTCACCGCGAATCCAACCATGTAATTAATTTAAGCTAACATTCAAAGATAAAGATGAATTTATGAAAGTACCAAATCCTGACCTAAATGTTTCAGCAAGTTTATACTCAAAATTCTTCATGCTCAAGCAACATAAATGAAATCTATGGACATGTATAGTTTCAGGGCAATGATATCTACATTCTATCTTCACAGATGCAAGCCTAACAATGCCTATATGAATAGTTCAAAAGTCAGAAAACTCACCTTGCAAGAGGGTATCGTGTTTTGAGTTTGAGCAGCTTTTGATGAGTTCCAGTGATTGGGTTAGCTTCCTCAAGTTCCCAGGAAGCTAATGTGATGCTTGGCTTAAGCTGAAAGTGGCTGAGGAGTTCTGGAGAAGTCACTTGAAGAGCCCTATTTTTGGTTATGGAGGTTGAGGAAGATGGAGTTACAGTTATGAAACAGGGTCAGGGATGAGTTGTATTTGATGTTTGGAAGCTTTAGGAACCAAAAGGCTTGGAAACGCACGAGGGAGATGTGAGTTTCAAGTTATTGGTCAGATTATGCAACAACGGATTTTTTTATACAGTTCTGAGCTTTTGTATCTTTGAGGGCTTAAGCATGCGTGTGTTTTGATTCAAATGACTTGTACATAAGTAAGGAAAAGGATGTGAGGCTTGAGAGGGTCAGAATCACACAAGTACAAGTTATGGCTATGTTACTTGATTTTGAAGAAAAGTGAAAACATGGTTTCAAGGTAAAGTACAAGCATGAGCTGACTTGTTAGAGGCTTGAGACAAATTTCTTTTGGGTTATAGGCCGTGTATGATCAGAAGAGAACAAGTGCAAAGCTCAAGAACAGATTTTGTGCATAAAGCTACTTTTCCAAAATGGCAATGTGCACTTTCTTCCTAAAATGGAAATAAGCATGGGCAATGTATTGAATGCTTGAGTTGAAGCCTCTAACAGCTATGCAAAACATTAATTATATAGTGCCAAACAAGTTTGAGGCCTGTAGAGCAAAGATTGTGCAGCCTAAACATGGATTTGAATTCTTGCTCATCATGAAATTGACCTATAATTCAAGAATGAAATTCCAACTTCATGCCTTCGATTCTCCTTGCTCAAACATGATCTCAAGGAGTTCATGGACATTTTAGAAAGTTTGTAATGTTCTCTACAATCCCTCTTTGAATCACTTTTGAAAATTCCCCTTGGAACAATGTGAAAAATTGCCATGAAGTTAGGTCAAAATCCTGCCTAAACTAGGGCAAAATTTTCACTAAGTGTTTAGTTTCATGAACATGTATTCACAAAATCATAAATTGAAATCCATGCATTTATAGAAGAAGTTGTGTAAAGCAATGTTTTAGATCTCATTGAGATCTACAACTTTCATGTTGAAAGTTTCCTTTGAATCATCTTGTATCATGGTGAAAAAATGGCTCAAAGTTGTGAAAAAACATGAAGTTTTTACTTAGAAAAATTCCTAAGTTTGGAAATTTTGACTTTTCAAAATGAAATCTTGACTATTTGATTTCTTGATGAACAAGTTTCATATTTTGACATTTTTTGATGAATTGTGATCTTTGACACTTGATTTTGACCAAAAAGTCAAAGTTTGACTTTTCAGTGTATAGTTGACTTTTGATCAGTTGACAGAAAATCAACTATCAATCAATTGATCTTGAGGGATGTTTTGAGTCATGCCATTAGGTTAAAATGATGCAATTGAAACCTTGATATCATGTCTCAAACCAATTAACCATTTGCTAGGTCAAAAAATCAGAAATTGTCCTTTCTCAGTCAAAATCCTAATTTTGACCATTTTGCCCTTTTGATGATCTGATCAAATTTATTGAGGAATTGTGGTCCAAACTTGATCAAATGACATATAGGAGTTCACAATGTTGATATGGATAAAAAATTATGAAGTTTGACTGTAAATTGACCGCAATTGACTTTTTCCCAATACAATTGATTTTTAGGTCAACTGATCAATTGACTGAGCAAAAATGTGATCCACGACTTGAAACTTGACATGAACAATCTTGAGGGTCCATAATGATTCATGAAAGTCATATGAGGCATTAAAAATTCAATTATCCTTGTGCAGTCTCAAACCATAATTTCAGTCATCAGTGCTTAAGGAGGTGTCTTGAGCTGATCAACCCTTGTGTAGTCTTGAACCAAAGGAGATCTTGTGAGAAAATACTTGATAAATGAGAGGGCATATTTTGGGGTACAACAGCTGGCATCCTTCTGTAGTAAGACTTGACATGTGTCCTTGGACAGGAGGTGCCTTTGTACTTTTACAAAGTCCGGAACTTTAAATTTTGGAGGAATCTTCACTCCGGAGACTAATCCTAAATCAGACATATCAAGGCCTATAGCATCATGATTCTCAAAAGCTCACATATGCTACTCGAGCATACACAACTTCTTATCAGCTTCGGCAGGTTCTTCTGCATTAGAAATACAATACTCATAGTTATCCTCTTCAATCTGCTGAACAGGTATGCGAAAAGGCCTTGGATGAACGAAAGACTGTTCATTATTCTGACAAGGAGGAGTGGGTGGAGGCTGATTTCCTGCAACTTGAATCACATGGATACCTTGATTATTACCAGCAGGATTTCCAAGGTTAACAGTAGGACCATTCTAAAGATTACCAACAGCATACCACTCAGATTCTGACCGCCTAGATTACCAGCAAGATTATTTCCAGTAACCCCCACAAGATTTCCAGCGTCTCCTAGAGGAGGATTCAGAGCTCCATTCCCACTATTTGTAGTTGTAGCAAGCCTCACAATTAAGGCTCTCAACTCTTCCTGCTGACGGGCTATATTCTATTTGATCTCTATCAACTATTCGACATGAGTGTCCATCTTAACACCCATAGCAGTAACATCAGCTTGAATTTGTTCCATCTATCTTCTAGAATTACCTCTAGTGTTGTATCAGTGATAATTGGAAGTAGAAATCTTTGAAAAGAACTAGATCATAAGTAAGAAGACCCGCCGGCATAACCTGTCATGATATGATATGAATGAATGCATGCAATGTTTCACCATTTCTACGAATCCTGAAATTTTCATTAAACATCAAATAACGACAGGATAAAACAACAATAGACAAGATAATTGGATAAATAAAGTTGTTCATATCATAAAGCCAAACAATATTCATACAGAAAATCCTCAACATGAATACAATCAAACATCATAAAGATCCAGTCCAACAAATCTGGCAGTGATCTTATCAACGAATAAAAACTCAATAATGCTGAGAACTACCATCAAACTCCAGATAATTGAGAGGACCCTGCCCAAGCATTTCTGACTCCAGGCTTTGGATTCTTCAAATTTATTCTTGGTCATCTCACAGTTTGTCCTTTGAATCAGATCCTGAATCAGACGATCTTTCTTCCTCATCATCATTGATAGATATCGGCACTTGAGTTCCAAATCTACGGGACCTATGCTTTCCACATCCATTTCCTCTACCAGAATCTTGTATTTGTATCTCATTTAAGATTTGAGCTTTGTTAACTCTTCTACATTTTGGGCCAACTAGAGATTTCTTCCTATCAACTGAGCCTCTACTGTGAACTTCTGACCATCCTTCTCTCTGAGCTTAATCTTGAGCTTTCCAACTCCTTCAGTCGAAGGGTGTGTTCACATATAAACGCTAATCAAACTATGGGAAATGCATGTATGCATAGTATATATACAAAGAAACATGTTTTATTAGTCATGCCTGCCTTAGTATCCAATCTTTGTGCCTACGTACCACCGCTTGTGCAATGGGGATCAAAGCACTCATAGTTCACCTCAAAAGTTTTGGTTGGTTGCATGTTTTTTATGGATAATGTCGCATTCGTATCCTTACGGTTAGAATTGAAATTCGTGCTTGGTGTTGCAACTCGTAACGATACTCATGCTCAGCCCCTCACACACTTAGCATTTCTAAGTTGTTCGAATTTAAAACAACACATCCTTATTGAAAAGGTTTTAAGGGAAAAAGTCCAAAGACAAAAAGGTTTGCTTGGTTTGTACTTTTTATTGCAAAAGAATTTGCGATTTGAACCATAATAAAGTCCAGAAGTGAAAATAGAGCAAGATTCAGTCTAAACCAATTCTCTCTACCCCACAAGACTCAACTGCAATCGATTCACATCTTTCTTTATTAAGATGTTTCAGAATTTTCCAAGAAAAAGAGTTTTAGTTTTAAGAATGCAAAACAGGGAATGGAAAAATCTAAGGGAGACTAACAATCCTAAAGTTATCATGCAATGGTGGTTCTAAGGTTTGGATAAAAAATGGAAACATCTACCTAAGTTAGCATTCATAGGTTACAACCTAATGTCCAACTTGAATAAAAAACGAAACAAGCAATCCTAAGGGAACATGTGTTGGCTCCCAAATTCGACACTTACTATATTTGGTCTTTTAGACCAAAAAACTGGAATAAACCAAGCCAAGAAGAATGTTCGACGTATGAAATAATTTAGGAAAAGATCTAAGTTATATTTGAGCCTTCGACCAAGGCTCACCTTCAGGTCTTTTCGACTGAAGAGGACTTATGTCCTTCGACTGAGAGAAAATATCCTCGCTTTGACACGTGATACGAGGGATATTTGAATTTTGAATTATTGGAGGGAAAGGCAGTTTCGTCAGCGGCTAAGAAGAAGCAACGTGGCTGAAAGCCATAGGTCGAGGGACATTCAGAAGACACTTGTCTTCATCTTAGCGCAGAATGATCCCTCGACGGTTACTTATTTTTTAGTATAAATTAGGAAACTTGTGTAGTTTTTGGTGTGTTCAACCTATTGTACTAGTCACTCAAATATTGTCCAAGTAACCGCTGCGTGAGAAAGGATAAAACTGAGAAATGTACGTTGGAAACACCTCTTTTTATTAATGAAAGTCTTTTACATTTCTTTAATCTTATCTTGCAAAGTTATATTTCTTGCTTCTTTACCTGCATTTCTACATTTCTGTCTACTTTTCCAAAATCTCAAACATCTTTTCTCTGGGTCAAACGTGCGTTCTTTCTGATTATCTATCTTACATAAAAATTAGCATATGTTCTGGGATTAATCTGATCGATCACGTAAGTAAACCAAAAAGAACTTTCCTTTTTGGAGGATCAGCGGTTGTTTACCAAAAACCACGGTAAACAAATTGGCACACCTGGTGGGACGTTGCTAATTTTTAAAAATCTTGTTTATGTTATTGTGTTATTCCTTTACAGTTATAACATTGCATGTTATTAAGAAATGATAGAGTAACCAGCGAGTATACTGTTAGGAAGAAAAATAGTGAGAGTAGTATGGCTAACGAGCCAAATCATGGAGAAATACCTCCACCAATTACTGGAACAGTGGTTAATACCATTGTCGAAGGGAATATCCCAACTTCCATTGGATCAATACCAACATTAACTACAAATCAAGCTGGACCCTTAATTTTGTATGTAAGTCCAAGAGGTCCATTAAGAATGCCCCCACCAAGGGTAAACCTGGGATCTCGATCATTTGTGCCCCCAGGATTTTTGACAACCTGGATGGGTCGAGAGCAGCCATATGGCATGCCAACTACTGAAATGGCTAGCCTTATGAATGCTGCTTCCACTTTTTCAGAACCTTTGGTGAATACAACATCGCCATTACAGGGGTCTGGAGCCAGTAGAAATCAATTCTTAGGAGGGCCATCTCATACAATACCTAGCCTCACAAATGTTTCGACAGTGATTTTGAGGCAACAGATGGACGAAAGTAATCATGACATAGTACAAATGTTAGCACAAACTCTAAGTACAATGCTAAACCCCCTCATTTAGACTTCTACACAGTCGAATCAGAAAATGACAGCACAAATGACGCGTATGGCTGAATTCTTTGGGGTACCCCAAATTGTTCGACAACCCCAGAGGATACCAATGAGAGCAAATCATGGGGTAATCATGGAGGATTTGACCGTTAATCTAAACCCCCAGATTCCTAGAACAGAAATAGAACAACCAAGGGTTGAAATACCATGAAACCCTAGAGAAATCGATCAAGGAGTTATTATGGCTAATAGAAACCAAAACGCTGACGAATTAATACTGCAAGTTCGACACCAAAACTATGGTACGGATAATAATCTAACCCCCATGATCGAAAGGATTATGATTCAAAACGGGATGAATGTTGGTTTTCACAGACCAAACTTTACATCCCCATTGTCAGAATATATTCTGCAAACAGACTTACCACATAGGGGAAAGTTCCCAAAGTTTACTAAATTGTCAGGGGATATGACAGAGTCTACTGTCGAACATGTGGCTAGATATTTGATAGAGGCCAGGGAAATAGTAAACAACGAAAACCTTAGAATCAAATATTTCCCAAGTTCCCTAACAAAGAATGCTTTCACTTGGTTCACCACCCTCCCAGCCAATTCGATCCACAACTGGAACCAATTAGAAAGATTGTCCCATGAACAATTCTACATGGGCCAAACTAAGATAAGTCTAAAAGAATTGGCTAGTGTGAACAGGAGGTTTACAGAGCCAATTGATGAATATTTAAATAGGTTTTGATTACTCAAAGCCAGATGCTTTACCTAAGTGCCTAAGCATGAATTGGTCGAAATAGCAGCAGGGGGGCTGGATTATTCGATTAGGAAAAAGTTAGATACACAATACCTACGAGATATGGCCCAACTGGCTGGTAGAGTTCGACAAGTAGAACGCCTTAAAGCTGAGAAAGCTAAAGCTGCCAAAACCCATCGACGAGAAAGGGTAGCCTATGTCGAAATGGATGATAACGATCCAGAGATATCTAATGATCCTATAGATATCGAAGAAGGCGAAATAGATTTAGCAGAATTAAAACAAGGACCATCATATTCTTGTAAATTGCTAGTGCCATCAAATTGGAAAAATCCTGTAGAGCCTGAGAAAAACAGCGACAAATTTCCTAAGAAAACTTATAGTTTCGATATATCCAAATGTGACGAAATATTTGATCTATTAGTTAAAGATGGCCAGATGATAGTGCCCCCAGGGGCTAAATTGCCTCCTTTAGAACAGAGAAAGAAAAGAGGTTTTTAAAAATACCATAATTTTTTGGGACATAAAACCTCACAATGTTTCCTTTTCAGGGATCTTGTTCAACAAGCGCTAAAGGAAGGAAGGCTAAAATTTGTTGATAAGCCAGCAGTGAAAATCGATGCAAACCCACTGCAAATGGAGGCACATTATGCTGAACCAGTTGGAATTCACATGGTGGAAGTTTCTGAAGATTTCATCACTAAACCTATATTTGGGAGTTTTACTGGAAATATCTCCAAAAAAACTATTGAAGGGGTGAGAAAGGCCACTGAAGGCCTAGATTTGAAAAAGGAAGTTACCCAAGGGTCGTACAAGAAGGCTGCTGAAAGCCTGAAACTGATTAAACGGGTTACTGAAGACCCACACAAAAGCAAAGGAGTTGCTGAGAGCTCCAGCAAAAGAACCACCACAGGTTCTTATTTGGCTGCTGTAAAAGGTTCGACAGAGAATCTAGAGGCCAAAATGCAGAAAATGCAGGAAGCCATTCGACAAGAAGAAGTAAACAAAACGGCATTTCCAAAGGAGAATGAAGATCTGGCAGATTTTCTGCATAGGTTCCAGAAGAAGAAATCGGAAGTAATGCTATGCCCTAGATGTAGTTCTATTTTCGACAAGAAAGTCGCAGAACACATACAAGCTATGCGGATTATGAAAGCAAAACAGGGCACCAATGCCCAACAAAAAATGGGTTCAGAAACCAGATTCGACTCCATAAGAGGGCATCAACAAGGACCCATGAGTCAGGTAAGGAGGCCACCAACTTTTAGGCCTCCAACTAATGTACCTACAGATACTTGGCTAAACACCATGGGAAGAAAGAGGCCAAATGAAGAGAGATGGCAAGCGTTCGACGTGCCAAGAGGTTCCTCTTTAGATTACAGAAAGGAGTACCATGCTTCTGCGTCGAATAAAATGACCCATATATCGAGCAATTACAAAGGAAAAAATCTTATGTCTCGTTCGCAATGGAGACGATTCCAAAGACGGCGAAAGGCCGAAAAAGAGGCAGTTGGACCTCATCCAAAGGTTAGCACTAATGTGCAATGGAAACAAAGGAAGCCTCTAGAAAGGAACCTTATGCCTTGGACGGAGGAATGTGGTTCAAATGATGAAGACAACTCCGATTCTGGTGACAGTTTAGACATCATGGTGAATGTCATATCCGTGTTACCTAAAGAATACAATCGTGAGGTCGAAGTTGAAGAAACTGACTTAATGGTTGAACAAGAAATGGATAGACACAATCCAGTATGTTACTATGTAATGAACAATGGCTGCATAGAAGAACAGAACGCATTTTTTGAGCCACCAACAGAGGCAATGAAGAGCCATCTGAAACCCCTGTTCATTAGAGCAAATATAGGGGAGATAACTATAAATAAAATTCTGGTTGATTGTGGGGCGACCATCAACATCATCCCATAATTCATGCTGGAAAAGCTAGGAAAGGGAGATGCTGACATAAAGCCACATAACATGGTCTTGTCCAACTATGAAGAGGGCATTGGCACCACAATGGGTGTCATACAACTAGACCTCAAAGTAGGATCAATCCTCTGACCCACCATGTTCATGGCGATATCAGCAAAACCAAACTACAATCTGCTCTTAGGTCGAGAGTGGATACATGGCATCGGAGCAGTGCCATCTTCGATGAACCAAAGGGTTACAATATGGCGCCCCGACGGTATTGTGGAAAACATTGAAGCAGATCAGAGTTATTACTTAGGTGAAATCAACAGTGTCGGAAAGAATAGTTTCGACAGAAATTTGGCTCATATAGGGCCATGTAATCCACCTGAGTTTGATTTAACCCCAACTCCTAACGCCTTCTGCTCCCTATACCTACACTCCAACTACGGCTTTCAGTGGGATAGAGAGGACTTATCCAACATCGACTTTGGAGGAGTTGATGATATACGGCCAACAGGCTAGGGAAGTGAGTTTGGTGATGATGACTGAGTCACAAACTCTCCAAAAGATTTCGGTGTATGTGGCCGAAAGTAGAATGATAGCGGCCTTGGAGGCTGAAGTTAAGTATATGGCTTTCGAAGCCAATGAACAAGTCCTTTCTAAGACAGGACCTGAGAAAGATTTTGACCTAGAGCCTCCCGACTTAGGAACGAAAGACCTTCGAGATCAGAGGCTAGACGCCATCTATGACGATGAACCTCTGGGTTTCGAAAAGGACCCGCTGGCGAACAATGTTAAAATGTTTGCTCAAGATCCTCTAGAAGAGGTAAATCTAGGCGAAGGTCCTGTAAAAAAGCCAACGTACATAAGCACAAAAATGGATCCAGGACTCAGGGTCGAAATGATCCAATTACTAAAAGAGTTCAAGGATTGCTTTGCGTGGGATTATGACGAGATGCCTGGTCTCGACAGAAGTTTGGTAGAACTGCAGTTGCCAATAAAGCCTGGAAAGAAGCCCGTTAAGAAGACTCCAAGACGGTTTGCACCAGAGATTTTATCAAAAATCAAAACGGAAGTCGAAAGGCTGCTGAGATGCAAGTTCATACGAACGACCAGGTACGTCGAATGGATTGCAAATATTGTGCCTGTTATAAAGAAAAATGGTACCTTAAGGGTGTGCATCGATTTCAGAGATCTGAATGCTGCAACACCCAAAGATGAGTATCCAATGCTAGTGGCGGAAATGCTAGTGGATTCTGCCGCTGGTTTCGAGTACATGACTATGCTTGATGGCTACTCTGGATATAATCAAATCTTTATTGCTGAAGAAGATGTGTCGAAAACGGCATTCCGTTGCCCTGGGGCCTTAGGCACTTATGAGTGGATAGTGATGCCCTTTGGCCTAAAGAATGCAGGGGCAACGTACCAGAGAGCCATGAACTCGGTCTTCATGATTTTATTGACACTTTCATGCAGATTTATATTGACGATATTGTTGTAAAATCTGTTTCAGGGAAGACTCACATGGATCATCTTCGACAATCCTTCGAGAGGATGAGACGCTACGGCCTGAAGATGAATCCTCTAAAATGTGCTTTTGGTGTCAAAGCGGGAGATTTCTTAAGTTTTGTGGTCCATAAAAAGGGCATTGAGATAAACCAAAACAATACCAAAGCTATCTTGCAAGCCAAAGCGCCAACTAACAAAAAGGAATTGCAATCCTTACTTGGGAAGATAAATTTCCTGAGGAGATTTATATCTAACCTCAGTGGGAAAACGCAAGCCTTTTCGCCACTACTTCGACTCAACAAAGGAGGATTTGAATGGAGGCAAGAACATCAAGAAGCCTTCGACAAAATCAAAGAGTACCTCACCAAACCACCTATTTTGGTGCCTCCTTGTCGAAGTAGAAATATGAGACTGTACATAGCTGCGTCTGATAAAACTTTAGGGAGCATGCTGGCTCAAGAGGATGAGCATGGTGTCGAAAGGCCCATATACTACCTCAGTAGAGTTTTAAACGATGCATAAACTAGATATAACTAGGTTGAAAAACTGTGTTTATGTCTTTATTTTTCATGTACAAAATATAAGCAATATATAAAGCCAGTTAATGTTTATGTTTCGTCTCATTTTGATGTTTTCAAATATATGTTGTCGAAACCCATTTTGCACAGTAGAATTGGAAAATGGGCACTTGCATTAACTGAGTACTCATTAACCTTTATACCTCTCAAGGATATGAAAGGTCAAGTGGTTGCAGACTTTATAGTCGACCATTCTATACAAGAGGGATCACTGAATTATTTGGAGATCGAACCTTGGAAACTATACTTTGATGGTTCTAGTTATAAATATGGAATTGGAGTGGGAGTCCTTATTATTTCCCCAAACAAAATTCCAACAACATTTAAGTACAAAATAGATTGGGATTTCTCTAATAATGAGGCTGAATATGAAGCGTTAATCGCAGGCCTTGAAATCCTGTTGGAATTGGGGGCAACTCAGGTCGAAATAATGGGAGACTCAGAGTTAGTCCTAAAACAAATTATGAAAGAATACAAATTCATAAAATAAAATCTTATCATGTATTTCGTAATAGCCAGACGGTTGTTGAAGAACTTCGAAGTAGTTAACATTCGACACATACCCAGATTGGAAAATCAGGTAGCTAACGACTTAGCACAGATTGCCTCCGGGTATAAGGTGTCGAAAGACAGGCTACAACAAGCAATCGAAGTTAGAGGGAGAGTAACTTCCACTAAGTTATCTCCATTGGATTTAAGGACCATAACATTGGGATGTAATGATCACGAAAATTTTGAAATTTCGTTCATAGACAATCTAACAGAGCAAGATTGGAGAAAGCCTGTAGTGGATTATTTACAAAATCCAACGGCTTCGACAGAACGAAAGATAAAGTATAGAGCACTGAGTTATGTGTTGATGGGAAATGAATTATTCAAGAAAACTCCTGAAGGTGTGCTCCTGAAATGCCTAAGTGAAACAAAAGCATATATATATCTCTTTCCACCATACACGCTGGGGCATGTGGAACACACCAAGTAGGCCAAAAGATGAAATGGTTATTGTTTCGACAAGGATTATATTGGCCCACTATGTTAAAAGATTATGTTGAGTTTGCAAAAGGATGCCAAGAATGTCAAATACATACAGGTATTCAGCATGTACCAGCAAGCGAACTTCACTCGATTGTGAAGCCTTGGCCTTTTAGAGGATGAGCTTTGGATCTTATTGGAGAAATTCGACCAGCATATTCCAAATTCCAGAAATATATATTGGTGGGTATTGATTATTTTACTAAGTGGATTGAAGCAATCCCTTTAGTCAATGTAGACCAAGAGAATGTCATTGAATTCATTCAAAAGTACATCATATATAGATTTGGAATTCCTGAAACAATAACTACAGACCAAGGATCAGTCTTTACTGGTCGAAAGATGCAAGACTTCGCTGTGGAAATGGGGTTTAAATTATTAACATTTACACCTTATTATGCGCAAGCTAATGGCCAGGTCAAAGCAGCGAATAAAGTAGTGATCAGTTTAATAAAGAAACGTGTGGGAAAGAAACCCAGAAACTGGCACAAGACGCTAGATCAAGTTCTATGGGCATGTCGAACTTTTCCGAAAGAAGCCACGGGAACAACATCATTTCGCCTAACCTATGGTCATGATGCAGTGTTGCCAGTGGAAATCCACCTGCAGGCGACAAGGATTCAGACACATCATGATATCCCTTATGAGGTCTATTGGAATATAATGTTAGATGAACTAGTTGACTTAGACGAAGAAAGGTTGAAAGCTCTGGATCATTTGAGACTGCAGAAGAAGCGAGTTGAGAAATCCTATAATTGTAGAGTGAAATCTAATACATTTCAGCATGAAGATCTAGTTTGGAAAGTAATTCTTCTGATGGATCGAAAAGATAGGAATTTTGGAAAATGGTCTCCTAAGTGGGAGGGACCTTTCAAGATTATCCAGGCTTTCTCTAGGGGAGCTTATGAGATTGAAGAGTTAAGAGAAGATCAAAGACTTTTGAAGGTGAATGGTAAATACTTGAAAGCGTATAGACCTATGCTTCAAGAGGTAAAAATAAGTAATATATAGTCACTGTTGAATAGAGAATGCCAAAATGGAAACTTAAATTTTCATTAAAAGTGCCAAAATAGCTCTGAAATCATTACAACAAGTGATTACATAAATGAAAGAAACAAGATTCAAAAGGGGAGATTGGCCTTAATCTGAAGATACTTAATTCTTTGTAACTCTAGGCGTCGATCACATAGAGCCTTAGATTGATGAAGGGTCTCGAGCTTAGCATCAAGAGATTAGGCTCGATCAGCGTGCCTTAACCCTTCAGCCAGTTCTTCTTGGCTCTCTGATTCAGTGTTAACAGCGAGAAGTTCCTCCTTCTTTTTGTCGTTGGCAGTAATTTTAGCTTCCAACTCTGCAATCTTCACCCTCAGTTGAGTAGTGTCTTGATCTATCTCTTCGACCTCTTTTTGTCTGGCCTCCTGGGCCTTCGACAAATCCTTTACCTTAGAAGCTGATTCGGTAGCAGCATGCCAGGCAGCAGCCACTTGACCATTGGCTTCTTCAATCTCACAATTGAGAGTCCTTTGACGGTTATAATCCGCTGATACTTGGTCAACAATGGAGATTAAATCCAAGATTACGCTGGCCACGTCCGGAGAAGCAACAAGGAGATCGACAGCCCTCAGAGTAGTCTTCAGGAAAGAAGGAGACACTGGTTCCCCCTCCAAGGTTAACATCAAATCTCTTTTGAAGATTTGTGCTTTAACTTTCTGAAGAGCTTCGTCGAGAGGAGAGGTCGAAGTAGATCTTCCAGATGCAGTTGAGGCACTATGATCGAGGAACTTTCTCGACCTTCTAGAATTTCAGTCAGATAACCTAAAGGATTTTGCTGTTTCAGCAAGGCCAAATCCTCCTTGGTTCTGGATCCCGTCGAAGGGACACTTTCGTTGGCAGAAACAACCACGTTGGCCACCTGCTCTGGAATTGCCTCAGTACCTGTAGGATTTTGGTTTCCTTCAGTAGAACCCTCTTTGCCATCAGCTCCTGGGATCCCTTCATCCTCCCTTGTTGTCATAGTCTCAGCAACAGGGATCCTTTCCTCTTCATTCTCTTGCACATCAACCAACGGAGCCCTAGTCTCTTCGTGATTTCCTACAGGTTCTTCTTCATTGGCTTCCTCTATAGTTTCATGCTGAGGTTCGGAAGCTTGATTCACTTCATCAGCTGAACTCATGAAAGAGCCTTTTCACTGAAGAAGGCCTATAAGTAGGATCTCCTTCACTATTCAAGAGGGTGACAGAGCCTTCGACAGGAGTATGAACTCGTTTGGAAGTGCCAGCAGTGTCCTGGAAAATAAAAGAAGTTCGTTTCTTTCAGAATCCTCATAAATAAAAAGGGGGAGTCGAGAAATAAATGATGGTCTGTCGAAGCAAATACCTGAACTGGGATTTCAGCACCGGGACTGGAGTTATCACTCTCGCTAGGGTTGTTCAGCCTGGCAGCCACTTCCTGTTCAGTAGGCTCTTAGATAACTACAGGCGTAGGCCTCGCAGTTGTAGTCTTAATCCTAATTTTGGGACGAGATTCAACGGCAGGAACTGGTATCTTTAATCTTAGTCTCTGTAGAGGAACAGGAGGAGACTCCTCTCCTTCATCACTAGAGATTTGGATCTCCTGGACCTTCAGTTTTTTGGGGGTAGTTTTCTGAATACCCAGAAAGACAAGTCAAAGGAATCAGTACCCGTGTCAGACAATCATAGAAAATAAGGGTATGAAAGAAAGTGAATACCTTGGGAGAGGGGTTGACAGTAGAATCTCCCCCTTTTGTGCTCTCAGCAACCTTCTTCGAAGTGGTTCTCTTGACAGCTAAACAAAAGACAAGAAAACTAAAGTTAATTGAGCGTCGAATGACAAATCTAAAGCAAAGAGAAAGAAAAGAAGTAATACCTTTCTTGATCCTGTCGAGAACTAGCTTAAACGCCTCACGAAGGTGGTGGGCGAAGTCCTTCTCATCGAAGATCTCTTCGTCATAATACTGTTTCCACCACCCCTCAAAATTAACAAAACTCAAAAATTGAGGTTAAAGTCGAACAGGGTCAGTATAGTTCGACTGGTGTACCTACCAATATGCTTGGTAGCAGCATCTTCTGAGTAGTCTACATTTTAAAATAATAGCAGCTTCTCTCGAGGATAAATGGGTGAGGGAAGTGACTGAACAATACCAAATTGTCGAGAGACGAGGTTTGGTTGATAAGCGATCAAGCTCAATTGATTCTTGGAGCTCTTGAATCTCAATGGTATAATCCTGGGGCGAAGAAACGATTCCCACATGCCCACGTATTCATCAGTCACGTCTTCCTCCTCATTTGGAGGAAATGGTCTGGTGAACCATTCTGGACCAACTTTTCGACTGGCAAAAGGAGCCATGGTCGAAACAAAGCATTTGCGCTCCGCAAACATCATCACGAAGCTTGTGAAAGCCTTCTGAAACTGTTGGCCTTCATCAGTAGGAGTCAGTAGTGCAAGCCTGGTACCTTCGACCCTCCTGTTCAGGATTTCTGGGGCCTCTTCATTAATATTATTCTTCTGAGGGAGAAAAGATTCAAAGGTGGCATTAAGCCAAAGTTGGAGAAGCCAAAAAGGGCCAGATAGCAGCAGGCTCCCCCTGTCCCCTATAACCTTAAGTTGAGTCACACCATTACTGATGGACTCATATAGATTGGCCAAAATTAATTCGGCCAAACAAAGGGGATAACCATGGTGAAGCTGCGTCGCAAGTGTGAGCATCTTCTTAGTCACCTGAAGTGACTTAGTGCAAAAAATGAAACGAGACAACCACATAGCCAAAAAGGCTATATGCTCCACTTCCGACACAGTACTAGAGGCTTTATCAGGGAAATGGTTGATAAAGGTGGTGTAGGTGGGTTTTGTAGCTGCAAACCCAATAGCATCTTCAGACAAGTCCTCATGGTCGAAATAGTCGCCAGTCGGTCGAAGACCGGTAATTGCGGCTATGTCGAATATGGCGGGGGTCATCATCCCACAAGGCAGATGAAAGGTAAAATGTGCGCTATCCCAGAAATACAGTGAAGATACCAGCATGAGGGGACAGTAAGGAAATCCTGTCTTCGACAGCATCACTAAGTCATAAATGCCCATTTCCTTCCAGACAGAAGCTTGCGCCTTCTCCATCTTATTCAACCAGTCTGAATACTCTGAGGAGAGGTTATGGCTTGATCGAAAGATTTTGTTCCCTTTGTTCATGAATTGGAGGTTGATATCCTATGTAGTCTGAGCGTGTTGTTGATTGGCCGGAGTAGCATCTTCAGGGTCATCCCTAAGCTTCTTCGCGCAACCTATGGGTCTGAGCCTTGGGTGAGTAGGGAAGAAGGCGCGATTCTTCAAGGGATTTTTGACGCACGAATACAAAGGACCAGACATAGCATACATGTCCCCATTGTACCTAATTGGAATGAGGAGCTGAGAATCATATGCTTCTCTCCATTCCCTCGTCATGGTTTCAGCAACGTACCGATCAATCGAGGAAGGAGAAGGGTTAGTAGAAAAGACATCTGGTGGGTTTTGGATATCATCAGTGTTTTTAGGTTGAGGATTATTTGGTGCTTTGGAAAGAAAAGCCATTGTTGCAGATTTGGAGAAAACAAAGTTGACAGTACAAGGTGTTTTAAAAGCATAAATTTGGAAATGTTTGAAGTGGAGAAAGTTCCAAATGAAAAGGCTCAGAAGTATTTATAGCCTTCAGAAAGGGATATGTATCGTCAAGGCCATTTAATGCTCGGAAGATAGTGGGGCACGTGTTAAAATATGAAGCAGTTACTCTGCAGACGTTGGGAAACGTTTTGACATGCTTGCCTAGGTTATATGAATATGGTCCTCATGGCAAGCGTGGTAACGGCAGTTAGAAAAGACATCTTGGAGAAAGAGTAATGATGGTTTTCTCAAGAGCAACAGTTGTTGGAAGACGAAAAGTGATCAGTGCATTTTGATGCACATCTTTCCACGATTGTACTAATGCATTTCTTTAGTTTATTGTGTTTATTTTTATATTTTAAATTGTTTTGCTAATTTATCTTATTTTTGCATTTAATTAATTTTCGTATTTTATTTTTCAACATGTGCAGCTTTCAATAAAAAATTCATAACTGGAGCTACAGGACTCGGATTGAGGCGTTCTAATATTGGTTGGAAAGCTAAGAAAAAGACCTACAACTTTCATGAAGAAGTCGAGAGCCAATTCGGACTGTAGCAAGGTTGAAAAAATTGTTGAAGTTGCAGCACTAGTTTTAGTTAAGTTTCGGGTCAATTAGTTTTGGGCTTGGGTCGTTTGTTTGACCCAGTTGGGTTGTATAAACGGGTCGCTCTCTTTCCCCTTAGGGTAGCAGCCGTGGTACTGTAGCATTCCATTCGAATTCACTGTTCACGAAATTCCATTCACGATTTGGAAAAGCTAGGACGAATGACTATGGAGAACTAATTCCTTTGGGTTGATCTACTGTAATTCAGGTTCCAATACTTGAGATTATTATAATGTTAATTTAAGTTTAATTCCTTTCAATGATATTTTGTGTTATTGTATGCTTAATTCGATTGCATAAAATATATTGATTCAATTTGGTTGATTGTATGATCCTAACATAGACTCATCACGTTTGCTTAATCCGTTGTCGTGTCTGATCAGTCATGTTTGCTTAATCCATGAAAACTTATCCCGTTTGCTTAATTCGGACAATAGGATCGTACATCTCACAAACTTCACCGCGCTTGTCATTGAGTTTGTACCCAAATAGGAATAGACAATCTGCTTCGGGTATTAGAATTATAATAATCAATGATAGTAGGAACCCAAAACAGTAGATCGACTTATTCTATAATCACTTATTTCCAAACAGCTTATTTTATAATCACTTTTTATAATTAGCTTATTTGCCTAAACTCGAACCAAACAACCCCCCAATTTCGATTTTAGTTAGTAAAACCCAAGAGTCCTTGAGAGACGATACTCGAGTTACCGTTACCGTCGTTACTACAATTTGCAATTTAACTCGTTTTTGACCCGCGCGCGACAGCGGATCAAATTGGCGCCGTTGCCGGGGATTCTTGATTTTATTAACCAATTTTAGAGTCATAGGTTTAGTGTTTTCGTGCCTAGGTTCTAGATTTCCTTCGGTTTAAGCCAATTCGCGTTTTTTGCGTCATAGTAGTAAGAAATTCGGTTTTTTTGAAAATTGAATCCGATTTGAAATCTGTTTCGACCAGTGGAGGGGAAAAAATTCACTGATCATTTGTCCCGTACTACGGAGTAGTTACGGGACTTTGGTCTCAATTTCCCAAATTCATCATTTTTCTATTTTTAATGATTTATTTACTAATTTCATAGAGTCGAAAAAATTCGAAAAAATTATCAAAATTCTATTTTTCACCCAGTAGATGAATTTCGTGTTCAGTTTATTTTTTTGAAAAAAATTTAATCGTTTTCTTTCTTTGTGTTTGTTTTTGCTATTTAGGGACATAGTTGCCATTTTCACGATTGTTGCTGCATTGCTGTGCACTAGTCCTGGCTACTAGGCCCTCTTGTCCTGAACTTGTTGCTTTTGATCCTGAGGTAGAAAGAACCTTGCACACACTTCGTAGAGCAGGCCAGGCTAGCAATAGTTCACCTTCACCGACCATAGTTGAGTCTGATTCTGAGTCCGACTATTTGCATAACTTGTTTGCTTCTGATTCTGAATTTGTTTTTGAAATGGCTGACAATAGAACTTTAAGACAACTTGCAGCCCCTGATGTGAATTATAATGGCTTGTGTATTGAATATGATGTTGTTGCTGTTCCTTTTGAATTAAAATCGGGTTTAATACACTTGTTGCCAAAGTTTAATGGTCTTGCAGGTGAGGATCCGCATAAACATTTGAAGGAATTCCAGGTGGTGTGCTCTACACCATTGAAGCCTGAAGGGATCACTGAAGATCATATCAAACTTCGTGCTTTTCCTTTTTCTTTGCAGGGTGCAGCGAAGGATTGGATATATGATCTCGAACCGAATTCAATCGCAAGCTGGAATGCTCTGAAAAGAGTGTTCTTGGAGAGATATTTTCCTGCCTCTAGAGCTGCTTCAATCCGAAAGGAGATTTGTGGCATTAGACAAGATAACGAGTCATTGGCTGAGTATTGGGATAGGTTCAAGAAGTTAGTTTCAAGCTGCCCTCAACATCAGATTACCGAGCAACTTCTCATTCAGTACTTTTATGAGGGGTTGTTACCTATGGATAGAAACATTCTTGATGCTGCTAGTGGTGGAGCACTTGTTGACAAAACTCCAGCTGCTGCCAGGGCCCTCATTGAAAATATGTCCTTAAATTCCCAGCAGTTCACCACTCGAACTAATTCTGTCCAGACCAAGGGTGTACATCAAATTCAAGGTTCCTCGAACAGAGCTTTAGAAACCAGAATTGATGAGCTGACCGCTTTAGTCAAACAACTTGCAGTAGCGAAACCTCAAACAGCAACTGTATGTGGCATTTGTACAGCTCATGATCATCCCACTGATACTTGTCCTCTTCTGAAAGATGATACTGTTACCGAGCTGCCTCAAGCTTATGCAGCCAACCTTTACAACCAGAACAGGTACAACAACACCCCTGACTTGTCCACCAACAAATATCACCCCAATTGGAGGAATCATCCCAACCTTCGATATGGAAATCAGCAGCCCTCACAACAACAACAACTCACCGTTCCACTACCCCAGCCACATCACACCCCTCCAGCTACTGCTTCCGGACCGTCCTTGGAAGATCTTGTTAAACAAATGGCCGTGAACAACCTTCAGTTCCAACAAAGAACCGACACTAGCATTCAGACCTTGACCACACAGATGGGACAACTTGCTACTCAAATAAATAATATGCAAGCTCAAGGTTCGAACCAACTTCCAGCACAAACTGTTGTCAATCCGAATGGTAATGCTAATGTGAGCGCTATTTCTTTGAGATCCGGAAAGGTTACAGAAACAGGCCCTGAAAAAAATAAAAAAGTCATTGAGGTAACTTCTGAACTTTCTCCATCTGAACCTTCTCCTTCTGCACTTTCTTCTCCTTCTTCTGTTATGGTTGAAACTGAAAAAATTAGAGAAAAGGAGTATGTGCCACCTGTCCCCTTCCCACATAGAGTTCTGAAAAATAAAAGAATTGAGGAGGGAGACAAAGAAAGAGAGATTTTGGATGTGTTTCGAAAGGTGGTGGTAAATATTCCGCTACTTGATGTTATAAAACAGGTTCCTAAGTATGCAAAGTTTCTGAAAGATTTGTGTACTAACAAGAGGAGGATTAAGGGAAGTGAAAGAGTGAACTTAGGACGAAATATTTCTGCCTTTATTCAGCCCAAACAATCATCTGACAAGGCTGTAAGTGAGCAAAATGTTTCAGCCCTCACTACTCAGGTGCTGCCACAAAAGCAGAAGGATCCGGGAACATTTGCTATTCCTTGTACCATCGGAGATAGTAAATTTGAGAATTGCATGCTTGATTTGGGAGCGGGCATTAATGTTATGCCTACTTCTGTTTATAATAACCTTTGTCTTGGCCCTTTGCAGCATACAGGTTTAATTATTCAATTGGCAAACAGGAGCAACGCTAGACCCGCCGGGGTTGTCGAAGATGTCCTTGTTCAAGTTAACGATTTGATTTTTCCTGCAGATTTTTACATTCTAGACATGGAAGGCGAAACCAAGACAAGAAGAGCTCCCATAATTTTAGGCAGACCGTTCATGAAAACGGCAAAAACGAAGATTGATGTTGACGATGGAACCATGTCCATGGAATTTGGTGACATTGTCGCAAAATTCAACATTTTTGACGCCATGAAACATCCCTTGGAGGAGCATTCCGTTTTTCACATTGAGTTGATTTCTGAACTAGTTGATGATAGTTGTTCTGAATTATTTGCACTTGATTTTCCATCTCTCTCTGATTTTGATGATACTTATTCATGTCCTGATTGCACTGACACTAACGTTTGTGTTCTTTGTACTGAGATTGATGCTTCCTTGCAGCCTGATACATTTCCTACAGGTGAAGTTGTTACCGATGAGGCTGTTTTTGTCGTCGATGCTCTTGACATCCCAGCTGCCCCAACCATTCCATCCATCGAGCAGCCCCCGTCCTTAGAGCTAAAAGAGCTCCCTGGGAACCTGAAATATGCTTACTTGGAGCATAATGAAAAACTTCCTGTGATTATCTCTTCTAACCTTGATTTCAATCAAGAGGACAGACTTTTGCAGGTATTGAAGAGGCACAAGAAAGCAATCGGGTGGACATTAGCCGACCTTCCAGGTATTAGTCCTTCGATGTGCATGCACAGGATTTTACTTGAGGATGGAGCGAAAACAGTAAGGCAGCCCCAAAGGAGGCTTGATCCTTTGATTCTTGATGTTGTAAAGAAAGAGGTAACCAAACTCTTGCAAGCAGGTATCATTTATCCTATCTCTGACAGTAAGTGGGTAAGTCCAGTGCAGGTTGTACGTAAGAAATCTGGACTCACAGTGATAAAAAATGAAAAGAATGAACTTGTTCCCACTAGAGTCCAGAACAGCTGGAGAGTTTGTATTGATTACAGGAGACTGAACCAGGCTACTAGAAAGGATCACTTTCCTTTGCCGTTCATTGACCAGATGCTTGAACGGCTAGCTGGTAAATCACATTATTGTTTTCTTGATGGTTTTTCAGGTTACTTTCAGATTCATATTGCACCTGAAGATCAAGAAAAGACCACTTTCACGTGCCCATTCGGTACATTTGCTTACAGGAAGATGCCTTTTGGCCTTTGCAATGCTCCTGGCACTTTCCAACGATGCATGATGAGTATTTTCTCTAATTTTATTGAAAATTGCATGGAAGTGTTTATGGATGACTTTACTGTCTATGGTTCTTCTTTTGATGCATGCTTGAACAGTTTAAGCTTGATTTTAGAAAGATGCATCGAGACTAACCTTGTGTTGAATTATGAAAAGTGTCATTTTATGGTTGAGCAGGGAATTGTCCTTGGTCACATTATTTCTGAAAAAGGAATTTCTGTTGACCCTGCTAAGATTGATGTGATTTCTACACTGCCTTACCCTTCTTGCATTCGCGAGATTCGTTCTTTTCTTGGTCATGCAGGTTTTTACAGGCGTTTCATCAAGGATTTCAGCAAGATAGCTCTTCCGCTGTCGAACTTGTTGAAGAATGATGTCACTTTCGATTTTGATGACAAATGCAAACAAGCGTTTGACTTCTTGAAGAAAGCATTGACCTCCGCTCCCATCATTCAGCCCCCTGACTGGACACGTCCTTTTGAGCTTATGTGTGATGCTTCGAATTATGCTGTTGGGGCTGTCCTTGCACAAAGAGTTGACAAGGCTGCCCATGTTATTTACTATGCTTCTAGGACTTTAGATTCTGCACAGTCAAATTACACTACCACTGAAAAAGAACTGCTAGCTATTGTTTTTGCTCTTGACAAATTCAGATCTTATTTGCTAGGTTCCAAGGTTGTTGTTTTTACTGACCATGCAGCTTTAAAGTACTTGCTGAAGAAGCCGGATGCAAAACCGAGATTGATTCGGTGGATGTTGTTGCTCCAGGAGTTTAATGTCGAGATAAAAGACAAAAGTGGAGCTGAGAACTTAGTGGCTGACCACTTAAGCAGGATAGAGAGAGATGAAGACCCTTTTCCTATTCAAGATGACTTTCCTGATGAGCAGTTGTTTCTTTTGCATGGGATTACACCTTGGTTTGCTGACATTGTTAATTTTCTTGTTGCTGGTGTTTTTCCCACAGGTGCATCTCGATCACAAATCCACAAACTCAAGAGTGATGCCAAATATTATGTCTGGGATGATCCGTATCTATGGAAGTTTGGTAGTGATCAGGTAATCAGGAGATGTGTCCCCGACAATGAGATTGAATCTATTTTGAAATTTTCTCATGCATCTCAAGTCGGCGGACACTTCGGTCCTCAAAGGACTGCAAGAAAAGTCCTTGATTTAGGTTTCTACTGGCCAACTATTTTTAAGGATGCTTTTGAGACTTACCGCACTTGTAAAGAGTGTCAGATAGCAGGTACAAACATCACTCGCAAGAGTGAAATGCCTCAGCAGCCGATGCTTTTCTGTGAGGTATTTGATGTATGGGGAATTGACTTCATGGGTCCCTTTCCTGTATCATTTGGTTTCCTTTATATTTTACTTGCTGTTGACTATGTTTCAAAGTGGGTGGAAGCTATCCCCACTAGGACTAATGATTCTAGAGTTGTTGCAGATTTTGTCAGGTCTAATATCTTTTGCAGGTTTGGAATACCGCGAGCTATCATAAGTGACCAAGGCACTCATTTATGCAACCGCACCATGGAAGCTTTACTCCGGAAGTATGGAGTTGTGCACAGAGTCTCTACTGCATATCACCCACAGACTAATGGGCAAGCTGAGATCTCAAACAGGGAGATCAAACAGGTTTTAGAGAAAATGGTGCAGCCAAACAGGAAAGATTGGAGCCGTCGTCTAGAAGACGCACTTTGGGCTCAAAGGACAGCTTTCAAGACACCCATTGGGATGTCTCCTTATCGACTTGTTTTTGGTAAGGCATGTCATCTTCCTGTTGAGTTAGAACACCGTGCTTATTGGGCGGTGAAAAGTTGTAATTTGGAGATGCAACAAGCAGGTATAGAAAGAAAACTCCAATTACAACAGTTGGAAGAGCTTAGATTAGAGGCTTATGAGAGCTCTAGGATTTATAAAGAAAAAACTAAGCACTTCCATGATAAAATGATTTCTAGGAAGGAATTTTCTGTGGGCCAACATGTTTTACTGTTTAACTCCCGCCTTAAGCTTATGGCTGGGAAACTTCGATCCAAATGAATTGGCCCCTTTGTTGTCACTAATGTTTTCCCTCATGGTGCAGTAGAAATAAAAAGTGCAGGTACTGACAAAATTTTCAAGGTTAACGGGCAGCGGCTGAAGTTATTCCATGAAAGTTCGGTGCCTGAAAATGTCAGCATAGAGGAGCTTTCTTTGGAAGCACCTAGCTACACTGCAACTTGATCAGGAAGTCCTTCTTTCCTTCTCTCTACTTTATTAGTAATGTCCTTTCATTGAGGGCAATTCTTAGTTTAAGTGTGGGGGAGGAAATCGTGTGTTTTATTTGTTTTTGTTTGTTAGTTTTTATTTTATTTTAATTTCAACCAATAAAAAATGCATCTTCTTGAAAGTTTTAGGCTATAGACTGATTTGAGTCGGGTTTGCGGAGACGTGGGAAAGATTCACAAAATCGGTATCGTTCTAACACCGTAAGTCTCCTACATATGGAAATTTATTTGAATTTGTTATTATGTTTTAGCCTTAATTTCTCAATCTTTGACAGCTCTTGAGTAGTTTATTTCAGCAGTCAGCACCATCTCTCACACACTTTACGCAGGAAAACCGATGAATATAAGTGAATGTTCCGAAAAGAAAAAAAAAGAAAGAGAAAAGAAAAAGAGAATACACCTTCTAAGTTTGGTGACCCTCACCCGGTCACTTAACCCAACGGTTGTGTAATCTTCAAAAAAAAAAGAGAAGAAAGTTTTCAAAACTCTTTGTTAGTTGGTTCAGCGGTTTCTGGTGCTGAACTTGGTAGGGAGGATTACGGTCCGATCCCCCGCAACTACATCTGAGTAAGTAAAGGGTTATGCCACGTAAGTACCGGAACCCCGTGCAAAAGGATTAGAGTCACTAACCGGTCGTCCTGCTATTAGTGTGTGGAGATAACGGGCTTAATGTGATTGCGCCTGAATGAAAAAGAGCAAAAAGGATGAGTAAGTTAGGCTATGGTATAATAATATGATTTGAAATTGGTTTGTGTATTTAGGAGGCTTATGTCTGCTTATCTGTGGTTAGTGTTCTTACGATGTTTTTAGTGTGCAAGATTAGTACCTGTTGATGCAAACCTACCCGAAGAAGATTTGTAGCCTAGGATGAGTAACTGACGATGCTTTTGCGTTTCTTTTGATTGCATTTTGCTCGGAGTGCAAAAGTTCAAGTGTGGGGGATTTTGATCAGTGCATTTTGATGCACATCTTTCCACGATTGTACTAATGCATTTCTTTAGTTTATTGTGTTTATTTTTATATTTTAAATTGTTTTGCTAATTTATCTTATTTTTGCATTTAATTAATTTTCGTATTTTATTTTTCAGCATGTGCAGCTTTCAATAAAAAATTCATAACTGGAGCTACAGGACTCGGATTGAGGCGTTCTAATATTGGTTGGAAAGCTAAGAAAAAGACCTACAACTTTCATGAAGAAGTCGAGAGCCAATTCGGACTGTAGAAAGGTTGAAAAAATTGTTGAAGTTGCAGCACTAGTTTTAGTTAAGTTTCGGGTCAATTAGTTTTGGGCTTGGGTCGTTTGTTTGACCCAGTTGGGTTGTAAAACGAGTCGCTCTCTTTCCCCTTAGGGTAGCAGCCGTGGTACTGTAGCATTCCATTCGAATTCACTGTTCACGAAATTCCATTCACGATTTGGAAAAGCTAGGACGAATGACTATGGAGAACTAATTCCTTTGGGTTGATCTACTGTAATTCAGGTTCCAATACTTGAGATTATTATAATGTTAATTTAAGTTTAATTCCTTTCAATGATATTTTGTGTTATTGTATGCTTAATTCGATTGCATAAAATATATTGATTCAATTTGGTTGATTGTATGATCCTAACATAGACTCATCACGTTTGCTTAATCCGTTGTCGTGTCTGATCAGTCATGTTTGCTTAATCCATGAAAACTTATCCCGTTTGCTTAATTCGGACAATAGGATCGTACATCTCACAAACTTCACCGCGCTTGTCATTGAGTTTGTACCCAAATAGGAATAGACAATCCGCTTCGGGTATTAGAATTATAATAATCGATGATAGTAGGAACCCAAAACAGTAGATCGACTTATTCTATAATCACTTATTTCCAAACAGCTTATTTTATAATCACTTTTTATAATTAGCTTATTTGCCTAAACTCGAACCAAACAACCCCCCAATTTCGATTTTAGTTAGTAAAACCCAAGAGTCCTTGAGAGACGATACTCGAGTTACCGTTACCGTCGTTACTACAATTTGCAATTTAACTCGTTTTTGACCCGCGCGCGACAGCGAATCAAAAAGCACACGACAAGACCTTGTGGACAACTAGAAAGACGGGTGTCGAATGGAAAGATCAAAGAATGGCTATTTCTTTAAGCGTGGAAATAGACATTCTTGGGGGGAAATTTGTTGGCTCCCAAATTTGACACTTACTATATTTGGTCTTTTAGACCAAAAAACTGGAATAAACCAAGCCAAGAAGAATGTTCGACGTATGAAATAATTTAGGAAAAGATCTAAGTTATATTTGAGCCTTCGACCAGGGCTCACCTTCAGGTCTTTTCGACTGAAGAGGACTTATGTCCTTCGACTGAGAGAAAATATCCTCGCTTTGACACATGATACGAGGGATATTTGAATTTTGAATTATTGGAGGGAAAGGCAGTTTCGCCAGCGGCTAAGAAGAAGCAACGTGGCTGAAAGCCATAGGTCGAGGGACATGCAGAAGACACTTGTCTTCATCTTAGTGCAGAATGATCCCTCGACGGTTACTTATTTTTTAGTATAAATTAGGAAACTTTTGTAGTTTTTGGTGTGTTCAACCTATTGTACTAGTCACTCAAATATTGTCCAAGTAACCGCTGCGTGAGAAAGGATAAAACTGAGAAATGTACGTTGGAAACACCTCTTTTTATTAATGAAAGTATTTTACATTGCTTTAATCTTATCTTGAAAAGTTATCTTTCTTGCTTTATTACATGTATTTCTACATTTCTGTCTACTTTTCCAAAATCTCAAACATCTTTTTTCTGGGTCGAACGTGCGTTCTTCCTGATTATCTGTCTTACATAAAAATTAGCATATGCTCTCGGATTAATCTGATCGATCCCGTAAGTAAACCAAAAAGAACTTTCCTTTTTGGAGGATCAGCGGTTGTTTACCAAAAACCACGGTAAACAACATGCATATATTACAACTTAATGTCCATCCAACTTGAATCGAAAATGAAACAAGCAATCCTAAGGGAGCATGCAAAGGTTTAAAGAAAAGCGTAAACACAAGTGCAACCAAACAAAGTCGAACCAAAATCAAAACAAAATATAGTGCAAGCTTGCAACAAACAAAGAATCCAATGAATCTCAAAGTGGGAGTAAGGAACTCTTTCCACTTGATTTGCTCGAGCACCGATGTCGAGTAACAACTTGAAGCATCAACATTTTAAAAAACTATGAGCTAACATCATCGAAATGAATGACAAAGTGTAGGGGTTGGTCATGAACCCTTTCTTCCACTTTATTTGACTCAATGGACAAGAATAGGCATAATTCAAAGCATCAACATATAACACGAGCTAAGAACGACACATACTAGAAAGTGTGGGGGCCGATTGTAGGCCATTTGTTCCCTTTATTGACTCGATAGCAAGCACAAAGTAAATGTTAAATGGGATTTGCCTTCGTCGAGGTCTTTTGCACACAAATAAACACAAGAAAATGCGCACACAAAAATGCCTTCTAAAGGTCTTTAAAACAAATTTTTCCACCTAAAGTAGGGACTCCCAGTCATGTGTATCTATTCATACTTCTCATGGAAAGGAAAAGAAAATATAATGCGGAATTAAAAACCAGAATCAGAACAATACCAAACGAACAAGAATTCATAGCAAGCAAACAAAGCCAAGAAACCCGAAAAACTTCGTGCAAGCTTCACCAATAAAGTACATAGTCAAAAATCGGACACAGTGATAATAAGCATCAAAGTATCATGTGAAAGTAATCACACGCACATCAAATATCACACGCATCCTGCACAACATACAAAACTATACAAGCACAAATAATGCGCACATCGCATGGTGCGAGAAATCGCCTTTTCGAAGCTTGCACAAGTCCACAAGAAGAGTTAGTGATGATAAAAAAGCATAAACAAAGTAAAACAATCATATCGTAACTCAAAATAAGATTTAAATGCAAAGAGATAACATCCGAACAAATATCGGAACATGGAAGTAGAAAATCGGGCAGCATCACATCCATACATGAAATGACTCAAAAAACTCAAGTCGGAACCAACAAAATTCATCATAGATATCTAAAAAAATGCTCAAATACAATTAAGTATGCATCACATGATAATCGAATGACAATGTACATACACATAACATATTCGGACAACATTGTAGTAACACATGAATTGGGCAAAAAGACAGTTTACAATCCAACAAACATCACATACATGTCAAACATAGACCAGAGCAAGTTCAATATGTGCTAACCAATAATAAAAATAAGCTCCAAGAATTACTTACGAGTTCTGGAAGCATGGTATCAATGCAACAAATCACCAAAATAATCACATTAAAATCGAGTGAACTCAACAATAATTGTTCAACAATCAACCAAATGAGCACAAGCATGCATTGGATGAATATGGAATCATAATATACATGTACCAATCAAACCGAACAACACTATACCGCTTCATGAGATGCACAAAAAGTTGGTCTAAAATCGATCGAAACCACCACAAATTCTAAGCAATTACTAAGTGCAAACCAATTATGCAAGATGCAACAATTAAATCCAAGTTTACGATACATTTGTGAATTCCGGACAACATTATACTGTAACACACATTTACTCAAAAAATTGCGTCGGAATCACCAAAACTCAACATCAATCATTCACAAATGTAAAATTACGTTCAAGAATGCATTAAACTACATTTAAAAAGAAACTTGCAAGACATTTCTACTTTTCGGGCAGCAACATGTACATGAATCAGTATTGATAAAAATTGGATTGAAAAATCACAAACGGATGCATAAAAGCATTTACTGATTCAAGTTATGTTACTAGGAAATTACTAATGAATTGTAATAAACTAATTCACATCAAGTGCAATGATTCCGAGCACAAATTTTTTTCCAAGTGTTAAAGAAATTTATCGGATTCAAGGTTTTCAACGTCGAACAAATTAATTCATCATCAAATCGATTCGAAATCGTGTTAACACACGAAGTCAAAATTAATTCTCAATACAAATACGCAATCAAAACGCATTCTCAATTCAAGATCCACAACAAATTAAAAATTATCAATTTCACGCGTAAACCACAATCAATTAACAAAACACCGCATCGAAATTCAAGATTCAAACAATTTGAACACAAAACTCGACCAATTCCAAGCTTATTTACGATCAACACTCTCAACAATCACTTAATTATACAAAATCAAGATTCAATTCACATTTAAATCAAATAAGCACTTATCTCACAAAATCAATTAATTCCAAAAGCACTTAAATCAAGAGATTACTAAAAGATGCAAAGAGGAGTTTGATGGAGAATTGATCGGAAGAAGTAGTCAGATAGAGGGAGCAAATTGGCGGAGGGAGTAGGCGCGCCGTAAAAGTCGACTGACTGAGAAGGTAGCGCAAAAATCATGCGAGATCAGAGGGAGCTAGCGGACCGGCCAGTTCGCCGGAGGAGATCGGAGGAGGCGGCTAGTTGGAAGTTGGCCGGTAGTGGTGGTGTGCGGTGGTTGAAGGAGTGAGGAAGATGTAGATCTTCTTGTATTATTGAGAGAAGTTGAGAGAGAATTTTGAGAGAAGACTTGAACTTTTTGTGAGTTTTTCCAATAATGAGGGAAAATTTATGTTCAATTTGAATTTTAAAAATATATAGAAAGGGATCCAAGTCTTGTTTGGCTTGTGTATTTTTGACAAATGCAGAATTTTCGACTTATTCCGGTACACGGCTCGAGAACAAACCAAAACCCATGACATTCATTGCATAATCCTGACGTGCAACCTGAAACAAAAACGTCGATGACGAAATTTGTGACGCAGTGTCAAAAAAGTCGCTCCGATACGATAAAAATTGAGTGAGTTATGATTCTTCGAATGACGAGAAACGATTGACAAAAAATCTCTGTTCAGATTTTTCAACTTATTTTTGTGTGTAGTCTGAGAAAACCCACAAGGTCTTCACTTTTGGTGCATAATCCTGAGACAAAATCGTCGAAGATAAAATTTGTGACGTCGAGCCGAAAGAATCAACCCGATAAGATAAAAATCGAGAGAGTTATGATTTTTTGAATAGCAAGAAACAATTGACTTTTTTTGGCTGCATTGAAGTTTCAGCTTATTTTCATGCGCACTTTAGGAAGCGAGCCATAAACCGAAGCCTTCGGAGCACAATCTGAACCCGAGACCTGAAGCAAATTTTGTAGCTAACAAAATTTGTGAGCTCACGCTTTGAGAATCGTCCTGAAATGATAAAAATTGAGAAAGTTATGAATTTTGCAATATCAGGAAACAGTCCGGTAGAAAACCATTTCGGGGTGCAATTTTCTCAGATAATTCGCACTTTCAGATATCTTCTTCAAAGAATTAACTTCTGACCTGAGCATATGAATTGAAGACAATATCAAGATGAATTTTACACCCAAATAACCATCCAAAAGTGTCAAACCAGGCGAAAGTTATAAATTTTTGAACATCCGATAAACAGCGGTTCAACACACTATTTTTTGGTACCAGTCTCAGAGTATTCGCAAATCCAGATATCTTCTGAATCGAACATATAAAATGAAGAAAATAATAAGACAGTTCAAAGTCTCCAAGATTCAATCGAAGATGAACTTCCGATTAGAAGTTACAAATTTTTAAGCATTCGAAAACCAGCTAACTAGCAAATCCACTATATAACGTGATTTCAGATATTTCGGTTTTTGAAGATCTTCCTTACAAAATTAGCCTTCGACCTGAATAGATGAATTGGAGAGCTTGGAACACGTGCGTCATGCATCTAAAATCTGGAAAACCCCGAGTTCTGCTTCACAATGCTTCTTAACAGAACAATTGTCTTTTATAGCTCTTTCTCACAGAGAAATACCTTGATTCCATGAGTATAGACCCTATGCCATGTATGTATTCATATGATGATGAAGTATAAGCCAATTCAGGTTAAAATGAACAGGGAAAATTTTGGGGTGCAACATCATGTCGCATGTATCTCATGTTGAGGACTTTAGTCCTGTTGTTGTTGTTGGCTCAAATCCTAGATGGCGTGGTGGATAGGGAGCGATGTGAATATAAATATTCACGTTGTTTTTGTTGGCTTTGATCCTAGATGGAGTGGATCGGGAGCAAAGTGAACCAAATTGTTCACGGTGTTGGTGGCTCTGGTCCTAGATGGCACAGAATCGGGAGCGATATTGATACCACATGCATAGAGTCAGTGTTGTGTCTCATTACATGCCTTGTTGTTAGCATAAAGTTGTCGTGTGTGGTTGTTTATGCTTGCTAATTTTTGCTTATGATGTGAAGTTGTGAGATGTGAACATAATAAATATACATGATATATTTCTGTATACTTATTATTATACTTTTCTTTATATTGTTGTGATATCTCACCCCTTATTTTTGAATGTTGCCTCTACGTGGGTAATATACAGATAATCAGGAGTAGTTCATTATTGTGGAGTTCGAAGAGGTTGTTCTTCAGTCTTATTTTAGAGTCGGCGTTATGCTCTGATACGTAACACCGGGTTGGGGGATAAATGCTTATTATGTTTTACATTGTTTAAGTGATTTTTGTGGAGTATTTTAAACTCCTGGATAATTGGTTTATGATTCATGTTGGATTGGAGTTGTTTTGATGACGAAACTGAATTATTTTCCGCTACTTAATGAATTTTTTAAGACTATGGTATTTGTTGTTTATCTGAAAGGTGTTATGTATCTCTTTTATTACTTCGAGCAAATTATGATTGTTTGAGATAGCGTAGAATCCTAAATATATTTTGAAGAAAAAAATAATTACTCTAGTTTTTATATTATTAATCGTCGGAGAATTTAGAGTGTTACAGACAATGCAACCGTACTTTCCCCTGTCGAAGGGGTGGTTGTTCTCCATTGTTATTGAGTGGGTTAACCATCTTCCTAGTATATTTTCTCTTTGGAATTTGTCCATTATTTTTGGCTAATTTTCCACTCTTTAATCTCATACAACAATGTTAAACAAGATAGACTAAAATAGACACAAAATACAGAGTTTGTGACACGAACACGACACGGTCCCACCGGGTGTGCCAATTTGTTTACCGTGAAAGTTGGTAAACAACTGTTAGTCTTTCGAATTCTAGAAATTCTGGTAACTTACAGGATCAACTAGATTGATCCTAGGATATGTGTTGTGTTTCGTTAGTTTATATTGTTCGAATATTTTCAAAAGTTATGCTTAATGTGTAAAGGACATAAATTCTATGTAAAGTGACTATAGGAAAGTAAAAAGACTTCGACTTAAAAGTAAAAGGAATGAAAGAGATTCTGGTAAAATTAAATTGACAAGTAAGTAAAATATGGTGATTCATACGTACATTCATAATTGACTCTTTTCTCTAAACACTGGTACTTCGAGTTTTATGAGTGATTTGTACAAAAGTGAACACACATTAAGATCCTAATTTATATTACTTCGCCCATAACGGTCTTACACTATATAAGTGTCACGTTCGACGCTGTATGCTTCCTTGAAACCTCAGGCTTCCACTTGTTCTTCTGGATAAGAACAAAACATTTGAATTCAAATCCGCCTTCGATTCAAAGCGACAAACATCATGATACAATCTGTCGAATTATTTGAATTTAAACCTCAAAATATCTTTAATCTTGAAATATCTTTAAGTATTATACATTCTATAATAATAAGACTTCACTGATTCTCAACTCTTATTTGGTCAGTCGGTCGAAAAGTCCTTAAGTAACAAACTTCACATTCCCTTTGAAAAATTGAACTTCCTTCGACATCTTCTCACTTCTTTAAAATTATGTATCTTTGAAATTCCAGTCAACACCAACAAAATAGTATAAAATAGATATCCAAATAAATTTTGAACAAAATTTAATTACAACATAAATTGAATAACAAAAATAAATGTAGTGTCTAATAAATTTAATAATATTGAGAAAAAGTTGTTTAAAAAAAGGGGTTAGATATATTTTTGATCTTCCTAAATATCTCACATTTAACTTTTAGTCCTTCCAAAATATTTCTTCAAAATAGTCCTTCTAAAAATTTTAATTTTAACTTTTGATCTCTTCTGCAATTTAGCAATGATTTTTACAATTTAGTGACAAAATTAACAATGATTTTTACTTAGCGTCAGTTTTAACAACGGTCTTAACAAGAGAGATCCAAATCCGTTTTGATCGATTTTAGCCGATTCTCATTCATTAGTTCAATAGCTTACTTAATCTAACACTCAAACCAAATCAATAACCTATCTAATTTTTAAAACATCGTGTACTTAATAAACTCGTAATGTCATCAATTTCAATTCGTCAAACTTCACATTCTGTCTCATTTTCACTGCCTTCTCATCACCCACTTGGACGGTTCTCATCCTCTCTGCTTCTCTTCAACAAAACAACACCAACACGGAACAACCCATTTTGTCCCCATTAATAAGTTCTACTTTTCACATCCAACATTATTCATCTTTCTACGATCATGTCAAATTCAAGCGAATATCTCGAAGCCCTCTTAACCTCAGCTAAACCCTTCATCCGTAAAGAACTCAACTCCATCAACACCAACCTCCCTTCCTTAATAACCATCCTTCACTCCCATGGTGCATCGGAATGTTGGCACAAACATGGTACTTTCCTCGAACACCTTGTCGACATTTTCCGAATCCTCCACCTCTGGAAATCCCCATACCCCGTCTCTCTCTGCGGCCTCTTCCACTCAGCATACTCCAATTCCTACGTCAACCTCGCCATCTTCGACCCTTCAACCTCCCGCGAAATAGTTCGCGGACACGTCGGCGTAGAAGCCGAGCGTTTGATTCATTTGTTTTGTGTTGTTCCTAGACAGACTATGATTCATGATGATCTTCTTTTTCATTATACTGATAAGGAGCTTTGTGATGATCTTGAAAAATCTGAAATTTCTTTGAGGGATGCAAAGGAGAGGAGGGTTTTTAACGGTGATGAGAGTTGGAGGAAGAAACTGCAGGGGCTTGTTCCTGTTGACGGGGTGAAAGTGAAGCATATTAGAACTGGTGAAGATGTGAATGTTTCAAGGAGGGTTGTGGCGGTTTTTATTATGATGACTATGGCTGATTTTTCTGATCAGCTTTTTGGTTTTCAGGATATGTTGTTTGAGAATTTTGATGGTAGGCTTGAGTTTAAAGGGAACAATTTTGGTGCTGTTTGGCCTGGGAATGGAAAGCCGGGTTTGTGGTTGAATTCGATTTCGAGAATGGGAGCTGTTTATAATTTGATTTTGAGGGACGAAGAGATTTTCTTGGAAGAAAAGAAGAAAGGTGTTGGAGAAGGAGAAGGAAGAGTTAATGTTGTTGATTGTGAGAGAGATGAGGATATTGAGTTGGTTTTGCCGCCGGTTTTTGATAAATGTTCAAAGGTTTTGGATGCAGGGGATCAAATAGTTGCAAGGGATTTGTATTGGGAAGCATTGAATTGTGAAGAAGGGTTGGAGAAGATTGAGGAGTTGTTGGTGAAGAGTATTGAGAAGAACCCTTTTGTGGGAGAGCCACATGTGGTGTTGAGTCAAGTTTATTTGACAAAGGGGAGATTTGAAGAGGGTGAGAGGGAAGCTGAGAGAGGATTGACTCTTTTGCTTGAGTGGGGATGTCATTGGGATAAAAGGGTTTCTTGGGAAGGTTGGATTTCATGGACTAGAGTTTTGTTGATGAAGGCAAAAGAGAAATCTTGGCCTAATACTTCATGGGGTATCATCAATTTAGGTCTTGTAAAGTAGTAAAGTAGTAATGTAACTTTTCTGTTACATATTTCTTCTATGAGACGTAAGTTGGATATGTATGTGGCTTCACATGTCAAAATAAGTATTGGAGTGAATATTTGTATTTATAGGTTAATGGATTCATGCAGTACTAGCATTTTTTTCTATAAGTACTACAAGTTGTACATGTTTTCAGCATACATGAACAATTAATACAAGTATCAATGTAGTCAATCAGAACATGATTATAAGTCAATAAAATCCAAGGGATGTCAAAATCTATATATTCTTCCTTTGTCAACATTCACAAAAGGATTTGATTAACTTTATAATGTTACTTTTACTTTAATAACAGTTGTTCAAACTTAAGTCATTGGTAATAGAGAAGGTCTGTCTTGCTCATATGAATCTACTCCAAGAGGCATAGACTTTTTGCAGATCATCTAATCAAACTTTGTTATTACTTCTTATATTGCCAGATCAAAGGGATTGCAAAATGGGATAAGGTTAAGGACATTGCCATTGTTTTGTTGGTGCAAATGGTTAATGAAAATACCGAACACAATAAATGAAAGAGACCTCATACCCCGCATGACATGATAGCCGGAAAAAGTGACGACGCGTGAAACCAAATACCAAACATAATGTTAACTAAATAAAAATTTACGATTGGAGACGATGCAACAAACTGTGAACAACACAAAAAAAAAATAGAAATATTCAGAAAACAAGTAAAAGGTTGTGCCTCAAGTTCTTCTTTCATGGGATTAAGCCATTCTTTCTTCTTGAGAGCTTCTTCAATGCCCACTGGTTCAGAATCTACTAACATGGCACACTGAACGACTTCTCCTTCGGAGTCAACTTCATTATCCTGCAACATGTTAAAATCTGCAAGCCTTCTTGGTTTTTGTTTGATTCTCTGTGGTCTTTGAGCTTGTTCTGAAGTTGCATCAGAACTACTACTTTCAGAGTTATCACCTTCAGAGTTTTCCCTTCCAGAACTATGATCACCACCAGATTCTGGATCATCATCAACATCTGGATCAAAATCAGATCCATTGCCAGAATCTTCTTCTGACTCATCTTCAGAATCTGATTCATCTTCTGAACTTTCTAAAACATCTTCAGAGGATAACTCTGGTGTTGGCACTACACTAGAATCTGATTGAGATTTGTTCCAATCCAATGCTTCAGACTCTTTCACCACAACGTCTTTGCTGACTTCAACTTTATTAGTTTCTGGACAATAAAACTTATATGCACATGTACTGTGGTACCCCACCAACAACATTACTATGCTTCTATCATCCAATTTTTGTCTTCTAGCTTCTGGAACGTGTTTGTAACAGACAAAGCCAAACACCTTCCGATGACTGACACTATGCTTATCTCCAGTCCATTTCTATAAAGGAACAACTTCCTTTAGTTTCTTCGTTGGACACCTGTTCAGAATATATGCTGATGTGGCAACAGCTTCTCCCCATAGCACGTGAGGTAAGCTTTTTCTCTTTCAACATGCTTCTGGTCATATCAAGCAAAGTTCTGTTTCTTCTTTCAGCAAGACTGTTGTGTTAAGGAGTATATGGAGCAGTAACCTCATGTTCTATTCCACTCTCCTCACAGGACTTCTGAAACACTGTAGAGTTATACTCACCTCCACCATCCGTTCTCAGAATTTTTAACTTCTGACCACTCTGCTTTTCAGCCTTCACTTTAAATTTCTGGAACTCAGTAAACACTTCATGCTTGAACTTGATGAGTGTTACCCATGTCATTCTTGTGAACTCATCCACAAAAGACACAAAATAATTGTGTCCTCCAAGTGAAGGTACTGGAAATGGTCCACACACATCAGAATGTACTACTCCCAGAGCATGCTTCGCTCTGGGGGCTACTTCTGATGTAAATGGCAATCTAGGTTGCTTGCCTTTCATGCATCTGGATGTGAAGTCTGCATTTCTGAACGGTCCATTACAGAAAGAAGTTTATGTGTCACAACCTCCTGGATTTGTGAAAAATAATTAGGAAGGGATGGTATACAGGTTGAATAAAGCTCTGTATGGACTGAAGCAAGCGGAGTGTCAGTCATCTGAAGGTGTTTGGCTTTGTCTGTTACAAACACGTTCCAGAAGCTAGAAGACAAAAACTGGATGATAGAAGCAAAGTAATGTTGTTGGCGGGGTACCACAGTACATGTGCTTATAAGCTTTATTGTCCAGAAACTAATAAAGTTGAAGTCAGCAGAGACGTTGTGGTGAAAGAGTCTGAAGCATGGGATTGGAACAAATCTCAATCAGATTCTGGTGTGGTGCCAACACCAGAGTTATCCTCTGAAGATGTTTTAGAAAGTTCAGAAGATGAATCAGATTCTGAAGATGAGTCAGAAGAAGATTCAGGCAATGGATCTGATTCTGATCCAGACGTTGATGATGATCCAGAATCTGGTGGTGATCATAGTTCTGGAAGGGAAAACTCTGAAGGTGGTAACTCTGAAAGTAGTAGTTCTGGTGCAGTTTCAGATCAAGCTCAAAGACCACAGAGAATCAGACAAAAACCAAGAAGGTTTGCAGATTTTGACATGTTGCAGGATAATGAAGTTGACTCCGAAGGAGAAGTCGTTCAGTGTGCCATGTTAGTAGATTCTGAAACAGTGGGCATTGAAGAAGCTCTCAAGAAGAAAGAATGGCTTAATGCCATGAAAGAAGAACTTGAGACAATAGAAAAGAACAAATCTTGGAAATTGACTAAACTTCCAAATAAGAAAAAAGCCATCAGCGTCAGATGGGTTTTTAAGTTGAAACTTAAGCCAGATGGTTCAATTGGCAAGCACAAAGCTAGACTAGTAGCTAGGGGTTTTCTTCAGAAACCTGGGCTAGATTACTTTGAGGTGTTTGCGCCTGTAGCTAGGCATGAAACAATCAGACTAGTGATTGCTTTAGCTGCAAATAGAAATTGGCCTTTAATGCATCTGGATGTGAAGTCTGCATTTCTGAACGGTCCATTACAGAAAGAAGTTTATGTGTCACAACCTCCTAGATTTGTGAAAAAGAATCAGGAAGGGATGGTATACAGGTTGAATAAAGCTCTGTATGGACTGAAGCAAGCGCCTAGAGCTTGGAATCTGAAAATTGATTCGTTTTTCAAGAAGCAGAGGTTTTAGAAATGTGAGATGGAATATGGAGTTTATGTACAACACTCTGATAACAATATGATTCTGGTGTGTCTCTATGTTGATGACATTTTTCTAACAGGTAGCTGCCCAGAAGATATAAAGAAGTTCAAAGAAGTTCTGATGAATGAGTTCGAGATGACAGATCTAGGAAAAATGACATATTTCCTAGGGATGGAGATTATGTACTCAAAGAAGGGTATCATTCTGCATCGATTAAAGTACGAACTAGAACTTCTGAAGAGATTTAAGCTGCAAAATTGCAAAGTTATTATGACACCATCAGAAACCAATCAAAAATTGGATTCTGACTCTGATGGTGATTCTGTTGATTCTACAACCTTCAAATAGTTGGTTGGTTCTCTAAGGTATTTATGTAATACTAGACCCGACATTTGTTATGCAGTTGGATTGGTTAGCAGATTCATGAGTAATCCAAAGTGGTCTCATTTCCAAGTTGCTGTCAGAATTCTGAGATATATCAAGGGAACCCTGAGATATGGAGTGTTGTTTCCTTCTGAAAGAAAGACAAAATCAGAATTAGTAAGTTATTCTGATTCTGACTGGTGCGGAGACAGAGTGGACAGGAGAAGTACTTCTGGATACTTGTTTAAATTTCTGGGAGGTCCCATTTCCTGGAGTTCCAAGAAACAGCCTGTCGTGGCTCTGTCAACATGTGAAGCTGAGTATATCGCAGGTGTTGTAGCTGCTTGTCAAGCTGTTTGACTTCTGAATCTCCTGCATGATCTGGAGGTTGAAGTTGAGGAACCTCTGAAACTGATGATTGATAATAAATCTGCAATTGATCTTGCCAAGAATCCAGTGCTACATGGAAGAAGCAAACAGATTGAGACGAAGTATCATTTTCTCAGAAGTCAAGTGCAGAAAGGAGTGTTAGAAGTTCTGCACTGTAGCACTCAGAAACAGCTTGCAGATCTTCTGACAAAGGCAGTTAAAACAGATCAATTTCTTTGCTTGAGAAATGAAATTGGTGTTGTTAGCTTCTGATAGAATATCTAAATTAAGGGATGATATTGGAAATATAATTTAGTTAATGTCTACAATTCCCAATGCTTATTCTTTAATAGGGTCTTTTGGTATTTTTAATTTTAGTATAAATATACTACCTAGATTATCAATATTGTAACATATTCATTCCTCTATTTAATATACAATAGTAGTCCTGTTTATTATTATTTATTGCTCATTCTTCTTCTCCTCTTTCATTACCTTGCACCAACATTGCAGCCATATCCAAGCATGTGTTATGGAATGTGATGTTTATATATATAGGTCAAGGGCAGAAGTCACAATTTATTGCTGATCATTTAAACACATGTCTTCAGAAACCTCTAAAATATGAAACCACGTACTTTCTCACAAGCCACCTATTATTTTACAAGTAACGCTAGTGGCCTCTAACAAAAGGGCAAGTATCTTTAAAAAGAGTAAATGAAAAAATAACTAGAAAATTTTGATTAAGTGAAGATACACAAATTACCTATTTTCTCTCCTGGTTCATAATTTTTTTTAATATTCCACTGTTAACAATAAATCGGCCACATCATCTAGATTACTTCATACATCAATGGTAGTAAGAACTGCAGTAGGTATAACTCAATGATCTGGTAGAAAATCTTATCTCTTCGAACATGTAAGCCTATGAGATACCTGAATCTCCAGTCCCTCAAGTAGATAAGTTAGTCCTTGAACAGCACCAAGCAGAAGAATTGCAGTATTCAATTCCTGAACTGCAGTAGACAAGTGTCGTATGCTTTACAGTAAGTTTGAAACATATATCGGTGAAGTCACCCACAGATTGTACTAAAAAAATCAGTTACGTTCAGTGAAATAAATCATTTGTTATAAGCACATTCCCATGAAACAAGAACATAGCTGTTCAAATCTTCTCAATCCAATCACAACGCAGGTGTAAATATGTGATGTGTAGTCAAAGAAGATAATTACATCTCCCATAGCAAAAAGCTATACTGAATGAAATGGTCTGATTCCATTTTCACCAGTACCCTTTGCACGAGCAGGATCCATTTTTGAAATGATGGAAGCGACTGGAGTCTCTTAGTATGATCTCATGTTCTACGATCATGGATATGTAGGTTATGGCACTATGGCAATCACCGCAAATGCGTAAATTCTTAGTGATTCGAATAGGTGCTCCTCTGGGCAGTGTTAGGATGGCATAGGCAAGAGCCAACTTCTCACTGTGTTCAAAAAGTAGGTCCCCTTTTTCTTCATCATCCACATCATGAAGAGCAAAGCTTGTCTGTGGAACATACCCAATGGCCTTAATGCGCTGAATCAAATCTGCAAGTGTTTCATATATCTCCTGAGATTGCGAGTGAGTTCTGTCTCCAACATAGAAGGTTTCCATGCCTTTCCTTCCTTGGACCCAGCTGCAACCAGGTCTTTTCTTGATTCCAGTACGTTTCATCAAATATCTAACCCTAGCCACATCTTTCCAGCGTCTAGCATTGGCATATATGTTTGAAAGTAATGTATATGACCCATCATTATCGGCCTCCAATTCTAACAACTTTTTTGCCGCAAACTCCCCAATTTCTACATTTGAGTGTATCCTACAAGCACTAAGCAATGACACCCACACTACTGGTGTTGGTTCCATCGGCATATCATTAATGAGTCTCGTAGCTTCATCTAGACGACCAGCCCGACCCAAAAGATCAACCATACAAGCATAATGCTCTGCTCCGGGATCAACCCCATAATCCTTGCTCATTCTATAAAACAAATCAATTCCACGATCCGTCATTCCAGAATGACTACAAGTATAAAGTAAAACGAGAAAGGTTATGCCATCAGGCACTAGAGCCATTTCCCTCATCCCATCAAAAACACAGAGAGCATCTTCGCTGCGTCCATGCAATCCGTAGCCCGTAAGTAACGAGGTCCATGAGACGGCGTTTCTCTTTGGCATGTTGTCAAAAACAACTCGAGCAGTATCTACATCTCCAGACTTAGAATACATGGCTATGAGACAATTAGCTACAAACAGAACATCTGAATCAATACGACTTCTTCTCAACACATAAGCATGTATTTGCCTACCAAACCTCAAAGCCGCCAAACGAGCACAAGCCATGAGCACACAAGATATAGTAAAATCATTAGGAACTATACAGTTATCAAATTTAAACATTTCAGAGAAAAGCTGCAGGGCATGATTGGCATCATCATGCTGAGCATATCCTCCAATCATCACAGTCCAAGTCACCACATCCCTATCTTTAGGACATATTTCATCAAACATTGCACGAGCCACTTCTAAACTCTGGCACTTAGCATACATATCAATTAAAGCATTAATCACCATCAAATCATCATCATCATCATAATCACCTCCGTTGAGAATAAATTTAATTGCATAACAATGAGTTTCTCTTCCATGAAGCAGTGCTCCAACTGACGCACAACCAGAAAGCAACGACACGAGAGTAACCACATTAGGACGACAGCCACATCCACACATTTCCCTAAACACATCCATTGCTTCACAACCAAACCCTTTCTGAGCATACCCAGAAATAACAGAACTCCAAGTAACAACATCCAACTCAATTTTCTCTTCCCTCATTTTCTCAAACAAAGAAAGTGCATCCTCAAATCTACCCGCTTGAGAATACCCAGTAACCATAGCATTCCAACTAACAACATCCTTAAACCCCATCCTCTCAAAAACCTTATTAGCATCCACCAATTTCCCACATTTCGCATACATATCAACCAAAGCATTCCCAACAAAAACATCATCAACCAATCCAGTTCTAACACCAAAACCATGAACCTGTTTCCCAAGCAACCCCAAACCAAGAAAACCACAAACAGGAAGGATATTAACAACACCAACCGCATCCGGCAACAACCCATAACTCACCGTCATTTCACGAAAAAGCAAAACCGCGACTTTCGGAACAAAACAATGTGAATAAGCCGACACAATCGAATTCCACGACACCAAATCACAGATCCCTCTATCACACAATTCATCAAACACCTTACGCGCATAAATAAGCGCATTACATTTACCATACATCGAAACAACCGCATTACAAACAAATACATTAGAATCAAAGCCTGATCGAAGTACAGAACCGTGAATCGAACCGCCGAGATTGAAATGCGAAATTTCACCGCATGCTTTGAAAACAAACGGGAATGTGTAATGATCAGGTGTCCAATTAAGTGTTTTCATACGACAAAAAAGAGTCAAAGCAATGTGAGGGGAATTGTGGTGACGTGCATGTCGTATAAGTTGGTTCCACCAGAAAACTGATGAGTGAGATGGTGTGAGGCTTTCTAGAAGTAAAATGGCGTTTGTGGTGGAATTTGAGGAAATGTAATTGGATATGAGGTTGGTGATGTTTGTGTAGTTTAAGGTATGACCGTGTACGATGTATTGTTGATGAAGTAGTTTTGATTGGATTAAGGTTTTGCATAGTTGTGATGAAATTTTTGGTGTTGTAGTGATGGAATGGTATAAGAGGTGATGATGGGTATTGATAATAAGTGCCTTTGAGTTGAATGGAGAGAAGCGTAACAGCATGCTAATTCAAATGTTGGTGGAACCGCGAAGCATTCAATATAACTAAGAAGCGTTGTAATGGCTCATTGTTCTTAACCAAGACATGTCTATTATTAAAAGTTTCATGTGCAGATGGAACAACAAAATAGGTTTAATGCATGTTTGGTTATCAATTCCTTAAAAAGATTTTGTAAAGTTTAATGCATGTTTATTTAGTTTCAAGTGATTTTTGGGGGTTTGCTCGTTAGTATTGAGGTTTTCTAGTGTGGGGAGACTGGTCGAACAGTCAAGGTAATTTCTGGGTATGGGCCGGAACTAAGGCCTCGTTTAGGGCCAGAGCGCGGCGGCGTGAACTTTCCATCGCGAGTCGCGTGTTTGTTGTGGCGGTATAACGATAAGAAAAAAGTAAGTTATTAATTTACCGGGTGATATTTAAGTTATATCATATCGTGTCCATATATATTGGTGATTGAATCGTCGTTCGAAAAATCTATCGTTAATGAGTTTGGGGTTAAATGGGTTGAAAGGAAAAGTATCAACAAAAAATGAATGTATAAAAAGGAAAAAGGAAATAACTTATCAAGCATGCATATATACTACTTTTCACAGACTTAAACCTATCAACCTGTTATACTAAACCTATAATATTCATCAATGTCATCACGTGTCACTCATGACCTAAGTCATTTCTAACCTAAATTGAGAGACCGACTACATCACCTCGGTAGCAATCTCTCAACCACCTCAACAACACAAAAGTCAATTGTGCTCGTTTGCGTCGACGATCTCTCAGAGCGGCACAAACAACACAGAGGCATTAATCAGACACCCTAAGTGAATAACAGTGCTAAATCTATCTCTAGAATTCAGACACTATTAGATAATCATCCTAGATAAGAATCTAAGAAGTATATGTTTATAACAACTCAAATCCCTAGCACAGAGCAAAAATCAAGGATAACAATCGACAAAGATTTATAAACAAGTTTTATATAACGCCAAGAGCGACAAATATACATGAGTCCAAAGAAAATATACATACAAACCCAACCAATAGAGAATACACAAAGAAAAAGAGAAATGAACCGCAAACCTACCGGTTTGTCAGCGTCGATCAAAGAGCAATCCACCCTGGATCATCCAAATATAAGCTCCATAGTTATTATCTAAGCTACTCCTAACAAAATTAAAGATTTATGGATTTGGGAGCAAAAACATCCCTAAAACCATCGCTATAAATGAACTGAAATGAAAGTTATAAAACAAATCTCAGCAGACCGCGATAAGCGCGACTTCCTTATTTTACACACTAAACCGCTCTAAACCGCTCTAAGCGCGCTATCCGCGCTAAGCGGACTTCAAAATATTGGTTCTGCCAAATTGTCCAAATGCAAGCAGTGTGCTACAAAAGGAACTGAGCGCACTCGCCTTAGCGGCCTTTGCGCGCTAAGCGGGCTCTCCTGGACAGAATGTCCTAAAACTGGTCTTTTATTCCAAAAACGCGCATCCGGAGCTGTGCCTTCGATACCTTATTCCTCGATGCTCCAAAATGCAACAAATACCTACAAAATGAATGGAAAAACATCAAATGTTACACTATGTACACAAAAACATAAATAAACACAAACTAAACGTATTTACACAAAAGTCAATTTATTCAACGATATTAACAACAAAGAGTCGATAAGTGCAATAAAAAATATATACAAAAATAGCTACAATTTGCACTTATCAAACTCTCCCCAACTTAAACTTGTTTGTCCTCAAACAAAGCCAAACAACTCAAAGAACCAAAAGTAATCAATCAAAATATCATGAATCAACAAGTTTTGAAAATGAAAAATAAATGCAATGGTTCAAATGAAAAACGGTACACACAAAGTAAACACTTACCACTAAACTAAGACTATAACATAAACACGAAACGAATGCTAAATACAAAGAACATGTCAAAGATTCTAAAATAACACTAGTTCACAAATGAATCACACCTACAAAAAACAGTCATCGGTAGATGAAAAACACACAAAATAAGGTACTTTCACTCATCCACAATTTTGCAAACAAAAGACTAAATTATGCATTCATCCAAAAATTTACATTGAAAATATAAGAGCAAGAATCTCAAGGGTTTTCAAGGTTGTAATGTGGCTTGGTTAACAAACAAGTGATAAGTCTTAAAGCTAATTGAAACAAAAACTTACCTAAACCTAAGGGAGTGATCAACTCACAAAGACTCAAGCAAAATAATTTCAATCAAACTTCTTCATTTCAAATTTAAAACCAACACACATCACTTATCAACACAACATTATTCCAAACTCTTTTTGTTTTTCTTTTTCAAAGCTTTTTTCAATTTTTTCTTTCTTTTTATTTTCACTTTTTTTTCTCAACCTCATAGTAATACACACAAGCACGTAAACATGTCTCTCCCCAACTTGAATTCAACCATATCATAATGTGAATACTCTCTACTTTCTAAGGCAAGGTAAAAATTCAACTAAAAATCATAGTTGAGGGTTCAAGAAAACAAAGAATCAATATCCATACAAAAATATGAACCAAACACTCATAAACAAGCATTTACCAAAAACAACATGGATATCGACAAAAAGGGTTAAAAGGGGTTACTAATGATCATATACTCACAAGGTGAATTGACTATTTGGCCAAGGGGTAGTTGTGCTCAAAATGAAACAAAAAAATTACTTGATCATGTTCATGCTTTCATACAATCAATACAAACTAAAGATTAAGCATAATAAAATCCAGTTAAAACAAGAGTCGTGGTCTCCAACATATGTGAACAATGGAAAGCTACCTCACAAAAAGGGTAAGAACTAAAGTGATTCACAAATGAACAAGTATACAAAAGAATGAATGGCATAAAAATTGTAAAAAGTCTAAGTATCATGAATATGTTAAAGTATAGAAAGCGATAAATACATACCTCAAATGTGTAAAAAACTTTAACATAATTATTACCATGCATTCGCAAGTTGAAACACTCAAACTTGGAAAATCACCAAAAGCGACCTCAAGCTATCGAACAAAAATTGAGTCCAAACAACAACAAAAAAATTAATTATACTAATATTATTTACTACTTAAAGCCTAGGTGGAAGTGGGAAAAAAAGGAAAGCAAGTGAAAATAAAAGAATTCACTGGCTCTACACAGTAGGGCGCGCTAAGCAGCACAGAGCACGTTAAGCGCGCTACACCAGTTGTAGAAAAACAAGACATCAACTGGTGCAACTGCTATGCAAGCTCCACTTACACCTACACAACCTCAATGTACAGAATATTTACAACATACAAACTTCCTCAAGGTAAACACGACAAGCTTGCGAAAAACACAATTTGACATAACAAAACAAATACAAATAACAATATGAAAACTGGGTGAAAATGAACTAACAAGTTGAAAAGTGAAGATTTAAAATTCAAAACATTTCCTTGTTTCAACTTGTTAAAACACAAATCACCAGACACATAAATAAATACATAAAAACATGTTTGTTTTATGTCGTAAGCTCGACGCCTTTATTGTGCGAGCTAGTAACCTCCTCTCGTCATGCCATGATATTGTCACACCGTACAAACCTAAAGAAAGTGTCTTAACAATCACATAACAAATGTTACGAAAATGAGACAATTCACAACAATACGTGAAAACATATATGTGATCGGTGGATCTGGAACTGACTGTTTAACGCTGGTTCGCGAAATGTCGCGGAAGCAAGAGTCGCCACCGTCTTTTATTTTCTCCAAATGGAAAGGACAAAAGCACAGAAAAATTCCTTATAGAGATTGCTCTCGGTTCGGGAGGTAGGTTATAGAAAGGGAAGGTGTTAGCACCCTTTCTATCCATGGTTATCCATGGGCTCTTAGATACTTGCTCATTTGTGTTTTCAAAAATGGGTTGTTTGCTTTTCAACTGTGGGTTTAAAAAAGGTTTCTTTGAAAATTCCAGTTCGACTCTTGTACCAGTCCTCAAGAGTGTTTGAAAAAATTTGCTTTCGAAAGCTTTTTGAAAAGGTGTTGGTGTGAAAAGTATTTTTGAATTTGTTTTGAAATTAGAGCAAGTATCTAGAGTCGTCTACCTACCCTAAGGAATTCGTCTGTGTAAATGTCCTTTAAAGTAGTGTCATCCCACCATTGAGAGGTAGGTAGCACCACCGTTGGAGGTGTTCGGGTCAATTCGAAGGTCCGGGACATGGTGATCACCAGAGCAATAGGAAGATACCTTAGAAGCTACCCTCATGCCAGGTTCCCGGATCATGAGGACTTACTAAGACATCCTCTACTCGACGATCACCTTTCGAGGCAAGGCAACAGTGAGGCGTACCCTAGAGGTGGTGTGTGATTTGTGTGTCGTTTTCAGATATTTTTGTCTTTTGTCATGTCATTGGTAATCTACGCTTGTTTTTATTTTTGGGCATTCATTCTTTCATGTTATTGTTTAACAGTTAAAGGTGCGGGAATTTAAAGTGCGGAAAAGATAAAGGGTCCTACGCTATTACAAAGGCGCGGGTCTACAACGCCAAATTAATCCAGACCCGATTTGAAATAAAGTACAGAAAATAAATGTCTAAATAACTATTACAGAGCTTTGGAGCAAGTACATGATATTCACAAAAAGAAATAAATAAAACGCGCGAAAAGAGAATATAATCGAATGCGAGGGCGTTGAACCCTTTGAAGGAATTAAAATAAAATTATTAAAATAATTAAGTTAAATAAAAAAAAAGAACTTATTTTTTATGTTTTTGTATTTATGACATTAAAGAAAATTAAATTAATTAAAAGTCAAATAATTAATTCTAATTCTAATTGTTTTTAATTTATTAAAGAAAATGCATTAAAGTTAAAACCTAGAATTAAAACTAAATTAATTATAAAATTTATTTACGAAATTAATGGTTAATGATACTTATGATAAAAATATTTAATTAATTAAAAAAAGGGGTAAAAAGCACTAAAGGTCTATTTTTTTGTTATTTTTGGTTTTTGAGAAAAAAGAATTAAATTAACAACCTAAAATTAAAACTAAATTAATTATGGGATTTATTTACAAAATTAATACTAAAATAAAATATTTATTATTTTTATCTTTTATGATTTTTTTGTGTTTTTTTTTATGTCATGAAAATATTAATTAATTAAAAAAAAGCAATAATTAAAAGAGTATAAAAATAAAAAAAACAAAGAATGTAAAGAAAATTGCAAAACCTAAGGGGGGTTTGCCCCTAATTTGGAGGGTGAGGTCCAGCAATCTGAGCCCAATAAGCCTTAGCCTCTTTGACTTCTCCACTCACGTATCCCAGCGTTGACTCATGTGTACCGTGCTCCTCAGATCTGGGCCCTTGAATTGTTGAGATTGAACGCGTGACAAGTTTGATTTGGGGGATGCATGGTGTGCTTGAGTACTGAAGCTGCATGGGAATGTTAATTGAAAAATAATATTGAAAGGGGTGAGGACCTGGGTCTCGAACCCATGTCATGAACATTACCACTCAAACGCTTCACCAACTGTGCCAATTTGTTTATCTGTAAATTAAATAATCAACAATCAATATAAAATAAAACAACACGCTAGTGGATTTTTAGCGCGCGTTTTTGAACCAGCCAACCATTGCCTTACAACTCAGCATCTTCTTCCTCGCTTTGCTTATTTCCTGAAACATGAAAAGAAGAAGCAACGGTTTTTTGACCGTTTCCAAAAGTGACATTACAAGAAATAGCGATTAGAGCTCTGTCGCTCATAAATTGAGCGCGAGGCATAGAAACAACTGGCCATGAGCTGCTGATTCTGATGATATGGGTCTTATAGGCCAATTTTTCCAGAACAAGGAAACCCTCTTTTTGAACCTCTGAAAACCTAGAATATGTCAATGGCAGATTCTTGTATGATGCACGAAAATTAAATCAAACTACATGGTTAGCTTCAGCAAGGTCTCATTAGTATAAATCACTCAAAAAAATGCAAGCATGATGCGTATAAATTGATGCACGAATACAAGAAATATGATGAACAGGGTTGCCTCGTATTACCAATTCTTGAGGTTAGAAGATATGATTTTGATCCAGAAACCTTTCTTGATGTCTCAGAGAGGTAATAGAATGGTTATTTTGGCCTGAATCCACCTAAAACCTGGTTTTCAGTCTTGAGATTTTTAGCAAAAAGTGTGAATTTTATCTGAGTGTTCTTGCGCAACTTAGGTCTCAATTTCGTTTTTGTCTCACTTGTATAGGCATTAGGCAATGTGAATCAAGAGGAATTATGGCCTCTTAATGCAAAGTTTTCAATTTCAAGATCCTCCATAAACCTCCATAACCAAGCTTCCTTTTTTGACTCATTTTTGAATTCTTGCTTCAATTAGCCTTTTGCACGAATTTGGTAGGTTGCATAATGATAAGTCAAGGTTAGTTAAGGCCAAATATTCCTTTTAATTAAGCTTTTTGATTTTCTTTTGATTTTAAAAGATTTAAAATTAATTAAATCCAATAAAATCAATTAAAAATTAAAAAATTAATTAAAAAATATGAAATAAAAGGTGGGACACGTGGGAAGCATGGCCAAGTTAATTCAAGTGAAAAAAGTGGGCCCCTTTTGTCAAAAATGAAATTTCAAGGATAAATGATTTTGGCCATTTCACAAAAATTTCCCAACTTCTCCAATGCCTATCTTGCTCAATTTTTAAGCTTTGATCATGTTCTTGGACATTTTAGAAAGGTCTTGAAGTCCTCTAACCAATGTCTTTGGTCCCATGTCATTTTGATTTACCAATCTCAAGTTATGGCCTTTGACTTAAAGTCCCTTTTTGTTGACTTTTGAAAATGACCTATAATGTTGAAATTGATAACTTTTTATGAGAGCATTTCTTGGACTTGGAGTGTGAAGATGAGTTGTAGGAAATGTCTCCCCCTTCAAGATGAGCATTGGATGGGATTTTTCTGATGAAACATGAAAAAGTTATGCCTTGGTCAAGTTACAGTTGACTTTTCAGCTGTCCAAAAATAGAAACTTTTGCATCTTGAGACTTTTTGAGCCATATTTTTGAGAATCATGATCAAGCATTGATCAAATGATTTTTGTGGCTTCAAAATGATATGTTGACCAAAAATTTGGAATTTTGACTGTCAAATGACCATTTTGCCCCTACAGTTGACTGTAGTGCAATTAGGGTTTTTGACTGTGCAACTTTGTGCTGAAAGTCTTGAAACTTGACATGTAGGTGCTTGACAATGTATATGAGCATGTGTGACTTGATTGAGCCCTTGGAAATCTCAACTTCCTTGCAGGATCCAAAACCCTAGTTTGACTGGCCTTAGGAGAGTGGTTGACTGTGTGGCCCTTGAGTAGACCTTGAAGCATTTGAAGAGGATGTTTGGCAAAACTTTGAAGATTATGGGAGGGCAAATTTTGGGGTACAACAGTTGCCCCTATTCAATCTTCTTAGATCTGAGGATGTAGATTGGCGTGTGTGCCTTTCGTGATCCGAAGGTGGAAGATGATTGAACACTAGAGTGCCCAGAAATTTGCACTCACATAGTTGAGTATCAGCAGTGTGATGGCGGGAATGGGCTTATAGATGCCATTTGGAGATTGATGGATATGATGATGGGCTTATAGATGCCATCTGGGTGTCGATCGCGTAAGAGATTCCTTAGCGAGAACTTGCATACCTGCAAAAGAAAAAAAAAGATTACCTGACATGTTACAGGAGCTGGTCTTCAGATGCTTGGTATAGATGTGTCCTGACTGGTTACAGGAGCTGGATCTGGATCTTCAAACGGTGATGAATGAACCAGGGGTGGTTACTACCTCAACAGGAACGGTGAGAGAACCTTGGGCGACTTCAACTTCAACAGCAATTGTTGAGAGAATCTTGGTGGGAATTATCATCTCCGCAGTATCGGGGAGAGAACCATAGGTGATTACAATCTCAATAGCAAACATTGAGAAAAACCTGGAATGGAATTATCGTCTCCGCAGGATTGGGGAGAGAACCATAGGAAATTATAATCTCAATAACATTCATTGAGAAAAACCTGGAATGGAATTATCGTCTCCGCAGCATTGGGGAGAGAACCATAGGAAATTATAGTCTCAAAAGCAATCATTGAGAAAAACCTGGAATGGAATTATCATCTCCGCAGCATTGGGGAGAGAACCATAGGCAATTACAATCTCAAAAGCAAACATTGAGAAAAACCTGGAATGGAATTATCGTCTCCGCAGGATCGGGGAGAGAACCATAGGAAATTATAATCTCAAAAGCAATCATTAAGAAAAACCTGGAATGGAATTATCATCTCCGCAGCATTGGGGAGAGAACCATAGGCAATTACAATCTCAAAAGCAATCATTGAGAAAAACCTGGAATGGAATTATCATCTCCGCAGCATTGGGGAGAGAACCATAGGCAATTATAATCTCAAAAGCAAACATTGAGAAAAACCTGGAATGGAATTATCGTCTCCGCAGCATTGGGGAGAGAACCATAGGAAATTATAATCTCAAAAGCAATCATTGAGAAAAACCTGGAATGGAATTATCATCTCCGCAGCATTGGGGAGAGAACCATAGGAAATTATAATCTCAAAAGCAATCATTGAGAAAAACCTGGAATGGAATTATCATCTCCGCAGCATTGGGGAGAGAACCATAGGCAATTACAATCTCAAAAGCAATCATTGAGAAAAACCTGGATAACTTCTACTGAGTCTTCATCAGAAAAATCTGTTTGGGGTCGATTTAGCTGGACTAGAGAAGGCCTTGGACTGGATAAGAAATCTTTGGAGTCGATTAATTGAACCGGTCTAGGTCTTGAAATATGATTGAGAATTTAGCTGAATCTTTCCTGAAAGGTAAAGGTCAGTCATATGCAATGCATGATATGGATCAAGCGATGATGTTCTCAACATAAATGAGATTTGTATGATGCGTCTATGCATGCTATAATGATGTATGTGATGTTTTAGGAATGTATGCCTTCGTCTAGGAAAGTAAATCCTTGACGGGTGCCGGGAAGTCACTCCTGGGCTGATGTTGAAGAATAGATTTCACTTCCGCTGGGGATGATAGCTGCAAGAATACCGGTAGGAGAAGATAACTCCGTTGGGGAATAAACTTGGCGAATGGAATAACTCTGCGGGGGGAAAAGTACCCTGACGATCTTGCTGGGAAGCGATACTCTGTGGGGAGAGAGATACTCTAGCACTCTTGCTAGGCAGCAATGCTCTGTGGGGAGAAAGATACTTTGCTGAGTTGTTGATAATAATTTGTTGGGGATACCATCGTTATATTGGAAGTGCTAATGGACTTCGCTGGGGGTAAGAAGACTCCGTCGAGGACGCTCTTTCCGTGGCTTTTGGCTGAGGATAACCCAGTTATATCCTAGTAAGGAAATAACTCTTTGAATAAAGCCGGGAGACGCGTTCGTGCTCTGCGAGAATAAGCTTCCAGAATCTACTGGGGATAAGCTTACTACTTGGGAAGATGGATTCCAACTTTCCTGGGGAAACTGGATTGGACTCTATTGGGGAAGTTTTGAATTGTATTTTTTGTAAGTTGAAAGAGGGAACCTATGTAGGGTTACTTTGAGGTTGGGCTCGCGTGAAGCTGCATTTGGAGTTAAAGGAAACCTGTGTAGGGTTTCTTGATGACGAGTTCGTGTAAAACTTCATCTTTGGAAAGAGAGGACCTGTGTAGGGTTTCTTGATGGCGAGTTCGTGTAAAACTGCATCTTTGGAGGAAGGAAACCTGTGTAGGGTTTACTGACAATGAGTCCGTATAAGACTGTATCTAGAGCTGAGAAGGAAACCTGTGTAGGGTTTACTGATGACGAGTCCGTGTAAAACTGCATCCTTAAAAATAGAGAACCTGTGTAGGGTTTCTGGGTGACGAGTCCGTGTAAAACTACATCTGGAGTTTTGAGAAGGAAACCTGTGTAGGGTTTACTGATGACGAGTCCGTGTAAAACTACGTCTGGAAAGAGATAACCTGTGTAGGGTTATTTCAGGATAAGTCCGTATAAAACTTCTTGATGAACCGGGGTAAGGTTATCTTTGAGGTAAGTCCGTGTAAGACTTCCGGATGAACCGGGGTAAGGTTATCTTTGAGGTAATTCCGTGTAAGACTTCTGGAGGAAACCGGGGTAAGGTTACTTGTGGAGGGTGAGTCCGTGTAAGACTTCGTGATGAACCGGGGTAAGGTTATCTTAAGATGAGTCCGTGTGAGACTTCGTCTGAAAATTGAGAAGGAACCGGTGTAGGGTTACTTTGATGATAAGTCCGTGTAAGACTTTTTTGAAAGAAAAGGAACCGGTGTAGGGTTACTTGTGGATGAGTCCGTGTAAGACTTTGTCTGAAAGTTGAGAAGGAACCGGTGTAGGGTTACTTTGATGATAAGTCCGTGTAAGACTTTTTCTGAAAGAAAAGGAACCGGTGTAGGGTTACTTGTGGATGAGTCCGTGTAAGACTTTGTCTGAAAGTTGAGAAGGAACCGGTGTAGGGTTACTTTGATGATAAGTCCGTGTAAGACTTTTTCTGAAAGAAAAGGAACCGGTGTAGGGTTACTTGTGGATGAGTCCGTGTAAGACTTTGTCTGAAAGTTGAGAAGGAACCGGTGTAGGGTTGCCTGATGATGATCAAGTGGATGATTGTCCTGTTTGGTTTCGGATGCTAACCCTTGATCTGGAATTTGTAAAGGTAGATGGTAATCATCTTTGTATTAACCTTTCCTTGGTACTTTGGTTGACAGAGCAACTGGATCGCCTGGACGACTCATTATTGCCCCTGTTTCTGAGGTGAGGGGAAAAGATATCTTGTGGAGGTGCTGGATGACTGCCGATTGACAAATCTTCCTTTTGGTAGGCAAGTGACGAGATGCCGGGACATAATCGTACGCTTTGATCCCTAACTTTTTCCTAGACCGCCCTTTCGGGTTTTCAGTCCACCGGGATACCCATTTTTGCCCAAGCCGCCTTTTCAGGTTTTCGACTTGCCGGGTGTACAAATTTTTCTTTTTCATCCCTTATTTTGCCCGAACCCTTTTGGTTCGCCGGGAAGCCCTTATTTTTGCCTAGGTGTGTCAACCTAGCGGGTCTTTGATTACGCGTAGTATTCTTTTTCGACTATGTCCACGCTCTCAGGGTGTAGGGGGGTGCCCCTGTTGATAGTGTTGTGTTGCCCTGCTACCAGAAGATGTCCGATCGTGCAAGATTCGTTGCTGGAATGCCACCAGTGACTCGGGCGGAGGTTTGCCCCAAGCTAGTTGGCCTTGAGAGATTCCTCGAATCTTGACTGGACTGCCCCAGATGATAGACACTGATCATGCCATGCCCCTTGATTGGAAGTGTTTCTTCCACTTGAGGTGATCTCTTTGTTGAGAGAACTTTTGTTCATTAGATGTTCGTCGTGCGAATTTCTCTGCTGTTCAAACAAATAGTCATATGCAAACAAGGTTATTTTAAGAATGCAAAGGCTTATGTCTGTCTTGAAGTTTTTTTGAAAAATGCATTTTTCAGTAAAAACAGCAAATTTTGTAAAATGTGATGTCAACTCGTTATTTTACCGCAAGCCTTAAGGAGTCAGGATACTTTTCGTAACAGTATGCTTTCGAACTAACCCATGCTTCAGCTAGGACTTTTAAGGGTTATAACGTGGCCTGGTTCATGGTTCAAGAAACAAAGGATAAAGGCTCAAATTATTTGTACCCACCCGCTCTTCGTGATGTTCTTCAATCCTAAACTCAGCCGATCGTGCGCTAGACTTTGTTTGAGTCTTTGCCTTGATGTTCCAATGATGATTCAGATATTGATGATTCATTCTGAATAGGCAGTCATGTTTTTGTTGAGGGTTTGTATGACCTCTTTCTTTTTGATTTTGCTATCCCTAAACTTTGCCTGAACTGTTTCTTTTGTGATTACAGTCAGCGGGATACCCCAGTTTTGTAAGTCTCCTTCATAGGTTTTGACTTATTGGGTTTTTATTTTTGAGATATAATGACTGCCTATCCTTATGATTATTCGAAATCATCACTGTCTTCTTTTTTTTGTAAGGACCTCTTTGGTGCCATTTGTTATGCACTTGGATCAATTGAGAGAACTACCCTGCCCCAGGTTATGATAAAGGGTTTTAATTTTCGAAAAGAAAAACTTCTACTTCTTTGGCTTAGAGGGGTTGACGAGGGATTATCTTCCTTATAACTCCAGTGTTTAGGGATTGAAACAATGCCTGTACCTCATCAGCGGGGTCTGTTCAAAAGCATACTGTAAAGATCGTGGTATCGTTTTCGTCATCCTCCCTCAAGAGGCTTAGAATTTTCAGTCAAGAGTTGATCATCACAAAAATATGAAAGCAGTTTTAAGTACAGTAAACATAATTAATTCAAGACAGACATGTGTAATGCATTCATGAAATAAAAGAGTTTAACATGATAATTGTTTGTTTGAACAAGAAAAGAAAAATACAACTTGAATTCAAATGAACAAAAATCTCTCAATCCTAACCATGTTTTGGCAAAGGAGCAGTGGTCACAACGGGAGTCTCAGCAGGCTCGAACTCGATCTCCTTAGCGTCGATCATATTCTGGATCTTATACTTCAGCGCCCAACAGTCCTCAGTATCGTGCCCCGGGCTATCAGAATGATAAGCACACCTCGCTTCTGGATTGTAGTTTGGAGAGGAGGTCTTGGGATTTGCAGGAGGGTTGATCACCGCAATCAGGTTCATTTTCAACATGTGCTGCAATGCTTGTGACCATGGCATGTTGATGTTGGTGAATTGTCTTTTAGGCTCGTCCGGCCTTCGCTGATTTCCCTTTTGTGGTTGGCGGCGTGGTGCAGAACCAGAGATCATGACTGCCCCTGCCTGTTGGTCACGACGACTCTTTTGACCGTATGCAGCATTAGACTCTTTCTTGCCCATGTAAGGCTTTTGGTGAGTATCCGAAGGTGTGGCCTCCTGAATCTTCCCACTCTTGATACCAGCTTCGATTCTTTCCCCAGTCAGAATGAGGTCGGTAAACCCTGCAGATGAATTACCAATGAGATAATTGAATAACGACCCGGATAGGGTCCCTAAGAACATATCAACGAGTTCCCGGTCGGTCAAAGGTGGTTGTACCCTCCCAGCAAGGTCCCTCCATCTCTGCGCATATTCTTTGAAACCTTCTCCCGATCCTAACGACATACCCTGGAGTTGGGTACGTGTAGGAGCGAGGTCGGCATTATACTGATACTGCTTGTAAAAAGCAGTAGCCAACTCCTCCCAGTTACGAACCTTGGTCCCATCCAGCTGATAGAACCATTCGAGGTGAGTCCCTGAAAGACTCTCCTGGAAGAAGTGGATCCACAAGTTCTTGTCCACAGTGTATGGTTGAATCTTCCGCACATAAGACCTGAGATGCAGCCTGGGACAGGATGCCCCATCATACTTAGCAAAAGAAGGAACCTTGAATTTATGTGGGATCACCACACCAGAAGATAGACCCAGGTCTCCGAAATCCAACCCAGGCACTTGTTGAATTTCCATGGCATTCAGACGATCCTCTAGTTGCTTGTACCGGTCCTCAGCAGGGGGGTATTGTTCATCATTGAAGTCTGTCTCGGTGTCGGAGACCATAGGGCTAGGAACCTCTCTCCCTTGGTGACTGCCTTCCCCCACAGATGGAGTAGTCCTCTCAGCTTCATTCTGCAGTGTGTTCCCAAATCTGCGTCTAGGGTTGAACAAAACAGTCCTCTTCTTCTTCTGAATCAGAGTCTTCAATTCCTTTTGACCCTGGGCTAGGCTCATAATCAACTCCTGGAACTGGGCATTCTGGGCCTGGAGGGCCTTGATAGCTTGTCCATCAGATGATTCAGGATTCATGATGACGGATGTAATAAACAGCGAAGAAGGTAAGTGACCTGCAACAAGTGTACCTGTAATGAAATGATATGTATGATATGTATGCGATGTTTTCAAGGATCTCGCGGGGTAGACAAGAAAAATTGTTAGAGTTGAATTTCCTAGCTTGGTTGAAGGAACTGCATGTTGTTTAGAGTCCTTCTTCAAGGGTCAAAGGCTCACCATATCCAGTGGGTCATAGCCTCTGACAACTTTGGCTAGAGGAAAATAAATCCTCTTTGCCCCTTGCTAGATGTTTGATTCATCATGACCTGCATCACAAGCCCTTGAGATCCTTGAAATGGGTTAGGATGTATGCAATGGTATGATGTTATGGTATGCATGGAGTAATGTGAGTAGCCCTGTTATGAGTCCCCATTAGGGATTATAAACAACGCCTGCAAGAAACTTAGTAAACCCTGTTATAAGTCCTAATTAAGGACTATGAACAAAACCTGCAAGAAACTCGGTAAACCTTGTTATGAGTCCTAATCAAGGACTATAAACAAAACCTGCAAGCAGTTCAAAGGGTCAGATAATAAGAATGCAAGTAGTTCAAGTATGAAGGCACACAAGTCACACAAAAGAACCCTTAGAGTTTAGGCCAGCATGAGGTCTGAGTATTACCCTCTTGAAGTTGGTTGGTTCATACCTATCCTATCAAAGTAACCGGGTTCTTAGAGGATCCCAATATCATTGACTACCCTCAATCGGTCATAACTCCAGCATCGCAATCTTTTCTTGCAGCCAGAACCATCACGAGAGTTTAGCCTCAATGGGCGTAGCATACTGCTACTGTTCTAATGGCCAAGTTGTGTCATTTAAGGTTCTAAGGTTGTTGGTGCTTAATGACTCCTTAGAAGACCCATATTCTCCTCGTTGCAACACAAGGGATATCAGTACAGACCAAGGTGCCACACCAACGTAGCCACTGCTTCACCCATGTCGGTATACGTCGGACAGGTCCCTCACAGCTTATGCTACCTAAACAGGGTATCCCCAGATCCGGGTTAGGATCTATGTAACTCCCATGCAACCCACAAATTTAAAGCAGACAAATCAATACAATTGAAAACACAGTTATGAACTAACCCTAAGGTACACCTCACTTTAAGTTTAATTCCCCAGCAGAGTCGCCAGTTCTGTGATCGGTGGATCTGGAACTGACTGTTTAACGCTGGTTCGCGAAATGTCGCGGAAGCAAGAGTCGCCACCGTCTTTTATTTTCTCCAAATGGAAAGGACAAAAGCACAGAAAAATTCCTTATAGAGATTGCTCTCGGTTCGGGAGGTAGGTTATAGAAAGGGAAGGTGTTAGCACCCTTTCTATCCATGGTTATCCATGGGCTCTTAGATACTTGCTCATTTGTGTTTTCAAAAATGGTTTGTTTGCTTTTCAACTGTGGGTTTAAAAAAGGTTTCTTTGAAAATTCCAGTTCGACTCTTGTACCAGTCCTCAAGAGTGTTTGAAAAAATTTGCTTTCGAAAGCTTTTTGAAAAGGTGTTGGTGTGAAAAGTATTTTTGAATTTGTTTTGAAATTAGAGCAAGTATCTAGAGTCGTCTACCTACCCTAAGGAATTCGTCTGTGTAAATGTCCTTTAAAGTAGTGCCATCCCACCATTGAGAGGTAGGTAGCACCACCGTTGGAGGTGTTCGGGTCAATTCGAAGGTCCGGGACATGGTGATCACCAGAGCAATAGGAAGATACCTTAGAAGCTACCCTCATGCCAGGTTCCCGGATCATGAGGACTTACTAAGACATCCTCTACTCGACGATCACCTTTCGAGGCAAGGCAACAGTGAGGCGTACCCTAGAGGTGGTGTGTGATTTGTGTGTCGTTTTCAGATATTTTTGTCTTTTGTCATGTCATTGGTAATCTAAGCTTGTTTTTATTTTTGGGCATTCATTCTTTCATGTTATTGTTTAACAGTTAAAGGTGCGGGAATTTAAAGTGCGGAAAAGATAAAGGGTCCTACGCTATTACAAAGGCGCGAGTCTACAACGCCAAATTAATCCAGACCCGATTTGAAATAAAGTGCAGAAAATAAATGTCTAAATAACTATTACAGAGCTTTGGAGCAAGTACATGATATTCACAAAAAGAAATAAATAAAACGCGCGAAAAGAGAATATAATCGAATGCGAGGGCGTTGAACCCTTTGAAGGAATTAAAATAAAATTATTAAAATAATTAAGTTAAATAAAAAAAAGAACTTATTTTTTATGTTTTTGTATTTATGACATTAAAGAAAATTAAATTAATTAAAAGTCAAATAATTAATTCTAATTCTAATTGTTTTTAATTTATTAAAGAAAATGCATTAAAGTTAAAACCTAGAATTAAAACTAAATTAATTATAAAATTTATTTACGAAATTAATGGTTAATGATACTTATGATAAAAATATTTAATTAATTAAAAAAAGGGGTAAAAAGCACTAAAGGTCTATTTTTTTGTTATTTTTGGTTTTTGAGAAAAAAGAATTAAATTAACAACCTAAAATTAAAACTAAATTAATTATGGGATTTATTTACAAAATTAATACTAAAATAAAATATTTATTATTTTTATCTTTTCTGATTTTTTTGTGTTTTTTTTTATGTCATGAAAATATTAATTAATTAAAAAAAAGCAATAATTAAAAGAGTATAAAAATAAAAAAAACAAAGAATGTAAAGAAAATTGCAAAACCTAAGGGGGGTTTGCCCCTAATTTGGAGGGTGAGGTCCAGCAATCTGAGCCCAATAAGCCTTAGCCTCTTTGACTTCTCCACTCACGTATCCCAGCGTTGACTCATGTGTACCGTGCTCCTCAAATCTGGGCCCTTGAATTGTTGAGATTGAATGCGTGGCAGGTTTGATTTGGGGGATGCATGGTGTGCTTGAGTACTGAAGCTGCATGGGAATGTTAATTGAAAAATAATATTGAAAGGGGTGAGGACCTGGGTCTCGAACCCAGGTCATGAACATTACCACTCAAACGCTTCACCAACTGTGCCAATTTGTTTATCTGTAAATTAAATAATCAACAATCAATATAAAATAAAACAACACGCTAGTGGATTTTTAGCGCGCGTTTTTGAACCAGCCAACCATTGCCTTACAACTCAGCATCTTCTTCCTCGCTTTGCTTATTTCCTGAAACATGAAAAGAAGAAGCAACGGTTTTTTGACCGTTTCCAAAAGTGACATTACAAGAAATAGCGATTAGAGCTCTGTCGCTCATAAATTGAGCGCGAGGCATGGAAACAACTGGCCATGAGCTGCTGATTCTGATGATATGGGTCTTATAGGCCAATTTTTCCAGAACAAGGAAACCCTCTTTTTGAACCTCTGAAAACCTAGAATATGTCAATGGCAGATTCTTGTATGATGCACGAAAATTAAATCAAACTACATGGTTAGCTTCAGCAAGGTCTCATTAGTATAAATCACTCAAAAAAATGCAAGCATGATGCGTATAAATTGATGCACGAATACAAGAAATATGATGAACAGGGTTGCCTCGTATTACCAATTCTTGAGGTTAGAAGATATGATTTTGATCCAGAAACCTTTCTTGATGTCTCAGAGAGGTAATAGAATGGTTATTTTGGCCTGAATCCACCTAAAACCTGGTTTTCAGTCTTGAGATTTTTAGCAAAAAGTGTGAATTTTATCCGAGTGTTCTTGCGCAACTTAGGTCTCAATTTCGTTTTTGTCTCACTTGTATAGGCATTAGGCAATGTGAATCAAGAGGAATTATGGCCTCTTAATGCAAAGTTTTCAATTTCAAGATCCTCCATAAACCTCCATAACCAAGCTTCCTTTTTTGACTCATTTTTGAATTCTTGCTTCAATTAGCCTTTTGCACGAATTTGGTAGGTTGCATAATGATAAGTCAAGGTTAGTTAAGGCCAAATATTCCTTTTAATTAAGCTTTTTGATTTTCTTTTGATTTTAAAAGATTTAAAATTAATTAAATCCAATAAAATCAATTAAAAATTAAAAAATTAATTAAAAAATATGAAATAAAAGGTGGGACACGTGGGAAGCATGGCCAAGTTAATTCAAGTGAAAAAAGTGGGCCCCTTTTGTCAAAAATGAAATTTCAAGGATAAATGATTTTGGCCATTTCACAAAAATTTCCCAACTTCTCCAATGCATATCTTGCTCAATGTTTAAGCTTTGATCATGTTCTTGGACATTTTAGAAAGGTCTTGAAGTCCTCTAACCAATGTCTTTGGTCCCATGTCATTTTGATTTACCAATCTCAAGTTATGGCCTTTGACTTAAAGTCCCTTTTTGTTGACTTTTGAAAATGACCTATAATGTTGAAATTGATAACTTTTTGTGAGAGCATTTCTTGGACTTGGAGTGTGAAGATGAGTTGTAGGAAATGTCTCCCCCTTCAAGATGAGCATTGGATGGGATTTTTCTGATGAACCATGAAAAAGTTATGCCTTGGTCAAGTTACAGTTGACTTTTCAACTGTCCAAAAATAGAAACTTTTGCATCTTGAGACTTTTTGAGCCATATTTTTGAGAATCATGATCAAGCATTGATCAAATGATGTTTGTGGCTTCAAAATGATATGTTGACCAAAAATTTGGACTTTTGACTGTCAAATGACCATTTTGCCCCTACAGTTGACTGTAGTGCAATTAGGGTTTTTGACTGTGCAACTTTGTGCTGAAAGTCTTGAAACTTGACATGTAGGTGCTTGACAATGTATATGAGCATGTGTGACTTGATTGAGCCCTTGGAAATCTCAACTTCCTTGCAGGATCCAAAACCCTAGTTTGACTGGCCTTAGGAGAGTGGTTGACTGTGTGGCCCTTGAGTAGACCTTGAAGCATTTGAAGAGGATGTTTGGCAAAACTTTGAAGATTATGGGAGGGCAAATTTTGGGGTACAACAATATATATGCACAAATATCATATACCAGTTAATATACAATTTCTATACAACATATACATTAATTACGAAACTCAAAAACAAAAGAATTATCTCAATGCGAAAACAACTGAACCAATCCCCGACAACAGCACCATTTTGTTACGGTGGTATAGCGGCAAGAAAATTGTAAGTTATTAATTTACCGGGTGATATTTAGGTTATATCGTATCGTGTCCACATATATTGGTGATTGAATCGCCGTTCGACAAATCTGTCATTAATGAGTTTGAGGTTAAATGGTTTGAAAGGAAAAGTATCAACAGAAAATGAATGTATAAAAAGGAAAAAGGAAATAACTTATCAAGCATGCATATATACTACTTATCACAGAATTAAACCTATCGACCTGTTATACTAAACCTACAACATTCATCAATGTCATCACGTGTCACTCACAACCTAAGTCATTTCTAACCCAAATTGAGAGGCCGACTGCATCACCTTGGTAGCGATATCTCAACCACCTCAACAACATATAAGTCAACCTTACTCGCTTGCGTCGACGATCTCTCAGAGCGACACAAACAACATAGAGTCATTAATCACAGACACCCTAAGTGAATAACAGTGCTAACTCTATCTCTAGAATTCATACACTATTAGATAATCATCCTAGATAAGAGTCTAAGCAGTATATGTCTATAACAACTCAAGTCCCTAGCGCAGAGCAAAAATCAAGGATAACAATCGACAAAGATTTGTAAAGCAAGTTTTACATAATGCCAAGAGCGACAAATATACATGAGATTAAAGAAAATATACATACAAATGCAACCAATAGAGAATATACAAAGAAAAAGAGAAATGAACGACAAATCTACCGGTTTGTCAGCACCGATCAAAGAGAAATCCACTCCAGATCATCTGTATGCAAGCTCCATAGTTATTATCTAAGCTAATCCTAAAAAAATTAAAGGTTGGTGGAGTTAGGAGCAAAAACATCCCTAAAACTATCCCTAAAAATGAACTGAAATGAAAGTTTTAAAACAAATCTCAGCAGACCGCGCTAAGCGGGCCAGGCGCGTTAAGCACGACTTCCTTATTTTACATACTAAATTGCCCTAAACCGCGCTAAGCGGGCTTCAAAACATTGGTTTTTCCAAATTGTCCAAACGCAAGCAGAGCGCTACAAAATGCGCTGAGCGCACTCGCGCTTAGTAGCCTCTGCGCGCTAAGCGAGCTCTCCTGGACAAAATGTCCCAAAACTGGTCTTTTATTTCGAAAACATGCATCTGGAGCCGTGTCTTCAACACCTTATTCCTCGGTACTCCAAAATAAAACAAATACCTACAAAATGAATGGAAAAACATCAAACGGTACATTATATATACACAAACACAAATAAACACTAACTAAACGTATTTACACAAAAGTCGGTTTATTCAACGATATTAACAACAAAGAGTCGATAAGTGAAACAAAAAGTATATATAAAAATAGCTACAATTTGCACTTATCAGTGTTCTGCCATCATGGTACGATGAAGGTGGAGCTCGTTTAAGTTTTCCCAATCGGGCTAAGAATTTGCTCATTTAAAGAGTGTAAACTTGCCTCTTTGTTTAATTTGAGGTGACATGCTTGTACCTGGGCATGCACATATGGTCGGGAAAATTGTGTTCGTCGTTTCGACAAAGCACACCGACTATATTTGTGCCTTAATTGTAATATTGCTTTAGTTTTTCAGTGTTCCAAAATCGAGCAAGTTTTTCCCCGTGTAAGTTTTCTAAGTAGTAGGCCCCATTCCCCGTTTTAGCATGGACTCGATAGGGACCTTCCCAGCTTGCGGCGAGCCTGCCATCACGAGACTCTTTGTGATTTCTCTTTAGGACTAAGCTGTCGACTTCGAGTTCTCGCCATATGACTTCGGCGTCATATCATATGGTGATTTTTTGTTTAAGAGAGTTTCTCGTAAGGATGATCTTGTTCGAATTTCCTCTACAAGGTCGAGTTCCTCCCTTAATTATACGTCGCTCATCTCTTTGTTGAGAGGGGCTTCAGTCTGTCTGGAGGGCTCTCAGATTTCGACAGGAATGACAACCTCGGTTCCACATGCTAGTCGAAAGGGAGTTTCCTCGGTGGACGAGTGAGCTATTTTTTGATAGGCCCATCGTACAATGTGTAGTTCTTCAACCCATCTCTTTTTGGTTTTGTCCAACCTTCGCCAGAGGCCTCGTAGGATCACCCTGTTTATAGACTCGGCTTGCCCGTTTGTCTATGGATGCACGACGAACGCGAGGTGTTGGATGATGCCCAACTTGGTAACGAATTCCTGGAAATTTTTGTTTGTGAATTGTATCCCGTTGTTGGTGACAATCACTTAGGGATTGTTGAACCGGGAAAGAATGTTTCTTTTGTAGAAACAGAGAATGTTTTATGCGGTGATTCTGGCCAGTGCTTCTGCTTCTATCCATTTTATGAAGTAATCCACAGTTACTATTAGGTATTTGTTTTGGTTTGATCCCACCATGAATGTCTCGAGGATGTCCAGGCCTCACCATGCAAAGGGCCATAGGGATGAAAGAGACTTGAGCTAGTTTGGAGAAGCCAAGTGCATGTCCCCATGGCGTTAGAATTTTTCACACTTTTTCACGTACTCTTTAGCGTCGTGCTGCATGGAAGGCCAGTAGTATCCTTCCCGTAATGGTTTTATAGCAAGGGATCTCCCGTCCAGGTGTTGGTTGTTGATTCACTCGTGGATTTCACACAGGATGTGGGCTACTTTGTTTTATTTGACACATTTAAGGAGGGGGTGGAGAATCCCCTTCTCTACAATCTTCCTTCGACCAGAACGTAGGAGCAGGCTCTTCTCCTGACTATGCCGACCTCTTTCTGATCAGTTGGTAGTTCTAATTTTTTGAGGTAGTTGTATACCGAGGTCATCCAACAGTTACTGTCACCAATGGTGGACACGTCTAGAACCGAGGAGGGTTTTTCAATGCTCGGTCGAGGAAGTATCTCCTGTATCCTGATTTGTTTTCTCCTTTCTTCTTTGTGCTTGCTAGTTTTGACAGGATATCCGCCCGAGTGTTGTGTTCACGGGGAACATGTTGTACGTCTATGTACTCGAATTTATTCATTCTTTATTAGACCAAAGTCCAGTATTCTGAGAGATGGTCATTTTTGACATGATATTCTCCCCGTACCTGAGATGCGATGAGCTGGAAATCTATGAAGATTTTCACTTCTTCGGCCCCTAGATCTTTGGCCAGGCACAACCCTTTTAGAAATTCCTCATACTCGGCTTAGTTTAAGGTTAGGAAAGATATTGTAAGAGATACTTCGATCAAGATTCCTTCCTCGTTCTCCAATATGATGCCTTCTCTGCTCCCTGTCAAAGTGGTAGCTCCATCGACGAAAATGGTCAATCTGTGTGCTCCACTCGGGGAGGCTGGCGAGGTCATCTCTGCCATGAAGTTGGACAATACTTGAGCTTTAAGGGTTTTTCTACTTTCGTATCTGATGTTAAACTCAGAGAGTTCTAATAACCATTTAGCATTCTGCCCACCATGTTCGGTCGACCGAGTAAATGCTTTATTGGTTGCTCTGTCCAGACTATATTCATGTGTGCCAGGAAATAGTGTCTCAGCCTCCTTGCTGAATTAATGAGCGCTAATGCTACTTTCCTGCAGATAATACCTTACTTAAGGACCTTGCAAGGCCTTGCTCGTGAAGTAGATGGGTTTCTACCCCTCGGGGGTTTCTCAGATGAGGGAGACACTCATGACCTCAGATGCTACGGCCAGATAGAGATAGATAATTTCTTCCTTATCTGTTCCAGAAAGGACTGGTGGTTGTGATAGTTCCAGTTTGAGGTGAACAAGGGCACGTTCACACTCCTCGGTCCACTCGAAGGTTGCCTCTTTGCGGAGAAGTTTGAAAAGAGGAAGTGTATGCTGGGCATATTTTGCCACGAAGTGGGATAACAAGGTGATCATTTCATTCAGGATTTGAATGGATTTCTTCGAGTTTGGCATTAGAAACTCAGAAAATGCCTGACATTTGTCGGGGTTGGCTTCAATTCCTCGTTCTGTTAGGTAGAAACTGAGGAACTTACCTGCCCGCACACCAAAGGTGCATTTTTCTGGGTTGAATTGCATTTTGTATTTTTTTGCTTGGTTGGAGACTTTATTTAGGTGGAGAGAATGGTCAATTTCTTCTTTGGACTTGTCGATCATGTCGTTCATGTAGACCTCGAGCATGTCTCCAATTTCTCCTTGGAGGACCTTGTTCATCATCGGTTGCTTAGACTTCAAAAGAGGTGTCAACATGGTCTAGTCGACAAAGTTATCATTTGGATAAGAATGGCTCGACGAGCCTATTGAACAACACGACGAGGCTTTCGACGGACATGTAAAAATGGTGCCAAGAGAAGTTATGAGTTTGCACGCTAGCAAGAACGTGGGGGAAGTTATGAATCTTTTCCACATGAAATCCCAACATGGGATAATGTAACCGTCGACGGTTACATCTCTAGAATTTTCTATTTAAGCAAATAATTGTATTCGTTCTAGAGGTGGAATTTCTTAGCATTAAGAGCATTACACTCAAAGTACCCGCATCTAAGAGAGAAATGAGTTCACTCTTGAAAATGTACGAGTGCTTCCACATCTGCATTCAAAGAAATTTATAGTTTTTACTTTAAAATCCTTGTCTTATTTTTTACTCTTTATTTTAACATTTGCCTTGTTTTTTTGCCTCTTTTTTATGCTTGTCAAACCAATCAACCAGTTTCACACAAAACTCAAAACACTAAGTCTAGGATTCATGTAGCCGATCCTGCAAGTAATCTTTAATAAGAGGCTAGTGATTGTTCGCGAGAAACAAATTGGCACACCTGGTGGGACACATTGTGTTTGAGACTATCGCATTTCATGCATGAAATTGAGAAGTGGGAAAAATGGTTGATCCTAAAAATACGAATCCAAATGGGGAACCTCCCCCAGGAGGAAATACTGGTGCTTCAGAAGCATTTGACGCTATTATAACTTTGGCGGCTACTCCTTCGTCAGCCCAAAGGGCATCGATAGCAACGAGTCAACTGATGAATTCCAGGCCAAATGTGGCCAATACTACTAGGCAATACATGCCTAGTTTTAATATGCATATGTATGGTGGGGATCGACAGCATGAAATGCCAAGAGCAATGATGGAAGGATTACACAATAGTTACTCGATGTTTGCTGAAAATTCGACGTCAGCATTCGCCACCCCTATAATGCAACAAGCCCTTTTGGAGGCCAGTTTGGTCATCCGACGTGGTTGGGATTTTCATCCCAGGCGATACCCACTTTCACCACAAGTTCTGTTGCAGTTATGAGGCAGTAGATGGATGAAAGTAACCACGAAATGGTCCATCTGCTCACACAACAAATATGGACCATATTACGACCCTTAATACAAAGTTCGACTCAGAGTTACCAAACACTGGAAACTCAAATTACTCGTATTGGTGATTTTCTTTGTGCTCCTAGAGTACCAGTTCAACATGCTGCACCACCACCAGCTCTAGAGGTGCATGTGCAATATGAGGAAATGGTTGACTAAACCATTGACCATGAACAAAAAATCCCCAAAGATGTCGAACAAATACCAAGAGCTATTGAACCACCTCCAGTGGTAATAGTGAATCGAAACCAAAATGCTGACCAAGTGGTTAGGTGAGTTCGACATGACACAGCAGTTGGGGAATAAAGCCTAGAAGCCATTGTCAAACAAATTATGGTTAGGAATGGAATGAACACTGGTTGTGAAACACCCCGATTTTTATGTATTAATTATTTTATTATTTATTTAATTTATTAATTATTATATAATATAGTAATTAATTAAATTGTGTGATTTTGTGAAAATATGAGTTATTTGAATTAATTGGTGATATATAATATATAATTTATTCTATTAATTAAGAATATGTATTATGTGAGTGTTGTACCCCAAAATTTGCTCTCTCTCTTTTTCACAAGAAATCACAGCTTCGGGCTTTTCCTGATTTTTCAGATTGGCTTAAGAATCGGTCAAACAGACTTTTCTCATCAGTCAGACAAAATTAGGGTTTCCATTGATTTTGAATCAGTTCAAGCAGATTGTTAGGGTTTGGTTGAGTTTGGCTCAGGGTTTGATCAAACGGATGTTTCTTCGACAGTAAATCCAACATTAGGGTTTGCACGCGCATTTTCAGAAGAATTTGAATCCACAATGTTTTAATTGGCTGTTACACTGCTCTGACGTTTGCTCAAGATTTCTGTTTGTTTCTCAAAAGTCTAAACATCTGGGATATGGGCTGAGGCTTCTGATTGAGAGTTTGAAGTGTTAGTCTAATCAGTAAAGAGAAAGGCGTGTGGACGTTTGTTTGATTAACTGTGCAATGCTTATGGCTAATTGGAACGCTGGGTTTATTATTGGTTAATGCGAAGTTGCAAGACTACAGTGTTTATTAATTATTTATTTTATCTAAGTTAGAATAATTGGGATTTACTTCCAGTTATTTTAATTCAAGAAAATTTAAATAATTAAATAGACAGTGAAATAAAAGAGATATCTGACAAAAAAGACTTTTATTTATTTTTAATTATTGGTACAAGTGTTATTTAAATACAAGTAATTTTTACAGTATTTATAATAATATTTATTACAAATGATTAAAATAAAATAAAACTGTATCCTAAGTGTCTTGAAATCTTCATCTTCTACTGCTGCTCCCCATTGCTCGACTGATGCTTACCTGCAAAAAGAGAAGAAAGAAGTCAACACAGATTAATTTAAAAAAGGTATTTTCTCAGACAGATAAATAAAGACTCATCATTAAAAGTGTTGGCCGGAATCAGTTTGTTCGCCCTCTCTGCAAATCGCAAGAAGACTCTTGGTTCACAAAGAGGGAAAGAAAATATGTTTGCAAGCATATGAATATGTACAAGGCTGCATAATTCCAAAACAAGCTGCACAGTTCAAAATGCCAAACCAAATGCACAAAGTGACAAACTAAACTGAACCACACTATCAAACTAGGCAAACCAATTTGTCAAAAGTGCAAAGCTGTCAAACTGTCAAAAGGCTATTAACAAGATATCAAAGCAATGAAGAAAATCTGGGATAAGTACAAGATGCAGAGGAAAGACAAAAGGCAAGTAATATTGCAAAGTATCATCATTTTCCAGGCCAAGCACCTTTTCAGAAAAAAAGTACAGTGTAAGCAATAAAAATGCTTTTCTGTGGAGAGAGAAAAGAGAGAGAAGTAGAGGCTTACAGGAAGGCTTAGAGATAAAGAGAACAAATGAGAACACTGTAAAAAGGAGGCAGAATATCACAAAAACAATATACCACAAAACTATTACAGAACATAAACCAAAACTGCCTTCAAGCTTACAAACTGAAGCAAGCCTTCAAACCAAAGCTTGCCTCAAGCCTTAACCTGCCTGTTTCAAAACAAACTCTCAAATCTGCTAAGCATAAAACATAAGCAAGCCTGCCTGTTCAGAAGAGCCTACTTTAGGCTACAACCAGAAGCAAACTGATAAATCTCCAGCCTGTTTCAAACTACCACAAGCTCTCAAGCCTGTATCAGAAACAAAAACAAAGCTGCCTCAAGCTTTAAACCTGTTACAAAGCAAGCCTGAACCAACTCAAAACTCCAAACCTGCATATACCACAGGCCTGCCTGTACAATAAACCAACTCAGTGTCAAAACCATACAAGCATATCAACCTGCTAAAAACCAGATACAAGCCAATAAGCCTGTTACCAGCCAGCCTTTCAAGCCTGTATCATACAAAGCCTGTCAAAACATCACTAGCCCTAAAAAACCTTTGTTCAAAAATCCAATATCTAAATAACCAACAACCACCCTCAGAATCATCAACCATCATCCAACATCCAAATATCCAAGCCAACAAACATATAACCTGTCAAACTGCATAGTATTCAAAGCCAAAGTGCCTCAGAATTGGATTCATCATAGGCTAAACTAACCAAGCAAAAGAGAGGAAGATTGTGAAAGCAACTCAGAAGCATACACTCTCAGAACTAAAAGTTCATCATTGAGGCAAAAGCAACAACAACTGAAGCTAGCAAGCAGAAGAGGAACAAGCATCTCAAATATCATATTCACAGAGGCAAGCAATCAGAAGAGGAAAAGAAGCAAACAAGCTAGGGTTTTCAGAAAGCTATCATCATAAAACCATTCAAAGAGGAAAGCAAGATACAAAAATACCAGGAAGCAAGCTCATCAGTATCACGTGCTCCCACGCCTTCGGCCACCTGAGACGCGCCGCCGTCCTCCTCCGTCTCCTCTCCAAAGGTAGTACCTTCTCCCTTTTTATACACATCACATAAACAAGTAACAAAAGATCAGAATAGAAAAATCAATAACATGAAAAACTTGAAACCCTAAAGCGCAAACAGAATCATTACCTCTTTACCACCGCATGAGTGACCATGGAGAGAGGGAAGTGGAGGCGGCGCTCTAGCAGCTGAGGCATGGATGTTCGTTCAGTAGCTTGGCTCAAGAAAGATGAAGAAGACAACGAAGAAGAAGATGGAAGCAGCGCCGTTCGTTCCAAGGACACAAACCATTTTTCTGAAACAAACAAAATGAACCCTAAACAAATTATAACACGCCTTGGGCCTTACTCCTGGAACCAAACGCCTAAGCCCAATTCTGGCATATGCTACACCCTTTTTTTTTAATCTGCCTTGTTTCGTTTTGGGCCATGTACATTCCCCTAGAGCCCATTTAACTTTTTTTTTCCTCTTTTATAAACTAATACTTTTTTTTATTTATTTTCTTTTTATATAACATAACTTATTTTGTTAAATAAAACAATATATTATTTTTGTACAAAACTTTTCTTAAATGTTTATTATATTTTACAAAAATATGTAAATATTAGATTTAATTAGATTAATAGATTTTTGTCTTAAAAACTCTTTTTAATAAATCTTTTTTATACATAAAAATATTTAACTAAAATACATAAAAATAGAATTACTTAAACATTTTTCTTTTCTTTCTTTAAGAACCTTTTGTTTATATCATTAATAAAAAACACAAAAATAAATAAATACTTAATAAATAAATTAGGTTAATATTTGCATCATTTGTAAATAATCACATACATTGCATAATACTTTTATTTTTCTTTGATTCTTATACATTGCTATATTTTACATTGAGAATGCGATTCAATTTGGTTGTAAATATTATTTGGATACTACTATCCTGATAAGACTCATCCCCATTTGTAAACATTTGTACTCCCATCCCCGGATACTTATTTGTAATAGCGTAGACTTTAAATTCCCGCAATTTATCGCTTTTCATATACTGTATAGTAATTAGGGTTTGTATGCGAAGATTAAAAATCAACCGCTAGATAACCTAATACAAGATAAATACATGACAATCAAATACACAAATTCACACTTGCACCCCTAGGGTTCCTCCACTTGTTGCCTTCCAAAATGGGCCATGTTTGCATGTTGAGTTTCTTTGGCAAAACAAAAACAAATCAAATGATCATAGTCCCTCGATGACGCTTTCGAAGTTGCCTAAACAAAATGATCATAGTCCCTCAAGAAAAATTGCCAAAGACACTTGGCACTATTGCATTCATGGTCTAAACGATGACCCGCGCCCGTCCCGTTAACATCCTAACACAAGATTGTCCACCAAATACAATGGTGGAACAATACTGTTAAAAGGGTTAAAACATAGGAATGATCTTTGAGAAATTTAGGGGTAGACAACACTTATTTACTTGATCAAACTTGCAAAACACACTTGCCTATTTTCAAAACACACTCAACAACACAACTTTCAAAAACATTGAAACATCTTTTCAAAAAGACAAACACCTTTGTAAAACATTCGAGTAAAGAATTGTTACAATGGTTGCCTAGACCAGGTATCTTTTTCAAAACATTTTCAAAAACCACACACACAAAGCACCATTTCAAACAATTGAAATCAAGGCAAGTGATCTAAAACAAGTAACTAAGATCCCATGGATAACCATGGATGAAAAGGGTGCTAACACCTTCCCTTTTCATAATCTACCCCCCGAACCCAAGAAAACATCTCAAAGGTTTTTCCTGTGCTTTTTAACCTTTCCTTAGGATAAAATAAAAAGTCGATGGCGACTCTTGCTAAACCGAAACATTTTCGAAAACAAACGTAAAACCTCAAGTCAGTTCTCCCACCGTATCACAGAACTGGCGACTCTGCTGGGGAGAAATTTAAAAGTGGGGTTACCTTAGGGTTTTAGATCACCCATACATAATTGCTTTGATTGCTTTGATTGCTTTACTTTTTGGGTCCTTGTTTGGGTTTGTTGTAAATCCTACACCCGGATTTGGGGGCACCTTTTTAGGTAAATAGCAATAAAACTGTGAGGGAACTGTGCGGGGTATACCGACATGGTTGAAGCAGTAAGCTATGTTAGTGTGACATATTTGTGAGTACCGGTAGCCCTTGAGTAGTCAAGGAGAATACGGGGCCGCTGAGCGATGTCATGAAGCACTAACGAACTCTTAGAACCTTAATTGACCATCTTAGCCTTTTTAGGGGTAGTGAGATGACCGACTTTGGTGCAGTCCGAAGTTGGTAGATACTCGATACTACACTCATTGAGGATTGTTTTCTTGGAATATTTTGGTTGCCAGTTAAGTGGCTAAACCAAAACAATGAACACAAAAAATAATCCAGTGATATTGAGCTCCTTAGAACCCGATTTCTATTTTAGGACAGGATGAGCCAACTAACTTCAAGAGGGTACTTACCTACAAACCCCATGCAAGCCTAAACCTAAGGACTTGTTTTCTTTGTATGAATATGATTACCTGTATATACACTTACTTGATTTTTCATACATGTACATAACATCATAACATCATACCATAGCATTTTCAATAACCATTTCAAGGATCTCGAGGGTCTGTTGATGCAGGGTCACGTTGGACCAGACGTCTACCAAGGGGCAAGAGGTTTCTCCTCTAAACAAATTCCATCAAAGATCAAGTGCAACAACTGGAATCAGGGGCTATGACCCACTTGACATGGTGAGCTTGATTCTCGTGGAAAGACATCCACCGATGCAAAGTTCTCCAATCAAAGATCAAAGTTCAATGTCTAACATTTTCTTGTGTTTACTCTGAGAGATCCTTGAAAACATGCATTCACATATCATGCATTGCATCATAACAGTTTTTCCTTTTCAGGTTTCCTTATTCTCCTACTGTTTATTTCAGTAGAGATGGCTCTAGAAAGGACTGTCAAGGATATCCAGGATCAAAATGCTCAACTTCAAGAAATGTTCTTGAACCTGTCCCAGGGGCAAGAAGAAGTGAAAGCTCTCCTCACAAGGGGCTTGGTCCAGGGGAATTCAAGCAATGCCAGGAGTGATCAGTTGGAGGAACTGCAGTTTGAGCTGGCATCAATGAGGATCCAGATGATGGGACAACTGGTGGGACAGATGGCTCTCACCCAGGACTTAGCTCAAAGACAAGAGGAGCTCAGGGTTCTCATCAACAAAATGCTTTGGGACAACCAAGTGGGGCAAACGTTTGAGATTGAAGATCAAGTCATCATTCAACCCCTTTGAGACAAGAAGACAAGGGAAAGGCTCCTCTACTTGCTTCAGGGTCACAAGCTCACCAACAACCTCGTCAGTGTCAACGGGGTAATCGGCGTAAGCAAAATATGTCAGGAAGACAGTTCACTGAGACTGACATACCGTCATCTCTAATACTGGAACACTTCTTGGAGGTCAATCTGACTACTTTGAGGGATCCTATTCGGAAGCCCAATACCTCTGCTCCTAGCTATCATTCTGACGCATTTTGTGTATACCACTCCTATAGTCCGGGACATGACACCGACGACTGTTGGGCCTTGAAGAACAAGATTCAAGATCTGATTGACATTGGAGTGCTGAGATTCATGCCAGATGGCGAGATAAAAATCTTCCGTTAAGGGTTTCTCCACCTGAAATGACAAAGCTAGAACTGAGAGACTTTTGTTCCATTTGAATTTTCAAAGTTGTAATTTCTTTTGTGATTCAAACAATTATCTATTAATGTCAAACTCTGTTTCATTAATGCATTGCATATGTTTGTCTTGAATTCATCCATTCGTTTTCACTACTCTTATGCTTTCTTTATGATATTTAACTCTTGATAAAAAGCTGCAAGCCTTTAGAGGGAGGATGACGAAACAATACCATAATCTCATGCAGTATGCTTTTGAACAGACCTCGCTGATGATGTACAGGCATTTCTTTCAAATCCTAAACACTGGAGTTATAAGGAGGATAATCCCTAGTCAACCCCTTCGAGCCAAAGAAGTAGGAGTTTTCTGTTCTAAACAAATTGAAACCTTTGATTTAAACCTGGGGCAGGGTAGTCTCTCAGTTAATTCAAAAAAGATGCACATTGAAGTCGCAAACTCTCAGTTCGTAATACAACGAATGACATCAAAAAAATTCCTTTGGAACCAAAAGACAGTGATGGTTCTTTATCTCATAGGCAGTCAATCTCTCAAAAGAGAAAAGCCCACTAAGCCAAAACCTATAAAGGAGGCTTAAGAAAGCTGGGGCATCCCGCTGACTGTAATCTCGAAAACAGGAACAGTCAGGCAAAAGTTAGGGATAATAAATCAAAAGAACGAGGTCATTACAAATCCTCAACAACATGAAAAATGTTGCAAAAGAAAAAAGGAGAGGATGTCTGCCCTCCAAATTCAATTGGTGAACCATCACCCAAAAGTCGTTCCAAACTCGAATAGAGTGCGACGCACAATTGACTGAGTTTAGGATTGAAGAACATCACGAAGAGCGGGTGGGTACAAATATACTTTGAGCGTTTATCCTTTGTTTCTTAAACCGTGAACCAAGCCACGTTACAACCCTTCAAAAGTCCTAACTGAAGCATGGGTTAGTTCGAAAGCATACTGTTACAAAAGGTATCCTGACTCCTGTAAGGCTTTGCCCTAAGTCTTGTGTTGAATTTGTCTTATAAAAAGTTTTCTACTAAAAATGCATTTTTCAAAACTTCGAGACAAGCATAAACTTTGCATTATTTGAATATCATTGTTTGCACATGGTTATTTGTTTGACAGCGGAGAAATTCACACAATGAATATCCGATGAACGAAAGCTCTCTCAGTGAACAAAATCACTTCAAAAGGATGACACTTCCGTTGCAAAAATCTCCTATCAACAAAGGGGCATGACATGTCACTATCCAGCACACCTGGGGCAGTCCAGTCAAGATTTCAACAAATCTTTCAAAGTTCAATTAACCTGGGGCAGTCCAGTCAAGATTTCAACAAATCTCTCAAAAGTTCAGGGAACTTGGGGCAAGTCTCCTTCATCATCACTTGGGGGATTCGAATGTCAATCTCAAGGTCGTTCAAAATTTCCTTCATCACCTGCTGGAAGTTACGATCAACATCATAAACTCCTTCATCACCTGTTGGAAGATTCAGTTTCAGATATACTCCAAACACGGTAGCCATTCTGTCACTCATTCAGATCCCAGTTACAGTTTCAGATACACTCCAGACACGGAAGTCATTCTGCTACTCATACAGATCTCAACTCCAAGATACAGTTTCAGATACGCTCCAAACACGATAGCCATTATGTCACTCATTCAGATCCCAGTTACAGTTTCAGATACACTCCAGACACGGAAGTCATTCTGCTACTCATACAAATCTCAACTCCAAGATACAGTTTCAAAACCTATGAAGGAGACCTAAGAAAAAAAAACGGGGGCATCACGCTGACTGTAATAAAAAAGAAATAGTTCAGGCAAAAGACAAGGATAATAAAATCAAAAAGAAAGAGGTCATACATATCCTCGACAAAAAAGATGGCTGCCTATTCAAAATAAACTGTCAGTATCTGAACCATCACCGGAACATCAAGGACAATATTCCAGAACTCAACTGGGATTCTAAACATGCAATTAACTGAGCGTATGACTGAAGAATATCATGAAGAGCGGGTGGGTACAAATAAATTTTGAGCCTTTATCCTTTGTTTCTTGAACCGTGAACCAGGCTACGTTATAACCCTTAAAAGTCCTAGCTGAAGCATGGGTTAGTTCGAAAGCATATTGTTACAAAAGGTATCCTGACTCCTGTAGGGTTCGCTATAAATCCCGAGTTGATATCACACTTTTACAAAATTTGTTTGTTCTACTAAAAAATGAATTTTCAAACTTCAAGACAGACATAGGCTTTGCATTCTTTAAATGACATTGTTTGCATATGACTAGTTGTTTGACAACAGAGAAATCCATACAATGGATATTCAATGAATAAACATCCTCTCAATGGACAGAACCACCTCAGCAGGAAAGACACTTCCAACAACAGGTCTTCCATAAGCAAGGGGCATGACATGATGTCTAACACAGCTGGGACAGTCTCTCCAAAAGTGCCAAATAACCAGGGGCAGATCTCCATCTGAATCACTTGGGGCATTACGCACGCATTCCAGCAACGAATCTTGTGCCATCAAGAAAACATCTTGATAGTACTACAACACAACATTATGGACGGTGATAACGCCCTACATCCTGAGAACATGGACATAGTCGGAAAAGACCATGCATGAAAAAGACCCGCTAGGTCGACTGGCCTAGGCAAAAATAAGGGCATCCCAATGAACCAAAAAAAGTTCGGGCAAAAATTAGGGATAAAAACAAAAAAATATTTACACCCGGCAAGTCGAAAACCTAAAAAGGTGGCTTGGGCAAAAAAGGGGTATCCCGGTGGACTGAAAACCCGAAAGGGCAGTCCAGGCAAAAGTTAGGGATCAAAGCATACGACTATGTCCCGTCATCTTGTCACTTGCCTATCAGCAGAAGACTTATCATTCTGGTCGGAAGTTACCAAGCACCTCATGATTTGGGATAACACTCAATCTACAAAGCCTCCATAGGCACTTTCTCCAGTAGGTACAGGGGAAGAAAAGTCCTGATGCGAAGTCATTGTCATTTCCTCAGAATGCGACCCTGTGACATCTATGCATCCCCACATAGTAGGGGCAACCAAAGCTTTGACATAGGCTTCCCCAAACAGGAGTTAATTTCCCTAGCCAACTTCCTTCAGAGAACCGACATCTATGTTCCCCAGCCAAATTTTTTAATCGCAAGCGGTTCGTATAGTTTTCTCCCGAGCAGAGTTTATTTCTCTGGATAAAGGAGCTCAATCCCCGACAGGGCTCATTACTTCAGTTTTTGGAAATTCACCTTCCAAATTGTTCCCAACAGAGTTATTCTCAAACAGAATTCCCCCTGACAAAAGTACAGTCACTTCCATTCATCATCCCCAGTGGAAGTAGAAGAGCCATATTTCTCTACAACAGTCAGGAATTCTATCTTCTCCAGCAACGATCAGGGACTTATTTTCCCGGACTCGGATATGTCACGACCAACATCCCATGCTCATACATCATGACATGCGCATACATATCACATACATCATAATCTCGAGAACACCATCTCACAACGCATTTCATGCATCACATATAACTAACCCTGTTATATTTTCAGGAAAGACAGTTATCACCAACAATTCTAGCAGTTATACATGTCATATATGCAGGAAACCAAGAGAAAATCAGTTCCCGAAACCAAATGGGTTAACTAATCTACATGATCAAATGAAGTAACCCTACTATCCAGGTTCCTTCTCACAACCCTACTATCCAGGTTCCTTCTCACAACCCTACTATCCAGGCTTTTATTTCGAAGTAACCCTACTATCCAGGTTCCTTCTCACAGCCCTACTATCCAGGCTTTCATTCCGAAGTAACCCTACTATCCAGGTTTCTTCTCATAGCCCTACTATCCAGGCTTTCATTCCGAAGTAACCCTGCTATCCAGGTTCCTTCTCACAGCCCTACTATCCGGGCTTTCATTCCGAAGTAACCCTACTATCCAGGTTCCTTCTCACAGCCCTACTATCCAGGCATTCATTCAGAAGTAACCCTACTATCTAGGTTCCTTCCTACAAGTCCTACTATCTAGGCTTTCATTTCGAAGTAACCCTACTATCCAGGTTCCTTCTAACAGCCCTACTATCCAGGATTTCATTCTAAAGTAACCCTACTATCCAGGTTCCTTCTCACTACCCTACTATCCAGGCTTTCATTACGAAGTAACCCTACTATCCAGGTTCCTTCTTATAGCCCTACTATCTAGGCTTTCATTCCGAAGTAACCCTACTATCCAGGTTCCTTCCTACAAGCCCTACTATCCAGGCTTTCATTTCGAAGTAACCCTACTATCCAGGTTCCTTCTCACAACCCTAATATCCCAGCTTTCATTCCGAAGTAACCCTACTATCCAGGTTCCTTCTCATAGTCCTACTATCCAGGCTTTCATTCCGAAGTAACCCTACTATCCAGGTTCCTTCTCACAACCTTACTATCCAGGCTTTCATTTTGAAGTAACCCTACTATCCAGGTTCCTTCTCACAACCTTACTATCCAGGTTTTCATTTAGAAGTAACCCTACTATCTAGGTTCCTTCTCACAACCCTACTATCCAGGATTTCATTCCGAAGTAACCCTACTATCCAGGTTCCTTCTCACAACCCTACTATCTAGGCTTTCATTTCGAAGTAACCCTACTACCCAAGTTCCTTCTCACAACCCTACTATCCAGGCTTTCATTCCGAAGTAACCCTACTATCCAGGTTCCTTCTCACAACCCTACTATCCAGGCTTTCATTCCGAAGTAACCCTACTATCCAGGTTCCTTCTCACAGCCCTACTATCCAAGCTTTCATTTCGTAGTAACCCTACTATCCAGGTTCCTTCTCACAGCCCTACTATTCAGGCTTTCATTTCGAAGTAACCTTACTTTCCAGGTTCCTTCTCACAACCCTACTATCCAGGCTTTCATTTTGAAGTAACCCTACTACCCAGGTTCCTTCTCACAGCCCTACTGTCAGGCTTTCATTTCTAAGTAACCATACTATCCAGGTTCCTTCTCACAACCCTACTATCCAGGCTCTCATTCCGAAGTAACCCTACTATCCAGCTTCCTTCCTACAAGCCCTACTATCTAGGCTCTCATTTCGAAGTAACCCTACTATCCAGGTTCCTTCTCCCTTATCTCCAGACAACAGGTTACAACACTGTAAAGCCTGGACCCGATCAAATATGGTCGATTTCACATTTCCCCAGCAAGTTGCTGTACAGCCTGGACCCTGACCAGATATATAGTCTACTTTCACCTCTTCAATCAAGAGTTAATTCCCCAGTAGATTAATGGACAACCAAAAGCTCCTAGACTTTACTTCCCAGTGCATAAATCAACATTCCCCGGTAAAGTCCCCCTTGACAGTAGGTATAGGAATTTTCACCCAGGAATCTCTTATGCAACCTATCTTTTCTGGATGGCATCTTTAAGCCCATCTTCAATGATTTCTTGTCGCCTTCCAAATGGCATCTGTAAGCCCATTCCCGACATCACCAATCAGTATTACTTCATGCGAATGCAAATTTCTGGGCACTCTAGTGTTCAATCATCTTCCGCCTTCAGATCACGAAAGGCAGATCAACCAATCTACATCCTCAGGCTTAAGAAGATTGAACAGGGGCAACTGCTGTACCCCAAAATTTTCCCTCCCATTTCTCAAAGATTCATCTTGGACTCTCAGTTTTGCTTCTATCAAGTTCCAAGTCTTGAATCATCACTTTTCAAGGAAATCATCCATAAGGGCAAAATGGTCAAAAGCACACTAAAAAAAGTCAAACTTTGACTCTTAAATCAAAGTCAAGTTCCAAGAATCATATTTCATTAAGGCATGAAATTGGTTCATCAAAAATCAAAAGTCAGAAGTTACTTTGAAAAAAAAAATCAAATTTTCTAAACATTTAGAAAACTTTCTAAGTGTCTAGAGAATATGATACTTCAGAACTTCTGAGCCAGCCTCTATGCAAGTGCAGTCAGAAGTTGCAAACACGGTCCTGAACATAACACTTCAATCAAAACATGCAGAAGCGTTGCTCTTTGGTCAGAACATGACGCCTCAATCAGAACATGCAGAAGCGTTTCTCTTTGGTCAGAACATAATGCTTCAATCAAAACATGCAGAAGCGTTTCTCTTTGGTCAGAACATAATGCTTCAATCAAAACATGCAGAAGCGTTGCTCTTTGGTCAGAACACAATGCTTCAGTCAGAACATAATTCTTCAGCATATGGAGGTTATGTTCAACGCTCTGTTCAGAAGATGCCCATTCAACATTTGGAGGTTATGTTTCTGATCTTCTGCAATCAGAACATCACCAAATCTTAAACTCTCGTTTAAGTAACCTACTGCCCTGCTATGGCACAATCCTGAAACCAACTGCCACAATGCTCCAAATTGCTGCTGACCCAGTCCACGCCTGCACTTTCTCAAACCCCATACTTGCATCAAATTGGCATACGAAAATTGTGACTAAAGAAATGGAACAGTATACCAAAAAGGTTTGAATCCCTTTTGTTTCCCCCCCCAAAACCACAACAAACCCATCTATAAATACTTTGCCCCATCACACGTTCAAGGGGCTGGCTTTTGGAGAGAGATTGGCCAAAAGAGAGAAGAGGAAACAAGGAAAACCTTCGCAAATCCAAAGCAAAACCTTTTGTTCCTCCTCTTTGAATCAAAGAACATAACCACTGTTCCGTCTCTCTTGCTGACTCAGACCATCCAGAGGCAGCAACTCAAAGCTACAAGCCCACGCCCCAGGTTCAAGGTAAGTCTTTCTGACTTTGCTTATTTTTCATTCTGAACATCATTAACATGTAAATATCATAGTATTAATGTTGTACATATCATTGTTTTAGTATAAAAACTGTGGATCAGAACTTCTTGATTAGGGTAAGACTCAGATTTAGGATTAGAACTTCTATAAGTTGTTGTGCTATTATCCTTCTGACTTGCTGTTTAAAAAGAACTGATAACATGCTGAACTGCTGATTGTTCACTCACTATTTTAACATACAGAACTTCTAGGATTTTCTCACTGTTTAAGCACGCAAAACTTCTGAGTTCTCTTCACTATTTTAACACACAAAACTTCTATGATTTTTCTCACTGTTGACACACACTGAAATTCTGATGTTCACTCACTGCTCTAACACAGCACAAAACTTTTGAGTTCTCCTTACATGTCAAATACACTGAACTTCTGATTTTCATGCGCTGATAACGCACTAAACTGCTGACGTTTGCTCACTATTTTAGTGTAATACATAACTTCTGACTTGTGGCCCACTGTCTGAATACACCCAAAACTTGTGTTTATCCTCTAACATTTCTTGCAGGACCTCAGAGTGAACCAATCCCGAACTTCTGATTTCGACACTTCCTTCTGAGTCACAGTGCTCTTGGCTTCAGAACTTCTGATCCTAGTTGTTCTTCTTACAACAGCACGCTATTTCTATCTTGCATTTATTTTCCTTTTCATCATTTTTAATATTAACTCTTTTTTTTATTAACATAAAAAAAACATAAAAATATTTTCCTTTTAATCTATTTCCTTAAGACAAAAGAAACATTTTTCTAAACAAGTCCATTTCTTTCTTATATTGTACATTTCAATATGGTTGTAATAGTAACTTAGGACTTATTTTTACTTGCAATCCCCATTCGTACATATGTACCCCCATCCCCTAAATTTTGTAATAGCGTAGAATTTCATTTTCTGCAATTTACTGTTTTCCTTATACTGTATAGTAATTAGGTGTGTATGGAAAGATAAAATCAACAAGCAGATAACCCTAACCAAAGATTAAATGCATGTAATCAAACACACTTTGCACACATGCACCCTTAGGGTAATCCCACTTTGTTGCCTATCGGAAAAATAGTCATGTCCCTCGAACATGGGACGTTTTAGCAAAGACCCTCGATAAAAGATCATAGTCCCTCGATGACCCTCGATGTTGCCTTCGGTAAACGATCTAGTCCCTAAATGACATTTCTAAAACGTTACATGGGTTGCCTTCTATGACTATACAAACGTCCCAATGCCCATCCCTTCATATCCAACGATGGGGCTTCTTACCAAATCAATGGTAAGATAGCAACATCTAAAGGAGGAGGAAAAGTACATCTAAGACCTTTTGAGTAGGTAGGTTCGCTCTTAGTTACTCGCTTGCTCACAACAAAAACATTTTATACACTCACACTTCCATTTGAAACATTTTCAAAAGATAACACTTTGTACGCGTTCTTATAGAAACAAGAGCCATTACAAAGGAAACCCTTTTCAAAATCATAACACATCTCACAAACACATCTTTGAACTGTTTTCAAAACAAACACTTTGTATGCGTTCTTATAGAAACGAGAATCATTACAAAGTTACATTTTCAAAATACTTTCAAAAACCACACCACAAGCACATTCAAACAAAAGCAAGTGATCTAGCGAGTAACTAAGAGCCCATGGAAAACCATGGATGAAAAGGGTGCTAATACCTTCCCTTTTCATAATCTACCCTCCGAACTTAAAAACATCTCTTAAGGTCTTTCCTGTGCTTTTTCACCTTTCCTTATTGGATAAAAGAAAAGTCGGCGGCGACTCTTGCTAATCGCAACATTTTGCAAACACAAACGCAAAATACCTCAAGTCAGTTCTTCCACCGTATCACAAAGGTGTCTTGACATCTTCCTCCTAAACTGAACTTAGCCAACATCATATTATGTTTTCTATTTCCTATTTTCACGCGTGCCATATTTCAGGATTTGTGACTCACAGGCTGCGAAAAGTATGGAGGAATATTTTTCAAATTGCATGGATTTTATCTTGGCCTGTTTTTATGGAAATATTCAAAAGAATTGAATATTTGGTTTTAAGCCCAAGCCCATAGTTGCGCATATATAAAGACTTGCTTCCTTATTTAAACTACTGCAACTTTTGAAGAAGAATACTTTCTTTCTGTCTTAGAAGTCTAAGTCTTTTAATTGTCAAACACTCTAGTATTGATTTAATACTTGTGTTGTTTTTTGGATTGTTAATTGTGTATCATTCATAAGCTTTTAAGCATTGAATGCTTGAATTTTTAAAACTTATTATTTCTGTTGTTTCTTCACTGTAAGTGATTGAAGGGATTTGAGGAGGGCCTCATACCTAGGTGAGTCTTAGGTAGAAGTATAGCACGTGTAGTGATTAAGTGATTAGATCGTAAATTGCTTGTTTACTGAGGGTATATGAATTGATACTATTTAGTGAACTTGTCCCTGGCTGGTATCCCCTAGAGTAGGTATTGTTGTACACTGAATTGGGTGAATAATTTCTTGTGTTTTTACTGCTTTTGTTATCAGTGCTCTTTACTTGTAAACAAATATTTGTGTCATTACATCTCCTTCGACATCACATATCTGATACCAGAATTTCAATCGGTATCAGAGCAGGCATCATGCTCTTTATCTAGGTGAGATCCAATGAAGATACTTTCTGGTACTATGAACAAGGAAGGAGGATTTGTGAACAGACCACCCATTCTGGATGGAAGTAATTATGACTACTGGAAACCACGTATGGTTGCCTTTTTAAAGTATTTGGACAATAGGGCTTGGAAAGCTGTTTTAAAAGGATGGAAACACCCTGTAAAATTGGGAGAAAATGGAGAACTTACTTCTAAGTTAAAATCAGAAGAAGATTGGTCTAAAGAAGAAGATGAAATTGCTCTTGGAAATTCTAAATCCTTGAATGCTATATTCAATGGAATTGACAAGAACATTTTCAGATTAGTGAACTCATGTGAAGTAGCTAAGGATGCATGGGGAATTCTTCAATCTACTCATGAAGGCACATCCAAAGTTAAGATGTCAAGACTTCAGTTGCTCACCACAAAATTTGAGAATTCTAGAATGAAGAATGATGGAAGTATTAGTGACTTCCATATGAACATTTTTGAAATTGCTAATGCATCCAGTGCTTTAGGAGAGAAAATACCTGAAGACAAATTGGTGAGAAAGATGCCTAAGTCTCTTCCCAAGAGATTTGATATGAAAGTGACTACTATAGAAGAAGCTCAAGACATTGAAAAAATGAAAGTGGATGAACTTGTTGGATCCCTTCTAACATTTGAATTAAGCATAAATTAAAGATCTGAAAATAAGAACAAAAGCATAGCCTTTGTATCAAATAATGAAGATGAAGAGGAAGACTGTAATCTGGATACAGATGGAGGAATATCAAATGCCTTAGCCATGATTAGAAGACGTTTAAAAAAGTGATCAAAAGAATGGATAGGAACCAAAGATCAAATGTCAAGAACATCTCATCTGACATCCATAAGTCAAATGAGTTTGGAAGAAAAAGGGCTGAAGAAAAAATCCACTCAAGGGAAGGGAGTACAATGTCATGAATGTGAAGGCTTTGGTCACATTAGAGCTGAATGCCATGCATATCTTAAGAAACAGAAAAAGAATCTATTTGTTACTTGTTCTAAAGAGGACTCAGAGAGTGATCTCGAAGAATCCGCCAAATATGTTAAAGCATTGACAGGAAAATATGTATCTGATGAAGAATCTAGTGATGGGGAACTAACTTTTGATGAGTTAGCTGCTTCATACAAAGAATTATGTCTCAGAAGTGCAGAAGTGTGCCTTGAAGGGGAGAAACAAAAAGTCATCATAACTTAGTTGAAGGAAGAAAGGGAAGAACATTTAAAAACTATTTCTAATCTAGAAAGTGAAGTGACTTCCTTGAATTCAAACCTTGATAGAATGGTCAAATCTCTCAAGATGCTAAATAATGGGTCTGACAAACTAGATGAAATTCTTCAAGTAGAGAGAGTGATTGGAGATAAGAGTGGTCTAGGGTTTAATAAGAAAGAGAAACCTAACTCAGAAGAATCTTCATCACATTCCACTCAGGCCAAATCTAAACCTAAGACGTCGAATCAAATGTCTAAACATCATAGCAAGAAAGGACATTGTTGTACCCCAAAATTTGCCCTCCCATATTCTTCAAGGTTTGTCAAGATTGATCTTCTAATTGTTCAAGATTGCTCAAGAGGTAGACAATCAAACCACCTCCTAAGCCAGCTGAAATTAGGGTTTTAGTTCTTTCAAGGAAGTTGGGATTTTCAAAGGCTCAGTCAAGTCTCATAGGCCCATATACATCCTCAAGCACCTACATGCCAAGTTTCAAGACTCACATTGCCAATTTGCACAGTCAAAAGTTCCATTTGACCTACAGTCAACTGCAAGGGCAAAATGGTCATTTTACAGTCAAAAGTCAGAACCTTTGGTCAACATCTTATTTTGAGTCCACAATCATCATTTGATCAAGTCTTGATCATGATTCCACAAGCATGGCTCAAAAATCATCAAGATGCAAAAAGTTACTATTTTTGGACAGTAGAAAAGTCAACTGTATCTTGACCAGGGCATAACTTTTTCATGGTTCATCAGAAAAATCCCATCCAATGCTCATTTTGAAGGGGATGACATTTCCTACAATCCATATTCACACTCCAAGTCCAAGCAATTCCCTCATAAAAAGTTATCAATTTCTACATTATAGGTCAATTTCAAAAGTCAACAAAAATGCACTTTAAGTCAAAGACCATAACCTGATATTGGTAAATCCAAATGACATGGGACTAACGGCATTGGTTAGAGGACTTCAAGACCTTTCCAAAATGTCCAAGAACATGTTCATATGATCAAAATTGAGCAAGATATGCATTTGAGAAGTTGGGAAATTTTTGTGAAATTGCAAAAGTCAACTTTGCTCAAAACACCTTATTTTTGCTAATGGGCCTCAAATTTCTTCTTGAAACTTTATCCATGGCCTATGCACGACCCATCAAGCTTAATTTAATTATTTTCTTATTTTTTATTAATTAATTGGATTTTTAATCAATATTAATTCATTTAATTAATTTAAATTGTAGGAAATATAAAGATATGGTTTTTCAATCTTTTTGTGAAGCAAGAATGACCTAAAAAGGCTGGCAATTTCGTGCAGCAAGTCAAAGATGCAATATCTCCAAATTTGGCAACTTTTTCCAATCATGAAGATTCAAAAATATATGATTTCCAATCAAATATTCAAATCATCATTCCATGGATTTTTGCTCAAGATTCTGACCTAATTCCATTCCTCTATAAATATGCAAGCTAACCCTAATCATGCACATGTGAAATCTCTGCAGAAAAAGCCATAACCAATTCAAGAAAATTCAAAGAAAATTGCAAAACTGTTTTCTACATTCTAGGGCGATTTAAAGACATTTGTTGATTTCAATACACTGCATGAGGTTCCCAGAACGATTGACAATCAAATTCACGTGCTAAAGCTCAAGAAATCACCCTAAACAAAACCACGGTTTTCCATTTATTTTCAGAATCGTGCAGTTCAATTCATGCATATTTAACATGATTTTGTGTTTGTTTTGCATTGCTAGAACTCATATGAAGCTGATGGTATAACTGAATTGGATTAAAACGCACGGAATCAAAAGTTGCCATGTTTGAATTTTAGGGTTCATGAAATTTGGATTTGGGGCTTTCTAAACCCATAAAAATCAGGACTTGTAAGGCACATGGTTGGATTCGTGAGAACCAGACGAATCCAGAGCAACCATCGCGAAATATTTATGTAGCCTGTAGCCCTAATCGCTATTATTCGTCATTGCATATTGTGGGGGTTAAAAACCCCCGGTATCTAACGTTTCTTTTGCAGGTTCAGCGAGGAAGATGATGATGTGTTGATACATCATTGGTTAGTTCAAAATGCGCGCGTGTTTTTTTTTGTTTTACAGCACATGAATGAATTTTTATATATTATATTTGCTTGATATTCCAATGACAATTGATGCAGCTTGGTGTAGTGGTTGGCCAAGTGTCCAATGAGCTTTGGGACCTGGGTTCGAATCCCAGGTCCCCCAAAATACTTGTTATTATTTTCTTTCACATAATCCCATGCAGGTTTCAAAGGAGGTCCTACCATGCGCTTCAAATATCCAGGTGCCATGTGTCTTCACACTCAAATCCAATGCCCATGAGATGCTGATCATGGTACTCCCAGTCAACACGCACCATGGAGAAGCCAGAAAGTCAAAAGGGCTTGTGTACAAATGGGCCTTCAAATTTCCAGATTAACCTCCATATTGGGCCAGCACCCCCCCTTGGTTTATTTTTCTTTTAATTCTTTTTCTTTTTTCTTCTTTATTCTAATTATTTACTATAATTATTTTTATTACTTAAATTAACCAAATTAATTTTTCATAATAAATTCAGAAAACTAAAATATCATTATTATTATTATTATTATTATTATTATTATTTATTAATTTCACTATTAATTTATTATTTTTGTAAATAAATATAATTAATTAATTTAGTCTTTTAATTAGGTTAATTTCAATAATTTTTTGCAATAAATAAAATAAATTAGAATTAGGGTTTTTACTAACTTGTGGCTTTTTCTTTATCTTTTATTTCATTAAAACATAAAAAATTCAAAAAAAAATACTTTTTTAATTAGTTAATTAATTAGTTTTAGGATTAATTTAATTAAATACAAAAAGGACAAAAAACTCATTCTTTCTCGAAAAAGGGTCAAAACCCTAAGGACTTCTCCTATTTAATTTCTTTCTGCGCATATTATTTTTGATCATATTTATGTAATTGCTCCGAGGATGTAATAGCGTTAATTAGGACCTTTTATCGCTTTCTTTATTTTTCCGCAATTTACTTTTCAAGGGTTGCTTTTGGCGATGTAAATACCCGACGCCTTGTAATAGCGTAGCTTTACTTTCCGCAATTTACTTTCCACAATTATTAACTGTTAGATGTATGTTATCTAGGCTATGCATGACAAGACTCTTATCTGAAATTAAAATCAACCCGTAGCTCACCATAACCTGTGCAAAGATAACTTAACTGAAACCTGACACACATGCACATGCCACTCCTAGGGTACGCCTCACTTGGTTGCCTCGACGTGGTCATTGAGTATAGGGTGTTTTAGAGGTAACCCTCTTGTCTAAAGATCCAAGTTACCTCGAAACAGTTGCCTCAGATAAAAAGGATCTAAGACTTTAGGGTTACCGCTAAGGCGTCCTACTATTGCTTTGGTGACCACACGTGTCCCTATAATCGAATTGACCCAAAAACTCCAACGACGGTGCTACCTACTTCTCAATAGTGGGATAGTACTGTCTAAAGAACATTTACACAGTTTAATTTCTTTTGAGTAGGTAGAGGTTCTCAGGTACTTGCTCTTTCAAAACAAAAATACTTTTCGCACCTACACTTTTCAAACAAAAGTTTTCAAACAAATACTTCATACACTCTTGAGGACAGATACAAGAGTTAAATTGAAGTTTTCAAACAAACTTTTTCAAAACCCACAAACACAAGAAAAGCAAACATTTTTGAAAACATAGTGAGAAAGTACCTAAGAGCCCGTGGATAACCACAGATAGAAAGGGTGCTAACACCTTCCCTTTCTATAATCTACCTCCCGAACCGAGAAACATATTGAAAAGGAATTTTGCTGTGCTTTTGTCCTTTCCTTGTTGGAGAAAATAAAAGACGATGGCGACTCTTGCTTACCGCGACATTTCGTGAACCAGCATTTCAAAACAGTCAGTTCTATTTCCACCGATCACAGAACTGTCGACTCTGCTGGGGAATATTATAAGTGAGGTGAACCTTAGGATTAGATCATTCTATGTTTTCAATTGTATGCCTTGTTTGCTTTAATATTGTGGGCTTGTATTGGAGTTTCATAGATCCTAACCCGGATCTGGGGAATACCCTTTAGGTAGCAATAAACTGTGAGGGACCTATCCGGCGTAGACCGACACGGGTGAAGCAGTAGCTACGTTGGTGTGACACCTTGGTCTGTACCGATATCCCTTGTGTTGGAACGAGGAGAATATGGGTCTTCTAAGGAGTCGTTAAGCACCAACCGACCTTAGAACCTTAAATTGACCCAACTTGGCCATAGAACAATAGCAGTATGCTACACTCATTGAGGCTAAACTCTCGCGATGGTTCCGGCCGCAAGAAAAGATTGCGAAGCTGGAGTTATGACCGATTGAGGGTAGTCAGTGATATTGAGATCCTCTAGAACCCGGTTACTATTTTTAGGACAGGTCTTAACCAACTGAAACTGAAAGAGGGTAGTACCTAAACTTCATGCTGGCCTGAACTCTAAGGGTTGTCTTGTGTGACTTGTGTGCCTTCAAACTTGAACTACTTGCAAATTCTTGTTATCTGACAACATGAGTTCCTTGCAGGTTTTGGCTACAGTCCTTATTCATTGCAAGGCTTACTTACATCTCACCCCTTACTTCAACACATAGCATACACATCATAACATCATACCATAGCATTTCCTTAACCATTTCAAGGATCTCAAGGGTTTGTGATGCAGGTCATGATGAACCAACTGTCTAGCAAGGGGCAAAGGGGATTTATTTTCCTCTAGCCAAGGTTGTTCGGAGATCAAAACATGATAACTTGAGTCAGGGGATATGACCCACTCGATATGGTGAGCTTTGACTCTTGAAGAAGGACTCTCAGCAACATGAAGTTTCTTTAATCAAGCCACCGAATTCAAATTCTAACAAGTTTCCTTGTTTACCCCGCGAGATCCTCGAAAACATTGCATACATCATACATATCATTGCATAACAGGTCATCTGATACAGGTCTCTCACGTTCTCGCTATTTATTTTAGCAATGGCTCTCCAACAAGATCTTCATACTCAAGAGACTCAGTTCAGGGAAATCTTCCTAAGCCTATCCAAGGGGCAGGAAGAGTTGAGAACACTCCTCATGGGGAATTTGATCAAGAAGAGTCCTGAAGACAACAAGGACGAACGGCTGAAACATCTGCAAGCTGAGGTAGATGCAATGAAAACCCAGATGCTGGGGCAGATGGCTCTCATCCAAGGCTTAGCTCGGGAGCAAGAAGAGTTGAGAACCATGATCAACCAACTTCATCAAGACAGATACAACAGTATGAAGCAAATAGTCAAGGCTGAGGATCAAGTTATTAATCAACTTCCGAGAAGTTAAAGGTTTGGTTTGATGAAGAAGGGACCTCTCCAGGGTGCCACTACCTCACAGGTCCAACAACAGCCTGACCATAAGCAACAGGTTACTCCGAGGCCGTTTACCAAACTCAACATGCCGCTGTCCCAAGCTTTGCAACACTTGTTGAATTTGAATCTGGTGACGTTGGTAGGACCTCACCCGAATCCTAAGACTTCTTCACCCAACTACGATCCTGATGCCAGGTGTGCATACCATTCTAACAGTCCGGGGCATGATACTGACGACTGTTGGAAGTTGAGGTACAAAATACAAAACCTGATTGATGAAGGAGCATTGGAGTTTGCACAAGATGGTCAGGATGAGTTCTTCTACTATCCCTCCAAGGTTCACCATTTGAAGTGACAAGTCCTGAGACGAGAAGACTTTTTGTTCACTGGAATTTTCAAGTTGTATTTTTCTTTGCTTATTCAAACAATTATTGTCATGGCAAACTTTTTTTACTTTATCAATGCATTGCATATGTCTGTTTTGAATTAATCCATTCGTGTTCACCATATTCAAATTGCTTTCATTTTTTTTGTGATGTTCAACTCTCGATTAAAAAATTTCTAAGCCTTTTGAGGGAGGATGACGAAAACGATACCACAATCTACAGTATGCTTTTGAATAGACCCCGCTGATGAGGTACAAGCATTGTTTCAAATCCTAAATAGTGGAGTTATAAGGAAGATAATCCCTAGTCAACCCCTTCGAGCCAAAGAAGTCGGTGTTTTTCTTTTCACAAAAATTAAAACCCTTAATTATAACCTGGGGCAGGGTAGTTTTCTCAGTTGATCCAGGTGCACAATGAATGGCATCAAAGGAGTCCTTCCAAAGCAAAAGACAGTGATGGTTCCGAATAATCATAAAGACAGGCAGTCATTATCTCTCAAAAATAAAAGCCCATTAAGTCAAAACCTATGAAGGAGACTTACAAAACTGGGGCATCCCGCTGACTGTAATCACAAAAGAAACAGTTCAGGCAAAAAACAGGGATAATGAAATCAAAAAGAAAGAGGTCCTACAAACCCTCAACAAAAAAAAAAAGAATTGACTGCCTGTTCAAAATAAATTGTCAGTATCCGAACCATCACTATGTCAGAGCAAAGACTCAAACAAGATCTAATGCACAATTAGCTGAGTTTAGGATCGAAGAACATTACGAAGAGCGGGTGGGTACAAATAAATTTTGAGCCTTTATCCTTTGTTTCCTAAACCGTGAACCAGACCACGGTATAACCCTTAAAATTCCTAGCTGAAGCGTGGGTTAGTTCGAAAGCATACTGTTACAAAAGGTATCCTGACTCCTGTAGGGTTCGCTGTGAAATCCTGAGTTGACATCACATTTTACAAAATTTGCCTGTTTTACTGAAAAATGCATTTTCAAAAACTTCAAGACAGACTTAAGCTTTGCATTCTTAAAATAACTTTGTTTGCATATGACTATTTGTTCGAACAATAGAGAAATTCGCACGATGAATATCTTGTGAACAAAAGCCTTTTCAATAAAAAAGGGATCACCTCAAGTGAAAAAACACTTCCAATCAAGGGGCAGACATGATCATTGTTCATCATCTGGGGCAGTCCAGTCAAGATTCAAGGAATCTCTCAAAATGCCAAATAGCCAGGGGCAGATCTCCATCTGAATCAATTGGGGCATTGGACATGAATTCCAGCAACGATTCCTGCATGATCGAACGAAGATCTTCTGGTAGCATGACAACACAACACTACTGACAGTGACAACTCCCTACATCCTGAGAGCATGGACATAGTCGAAAAAATACTACACATAATCAAAGACCCACTAGGTCGACAGGCCTAGGCAAAAAATAAGGGCTTCCCGGCGAACCAAAAGGGTTCGGGCAAAAAATAAGGGATGAAAATGAAAAATCTGTACACCCGGTAAGTCGAAAACCTGAAAAGGCGGCTTGGGCAAAAAAGGGTATCCCGATGGACTGAAAACCCGAAAGGGCGGTCCAGGCAAAAGTTAGGGATCAAAGCGTGCAACTATGTCCTGTCATCTCATCACTTGCCTACCAGAAGAAGATTTGTCAATCGGCAGTTATCAAGCACCTCATAGGCTTTCTTCTCCCGCAGAAGCTGGGGCAATAAGAATTTTCTAAGCGATCTAGTTGCTCTGTCCACCGAGGTACCAAGGTAGGTTCAGCTGAAGAATATGACCAAGATACCTTCACTCCCCGTAGAGTAAGACAAGATTCAGCAATACTCTCCCCAAGCAGAGTTGGCCTCCTATCAGCCCTAAAAAGGCATAGTATCCCCAGCAAGTCAGCAATACTCTCCTCCAAGCAGAGTTGGTCTACTGTCAGTCCTGAGAAAGTTGGGTATCCCCAGAAGATCTTAATATTCTCCAGCAAGGTATACAGATATTCCTCAGCAAGCTTCCCCGGCAGTCTTAATATTCCTCGACAGAATATAGGATTATTCCCCCGGCGGAATACAGGATACCCCCGGTGGAACCATTTCCCAGTGCAGTCTAAAAAGCTTCCCCGTCAGAGTTGAATCATCTTCCCCAGTAGATTCCAGAAGCTTGTCCCCTGCAGAGTACAAAAATCTCTCCCCAGCCATATTTAAAGGTTATTCCCACCAGAGTCTAACTGGGTTATCCTCAGCAAATTGCAACGGAAAGATAACCCTCGGCGAAGTTCTTTCTATCCTCTAGTGGAGTTCATCATCAAAATCCCCAACAGAGCTTATCAACGGAATCCCCAACGGAGTTATCGCTAAAATCTCAGCGAAGCATCTCTTCCCCACAGAGTAATTTCCCGCAAAGTAATCTCTTCACCAAGTTTATTCCCCAACGGAGTCATCCTCTCCTACAGGTTATTCGTGCAATCATCTTTGTTCATCATCCCCAGCGGAAGCGAAGAACTCTACTCTTCAACATCAGCCCAGGATTTAACAAACTCCCCGGCATTCGTCAAGGATTTATTTTCCCAAACGAAAATACATTCATAAACATCACATTGTCATACATCATGATACATGCATATACGCATCATATCATACAATCTCATTTTAAGAACATCATGCATTTCATATATCATGACATTGCATACAACTAATGTTTTGCCTTTTCAGGAAAAGGTCAATCAAAAGATGATTACTATCAACTTTTGTAGTTCCAGATCAACACCTGTATCTAGCCAGGAAATATATGTGGACGACTGATTGTAGATCTATACCTATAACTAGCCAGGAAAGTTATCTACATGAAGAGATTGAAGATCAACACCTGTAACAGGCCAGGAAATTATCTTTCATTCTCAGGTCAGAGATCTACACCTGTATTCAGCCAGGAAAGCTATCTCGACCAACCTTTTTAAGTTCTAGATCAACACCTGTATCTAGCCAGGAAATATCTGTGAGCGATTGATTGTAGATCTATACCTGTACCTAGCCAGGAAAGTATCTACATGAAGAGATTGAAGATCAACACCTGTAACAGGCCAGGGAATTATCTTTCATTCTCAGGTCAGAGATCTACACCTGTATCCAGCCAGGAAAGCTATCTCGACCAGCCTTTTTAAGTTCCAGATCAACACCTGTATCTAGCCAGGAAATATCTGTGAGCGATTGATTGTAGATCTATACCTGTAACTTGCCAGGAAAGTATCTACATGAAGAGATTGAAGATCAACACCTGTAGCAAGCCAAGAAATCATCTTTCTTTCTCAGGTCAGAGAGTAATACCTGAAACCAGCCAGGAAAGCTATCTCCTCGACCAACCTCTTTTAAGTTACGGATTAATACCTGTATCTAGCCAGGAAATATCTATGGACGACTGATTATAGGATAACACCTGAAACTAGACAGGAAAACTATCTCCTTGACCCACCTCTCTTAAGTTCCAGATCAACACCTGTAACTAGCCAGGAAATATCTGTGAGCGATTGATTGTAGATCTATACCTGAAACCAGCCAGGAAAGTATCTACATGAAGAGATTGAAGATCAATACCTGTAGCAAGCGAGGGAGACAATCTTTCTTTCTCAAGTCAGAGAGTAATACCTGTATCCAGCCAGGAAAGCTATCTCGACCACCTTTTTTTAAGTTCCGGATCAACACCTGTATCTAGCCAGGAAATATCTGTGAGCGATTGATTGTAGATCTATACCTGAAACCAGACAGGAAAGTTATCTACATGAAGAGATTGAAGATCAATACCTGTAGCAAGCCAGGAAATCATCTTTCTTTCTCTGGTCAGAGAGTAATACCTGTATCCAGCCAGGAAAGCTATCCCGACCACCCTTTTTTTAAGTTCCGGATCAACACCTATATCTAGCCAGGAAATATCTGTGAGCGATTGATTGTAGATCTATACCTGAAACCAGACAGGAAAGTTATCTACATGAAGAGATTGAAGATCAATACCTGTAGCAAGCCAGTAAATCATCTTTCTTTCTCAAGTCAGAGAGTAATACCTATATCCAGCCAGGAAAGCTATCCCGACCACCCTTTTTTTATGTTTCGGATCAACACCTGTATCTAGCCAAGAAATATCTGTGAGCGACTGATTGTAGATTCGATACCTGTATCTAGCCAGGAAAGTTATCTACATGAAGAGATTGAAGATCAACACCTGTAACAGGCCAAGAAATTATCTTTCATTCTCAGGTCAGAGATCTACACCTGTATCCAGCCAAGAAAGCTATCCCGACCACCCTTCTTTAAGTTCCGGATCAACACCTGTATCTAGCCAGGAAATATCTGTGAGTGATTGATTGTAGATTCGATACCTGTAACTAGCCAGGAAAGTTATCTACATGAAGAGATTGAAGATCAATACCTGTAGCAAGCCAGGAAGACAATCTTTCTTTCTCAAGTCAGAGATTAATACCTGTATCCAGCCAGGACAACTATCTCATTGACCCAACCTCTCTTAAGTTCCAGATCAACACCTGTAATTAGCCAGGAAATATCTGTGGACGACGGATTGTAGATTAATACCTGAAACCAGACGGGACAACTATCTACTCGACCATCATGAGGCAACCCTACACCGATTCCTTATCTTCCAAGATGCAGTTTTACACGGACTCGTCATAAGGCAACCCTACACAGGTTCCTTCTTTCAACCTACCAAGTTACGATTCAACAAACAATCTCTAGATGGCATCTTTAAGCCCATCTCCACAACTATCAATTACATCTCCAGATGGCATCTATAAGCCCATCCCCGACAAGATTCTGTCACATCTCCAGATGGCATCTATAAGCCCATCCTCCTATCCATCATCTCTCCAAATGGCATCTGTAAGCCCATTCCCGACATCACATTGCTGATACTACACCATGCGAGTGCAAATTTCTGGGCACTCTAGTGTTCAATCATCTTCCACCTTCGGATCACGAAAGGCACGCAAGCCAATCTACATCCTCAGGTTTAAGAAGATTGAACAGGGGCAACTGTTGTACCCCAAAATTTGTCCTCCCATATTCTTCAAGGTTTGTCAAGATTGATCTTCTAATTGTTCAAGATTGCTCAAGAGGTAGACAGTCAAACCACCTCCTAAGCCAGATGAAATTAGGGTTTTGGTTCTTTCAAGGAAGTTGGGATTTTCAAAGGCTCAGTCAAGTCTCATAGGCCGATATACATCCTCAAGCACCTACATGCCAAGTTTCAAGACTCACATTGCCAATTTGCACAGTCAAAAGTTCCATTTGACCTACAGTCAACTGCAAGGGCAAAATGGTCATTTTACAGTCAAAAGTTAGAACTTTTGGTCAACATCTTATATTGAGTCCACAATCATCATTTGATCAAGTCTTGATCATGATTCCACAAGCATGGCTCAAAAATCATCAAGATGCAAAAAGTTACTATTTTTGGACAGTAGAAAAGTCAACTGTATCTTGACCAGGGCATAACTTTTTCATGGTTCATCAAAAAAATCCCATCCAATGCTCATTTTGAAGGGGATGACATTTCCTACAATCCATATTCACACTCCAAGTCCAAGAAATGCTCTCGTAAAAAGTTATCAATTTCTACATTATAGGTCAATTTCAAAAGTCAACAAAAATGCACTTTAAGTCAAAGACCATAACTTGATATTGGTAAATCCAAATGACATGGGACCAAAGGCATTGGTTAGAGGACTTCAAGACCTTTCCAAAATGTCCAAGAACATGTTCATATGATCAAAATTGAGCAAGATATGCATTTGAGAAGTTGGGAAATTTTTGTGAAATTGCAAAAGTCAACTTTGCTCAAAACACCTTATTTTTGCTAATGGGCCTCAAATTTCTTCTTGAAACTTTATCCATGGCCTATGCACGACCCATCAAGCTTAATTGAATTATTTTCTTATTTTTTATTAATTAATTGGATTTTTAATCAATATTAATTCATTTAATTAATTTAAATTGTAGAAAATATAAAGATATGGTTTTTCAATCTTTTTGTGAAGCAAGAATGACCTAAAAAGGCTGGCAATTTCGCGCACCAAGTCAAAGATGCAATATCTCCAAATTTGGCAACTTTTTCCAATCATGAAGATTCAAAAATATATGATTTCCAATCAAATATTCAAATCATCATTCCATGGATTTTTGCTCAAGATTCTGACCTAATTCCATTCCTCTATAAATATGCAAGCTAACCCTAATCATGCACACGTGAAATCTCTGCAGAAAAAGCCATAACCAATTCAAGAAAATTCAAAGAAAATTGCAAAACTGTTTTGTACATTCTAGGGCGATTTAAAGACATTTGTTGATTTCAATACACTGCAGGAGGTTCCCAGAACGATTGACAATCAAATTCACGTGCTAAAGCTCAAGAAATCACCCTAAACAGAACCACGGTTTGCCATTTATTTTTAGAATCGTGCAGTTCAATTCATGCATATTTAACATGATTTTGTGTTTGTTTTGCATTGCTAGAACTCATATGAAGCTGATGGTATAACTGAATTGGATTAAAACGCACGGAATCAAAAGTTGCCATGTTTGAATTTTAGGGTTCATGAACTTTGGATTTAGGGCTTTCTAAACCCAGAAAAATCAGGACTTGTAAGGCACATGGTTGGATTCGTGAGAACCAGACAAATCCAAAGCAACCATCGCGAAATATTTATGTAGCCTGTAGCCCTAATCGTTATTATTCGTCATTTCATATTGTGGGGGTTAAAACCCCCCGCTATCTAACGTTTATTTTGCAGGTTCAGCGAGGAAGATGATGATGTGTTGATACATCATTGGTTAGTTCAAAACGCGCGCGTGTTTTTTTTTGTTTTACAGCACATGAATGAATTTTTATATATTATATTTGCTTGATATTCCAATGACAATTGATGCAGCGCGGTGTAGTGGTTGGCCAAGTGTCCAATGAGCTTTAGGACCTGGGTTCGAATCCCAGGTCCCCTAAAATACTTGTTATTATTTTCTTTCACATAATCCCATGCAGGTTTCAAAGGAGGTCCTACCATGCGCTTCAAATATCCAAGTGCGATGTGTCTTCACACTCAAATCCAATGCCCATGAGATGCTGATCATGGTACTCCCAGTCAACACGCACCATGGAGAAGCCAGAAAGTCAAAAGGGCTTGTGTACAAATGGGCCTTCAAATTTCCAGATTAACCTCCATATTGGGCCAGCACCCCCCCTTGGTTTATTTTTCTTTTAATTCTTTTTCTTTTTTCTTCTTTATTCTAATTATTTACTATAATTATTTTTATTACTTAAATTAACCAAATTAATTTTTCATAATAAATTCAGAAAACTAAAACATTATTATTATTATTATTTATTAATTTCACTATTAATTTATTATTTTTGTAAATAAATATAATTAATTAATTTAGTCTTTTAATTAGGTTAATTTCAATAATTTTTTGCAATAAATAAAATAAATTAGAATTAGGGTTTTTACTAACTTGTGGCTTTTTCTTTATCTTTTATTTCATTAAAACATAAAAAACTAAAAAAAAATACTTTTTTAATTAGTTAATTAATTAGTTTTAGGATTAATTTAATTAAATACAAAAAGGACAAAAAACTCATTCTTTCTCGAAAAAGGGTCAAAACCCTAAGGACTTCTCCAATTTAATTTCTTTCTGCGCATATTATTTTTGATCATATTTATGTAATTGCTCCGAGGATGTAATAGCGTTAATTATGACCTTTTATCACTTTCTTTAATTTTCCGCAATTTACTTTTCAAGGGTTGCTTTTGGCGATGTAAATACTCGACGCCTTGTAATAGCGTAGCTTTACTTTCCGCAATTTACTTTCCACAATTATTAACTGTTAGATGTATGTTAACTAGGCTATGCATGACAAGACTCTTATCTGAAATTAAAATCAACCCGTAGCTCACCATAACTTGTGCAAAGATAACTTAACTGAAACCTGACACACGTGCACATGCCACTCCTAGGGTACGCCTCACTTGGTTGCCTCGACGTGGTCATTGAGTATAGGGTGTTTTAGAGGTCGCCCTCTTGTCTAAAGATCCAAGTTGCCTCGAAACGGTTGCCTCGGATAAAAAAAATCTAAGACTTTAGGGTTACCGCTAAGGCGTCCTACTATTGCTTTGGTGACCACACATGTCCCTATAATCGAATTGACCCGAAAACTCCAACGACGGTGCTACCTACTTCTCAATAGTGGGATAATACTGTCTAAAGGAAATTTACACAACTTAATTTCTTTTGAGTAGGTAGAGGTTCTCAGGTACTTGCTCTTTCAAAACAAAAATACTTTTCGCACTTACACTTTTCAAACAAAAGTTTTCAAACAAATACTTCATACACTCTTGAGGATAGATACAAGAGTTAAATTGAAGTTTTCAAACAAACTTTTTCAAAACCCACAAACACAAGAAAAGCAAACATTTTTGAAAACATAGTGAGCAAGTACCTAAGAGCCCGTGGATAACCACGGATAGAAAGGGTGCTAACACCTTCCCTTTCTATAATCTACCTCCCGAACCGAGAAACATCTCGAAAAGGAATTTTGCTATGCTTTTGTCCTTTCCTTGTTGGAGAAAATAAAAGACGGTGGCGACTCTTGCTTACCGCGACATTTCGCGAACCAGCATTTCAAAACAGTCAGTTCTATTTCCACCGATCACAGACATCATGACAAACATCAGGGTAAGAAGAAGTTTAAACACATCAGGGAGAATCCTCAGCCCTGGAGATGTCATCACTGTGGAAGGCTTAGTCATATAAGGCCTTCTGTTTCAAGCTGTATGGGTATCCTAAAAATACTCCTCTTCTCAAAACTGATAAGATTCCCCAAAATAGAAAAAATAAGAAACAACAGGTTCCCAAGTCTAATGATGGTAGTTTCATAGCTCACACCTCTCTTAGAGTATCAACCAAAGATGACTGGTACTTTGACAGTGGTTGTTCTAGACACATGACGGGTGTCAAGAATCTGTTGGTGGATGTCAAATCTCATTCCACCAGTTATGTGACTTATGGTGATGGAGAAAAAGGTGAAATCAAAGGTGTTGGCAAGCTTGATTGTTCAGGAGTCCCTAAGCTTGATAATGTGTTACTTGTTAAAGGGTTAACAATTAACCTGATAAGTATAAGCCAATTATGTGATCAAGGATTTAAAGTTAACTTCACCAAGGAAGAATGTCTTGTGTGCAATTAAAAGAATGAAGTTATTATGAAAGGAATCAGATCTAAAGACAACTATTATCTATGGGTTCCTCAAGAATTGAACTTCTCCTCAACATGTGTTTTACCCAAAGAGAAATAAAGTTAAACTATGGCATAAAAAATTGGGGCACTTGCATCTGAAAGGTATGAAAAGAATTATATCTGAAGAAGCAGTGAGAGGGATGCCTAAGCTCAAGATATAAGAAGGAAGGATATATGGTGACTTCCAGATTGGAAAGAAGACTAACATGTCACATTAGAAGATCCAACATTTTACTACATCAAAAGTTTTGGAACTTCTTCACATGGACTTGATGGGACCTATGCACGTTGAAAGTCTTGGTGGAGAGAAGTATGCATATGTTGTTGTAGATGACTTCTCTAGATACACATGGATAAGGTTTATTAGAGAAAAATTAGAAACTTTTGAAGTATTTAAAGATCTCTGTCAAAAACTTCAAAGGGAAAAAGATAGTCATGTCATCAGAACTAGAAGTGAACATGGAAAGGAATTTGAGAACAACAAATTTGCCGAGTTTTGCTCTTCTGAAGTAATCAACCATGAATTCTCTTCTCCCAATTACTCCTAAACAAAATGGGATTATGGAACGCAAGAACATAACCCTTCAAGAATCTTCCAGAGCCATGATTCATGCTAAGAAGTTACCCTACCATTTTTGGGCTGAAGCTATGAATACTGCATGCTATATCCATAACAGTCACTCTAAGGAAAGGCACTTCAGCCACCTTGTATGAAATATAGAAGGGAAGAAAACCAACTGTTAAATACTTTCATGTTTTTGGAAGTAAATGTTACATCTTAGCTAATCGTGAACAAAGGAGGAAGATGGATCCCAAGAGTGATGAAGGAATATTCCTGGGTTACTCTACAAATAGCAGAGCTTACAGAGTTTTTAACTCCAGAAACAAAGTTATGTTGGAGTCAATAAATATTATTATTTATGATAGAGGATGAAGTGCTGAAGAAGATGTCTCAGAAGATGTTGGAACATCTTTGTCTGATATTCCAACTGAATCAAATGACATAAGTATTGATTCTAATCCACCTCAATAAGATCCCGAGCCTAGTCATCTCAATAAATAACCTTCAATTAGAACCCAGAGAGATTATCCTAAGGAGCTCATCATAAGATATCTAAATAAAGGAGTTACTACCAGATCAAGAGATGGGATATCAAACTTGTGCTTTGTGTCAAAAATTAAGCTTAATAATGTCAAAGAGGACCTAAATGATGAGTTCTGGATTAATGCTATGCAGGAAGAGCTATAATAATTCAATAGAAATGAAGTTTGGGATCTAGTTCCAAGACCTGAAAGGACAAATGTGATTGGCACTAAATGGGTGTACAAGAATAAAACTGATGAAAAAGGGGTGGTCACTAGAAACAAGGAAAGGTTAGTTGCATAAGGGTACACTCAAATTGAAGGAGTTAACTTTGATGAAACCTGTACTCCTGTGGTCAGACTTGAATCAATCAAACTTCTCTTGAGAGTTGCATGCATACTGAAATTTAAATTATTTCAAATGGATGTAAATAGTGCCTTCTTAAATGGATATCTGAATGAAGAAGTCTACGTGGAAAAACCAAAGGGATTTATTGATCCAAGTTTCCATAAACATGTTTACAAACTGAAGAAAGCTCAGTATGGATTAAAGCAAGCTCCAAGAGCTTGGTATGATAGGTTGATAGAATTTCTTGGTGAGAATGGATACAGGAAAGGTGGCATAGACAAAACCCTTTTTGTCAAGGAAGAAGAAAGGAAGATCATGATTGCACAAATTTATGTTTATGATATTATGTTTGGTGGGATGTCAAATGAGATGGTTCAACATTTTGTCAAGCAAATGAAGTCAGAATTTGAGATGAGCCTTGATGGTGAATTATTCTATTTTCTTGGTCTGCAAGTTAAACAAATGGAAGAGTCCATATTTTTATCTCATAGCAAGTATGCCAAGAATATAGTAAAGAAATTTGGGATGGAAAATGCCAGCCACAAAAGAACTCCTGCTCCCACACATCTGAAGTTGTCTAAAGATGAAAAAGGAGTAAGTGTGGATAAAAGTCTTTACAGAAGCATGATAGGCAATCTTCTATATCTCACAGCTAGCAGACCTGACATTGCCTTTGCTGTAGGAGTGTGTGCAAGATATCAAGTTGATCCTAAAGTTAGCCATGCCAACCATGTGAAGAGAATTCTTAAATATGTGAATGTGACAAGTGACTATGGTATACTATACTCTCATGGATCCAATTCTTCCTTAACTGGTTATTGTGATGCTGATTGGGCAGGAAGTGCTAATGATGGAAAAAGTACATCAGGAGGATGCTTCTTTCTGGGAAATATCTTATATCTTGGTTCAGTAAGAAGCAAAATTGTGTGCATCTGTCTACTGCAGAGGCTGAGTATATTGCTGCAGGAAGTAGTTGTTCTCAACTGGTTTGGATGAAAAAATGTTAATAGAATAAAATATCAAACAAGATGTCATGAAATTATTCTGTGATAATCTAAGTTCCATAAACATATCAAAGAATCTCATTCAACACAGCATGACCAAACATATTGATATCCGTTATCACTTCATAAGAGAGCTTGTTGAAGAAAAGATTATTGCCTTAGAACATGTAGCCACTGAATTGCAACTGGATGACATTTTCACCAAGGCTTTGGATGCTAATCAGTTTGAGAACTTAAGAGGAAAATTAGGGATTGCCTATATGAGGGTTTGTAGCAATTAAAGGCGTGTGAGAATATCATTAAAGTGATATTATATTATTATGTTTCCAACAAATCAAATTTAGAAAACAATCATTTCAAGACTGTCTCAAATTGGTTTCCACACGCTACGAAATCACATCTCTCTACCTTCACAAACTCTTCATTCTCCTCTACAGAAAAAGAACCATTGTCATTCTTCATCTCCTTGCTCAAAAATCTTCAAAGATGTCTCAACATCATACATCGTCTTCCTCAAAATCAGTCAACCTCCCTAAAAATTTCTCCCTTGATAGAGTACTTGATGCTACTCCTCTAACAACCATCCCACCTCTTGAGAAAAAGGTCAAGAAACCCACATCATCACCTGCAAAGAAATCCAAAGATGATAAAGATAACTCATCTATGGCTACTGAAAATAGGACAAAAGAAGAGATTATTAATGTTGATAGAAGAATCAGAAGGCTAGTAGACAGAGTATTAAATGAAGGCTTTGTTGTGCCTGGGATTTCTAATCCTCCGACTAACAAATGAAGTAACCCTAAAAGTGCTTCCGCTAAATCATCCACCTTCAAGAAAGATGCTACTGAAAGCAAACTTGAGAAGCTTTCTATCTCTGCTCTAAAGGAAGTGGAAGAAGAAAATGTTGAACAAGATGTTGAAGAGAACTCTCCTAGATGCTACTGCCTCCAATGATATAGAAGGTCAAAATGCTGAGAATGTAGTCAATGTAGAAGAGCTGTCTGACAATGAGTTTGTTACTAATGTTGTGCCTGGTGTTGCAAGAAGACTCAAATCCAGGAAAGTGAAGGATGCAAATGTCACACCCCTGCCAAGACAATCAAGAATAAAACCATGTATGGACCCTCAAAAGCAGGAATTAAAGTGGTCCCTCCCTCTAGCAAAATAAAAGCTAGACATGTTAGCTCCACAGATGATGATGAGGATGCTATAAAAAGATCCAAGAGTAAGAAGAAAGTTGTTCTAGTTGAAGAGACTGACTCTGAGTATGATGTCGAGCAATATGTCCAGGACATCTCTCCTATCAAAAAATCTGCAAGTAAGAAACTGTCTGTTGGGGTTCCTGATGCCCCACTTGACAACATCTCCTTCCATTTTGTTGGGAATGTTGAAAAGTGGAAGTATGTGTATTAAAGAAGGATTGCCCTAAAGAGAGAACTGGGAGATGGTGCTTTGGAATGTAAAGAAATCATGTAGCTGATATCTTATGCTGGATTGATGAAAACAGTTACCAGGTTGGCCAATTGCTATGAAAATCTTGTTAAGAAGTTTATTGTTAATATTCCTGTTGACTGTGCTGACCGCAAAAGTAAGGAGTATAGAAAGGTTTTTGTTATAGAAAAGTTTGTAGAATTTTCTCCTGCTATCATAAATAGATTTCTAGATAGGTCTGAAGATGTCTGTTGTGAGCTGGAAGTAACAGATAATCAAGTGTGCAGAGCCATCACTCTTAATCAAGTAAGTGAGTGGCCCATGAAAAATAAACTTCCTGTCAGCAAGCTAAGTGTGAAATATTCTACTTTACATAAGATTGGAGCTGCAAATTGGGTTCCTACAAATCACACTTCAATAATCACTATTGACTTAGGAAAAGATTATTTATGTTGTTGGAAACAAGATTGTTTGATTATGGTACTTACATCTTTAATCTGACTATTAAGCATGCAGGAACTTATGCCATTAAGATGCCCATTGCATTTCCTTCCCTTATCTGTGGAATTATCCTTAATCATCATCCTGGGATTCTAAGTGGTAATCATGTAGTGTGCAAGAGGGAGTCTGCTTTGACCCTTCATTTTAAGCTTTTTTTAGGAAAACATGTCCCAAACATTGTTTTGACATCTGCACCTGCTGAAAACAAGACCTCTACCAAGGATGACATGATTAATGAATTAAGGGAAGCCTGCACGGAATTAGATGATATGATCAGAGTTAGCTCAGCAAGGAATCTAACTTTTGAAAATATGATCAAGGACCTACAAAAGGACAACAACCTTGATGATACAGTGAGCTCTAAAGGTGAAGACTCTAGTGAGGAAGGAAGTTCTAGCTCAGCCAATTCAACTGGTCCTAACGATAGTTAGACTAATTGATGTCTCTTTATTTGACCCTTTTATTTCATTTTTGGCACTTGCATGTGGTTGACATTTGATTTCTATGGTCTGTACCTAAATTACTGATACACTCTTGAATGCACCCTTTATTTGACATATTATGACTAAAAAGGGGGAGAGAAACTAACTAACTAACCACTAATTGAGGGGGAGCTCAATACTTGAGGGGGAACCTCTTTTCTCTGAAGATGTTCTGACATCTTCCCTGCTAACAGCTAACTACTAACTGAGTTTATGCTTTGCTTTATTTGCTTATGCTGCTACTCTGATATTACTCTGATATTAATCTGATAATGTTTTAGCCAAAATTTTCCAAAGGGGGAGTTTGTAAGTGTTTGTTGGCAGCAATTTTGGTAAACCAATGCGCTATTAATGTTTTGCTAAATGTCTTGACATTTGTAGAAAACTGTTTTAAATGATGTCAAAGCAGATGTCTTGACATTTTCCTCCTAAACTGAACTCATCCACATCAGTTTATGTTTTCTATTTCCTGTTTTCATGCGTGCCATATTTCAGGATTTGTGACTCACAGGCTACAAAAAATATGGAGGAATATTTTTCAAATTGCATGGATTTTATCTTGGTCTGTTTTTATGGAAATATTCTAAAGAAATGAATATCTGGTTTTAAGCCCAAGCCCATAGCAGCGCATATATAAGGACTTTCTTCCTTATTCAAACTACTGCAAATTTTGAAGAATAATACTTTCTTTCTGTCTTAGAAGTCTAAGTCTTTTAATTATTAAACACTCTAGTATTGTGATAACACCGAATCGCACTATGTTTCTGACTCGAATATCACATGTTTTCCTTAGTTTTATTATTGTTTTTCTAGTATTATGCCCTTGTTTCCTTTGTTTTCAGGTCACATGTCCTTTCAGAGCCTTCAGAGAAGAAACGAGCGAAAACGCCAGAAAATAGGGTTTTTCCAAGAAAAATACACACATGGCGTCCAGCTCCGCGCCAGCTACAGGGAACGCGCTGACATGGCGCACTTTCACCCAGGGGCCAACTGCCACGTCCCCACGATCTCTCCATTTTCACTCACTGCGCCTGCAGGAGGGTGGCCGCGCCCGCGGCCTTCACAAATCATTTCCCGCTCAGAAGGAGTTGAGGGGCATGCTCGTCTTTACAGAGTTTCAGGATCTTCTATAAATAGCAAGTTCATTTCACTTTCGTTTTTCATCCAAATTTAGGTGCAAACTTAGATCCAGTCAAGTTACTGCTTAGGCATATATTACTACTTTGTAAAGTGATAATCTTCTCACATCGGGAAGTTATCACACTTGAGTGTGTGAGTTTGTATTCAAGTTTGGGGAACTTTGGTTGAAGTTTATCATACTATCTTTTACATTTCCACAACTTGTATCAGATTCAAGCCTCCGATTGGAGCAAGGTTCTAATTTAATTGCTTTCATTTATTTTATGCTCTTACCATAGTCTACACGTTTTATAGACTCTAAATGCTCTTACCATAGTCTACACGTTTTATAGTCTCTAAATGCTCTTACCATAGTCTACACGTTTTATAGACTCTAAATGCTCTTACCATAGTTTACATGTTTTATAGACTCTAAATGCTCTTACCATAGTCTACACGTTTTATAGACTCTAAATGCTCTTACCATATTCTACACGTTTTATAGACTCTAAACGCTCTTATCATAGTCTACATGTTTTATAGACTTTAAATGCTTACCATGTTTAGCTAAATTTATTAGGGTTAAAATGTAAGGATCGAATCATAACTATGTTCTGCATGCCGTGCTAATAGAAATACCTTTGGGATGTTTTAGTTTTTAATACTGGTTTAAATGTGTTTAAAAGTTTATGGGTAAGATCGAAAGCCGTCCATACTTGAGATTGAGCCAGATTAGTTCTTGACCAAACGAAAAGAGCGAAAGCAGTTCGTTTGGTTAAGTAGGATTACTTGATATAATTTTAGAAAATGATTTTGAAACTATTTGCGGACGCGTTTGTGGGATTAAAATCTGATTCTTAGTCAAAAGCCAAGGATCTCATTAAATTGAGTTTTCCAAATTAAAACACTTTTTCACTAAGTCAAAATAACTTGTTTCTTAAAAATAGGTTCACTTCTTTAATGCACTAGGCACCCTTTATAAGTGACAATAAAGGAATTTAATTTAAAGAGTAAACTCGGTTCTTAGTATGCGAAAGCTACAAGTTCTTGTTAAACAGTTCTTTGCTATAAATGGAAAATATTGCCCAAAAGTAAATAATATACATGCATGCTAGGACACTGTCTGATCTCGTGATTTACATTCAATCCTGTTTGTTTTATCTCTTTAATTTTATTCGCTTTTATTTCCCTGTACTGAACTTAATCTCTTATTGATCTGCCTTAGATAAACACCTTAACAATAGAGTCGATAGATTGACAATTGGTCTCTGTGGTTCGATAATGTTATATATTACTTCGATAGGCTGTGCACTTGCAGTTATAATTTAGACTATACAGCAAAACGCCCATCAAGTTTTTGGCACCGTTGTCGGGGACCAACTTTGCCAAATTTCGTACCCTTTTTATTATCCCGTTTAGACTAAGGCTACTTATTTAGCTGGTGGATGCGTAGAAATCGTAGCACCGGTAACCTAATAGATCCTTTAGTAGAACCTGAACGTTTCGCTCGAGCCCGTATCTTTATACGAAAGTTGAAGAAAGCTATGGCCGAGGACCGTAATCAAAGACCGCTTAAGGAATTTGCCCAACCATCTAACGAGGAACCTAGTTCTAGTATAGTAAATCCAGCTATAACAACTAACAACTTCGAACTAAAACCCTCGCTATTAAAATTAGTTCAACAAAACCAATTCGCTGGTCTCGTTACCGAGAACCCGAATAAACACTTGAAGGCATTTATCCAATTAGCCGACACCCTTAAAGTGAATGGTGCCACATCTGAAGCAATACGCCTAAGATTGTTTCCATTCTCTCTAAGAGGGAAATCTCACGATTGGTTAGATTCCCTCCCTGCCAATTCGATAACAACTTGGGAGAACCTTAGAAGAGTGTTCCTTGCCAGGTATTTTCCCCCTAGCAAAACCGCTATTCTTAGAAACCTGATCACTAGATTCACCCAAAACCAGGGAGAATCTCTATATGAAGCTTGGGAAAGATATAAAGACCTTTTAAGAGCTTGTCCACACCATGGGCTAGAGCAATGGTTGATCATTCACACCTTCTATAATGGACTCCATTATAATACCAAAATTTCTATCGACGCTGCCGCAGGTGGTGTGCTGATGAACAAACCTTACCCTGAAGCTTGTGCCCTGATCGAAGATATGGCCCAAAACCATTACTAATGGGGGGAAGAACGAGCGACAATGGAGAAGAAGGAGACCCAAGGAGGGGTGCATGAGATAAGTAGCATGGACATAATGCAAGCTAAAATGGACGCCCTAGCCTTAAGAGTAGATAACATATCCTAAAACCCTGTCACAGTAGCTGCACTCCACTCGGAATGCGAACTCTGTGGAACCCAAGGACATCTAACTTCAGATTGTTACCTGTTGAATGAGTCTAGCTCAGAACAAGTCAATTACACCCAAGGAAACCCATTCTCGAACACCTATAACCCTGGATGGAGGAATCACCCGAATTTTCCCTATAAAAACAACAATCCAATCCAACATCCTGGAACACCCAGACCACAAGGTTTTCAACCTCAAAAATCAAACCAACCTATGCAAGCTGTGCCAACGAGACCAAATCTTAGGGAAACCCTAGATACTTTTATCGCAACCCAGACTCAGCAAAACAAATAATTTATGAACCAAAACGCCCATACAAACGAACTAGTAACACAACTAGTAACTAAGTTTGACCAAATGATGACCCATCATAAGATGCTCGAGACTCAGATCTCGCAAGTAGCTCAAACACAAGCCACGCAAACCACACCTGGAGGAAAATTCCCTGGACAAACTCAACCTAATCCTAAAGGTCAAGCAAATTCTATCACTCTAAGAAGTGGAATCGCTTACGATGGACCGAAACTTCCAACGATGTGTGTACCCGAAAAACCAAAAAAATACAGCATACCTGAGGACCAAGTAGAGAAACCAGAGGAACCAAGAACCCAACAGAACCAGGTGGAAGAATCGAAAGATAAAACTTATACACCACCTCCACCCTATAAACCTCCAATACCATACCCACAAAGAATTAAACAAACCAAGATAGAAAGCCAATACCAAAAATTCATCAAAGTAATAGAGAAACTCCATGTAGAGATTCCCTTTACCGAAGCGATTACCCAAATACCATCATATGCTAAATTCTTAAAAGACATCCTGTCAAACAAAAGCAGACTCGATGATCCTAAACCCCTAGAATGTCATTCCATCTCTGAAAATAAACTTGCAAAAAAGGACAAAGATCCTGGAAGTTTTTCTATTCCTTGCATCCTAGGAAATCATATGATCGACAAAGCCTTCTTAGACCTAGGAGCAAGCGTAAGCTTAATGCCTTTGGCAGTCTGCAAGAGGTTAAACTTAGGAGAATTACAACCAACCAAAATGTCTTTACAACTAGCTGATAGATCTGTCAAGTACCCCACAGGGATATTAGAGGATATATCAGTTAGAATAGGTCAGTTGTATATCCCAACTGATTTCGTGGTAATGGATATTAAAGAAGATGACGAAATCCCGATTCTCTTAGGAAGACCATTCTTGTCAACCGCCGGAGCTATAATCGACGTTAAAAAAAAGGAAAACTTACCTTCGAAGTAGGAGATGAAAAGATAGAATTTATCCTCTCTAAATTCCTTATGGCACCTGTGATAGGAGATGCATGTTATGCAATCGATATCATTGATGAATGCGTAAACGAACTTGAGCAAGATGAATCCTTAATTAAACTGCCACCAACACCCATTCTAGAGGATGATGGATATAAAGAACCTTACATTGATGACAACCTCTTTGAATGTTTAGCTCTTACACCCGATCCTATGCCGTGTCTTAAAAAGCCATCTCTAGAACTCAAAGAACTACCCAAGAATCTAAGATATGAGTTTTTGGACGAAGAGATGAATCGCCCAGTTATAATTAACGCCACTCTAGGCCAAAACGAAACAAATCAACTCTTAGATACCTTGCGAAGATACCCTTCAGCATTAGGATATAAAATATCTGACTTGAAAGGGATAAGCCCGTCTGTATGCATGCATCGGATCATGCTAGAAGAAAATTCGAAACCCTCTAGAGAGCATCAGAGAAGAATAAATCCTATTATGAGTGATGTAGTTAAGAAAGAAGTTCTTAAGTTATTGGAAGCTGGTATAATATATCAGATATCAAATAGTGAGTGGGTAAGTCCTGTACATGTGGTGCCGAAGAAAGGAGGCATCACGGTTGTTGAAAATGATAAGGGAGACAAAGTAGCAAAACGAACAGAAGGAGGATTGCGTATGTGCATCGATTATAGAAAGCTAAATAAGGCGACTAGGAATGATCATTTCCCACTTCCATTTATAGATCAGATGCTCGAACGTCTAGCCAGGCATTCGTATTTCTGTTATCTATATGGATATTCCGGATTTTTCCAAATCCCTATTCGCCCAGAGGACCAAGACAAAACTACATTCACCTGTCCTTATGGAACATTTGCTTATAGGCGGATGCCCTTTGGACTCTGTAATGCACCTGCCACCTTCCAACGTTGTATGATGTCCATATTTGCGGACTATCTCGATGGAATTATGGAAGTATTCATGGATGATTTTTCTGTATGTGGATTAGATTTCAAAAATTGTCTCTCGAACCTTGAGAAAATCTTAGAAAGATGTGTGGAAGTGAACCTTGTGTTGAATTGGGAGAAGTGTCACTTTATGGACAACGAAGGAATAGTTTTAGGACATATCATCTCCGAGAGAGGGATAGAAGTTGACAAAGCCAAAATAGAAGTTATAGAGAACCTAAACCCACCTAAAACAGTTAGGGAAGTACGAAGTTTTCTAGGACATGCTGGATTCTACCGACGCTTTATAAAAGACTTCTCCAAAATAACAAAACCCTTAACTAACCTTCTTATGAAAGATGTTGAATTTGACTTTAATGAGAAGTGTCTTGAAGCCTTCAACATTCTAAAAAAAGTGCTGATTTCAGCTCCTGTCATGCAACCCCCTGACTGGGAGCAACCATTTGAAATCATGTGCGATGCTAGTGACTATGCAGTTGGGGCTGTCTTAGGGCAAAGAAAAGACAAGAAATTACATGTCATTTACTATGCAAGTAGAACCCTAGATACCACCCAACTTAACTACACAACTACAGAGAAGGAATCTCTAGTTGTGGTATTCACAATCAATAAGTTCCGATCTTATTTAGTGGGAGCTAAGATTGTAGTTTATAATGATCACGCAATAATCCGATATCTGTTAAATAAAAAAGACGCTAAGCTGAGATTGCTCAGGTGGATTCTCTTACTCCAAGAATTTGACTTAGACATTAAGGATAAGAGAGGCACTTAGAATTTAGTAGCCGATCATCTATCTAGGCTAGAACATTTGAAACCAGATCTAATACCAATAGACGATCACTTCACTTATGACGGACTGATAGCTAGGATAAACACAATGAGTGAGGCTGACTCTGAAACGTATAAAAAATTTTAACCGAAAAAAGTCTCAATGATAAGAAACGTACCTTGGTATGCAGACATTGTGAACTATCTAGATGCTGACATCATACCCCCAAACTTAAGTTTTCAACAAAAGAAAAAGTTCTTCAATGACATCAAAAGCTTTTATTGGGACGAACCACTCTTGTTTAAAAGAGGAATAGACAACATCTTTAGACGATGTGTTCCAGAAGAGGAAGTGGAAAGCGTCGTCAAACATTGTCATGCCGTGCCTTATGGTGGACACGCAAGCACATCAAAGACATGTGCCAAAATCTTTCAAGCAGGCCTTTACTGGCCAACTTTATGGCGAGATGTCCACACTTAAGTGTGACCGGTGTCAACGCACTGGGAACATTTCAAGGCGTGAAGAAATGCCATTAAGAAATATTCAAGAGGTAGAACTCTTTGACGTATGGGGTATAGATTTCATGGGGCCTTTTCCATCATCAATGGGAAATAAATATATTCTTGTGGCAGTTGACTATGTGTCCAAGTGGATAGAAGCAATAGCGGCCCCCACAAACGACACGAGAGTAGTGATCAAATTTTTCAAGAACATCATATTCCCTAGATTTGGAACACCCCGTCTTGTCATAAGTGATGGAGGATCGCACTTTATATCCAAGATATTCAATAAAATTTTAAACAAATACGGAGTCAAACATAGAGTAGCAACACCATATCACCCTCAAACCAGTGGCCAAGTGGAGGTATCGAATAGGGAAATCAAGCAAATCCTAGAAAAAACCGTGTCAATATCCAGAAAGGATTGGTCCAGAAAGCTGAAAGATGCACTTTGGGCCTATAGAACAGGTTACAAAACCCCTATTGGAACTACCCCATATCAATTGGTCTATGGAAAATCCCGCCACTTACCTTTCGAGTTAGAACACAAAGCCTATTGGGCTATAAAATCCTTAAATTTAGACTACCTAAGAGCTGGAGAGAAACGAATTCTGGACATACATAAGTTGGAAGAACTCCGCCTAAATGCTTATGAGAATGCCATCATCTATAAAGAAAGAACAAAGATATGGCACGACAAGAAAATTACGAAGAAAGAATTCAATGTAGGCGATCCTGTTCTTCTGTTTAATTCCAGATTACGACTTTTTCCAGGCAAGCTACGTTCAAGATGGACAGGTCCATTCGAGGTATCAAAAGTGTTAGCATCAGGAGCTGTAGAAATCAAGAATAACTCAAGCACTCCTTTCGTGGTAAATGGACAACGACTGAAGTTGTATAGAGGAGATGACCTGCCTATTGACTACTCTAGTCAGACTATGATAGACCCACAAATCCCAACGTGAAAAGTGAGATCTTATCATCAAGCTAACGACGTTAAACAAAGCGCTGTGTGGGAGGCAACCCACAATCTTCTTTTTTTCTTTCTTTTTAATTTTTAAATTTTAATTAAATTTGTAATTTTGAACTGACTCATCTATCTTTTTCAGGACCAAGTGCTCTTATATCACCTTTTTCAGATGTATTTAGTTGATAGACTCGATGTCATCTTCAGAGACGACGCTCAGAGGGAGCGATTTGCTACACTGTCTGCTCGACCAATGCTTCCAACTAGATACCCTGATTCTGCTTGCATGGATGCACTAGGCATTGAGGCCAGTATTCGTTATCTATGCCATCAGGTCAGTTGGGATGCATATGCTGACGAGATCCACGTGACCTACAGGAACCTCACCTTGGAGTTCCTCAGCTCACTGAAGTATGAGCCCTATGTTGGCACCAGAGAGGACCGTGGACGGATTAGTTTTCGCATGTTCAAAGCAGAGTATGCTTTTACTTTGAGACAGTTTGGAGATCTGCTTAGATTTGAGACTGCACTTACTGCCATCTCTGAGCTTCCTCTAGGGTATTTCATGAGTAGTGATATAGACAGATTCTGGAGAGCTATTACCGACGGGGGCATCCTCGACCCATCTGAGTAACTATCTAAGAGGATTCATAACCCAGCTTTCAGGTACTTTGAGATGATTCTTTGTCATACCTTCTTCGGGAGGAGCTACTGCGATCATTTAGTGACTGCAGAGGAGATACTATTTTTATACTATGCTAGTCAGTCGCGTCCCATTGCGAGTGGAGCTTTCTTGATAGAAAGTCTAGATATGGCTGCATTGTCCTCTGAGGGATACTTGCACGCTGGTGGGAATGTGACGCTGATTGCATCTGCTATGGGCTTGGATAGCCAGTTACTCCGCCTGACACCATACTGTGATAGTACACGCATCGACATTGACTTCTGCTTAGACCACGGCCTTATGCGCCGAGCTTCTTTTCATCCATATCAGTACAAGCTCCTTATTGACGATCAGACTGTCTACTATTTCACCCTGCCTGATCAACAGATGACCTGCGTCTCCAACCGGGCAAACTGGAACTACACTTTAGAGGGTTGGGGCGAGACAGTTATAGACATCACTGACCTGCCAGAGCCAGAGTATTCACTAGAGCCAGAGTATTCACCAGAGTCAGAGCCAGAGTCAGACAACCCGATCACTGAGGATCCGGTTATAGAAAATCCTACTCCAGAGTACACGCCTGCACCTGAGGTTGAGCATACCGTTGTTTATACTAATAACTTGACCTTACAGGAGCCCGACATGAGAGCGCAGATGGCAGCCATGAGAGCTGAGATGGCTACACTTCGCCAGGAGGTGGCTGATCTCATCCTACAGGTAGCGATAGATGGTGCCACATATGCTGGCGAGATCGATGATTTGACACACGAGATTGCTGAGCTCAGACGCCAGGTGGTTGAGCTGCGAGGACGTGACTTTATTGATATCTGATCATGAGACGTCCACCATTTCTATTATTATTATACTATTTTTATTTTATTTCTCAGACTTACTTTTTCTGTTTTCAGTTCAGTTGCACTTCGTACTCACTTAAATTTACATATATATTGTGTGTTTATTTTTTCTTAACTTTTTTTATTTTATTTTGTAAAAATTAGAAAATAAAATTTATGTGTATGATATACACATATATTATACAAAAATAAAAAAAAATATATTTTCACCTTAAAACGCTAGGTACACCCCAAGTGACAAGAGCAAGCCACCATTTGTTTGAAGCCCAATTGCCCAAAGAACAAAATCCAGCCCAACTAGGAATTTAACAGGCCACGCCCGCGGAGGGAGGGACCGCGCCCGCGGACCTCCAATGGTAATAAACGACTACTTTTCGAAAAATTCACCATTTACTCCATTTTTTCCTATTTAAACCCCATTTTATTCCTCATTTTACCCACATTTTCATACCTTACCTTCCATAATTTCTCCACTTCAACTAATTCTCTATTATATTTCTTTTCCCACTACAAACCTTCCAAATCTATAAAAATCACTATTTTCTTCCTCCACCATACTATTTTTCTTTCTCCAAATCGTTCAAAACAATCAAAATGGACTTCAATGGGTATGTTCTTCGAAACGGAAAACCGGGATCCACACAAAGGAAGCTGCTCGAAAAGCTACAGTCTATGGCAATTTACTCAACCAGGTATATTGGCGAAGACTGTCTCCACACTTTAGGTATTTATCATAGTGTTTTTCATTTATTAGATAAAATAAGCATGCATAATATTTTCTCTGCAAAAGAACCTACCTACCCAAGGTTGACATATGAGTTTTTAAGTTCACTTATTTATAATGTCACACCTAACACTGCTAGTACCGTAGGTGGGGTACAATTTAGAATGTTTAACCGTGAATATAGTTACTCCACCGACGGTTTAGCTGAGTTGTTAGGGGTGCCTTTTGGGGAAGGTGCTATTTGTGAAGCACCCTTGGATACGGAATGGACAACCGCTGGCTATGCTTTCTGGAAAAAACTTACAAACCAAGAAGCAAATTCTTTTGATGGCCTGCTAGCCTCGAGTGTCCATAATCTGGCCATCCGTGTCTTCCGATACCTTTTAGCATCCACCGTCTTTGCTCGGGAAAACCCGAACAAGGTGAATGCTAAAGAGTTAATTATTATGCAAGCATGCCTCACCAACACCAAAATTAACCCGGTGCCCTTTATGATTGCTCACATGAGCTATGTCCAAAAAAAGGGGGCACCAATTTCTTTTGGTGGCCTGGTTACCATTATCGCTCGTGCCCTTGGCTTGGCCACCGAGCTTGCTACTTTAGAGCAACTTCCTCCTCGTACTGCAGGCCTGAAATTTTAGAAAGATATGCGCCTCTGCAAAGCGAGAAGGGAAGGTGGATATTACCTTATGATTGGTAATGCTGCTATACCAAGTGTTGTCCTCCCCTGTACCCGTCGAACTGACGTTAGATTGGAGCGTAACTGGACCCATGATTTAAGCGCTCCCGCTTTCACTGGTCCGTTACCTCCGAATGTTCCTTTAAAGGAGGGGAACAACACTGATGATGAGTATGACTTTCAAATAGAGTCACCTCCTCGATTTACACCATCACACACTGCACCATCTTCTTCTAACTCTCCTGAAGGTACCGTCCCGAGCTTCCATGTCACTGAGGACATGTGGAGAGAGCATATGGCTAGAGAGGAGAGGCGTGATGCCCTCCTTTCTACGATCCAACAATAGGTTGCCGACAACATGGCTTTCATGCAGGCGTCTCAAATTCAAAATGCCCGCTCTCTGACTACCATCATGGAAAGTCAATTGGCTTTCAAGAACCAGCATCACCGCCAGTAGACTAGCTTCGCTACTCACTTCCAATTAATGGAGGCCACACAAGGCACATTGATTGGTTGAACTAGGGAGCTACAAGCTGCAAATGCTGCTCTCACTGAGCGCATGGAACAGTTTAGCCTCGATAGAGATCACCGCCGCCGTAGTCGTAGCCGCTGTTCCGGAAGTTCACCTCAGGATGGCGAGGGTACTAGTGGACCTCACTAGTTTTACCAGGTATCTCCTACCTAGACTTGTTTTGGAACATTGGGGACAATGTCCAATTCAAGTGTGGGAGGAGCATTTTATCGCTTTTATTTCCTTTCCGTTATTTCTTTTTCCGTTATTTCCCTTTTCAGTACTTTATTTTTCAGTATCTTTTAGTTATTTCCCTTTTAGTAGTTTAGCCGTTAAATAAAATACATGTGATTGACGAGTCATTTTGCGCAGTGTATCCTTAAGTTCTCCACCACTTGCTATCCTTGAGAAAATTTTGAATACAACATGTTTTCAGTTTTTTGAGCCATAAGTAAAGTTTTTAGGTTTAGGATAGAGTGTGATTAGTCTTAGGTACCCTTTTTGAAAAATCAACATCGTCTTTTACACCATAGACCTTGTAAATATTAGATTTAATTCCGTCTTCTCCCCATGCTATGATTTTAATTTTACAAAACGGGTCCTAAGTAGTTTATTCTCGTAGTCGGCTCCGGCCTAAGAATGCACTACGTGTAGGATCGATGAAAATAAGTGAATGATCTTTTTGCCTTGAAATATATATATATATATATATATATATATATATATATATATATATATATATATATATATATATATATATATATATATATATATATATATATATATATATATATATATATATATATATATATATATATATATATATATATATATATATATATATATATATATATATATATATATATATATATATATATATATATATATATATATATATATATATATATATATATATATATATATATATATAAGCAAAAATGTATGGTTACGACCATGAATTGGGTGATCCTCACACGATCATTTAATTCCACTGGTCGCGAACATCCACAAAAAAATAAAAAGTGAAAAATAATAAAAGGCATTACTCATTATGGCTGGTTCAGAGGTATCTGGTGCTGAACTCGATAGGGCAGATTACGATCTTATCCCCCACAGCTATAATTGGGTAATAACGGGATTACACCAATTCTTGTACCAGAATCCCATTACAAAGATCAGAATCACTAACCGGTCACTACACTATGAGTATGTACGGATAACGGGCTTAATGTGATTACACTTGAATGAAAAATACCTTACCTAGAAGAGAAGTCTTAGCACAGTGGGAGTAATAGGAATTGACTTGCGTAGGAATAAGGTTTATGTCCGCATTTTGCGGTAAAGTGTCACTTCGATGTTCTTAGTTCAAATAGTTGGTACCTGTCGAACACACTCTCACTTGAACCTTACTGCTTTAGCTCGATAACTAGAAAAAACACTTGTATCCCTTCGACTACTTCTGAGAGTTTTGCTTGAGGACAAGCAAAGGTTTAAGTGTAGGAGAATTTGATAACACCGAATCACACTATGTTTCTGACTCGAATATCACATGTTTTCCTTAGTTTTATTATTGTTTTTCTAGTATTATGCCCTTGTTTCCTTTGTTTTCAGGTCACATGTCCTTTCAGAGCCTTCAGAGAAGAAACGAGCAAAAACGCCAGAAAAAAAGGGTTTTTCCAAGAAAATACACACATGGCGTCTAGCTCCGCACCAGCTACAGGGAACGCGCTGACATGGTGCACTTTCACCCAGGGGCCAACTTCCACGTCCCCACGATCTCTCAATTTTAACTAACCGCGCCCGCGGGGAGGGTGGTCGCGCCCGCGGCCTTCACAAATCATTTCCCGCTCAGAAGGAGTTGAGGGGCATGCTCGTCTTTACAGAGTTTCAGGATCTTCTATAAATAGCAAGTTCATTTCATTTTCGTTTTTCATCCAAATTTAGGTGCAAACTTAGATCCAATCAAGTTATTGCTTAGGCATATATTACTACTTTGTAAAGTGATAATCTTCTCACATCGGGAAGTTATCACACTTGAGTGTGTGAGTTTGTATTCAAGTTTGGGGAACTTTGGTTGAAGTTTATCATACTATCTTTTACATTTCCACAACTTGTATCAGATTCAAGCCTCCGATTGGAGCAAGGTTCTAATTTAATTGCTTTCATTTATTTTATGCTCTTACCATAGTCTACACATTTTATAGACTCTAAATGCTCTTACCATAGTCTACATGTTTTATAGACTCTAAATGCTCTTACCATAGTCTACACGTTTTATAGACTCTAAATGCTCTTACCATAGTCTACATGTTTTATAGACTCTAAATTCTCTTACCATAGTCTACACATTTTATAGACTCTAAATGCTCTTACCATAGTCTACACGTTTTATAGACTCTAAATGCTCTTATCATAGTCTACATGTTTTATAGACTTTAAATGCTTACCATGTCTAGCTAAATTTATTAGGGTTAGAATGTAAGGATCGAATCATAACTATGTTCTGCATGCCATGCTAATAGAAATACCTTTGGGATGTTTTAGTTTTTAATACTGGTTTAAATGTGTTTAAAAGTTTATGGGTAAGATCAAAAGTCGTCCATACTTGAGATTGAGCCAGATTAGTTCTTGACCAAACGAAAAGAGTGAAAGCAGTTTGTTTGGTTAAGTAGGATTACTTGATATAATTTTAGAAAACAATTTTGAAACTATTTGCAGACGCGTTTTTGGGATTAAAATCTGATTCTTGGTCAAAAGCCAAGGATCTCTTTAAATTGAGTTTTCCAAATTAAAACACTTTTTCACTAAGTCAAAATAACTTGTTTCTTAAAAATAGGTTCACTTCTTTAACGCGTTAGGTACCCTTTATAAGTGACAATAAAGAAATTTAATTTAAAGAGTAAACTCGGTTCTTAGTATGCGAAAGCTACAAGTTCCTGTTAAACAGTTCTTTGTTATAAATGGAAAATATTTCCCAAAAGTAAATACTATACATGCATGCTAGGACACTATCTGATCTCATGACTTACATTCGATCTCGTTTATTTTATCTCTTTAATTTTATTCTCTTTTATTTCCCTGTACTGAACTCAATCTCTTACTTATCTGCCTTAGATAAACACCTTAACAATAGAGTCGATAGATTGACAATTGGTCTATGTGGTTCGATAATCTTATATATTACTTCGATAGGCTGTGCACTTGCAGTTATAATTTAGACTATACAGCAAAACGCCCATCATATTGATTTAATACTTGTGTTGTTATTTGGATTGTTAATTGTGTATCATTCATAAGCTTTTAAGCATTGAATGATTGAAGTTTTTAAAACTTATTATTTCTGTTGTTTCTTCATTGTAAGTGATTGAAAGGATTTGAGGAGGGCCTCATACCTAGGTGAGTCTTAGGTAGAAGTATAACACGAGTAGTGATTAAGTGATTAGATTGTAAACTGGTTGTTTACTGAGGGTCTATGAATTGATAATATTTAGTGAACTTATCCCTGGCTTGGTATCCCCCCAGAGTAGGTGTTGTTGCACACTGAACTGGGTGAACAATTTCTTGTGTTTTTACTGCTTTTTCTTATTACTGATCTTTACTTGTAAACAAATATTTGTGTCGTCACATCTCCTTCGACATCACATATCTGATACCAGAATTTCAGCTTTGCTCATGGGGAATCACCAAGCACCTTGACTTGTATTTTTTGATCATCTATGTTTTTTTATTAACTTTTAACTAATGAATACTATGAATGTTTGCTCTAGTTGATGATTCTATAGGTGGAAGCACAACACATTTCATCAGGTTGATCTATAGGTTCATGAGTTTATTTCCATGCCTTCTTCAACAAGATTTCATTGATGTTCAAGCTTCATCATTTAAGATGCTTTGAAGTGACATCATGCCAAGGTCTACTATGATTCATCATGCCTCAATTTTTCAAAGAAAGTCAAAGGATGCAAAAGTTGATTGAAGAGGTTTCACCTAATTGAACAAGTTCTTGATTTCTTGATCACAAGTGCATAATTCCCTAAATTATTAATATTTGGAAGTGTTTATGACTGATATGGTTTCTTATTATCATCCTCAACAACTTATATTTACATTAAAAAAGTATTTGTATAAGAAAGCTTGTCAAAATTGAAAAGGGTTTCCAAGGCATTTTGTTGCTCTAAGAGCTAGGGTTTTGAACTTCTAAGGGTTATATCTTGCTCATATTTTGGTATTTTTGGGTGATTAGAAATATATAATTTTCTTTAAATGGTTATCAACAAATCACTTCAAAAGTTTCAATAAGATTTTGTGTGTAAGATGCCTAATGTTGAAGAAAGATTACAAGTCCTCTTGATATGCCATCAAATTCCCTTATGTGACTTCAAATATCATAACTTGGTCAATTTTTATCTCCTTGAGCCTATTGTTTTTCCAAAATGATCTTAAAGATGTGAACTTCAACTCTTATTTTATGTGCTAAGCTTTAAAATGGGTGGAAGATGCCCTAAGGATGCAAAACATTATAGGTCATCTCATGAATTTTCACCAACTTCACAAAGTCAAAACTTTCTCAATTTTTGGAGTTTTTAAATGGTTCAAGTCTCAAAATGTCATTCAAGAGATCTACTTAAATCCATTTTTTTTAGTAAAGGGAAATGTTTTACTGGAAGACCATGTTTGGATGCAAGACATTATAGGTCATTTTTGAAGAAAAACTTAGAATTTTTCTAAGTACAAAAAGTCAGCATCTTTTTCTCAACTATGACTCATCACAACTTTTAGCTCAATCGTCCATTTGATTCCATTCTTTGCACATTGTAAAGTTTGTGATATCATCTTCCCAACACATCAAGAATCAAGTCATAAAGCTTCCTGAATTATGCACACTATCATTTCAAAGTTGGCACCTTGGAACTGAAGTTTCTCAAACAGTCAGAATGCAATTTCCATAATTTGACTTCTAAACACCAAATTTGCGTGTGTTTTCTACTTAAAAATGATTAGCATAATCATGTGGATGATTTAGAGTGTCAAAACACATCATTTGGATGAGTTTTGATGCACATGTGATCACACTTATTTCATGAAAACAGGTGTGCGTGATTTCAATTCAAATTGCATCATTCACCCCTCCTCTTGAGTCCATTCACTTCTCCTATAAATACATGCTCCATCCCACTCATTTTTGCAAGCTTACATAGCCAGAATCACCCTGCCAAACTTTCTCTTGAACCCACTTTTCTGCAACTTTGAATTTGGTTTTACAACTTTCCTCAATCCATTTTCTTTGTCAATTCTTTATCCTTGAACTTCACTCAAGCTAATAGAAGAAGAACCAAGCTCTAATAATTCCTAAATCGTGTTAGCCAAGTCAAGTTTCAGAGCTCTGAATTTGAACTTCAATAGGTAGATTCCTCCACCAATTCTCCCAAACTTTGGTACTGTAATGAAGCTCTCATCATTCTGATTCTAGTCGCAACATTTGTTTTCAACTGAAAGTGAGTTTTGGCCATGAATTTTCAAATCCTTTTCAAATATTTCCTTCCAAAACGACTGAGCTACACCTTATATAAATTTTTCGCGAGGGTACCATTGGACCCGTCTTAAAGAGACGAAGCGAATGGTACTAGTCTTGAGCTCTAACTTTTCCATTTCAGAGACATGCAATTCGCGTGGCTGGAGGTTGAAGATGACCAACATGTCAACTCTCAACCAATGATATCATGCCACTTGTTTTTTTTTTAAATTCTGATTTTAATAAATGATTCAGTGTTTTATTCACTAATGTCCATGATATGCACAGTGTGCCAGATCCCTTGGATCTGATTACTAACGCATTTTGACATTGATCCAATAGTCTACATCTTTTTTATTTTTATTTTATTTTCTGATTTTATATTTTATTTGTTTCAAACTTCAAAAATTCATAAAAAAATCATTTTAACTTCAAAAAATCTAAAAAAAATTCTTAAAATACTGTTGATTTTTCTCTTTCGGATTACTGTTTATTTTTCACTTTATTTGAGTTATTTTACATATTTTAAAATACTTTTCTTAATTTTTAAATTCTAAAAAAAATATGGAAGGATTCAATGACCTCTTGACAAATATTGGTGACCTCATTTTATTTTTATTTCTGACTTTACTATTTTTCACAATTTTTGGTTTATTTTGCCTATTTCTTTTAATTTTAAAAAATAGTTTCTGACTTTAAAAAATTACCAAAATTTTTATAAAAATATTTGAGCTCATTTCTGATTTTTCTATGATCTCATTGAATTTTTCTTGGATGTTTTGAATATAGTTGCTATTTTCCCCTTTTATTTTCATTTAAAACCATTTTAAAAATCTTTTTTTTTAAATACAATTTTATTTTTGTATATATTCTGGCTGATCTTGAACTATGAGATTTTGATCATGAGCTTCATTAATATCATTGGATCTTGAACTATGATTTTAATGATAGCTTGGTTAAATTTTTGGTTCAAATGTGGTTTAATTCCCATCCTCTCCCTCTTCATCTTATCCCCTTCTTACTTTTACTACATGTTATTGGAGAATGATTTACATATCATTTCTCTAAACATATGGTACATAGATTTCTATTGACCAGCCTCAAAATAGGTGCGACTTCTATTTAAGTCCACATACGATTGATTAGCATAACGCTAAATTTTGTCCCGATTCGAGAAATGATCATTCGTGGCCCAAACCTATGTTTGCAAGCCCAAGTATGTTAATTTGAAACCTTTGATCCAATAATCTTGTGATTCATTGTTAGGAGGCTTTGGTCTTATCAATCCTCTAATAAATCTTCATAAGCTTTGGTCAAAGTGAACCACTTAAACATCATTGATTATTTATTGTTGCCTTGAGATTTTGAAATGAATGATATACTTGACAAAAAATTAATGAAACTTGTTATTGAGAGGCTTTGGTTTTATCAATCCTCTAATGAGTTTCAAATGCAAGTTTTAAGATGGTCATTTAACTAACCTCTAATTTCTAACAATTGACTTTATTTTATGCCTTTACTTTATGCTCTTTACTTTAAGCACATTTATTTTAGCATTTACATTCCATGCTATTTTCATCTTTGCTCACTTGAGCATTTACTTTTATGTCATTTTATTTTGCTCACTTGAGCTTGGGATTTCTTTTTGAAGATACCTAATAATCAACTTGAACCGTAAAAAACATTAATGTTACTTAGACTATTTTGTCACTATCCTTGGCATTATGGAGTAATGGACTTCTTGGATTTAGGATTAGAGACTTTGGCCTACCTTGAGACCTTATTACTATATTGTTACTTTGTTTGGAGTTCTTGGGGTTTACCCCAAGACATTGGGTTATTTTTTTTTGCTTTGTGTGCAGGTTGTTTTGATTAGATGCTTTATCTGTGATTGAGAACTCATCTGTATACAACTGTTACTCTACCCAATTTTGGTGAAGACTTAATGCAATTGAAGCTTGGTTTTTTTAAGAGGTTTATTATCTTTTCTTGTTTGATTTCAATCCAAAGGATGTGAATCCTACATTGACTCATTGTGTCAAATGTTGACTTCTTGTTGGTTAGACAGTTATTTTCTCTAGATCATACCTTATGCTCTAGGATAGTCCCTTCATCTCCTCCCATCTTCTTTAATTTCAAAAATCTTCTCCCTCCTTTTTAAAACTCTTCTTGTTTTAAACTTGAACCGCTTTCACAATAAACTTGGACTTAGGTCCATACCTTTTCAAAAATATTTTCTTAATCAAACTTTAATCAACTTAATAACACCTTGACATTTTTGTGATAAGACTAAAAGTCAATACCTTGATATTAGATGTTTAGGGTGCTAATACCTTGACAGTAGATGTTTAGGGTGCTAATACCTTCCCTTTGCATAACCAACCCCCAAACTTAGATTCTCTTCCCCCTCTTTTGGGTTATTCGCACTTTTCCCATTACTTTGGAAACAATAAAGCAAGGTGGTGATTTTTATTTGGTTTGTGCGAGTCAAGCCAATTCAATGGCTTAGTCTCAACATTTCTACCGCTATAGAAAAAATGACGACTTCACTGGGGAAAGATTGACCTATTGCTGGTCCATCCCTAAGTGGGTTAAGCCTATCTTTGTTTATCTATATATGTGCTATTATTTGTTGAATATATGTTTGTATGGTTTTTCCTGGTTTTTAGGGTGCTTGGTGATTTCTCATAAGTCCTCTACCCGGACTTGGGCAAACTTAAGATAGGACGGGAGGTATAGTCATGTTAACTTTGAGTGAGTAATCCTAAAAAAGGAGACATGAGATCCCCCACTCAGTGGAGGCCCCTTTGACTATAGTATCATTTAACGAGTGATTGGAAAGATGTACTACTTTCGACTTGGGAGCCTGCTGAAACTGAGGACCGTAGAAACTTTAACCCATCTTGGCCTTTTAGGTGTAGTGCGGAAGCTATGACGGACTAATTTGGAAGTGGTTGTCACACGATACTATGCTCAAACGAGTTTTTCTTGAGAATATGACTAATTACCGAGTCAATTGGGATGTTGGTAATATCTGAAGGAAGGATGTAGACTTTGGGAACCTCTTAGAACCTTATTGGACAAGTGATAAACTATTAGACCATACCTTGTGGGTAGTACCTTTGACCTCATGCTTGTTACGTCGAACCTATAAACCCCCCATGTTTGTGATCTTGTGTGTGATTGTTGCATCATGCATTCATGCACCCATGATCATCTTTTAAGACATCGTGGTTCAAGGGACTTAAAGTTGAATCTTTATGAATATCTCAGGTACTTTTAACCATGGATTTGGAAAAATAAAGACTCGGAAGTTCAGTTTCAAGAATCCCAAGATAGATGATTTGATGAGTCTAATTCCCGAAATTAAAAGTTTTACAGATTTTCGGAAGAAGCTTGTATCCATCGTGTCTCTCATGAAGCTAAGGATGAATAAGGGTATTCTCTCGACTTTGGTCCAATTATATGATCCGATGTATCGATGTTTCACCTTCCCCGATTATCAATTGATGCCTATTTTAGAGGAGTATTCTTATCTACTGGGTTTACCTGTTACTGATCGTGTTCCTTTTACCGGCTTGGAGGGGGAGCCAAAATCTCATGAGATTGCTGCTTTGGTTCATTTGGGGAAGTCTGAGGTTGAAGCCCACATGACTACCAAAGGAGGGATTAGAGGATTACTCGCTCAGTTCTTATTGGATAAAGCCCATTACTTTACTAGGATGAAGAGTACAGTTTCTTTTGAGGCCATTTTACTCTACTTGCCTATGGGTTGTTTTTATTTTCGAACGTCGACAACTTTGTGGATGTCAACGCCATAAGGATATTTTTGATAGGGAATCCAATCCCTACATTATTAGGGGATGCTTATTACTCCATTCATCTTCGAGATTCTTATCATGGAGGGATGATCATATGCTGCATGCCTTTGTTGTATTAGTGGTTTATTTCTCACTTGCCTCAGTCTGATGCTTTCTGGGATATCAGGAAGGAACCTCGTTGGGATGCAAAGATTATGGCCCTCACTCATTCAGATATTGTTTGGTACCATCAGGCTTAGCATGATGTAGAGATTGTTGATAGTTGTGGTAGTTTCCCCAATTTACCTCTTCTTGGTACAAAGGGAGGAATCAACTACAATATTGTTCTTACATGACGACATCTTGGATATTCGATGAGGGATAAGCCAAATAGTATTCATCTGAGTGGTTTCTTTCTTAAAGAGGGAGACAATCATAAGGAAGCTAAGGAGCATATTGCAAAGTCTTGGAGTCATATTCACAGGAAGAGTAGAAAGGACTTGGGACCTAGAGGGACTGTTTCTTTGGAGCCTTATCTTCAATAGGTACAAGCAAGAGCCATCTAGTTGAAGATGCCATATTCCCATGAAGCACCTATGCCTGATATGTTTGTGAAGACCACTCCTCCCCTTTTAGATGATGTGGAAGAGCTTCAGCTAGCCCTAGTTAGGATGCAGCAGGAGAAAGAGGCTTGGAATAATAAGTGTCAGACTTTAGAGATATTCTACCATGCAGACTGGAAGGAGAAGGATGACCTAATTGAGATTCTTGAGAGTCGTGCTGTAGAGATGATGGAGAAGCAAGAGGATTTATTTTCCCTTAGAGCTCAGTCCGGACTTAGTCATTCACTTCCTGACTCTGGCGATTGGAAAAAGGTTGCCGATAGGTGTGCATAAGAGAACATGCAGCTAAAGGCTCAGATTGATAGACTCGCAGGAAAGCGTCAGTGTGTAGAATGATCCTTATTAGTTTTGCTTTCTAAGGATTTTTAGATTCTGTCTTCTTTTTTTACTTGGGATTATTGAAACTTGTACTGAAAAATTTGTAATATGTTTTGAAGTTGTTATAATGATGTTTTCAGTATTTCAAATGCGTTAGTACCTTAATATTCACAAAATCATCTATAATTCTTTAAATCCCTTGAATTATTGATAAATCATGTACACCGCATATCATGCATTATCTTGTACATATTTCTTGCATTTCTTTTCATACCCAGGTTTCTTACCGAATTTCTCTGCTTTGTTCAGCAAGCTGTCTCACTGGTATAATACTCGAGCTAATTCCAAGAGGAAAATGGAGAATCTTGAACAAGAGAATCGCAAGCTGCGCGACGAGGTTACTACTTTGAAGGACGGTATGGATAATTTAACTACTTTGATAGAATCACTGGTGGCTGCTCATAATTAGCCACCACCTGCTTAGCCTCAACAAATAACATTTGCTTCTGAAGGTCTATTAGTTCTCGTTTCTGTTGTCCTAGTTACTGCTGCTCAGAATCCTATGCCTCAAGGTTATCCATGGGGAATTCTAGAAAACTTCATGACAGAAGGTTTTAATCTTAATGCTCTAGTTGCTCCAGTTGTTCAAGCTGCTGCTACTTCTGCACCTCTTGTGGTGCATATTACTCCTGTTGCTAGAAATGAGATTCACTATGCTGCACCCCCTTCGGTGAATGTTGTGCCATTTGTTAATGATGAAGTTTATCGTCCTATTCCTCCGCCAAGTGAAAACTTGGGCTTCTATGATATAATGGACGATTTTCAGTATCAGTTTGATAAGATGCAGAAAGAAATGAAGTCCCTCAGAGGAAAAGAATTATTTGGGCAGAATGTGAATGATTTGTCTTTGGTTCCAAATGTGAAAATACCTGTGAATTTCATAGTACCAGAATTCAAGAAATACAAGGGCAATACTTGTCCTCGAGCTCACATTGTGATGTATGTGAGAAGGATGTCTACTCACACCGATGATCAATGCTTGTTAATTCATTTTTTCAAGATAGTTTGACTGGTGTCGTGTTGAAGTGGTATATGAGCTAGGATAGTGCCAACATTAATACTTTCAACAACTTGGGTGAAGCGTTTATTAGACAGTACAAGTATAATTTGGACATGGAACCTGACCATGATCAACTCAGGGCAATGGTCCAGAAAGACAAGGAGTCGTTTAAGGAATACACACATAGATGGCGTGAGGTAGCCGCCCAAGTGATTCCTCTAATGGAAGAGAAAGAGATGACAAATAGTTTCCAGAAGACTCTAGGTGCCTTCTACTATGAAAGAATGGTGGCGAGTGCACCAAGTGATTTTACCGAAATGGTGAGCATGTGTGTTCGTTTGGAAGAAGCTATAAGAGAGGGTCGCTTAACAAGAAGTGAAAATTCCGGCAGTACGAAAAAACCATCATAGGGATTTGCTAAGAAGAAATAAGGAGATACAAATGCTATTATTCAATAGAGAAGGGTTAATCCTCCTAGAAGGAATCATTAGCGCCACAAACAGGTTACTTCGGTAACTCCAGTTGTCAATGTGGCTCCAACCACAATTGTTCATCAAAGTCCATCCCCTCAGGGAAATCAAGGGTAGAATCAAAAGAGAGATGCTTTTGATTCTATCCCCATGAGCTATGTAGAGTTACTCCCGACATTGATTCATAAAAAGTTGTTTCAGACCAGGCCACCCCCTGCTATACCATCACCTTTGACTTGGTATTATAAGGCATATCAGACATGCGCTTTCCATCAGGGAGCACCAGGGCATAGTGTGGAAAAATGTTATCCTCTGAAATCTGAGGTACAAAAGATGGTGAGATCTGGCCTTCTATCCTTCAAAGATATTGGCCCTAACGTGAAAGATAATCATTTGCCAAAGCATGGAGGAGAAAATGCTGTAAACATGGTTACTGGTTGTCCAGGGGACTTCCGAATTTTTGATATCAACTTGGTTATAGGAGATTTGGTAAAGATGCATGCTGACCTCTGCGAGTTTAGCTACTATATGAATGACCATGCTAGTTGTGGTATTTGCAGTACAAATATACAGGGGGTGTGATAAGATAAAAGCTGATCTTCAGGAAATGATGGACGAAGGTTTCATTCATATAATCAGGCCTAGGGCAGAGTATGAAGAAGATGTGAATATGGTCTTTGGATGTCCTAGAGAATTCCTGATCTTTTAAGTGAATCATATGAATGATGATTTGGTGCAGTTGCATGCTACCTTCTGTCACATGAATGGTCAAGAAGAACACCATTATGGGTCTTGCTGAATCTACTGCAGAGATTCTCGTGGTTGTTCAATTGTGAGAAGGTGTATTCAGTCGTTGTTGGACAATGATAATATCATGGTTTCAGGAAATAGGGATGATTACCACGGGATTATTGTGATTGAAAATTGCTTGGATGAGACTGTGTCGGATAATGAGTATGCTTCTGCAAATGAATTCTTTTCCTCAGATGAGTATGTGTTTTCCAGCGACGATCCTGTGATGTCTAAATATTCTGAAGAATGGGTGAATGTTATTGTGCCTTGTTTCGGTGTTCCCGCCCCTTTTGAGATTGAATATCATAGCAAGCCAAATGTTTCTCCAGTGGTGATTTATTTGCCGGGTCCTGTTCCTTATGAGTCAGATTAGGTCGTGCCATACAAATACAATGCTAAAATTCTAGAGGATGGTGTGGAAGTTCCCATCCAACCATTATCTAATGTCAAGAATATTGCTGAGGCCAACCGAGTGACCCGCAGTGGCCGTGTTTTCACACCTGTTAATCGAAGGAATGTTAATGCTGATAAAAAGGTGGTTGAAAGTGTTGAATCTAAGAAAGCAGTGGGGGAGTCTAGTGGTACTACACTAGAAAAAGACGTGGATGATATATTGAAGATTATCAAGATGAACGACTATAGGATCGTAGGTCAATTGTTGCAGACACCATCAAAGATATCTATTCTAGCCTTGCTGATGAAATCTTATGCCCACAGGGAATCTTTAATGAGAGTATTAGATCAAGCTTTCATAGAAAGTGATATGCCATTAGACCAATTTAGTAGTGTGGTAGGGAATATTACATCCTCTAATAACCTACATTTCTGTGATGAAGAATTTCCCGATGAAGGAAGGAATCATAATTTGGCTCTTCATATCTCCATGAACTATAAGAACGATTCATTGTCTAATGTGCTGATTGATAATGGATCTGCTTTAAATGTCACACCGAGGAGCACGCTAATGAAGCTGAAGTACCAAGGAGCTCCCATGTGCCCAAGTGGCATAATTGTAAAAGCTTTCGATGGATCAAGGAAGTTTGTTATTGGGGAAGTAGATCTGCTTATTCACATAGGCCCGCACTTGTTTCAAATTACTTTCCAAGTTATGGATATTGTGCCCGTTTACAGGTGTTTACTGGGACGACCATGGATACATGAGCCATGGGCTATCACTTCAACTTTACACCAGAAGCTGAAGTTTGTGCGTGAAGGAAAGGTGGTCATCATAAATGGAGAATAGGCATTGCTAATATCTCATTTATCCTCTTTCAGTATTGTGGAAGCGGATGAAGCTGCTGTTGGAACCCAGTTCCAAGCTTTATCAATTAATAATATAAGAGGAAATGAGAATTCTATAGCTTCATCTAAAGATACTCAACATGCAGTACGTAATGGCCCTAATAAGGTATGGGGACATATTGTTGATCCACCTGTAAACAAGAATAAAGATGGTTTGGGATTCTCTGTGAAGAATGGTAAAGGTGAGAATATGAAGCCAAAGTCTGCTTTGAGCCAAAGTCTCCCATATGACTGCAACGTGTGAGCTGATCTTAAGTTGTTAAAGAAAGATCAAGGTTGTGTATGGATAGATGATTTCCAGAGGGAATTTGAAAGTATTAAAGAGTATTTTCTTGAACCTCCTATCTTGCTCCCTCCTGTTAAAGGAAGACCATTGATTATGTATCTGACAGAGTTAGATAATTCCATGGGCTGTATTTTGGGACAACAAGATAAAACATGGAGAAAAGAATATGCCATTTATCATCTCAGCAAGAAGTCTACTGACTGTGAGTCACGGTATTCTATGTTGAAAAAGACATGTTGTGCTCTGGCCTGGGCGGAAAAACGATTGCGACAATATATGTTGAATCATACTACTTGGTTGATTTCCAAAGTGGATCCAATTAAGTATATTTTTGAGAAGCCTGCTCTCACTGGGAGAATTGCATATTAGCAGATGCTGTTATCTGAATATGATATTGAATGCCATACTCAGAAAGCTGTAAAAAGCAGTGTGTTGGAAAATTATCTTGCTCACCAACCGGTTAATAATTATTAGTCAATTAAATATGATTTACCTTATGAGGATGTGATGTTTTTGAAGGTAAAATATTGTGATGAACCTTTTCTTGGGGAAGGTCCTGATCCTGAATCCCGGTGGGGTATGGTATTTGATGGAGATGTGAATGCCTATGGGAAAGGAATTGGTGATGTGATTATCACTCCTCATGGATCACATATTCCTTTTACTGCAAGGTTGGCATTTGATTGCACTAATAATATGGCAGAGTATGAAACTTGTATCATGGGTCTCGAGGAGGCTATCGATCTCAGAATCAAAGTTCTAGATGTGTATGGCGATTCAACTTTGGTAATAAATCAGATTAAAGGAGAATGGGATACTCGTCACCATGGCTCGATCCCTTACAAAGATTATGCTAGAATATTATTACCCTTCTTCAATAAAGTTGAATTCCATCATATTCCCAAAGATTAAAATCAGATGGCGGATGCTTTGGCAACTCCGACTTCTATGTATCAAGTAAATACCTAGAATGATGTGCCTCATATCACAATGCGACGTTTGGATAAACTGGCTCATGTGTTTACAACAGAGGAGATGTCATATGAGAAACCTTGGTATTATGATATCAAGCATTTTCTCCAGACTCAAGAATACCCGGCTGGTGCATCAAATAAAGATAGAAAGACGTTGAGAAGGTTGACAGGTAGCTTTTTCCTTAATGAAGATGTGTTATACAAAAGAAATTATGACATGGTCTTGCTCAGATGCGTGGATAGACACAAAGCAGACATGTTGATGCATGAAATCCATGGGGGGTGGCGAACGGTCGTCATCTGGCCGTTGAATACCCCTTGTCTTCTTGGAGATTGGGGTGCATCGATCTTTCCGAGGAGGGGTGTGACCTAGTTTCTTGAGAAACAAGACCTCTTGCTTTTCTTGCATGGGACGATGGCCATGCCTTGCTGGTGAAGGAATACAGAAGTCATGTCGTTGCTATCTCCGAGGAGGAGATTTTGATTATAGTTTCTTCTCCCAAGCTCCAATCATGTTGCTTTATTGTAGGATTAGGGTATTGGTTTGGTTGAGAGCTATGAGCAGAGCCGCTATGGCCGGGTCGGTGTTGGATGGAATTAAAACTGGTTGAAGGATTGTTGGAGGCTCCTTGGTAGATTTCTTGGACTTCTAATTCTCTAAGAGTTGAATGTCATCGTCATCCGTATCGACCGAGTCGAGATACGCGGTTCAAATGTCTTTGGTGTCGGGGATATCCTCGAGATGAGGAGGCTCTTCATTCCCGTCTATCTTGCGAGCAAGGACAAGATGGTTTTTCCAGAAAGGTGGATGTCGTAATGATCGGCCATTATAGGAGTATTTGAATGTCTCTTTGATCTTCAGTTTCGAGGAAAGAAAGATATGGAAGATAAAATTCCCACATGCGGCGTCACTGATTTTACCGGTTGATCAGAACCTGAAAATGGGCCGAAGGATGATGTCTGCTAGGCTGGAAATTTGAGGAAGGAGGGGGTGTACATGCAAGGCACTCCGACGATCAAGTAAAAATAGGTGCAAAGAGATACAAGAAAGAGATTAGGGTTTTTAGAGTGAATATTGGATACCTGGCCCTCTTAAGTGTGATGGTTTATATAATTTCCGTGATGCTTGGCCATTGGTTCCTATTTTTGGGCCTAGATATTTGATTCCTCAAAAATAGGTAACATCCAGGAATTATTCAAAAAGGACAATCATGCTCGTAACTAGTCGTTGCTTCAAGCAAGGAAGGGGTTACGAGCAGATGTGTTATGAGCGTTTTCCTGGTTGTCTGCTCTATGTGAGTTGAGAAGACTGGGAGGTAGTTTCCGATGCGGGTAGGCGTACGTCTTGGGCATCATTGGTTCGTTATCCACAAGGCATGGTCGGCCAAGTATGCATGACAGCAGGACCAGATTTAATGGACCAACATCATGGGGCCATGTGGGAAGTACTGATTGGGCCAATTCTAGCTATTGGGCCATTCCAAAACACAAACCATATTCTTTGAGTCTCATGACATAAAGTTTTTATGGTTGCGTTACACCATATAAATAGTTTCATCAATGTTTCCATTGAGGAATGTCGTCTTAACATACATTTGATGGAGTTCCAAATCATAATATGCAACAAGAGCCATGATTGTCCTAAAAGAGTCTTTCGCTGAAACTAGAGAGAAAGTCTCTTTAAAGTCAACCCCTACTTTTTAGGTATAACCCTTAGCCACAAGACGAGCCTTATACCTCTCCACATTACCCTTTGAATCCCGCTTGGCCACTAAACCATGGGATAGAAGCCAATCCGGGCAAGTGTCAGGCAATCATAGACATGCACAACCCATCTTCAAAAAAGGAGGTACAACAACTAACAGGAAGGTTAGCCGTTTTATCCCAATTCTTATCATGCTCCGGGGACAGGGTGGTCCACTTCTTTGCAGCCCTCAGGAAGTCATAGGAATTAAAATGGACGGCAACATGCGAGGAAGCCCTTAAAAGAGTAAAACACTTCTTGTCCTCTCCACCAATCTTGACAAGACCGAAAGTGAATGCACCCTTGATCCCATACTTGACGATTTTTGATAAAGCTAGGATCTCAGCACTCATCCAGGAAGGGGAATAGGGGGAAAGATCAGTGTACTTTGATAGTAAGGTTCTGAAAGGAGCTGAGCTATGATACCAAGAGATTAAGAAACTAGCACTAGCACTGATTATGACGGCCCGAAAATTAAGACATTACTTCCAGGATCATCCAATAACCACAAGGACTAATTACCCCATCAAGGAGAAACTGAAGAAGCCGGATCTAGCAGGAAGGATGGTCATATGGGCTATATAGTTTTTAGAATATGACATCGAGTTCACCCCGAGCACCACCATCAAATCACATAAACTAGCAGACTTTGTAGTGGAACTAAGTGACCCATTGCCCGAAAAGAATATGAGAAAACAGACTCTTCACGTTGACGGTTCATCCAACCTTAAAGGAAGCAGGGCCGGGGTCGTCCTCAAGGTACCCAACAACTTTGTATTAGAATACTCCTTAAGCTTTAACTTCCAGGCCAATAATAACCAAGCAGAATACGAGGCCCTCATAACAGGGATGGAACTAGCTAAGGAGGTGAGAGTCTCCCACTTAACTGCTAACACTGATTCTTAATTGATTACATAGAAGATTAAATGGGAGTACCAAACGAGGGACTCACCACTACTGAGATATCTCCAGATGGCGCAGGGGCTGTTGAAAACCTTCACAGAATTTAAGGTTAACCACATCCCCAGGGAAGAGAACATACAAGCCGACGTGCTAGCCCGACTCGCCAGTACCAAGGGACCAGGGTTAAATAAAACAATAATACATGAAATCTTAGAAAGGCCAAGCATCAACCAGGAAGAGGCCATGTCAATTGAGCACATCGCCGACTGGATGGCCCCTATAATCCAAAATCTAACACGGGGAATGTTGCTCGAAGACACCAATGAAGCTCGTGCATAAAGAAGGTATCCATCCACTACTTGATAGTGTCTGAAAAATTATACAAAATGAGAAGATCCACACCCATGCTGAGATGCGTGACAGAAGTAAAGGTTACCTTAGTGATGAAAGAAGTCCACGAAGGGGCATGTGGAAGCCACATCGAAGGAAGAGCCCTGTCCGGGAAGATACTCTGAGTCGGGTACTATGGCCTCGGATGTTACAAGACTATGTAGAATTCGTAAGCAAGTGTGACAAATTCCAGGTATACTTGCCACTCATACACTCCCCGGTCGAGTTAATGCATTCCATCTTTTCCCCATGGCCATTTTACCAACGAGGAGAAGACATACTGGGACCATTCCCCACAGCTCCAGGATAATTAAAATTTCTCATTGTGGCTGTTGACTACTTCATAAAATGGGTGGAAACCGAGGCTGTGGCACACATTACAACCAAGAGGGTACATCACTTCTATTGGAAAAACATTATTTGCAAGTTCGGGCTGCCAAGAATCATAGTGTCCGACAACAGAACATAGTTTGCAAGCTCGGTCGTGGTAGAATTCTACAGTGATTTGGGTATCTAGAACAAGTTCACATAAGTGGAACACCCTATAGCCAATAGTCAAACCGAAGCGGCCAACAAGATCATTTTGACAAGAATGAAAATAAGTTGGATGACACAAAGGGGCTATGGGCCGAATACTTGCTGGAGATCCTTTGGTCATACCATATAACCCTCTATTCCACTACTCGAGAAACACCTTTCTGAATGGTGTACGGAGTAGATGTTATGATACCGATCAAGATTAATACCCCTACTTGAAGGAGGGAGCACTTCAACGAATAAGCCAACAAGGATGGCTTGAAAAATTCAGCCGATATGGTAGATGATATCCGAGAAATGACATGGGTCAGAGAGTTTGCGGTCAAGAGCAGATTAGCCAAGAAGCTCAACTTGAAAGTCATCTAGAGAGGTTTTCAACCAGGAGATCTGATCCTAAAAGATCACCAATCCGAAGAATAAAGGAAAGCTGTCTCTGAACTGGGAAGGCCCCTACCAGGTACTTCATAAACTGAACAATGGGGCTTAAAAATTGGAAACTCTGGATGGGTCAGAGATCCCTAGGACTTGGAATGTATCCAATCTCAGGATCTATTTTAGTTACAAAACTATGTAATGAGACCGCTGAATAAATGTACGTGATGCACTCTTTTCCCTTGCAAGGGCAAGGGTTTTTAATGAGGAACCCAAAATAAAAACAAATATCTGTAATACCTCTCACAAATTGGCTTTATCCTCGCTAAGGCTCTGGACCTACTCGGCCAACCTTACAATGGGGCTCTGTTCCGGCAAAAAGTCGAAGCACAATTTATGCCTCTCGCAAACTCAGTCACCCTCGCTAAGGCTCTGCGCCTACTCGACCAACCCTACACTAGGGCTATGACCCAACAAAAGTCGAAGCCACTTCACGCCTCTCGCAAAATCGGTCACCCTTGCTAAGGCTCTGCGCCTACTTAGACAACCTTATAACGGGGCTCTGACCCAACAAAAGTTGAAGCCACTTCACGCCTCTCGACTTGGTCACCCTCGCTAAGGCTTTGTGCCTACTCAGCCAACCTTACAATGGGGCTCTGACCCAACAAAAGTCAAAGCCACTTCACGCCTCTCGACTCGATCACCCTTGCTAAGGCTCAATGCCTACTCGGCTAACCTTACAATGGGGCTCTAACCCAACAAAAGTCGAAGCCGCTTCACGCCTCTTGACTCGGTCACCCTTGCTAAGGCTCTGTTCCTACTCGGTCAACCTTACAATACGACTCTGACCCAACAAAAGTCGAAGCCACTTCACGCCTCTCAACTTTGTCACCCTCGCTAAGATTTGGACCTACTCAGCCAACCTTACAATGGGGCTCTGATCTGGAAAAAAGTCGAAGCATACTTTACGTCTCTCGCAAACTCCATTCAACAACTCCCCTCATATGGGTCAAGTTCTTCAAATAACTCCCCTCATCTAGGCTGAGTTCTATAAACTTACTCCCCTCATCTGGGTCGAGTTCTATAAACTCACTCCCCTCATCTGGGTCGAGTTCTTTAAACTTACTCCCCTCATCTGGGTCGAGTTCGATAAACTTACTCCCCTCATCTGGGTCGAGTTCTATAAACTTACTCCCTCATTTGGGTCGAGTTCTATAAACTTACTCCATTCACCCGAGTCGAGTTCCATGACCAGCTCCCCTTATCAGGGTCGAGTTCATAAAGACAGTAAAAATTGACCATATTTCAAATGGTACCCACTAAATGACATAACAAGTGACTAAGAACACTTGTAAATATAATGCCCGACACTACATGACCGGACACACTCAGCCCAATAGACTTTGTATCCAAGGTGCTCATACATATACCAGATTATCTTCAAAAGTAACACATACAATGCATAAAAGTTAAAATGCACATAAACAAAAAACAACGATTACATAAAAGGCCACAAAGAGCCATCAAAAGTACAAAGCCCAGAGGCGATAAGCTGGAAGGCAATAGTCCAAGAGTAACAAAAAGGATGGAAAAAACCACTCCTTACAAAAATAATTAGATAAGCGCATCCTTATTGGATGACTAACATAACCAATGAAACAACATCAAAACATCATGCACTAAGGGTCTTCCTTCCCAGAATCATCATTGTTGACATTCTCCTCAAGAGAAGGATCCTCGGGATTCAGCTGAGGAGAGTGAGTCTTCTCTACTTCTTCGAGAATGAGATAAGGATCAGGTGTTGTGCCTTCAACGGTTAGAGACAATAAATCTTTGACCTTCATTATATGGAAGGAATCAAGAACGGTTAAAGCTTGGACTTCCAAGTCGCTCAACTTCTCAAATGTTAAACCATATATGAGAGAAGGATCTCGGGTCCAGTAGAAAGAAAAACGGGACTGCCCGCCCAAAGAGTATAATACTTGGGGGCACCTCGGCCCACACTTCACCTTCAGAAACCAATCCTTGAAACCTTTGTAGTTAGAGGTATACATCTGAAGGAAGCTTCTGTGAGGAAGGCCATTGACCTGGATCCACAAAAGCTTCACGACCACTTTTACCTCATAGAAGGAGAAGAATAGACCGACCATAGGGATGATTTCCATCGCCTCAAATTTTTTTTTGAAAGAATTTATAAAACCCCAACTGTTGGGGAGAAGCTGTGAGGGCGCGACATTCATGGCCTCCAGAACATCGGCTTCAAACCCGAAAAAGGGTATACGGACTTGAAAATCCTCCAAAACCCCTGCGTAGGAGTAAAAGAAATCTTCATTAGTGTCCTTCCGTCGAAGCACACACACACGATCCCCTGAGACACATGATTCCAGGATAACATTGCTTTCCTCCCCAATCTAGGATACCCTCATCAAAGACCTAATTTTTGCAATATATGTGTCGTCGAGCACACTGTTCTTGTAACCCGTGACTTCAACGTCAAAGGGGGCAGGCGCAACCATCAATAACTCTACAGAACTCGAGGAGGAAGAATCATTGTCAGAATCACTCAAAGAAGAAAGGGTAAAACCATAAACCTCTTGGGTTACCCGATTAAACTCCTTCTGACCTAGAGCGTCGTTCATCACTCGCATGCTGGTCCTATAGCTCTCTCATTTCTTCAACACTACAGGGTTTCACAATGTTTCCCTTAATGTCACACTCTCTCAAGACAACCATAATCTAAAAAGGCAAAAATGTAAATGAAAGAATAAAGAGGAAATACCTTAAAAAATGGAGAAACACTTGAAGGGGTTAAAATCGCTCTCTTGTAAGAATGAGTCGTCTTCTGCAGTTATCAAAGATAGAAAAGGGAAGAAGAAAATATGGTCTTTTATATAATCAGTGAACAATACACTAGGCATGGGAAGTGTCGCCCAATGAATAGGGGAATAGGTGGAAGTCATCATTACCTCATAAAAGAGAAAATTGTGACTCTTCTCTCCATGAAACGTGGGTCAAGAAAGAGCAGCAACCCGACAATCTCTATATTACCTTCCATGACTACGTGGCCGAATACGATGTTCTCACAAAGAGAGAACTTGAACTCGGGGGGATTTTGTCACATATGTCCCCAAAATTATGGAAGAAAGCTAGATTGAAGTCGCCGGGACCCGCTGACTTGTCTGTGTGCATATAAAAAAGAGCTGCATGGATTTCTTCTTTCGAAACCGGTAGCAGTAGTCTATTGTTATCAATTGATCAGGAAACCATGGACTGGATGTGAGCGACAACAAACTCATACATATCCACTCTAGCTGTAAAGAGGGTTTCAAAATAGTGCTTTTCAATATAAAAAAGTTCTTTCTGATCCCGAGTTTCCTCTCCATTCTCTTGAAATTCTTTCTAGCCGTAGCCAATAAGTGGAAAAACCCCGTGTTACAGTCACTGTCATGCTACCAATGCATCTTAGCCCTTTGCTTCCAATAAGTATCCTCACTTAGAAGCGCTTTATTATACTCACTTTGAGCTTCAAGGTACCTAACATCAAAAATTGAGTCTTGGTTATTTCTAAAAATTTCCATCACTTCAGTACTCCGCTTCAGGTCTTGTTTATGTTGGTTGTGCTTCACTCTATTCCATTTATCTAACTCATCCACACATGAAGCAAGACGAAACTCCACCTCCAGAGGTTCACTATACTTCCAGCCATTCTGCACAACCTCTTCAATACACTCTTCTTTCAACCAGAAATTCTCGAACTGGAAAGATTGTCTTCTAAGCTTACATTGGGCAGGGTCACAAATAAGAATTATTGAAGTATGATTTGAATGAGACGCAATGAGGTTAACAAGTTTAACATCCGAGAAGAGATTCAACCAATTCGGTGTTGCTAAAGATTGATCCAATATTTCCTGTATCATATGCTCAGTATCGTGACTTTTAGCCCAAGTGTATTGGTGATCTTTATTTAGAAAATTAGTCAGGTCGCAATCACTAACAGTTTGACGAAACCCAGAAAATTACCAATTAGGATGGGGTTGATTCCATGCTTATCTTGTTGAGTAAGTAAATCATTAAAGTCATCGATGATACACCATGAATGTTCGACATTCCTCGAATATCCCTCATCATATCCCGAGCATGTTTCCTTCTACTTATCTCTAGATAACTATAGTAGAAAGTAAGTCTCCACTCCCCTTTCGTATCACCATGGATCTGCACATTTATAAATTTTCTTGTAAAATTCAACACACTACATTTAGTTGTTTCTTTCCACATCACTGCTAGACCTCCACCTCTATCCACCACATCAACTAATAAACATGCTTCAAACTTTAACATTACATGAATGGTTTCAAACTTTCTAGCTTTGGTTAACAATTTAGATAAAAACAAGACATTTGGGCGGTGTTGTTTGTTAGAATTAATTTAGATTTAATTAGATATTAATTTATATTTAGGAATATCTTTTAGATTGTTTATATCTTTGTTAGAAGATATATATCTTAGATCTTATTATATCTTTGTAGAAGGTATATTTTAGATTTAATTTTGTGTATAAATAGCCTAGTGGAGTAAGTTATTGTAATTCATTATAAATTCTTATTTTTGAAGCTATCAGTAAATATTCCTTTTGACTTTTATCTTCCTTGTGCACCAACGATTGGTATCTAGAGCTCCTGGTTAGAAACTCTGGAATTGCTCCTGGTAGAAATTCTGGGATTTGAGAAACATTGTTTTCATTGAGTTTCTGCGTAAATTGCACAAGGTAGAAGATGAACGGAAATGGCGGATATATCCATTCCAAGCTTCCAGTATTTGATGGAAAAAACTGGAATCGCTGGAAGATCCAGATGCGCGTGTTGTTTGATTCTCAAGATGTGTTAGATCTTGTCACTGATGGCTATAACCTGTTAGAAGCAGACGTAATAGAGGAACAAAAGGTAGCTCAGAAGACGCTGAGGAAGAAAGATCAGAAGACATTGTTCTACATCCATCAATGTGTGGATGTGAATGTGTTTGAGAAGATTGCTGATTCTAAAACAACAAAGGTTGCGTGGGACACACTGGTCAGATGTTACAGTGGTGACACATCAGTACAGAAGGTGAAGCTTCAGTCTCTGAGAAAGCAAAATGAGAATCTCAACATGAAGGACAACGAGAAGGTTTCTGAATACATCTCTAGAGTGATTCTAATCACTAATGAGACAAAATCTTGTGGAGAAACTCTATCTGAACAAGTAATTATTGAGAAGATCTTGAGATCTTTAACTTCTCAATTTGATTACATTGTTGTAGCAATTGAACATTCCAAAGATCTGAGCACCATGAAAGTTGAAGAGCTGCAAAGTAGTCTAGAGGCGCATGAGTTGCATATGACTGCAAGAACATATGAGAGGGAAGTAGAGCAGCAGGCTCTGAAGGTATCTTCTGGTAAGAAGCATCAGAAGCAGACTTGGTCAGAAGCCAGGAAGAAAACTAATGGTTGTCAAAGATCGGAAGCTTCAAACTCTGATAGGCAGAAGAATGTCCAAAAGGGAAAGGACAAGCCTGACAAGAAGAATGTTCAGTGTTACTGTTGCAATAACTTTGGTCACTATGCCAGAGATTGCTGGTCCAACAAAGAAAGGAAGTCAAAAGAAGCAAATATAGAAAGAGGAGAGTCTGATGATGAACCTGTGCTATTGTTGGCTTCTGAACCTGATGATCTGAATTCATCAGAATTATGGTATATGTACACAGGGTGTTCAAACCATCTTACTGGAAACAAGAAGTGGTTGGTTGACTTTGACACTGGGATGAGTACAAAGATCAGACGTGCTGATGATAAATACCTCAATGCAGAAGGTACGAGAAATGTAAGAATTATTCTAAACAATGGGAAAGCAGCAGCGATCCAAAATGTTTGGTATGTACCTGGCATGAAAAGCAATCTGATGAGTGTGGGACAACTGGTTGAGAAAGGTTTTTCAGTTACCATGAAGGACAATCTTCTGAAGCTGTATGACTGTAATCAGAAGCTGATTATGGAGTCAGAACAGGGAAGGAACAAAAAATTTAAGGTGAATGTTAAAACTGCAGACTCTGAATGTCTTAGTGCAACAAATGTTGTCAAGGAGAGTGAGATGTGGCACAAAAGATTTGGTCATCTAAGTTTCAGAAGTTTAGGGCATCTGAAATCAAAGAATCTGGTACATGGAATTCCTACAATCAAGAAGCCTGAAAAGTCATGCAAGGTGTGCATGGAAAGGAAGCAACCAAGATTACCCTTTGCATCAGAAGTAGCTCCAAGAGCAAAACATGCCTTAGGAGTAGTACATTCTGATATGTGCGGTCCGTTTCCAGTAGCATCGACTGGGGGGAATAAATACTTTGTGTCATTTGTTGATGAGTTCACCAAAATGACATGGGTATCTCTCATAAAGTTCAAACACGAGGTGTTTTCTGAATTCAAAAAGTTCAGACTGAAGGCTGAGAATCAGAGTGGCCAGACTCTGAAGATTCTTAGAACTGATGGTGGTGGTGAGTATAACTCCATAGAATTCAGAAGTTTCTGCAAGGAGAATGGAATTGAGCATGAGGTTACTGCTCTCTATACTCCTCAAAACAATGGTCTTACTGAAAGAAGAAATCGTACTTTGCTAGATATAGTGAGAAGCATGCTGAAAGAGAAGAAGCTTCCTCATACTCTGTGGGGAGAAGCTGTTGCAATTGCATGTTATGTGCTCAACAGATGTCCAACGAAGAAATTAAAGGAAATAGTTCCTATTCAGAAGTGGACTGGAGATAAACAAAATGTTAGTCATATGAAGGTGTTTGGTTCTGTATGTTACAAACATGTCCCAGAAGCCAGAAGACAAAAGTTGGATGATAGAAGTAAAGTGATGTTGCTGGTGGGGTATCACAGTACAGGTTTGTACAAACTTTATTTTCCAGAAACTAACAACGTTGAGTTCAGAAGAGACTTCATTATAGAGGAATTAAAAGTTTTGAATTGGGAAAAGTCTCGTCCTGACTCTGATGATAGAACTTCTGAAGAAAGGTCAGAAATACATGTTTCTGAAGCTGGTAAAGACTCTGAATCTGAAGAAGATACAAAAGGAGAAGATGATTCTGATTCTGACTCCGATGGTGATCCAGACTCTATAGACAGTCAAGGTTTTGGAGAATGTCCAATTTCTTAAACAAGTGCTTCTGAAGGGGAAAGTTCTGGTGTCCAAAGTTCTGAAGGTCCAATTCGGAGGCAACAAAGAGTCAGAAGCATCCCAAGAAGATTTGCAGAGTTTGACATGTTGCAAGACACTGAAGTAGACTCTGAAGAAGAAGTTATTCAGTGTGCAATGTTAGTAGACTCTGAACCCACGAGTACGGAAGAGGCTCTTAAGCAGCAAGTTTGGTTACGGGCCATGAAAGAAGAACTTGATGCTATAGAGAGAAACAAGACTTGAAAGCTGACAAAACTTCCAAAAGGAAAGAAAGCCATCAGCGTCAGATGGGTTTTCAAGTAGAAGATAAAGCCAGATGGATCAATTGGGAAACAAAAAGAGAGATTAGTAGCAAGAGGCTTTCTACAGAAGCATGGGCTGGATTACTTTGAATTGTTTGCACCTGTAGCGAGACATGAAACAATCAGACTAGTGATTGCAATAGCTGCTAACAGAAATTGGCCTCTGATGCATTTAGATGTAAAATCTGCATTTCTGAATGGTCCATTACAAGAAGAGGTGTACGTTTCACAACCTCCTGGATTTGAGAAAAAGAATCAAGAAGGGATTCGGTTCAAATTACACAAAGCATTGTATGGATTGAAGCAAGCGCCCAGAGCTTGGAATTTGAAGATTGGTTCATTTTTCAAGGAACAAGGGTTTCAGAAGTGTGAGATAGAGTATGGTGTTTATGTTCAGCACACTTCAGAAGATAATATGATTATGGTCTGTTTGTAGATTGATGACATATTACTCACAAGAAGTTCTGAACAAGAGATAGTTAAGTTCCAAAAAGTTCTGATGAATGCATTTGAGATGACAGATCTTGGAAAAATGAGTTTCTTTCTAGGGATAGAATTTATGTACTCTAAGAAAGAAATCATTTTACATTAGATGAAGTATGAAATAGAGCTTCTAAAGAGATTTGAGCTAGAAAATTGCAAGGTTTCTATCACACCTGCTGATACGAATCAGAAGTTAGATTCTGATTCTGATGGAGAGGATGTGGATGCTACAACCTTCAAAAAGATGGTTGGTTCTCTAAGGTATTTGTGTAATACCTGACCTGATATTTGCTATGCAGTTGAAATGGTTAGCAGATTTATGAGAAAACCAAAGTGGTCTCATTACCAAGCTGCAGTCAAGATTCTGAGGTATGTGAAGGGAACTCTGAAATATGGAGTGTTATTTCTGTATGCAAGAAAGATCGAATCAGAACTTCTGAGTTATTCTGATTCTGATTGATGCGGAGATAGAGTTGACAGAAGAAGTACTTCTGGGTGCTTATTCAAATTTCTGGGAGGTCCTATTTCTTGGTGTTCCAAGAAGCAACCTGTTGTTGCTCTGTCAACTTGTGAAGCTGAATATGTTGCAGGTGCTCTGACTGCATGTCAAGTTGTGTGGATTCTGAACTTGCTGAAAGATCTTAAGATTGAGGTAAATAAACCTCTGAAGTTGATGATTGATAAAAAGTCTGCAGTCAATCTTGCCAAGAATCCAGTGTTGCATGGGAGAAGAAAGCATATTGAGACCAAGTATCATTTTCCGAGGAATCAAGTTCGGAATGGAATACAAGAGGTTATGCACTGTAGCACCCAGAAGCAGTTGGCAGATGTTCTAACAAAGGCTATCAAAACAGGTCAATTTCTTGGATTAAGGGATGGAATTGGTGTTGTTAGTTTTGGGTAAATATAAATTAAGGGATGATGTTAGAATTAATTTATATTTAATTAGATATTAATTTATATTTAGGAATATCTTTTAGATTGTTTATATCTTTGTTAGAAGATATATATCTTAGATATTCTTATATCTTTGTAGAAGATATATTTTAGATTTAATTTTGTGTATAAATAGCCTAGTGGAGTAGGTTATTGTAATTCATTGTAAATCCTTATTTTTGAAGCTATCAGTAAATATTCCTTTTTTCCTTTTATCTTCCTTGTGCACCAACATTGTAGAGTAAGCTTACGAAGATTTGGAATTGCATCTGGGCTTCTCAAACCCCTGCAATTCCAGCTTAATATTTTCATAAGTCCCGATAGTCCTGGTTGCCAGGACATGCCGATAAACATATTGGTTTGTTGAACTTTGACAAAAAAATTGAAGTTGACCTCCTTGTTTTCACGACCCAAAAACCTCCCTTATGCTTTGGAAATGTTGTGTATATATCATAGAATGATTTAGGTCAACAAAAACTGATCATATTTTTGCAAATTATGGAGATTTGATTTCATTCTTTACCTTGTATGATTTGTTTACAAAATAGACCAAATTAAGATCTTTTTCAACCAATTAGCTCTTGCACGAATTTTTTGATTTTCTAGTTGTTCATGGACTCATAATATGCTCATAAAATCAAATCTTTGATTTTATTTGATTATTCTACTATTTAAATTGATTTATTTTGATTTAAATGAATAAAAAATCAAAATAAATAATAAAAATTTAAAAATAATATGTGGATAAGCTCAGGGGTCATGGGCCATCTTAGGAACAAGTTTCAAACAAGAAAACATTGGCCCATTTGGAAAAAAAAGTCATTTTGATCAATATTGACTTCATGCACATTTCCAAAAATTGGTCAATTTTGACAATACATATCCCTCAATTTTAACCCCAAGAGGGTGTTCTTGGACTTTTTAGAAAGCTTAGGATGTCCCATAAACAACCCTCTTAGTTTTATCTCAATTGGGTCTTCCATGTTCATGTAAGAAGCTTTGACCCAAATGGTGTTTTTATTGACTTTTCAAAAGGACCTATAATGTAGAAATTCATATCTTTTTATGAGTGCATATTTTGAACTTGTGGGATGAATATGAGTTGTAGGTAATTTAATCCTATTTAAAATGAGCCTTGGATGGAAAATTTCTGATAAAGTATGAGGATGTTATGCTTGGTTAAAGTTTGGTTGACTCTTCCTATGAAACCCTAATTTAGCAACTTTTAGGTTTTGATGAATTTGGGGAATTCCTTAAGGAATCATGATCAAACCTTGATCAAATGATGGATATCACTTCAAAATGTTGATGTTGACCAAAATTTTTGAAGTTTTACTGTATGTGGGCCACTGTTGACTTTTGACCTAGTACAATTGATTTTCAGGCATATGAGCAATTGATTGAGCAAATTTCTTGTGCAAGGCATGAAACTTGACATGAATGATCTTGAGAACATATTGGTACCATGGAATGAATTTGGGACATTTGGAGTTCCCACATCCTGATGAAAATGGAAACCCTAGTTTGAGGTACATTGCCTTATGAGTGAGTTTGTCTGGTCATCTCTTGGGCATCCTTGAGCAAGTTGAGGACCTAAATGGGCATGTGTTGAGTAAAATGAGAGGGAAAATTTTGGGGGTACAACAACTTCCCCTATTAAATCTTCTTAAACTTGAGGATGTAGATTGGTTGTCTGCTTTTTGTAATCTGAAGGTGGAAGATGATTGAACACTAGAGTGCCAAGAAATTTGCACTCGTTTGAGATGGTGCTGGACTGTGTAGGTAGTATATGGAATGGGCTTACAGATGCCATTTGGAGGAGATGATGGAAGGTCAATGAAGATGGGCTTAAATATGCCTTCCGGAAGATATGACAGAGAATCGTCGGAGATGGGCTTAAAGATGCCATCTAGAGGATGTTGATTTTCCGAGATATTCCTTTGATGAGAATTCATGTTCTTGTCGTTGAGGAGGAATCTGCTGAGGAATGTTGGTCTCTGTCTTGTGAGAAATGGAATTTTAGGAACTTCAGTTGTCCGTTACTCTAATGGGGAATCATCTCTTAGTCGAGGAGATGAAAATGAACTGCTATCTGGTCGTGCTCCAGGCCTTACAGTGATTTGTTAAGGATAACAAGATTGACTACTATCTGGTCATGCTCCAAGTTTTACAGTGACTTGCTGGGGAGATGAGATTAAACTTTCTATCTGGTCGTGCTTCAGGCTTTGCAATCTCAAAAACTGTTATATGGTCGTGCTCTAGGTTTCAGAAGGAATTAAGTGGTTATCCAGTCGCATCCGGGTTTCAACTTGAATTTAAGGCATACTAATATCTGGTCGTTTCTAGGCTTCATAGTAATTGGCCGAGTAAACTACTATCTGGTCGAATTCCAAGCTTCACAGTACCTCATACTGTTATCTAGTCACGCTCCAGGTTTCATAGTGTCTCTTTCCGCTATCTGGTCATGCTCCAGACTTCATAACATCTTATACCGTTATCTGGTCATGCTCCAGACTTCAGTAATTTGGGGAAATTAAGTTGTTATCCGGTCGCATCCAGGTTTCAACTTTTAAACTGGAATAGAAATCTTAGTATTGATTTGACTGAACCCTGGAGAGGTCTCAGATTAACTTTGAATGGAATAGAAATCAGGGGAATCTTAGCGGTGATTCGGCTGACCCAGACGAAAGTCTTAGAACATCTTCGACTAGAATAGAAACCTTGGTGTCGGTTTGACTGAACCAGAGAGAACTCGTGAGAACTTTATTGCATATTTCCATGAAAGGTAAAGAGTTAGTCGTATGTAATGTCATGATGTATAAAATGTATTGAGTAATGATGTTCTCAAAATAAATGAGACTGTGCTGTATAATATGTATGCACATGCCATGATGTATGGATATGCAATGCTATTGTGATATTCTCTAGCTGGGGAAAATAAATCCTAGACTGCTTCTAGAGAGTATAAGGAGTTGAGTTCTTCGTTTTCGCTGGGGATAGTGACCGAAGATGATTAGCTGGGGATTTACATCCATTCTGCTTGAGAATATTCTGCCAGGAGAGACTCTGTCTGAGAACAATCATGAGGAGGAATGACTCTGTGGGGAAGGGAGATACTCTGTTGGAAGATCTGGTGATTTGGAGAAATAAACTCAGCTGGGGATGAACTTCCATTGCTGGAGAGAAGAGCTCTGTTGGAGATTGAGCTTCCGCTGTCAGAGAAATAAACTCTCTGCTCGGGAGATGGCTTTATAAACTGCTCATGGTTATAAAACTTGGTTGGGGAATGCAAATATCAGCTTTTTGAAGGAACCTGCTAGGGAAGGAATTCCTGCTTGGGGATACGGAGGCCGGACCTTGGTTGTCTCGGCACTATGGGTAATATAGGTATCACTTGCTTGTATGTGATAGTGACTTTGCTTCCAACTTCCTCTGCCCCTTGTACCATGATGGACGGGGTACATGCGAAGATTTTGTGGATGGATCTATGTCGTGATTGTACTTGAACATGTATTAATGAGTGTCAAGATGACATACGTCTCTGGATCATATATGAACTGTACTTGAAACATGAATCTGAATGAGCACCTGAATGGCATCCGTATCTAGAGCGTATCTGAACTGTATCTGAAAACTGGATCTGAATGAGTATCAGAATGGCATCCGTATTTGGAGCGTATATGAACTGTATCGGAAAGCTGAATCTGAATTATATCAAAATGGCATCTGTATCTGGAGCGTATCCGAAAGCTGAATTTGAATGAGTATCAGAATGGCATCCGTATCTGGAGCGTATCTGAGTTGTATCTGAAAGCTGAATCTGGCGAGTATCAGAATGGCATCCGTATCTGGAGCGTATCTGAACTGTATCTGAAAGCTGAATCTGAATGAGTATCAGAATGACAACCGTATTTGGAGTGTATCTGAACTGTATCTGAAAGCTGAATCTGAATGAGTATCAGAATGGAATCCTTATCTGGAGCGTATCTGAACTGTATCTGAAAGCTGAATCTGAATGAGTATCAAAATGGGATCCGTATCTGGAGCGTATCTGAACTGTATTTGAAAGGTGAATCTGAAAGAGTATCAGAATGGCATCCGTATCTGGAGCGTATCTGAACTATACTTGAAACATGTGTTGAATGAATGTCAGAATGACATTCGTCTCTGGATCGTATCTGAACTGTACTTGAAACATGAATCTGAATGAGTATCAGAATGGCCCCCGTATCTGGAGCGTATCTGAAAACTGGATCTGAATGAGTATCAGAATGGCATCCGTATCTGGAGCATATCTGAACTGTATCTGAAAGTTGAATCTGAATGAGTATCAGAATGGAATCCATATCTGCAGCGTATTTGAACTGTACTTGAAACATGAATCTGAATAAGTACCAGAATGGCATCCGTATCTGGAGTGTATCTGAACTGTATCTGATAGCTGGATCTAGATGAGTATCAGAATGGCATCCGTATCTGGAGCGTATCTGAACTGTATCGGAAAGCTGAATATGAATGAGTATCAGAATGGCAGCCGTATCTGGAGCATATCTGAATTGTATCTGAAAGCTAAATCTGAATGAGTATTAGAATGGCATCCTTATCTGGAGCGTATTTGAACTGTATCTGAAAGATGAATCTGGCGAGTATCAGAATGGAATCCGTATCTGGAGCGTATCTGAACTGTATCTAAAAGCTGAATCTGAATGAGTATCAGAATGGCATCCGTATCTGGAGCGTATCTGAGTTGTATCTGAAAGCTGAATCTGAATGAGTATCAGAATGACATCCGTATCTAAAGCGTATCTGAACTGTATCTGAAAGCTGAATCTGAATGAGTATCAGAATGACAACCGTATTTGGAGTGTATCTGAAAGCTGAATCTGAATGAGTATCAAAATGGCATCCGTATCTAGAGCGTATCTGAACTGTATCTGAAAGCTGAATCTGAATGAGTATCAAAATGGGATCCGTATCTGGAGCGTATCTGAACTGTATTTGAAAGGTGAATCTGAAAAAGTATCAGAATGGCATCCGTATCTGGAGCGTATCTGAACTATACTTGAAACATGTGTTGAATGAATGTCAGAATGACATTCGTCTCTGGATCGTATCTGAACTGTACTTGAAACATGAATCTGAATGAGTATCAGAATGGCCCCCGTATCTGGAGCGTATCTGAAAACTGGATCTGAATGAGTATCAGAATGGCATCCGTATCTGGAGCATATCTGAACTGTATCTGAAAGTTGAATCTGAATGAGTATCAGAATGGAATCCATATCTGCAGCGTATTTGAACTGTACTTGAAACATGAATCTGAATAAGTACCAGAATGGCATCCGTATCTGGAGTGTATCTGAACTGTATCTGATAGCTGGATCTAGATGAGTATCAGAATGGCATCCGTATCTGGAGCGTATCTGAACTGTATCGGAAAGCTGAATATGAATGAGTATCAGAATGGCAGCCGTATCTGGAGCATATCTGAATTGTATCTGAAAGCTAAATCTGAATGAGTATTAGAATGGCATCCTTATCTGGAGCGTATTTGAACTATATCTGAAAGATGAATCTGGCGAGTATCAGAATGGAATCCGTATCTGGAGCGTATCTGAACTGTATCTAAAAGCTGAATCTGAATGAGTATCAGAATGGCATCCGTATCTGGAGCGTATCTGAGTTGTATCTGAAAGCTGAATCTGAATGAGTATCAGAATGACATCCGTATCTAAAGCGTATCTGAACTGTATCTGAAAGCTGAATCTGAATGAGTATCAGAATGACAACCGTATTTGGAGTGTATCTGAACTGTATCTGAAAGCTGAATCTGAATGAGTATCAAAATGGCATCCGTATCTAGAGCGTATCTGAACTGTATCTGAAAGCTGAATCTGAATGAGTATCAAAATGGCATTTGTATCTGAAGCTTATCTGAACTGTATATGGATTCTGGTGCTCTTGTTGAATGCTGATCATGGTATAAGTCTTCCACTGATAGACAGGTGACGGGACATAGTCATACATTTTAAATCCCTAACTTTTTCCTAGACCGCCCTTTCGGGTTTTCAGTCCACCAGGATACCTTTTTGCCCAAGCCGCCTTTTCAGTTTTTCGACTTGTCGGGTGTACAAATTTTTGTTTTTTTTTGTATATACCTACCTTTTTCCCGAACCATTTTGGTTCGCCGGGATTCCCTTATTTTTGCCTAGGTGTGTCAACCTAGCAGGTCTTTTTTTCATGTGTAGTATTTTCCGACTATGTCCACGCTTTCAGGATGTAGAGAGTTGTCACTGTCCATAGTGTTGTGTTGTAGTACTGTCAAAAATGTTTTCTTGATGGCACATGATTCGTTGCTGGAATACGTGCGTAATTCCCCAAGCAATTCAGATGGAGATCTGCTCCTGGTTTTTTGGCACTTTTGGAGAGACTGCCCCAGGTGTGTTTAGACATCAAGTCATTCCCCTTGCTTATGGAAGACCTGTTATAGGAAATGTCTTTCCCGCTGAGGTGATTCTGTCCATTTAGAGGATGTATGTTCATTGAATATCCATTGTGTGAATTTATCTGCTGTCAAACAATTAGTCATATGAAAACAATGTCATTTAAAGAATGCAAAACTCATGTCTGTCTTGAATTTTTTTTGAAAATGTGTTTTGTGTAGTAAAACAAAATATGCAAGAATGTGATATCAACTTAGGATTCGTAATAAAGCCTACAGGCGTCAGGATACCTTTGTAACAGTATGCTCTCAAACTAACCCATGCTTTAGCTAGGACTTTTAAGGGTTATAACGTGGCCTGGTTCAAGATTCAAGAAACAAAGGATAAAGGCTCAAATTTTATTTGTACCCAACCCGCTCTTCGTGATGTTCTTCCTATGCTCAGTTAATTGCGCGTTTAGATCCCGATTGAATCTGGAATCTTTTCTCTGAAACTTGGTGATGATTCAGAAATTGAACATTTGTTTTGAAAAAGCAGTCATTTTTGTAATCTTCTTTTTGTCGAGGATTTGTAGTAACCTGTTTTTTTGGTTTTCGTTATCCCTTCTTTTGCCTGAACTGTTTCTTTTGTGATTACAGTCAGCGGGATGCCCCAATTTTTCTTTTAAGTCTCCTTCATAGGTTTTGACTTAATGGGATTTTATTTCAAGAGATAATGACTGCCTGTCTTGACGATCATACGGAACCATCACCGTCTTTTGTTTGGGAAGGACGTCTTCGATGCCATTCATTGTGTACGAAGTGACAAATTGTGACTGAATGCGCCTCTAAATTAACTGAGAAAACTATCCCTCCCCATGTTATGATTAAGGGTTTTAATTTGTGTGAAAAGACAAACTCCTACTTCTTTGGCTCGAAGGGGTTGACTAGGGATTATCTTCCTTATAACTCCACTATTTAGGATTTGAAACAACGCTTGTACATCGTCAGCGGGGTCTATTCAAAAGCATATTGTAGAGATTGTGGTATCATTTTTATCATCCTCCCTCTAAGGCTTAGAGTTTTTTAATCGAGAGTTGAATATCACAAAAGGAAATAAGAATGCATTTTTGAAATAGTGAATACGAATGAATTGATTCAAGACAAACACGTGAAATGCATTGATGAAATAATGAGGTTTGATATGAATAAATGTTCAAACAAATCAAAAGAAAATTACACATTAAAAATTCTAATGAACGAAAAGTCTTCTTGTGAGAACTTGTCATTTCAGATGGTATGCCTTAGAGGGATGGCAGAAGAACTCAGCCTGACCATCTTGTGCGAATTCTAGCGCTCCTTCATCAATCAAGTCTTGAATTTTATTTCTCAACGCCCAACAATTGTTGGTGTCATATCCAGGACTGTTGGAGTGGTACGCACATCTTGCATTTGGATTGTACCTTGGGGAGGCTATGTTGAAATTCTGAGGAGGGTCCCTTAACATAACCAACTTGGCCTTCAACATGCATTGCAATGCTTGAGCCAATGACATGTTGATTTTGGTGAAGCGTGTTTCAGATGTTTTCTTCTTATGCCGATTTCCCCATTTTCGTTGGCGAAGTTGTGGTTGGGCTTGTGATGTAGTAGCAATCTGGAAAGGCCTGTTCCTGACCAAACCAACCTCTTCTCTCACTGGGGGCTGATTAATGCCTTGATCTATAATTTTAACTGTTTGTTTCATGGATCTGCATCCATCTTGGTGAAGCTTGTTGAGGAAGGCTCTTAGCCCTTCTTATCCTCGAGCGAAGTTTTGGATAAGAGCCATCTACCCAAGCATCTGGATTCTCATTGCTTCTACCTTAGCTTGCAGTTGTTCCAATTGTTCATCCTTGTTGTTGTCAGGACATTCCTTGGTCAGATTCCCGACGAAAAGTGTTTTTAGGTCTTCTTGCCCCTTGAATAGATTTATGAGCAATTTGAACTGGGCATCTTGAGCTCGGAGATCTCTGTTGTCTTGTTGGAGAGCCATTGCTGAAATAAAAAGAGAGAACATGAGAGACCTGCTTTGGAACATGCTTATGCAATGATATGTATTATATATGTATGCAATGTTTTCAAGGATCTCACAGGGTAAACAAGAAAATGTCAGAAGTTGAATTTTGCAGCTTTGATTGAAGAACTTTGTATCATTGAGAGTCCTTCTACGAGAGTCAAGCTCACCATATCAAGTGGGCCATAGCCCCTGACTCAAGTTATCGTGTTTTGATCTTTTGACGGCATTGACTAGAGGAAAATAAATCCCCTTGCCCCTTGCTAGACGTCTGATTTACCATAACCTACATCACAAACCCTTGAGATCCTTGAAATGGTTAATATGATATGTCATGTTATGATGCATATGCTATACATTTAAGCAAAAGTGCGAGGTGATGTAAGCAAGTAAACCCTGCAAGAAATCCAAGTTATTGGATAATGACTGTAAACAAAACCTGCAAGGAAATCATATTGTCAGGTAATGAAACTCTTCAAGTTGTTCAAGTTGAAAGCCTGCAAGTCACACAAACAACATTAGGTTTAGGCTTGCATGGGTTTTAAAGTAGTACCCTCTTGAAGTTGGATTTGTTCAACATGTCCTATAAATATGTAACCGGGTTCTAAAGGGATCTCAATATCACTGATCTTTCCCCCAAGCCTTGTTCAATCAACGATTGACTCGTAATCAAACAAAACTCAGAAGTCAAACCTCAATGAGTGTAGCATCGAGTATCTATCGACCTTGGTCATACACTAGAGCCGGCCATCTCACTACGTCCTACTGGCCATGTTGTGTAATTAAAGGTTCTAAGGTCAGTTGATGCTTTATGACACCACGTGGTGGCCCCGTACATCTCCCTGATTGACTCAAAGGTTACGGGTACCAACCAAAGTGCCACATCAACGTAGCTACTGCTTCAACCGTGTCGGTATACCCCCAGCACAGCTCCCTCACAGTTTATTTCTAATTACCTAAAAGGTGTTTCCCGATCCGGGTGTAGGATCAAATAACCAAAATAGTTCCCATAAATATAAAGCAAGCAAGACAATCAAGAGAAAGCAATTAAATATGACCTAGATCCTAAGGTTTACCCCACTTTATATTTTAGTTCCCCAGCAGAGTCGCCAGTTCTGTGATACGATGGCAGAACCGACTGTTAATACTGGTTTGTGTTTTGCGTTTTTTGTTTGCAAAATGTCGCGGTAAGCAAGAGTCGCCACCGAATTTTATTTTATCCAATCAGGAAAAGGAAAAAGAACAGAAAAACCTTTTTTCAATATGTTTCCGAGTACGGGGGTAGATTATAAAAAGGGAAGGTTTTATCACCCTTTCTATCCATGGTTTTCCATGGGCTCTTAGGTACTTGCTCATTTTGAAATTGCTTGTGTGTGCTTGCTTTGAAAAGTTTTGTTTTACTTTGTTTCGATGTTGTTTTTAAAAAAAAACTTTGTTTGCGAAAGTGTTGGTGTGAAAAAGTTTGTTTGTTTGAGCAAGTACCTAGGAACTTATCTACCTACTCGAAAAAAGCCTGTTCGTTTTCCTTTTAGAAAATGCTATCCCATTATTGAGAAATAGGTAGCATCGTCGTTGGAGTTTAAAGGGACGTTCGAAGGGACGAAATGGTCTATGTAGGCAACAAGTAAGGATACCTTAGCATTTCGAAGGGACTATCGTCATAAGATCAATTCATAGGTAACTCGAGGGACAAGTAGGGACTACGATCTTTATGACGACTTTGAATCGCGGGTCATGGCTAAGGTATTCCTACGTTCGACGGACACGACCGTTATTTCTGAGGCAACCAAGTGAGGTAAACCCTAGGAGTGAGCATGTGCATGTGTTTGATTTCAGTTATTTAATCTTTGCACAATTAAGGTGATCTACTGTTTTAATTCTATTTGTCTTTTGTATGCAAGCCTATTATCTATACATCTAGACAGTTCATAGTTGCGGAAATTAAAAGTGGAAAAGTAAATCTACACTATTACAAGGCTTCGGGGAGGGGGTTACATGACCAAAAACCGGGGATTAAAAAGTAAATAATATGCGGTAAACCCTAATTAAAAACTATTACAAACCTGAACCAAATACAATAATTGAAAAATAAAATATTGCGCGCGAGAATTAAGTACGAGAATCAAAGTTTAAATTCTAAAAATCTAATCAATTAAAGAGAAATTTTTTTTTTTGTATTTTATTATTGAGAAAAATATTTGAAATCTTAACCTAAATCTAATTAATTAAAAAAAATATTTTTTGGTATTTTATTGAGAAAATTAAATATTTGTGAATTAAACCTAATTTGTCTAATTAATTTTAATTATTAAAACAATCAAGTCAATATCATTAAATTAATTATTTTCCAAAAAAAAACTAATTTTAATAAAAAACCCTAATTCTACATTTTTGTGGTTTTCTTGATTTAATGATTAAATAAAAAAATGTTTTTTTTTGTTGTTTTGTAAAAAGAAATTAATCAAATAAAATAAAAGAAAATAAAGAAAGAAAGTAATTGGGCCTTTGGTGAAATAAGATTATGGGGTGTGGAATGGAATTGTTAAGCCCAGAATTATAGGCCCATTTGTCCACGTGGGGATTCAGTGCAGCTGGCCTTCAGGAGGTCCACCACGCGCATGCATGCTTGAGGCGTTAGATCTGGCCAGGACATGATCTGATGGCGTGGATTTGAGGATGCATGATGGCCCTTTTGAAGTTGAGGCTCGCTGGATCTGGGACAAAGAAATTGGAAAATATGAAAACGTGAGATTCTGGTATCGAACCCAAAACCCTTTGCTTCACCGCCTGTGCCTTTGCCATCTGTGTTTGGATGGTTAGTTGTAGATATAATAACATAAATAAAATATAAAGGAAATAAAGTGGTCTTTCCCAAACGCGCGTGTGATTCAAATCACCCAATGGGATTCTACCACCTAATTGTCTTCTTCCCCATAACTATTATTTTTGGCCACACTTTTACCTACAGTCATTTCTGTCACTAAAAGCTATAGTGACGGATTTTATTCGTAGCCATAAACCTGTAAAATTCAAAAACGCAGCACAAGCAGAATAAATTCAAACCAAAGACATGGATCAATTACAAATCATCTTCTAAGCATGATAGTACCCCTGATTTTGTCCAATTTTTCCTCTATATGGAATTCCCAATTTGGGACCTCAAAACCCTAACAATGGCATCGTACTATTCCCGCACTTAAACTTCAATCAAACCAATCAAAAACATTGCAAATATGATAACAAGCATGGATATATGATCAAAACATGTTTATGATGGATAAATTATTGAAAATGAATCTTGAAAAAAGATGCAAACTGTGGCACTGTGAGGCGTGATTTCTGAAGGTTTTAAGGCTGGAGGACGATTAGAATAGCTTCAAGAAATGTCCAGGAACGGATTGCTGGCCTTGGAATTACTGGAATCAGTCAATGGAGGAATATATGATCAGCACTTTTTTTGAAAAAAAAATGAAGTTTACCTCCTTGTTTTCACGACCCAAAAACCTCCCTTATGCTTTGGAAATGTTGTGTATATATCATAGAATGATTTAGGTCAACAAAAACTGATCATATCTTTGCAAATTATGGAGATTTGATTTCATTCTTTGCCTTGTATGATTTGTTTCCAAAATAGACCAAATTAAGATCTTTTCCAATCAATTAGATCTTTCACGAATTTTTTGATTTGCTAGCTGTTCATGGACTCATAATATGCTCATAAAATCAAATCTTTGATTTTATTTGATTATTCTACTATTTAAATTGATTAATTTTGATTTAAATGGATAAAAAATAAAAATAAAAAATAAAAATAATAAAATGATAGGTGGATAAGCTCAGGGGTCGTGGTCCATCTTAGGAATAAGTTTCAAACAAGAAAACATTGGCCCATTTGGAAAACAAGTCATTTTGATCAATATTGACTTCATGCACATTTCCAAAAATTGGTCCATTTTGACAATACACATCTTCCTCAATTTTAACCCTAACAAGGTGTTCTTGGACTTTTTAGAAAGCTTAGGATGTCCCCTAAACAACCCTTTTTGATTCATCTCAATTGGGTCTTCCATGTTCATGTAAGAAGCTTTGACCAAAAAGGTGTTTTTGTTGACTTTTCAAAAGGACCTATAATGTAGAAACTCATATCTTTTTATGAGTGCATCTTTTGAACTTATGGGATGAATATGAGTTGTAGGGAATTGAATCCTCTTAAAAATGAGCCTTTGATGGAAAATTTTAGATAAAGTTTGAGGAATTTATGCTTGGTCAAAGTTTGGTTGACTCTTCCTATGAAACCCTAATTTTGCAACTTTTGGGTTTTGATGAATTTGGGGCATTCCTTGAGGAGTCATGACCAACCCTTGATCAAACGATGGATATAAATTAAAAATGTTGATGTTGACCAAAAATCTTGAAGTTTGACTGTATGTGAGACACAATTGACTTTTGACCTAGTTCAGTTGATTTTCAGGCATCTGAGCAATTGACTGAGCAAACTTCTTGTGCAAGGCATGAAACTTGACATGAATGATATTGAGAACATATTGGGACCATGGAAAGCATTTGGGACCTTTGGAGTTCCCACACCCTAATGAAAATGGAAACCCTAGTTTTAGGTACATTGCCTTAGGAGAGAGTTTGTCTGGTCAACTCTTGGGCATCCTTGAGCAAGTTGAGGACCTCAATGGGCATGTGTTGAGTAAAATGAGAGGGAAAATTTTGTGGTACAACAACTGTTGTTTAAATTTTTTTCACATAAATTAATAAATGTAATGATGTTATTATAATACATTACACTTTTATAAAATTAACCCTATTAATATATTGGATGTAGTGTAGAGAGTAAAAAGTAAATAGCACAATTGGAAAAATAATAATCATTACTACATTGAAAAGTAAGAACGATAATCATTTTGAAACAACTTTTTTTTCTAAAACGACAATCATTTTGAAACTGAGGGAGTATTCAATAACAAGTTTTTACCTTTATTACTCAGCATCCAATCATTATGACCATTAACATACTTAGCTCATTTTTGAGATTATGTCTTCACTATAGCGTGTGTATCTCGAGCACCTTGTGTAACCGTAACACTTGATGTATTGGGAATTTGGCTTTCACGCGCCTGGAAACTTTCATCCATTCTTCCATGATCGATACCTCTTAGATTTTTCAATTTTTAACCAATTTGATAAAGGACCACTACCATATAACCTATGTTCCACCTTGATATCATTAGACCACCCACGAACACCATCATCTTTTTCCACTGCAAATTGAATTTCACATCTTTGCTCTGAATGCCCTAATAACCTGCAGACAAAACAAAATAAAGTGAGCTTTTCATACTTGAAGTTGACAGTGCACTGTAACACCCTTCTAATTCCAATGGATAATTCATGAATAATTTAATAATTAATTAAACACAAAACCACCATCAAGTGTGTCAGATTTCCATAAAAACATCAATATAAAATATTCTGCTCTGTAACACGAGTTTTTAAATCATTTATAATAATTACTTCTTAGATAACACCAACAAACAAATTCGAACATTACAACAGAATCATAGTCTCAAAATATCTTCATTTAATTCATCAATAATCAAGACCTTTTGGTCAATATCAAAAGTCATTATCAAGTAAATCCAGCACAGTAAACTCATAAATATGTTTATCAAAACAACTAAAACTTAAACTCAAGCGTTTCCCCACCTGATGTTACAATATCAGAGCAAGACCACTATCATTAACAAAAATAAATGAATAACTCCAAGCTATCCTCAAACTTCTACGATATATTCTTTATTACCTGCAAGTTACCCATGTATCGAGGAAACATTTCCAAGAAGATAGGGTGAGCAATCACAAATCATTATAAAATATATATAGAATAAATTATGTAGGCCAACAACAATCATCAAGAATTTCACATATCATCATGCTTCACATATATACTCACACTTTCACATCACTAGTACACATCAAACACATCATTGTATCATTAAATCAATAATTATCATTAATATCATTTAGGTCACAACCTCATCAACACCATTTCAATCAACATTTATGCAATGTCACAAAGAATGCAATGCAACTTCATTGACTCATGCATGTGGTACCAATCTTCACTTACAAACCAAGTCATCTTCCTCCAAAGATCCCCACCATAGGATCGATTCCCGATTGTAATTGGAGCACTTCATAAAAATGAACTCAATCCACAACATGGGATTGAGACCATCATTGGACAAATGTCCTAATAATATCACTAGACCAATGTCCTAACATATACCATGAATACATAACGCACAACAAAATTATAAACACATGACCACTGCTAGTCAAAACACATCATCATCCATGTATTCACTATAATATCATCACATACTTCATAATACACATGGAATCATCATAATAACATCAATTCATTATAGAAACATACATAAAGTTACATCAACGCCTATTCACATCAATTCATCATAGCATCATCACAACTCATCACTCAAAAGTATGATTTAAACATAGAAATGGTACTAGAAAATACATAGTTTTACTTATTTTATTCTACCAAAATATAATTCATTGTATTATCTCTTTAACACTTTGAACGTCGTGTCAAACAGAGTCCAGGAACTTAAGTTATGACACTTAGAACATTCTGTCAGCTGCCCCTCGCCTGAGGCTCGCCTGGCGAAGCATCTTGCTTGCCTGAGGCTCACCCAACGAGGCTGAGGCGACTCACCTACCCCATACAAAACTTTAGGAGTTTGCATTTTTCCCTTCTCTTCGCCTCTTACTCGCCCGGTGAAGCTCACGCTTGCCACCCCTATCGCTCGAAGAAGCTGGGGCGAACTTCCTCCCATACATTTTTCCATAAGCTCCCAAAAATCACCTGTCCTCTTGCATCACTTTCGCACGGTGCTGCCTAGGCGAATTTTCTTCGCCCGACAAATCAGAAGGCTCGCCCGACCCAAGACGCATGACAACAACTATGCTATTACGTTTTATGTACAGTACAATCCCAATTTCTCATGTGATTTCATACCAGAACAGACCCAAATTCACCACGAATCATCATGTCATCATACAATCAACAACAATACATTATCACATCATTATGGGTATCAATCTATGGCCTCTTGTACATCAATTTTTCACAATTTCAATATAGATTCATCATATTATCAATTCTTCACAAAACCCCAAACAACCTACATATATATAAACTCCATATCAATCATAGTAACAAGGATTACCCCCTTACCTTAGATTCTTAGAAGCAAGTTCAATTCTATCTATCGCGTTCTATCTAGCTCTCCTTCTTGCTTCTATGTGTTGTACCCCAATTTTTGCCTCTAAGATTCCTCTATCATCTCATACTATCACAATGCAACCAGATCATAAACTAGGGTTTGAGGTTGTTTCTCTTACTGCATCATGTCTTAGGGTTTGCCTATGAGAGTTACCAAGCACCTTGAAGCACTTTGAATTGTGTATCTTTGTATATGTATGCTTTTAACTAACCTCAAAATTTGTATAATTTGTCTCTTGGAATATTATCTTGTAGGTCATGGCACAATTGCAGTCATCTCACCATCTCCTAACACAGAGGATCAAAACTAGGGTTTGGATTTTAATCAAGAGATCTTTGGATTTTTGGGAAATTCTTGATCCCATACTTCTCTACATAGTCATGAGCATCTATCATTGGAAGTTTGATCATCAACTTTGGTTTGAAAAGGTTCAATTGATGAAAGGGGGTAAAATGGTCATTTTGTCAAAAGACAATCAAAATCAGTTGTTAACCAAGTGGAATTTTGGTCAACTATCAATTCAATATCCCTATTCTCATATTTCATGGTCAATAGTGGCAAAAATATCAAGAGGAAGTGTGAATTGGAGATAACTTGTCAAGGAAGCTATTTGAAGTTTTGAAAATTTTCTAAGTATCCATAGGGCTGAATTTTGATTGGTTATAACTTTCTTAATTTTTATTGAAAATATGCAAACTTTATATTCTTAGAAATAGGATGAAAAATTATACAACTTTGTAGGAAAGGCCACAAGTCCATAAAATGAAAGGCAAAAAAGTTATGAAACTTGGAAGTTTTTGACACTTAGTGAAATTTTGGTTAAAAATGCAAAAATCTGACTTCTTCATGTCCATTTTTGAATGACCATTTAGACTCAAATCAAAAAGTTGGCAACATGAAAGTTGAATATTGAAGTTTTCTCTTAATTTTTCATTCAAGAATAATCTCAAATGGTTAAGTTTAGAGAAAGATATGGTGATTAGGATTTTAAGCTGAAAACTGAATTTTTGCCCAGCAAAAGGCAAGTCACGTGCACTAGACAGTCGTTTCATCAAACATGTTATGGGCGCGCATTCATCATCACTTTTCTATGTGAAATATTCATTATTTTGAAAAATGTCCAACATCAAAGATCAAGCCCTAAATGCGAGGAACAACTTTTCTTCATAAAGTTTCTCCAAATTCTTCCTACATTTTGAGATATAATTGTGAGAAGTAGGCACCATGCATGCTGAATTTTCTGCCCAACAAGCCATCACGCGCACGCAGCCAGCCCAGCCAGGCCTGGAATTTTATCAAATAGTTTGTAAGCACGTGTTCATGGACACATATCTCATTGATTCAAGCCTCATTTTGTAAAATTTTGAACATGAAAGTTGGAGTATGAAGTGTCCTTTCCATTTTTGATTCAAAGTTTGTGACATTTCATGCACCATAGAGAGAGATATAAGGGAGCAAAGAGGTGTTCATGAAATAGCATATTTTCATGGGAGTGTATGGATTAATTTTGTGCAAAAAGGTTCAAATTGCCAGCTCACACTCCAGCCCCTGTTTCACTTATTCAAAGCACGTGTTTTTCATCCTCAAACAACATGAAACACACCACTTCACTCATTCCTCTCATATTTCTCATTTTCCACCATTCCCTCATTTTGCACTCTATATAAAGAATTCAAATTCAACAAGAAAATGGTTGGTTGAGAAGAAGAAAATTAGAAGGCAAGCTTATCTCTCTCCCTCACGTCAAAACAAGTGCTCTCCTCTCTCTCTCTTTGAATTTCAAAAGCTTCCTCCATTGTTGTTAAGCAAGCTTCCATAATTTTTCAAACTTCTTCGCATCTCTCTCTACTCATCATCTCTCAACCTGCAAGCTATCTCTCCATCTCTTGCTCTTTATTTGAGCCCAACCACCATCAATTTCATTTCAAAGGTAGATGATCCATTTTCTCTCTCTTATTACAACCTTGCGTATTGTTTGAATCCATGAGTATTTTTGAAAATCCAATTACATATTCATAATCCTTATATTTTTCTGATCAATTTTTATTCTTGGATTGTGCATTTTGGTGGAGAATTGAGGGAGAAAACTTAATCACAAATCTATTTGTTAAAATGTGCAAATAAAAAAAAGTGTTCATGTAGAATTCTTCACACGCATTTTTCTCCATCATCCAGGTATCATTTCATGAAATTTTTGATCCTAGCATGTTCTCCTAATTTCCCTCTTGAACTTTGGTGTTGGAATTTTTGAATTTCATCAAGAATTAAATGAGATATCGTGACATGAAAGTGGTGTTGCAAAACTGAAAAAGTTGGAAAATATTATGGGATTTGGTAGGGACGATGATGTGTCCCATTCTGATTGAACATGAAGATCTTTTTCTTTTACAGCGCATATGTTAAAAAGCAGGTGTAATAGCCTTTGAACTTTATATATATATTTTTTATTTTCTTCTCTTATTTTCTTTTAATATTTTCTTCACTTAAAAAATTATGGAAAAAATATTTTAGACTAATTTTTCAATATATTTTCATTTTTTTTTATTTCATTTTTTCATCATTTTTCTTGATTAAATAAAATTATGTAAATAACTAGGGTTTTATTATCCTTTTTAAATATTTAATTTTATTCTTCTACTTCTATTAAATAAAAAAATCCATAAAAAATATTTTTTTACTCCTCTCTGAGTTTATTATTTGAAAATATTTTTTGTCCAATTTTATAAAAAACTTTGGTTACATTTTAAAATCATTTGGACATAATATCTTTTATGTGCATTAATTTTGTTAGGTTGTGTAAATAATTTCCATCTAATTTTTCCTTTTGAGATAAAATTCAAGAAAAATATGCTTTATAATCCTTAGTGTTTTCTTGACATTTAGGCTATTTTACATCAAATTTATTTAAATGTTGGATCTAATTGTTTAATTTTGAACTTAATTTCCTTTTTAGGGTTTTTGCTTGATCATGCACATTAATTGATTTAAATTTCTAACTTCCTATACCTATAAAATCATATATGAAGTTGTTTGAGGTGCTCGAACATGTTGAGGCCATAAAAGTCATTTTTATGGAATTTTACAATGTTATTTCATATTTTTTCACAAATTATTTCCCAAAATCACCTAGTTTAAGGCTTATACTTGCTAGTTTCCAAGATTGCATTTCTAAAGCAAATTTCCTCCTCAATCCAGGGATTCCAAATTTTATTTCTGAATTTTATAGGTATTTAGGAAGTTAAGGTTTTAATTTTATAATTTTTCAAGTCATTTTCATATTTTAAAACTATTTTTGACTTAGGTGTGCATTTAGGGTTTTACCTTTGACTAATGTTTGTAAATTGAGAGCTTTTGTACATGATTCTAGTTCAATTTTTGAAATAGCATGTGGTACTTACTTGAGACATATTTTGAGACAATTTCTTCAACATTATTGGGTCTTGGGTGTTGATAGTTTGATAAACCAAATCCGTTAAAATGGACGAATGATGTTGATGATATTTGAAACTCTAATCCCTTCCCCTCTTCATCTTATCCCCCTTTCTTATTGTATTACATGTTATGGGATAATGATCTCTATATCATTTATCCAAACATGAAGTACATAGATTGCTATTGACCGGCCTCAAAATAGGCGCGGCTTCTACATAAGTCCACTTACGATTGCTTAACATAGCGCTAAATTTTGTCCTGATTTGAGAAAATGACCATTCGTGGCCCAAACCTATTTTTTCAAGCCCAAGTATGTTAGTTTTATCCCTTTGATCCAATAACCTTAAGATTCATTGTTAGGAGGCTTTGGTTATACCAATCCTCCAATGGATCTTCATCAATTTTGGTCAACGCGGATCACTTAAACATCTTTGATCATTAAATGTTGCCTTGAGGATTATTAAATGGATGATATACTTGAAAAAAGCAAATGCAACTTGTTGTTGAGAGGCTTTGGTTCTACCAATATTCTAATGATTTCCAAATGAAAGTTTCAAGATGGTCATACAACTAACCATTAACTTCTAACAACTAACTTTATCTTATGATTGTATCTTATGCTTTACTTTATGTACCATTTATTTTAGCATTTACGTTTCATGTTATTTTTCATCTTTGCTCACTTGAGCATTTACTTTTATGCCATTTTCATTTTGCTCACTTGAAAATTTCTTTTCTTTTTGAAGATACACAATAATCAACATGAACCATACAAAACATTAATGATACTTGGACTATTTGGTTACTATCCTTGGCATTATCGAGTATTGGACTTCTTGGACTTAGGATTAGAGACTTTGGCCTATGTGGGCGACCTTGTGACCTTTATTGATATTTTGTCTGGAGTTCTTGAGGTTTACCTCAAGACATTGGGTTGTTTGTTTGTTTTGTGTGCATGTTATTGTGATTACATACTTTGTTTGTAATCTGGAATTCACCCGTACACAGCCGTTACTCTGCCCAATTTTTGTGAAGACTTAATACACTTGAAGTTTAGTTCTCGCAAGAGGTCTAATATATTTTCTTACTTGGTTTCAATCCAAATAATGAGAATTCTATCTTGACTAATAATGTCAAGTATTAGCTTCTTGTTGGTTATATGTTTCTTCTCCCTAGCTTTTACATTTATGCTTTAGGATAGTCCCTTCATCTCCTCCCATCTTCTTTAATTTCAAAAATCTTCTCACTCCTTTTGAAAACTCTTCTTGTTTCTAAACTTGAACCACTTTCATAATAAACTTTGACTTAGGTCCATGCATTTTCAAAACATTTTCATAAACAAACTTTAATCAACATAATAATACCTTGACATTTTTGTGAGAAGACTAAAAGTCAATCAATATCATTCATACCATTTTTCCATTTTGGCTCTTACCTTTAAAATTTTCTCAAAAGTTTAGACTCTTGTCAATCCTTGTAGTGATGCAAACAACTATACTTCTACAATATGTAGTGAAGAGATATATTTTCCACTTGAGTGTTGAGTGAGGCATTGTTGATTTTAAAATCCAAGCCATATCCTCGACTTTGAGATGATACAAATTCTCCTTTCTCATGATTGTGGGTAGTAAATATGTTTTCCACACGGACAATGACGATGATGTCTTATCTTGTAAAATTAACCAACACACTTGTGTTTTAAATTTTTTAAAGCTGAACTACGTGTACCCTGATCCCCTATTGCACGAAAGGTGGTACATAGGCACTAAAGGTTCGAAACCGTGGCGGGTGCAAAAATCATAAAAAAATATATTTCTTTTCTCACCTGCACCACCTATTTTTTTTACATGCAACACTTTATAGCCAAAATATACAGATTTTATAAAGAGGTTCCTGCGGAGTACCATAGATATTTAGGGTGCTAATACATTCCCTTTTCATAACCAACCCCCTTACCTTGAATCTTTCCCCCTCTTTTTGGGTTATTCGCTCTTTTCCCATTCCTTTGGAAACAATAAAGCATGGTGGCGATTTTTATTTTGATCTGTGCAAGTTAAGTCAATCTAATGGCTTAGTCTCAACATTTCTACCGCTACAGAAAAAAAGACAACTTTACTAAGGAAAGATTGACTTCTTATCAGTCCATCTCTAAGTGGGTTAAACCTATCTTTGTTTATATTTGTATATGTGTTATTGTTGTTTACATATTATATGATTGTATATATATTTGCCTGGATTTTTCTGGTTTTCAGGGTGCTTGGTGATTTCACATGAGTCCTATACCTGGACTTGGGCAACCTTTAAGATAGGACGAGCGGTATAGTCATGCTAAATTTGAGGGAGTAATCCCAAAAAAGGAGGTATGGGATCCCCTACTCAATGGAGGCCTCTTTGATTGTAGTGTCGTTTACTGAGTAATCGAGAAGACATACTGCTTTAGACCTGGGAGCCTGCTGAAGCCGAGGACCATAGAATACCTAACCCATATTGGCCTTTTAGGTATAGTGAGGAAGATATGACGGAGTAATCCGGAAATATTTGTCACGCGATACTACACTCAGATGAGTTTTTCTTGAGAGTATTACTAATTACCGAGTTAATTGGGAAGTTGGTAATATCTGAAGGAAGGATGTAGACTCTGGGAACCTCTAGAACCTTGTTCAGCAGGTAATCACTCTTAGGCCATACCTTATGGGTAGTACCTTTGACCTCATGCTCGTGACGTTGAACCTATGAACCCTATGTTTGTGATCTTGTGTGTGATTGTTGCATCATGCATCAATGCACTCATAAGCATCTTTTGAAGAAATTTTATTTCAAGGGACTTAAAAGTTGATCATTTGTAAATATCTCAGGTACTTTTTGACCATGGATTATGGAAAAAGAAAGATCAGAAAATACAGTTTCAAAGATCCCACAATAGATGAATTGATGAGTCTGATTCCCGATATTGAGTGTTCTACATATTTTCGGAGGAAGTATGGGTCTATCATTTCTCTCATGAAGCTTAGGATGAAGGAGGGTATTCTCCCGACCTTGGTCCAGTTCTATGATCCGATGTATCATTGCTTTACTTTCCCTAACTATCAATTAATTCCTACACTAGAGAAGTATTCTTATCTGCTAGGTTTACCTATTATTGATCGTGTTCCTTTTACTGGTTTGGAGGGTGAGCCAAAACCACATGAGATTACTGCTTTGATCCATCTGGGAAAGTCTGAGGTTAAAGCCCACATGACTACTAAAGGAGGGATTAGAGGATTACCAACTCAATTCTTATTGGAGAAAACTAGTTACTTTTCCAAGATGAAGAGTACAATCGCTTTTGAGGACATCTTTGCTCTACTTTCTTACGGATTATTCTTATTTCCTAATGTAGACAAATTTGTTGACATTAATTCCATCAGGATCTTCATGATTAGAAACCCAGTTCCTACATTGTTAGGTGATGCTTATTACTCTGTTCATCTTCGGGATTATTACCATGGGGGTATGATCATCGGTTGCACGCCTCTGTTGTACCGGTGGTTTACTTCTCATTTGCCTCAATCTGATGCTTTCTGGGATGTCAGGAAGGAACCCCGTTTGGCTCCTAAGATCATGACACGTACTCACTCAGATATTGTTTGGTATCATCAGGCTTACCATGATATAGAGATTGTCAACAGTTGTAGTGGTTTCCCCAATGTACATCTTCTTGGTACAAAGGGAGGAATTAACTACAACCCTATTCTTGCACGATGATAGCTTGGTTATCCAATGAGGGATAAACCAAATAATATTCATTTGAGTAGTTTATTTCTGAAAGAGGGAGAAGACCATAAGGAAGCTAGGGAGCAGATTGCGAAGGCCTGGCGTCACAATCACAAGAAGAGTAGGAAATACTTGGGACCTAGGGGGGTTGTTTCTTTGGAGCCTTATCTTCAGTGGGTCTAAACGAGAGCTATTCAGTTAAAGATTCCATATTCTCAGGAAGCACCTATGCCTGATTTATTTATGAAGACCAATCATCCCTTATTGGATGATGTGGAAGAGCTACAACTTGCTTTGGTTAGAATGTAGCAGGAAAAGGAAGCTTGGAAGAATAAGTTCCAAACTTTAGAGATTTCCTATAGAGAAGACTTGAAGGATAAAGACGACTTGATTGAGATTCTTGAGAGTCGGGTCGTAGAGACGATGGAGAGGAAAGGGGATTTATTTTCCCCTAAGCCTTAGTCAGATTCTAGTTGCTCACTTCCTGATTCAGATGATTGAAAGGAAGTCGCCACCAGATATGTATAAGAAAACCAGAGGTTGAAGGCTCAGATTGTCGGATTTACAAGGAAGCGTCAGCATATAGATTGATCTCCATCAACTTTGCTTCTTAGGGTTTTAGACTTTACTTTCATCTTGTATTTGAGATTATTGAAACTTGTAATCCATTTTGAAGTTATAATAAAAAATTTCAGTATTTCAAATGTGTTATTACTTTGATATTTTCAATGTTGTCTATAAATCTTTAAGTCCCTTGAAATATTAATAATAAAAATATATCATGTGCATTGCACATCATGCATCATATTTTACACACTTGTTGCATTTTTTATGCATATCCGAGTGTCTTACTGAGCTTCTTTACTTCGTTCAGCAAGCTGTCTCACCACTACAATACTCGAGCTAATTTCAGAAGGAAGATGGATAACCTAAAACAAGAGAATTGCAAGCTAAACGATGAGGTTTCTGCTCTGAAGGCCGGTATGGCCAATCTTACTGCTCTAATGGAATCTTTGGTGGCTGCTCAGAATCACCACCGATTTCTCAGCTTCAACAGACAATAGTTACTACTGAAGCTCCGGCTGTTCCTGTGTCTACTACTCCAGCTGTTGTTCAGAATCGCATGCCTCAAGGTTATCCATGGGGAATGCCAAAGAACTTTATGCCTGAAGGTTTTAATCTTGGTCTTCAAGTTACTCCAGTTGTTTAGACTACTATTACTCTTGCACCTCCTGTGGTGCATGTTACTCCTGCTGCACCTCCTTCGGTGAATGTTGTGCCTTTCGTTAATGACAAAGCTTATCGTCCTTTTCTTCCACCAAGTGAAGGATTGGGTCTCTATGATCGAATGGATGATTTCCAGGATCATCTTGACAATATGCAGAGGGAAATGAAGGCCCTTAGAGGAAAGGAATTTTTCGGGCAAAATGTGAATGATTTGTGCTTGGTCCCGAATGTCAAGATACCTGCAAAGTTTAAGGTTCTTGAATTCGAGAAGTAAAAGGGAAACACTTTTCCTCGTGCTCATCTTGTGATATATGTAAGAAGAATGTCTACCCACACTGATGATAAACATCTGTTGATTCACTTTTTTTAGGGTAGTTTGATTGGTGCTGCGTTGAAGTGGTATATGAGTTTGGACAATGCCAATATCCATACTTTCAACGACTTGGGAGAAGCATTTATAAGAAAATACAAGTATAATATGGATATGGTGCCTGACCATGATCAACTCAGGGCCATGGTCTAGAAGGACAGGGAATCATTCAAAGAGTATGCACAGAGATGGCATGAGGTAGCCGCCCGAGTGATTCCTCCCATGGAAGAAAAGGAGATGACAAAGATCTTCCTGAAGACTCTGGGTGTTTTCTACTATGAGAGGATGGTAGCGAGTGCGCCAAGTGACTTTACAGAAATGGTGGGCACGGGTATCCATTTGGAAGAGGCTATAAGAGAGGGTCGTCTAACGAAAAGTGAAAGTTCCGGGAGTACAAAGAAGCCAACATATGGGTTTGCCAAAAAGAAGGAAGGAGACGTAAATGCTGTTATTCAAGAGAGGAGGGTTAATCCCCCTAGAAGAAATTATCAGTGTCATTAACAGGTCACCTCAGTAACTCTAATTGTTGGTGTGGCTCCAACCACCATTGCTTATCAGAGACCATCCCATCAGGGGAATCAAGGGTATAATCAGAGGAGGGAGAATTATGACCCTATCCATATGAGCTATGCATAACTACTCTCGATGTTAATTCAAAATAAGTTGGTTCAGACCAGACCACCTCCCGTTGTACCATCACAGTTGCCTTGGTGTTATAAGGCAGACTAAACATATGCTTTTCATCAGGGAGAACCAGGGAACAATGTTGAGAACTTCTATCCTTTGAAGACCTAAGTACAAAAATTAGTGAGGACTGGTATCTTATCCTTTAAAGATGTTGGGCCTAACGTGAAAGATAATCCTCTGCCAAAGCATGGGGGAGCAAATGATGTGAATATGGTCGTTGGTTATTCAGGAGATTTCCGAATTTTCGATATTAAATTGGTGAGAGGATATTTGGTAAAAATGCATGCTGACCTCTATGAGTTTAGTTACTATACACATGACCATGCTGGTTGTGGTATTTGTAGCATAAATATATAAGGTTGTGACAAGATAAAGGTTAATTTGCAAGACATGATGGATGATGGCCTCATCCATATAGTCAGGCCTAGGGTAGAGTATGAGGAGGAAGTAAATATGGTTTCTAGATTTCCTAGAGAGTTCATAATCTTTGATGTGGAATATATGAACGATGATTTGTTGTAGTTGCATGCCACCTTCTACCATATGGAAGGTCAAGAAAGGCAGCATTATGGATCTTTCTGAATCTGCTGCAGAGATTCGCGTGGTTGTTCCATTGTGAGAAAGGGTATTCAGTTATTGTTGGAAAAAGGTACCATCAAGGTTTCAGGAAATAGGGATGATTATGTTAATATGGTTGAAATTTATTCAGATGAGACTGTGTTAGATGATGAGTATGCCTCTGCAGACGAGTTCTTCCCTTCAGATGAAGATATGTTTTCTAGAGATGACTCTATGACTGATTATGTTGAAGAAGGAGTAAATGTTATTGTGCCTTGTTTTGGTACGCCTACCCCTTTTGAAGTTGAATATCATGGCAAGCCAGGTATTGCTCCATAGGTGATTAGCTTGCCGGGTCATGTCCCCTATAAGTCAGACAAGGTTGTACCCTACAAGTATAATGCTACAATTTTAGAGGATGGTGTGGAAGTTCCCATTCGTCCTATGTCTAGTGTTGGAAATATTGCTGAGAATAGTAGAGTGACCCACAGTGGTCGTGTATTTGCACTAATTGTTCATGGAAATGATAATGCTGGAAAGAAAGTTGTAGAAAGATTTGAACCTAAGAAGGCAGTAGGGGAATCTAGTGGGGTTACACTAGAAAAAGAGGTGGATGATATTTTGAAGATTATAAAGATGAGCGACTACAGGATCATAGATCAGTTGTTGCAGACTCCATCAAAAATATCTATTCTGGCTTTGCTTATGAACTCCTCTGCTTACAGAGAATCTTTGATGAGGGTATTAGACCAAGCTTTTGTGGAAAGTGATATGCCAGTAGACCAATTTAGTAGTGTGGTAGGGAACATCACATCATGTAATAACTTGAGTTTCTACGATGATGAATTGCCCGATGAAGGGAGGAATCACAATCTGGCCCCCTACATCTCTATGAACTGCAAGAATGATTCATTATCCAATGTACTGATTGATGATGGATCTGAATTGAATGTTATACTGAGGAGTACGCTTATGAAGTTTAAATATCAAGGAACGCCCATGCGCTCGAGGGGCATTATTGTGAAAGTGTTTTATGGATCAAGGAAATCTGTTATTGGCGAAGTGGACTTGTCTATTCATATAGGCCCACATTTGATTCAGATTACTTTCCAAATCATGGATATTATACCCACTTATAGCTGTTTGCTAGGACGGTCGTGGATACATGAGGCAGGGGCTGTCACTTTGACTTTACACCAGAAGTTGAAGTTTGTACGTGAAGGAAAAGTGGTAATCATAAATGGAGAACATGCATTATTGATATCTCATTTGTCCTCTTTCAATATTGTGGAGGCGGATGAAGCTACTGTTGGAATCTAGTTCTATGCTTTATCCATTGATAATATAAGAAGAAATGAGAATTCTATAGCTTCGTTTAAGGATGCGCAGCAGGTTGTGCGTAATGGCCATAGTGAAGTATGGGGACATATTGTTGATCCGCCTGTAAACAAAAATAGAGTGGGCTTGGGATTCTCTATGAAGAATGATAAAGGTAAGATAATGAAGCTGAAGTCTGATGCAGACAAGTATCCAGACATCTTTCGTAGCGGGGGTTATCTTCATCCAACTGTTTCCGGGATTAATGCCATTATGGAAGAGGAAGCAGAGCCAGAAATGCCAAATTATGTGACGCACGAAGTTAGGGTTCAGAAATGGATCACCATTGATGTTCCATCTTGCATACATGTCTCAAAGTAATTTGTTTTTGTTAATCTTTTCAAAAAGATTTCACTCTGCCCAAGGTGAAAGTATTGATATTGTATGGGCTTATCTATTTACTTTGATCTTTAAAATTAATAATAAAAGTTGTCTTTGTTTCCCAAGTTGTGTTTTTTATTTTTTTCTTTTTATTTGAAAATGGTATTAAGAAAAAACCTTTAAAAATAAATAATAACTGAAATTGAATCTGCATAATCACTTGTTATATGTGTCAGTTTCTAAAATTAATCATAAATCATATGTGCAGATTAATTAAAAAACCCGTTGAATACAATGACCCTGCACCCTCTCCCAACTTTGAATGTCATGTGTATGGGGCTGAAGAAGAATACTATGATGAGATTCAGGAAGAGGTCTCACGGATCCTTGAGTGCAAAGATAATTCCATTTAGCCATATAAAGAGCCATTGGAAGTAATCAATTTGGGTTCAGAAGAAGATCTGAAGGAAGTCAAGATTGGAGCATTGTTGCATCATGATGTGAAGAGCAGGTTAATTGAGATGTTGAAGGAATATGTGGAGATTTTTTCTTAGTCTTACCAAGATATGCCTAGTTTGGATACAGATATTGTGGAGCATCATTTGCCTTTGAAGCCAGAGTGCCCGCCTGTCAAACAGAAGTTGAGAAGATCTCATCCAGATATGGCAGTAAAAATCAAAGAAGAAGTTCTAAAGCAGATTAATGACGACTTTCTTGTGACATCAGTGTACCGGTGGTGGATTTCCAATATTGTCCCAGTACCGAAGAAAGACGAAAAAGTTAGCATGTGCATAGATTATAGAGATCTAAATAAAGCTAGTCCAAAAGATGATTTTCCATTGCCACACATTGATATGTTAGTGGATAGCACATCAAAATTCAAAGTTTTCTCGTTCATGGACGGATTTTCCGGGTATAATCAAATAAGGATGGCTCCCGAGGACATGGAAAAAACAATGTTTATCACACCCTGGGGAACATTCTGTTACAGAGTGATGCCCTTCGGGTTAAAGAACGCTGGTGCAGCGTACTAGAGGGCTATGACAACCCTATTCCATGATCTGATGCACAAGGAAATTGAGGTATATGTTGATGATATGATTGCTAAATCCCAAACTGAAGAAGGGCATGTAGAAGATTTGTTGAAGTTGTTTCAGCGTTTGAGGAAGTATCGTCTCCGCTTGAATCCAAATAAATGCACATGCGGTGTTCAATCAGGGAAATTGTTGGGTTTCATTGTCAGCCAAAGAGGGATTGAAGTTGACCCTGGTAAAGTCAAAGCAATTCAAGAAATGCCAGCATCGAGAACTGAAATGTAAGTCAGAGGTTTCCTCGAGCGTTTGAATTACATTTCCAGATTCATTTCCCACATGACTACAACGTGTGAGCTGATCTTTAAGTTGTTAAAGAAAGATCAATGTTGTGTATGGACAGATGACTGCCAAAGGGCATTTGAAAGTATAAAAGAATATCTACTTGAACCTCCTATCTTGCTCCCTCCTATTGAAGGAAGACCATTTGTTGTACCCCAAAATTTTCCCTCCCATTTTCACACAAGACATACTCCTAGAGGTCCTCAATTGCTCAAGTTGATTAAGGATTGACCAGACAAATTCTCCTCTTAAGACAATAAGCCTCAAACTAGGGTTTCACTCCTCATCAAGATGGTTGAGTTCCAAAGGTCCCAAGTAGTCTCCATTGTCCTAATATGTCCTCAAGATCATCCATGCTAAGTTTCATGCCTTGCACAACAAATTTGCCCAATCAACTGCTCAAGTGCCTGAAAATCAACCGTACTAGGTCAAAAGTCAAATGTGGCCCAAATACAGTCAAACTTCAAGTATTCTGGTCAACATCAACATTTTGAATTAGTACCCATCATTTGATTAAGGGTTGATCATGATTCCTCAAGAAATGCTCCTAACTCATCAAAAGTCAAAAATGGCAATTTAGTGTTTCTATAGGAAAAGTCAACCAAACTTTGACCAAGCATAACTTTCTCATACTTTATCAGAAATTTTTCCAAAAAGGATCATTTTGAAGAGAATCCAATTCCCTACAACTTCTCCTCATCCCTCAAGTTCAAGATATGCCTCAATAAAAAGATATAAGCTCAAACATTATAGGTCATTTCAAAAAAGTCAACAAAAACACCGTTTAGATCAAAGCTCCTTACATAAACATGGAAGATCCAATTGAGATGAAACCAAAAGGGTTGTTTAGAGTATATCCTAAGCTTTCTAATAAGTCCAAGAACACCTTCTCAGGGTAAAAAATGAGAGAGATGTTCATTTCTAAAGTTGACCAAATTTTGGAAATGGGCATGAAGTCAACATTGATCAAAATTGATTTTTTTCGAAATGGGACCATGTTTTCTTGTTTGAAACTTGTTCTTAAGAGGACGCACGACCCCTGAGCTTATCCACCTATTAATTTATTTTTTTTATTATTTGTTTTGATTTTTTTTCATTTAAATCAAAATAAATCAATTCAAATAATGGAATAATAAAATCAAAGATTGGATTTTATGAGCACATGATGAGTCTATAATCATCTGGAAAATCAAGATTTTCATGCAAGGGATAATTGGATTGGAAAAGATCATGATTTGGCAAAATTTAGAAATAAAAAATACAAGATGCAAATCAAATCTCTTTTCCATAATTTTTCAAGATTGCATATGTTTTTGTTGACCTAATTCGTTCTTTTATATGTCCACAACATTCCCAAAGCTAAAAAAAAGGACTTGGCCATGTAGAATTGACACAATAAAGTCCAATTTTTTGACAAAAAATGGCATTCAGTTTGGCATTTGCTGGGATATTCAAGGCATTCTAAAGCTTCCAATCAACTCCTGCGCACGTTTGGAAGCTGTTTGGACCATTACCACACATCAAAGCACCCAGGAACGCTCCATACAGTATCACGGTTTGTCCTCCATTCTTGAATTCGATTTTGAATATTTACGTGTTATGAATGATATCTAGGCATACATTCATGTTTGTATCATCATTCAGAAGTTGTTTGTATAATTAATTATGATTTTTGATGGTTGTATGGACAACTGCCATTGCTAGGGTTTTAAGCTTTGTTTTAGGGTTTTGTATTATAGGTGAAATTAAGCCAAATGATGAACACCATTGCACTCACGAGATCAAACCAAATTGATCTATGTATTTAGGTTTCATTTTTATTGCGTGACTGTGATTTTTGAAATACATAGGCTTGTAGTTACAGCAGGTTGTCTGTAGGTAAAAATCTTGCCTAAAATGATAGCCTTTTAGAGAAGATGATGGCGTGTCCAAGTCTGGTTGGCCAATTTGAATGGTGCGCACTTTTCATTCATTATTACTGCTAATTATTAAATAAGATGTATTGTTGTTGTTTGGTATCACAAAAGACCAAGTGGCCCAGTGGCAGGAGCGAAGGGTGTTAAGGAATTGCATGTGTGGGAGGTCAGGGGTTCGACCCCTGCCTCCTGCATATTATTTTTCTCAATATCTATTTGCAGATCCAATGTTATCATGCCTAACACGTTCATCCTACACCCCAAATTCATCACTCTTAGATCAATCAACGTCCATATCTAACGCCTCCAGGTTGCACCCTCATGATGGACCTCCAGGCTCCCAACAACACTAGATCCAGCGCTGGTGATTGCCACAGGATTGGGCTTTGGACGAATTCAGCATGCCACCCCCAGATTTGGGTTTACACTCCTCAGCCCCATTCCTTCACTCTTTCTTTGTTTTAACTATTTTTATTTTTGTGCAATTAATTTAATTCCTTTTTTAAAATCATTTTTTTATAAAATTAAAATCACAAAAATAGGACTTAGTTTTTTTAAGTATATTAATTTTTGCAAATTAATTATTTTAATCAATTTTAACTTATTTTCATTAATTAAAAATAATTAGAAAATTAGGCCAATTTCAAATTATTTTTTATAAAAAGATCCAAAAAAACGTCTCAAATTAATTTTTTAGGGTTTTGCACTTTTCTTTTCAATTTTAATTATCGCGCTTAATTATTTTTTCCGTACGATTTATTTTTCATTATTGATGTAATTGCGCCCGATTTGTAATAGTTTAATTAGGGTTTTAATTCCTCATTTTTTACCTTTCAATCATTAATTATGTAATGCACCAAAGCCTTGTAATAGTTAGGAATTTTATCTTTCCGCCATTTATTTTCCCGCATGATAAAATGTTTAGATGAATGGTTAATAGGGTTGCATGAAAGATAGTGATTAATTGAACCTAGATAACCCTAATTGCGCAAGATAAAATATCTGAAAAAAGCATTGTTGCACATTGCACCCCTAGGGTATTACCTCACTTGGTTGCCTCGGAAAATAACGATCACATTTCTTGAATCGTGAGAATATTTAGTGGCTGTCCTCAAGTCTAAAGAGATCACTAGTCCCTTGATGACCCTCTCGACTGTTGCCTCAATTTAAAAGTGATCTTAGGGCTTTAGGACAGTTACTAAGAGTTCTTGCCCTGTTGCGTTAGTGACCGTACGTCCCTTTCGATAGTTCCTCAACATCCAACGGCTAAGGTTACCTACTCGCTAATAATAGGATAACACGGTCTAAAGGATAGGAGGAAAAGAACACCTTTTTTCGAGTACGTAGATAACTGTTAGGTACTTGCTCAAATAATCCTTTTTACACACTTTCAAACATACTTTTTCAAACAAAAGTTTTCAAAAAAAACACTTTGTCACACTCTTTTGGACCGATACAAGAGTTACCATAAAGTGAATCGCCGCACTAAGGTAATTTTCAAAGCTTTTCAAAACATACAAACACGAAAGCAATTTCAAAAATGAGAAAGTACCTAAGATCCCATGGAAAGCCATGGATGGAAAGGGTGCTAACACCTTCCCTTTCCATAATATACCCCTCGTACTCAGAAATCTCGAAAAAGGTCCTTTTCTATTCTTTTTACCCTTTCCTTAATTTGGATAAATGAAAAGTCGGTGGCGACTCTTGCTTACCACGATATTTGCAAACAAAAAACGCAAACCAGTATTAACAGACGGTTCAACCACAGTATCACAGAACTGGCGACTCTAATGGGGAAAAATATAAAGTGGGTTTTACCTTAGGGTCTAGATCATTTTAAATTGCTTTCTTCTGTTTGCTTTGATTGCTTTTATCTTTGAGGGTTTTGTTGGGGTATTCTTGTAAAGATCCTATACCCGGATCTGGGGCACCTTATTAGGTAAGTAGCAATAAATCGTGGAGGTTGTATGACATAGACCGATACAGACAAATTGGTGGCTATGTTAGCACGATACTTTGGATTGTACTAATGTTCCTTGAGCAAGTTAAGGATAACATTAGGCTTCCTCATAGTGTCACTAAGCGCTAACTGACCTTTAGAACCTTTAATTGACTCATCCTAGCCATTAGGAATTAGTGAGATAACCAGCTTTGGTTCTGACCGAAGATTGGTTGATACTCGATACTATACTCATTGAGGCTGGATTTTCAGGTTTTTTTGGCTGCAATACTTCGAAGCAGAGCTGAAACAATTTCTGAAGGGAAGAACAATGATATTGAGGCTCCTTAGAACCCAGTTACTATTTCTAAGATAGTTTGAGCCAACTAATCTTCAAGAGGGTACATACTTATAGAATCCATGCAAGCCTAAACCTAAGGCTACTTGTGTGACTTGTTTTCTTCTTTGCCTAAAAACTTGAACTCATTGCAAGGCTTTGTTTTTATTCCTTGTTTGTATAAATCCAATAAATTGGTTTCTTACCCTGCATTCTTGCTTGATGCATAGCATAAACATCATAGCATCATAACATGACATATCATACTAACCATTTCAAGGATCTCGAGGGCATGTGATGCAGGTTATGATGAACCAGACGTTTAGCAAGGGGCAAGGGGATTTATTTTCCTATAGCTAATGCCGTCAAAGGATCAAAACACAACAACTTGAGTCAGGGGCTATGACCCACTTGATATGGTGAGATTGACTCTTATAGAAGGACCTTCAACGATACAAAGTTCTTCAATCAAAGATGCAAATTTCAACTTCTGACATTTTCTTGTTTAGCCCACGAGTCCTTGAAAACATTTCATACGCATATCATACATGTCATTGCATAAACAGGTTTCAAAGCAGGGTTCTCACGTTCTCGCTATTTATTTCATCAATGGCTCTCAAACAAGACAACAAAGATCTCCAAACTCAAGAGGCTCACATCAGGGAAATGTTCCTAAACCTATCCAAGGGGCAGGAAGAGTTAAAAGCACTCCTCGCTGGGGATCTGACCAAGAAACGTCCTGATAACAACAAGGATGACCAGGTTGAACAACTGCAAGTTGAGATGGAAGCAATGAGAATCCAAATGCTGAGGAAGATGTCTCTTATCCAAAGCCTAGCCCGGGGACAAGAAGAGCGGAGGACCATTGTCAACAAGCTTCATCAAGACGAATGCAACCGTATGAAACAAATAGTCGAGGATGGGAATCAAGTCATTCATCTATCCCTGATAGGACAAAAAGTTGGCTTGGAGAGTAGACCTTTCCAAATTGTTGCTATGTCACAAGCCCAACCACAACCTCGCCAATAACAACTGGGCAATCGGCGTAAGCAGAATACATCTGAAAGACGCTTCACTAAAATCAACATGCCATTGGCTCAAGCACTGCAACACATGTTGGAGGCCAAGCTGGTTATGTTAAAGGATCCTCCTCAGAATCCTAACATAGCCTCCCCAAGGTACAATCCAAATGCAAGACGTGCGTACCACTCCAACAGTCCTAGACATGACACCAATAACTGTTGGGCATTGAGAAATAAAATTCAAGACCTGATTGATGAAGGAATGCTATAATTCGCACCATATGGTCAACAAGAATTCTTCTTCCATTCCTCAAAGGCACATCATCTAAAGTGACAAGTTCAGACAAAGAGGCTTTTATTCATTAAAATTTTCAAGTTGTAATTTTCTTTGTTCGAACATTTATTTATGTCAAACTTTGTTACTTTATCAATGCATTGCATATGTCTGTTTTGAATCAATTCATTCGTATTCACTATATTTAAACTGCTTTCCTTTTGTGATATTCAACTCTCGATCAAAAGCTCTGAGCCTTTAGAGGGAGGATGACGAGAACGATACCATAATCTGTACAATATGCTTTTGAACAGACCCCGCTGACGATGTACAGGCGTTATTTCAAATCCTAAATAGTGGAGTTATAAGGAAGATAATCCCTAGTCAACCCCTTTGAGCCAAAGAAGTAAGAGTTTTTCTTTTCACACAAATTAAAACCCTAAATCATAACCTGGGGCAGGGTAGTTTCTCAGTCAATTCAGACGCGCATTCAGTCGCAATCTTCCACTTCGTACACAATGAATAACATCGAAGACGTTCTTCCAAATCAAAAGATGGTGATGGTTCCGTATAATCGTCAAGACAGGCAGTCATTATCTCTCGAAATAAAAGCCCGTTAAGTCAAAACCTATGAAGGAGACTTAAGAAAAAACTGGGGCATCCCGCTGACTGTAATCACAAAAGAAACAGTTCAGGCAAAATACATGGATAGTAAAATAAAAAAGAAAGAGGTCCTACAAATCCTTGACAAAAAAAAGATTACAAAATGACTGCCTCTTCCAAATAAACTTTCAGTAACCGAACCATCATCGGGACATTAAGGACAAGATGCCATAATCAATTGGGAGCTGAACACATAATTAGCTGAGCATAGGACTGAAGAACATCACGAAGAACGGGTGGGTACAAAGAAATTTTGAGCCTTTATCCTTTGTTTCTTAAACCGTGAACCAGGCCACATTATAAACCTTAAAAGTCCTAGCTGAAGCATGGGTTAGTTCGAAAGCATACTGTTACAAAAGGTATCCTGATTCCTATAGGGTTCGCTATAAATCCTGAGCTGACATCTCACTTTTACAAAATTTGTTTGTTTTACTAAAAAATGAATTTTCAAACTTCAAGACAGACATAAGCTTTGCATTCTTAAAATACCATTGTTTTCATATGACTATTTGTTCAACAGCAGAGAAATTCGCATGACGAATATCTAGTGAACAAAAACCTTCTCAAATGAAAAGGGGGCAGATCTCCATCTGAATCACTTAGGACATTGGGCATGAATTCCGGCAACGAATCATGTACGATCAAACAAACATCTTCTGGCAGTATGGAAACACTTACTACTATGGACAATGACAATTCTCCGTACTCGGTGAACATGGACATAGTCAGAAAACACTACGCGTGAACAAAGACCCACTAGGTTGACTGGCCTAGGCAAAAATAAGGGCATCCCGGCGAACCAAAACGGTTCGGGAAAAAATTAGGGATAAAAACAAAAAAATCTGTACACCCGACAAGTTGAAAACCTGAAAAGGCGGCTTGAACAAAAAAAGGGTATCCCGATGGACTAAAAATCTGAAAAGACAGTCCAAGCAAAAGTTAGGGATTAAAGCGTACGACTACGTCTCGTCATCTTGTCACTTGTCTAATCAGTAGAAGGTTTATTATCCTGATCTGCATTCACCAAGGACTCCAAGAGTTGGGATAACAGTCAAACCACCTATAGAATCCCTGATTGATGTTTTCTACAACAGGTATTAAGACAGGGGCATTCTACTAAAAGGTCACCGCCTTATTCTCAGCTTACAACCTATTTATGTCAGGTATTCTCATATCCTCGGCAGAGCAAAATATCCAAAGTACTGCTCCAACGAAAATTCCCCAATGAAGTTGCCAAGCTTCCGAGGATTCCCCAAGAGGATTATCGAGTTTCCCTTCCCCAATGGAAACATTATGAATAAACCAGATTCTCATCTAGAAACGGTTCAGGTACGATGCAAATACGGATGTCATCCCGACACCTACTCCAGATTCTCATCTAGAAACAGTTCAGTTACGATCCAGAAACGGATGTCATCCTGACACTTATTCCAGACTATCTTCTAGCAACAATTCAGGTACGATCCAAAGTCGGATGTCATCCTGATACTTATTCAGACCATGCTTCAAGTACAGTGCAGATACAATCCAGAGACGAATTTCATTCTGAAACTCATTCAATTCAAATTCTAAATACAGTTCAGATACAATCCAGAGACGGATGTCATTCTGACACTTATTTCAACACATAGATCCATCCACAAAGCCGTCGCAGGTACTTTCTCCAACAGGTACAGGGGCAAAAACGTCTTGATGCGAAGTCATCACCATATCCTCAGCATACAACCCCGTGACATCTACACTTCCCACAGAGTAGAGGAAACCAAAATTTTTTAACTCAGCTTCCCCAAATAGGAGTTACTTTCCCCAGCAAAGTTCCTTCAGAGAGCCGATATCTATATTCCCCAGCCGGGTTTTATAATCGCAAACGGTTTATAAAGCTTTCTCCCGAGCAGAGTTTATTTCTCTGACTGCGGAATATCCTCCCAAGAAGAGTTTAATTCTATGAATATGGAAGCTCAATCCCCAACAAAGTTTATTCCTCCAGCTACGAAAGTCCATCCCCCAGTGGAGTTTATTTCTCTAAATCGACAAAATCTTCCAGCAAAGCATCTCCTCTCTCAAATATAATTATTCCCCTGCAGAGTTTGTTCTCAGGTAGAGTCTATCCCCGGAAGAATATTCATAAACGGAAAGGAGTAAATCCCCAGCATAATCATATCCATTCACCATCCTCAGCGGAAGTGAAGAATTCAGCTTCTCAATACTCTTCAGTAGCAGTCCGGGATTTATTTTCCCCGACTAAGAAATACCGCAGCAGCATCCCATATTCATACATCATGGCATGCACAGACATATTGCATACAACACAATCTCATTTATTTTGAGAACATCATCACAATGCATTTCATACATCATGACATTGCATACGACTAACTCTTTACCTTTCAGGGAAAAGATCAAATCAACAAGCTACAAAGGGCTATTCCAGGATTTTCCTCAGAAAGATGTCCTTGCAAGATTCTCCCTAGGTCAGACAGGTCGACACTAAGGTCTCTCTGATTACCATTCCAGCGGAATATATTCCAAGACTTTCGTTTGGGTCAGTTGAATCCCTACTATGATTCTCCTGATTACTATGCCAGTCAAAGTTAACCCAAGATTTCCCCTGGGTCAGACAGGTCGACACTAAGACCTCTCTGATTTCCATTCCAGTTGAAGAAGCTGCGAAGCCTGGAATCTGACCAGATAGTAGTTCATTTCTTCAAAGACACCGTGAAGCCTGGATTTTGACCAGATAATAGTATAAAGCAATGCGAAGCCTGGAATCCAACCAGATAGTAGTTTACTTTGTCAGTTACTATGAAGCCCGAAACCTGACCAGATAATAGTCAATCAACAGTGTAAGACACTGTGAAGCCTGGATTTTGACTAGATAACAGTATAAGGTGCTGCGAAGCCTGGAATCCAACCAGATAATAGTTCACTTCTTCAGAAACTATGAAGCCTGGATTTCAACTAGATAACAGTATAAGGTGTTGCGAAGCCTGGAACCCGACCAGATGGTATTTCACTTCTTCAGACACTGTGAAGCTTGGATTTCAACCAAATAACAATATAAAGCGGTGCGAAACCTGAAATCCGACTAGATAGTAGTTCACTTCTTCAGACATTGTGAAGCCTGGATTTCAACTAGATAACAATATAAAGCACTATGAAGCCTGAAATCCGACCAAATAGCAGTTTACTCTGTCAGTTACTATGAAGCCTGGATTCGATCAGATAGTAGTATACCTCAGATTCAAGTTGAAGCCTGGACCCGACCAGATAACAGCTTAATTTCTTTAAATCATCGAAGCCTGGATACGACCAGATAACGGTACATCTCATATTTAAGTTGAAGCCTGGACCCAACCAGATAACAGTTAACATCATTGCTAAAGCCCAGAATCCGACCGGATAATAGTAAATCAATAATTCAAGACACTATGAAGCCTGGAACCCGACCAGATAACAGTATAAGGTGTTGTGAAGCCTGGAATCCGACCATATAGCAGTTTACTCTGTCAATTACTATGAAGCCTGGACTCAACCAGATAATAGTATACCTTAAATTCAACTTGATGCTTGGATCCGACCAAATAACAACTTATTCTCTTCAAATCACTGAAGCCTGAACACAACCAGATAAAAGTTCAAGTCACTGAAGCCTGGATTCTGACCAAATAACAGTTTGAGTCGTTGTGAAGCCTGAAATATGACCAAATAGCAGTCAGCCTTATTATCCTCAGCAAGTCACTATGAAGCCTGGATCCTGACCAGATAGCAGTTCACTTCCGTCTCTTCAATCAAGAGATGACTCCCAAGTAGAGTAATGTAAAATTGAAGCTCCTAGACTCTATTCCCCAATACAGAGACCAACATTCCTCAGTGAAGTCCTCCCTAACAACAGGAACAGGAATTCCCACTTAGGAATATCTCACGAAATCATCATTGTTCTGGATGGCATCTTTAAGCCCATCTTCAACGACCCCATGTCACATTCTCTGGATGGTATCTTTAAACCCTTATCCGACGATATTCCTTCATCTTCTCCAAATGGCATTTGTAATCCCATTCCCGACATCATCAACCATTGGTATTACTTCATGCAAGTGCAAATTTCTGGGCACTCTAGTGTTCAATCATCTTCCACCCTCAGATCACGAAAGGCAGACAAGCCAATCTAAATCCTCAGGTTTAAGAAAATTGAACATGGGCAGCTGTTGTACCCCAAAATTTTCCCTCCCATTTTCACACAAGACATACTCCTAGAGGTCCTCAATTGCTCAAGTTGACTAAGGATTGACCAGACAAATTCTCCTCTTAAGACAATAAGCTTCAAACTAGGGTTTCACTCCTCATCAAGATGGTTGAGTTCCAAGGGTCCCAAATGGTCTCCATTGTCCTAATATGTCCTCAATATCATCCATGCTAAGTTTCATACCTTTCACAACAAGTTTGCTCAGTCAACTGCTCAAGTGCCTGAAAATCAACTATACTAGGTCAAAAGTCAAATGTGGCCCAAATATAGTCAAACTTCAAGATTTCTGGTCAACATCAACTTTTTGAAGTAGTATCCATCATTTGATCAAGGGTTGATCATGATTCCTCAAGAAATGCTCCTAACTGATCAAAAGCCAAAAATGGCAATTTGGGGTTTCTATAGGAAAATTCATCCAAACTTTGACCAGTCATAACTTTCTCATAATTTATAAGAAATTTTTCAACAAAGGCTCATTTTGAAGAGAATCCAATTCAGTACAACTTCTCTTCAGCCCTCAAGTTTAAGAAATTCCTCAATCAAAAGATATAAGCTCAGACATTATAGGTCATTTTAAAAAAGTCAACAAAAACACCTTTTGGGTCAAATCTCCTTACATGAAAATGGAATATCCAATTGAGGTGAAACCAAAAGGGTTGTTTAGAGGACATCCTAAGCTTTCTAAAAAGTCCAAGAACACCCTCTTAGGGTAAAACATGAGAGAGATATGCATTGCTAAAGTTGACCAGATTTTTGAAATGGGCATGACGTCAACATTGATCAAAATTGATTTTTTTCCAAATGGGCCCATGTTTTCTTGTTTGAAACTTGTTCCTAAGAGGACCTACAACCCCTGAGCTTATCGACCTATTATTTTATTATTTTTATTATTTGTTTTGATTTTTTGTTCATTTAAATCAAAATAAATCAATTTAAATAATGGAATAATAAAATAAAATCAAAGATTGGATTTTATAAGCACATGATGAGTCTATAATCAGCTGGAAAATCAAGATTTTCGTGCAAGGGATAACTGGATTGGAAAAGATCGTTATTTGGCCAAATTTTAAATGAAAAATACAAGATGCAAATCAAATCTCTTTTCCATAATTTTACAAGATTGCATCTGTTTTTGTTGACCTAATTCATTCTATTTTATGTCCACAACATTCCAAAAGCAAAAAAGAGGACTTGGCCGTGTAGAATTGACACAAGAAACTCCAATTTTTTGATAAAAAAGTGGCATTTGGTTAGGAATTTGTAGGGATATTCAAGGCATTCTAAATCTTGCAATCAACTCCTGGGCACGTTTGGAAGCTGTTTGGACCATTACCACACATCAAATCACACAGGAACGCTCCCTACAGTATCACAGTTTGTCCTCCATTCTTGAATTCGATTTGGAATATTTACGCGTTATAAATGATTTCTAGACATACATTCATGTTTGTATCATCATTTAGAAGCTCTTTGTATAATTAACTATGAGTTTTGATGCTTGTATGGACAACTGCCATTGCTAGGCTTTGAAGCTTTGTTTTGGGGTTTTGCAGTACAGGTGAAATTAAGCCAAACAATGAACACCATTGCACTCACGAGATCAAACCCAGATGATCTATGTATTTAAGTTTCATTTTTATTGCGTGGCTGTGATTTTTGAAATACACAGGCTTGTAGTTACAACAGGTTGTCCGTAGGTAAAAATCTTGCCTAAAGGGACAACCCTTTGGAGAAGATGATGGCGTGTCCAAGTCTGGTTGGCCAATTTGAATGGCATGCTCTTTTCATTCATTATTACTTCTAATTATTAAATAGGATGTATTGTTGTTGTTTGGTATCACAAAAGACCAAGTGGCCCAGTGGCAGGAGCGAAGGGTGTTAAGGCATTGCATGTGTGGGAGGTCAAGGGTTCGACCCTTGCCTCCTGCATATTATTTTTCTCAATATCTATTTGCAGATCCAATGTTATCATGCCTAGCACATTCATCCTACACCCCAAATTCATCACTCTTGGATGAATCAACATCCATATCTAACGCCTCAAGACTGCACCCTCATGATGGACCTCTAGGCTCCCAACAACACTAGATCCAGTGCTGGTGATGGGCCACAGGATTGGGCTTTAGACGAATTCAGCATGCCACCCCCCAGATTTGGGTTTACACTCCTCAGGCCCATTCCTTCACTCTTTCTTTGTTTTAACTATTTTTATTTTTGTGCAATTAATTTAATTCCTTTTTTAAAATATTTTTTTTTATAAAATCAAAATCACAAAAATAGGACTTAGTTTTTTTTAGCAAATTAATTTTAGCAAATTAATTATTTTAATCAATTTTAACTTATTTTCATTAATTAAAATTAATTAGAAAATTATGTCAATTTCAAATTATTTTTTATAAAAAGATCCAAAAAATGTCTCAAATTAATTTTTTAGGGTTTTGGACTTTTCTTTTCAATTTTAATTCTCGCGTTTAATTATTTTTGTCGTACGATTTATTTTTCATTATTGATGTAATTGCGCCCGGTTTGTAATAGTTTAATTAGGGTTTTAATTCCGCATTTTTCACCTTTTAATCATTAATTATGTAATTGCACCAAAGCCTTGTAATAGTTTGGAATTTTATCTTTCCGCCATTTATTTTCCCGCACGATAAACTGTTTAGATGAATGGTTAATAGGGTTGCATGAAAGATAATGATTAATTGAACCTAGATAACCCTAATTGCACAAGATAAAATATCTGAAAAAAGCATTGTTGCACACTTGCACTCCTAGGATATTACCTCACTCGGTTGCCTCGGAAAATAACGGTCACAATTCTCGAATCGTGAGAATTATTAGTGGCTTCCTCAAGTCTAAAGAGATCACTAGTCCCTTGATGACCCTCTCGACTATTGCCTAAGTTTAAAAGTGATATTAGGGCTTTAGGACAGTTACTAAGAGTTCTTGCCCAGTTGCCTTAGTGACCGTACGTCCCTTTCGACAGTCCCTCAACATCCAACGGCTAAGGTTACCTACTCGCTAATAGTAGGATAACACAGTCTAAAGGATAGGAGGAAAATAACGCCTTTTTTAGAGTAGGTAGATAACTATTAGGTACTTGCTCAAATAATCCTTTTTACACACTTTCAAACATACTTTTTCAAACAAAAGTTTTCAAAAAAAACACTTTGTCACACTCTTGAGGACCGATATAAGAGTTACCATAAAGTGAATTGCCACACTAAGGCAATTTTCAAAGCTTTTCAAAACACACAAACAAGAAAGCAATTTCAAAAACGAGCAAGTACCTAAGAGCCCATGGAAAACCATGGATGGAAAGGGTGCTAACACCTCCCCTTTCCATAATCTACCCCCTGTACTCAGAAATCTCGAAAAAGGTATTTTTCTATTCTTTTCACCCTTTCCTTAATTTGGATAAAAGAAAAGTCAGTGGTGACTCTTGCTTACTGTTACATTTGCGAACAAAAAATGCAAACCAGTATTAACAGTTGGTTCAGCCACCGTATCACACCATTGATTATGTATCTGACAGTGTTAGATAATTCCATGGGCTGTATTCTAGGACAACAAGCTGAAACAGGAAATAATGAGTAGGCCGTTTGTCATCTCAGTAAGAAGTTTAATGACTGTGAGTCACGATATTCTATGCTGGAAAAGACATGTTGTGCTCTGTCCTGGGCGGTAAAATGTTTACGACAGTATATGTTGAATCACACCACTTGGTTGATCTCCAAAATGGATCCAATCAAGTACATTTTTGAAAAGCCTGCTCTTTACTAGGAGAATTGCTCGTTGGCATATGTTGTTATCTGAATATAACATTGAGTACCTCACTCAAAAAGATATTAAAAGTAGCATGTTGGCAAATTATCTTGCTCACCAACTAGTTGATGATTACCAGTCTGTGAAGTATGATTTTCCCGATGAGGATGTGATGTTTCTGAAAGTGAAAGACTGTGATGAACCATTACCTGAGAAAGGTCCTGATCCTGAGTCTCGTTAGAGCATGATATTTGATGGAGTTGTGAATTCTTATGATAAAGGATTTGGTGTTGTGATTGTTACTCCTCATGGATCACATATACCTTTTAATGCAAGGTTGACATTCGATAGCACCAATAATATGGCAGAATATGAGGCTTGCATCATGGGTCTCTAGGAAGCTATTGATCTTAGAATTAAAATTCAAGATGTGTATGGCGATTCAGCTTTGGTAGTAAATCAGATTAAAGGAGAGTGGGATACTCGTCACCCCGACTTGATCCCTTACAAATATTATGCTAGAAGATTGTTACCCTTATTTAATAAAGTTGAATTCCATCATATCCCCAGAGATGAAAATCAAATGGCGGATGCTTTGGCAACTCTGGCTTCTATGTATCAAGTGAATACTTGGAATGATATACCTCGAATTATAGTCCGTCGACTAGATAGGCCCGTTCATGTGTTTACAACAGAGGAAGTAGCAGATGAGAAACCTTGGTATTATGATATCAAGCATTTTCTCCAGACACAGGAATATCCTATTGGGGCATCGAATAAAGATAGAAAGACATTGAGAAGATTGGCTAGAAGATTTTTCCTCAGTGAAATTGTGTTGTACAAGAGAAATTATGACATGGTCTTGCTCAGATGCATGGATAAACACGAAGAAGACATGTTGATGCATGAGATTCATGAAGGTTCATTTGGCACTCATGCCAATGGACATTCGATGACTAAGAAAATTCTTAGGGAAGGTTACTATTGGATGACAATAGAATGTGATTGTTACAAATTTGCAAAGAAGTGCCATAAATGCTAGATTTATGCAGACAAAATTCATGTACCTCAGACACTTCTCAATGTTATTTCTTCTCCTTGGCCTTTCTCTATGTTGGGTATTGACATGATTGAAATGATTGAACCCAAAGCTTCAAATGGACACCGCTTTATCTTGGTAGCAATTGATTACTTCACTAAATGGGTGGAGGCTGCTTCATATGCTAATGTTACCAAGTAGGTGGTAGTGCACTTCATTATGAATAATCTCATATGTCGGTATGGTGTGCCAAGCAGAATTATCACCGACAATGGCTCGAATATGAATAACAAGATGATGATAGAACTTTGTGAAGAATTCAAGATTGTCCATCATAATTCATCTCCGTATAGGCCAAAGATGAATGGGGCTGTTGGAGCTGCCAATAAGAATATCAAGAAGATCATCCAGAAGATGGTTGCTAATTATAAAGATTGGCATGAAATGCTCCCTTTTGCTTTACATGGATATCAGACATCTGTCGGCACTTCAACAGGAGAAACCTCGTTCTCTCTTGTGTATGATATGGAAGCAGTGCTCTCAATTGAGGTGGATATTCCCTCTTCACGTGTGATAATGGAAACCAAGTTGTCAGAGGCTGAATGGGTTCAGAACAAGTTTGACCAATTGAATTTGATTGAAGAGAAGAGAATGACAACTTTGTGTCATGGGCAGTTATATCAGAAGATAATGATGAAAGCATTTGATAAGAAAGTCAAACCTCGTGAATCAGAGAAGGTGACCTCGTGCTCAGGAAGATCATGTCTTTTAACGCTGATTCTAGGGGCAAGTGGACTCTTAATTTTGAAGGCCCATATGTTTTCAAGAAAGCCTTCTCTGGCAGTGCATTAATTCTTGAAACTATGGATGGCGAGGAGTTCCCACGTCCTGTGAATGCTGATGTAGTCAAGAAATACTTCGCCTAAAGAAATAAAAGAACAACTCGCTAAGTTGAAAACCCGAAAGGGAGGCTTAGGCAAAAAGGAGCGTATCGGTAGGCCGAAAACACGAAAGGGCGGTCTAGGAAAAAATTAGAGACATAAACAAAATAAATTTTCCCGCTAAGTTGAAAACCCGCAAGGGCCTCTTAGGAAAAAGTTAAGGATTTTCTTGGCAAGTAACTGCATCAGACAAAACTTTATCATTGAAGCAACAATCTTCTTGGATCCTCACCATACTTCAACAGAAGCTGCTGCTCAGGATTTCAAAGTTGTTAGGGAGAATAGTGGTCATTGTATTTCAATGTATCTTTTTCATTATATATTTCCATTTTATGAACTTTGTAATCATCCATGGAGTCTCGCCATTCGTAGACTACCATTCTATTAATAAAGTTTGAGCTTTTATACAATTCTGTGTAATTCTCATTTTATTTTGCTTACAAAGACTTCATTTATTATTGATAGTAATTTTCAAAGCGAAAATATTAAATAACAAAATTGTTTTTTTTCTTCTTTTTGAAAAGAATTTACAAATTACATTTACTTTAGATTATGTGATTCAAGAGGAAAACAAAAGTGGTGACCCCAGGAATGGACGAACTCTAGTAATTTCGGGAAGTTTTGTTTTCCCCAGGAAGGTTCTCTCAGGTCGTTATATTGGTATGTGCATGATCTTCTTGTGTTTCTCAGGTAGTTTAAGTGATACCAATTGGCATAAGGTGCAGTATTGGGTTTGTGATCCCATTGTCCCAGGTCAAGTCTTGGTTCATTTTTGATTTTGGGTTTGCATGGTATGAAGCCTATATCCCAGATTCCCCCAGTGAGGTATTCACTCATATGACGAAAGTTACTTCTCCCTTTGTGTGCTGAAATGCAACTATTTGCAAAATGTCGCTCTTTTTGCAGTGTTGGCATTATTGTTGGTATTTGTTTCCCAGGCAACTAGACCAGGGTAGTATCTTTTCTAAGAAGTGTTGAGACAATTGTCAACCATTTGGGTTTTCACCCGCCAAGTGCTGAGTTTGATTTAAAATCCCCATGAGTTTGACCTCTTGTTATAATGTTAACTTCTTGATTCCCCAGGGAGGCTATCGCAATGCACTTTTGTTGGAATAAGTTTGATCTTCTTGTGTTTCTTAGATAATTGAAGATGATACCAATTGATGTATGGCTCGGTGCTGGGTTTATGATCCTGTTTTCCCAACCAAGTCTTGTTTCATTTGAACCTCAGGTTTACATGATATGAAGACTCTATCCGAGATTCCCCAGTGAAGGCTTCACTATTTTAATAAAAGTATTTTCTCCCCGTGCATGCTGAGTTAGGACTCATTTGCGAAGCATCTCCCTTTCGGAAGTACTTGCATTTTGTTTGATTGCCCGATAGTCAGGCAAGGGAAATGTTTTATTGAAGAAGTGTTGAAATGGTTATCAATTTTTTGGGTTTTCACCCGCCAAGTGCTGGGTTTGATTTAAAATCCCCATAAGTTTGATTTCTTACTGAAATGTTTGACTTCATAACTCCCCAAGTTGTTATTTCCATGAGGTTTCATACTTTCTCACCAGAGAGGTTGGTGCAGTACTCAATCTCAATATTGAAGAATGTATCTTGGTTTCCTGTCGACGATGTGGTGTTGTCCTCCCCAATGAAGTCAACACGAGGTCTCCAGTTGATATCTCGATGATGAGGCATTATCTCCCCCAGTGAAGTCTGTATGATATTTCCCCAATAAAGTCATGTTGAGATCCTCAGTTGGTGTTTTAACGATATGGTTTTCATCCGCCTTATTTGAAACCAGTATTGCAATTCCCAGTAGAAATACAGACCGTGAAACATTTGTTTTCCCCATTGAAGTCTGTATGTTATTCCCCGGTGAAGCCTGGAGGAGGATGTGATATCCCTGTACCTGTACTGATTTATTGATATGATGTGATTATTTTTGGATTATGTTCCTTCCCAGTGAAGTTAAGCCGCAAAATAGGATTTTGTTTCCTCAGTTGGTGCTTATCATCCATAGACGGATGGATAAACAGAGAGGGCCATGCAATCCTTAGAAGATTTGTTGAGAGCTTGCGTGCTTGAACAAGGTGGTCTTGGGATAGTCATTTATCATTGATTGAGTTCACTTATAATAATAGTTATCATTATAGTATTGGGATGGTACCTTTCAAAGCTTTGTATGGTATGAGGTGTATGACGCCTCTAAGTTGGTATGAGTCGGGTGAAAGCACGGTGCTTGGACCAAAAATTGTACAACAGACCAATGAGAAAATCAAGGTGATTAGAGAGAAGATGTAGACATCTTAGAGTAGGCAAAAAAGCTATCACGATAAGAGAAGAAAAGATTTAGAATTTAACAAGGATGACCATGTGTTTTTGTGGGTCAATCTTATGACCGGTGTGGGTCGAGCATTGAAATCGAAGAAGCTAGATCCTAAGTTTATTGGGCCATATCAAATCTTCAAGAGGATTAGAACAATTGCATATAGGGTGGCGTTGCCACCAACTCTTTCGAACTTGCATGATGTATTTCATGTGTCAGAGCTTCAGAAGTATGTTTATGATTTTCCTCATGTAATTCCGAGAGATTAGAAAGCAAGATGTGTAGTATTAAAAGGGGGAGGGATGTGAGTAAAAGTGTATAAACATGGGTGTATAAATAATATTATATTATTATTATTATTAATAATAGGAAAATAATTATATTATTGTTAAAAATAATTATTAATAAGAATTAGAATAAGGGTGTTATAGTAAGTGTAGATGGGTTAAGTAGGGGCATAAGGGGAAAGTCCTAATGTGGTCTAGTGATAAAAACAAAGAATAGAAGAGAATTGGGATCATTCTATCAATCATGAAATTTTAGAGAAATAGAATAAAGGAAGAAGCAAGGAAAGGCTAGGCCAAAGAGAGGTTCTACCATTGTTAGAGGCAAACTTTGGAAAATCAAGGTACGAAGGGAGAATGGGTTCTCTAATTTTGTAATTATAGCATGAGAGGGTAGTCCGGGTTCCTTTCCCTCTTAGGTTTACTTAATTTTGTATTCCTTGTGTGTTTCATTTGATTGTGAAGATGAATGTTAATATTTCATTTGCATTGGATTGTGTTGACATAATTGTGATATGAGATTCTTGATCATTGTGGATTGCTATGGGGAAAAACCTTAAAAAGAATAGATTAGAGAACATAGGTTTCCCTTAGGTATTGGGTTGTAATCCTTAGAATTGATAATGAAATTGGTAATAAAATGTATTTTAGTAGAAATAGTAAAGGCCTATTTTAAAATGCTTAAAATTAGGATTTTAAGGCTATACTGTGTTGGATTCGAGTGGAATAGGGTCGGTGTTAGTGTAGAAATTCACAGCCATGAGAAATACAATGTAGCAAAAAAATTCAGCACAAAACATCATGAGTCGACCTGAGCACACCCGAGGAAGACAAAATTCCTCAAATTTTACCGATGAGTCAACCTAAGCATAGGGGGGGGGGGGGGGTCGAGCTGAGCAGTCCCGAGTGACATCCAATTTTTGAAAGATTTTTCTAAAGAGGGCTTTCGTTCATAGGATATTCGTTGTGTGAATTTCTCCGCTGTCAAACAAATAGCCAAATGCAAACAGTGATATTAAAATAATGCAAAGTTTATGCTTGTCTCGAAGTTTTGAAAAGTGCGTTTTTTAGCAGAAAACCTTTTTTTTTATAAGACAAATTCAACACAAGATTTAGGGCAAAGCCTTACAGGAGTCAGGATACCTTTTGTAACAGTATGCTTTCGAACTAACCCATGCTTCAGTTAGGACTTTTGAAGGGTTGTAACGTGGCTTGGTTCACGGTTTAAGAAACAAAGGATAAAGGCTCAAAGTATATTTGTACCCACCTGCTCTTCGTGATGTTCTTCAATCCTAAACTCAGTTAATTGTGCATTTGAACTCCAAATGAGTCTGGAACGACGTTTTTGGTGATGGTTCACACAAGTTGAATTTGTTGGAAGGCAGTCATTTTTGCAACATTTTTCATGTTATTGAGGAATTTTAGCGACCTCGTTCTTTTGATTTGTTATCCCTAACTTTTTCCTGACTGTTCTTGTTTTCGAGATTATAGTCAGCGGGATGCCCCAGCTTTCTTAAGCCTCCTTTATATATTTTGGCTCAGTGGGCTTTTCTCTTTTGAGAGATTGACTGCCTATGAGATAAGGAACCACCACTGTCTTTTGATTCCAGAGGAATGCTTTTGATGTCGTTCGTTGTATTATGAACTGAGAGTTTTGCGACTTCAATGTGCATCTTTTGAATTAACTGAGAGACTACCCTGCCCCAGGTTTAAATCAAAGGTTTCAATTTGTGTTTAAAACAGAAAACTCCTACTTCTTTGGCTCGAAGGGGTTGACTAGGGATTATCTTCCTTATAACTCCAGTGTTTAGGATTTGAAAGAAATGCCTGTACATCGTCAGCAAGGTCTATCCAAAAGCATACTGTATGAGATTATGGCATTGTTTCGTCATCCTCCCTCTAAAGGCTTGTAACTTTTAGCAAGAGTTGAATGAGTAAAAAGCATAGTTTAAATGTAATTTAAAATGATTGGATCAAATCAAGACAAACATATGCAATGCATTAATGAAACAAAGTTTGGCATTAATTAGTCCCCAGCAGAGTCGCCAATTCTGTGGTCGGTGGGAACGAGAACTGACTGTTTTTTGAATGCTGGTTCGCATTTGTGTTTGTTTTCGCAAAGTGTCGCGGTAAGCAAAAGTCGCCACCGTCTTTTATTTTATCCAACAAGGGAAAGGACAAAAGCACAGAAAAAATTCCTTTTCGAGATTGTTTCTCGGGTTCGGGAGGTAGATTATAGAAAGGGAAGGTGTTAGCACCCTTTCTATCGGTGGTTATCCACGGGCTCTTAGGTACTTGCTCACTATGTTTTCAAAAGGTTTGCTTTTCTTTGTGATTGTGGGTTTTGAAAAGAATTTTGTTTTTAAAAAAAAGTGTAAGTGCGAAAAGTTTTTGTTTTGTTTTTAAAAGGAGCAAGTACTTAAGAACCTCTACCTACTCAAAAAGGAATTTAATTGTGCAAATGTCCTTTAGACAATGCTATCCCACTATTAAGGAGTAGGTAGCACCGTCGTTGGAGTTTTCGGGTCAATTAGATTTAAGGGACTTGTGGTCACTAAAGCAACATTAGGACGCTTTAGTGGTAATCCTAATGTCTTAGATCATTTTTTTTATCGAGGCAACCATTTCGAGGCAACTTATGATCTTGGGACAAAAGGACGACCTCTAAAACATCCTATACTTAATGACCACATTCGAGGCAACCAAATGAGGTGTACCCTAAGAGTGGCATGTGCAAGTGTGTCAATTTTCAGTTATTTTACTCTTGCATGTCATGGTGAGCTATTGTTGATTTTAAGTTAAGAGTTAATCTTGTCATGCAATCCTAGTTAGCATACATCTAAGCAATTAATATATGTACAGGAATTTAAAGTGCGGGAATTGTAAATCCTACGCTGTTACAAGGCTTTCGGGGAGGGGTATTATTTACATGTCCAAAAATTGGGGAAATAAAAGCAGTAAAGGGTCTTAGTTAAGCTATTACATCCCAGTAGGCAATTACAATAAAATAAACGCGCACGAATCTGAACATAAACTCTAAAAATCCTAAGAACGAAATCTTTTTGTTGTTTTATTTTATTTTGGGAAAATGATCTAAATCTATTTAATTTTAGTTTTTTTTGAGAAAATGTTAAGATAATTAAAGGTTAATTAACAAAGTTAATTTAATAGAAAAAGAACTAGCCTAATGTTTTTGTGGTTTTTTTATTTTAATGTTAATTAAAAGGAAGTCTATGAAAACAAAAATAAAATTCAAGGGGAATCCTTCTATCCAAGGAGAAAATGGGAGTTTCGACCCAGGGAGAGAAATAGAAGCTTCGATCCAGAAGGGGTCATGGTCCTTTTGATTGGGCCAAACAGCAAGGCGTGAGTAGCCTTCGATCCGGGGAAGAGGACTGTCTTTTGATCATGGAGTTCATGGCTTTCGATCCAGGAATGAGATGCCTCCTTCGATCCAGCATGCTAATGGGTTCGATCCAGAGAAGGTGTCTCCTTCGATCTGGGCTGTTATACCTGCAAAAGTATGTGAGTGAAATAAAATGCAGGGTCTGGGTATTGAATCCCAGACCCTTCGATCTTGCGCTTGCTGGGTCTCTTCAGGCTATGGCTGCAGCAAATGTTAGCAAACGAAAAAAAACATGACCTGGGTGCCAAACCCAGGCCTCTTGATCCTGTCTAGGATGGAAAATCGAAAGTAACAATGAGTAATGATATGTTATGCGAAAAACAAGGTTGGATAATTTACCCTTTCTTACCAACAGATTGGATCTTCGATTTGGGCGCTTCCTGGATGTAGGCACCTTCAATCTGGGCACTTCCTGGATGTAGGCACCTTTGATCTGAGGGCTTCTGGGCGTGGGCACCTTCGATCTGAAGGACTGCTTTGGCTTGGAAAATCTGACAGCCTTTGATGGATTGTATGGGCAGCACCTTCTCCAATGTTTTTGTTTCTGCAGAGTTCTCTGTATATTTTCGTTCTATGATTTTCCTCTGATTTTTGTGTCCTGGGTATGCATGTTGGCCTCCGTATTTATAGGGGTGTGAGGGTGCAGTAATGGCAAGAGACAACCTTTAAACAGGCCATTAAATGCCATGAGACAAGAAACAAACACATTAAAAGTTTTCCTTTTTTGAAACATTTGTGTCTCTTGAATGAACCTGGACGCTTTGCTTTGAGCGCCCTCTTGATGACTTCCTTCGAATGTCCTAGAAGGTGTTTTCGAATGGCCCTTGTCCAAATATCAATCGAAGGATTCCACTCGAAAGGCTCTGTTAACAGGCCAATCGAAAGGTGCTGTTTCATGCTAATCGAAATGCTCCTTCAGAATACCAATCGAAGGGCCTTTCAGAATGCCAATCGAAGTGCTCCTTCAGAATTCCAATCGAAATGCTCCTTCAGAATGCCAATCGAAATGCTCCTTCAGAATGCCAATCGAAGGGTCTTTCAGAATGCCAATCGAAATTCTCCTTCAGAACGCCAATCGAAATGTTCCTTCAGAATGCCAATCGAAGGGTCTTTCAGAAAGCCAATCGAAATGTACTTAAAGCAACACTCAAAAATTTCTTTTTCCTTAGGCAAGGGTTTGTGATCAACCATACAGGGGGAAGACTTTGGAAAACATGAGAGGGAAAATTTTGGGGTGCAACAGTTGCCCCTGTTCAATTTTCTTAAACCGGAGGATATAGATTGGCTTTCGAGCCTTTCGTGATCCGAGGGTGGAAGATAATTGAACACTAGAGTGCCCAGAAATTTGCACTCGCATGGTGTAGTATCAGCATTGTGATGTCGGGAATGGGCTTACAGATGCCATTTAGAGATTGTCGGTAGGAGGATGGGCTTATAGATGCCATATGCAGGAGTGTCGATCGCATAAGAGATTCCTTAGCAAGAACTTACATACCTGTTGTTGTAGAAGATTCCACTGAGGAAGTCTGACTTTATTGAGATTTAGGAACCCGCCTGTACTTCAACTGAAAGAATGCTTCAGCTGAGTTTTAAGAACCTGTTCATAATTCAACTGGGGGGAAACATCTTCATCAAGATCTAGGAACTATCTCGTGCTCAATGGAGTAAACCGCTGAGGTTATAGAACTTGTCCATACTATGACGGAGGAAAACATCAAGATCTAGGAACTGACTCGTGCTCAATGGAGTATACCGTTGAGGTTATAGTACTCGTCCACACTATGACGTAGGGAAATGTGATGTTTTAGCTGGGAAAGTAAATCCCGGAGCTGCTGGAGAATAGAGTTAAGTGTGGATGATTGTCAGAATTGCATCTGCGTCTGGAGCGTATCTGAAATGTATTTGAATGAGTGACAGAATGACATCCGAATCTGGATCGTATCTGGACTTTAGTTTGAATGAGTGACAGAATAACATCCGAATCTGGATCGTATCTGGACTGTAATTTGAATGAGTGACAGAATGACATCCGAATCTGGATCGTATCTGGACTGTATTTTGAATGAGTGACAGAATGACATCCGAATCTGGATCGTATCTGGACTGTAATTTGAATGAGTGACAAAATGACATCCGAATCTGGATTGTATCTGGACTGTATTTTGAATGAGTCTGGAATAAGTATCAGAATGTCAGCCATATCTGGATCGCATCTGAACCGTCTCTAGACGGAATCTGGAATAAGTATCAGAATGTCAGCCATATCTGGGTCGCATCTGAACTATCTCTAGAAGGAATCTGGAATAAGTATCAGAATGTCAGCCATATCTGGGTCGCATCTGAACTATCTCTAGAAGGAATCTAGAATAAGTATCAGAATGTCAGCCATATCTGGGTCGTATCTGAACTATCTCTAGAAGGAATATGGAATAAGTGTCAGAATGTCAGCCATATCTGGGTCGCATCTGAACTATCTCTAGAAGGAATCTGGAATAAGTATCAGAATGTCAGCCATATCTGGGTCGCATCTGAACTATCTCTAGAAGTAATCTCAGAAGATGAGGATCTTTGCATGTTGATTGATCTTTCCTGAAAAGATAAAGAGTTAGTTGTATGCAATGTCATGATGTATGCATTGTCATAATGTATGCATTGTGTAATGATGTTCTCAAAATAAAATGAGATTTGTGTCATATGTATTTTGTATGCATATGTTATGAATGTTGTTGAAGTGTAATTTTGTCTTGGACTTTGCTCAAAATGTTTCCACCGGGGATCCCTGCTTTGTTGTTTGAGGAGGACTCCGTTGGGGGATATTGAAAACTCTGTGGGGAGTATGTTTATTTCTGCTTGGGAAAAGAGTTTAGGAGTCTTAGTCGTCCGTTGCTCTACTGGGGATTTGAAGTTGAACTAATATCTTGCCGGGTCCAGGTTTCGCAGTAACTTGCTGGGGATTTTGATGATGAACTCCGTTGGGGACAGAAAGAACTTCGCTGGGGATAGAAAGAACTTCGTTGGGGATGATTTTTCAGTTGCAACTTGCTGAGAATAACCCAGCTAGACTCTTGTGAAGATAATCTCTGGATTTGGTTGAGGAGACTTATTTGTGCTTCGTAGGGGACAAGCTTCCAGAGTCTACTAGGGAAGAGGAGTTGTGGTCCTTTGATTTGTAGTAGTCAGAGAGGCAAACTCAGGCTGGGGAATCCTAGTGCTTTTGGGGAAATAAACCCTGTCGTCAGTCTGCTAAAGAGGTGACATCTTTGTTGGGGGAAGTCCTTGAGGATTCTTGAGGTTGATTCAGTTGGGGAAAGGTTTTCAGAGATTAAACCCTTGCTGGGAGTCATCCTATGAGAAGGATTTTTGGGGGATTTGCCATTGCCCCTAATAACAAGTGTTTTTGACATTGCCAGAAAATGTTTAATGTATGTAACCCTTCACTGAGATTGATGTTCAATGCCCCAAGCGACAGAGATGGAGACTTACCCCTGGTTACTTTGCACTTCTTTGAGAGATTTCCTGGAATCTTGACTGGGCTGCCCCAGGTGTGCTGGATAGTGACATGTCATGCCCCCTTGTTTATAGGAGATTTGCCAATGGAAGCGTCATCCTTTTTGAAGTGATTTTGTTCACTGAGAGGGCTTTCGTTCATAGGATATTCGTTGTGTGAATTTCTCTGCTGTCAAACAAATAGCCAAATGCAAACAGTGATATTCAAATAATGCAAAATTTATGCTTGTCTCAAAGTTTTGAAAAGTGCGTTTTTTAGTAGAAAACCTTTTTTTTATAAGACAAATTCAACACAAGATTTAGGGCAAAGCCTTACAGGAGTCAGGATACCTTTTGTAACAGTATGCTTTCGAACTAACCCATGCTTCAGTTAGGACTTTTGAAGGGTTGTAACGTGGCTTGGTTCACGGTTTAAGAAACAAAGGATAAAGGCTCAAAGTATATTTGTACCCACCTGCTCTTCGTGATGTTCTTCAATCCTAAACTCAGTTAATTGTGCATTTGAACTCCAAATGAGTCTGGAACGACGTTTTTGGTGATGGTTCACACAAGTTGAATTTGTTGGAAGGCAGTCATTTTTGCAACATTTTTCATGTTATTGAGGATTTATAGCGACCTCGTTCTTTTGATTTGTTATCCCTAACTTTTTCCTGACTGTTCTTGTTTTCGAGATTACAGTCAGCGGGATGCCCCAGCTTTCTTAAGCCTCCTTTATATATTTTGGCTCAGTGGGCTTTTCTCTTTTGAGAGATTGACTGCCTATGAGATAAGGAACCACCACTGTCTTTTGATTCCAGAGGAATGCTTTTGATGTCGTTCGTTGTATTATGAACTGAGAGTTTTGCGACTTCAATGTGCATCTTTTGAATTAACTGAGAGACTACCCTGCCCCAGGTTTAAATCAAAGGTTTCAATTTGTGTTTAAAACAGAAAACTCCTACTTCTTTGGCTCGAAGGGGTTGACTAGGGATTATCTTCCTTATAACTCCAGTGTTTAGGATTTGAAAGAAATGCTTGTACATCGTCAGCAAGGTCTGTCCAAAAGCATACTGTATGAGATTATGGCATTGTTTCGTCATCCTCCCTCTAAAGGCTTGTAACTTTTAGCAAGAGTTGAATGAGTAAAAAGCATAGTTTAAATGTAATTTAAAATGATTGGATCAAATCAAGACAAACATATGCAATGCATTAATGAAACAAAGTTTGGCATTAATAGATAATTGTTTGAATAACAAAGAGATTACAACTTGAAAATTCAAATGAAACAAAACATTCTCAATGATTTGGCATAGGAGCAGTGATTATGTTTGGAGTCTCCGGAGTGTCAAACTTGATATCCTTGACATCAATCATGTCTTGGACCTTGTTCTTCAGAGCCCAGCAGTTGTTTGTGTCATGTCCCGGACTGTCAGAGTGGTATGCACACCTTTCATTGGGATGATAGGTAGGAGCAGAAGTATTTGGGTTCCGGAGAGGAGCCTTTAATGTAATCAGCTCTGCCTCTAATAGGCGTTGTAGCGCTTGACCCAATGACATGTTGATCCTAGTGAAATGTCTTTTAGGCGCGACCTCCTTACGCTGATGCCCCTGTCTTTTGATGAGCAGGCGTAGGATTAAAGATCAAGATTTCTCCTACGTGCTGGTCATGACGACTTTTATACACAACATTGGACTCTTTCTTCCCATTGTAGGGCTTTTTCTGAGCATCAGAAGGTGTTTCTTCTTGAATCTTCCCACTTTGGATGCCAGCTTCGACCATTTCGCTTGTCAGTATTAGCTCGGTGAATCCGTCTGAAGAGCTTCCGATCAAGTGTTTGAAATAGAGACCAGACAAAGTCCCAAGAAACATGTCCACCAACTCCCTATCAGACAGAGGGGGTTGGACTCTTCCAGCAAGATCTCTCCACTTCTGAGCGTAGTCCTTAAAGCCTTCGCCTGTACCCATAGACATACCCTGAAGCTGAGTACGCATGGGAGCAAGGTCGGCATTTTACTGGTATTGCTTGTAAAAAGCAGCAGCAAGGTCCTCCCAGTTACGGATGTTGGCTCCTTCCAGTTGACAAAACCATTCAAGCTGAGTCCCTGAGAGACTGTCTTGAAAGAAATGGATCCACAAGTTCTTATCAGCTGTGTAAGGTTGGATCTTTCTCACATACGACCGGAGGTGCAGCTTGGGACAGGAAGCTTCGTCATACTTGGCAAAGGCAGGTCCCTTGAATTTATGGGGACTCACCACCCCAGAGGATAGACCTAGATCTCCGAAGTACAGACCGGGCACCTTCTGTATTTCCATGGCGTTCAAACGGTCTTCCAGTTGTTTGTACTTATCCTCAGCAAGAGGATACTGTTCTTTATCATAGTCCGTCTCGTTGTCGAAGACTATAGGGCTAGGAACCCTCCTTTCTTGTGGACTGTCTTTCCCTTCAGATGGGGTGGTCAGATCAACTTCTTCCTGCAGCCCGTTCCCAAACCTGCGTCCAGTATTGAACAGGACGTTCCTCTTTTTCTTCTTCTTCCTCTCTTTCAGAATCAGAGTTTTCAGGTCCTGCTGACCTTTAGCTAGGCTCATGACCAACTCTTGAAATTGGGCATTCTGGGCCTGGAGGGCCTTGATAGCTTGCTCAGTGGAAGGTTCAGCAGACATGATGATTGCTGAAATAGACAGTGAAGAAGATGAGAAACCTGTAATGGTACCTGTAATGCAATGATATGTATGATATATGTATGCAATGTTTTCAAGGATCTCGCGGGGTAAACAAGAAACTGTTTAGAATCTGAATCTGGTAGCTTGATTGAAGGAGCTTCATGTTAATGAGAGTCCTTCTTCAAGAGACAGGCTCACCATATCGAGTGGGTCATAGCCCCTGACTCAAGTTTATCGTGTTTCGATTTCTAGACAACCTTGGCTAGAGGAAAATAAATCCCCTTTGCCCCTTGCTAGACTTTTGATGTACCATAACCTGCATCACAGACCCTTGAGATCCTTGAAATGGTTAAGGAAATGTTAAGGTATGATGTTATGATGTATATGTTATGTGCTTAAGCAAAAAGTGAGGTGATGTAAGTGAGCCCTGCAATAAATCCAATTTGTTGGATACGGACTGTAAACAAAACCTGCAAGGAACCCCTGTTGTCAGATAACAAGTAGTTCAAGTTTGAAGGCACACAAGTCACACATATAGCCTTAAGTTTAGGCTGGCATGGAGTTTAGGCATTACCCTCTTTCAGTTTAGTTGGTTTAAACCTGTCCTAAAAAAATAGTAACCGGGTTCTAGAGGATCTCAATATCACTGACTACCCTCAATCGGTCATAATTCTAGCTTAGCAACCTTTTCTTGCGGCCGTAACCATCGCGGGAGTTTAGTCTCAATGAGTGTAGCATACTGCTACTGTTCTATGGCCATGTTGGTCAATTTAAGGTTCTAAGGTCAGTTGGTGCTTAATGACTCCTCAGAAGACCCATATTCTCCTCGTTTCAACACAAGGGATATCGATACAGACCAAGGTGCCACACCAACGTAGATACTGCTTCATCCGTGTCGGTCTACGCCGGACATATCCCTTACAGTTTATTGCTACTTACCTAAAAAAGGTACCCCCAGATCCGGGTTAGGATCTATAGAACTCCGATACAAGCCCACAAAATTAAAAGCATACAAAGCAATACCATTGAAAACACAAGTGATCTAATCCCAAGGTATACCTCACTTATTAATTAGTCCCCAGCAGAGTCGCCAGTTCTGTGGTCGATGGGAACGAGAACTGACTGTTTTTTGAATGCTGGTTCGTGTTTGCGTTTGTTTTCGTAAAGTGTCGCGGTAAGCAAGAGTCGCCACCGTCTTTTATTTTATCCAACAAGGGAAAGGACAAAAGCACATAAAAAATTCCTTTTCGAGATTGTTTCTCGGGTTCGGGAGGTAGATTATAGAAAGGGAAGGTGTTAGCACCCTTTCTATCCGTGGTTATCCACGGGCTCTTAGGTACTTGCTCACTATGTTTTCAAAAGGTTTTCTTTTCTTTATGATTGTGGGTTTTGAAATAAATTTTGTTTTTGAAGAAACGTGTAAGTGTGAAAAGTTTTTGTTTTGTTTTTAAAAGGAGCAAGTACTTAAGAACCTCTACCTACTCAAAAAGGAATTTAATTGTGCAAATGTCCTTTAGACAGTGCTATCCCACTATTAAGGAGGAGGTAGCACCGTCGTTGGAGTTTTCGGGTCCATTCGATTTAAGGGACTTGTGGTCACTAAAGCAACATTTGGACGCTTTATTGGTAATCCTAATGTCTTAAATCATTTTTTTATCGAGGCAACCATTTCGAGGCAACTTATGATCTTGGGACAAAAGGACGACCTCTAAAACATCCTATACTTAATGACCACATTCGAGGCAACCAAATGAGGCGTACCCTAAGAGTGGCATGTGCAAGTGTGTCAATTTTCAGATATTTTACTCTTGCATGTCATGGTGAGCTATTGTTGATTTTAAGTTAAGAGTTAATCTTGTCATGCAATCCTAGTTAGCATACATCTAAGCAATTAATATATGTACACGAATTTAAAGTGCGGGAATTGTAAATCCTACGCTATTACAAGGCTTTCGGGGAGGGGGATTATTTACATGTCCAAAAATTGGGGAAATAAAGGCAGTAAAGGGTCTTAGTTAAGCTATTACATCCCAGTAGGCAATTACAATAAAATAAACGCGCACGAATCTGAACATAAACTCTAAAAATCCTAAGAACAAAATCTTTTTGTTGTTTTATTTTATTTTGGGAAAATGATCTAAATCTATTTAATTTTAGTTTTTTTGAGAAAATGTTAAGATAATTAAAGGTTAATTAACAAAGTTAATTTAATAGAAAAAGAACTAGCCTAATGTTTTTGTGGTTTTTTGATTTTAATGTTAATTAAAAGGAAGTCTATGAAAACAAAAATAAAATTCAAGGGGAATCCTTCGATCCAAGGAGAAAACGGGAGTTTCGACCCAGGGAGAGAAATAGAAGCTTCGAGCCAGAAGGGGTCATGGTCCTTTCGATTGGGCCAAACAGCAAGGCGTGAGTAGCCTTCGATCCTGGGAAGAGGACTGTCTTTTGATCATGGAGGTCATGGCTTTCGATCCAGGAATGAGATGCCTCCTTCGATCCAGCATGCTAATGGGTTCGATCCAGAGAAGGTGTCTCCTTCGATCTGGGCTGTTATACCTGCAAAAGTATGTGAGCGAAATAAAATGCAGGGCCTGGGTATTGAATCCCAGACCCTTTGATCCTGCGCTTGCTGGGTCTCTTCAGGCTATGGCTGCAGCAAATGTTAGCAAACGAAAAAAAACATGACCTGGGTGCCAAACCCAGGCCTCTTGATCATGTATAGGATGGCAAATCAAAAGTAACAACGAGTAATGATATGTTATGCGAAAAACAAGGTTGGATAATTTACCCTTTCTTACCAACAGATTGGATCTTCGATTTGAGCGCTTCCTGGATGTAGGCACCTACGATCTGGGCACTTCCTGGATGTAGGCACCTTTGATCTGAGGGCTTCTGGGCGTGGGCACCTTCGATCTGAAGGACTGCTTTGGCTTGGAAAATCTGACAACCTTTGATGGATTGTATGGGCAACACCTTCTCCAATGTTTTTTTTTCTGCAGAGTTCTCTGTATATTTCGTTCTATGATTTTCCTCTGATTTTCGTGTCCTGGATATGCATGCTGGCCTCCGTATTTATAGGGGTGTGAGGGTGCAGTAATGGAAAGAGACAGCCTTTAAACATGGCATTAAATTCCATGAGACAAGAAACTGACACATTAAAAGTTTTCCTTTTTTGAAACATTTATGTCTCTTGAATGAACCTAGACGCTTTGCTTTGAGCGCCCTCTTGATGACTTCCTTCGAATGGCCTGGAAGGTGTTCTTCGAATGGCCCTTGTCCAAATATCAATCGAAGGATTCCAATCGAAAGGCTCTGTTAACAGGCCAATCGAAAGGTGCTGTTTCATGCTAATCGAAGTGCTCCTTCAGAATACCAATCGAAGGGACTTTCAGAATGCCAATCGAAGTGCTCCTTCAGAATGCCAATCGAAATGCTCCTTCAGAATTCCAATCGAAGGGTCTTTCAGAATGCCAATCGAAATGCTCCTTCAGAAAGCCAATCGAAATGTTCCTTCAGAATGCCAATCAAAGGGTCTTTCAGAAAGCCAATCAAAATGTACTTAAAGCAACACTCAAAAAATTTCTTTTTCCTTAGGCAAGGGTTTGTGATCAACCATGCATGCGTTGAGATTTCTTGTATGGGATCTGCAAGAAAAATTTTAGAAAATAAAATTCCAGAGGCAAGGATCGAACCCCTGCCCTTGCACACCAAATCCTTTGCATGATTCCTCCTACCGTAGGGACGGATGTTTCATCCGTTTATGAAATAGAACCCATTAAATATATTATAAAAAATACCATAATTTGAAAATGTTAGCACATCATCTTCTTTTTCCTCTCGCACAAACGAATAACAACAACACCATTTTTCCATTCTTTGATTTTTTGAAAATGCTCATTTCTCAACCAAATTGAAATATGTAAACATCAATCTTGTTTAATTTTTGACAACAAATTCAACCATGTATTTTTTAAAAGCTATAAAAAAACTGTTAGGACGAATTTTCTTTGGTACCAAACAGAAACCCTAACATTTCAGAAAATTCAGTTCCAAAATTCTCATCACACAATCAATTAAAATGCAATTAAAGGATATGGATAGTTTCAGTAACATGATGTCTATATTTTATCTTCAAAAAGTATATGCTAATGATACTTGTATCAAAATTTCAAAGTTTGATAAAACTTACCTCTTGAAGTGAAAACTCAAAACGCGTATGGATACTTCCAGGTGCAAATAAATGATGCCAAAAGCTCCCTTGGACCTCCCTGAACGTGTTCAAATGCTTATATTTCCTTGAGGCTCAATGAATCATCCTCCCTAACTCAATATGCAGAGCTCGGGTTTGATAATGGAAGATTATGATGGAGATGTTCCAGACGTTTTTCAGGTGTTTGGACAAATTCTATATGATGTACCTAAGGTGTTTGAATGAAAAAAGAAGAAAACACACGAGTGGATTTGAAGTTGGGTGCTGAAAGCTTCAAATGTGCAACAATGGTGGTTTTTGAGAAAAGTTTTGTGTCCTGAGTTCTGTGGCAAGTAGAGTTATTTATAGAGGTTGCAAAGAGTCTCTCTAACTTGTAGAAATTAAGCTCAGTTCATATGGGATTATGGTTTGGTCATTTGGTTTGAAAATGCACAAAAAAGCATGTTGCTTCATGATGAAGAAAGGGAGTGATTCAAGGGATTTGCCATGCTTTTGCTGACCTCTAGAAGTTGATTCTGATATTGAGATTTTGTGTGATCTGATTAGGAGCAAGTTACAAGCTTAAGTGAGGTGTTGTTGACATAAAGCTTGCTTTATCAAAGAGGCAAAGTGACTTTATGCAAATTCATCCAAAAATGGTATCAAGACTTGGACAAAGCTTTAAATCCTTGTGTAATACACTTAGGGCCTGTGTAATTACTTATTATGGAGATATTTAGAGATAACACATCCTGAAAAGAGAGATTATGTAGATTTAGTTGGAGTTTTGGCCATAAGGTCCTCAAAAAATGACTTATGATTTAAGTTTGAATGGCCAACTTCTTATCTTCGAATCTCCTAGCTGAAGTATGAGAAATTCATGCTCTTTGACATTTTGGAAAGGTTTAAACATTTTCTACAACTTTCACGTTGAACACTTTTGTTGAATCAATTGGGATCTTGATGAAAAATGGCCATGAAGTTGCTCACTTTTTGATGTCAAAATTGTTTGATAATTTTGTCTAAGTATTGGCAGAATTGCACATGCTTATATCTCTTGATTTGAGCACTTTTTGGAGATCAACTCTCATTAACAAAGTTGTAGAACTATTCATTCCCTACAACATTTATGTTGAAATTTTTTGCTGAATCAATTTGGATCTTAGTGAAAAATGGCCATAAAGTAGTGAGTTTGTTAAGAACAAAACACTTAGAAATTTTTCTAAATGTTGGAAAATTTTCCAACTTTTGACTTTTGTTGACTTTTTTCTTGATTTTCTTGACATTGCTAATTCTTGATGATCAAACTTGATAATTTTGAATGTTTTGATGATTCTTGATTTTTGAATTCCAATGTTGACCAGAAAGTCAATGTTTGACTTTTGTATGATTGTTGGCTTTTTATCAATTGATTCAATTCTTCAACTATCAATCACTTGTATATTTGGAAATGTATTGAGCCATGTAATTAGGTTAAGATGTTGTATTTGAGCCCTTGAGATCATGCTTTAAGCCATTAGGTCATGCACTAGGCCAAAAGTCAATGATTAGTCATCTTCAATCAAAATCCTAATTTGGCTATTTTTGACATTTGACAATTTGAGGACCTTCCTTGAGGAATCATGATCAACCCTTGATAAAATGATGAATATCACCTCAAAATCTTGATGTTGACAAAAAATCTTAAAGTTTGACTGTATGTTGACCATAGTTGACTTTTTACCTAATACATTTGACTTACAATCTTCTGAGCCATTGACTGAGCAAACATGTGATGCAAGACTTGAAGCTTGACATGAGAATTATTGAGGACCCACGATGAACCACGAAATTCATTTGAGACCCTTTCAACTTAATCTTCATTGATTAGCATAAAACCCTAGTTGTAGACCCTTGCTTAGGAGGAGGTTTTACCAGTCAACTCTTGAGTTGCTTTGAGTATTTGAGACCTTTGTGAGCATGTTTTCAAGAGAATGGGAGGGAAAATTTTAGGATACAACAACTTCCCCTGTTCAATCTTCTTAAACCTGAAGAGCTAGATTGGCCTGTCCGCCATTCATGACTTGAAGGTAGAAGATGATTGAACACTTAAGTGCCTAGAAGTTTGCACTCGCCGGTGCACGAAGTAACATTGTTGGTTGATTATACCAGGAATGGGCTTAAATATGCCATTTGGAGAGGTAACGGTGAGTCAACTGAGATGGGATTATAGATGCCATCCAAAGTAATTGTTGATAGAAATTAGACTAAGTTTAAGCTTGACTTCAATTGGAAGAAGTATCAGAATAAATCTATGCTCGATTTAATCTGAGCCAAAAAATGTCTACTGGAAGAAGTATCAGAATAAATCTACGCCTGATTTAATCTGAGCCAGAAAATGTCTATTGGAAGAAGTATCAGAATTAATCTACGCTTGATTTAATCTGAGCCAGAATATGTTTACGTCCGTCTTTAACTAGGAGAAGTATCAGAATAAATCTATGGTCAATTTAATCTGAGCTAGAAAATGTCTACTGAAGAAGTATCAGATTAAATCTATGCTTGATTTAATCTGAGCCAGAAGATGTCTGTGTCTGTCTTTAACTGGGAGAAGTATCAGAATAAATCTATGGTCGATTTAATCTAAGCCAGAAAATGTCTACTAGAAGAAGTATCATAATAAATCTATGCTTGATTTAATCTGAGCCAGAAGATATCTGCATCTGTCTTTAAATGGGAGAAGTATCAGAATAAATCTTTGGTCGATTTAATCTGAGCCAGAAAATGTCTACTGAAAGAAGTATCAAAATAAATCTATGCTTGATTTAATCTGAGCCAAAAGATGTTTATGCCTGTCTACAACTGAAAGAAGTATCAGAATAAATCTGTGGTCGATTTAATCTGAGTCAGAAGCTATCTACGACCTTCTTTAACTAGAAGAAGTATCAGAATAAATCTACGCTCAATTTAATCTGATCCAGAAGAAGTCTATTTGAGAATGACCCTCTGAGAAAATTTCTTAAATAGACCTTTGTCATATGTAGCCTTTGAGAAGACTATCGGGTCATATAAGTAGTTGATGATGTTTGTCTGTTGATTGATCTTTCCTGAAAAGGTAAAGAGTTAGCTGTATGCAATGTTATGATGTATGAAATGCATTATGTAATGATGTTCTCAAAATAAATGAGAATGTGCTATATGTGTTTCGTATGCATATGTCATGATATTAGTAAGTGATGTATGAATGTGAAATGTTGTTGAAGGGTACTGGTAAGCCCGTGGAGTATCTTTGTCTAGGAAAATAAATCCCTGACTGTTGTTGGGGATGAAAAGCATGTGTATCTTCGATCTTGATGGGTATTCCTGTTTTCTGTTTGAGGAAACTCCGTTGGAGGATGTTGATTCCTATTTTAGGGAGAAGAGTCCAAGAACATTGGTTGTTCACTGCTCTACTGGGGATCTAAGTTCATATATACCATGACTGGGTAAGGAAGACATGGATAAATTTTCAAAATGCTGTCTGACCGAGTTTCTAATATGGATGCCGACTCGTCTGGAGAGAATAAGTTTGAACATATTTGATCCATTTCCAGGTTCTGTAGCAACTCTTTGGGGATAGTGGCGAATTCACTAGGGAGAGGAATTTTTCCGGTGATTTGTATGTGTCTGAGGAATAAACTCAAGCTGGGGAGACTGTAATCTGTTGGGGATATAAACCCTGTTGACAGAGAAGTACTCTACTGAGGAAACACCCTTGTTGAGGAAATGAGCTATGCTGGAGAGAAGAAATCTGTAGTGTTTTTATTATTTTGGAGGAATCGACTCAGCTGGGGAAGAGAACTTCCATGAACTGTACTGATTGGAACTTTGTAGGTGGGTGATATTGCCCAGAATTTGACATCCTATTTTATGACTTTCCTAACTAGCTTACAGTGCCCCTTTCAGAAGTTCTATGACTGGGTTAAAACCAAGTCAATCTCCCTGCATCCTCTGCAGAACGTCTGCCCCTTTGAGAACATCCCTTTTTTTCCAAAAATTTTGCTAGGGCTTAACCACCAGAAGATGCAATCCCCCTGTTCATAATTTGTTTTTTTCCTTTTACTTTTCTATTTTGCAATTATTATAATTATTATAATTATTAATTTTTATTGTGAATATTATTTATTACATCTCTTAAATTATTTTTATATAAAAAATTGCATATTATTTTCTTATATTATTTGCATTAAATATTTTTTATATGTCATGCATTAATAGGAATTTTTGCAATTAATATCTATAAAAAACACTCAACAAATCTCAAACTTTTTTTCGCAATCAACTTATCTAAACAACTATTTTTGCAAAAGGGTTTCAAGCAGATTTTGACTTACTGCGCATTTAGCCAAAATCTCCAAAATCACTACTTCCGGCCAAAATGCAAGGTGATTCCAAGTACGTTTGCAACCCCTAAAAAACACAAATCCATACGAACTACGAATTGGGACTCTGATTTCTCATAAGAGGATACGTAGGCATACAATAAAAAATTGTAGCGAGTTCCCCTATTAAAAATTAAAACCCTTTTTCCCCTATTAAAAATTAAAATCCTTTTTCCCGTATTAAAAATTAAAACCCTATTTTCCCCAACTTAAACCTAAAACCTAATATCCTTGTGAACAAGGTAGATGAAAGATGCCTAACACCTTCCTTTCGTCTAATGAAGTCTGAAACCTAGAATCTTTGTCTGTGAATTAGGGTTTCCTATTAGATACCCTTCCCTAGGATAAAAACTAATAGTGGAGACTCTTGATTTAAAAACCAGTTGCTACAGCTGTCGACTCTGCGAGGGGAATTCAACTTTAGATTTTAAGGTTTTTTGCTTTGGGGTTTTTATTGCTTTATTTATTTATTGCTTTCATTTATTCATTGCAATTATTTATTTATTGTCAATTCTTTTTATTATATATTTACTGTGTGGCGGGAATTTTTATTTCAAAAAAACTAAATTTTTTCAATAACCCTTAAAAAGAAGGTTCGTCTATTAGCTTAGGGGGTACATCATCCATGCGAGTTTATGTGACGACTTCGCCTAGAGTCGGTGAACTTCCGAATAAGGAATACTTATCGAGAGATATCCTCTTGATGAGTAGGACTTTGTAAGGTCACCCTTGACTCTTTGTAACGACCTTAACCTAAAATCTCATGACGAGACCTTTCACGACTTTGAGACGAAAGTTTTGGTCCGTAAAGAGGCTCCACCTAAGGGAGGCCCTAGTGCCTTTTCCCTCTGGTGTTATTCATGACACCCTTAAGAAAGCCACCTTTTGGGAGGGTAAACCAACCATAGGTCAAAATTAAGGAACCTACCTCCTAAGGGTACTTACCACAAAACCCCGCCACTAAACCACACATCCATACATTCATGCATTCATATATGTCATATATTCATCATTTGCGTCTTTTATATGTTTTATTCACAGGGTACCAAAATGAAAGATAATAAAATCGAGTTTTTTTTGGGGAATGTCTGAAAAAAAGAAAAAAATGGATACCAAAGGGAAACAACTTGTCTGCGTTAATGCCTTCCATCCCGACCTTTCAAAAATCAAAACTATAAAGGGGAAGTTATCTGAAAGAGCTCTGAAGATGTACGCTTGCCACTATGGGGATACCCTTGACTTTACCAGAGTAGATGTTCAAATAGATGTTGTATCTGCCATCATTCAGTTCTACGAACCTCCACTGAGATGTTTTACTTTCTAAGACTTCCAGCTAGCACCGGCTCTGGAAGAATTTGACAGAATTCTGAACTTTTCCAAAGAGAAGGCCTATGTAGGTATCAGACAAACTGTTGAAGTCAAGGTTTTGGCAAAAGGCTTAGGGATCCCCTACCCTGAGTTAATGCAAAATTACTGACGGGAAGGTCTGATACAAGGAATCAATAGGATATACCTGGAAGCTAAGGCACTTGAATTTGCTAACGATAAATAATGGGAGTCTTGTGTTGATTGTTTGGGGCTACTGGTATTTGGTGTAATTTTATTTCCTCATACCACAAATTATATTGACCCTGCAACCATTAGCATATTTTGGGGAGCAAAAGTATTTAATACTAATCCAACTTCTGCTCTACTTGCTGACATTTATTACACTTTGCATATGATGTATTAAAAGAGAAAAGGCACTTGAATTGTTGCATTCCACTCCTATATACTTGGTTCATGACCCATCTTTACAAAGAAGATTATATGGTTCCGAAGCTGAACAAATGCAAATGGCCCCAGAAATTAAATTCTCTCACTACAAACACGATACTATGGTATGCAAGGAAGATATATATTGGTGACATCACTATTAGCTATGGAGACTTTCCTAATGTCCCGTTGATTAGATCACGAGGTTGTATTAACTACAACCATACTCTGGCCCTGCGACAACTAGGGTATCCTTTGGAAGACATACCTACGGACGAATAACTCCAACCATTGATCATCCACAACATGGGTACAAAAGACCAAGAGTTGCTCAACAAGGTTATCCGGGCTTGAAATAAGGTCAATAAGAGGAGAGCTGAAAGAAATAATGCTGTAGCAAGAGAGCCTTACACCAGATAGGTCAGAGATAGGGTACTGATTATCAAGCTTCCCTTTGAGATAGATCCAGGGTACAAGACAGAGGTCCCAGAGGTTACACCCATATCCTTGGAAGAAGTTGACAATTTGAAAAATTCCCTAAAGCAAGCTCAAAGGGAAAAGAAAGAGTTAGATCTCAACCTTCGCGATCTAACCAAAGAGAAGAAGCAGATGCAACTCATACTTGAGTCCAAGGACCTGAAAATTGAGAGAGATCAAAAAGCATTGGAGAAGGAGAGTCTCAAGTGAAAGCGTACAACCGAAGGGCTGCTAAGTGCAACCTTCAATCTGGATTCCCACAACCAAAGGTTAGAAGATGCTGCTGCTGAAATTGGAAAGCTAGCCAGATGGTATGAAAAGGCTACACATGACAAAAAGGTACTAGAGGAGGACCTAAGAGCACATATCCAAGGTTTAACACAAGCTTCCTTAGACCAAGAAGAGTAAATAAAGTACCTCACCACTGGATTGCGAGACAACCAAGAAGCAATGAATAAGGAACGCCTCGAGAGGATGGAGGCACAAGGACTCTTGGTTCAAAAAACTTAAGAATACGAACAAGTATGCCTAGAATTATAGGGTCTCGAAAAAGACTTCCTTATTCAGCGGAGACTTTATACAAAAATGAGGGGTGAAAAGATGTATTGGGAAGAGTAGTATGTCAAGATCACCCAAGCAGGAAGAGACAACCATAAGATAATCCCACATCTTTATCAAGAGTACCGGTATTACAAAGAAAGACATGAAAAGCTTGTGTTCTTGGCCAACAATCTTATTGAGGATATCCCTAGAAGTCTGAGAGACGCAAAAAGTGTGATGGTTCCTCTTCCAAAGGATGTTGAAGACTTTCTCCATCTTTGTCGAGCAATGGTTGATGGTTTTAGAGCACACATCCGCAAGCGCACCTAGAAGACTTATTTCCCTTCATTTATGTTTATGTAAACAAGTTTTGATTCAAAGTTGTAATATTTTTCAATATCTAGATTATGTTACTTTCAATAAAGGCATTTTATTTCCGTATTTCGTTTGCGTATCCATTTCAAAGACAATCACCAATTAAAACAATAATAAACAAAAGATAACTGTGTACCTAAGTGAATAAGACATTTCATGTTCATACACATTCATCTGCATGCATGCATTCATAAAACACTTGTATATCATATCAAAACTCATCTCTCGCTAAATCTCTCTAGTAAACCATTGGTAGAAGAAGATCTCCACCTCCTTTGCCTCCTTATCAAACAAGAGCGTACCAGCAAAAAGCAATGGAACAAATTGAGGAGTTTCAGACTGCATTAAAAGAAGATCTCAACCAAGTAAAGGGTGATGTGAGTTTAATGAAGGGAGATCTGAGTCAAGTTCTCCTAGCTCTGAAGAACATCATTGACAGGCAGGACCAGATTCCCAGGGTAACTTTTGAAGAAGTAGCCCAAACCATTGGTGCATTAAGTGGTCACCAACTAAGGAAAGAATCAGAGGCAGGACTCCAAAAGTCCGTCATGGCCCAAAAAGAAGCTAAGACTGAAGGGTTTGTCCCACCACCATCAAAAGCAGGAACCCTATAAATCCCAGTCAACAACACAGACAACTACTTGGACCTACAATACGAAGACTACAACCCAAAGGATGCCAACCAGGCACCCTTAAAGACGATTCGTACTCAGGTTATTGATAATCCACTGGTAATGAATCAGTACAAAGCTCCGGAGGAAAGATTAAAAGATATGGAAGGTTTTGATGCTTTCGAGGTAGACCCTCTCGAAATGGGCCTAGTTCCTGATGTGGTAATTCTACCAAAGCTCAAAGTACCTGACTTCGGAAAGTACAAGGGGCTCACCTGTCCAAGAAATCATCTACGCATGTATTGTAGGAAGATGCATGCCCATGCCCACAATCAGAAGCTGATGATTCACTATTTTAAAGATAGCCTAAGTGGGGCATCTTTAGTCTGGTATATGCAATTGGAGCGAACACACATTCAAACCTGGGTAGATCTTGATAATGCCTTCTTAAAGCATTACAAGTATAACCTGGACATGGCGCCTACCCGCATACAACTCCAGAATCTGTCCCAGAAGAAAGAAGAGTCCTTCAAGGAATATGCTCAAAGATGGATGGAGATAGCATCTCGTGTGCAACCACCACTATTAGAAAAGGAATTAGTAGACATGTTCATGGGAACTTTGCAAGGGCTGTATTACGAGAAAATGGTTGGGAGTATCTCTTCAGGATTCTCAGATCTAGTGACTATCAGAGAAAGAATCGAGACTGGAATAAAAAGTGGGAAGATATCAGGGGGTCATCAAATTCTCCCCATAATCCAAAAAGATATTCTTCAAACTACCCAAAGAGAAAAGAGGGAGAAATTAACGTTGTAGCCTCACAACTAAGGGCATCACAACCACTAATGATCCTGCAAGGGCAGCAACAAGATAGATTTAAAAGGCCACAAAGAAACTTTGATCCACTCCCTATGCCACCTAACCAGTTATTACAACACTTGGTTAAGGCATCATTGGTGGAAATCAAACCTCTAGCTCCTCCAGTCGGGCCACTCCCATGAAGGTATAATGCCGATGCCAAATGCGAATATCATGCTAGTTCTCCGGGGCACACCATAGAGCAATGCTAGGCATTCAAACACAAAGTGCAGAACTTGTTAGAATCTCAAGATATCAATTTTGAGAAACCTAACATCAAGACAAATCCCATGCCTCCGCATGGAGGGCCGACAAAAAATGCAATTGAAGTAGTCACTGACTTTGGGGAAATCAAACAAGCAGAAACCCCAATCAACTTGGTAAAAGAATATTTGTTCGAATGTGGGTTCCTGTTGGAACATAATAAAGCCTTTGAAAGAACTTTGCAAAAGCTAATGGACCAGGGGATAGTCCAATTCGGACTATACCCTGAAGCAAAATATGTAGCCGCGATCGAAGGAAAGAAGCCATTGGTAATCCCTTGCCAAGGCTCAAATCTTAACAAGAAAACTCTAGTGATCCTGTGGGAAGAATCGACGGAGACCACAAGGATGGCACCTAAGAAAATTCTCCTAATACAAACTATTCCAAAGGCTACAATGGTGATTAAAGGACCCTCACCTATCCCTTATGAAAGTAACAAAGCCATGCTATGGAGTTATGACTCGACCGTATACATTAATGGAGTGAAACAAGAAAGTAATCCCTCACCAAGTTAGGGTCCTGCAATTTCTAATATAGCAGGGACAGGGGGTATGACCCAAAATGGTCGAACTTTTGGAGCTGAACCATCAAAGAAGAAAGATGAGGCCCCAACAAAGGACAAAGGAAATGTAGTGGTTGATACAAGTTAAGAGACATAACCTCCAAGCTAAAAATTTACTGACCAAGAGGCAGAAGAGTTTCTGAGAATAATCAAAAGAAGTGATTACAGAGTGGTGGATCAGCTTCACCAAACTCCAGCAAAAATCTCCATACTCTCACTACTTATCAACTCTGAAGCACACCGAGATTCCTTGATGAAAGTACTAAGTTCAGGTCACGTCGAGGAAGAAATTTTGGTGAATCAATTTGACAATGTCGTAGCAAACCTGACATCCAGATCATACTTGGGTTTCAGCAACAATGAATTGTCGCCACAGGGTCGAGCTCATAACAAGGCACTCCACATTACTATGCAAATAGGTACTAGCCATTTATCCAGGGTTCTCACTGATACCGGTTCTGCCCTCAATGTGTTTCCAAAGTCCAATCTAACAAAGTTAACAATATATGACGTTCTGATGAGGCCAAGTTGTACAATAGTGAAAGCATTTGACGGTTCTCGAAGCTCGGTGTTAGGAGAGGTGGATCTACCAGTTAAAATTGGGCCGCATATATTCAATGTCACTTTCCAGATCATGGATATAGAACCAACATACACTTGCTTACTGTGGAGACCTTGGATCCATGCAGCAAGGGCGGTCACCCCGACCCTGCATTAGAAATCGAAGTTCCTAGTGGAAGGGAAATTAATCGTAATCGATGGCGAGGAAGATATCTTTGTAAGTCACATTGAATCATATAGATATATCAGTGCCAACGAAGATTGTGTAGCTACCCCATTCCAAGCCTTGGAAATTGCTTCAATGGTGACTTTACCAGTCGAGAAGGGTAATAAGCCAAAGGTGACATCATGGAACGATCTGTAAGCAACCATGGGATGTTATGCCTCAAAAGGCTGGGGAAAGCTCCCAGAAATCCCTGAAAAGAAGAATCTCTTTAGATTGGGATATGAATCATCGAAAGCTACTCCAAAAGGCAAAGCACGCTTCCCTTCGATTCAAGAGACCTTTGTCAACAAGGGAACAGAGCATGGAAGACACGTGGAAATGATATCCAACAAAGTTCACACCAGAAAGGCAACATACTTTATCAGGGAGTGCGCTCTAGGAGAAGAAATCAAAAGCTGGATTGCCGTGGAGATTCCCAAGATATTTTTCTTTCCTAAGTAATTTTCCTTGTTTTAAAAGAACCTATGTTAAGCTCGAGGCATAGGGGTTGCTTGTAAGGGTTCCCCATTTTGTTTCAAACAATATTTACAATTAATAAAAGTTATATTTTGTTTTCAATCAAGATCCTTGTCTTTCCCTTGCATTTATTCCTTAAAAATTAAAAATGGAAATACTTTCTCTGCATATGCATTTTCAAAAACTCATATGCTAAAATCTCCAACAAAACATGATAAATGTGTAGATCCATGCCCAAAACACCCGATAATGTTACTGCTGTGACCCGATGCAATTTTGAGGCTCCTATCAACCAAGCTGAAGAATAAGATGATGAAGATCTAGAACTCTCTGAGGAAATGAAGAAGGAAATAGAACGAAATCTTGACAGCATACAACCACACCAAGAGGCTGTAAAGACCATTAATCTAGGAACAAAGGAAGATCCCAAAGAAATCAATCTAGCGACAAGGTTAGAGCAGACCGTCAAGGAAGGGTTGATCAAACTATTTCACGAGTACATGGACATATTCACTTGGTCCTACAAAGACATGCAAGGGTTGGATACCGACATCGTGGTTCACAGACTACCTCTCAAAGAAAGGTGTTCTCCAGTTAGGCAAAAACTTAGGAGAACTCGTCCAAATATGTCCAGCAAAATCAGAGAAGAGGTTCTCAAATAATTTGACGCAGGGTTTTTGGAAGTGGTAGATTAGCCACCATTGATAGCTAACATTGTGCCAGTACCCAAGAAATACGGCAAGGTACACATGTGTGTGGATTATCGAGATCTTAATAAAGCAAGCCCCACGGACGATTTCCCGCTACCCCACATAGATGTTCTGGTGGATAACACGACTTAAGCCTCGGTATTCTCATCCATGGACGGCTTCTCGGGCTATAATAAAATAAAAATGGCACCCGAAGACATGGAAAAGACTACCTTTATGACACCTTGGGGAACTTTTTGCTACAAAGTAATGTCATTCGGTCACAAGAATGCAGGGGCAACCTATCAGAGGGAAATGGTCACATTATTCCATGACATGATCCACAAAGAGGTTGAAGTGTACGTAGATGATATGATCGCCAAATCCCATACGGAGAAGGAACACATCATACATTTACAAAAGCTATTCGAACGGCCACGCAAGTTCAAACTGAGGTTAAATCCGAACAAATGTACATTTGGCGTCAGATCAGGCAAATTGTTGGGTTTCATTTTAAGCCAGCGGGGTATCAAAGTGGACCCCGACAAAGTAAAAGCTATACAAGGGATGCCAGCACCGAGGACAGAAAAGGAAGTGCGTGGTTTCTTAGGGTGATTGAATTACATGTCAAGGTTCATATCACATCTAACAGCTACATGCGAGCCAATATTCAAGTTATTACGTAAATATCAAACGGTAGTATGGAATGATGATTATCAAACTGCCTTCGAGACGATAAAACAGTATCTGCAAGAGCCACAAATATTAATGTTGCCAGTCCTCGGAAGACCACTCATCATGTATCTGGCAGTGCTCGAAGGATCAATGGGTTGTGTTTTGGGACAGCGGGATGAAACCGGCAGAAAGGAGCATGCGATTTATTACCTCAGCAAGAAATTCACTGACTGCAAAGCAAGGTACTCACTCCTCGAGAAAACTTGTTGTGCACTAGCTTGGGATGCCAAGAGGTTGGGGAAATATATGTTAACCCACACTACATGGTTAATAGCAAGAATGGATCCTCTGAAGTACGTGTTTGAAAAGCCAGCTCTTACCAGGAGAATCGCACGATGGCAGATGTTATCAGAATACGACATTCAATATGTCACTCAGAAGGCCATCAAAGTTAGTATACTAGATGATCATCTAGCTCACCAATCGCTGCCAGAATATCAGCCTATGAAGTTCGACTTTCCAGACGAAGACGTCATGATTATAGTCGACTATGAAATACCGAGACCCGATAAAGGACAAGAGTCGGGGGCACGTTGGACACTCGCGTTCGACGGGGCCTCAAATGCACTAGGGCACGACATATGGGTAGTTTTGACCTCTCCAAAGAACTATCACAAGCCATATACCGCAAGATTATGTTTCGACTGCACCAACAACATTGTCGAGTACGAAGCTTGCATACTAGGACTGGAAGCTGCCATTGATCTGAGATAAAGTACCTCGAAGTATTTGGAGACCCTGCATTATTCATATATCAGGTTAATGGCGAATGGGATAAAAAACACCTAAAACTGATTCCATATTAGGATCATGTTTTGAAATTGGCCGAGGAGTTCACCGAGATCACTTTCAGCTACATCCCGCGAGAAAAAATATCAAATGGCAGACGCCCCAGCAACTTTATCAGCTATGTTCAAGTTAACCTGGCCGAATCACGTACCACGCATCACAATCAGACATTTCGAAGAGCCCGTACACTGTATTTCTATTAAAGAAGAACCAGAAAACAAGCGTTGGTTCTACGACATTAAGAAACACCTAGAAAAACAGGAATATCCAGAAAATGCCTCTATCATTGACAAGCGAACCCTGTGAAGGTTAGCTTCAAAATTCTTTATGAGTAATGGGGTGCTATATAAAAGAAACTACGACATGGTACTACTAAAGTGTGTGGAGAAGCAAGAAGCGGATACACTTATGAGAGAAATCCACGAGGGTATTTTCGGGACTCATACAAATGGGCATGCCATGGCTAGAAAGATTCTGCGAGCAGGGTATTATTGGTTAACAATGGAAGCCGAATGTTATCACTACACGAAGACGTGTCATAAATATCAGATCTACACTGATAAGATAAACGTGCCAATAACTCCTCTGAACGTCATGAGCTCCCCTTGGCCATTCTCAATGTGGGGAATTGATACGATTGGCATGATCGAGCCGAAAGCATCCAACGGACACCATTTTATACTGGTAGCCATTGACTGCTTTACCAAATGGGTAGAAGCAGTGTCCTACGCTAACGTGACAAGTAAAGTGGTTACACGCTTCATCAAGCAGAATATCATATGTAGATACGGTGTCCCAAGCCAGATAATTACAGATAACGGGTCCAATTTAAACAACAAAGTGATGAAGGAACTGTGCGATGACTTCAAAATTGAGCATCATAATTCCTCACCATACAGACCAAAGATGAACGGGGCCGTCGAAGCAGCCTACAAAAATATCAAGAAAATCATCCAGAAGATGGTAAAGACATACAAAGATTGGCACGAAATGCTTTTCTTCGCTCTACATGGCTATCGCACTTCAGTATGCACATCAACAGACGCGACTCCTTTCTCACTGGTATATGGCATAGAGGCAATACTTCCAGTTGAAATCGAGATACCATCACTTTGGGTTCTAATGGAAACAAAGTTGGAAGAAGCAGAATGGGTGCAGACACGACTCGATCAGCTCAACCTTATTGAAGAAAAATGATTGATATCTCTGTGCCATAGTCAGCTACATCAGGAGCGGATGAAGAGAGCCTTTGATAACAAAGTCCGCCCTCAAATATTTAAAGAATGGGATCTAGTGCTTAAGAAGATTCAACTAACTTTCCTAGATTCACGGGGTAAATAGACACACAACTGCGAAGGCCCATACGTAGTCAAAACAACATTCTCCGGAGGTGGTCTTATCCTCACAATAATGGATGAGGAAGAACTACCGCATCCGGAAATTTCAGACGCAGTCAAAAAGTACTATGTATAAAAAGCTCGAACCCTAAACGTACGACTTAGGCAAAAAGGAGCATCCCGGTGGATCGAAAACCCTAAAGGGCAATCTAGGCAAAAATTAGGGGCATATAAAAAAAATTTCCCGGTGGATTGAAAACCCGAAAGGGCAATTCAGGAAAAATTTAAGGATTTCATACAAAGAAATAAAGAACAAAAAGACTGCGATCTAAGAACTATGACTACGAACCACAAAGGGAGAGATAGATCAGAATCATACAACTCAGAAGCAAAAGAGATAAGGGCTATCAAAAGGATATTGGGGAAACAAAAGTAACAAGTATCATTTTCATTTCCATAAGTTTTGAAAATTTATGTAATTACCTCTTTCTAGGAATTGCATCCTGTACATCCGCCTATTCAGAGGAATAATCAATAAAATAGTTGTTTTCTTTGCATCTCTTAAATTGTGCTTTTTCTGACTTGTTTACAAAATACTACAATTATTACTTGCGAATACTTTCCTGAAATCATTTCGGGGAAATTAACAAATAAAAGCAGTTGAAAAAACACCGAAAAAGCATTTTGGTTAGAAAAACATCAAAATAAAATCCACGATCACGTCCACGCATATGTCTACGTCCGTACCTATGCTTGCACCTACAACACAAAGTTTATGCATCTGTCCATGTATGTGTTTACGCTCACAACTCAAAAAAGTATGTGCCCAATACATACGTCTGCCCCGGTGCTTACAATACAAAAAATCAATGTTCAAAATTTTTCCAACATGTTCACTATGTTCAAAATCAACGAAGCTACAACGACACAATATACAACACAAGGGAATTGGTAACTTAAAACCAATGGTTTAAAGGAAAGAATGCCAGAAATAGTCTGCATAACATTTCAAGACACACATACAAAACATACACGCATTTTGCATACGTCTTCATACATACATTTTGCATATCTAAAGTATACATACACTATACATGTATCTAAAACATTCAAATACGCATGCATACACATGTATCATACATCGAACAAACAATATCACCCTCGATTCAATCATCCAAGGGTCAATAAACCAAACACTCATCCTACGATTCAACCCGTCACCTAAATCTCCATGCCGCGACGTGTTCAGCCCATCACCTAAGTCTCCATGCAGGGATGAGTTCCTATCAAAGTAGTCCATTACCTAAGTCTCCATGCAGTAATGAACGAAATCCCCGTACATTGCCTCTAAGCCTTAATGTAATCTCATCGCTAACTACATTGCCTCTAAGCCTCAATGTATTCGCAAACTCCGTACATTGCCTCTAAGCATCAATGTACTCTCTCAGCTCACTATGTTGCCTCTAAGCCTCAACGTATTCGCAAAACTCCGTACATTGACTCTAAGCCTTAATGTACTTTCCAAAACTCACTATGTTGCCTCTAAGCCTCAACATATTTGCAAATCTCCGTACATTGCCTCTAAGCATCAATGTACTTTCCGAAACTCACTACGTTGCCTCTAAGCCTCAACATATTTGCAAAACTCCGTACATTGCCTCTAAGCCTCAATGTACTCTCACACAACTCACTACATTGCCTCTAAGCCTCAACGTATTCGCAAAATTCAGTACATTGCCTCTAAGCCTCAATATACTCTTTCCTCTCACTACGTTACCTCTAAGCCTCAATGTATTCGCAAATTTCCGTACATTGCCTCTAAGCCTCAATGTACTTTCCTCATCCAACCCATTACTTCAAACCATGGTGAGCGATATATCATCAGCTTCGCTTATTTTCTCAAGACTCATGAGGGTGTGCTATATCAGCGTAACCTTATGAGTGGGTCGGACAAATTTTGGATATTCCAAGTATTCAATAAACTCCCAATCAAAATGCACTAGACATGTGTTTTCTCGCACTATTCGATTGGAAGATAATTGAATAGGGGCAGCTGTCATACCCCAAATTTGTCCTACCTCAGCGATCCTTTTTTATTTTAATTAAAGATGGTACAGTACTATCAGATGGACTATCATTATTCAAGATCAAGGGGGTGTATTTTAAAACAAGAAGAATTAGTTGTTATTAAAAAAAAGTAGGGGTGAAAATTAAATTCAGGAGTATGCAAAAGAAAGGGGAAGAATTAAACGCTAGGCCTAATTGAATTAAGGGAGAAGTTCTGACTGCAAACGAAGAAATGCTAGGCTGTATGGATCAAGCGCTGACCTATCAGAACTTCTGAGACAGAAATCACAGAAGTTTTTCTTTACAGAAATAAATGCAAAAGCTGCGTAGACTAGAGCCAGAATCACGCACAAGCTAATAGTGGTACAGAACTGGAATATCAAATCTTCTAGCAGAGTCAAGCAAGGGCAGAATCAGATTATCTTCCACAGCCCAAGCTCAGAGTTTCATAGGCTAAGCAACCCAAGCCCAAATCTGCTGAACGTGCACTGTATCAATTTCAATCAAATCTTCCACAGAGAATCAATTTCAGTCAAATCCGCCACAGAGGATCAATTCCAATCAAATCTTTTTAATTCTATCTTCAATATTTACTCTAGCCATAGTCCAAGCCCAAAAATTGAACATTATAAATAGAGTTAGCAAACAAAAAAAAGGAAAAAAGGAGAAAAGTTTCTGGAGAGAGAGAGAGACGAGTTTGTAGAGAAAATAAATACAGTAACGCTTGAAGAAAGAGCAAGAAGAGTAGAATTTCTGGAAAACCCAGAAGAAGAACACGCAGAAGAGTAATTGAGGTTCCAATATCTGGAACCCTAGTTTCAATCGCCATCGCTCCATCTTCTGTCGTTGTTGTCACCAGAATCTGCAGAAGGAGAAGGAAAGGATAGAAAAACACGTACCAGAATCAGAAGAAAAAGCGTCAAAGGGGTAAAATTTTAATTTTTTCTTTACTGTTTTCATGCTGGATAGGGTCAGAAGAACATAGGCAGGGCTGAAACAATAGAAAAGGTATGTAGATAGTTTCATATTCTGATTGCATAGATTCAGGCTAATTTCTTACGTTCAGATGTAATTCCCCTTTTAGAAGTTCTGACTAGGCTTAACCCAGGTTTTAGATCTTTCCCTTATCCAGAATCAGCATTAGACTTATATACTTTATGTCTACCCTTTTTATAGAAACTCTGTGTAGTGGGCTTAGCCCAGAATTTGACATCCCTATTTTCTGACATTGCTAACTAGCTTACAGTGCCCCTTTCAGAAGTTCTGTGACTGGGTCAAAAACTGGTCAATCTCCTTGCATCCCCTGCAGAACTTATGCCCCTTTCAGAACATCCCTTTTTTTTCCAAAACTTTCGCTAGGGCTTAACCACCAGAAGATGCAACCCCCCTGTTCATAATTTGTTTTTTTCCCTTTTACTTTTCTATTTTGCAATTATTATAATTATTGTAATTATTAATTTTTATTGTGAATATTCTTTATTATATCACTTAAATTATTTTTATATCAAAAATTGCATATTATTTTCTTATATTATTTGCATTAAATATTGTTTATATGTCATGCATTAATAGGAATTTTTGCAATTAATATCTATAAAAAACACTCAACAAATCGCAAACTTTTTTTCGCAATCAACTAATCTAAACAACTATTTTTGCAAAAGGGTTTCAAGCAGATTTTGACTTACTGCGCAGTGTGATTCAAAGTACGTTTGCAACCCCTAAAAAACACAAACCCATACGAACTATGAATTGTGACTCTGATTCCTCATAAGAGGATACGTAGGCATATGATCAAAAATCGTAGCGAATCCCCCTATTACAAATTAAAACCCTTTTTCCCCAATTAAAAATTAAAACCCTTTTTCGCCTATTAAAAATTAAAACCCTATTTTCCCCAACTTAAACCTAAAACCTAATATCCTTGTGAACAAGGTAGATGAAAGGTTCCTAACATCTTCCTTTCGTCTAATAAAGTCCTAAACTTAGAATCTCTGTCTGCGAATTAGGGTTTCTTATTAGATACCCTTCCATAGGATAAAAACTAATAGTGGCGACTCTTGATTTAAAAACCAGTTGCTACAGTGTGCTGACTTAGGACCACTGGATCAAGATCAATTGAGATCTGATGGTATGGATTTCTTGTATGGGATCTGCAAGAAAAATGTTAAAAAAATAAAATGCCAGAGGCAAGAATCGAACCCCTACCCTGGCAAACCAAAGCCTTTGCATGCTTCCTCCTACCGTTGGGACGGCTGTTTCATCCGTTTATGAAACATCACCCATTAAATATATTATAAAAAAATCCCATAATTTGAAAATGTCATCACATCATCTTCTTCTTCCTCTCACACAAACGAATAACAACAACACCATTTTTCCATTCTTTGATTTTTCGAAAATGCTCATTTCTCAACCAAATTGAAAGATGTAAACATCAAACTTGTTTAATTTTTGACAACTAATTCAACCATGTATTTTTTAAAAGCTATAAAACAATTGTTAGGACGAATTTTGTTTGGTACCAAACTGAAACCCTAACATTTCAGAAAACTCAGTTCCAAAATTCTCATCACACAATCAATTAAAATGCAATTAAGGGACATGGATAGTTTAAGTAACACGATGTCTATATTTTATCTTAAAAAAGGATATGCTAATGATACTTGTATCAAGATTTCAAAGTTTGAGAAAACTTACCTCTTGAAGTGAAAACTCAGAACGCGTATGGATGCTTCCAGGTGTAAATAAATGATGCCAAAAGCTCCTTGGACCTCCCTGAACATGTTCCAATGCTTATATTTCTTTGAGGCTCAATGAATCATCCTCACTAACTCAATATGCAGAGCTCGGGTTTGAGAATGGAAGATGATGATGAAGATGTTCCAGACGTTTTTCAGGTGTTTGGACAAATTCTATATGATGTACCTAAGGTGTTTGAATGAAAAAAGAGGAAAAAGCATGAGTGGGTTTGAAGTTGGGTGTTGAAAGCTTCAAATGTGCAACAATGGTGGTTTTTGAGAGAAATTTTTTGTCATGAGTTATGTGGCATTTAGAGGCATTTATAGATGTTGCAAATAGTCCCTCTAACTTGTACAAATCAAGCTCAGTTCATATAGGATTATGGTTTGGTCATTTGGTTTGAAAATGGACAAAAAAGCATGTTGCTTCATGATGAAGAAAGGGAGTGATTCAAGGGATTTTCCATGCTTTTGCTGACCTCTAGAAGTTGATTCTGATATTGAGGTTTTGTGTGATCTGATTAGGAGCAAGTTACAAGCTTAAGTGTGGAGTTATTGACATAAAGCTTGCTTTATCAAAGTGGCAAAGTGACTTTATGCAAATTCATCCAAAAATGGTATCAAGACTTGGACAAAGATTTAAATCCTTGTGTAATACACTTAAGGCCTGTGTAATTACTTATTATGGAGATATTTAGAGATAACAAAGCCTGAAAAGAGATATTATGTAGCTTTGGTTGGAGTTTTGGCCATAAGGTCCTCAAAAAATGACTTATGATTCAAGTTTGAATGGCCAACTTCTTCTCTTCGAATCTCCTAGCTCAAGTATGAGAAATTCATTCTCTTTGAAATTTTGGAAAGCTTGAAACATTTTCTACAACTTTCATGTTGAACACTTTTGTTGAATAAATTGGGATCTTGGTGAAAAATGGCCATAAAGTTCGTCACTTTTTGATGTCAAAATTGTTTGATAAATTTCTCTAAGTATTGGCAGAATTTTACCTGCTTATATCTCTTGATTTGAGCACTTTTTGGAGATCAACTCTCATTAACAAAGTTGTAGAACTTTTCATTCCCTATAACATTTATGTTGAATGTTTTTTCCGAATCAATTTGGATCTTAGTGAAAAATGGCCATAAAGTAGTGACTTTGTTAAGAACAAAATAGTTAGAAATTTTTCTAAGTGTTGGAAAATTTTCCAACTTTTGACTTTTGTTGACTTTTTCTTGATTTTCTTGACTTTGTTGATTCTTGATGATCAAACTTGATAATTTTGAATGTTTTGATGATTCTTGAATTTTGAATTCCAATGTTGGCCAGAAAGTCAATGTTTGACTTTTGTATGATTGTTGACTTTTTATCAATTAATTCAATTCTTCAACTATCAATCCCTTATATCTTTGGAAATGTATTGAGCCATGTAATTAGGTTAAGATGGTGTATTTGAGCCCTTGAGATCATGCTTTAAGCCATTAGGTCATGCACTAGGCCAAAAGTCAATGATCAGTCATCTTCAATCAAAACCCTAATTTGGCTATTTTTGACATTTGATAATTTGAGGGATTTACTTGAGAAATCATGATCAACCCTTGATAAAATGATGAATATCACCTCAAAATATTGATGTTGACAAAAAATCTTGAAGTTTGATTGTATGTTGACCATAATTGACTTTTTACCTAATACAATTGACCTACAATCTTCTGAGCCATTGACTGAGCAAACATGTGATGCAAGGCTTGAAGCTTGACACAAGCATTATTGAGGACCCGCGATAAACCATGAAAGTCATTTGAGACCCTTTCAACCTAATCTTAATTGATAAGCACAAAACCCTAGTTGTAGACCCTTGCTTAGGAGGAGGTTTGACCAGTCAACTCTTGAGTAGCTTTGGGTATTTGAGACCTTTGTGAGCATATTTTCAAGAAAATTGGAGGGAAAATTTTGGGGTACAACAGCTGCCCCTGTTCAATCTTCTTAAACCTGGAGAGCTAGATTGGCATGTCCGCCATTCATGACTTAAAGGTAGAAGATGATTGAACACTTAAGTGCCTAGAAATTTGCACTCGCCAGTGCACAAAGTAACGTTGTTGGTTGATTATACCAGGAATGGGCTTAAATATGCCATTTGCAGAGGTAAAGGTGAGTCAACTGAGATGGGCTTATAGATGCCATCCAAAGTAACTGTTGATAGAAATTAGACTAAGTCTAAGCTTGACTTCAATTGGAAAAAGTATCAGAATAAATCTATGCTCGATTTAATCTGAGCCAGAAAAATGTCTACTGGAAGAAGTATCAGAATAAATCTACACCTGATTTAATCTGAGCAATAAAATGTCTATTGGAAGAAGTATCAGAATAAATCTACGCTTAATTTAATCTGAGCCAAAAGATGTTTGCGTCCGTCTTTAACTGGGAGAAGTATCATAATAAATCTATTGTCGATTTAATCTGAGCCAGAAAATGTCTACTTGAAGAAGTATCAGAATAAATCTATGATTGATTTAATCTGAGTCAGAAGATGTCTGCGTCTGTCTTTAACTGGGAGAAGTATCAAAATAAATCTATGGTCGATTTAATCTAAGTCAAAAAATGTCTAATGGAAGAAGTATCTGAATAAATCTATGCTTGATTTAATCTGATCCAGAAGATGTTTATGCCTGTCTACAACTGGAAGAAGTATCAGAATAAATCTATGGCCGATGTAATCTGAGCCAGAAGCTATCTACGACCGTCTTCAACTAGAAGAAGTATTATAATACATCTACGCTCGATTTAATCTGAGCCAGAATAATCCTATTTGAGAATGACCCATTGAGGAGATTACTTAAATAGCCCTTTGTCAGATGTATCCTTTGAGAAGACTGTCGGGTCATATAAGTAGTTGATGATGTTTGTATGTTGATTGATCTTTCCTGAAAAGGTAAAGAGTTAGTTGTATGCAATATCATGATGTATGAAATGCATTGTGTAATGATGTTCTCAAAATAAATGATATTGTGCTATATGAATTTTGTATGCATATGCCATGATATTGGTAAGTGATGTATGAATGTGAAATGTTGTTGAAGGGTATTGGTAATCCCGTGGAGTATCTTTATCTAGGAAAATAAATCTATGACTGTTGTTGGGGATGAAAAGCATGTGTATCTTTGATCTTGATGGGTATTCCTGTTTTCTGCTTGAGGAAACTCCACTGGAGGATGTTGATTCCTATTTTTGGGAGAATAGTCCAAGAACATTGGCTGTTCACTGCTTTACTGAGGATCTAAGTTCTTATATACCATGGCTGGGGATAAAAGAGATGGATAAATTTTCAAAATGCTGTCTGACCGAGTTTCCAATATGGATGCCGACTCGTCTGGAGAGAATAAGTTTGAATGATATTTGATCCATTTCCAGGTTCCGTAGCAACTCTCTGGGGATAGTGGCGACTTCACTAGGGAGAGGAATTTTTCTGGTGATTTGTAGCAGTCTGAGGAATAAACTCAAGCTGGGGAAACTGTAATCTGTTGGGGAAAAAAACTTTGTTGGGGAAATACACCCTGTTAAAAGAGAAGTACTATGCCGAGGAAACACCCTTGTTGAGGAAATGAGCTATGCTGGAGAGAAGAAATTTGTAGTGGTTTTATTGTTTTGGAGGAATCAACTCAGCTGGATAAGAGAACTTCCATGAACTGACTGATTAGAACTCCGTAGGTGGGTGATATTGCCGGAAAAAAGATCATATTCTTTTATCCGCTGGGGGGGGAGCGATTGGTGAGTATGATTAGTGTATCCTATTTTGTGGGGGATATATCTTTGTTGAATATTGTTTTGTGAAGACTACTCAGTCGGGATAATCCCATAAAAGTGGCTCTGTGGGGATTTGTGGATAACTTGAACGTTATCCCAACTCCTAGAGTCTTAAGTAAATGCTTATTCATGTTCTTATGTATATACTTGTTAACAGTTAATCGTTTTCATATGCATATGTTTATTCAATTTTATTCGTTGGACGTTTTTTGCAAACAAAACAGAAAAATAATAAAAAAAACAAAAAGTTTGAATTTTAGGGTGTATTTGTATTGATAGTTTGCCCATAAACATGTTATTATGTTCAACAAGAACATAAATTCCAGTAAGAGAAAATTATCATGAAATGAAAAGAGTACAAAGTGAAAACAAAACATATAGCTATGTGGAAATGATCTCGTTGGGTTCCAACTACGATATTGCCCATATGTCTTCGAACATGTCATCCCTTGTTGTCGGAAGAAGTTGATTGAACTGATCTGTACCATTTGAAATTTTGACTTTGGTAATAAAGCTTGCTATAATTGATCCAACGGGACATAGTTGTACACTTTAATCCCTATTTTTTCCTGGACCGCCGTTTCGGGTTTTCAGTCCATCAGGATACCCTTTTTTTCCCAAGCCGCCTTTTCAAGTTTTCGACTTGCCGGGTGTATAATCTTTTGTATATATTCCTAATTTTTTCCTGAACCCTTTGGGTTTGCTGGGATGCCCTTTATTTTCGCCTAGGCCAGTCAACCTAGCAGGTCGTTTTCATGCGTAGTATCTTTTGACTATATTCGCGTTCACAGGGTGTGGAAAATCTTCTCCGTTCATGGTGGTCAGTATCATAGCACGGCCAAAAAATATCTTCTTGACTACAAATGGTCGTTCGTAGGTGGGAGTCCGTTTGCCCCTAGGATCACCTTGCGGTAGAATGATGTGCTTTATTACCAATTCACCAGCCTGATATACCCAATGCTTTATTTTCTTGTTGAATGCCTTGATCATACATTTCTGATACATCTGACCGTGATAGACAACCGTAAGCCTCTTTTCATCAATCATATTCAACTGGTCTAGCCTTGTCTGAATACACTCGTCTTCGTCTAAGTCAGCATCTTTCATAATACTCAGAGAAGGAATCTAAACTTCGACAGGTAGGACAACTTCCATGCCATAGACCAGAGAGAATATGGTTGCCCCAGTTGATGTTCGCACTGAAGTGCGATATCCATGAAGATCAAATGGTAACATCTTGTGCCAGTCTTTGTAAGTTACAACCATCTTCTGTATGATCTTCTTAATATTCTTGTTAGCGGCTTCCACTGTGACATTCATCTGTGGTGCTTAATCTTGAACTTCATGCAGAGTTCAATGATCATAGTGTTGTTGAGGTTGGTACCATTTTCCGTAATGATTTTCTCGGGGATGCCATACCGACAGATGAGATTATGCTTAATGAATCGAGCTACCACATTCTTGGTAACAGAGGCAAATGAGACCGTTTCAACCCATTTTGTAAAATAGTCAATGGCGATGAGAATGAAGCGATGTCCGTTAGAAGCACTTGGCTTGATTTATCTGATCATATCAATGCCCCATATTGCGAATGGCCAACGAGAAATCATGATGTTTAAAGGTACTTAGGGCACATGAACTTTAACAGCGTAAATTTGGCATTTATGACAAGTTCTCAAGTGGTGGTGACAGTTGATTTCCATAGTCGACCAATAGTAACCCGCTCTCAGAATCTTCTTAGCCATAATATGTCCGCTGGAGTGAGTACCAAAGATGCCTTCGTGCATATCCTCCATAGTTTTCTCTGCTTCCTTCTTATCTACACAAAATTCCATTGCTCAAGAAGAACTTAGCCGAGAACCTCCATAGGAATTTCTTTTCATTGATCGATGCACCTTTAGGGTATTCTTGAGCTTCAAGTTATCTTTTCACTTCATGAAACCAGGGTTTTTCTTCTACTCCATCAATGTCAAGTTCATAGCAGTGTTTCGGTTCGTCAAATCTTTCAATGGTAATTCTGGGAGCCTTATTGTCCCATATGACCTTGAACATGGATGACATGGTAGCTAATGCATCCGCCAACTAATTCTCTTCTCTTGGAATATACTCAAAAGTAATATCTTCGAAGTACAAAATCAAAGTTAGCACATGTTCTTGGTAAGGGATAAGATTCAGATGCTTTGTATCCCATTCTCCCTTGACCTGACTGATTACCAAGGCTGAATCCCATATACGCCCAGGAACTTGATTCTCAAGTCAATAGCAGCTTTAATACCCATGATGCACACTTAATATTCAGCCATATATTTGTGCAGTCAATGCAAAGTCTGGCGGTGAAGGGCGTATGACAACCCTGGGGAGAGATAATTATAGCACCGATCCCATTGCCAAGTGAATTAGAAGCTCAATCGAAAACCATAGTCCATCGGGATCTTGACTCGGGTCCTTCATACGGTCTAGGTTCTTCAAAATCCGTAACTAGCATAATGTTCTCATCCGGGAATTCGAAATTCATAGACTGATAGTCATCTATAGCTTGATATGCCAAATGATCTACCAGTACACTTCCTTTGATTACTTTTTGAGTGGTGTACTAAATGTCGTATTCTATTAAGACCATTTTCCATCGGGCTATTCTTCCAGAGAGAGAAGGCTTCTCGAATATGTACTTGATGGGATCCATTTTAGAGATTAATAAAGTAGTATGGGTCAACATATATTGTATTAGTTGGCGAGCAGCCCATGCCAAAGCGTAACAAGTTTTCTCGAGCAGTGAATATCTTGTTTCAAAGTCGGTAATATTTTTGCTAAGGTAGTATATTGCATGGTCTTTTCGACTAGACTCGTCATATTGCCCCATTACACACCCCATTGAATTCTCTAGCACTGTTAGGTACATGATTAAAGGTCTTCCTTCAACTGGTGGCATTAGAGTCAGAGGTTCTTATAAGTACTCCTTGATTTTATCAAAGGCTATTTGATAGTCGTTGTTCCTCTTTACTGCATGATCTCTCTTCAACAACTTGAAGATTAGTTCACAAGTAGCAGTCAAATGGGAAATGAAACGGGAAATGAAATTCAGTCCTCCTAAGAAACCTCTGACTTCCTTCTCGGTGTAGGGAGCCGACATTTCTTGAATATATTTAACTTTTTAGGGATCAACTTCAATACCTTTACCGCTGACGACGAAACCCAGGAGTTTACCGGATCTCACCCCAAAAGTGCATTTGTTCAGATTTAGCCTTAGTTTGTACTTCTTCATCCTTTCAAATAACTTATGCAGATGATCAAGATGTTCTTCTTCATTCTGTGACCTTGCTATCATGTCATCAATGTAGACTTCTATCTAATGATGAATCATGTCATTAAATAAGGCTATCATGGCACGCTAACAAGTTTCCCCGACGTTCTTCAACCCAAAAGGCATCACCTTGTAACAGAAAGTGCCCCACTGTGTGACGAAGGTAGTTTATCCATGTTTTCAGGAGCCATCTTGATCTGATTATAACTTGAGAAACCATCCATGAAGGAGAATACCTTGTGCTAAGCGGTGTTGTCAACCAAGACATCAATATGTAGTAGCGGAAAGTCCCCTTTGGGGCTCACCCTGTTCAGATCCCTGTAATCTACACATATACGTACCTTGCCATCTTTCTTTGGTATCAGAACAACATTTGCAACCCATTAAGGATATGATGTCACTACTAAGAAACCTGCCTTAAATTGTCTCATAACCTCAATCTTGATTTTCTCTGACATCTTAGGGCGCATGCGACATACTTTATGTTTAATCGGAGAACAACCCTCTTTCATCGGCAGATGGTGAACCACAATATCAGTATCAACCCCTGGCATATCTTCGTATGACCAAGCAAATATCTCAACATAGTCATGCAATATTTGAATCAATATGTTCTCGACGCTACCCTCTAAGTTGGCGCCTATCTTGACCTCTTTTCCATCTGTCTCAGAACCCAAGTTTACCACTTTGATAGGCTCTTCGTGCGGTTGGATAGCCTTTTCTTCTTGTATTAAGAATCTGGCAAGTTCTCCGAGTATTTTACAATCTTCCTCACCTTCGTCCTTGACTTCGTAGATCGGATTTTCAAATTCAAAAGCGGAAATAGCAGGACCATTATCAACGAGATCCAGAATGGATAGGGATCTGCAATGTAGTGTATGGGTGTGTTTAATAACACATATCTATTTGAAAGTGCAATAAAGTAAAAGAAAGTTAGAGAGCACAAAATTTTAATGCAAAACGTCCAATTCTTTTATTAAATGAAAATATGACTTATGTAATGACAACCCTTAACAAATGGACCATTGTGCCCCGGGCAAGACACAAGGTTTAAAGTAATTGTTTTTAAAAGAAATTACATAACCAAACTTCTCAAAGAAATAAAACAGAAATAGCTATTAATCCTGACTAAAGGAGATAGAGATAATGTCTTCCACCTTCCAATTGATGAGTCTGTTGCTCATGGTAGGAAAGATCCAGCTATCGAAGTCGCAATTACTGTCAGCGTCTTTTATAACATTGATTCTGTTGTTGCTGATAGGGAATGGAGGTCTTCCAGATTGAGCGTGACGAATAACCCTTTGAACTTCTGCAGTAAAGCCCAAACCAAACTTGTCAGATTTTTAAGGGATATTAAGAAGCTGACCCTAAATAGTACAACCACCTTCTTCTATAGTTTCTTTGGAATCTTTTAAAGAAGCCATCTTATGCGTAACCTTGGTGGTGTTTGGAACGGTAGAAACATCTTCAACAACAGTAGGGAAAATTACTTGAAAGGTATAACATGGAGTCTCGATATATTCTTCGTCCATCTCCACGTACCGAAATAAATTCAAGTGGTTGACCATGAACTCCTCCTCTCCGCAGACACTAACAATCTTCCCTTTTACATGATATTATAATTTCTGGTGCAAGGTGGAGGTAACGACACCTGCCCCATGGATCTAGGGGCGTCCCAGTAGACAAGAATAAGCTGGCCGAATGTCTATCACATAGAAAGTGGACTCAAATATCTGTGAACCCACCTTGATTGGAAGGTCCACTTCTACATGCACCATTCTTATGGACCTGTCAAAGGATCGAACTATGATATTACTGGGTTTCAGTGAAACCCCTTCACAATACAGTATGTCGAGAGCGCCTTTTGGTAGAACATTCAGAGAAGAGCCAGTATCAATTAACACATGAGCCAACATAGTGCCCCTGCATTCAATGGAGACATACAGGGCCCTATTTTGATTTCTCCCTTCTGGAGTCAGGTCAACATCGGAGAAGCCTAATCCATTATTAGTTATTAAACTTGCTATATAATTTCCAAATTGATCATCCAAAATTTCTTGCGGCACATGAGCAGTCTTCAAGAATCTTACTAAAGCCTGCGCATGGGCTTCAGAACACAGTAGTAAAGATAGCATGGAGATTTTGGACGGGGTCTGACTCAGCTGTTCAAAAATTTTATAGTCGCTCTTGCGAATGATTTTCCAAACCTCTTCCAACTCTTGTCCAGAGGTGTCCTTAATTGTAGCTTCTTTTGGCGCCTCTATCTAGGAAGGCTCTATCATTGACTCTTTACCCCGAGCCTCGACAATTGTCTTGGTAACTGTGACTTGAACAGGTGGAGAGATTTCTAGGGAGAAAATCCTTCCACTTCTTATAATTTTGCTGGTCCCTGCAATATTGTCAATATTAGGATCAACCTCTTCATCATCTTCGTCATAAAACTCTTGTTTAATGTTGTGGTAATAGACGTCATACCCATAATTCCATGGAATAGCCTTCTCTGAGGAATATGGGATGGGCTCAAGTGTTGTAATGATTAAAGGAGAAGCTTTTGGATTGGCAGTAATCCTTACTGGACCCTTGGAAGTGATCCTGAAAGGAGTACCAGATACGACAGACAAATCTTGGCACAAATTCTTAGCATACGAAACTTTCTCAATCAAAATTACATGTTCATACATCAGGTGTTGAATTCCTTCATTCAGTAACCCACAACCATTGGGTTGAACTGCACAACAATAACATTCTTTAACACAACCCAGAAATAAACCGACTTGTAGTAAATTCTCCTTGATTGTTGAGAGAGGAGTAACCACATCACTTACGGAGGTAACATGCAAAACATCTTGAATATCACTTAAGCCTTTGTCATGCTTAGGCATAGGTGCAGTAATCACGTTTGTAGTCTCCAGAGGATCAAACTCAATTTCCTTATTATCGATCATATCGTGAATCTTTCTTTTCAGGGCCTAACATTTGTTGGTGTCGTGCCCATGCCTGTTCGAATGATAGGCACACCTCGCATTTGGATTGTACTTTGGAGAGGAAATGTTGGGATTCTGAGGAGGATCCCGAAGTGAAATGAGTATAGCCTTTAACAAATGTTGTAATGCCTAAGATAAAGGCATGCAGATCTTGGTAAACTTCCTTGACGGAGCGTCTGGCCTTTGATGGTTTCCATGTTGTGATTGTTGAACAAGCGCTGGATTAGAGATCAATACCGCCCCCATAAACTGATGGTGGTCATTCTTACTACGTCCCTTTTGGCCATAGACAACATTGGCTTCTTTTTACCACCGAATAAATTCTTCACATAATTAGAAGACGTAGCCATTGGAATCTTCCCTCTCTTAATATCACTTTTGATTCTTTCTCCTGTTAGTATCAGCTTCGTAAATCCAGACGACGAGTTTCCAATAAAAAATTAAACAATAGGCTCGTTAAAATTCCCATGAACATATCCACCAATTCTCGGTAAGTCAAAGGAGGTTGCACCCTTCCAGCTAGATCCCTCCATTTCTGTGCATACTCCTTGAACCCTTCATTCGAGCCCATGGACATGTTTTTCAATTGTACACGAGTCGGTGCAATGTCAGCATTATAATAATACTGCTTGTAGAAAGTAGCAGCCAAGTATTCTCATGTGTGAATGTTGGTTCCTTCGAGCTGATAGAACCATTCAAGTTGAGTTATGGACAAACTTTCTTGAAAGAAATGGACCCATAATTTTGGGTCAGCAATATGAGGTTGGATCTTTCAAACATACAACCTCAAATGGAGTTTGGGACAAGAGATCCCATCATACTTAGGAAAGATATGGACCTTTAACTTATGGGGGATGACTACCCCTAGGATCAGACCTAGTTCTCCAAAGTCTAATCCAGACACTTTCTGGATTTCCACAGCTTTGAGTCGGTCTTCCAACTGCTTGTACTTGCCATTTGCAGGGGGATACTGTTTGTCGGAGTAGTCTTCATCTTCAGGAATATTCTCAGAACCCTGGTTATTTCTACCTTCACCCCTGACACTTCTGTCATCCTCCTCTTGGTTGTCGTCTTCCTCAGAGAAAACATTATCCACTTGAAACGGTTGAGCAGGACCTTTGAATCTTCTCCCCATGTTAAGGATGACAACCGACTTTCTAGTCTTCTTCTTCTTGGCGAGAAGTGTCATTGTATTTTGTAGCGCTTTGGCCAGATTCAGAAGAGTCTCTTGAAATTGTGCATGCTAAGCCTGGAGATCCTTGACAGTTTTTTCGAGGGCTATCTAATACTGAAATAAACAGTAAATAGATGAGGAAACCTGTATTGGAAAACCTGTTTATGAAATGATGCATGATATGTGGATGCAATGTTTTCAAGGAACTTAGGAGATTTAAATTTGCTAACCGAGAGAAAACAAAAACAAATATTTTATTAGTAAGTTCAAGAATACAATTGCCTCTTAGGCTCACAATGAAAACAAAAGGTTCTCAAAGAGACAACAATGTGAACTTATAAAACCTAAGACTCAAGTCTCCCACGGACACTTCCTCTTTGTGTCAATGTATGCATTAAGGCTTTGCTTCTCGTGAAGTTGCTTTGTGAGCTCCAACACTTTCTTTTCACTTGCATAAAATTGAGTTTCAAAGGTGTCCCGTTCTTCCTTGAGTTTAATCTAGGACTTCTAAAATTCTTCGAGGTTAGTGGGCATGTCTGGATAGAGGATGGTGTGAGAAACGTCTCCTTCGACAACATGCTCTATGATCACCGGTAGAACAACTGGATATGGTATCATGGGGTTTTGAGCGTGAGCTTGTACCCATATGAGGTAGGGCTCCAAAGGGATGGATTCTTTTGTCCTAAAGTCTTGCTATCAATCTTGTTTACCATGCCTCAAGCACGTATAAACCTTTAACGGTAACCTTGAAAATCATTCTCATAATTGAATATAATACCCTGGATAAGCATGTCATGAGGACCATCTCTTCAAGCATAACTAAATTGGCGTAAAGCTAGAGAAGGGTTGTAGGTAATACCTCCCCTAATGCCAAGGAGTGGAACATTAGGGAATTCCCCGCAGCGGCCAATGATAGTAACATCTTCCAGAGATCGAGAACACCAATAGATATTTTAATGAGAGAGAGACATCATCCTTTGAGACAACCTTAAACCTTGTTCATTCTTCACTACTGATCGGGGAAGGTGAGAAATAAATCACCTGGATAGCAAAGGTATGCAACACATAAGAGTCCCTCGCTTCCTTATAGTACGAGCGTGAAGAGAATGCAAAATATCTCCAAGCAAAGTAGGCACAGGGTTACGAGTGAGGAAAATGTTGACAACATTCACATATATGAGTTGGTTTGATTAGGGAATAACACCAAACCATAGATCAACAAAATTTATCAAGAAACAACTGAGCCTTCTCTAACAGAAATTTATCAAGAAAACCCTTGACACCAATTTTTTTCCCAATTAGATACAATGTCAGACCGCTTCAGATGTAAGGCTGCTGCAATTTCTTTCGGTTATGGATCTTTCTCTAAACCAGTGAAAGGTGTCCAATCAAGAACAAGTATTCCCCGTAGCTTAGAGAATTCTTCCATTATGGGTACCAACTGATAATCTGGAAAAATGAAACAATGATGTGCGGGATCAAAGAATTGGAATAAAACACTCATCATGTCTTCTTCAAAACCAGAAGTAACCAAACTGGGTAGATGACCATGCCTTTTGGTGAATTAGGAGCTTTCAGGAACTTTTGAGACTAACTCTTTAAGTTGAGAAGATAACCTCATAAAACTAATCCGGATAGTATTTCTACGAGTAAAGGCCATAACCTACAACAAAGAACTAAGATAAATCCCTAGGTCCTTGAAATGATTAGTGAAAATAACATGTGTAATGATGTCATGATGTCATGTTTGCACAAATTTGATCAAACACAAACAAGACACACCAGGCCTTAGGTTCAAACTTGCATGGAGTTTATAGGTAAGTACCCTCTTGAGTTTAGTTGTCTCAACCTGTCCTAAAAGAAGTAACTGGGTTCTAGGAATCTCATATCACTAATTTTTCTCTTAGGCATTGTTTCAGTTCAAGCATCTGAATTGCGGCAGAAATATCTCGAGTGTCCAATCCTAATGAGTGTAGCATCGAGTATCAACCAACTTTGGTCTGCACCAAATTCGGCCATCTCACTACTTTCTAATGGCTAAGTTGTGTCAACTAAGGTTCTAAGGTCAGTTAGTGCTTGTGAATCCATGCGACAACCCAACATTCTTCTTGACTGACTCAAGGGACACTGGCACCAACCAATGTGTTGCACTAACATAGTCATCGTTTCAACCATATCGGTCTACGCCGTACAGTTTTCACGATCTATTGCTACTTACCTAAAATGCCCCCAGATCCGGGTATATGATCTACACAAGAAAGAAACCCAAGCATATCCCAAAATATAAAGCATACAAAGCAAGCAAGTAAAGCAATAAAGGTGAAATAGCTCTAAAGGTAACCCCACTTTTGGTTTTGTCCCCAGTAGAGTCACCCGTTCTGTAATACGGTGGGAGAATTGACTTTTTAGATTTTGCATTTTATTGCAAATATTGCAGATAGCAAGAGTCGCCACTGACTTTTCTTTTATCCAAGAAAGGAAAGGGTGAAAATAACAAGAAAGTCCTTTTGAGAATTTTCTGAGTAAGGGGGGTAGGTTATGAAAAGGGAAGGTGTTAGCACCCTTTTCATCCGTAGTTATCTACAGGCTCTTAATTGCTAGCTCATTTTTGGAAATGCTTTGTGCTTGTGCATGTTTGAAAATACTTTGAAAATGCCTAAGTGCGACAATTTTGTAATGATTCTCGTATCGTTGAGAATGTATACAAAATGTTTGTTTTGAAAATATTTGTGAAAGAAAGTGTTTTGTTAAAAGATGTTTTGTTTTGAAAAGTTTGTGAGAAAGTGACTACGAACGTTATACCTACTCAAAAAAAGTATTTATTCTTTTCCTCCCCCTTTAGATGGTGCTACCCTACCATTAGTTAGTAGGAATCCCTATCATTAAATGTGAGGGACATGCGCGGGTCGTCGTACATTCATAGAAGGCAACTTGTAGGACGCTTTAGCAATTTTCGTAAGGGACTAAGATCGTTTACCGAATGCAACATCGAAGGGTCATCGAGGGACTATGATCTCTTAATTGAGGGTTTTTTATAAAGCGTCCCATGTTCGAGGGACATGACTGCTTAAATCTGAGGCAACAAGTGAGGGTCACCCTAGAGGTGCGCGTGTGTGAAGTCTTTTATGTTTCAGTTATTATTCTTGAGATTAGGTTATCTAACATTTGTTTTTTACGCCTTACCATGCACACCTAATTAATCTAGCAGTTAAATATATCCAAGTGCGGAAAATAAAAATGCGGGAAATAATCTACGCTATTACATCGCTTCGGGGATGCGGAGTACGAACCATAAACTGGGGAGGAAATCAATAAACCCTAATTATCTATTACAAACTTTCAAACAATTACAATATTGGAAAATAATGCGAAAAAGTAATTGAGCGCGCAAAGATTGAAAAGGGAAAAGATGTTTAAAAAAAACCTAAAATATTCCTAAGCGTTTAAGAAAATATTTTTGATGTTTTGGTGTTTAGAAAAATATTTGAAGTGTGAAATAATAAGTAAAACCTAATTCTAATTTATTTATTATTTATTAATAAATAAAGGCAAAATATGATTAAGTTAAATTAATTTTAATTATCAAAAATTAAATTAATTAATTAAAAACCTATATCTAAATTTTTTATGACTTTATGATTTTTTTATGATTTTATAAAACATGATTAAAAAAAGAAATAATTAATTAAAACAAAACAAAAGAAATAAAAATTAAAAGGGTCTGATGTTGCAAAAGGAAACTGGGGGTATGAATTTGAATTTGTCAAGCCCATTTCAAGGAGGCCCAGAAATGCGTTGTGTGATCCCCTATGGTGGCTTTCCGGAGGTGCATCATGGGCGTGCTGAATTGGGACCACTAGATCAAGATCGATTGAGATTTGATGGTATGGAGTTGAGGTACACCATGCACGCGTTGGGATTACTTGTATGGGATCTCCAAGGAAAATGTTATAAAATAAAATGCCAGAGGTAGGTATCGAGCCCCTTCCCTGGAACACCAAAGCCTTTGCACGTTTCCTCCTACCGTTGGAACGGTTGTTTCATTCGTTTATGAAACAACACCCATTAAATATATTATAAAACAAAATGCCATAATTCTAAAATGCCATCACATTATCTTCTTCTTCCTCTCGCACGAACGAATAATAACAACACCATTTTTCGATTCTTTGATTTTTCGAAAATGCTCATTTCTCAACCTAATTGAAAGATGTGAACATCAAACTTGTTTAATTTTTGACAAGGAATTAATCCATGTATTTTTTAGAAGCTATAAATCAACGGTTAGGACGAATTTTGTTTGGTACCAAACTGAAACCCTAACATTTCAGAAAACTCAGTTCCAAAATTCTCATCACACAGTAAATTAAAATGCAATTAAAGGACTTGGATAGTTTTAGTAACATAATGTCTATATTTTATCTTCAAAAAGTATATGCTAATGATGCTTGTATCAAGATTTCAAAGTTTTAGATAACTTACCTCTTGAAGTGAAAACTCAGAACGCGTATGGATGCTTCTAGGTGAAAATAAATGATGCCAAAAGCTCCCTTGGACCTCCCTGAACGTGTTCCAATGCTTACATTTCCTCGAGGATCAATGAATCATACTCCCTAACTCAATGTGTAGAGCTCGTGTTTGAGAACAGAAGATGATGATGGACATGTTCCAGAAGTTGTTCTGGTGTTTGGACAACTTCTATATGATGTACCTAAGGTGTTTGAATGATAAAAGAGGAAAACGTACGAGTGGATCTGAAGTTGGGTGTTGGAAGCTTCAAATGTGCAACAATGGTGGTTTTTGAGCAAATTTTCGTGTCATGAGTTCTGTGGCATGTAGAGGTATTTATAGACGATGCAAATGGTCTTTCTAACTTACAAAAGTCAAGCTCAGTTCATATGGGAGTATGGTTTGGTCATTTGGTTTGAAAATGCACAAAAAAGCATGTTGCTTCATGATGAAGAAAGGGAGTGACTCAAGGTATTTTCCATGCTTTTGCTGACCTCTAGAAGTTCATTCTGATGTTGAGATTTTGTGTGATCTGATTACGAGCAAGTTACATTCTTAAGTGAGGAGTTGTTGACATTAAGCTTGCTTTATCAAAGAGGCAAAGTGACTTTATGCAAATTCATCCAAAAATGGCATCAAGACTTTGACAAAGCTTTAAATCCTTTTGTAATACACTTAGGGCCTGTGTAATTACTTAATTATAGAGAGATTTAGAGATAACATAGCCTTAAAAGAGAGATCTTGTAGATTTGGTTGGAGTTTTGGCCATAAGGTCCTCAAAAATGACTTATGATTCAAGTTTGAATGGATAACATCTTCTCTTCGAATATCTTAGCTCAAGTATGAGAAATTCATGCTCTTGGACATTTTGGAAAACTTGAAACATTGTCTGCAACTTTCATGTTGAATACTTTTTTTGAATTAATTTGGATCTTGGTTAAAAATGGGCATGAAGTTGGTCACTTTTTGATGTCAAAACTGTTTGATAAATTTCTCTAAGTGTTGCCAGAATTTCACATGCTTATATCTCTTGATTTGAGAACTTTTTGGATCAACTCTCATTAACAAAGTTGTAGAACTTTTCATTCCTTACAACATTTATGTTGAAATTTTTTTCTGAATCAATTTGGATCTTAGTGAAAAATGGCCATAAAGTAGTGACTTTGTTAAGAATAAAACACTTAGAAATTTTTCTAATTGTTGGAAAGTTCTCCAACTTTTGACTTTTGTTGACTTTTTTCTTGACTTTTTTGATTATTAATGATCAAACTTGATAATTTGAATATTTTTATGTTTCTTGATTTTTGAATTCCAATGTTGACCAAAAAGTCAAAGTTTGACTTTTGTATGACTGTTGACTTTTTATCAATTGATTCAATTCTTCAAGTATCAATCACCTGTATCTTTGGAAATGTATTGAGCCATGTAATTAGGTCAATATATTGTATTTGAGCCCTTGAGATCATAATTTTAGCCACTAGGTCATTCACTAGGCCAAAAGTCAATGATCAATCATCTTTATTCAAAACCCTAATTTAGCAATTTTTGACCTTTGATGATTTGAGGGCTTTCCTTGAGGAATCATGATCAAACCTTGATAAAATGATGAATATAACCTCAAAATAGTGATGTTGACAAAAAAGTTTAAAGTTTGACTGTATGTTGATGCAAGACATGTGATTAAGCAAACATGTGATGCAAGACTTGAAGCTCGACATGAGAATTATTGAGGACCCATGATGAAACATGAAAGTCATTTGAGACCCTTTCAACCTAATCTTTCTTGCGAACCACAAAAACCCTAGTTGAAGACCCTTGCTTAGGAGGAGGTTTGAACAATCAACTCTTGAGTAACTTTGAGTATTTGACACCTTTGTGAGCATGTTTTTAAGAAAATGGGAGGGAAAATTTTGGGGTACAACACTATGCTATGAAGTGAAATAATACTTGTTGTACCCCAAAATTTTCCCTCTCACTTATCAAGAATCTTCTCACAAGATCTCCTTTGGATCAAGACTGCATTAGGGTTGATCAGCTCAAGACACCTCCTCAAGCACTGATGACCAAAATTAGGGTTTGAGTTTGCACAAGGATTTTTGAACTTACAATGACCCATATGACTTTCATGGATCATTATGGACCCCAAAGATTACTCATGTCAAGTTGCAAGCTTTGAATCACATTTTTGATCAGTCATTTGAGCAGTTGACCTAAAAATCAGTTGTATTGGGGAAAAAGTCAACTATGGCCAATTTACAGTCAAATTTCATAATTTCTGATCCAAATCAACATTTTAAACTCATATGTATCATTTGATCAAGTTTGGATCACAATTCCTCAAGAAATTTGATCAAATCTCCAAAAGGGCAAAATGGTCAAAATTAGGGTTTTGACTGGGAAAGGGAAATTTCTGATTTTTGACCTAGAAAATGGTCAATTGGTTTAAGGCATGATCTCAAGAGTCCAATTGCATAATTTTGACCTAATGACATGATTCAAAACATTTCAAATCCATTGGATTGACAGATGAATGTTGCAGTCAACTGATCAAAAGTCAACTATACACTGAAAGGTCAAACTTTGACTTTTTGGTCAAAATCAAGTATCAAAGATTAGAATTCATCAAAACATGTCAAAATAGGAAACTTATTCATCAAGAAATCAAGAAATCAAGATTTCATTATGATGCAAGATGATTTAAAGGAAACTTCCAACATGAAAGTTGTAGATCTCCATGAAATCAACAACTTTTATTCACACAACTTCTTCCAAAAGTGCTTGAATATCAATTTATAATTTTATGAATACATGCTCATGAACTAAGAAAGACTTAGTGAAATTTTGCCCTAGTTAGGCAGATTTTTTTACCTAACTTCATGGCAATTTTTCACATAGTTCCAAGGGGAATCTTCAAAAGCAATTCAAAGATGGGTTGTAGATCACATTGCAAGATTTCCAAAATGTCCAAGAACTCCTTGAGATCATTCTTGAGTAGGGAGAATCGAAGAGATGAAGTTAGGGTTTTGTCACTTGAATTACAAGCCATTTTTGATGAACACATGAACCAAATCCATGCTAGGCTGCATAATCTTTGCTTTGCAGGCCTCAAACTTGTTTTTCACTCCATAATCAAATGTTTATACAACTGTTAGGGATTTGATCCAAGCAATTGAGTTATTATCCAAGTTGCATTTCCATTAACGGCACAAAGTTAACATTGCCATTCTTGTAAAGCAAGCTTTTTGCATAAAGTTCACATTGAGCCTCTAACTCATTCCCTCTGATCACACTCCATCCACAAAGTCATAAGCAAGATTGTTTAAAGCATAACCACTCTATCTTAGCAAGTACACAACACTTTGAAACTTGTTTTGTCAAAAAATCACATGTTTAGCTTAGGGATGCAAATTTGAATTCTGATCAACTAGAGCATCCCAAACTTGTTGCTTATAAATAGAGTCATTGTTTGTGAGCTAGAACACGAGTTTGAACACCCTGAAATACACCCAAACTCTCTCAAATCAGAATATTCCCCAAAACTCCATTGTTTCACAATTTCCGACCTTGAACCTCAAACTCACATTTCCCTCATGCGTTTCTTGGCCATTTAGTTTCTAAAGCTTCCTTGAATCAAGAGTAACTCATCCCTGTACCAATTTCACTTCTGTAACACAATTTTCCCTGTCTTCCATAACCAAAAACAGAGCATCATAGTTGGACTTCTCTATAACATTCCAGCCAACCTCAACTCAAGCCAACCATTGCATTAGCTTCCTAGAGGTCCAAGGAAGCTAACCTTATCATCGGCACTTCCTGAAACAAGCTCAAATCCATTTCACGATTTGCAGTTTTAAGGTATTTTTCTTGAACTTCTATCTCATTACTTAGGCATTGTTAGGCTTGCATTTGTGAAGATAAAATATAGACATCATTGCCCTGAAGTTGTACATGTCCATAGATTTCATTTATTTGATTAAGCTAGGAGAATTTTGAGTTGGAACTTTCTGAAATATTTAAGTCAGAATTTGGTACTGTTAAAAATTCTCATTCGTCTTTGATTTATAGTTTATGATATTTATATGTTTGGGTTCGTGTGATAAAATGGAGCAATTTTCATGTTTACATTTTTGCAAATGGTTGAGGAATGAGCAAGTTACAGATCCTTTGGCTGGAGGTTGAAGATGAAGTACAGTCAGGGCGCATTTTATGTTATGTATTTATTATTTCATACAAGTTAACGAATGTATAGCCACCCCAGTAGTAAAGCGCGCGCCTGTTCACCCCATGGTCCTGGGTTCAAGCCCCAGCGTGACCATTTTTATTATTTGTACATATTCTGACCCTTTTTTTTGTTTGGCAGGCGCTGGGCCTTTTGGGCCTGACTCTTTTTTTGTTTTTGCTTCCTAACTCCCTGTTCTATTTTCATACCTCCCTGATTTTCTCTTCATATTTTTTTTATTATTTATTATTTTTTATTATTTATCTTTATTATCATTATTAATATTATTATTATTATTATTATTATTATTAATATATTTTTTATAGTTATTAATAAAAAAAATCAAAAATATTTTTTATCTTTACATTTATTTAGTTTATGTTGTCTTATAAAATCAAAAGAAAATAAAAAAAAATTTTCTTTAATAAATTAATTCCTTTTTTTATATACTTAGATAATAAATCTTGACTATTATGTATTATTTTATTATTTTTTTCTTGAAAATTAAAATAAATTTAGAACCTAGGCTTATTTTCGTTAGTTAACCTTTTTGTATTTTAATTAAATTCACAAAAACCCTAAAAAATACTTTTCTAAATCAATTTTATTTCTTTTAAAAAATCAGGTTTAGTTCCCTAAATTTAATTTGGACCAATTGATCATGACCCTTTAGTTTGATTAAGGGCATATCATTTTCTTAACAAAAATCCAAAATAAATCAATTTCTTTTCCTTTTATACTTGTATATTATATTCATTTCATTCCTTGTATATTTATGCAATTCAATATGGTTGTAATAGATAAATAGATTTATTTTCTTGCAAATCCCCATTTGTAATTTGTATACCCCCCCCCCCCCCCCTAAATGATATAATAGCGTAGTAATTTTAATTCCCACAATTTATCGCTTTATATACAAATGCTAGTAATTAGGGTTTTGTATGGAAAGATTAAAACCAACCAAATAGCAAACCCTGATCAAAGACAAATCAATGCATGTAAATCAACACATTTGCACACATACACCCTTAGGATAAACCCACTTTGCTGCCTTACAAAAATGGCCATATTACGCATGTGAGATATCTTAGCAAAATAAGCAAAATACAAGATCATAGTCTCTCGATGACGTTATCTAAGTTGCCTTACAAATGATCTTAGTCCCTTAAAAGGAATGCTAAGATACCTTGCAATATTTCTAATCAAGGTTATACGATGACCAACGCCCGCCCCGTTTACATCCAAAGATAGGTTTGCTTACCAAATCAATGGTAAGACGACAATGTCAAAGGGAAAGAAAATGAACAAGAAATGCATTTGAGTAGGTAGATTGCTCCTAATTACTTGCTCCATTTCAAAACAAACATCCTTGTTATTTTCAAAACAATCACATACACTTTCAAACATCTTGCAAAATTGAAAACATTTTCAAAAGATCAAACATCTTTGTATACATTCTTACAAACAAGAATCATTACAAAGGTTGCCTAAACAATGGCCTCTTTTACAAAATACTTTCAAAAACCACATCAAGCACAATTTCAAACAAAAAGCAAGTGATCTAGCAAGTAACTAAGAGCCCATGGATAACCATGGATGAAAAGGGTGCGAATACCTTCCCTTTTCATAATCTACCCCCCGAACTCAAGAAACAATCTCAAAGGTCTTTCCTGTGCTTTTTCACCTTTCCTTTTGGATAATAGAAAAGTCGGTGGCGACTCTTGCTAACCGCAAAATTTGCGATCAAATGCAAAACCTTCAAGTCAGTTCTCCCACCGTATCACATAACTGGCAACTTTGCTGGGGAAAATTCTAAAAGTGGGGTTACCTTAGGGATATATCACATTTATTTGCTTACATTGTTTGACTTGTATGCTTTACATTATGGTTCTTTGTTTGGGTTTGAATCATCTACCCGAATTTGGGATACATTATAGGTAAGTAGCAATACATTGTGGAAATTGTGCGGGGTACACCGACATGGTCTAAGCAATAGCTACATTAGTGCGACATATTTGTGTGTACCAGTAGCCTTTGAGTTAATCAAAGAGAATACGGGGCCGCTGAGTGATGTCATAAAGCACTAATGAACTTTTAGAACCTTTACTTGACCAACTTGGCCTTTAGGATGTAGTGAGATGACCGACTTTAATGCAGTCCAAAGTTGGTAGATACTCGATACTACACTCATTGAGGTTTGGTTTCTTGGGATATTTCGGTCGCCATTAAAGAGGCTTGCGCTGAAATAATGACCAAGGAAACAAACCAATGATATTGAGCTCCTTAGAACCTGGTTACTATTACTAGGACAGGTTTAAGCCAACTAAACTTCAAGAGGGTACTTACCTATTAAACTCCATGCAAGCCTAAACCTTAGGATTTGTTTGTTTTGTTTCTATATGCATATTTTTACATAACATCATGAACATCATGAACATCATGAACATCATATACATCCACTAACCATTTCAAGGATTTTGGGATTCATCTTTGTTCTTGTTTTGTAGGATATGGATTCACTTCGCAGGAAAACGATTCAAGTCAATCTTGTAAGGATCCCTCCATAACTCAAGGAGCTATATTCAAGGATTCCTGAAAACTCTCAATTTACTGAGAGACATGGTTGCCTACTCAACTTGGTCACCTCCAACACAGATGAGGATATGATGAAGGTGCTCTTTCAGTTCTTTAATCCTTTACACCATTGCTTCACATTTCTCGACTATCAACTTGTGCCTACTTTGGAAGAATTCTCCCAACTCTTGAGGATTCCCATTCTCAATCAACTACCTTTCAATGGTACAGAAAGAGACCCAAAGCCAGAAGAGATTGCTCAAGCTCTACACTTGCACTCATCTGATATCATAACTCATTGGGAAACAAGGAGTGGTGTCAAAGGTTTCTTAGCAAAGTTTTTGTTCGAGAAAGCCCAAAGTTGTTGGAACTCCTTGGACTTGAAAGACTTTGAGGAAATTGTGGCTCTCCTCATCTATGGGATGGTTTTGTTTCCAAATCCTGACCAACTCATAAATACCAATGCCGTCAAAATCTTCATATCCCGCAACCCGTTTCCTACATTGCTAGGAGATATCCTACACTCTTTTCACACTCGCACAATGAGGAAAAGAGGTGTCCTTATGTGTTTAACTCCTCTCTTGGCAAGATGGTTTATTTCACATCTTCCCCAATCTGAATTAAAAAAATGGGCAAGGTTCAAGGTGGTCACAAAGGTTGATGACGCTCAAACATTCAGACATTCATTGGTGCTCCCGATCCAAAGAGAATGTTATAATTGTCGACCGTTATGGAGAATTTACTAATGTCCCTTTACTTGGCATTAGGGGAGGTATCACCTACAACCCATGCTTAGCCTTAAGACAGTTTGGTTACGCCCGAAGGGATGGCCCGCACGAGATGCTAATTCAAGGTTTGGTATTTAACCGCAACAACGACAATCAAGGTCTTCACCAGAGATTTATCCAAGCTTGAAGGATGTTTAATAAGGTGGATAGCAAGACTTTGGGGCATAAAAAATTCATCCCTCTTGAGCCTTACCTCAAATGGGTATGAACTCGTGCTCAGAGTCTTATGATGCCTTACCCCTCAATTCTCCCAGTAATCATTGAGCCTGTCATGGAGGGTGATGTTCCATACGCTATCCTACATCCTGACATGCCTACCTCTCTTGAAGACCTACAAAGGGATTGGATAAAACTCAAGGGAGAGAGAGAGAGAGAGATATACCTTCGAAGCCTAATTCTACGCGAGCGAGAAGAAGGTTTTGGAACTCACTAGGGTACTTCATGAGGAGCAGACTCTCAAGGACTACATCGAACGAAAGAGGATGCGAACTAACTTTTTATCTTAGAGATTTTGTATTTCCTTATAAGCCCAAGAGGCATTGATGTACTAAAGCTTTAACTTATTAATATAACGTGTGTTTCCTTTTTGTCTAAAACAAATTTGAATCTTTGAAATCCTTGAAATCATTACATATGCATATACCATTCATCATAACATAAGCAGGTCTTTTGCAATAAGTCTCTTCATCTGTCTACTGTTTATTTCAGTAAGATGGATCTCGAGCAAACAGTGAAGGACCTCCAAGCTCAGAACACACAGTTTCAACAGTTGCTCTTGACCCTAGCCAAAGGACAAGAAGAGTTGAATACTTTGTTGGCTGAGGAGAAGAAAAAGAAGACAGAGAAGGTAACCGGAGTCCTAAACATGGGAAGAAGATTTCATGGGCAGACAAGAAGGACCTTAAACTTTCCAATGACATCCGGTGAGAGATACAATCAAGATGGGAAAGGCAAGGAAACAGTTGTCCTGTCAAAATCAAAAGAGGAAGAGGAAGAAGAAGACTATTCTGAAGAACAATACCCTCTAGCTGATGACAAGTATAAACATATCGAAGAGCGGTTGAGTGCAATGGAAATCCAAAAAGTGCCTGGATTGGACTTTGAGGAATTGGGTTTAGTGTCGGGGATTGTCATTCCTCCCAAATTCAAAGTACCTGTGTTTTCCAAGTATGACGGAGTCTCATGCCATAAAATGCATCTCCGATCCTACGTGAGGAAAATCCATCCCCATACCGCTGACAAAGACTTATGGGTACACTTCTTCCAAGACAGCCCGTTTGGAACTCAACTTGACTGGTTTTACCAACTAGAAAGAGCCAATGTTCATAACTGGGAAGATCTTGCTGCAGCCTTCTACAAACAACACCAATACAATGCTGACATTGCACCTACCCGTACTCAACTGCAGTGTATGGCCATGGCTTCAAATGAAGGCTTCAAGGACTATGCGCAAAAATAGAGAGATTTAGCCGAAAGAGTTCAACCCCCTCTATTTGAGAGAGAGATGGTAGAAATGTTCATGGGCACCTTGTCTGGTCCCTTCTTCAATCATTTAATTGGAAGTTCATTGACAGGTTTTACTGAACTGATATTGGCCGGAGAAAGGGTAGAAGCCGGTATAAAGAGTGGAATGATTTATAAAGATACATCCTCTGCTGCTATAAGGAAGCCATTTATCGGAAAGAAAGAAGTGGTTGACATTTATCCTCATAAAAATCAAGATAGGGCCGAACGCCGTCCAATGGTGGGGGTTGTTATGATTCCTAAACATGCGCCTGATCAGTAGAGAAGCAATCAACCAAGGATGGAAAGACCGGTCTGGCAGTTCACCAGAATTAACATGACGCCGTCTCAGGTATTACCGCATCTACTAAGATCCAATTTGGTGACCTTGAAAGAAGCTCCAAAGAACCCTAACACAACATCTCCTCACTATCATCCTAATGCCCGATGTGCATACCACTATGAAAGTCCTTGCCATGACACTAATAACTGTTGGGCTCTAAAGAACAAAATACAAGACCTCATTAAAGCCAAAGAGATTGAATTCGATGCGCCCGAAAAGCCAAATGTCATTTCTTCCCCTATGCCGAAATATGGCCATAATACCAATGCCATTGAAGAAGAAATATTTGTTACTTCAGTTGATGAACTTATGACCCCACTCCCGACTATTAAAGTGAATTTGTTGAATGCCGGTGTGTTCCCGGGCTCCGATGAAGGCTGTCATTTCTGTTTGTCCTCACCAACCAACTGTCCTTTGTTGAAAGCAGGCGTTTAGTGCCTAACAGATAACAAAGAAATTTTGTTTGAAAAGACTTCTACTCCACCTGTTCCTTTTGAAGATGTTTCTATCATTACCATTTCCGCCAATTCTCCCAGGGTCTCCACCAAAAGACCCGTTAGAATTACATCATTTCCGAAAGAAACTCCTTTAATAATCATAATGCATGTACCAGTCCCATATTCGTCAGACAAAACCATACCACGGAATTATGGAGGGAATGTCTACTACCACGGTATCAAGCAGGATTGGCCAGCCGCCGAAGATTCGAGTTCCGAGAAAGTCAACTCCGACATCAATAATATTGCAGGAACTAGCAAGATTACCCAAAGCGGAAGGATATTCTCTCCAGAAATTTCTCCCCCAAAAGAAGTTTCTTGACCCGTAATCATTCCTGTTGTTGCTCCCCCGAAGGCTATTCCCAGTCCTACAACCGTCTCCACTAATATTCCAACTGACAAAGTTGTTACAATCCATGTTATCATTCCTACTGACACTCCTGCTACCGAGTTAACCGAGACTTAAGGAAAAGATGTTCTGGTTGAGTCTGTCAAGACGAAGACACAATCATTGGCTATCCCTGAGACCTCCCGGAAAGAGATGGAGGAAATTCTAAAAATCATAAAAAGAAGCGACTACGATGTAGTTGAGCAACTGGGGCAAACTCCATCTAAAATTTCCATGCTAGCTTTACTACTATGTTCCGAGGCGCATGCAAAAGCCTTGGTAAAATTCCTGAAAACTGCCCATGTACCCCAAGAGACATATGTCGATCAGTTCCAAGACTGCGTAGCTAGCTTAACTACAGATAATGGTCTAGGTTTTTTAGATGTTGATTTAACGCTAAGAGGAAGGAATCATAATGAGGCATTGCATGTCTCAGTTGAATGTAGGGGCACAACCTTGGCTCATGTTTTGGTGGACACTGGCTCATATCTGAATGTATTGCCTAAAAAAGCTCTTGATAGGCTTGACTATGAGGGATTGACATTAAAGCCAAGTAACATAGTAGTAAGGGCTTTTGACGGCTCGAAAAGGATGGTACATAGGAAAGTGGATATCCCCATAAAGGTTGGAAACAAAACATTTGATTCAACTTTTTATGTAATAGATATTCGTCCCTCATATTCATGCTTGCTAGGCCGACCATGGATTCACAATGCTGGCGCTGTCACTTCTATGTTGCACCAAATGCTGAAATATCTGATTCAAGGGAAGATTATCACCGTTCATGGAGAAGAAGAGTATATGATCAGCCATCTCAATTCCTTCAGATATGTGGAATTAGATGGTGAATTTATTGAAACTCCATTTCAAAACTTTGAAGAGGTCCCGCAAGATATGGCAGTAACCAAGGCTGTTCCCAAGATCACAAGGCCTCCACTCCGAATGTCATCTCTGAAGGATGCCAAAGCAGTGGTAGAAGAAGGTGGGTGCACTATCTGGGGACAACTCCCAGATATCCCATATAAGTCTGACAAGTTTGGCATGGGTTTCACTTCAGGTGCCCAGAAGGCTGTGCACCACGCTCGTGCCGTAGGACCACCCCTGAAGATCAGCAACCGCGAGGTCAACACCGTAGAAGATGATGAAGATAGTTGTGACTTGTAGGACTGGATATTCCCAACTGTTAGTGGAGGGCTCAACAACTAGGAGGCTAGAGATTTTGTCCCGATCACTTTTATCCCACAGTAATCTGTCTTTACATTTTGTTGGATCTGTAATATTAAAAAAATTCGCACTCTTAAAACCTTGTGTCTTACCCGAGGCACAATGGTCCATTTATAAGGGTTATTATCTCATTTTCATATGACATCAATGAATCATGGACGTTTTCGCATACAAACTTTTGTGCTCATTGTTTTTCTTTTTACATTTTTATTTATTTCAAGGATAGTTATACCCTTACACACACTCACACTCATAATGCAGGTATACATCCATTCAGGATCCCATGGGTAACGATAGTGCTATGGCCTTTTGTGACTCTAAGAATCTAATCTACCAATCCGGAGGCGAAGGTGAGGAAGATTGTGAAATACTAGGGGAACTTTCCAGACTACTACAACAAGATGAGAGAACCATTCAGCCTCACGAGGAACCCGTGGATACAATCAAACTAGGTACTGAAGAAGACAAAAAAGAGGTCAAGGTGGGTGCTAATCTGGATCCCAGTATCAAGGAGCATCTGATTCAGTTGTTACACGATTATGTTGAAGTCTTTTCCTGGTCGTATGAAGACATGCTGGGACTTGATGCAGACATTATGGTACATCGTCTGCCTACAAGAGAGGATTGTCCGCCAGTAAAGCAAAAGGTTCGCCGCATGAGGCCTGATATGTCAGAAAAGATTAAAGCGGAAGTCATGAAGCAATTCAACGCTAGATTCTTGGGTGTCACCTCTTATCCCCAATGGGTTGCCAATGTTGTTCCCGTGCCCAAAAAAGATGGCAAAGTGTGAATGTGTGTGGACTACAGAGATTTGAATAGGGCAAGCCCTAAGGATGATTTTCCACTCCCCTATATTGATATTCTAGTTGACAATATGACACAACACAAAGTGTTTTCCTTCATGGACAGATTCTCAGGTTACAACCAAATGAAAATGGTGCCTGAGGACATGGAGAAAACAATGTTTGTCACGCAGTGGGGCACTTTCTGCTATAAGGTGATGCCATTCGGACTAAAGAATACTGGGGAAACCTATCAGCATTCCATGGTAGCTTTATTTCATGACATGATACATCATGAAATAGAGGTCTATGTGGACGACATGATAGCCAGATCTCAAACAAAAGAAGAGCGTCTTGATCACTTACAAAAACTGTTTGAGAGTCTGAAGAAGTACAAGCTGAGGTTGAATCCAAACAAATGCATATTTGGGGTACGGTCCGGTAAACTCCTAGGCTTTGTCATCAATAACAAAGGTATCTAGGTCGATCCTGCAAAAGTTAAAGAAATACAAGAGATGCCCGCTCCTCGTACTGAGAAAGAAGTGAGAGGATTCTTGGGGCGTTTGAACTACATTGCCAGATTCATCTCTCACCTGACAGCTACTTGTGAACCAATCTTCAAATTATTGAAGAAAGATCAAGTAGTCAGATGGAATGACGAGTGCCAAGTTTCTTTTGACAAAATCAAAGAATAATTGCAAGAGACTCCTGTGTTGATGTCACCAATCGAGGGAAGACCATTGATCATGTATCTAACTGTTTTAGAAAACTCAATGGGGTGTGTATTGTGGCAGTATGACGAGTCTGGCCAAAAATAGCATGCTATTTACTACTTCAGCAAAAAATTTACCGACTGTGAAACCAGATATTCACTGCTTCAGAAAACTTGTTGCGCTCTGGCATGGGCTGCTCTCCGGCTAAGACAGTATATGCTGACTCATACTAGTTTCTTGATATCTAAAATGGATCTGATAAAATACATCTTCGAGAAACCTGCTCTCTCCGGGAGAATAGAAAGATGGCAGATGATCCTAACGGAATATGACATACAATATACTACCCAGAAAATAATAAAGGGAAGTGTACTAGCTGATCACCTTGCTCACCAAGCTGTATAAGACTATCAGTCCATGAAGTTTGAATTCCCAGATGAAGACATCATGACGGTAACTAACTGTGAAGAATTCAGGCCATATGACAGACCTGAATAAGGATCCCGATGGACCCTGTTCTTTGATGGGGCATCCAATGCACTTGGAAATGGTATTGGTGCTATACTCATATCTCCGGAAGGGTGTCATACTCCCTTTACTGCCAGACTCTGCTTCAATTGTACAAACAACATGGCGGAATACGAAGCATGCATCTTTGGTCTCAGAGCTGCCATCGACTTGGGGATCAAATCTTTGAATGTATTCGGAGACTCAACTTTGGTTATCATCCAGATCAAAGGGGAATGGGACACCCAACACTCAAACCTTATCCTTACAAAGAACATGTTTTGACGTTGCTACCACATTTTGAGAAGATTACCTTCGAGCATTTCCCGCGAGAAGAAAATCAGCTAGCAGACGCTCTAGCCATAATTTTATCTATGTTTAAACTTAATTGGGATTACGAGGCTCCCCAGATCACCATCGAACGAATGGAGAAACCAACACTCTGTCACGAGATTAATACAAAAGAAGTAGTGGACCAACCTTGGTTTCACGAAGTCAAGAAGTATCTCGAGGCTCAAGAATATCCAAAAGGAGCTTCGGTCAATGATAAGAAGTTCTTAAGAAGATTCTCTGCAAAGTTCTTCCTTACTAATGGCATTATTTACAAATGCAACCATGACTATGTGTTACTTCGATGCATAGATAAGGTTGAAGCTGAAAGGATCATGACTGAATTACATCAAGGCACTTTTGGCACCCATTCCAGTGGGCATACGATGGCAAAGAAAATCCTACGGGCATGCTATTACTAGTTTACCATGGAAGCAGACTGCTATCAACACTCTCGAACCTGCCACAAGTGTCAGATCTATGCTGACAAAGTGCACGTACCTCCGGTTCCTATGAATGTCTTGACGGCTCCTTGGCCCTTTGCTATGTGGGGGATTGATATGATTGGGGAAATCAAGCCAACGACCTCCAATGGACACCGCTTCATCCTAGTAGCCATTGACTATTTTACAAAGTGGGTGGAAGCAGCTTCCTTCACTTCCGTTACCAAGAACATTGTCGCCCAGTTCATCAAGCAAAATCTCATTTTCCGGTATGGTATCCCAGAGAGGATCATCACTAACAATGGTACAAATATCAACAACACTATGATCACCGCCTTATGCGAACAATTCAAGATCCAACATCACAATTATTCCCCTTACCGGCCAAAGATGAAAGGTGTTGTCGAAGCCGCGAATAAGAACATTAAAAAGATGATACAGAAAATCACAGTCACATACAAAGACTAGCATGAGATGCTACCATTCGCTCTCCACGGGTATTGTACCATGGCTCGCACATCAATCAGGGCAACACCCTATTCTCTGGTTTACGACATGGAGGATGTCTTGCCTATCGAGGTCCAGATACCCTCTCTGAGAATTATGAAGGATGCATGGCTGAACGAATACGATTGGATCCAGACTCGACTTGATCAACTGAACTTGATTGATGAGAAGAGACTTACTACTATTTTCCATGGTCAAATGTATCAAAAACAGATGATCAAGGCTTCCACAAGAAGGTCAGACGCCAAGTGTATCAAGTTGGGGATCTAGTGATCAAACGCATCATACTGCCACAAGGTGATTCAAGGGGCAAATGGACTCCTACCTATGAAGGACCATTTGTAATCAAAAACATTTTCTCTGGTGGGGCAATGATCTTGACCACCATGGATGGTGACAACCTTCCGCACCCTGCAAACGCAGACATATTTAAAAGATACTACGCATAAGAGACCCACTAGGTTGACACACCTAGGCAAAACAAGGGAATCCCGACGAACCAAAAGAGGTTCGGGAAAAAATTAGGGACAAAAACAAAAAAAATTTGTACACCCGACAAGTTGAAAACCCGAAAGGGTGACTTGGGCAAAAAAGGGTATCCTGGTGGACTGAAAACCCAAAAGGACGGTCCAGGAAAAAGTTAGGGAATTAAAGCGTATGACTATGTCCCGTTGGATCACTTTGAGGATAACCTTTGGCTTCAACTTGTGAACTCGACATTTCCGACCAATTCAACCATCTGAAGGGGTGAAAAACACAAGAAGGGGGGGTTGAATTGTAAAACTGGAATCTTAAAGCAAATGACAAGGTATTTTTATCCTGGTTCGTTTGATCTCAAACTACTCCAGTCCACCCGTTCAAGGTGATTTCGCCTCTCTCCAACGAGGTCTTAATTCACTATATTCAACTGAATACAAATCTGCTTTAGCAACTGCTAAAACCTTCTTGATTCAAACCACAATCCGGTTTGTCAAGGCAACACTTTCTTACAAAGGTATAAGCAAATGTGTGTGAATGTTTTCTACAAAACTATATCACAACTGTGATGTTTACACAAATGAAGCTTAGAATACTAGGTTGCTAAACACTAATAAAGTATCAGAGTTTGTTGGTTTAGCAAAACTTGTAGAGTGAAGATTATTGTTCAGCTTTGTGCGTGTAGAGAGTTTGGAAGCATTAGCCGTGATAATCTTCAAAGCTTGGTTTATATAGCACTTGAGAAGATGAACGTTGAAGCAAATATTCTTGATTCAATGCTATTAACAAGCTTTCCTTTTTGAGCAGATCTTGTCTAGAATGATGCCGTTGGTATTGATTAGCTTTCAATGCACAGTACCGTTGCTTCTTCAATGCACGTTCTGGCTTGGCTCATTCTGATTCTGCTTCGCTGCTGATGAACTAATTTGATTCTGTATCAGAGTGTTTTACGCGCAGTTCTGTTCATCAAGCTTCAGCATGTGCAAGCGTTGATCATCTGATCTTGACGTTCTGATTCAGCAACTTCTGATGCTGGTGTGCAAACTCATATTCTGATGCTGAAAACGTGATCTTGCTTATTTTAATCAGCATATCTGCAAGTCAGAGCATAGTAATTTTAGGCAGCATATAATTCACTCATAAAATATTTAACTACTATATCTTTTCACTTTGTTATCATCAAAACTTAAATATAGGGTACTAGATTCAAACATTGTTCTAACAATCTCCCCCTTTTTGATGATGACAAAAACTAGATATTTTAAATGAAAAATAACGTGAAAAGTTATCAGAGCTATGTATCAGAATAAGAAGTACGGAGAAGTCAGAGTTTAAGAGATACTCCCCCTGAGTTTGTTACTTCCCTTTGATATGCGTGTTCTTCAGAGTCAGATCCTTTTCTATCTTTGAGCATCAGATTAAGTCTTTGACTTATCAGAAAGCAGAGCTTCAGAGCTTTTCCTGTCAGAGCTTTGCTTCGGATCAGAGTGTTAGGTCGATCAGAGCTTCATATATCAGAACTTCATATTTGATCAGAGCAACATGAGCTTCTACATTTTGATCAGAGCTTCTAGTTCTTAGTCTTCATAGTGTTCGGAGCTTCCTTGTGCCTGTAGACTTAACAACAAAACAAAAAAACATTTCAAGTAATAGAGTTAGAATGTTTGAGAATTTCTGTCTAGTTAGCCGTTATTGATTTTAAATATCATTCTTGTTCTCCCCCTTTCAGCAATCAAAAAGTGCTGGTGATGTTCTAAAATGATTTAGATCAGAAAAGCTAATAATATTAAAATAGTTCAGAATCAGAGCAAAATAGCATTACAAACCATAGTCAAAACATAGTCAAAACATAGTCAAAAGTACATCAGAAAATGAAGAAAATATAGAGAATGTCATGCATGAAAAAAAAAATTTCAAGGTTGTGGGGGCATGCGTGAGAACAGGCTTTCCAGCATTGCTTGAATCTTTTCAGAAGTTGCATTCTGCTTCTGAACCATGGTGACAACAGTATCAATCTTGCTGTCCTGGACATTCAATCTTGCTTCCATCTTCTGATCATTCTCTTCCATCCGCTGCTGTAGACGCAAGTCATTCAGCCTTAATTCTTCCAGAGCCTGCCTGTCCAAGGCAGCTTGAGAACTTTCAGCAGGAGGAAGCTTCTCAGAACTTTCACCTACATCTTCTGCTGTATTTTCTTCCTGAAGAGTCTTGTCTTCTGAAGGTTGCACCTGTGCAGCTTGCTCTTTCTCAGACCACGATTCAGAGTCCAGAGGGAGCACAACTTCTTGAGGCAGCTGACTCTCAACTTCCTTCAGCAGCTTGCTAAAGTTCTGTTGAGCCTGCTCATAGTTGACGTCCTGCAGCTTGAGTGCTTCAGCACGAACCCATACTCTGAACTGTGACCAGAGCTGATCAGAAGCAGCTGGGTCGATCATCCCGGGACAGACTTGCTTCAAGGAAGCAATCCATTGCAGCATACCTGTTTCAAAGTCCAAAATACCAGAGCCAACATCTAGTTGCTTTGGTTTGGGAATGGCCAATTTGTGTTTTAAATCAGCAAGACGTTCAAGACTTGTTAAGTCAATGAAAGTTTTGCTGGGGTTTTCAGAGGATTGGTTTTCAGAGTCAGAGGATATATCAATTGGAGTGGTTGGAGTTTTTGGAGGTGTTGATTCCTCTGATGATGGTAACTGGGGTCTGACAATGGTGGTTCCACATGGCAACTGTATTGCCAGCGGTGAAGGTTGAGGTGAGTGGGGATCAGAATGATGAGGAGATGGGGTTTCATAGCGGTGAAACTCTGTTGGAGGTGAGGGAGGATTATTTTCTGGTTGAGGGGGTGGAACTTCTGATTGCTCAGGGATCAGAGGTTCTTCTGTGATAGGTTGTTGTGATTGTGGTTCTGATTCTTGTTCTGGTTCTGGTTGTGGTTCTGGTTGTGGTTGTATTTCTGGTTCAGGTTGAATTTCTGGTTCAGGTTGTGGAGGAGGAATATTTGGTGGTTCAGAGTGAGGTTGAACAGAAGCATGTTCACGCTCAATGTCAGCTAGCACTCTATCAAGTGCTGGTGTTGTTGAAACAATTGGTTGTTGTTTGGTAATTTTAAGGGGAATTTTGATTCTGGTTCTTCTGAGTTGTAAGGCCTCAGAAGGGTCTTCTGGTATGTTTTCATCAATAGTGGGGATTGGAATGGATATTCTGTGAGAGGTTGGAGGAGGAGCAACAGATGTTGGAATAGTAGAGGAAATTGAAATAGGAGCAGCAGATGAATTACCTCGTTTCTTTGGAGTCTGATGAGATGATCCTTCTGCTTTCCTCTTCTTTGACTTCTTCTGAATCACTTCAGGTTGAACTTGACTCAGATCTTTGATCTTCAGCTTTGAACCTGCATCTTCTTCCTTGTGAGAATCTGGATATTTGAGAAACATATCAGGTTGGGATTCCATTTCAGAAAATCTTGGGAAATCACTCAGAGGCACTCTTCTTCTGGAGATGTCAGCAGTTGAAGCAGCTCTGGGTTCCTTCCTGATATTTTCTATCAGCTTCATCTTTTTCAGGTTCTTAGCATTCAGCGGTTTTCCAACAGTTGGTTCAAAATTGCCCAGTACTTTAGCTTCGCTCAGATAGTCTATCAGCTTATTCTCTGTCAGAATATCTGATATGAGCCTCCCAAACGGTATCCAGTCCCTTTTGGTCCTTTCTTCTTCTCTAGTCTCTTTCACACTAGTCTTCAGATGATTGAACAGGAAGTGTGCCAAATTGATCTTCACCCTCTGATCAATAAAGTAGATCAGAAATTGCTGATCCACGTTTATATAATCAGGAGAGCTTGTTGGCTTCCTGTGATTGAAACAGCCTAGAACAATCTTGGCCCACACTCTGCAGTGATCCTTCAGATCCTTGATTTTGCTGCTGGGAAAACCAAGAGTGAAAATGCAGTTTGCTACCACACCTATATCAGGGAACCTATCAGCCATGTCCACACAACGGACTCCACCACCACTTTGACCTATTAACCTAGCAATGAGGTCTTCAGAAATTATTATCTTCTTTCCCATGACAGAAGAGATGACTAGATGTTTATCAATCTTGGCATGAATCCAAAATTCTTTGACAAGCTCTGGGAAGGTTGGTCCAACCAATCTATCAAAGTACCTCTCCCACTTTTGAGCTTTGACTTCCGCAGTTAGGTCAAATCCATTTTCCTTCAAACTTTCGAAATCGATGATTAATTCAGAGAGAACCTCAAGATTCTTTACTGGTGTGAGAAGAGTTCTGGTAGGCGCTTGATATTGCTCAGAGGTTTCTTTCTTCTGATTTCCTGCAGAAATGCTGGAGGATGCCATTGTTCTCACACAAAAAGCTTGAGAGTGATTTGAGAAAAGCTAGGGTTTTGAAGGAGATATGCAGAAAATACTTGAGAGATTATGAGTAAGCGTAAAGAATAAACATGAAGAGTAATGTGCTTCAATAGGATTTTCAAAAATTATTTTGAAAAATAAAACGTTTTTAAGAGAGAGAAAAAAATAATGATTGCCATTAACAAGCGTGATTACTTTTGCATTTAATGCTTGCTGATTTTGGGGGATTTGAGAAAGATACTTAAAAACGGTTACCAGACATGTGTCTCAATGCACCCAATCAGCGTTTTCCTTTCTCAGAAACGTGCACGCGTTCTGCTTCAGGGATTTGCTGATGATTGGATGACACTTGTTTGATGTAGTGATCAGCACGTCTGTCTTTGAGATTAGACTCTCAGATCTTTAGACTTGCCTCTGATACAATCTGCATGTTCTAACTTTCTGAAAGAGGATTGATCAGAAGTTCACAGTAATATAAATACATTCTGAAAGATAAAAATATGGAATTAAAGCATTTTCATTCTGGGCATACTTTCATGCTGAGATGTTTCAGAATGAAATTAAACCTATCTTCTGAAAGGGGTTTAGTAAAGATACCAGCCCATTGATGGTCTGTATCTATAAATTTCAAGTTTAAAATTCCTTTCTGAATATAGTCCCTAATGAAATGATGTTTTATTTCTATATGCTTAGCTCTAGAATGTAAAATAGGATTCTTACTTAAGCAAATAGCAGAAGTATTATCACAAAGAATAGGAATGTTACTCTCAAAAATCTGGAAGTCTTCAAGCTGACTTTTCATCCAGAGCATCTGTGTGCTACATCCTGCTGCTGCTATGTACTCAGCTTCTGCTGTTGACAGAGCAATAGTTGATTGCCTTTTGCTGGACCACGAGATCAGATTTTCTCCCAGAAACTGGCAGCTTCCAGAAGTACTTTTTCGTTCCACTCTGTCTCCAGCAAAATCAGCATCGCAGTAGCCTACTAAACTGTAATCACTAGATTTTCTATAAAACAAACCCAGATTAGTAGTACCTTTCAGATACTTGAAAATTCGCTTAACAGCTGTTAAGTGAGATTCTCTAGGATCTGATTGGAATCTAGCACAGATACATACGCTGAATAGAATATCAGGTCTTGAAGCAGTCAGATAAAGGAGAGAACCAATCATACCTCTGTAGACTTTCTGTTCTACGCTTTTGCTTACCTCTTCTCTTTCCAGAATGCACGTGGGATGCATTGGAATCTTTGATGGCTTACATTCTGAGAGGTCAAATTTCTTCAGAAGATCTCTGATGTATTTGCTCTGATGAATGTAAGTTCCCTCTGGAGTTTGATTGATCTGAATTCCTAGAAAGAACTTCAGTTCCCCCATGAGGCTCATCTCAAATTCTGCCTGCATACACTTAGCAAATTTTCTTCCAAGAGAAGGATTAGTAGAACCAAAGATTATATCATCAACATAAATTTGACAGACTAAAATGTCACTCTTAACTGTTTTACAGAATAGAGTGGTGTCCACTTTCCCTCTGGTGAACTCATTTTCAAGCAGAAAGTTACTTAGCCTTTCATACCAAGCTCTGGGAGCTTGTTTCAGACCATACAGTGACTTTTTCAGTTTGAAAACATGTTCTGGATGTTTTGTATTTTCAAAACCTGGGGGTTGGTGAACATACACTTCTTCTTCTATATAACCATTTAAGAATGCACTTTTGACATCCATCTGATACAGAGTGATGCCTCTATTAACAGCAAATGAGATTAAAAGTCTGATAGATTCTAACCTGGCGACTGGGGCAAAGGTTTCTGTATAGTCTATCCCCTCTTGCTGACTATAACCTTGTGCAACCAGTCGTGCCTTGTTTCTGACGACTTCACCTTGTTCATTAAGCTTGTTTCTGAACACCCATCTTGTTCCAATGACGTTGAATCCTTTTGGTCTTGGAACGAGATCCCATACGTCGTTTCTGGTGAATTGATTCAGCTCTTCTTGCATTGCCAGAATCCAGTCATTGTCCAGAAGTGCTTCATCAATAGAAGAAGGTTCAATCAGAGACACAAGTCCCATCAGAGTTTCTTCAGAGTTTCTGAAGCTTGCTCTTGTTCTGATTGGATCTTCCTTTCTTCCTAGAATAGTCTCTTCTGGGTGATCCAAACTGCTTCTAGGTAATCTCTTCTGAGGTTGATCAGCAGCAGTTGTAGGATTTCTAGCATTGCTTCTTTCAGACGTTGAAGGAATGTCTGTGTTGAGAGCTTCTGATGACTTGTCTTCAGAACCTGCAAATTCAATTTCTATACCTGCAAGATTTTCATTCTGCTTTGACTTTTCAGAGTCAAGCTTGTCATCAAAACGAACACTGATTGATTCTTCCACAATCTGTGTTTCTGTATTGTATACTCTGTACCCTCTTGAGCGTTCAGAGTATCCTAACATAATACACTTCTGTGCCTTAGAATCAAACTTGTTCAAATAATTCTTAGTATTTAACATATAGCAAGTACATCCAAATGGATGAAAATACGAAATGTTGGGCTTTCTGTTCTTCCACAATTCATATGGAGTCTTTTCCAGAATAGGTCTTATTGAAATTCTATTCTGAATGTAGCACGCTGTGTTTATTGCCTCTGTCCAGAAAGTCTTAGCAACGTTTGTCTCGTTGATCATGGTTCTGGCCATTTCTTGCAATGTTCTGTTCTTTCGTTCTACAACTCCATTTTGTTGGGGAGTTCTAGGACAAGAGAAATCATGCAGAATGCCTTTGTCATTAAAGAATGACTCAAAATCTTTATTTTCAAATTCTCCACCATGATCACTTCTGACTTTAACGATTCTAAGATCTTTTTCATTCTGAACTTGGTTACAGAAGGTAACAAACACAGAGTGTGACTCGTCCTTGTGTCTTAAGAACTTTACCCATGTCCATCTGCTATAGTCATCTACGATTACTAACCCATACTTCTTGCCACTGACAGAAGCAGTCTTAACTGGTCCAAATAAGTCAATGTGCAGAAGTTCTAATGGCTTAGAGGTAGAAACAACATTTTTGGATTTAAAAGATGGTTTTGCAAATTTGCCTTTCTGACATGCTTCACACAGAGCATCTGAATTGAACTTCAAATTTGGAAGTCCTCTGACCAGATTGAGTTTGTTAATCTGAGATATTCTTCTCATACTAACATGCCCCAATCTTCTGTGCCAGATCCACTGCTCGTTGTTAACAGACAGAAGACATTTTACGTTCTGACTCTTTAGTTCAGAAAGTTTGATTTTGTAAATGTTGTTTTTCCTCTTACCATTAAATAGGATAGTCCCATCTTTCTGACTAACAGCTTTACATGATTTTTGATTAAAGATTATATCATAACCGTTATCACTTAATTGACTTATGGATAACAGGTTATGCATCAATCCATCAACAAGCAGAACATTATTAATAGAGGGAAGATTTCCGTTACCTACAGTTCCAGAGCCAATTATCTTTCCCCTCTGATTGCCTCCAAAGCCAACGTGGCCTCTAGGCTTAAGTTCCAGGCTTTGGAACATATGCCTTCTTCCCGTCATGTGACGTGAGCAGCCAGAGTCCAGGTACCATGACTGGTGTTTCTGACTTGCTGCTAAAGATATCTGCAACATGTATTATTTTATCCTTAGGTACCCAGATCTTCTTGGGTCCTGATTTGTTAGTTTTACCAAAACTCTGGTTGAATTTTGGTTTCACAAAGTGATTACTACTAGTATATTTGATGTCATGTGTGTGACCATACACAAAGTGTGAATTTAGAGGAGTGTGTTTAATGGTTAAATCCATGACATTTTTAGGTGTAGGAACCTTACCTAGGTATCCTATTCCTTTCCTGCCGTTTCTGCTAACTCCATAGATCATTGAAGCCATTCTGCTTCTATCTATGCTTTTAGCAAGGAACTTCTGGAAACTATGATCATACTCCTTGATGATCTCATCAGCGTTGCTGGGAGTTTCAGCAATTGGTTCCTTCTGAGAGTTTTGTAAAGAGTTTTCTAATTTTAAAATTTTATCTCTCAGCTCAGAGTTTTCCAATTTGAGACTCTCAGACTTATTAGAGTCAGATTCAAGAGTCCTTTTCAGGTCTCTGAATTTAGCTCTAATCTGCTGATAACGTTCCAGAATTTCATTTAGGCTTTCAGCAAGTTCAGCCTTTGTAAAATTAACAGCGAAGTTAGGGAATACCTCTTCTGTGTCTGATTCTGAATCTGAGTCAGAAGCTTCACTGCCATCTGGAATGTTAGCCATAAGCGCTATGTTCGCCCTTTCATCATCTGATTCTGAGTCAGCTTCAGACGAGTCAGAGTCATCCCATGTGGCCATGAGACTTTTCTTCTTCTCTCTTCCAAACTTCTTTTTGGGCTTTTCCCTCTAAAGCTTTGGACAGTCACTCTTGTAGTGTCCTTGCTCATTGCACTCGTAGCAGATGATGTCTTTTGTATTTGGCTTCTTGCTACCTGAGGAGCCTTCAGATCTTTTGTATCCAGAGGAAGAATCTGTCCTTCTGTATCTGGAAGAAGACTCGTTCTGATCAGATCTTCTGGGATTCCTGAACTTCCTTTGTCTTTGCTTCCACAGTTGATTTACTCTTCTGGAGAGAAGAGAAAGCTCGTCTTCTTCTGATGAGGATCCATCAGATGTTTCTTCAACTGCCTGCAAAACTTTAGATTCAGATTTTCTGTTAGATTTTAAAGCTATAGGCTTACCTTGCTTCTGAGGCTCGTCAGCTTCCAGCTCTATCTCATGACTTCTGAGGGAGCTTATAAGTTCCTCCAGAGTGATTTTGTTGAGATCTTTCGCCAGCTTCAGAGCAGTAACCATAGGCCTCCACTGCTTGGGTAAACTTCTGATTATCTTCTTGACATGGTCAGCAGTAGAGTACCCCTTGTCCAGAACTTTGAGACCAGCTACCAGAATCTGGAATCTGGAGAACATAGTTTCAATGGATTCAGATTCTTCCATTTTAAACGCCTCATACTTCTGAATGAGCGCCAGAGCTTTTGTTTCTTTGACTTGAACGTTGCCCTCATGCGTCATTCTGAGAGAGTCAAAGATGTTCTTAGCTGTGTCTCTGTTGGAGATCTTCTCATACTCAGTATAGGAGATGGCACTGAGAAGGATGGTTCTGGCCTTATGGTGATTCTTGAAATCACGCTTTTGTTGATCAGTCATTGATTTTCTATCAATCTTTTGACCAGTTGCATTAACAGGGTGCGTGTATCCATCTGTCACCATATCCCACAGATCAGCATCATGTGCTAGAAAGAAGCTTTCAATTCTGTCTTTCCAGTAGTCAAAGTTTTCTCCATCAAAGACTGGAGGTTTGCCACTGAATCTGTCTCTGTCCTCATTGGTTTCATTGCTGAAATGAGAGTTGTTTCCTGCCATTGTGTTTTTCTGACGCTGGATCTTGTACTGACACGGTTAAGTGTTTTAGCTCAGAACCAGGCGCTCTGATGCCAATTGAAGGGGTGAAAAACACAAGAAGGGGGGGTTGAATTGTAAAACTGGAATCTTAAAGCAAATGACAAGGTATTTTTATCCTGGTTCGTTTGATCTCAAACTACTCCAGTCCACCCGTTCAAGGTGATTTCGCCTCTCTCCAACGAGGTCTTAATTCACTATATTCAACTGAATACAAATCTGCTTTAGCAACTGCTAAAACCTTCTTGATTCAAACCACAATCCGGTTTGTCAAGGCAACACTTTCTTACAAAGGTATAAGCAAATGTGTGTGAATGTTTTCTACAAAACTATATCACAACTGTGATGTTTACACAAATGAAGCTTAGAATACTAGGTTGCTAAACACTAATAAAGTATCAGAGTTTGTTGGTTTAGAAAAACTTGTAGAGTGAAGATTATTGTTCAGCTTTGTGCGTGTAGAGAGTTTGGAAGCATTAGCCGTGATAATCTTCAAAGCTTGGTTTATATAGCACTTGAGAAGATGAACGTTGAAGCAAATATTCTTGATTCAATGCTATTAACAAGCTTTCCTTTTTGAGCAGATCTTGTCTAGAATGATGCCGTTGGTATTGATTAGCTTTCAATGCACAGTACCGTTGCTTCTTCAATGCACGTTCTGGCTTGGCTCATTCTGATTCTGCTTCGCTGCTGATGAACTAATTTGATTCTGTATCAGAGTGTTTTACGCGCAGTTCTGTTCATCAAGCTTCAGCATGTGCAAGCGTTGATCATCTGATCTTGACGTTCTGATTCAGCAACTTCTGATGCTGGTGTGCAAACTCATATTCTGATGCTGAAAACGTGATCTTGCTTATTTTAATCAGCATATCTGCAAGTCAGAGCATAGTAATTTTAGGCAGCATATAATTCACTCATAAAATATTTAACTACTATATCTTTTCACTTTGTTATCATCAAAACTTAAATATAGGGTACTAGATTCAAACATTGTTCTAACACCATCTTCTTACAAGGCAACAAATAGACAAAATGCTCAGAGATATAAAGGCTATAGCAGAATGGGAACCCCATGGGATTATTGCACATAGCTATATTTTCTTTGAATTAAAATTTTCAATTTTTACGATGGCATTCTCTTACTAGAATGTTTGTCTCATTGTACAAAAATACTTACTCAAAGTCAATACAAAGATATTCCTTTGAAAGTGCAAAACTATCTGTTTTTCTTTACTCTTGTGTTTTATTTACAGAAACGTCCAATGATTCATTGTCGAACATATGCATTTGAACATAATTATTGTTTACAAATAAACAAAATAAAAGACAATTACTGATGGCTTTAAGAGATAGGGAAATCTCTCTAAGCTATTTCCATAAATCCCCCATAATTTGCAGTTTAATTCCCAGCGGAACAAGCTTCCAATTATCAATCTCCAGTAGAAGTCATTCAATTTCTCAGGATTTCACAATAGGATTTTACAAGCAATACACGAAATTTCCCTTACAACAGAGTTTGCTTCTCTAAGCGGAAATTCATCAACACTTCAACTTCACAACATGAAGACTTACACTCCATATCCTCAGCAGCGGACATGGATTTAGTTTCCCCAATCCAACAGCAGTGTAGAAGATTTAGCTCACATACGCATACATCACATCCATATATCATAAACATTGATGACACGAATGCATTACACTATGAATCTAATACAACATGACTTTGCGTTTTAGCTAACATTTTACCCTTTTCAGGATAAGGTTAACAACTACCATTAACAATGTTCAAAGTTTTCAGATACAGTACAGATACACTCCAGACACGGAAGCCATTCTAATACTCATACAGAGCCTCTTCCAGATACAGTTCAAATACGCTCCAAACACGGATGGAATTCTGATACTCATTCAGATTCAACTTCTTAGATACAGTTCAGATACGCTCCAGACACGGATGCCATTCTGATACTCATTCAGATTCAACTCTCAGATATAGTTCAGATATGCTCCAGACACGGATGCCATTCTGACACTCATTCAAAACTAGATTTCAGATGCAGTTCAGATACGCTCCAGACACAGATTCCATTATGATAATCATTCAAAATCAGCTCCCAGATATAGTTCAGATACGCTCCAGACACGGATGCCATTTTGATACTCATTCTTTCAGCTTACAAATTGTAATACAAACAATAACTTTTGGATAGAATCTTTAAGCCCGTCTCCTACAACTTTCTATCACCTCTCCAAATGGCATCTTTAAGCCCATTCCCTTAACCATCACATCACCGAGTGAAAATTTCTGGGCACTCTAGTGTCCAATCATCTTCCACCTTCGAGTCACGACTGGAAAAACATTCCAATATAACTCCTCAGGCTTAAGAAGATTGAACAGGGGCAGCTGTTGTAACCCAAAAATTTTCCTCTCACTTATCAATAATCTTCTTACAAGATCTCCTTTGGATCAAGACTGCATTAGGGTTGATCAGCTCAAGACACCTCCTCAAGCACTGATGAAGAAAATTAGGGTTTGAGTTTGCACAAGGATTTTTGAACTTCCAATGCCCCATATGACTTTCATGGATCATTATGGACCCCCAAGATTACTCATGTCAAGTTGCAAGCTTTGAATCACATTTTTGATCAGTCAATTGAGCAGTTGACCTAAAAATCAGTTGTATTGGGGAAAAAGTCAACTATGGCCAATTTACAATCAAACTTCATAATTTCTGATCCGCATCAACATTTTAAACTCATATGTATCATTTTATCAAGTTTGGATCATAAATCCTCAAGAAATTTGATCAAATCTCCAAAAGGGCAAAATGGTCAATATTAGGGTTTTGATTGGGAAAGGGAAATTTCTGATTTTTGACCTAGAAAATGGTTAATTGGTTTAAGGAATGATCTCAAGAGTCCAATTGAATCATTTTTACCTAATGACATGATTCAAAACATTGCAAATCCATTGGATTGACAAATGAATGTTGCAGTCAACTGATCAAAAGTCAATTGTACACTGAAAGGTCAAACTTTGACTTTTTGGTCAAAATCAAGTATCAAAGATTACAATTCATCAAAACATGTCAAAATAGGAAACTTATTCATCAAGAAATCAAGAAATCAAGATTTCATTTTGAAAAGTCAAAATTTCTAAACTTAGAAATTTTTCTAAGTGTAAAAAATTTCTTATTTTTTCATAACTTTGAGCAATTTTTTCATTATGATGCAAGATGATTCAAAGGAAACTTACAACATGAAAGTTGTATATCTCCATGAAATATACAACTTTTATTCACACAACTTCTTCCAAAAGTGCTTGAATCTCAAGTTATAATTTTATGAATACATGCTCATGAACTAAGAAAGACTTAGTGAAATTTTGCCATAGTTAGGAAGATTTTTTGACCTAACTTCATGGAAATTTTTCACATAGTTCCAAGGGGAATATTCAAAATAAATTCAAATATGGGTTGTAGAGCACATTGAAAGCTTTCCAAAATGTCCAAGAACTCCTTGATATTATTCGTGAGTAGGGAGAATCGAAGAGATGAAGTTAGGGTTTTGTCACTTGAATTACAAGCCATTTTTGATGAACACATGAACCAAATCCATGCTAGGCTGCATAATATTTGATTTGTAGGCCTCTAACTTGTTTGTCACTCCATAATTAAATGTTTACACAGCTGTTAGGGCTTTGATCCAAGCAATTTAGCTATTATCCAAGTTGCATTTCCATTAATGGCACAAAGTTAACATTGTCATTCTTGTAAAGCAAGCTTTTTGCATAAAGTTCACATTGAGCCTCTAACTTGTTCCCTCTGATCACACTCCATCCACAAAGTCAGAAGCAAGCTTTTTTAAAGCATAACCACTCTATCTTAGCAAGTACCAAAGACTTTGAAACTTGTTTTGTCAAAAAATCACATGTTCAGCTTAAGGATGCAAATTTGAATTCTAATCAACTAGAGCATCCCAAACTTGTTGATTATAAATAGAGTCACTATTTGTGAGCTAGAACACGAGTTTGAACACCCTGAAATACACCAAAACTCTCTCAAATCAGAAATTTCCCAAAAACCCCATTGTTGCACAGTTTCTGACCTTGAACCTCAAACTCACACTTCCCTTGTGCGTTTCTTGGCCTTTTAGTTTCTAAAGCTTCCTTGCATCAGGAGTAACTCATCCCTGTACCTATTTCACTTATGTAACACCATTTTCTCTGTCTTCCATAACCAAAAATAGAGCATCATAGTTGGGCTTCTCCAGACCATTCCAGCCACCCTCAGCTCAAGCCATCCATTGCATTAGCTTCCTAGAGGTCCAAGGAAGCTAACCTGATCGTCGACACTCCCTGAAACAAGCTCAAATCCATTTCACGATTTCCAGTTTTGAGGTATTTTTCTTGAACTTCTATCTCATTACTTAGGTATTGTTAGACTTGTATTTGTGAAGATAAAATGTAGACATCATTGTCCTGAAGCTGTACATGTCCATAGATTTCATTTATTTTCATTGAGCTATGAGAATTTTGAGTTGGAACTTTCTGAAATATTTAGGTCAGAATTTGGTACTTTTAAAAATTCTCATTCATCTTAGATTTATAGTTTATGATATTTATATGTTTGGATTTGTGTGACAAAATGGAGCAATTTTCATGTTTACATTTTTGCAAATGGTTGAGAAATGAGCAAGTTCAGATCCTTTGGCTGGAGGTTGAAGATGAAGTACAGTCAGGGCGCGTTTTGTGTTATGTATTTATTATTTCTTACAAGTTAACGGATGTATAGCCACCCCAGTGGTAAAACGCACGCCTGTTCACTCCATGGTCCTGGGTTCAAGCCCCAGCGTGACCATTTTTGTTATTTTTACATATTCTTACCTTTTTTTTGTTTGGTAGGCGCTGGGCCCTTTGGGCCTGGCTTTTTTTTTTTGTTTTTGGTTCCTAACTCCCTGTTCTATTTTCACACCTCCCTGATTTTCTCTTCATATTTTATTTTATTTTATTTTTTATTATTTATCTTTATTATCAATATTAATATTATTATTATTATTATTATTATTATTAATAAATATTTTTTATAGTTATTAATAAAAAAAATCAAATATATTTTTTATCTTTACATTTATTTAGTTTATTTTGTCTTATAAAATCAAAAGAAAAAAAAACTTTTCTTTAGTAAATTAATTCCTTTTTTTGATATACTTAGATAATAAATCTTGACTATTATGTATTATTTTATAATTTCTTCTTGAAAATTAAAATAAATTTAGAACCTAGGCTATTTTTGGTTAGTTAACCTTTTTGTATTTTAATTAAATTCACAAAAACCCTAAAAAATACTTTTCTAAATCAATTTTATTTCTTTTAAAAAATTAGGTTTAGGTCCCTAAATTTAATTTGGACCAATTGATCATGACCCTTTAGTTTGATAAAGGCCAAAACATTTTCTTAACAAAAATCCAAAATAAATCAATTTCTTTTCCTTTTATACTTCATTCCTTGTATATTTATGCAATTCAATATGGTTGTAATAGATAAATAGATTTATTTTCTTGCAAATCCCTATTTGTAATTTGTATACCCCCCCCCCCCCCCTAAATGATGTAATAGTATAGTAATTTTAATTCCCGCAATTTATCGCTTTATATACAAATGCTAGTAATTAGGGTTTTGATGGAAAGATTAAAACCAACCAAATAGAAAACCCTAATCAAAGACAAATCAATGCATGTAAATTAACACATTTAGAGATATACACCGTTAGGGTAAACCCACTTTGTTGTCTTACAAAAATGGCCATATTACGCATTTGAGATATCTTAGCAAAATAAGCAAAATACAAGATCATAGTCCCTCGATGATGCTATCTAAGTTTCCTTACAAATGATCTTAGTCCCTTAAAAGGAATGCTAAGATACCTTGCAATATTTCTAATCATGGTTATACGATGACCCACGCCCGTCCCGTTTACATCTAAAGATAGGTTTGCTTACCAAATCAATGGTAAGACAACAATGTAAAAGGAAAAGAAAATGAACAAGAAAGACATTTAAGTAGGTAGATTGCTCCTAATTACTTGCTCCATTTCAAAACAAACATCCTTGCTATTTTCAAAACAATCACATACACTTTCAAACATCTTGCAAAATTGAAATTTTTTTCAAAAGATCAAACATCTTTGTATACATTCTTACAAACAAGAATCATTACAAAGATTGCCTAAATAATGGCCTCTTTTACAAAATACTTTCAAAAACCACATCAAGCACAATTTCAAACAAAAAGCAAGTCATCTAGCAAGTAACTAAGAGCCCATGGATAACCATGGATGAAAAGGGTGCTAATACATTCCCTTTTCATAATCTACCCCCCGAACTCAAGAAACAATCTCAAAGGTCTTTCCTGTGCTTTTTCACCTTTCCTTTTGGATAAAAGAAAAGTATGTGGCGACTATTGCTAACCGCAACATTTGCGATCAAACGCAAAACCTTCAAGTCAGTTCTCCCACCATATCACAATACTTCTATGATTTTTTTTATTTGAGGATGTGACATGCCAATAATGAGTTTTCTGATTTGTCTACAAAACAATCTTATTTGAAAATCTAGTCATTTATCGATTTAATTGAAAAAGGGAAAGTGGGGTGTTACAAAATATATATCCTTAATTGAGACATATGAAACACATCATGAAGATCCGCAAGCGAAGATGGTAAAGTAATCTGATAGGCCACCTCACCCATCCTCTCTGAAATCTAATATGGACCAACAAAACACAGTGTAAGCTTTTGCGAATTTAAAGCACCACCGACACCATTTACCAGAGTATCATTAAAAAATACATGATCTCCCACCTGGAACTCAATTGCTTTCCTCCTATTATCATGATAACTCTTCTGACGAATCTGAGAAGCTTTCATCCTCTTTTGGATCATCTTTATCTTTTCAGTTATTTCTTGCATAATCTCAGGTCTGAGCACAACACTCTCGGCTGACTCATACAAATATAATGAAGTTATACATCTCCTACCATACAATTCTTCATATGGGACCATACCAATAATAGAACGAAAACGGTTATTATAAGTAAAATCAATCAACGAAAATTGGCTATCCCAAGCTCCTCATTATTCTAACACACTAGCCTTTAGCAAATGCTCTAAGGACTGGATAGTCCTCTTAGTCTGACCGTCCGACTATGAATTATAAGCAGAACGTAATCTCAACTTACCAAAAGCATCTTGCAAAATTTTCCAAAACCTTGACGTAAACCGCAAATCTATATCCGACTCAATATTTGAAGGTATACCAAGTAACTTCGCGATTTCCTCGATATACATCTAAGGTAACTTCTTCATGGAATGATCGATCTTCATCGATAAGAAATGAGTCGACTTAGTTAACCTATCCACAATCACCCAAGTAGAATCATTTCCCTTAACAGTCTTCGGTAAACCTGACACAAAATACATGGAAATTCTATCCCACTTCCATTCTGGAATATTAAGCGGTTGCACAGACCCAAAGGTTTCTGATGTTCAATCTTCGACTTATCACAAGTAAGATAGGCATAAACAAACTCAACAACTTCCTTTTTAATACCAGGCCACCAAAAAAACTTCTTCAAATCTTGATACATCTTTGTAGCACCGGGGTGAATACTTAATCCTATTTTATGTCCTTCCTCAAGAATACTCTTCTTAAGTTCTAGAACATAGGAAACATACTCTATTTTCGAACATCATTATGCCATTATTATCAACTCGAAATTCACCTTCATTACCTTGGTTAACCAACATCCACCGATCAACCAACTTTAGATCAAATTTCTGACCTTCTCGGATTTCTTCAAGAATACCACTAGTCAGTTTCAACATTCCCAACTTCACACTATTAGGAGTCTCTTCACATACTAAACTCATATCTTTGAATTGTTCAATCAATTCCAACTCACGCACCATAAGCATTGACATATGTAAAGACTTTCTACTTAATGCATTATCCACCATATTTGCTTTATCAGGGTGGTAACTCAAATAAAAATCACAGTATTTCAATAACTCAAGCCATAATCTTTGCCTCATATTCAACTCTTTCTGATCAAACAAGTACTTCAGACACTCGTGATCATTAACACTTCGAATTTAGAGGAAAAAAGATAATGTCTCCAAATCTTCAACACAAACACAACAGCTGCTAATGCTAAGTCATGCGTAGGATAATTCCTTTAATGAACTTTCAGTTGTCTAGAAGCATAAGCCACAACCTGTCTATTTTGCATCAGTAAACCACCAAGACCCATCTTAGACGCATCATAATACACCATAAAAGATTCACCTGGATTAGGAAAAATCAACACTAGAGTTGTCGTCAACTTCTTCTTCAATTCCATAAAAATTTCTTCTCACTCAACATCCCACACATAAGCTTGACCCTTTCGATTCAATTGAGTTAAAGGTAGAACCAGCTTAGGAAATCCTTCAATGAAACTTCGACAATAACCTGCTAAACCAAGAAAACTTCGAATCTCAGTCGCAGACCTTAGATTTTTCCATTGCAACGCAACATCAACTTTATAAGGATCCATAACAATCCCACCACTAGAAATCATATGGCTAAGGAAACTAACTTCCTTCAACTTGAATTCACACTTTGACAGATTTTCAAACGACTACTTTTCTTTCAAAACTTGCAACACAACTCGTAAATGCTCAGCATGCCCTTCTTCTGATTTAGAATGGATCAAAATATCATCATTGAAAACCACAACAAACTTATCTAGGTATAAATGAAATGTTCGATTCATATACTCCATGAAAACACCTGGCACATTCGACACACCAAACAACATCAAAATGTACTCATAATGACCATACCTTGTTCTGAAAGACATCTTTAGAATATCATCTAGTTTAACATGAATCTGATGATAACTCGACCTCAAATTAATCTTGATAAAAACACAAGCATCCACCAACTATTCATCAAATCATCAATCCTCGAGAGTGGATAATTATTCTTAATAGTCACTTTGTTCAATTGCCTATAGTCCACACACAACCTTTTACTTCCATCTTTCTTCTTAACTAACAACACAGGCGCACCCCACGGAGAAACACTTGGTCGAACAAACTTCTTCTCAAGAAATTATTCCAACTGTTTCTTCAACTCACACATCTCAAAAGAAGATATTCTATAAGAAGCCATCGACACTAGACTTGTACCTAGTACCAACTCTATATAAAACTCCACCTCACGTTCTAGAGGAAAATCACTTATGTCATCTGGAAATACATCTAGGAATTCACAGACAACAGGTAGTTCAATACTTACAGCTTAGCGATTAATTTACAATGGTGAAAACATTGCAAACATCAAGGCATCTTCTTCTAAGAGTTTATCCACTTGCTTAGAAGATTAAAACATCAACTCTCCACCATCAGCAAGTTCTTGGAACCTCACAGTCTTATTGTAACAATTGATATGAACATAGTTGAACTCCAACCAGTTCATTCCAAGAATGACATCAATTTGTGTGTAGAGGCAAACACACTAAATCCATCATGAAACTCTTACCATTAATGGTGAAAGGATAACTCAAACAGACAAAAGTAGTAGTAACAGAACCACTAGCAGGAGTATCTATCACCATACTACCATTAATGGAAGACCATTTCAATCCCAACATTGTAGCACATTCACGCGAAATAAATAAATGAGTAGCGCCAATATCAATAATAAAAACCAACTTAACATTGTTAATAAAACAAGTATCTCGAATCAAGTTATCCTTCTTGGAACCCTCTAGTCCAATCAGAGTGAACACTCTACCATTAGTCTTGGAAACAACATCCTTCATTGGATTTTGACATCGGGTACTGATATGACCATGTTCTCCATGATTAAAACAAGTTGGACCATCATTCTTGCACTCTGGAGCATAATGACTCATCTTACCACACTTGAAACATCTCATAACTTTATTTTCACATTCATTAGAACAATGACCTTGTTCATCACACCTAAAGCACTTGACAGGAGTGAGATCTCCTCCCCCACTTGTCTTCTTTCCATCAAAGACATTTTGTTTCCCTTTATCATTCGGAGCATTGTAAGGCTTCCCATGGTCCTGATGTGGCTTGCCTCTCTTCTCTCTCGTGATCTTGTAATGAGCCTTACTATCCTCTTCCTAAACTCCATAACTATTCACTAACTCTGGAAATCTAAGAATCTGCTTATACCCAATTGCTCGCTTGAGTTTCAGACGCAAACCATTCTCAAACTTGATACACTTCAAGAACTCAGCAGTTGCTTCACTGTAATACGGATAGAACTTCCCCATTTCCACGAACCTAGAAGCATAATCAATTACAGACGAATTCCCTTGTTTCAAATCTAGGAATTCAATCTCTTTCTTCCCGTGTACATCTTCGAGAAAATACTTCCTCAAAAACTCTCTGATGAACACAGCCCAAATAACAACCTCACCTACCGCAACCAGTCTCTACGGGTGCCAACCCACCAGTCACCAGCTTCCTCTACCAGCATACGCGTACCAAACCGAACTTTCTGTGCCTCTGAGAAATCCATGACCTGAAAGATCATTTCAATCTATTTGATCCAAGCCTGCGCTCCATCATGATCATAATTACCCTTGAAAGTAGGCGGATGGTTCCTATGAAACCTTTCCAAAACACGAGACCCATTATTCTCACCAGCATTAGGTTGATGTTGCACAACCTGAGCAACAACTGCAAAGCAACAACAATCGCAACATCGTTCTTTCCATCCATTTCTCTGTTACATAATAATAACAACCACAATAGTTAAAAACTATTTCGACAGTATCTCAGTGTCAAACACTACTACTCAACAACCTGGTCGGACGGACCGACTGCTCTTATACAACTATTGTAACACCTTTCTAACCCCAATTAATAATTCATGAATAATTTAATAATAAATTAAACACAAAACCACCATCATGGGTTCCGCATCATCATAAAACATCAATATAAAACATCCTGCTCTGTAACACGGGTTTTTAAATCATTTATAATAATTACTTCTTTAATAACACCAACAAACAAATTCTAACTTCACAACGCAATCATAGTCACAAAATATCTTCATTTAGTTCATCAATAATCAAGACCTTTTGGTCAATATCAAAAGTCATTATCAAGTAAATCGAGCATAGTAAACTCATAAATATGTTTATCAAAACAACTGAAACTTCAACTCAAGCGTTTCCCCACCCAATGTTACAATATCAGAGTAAGACCACTATCGTTAAAGAAAATAAATGAATAACTCCAAGCTATCCTCAAACTTCTATGACCTATTCTTGATTACCTGCAAGTTGCCCATGTATCAAGGCAACATTTCCAAGCAGAAAGGGTGAGCAATCACAAATCATTATAAAAGATATACGAAATAAATTCAGTAGGCCAACAATAATCATCAAGAATTCCACGTATCATCATGCTTCACATATATACTCACACTTTTAAATCACCAATACACATAAACACATCATTGTATCATCAAATCAACATTTATCATAAACATCATTTAGGTTACAACATCATTAACATCATTTTAATCAATAGTTGTGCAATGTCACAAAGAATACAATGCAACTTCATTGACTCGTTCATGTTGTACCAATCTTCACTGACTACCCAAGTCATATTCTCCAAGATCCCTATCATAGGATCGATTCCCACTTGGAATAGAAACACTTCACAAAAATGCACTCAATCCACACCATGGGATTAAGGCCATCACTGGACCAAGGTCCTAACATATGCCATGAATGCATGACGCGTAACAACATAATAAACACACCCACTGATATCAAGAAAGATAATTGTCTTATCAAAATAGTTGATATAAACATGATTTTATTCCAACCAGTTCATCCCAAGAATAACATCAAGTTGATCTAACAGAAGACACCCTAAATTAACTCCAAATTCTTTACCAAAAATACTCAACGAACAATTCAAACACACATATGAAGTAGTCACTGAACATAGCAGGAGTGTCAATAATAATACTTCCATTCATAACAAATAACTCAAGATACAACCTTTTAACATAACCTAAAGAAATGAAAGAATGTGTCGCCCCAATATTAATAATAGCAATCAAAGGTGTACCATTAATAAAGCACGTACCTCGAATTAGTTTATCCTCAGCAGCATTCTCAGAACCAGATAAAGCAAACACTTTCCCTTTAGCTTGTTCCTTCTTCAGCTTGTCACACCTAGTACTAATGTGCCCTTGCTCACCACAGTTGTAGTATGTCACACTCGCACCTCCTCTGCACTCATTAGACTTTTGACGTAGACTGCCACACTTGAAACACTTAACATCAGGACTCATACAATTTGAAACACAAGATCCTTTGACACCACACTTAATTCACTTAATCGGAGTATGAGTTCCTCCCCCACTCGGCTTCCTGTCATAACCATATTTTTGTTTCCCTTTATCAGCATATGGCTTTCCTCTGAATTGTCCCTTTCCCTTCTTATCATTTAAAGACTTGTAGTAAGCAACACTCTCCCTACTATCTTCATCATAAATCCTACTCTTATTAACCAGTTCAGAAAATCGTGTGATTTGTTGATAACACATGGCCTTCTTGATCTTAGGTCTCAAGCCATTCACAAACTTAAGACACTAGATCTCTCAACATTAGCAGTTTTGTAATGAGGATAATACTTAATCAACTCTTGAAATCTTACAACATACTCTGCCAAAGTTCCATTACCCTGATTCAGCTCAAGAAATTCAACTTCTTTCTTCCCACGCACATCTTCTGGAAAATACTTCTCCAGAAATTCATCTCTGAAAAGTTCCCAAGCAAATTCAATCCCAACTTCATCAAACCTCTGAATAGTGTTATTCCACCAATCCTCAGCTTCCTTCTCAAGCATGTGAGTCAAACTGCACCCTTTAAGCATCCGTACAATTCATGACTCAAAAGATCTTCTCAATCATTTTCAGCCAAACTTGTGCCTTGTTAGGTTCATGCTCTACCTCAAAGATTAGCGGAATGTTCCTCTAGAACTTCCCCAAAGAATGTAATTCATCATCTTCCTTGTTTCCAGCATTGACGTGCGACTGTTTCCCAATCGCACCGGCAAACATTGCCAATGCCTCAGTAATAGAATCGTTATTTCTTCCTGCAACCATCGTCCTAAAATTCCAAACAACCAAACAACCAACAACAGTCATCAGACAAACAATACTAATTGTGTCATATACACATATCGAATATAAAAGGAAATAAACATATTTATAACCTGGCCAACTGACCGACCATGCTCCGATACCACTAATGTAACACCCCCTAAACCCCGCATAAAATAAACAGCAAAATTAGAGTAAATTAGGATGCATAACAAAGAGGGCGTCACATATACTTCACGAAAATTAAGAAACAAATACACTAAACATGGTCATAACACACACTTAGAATCATGTTCCATACTATTGTACCCCAAAATTTTCCCTCCCTTTTTCTCAGGACATTTTCTTACAAAAGTTATCAAATGCTCAATGATTCTCAAGAGCTGATCAGACAAGCTCACCTCCTAAACACTGGGCCCCCAACTAGGGTTTTGGTTTTATTAAGGAAAATTGGACTTCTAACTCCTTAAGTGACTTTCATGGTTCACCATAAGTCTCCAAGAATTCTCATACCAGGTTTCAAGTCTTGCATCAAAAATTTGCTCAATCAATTACTCAGATGATTGAAAATCAGTTGCATTGGGTAAAAAGTCAATTGTGATAAACATACGGTCAAACTTCAAGATATTTTGCCAACATATACATTTTGATGTGACATTCATCATTTGATCAAGGGTTGATCATAATTCCTCAAGGAAAGCACTTAAATAATCAAAGGGGCAAACTTTTCAAAATTAGGGTTTTGATTGAGAATGACGGACCATTGACTTTTGACCTAGTACATGAACTAATGACTTGAAGCATGATATTAAGGACTCAAACACAACATCTTTACCTGATTACATGGTCCAAGACGTTTCCAAAGGTGCAAGATATTGGTAGTTGAAGAATTGAGATCAACTGATGAAAAGTCAACTGTCACACAAAAGTTAAGAGTCATCAAAACATTCAACTTTGTCAAGCTTGATCAACAAGAATCACAAAGTCAACAAAAAGTCAAAATTTCTAATAGTTAGAAAAATTCTAAGTTTTTTGTCCTTAATAAGTTCACTACTTCATGACCATTTTTCACTAAGATACAAGATGATTCAAGGAAAATCTTCAACATAAAAGTTGTAGAGCATGATGAATTCTTCAACTTTTTCTTTGAGGAATGATGTCCAAAAAATGCTTAGATTAGGAGATATAGGCCCGTGAAGTCATGACATTTTTATCTAACACTTAGAGAAATTTTCAACAAGTTTGGTCAGATTTTTCTCCTAACTTATTGGCAATTTTTTACCAAGTTCCAAGTTGATTTAGCCAAAGTGGTCAACATGAAAGTTGTAGAAACTGTTTCAAGCTTTCCAAAATGTCCTAGAACACATTTTTATCATGCCTGAGCAAGGAGATTCAAAGAGATGAAGTTGGGCATCCATTCTTGAATTATAGGTCATATTTGTGAAGAGCTTATGAACAAATCTTCATGCCATGCTGCATAATATTGCTTTGCATGCCTCTTAACTTGCAAATCTCACCATAATTAAATGTTTACACAACTGATTGAACTATTATCCACTTGATTCAAGCTTTGTCCAAAACAATTTTCCATTTTTGGCACAAAGTTACCATTTCCATTCTTGTAAAGCATGCTTTATCACAAAGTCCACTCTTCTTGAGCCTCTAACCACTCTAGATTGCCCTGTACTTCACATTGAAACCATGTATTTCAAAGATTGCTTCATTTACAATCCAACTAAACCACAACATGTGACCTTGCAAATATGATCAGCTCCTTCCCTCCAAACTTTCTCTATAAATAGAGAGGTCTATTTGCAAGCTAGACACGAGTTCATAAGCCCTCTAACCCTCTCAAACTCTCCAAAATCAGAATTTGCATCCAAAACTCCATTGCTTGCAATTTCTTACCTTAAACTCCAAACACCTAATCCACTCGGGAATTTTCATTCTAAACCATTCACAAAGCTTCTACAACTCACATATCATTTATCGAAGACCCTATTTCATCATTGTAACATCATTTTCATCATCCTACATTTTCATAAACAGAGCCCTGCAACTTGACTTGTCCAGAAGAATCCAGGCACTCTCAATCAAAAGTAAGCATAGCAATAGCTTCCTGGGAGTTCAGTGAAGATATCCAGATCATCTCAACATCTCCAGAGGTGCTCCAACTTCAAACACGATTCTCACTTTTGAGGTAAGTTTTCTAAACTTAGAAATTTCTGTACAAGCATCATTAATGTTTACTTTCTGAATAAAAAATGTAGATATCATTGCCCTGAAGCTAACCACGTGCTTATATTTCATTTATCTTTCCTGACTGATGAGAATTTTGAAACTGAAGTTTTCTGCAATTCCAGGGTTCAGTTTGGTACCAAGTAAAATTCTCACTCATCTTTGATCTTTAGCTTTTGAAATTTATATGGTTGTATTCGTGTTTAAATTTCCAGCAAGTTTCATGTTTACACTTTTCAATTTGGTTGAGAAATGAGCATATTCAGAAATTCAAAAATGTTGTTGTTACTACTAGCGCGAGGAAGAAGATGAAGTTACATTCATGAATGAGTTTGTAATATATTTAATAGTTGTTGTTTTAACTACCGGATATATCACCACTCTAGTGGTTAAAGCGCGTGCATGTTACCTTTGGCACCTGGGTTCGAGCCCCAACGATACCCTTTTGTATTTTTCATGTTATTTTGTGATTCTCACGCCCCAACATGGGCTTCTTGACCTTGGGCCCAACATGACTTGTAATTCAAGAATGGATTCCCAACTTCATCTATTTGAATATCTAAGCTCAAGCATAATAAAAATGTATTATTAGACATTTTGGAAAGCTTGAAACATTGTCTACAACTTTCATATTGATAAGTTTGGCTAAATCAAATTGGAACTTGGTGAAAATTAGCCAAGAAGTTAGGACAAAAAACTGACCAAACTTGTTGAAAATTTTACTAAGTGTTTAGATAAAAATGTCATGACTTCATGGGCCTATATCTCCTAATCCAAGAATTTATTGGATAACAACCATCAAGGAAAAAGTTGTAGAATTTATCAAGCTCTACAACTTTCATGTTGAAAGTTTCCTTTGAATCATCTTGCATCTTAATGAAAAATAGTCATGAAGTAATGAATTTATTAAGGATAAAACACTTAGAATTTTTCTAAGTATTAGAGATTTTTACTTTTTGTTGACTTTGTTGATTCCTGTTGATCAAACTTGACAAATTTAAAAGCTTTGCTGACTCTTGACTTTTGAAGTTCAAAGTTGACCAAAAAGTCAAAGTTTGACTTTTGTGTGATAGTTGACTTTTCATCAGTTGATCTCAATTCTCCAACTATCAATCTATTTCACCTTTGGAAATTTCTTTAACTATGTAATTAGGTCAAGATTTTTTGTTTGATTCCTTAAGATCATGCTTCAAGTCATTAGGTCATGTACTAGGTCAAAAGTCAATGATTAGTCATTCTCAGTCAAAAACCTAATTTGGTCAATTTTTCCCCTTTGAAGATTTGAATGATTTCCTTGAGGAATTATAATAAACCCTTTATCAAATGATGAATTTCACATCAAAATGTTGATGTTGGCAAAAAATCTCGAAGTTTGACTGTATGTTGACCACAATTGACTTTTTGTCCAAGACAGTTAATTTTCAATCATCTGAGCAATTGACTGTGCAAATTTGTAATGCAAGACTTGAAACTTGGTATGAGAATTCTTTGAGACTTATGATGAACCATGAAATTCCCTTGAGGCATTATAAATCCAATTTTCCTTGAGAAAACTTAAACCCTGGTTGTGGACCCAATGCTTAGGAGGTGAGCTTGTCTGATCAACTCTTGAGAATCCTTGAGCATTTGAGAACTTTTGTGAGAAATTTATTGAAGAAAAGGGAGTGTGTTGTACCCAAAAAATTTTCCTCCCTTTTCTTCAATACATTTCTCACAAAAGATCTCAAATGCTCAAGGATTCTCAAAGAGTTGATCAAACAAGCTCACCTTCTAAGCACTAAGACCACAAATTAAGGTTTTGGTTTTCACAAGGAGATATGGACTTCTAATACCTAAAATTACTTTCAAGATTCATAATAGACCTCCAATAAGGCTCATGCAATGTTTCAAGTCTTGCATCTCAAAATTGGTCAGTCAATTGATCAGATGACTAAAAAGCAATTGTATTGGGTAAAAAGTCAACTATGATCAATATACAGTCAAACTTCAATATTTTTGTCCAATATCAGAATTTTGAAGTCATATTCATCAATTGATCAAGATTTTATAATAATTCCTCAAGGGAAGCATTCAAATCACCAAAGGGGCAAAATTGTCAAAATTAGGGTTTTGATTGAGAATGATTGATTGTTGACTTTTGACCTAATACATGGCCTAATGACTTGAAGAATGATCTTAAGGACTCAAACACAACATATTAACCTAATTTCATGGTTAAAAACATCCTCAAAGATCAAGTGATTGATAGTTAAAATTTGGATCAACTGATGAAAAGTCAACTAACACACAAAAGTCAAACTTTAAATTTTTGGTCAACATTGAATTTCAAAGATCAAGATTCATCAAGACGTTCAAAAATATCAAACTTGATCAACAAGAATCAACAAAGTCAAAAAAGTCAACAAAAAGTCAAGATTTATAATACTTAGAAAAAATTCTAAGTGTTTTTATCCTTGATAAATTCACTACTTCATAATAATTTTTCACCAAGATGCAAGATGATTCAAGGAAAACTTTCAACACGAAAGTTATAGATCTTGATGAATTCTAAAAATTTGTCCATGAGGGCTGATGTCCAAAAAATGCTTGGATTAGGATATATAGGCCCATGAAGTCATGACATTTTTATCAAAACACTTAGTGAAATTTTAACAAGTTTGGTCAGATTTTTGTCCCAACTTCTTGGCAATTTTTCACAAAGTTCCAAGTTGATTTAGCCAAAATTATCAACATGAAGGTTGTAGATAATGTTTCAAGATTTCCAAAATGTCCAAGAACTTGAAGAGATCATGCTTGATCTAGAAGTTTCTAAGAGATGAAGACGCCATCACAAACTTGAATTTTAGGTCATTTTGTGATGAACTTTATGATCCAATCTTCAACCATGCTGCATAATCTTACTTTGTAGGCCTTCTAACTTGCAAATCACTCAATAATTTATTGTTTACACAACTTATTTATCCATTTTCCAAGTTATTCAAGCGTTGTCTAAGTTGATTTTCCATTTAGGTAAGAAAGCCAAGACTTCCACTTTGGAAAAGTGGCTTTAATCACAAAGTCCACTCTCCTTGAGCCTTGAAGTTGTTTCTTCTGAGAATACACAATCTCAAAGCCATAAGAAACATATCTACAATGTATTTCAAGTTTACTTCAAAACCAAGTCACATAACCATTACATGTGATCTTAGAAATCTGGTTACTTGAGCCTTCCAAACCTTTTCTATATAAATAGAGAGGTTGTTTGGAAGCTAACACATAAATTCAAGAGCTCTCTAACCCCATCAAACTCCCTGAAATCAGAATTGGCATCCAAAACCTCCATTGTTGCACACTATGACTTTGAATTCCAAATACATAATCCACTCGTGCATTTTCACTTTTAATCAATCAAAAAGCTTCTATAACTCATATAGAGGCTATCCAAACCATTTCTTCACAATTGTAACACCATTTTCACCATCCTCCATTTCCAAAAACAGCCACCTGCAAATTGACTTCTCCAGAAAGTTTCAGACACTTTCAGCTCAAAGTAAGCATTACAATAGCTTCTTAGGAGTTCAGTGAAGCTATCCAGATCATCACCACACCTCCAGAAGTGCTCAAACTCCAAACACGATTTCCAGTTTTGAGGTAAGTTTTCTCAACTTTGAACTTCTTATACAAGCATCATTAATGGTTACTTTATGAACGAAAATGTAGACATCATTGCCCTGAAGCTAACCATGCCTTTAGTTTTTATTTATGTTAACTGTACGTGGAGAATTTTGAAGTTGAACTTCCATAAAAATTAGGTTTTAATTTGGTACCACGAAAAATTCATGCTCATCTTTGATTTATAGCTTTTGTTATTTACATGGTTGGATTCGTGGTGAAAAAACAAGCAAGTTTCATGTTTACACTTTTGAAAATGGTTGAGAAATAAGCAAGTTTGAAAATTCAAAAGTAGTGTTGAAGTTCTTGGCGTGAGGAAGAATATGGAGTTACAATCAGGAATGAGTTTATTTTAAATTTAGTGCAATTTATTCTATTACCGGATGAAACAGCCACCCCAATGGTAGAGAAGTGCGCGCTAAGTCATTTGCCTATAGGGACCTGGGTTCGAGCCCTAGTTGTACCCTTTTGTTTTTCACCTAATTTGTTATTTCAGATTCTATACAAGTAAGCAGAAGGCGCGCATAGTGTCCTCTCACCACTACCATATGATCATCCCATGGCTAGATCCAGCGCTCCACATGAGCTAGCCTATAATGCACTCTCAAAAGCCAGCAACACTGAATCACAAAACAGGCACCGGACTTTCTCTGATGGGCCTGGAATTTTTGTTTTTCTCACCCCTTTCTTTCTCATACTACAGGCCCACTCAAACATTTTTTTTAATTTTCATTTCTGATCCAACCAAAAATATATATTTGGGCCTAACATTTTTTTTCTATATTTGACACCCCTTTTTTAACACCCAGGCCCAATATTTGTATATTCTTCATATTTTCTTTATTTATTTATTTTTATTTAACCAAAAATACAAAAAAAAATATTTTTCTTGAATAAGTAGATTTAAAATATTTTAATTCAATTCTTTTTATTTTATTTTAATTTTTCAAAAAAATAAAACCTCAAACAATTATTTTTTAGACAATTAAAATTAGAATTAGGTTTTATTTTAATTAACTTAGATTTTTTTAGGTTTTATTTAAAATAATTAGCTAACCTCTCTTGCAATTTAAATTAACTAGTTTGATTAGGTTAAATTATAAAACCTTCTCCATCAAAAAACCACAAAAATAATTTCTTTTTCTCTACTTTACATTCTTGTGCATTTTATTATTCCGCCTTATCATTTATGTACATGGTTTGTAATAGATAATTAGGCTTATTGCTTTCCTCCCATTTCACAAAATTGTACCCCTCATTCCCAAAGTGTTGTAATAGCGTAGGACATTTAAATTCCGCAATTTATCGTTATCCTTATTATTGTTAGTAATTAGGGTTTGCATGAAAAGATTAAAATAAACCTTAGAAAAACCCTAATTCAAAAGATAAAATATTTGAAATCAAAACACTTTACACACATGCAACTCTAGGGTTAACCTCACTTGTTGTCTCAGATATAAATAGTCATGTCCCTCGAACATGAGATGTTTTGGCAAAAGACCCTCGATTAAAAGATCGTAGTCCCTCGATGACCCTTCGATGTTGCCTTTGGTAAACGATCTTAGTCCCTTACTACAATTACTAAAATATCTTATAAGTTGCCTTCTATGACTGTACGACAACCACACCCATCTTTCACATCCAATGTTATGGCTCCTTACCATCCAATGGTAAAGTAACACTATCTAAAGGAGGAGGAAAAGAACAAAGACTTTTTGAGTAGGTAGATTGTTCGTAATTGCTTGCTCATAAACTAAAACAATCTTTACATCTCACACTTTTAAAAACAAACATCTTTTCAAACACTCTCTTTTCAAACAAATATTATCAAAACAAACACTTTGTATGCGTTCTCAACAATACCAGAATCATTAAAATGTTTGTCGTACTAAGGCATTTTCAAAATATTTCCAAAAACAAACATTTTGTATACATTCGCAACGATACGAGAATCATTACAAAATTACCATTTTCAAAACATCTTCAAATTTTTTTTTTCAACATACACAAACACAAAGCATTTCAAAGTGAGCTAACAATTAAGAGCTCGTAGATAACTACAAATGAAAAGGGTTCTAACACCTTCCCTTTTCATAACCTACCCCCCGAACTTAAGAAAATTCTCAAAAGGTTTTTCCGGTTCTTTTCAACCTTTCCTTTATTGGATAAAAGCAAAGTCGATGGCGACTCTTGCTATCTGCAACATTTGCGGTCAAATGCAAAACACCCAACTTAGTTCTCCCACCATATTATAGAGGGCAAATTTTGGGGTACAATGGCTGCCACTGTTCAATCTTCTTAAACCTGAAGAGTTAGATTGGCAGGTCCACCATTCGTGACTTGAAGGTGGAAGATGATTGAACATATAAGTGCCCATAAATTTGCACTCGCTTGTGCACGAAGTAGTGTTGTTGTCGAAGATTGGCTTATAAATGCCATCCAAAGTAATTATCGATAGAGAAATTAGACTAAGTCTAACACTCGACTTTAATTGGGAGAAGTATCAGAATAAATCTTTAGTCGATTTATTCTGAGCTAGGAAATGTCTACTGGAAGAAGTATTAGAATATATCTTTGGTCGATTTATTCTGAGCCATAAGAGGTCTTTTGTCTTTAACTGGATGATGTATCAAAATAAATCTTTGGTTGATTTAATCTAATCTTGAAAATGTCTAATGGAAGAATTATCAGAATAAATCTTTGGTCAATTTAATTTGAGCCTGAAGATGTCTACTAGAAGAAGTATCAAAATAAATATTTCGTTAATTTATTCTGAGCCAGGAAATGTCTACTGGAAGAAGTATCAGAATAAATCTTTGGTCGATTTAATCTGAGCCAGACAATGTCTATTGGAAGAAGTATCAAAATAAATCTTTGGTCGATTTAATATGAGCCAGAAGATGTCTTTTGTCTTTAACTGGAAGAATTATTAGAATAAATCTTTGGTTGATTTAATCTGAGCCAGAAAAGGTCTACAGGGAGAAGTATTAGAATAAATCTTTGGTCGATTTAATCTGAGCCAGAAGATGTCTTTTGTCTTTAACTAGAAGAAGTTTCAGAATAAATTTTTGGTCGATTTAATCTGAGTCAGAAAAGGTGTAATGGGAGAAGTATCAGAATAAATCTTTGGTCGATTTAATCTGAGCCAGAAGATGTCTTTTGTCTTTAAATGGAAGAAGTATCAGAATAAATATTTGGTCGATTTAATTTGAGCCAGAAAAGGTCTACTGGGAGATGTATCAGATAAATCTTTGGTCGATTTAACTTGAGTCAGAAGATGTCTGATGGAAGTGTTCATCATGTAGATAGTTGCCCCATCTTGTTTCGGGAATTACTCTACAATCTATTTTGAGAATTGTTGATGATATTCGTCTGTTGATTGATCTTTCCTGAAAAGGTAAAGAGTTAGTTGTAGGACATGTCATGATATATGAAATGCATTGTGTAATGATGTTCTCAAAATAAATGAGACTGTGCTATATGAGTTTCGTATGCATATGCCATGATGTATGAATGTAAAATGTTGTGAAGTGTATTTGTAAGCCCGTGCTCTATTTTGTCTGGGACAATAAATCCATGACTGTTGCTGGGGATGAAGAGTATGTGTATCTTCAATCTTGTCTAGAATGCTTCCACTGGGGATTCCTGCTTGCTGTTTGAAGAAACTTCACCAGGGAATGTTGACTTTTGCTTTTGGGGAGAAGAGTTTTAGGAACTTTTGTTATTCATTGCTCTACTAGGGAATTTAATTCTTATATACCCTGACTGGGGATAAAAGATATGGATAACCTTCTGACTCGTCCGAGGATTTTAATTATTATATACCCTGATTGGGGATAAAAGATATGGATAACCTTCCGACTCTTCTGGGGAGGATAAAGTTAACTGGTATTCGGTCCAGTTCCAGGTTTCGTAGCAACTTTCTGGGGATAGTGGTGGCTTCACTGAGGAGAGGAATATTGTTGGGGAAATAAACCCTGTTGATGGAGAAATATTATGCTAAGGAAACAAACTCTCTTAGGGAATATTGAATTTTTCTAAAGAGAAGAAATTTGTAAGGGTTTTACAATTTTCAAACTCAGTTTAGGAAGAGAATTTCCATGAACTGCATTGATCAGAACTCCGTAGGTTGGGAAAAGTACAGGGAATGTATCTTTATTGAAGATTACTCTATGGGGGTAATCTCATGGAAGAGGCTCTGTGGGGATTTATGGATAGCTTGAATGTTATCTGAACTCCTAGAGTCTTGAGTAATTGCTTATTCTTGTTTTCGTGCATATATTTGTTAACGGTTAGTCACTTTCATATGCATATTTTCATTAAATTTTAGTCATTGGACATTTTTGCAAGCAAAATAGAATTTTTTTTTTGAATTTTAAGGTGTATTTGTATTGATAATTTTCCTATAAGGATGTGTTTTTTGTACAAAGAGACATAAATCCTAGTAAGAGGAAATTGTCATGAAAACAAAACATATAGCTATGTGGAAATGATCTCGTTGGGTTCCAACCCTGCTATTTCCCCAATGCCTTCGAACATCTCATCCCTTGCTGTCAGAAGAAGTTGATTAAATTGATTTGCACCGTTTGAACTTGACGTTAGTAATAAAGCTTGTTGTAAGTGATCCATCAAGACATAATCATACGCTTTTAATCCCTAACTTTTGCTTGGAACGCCCTTTTGGGTTTTCAGTCCACCGGGATGCCCTTTCTTGCCCAAGCCTCCTTTTTAGGTTTTCGACTTGCCGGGTGTACAATATTTTATATATATATATATATATATATATATATATATATATATATATATATATATATATATATATATATATATATATATATATATATATATATATCCCTAATTTTTTCCCGTACCCTTTTGGTTCACCATGATGCCCTTATTTTTTCCTAGGCCAGTCGACCTTACGAGTCATTTTTATGCATAGTATCTTTTGACTATGTTTGCATTCACAGGGTGTGAGAAATATTCACCGTCCATGGTGGTTAGTATCATAGCACCACCCGAAAACACTTTCTTGACAAAAAATGGCCCTTCGTAAGTGGGAGTCCATTTTCCCCTGGGATCACCTTGTGGTAGAATGATGTGCTTTATTACCAAGTCATCGGCCTGATATACTCGATGCTTGATCTTCTTGTTAAAAGTCTCAATCATACGTTTCTGATGCATATAACCATGACATACAACCACAAGCCTATTTTCATCAATTATATTCAACTTATCCAACCTAGTCTGAATCCACTCGTCTTCGTCTAAATCTTCCCCTTTCATAATTCTTAGAGAAGGAATTTGAACTTTGACATGTAGAATGGATTTCATACCATAGACCAAAGAGAATAGGGTTACCCCAGTTGATGTTCTAGCCGAAGTGCGATAGCCATGAAGAGAATAGGGTAACATCTCATGCCAGTCTTTGTAGGTCACAACCATCTTTTACACAATCTTCTTTATGTTCTTGTTGGCGGCTTCCACTGCACCATTCATCTTTGGTCTATATAGAGAAGAATTGTGGTGCTTAATCTTGAACTTCATGCAGAGTTCGGTGATCATAGTGTTGTTGAGGTTGGTACCATTGTAATGATGATTCTCTCGGGGATGCCATACCGACAGATGATGTTATGCTTAATGTAACGGGCTACCACATTCTTGGTAACTGAGGTAAATGAAGCCGCTTCAACCCATTTGGTGAAGTAGTGAACGACAACGAGAGTGAAGCTATTTCCATTAGATACAGTAGGCTTGATTTCTCCAATCATTTCAATGCCCCACATTGCGAATGGCCAAGGAGAAGTCATGACGTTTAAAGGTACTAGAGGCACATGAACTTTATCAGCATATATCTGGCACTTATGACAAGTTATTGAGTGGTGATGACAATCAGTTTCCATGGTCAACCAATAGTAACCTGCTCTCAAGATTTTCTTAGTCATAGTATGTCCATTGGAATGAGTACGAAAGATGCCTTTGTGCATGTCCTCCATAATTTTCTCTACTTCCTTCTTGTCAATACAATGAAGTAGAGTTGAATCATGGTTGCGTTTGTACATAATTATATTGCTCAGGAAGAACTTAGCTGAAAACCTTCATAGGAATTTATTGTCATTTATAGATGCTACTTCAATTTATTCTTGAGTTTCAAGATACCTTTTACTTCTTGAAACCAAGGCTTCTCTTCTACTACATCAGTATCAATTTCGTAGCAGTGTTCCAGTTTGTCGAATCTTTCAATTGTAATTCCGGGAAACTCATTGTAAAATATGAGCTTAAACTTGGATGAAATGTGTTGCACCCCAAAATTTTCCCTCCAATTTTCACACCAGATAAACTCCTGGAGGTCCTCAATTGCTCAAGTTGACTAAGGATTGGCCAGACAAATCCTCCTCCTAAGACAATGAGCCTTAAACTAGGGTTTTACTCCTCATTAAGATGTTTGAGTTTCCAAGGGTCCTAAGTGGTTTCCATTTCCCTAATATGTCCTCAAGATCATCCATGCCAAGTTTCATGCCTTGCACAAGAAGTTTGCTCAGTCAACTGCTCAAATGCCTGAAAATCAACTATACTAGGTCAAAAGTTAACTGTGACCCACATACAGTCAAACTTCAATATTTTTGGTCAAAATCAACATTTTGAAGTTATATCCATCATTTGATCAAGGGTTGATCATGATTCCTCAAGGAATGCTCCTAATTCATCAAAACTCAAAAGTTGCTCAATTAGGGTTCCTATAGGAAAAGTCAACTAAACTTTGACTAGGAATAACTTTCTCATACTTTATCAGAAATTTCTCATCCAAGGCTCATTTTTAAGATAATCCAATTCCCTACAACTCATCTTCGTCCCTCAAGATCAAGAAATTCACTCATGAAAAGATATAAATTCAGACATTATAGGTCCTTTTCAAAAGTCAACAAAAACACCTTTTGGGTCAAAGCTTCTTACATGAACATGGAAGATCAAATTGAGATAAAACCAAAGAGGTTTCTTAGGGGACATCCTAAGCTTTCTAAAAAGTCCAAGAACACCCTCATAGGGTTAAAATTGAGAGAGATATGCATTGTCAAAGTTGGCCAATTTTTGAAAAAAATGCATGAAGCAAATATTGACCAAACTTGGATTTTTCCAAATGGGCCTATCTTTTCAAGTTTTAAACTCATTCCTAACATGGTCCACGACCTCTAAGCCCACCCATACATTTTTCTACTATTTATGCTATTTATTTTGATATTTTATTCATTAAAATTCAGAATTAAATAAATAAATAATAGAAATAATGTAAATTTTGATGTGAATCCATTTTGGGCAAGTTTTATTATGGTTTATGTCAATTTATTTCGTACAATAACCCTTCAAATATGTCCAGGTTCATCCACATGTCAAAATGACATAAAATCATCAAATATGGCATTTTTTCAAATTTTGATCATGGTCTTAAAACACAACATTTTGAGGGAGATTATTTCCATGATTTCTTGTCTCCTCATTATCCTCTATAAATATAAAGCCATACAATCTTGAAACACACGAAATTCCTCTCTAAAAAGCTCTCAAAAAGCTCTTCAAAAAGCTCTCCAAAAGCTCTTCAAAAAGCTCTCCAGAAATCAAAGAATTGGTGCAAGTCATATCTCAAGGTTCCGGTCTCTCTCGATTGACATCAAGCCTCAAAACATCCTCTTGAAGTCCTCAGGAGTCTTACAAGGCCCAAGAGTAATCCATCACACGCCTAGCACACCCCCATTTGACAACACCGGTTTGGTAAAATTTTAAACTTCGAATCTCTAATTTTAATCACATTTCATGGCATGCTAACGTTTGTTTGAGTTTATGTAGAACAATTATGGATGGTTAAATCAGGGGTTCCACGCAAGAATCTGAAAACACCATGGTTAGGGCATGAAGCTTTCGAAGATTCGGGCCTAGGGATTTATGATGATTGTACCCCCTGTTTACTTTTGCTAATAGGCCCATCTTTATTTTCTTGTTTTATTTATTTCATTTATTTATTTTAATCGTTTTTTTATTTTAATCAATAAACAAATATAAAAATCACATAAAAATAGAATTTGAATTTTTCTTAATTAAATTTTAATTTTGGTAAATTAATTAACTAATCACTTTAACTTTTTTTTTAAATTGAAATTAATAGAACTTAGGTTTAATTTCATTTTAATTCATTTTCCTTTTCGTAACAAAAATATCAAAAAAACATAGAATTAATTTCTTTTATTTAAATTTCATGTTTCTTTAATAATTAACCTTTTTTTAAATATAGATCTAGATCAATTTTTTTTAACTTAAACCATTTTCATAAATTAAAACAAAAAACAACAAAAAGATTTTTTATATCTTAGGATTTTTAGACATCTTTTCAAATTTCCGCGTTATTATTCTTTCGCACTTTCTTTTATTATTATAACTGTATATTGGAATGTAATAGATGATTAGTAGGACCTTTACCGCTTTTATTTATTTTTCCCCCAGTTTTAGATATGTACATAATCCCCCTCCCCGAAGCCTTGTAATAGCTAGGTTTTATATTTCTGCACTTTTAAATTACTGCAATTATTAACTGCTAGATGTATGACTAATAGGATTGTATGGCAATAATAATCAAACATTAGCAAACTTAACACAAGACTAAAATAACTGAAAATAACACACCTTGCACATATGCACCCTTAGGGTATACTTCACTTGGTCGCCTCAGAAAATAATGGTCATGTCCCTCGAACGTAAGGATGTCTTAGCAAAGACCCTTAATTCTAAAGTCATCATAAAGATCATGGTCCCTAACTTCCCTCGAGTTGCATACGAGAAATGATCTTGTCCCTCGATTTTACCTAAATGATGACAGTCCCTTCGAATGCTAAGATATCTTTACATGTTGCCTTCGATGACCATAGCGTCTCTTTCGATAGTCCCTCTACATCTAACGATAGGGCTACCTACTCACTAATAGTAGGATAGTGTTGTCTAAAGGAAACGAGAAAATGAACAATATTTTTCGAGTAGGTAGAAAATCTTAAGTACTTGCTCAAAACAACAAAACTTTTTCACAAACACTTTTCAAAACAATTTTCAAAAACGACTTCGTCACACTCTTGAGGACGGATACAAGGGTTATCACGAATTTAAACAAATACTTTTCAAACACATACACAAGAAATTTCAAAATGAGCAAGTACCTAAGAGCCCATGGAAAACCATTGCCTATTTGTCATCTATTATGTTGGATTCTGGTTTTCCATGTTGGGTGGGGATGTCACTATCAAGGTAAAAGGCCCAGTACCCAAGCCAGAGTGCACTAGGACACTAGGAATAGAGTGGGGGCATGACGGCTATAGGACGTGGTCCGATTAGTGTAGTCTTGTCATATACAACGCTCGGATGAGGTTCAAATGAATTACTATCGACACCCACGTCTGTGGGTACGCCCATAGCACTTTCAGGTGGACCCGTGATTTTCGAGTTACCATTTCCTTACCCTAACCTAGTCTTCACCAGTAAGTGGGGAGGGAATTCTTATTACAGGTACAGATGGTGACTACGTTCAGATGGTTACCTATGCTCAGATGGAGGCTATGATTAGACAACGACTATTGGTTCTAATGATCATGTTCTGTACTTCTGTCAATGACTTACGCATATGGTATTCTGTTGGTGATTGTATGGTTCTCAGATTTATTTTTTGAGTTCCTGATTTGTTTACCTAGAGATTTATTCAAGCCTTTGATCTTGGCATTCCCAGCGTATTCAGAAAATGCTCAACAATATCTGATGTTCCAGAAACCTTGACCCCGTACAATGGGTTATCTACATAGTACTTGGATCTTATATGTGCAGAAGTTGTGCCAGACCTCTAAATTGGTGATATTCATTTGGTTTAGAAGCAGTGCAGCAATCATACCTAGAAATGATGGAACCTTGATTCCATTCAACCTTATGCCTTTGCATATATAACATGGTTAACCGCATACTTAACATACATGTTCTGTGATTTCCAAGGAATCGTATTTGTAAGCATTGTGCCAAACTTTTCCATCTTTTACTTAAGTAAAATCAAAATCAAAGCACGTAAATTCCTTGGGAATGAAGGGACATAACATGGCATCTATTCATGCACTCCATGCATATTCATGCATCCATAACAGGTACTCAAAGATTGGGGATTCTTATTCAGACATGGTTCTCCTTGGAGGTTTAACTTTGATTTCTTACTGCACTTGTTCAGGGATCGGTTAGGGAATAACCCCATATGATATACATGCAAGCTTTGGCCCATAGTCAAAAATATCTTCAAGTAGGAAGATAATTGATTGAAAACTCAGATGCGATAGGTCATGAAAGCTCTGATGATGATGTCAATAATCTTGCACTTACTGTCACAATAAAGGTTCTCTCTTCTCCTCATCTTTTGGGTATTGCTTCCAACCATGGAGTGCTACGCAATCCTGAGTTCTTGGAACATCTTATCAGCAGATGCTTCCCATTTTACCATAGGATCTTATATCAATGCTTCGTTCTTATTGACCAACATCAGATGTCGTTGCCACACCAGGGCATCAGACTCTTTTATCAGGGGCGTCCTCCATAACTTTGTGTTCCCTAATTTGTTCAACAAGAGCCAGTCTTTATTCCCCAAGTGAATTCATGGGACAAAGCTTTTAAGCAAATACAGAAGAATCCAGATGAGCATGTTGATGCAAGCTAAATGCATGACATCCTAGTATTCCCAGTTCTTCCCAGCTCTGATCTTTGAGGACTTCCTCCCACAAACGTCTCTTCTAATTACGATATGTATACTTGATACATCTCCTATTCTGGGGTACCTGGTTTAGATATTAAAGACTACAAAAGGGTTGAAATATAAAGCCCAACACCTGTTTGGCGTCTCTTCCAAAGGTCCAATTCCTCTTTGGCCAGCTGCCACACTCTTTTTCACCAGGGGGGTGTCTCTTTTGTTCTGATAGAAGACAGATTGTATTTTTGTGTGGCGTAGTATGCCTGATGATGCAGCTTATATCATTTCGCTTGGAAAAGCATTCATTCGTTCTCCTGAAAGAATATCCTACGCATATTATCCTGGGGCAACTGATCATTCGATTGAAGATGGTACGTCATCCAGATATAAGGTCCAAGAAAAAATCAATCCAGAGACTGTGGCGTCCAAATCATATCAGAGGGAGAATTTTCTCGCTCACCCGATGCATCTTCATGCATCCATAAAAAGTACTCAGAAGGTACTCAGAATGGGGAATCCTCATTCAGGCTCAGTATTCTCTTTTCAGAACTACCAATATTGACTTCCCGCCACTTCGTGATCAAATTCAATTTATGAAACAACTTCGTGAGGAATAGGATTCGATGAAAAGAATCAGATGGGGATGCTTATTGGGGACATGCAAGTAATGGCATGTAGTCAGAAATCCCCAAGAGGAAAAATAGCCAGTGGAAGACTTAGTTGAGTCGGGTATGGAAGTTTTGAAGACAGTATCGACAAAGAAAAATGATCATGCATACGTTGTTGCAACAGGAACTGTCAGTCATCCCTAGCCTATGGGACATTTTTATAAATCATGAGATACTTTGTGGGTCTCACCCAGAGCTTCGTGTTCTCGAATTTACTTGCTAGCAGCTAATTTCTGGTCTCCAAGTGGACCCATGGGGTAAAAATTACCAGCAGAGACAAAGAAAGCTTGAGAGGCAGGTTGATAAAATCTCTATACCTTGTATTCAGTTACTTCCTTGTATGTTTGAAGCTCAGTTGATTAAGCTTCGTGCTTTGGGCCATCCTCCAACAAATTTCTCTCCTGATTTCGATACAAATGCTAGATGTGTCTCCCACTCTGGGGCACTTAGTTAGGATATTGAATACTGCAAGGGGTTGAAGTATGAAGTTTGGTACTTGTTTGGATTCTTTTCCAAGGTTCAGTCCATGTTTGGAGAACCATTTCAGGCTGTTTTTTTTCCCTCAGCTGGATGCTTCTTATGTGTACGTATAAGATGGGGTGATGCTTCTGTGATGAAGAAGTATAATAGTTCTTAGATATCTGCTGTTGTGTAGAAGAAAAATACCTCAAAAGTCGAATGCTATATCCAGAGTTTAGTTTCTTCTGTGTAGTAGAAGATTCTTTGTTACAGTTTCTGAATTTTACTTCTATGTAGTAGAAGACAGAGACTCTTTTGTGAAGCAGGGGATTCTCCGTAATTCAGTTGCTAAAACTTCTCTCTTGTGAAGTAGGAGATGAAGTTTACTTTCTTCTGTGTAGTAGAAGATTCTTTGTTATAGTTTCTGAATTTTGCCTCTGTGCAGTAGGAAACTTCTCTCTTGTGAAGTAAGGGATGAAGTTTACTTTCTTCTGTGTAGTAGAAGATTCTTTGTTACAGTTTCTGAATTTTTCTTCTGTGTAGTAGAAGACAGAGACTCTTTTGTGTAGTGGGAGACGCTCCAGAATTCAGCGGCTGGATTTCTCTTCCGTGTGATAGAAGATGGTTGGCATTTCTTCTCTATGATAGAAGATACTTTGTGATGCAATTTATGCAAGTTAACTTGATAAGGTCCTCATCACACATGGTGAAGGAAATTGATGTGATTACTATACTGGGGCAATAGGCCATTCCATTGAAGATTGTTGGGCTTTCAAAGAAAATATGCAAGACTTGCTGGATGCAAAGGCTATTAATTTCAGGCTAGCCAGACAGATTTGAAGTCTCCGTCGACCCAGTGGATGTTAAGACTGGCAGATCATCGCCTGAAGCAACAAGTCCATACGGAGACAAGTCTCCTTAACATGGCATTTTCAAATTACATTTGCATTCTCATTCGTAATCTTTCTTGTCTTGGTTCAGTACTTTCTTATATGCGAAACTTGCTTATTATTGAATATTAATCATAATGCATTGAGTATGTTTGTTTTGAATTAATCCATTCGTATTCACTCATTAATGTTTTCCTTTGACTTCTTGATACTTAACTCTTGTTAAATAAAGCAAAAAAACCTCTGGAGGGAGGATGATGAGTAATATACCAAAAATTTCAAACGATGTGCTTTTGAGTAGGACCCTACTGACGATGTACAGGCCTTGTTTCAAATTCCCAAACACCGGAGATATAAGGGAGATAGACCCTCGTCAACCCCTTTGAGCCTTGAAGTAGGAGTTCCTTTTCTTTTCAGAAAAACCCTCACATTTAACCCGGGGAAGGGTAGATTTCAGTTAATCTGATTGGGCATTCAAAACTCGTTAAGAGTGCGCATCAAAGGATACAACAATGGCTATCCTTCAGAAGGTTGAGAGAGAACAAAACCACAATGGCTAAACTCTCAAATATCAGCAGTGTGCATCAATGATAATGATATCCCAATAGACATCTCTCGTACATCAAAAGGTCAAAAGATGACGATACCATAATGGTTATTCCTTGTCAACCAAACAGCAAGGCAGTCACACCTTATTCAGCAAACCAAAGAATGACTCGAAATCACACGACTAGTTCAAAAGAAATGATGAAAGAAAGAGACAAAAAGCCTCACTAAGCCGAAACTTGAAAAGACAAGTCGCTTAGGTAAAAGTCAGGGCATCCCGCTGGACTTCAAAATCAAATTCAAAAAGAATTTGTCCAGGCAAAAGTTAGAAAATACAAAAAGAAAAGTGAAAGACGCGAAAAAAAGAAAAAGGGGATCACCAAATAGAAATCCTTAACAAAGAGTAAAGACGTGTGATCGAAAACCAAGAATGAAAGAGGCGAGTGACTGCCATATCCTTCTCAACCATGGTAAACTCTTTTGAGGGGTGATTTCCCGTATTAGTTTAACTGAATTTAGGATTGGAGAACATCATGGAGAATGGGTGGGCACCAAATATTTTTAGCCTTAAATCCGTTTTTTCTAAAACCATGTACCAGGCCACGTTACAACCCTGAAAAGTCCTAACGGAAGCAAGGGTTAATTCGAAAGCACACTGTAACAAGAAATACGGTAATCTGACTCCTAGGAGGCTTGCAAAAAAAAACTTTTGAGTTGGTATCACTCCATCATTTTTACTATCTTTTGTACAAATTTTTGATGTCTCAAAATACTTTTTTTTACAAGTTTTTTAACTCCAAGGCAAACGTGAGCTTTGCATTACAATTATCATTCTTAGAATAAACATTCTTCGCATATGAACAAGTGCTGAAAACACCAAGTAAGCTTACATAATGAGCATCAGATGAGAATTTGGTTATCTCAAAGAACAATTTGCTTCAGGTTACCGTTTAAAGGTAAATCATTTTTGAGAATGGCCTTAATCTGGGGCAAATCTTCTATTGACTCCGCTGAGTAAAAGAATACCGGTTTGGGAAATGATCTGAAGTAGATTGCAAAAGGTGGTTTCCCAGAGTCTCTGTCAAGTGGCGGTGCATTACTTTCAGTTGGTCCCAAGGGACGTATTTCTTCAAGTATCTGATTAGAGATTGAAGCAGTTCAAGACGAGGAGTATGGTTGTGAGGTAACCTATATTCAAGAGCCAACCACTCTAAGGTTATGTTGCCTTCAAAAATCCTCAAGTTTCTCATCCCTCTGTGAGCATGAGGTAAAGGAAAAGATTTGTCGAGATTCTGTTAAGCAAAGGGCAGGTGTGTCGAATATTCGGTCGAGTAGGTATTTAGCCAATCTGAGGCATTCAAGTCTGGATGCGATCCCTCAAAGTACAGTTAAACTGGGGCAGTTATGTCGAGATTTGACAAATCTCTCTAAGAATGCATTGATCAGAGGAGAACCTTCCCAGAATTTGAAGATGTATGGGCATTCACTCAAGCATAGTTGGAATTATCTCCAATTTTTATTAACTGAACATCATGTTCCAAAGTTCATAACACTGGGGCAGTTTATCTTAGTGGTACATATATTAGAAAGCCCTCTCGAGGCAATTTTTCTACAAAATCCTTACAGACTGGGGCAAGAATTTATGTAAGGGCTTTCTCTCTTCTTGAGTAGTTGATCAGATCAAGTACGTACGCAGGCTAAACAACCTATGAATTTGAAAATCATGCTGAGAAGTTAAGATTGTTATCTTCAACTTATCAGAGGCTCAAGACCATTTAATGATATCCTTTGTCCTAAGTTAAGGTTATTATCCCCAGTTAAAATTTGGATTGTTATCCTCATTAGGATACGAGCAATAACGCGGAGATTATTTGGGTTTGTTTATTCGTACAAGACGCGATGGGAACATTGCTTCCTAGGGGGATGCATACTCCCAGTAAAATACCTGTTGCTACTTGACATAGACCTATCTACCAAGGGGTTCCTCTTCTGATATTTTTTCTCCCCAGTGAAGCATCCTCGTTTCTCTGCAGTAGGAGAATGTTCTTTCTCCCTGGAAATATAGAATTTGTTTAAAGTCTAGTCGACCCCTTTTCATTGGACTGCAGTTTATTTTTGTAGCATCTCCTCTAAAGTCCATTTTTTAGTGGCATTCCTCCTCGAAGTCGACATGTTGAAGTGGCAATCTTGCATCGCGGTTTTTACCCAGTGATTGATCGTTCAAGTGGTATATTCTTCGGTAAGGTTTTCCATTCCAAACAGGGGCATGTTGCCCAAATTTCTGTTTTGCAAATAACTGTTGGTCTTGCATGACAAGATGCATACCAACAAATGAATCAAAGAGGGTCCCTATGTGACTAACATGAGGATGTTCGTATAACGAAATTCAAATTCCCCAGTGGAACTATTCCTTTTTCCCCAATGGAGTAAGTGTCCTATCTCTCAGGTGAGATGAACAGGAGAATTCCAGTCATAACTCTTTCATTACCAGTAGTAGAAGATTTTGTTGCGATATCCCCAATGGAGTTTTTTGTCCCGGGATGTTGTTTCTTCCCCAAGTGAGGATCTTTTACTTCCCATCAATGTTAACCCCAGCTCGGTCTGAGTAGAATTCTTTTTATTTAAGAATTTCTATACTCCCCTAACGGAAGTTATCTTCATCAAAGAATTTCTATGTCAAAAGTTTCCATTCCCAGCAAAGATTTTCCTCTTTCCAATAGAGGATAAGGAACTTGTTCCCCGTGAAGTTGGGAGTTTGATCAGTATTCAAGATTTTCTCTGAACTACAATTTTATGTTTGCAGTGTTCTTCCCAAGAAGTTATTTCCCCAATGATATCGATATTTAGGGGTTGACGGTTCCAAATCTCAGTTCCCCATTGAAGTACAAATTGCCTTATCTCTACAAAAGATCAGATGTGCAAGAATACTCATTCGGAAGTTCTTTATCTTCTCAACAGTCGATTGTTGATATGTTTTCTTAATGCATTGCATCATTACATTGCATCTACCAAAACGCGTAGCATTTCCATCGTATGGAGCATTACGCTAAAAAAAAATTCCTCAAACATGCACGAGTATAAGCCAATTGTGTCCACCTGTGGTAACAAGATTGTTATGCGCTCAGATTTGATTTACCTCCACAAGAAGCCTAGGGTAATTCTATTATGTTTCCCCAGCAGAGTTTGTGTGGATTCACTATCAGTCGGGTCTTTGGTATTTCTACATTTCCCCAGTAAGTTTGTGGTTTGCGCTTGCCTTTGCAAGCCTTTGGTTATTTTACCCGCGTTTTCTTTGTCGTTAGAGTATGAGTAAGAGTTGGCTTATAACCTTTCTTGCTTCTCAAGTGTTTGAGTATCCACACTTGGTGTGCGGTAATTCAGGCAATTGCCACTCTTGAAGAATTACACCCCGCCTTTGGCCTGAGGGATTTTTAACCCTTGCGTATTTACAAACTATCAAAAGCCCAACGTATAATGGAAATTTTCGTTAGAGTCTGCTTTGACCAAACTCTTTCTCTTGTAAAGTCCACCTTCGATCGGTGCTCTTTGAAGGTCCTGCTTAGTCGGTTCCTTGTTTTGGTTTATCTGCGTTAGTCGGGTCCTACTTTCGTAGCCTAGCTAACTTTTTATGATTAAGAGTCTTTCAATGTCTCTTCAAAGTCCAGTTGTCTGGCGCCCTTGTTTAGATGAATGCGTCCTTTTTTATTGGGGCTTTCTTCGGTTAGTCTCGTTCCTGTGTTCGCTAGCAATTCTAAACATTTGTTTCTTGATGATCAACTTAGCTCTTGTGTATCTAACTCTGACCAGATATGCATACCTTTATCATTTGTTGAGAGTCCCCTTCGGCTGGTCTCTTTGCAGTTATAAGTTCGCCTTCGACCGACGTTCTTTTCTTAGGAATCTACCTTCGGCATAGTATTCCTGGATGAAGATTCCCCTTCGGCTGGTTTCTTTATCCTAAAGTCCACCTTCTGCTGGCATCCTTAAAATCCACCTTCGGCTGGTATCATTTGTTGAGAGTCCCCTTCGGATGGTCTCTTTGCAGTTGTAAGTTCGCCTTCGACCGACGTTCTTTTCTTAGGAATCTACCTTCGACATAGTATTCCTGGATGAAGATTCCCCTTCGGCTGGTTTCTTTATCCTAAAGTCCACCTTCGGCTGGCACCCTTTAAAGTCCACCTTCGACTGGCATCCTTTAAAATCCACCTTCGGCTGGTACCGTTTGTTGAGAGTCCCCTTCGGCTGGTCTCTTTGCAGTTGTAAGTCCGCCTTCGACCGACGTTCTTTTCCTAGGAATCTACCTTCGGCATAGTATTCCTCGATGAAGATTCCCCTTCGGCTGGTTTCTTTACCCTAAAGTCCACCTTCGGCTGACATCCTTTAAAATTCCGCTTCGGCTGGTATCTTTCAAAATCCCGCTTCGGCTGGTATCTTTCAAAATCCCGCTTTGGCTGGTATCCTTTAAAATCCTGCTTCGGCTGGTATCTTTCAAAAATTCTGCTCCGGCGGGTACTCTTTGTAAAAATCCCGCTTCGGCTGGTATCATTTGTTAAAATCCATCTTCGGCTGGTATCATCTGTCGGGAGTTCCATTCGCTTGGACTCTATCCTCAGTAAGTTCGCCTTCAATTGGTGTTCCTTCGTCAGAGCCTTCTTTGGTCGGTCTCTTTCTTGTGTATGTCTAACCTTGACCTGACATCCAAGAGATTTTCTCAGCTAATCACTGCAATCCAAAGAAAACAAAAAATATATAATAAATACCTGACTGGCTTCAGAGCACAAATTTTTGGGTTCTTTTAGTATTTAATCTTCATCCACCTTGAAGGTTCGAAAGGCTTGCGCCAATCTCACCTTTGGGTTGAAGGCGATTAAATAGAGGCAACTGTTGCACCCCAAAATTTGCCCTCCTATTTTATTTTATTTTGGCTTAGACTTTTTGCATTCATCTGCATCTATTTCATTAGGTCACTAACATGGCATACATTTCATTCAATATAGCTCTGAGGTTCAAAGTTCAGTGGTTGTGCGATACTAGGGGTTCACAGTGGTTAAGGCGCTCATATCCAATAAAGGATGATTTCTTATTCAGGCAGCAAGCTTTGGAATTAGGTTTTTTTAGGCTCATTTTTGGACTTCTCCTACACCAAGTTACAGGGATAATATCTTCTGATAAACAACCGATTGTAGGTCATTCTGGTCAAGAACTCTAGGACATGAACTAACATATGTGGGCTTCGAATCATGACGTCCTTTCCTATAAGTATGCTTGTCATTTGATTAGGATTAACGACTGTGACATGAAAATCATCTACTCCTCAGTTAATCAATTTAGGTTTTGATGAATCATGGTTCAAAGATGTTTTGTCCGGATATTTCTCTATGCGTCTAAACGAGGAATCAAGATTGTAAGGGTTTCACATCAAGGGAATTCTTCTGTGATTCAGACTTTATCATCCATCTGATTAAGATCTTATTGACTATTCAAATTATTTGTCATTTCAAGTTGATTTGGGTTCAAGATTGAAGTTAGGAGTTCATTGAGAATGCAAGTGTGATTTGGATTTGAAGTTTGATTTGAGTTCAAGATGTTTGAAAGTGTTTAGTTGGATTAAAGTCGACAAAGAGCCTTAAATATTGGTCATATGGTTTTCTTGGAAGGTAAAGTACAGACTGCGAGGTTTTGTTTCAAGTCGGAGTTCATACGCATTACAAAGATGTTCATCGTCATTCCAGATTCAAGTTCACATGTGTTCAAAGTTTATTCGAACCCTTTCGTTCATGATTCAAAAAATACTATCCAATTCCATTCAATTTCATTCAAGTGTAACAATACCTTACAAGAAAATTTGATGCTTTCATGTCTTCAAGCATTTTTTCAAGACTTTGTCATTTAAACCCCGTCCTTAAAATTCATCACCCAACATTTCAAGCTCAAAGGTTATTTACAATTCACACTATAAATTTCAAGTTCATCCGAACCAAACATTCATTATAAAATCATTACAATCCCATTACACCAATTTCCACATGGTTTAAGGGTTCTTATAGTGGATTGTGACACAATTACTCCGAAATCCATTATAGAGATGTGTATTCGATGCAATTATCTAGTTACAACCTGGTGTAATGCATCTTTTGCATTGAACTTTTTGAAAGAAATAAAGAATCTTTATGACGTGATCCTAAGTGAAGCTCAAATGCCTGACATGAATTCCTACCATTTCTTGCAACATGTTACACAGCAAATCAGAATTCCAGTCATTATGATGTGTGTTGATCAATCAACAACTCCAAGTCTAGTGATGAAGGCGATTGAAAAAGGTGCTTGTGGATATTGGATTAAGCCTTTGAGTGAAGGTTAAATCAAGAACATATGGCAACATGTTGTAAGAAAAGTTTTGAAAGAAAACAATCAGCATGATCAAGTTCTTGAAATCTTGAATGTTTTGAAAAAAAAAGAAGGGAAGGAGGTTTCTTCTCAACCAAGCATAAGTAAACCAAAGAAATTGTTCTCAGTGATTGAAGCAGTAGCGTCATCAAGAAAGAGAGTGTTGCTGCCTAAAAAAAAAACATAAGGAATTCTTTGCAATTCAGTAGTGAACTACATAGAACTCTACATGGCTATATTGTATTTGAAGTTGCATGGAATAATGTTCATGGTATCAACTACTTTAATGAGCTCCAGACTGATACATCACTGGCTATAGAAGCTAAACTTATGAAAAGATGGGAATTTGACAATATTGCTCAATCTGTAAGCTATATGTCTTCATGGTTCTCAGGAACACTTTCGGAACAACTGCTTTTGAAAGAGCACCTGGATTCTGCCTCAGGGGAAATATTTTATGATGCTAGTCGTATTCTCTTGAGCGGTGATCTTTCTGAGAGGCAAGCATTAGTTGAGGCGGAAGGAATTTCAAGTGACGTGTCTGTATGTGATAAATATCTTGCAAAGACAGCTGAACTACTTACATCCAAATGCATGACAGGTGACAATGTTTCTTATCCATCTTCTTTGGAAATATTAAAGGAGCCTTTTTTCTCAGCAAAGCTCTTACGCCTCATTGGAATATTGACTAGTTTTAGGTTGCAACAGAACAGGAAATGTATAATTTTTGTGAATAGAATTGTGACTGCAAGATCCCTGTCATATATACTACAATAGCTCAAGCTTCTAAGTCAGTGGAAAGTATTTACAGTTACTTCGGAGTTTGTTGCGACAGAAAAACACAACCACTCAATCGCCGTTTGAATTTTGCAATGTTCTTCAAAAGGGAAAGAAACGCCTGGGTCTGAAAGCCTTTGCCGAGACGTTTAAAGTAATTGGCAACCCATTGGTAATTGCCAAGCTTAAGAACACTTCTTCCGAAATTGCTTGTCCAGATGCTGTGTTTGTGGATTTAACAATTTACAGAAACAGAGAGCTCAATTTCTCTCAACATGGCTAGCACCTCTGCAAATTCATTACTCTAATTAAAGTGTTCTTCCCACCAGAAGCCAATTTTGAATTTGAGAAGAAACATTGCTATTCATCATCACTCACCCGGTAACCCATCCATCTTATTCCGTAAAGGGTTTACGCATCAAAGTCAAAGACAATTTATACCTACGAGTAAATTTAGAGTTATACGAGCTGTGGCAATTCCACTTGAACCAGCTCCAGTGGAATATGCGGAGTACAGAAAAGAGCTAGCTGAACGCTACGATTTTAACCAAATCGGAGAACCGCTTCCGGAGACTCTTACGTTGAAGGACGTCATCACTTCTCTTTCTAAGAAGGTTTTTGAGATTGATGATGTGAAAGCATGGAAAACTGTTTTGATATCAGCCACTTCGTATACGTTGGGGCTTCTTATGATTTCTAAAGCACCCTGGTATTTACTTCCTCAGGCTTGGGCTTGGACGGGGACTGCTGTAAATGGGTTCTTTGTTATAGGACATGATTGCGCTCACAAATCATTTTTAACAAACAAATTGGTAGAAGACATTGTTGGAACTCTGGCCTTTTACCACTAATTTATCCATATGAGCCATGGCGATTTAAGTACGACAAGCATCATGCAAAAACGAACATGTTGAAAGAAGATACTGCTTGGCAGCCTGTTTGGAAAGACGAGTTTGAGTCAAATCCACTTTTGAGGAAAGCAATAATAAATGGATACGGTCCATTTCGATGCTGGATGTCTATAGCTCATTGGTTGGTCGTTCACTTCGATTTGACCAGGTTCAGACCAAATGAAACAAACAGAGCGAAGATAAGTTTAGCTTATGTTTTTTCCTTCACAGCAATTGGATGGCCATCAATTATTTACAAGACTGGAATCATGAGATGGAGTTCACAGAGGCAGAGAGTAACATGAATGATTTGGTAGCAGAGTACCAACAATACCAGGATGCAATTGCCAAGGAAGAAGATAATTGGTAAGACTTGTTGACATAACCAGTTCTTCAAATTCCGGTAATGCTCCTCAAATGTTAGACATGGATACTATACACAACTTGTCCATTCAAATTGCTCCTGCAAATGTTAATCCGACAGCTCTCAAGGCCCAATTCTTCAACAACTCAAGTCAATCAGATTCCAGCAATTTATCAGGTCTGGAATCTGGGTTTTAAGTCACGAAGATCATCTCAGGGGCTAGCCGGAAATTCGTCTTGGCAAGGATCAGAAACTCTTACTAAGCCACAGAGTTATTTTTCACATGCTAGTAACTTGAATAGGATGATTGAGGCAACAAATTCACGGAGCTCCAATATCGAAATTGGTCCTCAGCTGCAGCCAAATCTTGCATTGCAGTTCTGATGATATATTATTGAATCTGCTCATTCGTTTTTCTAACTTGATAAGGTCATGTCATGAGGGAGAAAGTTAAAAAGTTTAAAGGATACTAGTCATATAATAGTAAATAGGTTCATATCCAGGAAAACAGAATTTCAACTAGCATAACCACCTTGTAACAAACTCTCAATCTCACCCTTCAATCCCTAACAAACTCTACCGAAATCAATGGTTCAGATTGATTCTCACATAACCATTTCCATCTCCCTCAACTACCTATATAATCCAAACTCCCTCCAGGTTTCAGGAGACGATGTTACTCTCTCTCTTTTCCAGTTTCAAAACATCACCATTTTATCAGCTTCAAAACAACTTCGTCCCTCTCCATCATTCATTCTCAATTTTTTCTGAACTCCCATCATCTTCTTCAAAGACTTCAACAAGAATCTAAAAAAAACTTTGTACATCATCAGCATCATCCTCAACGATTTCAAAACAAATCGCGCTCGACTCAAGAACAACAGTGCATCACGCTACAACACGCACCAACAAACAGATCACGGTGTAGAACGGTCGATTCATAGAAGAAGAAGATTGAGGGGAAAAAGGTCACGCATATGAGTTGAGAGATTCAAACCTTAATACACCAGTACTACCGGATTTCTGTTCATCTTCATCATCCTCAAAGAACACCGGACCTCTCCGGTAGGTAAGCACCGTCATCTCATTCGCTTTGCTATTTTGCTCTTTCCTTTTAGCACCTCCGTGTAGAATGTGTGGCAAGATTTCTTTTTTTTCTGGAGAGTTGTTGTTCGTTGAAAATCGAGGAACGATGCGGAAGTTTAGAGGAGAAGGGAGATCGAAGTAAGAACGAAGGTGATGATATTGAGGAGACGGAGACCACGCGAGGTTTTATCGGAGAAGGAGATTAATGGTGAAGATACGACAGTCACTGATCGGAGTGAAACAAAGGCGGTGGTTCATTCACACGGCGCCGTTTGAAAGAAGAGAAGAAGGAGTCTACTGTCAATTCCAAAACGACCCCGTTTTATTTTTTTTTCTTTCTTTATTATTTTGTTAATTCTTTGTTTTTTTTTATAAATAATAATGACAAAACTTCTTTTTTTATATAATTTTTATTATAGTTAAGAACTTATCTTAACCTTCCTTATAAAAAAAAACAATAAATATATATATATACATAAAATAAATCTGTAAGAATTTGTTAGTTTTTTAATACTTATTTGATTTCTCAGGAGTTAATTCGTTGGTTATCCGATTAGTTGAAATCCATGACTCACCTTTGTTTTGTCGAGACTTGAATCTTATGCAGGTTCAATATGCGACACGTGGATATGCTTGAGATTTCGATTGTGATTTATTTTCGCATCTAAGACACTTCGACGCTTACTTCGAGTACTGAATTTCTAACTCTTTTCTTTGTTGGTGCTAACAGCTCGCAAGAACATCGGGTCTCTTTACTTTTTTGCTTTGCTCCACGGGCTAATACTCGTTTGGTATATTTTCTTTCTATTTTCATCTCGCATTTATCTCTACATAAAGGTCGTATGAAGTATAAAAAAATTAGGTTAGAAATAGACTGGTTTCCCTGTGACTTGTCCTTCCCTTTTTTGTATATGCATTTAAAACAAAAACTTCTCCTTTTTTACAAACTTCAAAAATACATAAAAATTTACTGACAAGAACTATGTCTTGGCTAAGTTTGAGAGATGATAAGCGGGTTTCTTCTCGACCTTATTATTCTCTTGTTCTAAGAATTGGTATGATTCAAGTCTCAAAGAATCATTTCATGAATAAGTAGAGACATGGCTAAAATCTCTCTCTTGAGATTAACTAGCTATTATCTACAAGCAAAAACATCAACCAACACAAAATTCCTTTTGCCTTCGGGCCTTCCTTGCAAAATTCTTTTTAAAAAGAACATATTAATTCACTTTTGTGCTGACGCGTAAGTCTCCAACGGTCGAGTTGCGGCAGAAGGCGAAATTAATATTGTTCATTACAAAAACAAACAAATTCAAACCTTTTGTGCGCCCAGGCATGTTTTCTCCAAACACTTTTCAGAAAGAGCATGTTAATTCACTTCTGTGCTGACGCGTAAGTCTCTGAAGGTCGAGTTGCGGCAGAAGGCGAAATTAATGTATTTCATTAAAAAATACAAACCGATAAAAACATATAAGCCGAACTACGGCTGCTCTGATTCCTTAAAAGGGATACGTAGGAATTGGGGTATGGCCCAAGCGAGCACCACAATTTTATTTTCCCTACGTTCTTTTCTCCTTTTCTTTTGCATGCATTCTCCCCTTAGCAATGATAAACAGTAAGCATAGACGAAACACAATCATAAGATAGACAACAAGAGTGGATACCGTAGAGTACTACGGACGTGTGGGGTGCTAATACCTTCCCCTCGCGTAACAGACTCCCTTACCCTTATCTCTTGGTCGTTCGACCTTGATTTCACCCTTCTCAGGTTTTCTCGATGTTTGCCTTTCCCTACATGTGGGATAAAAGACTTTCGATGGCGACTTCATTGTTTTGATGATTTTCAGCCGGTTGTTTCAGCTGGCGACTTCACTGGGGATAGGTCGACCAAATCCTGATCCATCCTGGAGTCGCTCCTAGCTCTTGTTTTCTTTTCTTTGGGTGTTTATTTTTATGCTTTCAGTTTACTCATTTGTACATGTTTATCTGAGCATAAGTTTGCATTGCATTTTATTGCTTTCCCTATTTGTCATCTATTATGTTGGATTCTGGTTTTCCATGTTGGGTGGGGATGTCACTATCAAGGTAAAAGGCCCAGTACCCAGGCCAGAGTGCACTAGGACACTAGGAATAGAGTGGGGGCATGACGGCTATAGGACGTGGTCCGATTAGTGCAGTCTTGTCATATACCACGCTCGGATGAGGTTCAAATGAATTACTATCGGCACCCACGTCTGTGGGTAAGCCCATAGAACTTTCAGGCGGACCCGTGATTTTCGAGTTACCATTGTCGTACCCTAACCTAGTCTTCACCCGTAAGTGGGGAGGGAATTCTTATTACAGGTACAGATGGTGACTAAGTTCAGATGGTTACCTATGCTCAGATGGAGGCTATGATCAGACAATGACTATTGGTTCTAATGATCATGTTCTGTACTTCTGTCAATGACTTATGCATATGGTATTCTGTTGGTGATTGTATGATTCTCAGATTTATTTTCTGAGTTCCTGATTTGTTTACCTAGAGATTTATTCAAGCCTTTGATCTTGGCATTCCCAGCGTATTCAGAAAATGCTCAACAGTATCTGATGTTCCAGAAACCTTGACCCCGTACAATGGGTTATCTACATAGTACTTGGATCTTATATGTGCAGAAGTTGTGCCAGACCTCTAAATTGGTGATATTTATTTGGTTCAGAAGCAGTGCATCAATCATACCCAGAAATGATGGAACCTTGATTCCATTCGACCTCATGCCTTTGCATATATAACATGGTTAACCACATACTTAACATACATGTTCTGTGATTTCCAAGGAATCGTATTTGTAAGCCTTGTGCCAAACTTTTCCATCTTTTACTTACGTAAAATCAAAATCAAAGCACGTAAATTCATTGGGAATGAAGGGACATAACATGGCATCTATTCATGCACTCCATGCATATTCATGCATCCATAACAGGTACTCAAAGATTGGGGATTCTTATCCAGACATGGTTCTCCTTGGAGGTTTAACTTTGATTTCTTACTGCACTTGTTCAGGGATCGGTTAGGGAATAACCCCATATGATATACATGCAAGCTTTGGCCCAGAGTCAAAAATATCTTCAAGCAGGAAGATAATTGATTGAAAACTCAGATGAGATAGGTCATGAAAGCTATGATGATGATGTCAATAATCTTGCACTTACTGTCACAATAAAGGTTCTCTCTTCTCCTCATCTTTTGGGTATTGCTTCCAACCATGGAGTGCTACGCAATCCTGAGTTCTTGGAACATCTTATCAGCAGATGCTTCCCATTTTACCATAGGATCTTATATCAATGCTTCGTTCTTATTGACCAACATCAGATGTCGTTGCCACACCAGGGCATCAGACTCTTTTATCAGGGGCATCCTCCATAACTTTGTGTTCCCTAATTTGTTCAACAAGAGCCAGTCTTTATTCCCCAAGTGAATTCATGGGGCAAAGCTTTTAAGCAAATACAGAAGAATCCAGATGAGCATGTTGATGCAAGCTAAATGCATGACATCCTAGTATTCCCAGTTCTTCCCAGCTCTGATCTTTGACGACTTCCTCCCACAAACGTCTCTTCTGATTATGATATGTATACTTGATACATCTCCTATTCTGGGGTACCCGGTTTTGATATTAAAGACTACAAAAGGGTTGAAATATAAAGCCCAACACCTGTTTGGCGTCTCTTCCAAAGGTCCAATTCCTCTTTGGCCAACTGCCACACTCTTTTTCACCAGGGGGATGTCTCTTTTGTTCTGATAGAAGACAGATTGTATTTTTGTGTGGCGTAGTATGCCTGATGATGCAGCTTATATCGTTTCGCTTGGAAAAGCATTCATTCGTTCTCCTGAAAGAATATCCTACGCATATTATCCCGGGGCAACTGATCATTCGATTGAAGATGGTACGTCATCCAGATACAAGGTCCAAGACAAAATCAATCCAGAGACTGTGGCGTCCAAATCATATCAGAGGGAGAATTTTCTCGCTCACCCGATGCATCTTCATGCATCCATAAAAAGTACTCAGAAGGTACTCAGAATGGTGAATCCTCATTCAGGCTCAGTATTCTCTTTTCAGAACTACCAATATTGACTTCCCGCCACTCCGTGATCAAATTCAATTTATGAAACAACTTCGTGAGGAATAGGATTCGATGAAAAGAATCAGATGGGGCTGCTTATTGGGGACATGCAAGTAATGGCATGTAGTCAGAAATCCCCAAGAGGAAAAATAGCCAGTGGAAGACTTAGTTGAGTCGGGTATGGAAGTTTTGAAGACAGTATCGGCAAAGAAAAATGATCATGCATACGTTGTTGCAACAGGAACTGTCAGTCATCCCCAGCCTATGGGACACTTTTTTAAATCATGAGATACTTTGTGGGTCTCACCCAGAGCTTCGTGTTCTCGAATTTACTTGCTAGCAGCTAGTTTCTTGTCTCCAAGTGGACCCATGGGGTAAAAATTACCAGCAGAGACAAAGAAAGCTTGAGAGGCAGGTTGATAAAATCTTTATACCTTGTATTCAGTTACTTCCTTGTGTGTTGGAAGCCCAGTTGATTAATCTTCGTGCTTTGGGCCATCCTCCAACAAATTTCTCTCCTGATTTCGATACAAATGCTAGATGTGTCTCCCACTCTGGGGCACTTAGTTAGGATATTGAATACTGCAAGGGGTTGAAGTATGAAGTTTGGTACTTGTTTGGATTCTTTTCCAAGGTTCAGTCCATGTTTGGAGAACCATTTCAGGCTCTTTTTTTCCCTTCAGCTGGATGCTTCTTATGTGTAAGTATAAGATGGGGTGATGCTTCTGTGATGAAGAAGTATAGGAGTTCTTAGATATCTGTTGTTGTGTAGAAGAAAAATACCTCAAAAGTCAAATGCTATATCCAGAGTTTAGTTTCTTCTGTGTAGTAGAAGATTCTTTGTTACAGTTTCTGAATTTTACTTCTATGTAGTAGAAGACAAAGACTCTTTTGTGAAGCAGGGAATTCTCCGTAATTCAGTTGCTAAAACTTCTCTCTTGTGAAGTAGGAGATGAAGTTTACTTTCTTCTGTGTAGTAGAAGATTCTTTGTTATAGTTTCTGAATTTTGCCTCCGTGCAGTAGGAAACTTCTCTCTTGTGAAGTAAGGGATGAAGTTTACTTTCTTTTGTGTAGTAGAAGATTCTTTGTTACAGTTTCTGAATTTTGCTTATGTGTAGTAGAAGATAGAGACTCTTTTGTGTAGTGGGAGACGCTCCGGAATTCAGCGGCTGGATTTCTCTTCTGTGTGATAGAAGATGGTTGGCATTTCTTCTCTATGATAGAAGATACCTTGTGATGCAATTTATGCAAGTTAACTTGATAAGGTCCTCATCACACATGGTGAAGGAACTTGATGTGATTACTATACTGGGGCAATAGGCCATTCCATTGAAGATTGTTGGGCTTTCAAAGAAAATATGCAAGACTTGTTGGATGCAAAGGCTATTAATTTCAGGCTAGCCAGACAGATTTGAAGTCTCCGTCGACCCAGTGGATGTTAAGACTGGCAGATCATCGCCTGAAGCAACAAGTCCATACGGAGACAAGTCTCCTTAACATGGCATTTTCAAATTACATTTGCATTCTCATTCGTAATCTTTCTTGTCTTGGTTCAGTACTTTCTTATATGCGAAACTTGCTTATTATTGAATATTAATCATAATGCATTGAGTATGTTTGTTTTGAATTAATCCATTCGTATTCACTCATTAATTTTTTCCTTTGACTTCTTGATACTTAACTCTTGTTAAATAAAGCAAAAAAACCTCTGGAGGGAGGATGATGAGTAATATACCAAAAATTTCAAACGATGTGCTTTTGAGTAGGACCCTGCTGACAATGTACATGCCTTGTTTCAAATTCCCAAACACCAGAGATATAAGGGAGATAGACCCTTGTCAACCCCTTTGAGCCTTGAAGTAGGAGTTCCTTTTCTTTTTAGAAAAACCCTCACATTTAACCCGGGGCAGGGTAGATTTCAGTTAATATGATTGGGCATTCAAAACTCGTTAAGAGTGCGCATCAAAGGATACAACAATGGCTATCCTTCAGAAGGTTGAGAGAGAACAAAACCACAATGGCTAAACTCTCATATATCAGCAGTGTGCATCAATGATAATGATATCCCAATAGATATCTCTCGTACATCAAAAGGTCAAAAGATGACGATACCATAATGGTTATTCTTTGTCAACCAAACAGCAAGGCAGTCACACCTTTTTCAACAAACCAAAGAATTACTCGAAATCACACGACTAGTTCAAAAGAAATGATGAAAGAAAGAGACAAAAAGCCTCACTAAGCCAAAACTTGAAAAGACAAGTCGCTTAGGTAAAAGTCAGGGCATCCCGCTGGACTTCAAAATCAAATTCAAAAAGAATTTGTCCAGGCAAAAGTTAGAAAATACAAAAAGAAAAGTGAAAGACGCGAAAAAAATAAAATGGGGATCACCAAATAGAAATCCTTAACAAAGAATAAAGACGTGTGATCGAAAACCAAGAATGAAAGAGGTGAGTGACTGCCATATCCTTCTCAACCATGGTAAACTCTTTTGAGGGGTGATTGCCCGTATTAGTTTAACTGAAATTAGGATTGGAGAACATCATGGAGAATGGGTGGGCACCAAATATTTTGAGCCTTAAATCTGTTTTTTCTAAAACCATGAAGCAGGCCACGTTACAACCCTGAAAAGTCCTAACTGAAGCAAGGGTTAATTCAAAAGCACACTGTAACAAGAAATACGGTAATTTGACTCCTAGGAGGCTTGCAAAAAAAAACTTTTGAGTTGGTATCACTCCATCATTTTTACTATCTTTTGTACAAATTTTTGATGTCTCAAAATACTTTTTTTTTACAAGTTTTTTAACTCCAAGACAAACGTGAGCTTTGCATTACAATTATCATTCTTAGAATAAACATTCTTCGCATATGAACAAGTGCTTAAAACACCAAGTAAGCTTACATAATGAGCATCAGATGAGAATTTGGTTATCTCAAAGAACAATTTGCTTCAGGTTACCGTTTAAAGGTAAATCATTTGTGAGAATGGCCTTAATCTGGGGCAAATCTTCTATTGACTCCGCTCAGTAAAAGAATACCGGTTTGAGAAATGATCTGAAGTAGATTGCAAAAGGTGGTTTCCCAGAGTCTTTGTCAAGTGGCGGTGCATTACTTTCAGTTGGTCCCAAGGGATGTATTTCTTCAAGTATCTGATTAGAGATTGAAGCAGTTCAAGACGAGGAGTATGGTTGTGAGGTAACCTATATTCAAGAGCCAACCACTCTAAGGTTATGTTGCCTTCAAAAATCCTCAGGTTTCTCATCCCTCTGTGAGCATGAGGTAAAGGAAAAGATTTGTCGAGATTCTGTTAAGCAAAGGGCAGGTGTGTCGAATATTCGGTCGAGTAGGTATTTAGCCAATCTGAGGCATTCAAGTCGGGATGCGATCCCTCAAAGTACAGTTAAACTGGGGCAGTTATGTCGAGATTTGACAAATCTCTCTAAGAATGCATTGATCAGAGGAGAACCTTCCCATAATTTGAAGATGTATGGGCATTCACTCAAGCATAGTTGGAATTATCTCCAATGTTGATTATCTGAACATCATGTTCTAAAGTTCATAACACTGGGGCAGTTTATCTTAGTGGTGCATATATTAGAAAGCCCTCTCGAGGCAATTTTTCTACAAAAGCCTTACAGACTGGGGCAAGAATTTATGTAAGGGCTTTCTCTCTTCTTGAGTAGTTGATCAGATCAAGTCCGTACGCAGGCTAAACAACCTATGAATTTGAAAATCATGCCGAGAAGTTAAGATTGTTATCTTCAACTTATCAGAGGCTCAATACCATTTACTGATATCCTTTGTCCTAAGTTAAGGTTATTATCCCCAGTTAAAATTTGGATTGTTATCCTCAGTAGGATACGAGCAATAACGCAGAGATTATTTGAGTTTGTTTATTCGTACAAGACGTGATGGGAACATTGCTTCCTAGGGGGATGCATACTCCCAGTAAAATACCTGTTTCTACTTGACAAAGACCTATCTACCAAGGGGTTCCTCTTCTGAGATTTTTTCTCCCCAGTGAAGCATCCTCGTTTCTCTACAGTAGGAGAATGTTCTTTCTCCCTGGAAATATAGAAGTTGTTTAAAGTCTAGTCGACCCCTTTTCATTGGACTGTAGTTTATTTTTGTAGCATCTCCTCTAAAGTCCATTTTTTAGTGGCATTCCTCCTCGAAGTCGACATGTTGAAGTGGCAATCTTGCATCGCGGTTTTTACCCAGTGATTGATCATTCGAGTGGTATATTCTTCGGTAAGGTTTTCCATTCCAAACAGGGGCATGTTGCCCAAATTTCTGTTTTGCAAATAACTGTTGGTCTTGCATGACAAGATGCATACCAACAAATGAATCAAAGAGGGTCCCTATGTGACTAACATGAGGTTGTTCGTATAACGAAATCTAAATTCCCCAGTGGAACTATTCTTCTTTCCCCAATGGATTAAGTGTCCTATCTCTCAGGTGAGATGAACAGGAGAATTCCAGTCATAACTCTTTCATTACCAGTAGTAGAAGATTTTGTTGCGATATCCCCAATGGAGTTTTTTGTCCCGAGATGTTGTTTCTTCCCCAAGTGAGGATCTTTTACTTCCCATCAATGCTAACCCCAGCTCGGTCTGAGTAGAATTCTTTTTATTTAAGAATTTCTATACTCCCCCAACGGAAGTTATCTTCGTCAAAGAATTTCTATGTCAAAAGTTTCCATTTCCAGCAAAGCTTTTCCTCTTTCCAATAGAGGATAAGGAACTTGTTCCCCGTGAAGTTGGGAGTTGTATCAGTATTCAAGATTTTCTCTGAACTACAATTTTATGTTTGCAGTGTTCTTCCCAAGAAGTTATTTCCCCAGTCATATCGATATTTAGGGGTTGACGGTTCCAAATCTCAGTTCCCCATTGAAGTACAAATTGCCTTATCTCTACAAAAGATCAGATGTGCAACAATACTCATTCGGAAGTTCTTTATCTTCTCAACAGTCGATTGTTGATATGTTTTCTTAATGCATTGCATCATTACATTGCATCTACCAAAACAAGTAGCATTTCCATCGTATGGAGCATTACGCTAAAAAAAATTCTCAAACATGCACGAGTATAAGCCAATTGTGTCCACCTGTGGTAACAAGATTGTTATGCGCTCAGATTTTATTTACCTCCACAAGAAGCCTAGGGTAATTCTATTATGTTTCCCCAGCAGAGTTTATGTGGATTCACCATCAGTCGGGTCTTTGGTATTTCTACATTTCCCCAGTAAGTTTGTGGTTTGCGCTTGCCTTTGCAAGCCTTTGGTTACTTTACCCGCGTTTGCTTTGTCGTTAGAGTATGAGTAAGAGTTGGCTTATAACCTTTCTTGCTTCTCAAGTGTTTGAGTATCCACACTTAGTGTGCGGTAATTCAGGCAATTGCCACTCTTGAAGAATTACACCCCGCCTTTGGCCTGAGGGATTTTTAACCCTTGCGTATTTAAAAACTATCAAAAGCCCAACGTATAATGGCAATTTTCGTTAGAGTATGCTTTGACCAAACTCTTTCTCTTGTAAAGTCCACCTTCGATCGGTGCTCTTTGAAGGTCCTGCTTAGTCGGTTCCTTGTTTTGGTTTATCTGCGTTAGTCGGGTCCTACTTTCGTAGCCTAGCTAACTTTTTATGATTAAGAGTCTTTCAATGTCTCTTCAAAGACCAGTTGTCTGGCGCCCTTGTTTAGATGAATGCGTCCTTTTTTATTGGGGCTTTCTTCGGTTAGTCTCGTTCCTGTGTTCGCTAGCAATTCTAAACATTTGTTTCTTGATGATCAACTTCGCTCTTGTGTATCTAACTCTGACCAGATATGCATACCTTTATCATTTGTTGAGAGTCCCCTTCGGCTGGTCTCTTTGCAGTTATAAGTTCTCCTTCGACCGACATTCTTTTCTTAGGAATCTACCTTCGGCATAGTATTCCTGGATGAAGATTCCCCTTCGGCTGGTTTCTTTATCCTAAAGTCCACCTTCTGCTGGCATCCTTAAAATCCACCTTCGGCTGGTATCATTTGTTGAGAGTCCCCTTCGGATGGTCTCTTTGCAGTTGTAAGTTCGCCTTCGACCGACGTTCTTTTCTTAGGAATCTACCTTCGGCATAGTATTCCTGGATGAAGATTCCCCTTCGGCTGGTTTCTTTATCCTAAAGTCCACCTTCGGCTGGCACCCTTTAAAGTCCACCTTCGGCTGGCATCCTTTAAAATCCACCTTTGGCTGGTACCGTTTGTTGAGAGTCCCCTTCGGCTGGTCTCTTTGCAGTTGTAAGTCCGCCTTCGACCGACGTTCTTTTCTTAGGAATCTACCTTCGGCATAGTATTCCTCGATGAAGATTCCCCTTCGGCTGGTTTCTTTACCCTAAAGTCCACCTTCGGCTGGCATCCTTTAAAATTCCGCTTCGGCTGGTATCTTTCAAAATCCCGCTTCGGCTGGTATCTTTCAAAATCCCGCTTCGGTTGGTATCCTTTAAAATCCTGCTTCGGCTGGTATCTTTCAAAAATTCCGCTCCGGCGAGTACTCTTTGTAAAAATCCCGCTTCGGCTGGTATCATTTGTTAAAATCCATCTTCGGCTGGTATCATCTGTCGGGAGTCCCATTCGCTTGGCCTCTATCCTCAATAAGTTCGCCTTCGATTGGTGTTCCTTCGTTAGAGCCTTCTTCGGTCGGTCTCTTTCTTGTGTATGTCTAACCTTGACCTGACATCCAAGAGATTTTCTCAGCTAATCACTGCAATCCAAAGAAAACAAAAAATATATAATAAATACCTGACTGGCTTCGGAGCGCAAATTTTTGGGTTCTTTTAGTATTTAATCTTCTTCCACCTTGAAGGTTCGAAAGGCTTGCGCCAATCTCACCTTTGGGTTGAAGGCGATTAAATAGGGGCAACTGTTGCCCTCCTAATTTCTTTTATTTTGGCTTAGACTTTTTGCATTCATCTGCATCTATTTCATTAGGTCACTAACATGGCATACATTTCATTCAATATAGCTCTGAGGTTCAAAGTTCAGTGGTTGTGCGATACTAGGGGTTCACAGTGGTTAAGGCGCTCGTATCCAATAAAGGATGATTTCTTATTCAGGCAGCAAGCTTTGGAATTAGGTTTTTTTTAGGCTCATTTTTGGACTTCTCCTCCACCAAGTTACAGGGATAATATCTTCTGATAAACAACCGATTGTAGATCATTCTGGTCAAGAACTCTAGGAAGTGACCTAACATATGTGGGCTTCGAATCATGACTTCCTTTCCTATAAGTATGCTTGTCATTTGATTAGGATTAACGACTGTGACATGAAAATCATCTACTCCTCAGTTAATCAATTTAGGTTTTGATGAATCATGGTTCAAAGATGTTTTGTCCGGATATTTCTCTGTGCGTCTAAACGAGGAATCAAGATTGTAAGGGTTTCACATCAAGGGAATTCTTCTGTGATTCAGACTTTATCATCCATCTGATCAAGATCTTATTGACTATTCAAATTATTTGTCATTTCAAGTTGATTTAGGTTCAAGATTGAAGTTAGGAGTTCATTGAGAATGCAAGTGTGATTTGGATTTGAAGTTTGATTTGAGTTCAAGATGTTCGAAAGTGTTTGGTTGGATTAAAGTCGGCAAAGAGCCTTAAGTATTGGTCATATGGTTTTCTTGGAAGGTAAAGTACAGACTGCGAGGTTTTGTTTCAAGTCGGAGTTCATACGCATTACAAAGATGTTCATCGTCATTCCAGATTCAAGTTCACATGTGTTCAAAGTTTATTCGAACCCTTTCGTTCATGATTCAAAAAATACTATCCAATTCCATTCAATTTCATTCAAGTGTAACAATACCTTACAATAAAATTTGATGCTTTCATGTCTTCAAGCATTTTTTCAAGACTTTGTCATTTAAACCCCGTCCTTAAAATTCATCACCTAACATTTCAAGCTCAAAGGTCATTTACAATTCACACTATAAATTTCAAGTTCATCCGAACCAAACATTCATTATAAAATCATTACAATCCCATTACACCAATTTCCACATGGTTTAAGGGTTCTTATAGTGGATCGTGACACAATTACTCTGAATTCCATTATAGAGATGTGTATTCGATGCAATTATCTAGTTACAACCAGCTGTAATGCATCTTTTGCATTGAACTTTTTGAAAGAAATAAAGAATCTTTATGACGTGATCCTAAGTGAAGCTCAAATGCCTGACATGAATTCCTACCATTTCTTGCAACATGTTACACATCAAATCAGAATTCCAGTCATTATGATGTGTTTTGATCAATCAACAACTCCAAGTCTAGTGATGAAGGCGATTGAAAAAGGTGCTTGTGGATATTGGATTAAGCCTTTGAGTGAAGGTCAAATCAAGAACATATGGCAACATGTTGTAAGAAAAGTTTTGAAAGAAAACAATCAGCATGATCAAGTTCTTGAAATCTTGAATGTTTTGAAAAAAAAAGAAGGGAAGGAGGTTTCTTCTCAACCAAGCATAAGTAAACCAAAGAAATTGTTCTCAGTGATTGAAGCAGTAGCGTCATCAAGAAAGAGAGTGTTTCTGCCTAAAAAAAACATAAGGAATTCTTTGCAATTCAGCAGTGAACTACATAGAACTCTACATGGCTTTATTGTATTTGAAGTTGCATGGAATAATGTTCGTGGTATCAACTACTTTAATGAGCTCCAGACTGATACATCACTGGCTATAGAAGCTAAACTTATGAAAAGATGGGAATTTGACAATATTGCTCAATCTGCAAGTTGTATGTCTTCATGGTTCTCAGGAACACTTTCGGAACAGCTGCTTTTGAAAGAGCACCTGGATTCTGCCTCAGGGGAAATATTTTATGATGCTAGTCGTATTCTCTTGAGCGATGATCTTTCTGAGAGGCAAGCATTAGTTGAGGCAGAAGGAATTTCAAGTGACGTGTCTGTATGTGATAAATATCTTGCAAAGACAGCTGAACTACTTACATCCAAATGCATGACAGGTGACAATGTTTCTTATCCATCTTCTTTGGAAATATTAAAGGAGCCTTTTTCTCAACAAAGCTCTTACGCCTCATTGGAATATTGACTAGTTTTAGGTTGCAACAGAACAAGAAATGTATAATTTTTGTGAATAGAATTGTGACTGCAAGATCCCTGTCATATATACTACAATAGCTCAAGCTTCTATGTCAGTGGAAAGTATTTACAGTTACTTCGGAGTTTGTTGCGACAGAAAAACACAACCACTCAATCGCCGTTTGAATTTTGCAATGTTCTTCAAAAGGGAAAGAAACGCCTGGGTCTGAAAGCCTTTGGCGAGACGTTTAAAGTAATTGGCAACCCATTGGTAATTTCCAAGCTTAAGAACACTTCTTCCCAAATTTCTTGTCCAGATGCTGTGTTTGTGGATTTAACAATTTACAGAAACAGAGAGCTCAATTTCTCTCAACATGGCTTGCACCTCTGCAAATTCATTACTCTAATTAAAGTGTTCTTCCCACCAGAAGCCAATTTTGAATTTGAGAAGAAACATTGCTCTTCATCATCACTCACCCGGTAACCCATCCATCTTATTCCGTAAAGGGTTTACGCATCAAAGTCAAAGACAATTTATACCTACGAGTAAATTTAGAGTTATACGAGCTGTGGAAATTCCACTAGAACCAGATCCAGTGGAAAGTGCGGAGTACAGAAAAGAGCTAGCTGAATGCTTCGGTTTTAACCAAATCGGAGAACCACTTCCAGAGACTGTTACGTTGAAGGACATCATCACTTCTCTTCCTAAGAAGGTTTTTGAGATTGATGATGTGAAAGCATGGAAAACTGTTTTGATATCAACCACTTCGTATGCGTTGGGGCTTCTTATGATTTCTAAAGCACCCTGGTATTTACTTCCTCTGGGTTGGGCTTGGACGGGGACTGCTGTAACTGGGTTCTTTGTTATAGGACATGATTGCGCTCACAAATCATTTTTAACAAACAAATTGGTAGAAGACATTGTTGGAACTCTGGCCTTTTTACCACCAATTTATCCATATGAGCCATGGCGATTTAAGTACGACAAGCATCATGCAAAAACGAACATGTTGAAAGAAGATACTGCTTGGCATCCTGTTTGGAAAGACGAGTTTGAGTCAAATCCACTTTTGAGGAAAGCAATAATAAATGGATACGGTCCATTTCGATGCTGGATGTCTATAGCTCATTGGTTGGTCGTTCACTTCGATTTGACCAGGTTCAGACCAAATGAAACAAACAGAGCGAAGATAAGTTTAGCTTGTGTTTTTGCCTTCACAGCAATTGGATGGCCATCAATTATTTACAAGACTGGAATCATGAGATGGAGTTCACAGAGGCAGAGAATAACATGAATGATTTGGTAGCAGAGTACCAACAATATCAGGATGCAATTGCCAAGGAAGAAGATAATTGGTAAGACTTACTGACATAACCAGTTCTTCAAATGTCGGTGATGCTCCTCAAATGTTAGACATGGATACTATACACAACTTGTCCAGTCAAATTGCTCCTGCAAATGTTAATCTGACAGCTCTCAAGGCCCAATTCTTCAACAACTCAAGTCAATCAGATTCCAGCAATTTATCAGGTCTAGAATCTGGGTTTTAAGTCACGAAGATCGTCTCAGGGGCTAGCCGGAAATTCGTCTTGGCAAGGATCAGAAACTCTTACTAAGCCACAGAGTTCTTTTTCACATGCTAGTAACTTGAATAGGATGATTGAGGCAACAAATTCACAGAGCTTCAATATCGAAACTGGTCCTCAGCTGCAGCCAAATCTTGCATTGCAGTTCTGATGATATATTATTGAATCTGCTCATTCGTTTTTCTAACTTGATAAGGTCATGTCAAGAGGGAGAAAGTTAAAAAGTTTAAAGGATACTAGTCATATAATAGTAAAGAGGTTCATATCCAGGAAAACAGAATTCCAACTAGCATAACAACCTTGTAACAAACTCTCAATCTCACCCTTCTATCCCTAACTAACTCTACCAAAATCAATGGTTCAGGAGACAACGTTACTCTCTTTTCCAGTTTCAAAACTTCACCATTTTATCAGCTTCAAAACAACTTCGTCCCTCTCCATCATTCATTCTCAATTTTTTCTGAACTCCCATCATCTTCTTCAAAGACTTCAACGAGAATCTAAAAAAAACTTTGTACATCATCAGCATCATCCTCAATGATTTCAAAACAAATCGCGCTCGACTCAAGAACAACAGTGCATCACGCCACAACACGCACCAACAAACAGATCACGGTGCAGAACGGTCGATTCATAGAAGAAGAAGATTGAGGGGAAAAAGGTCACACATATGAGTTGAGAGATTCAAAACTGAATACACCAGTACTACCGGATTTCTGTTCATATTCATCATCCTCAAAGAACACCGGACCTCTCCGGTAGGTAAGCACCGTCATCTCATTCCCTTTGCTATTTTGTTCTTTCCTTTTAGCACCTCCGTGTAGAATGTATGGCGGGATTTCTTTTTTTTCTGGAGAGTTGTTGTTCGTTGAAAATCGAGGAACAATGCGGAAGTTTAGAGGAGAAGGGAGATCGAAGTAAGAACGAAGGTGATGATATTGAGGAGACGGATACCACGCGAGGTTTTATCGGAGAAGGAGATTAATGGTGAAGATACGACAGTCACTGATCGGAGTGAAACAAAGGCGGTGGTTCGTTCACACGACACCGTTTGAAAGAAGAGAAGAAGGAGTCTACTGTCAATTCAAAAACGACCCCGTTTTCTTTTTTTTTTCTTTCTTTATTATTTTGTTAATTCTTTGTTTTTTTTAAATAATAATGACAAAACTTCTTTTTTTATATAATTTTTATTATAGTTAAGAACTTATCTTAATCTTCCTTATAAAAAAAACAATAAATATATATATACATAAAATAAATCCATAAGAATTTGTTAGTTTTTTAATACTTATTTGATTTCTCAGGAGTTAATCCGTTGGTTATCCGATTAGTTGAAATCCATGACTCACCTTTGTTTTGTCGAGACTTGAATCTTATGCAGGTTCAATATGCGACACATGGATATACTTGAGATTTCGATTGTGATTTGTTTTCGCATCTAAGACACTTTGACGCTTACTTCGAGTACTGAATTTCTAACTCTTTTCTTTGTTGGTGCTAACAGCTCGCAAGAACATCGGGTCTCTTTACTTTTTTGCTTTGCTCCACGGGCTAATACTCGTTCGGTATATTTTCTTTCTATTTTCATCTCGCATTTATCTCTACATAAAGTTCGTATGAAGTATAATAAAATTAGGTTAGAAATAGACTAGTTTCCCTGTGACTTGTCCTTCCCTTTTTTGTATATGCATTTAAAACAAAAACTTCTCCTTTTTTACAAACTTCAAAAATACATAAAAATTTACTGACAAGAACTATGTCTTGGCTAAGTTTGAGAGATGATAAGCAGGTTTCTTCTCGACCTTATTATTCTCTTGTTCTAAGCATTTGTATGATTCAAGTCTCAAAGAATCATTTCATGAATAAGTAGAGACATGGCTAAAATCTCTCTCTTGAGATTAACTAGCTATTATCTACAAGCAAAAACATCAACCAACACAAAATTCCTTTTGCCTTCGGGCCTTCCTTGAAAAATTCTTTTTAAAAAGAACATATTAATTCACTTCTGTGCTGACGCGTAAGTCTCCAACGGTCGAGTTGCGGCAGAAGGCGAAATTAATATCGTTCATTACAAAAATAAACAAATTCAAACCTTTTGTGCGCCCAGGCACGTTTTCTCCAAACACTTTTCAGAAAGAGCATGTTAATTCACTTCTGTGCTGACGCGTAAGTCTCTGAAGGTCGAGTTGTGGCAGAAGGCGAAATTAATGTTGTTTATTAAAAAATACAAACCGACAAAAACATATAAGCCGAACTACGGCTGCTCTGATTCCTTAAAAGGGATACGTAGGCATTGGGGTAGGGCCCAAGCGAGCACCACAATTTTATTTTCCCTACGTTCTTTTCTCCTTTTCCTTTGCATGCATTCTCCCCTTAGCAATGATAAACAGTAAGCATAGACGAAACACACCCATAAGATAGACAACAAGAGTGGATACCTTAGAGTACTACGGACGTGTGGGGTGCTAATACCTTCCCCTCGCGTAACAGACTCCCTTACCCTTATCTCTTGGTCGTTCGACCTTGATTTCACCCTTCTAAGGTTTTCTCGATGATTGCCTTTCCCTACATGTGGGATAAAAGACGTTCGATGGCGACTTCATTGTTTTGATGATTTTCAGCCGGTTGTTTCAATGATTAGTAGGACCTTTACCGCTTTTATTTATTTTCCCCCTAGTTTTAGATATGTACATAATCCCCCTCCCCGAAGCCTTGTAATAGCTAGGTTTTATATTTCTGCACTTTTAAATTACTGCAATTATTAACTGCTAGATGTATGACTAATAGGATTGTATGGCAATAATAATCAAACATTAGCAAACTTAACACAAGACTAAAATAACTGAACATAACACACCTTGCACATATGCACCCTTAGGGTATACCTCACTTGGTCGCCTCGGAAAATAATGGTCATGTCCCTCGAACGTAAGGATGTCTTAGCAAAGACCCTTAATTATAAAGTTATCATAAAGATCATGGTCCCTAACTTCCCTCGTGTTGCATACGAGAAATGATCTTGTCCCTCGATGTTACCTAAATGATGACAGTCCCTTCGAATGCTAAGATATCTTTACATGTTGCCTTCGATGACCATAGCGTCTCTTTCGATAGTCCCTCTACATCTAACGATAGGGCTACCTACTCACTAATAGTAGGATAGTGTTGTCTAAAGGAAACGAGAAAATGAACAATATTTTTCGAGTAGGTAGAAAATCTTAAGTACTTGCTCAAAACAACAAAACTTTTTCACAAACACTTTTCAAAACAATTTTCAAAAACGACTTCATCACACTCTTGAGGACGGATACAAGGGTTATCATGAATTTAAACAAAAACTTTTCAAACACATACACAAGAAATTTCAAAATGAGCAAGTACCTAAGAGCCCATGGAAAACCATGGATAGAAAGGGTGCTAACACCTTCCCTTTCTATAATCTACCCCCCATACTCAAAAACATCTCGAAAAAGGTTTTTTTTTTCTGTTCTTTTTCCTTTTCCTTTGTTGGATGAAATAAAAGTCGGTGGTGACTCTTGCTTACCGCGACATTTGTGAATAAAAAATTTAAACCAGTATTAACAGTTAGTTCTTCCAGCGTATCACAGAACTGACGACTCTGCTGGGGACTTAATAAGTGGGGTATACCTTAGGATCTAGGTCACTTATAAAATTGCTTTCTTGTTTTGCTTTTCCTGCTTTATATTCAAGGTTTTTTTTGGGGTTATGTAGATCCTACACCCATATCTGGGGACACCTTTTAGGTAAGTAGCAATAAACTATGAGGGAACTATGTGGGTATACTAACACAGTTGAAGCAGCAGCTATGTTGATGTGACACTTTGGTTGGTACCTGTGATCGGTGGAAATGAGAACTGACTGTTTTTTAGCTGGTTTCGCGAAATGTCGCGGTAAGCAAGAGTCGCCACCGTCTTTTATTTTCTCCAACATGGAAAGGACAAAAGCACAGAAAAATTCCTTATTGAGATTAGTTCTCGGTTCGGGAGGTAGTTTTATAGAAAGGGAAGGTGTTAGCACCCTTTCTATCCATGGTTATCCATGGGCTCTTAGATACTTGCTTATTTGTGTTTTCAAAATGTTTGTTTGCTTTTCAAGGTGAGTGGGTTTGAAAAAGTTCCGTTTAAAATTTCAGTTCGACTCTTGTATCAGTCCTCAAGAGTGTTTGAAAAGTTGTTTTTGAAAGCTTTTTGCAAAGTGTCGGTGTGAAAAGAAGTTTTTGATTTGTTTTCAATTAGAGCAAGTATCTACGAGTCATCTACCTACCCTAAGGAATTAGTCTGTGTAAATGTCCTTGAGGTAGTGCCATCCCACCATTGAGAGGTAGGTAGCACCACCGTTGAAGGTGTTCGGGTCAATTCGAGGGTTAGGGACAGTGTGGTCACCGGGCAATAGTAAGATACCTTAGAAGCTACCCTTATGCCATTGATCTTTTTGTTCCAAGGCAACTTGTTTCGAGGCAACCGTTTCGAGGCAACTAGATCAATGGAACATAAGGACTCACTAAGACGTCCTATACTCAACGACCACGTTTCGAGGGGCAAGGCAACAGTGTGATCACCAGAGCAACAGTAGGACACCTTAGAAGCTACCCTTATGCCATGTTCATGGACATAAGGACTTACTAAGACGTCCTGTACTCAACGACCACGTTTCGAGGGGTAAGGCAACAGTGAGGCGTACCCTAAGAGTGGTGTGTGAATTGTGTGTCATTTTCAGTTATTATTTAACTTGTCATGCATTGGGTGAGCTAAGCTTTGATTTTATTTGGGCATACATTCTTTCATGTGATTAACAGTTTAAAGGGTGCGGAAATTAAAATGCGGAAAAATAAAGGTCCTACGCTATTACAAGGCGCGGGTCTACATCGCCAAATTAAACAAAGACCCGATTTTAAATAAAAGTGCGGAAAGTAAATGTCCTAATTATTATTACAAGGCTTTGGGGCAAGTACATAAATTTCACAAGGAAAAATAAAATAAACGCGCGAAGAGAAATTATATTCGAAGGTGCGAGGGCGTTGGACCCTTTAAAGGAATTAAATATTTGAAATTGAAAATTAATTAATGATTTTAATTAAAAGATATTTTTTGACCTTTTTTATGTTTTTTATGAAATAAAATAAAAAAAGAATTAAAAATGTCAAAAGAAAAAGCCTAAGTCTAAATTTGTTTTTATTTATTGTGAAAAAAGGTTAAAATTAACTAATTAAACTAATTAATTTGTTAGTAATTTATTTAGAAAAATAATTACTAGAGTGAAATTAATAATAATAATAATAATAATTACATTTTTTTGTTTTTTTTCTGAATTTATGAAAATAATTATTTGTGAACTAACTAAATAATAATAATTAATCAAAATCATCCTTAGGCATCAAAAATTCCATCTAAGCCCATGGTTGTGATCGTCCATGTCTCCTGATCACGTCTATGCTTATGGTTTGTCCCAATTTCACAGCGCTTGGTAGTGGACCTTAGGACGCGTTTGTGGTTGCTTTGGCTTCAGGGAGTGGCAAGGAAGAAAGCCACGTGCTTGCTTGGATCTGAAAATGTTTGCAACACCGCTTTAGATCTCTCACTTTTTTGACAAATTTTGAACTTTTCCTCTGGCCGTTTGTGCACACTCTCCTTTTTTTCTAGGTTCTGAATGAGGCTTGCAAGGCTTGTATATATAGGCTTGGATGAGAATCAGTCACATTAAGGAGCTTTTAAGCCTTGCAATGAAGTTTTGATTTTCTCCATAATCACCATTGAAATAACTTGCCATATTTGCTCCAAATTTGAATTTTTTTGCTTGAAATAGGTCTTGAACGAATTTGGTATATGCATAATGGTGGTTCAAAGCTAATCAAAGCAAGATATGTCCCTTAATTAACCTTTTTGATTTTTATTTGATTTTAAAGGATTTAAAATGAATTAAATCCAATAAAATCTAACAAAAATGAAAAAATTAATTTTAAATATTGAAATAAAAAGTGGGACACGTGGGAAGCATGGCCAAGCTGATTCAAGTGGAAAAAGTGGGCCCCTTTTGTCAAAAATGAAATTTCAAGGATACATGATTTTGGCCATTTCACAAAAATTTCCCAACTTCTCCAATGCATATCTTGCTCAATTTTGAAGTTATGAACATGTTCTTGGACATTTTGGAAAGGTCTTGAAGTCCTCTAACCAATGTCTTTGGTACCATGTCATTTTGATTTACCAATCTCAAGTTATGGTCTTTGACTTAAAGTCCCTTTTGTTGACTTTTGAAAATGACCTATAATGTTGAAATTGATAACTTTTTGTAAGAGCATTTCTTGGACTTGGAATGTGAGGATGAGTTGTAGGAAATGTCTTCCCCTTCAATATGAGCATTGGATGGAATTTTTCTGATGAACCATGAAAAAGTTATGCCTTGGTCAAGTTACAGTTGACTTTTCAGTTGTCCAAAAATAGAAACTTTTGACACCTTGATGATTTTTGAGCCATTCTTGTGAAATCATGGTCAAGACTTGACCAAATGATGATTGTGGCTTCAAAATAAGATGTTGACCAAAAATTTTGACTTTTGACTACCAAATGACCATTTTGCCCCTACAGTTGACTGTTGAGCAAATGGGACTTTTGACTGTGCAACTTGACCTTGTAAGCCTTGAAACTTGACATGTAGGTGCTAGACAATGTTTATGAGAATATGGGACTTGATTGAGCCCTTGAAAACCTCAACTTCCTTGCAAGAACCAAAACCCTAATTTGACTGGCTTAGGAGGATGGTTGACTGTGTAGCCCTTGAGTAGACTTGAACCATTTGTGGATGATTCTTGTCAAAACTTTGAAGATTATGGGAGGGCAAATTTTGGAGTACAACAGTTGCCCCTGTTCAATCTTCTTAGACCTGAGGATGTAGATTGGCTTGCATGCCTTTCGTGATCCGAGGGTGGAAGATGATTGAACACTAGAGTGCCCAGAAATTTGCACTCACATAGTTGAGTATCAGCGGTGCGATGGCGGGAATGGGCTTACAGATGCCATTTGGAGGGAAGGTGGATAGGAGGATGGGCTTATAGATGCCATCTGGAAGTGTGACTGAACTTTGTCGGGAATGGGCTTATAGATGCCATTTGGAACTGTTGGTATGTGGATGGGCTTATAGATGCCATCTATGTGTCGATCGCGTAAGAGATTCCTTAGCGAGAACTTACGTACCTGAGAAAAAGAAAGATGATTACCTGACCTGTTACAGGAGTTGGTCTTCAAACTCTTTATATAGACGCGCCCTGGCTGGATACAGGTATCGAATCTTTGAACTCTTCAGACGTGCTCTCAATAGGACGGTGAGAGAACCTTGGACGATTACTACCTCAATTGTAACGATGAGAGAATCTGGGGCGATTACTTCCTCAACAGTAACGATGAGAGAATCTGGGGCGATTACTACCTCAACAGTAACGATGAGAGAATCTGGGGCGATTACTACCTCAACAGTAACGATGAGAGAATCTGGGGCGATTACTACCTCAACAGTAACGATGAGAGAACCTTGGGCGATTACTACCTCAACAGTAACGATGAGAGAACCTTGGGCGATTACTACCTCAACAGTAACGATGAGAGAACCTTGGGCGATTACTACCTCAACAGTAACGATGAGAGAATCTGGGGTGATTACTACCTCAACAGTAACGATGAGAGAATCTGGGGCGATTACTACCTCAACAGTAACGATGAGAGAATCTGGGGCGATTACTACCTCAACAGTAACGATGAGAGAATCTGGGGCGATTACTACCTCAACAGTAACAATGAGAGAATCTGGGGAGATTACTACCTCAACAGTAACGATGAGAGAATCTGGGGCGATTACTACCTCAACAGTAACGATGAGAGAACCTTGGGCGATTACTACCTCAACAGTAACAATGAGAGAACCTTGGGCGATTACTACCTCAACAGTAACGATGAGAGAACCTTGGGCGATTACTACCTCAACAGTAACGATGAGAGAACCTTGGGCGATTACTACCTCAACAGTAACGATGAGAGAATCTGGGGCGATTACTACCTCAACAGTAACGATGAGAGAATCTGGGGCGATTACTACCTCAACAGTAATGATGAGAGAATCTGGGGTGATTACTACCTCAACATTAACGATGAGTGAATCTGGGGCGATTACTACCTCAACAGTAACGATGAGAGAATCTGGGGCGATTACTACCTCAACAGTAACGATGAGAGAATCTGGGGCGATTACTACCTCAACAGTAACGATGAGAGAATCTGGGGCGATTACTACCTCAATAGTAACGATGAGAGAATCTGGGGCGATTACTACCTCAACAGTAACGATGAGAGAATCTGGGGCGATTACTACCTCAACAGTAACGATGAGAGAATCTGGATGTCTTCTACTGAGTATTTATCAGGAAAATCTTTAGGAATCGATTTAACTGGACCAGAGAAGGCCTTTAACTGGACCGGCATCAGAAAAATCTTTAGGAATCGATTTAACTGAACCAGGAAAGGTCTTGGAATCTTCAACTGGAATGAGAATCAGGGATATCTTAGGGTCGATCTGATTGAACCAGCGAAGGCCTTTGACTGGATTGGCATCAGAAAAATCTTTAGGAGTTGATTTAATTGAACCAGGCAAGGTCTTGGAATCTTCAACTGGAATAAGAATCAGGGAGATCTTAGGGTCGATCTGACTGAACCAGAGAAGGCCTTTGACTGGATCGGCATCAGAAAAATCTTTAGGAGTCGATTTAACTGAACCAGGAAAGGTCTTGGAATCTTCAATTGGAATAAGAATCAGGGAGATCTTAGGGTCGATCTGACTGAACCAGAGAAGGCCTTTGACTGGATCGGCATCAGAAAAATCTTTAGGAGTCGATTTAACTGAACCAGGCAAGGTCTTGGAATCTTCAACTGGAATAAGAATCAGGGAGATCTTAGGGTCGATCTGACTGAACCAGAGAAGGTCTTGGATTAACTTTGACTGGATAAGAATCAGAAAAATCTTAGAATTGATTTAACTGAACCAGACTAAAGTCTTGGAATATAGCTGAGAACTTAACTGGATCTTTCCTGAAAGGTAAAGGTCAGTCATATGCAATGCATAATATGGATCAAGCAATGATGTTCTCAATATAAATGAGATTGTGCGATGCGTTCATGCATGTATCATGATGTATGTGATGTTTATGAATGTATGTTTTTGTCTAGGAAAGTAAATCCTTGACGGGTGTCAGGAAGTCAAATCCTGGGCTGATGTGAATAGCATTCTCTGTTTCCACTGGGGAGTGATGGCTGCAAGGATACCGGTAGGAGAAGATGACCCCGTTGGGGAATAAACTTGGAGATTACTCTGTGGGGGAAAATTATTCTAGCGATCTTGCTGGGGAACAGTACTCTGTGGGAAGAGAGGTACTCTGTTGAGATGTTGATGATAACTTCGCTGGGGATACCGTTGTTATGTTGGAAGTGTTAATAGACTCCGCTGGGGATAGAAAGACTTCGCCGAGGACGATCTTTCCGTGGCTTTTGGCTGAGGATAACCCAGTTATATCCTGGTAGGGAAATAACCTTTGAATAAAGCCAGGGGACGCGTTCGTGCTCTGCAGGGGGGAAAACTTCCATAATCTACTGGGGATAAGCTTCCTGCTGGGGAGATGGATTCAAACTTTCCTGGGTAAATCTTGAACTATACTGGACTCTCCTGGGGAAATCTTTGAGATATACTGGGGAAGCGGCTCCACTGAAGGTCTGATCTACCGCCGGGGAACAATCTTAGATCAAGACTGTCGGGGATGCTTGTTAAGAATATTCGTATATTATGCTGGGGAATGTTGAGATCTGCGGGGAATACCCAACTTCCTTAAGGCTGATTGTATAACTCTGCTTGGGGAGAGTGTATTGACCTGCTGGCTCACTCTCTGGGGAGTTAAGATATACTGGTTACGTTCTTCAGCTGAACCTATCTTGGTACCTTGGTGGACCGAACCATTAGATCGCTTAGACCATTCATTATTGCCCCAGTTTCAGTGGGAGAAGGCACCTGTGGGGGTAATTGACAAATCTTCTGGTAGACAGGTGACGAGATGCCAGGACATAGTCGTACGCTTTGATCCCTAATTTTTTCCTGGACCGCCCTTTCGGGTTTTCAGTCCATCGGGATACCCTTTTTTGCCCAAGCCGCCCTTTCAGGTTTTCGACTTGCCGGGTGTACAGATTTTTTCCATTTCATCCCTTATTTTGCCCGAACCCTTTTGGTTCGCCGGGAAGCCCTAATTTTTGCCTAGGTATGTCAACCTAGCGGGTCTTTGATTATGCGTAGTATTTTTCGACTATGTCCACGCTCTCAGAATGTAGGGAGTTGCCCCTGTTAGAAGTGTTTTGTCATACCCCCAGAAGATGTTTGATCAGGCAAGATTCGTTGCTGGAATGCCCCAAGTGACTCAGGCGGAGATTTGCCCCAGGCTATTTGGCCTTTGAGAGATTCTCCGAATCTTGACTTAACTGCCCCAGATGGTAGCCCATGATCATGTCTGCCCCAGATGGTAGCCCATGATCATGTCTGCCCCTTGATTGGAAGTGCTTTTGTTTGTTAGACATTCGTCGTGCGAACTTCTATGTTGTTCAAACAAAAGGTCATACGCAAACAGAGTTATGTCAAAAATGCAAAGCTTATGTCTGTCTTGAAGTTTTTGAAAAATGCATTTTTCAGTAAAACCAGCAAATTTTGTAAAATGTGATGTCAACTCAATATTTTATAGCAAGCCTTAAGGAGACAGGATACCTTTGTAACAGTATGCTTTCGAACTAACCCATGCTTCAGCTAGGACTTTTAAGGGTTATAACGTGGCTTGGTTCACGGTTCAAGAAACAAAGGATAAAGGCTCAAATTTATTTGTACCCACCCGCTCTTCGTGATGTTCTTCAAACCTAAACTCAGTTGATCATGCGTTAGACCTTGTTTGAGTCTTTGCTTTGATATACCAATGATGGTTCAGATAATGATGATTTATTCTGAATGGGCAGTTATTTCTTTTTGTTGAGGGTTTGTGTGACCTCTTTTTTTGATTTTATTATCCCTATTTTTTTTGCCTGAACTGTTTCTTTTGTGATTACAGTCAGTGGGATGCCCCAGTTTTGTAAGTCTCCTTCATAGGTTTTGACTTAATGGGTTTTTATTTTTTGAGATATAATGACTGCCTATCTGTATGATTGTTCGGAACCATCACTGTCTTTTATTTTGTAAGGACCTCTTTGGTGCCATTCGTTATGCACTTGGATCAACTAAGAGACTACCCTGCCCCAGGTTATGATTAAGGGTTTTAAATTTCGAAAAGAAAAACTCCTACTTCTTTGGCTCAGAGGGGTTGACGAGGGATTATCTTCCTTATAACTCCAGTGTTTAGGAATTGAAACAATGCCTGTACCTCATTAGCGGGGTCTGTTCAAAAGCATACTGTAAAGATCGTGGTATCGTTTTCGTCATCCTCCCTCAAGAGGCTTAGAATTATTGAGAGTTGACCGTCACAAAAATATGAAAACAGTTTGCATATAGTGAATGCGAATATATTGCTCCAAAACAGACATATGCGATGCATTAATGAACTAACAATGTTTAATCATGAATAAATGTTTGAACAGTCAAAAGAAAGTTACAACTTGAAAATTCTAATAAACACAAGTCTTCTAGTCTCAGGGCTTGTTACTTCGATTGGTGCATCTTGTAGGGATGGCAGGAGCATTCAGCTTGGCCTATCTGCGTGAAATCCACAGCTCTTTCATTAATCAGATCTTGAATCTTATTCTTCAAAGCCCAGCAGTCGTCGGTGTCATGTCCTGGACTGTCAGAGTGGTATGCACATCTTTCCTCAGGATTGTACTTTAGGGAGGTTGTGTTGAGATGCTTAGGAGGGTCCCTTAACATCACCAGATTCAACCTCAACAATTGTTGTAAAGCTTGAGACGGTGACACGTTGAGTTTGGTGAACTGCCTTTTAGGCTTGTCTGGCTTGCTTTGATCAGCCCGTTGTTCTTGGCGAGGTCATGGTTGGACCTGTGAAGTGATAGCAGCTTGGAGAGGTCTATTCATTGGACCAGACCTTTGTCCTCTTGGAAGCTGTTCAATGACCTGGTCCCTGACTTGGGCTGGTTGCTTCATGTCGTGATGAAGCTGACTGATCATGGCCCTCAGCTCTCCTTGCTCCCGAGCTAAACTTTGGATGAGAGCCCTTTGTCCCAGCATCTGGGTTTTCATCGTATCTACCTCAGCTTGCAGACATTTCAGCTGCTCGTCCTTGTCATCTTCGGGACTTTGCTTGGGCAAATTCCCCATAAGAAGTGTCCTCAACTCTTCCTACCCCTTGGATAGGCTTAGGAAGATCTCTCTGAACTGAATCTCTTGAGCCTGAAGATCCTGGTTATCTTGATGGGAAGCCATTGCTGAAATAAACAGCGGAGATGGTAAGTGACCTGTCAAAAGGGTACCTGTTATGCAATGATATGTCTGTATATATATGCAATGTTTTCAAGGATTTCGCGGGGTAAACAAGAAAATCATTAGAGTTGGGATCCGATAGCTTGATTGAAGGAACTGCATGTTGTTGAGAGTCCTTCTTCAAGGGTCAAAGGCTCACCATATCCAGTGGGTCATAGCCCCTGACAACCTTGGCTAGAGGAAAATAAATTCCCTTTGCCCCTTGCTGGACAGTTGGTTCATCATGACCTACATCACAAGCCCTTGAGATCCTTGAAACGGATTAGTCCTTATGCGGGATGTATGCAATGGTATGATGTTATGCTATGCATGGGGTAATGTAGGTAAACCCTGTTATGAGTCCCAATTAAGGACTGTAAACAAAACCTGCAAGAAACTTAGTAAACCCTGTTATGAGTCCCAATTAAGGACTATAAACAAAACCTGTAAGAAACTTAGTAATCCATGTTATGAGTCCCAATTAAGGAATATAAACAAAACCTGCAAGAAACTCAAGTGTCAGATAACAAGCATGGAAGTAGTCAAGTTGGAAGGCACACAAGTCACACAAGAGAAACCCTTAGAGTTCAGGCCAGCATGGGGTCTGGGTATTACCCTCTTGAAGTTGGTGGGCTCAACCTGTCCTATCAGAAGTAACCGGATTCTAAGGGTCCCAATATCACTGGATTGCTTTCATTGTTCATCATTTCGATTTAGCCACTGAACTGGCGACCGAAATATTCCAGGAAAGCAACCCTCAATTGAGTGTAGTATCGAGTATCAACCAACCTCGGACTGCACCAAAGTCAGTTATCTCACTACCCTAAAGAGGCCAAGATGGTTCAATTAAGGTTCCTAAGGTCAGTTGATGCTTCATGACACCACATGGAGGCCCCGTACTCTCCTTGACTGAACTCAAGGGTTACCGGTACACACCAAAGTGCCACATCAACGTAGCAGACTGTTTCAACCATGTCGGTATACCCCACACAGTTCCCTCACATCCTTGTTGCTACTTTCTAAGAAGGTATCCCCCAAATCCGGGTTAGGATCTATAGAACTCCCAAGACAGGCCCAATAATATTAAAGCAAGCAAAACAAAGCAATTGAAAACATAAGTATGATCTATCCTAAGGTACACCTTACTTTAAGACTCCCCAGCAGAGTCGCCAGTTCTGTGATCGGTGGAAATGAGAACTGACTGTTTTTTAGCTGGTTTCGCGAAATGTCGCGGTAAGCAAGAGTCGCCACCGTCTTTTATTTTCTCCAACAGGGAAAGGACAAAAGCACAGAAAAATTCCTTATTGAGATTAGTTCTCGGTTCGGGAGGTAGATTTATAGAAAGGGAAGGTGTTAGCACCCTTTCTATCCATGGTTATCCATGGGCTCTTAGATACTTGCTCATTTGTGTTTTCAAAATGTTTGTTTGCTTTTCAAGGTGAGTGGGTTTGAAAAAGTTCTGTTTAAAATTTCAGTTCGACTCTTGTATCAGTCCTCAAGAGTGTTTGAAAAGTTGTTTTTGAAAGCTTTTTGCAAAGTGTCGGTGTGAAAAGAAGTTTTTGATTTGTTTTCAATTAGAGCAAGTATCTAAGAGTCATCTACCTACCCTAAGGAATTAGTCTGTGTAAATGTCCTTGAGGTAGTGCCATCCCACCATTGAGAGGTAGGTAGCACCACCGTTGAAGGTGTTCGGGTCAATTCGAGGGTTAGGGACAATGTGGTCACCGGGCAATAGTAAGATACCTTAGAAGTTACCCTTATGCCATTGATCTTTTTATTCTGAGGCAACTTGTTTCGAGGCAACCGTTTCGAGGCAACTAGATCAATGGAACATAAGGACTCACTAAGACGTCCTATACTCAACGACCAAGTTTCGAGGGGCAAGGCAACAGTGTGATCACCAGAGCAACAGTAGGACACCTTAGAAGCTACCCTTATGCCATGTTCATGGACATAAGGACTTACTAAGACGTCCTGTACTCGACGAACACGTTTCGAGGGGCAAGGCAACAGTGAGGCGTACCCTAAGAGTGGTGTGTGAATTGTGTGTCATTTTCAGTTATTATTTGTCTTGTCATGCATTGGGTGAGCTAAGCTTTGATTTTATTTGGGCATACATTCTTTCATGTTATTAACAGTTTAAAGGGTGCGGAAATTAAAATGCGGAAAAATAAAGGTCCTACGCTATTACAAGGCGCGGGTCTACATCGCCAAATTAAACAAAGACCCGATTTTAAATAAAAGTGCGGAAAGTAAATGTCCTAATTATTATTACAAGGCTTTGGGGCAAGTACATAAATTTCACAAGGAAAAATAAAATAAACGCGCGAAGAGAAATTATATTCGAAGGTGCGAGGGCGTTGGACCCTTTAAAGGAATTAAATATTTGAAATTGAAAATTAATTAATGATTTTAATTACAAGATATTTTTTGACCTTTTTTATGTTTTTTATGAAATAAAATAAAAAAAGAATTAAAAATGTCAAAAGAAAAAGCCTAAGTCTAAATTTGTTTTTATTTATTGTGAAAAAAGGTTAAAATTAACTAATTAAACTAATTAATTTGTTAGTATTTTATTTAGAAAAATAATTACTAGAGTGAAATTAATAATAATAATAATAATAATTACATTTTTTTTGTTTTTTTTCTGAATTTATGAAAATAATTATTTGTGAACTAACTAAATAATAATAATAATTAATAAAAGGAAAGAAAATAAGAAAAGAAATGCTAAACCAAGGAGGTGAAGGCCGGATTTTGGAGGTTTTACTCAAAATCATCCTTAGGCATCAAAAATTCCATCTAAGCCCATGGTTGTGATCGTCCATGTCTCCTGATCACGTCTATGCTTATGGTTTGTCCCAATTTCACAACGCTTGGTAGTGGACCTTAGGACGCGTTTGTGGTTGCTTTGGCTTCAGGGAGTGGCAAGGAAGAAAGCCACGTGCTTGCTTGGATCTGAAAATGTTTGCAACACCGCTTTAGATCTCTCACTTTTTTGACAAATTTTGAACTTTTCCTCTGGCCGTTTGTGCACACTCTCCTTTTTTCTAGGTTCTGAATGAGGCTTGCAAGGCTTGTATATATAGGCTTGGATGAGAATCAGTCACATTAAGGAGCTTTTAAGCCTTGCAATGAAGTTTTGATTTTCTCCATAATCACCATTGAAATAACTTGCCATATTTGCTCCAAATTTGAATTTTTTTTGCTTGAAATAGGTCTTGAACGAATTTGGTATATGCATAATGGTGGTTTAAAGCTAATCAAAGCAAGATATGTCCCTTAATTAACCTTTTTGATTTTTATTTGATTTTAAAGGATTTAAAATGAATTAAATCCAATAAAATCTAACAAAAATGAAAAAATTAATTTTAAATATTGAAATAAAAAGTGCGACACGTGGGAAGCATGGCCAAGCTGATTCAAGTGGAAAAAGTGGGCCCCTTTTGTCAAAAATGAAATTTCAAGGATAAATGATTTTGGCCATTTCACAAAAATTTCCCAACTTCTCCAATGCATAACTTGCTCAATTTTGAAGTTATGAACATGTTCTTGGACATTTTGGAAAGGTCTTGAAGTCCTCTAACCAATGTCTTTGGTCCCATGTCATTTTGATTTACCAATCTCAAGTTATGGTCTTTGACTTAAAGTCCCTTTTGTTGACTTTTGAAAATGACCTATAATGTTGAAATTGATAACTTTTTGTAAGAGCATTTCTTGGACTTGGAATGTGAAGATGAGTTGTAGGAAATGTCTTCCCCTTCAATATGAGCATTGGATGGAATTTTTCTGATGAACCATGAAAAAGTTATGCCTTGGTCAAGTTACAGTTGACTTTTCAGTTGTCCAAAAATAGAAACTTTTGACACCTTGATGATTTTTGAGCCATTCTTGTGAAATCATGGTCAAGACTTGACCAAATGATGATTGTGGCTTCAAAATAAGATGTTGACCAAAAATTTTGACTTTTGACTGCCAAATGACCATTTTGCCCCTACAGTTGACTGTTGAGCAAATGGGACTTTTGACTGTGCAACTTGACCTTGTAAGCCTTGAAACTTGACATGTAGGTGCTAGACAATGTTTATGAGCATATGGGACTTGATTGAGCCCTTGAAAACCTCAACTTCCTTGCAAGAACCAAAACCCTAATTTGACTGGCTTAGGAGGATGGTTGACTGTGTAGCCCTTGAGTAGACTTGAACCATTTGTGGATGATTCTTGTCAAAACTTTGAAAATTATGGGAGGGCAAATTTTGGGGTACAACAGTACCGGTAACCCTTAAGTCAATCAAGGAGAGTACGGGGCCGCTGCGTGGTGTCATAAAGCATCAACTGACCTTAGAACCTTTAATTGCACAACTTGGCCAGTAGGACATAGAGAGATGGTCGGCTTTGGTGTATTCCCAAGGTCGACAGATACTCGATGCTACACTCATTTAGGTTTGACTCCTGTGTTTTGTTTGGTTGCGAGTCAATCGCCTATTGAACGAAGCTTGGGGGAAAGATCAGTGATATTGAGATCCCTTAGAACCTGGTTACTATTTATAGGATAGGTTGAACTAATCCATCTTTAAGAGGGTATGACTTTAAAACTCATGTAGGCTTTAAACCTAAGGCTACTTGTGTGACTTGTTTGCTTTCTTTGCCTAACAATTTGAACTCCTTTCAGGGCTTTGTTTGTATTCCTTGCAGGATCTTGTTTGTATAAATCTAATAAATTGGTTTCTTACCCTGCATTCTTGCTTAATGCATAGCATACACATCATAGCATCATAACATGACATATCATACTAACAATTTCAAGGATCTCGAGGGCCTATGATGCAGGTTATGATGAACCAAATGTCTAGAAAGGGGAAATGGGATTTATTTTCCTCTAGCCAATGTCGTCAAAATATCAAAACACAACAACTTGAGTCAGCGGATATGACCCAATTGATATGGTGAGCTTGACTCTTGTAGAAGGACTCTCAACGATACAAAGTTCTTCAATCAAAGCTTCAAAATTTCAACTTTTGACATTTCTTGTTTACCACATGAGATCCTTGAAAACATTGCATACATATGTCATACACATCATTGCATAACAGGTACCATAACAAGTTTCTTATCTTATTCGCTGTATATTTCAGCAGTAATGTTGTCTGAACAAAGCATCAAGGATCTACAGGCACAAAATGCCCAATTTCAGCAAATGTTCGTAGCCTTAGCTAAGGGGAAGGAAGATCTGAAGGCCCTTATTATGAAGGAGAAAAAGAAGAAGAAGAAGACCGTCGGTGTCCTAAATCTCGACAGAAGATTTAGGGGACCGTTGAAGCAAATGGTTGATCTGACCTCTTCATCCAAAGAAGGGGAGAACCAAGAGGGCGACACAAGGAGGGAAGACCCTAGTCCAAGAGTTTCCGAGGATGAATCTGACTACAACGATGAACAATATTCCCCGATTGAGGATAGGTTAGAGGATCGTCTGAGCGCGATGGAGATCCAAAGAATACTAGGGCTGGATTTTGAAGAGCTGGGTTTGATATCTGGGGTAGTCATCCCACAGAAGTTCAAGGCTCCGATATTTGCGAAGTGTGATGGGGTGTCTTGTCCTAAGATCCATCTTCGTTCCTATGTGAGTAGGATTCAGCCTCACACTGCTGATAGGAACTTGTGGGTCCATTCTTTCAGGACAGTCTGTTTGGGACTCAACTTGAGTGGTTCTATCAACTGGAGGGAACCAATGTCCGCAACTGGGAAGATCTGGCTGCTTCTTTTTACAAGAAATATCAATATAACGCTGACCTTGCCCTTACCCGTACTTAACTCCAGAGTATGTCCATGGGTGCAAGCGAAGGTTTCAAGGACTATGCGTAGAAGTGGAAAGATCTGGCAGGGAGAGTCCAACTCCCTTTGTCTGATAGGGAGTTGGTGGATATGTTCCTTGGTACACTGTTTGGTCCGTTCTTTAATCACCTGATTAGTAGCTCCCTAGCTAGTTTCACCGAGCTGATATTGACTGGAGAAAGAGTATAAGCTGGGATCCGGAGTGGCAAGATCCAGAAAAATACCTCTTCGAGTACAGAGAAGAAGTCATTTGGTGGAAAGAGGGAAGCCAATGCTGTGCACGACCAGAAGGGGCGTAGCAAGGAAGACTACCACCAATTTCTGGGGGCAATGCTTATCTCTAATTCGGCACGCGCATAATGACCACAACAATGAAACAATCAGCCAAGGGTGGAAAGACCTCAAAGGTAGTTCACCCAAATTAACATGCCATTGTCACAAGCATTGCAACACATTTTCAAGATGAATCTAAATACGGTGATAAACCCTCATCCGAACACTAAGACTACCTCTCCTAACTACAATCCGGATGCAAGGTGTGCTTATCATTCTGACAACCCAGGGCACGATACTAACAATTGTTGGGCACTGAAATACAAGATTCAGAACATGATTGACGCCAAGGAGATCGAATTCGACCCGCCTGAGACTCTGAACGTGATCACTGCTCCCCTGCCAAAACATGGCTAGGATTGAAAGCATTTTTGTTCATTTAATTCTCAAGTTGTATTTTCTTTGCTTATTCGAACAATTATTGTCATGTCCAAACTTTGTTATTTCATTAATGCATTACACATGTTTGTCTTGAATTAATCTGTTTTCACTATGCTTAAATTGCTTTATACTTACTTTTCGTGATATTCAACTCTTGATTAAGAGCTCTAAGCCTTAGAGGGAGGATGACGAAAATGATACCACAATATCTACAGTATGCTTTTGAACAGACCCCGCTGACGATGTACAGGCATTGTTTCAAATCTCAAACAGTGGAGTTATAAGGAAGATAATCCCTAGTCAACTCCTTTGAGCCAAAGAAGTAGGAGTTTTATTTCACACAAATTAAAACCCTTAATCATAATCTAGGGCAGGGTATTTTTCTCAGTTAATTCAGATGTGCATTCAGTTGCAATCTTCCGTTCGCACACAATGAATGGCCTCAAAGTCGTCCCTCCGAACCAGAAGATGGTGATGGTTTCGCATAATCATCAAAGCAGACAGTCATTAATTTAAAAAAGAAAATCCCGTTAAGTCAAAACCTATGAAGGAGACTTAAGAAAAAAACTGGGGCATCCCGCTGACTGTAATTACAAAAAGAAACAGTTCAGACAAAAGACAAGGATAGTAAAATAAAAAAGAAAGAGGTCCTACAAATCCTCAATAGAAAGAAGGTTACAAAAATGACTGCCTATTCAAAGAAAACTTTCACTATCTGAACCATCACCGGAACATCAAGGACAATACTGCAGGACTCAACTGGGACTCTAAATGCGCAATTAGCTGAGCATAGGACTGAAGGACATCACGAAGAACGGGTGGGTACAAATAAATTTTGAGCCTTTATCCTTTGTTTCTTAAACCGTGAACTAGGCCACGTTATAACCCTTAAAAGTCCTAGCTGAAGCATGGGTTATTATGAAAGCATACTGTTACAAAGGTATCGTGACTCCTGTAGGACTTGTTACGAATCCCGAGTTGATATCACATTCTTGAAAATTTTGTGTTACTACACAAAATACATTTTCAAAAAAAAATTCTTTTTAAGACAGAAATAAGTTTTGCATCCTTTAAATGGCATTGTTTGCATATGACTAATTGTTTGACAGCAGAGAAATCTGCACAATGGATATTCAATGAATAGACATCCTTTCAATGGATAAAATCACCTCAGTAGGAAGGACACCTCCAATAAAAGGTCTTCCATAAGCAATGGGAATGACATGATGTCTAACACACCTGTGGCAGGCTCTCTAAAAGTGCCAAATAACCAGGGGCAGATCTCCATCTGAATCACTTTGGGCATTATGCACGCATTTCAGCAACGAATCATGTGCCATAAAGAAAACATTTTTGACGGTACTACAACATAACACTATGGACAGTGACAACTCCCTACATCCTGAGAGCATGGACATAGTCGGAAAAGACCACGCATGAAAAAGAACCGCTAGCTTGACTAGCCTAGGAAAAAATAAGGGCATCCCGGCGAACCAAAAAAGGTTCGGGCAAAAGTTAAGGATATACATATGAAAAATTTGTACACCGGGAAAGTCGAAAACTTGAAAAGGTGGCTTGGGCAGAAAAGGGTATCCCGGTGGACTGAAAATCTGAAAAGACAGTCCAGGAAAAAGTTAGGGATTAAAGCATACGACTATATCCCATCATCTTATCACTTGCCTACCAGTAAAAGACTTATCATTCTGATCGGCAGTTACCAAGCACCTCATGAGTTGGGATAACACTCAAGCCACTAACAAAGCCTCCGCAGGTACTTTCTCCAACAGGTACAGGGGAAGAAAAGTCCTGATGCAAAGTCATTGTCGTATCCTCAGCATATGACCCTGTGACATCTACACTCCCCACAGAGTAGAGGCAACTAAAGCTTCGACATCGGCTTCCCCCAGTAAAGTTCCTTCAGAAATCTGACATCTATATTCGCCAGCCAAATTTTATAATCACAAGCGGTTCATAAAATTTTCTCCCAAGCAGAGTTTATTTCTCTGAATACAAAAGCTCAATCCCCGACAGAGTTCATCCCTTCAACTACGGAAGTTCATCCTCCAACAGAGTTATTCTCCATCAGAGTTATTCTCCCACAGAGTTATTCTCAAATAGAGTCTCTCCCCCGACAGAGTAGTTGTAAACAAGGAGAAAATCTCCAGCATAGTCATCTCCGATCACCATCCCCAATGGAAGTAGAAGAACCACTTTTTCTACAACAATTAGGAATGCAATTTCCACTACTCTCCAACAGCAGTCAGGGATTTATTTTCCCAAACTCGGATGTGCCATAATAGCATTTCATGTTCATACATCATGACATGCACATACATATTGCATACAACATAATCTCATTTATTTTGAGAACATCATCAAAAAATGCATTTCATGCATCACATATAATTAATCTTGTACCTTATCAGGAAAGATGGTTATCATCAACAATTTCCAGTAGGTCCAAGATTAGCTCCTGAAACTAAACAGAGTAATCATCTGCGCAACCAAGTGCAACTTTACACGGGTTTGTCACGAAGCAATCTTACACAGATTTCTCTTATTTACAGCTTCACACGGGTTTATCTTGAAAAATCTTAAACGGGTCCCTTCTCATACATTTCCAAATAAAGTTTCACACGAACTCATCATGAAGTAACCCTACAATCCAGGTTCCTTCCCATAGCGCTACACAGACTTATTTCGAAGTAACCTCACCCAGGTTCCTCCTAAAGTTTTACACAGACTTAGCCCGAAGTAACCTTACCCAGGTTCCTCCTGAAGTTTTACACGAACTTATCTTGAAGTAACCTTACCCAGGTTCCTCCTGAAGTTTTACACGAACTTATCCCGAAGTAACCTTACCCAGGTTCCTTCTGAAGTTTTACTCAGAATTATCCTGAAGCAACCCTACCCAGGTTCTTGCTTACAATTTCCCGATGTAGTTTTACCCAAACTCCTCACAAAGCAACCTTACCTAGGTTCCCTCTCGGTTCAGATGCAGTTTTACCCAAACTCATCACGAAGCAACCTTACCCAGGTTCCCTCTCAATTCAGATGCAGTTTTACCCAAACTCATCACGAAGCAACCTTACCCGGGTTCCCTCTCGGTTCAGATGCAGTTTTACCCAAACTCATCACGAAGCAACCTTACACAGGTTGCCTCTCGGTTCAGATGAAATTTTACCCAAACGCATCACGGAGCAACCTTACCCAGGTTCCCTCTCGGTTCAGAGGCAGTTTTACCCAAACTCCTCACGAAGCAACCTTACCCAGGTTCCTTCTCGGTTCAGATGAAGTTTTACCCAAACTCATCATGAACCAACCTTACCCAGGTTCCTTCTCATAGCCCTACTATCTAGGCTTTCATTTCGAAGTAACCCTACTATCCAGGTTCCTTCTCATAGCCCTACTATCCAGGCTCTCATATCGAAGTAACCTACTATCCAGGTTCCTTCCCATAAGCCCCACTATCCAGGATTTCATCTCGAAGTACCTCTACTATCCAGGTTCCTTCTCATAGCCCTACTATCCAAGATTTCATTTCGAAGTAACCCTACTATCCAGGTTCCTTCTCATAGACCTACTATCCAGTCACTCATCTTGAAGTAACCCTACTATGTAGGTTCCTTCCCATAAGCCCTACTATCTAGGCTTTCATCTCGATGTAACCCTACTATCCAGGTTCCTTCTCATAGCCCTACTATCCAGGATTTCATTTCGGAGTAACCCTATTATCCAGGTTCCTTCTCATTGCCCAACTATCCAGGCTCTCATCTCGAAGTAACCCTACTATCCAGGTTCCTTCCCATAAGCCCTACTATCCAGGCTTTCATCTCGAAGTAACCTTTCTATCCAGGTTCCTTCTCACAGCTCTACTATCTAGGCTTTCATTTCGATGTAACCCTACTATCCAGGTTCCTTTTCATAGCCCTACTATCCAGGCTCTCATCTCGTAGTAACCCTACTATCCAGGCTCTCATCTCGTAGTAACCCTACTATCCAGGTTCCTTCCCATAAGCCCTACTATCCAGGATTTCATCTCGAAGTAACCCTACTATCCAGGTTCCATCTCATAGCCCTACTATCCAGGCTTTCATTTTAGAGTAACCCTACTATCCAGGTTCCTTCTTATAGCCCTACTATCTAGGATTTCATTTCGAAGTAACCCTACTATCCATGTTCCTTCTCATAGCCCTACTATCCAGGCTTTCATTTCGAAGTAACCCTACTACCCAGGTTCCTTCTCATAGTCCTACTATCCAGGCTTTATTTTCTAAGTAACCCTACTATCCAAGTTCCTTCTCATAGCCTTACTATCCAGGCTTTCATTTCAAAGTAACCCTATTACCCAGGTTCCTTCTCATAGCCCTATTATCCAGGCTTTCATTTTGAAGTAACCCTCCCACCCAGGTTCCTTCTCATAGCCCTACTATCCAGGCTTTCATTTCGAAGAAACCCTACCACCCAGGTTCCTTCTCATAGCCTTACTATCCAGGCTCCTTTTCATGAATTACTTGACGCAGTTTTGCATGGACTTATCCTGAGAAAGCCCTATACATGTTCCTTCTCTTTTATCTCAGGATAACATTTTACAACACTGTAAAACCTGGACCCAACCAGATACAGTCGATTTCATATTCCCTAGTAAATCACTATGAAGCCTGGATTATGACCAGATAACAGTCATCCTTATACTCCTCAACCAGCCATTGTGAAGCCTCGACCCGACCAGATAACAACTCACTTTTATCTCATCAATCAAGATTTAATTCCCCAGTAGAGTAATGGACAATCGAAGCTCCTATACTCTATTTCCCAGGACATAAATCGACATTCCCCGGCGAAGTCCTCCTCAACGGCAGGTACAGGAATTCTCGCAAAGGAATATCTTATGCAACCGATATCTTTTCTGGATGGCATCTTTAAGCCCATCTCCGATGATTCTCCTTATCCTTCCAAATGGAATCTAAAATCCCATTCCCAATATTATCGATCAGTATTACTTCATGCGAGTGCAAATTTCTGGGCACTCTAGTGTTCAATCATCTTCCACCTTCAGATCACGAAAGGAACACCAGCCAATCTACATCCTCAGGTTTAAGAAGATTGAACAGGGGAAGTTGTTGCACCCCAAAATTTTCCCTCCAATTTTCACACCAGATAAACTCCTAGAGGTCCTCAATTGCTCATGTTGACTAAGGATTGGCCAGACAAATCCTCCTCCTAAGACAATGAGCCTCAAACTAGGGTTTCACTCCTCATCAAGATGTTTGAGTTTCGAAGGGTCCTAAGTGGTTTCCATTTCCATAATATTTCCTCAATATCATCCATGCCAAGTTTCATACCTTGCACAAGATGTTTGCTCAGTCAACTGCTCAAATGCCTGAAAATCAATTGTATTAGGTCAAAAGTCAATTGTGACCCACATACAGTCAAACTTTAAGATTTTTGGTCAACATTAACATTTTGAAGTTATATCCATCATTTTATCAAGGGTTGATCATGATTCCTCAAGGAATGCTCCTAATTCATCAAAACACAAAAGTTGCTAAATTAGGGTTCATATAGGAAAAGTCAACCAAACTTTGACTAAGCATAACTTTCTCATGATTTATCAGAAATTTCTCATCCAAGGCTCATTTTTAAAAGAATCCAATTCCATACAACTCATATTCAGCCCTCAAGTTCAAGAAATGCACTCATGAAAAGATATAAATTCAGACATTATAGGTCCTTTTCAAAAGTCAACAAAAACACCTTTTGGGTCAAAGCTTCTTACATGAACATGGAAGATGAAATTGATATGAAACCAAAGAGGTTGCTTAGGGGACATCCTAATATTTCTAAAAAGTCCATGGACACCCTCATAGGATTAAAATTGAGAGAGATATGCATTGTCAAAGTTGGCCAATTTTTGAAAAAAAATGCATGAAGAAAATATTGACCAAACAAGGATTTTTTCCAAATGGGCCTATCTTTTAAAGTTTGAAAATAATTTCTAACATGGTCCACGACCTATAAGCACACCCATACATTTTTCTACTATTTATTTTAATATTTTATTCATTAAAATTCAGAATCAAATAAATAAATAATAGAAATAATGTAAATTTTGATATGAATCCATTTTGGGAAAGTTTTATGCTGGTTTTTGTCAATTGATTTCGTGCAATAACCCTTCAAATATGTCCAGGTTCATCCACATGTGAAAATGGCATAAAATCATCAAATATGGCATTATTTTAAATTTTGATCATGGTCTTAAAACACAACATTATGAGGGAGATTCTTTCCATGCTTTCTTGTCTCCTCATTCTCCTCTATAAATATAGAGCCATACAAGCTTGAAACACAGGAAATTCCTCTCTAAAAATCTCTCAAAAAGCTCTTCAAAAAGCTCTCCAAAAGCTCTTAAAACAGCTCTCCAGAAATCAAAGAATTGGTGTAAGTCATATCTTGAGGTTCTGGTCTCTCTCGATTGACATCGATCCTCAAACCATCCTCTTGAATTCCTCAGGAGTCTTACAAGGCCCAAGAGCAATCCATCACACGCCTAGCACGCCCCCATTTGACAACACCAGTTTGGTAAAATTTTAATCTTCGAATCTCTAATTTTAATCACATTTCATGGCATGCTAACGTTTGTTTGAGTTTATATAGAACAATTATGGATGGTTGAATCAGAGGTTCCATGCAAGAATCTGAAAACACCATGGTTAGGGCATGAAGCTTTCGAAGATTTGGGCTAACGGATTTTTGATGATTGCACCCCCTGTTTACTTTTGCTACAAGGCCCATATTTATTTTCTTGTTTTATTAATTTCATTTATTTCTTTTAATCTTTTTTTTTTAAATTTTAATCAATAAAAAAGCATTAAAATCACATAAAAATAGATTTAGGATTTTTCTTAATTGAATTTTAATTTTGGTAAATTAATTAACTAATCACTTTAACTTCTTTTTTTAAAATTAAAATTAATAGAACTTAGGTTTAATTTCATTTTAATTCATTTTCCTTTTCGTAACAAAAATACCAAAAAAACATATAATTAATTTCTTTTATTTAAATTTAATGTTTCTTTAATAATTAACTTTTTTTTAAATATAGATCTAGATCAATTTTTTTTAACTTAAACCATTTTCATAAATTAAAACAAAAAACAACAAAAAGGTTTTTTATATCTTAGGATTTTTAGACATCTTTTCAAATTTGCGTGTTATTATTCTGTCGCACTTCCTTTTATTATTGTAACTGTATATTTGGATGTAATAGATTATTAGTAGGACCTTTACCGCTTTTATTTATTATTTCCCCTAGTTTTGGATATGTACATAATCTCCCTCCCAGAAGCCTTGTAATAACTAGGTTTTATATTTCTGCACTTTTAAATTACTGCAATTATTAACTGCTAGATGTATGACTAATAGGATTGTATGGCAAGAATAATCAAACACTAGCAAACTTAACACAAGACTAAAATAACTGAACATAACACACCTTGCACATATGCACCCTTAGGGTATACCTGACTTGGTCGCCTCGGAAAATAATGGTTACGTCCCTCGAACGTAGGGATGTCTTAGCAAAGACCCTTAATTCTAAAGTCTTCATAAAGATCATGGTCCCTAATGTCCCTCGAGTTGCCTACGAGAAATGATCTTGTCCCTCGATGTTGCCTATATGATGACAATCCCTTTGAATGCTAAGATATCTTTACATGTTTCCTTCGATGACCATAGTGTCCCTTTCGATAGTCCCTCAACATCCAACGATAGGGATACCTACTCACTAATAGTAGGATAGTGCTGTCTAAAGGAAACGAGAAAATGAACAATCTCTTTCGAGTAGGTAGAAAATCTTAAGTACTTGCTCAAAACAACAAAACTTTTTCACAAACACTTTTCAAAACTGTTTTCAAAAACGACTTCGTCACCCTCTTGAGGACGAATACAAGGGTTATCATGAAGTTAAATAAAAATTTTTCAAACACATACACAAGAAATTTCAAAATGAGCAAGTACCTAAGAGCCCAGGGAAAACCATGGATAGGAAGGGTGCTAACACCTTCCCTTTCTATAATCTACCCCCGTACTCAAAAACATCTCGAAAAAGGGTTTTTTTTATGTTCTTTTTCCTTTTCCTTTGTTTGATGAAGTAAAAGTCGGTGGAAACTCTTGCTTACCACGACATTTGCGAACAAAAAACGCAAACCAGTATTAATAGTCGGTTCAGCCACCGTATCACAACATGGTAGCTAAGTTGTCCTCCAACTGATTTTATTCCCTTGGGATGTACTCAAAGGTAATCTCTTCGAAGTATGGAATCAAGGTTTGCATATGTTCTCGATAAGGGATAAGATTCGGATGCTTTGTATCCCATTCTCCCTTGACTTGACTGATTACCAAGGCTGAATCCCCATACATGCTCAAGAATTTGATTCTCAGGTCAATAGTAGCTTTAAGACCCAAGATGCACCCTTCGTACTCAGCCATGTTATTGGTACAGTCAAAGTAAAGTCTGGAAGTGAAAGGTGTATGGAAACCTTGACGGGAGATAATTACAGCATCAATTCCATTTCCAAGCACATTAGAAGCTCCATCAAAAACCATAGTCCATAGGGATCCTAGATGAGGTCCTTCGTACGGTCCAGGTTCTTCATAATATGTAATTAGCATGATGTTCTCATCTGGGAACTCGAAGTGCATAGACTGATAGTCATCTACAGCTTGATGTGCCAAATGATCTTGCAGTACACTTCCTTTGATTGCTTTTTAGGTGGTGTAATGAATTTCGTACTCCATTAAGATCATTTTCCATCGGGCTATTCTTCTGGAGAGGGTTGGCTTCTCGAATATGTACTTGACGAGATCCATTTTAGAGATTAATAGAGTAGTTTTGTACCCCAAAATTTGCCCTCTCATTTCTCAAAAGATCATACTAAACCCTCAGGTTTGCTTCTGTCAAGTTTCAAGTCTCGGATTACAATTTTCCAAGAAAATCATTCACAAGGGCAAAATGGTCAAAAGCACGTTGAAAAGTTAAACTTTAACTTTTTGATCAAAATCAAGTTTTAACAATCATATTTCATCAAGACATAAAATTGGTTCATCAAGAAATCAAAAGTTAGAAATTACTTTAAAAAATCAAATTTCTAAACACTTAGAAAATTTTCTAAGTGTTAAGAAAATATGATAACTTCAGAACTTCTGGGCCAGTTTTCACATACGTGCAATCAGAACTTGCAAAAATGATTCAGAATATGACTCGTCGATCAGAACATATGGAAGTTGTTCAAACACCCTAATTTCCATTTTACCTCCTCTAATATGGAGACTGTAATACAGTGGGAGAACTGACTTAGGATGTTTTGCGTTTGGATCGCAATTATTGCGGTTAGCAAGAGTCGCCACCAACTTTTTTTTATCCAAATAAAGGAAATGGTGAAAATAACTGGAAAAACCTTTGAGATTATTTCTTTAGTTCGGGGGGTAGATTATGAAAAGGGAAGGTGTTAGCACCCTTTTCATTCATAGTTATCTATGGGCTCTTAGTTGCTTGCTAGATCACTTGCTTTGTTTGAAAATGTGCTTTGTGATGGTTTTTGAAAGTATTTTTGAAAATGCACCTTCTTTTAGGCTAACTTTATAATGGTTCTAGTTTCGTAAGAACGTATACAAAGTGTTGGACTTTTGAAAATATTTCATGTTTTGAAAGTGTTTGGTGTGTGTTTGCAAGGATGTTTGTTTTGAAAATGAGCAAGCAACTAAGAACGTTTCTACCTACTCAAAAGTCTTTGTTCATTTCTTCCTTCCTTTGATATTTCTATATCACCATTGATTGGTAAGAAGCCTCATCTTTGGATTTAAAGGGACGGGCATGGGTCATCGTATAGTCATGATAGCAATGTTGTGAGATATCTTAGCATTTCTCTTGAGGGACTAAGATCATTTGAAAGGCAACATTTGAAGCGTCAACGAGGGACTATGATCTTGTATTTTTATTGTTTTTGCTAAGACATATCACATGCATAACATGACCATTTTTAGGCAACAAGTGGAGTTTAACCTTACGGGTGCATGTGTGAATAGTGTGTTTGATTTGCATGCATTTAATCTTTTATTAAGATTATCTACTTGTTGATTTTATCTTTCCATACAAACCCTAATTTACTAGCATTTATATGAAAGCGATAAATTGCGGAAAGTAAATTTACTAGGCTATTACATCATTTCTGGATGGGGTATACAAATTTACAAATGGGGATTGCAAGAAATTAAACCTAATTATCTATTACAACCATATTGAAACTTGAATAATGTACAATAATTGAAAGGAATATAATATAGAAGGATATAAATGGAAAAGAAATGAATTTTTGTTTGGATTTTGTTAAGGTAAATGGTTTTAACCTAATTATATAAAATAAAATAATTAATTAAAATAAGTAAAATTGAACCCTAGTTTAAAATAAATAAAATTAATCAAGAAAGAATTTTTAGGTTTTTTAGAAAAAAGGTTTTAGGTTTAATCAAAATAGTATGGAAATTAATTAATTAAAAGAAAAGCTAAATTCTAAGTTAATTTTAATTAAAAAAGAAAATAACTAATCCTAAATCTAATTATTAATTTATTAAGGAAAATAAATTAAGTTTGTTATTAGAAAATATTTTTGGTCTTTTGTATTGAAAAATAAAATAAGTATATAGAATGCAAATAATAAATAAAAATATATTTTTTGGATTTTTTGGATTTAATAATAATAATAATAATAATAATAATAATAATAATAATAATAATAATAATAAATATTTAAAGAAAATAAAATAAAAATATGAAAAAGAAAGTCAGGAGGTAAAAATGGAAATTAGGGTTTTTGTTAGGAAAAAACAGTTTTTGTTTGAAGCCTGGCCCATTAATATTTTTGTAAACAGAAAAACAAAACAAAATAAAATAAAATGGGCTGCGTTGTCAAAAGGAAACAAGGGGTCAGAACATGCAAAAATGGTAAAGTCCAATGTGCAAGGCCCAAACGCGTTGGTTGGTTGCAAAAACAGAAGAAAATGTTGAAAAATATGATAAAAAGGCAGCGTTGGGGCTTTAACCCATGACCTTGACCATAAACGTGCGCTGCCTTACCATTGGGGTGGCTATACATCCGTTAACTTAAACAAAACCATAAATATATATTACAAATCCATTCCTAGAAATGAATTTCATCTTCAACCTCCAGCCATGGTCCCTGTATCTCATTCATTTCTCACCGATTCTCAAAACTTCCAACATCAAACTTGTTAGATATTTTACCAGGATTTCAGACATGTAAACAATTTGGACTAACAATCAAAGATGAGCATGTACTTCTAAAAGTACCAAATCCTGACCTAACTTTTTTCAGAGATTCAAACTAAAATTTTCTAAGATCAAGAAAAATAAATGAAAACTATGGATATGTACAACTTCAGGGCAATCATATCTACATTTTGACTTTGAAAATGAAAGCCTACCAATGCCTAAATGAAGAGATGGAAGTTTAGAAAAATAGATCAAGAATTGGAAATCGTGAAATGAGTTTGAGCTGCTTTCAAAGAGTTATGATGATCAGGTTAGCTTCCTTGGACCTCTAGGAAGCTAATGCAATGCTTAGCTTGAGCTATGGATGACTGGAATGGTCTGGAGAAGTCAAGTTGCATACCTCTGTTTTTGGTTATGGAGGATGGTGATGGAGATGTTACAGTTCCAAAACAAGGACATGTATGGACTATATTTGAGGTATAGAAGCTTTGCAAATGGTTTTGAGGGAAAACGCACGAGGGAAATGAAAGATAAAAGTTCAAAGGCAGAACTGTTTATCAATGGTGTTTTTTGAGCAATTTCTGGTTTTTCGAGTGTTTGAGGGAGTTTCAGGGCTTTAGCATTCGTGTACTAGCTTGCAAATAGTGTATTTAGTTATAGGTAAAAGGTTTTGATACTTGAAATAACTCAGAATTTGAATTTACATGTTTAAGCTCAACATGTGATTTTTTGACAAATCAAGTTTCCTTGCCTTGTACTTGGTTCATAGAGTTGTTAACCACTTTAAACACAATACCTCTAACTTTGTGGATGGAGTGTACTCAAAGAAAACAAGTTAGGAGCTCAAGAAGCTGACTTTGTGCATAAAGCTTGCTTTATAAGAATGAATATGTTACTTTCTCCCCAAAATGGCAAATTGGTTTGGACAAAGCTTGAAACACTTGGATAAGGGCATAATGAATTGTGTAAACCATTAATTATGGATTTAAAAACAAGTTTGAGGCCTTCAAAGTGAGGATTATGCAGCATGGCTATGGATTTGGTTCATGTTCATCACAAAATATGTCTTGCAAAACAAGTTTGAAACCCTAACTTCTTGCCTTCGATTCTCTTAGCTCAAGTATGGTCTTGATGAGTTCTCTGACATTTTGGAAAGATTGTAAAATGTTCTACAACCTTTATGTTTGATATTTTTGAAGAATAAATTTGGAACAATGTGAAAAGTTACCATGAAGTTAGGTCAAAATCCTGACTAAAATACTCAAAATTTTACTAAGTATTTTAGTTTCATGGACATGTCTTCATAAATTCATAACATGAAATACAAGAATTTCTAGAAATATTTATGCCCTGCAATTTTTTAGATCTCATTGAGATCTACAACTTTCATGTTGGAAGTTTTCCTTCAATCATCTTGCATCATGGTGGAAATTTGACACAAAGTTATGAAAAAATGTTAACTTTCTAACACAGAAAAATTTCTAAGTCCTAGAATTTTGACTTTTCAAAGATAATTTTTACTTTTTGATTTATTGATGAACAAATTTCATATTTTGACATGTCTTGATAAAATATGATTTTTGAAACTTGATTTTGATCAAAAAGTCAAAGTTTGACTTTTCAGTGTACAATTCACTTTTCATCAGTTGACTAAAATTCATCTGTCAATCCAATGATCTTGAGAGGTGATTTGAACTATGAAATTAGGTTAATATGGTGCATTTTAATCCTTGAGATCATGTATTAAACCAATAAGTTATTTTCTTGGTCAAAAGTCAAGAACTGAGCCTTCTCAATCAAAACCCTAATTTTGACCATTTTGCCCTTTTGGTGTTCTGATCAAATTGCTTTAAGGAATTGTGATCCAAACTTGATCTATTGACATAAATGAGTTTATAATGTTGATATGGATAAAAAATTATGAAGTTTGACTGCAAATGGACCATAGTTGACTTTTTCCCTAATATAGTTGATTTTAGGTCAACTGATCAACTGACTGAGCAAAAAGTTGATCCAAAGCTTGAAACTTGACATGAGAAATCTCGGGGATCCAAAATGATCCATGAAAGTCATATAAGGCATTAGAAGTTAAATTATCTTTGTACAAACTCAAACCCTAATTTTGAGTTGTCAGTGTTAAGGAGGTGTCTTGAGCTGATCAAACCTTGTGTAGTCTTGAATTAATGGAGATCTTATGAGAGATTTATTGAGAAATGAGAGGGAAATTTTGGGATACAACAGCTGCCCCTGTTCAATCTTCTTAAACATGAAGAGTTAAATTGGCGGATCTGCCATTCGTGACTTGAAGGTGAAAGATGATTGAACACTAAAGTGCCCAAAAATTTGCACTCGAAGATGTATTGGTAATGGGCTTATAGACGCCATTTGGAGGAATGATGGTAAATACTGGAAGAAGTATCAACATAAATCTTTGGTCTTTTTATACTAAAACTTGATGTTTTGCCTGCGGGAAAAAGGTTCAGTTAAATGTAGATGTATGCATGGCGTTCTCAAGATGAATGAAATTGTGCTAAATTCATTTCGTATGCATGTGCTATGATGTATGAATGTGGGTTTTATTTAGATGCATATTTGTCCGGGAAAATAAATCCCTGAATACTACTGAGGAGTTATGGGAAGCTGAGTCCCGGATTCCTATTGGGGATGAAGAATATACATATCTTCAAATTTTGTTAAAAGAATGCTTCCGTCGAGGATTATCTCTTGAATTTTAGCTGTTATCTAGTTGGATCCAGGCTTCACACCAACTTGCTGAGAATGAGGAAGTCAACTGCTATTTGGTCGGATTCCAGGATTTACAGTAACTTGCTGAGGATTAGGAAAAATCTATTGGGAAGGAGAAGTTTTATTAATGTTCGTTTAGGAATTAACTGTTATCTGGTCGGAATCCAGGCTTCACAGAAAATTGATTGAAGTTGAACTATTATTTGGTCGGGTTCCAGGCTTCACAGTGACTTACTGGGGAAGAATAAATTAACTATTATCTGGTCGGATCCAGGCTTCGCAGAAAATTTCTTGAAGTTGAACTGTTATCTGGTCGGATCCAGGCTTCACAGTAACTTGCTTGAAACTAGTTGTTATCTAGTCGGATTCCAGTCAACGAATTTCTGAGGGAATAAATTTAATTGTTATCTGGTCGAATCTAGGCTTCACAATAACTTACTTGAAAAATGAAGTTGAACTGATATCTGGTCGGATCCAGGCTTCATAGTAACTTATTGAAATGATGAAGTTGAACTGATATCTGGTCGGGTCCAGGCTTTACAGTAACTTGTTGGGGGTAGAGGCAAACACTACTGGGGAAAAGAAGTTAAACCCTTGTCTAGTTGAGTCCAGGTTCTTCAATATCTCGAAGAGTTAAACTATTATCTACACGGGTCCAGGCTTCATAGTACTTGGAGAAGTTACACTATTATCTGGTCGGGTCTATGCTTCATAGTGTCTTGAGAAGTTAACTATTATCTGGTCGGGTCCAGGCTTCATAGTTACTAAAATTTGTACTAATATCTGGTCGGGGCTAGGCTTCATAGAATTTGAAAAGTTACATTATTATCTAGTCGGATCCAGGCTCCATAGTTATTGAAAGTTGTACTATTATCTGGTCGGGTCTAGGCTTCATAGTATTTTAAAAGTTGTACTATTATCTGGTCTGGTCCAGGCTTCATAGTATCTTGAGAAATTAACTATTATCTGATCGGGTCCAGGCTTCATAGTTATTGAAAGTTGTACTATTATTTGGTCGGGTCCAGGCTTCATAGTATTTGAAAAGTTACACTATTATCTGGCCGGGTCCAGGCTTCATAGTATTTTGAATGAATGAAGTTGACTGTTATTTGGTCGGATCCAGGCTTCACAACAACTTACTTAAGTTAAAACTGTTATCTGGTCGGATTCCAGGCATCACAGTAATTTTTGGAGATAACAATGACTTTGTTGGCGACTTCACTGGGGATTAGGGGTTGTGGCCCTCTAATTTGTAATAGTCTGAGAGGCAAACTCAAGCTGAAGAGGATAGACTCGGTCGGGGCAAACATATTTAACTGGGGAAATAAACCCTATGGAGGAATACTTAACGAACTGTTGACGAGGTGAGTTCTTTTAGGAAGAGATCCACAAGGCTTCTTCTTTAAGGACCAAATTCGTTGGGGAGAGAGTTGTCAAGAGATTGAGACTCTAGATGGGGATCAACCTATGCAAAGAGACTTTATGGGAAACTCTGTTGGAGATTGGTTTATTGTAGCCATCCTTGTGGGGATAATGCTAATGAAATAACTCTATGGGGATATTCCATATACACTAAAAAGATGCTTGCTGCTACTTAGCAGGACACATGTGCCAAATAGTTTTAATCATGTTCACATGCATATGTTCGTTCAATTTTAGTCATTGGACATTGTTGTATTCCAAACAAAAACAGAAAGTTTGCACTTCAAAGTATATTTGTATTGAAATTTTGCCCATAAATAGGCGTTTTTGTACAAAGAGACGGAGATCCTAGTAAGAGGAACATGTCGAAAGGAAAACAAAATTGAAAACAAAGATAATAGCCATGTAGAAGTGATCTCTTCTTGTTCCGACTCTACTATTGCCTCAATATCTTCGAATGTTCCTTGATGTTGATAGAAGTTGATTGGACTGATCTTGGACCGTTTGAACTCGGACCTTGGTAATAAATTTGACTGTGGTGATTCCAAGGGACATATTCATACACTTTTAATCCTTAACTTTTGTCTGGACCGCCCTTTCAGGTTTTCAGCCCACCAGGATACCCCTTTTTGCCCAAGTCGCCCTTTCGGGTTTTCAACATGCCGGGTGTATAATCTATTGCATATATCCCTAATTTTTTCCCAAACCTTTTGGTTTGCCGGGATGCCCTTATCTTGTCTAGGTGTGTCAACCTAGCGGGTCTTTTATGCGTTGTATTTTTTAACTATGTCCGCGTTCACAGGATGTGGGAAGTCTTCACCGTCCATGGTAGTCAGCATCATGGCACCACCAGAGAACACTCTCTTGAGAACAAATGGCCCTTCGTAGGTGGGAGCCCATTTTCCCCTGGGGTCGCCTTATGGAAGAATGATGCGCTTTATTACCAAGTTACCAGCTTGATATATTCGAGGCCTGATATTTTTGTTGAAAGCCTTGATCATACATTTTTGATACATCTGACCATGACAAATGGCATCCAGTCGCTTTTCATCGATTAAGTTCAACTGATCCAATCTTATCTGAATCCATTCATCTTTGCCTAGGCCTTCCTCATTCATAATCCTTAATGAGGGAATCTGAACTTCCACTGGAAGAACAACTTCCATGCCATAGACCAAAGAAAAGGGAGTTGCCCTAGTTGATGTCCGAGCTGAAGTACGGTATCCATGAAGAGCAAACGGTAACATCTCATGCCAGTCTTTGTAGGTTACTACCATCTTCTGCATAATCTTCTTAATGTTTTTGTTGGGGTCTTCCATTATGCCATTCATTTTAGGTCTATAAGGAGAAGAATTGTGATGCTTGATTTTGAACTGAGTTCAAAGTTCTGTAATCATAGCATTGTTGAGTTTAGTCCCATTGTCGGTGATGATCGTTTCGGGGATACCATAGCGGCATATGAGGTTGTGTTTGATGAACCTGGCTACCACGCTCTTTGTGACTGAGGAAAATGAGGCGACTTCGACCCATTTGGTGAAATAATTGATAGTGACTAGAATGAAGCAATGTCCATTGGAAGCAGTAGGTTTGATCTCTCCAATCATGTCAATGCCCCACATTGAAAACGGACACAGAGCGATCATGATGTTCAGAGGGATAGGAGGCACATGGACCTTGTCAGCATAGATTTGGCATTTATGGCAAGTTCTTGAGTGGTGATGGCAATCAGTCTCCATTGTTGACCAATATTAACCAGCTCTCAGGATTTTCTTGGCCATAGTATGTCCGCTAGAGTGAGTCCCAAAGAGACCATCATGCATGTCTTCCATAATTTCCTCTGCCTCCTTCTTGTCCACACATAGGAGTAGAGTAGAGTCATGGTTGCGTTTGTACAAGATTCCATTACTTAGGAAGAACTTGGCTGAGAATCTTCGTAAGAATTTTCTGTCATTGATGGAAGCTCCTTCAGGGTACTCTTGTGCTTCAAGGTATCTCTTCACCTCATGGTACCATGGATTTTCTGTGTCAGTGTCAAGCTCGTAGTAGTGTGCAGGCTCGTCAAATCTTTCAATTATAATCATAGGAGCTTCGTTATCCTAATTGACTTTGAACACATAAGACATTATGGCCAAGGCATCGACTAACTAATTTTCTTCCCTAGGGAAGTGTTCAAATGTGACCTCTTCGAAGTAAGGAATTAGAGATAACACAAGCTACTTGTAAGGAATGAGATTAGGGTGTTTAGTGTCCCAATCTCCTTTTAATTGGCTAATCACCAGAGCAGAATCCCCAAACACATTCAAATGCTTGATCCTCAAATCAATGGCAACCTTTAGACCCAAAATGCATGCTTCGTACTCAGCCATGTTGTTCGTACAGTCGAAGCATAGTCTGGCAGTGAAAGGATTGTGGAAACCTTTAGGGGAGATGATCACAACACCAATTCCATTACCCAAAGCGTTGGAAGCCCCATCGAAGACCATATTCCATCGGGATCCTTGTTCAGGTCCATCATACGGTACAGGTTTTGCGCAGTCGGTCACTATCATGATGTTCTCATCCGAGAAGTCAATGTTCATAGAATGATAATCATCAACAGCTTGATGGGCCAAATGATCTGCTAATAAACTTCCTTTAATGGCCTTCTACGTTGTGTATTGAATATCGTACTCATTCAAGATCAGTTGCCATCTAGATATCCGTTCGGAAAGAGCGGGTTTCTCGAAGATGTACTTGATATGGTCCATCTTAGAAATCAGTAGAGTGGTATGAGTCAACATATACTATCTTAGTCGGTGAGCAGCCCATGCCAGAGTGCAGCAAGTTTTCTCAAGCAGTGAATATCTGGTTTCACAGTCGGTAAACTTTTTGCTCAGGTAGTAAATAACATGGTCTTTTAGGCCAGACTCGTCATGTTGGCCTAACACACACCCCATAAAATTCTCTAGCACCGTCAAGTACATGATTAAGGGTATTCCTTCAACTGGAGGCATGAGAATAGGAGGTTTTTGCAAATATTCTTTTATTTTGTCGAAGGCAGCTTGGCATTCATCATTTTATCTGACTACTTGATCTTTCTTCAAGAGTTTGAAGATTGTCTCACAAGTAGCAGTTAAGTGAGATATGAAGCTGGCGGTGTAGTTAAGACGACCCAAGAATCCTCTAACCTCCTTTTCAGAATGAGGGACTGGAATTTCTTGGATGGCCTTTACCTTGTCAGGATCGAATTCGATGCCTTTACCACTGACAACAAAACCTAGAAGCTTTCTGGATCATACTATGAATGTGCACTTATTAGGGTTCAATCTCAACTTGTACTTTTTTAGACTCTCGAATAGCTTGTATAGGTGATCGAGATGTTCCCCTTCTGTTTGTGATCTTTCAATCATATCATCCACATATACCTCTATCTCATGATGGATCATGTCATGAAACAAAGCTACCATAGCCCTTTGATATGTTGCCCCTACATTCTTCAACCTGAATGTCATGACCTTCTAACAGAAGGTGCCCATTGCGTAACGAAAGTGGTCTTCTCCATGTCTTCATGAGCCATGCTAATTTGATTATAGCCGGAGAAACCATCCATGAAAGAGAAGACTTTATACTGAGCAGTGTTATCGACCAAGACATCAATATGAGGTAGAGGGAAATCATCCTTGGGAGTTTCCCTATTCAAATCCCTATAATATATCCACATACGAACTTTTCCGTCTTTCTTCGGCACTGGCACCACGTTTGCAACCCATTTGGGATAAGATGTCACGGCTAGGAATCCTGCGTCAAATTGTTTCATCACCTCAGCTTTTATCTTTTCAGACATGTCAGGCCTTATGTGACGAATGTTTTGTTTGATAGGAGGACAATATTCCTTTGTCGGTAGACGATGACCTACAATGTCAGTATCCAACCCTGGAATATCTTCATACGACCAAGCAAAGACATCCACATAGTCATGCAACATCTGAACCAAAATGCTTTTGACACTGCTTTCCAGGTTAGCGCCGATCTTGACCTCTTTCTTGTCTGTCTTGGTACCTAGATTGATGACTTCAACTGACTCTTCATGTGGTTGAATAGCTTTTTCCTCTTGTAATAGAAGTCTGGCTAGTTCTCCCGGTATTTCACAATCTTCCTCGCCTTTGTCTCCGGCTTGGTTAATTGGGTGTTCGAAATCATAGTTGGCAATAGTAGAGTCATTGGCAATGAGATCCAAAATGGATGAGGACCTGCAAGAGTGTGTGTGTGCATGTAAGATACATGGCTATTTTGAAAAATGTATTTGAAGAAAAAGAAAGAAAATGAGCACAAAGATTTGAATGCAAAAGTCCAATGATTTGTATTGAATGATTATATGATAAAATGAACATGAATAAAACCCTTGACAAAATGGACCAAAGTTCCCCGGGCCAAGCACATGGCTTAAAAGTAATTATTTAATATTAAAGACAAAATGTTCTTGAATTAATAGAAAGAAATAAACAAGTAAATACTCCTCAATGAAGGATATGGGAACAAAGTCCTTTGCGTGGCAATTGTTGAGCTCTATTGTAGTAGGGTATACCCATTCTTCAAATGCACACTCATCATCAGAATCCTCCACAATGTTTACTTCGTGACTTCCAATACGGAGAGGGGGCTTCCCTGCACGAGCGCACCTCACTTCTTTCTGAGCCTTGATAGTGAAACCCAACCCACATTTGTCTACTTTGAATGGGATCTCGGGGAGTTTCCCCCAAGTATCATAACTTTCTTCTTCGACTGCAGCACGAGCATCTCTAAATGAAACCATCTTTGGCACGACCTTAACAACTTTGGACACATTAACAACCATTGGTGGCACAACTTCAAAAGCCTGACACGGGGTTTCTATAAATTCGCTATCCATCTCCACATATTTGAAAGAGTTGAGGTGGCTTACCATGAACTCCTCCTCACCATAGACAATGACAATCCTTCCTTTGACCGGATACTTGAGCTTTTGATGAAGGGGTGACGTTACTTCCCCTGCTCCGTGGATCCAAGGACGACCCAACAAACAGGAGTAAGCCAAACGAATATCCATGATGTAGAAAGTAGAGTTGAAAATCTGTGAGCCTACTTTGATCGAGAGATCCACCTCTCCATGAACCATTCTTTTAGACCCATCGAAAGCCCTCACAATAATATCACTTGGTTTCAAAACTATTCCTTCACAGTCTAAACGATCCAAAGCCCCCTTGGGTAGCATGTTTAAAGAAGAGCCAATGTCAACCAGAACATGTGCTAGGGTAGTCCCCTTACATTCAACAGGAACATGCAGAGCTTTGTTATGGTTCTTTCCAAGTGGTGTCAGATCAGTATCCGAGAACCCCAAACCATTGTCGTCTGTCAAGCTTACCACACAATTTTCAAACTGGTCTGTTATAGTCTCATGAGGGAGATGAGCCTTTTTCAGGAATTTGATTAATGCCCGAGCATGAGCATCGGAATAGAGTAGCAAAGATAACATGGAAATCTTGTATGGGGTTTTCCCTAACTGCTCCACTATCTTGAAATCACTTCTTTTTATAATTTTCAAGATCTCATCCATATCTCGAGCAGAAGGTTCCTCGGCAGCAATGTCTTTTGCGGATATTCCTATCTCAACAGGCTCAACTACCTTCTCTTTTCCCCTTGTGTCAGTACTAGGTTTAGCAGTGGTTATGCGGACAGGTTCCTTTGTAGAAATTGGTGGTGAGATGTTGGGTGAAAAGATTCTCCCAGTTATGGTCACCTTACTAGAGCCAGTAATGTTACCAATGTCATCAGCTTTGCTTTCTTCAATCCAAGCATCTTTCTTTATTCCATGGTAAAGCACCCCAGTAACATAGTTCTATGGCACTGCTTTGTTGGAAGAGTACGGAATTGGCCCGGGGGCGGTAATTATCAGAGGAGCAACAGTCGGTTCATTTGAAATCCTGATAGGACCCTTAGAGGAGATCCTAAGAGGCTTGTTTGAGATCGTTATGATGGAGAGGTCTTCAATCTTATTGGTTAATCTTTTGGCGAACAGAGTCTTCTCAAATAGGATCTCATGGCTATTCATCAGGCGTTGAATGCTTCCTTCAGCCCTTTGCATCTATTGAATTGTGTGGCGCAACAATCGCAATCCTTCAAACAGCCAGGGAAAATCCCGGCTTTCAATAAATTCTTTTTGATAATGTTTAACGGAGTAGTCAAGTCTTCGACGAAGGAAACAAAAATGGTGTCTTCAACAGCATTGACACCCTTGCCATGATTTGGCATAGGCGCCGTGATTACATTTGGAGTTGGAGGAGGATCAAATTCAATGGTCTTGTTGTCTATTAAGTCTTTAATTTTATTCTTCAGCGCCCAGCATTGGTCAGTCTCATGCTCGGGACTATTCGAGTGATATGCACACTTGGTATTCGGATTGTATTTAGGTGAAGAGGTATCTGGATTGGCCGGAGGATCACGCAGTGTCACAAACTTAGCCTTTAACAAGTGTTGTAAAGCTTGGGATATCTACATGCCTATCCTTGTGTATTGTCTTCGCAGAGCCTCAAACCGTTGATGATTGGAAGACTGTCTTTGAACAGGTGGTGGGTTGGAAATCCAAACAGCATTAACGGACGAACGATCATCCTTCTTGGTACGGGCTCTTTCCCAATACACAACATTCATTTCTTTCTTCCCGGTAAAAGGTTTCTTTACGGGATTGAAGGTGGAAGTAGATTCTATGGGAATCTTACCGCTTTTGATACGACTTTCAACTCTTTCACTAATTAAGATCAGCTCAGTGAAACCGGAAGAAGAACAACCAAATAATAAGTTGAAAAATGGACCAAATAAAGTTCCCAGAAACATATCAATGTGCTCCCTGTCAGTTAGCGGAGGTTGGACCCTACTGGTAAGATCCCTCCACTTTTGGGCGTACTCTTTGAACCCTTCACTCTTACCCATTGTCATGTCTTGAAGTTGAACTCTTGTCGGCGCCAGGTCAGAATTGTACTGGCATTGGTGGTAGAAAGCGGTGGCTAAGTCTTCCTATGTATGGATATGAGAACCCTCCAATTGGTAAAACCACTCTAGTTGCATCCCAGCCAAGCTTTCTCGAAAGAAGTAAACCCAGAATTTCTTGTCGGCAGTGTGCCGTTGAATTTTGCGCACATAAGACTTCATGTGAAGTTTTGGGGAGGAAACCCCATCGCATTTAATGAAGATTGGTATCTTGAATTTGTGGGGAATGACAACCCCATATATTAAACCCAAATCATCAAAATCCAAACCAGGGACGGCTTGAATCTCAACGACCTTCAGTCTGTTGTCTAGCTGCTTGTACTTAACATCAGCAGGAGGATACTTCTCGTCAAAATAATCCTCATCATCGGATGCTTGATCATTGATACACCCAGCCTGGGTACTCCTTGCTTCTCCAATTTGATTTTCGTCTTCCTCAAACGAGTCTTTTACTACTGGTATCTGACGGATCAGCTCTCTGAATATCTTACCTATACGGACTAGGGCTTTCCTTTTTGGTTTCTTTTTGGATGCCAGCAACGTTATCAACTCTTGTTACCCCTTGGATAGGGTCACTAGAGTCTCTTGAAACTGGGATTTTTGTGCTTGTAGGTCTTTCACTGTTTTCTTGATATCCATCTTGCTGAAATAAACAGCAGAAAGATAAGGAAACCTGCCATGGAAAACCTGTTATGTTATGACGCATGGAAGATGTGTATGCAAATGATTTCAAGGATTTATGAAATTTAAATTTGTATAGACAAAGAATGAACAAACGTCAAATTTCATTAATTAGTTCAAAATAACTACATCGTGCGTCTTGGGCTTAAAAAATAAATCTCTAAGATAAAAAGGTTGAACGCATCCTTTTCGGCGCAAGGTAGGCGTTCAAACTTTGTTCTTCATGGAGTTTCTTAGTAAGTTCCAAAACCCTTTTCTCTCTAGCGTATAATTGAGCTTCAAAGGTATCTCATTCTTCCTTTAGCTGAATCCAACCTTTTTTCAAGTCTTCAAGAGAAGTAGGCATGTCGGGATGGAGGACAGTGTACGGGACATCTTCTTCAGCCATAGGCTCCAAGATAACTGGTAGGATGGAGGGGTAAGGCATTACGAGCTTCTAAGCATGAGCTCGTACCCACCTAAGGTAAGGCTCAAGGGGAATGGAATTCTTGTGTCCCAGTGTCCTACTATCCACTTTGTTTACCATCCTCCAAGCTCGTATAAACCTCTGACGGTAGCCTTGATCGTCACTCTCGTAGTCGAATACCACTCCTTGGATGAGCATATCATGAGGACCATCTCTTTGGGCATACCCAAACTGTCGCAAAGCCAAGAAAGGGTTATAAGTGATACCTCCCCTAATGCCAAGCAAAGGGACATTAGGGAATTCTCCACAACAGTCGATGATAGTAACATTATCTAAGGACCAAGAACACCAATGAATATCTGAATGTCTGAGTGACATCAGCCTATGGGACCATCTCAAACCTTGCTCGTTCTTCAACACAGGGCGTGGGAGATGCGAGACAAAACATCTACCCAAAAGAGGAGTGCAACACATGAAGGTCCCTCTCTTTGTCATAGTGCGAGAGTGGAGAGAATGTAGGACATATCCCAACAAAGTAGGCACCGGATTGTGAGACATGAAGATTTTGACAACATTTACATCTATAAGTTGGTCAGGGTTTGGAAATAAAACCATCCCATAGATGAGAAGGGACAATATTTCTTAAAAATCTTGTAAATCCAGAGTGTTGCAACAATCTTGAGCCTTCTCCAACAAGAACTTGGCTAAGAACCCTCTTACACCACTCCTTGTTTCCCAATTAGTCATGACATCGGATTGTTGCAAGTCTAGCGCTCAGGCAATCTCTTTAGGGCTTGGATCTCTTTTAGTACCATTGAAAGGTAGTTGATTGAGAATAGGAATCCTCAAGAGTTGAGAGAATTCATCCATAGTAGGTACGAGCTAGTAATCGGGAAAGGTGAAGCAATGGTGCAAAGGGTCGAAGAACTGGAAAAGCACCTTCATCATATCTTCATCAGTACTCGAGGTAACCAAGTTTAGGAGGAGACCGTGTCTTTCGATGAATGAAGAATTCTCAGGGACCCTTGATGCTCATTCTTTGAGTTGGGAAGGAATTCTTACGAGATTGACTTGGATAGTATTTCTGCGGATGGAAGCCATGTCCTACAAAACAGAACAAAGATAAATCCAAATAATCCTTGAAATGGTTAGTGAGAATGCTTATGATGTTATGATGTTATGATGTTATGATGTTATGTACAAGTAAGCATATACACACAAGGCAAACAAGTCCTTAGGTTTAAGCTTACATGGAGTCTTATAAGTAAGTACCCTCTTGAAGTTTACTTGCCTAAAACCTGTCCTAGAAATAGTAACTGGGTTCTAAGGGATCTCAATGTCACTTATCTTTCTCATCGGGCATTATTTCATAACAAGCCTCTTTAATGGCGACAAAAATATCCCGAGAAGTCTGATCTCAATGAGCGTAGTATCAAGTATCAACCAACTTGAGACTGCACCAAAGCCGGCTATCTCACTACTTCCTAATGGCCAACTTGGTCAAGTAAAGGTTCTAAAGTCAGCTAGTTCATCATGACACCACACAGCGACCCAGTATTATCCTTGACTACTCAAGGGCTACTGGTACCAACAAATGTGTCACACTAACATAACTATTTCTTAGACCATGTCGGTATGCCCCGCACAGTTTCTATAACGTATTGCTACTTACCTATAAGGTATCCCAGATCCGGGTAGAGGATCAAAACAAGCCCAAACAAGGAACCAAAATATAAATCAAGCAAGTAAAACAATGAAAGAAAATAAAGTTGATCTAGCCCTAAGGTAAACCCACTTTTAAGCTCTCCCCAACAGAGTCGCAAGTTCTGTAATACGGTGGGAGAACTGACTTGGGATGTTTTGCGTTTGGATCTCAATTGTTGCGATTAGCAAGAGTCGCCACCGACTTTTCTTTTATCCAAATAAAGGAAAGGGGTGAAAAGAACAAGAAAGACCTTTGATATTATTTCTTGATTTTGGGGGGTAGATTATGAAAAGGGAAGGTGTTAGTACCATTTTCATCCATAGTTATCTATGGGCTCTTAGTTGCTTGCTATATCACTTGCTTTGTTTGAAAATGTGCTTTGTGGTGGTTTTTGAAAGTATTTTTGAAATGGTGCCTTCGTTTAGGCAAACTTTGTAATGGTTCTCGTTTTGTAAGAACGTATACAAAGTGTTGGACTTTTGAAAATATTTCATGTTTTGAAATTGTTTATTGTGTGTTTGCAAGGATGTTTGTTTTGAAAGTGATCAAGCAACTAAGAACGTTTCTACCTACTCAAAAGTCTTTGTTCATTTCTTCCTTCCTTTGATATTGCTATCTCACCATTTATTAGTAAGAAGCCTTATCTTCAGATGTAAAGGGACGGGCATGGGTCATCGTATAGTCATGATAGCAATGTTGTGAGATATCTTAGCATTTCTCTTGAGGGACTAAGATCATTTGAAAGGCAACATTTGAAGCGTCAACGAGGGACTATGATCTTGTATTTTAATTGTTTTTGCTAAGACATATCACATGCATAACATGACCATTTTTTAGGCAACAAGTGGAGTTTAACCTTAGGGGTGCATGTGTGAATAGTGTGTTTGATTTGCATCCATTTAATCTTTAATTATGGTTATCTACTTGTTGATTTTATCTTTCCATACAAACCCTAATTTACTAGCATTTATATGAAAGCGATAAATTGTGGAAAGTAAATTTACTACGCTATTACATTATTTGGGGATGGGGTATACAAATTTAAAATGGGGATTGCAAGAAATTAAACCTAGTTATCTATTACAACCATATTGAAACTTGAATAACGTACAAGAATCGAAAGGAATATAAGGTATAAGGATATAAATGGAAAAGAAATGGATTTTTGTTTGGATTTTGTTAAGGAAAATGGTTTTAAATTAATTATATAAGGAAATAATTAATTAAAATAAGTAAAATTGAACCCTAGTTTAAAAGAAATAAAATTAATCAAGAAAGCATTTTTAGTTTTTTTAGAAAAAAGGTTTTAGGTTTAATCAAAATAGTATGGAAATTAATTAATTAAAAGAAAACCTAAATTTTAAGTTAATTTTAATTAAAAAATAAAATAACTAATCATAAATCTAATTATTAATTTATTAAGAAAAAGAAATTAAGTTTGTTATAAGAAAATATTTTTGGTCTTTTGTATTGAAAAATAAAATAAGTATATAGAATGCAAATAATAAATAAAAATATATTTTTTGGATTTTTTTGATTTAATAATAATAATAATAATAAAAATAATAATTTAAAGAAAATAAAATAAAAATATGAAAAAGAAAGTCAGGAGGTAAAAATGGAAATTAGGGTGTTTGTTAGGAAAAAACAGTTTTTGTTTGAAGCCTGGCCCATTAGTGTTTGTGTAAACAGAAAAACAAAACAAAATAAAAGGGTTGCGTTGTAAAAAGGAAACAGGGGGTCAAAACAAGAAAAAATGGTAAAGCCCGATGTGCAGGGCCCAAACGCGCTGGTTGCTAGCAAAAACAGAAGAAAATGTTGAAAAATATGAAAAAAAAGGCAGCACTGGGGCTTGAACTCATGACCTGGACAATAAACGCGTGCTGCCTTACCACTGGGGTGGCTATACATCCGTTAACTTAAACAAAACCATAAATATATATGACAAATCCATTCCTAGAAATGAACTTAATCTTTAACCTCCAACCATGATCCCTGTAACTCATTCATTTGTCATCCAATCTCAAAACTTCCAACATCAAACTTGTTAAAAAATTTACCAGGATTTCAGACATGTAAACAATTTGGACTAACAATCAAAGATGAGCATGTACTTCTAAAAGTACCAAATCCTGACCTAACTTTTTTTAGAGATTCAAACTTAAAATTCTCTAAGATCAGGCAAAATAAATGAAAACTATGGATATGTACAGCTTCAGGGAAATGATATCTACATTTTGTCTTTGAAAATGAAAGCCTAACAATTCCTAAATGAAGAGATGAAAGCTCAGAAAAATACCTCAAGAACTGGAAATTGTGAAATGAGTTTGAGCTGCTTTCAAAGAGTTGTGGTGATCAGGTTAGCTTCCTTGGACCTCTAGGAAGCTAATGCAATGCTTAGCTTGAGCTATGGATGGCGGGAATGGTCTGGAGAAGTCAAGTTGCAGATCTCTGTTTTTGGTTATGGAGGATGGTGATGGAGATGTTACAGTTCCAAAACAAGGACAAGTATGGACTATATTTGAGGTATAGAAGCTTTTTAAATGGTTTTGAGGGAAAACACACGAGGGTAATGAAAGATACAAGTTCAAAGGCAAAACTGTGTATCAATGGTGTTTTTGGAGAAATTTCTGGTTTTTTGAGTGTTTGAGGGAGTTTCAGGGCTTTAGCATTCATGTACTAGCTTGAAAATAGTGTATTTACTTATAGGCAAAAGGTTTTGAGACTTGAAACAACTCAAAATTTGAATTTACATGTTTAAGCTCAACATGTGATTTTTTGACAAAATAAGTTTCCATGGCTTGTACTTGGTTCATAGAGTTGTTAACCACTTTAAACACAATACCTCTGACTTTGTGGATGGAGTGTACTCAAAGAAAACTAGTTAGGAGCTCAAGAAGCTGACTTTGTGCATAAAGCTTTCTTTACAAGAATGGATATGTTACTTTCTCCCCAAAATGGAAAGTTGGTTTGGACAAAGCTTGAAACACTTGGATAAGGGCATTATCAGTTGTGAAAACAATTAATTATGGAGTGAAAAACAAGTTTGAGGCTTGCAAAGTGAGGATTATGCAACATGGCTATGGATTTGCTTCATGTTCATCACAAAATATGTCTTGCAAAACAAGTTTGAAACTCTAACTTCTTGCCTTCGATTCTCTTAGCTCAAGTATGGTCTTGATGAGTTCTTGGTCATTTTGGAAATCTTGTAACATGTTTTACAACCTTTATGTTGGACATTTTTGAAGAATAAATTTGGAACCATGTGAAAAGTTACCATGAAGTTAGGTCAAAATCCTGACTAAAATACTCAAAATTTCACTAAGTATTTTAGTTTCATGGACATGTCTTCATAAATTCATAACTTGAAATCCAAGCATTTCTAGAAAGAGTTCTGACCTACAATGTTTTAGATCTCATTGAGATCTACAATTTCATGTTGGATGTTTTCCTTCAATCATCTTGCATCATGGTGGAAATTTGGCACAAAGTTATGAAAAAATGTTAACTTTCTAACACTTAAAAAAATTTCCAAGTCATAGAATTTTGACTTTTTAAAGATAATTTTGACTTTTTGATTTCTTGATGAACAAATTTCATATTTTGACATGTCTTGATAAAATATGATTTTTGAAACATGATTTTGATCAAAAAGTCAAAGTTTGACTTTTTAGTGTACAATTGACTTTTCATTAGTTGACTTAAATTCATCTGTCAATCCAATGATCTTGAGAGGTTATTTGAACTATGAAATTAGGTCAAGATGGTGCATTTGAATCCTTGAGATCATGTTTTAAATTAATAAGTCATTTTCTTGGTCAAAAGTCAAGAACTGGGCCTTCTCAATTAAAACCCTAATTTTGACCATTTTGCCCTTTTGGTGTTCTAATCAAATTGCTTTGAGGAATTGTGATCCAAACTTGATCAATTGGCATATATGAGTTCATAATGTTGACATGGATAAAAAATTATGAAGTTTTACTGCAAATTTACCACATTTGACTTTTTCCCTAATAAAGTTGATTTTAGGTCAACTGATCAACTGATTGAGCAAAAATGTATCCAAAGCTTGAAACTTGACCTAAGCAATATTGGGGATCCAAAATGATCCATGAAAGTCATATAAGGAATTAGAAGTTCAATTATCTTTGTACAAACTCAAACCCTAATTTTGAGTTGTCAGTGTTGAGGAGGTGTCTTGAGATGATCAAACCTTGTGTAGTCTTGAATCAATGGAGATCTTATGAGAGATTTCTTGAGAAATGAGAGGGCAAATTTTGGGGTACAACAAAGACTATTTTCTACTCTTAGATCAGAACATCAACCTTCGAATCTCACTCTGGTCTTTCCACTATTTGATCAAAACATCACCAAGCCCCAAAACCTTGTTTTGAATCGTCTATTGCACTGCTATGACACAGTCCTGCATCCAGCTGCCACAACACTCCAAATTGCTGTTGATCCAATCTACGCCTGTATTTTTCTCAAACCCCATATTTTCACCAAATTAGCATATAAAAGCAGTATTTAAAAAAGCAATGAAACAGTATTCCAAAAAGGTTCAAATCCCATTTGTTCCCCCCCCCCCCACCCTAAAACCACAACAAACTCATCTATAAATAAGTCGTTTCACCACACATCTAAGAGAGAAAATAAAACATTCAAACACTCTTAAACCCAGAATTCTCAAAACAATACCTTTGTTCTTCCCTTCGAATCAAAGAACTTAACATTCATGTTTCGTTTCTTGCTAACCCCAGAACATTTGAAGGCAGCAGCTCAAGTCCCAAACACACGCCCAAGATTCAAGGTAAGTCATATTGACTTTAAACTTTTCATTCAGAACATCATTAAATATGTAGATATCATAGTGTTGATATTGTATATATCATTTCCCAGGTAGAAAAACCGTGGATCAGAACTTCTTGAAGGAAACTAGGCTCAGAATTAGGAATAGATCTTCTATAAATTGTCGTGCTTTTATTTTTCTGTTTTTTTGTTGTTGTTAAGAACTGAATAAGTTGAAGATGCTCTGGCTAATATAAGGAAATAAGTGAAGTGTAACATTAGAACTTCTAGGTTTTTCTCACTGTTTTAGCATAACACAGAACTTCTAGGTTTTTCACACTATTATAACACAGCATACAAAACTTCTATGGTTTTTCTCACTGTTTAGCACAACACAGACTTCTAGGTTTTTCTCACTGTTATGACACAACATACAAAACTTCTAGGATTTTTCTCACTGTTTTAACACAACACAGAACTTCTAGGTCTTTCTCAATGTTTTATCACCACACAAAACTTCTAGGTTTTTCTCACTATTGTAACACATCACTAAGAATTTCTAGGTCTTTCTCATTGTTTTAACACAACACATAACTTCTAGGTCTTTCTCACTGTTGTAACACATCACACAGAACTTATAGGTCTTTCTCACTATTGTAAAACAACACACATAACTTCTAGGTCTTTCTCACTGTTTTAACACCACACAAAACTTTTAGGTCTTTCTCACTGTTGTAACATAGCACACATAACTTCTAGGTATTTTTCACTGTTGTAACACAACACACATAACTTCTAGGTCTTTCTCAATGTTGTAACACAACACACATAACTCCTAGGTCTTTCTCATTGTGTTACACACAGAACTTCTAGGTATTTCTCACTATTGTAACACAACACACATAACTTCTAGGTCTTTCTCACTATTGTAACACAACACACAGAACTTCTAGGTCTTTCTCACTGTTGTAACACAACACGCACAACTTCTAGGTCTTTCTCACTGTTGTAACACAGCACACAGAACTTCTAGGTCTTTCTCACTATTATAACATAGCACACAGAACTTTTAGGTTATCCTAACTGTTTTAACACCCAGAACTTCAGCGCGCAGCAACCTAGAACTTGTGGTTTCCTCTAACGTTTCTTTCTGAACTACAGCATGCCTGGCGTCAGAACTTCTGGTCCCTCTCATTTTTCTTTTCAGCAACGAGCTGATCCTATTTTCGTCATTTTTCCTTTTCTTTCTTATTTTTATTATTTTTAGCATTAATACTATTTTTATTAATATAAAAAACACATAAAAAATATTTTCTTTTTATTAACTAATTATTTTTCTTTTAATTTATTAAGACCAAAAAATCCTTTTTTAAAAACAAATCCTTTCCTTTTTTTTTGTATTGTACAATTCAATATGGTTGTAATAGATAATTAGGATTTACATTCTTGCAATCCCCATTTGTAAATATGTATCCCTATCCCAGAAATGATGTAATAGCTTAGGATTTATTTTCCGCATTTTTATTTCTTTCATACATTGTTAGTAACTAGGGTGTATGGCAAGATAAAAACAACAAGTAGATAACCAAAAGTTCAAAATACAAAATACATTCAATCAAGCACACTACTCAAACACATGAACCCCTAGGGTAATTCCACTTGTTGCCTCGGAAAAATAGTCATGTCCCTCGAATATGGACGTTTTAGCAAAGACCCTCAATTAAAGATTGTAGTCCCTCAATGACCCTCAATGTTGCCTTTGGTAAACGATCTAGTCCCTAAACGACATAGCTAAAACGTCCCATAGGTTTCCTTCTATTACTATACAAACGTCCCACACCCTGTCCCTTCACATCCAACGATGGGGCTTCTTATCAAATAAATGGTAAGATAGAAACATCTAAAGTAGGAGGAAAAGAACATTTAAGACCTTTTGAGTAGGTAGGTTGCTCCTAGTTGCTCACTTTCTCACAGAAAAAACATTTTATACACCAACACTTTCATTTTGAAACATTTTCAAAAGAAAAACACTTTGTACGCGTTCTTATAGAAACGGGAACCATTACAAAGACACCTTTTCAAAATCGCTTTCAAAAAAATATTCCACAAACACTTCTTTGAAATATTTTCCAAACAACACTTTGTACGCGTTCTTATAGAAACGAGAACCATTACAAAGACGTTTTCAAAATAATTTCAAAACCCACACCACAAGCACATTTTCAAACAAAAGTAAGTGATCTAGCAAGCAACTAAGAGCCCGTAGATAACTACGGATGAAAAGGGTTCTAATACCTTCCCTTTTCATAACCTACCCCCCGAACTCAAGAAAACAATCTCAATGGTCTTTCCTGTTCTTTTCACCCTTTCCTTATTGGATAAAATAAAGTTTTATGGCGACTCTTGCTATTCGCAACAATTGCGATAAAACACAAAACATCCAAGTCAGTTCTCCCACCGTATTACAGAACTGGCGACTCTGCTGGGGACTTTACTTAAAAGTGGGGTTACTTTGAGGCTAGATCACCTTTACTTGCTTTTCATGGCTTGACTTGGTTGCTTTACATTTTGGGTACTTGTTTGGGTTACTGTTAAAGATCCTACACCCGGATTTAGGGCACCTTTTTAGGTAAGTAGCAATAAATCATGGAAGTTGTATGATGTAGACTGATATGGACGAAGTGATAACTACGTTAGCGTGATACTTTGGTTTGTACTAATGTTCCTTGAGTCAGGCAAGGATAACATTAGGCTTCCTTAGTGTCATTAAGTGATAATTGACCTTGGAACCTTTAATTGACTCATCTTTGGCCATTAGAAAGTAGCGAGATAGCCGACTTTGGTTCCGACCGAATATTGTTTGATACTCGATGCTACGCTCATTGAGACTGGACTTTTGTGATATCTCAGTCGCAAGTAAAGATTGATTGATCTGAGACAATGCCTAAAAGAAAGGTCAGTGATATTGAGATCCCTTAGAACCCGATTACTATTACTAGGACAGGTTAAGCCAACTAAACTTCAAGAGGGTACTTACCTACAAACTCCATGCAAGCCTAAACCTAAGGACTTGTCTGCTTTGTGTATATATGACTATTTGTACATAACAACTTACTTACTTTGCATACTTGTACATAACATCAGGACATCATACCATAAGCATTTTCAATATCCATTTCAAGGATCTTGAGGGCTTTTGATTCATGGACACGTTGAACTAGACGTCTATCAAGGGGCAAGAGGATTTATTTTCCTCTAACCAAATGTCGTCAAGACCAAAACACAGTAACTTGAGTCAAGGGCTACGACCCACTTGACATGGTGAACTTAATTCTCGTGGAAGGACATTCACCGGTATGAAGTTCTCCAATCAAAGTTGTAAGTAACTTCTAACATCTTCTTGTGTTTACCCCTCTAGATCCTTGAAAACATGCATCCATCATATCATGAAAGGTTTCTCCCATACATGTCTCCTTATCTTCCTACTGTTTATTTCAGTAAGATGGATATGGAACAAATGGTGAAGGATCTCCAAGCACAAAATGCCAAATTCCAATAAATGTTTCTGGCTATGGATAAGGGGCAAGAGGACCTGAAGAATTTTCTTCACAAAGACAACCAGAAAAAGTCAAAGAAGTCAGTAGGCGTCCTGAACTTGGGAAGAAGACTTAGAGGACCAGTCAACAGATCTATAGATCTCTCACCTCCATCAAACATGGGGAATATTCATGAAGAAGATAACAGTTTGGGGATTGATGAAGTTGAAGCTGACTACTCTGAGGAATAATATACTCCTGTTGATGATAAATACAAACAGTTGGAGGATCGCCTCAATGCTATAGAGATTCAGCAAATACCTAGCTTGGACTTTGAAGAGTTAGGTTTGGTTTCTGGAGTGGTCATCCCACCAAAATTCAAAATCCATAACTTTTCCAAGTATGATGGGATCTCTTGTCCTAAAATGCATCTGAGGTCATATGTCCGCAATATTCAGCCTCACATTGCTGACCGGAAGCTATGGGTCCATTTCTTCCAAGAAAGTTTGGTTGGCACTCAGCTAGAGTGGTTCTATCAGTTAGAAATAACTGACATTCATACCTAGGAGGACTTGGCTGCTGCTTTCTACAAGCAGTACCAATACAACGCTGATCTTGCACCAACTCGTGTGAAATTGCAAAATATGACCACGCGTTCCAACGAGGGCTTCAAAGAGTACGCCCAAAAATGGAGAGACTTGGCAGGAAGTGTGTAACCACCCTTGAATGACAGGGAGCTGATTGACATCTTTATGGGAACTTTGACGGAACCTTTCTTCAATCACCTAATCGAAAGCTCCTCGGCCGGGTTCACTAAGCTAATACTGACTGGCGAAAGAGTCGAAGCTGGCATCAAAAGCGGAAAGATCAAATGAGTTACATCCTCTGATACTAAGAAAAAGCCATACAATGGGAAGAAAGAGTCCAACGCTGTTTACAGCCAAAAGGGTCATAACAAGAGCTACCATAATCAACACGTGGGGGCAATCCTGACCTCTAATCCTACATATGTTCAACAAAGACAGGGCAATAGGCGTAGGATAAAATACCAAGAAAAGAAGTACGCTAACATCAACATGCCATTGTCTCAAGCGTTACAACATTTCCTGAAGGTGAAATTGATCACACTAAAGGATCCTTCTCAAAACCCCGATACCTCCTCTCCCAAGTACAATCCCAATGTAAGATGTGCCTACCATTCTGATAGCCCTGGACACGACACCGACAGTTGTTGGACTTTGAAGAACAAGATTCAAGATTTGATTGACATCAAGGAAATTGAGTTCGAACCTCCAGAGACTTCTAACGTGATCTATACTCCTATGCCAAATCATTGAGAGTGTCTTGTTCATTTGGAATTTTCAATTGTAATCTCTTTTGTTATTCAAACACTTATCTATTAATGTCAAACTTTGTTTCATTAACGCATTGCATATGTTTGTCTTGAATTAATCCATTCATTTTCACTCTATTTAAACTATGATTTTTACTCCCTTTATGATATCCAACTCTTGCTAAAAGTTACAAGCCTTTAGAGGGAGGATGATGAAAACAATGCCATAATCTCATACAATATGCTTTTGGACAGACCTTGCTAACGATGTGCATGCATTTCTTTCAATTCCTAAAAACTGGAGTTATAAGGAGGATAATCCCTAGTCAACCCTTTTGAGCCAAAGAAGTAGAAGTTTCTTTTTTACACAAGCTGAAACCTTTAATCAAAACCTGGGGCAGGGTAGTCTCTCAGTTGATTCAAAAGCGTGTCCAGTCGTAAACTTTCACTTTGTATAAAATGAAGGACATAAAAAACATTCCTCTGGAATCAAAAGACGGTGATGGTTCCCTACCAAAATATGCACTCATTATCTCTCAAAATAAAAGCCCACTAAGTCAAAACCTACGAAGGAGACTTAAGAAAGACTGGGGCATCCCGTTGACCGTAATCCCAAAAAAACAAGAATAGTCAGGCAAAATCAGGGATAATAAACCAAAAAAGGGGTCACTACAAATCCTCAACAACATGAAAAATGTTGCAGAAATGACTGCCTTCCAACAAACTTAACTTGTCTGAACCATCACCAAAACGTTATTTGAGACTCAATTGGAGTTAAAACGCATAATTAAATGAGTTTAGGACTGAAGAACATCATGAAGAACGGGTGAGTACAAATACACTTTGAGCCTTATCCTTTTTTTCTTAAACCATGAACTTAGACCACGATACAACCTTTCAAAGTCCTAATTGAAGCATGGTTTAGTTCGAAAGCATATTGTTACAAAAGGTATCCTGACTCCTGTAAGGCTTACTTTAAATCCTTATTTGAATTCACATACTTGCAAAATTCTTTTATCTGCTAAAACGCATTTTCAAAACTTAAAGACAAGCATAAACTTTTCATTATTTTGAATACCACTGTTTGCATATGGCTAATTGTTTGACAGCAGATAAATTCACACGACGAATATCCAGTGAACAAAAACTCTCTCAATGAACAAAATTTATTCATTTTGGAAGACACTTTCAATAACAGATCTCCTATAAGCAAGGGAGCATGACGTGCCACTGTCCAACCCATCTGGGGCAGTCCAGTCAAGATTCCAAGAAATCTCTCAAGAAACGCTGAATAACCAGGGGCAGGCCTGTATCTGAATCACCTGGGGCATCAAACGTGAATTCCAACAAAGGGTTGCGTACGGTCAGGCAAGCATTTCCTAGAAATACTACAAACACTTGCTACTAGGGGAAATGACAAATCCCCCACAAATTCCTTTTCATAGGGTGATCCCCAGCCAAAGTTTCAATCTCTGAACGCTTCTCCCCAACTGAGTTGATCTCAAGAATCCTCAAGGAGTTCTGCCAAAAGAAAACACCTCTCTAGCAGATTGACAACAGGGTTTAATTCCCCAACAAACTACAGATTCCCTAGCTTGAGTTTGCCTCTCCGACTATTACAAATCAAGGAACCATAACTCCTCTTCCCCAGTAGATTGCTCTACAATCTGCAGTGAGTTACTGTGAAGCCTGGACCCGACTAGATGTTAGTTCAACATCATCCTTTCAAGCAAGTTACTGTAAAGCCTGGAAAACGACCAAATAACAGTCAACTTCATTATCCCCAACTAGTTGTTAACTCCCTTTCTCTTCCATCGAGAGATAAATCCCCAGTAAAGCAACGTACAACTAAGACTCCTGAACTCTTTTCCCCAAGCAGGAATCAACACTCTCCACAGAGTTTTTCTTCTCAAGCAAAACCAAAATCCCCCAGCGGATTTTTCCTCAAACAACTAAACAAGATTCCCCAGCGAAAACATTCTAAACAAGGTTTGAAGATGTGCACACACTTCATCCCCAACGGTAGTCCAGGAATTAACTCCACAAACTCCCCAACATTTGTCAAGGATTTATTTTCCAAGACAAAATTACATTCCAACAACATTTCATGCATACAACATTGTAAGTATAAGAGTGCACCTAAGAGGGGGGGGGGGGGGGGTGAATTAGGTACTTTAAAAGTTTTACCGTTTTAGTGATGATGGATATTCTTTTTCTGGTTTAGTGCATGAGTTTACAAATGTGTTTCTTTCTTTTCTGGTTTATGACTAGTGATGAAAGCGGTAAATGCAGAAAAGTAAAGAACACAAAGATGTATCCTGGTTCCCATCACATTCCGAGAATACTCTAGTCCCCTTTCAACATGAAAGAGATTTCCTTATTGTTAGATCTCTAGACAAGACACCCTAGTCCTTCTATACAAGACTCTAACCAATAAAACTACCAAGAACAATCCTCTTGGATTTTCACTAAGTACACTAAGAGAACAATCCTCCCTTAATGACTCTCTTGCTTCCAACAATCCTGGACATCAATATACAACCAAACACCAAGAACAATCCTCTTGGACCAAGAACAATCCTCTTGGATTTCACTATGTCAACAATGAGAACAATCCTATCAAAGTGACTACACTTGTATCCAACAATCCTGGAAAGACAAGATTTATAAAACCACTTAAATTGATTTCCAACAATCCTTGAAAAATAAGTAAGTATATATCAATATTTGATTTTGAGTGAGTTGAGTAGTATTGATCACTTAGAGTGATTTAACAATGAATGATCTTCTCTTCCAATGATAATAATGTACAATGACTCAAGATATAATGCTCAAAGTTTTCTGTTTAACAATATGTGAAATTGTGCAAAAAACTTATGTATGAAAGTGAAGAAAAGCTTGAGTTTGTATTTTGAAAGTTCAGAAAATATATTTGGAAGAGGTGTTGAAAATGATTTTGAAAATGAATATTTATATGTTCATAACACCCTTTTGAAACATCATAAAGTTCTGTAAATGAATCATGAACAATTGCCAAGATTGAGTGAAAGGTCTGAATGAAAAGGTATTATGAACTGGCATGTACAAAGCTGCTGTTTTTCAAAATCGTGCATCATGAAATCAATTGCACCCTTTGTGTAAATCGATTGCACGGGATTTCAACAGCTATATTTTCAAAAGTTTTAAGTGTGCAATCGATTGCACATGAGTGTAAATCGATTGCATGTGAAGTCAGTAGCAAAAAATGATTGAGTGCAATCGATTGCACAAGCAATGTAAATCGATTGCACTGAGAAACAAAAGCAAACATTTTGAAAATTTTAAGCATGCAATCCATTGCACAAGCAATGCAAATCGATTGCACTAAGAAACAGAAGCAAAAGATCGGAAAAATTGAAGCATGAAATCGATTAAACTAATATGCAAATCAATTGCATTCAAGTGAAAAATGAATTTTAACTTTGAAAAACTTGAGTAATGATTTATAAAACATTTCTTATTTACCATTGAGCATCTATATCTTAAGATCAAAGTAAGTATTATCCTTATACCTTGAAAGTTGCTAAGAGCTTGAACTGAAGACTTTGTCCATAAATGCTTTGAGCTTGATCATAAATCTTTGCCTTCTTTGTCAATCATGGTTTGTCTTCATCAAAACAAAATTTCATTTGAGAAGCTTGATTTTACATTCTCCCCATTTTTGATGATGACAAACAATCTTGCTTTATGCGATGTAATTTCTGGAAAGAGATTCTCCCCCTAAGATGCATAACGCCCCCTATGTATGAGAAGGTTGGAATCCTTTGTATTTGTTCATCTTGGTTGAAGAGTACCTTAAAAAAATTAAGACAAGTAAATATACAAGCATAAAGTACCACATCCTTCTCTCCCTTTGACATTATCAAAAATAAGGGAAAGATGCAATAAAAAAATGGACAAAATACATATAATAATATTGAAAGCTTAACCATAGCCATATTGCTTCATGATGCTTTTTCTCATCCTTTGATAAATGCACATAGTAGTTGTCTTCATCAAAACATGATGTTGAAGATACTTGACTCTTTTAGAAAGAATGAAAAACTCTTATGTGAATTCTCCCCCTATCTTTGATAACCCCCTCTTGATCAAAGTTCTCCCTTGAATTATAGAGAATTTTCATCTTTCTTTGGGCTGCAATAGTTAGAGACAAGCATACACATACAAATATCTTCTCCCCCTTTGTCATTAAAAGGATAGGAAAAGCCTTATAATACATAAAGAAATTATTGAAAGTAAAAGAAATTTATACCAATGAGTTTCACCTCAAGAGTGACTTCATAAATCATTCATATTTTGAGAACATGATGTTGAAGCCTTTGTCACAAAGTTGACTTGTACTTAGAAGTTGTCTTTTGTTCTTCAACATGAAGTACATCTTAAATGGATATGAAAGTTAGTGTATCAACTTTTCCAATGCCAATAATTCTTCCTTTAAGGTATTTCCCATATGTGAAATAATCCTTGGACTTGAACTAGATTTGAAAGTTAGGGTATGTCTCCCGTCATATGCTTTGAACAACCACTATCAAGAAACCAAATATTGCATGTGGTATTCAAGCATACCTAAAAAACAAATTAAGTTTGATTTGGTACCCAATTTGCTTTGGGTCCATCATAGTTAGTTCCTTTCTTAACCCACACATAATGCCCACTTGCCACACTAAAGTTTCTAACATAACAAGCATTAGGTGTATGTCATTTAATACCACAATAAAAACAAGTAGATTCAAAGTTACTTCTATATCTAGAAGGGTAAGATTTCTTCTTAACAAATCTTTTCTTTTTAGGATATTGATGAACTACTTTAGGTTTGTTCACTTTCACTTTGGATGATTGATCACTAGCTTTAACAAAGATAATTTTATTAGAACTTGTTAGAACAATGTTTGAATCTAGTACCATATATTTAAGTTTTGATGATAACAAAGTGAAAAGATATAGTATTTATATGTTTCATGTTTGAATTATATGCTGCCTAAAAATACTATGCTCTGACTTGCAGATATGCTGATTAAAATAAGCAAGATCAATTATTCAGCATCAGAACTTGACTTGAAACACCAGCATCAGAAGTTGCTGAATCAGAACGTGAAGATCAGATGATCAACGCTCGTACATGCTGAAGCTTGATGAACAGAACTGCGCGTAAACACTCTGATACAGAAACAATAGTTCATCAGCAGCGAAGCAGAATCAGAATGAGCCAAGCCAGATCGTGCATTGAAGAAGCAACGGTACTGTGCATTGAACGCTAATTAATTCCAACGGCATCATTCTAGACAAGATCTGCTCAAAAAGGAAAGCTTGTTATTAGCATTGAATCAAGAATATTTGCTTCAACGTTCATCTTCTCAAGTCCTATATAAACCAAGCTTCGAAGATTATCATGGCTAATGCTTCCAAACTCTCTACACGCAAAAAGCTGATCAATAATCTTCATCTACCAGTTTTGCTAAACCAACAAACTCTGATACTTCATTAGCGTTTAGCAACCTAGTATTCTAAGCTTCATTTGTGTAAACATCACAGTTGTGATATAGTTTTGTAGAAAACATTCACACACATTATTTTATACCTTTGTAAGAAAGTGTTGCCTTGACAAACCGGATTGTGGTTTGAATCAAGAAGGCTTTAGCAGTTGTTAAAGCAGATTTGTATTCAGTTGAATATAGTGAATTAAGACCTCGTTGGAGAGAGGCGAAATCACCTTGACGGGTGGACTGGAGTAGTTTGAGATCAAACGAACCAGGATAAAAATATCTTGTCATTTGCCTTAAGATTCCAGTTTTACAATTCAACCCCCCCTTCTTGTGTTTTTCACCCCTTCAATTGGCATCAGAGCGCCTGGTTCTGAGCTAAAACACTTAACCGTGTCAGTACAAGATCCAGCGTCAGAAAAACACAATGGCAGGAAACAACTCTCATTTCAGCAATGACACCAATGAGGACAGAGACAGATTCAGCGGCAAACCTCCAGTCTTTGATGGAGAAAACTTTGACTACTGGAAAGACAGAATTGAAAGCTTCTTTCTAGCACATGATGCTGATCTGTGGGATATGGTGACAGATGGATACACGCACCCTGTGAATGCAACTGGTCAGAAGATTGAAAGAAAATCAATGACTGATCAACAAAAGCGTGATTTCAAGAATCACCATAAGGCCAGAACCATCCTCCTCAGTGCCATCTCCTATACTGAGTATGAGAAGATCTCCAACAGAGACACAGCTAGGAACATCTTTGATTCTCTCAGAATGACGCATGAGGGCAACGTTCAAGTCAAAGAAACAAAAGCTCTGGCGCTCATTCAGAAGTATGAGGCGTTTAAAATGGAAGAATCTGAATCCATTGAAACTATGTTCTCTAGATTCCAGATTCTGGTAGCTGGTCTCAAAGTTCTGGACAAAGGATACTCTACTGCTGACCATGTCAAGAAGATAATCAGAAGTTTACCCAAGCAGTGGAGGCCTATGGTTACTGCTCTAAAGCTAGCGAAGGATCTCAACAAAATCACTCTGGAGGAACTTATAAGCTCCCTCAGAAGTCATGAGATAGAGCTAGAAGCTGACGAGCCTCAGAAGCAAGGTAAGCCTATAGCTTTAAAATCTAACAGAAAATCTGAATCTAAAGTTTTGCAGGCAGTTGAAGAAACATCTGATGGATCCTCATCAGAAGAAGACGAACTTTCCCTTCTCTCCAGAAGAGTAAATCAACTGTGGAAGCAAAGACAAAGGAAGTTCAGGAATCCCAGAAGATCTGATCAGAACGAGTCTTCTTCCAGATACAGAAGGACAGATTCTTCCTCTGGATACAGAAGATCTGAAGGCTCCTCCGGTAGCAAGAAGCCAAATACAAAAGACATCATCTGCTACGAGTGCAATGAGCAAGGACACTACAAGAGTGACTGCCCAAAGCTTCAGAGGTAAAAGCCCAAAAAGAAGTTTGGAAGAGAGAAGAAGAAAAGTCTCATGGCCACATGGGATGACTCTGACTCGTCTGAAGCTGACTCAGAATCAGATGATGAAAGGGCAAACATAGCACTCATGGCTAACATTCCAGATGACAGTGAAGCTTCTGAATCAGACTCAGAATCAAACACAGAAGAGGTATTCCCTAACTTCGCTGTTAATTTTACAAAGGCTGAACTTGCTGAAAGCCTCAATGAAATTCTGGAACGTTATCAGCAGATTAGAGCTAAATTCAGAGACCTGAAAAGGAATCTTGAATCTGACTCTAATAAGTCTGAGAGTCTCAAATTGGAAAACTCTGAGCTGAGAGATAAAATTTTAAAATTAGAAAACTCTTTACAAAACTCTCAGAAGGAACCAATTCCTGAAACTCCCAGCAACGCTGATGAGATCATCAAGGAGTATGATCATAGTTTCCAGAAGTTCCTTGCTAAAAGCATAGATAGAAGCAGAATGGCTTCAATGATCTATGGAGTTAGCAGAAACGGCAGGAAAGGAATAGGATACCTAGGTAAGGTTCCTACACCTAAGAATGTCATGGATTTAACTATTAAACACACTCCGTTAAATTCACACTTTGTGTATGGTCACACACATGACATCAAATATACTAGTAGTAATCACTCTGTGAAACCAAAATTCAACCAGAGTTTTGGTAAAACTAACAAGTCAGGACCCAAGAAGATCTGGGTACCTAAGGATAAAATAATACATGTTGCAGATATCTTTAGCAGCAAGTCAGAAACACCAGTCATGGTACCTGGACTCTGGCTGCTCACGACACATGACGGGAAGAAGGCATATGTTCCAAAGCCTGGAACTTAAGCCTGGAGGCCACGTTGGCTTTGGAGGCAATCAGAGGGGAAAGATAATTGGCTCTGGAACTGTAGGTAACGGAAATATTCCCTCTATTAATAATGTTCTGCTAGTTGATGGATTGATGCATAATCTGTTATCCATAAGTCAATTAAGTGATAACGGTTATGATATAATCTTTAATCAAAAATCATGTAAAGCTGTTAGTCAGAAAGATGGGACTATCCTGTTTAATGGAAAGAGGAAAAACAACATTTACAAAATCAAACTTTCTGAACTAAAGAGTCAGAACGTAAAATGTCTTCTGTCTGTTAACAACGAGCAGTGGATCTGGCACAGAAGATTGGGGCATGTTAGTATGAGAAGAATATCTCAGATTAACAAACTCAATCTGGTCAGAGGACTTCCAAATTTGAAGTTCAATTCAGATGCTCTGTGTGAAGCATGTCAGAAAGGCAAATTTGCAAAACCTTCTTTTAAATCCAAAAATGTTGTTTCTACCTCTAAGCCATTAGAACTTCTGCACATTGACTTATTTGGACCAGTTAAAACTGCTTCAGTCAGTGGCAAGAAGTATGGGTTAGTAATCGTAGATGACTATAGCAGATGGACATGGGTAAAGTTCTTAAGACACAAGGACGAGTCACACTCTGTGTTTGTTACCTTCTGTAACCAAGTTCAGAATGAAAAAGATCTTAGAATCGTTAAAGTCAGAAGTGATCATGGTGGAGAATTTGAAAATAAAGAGTTTGAGTCATTCTTTAATGACAAAGGCATTCTGCATGATTTCTCTTGTCCTAGAACTCCCCAACAAAATGGAGTTGTAGAACGAAAGAACAGAACATTGCAAGAAATGGCCAGAACCATGATCAATGAGACAAACGTTGCTAAGACTTTCTGGGCAGAGGCAATAAACACAGCGTGCTACATTCAGAATAGAATCTCAATAAGACCTATTCTGGAAAAGACTCCATATGAATTGTGGAAGAACAGAAAGCCCAACATTTCGTATTTTCATCCATTTGGATGTACTTGCTATATGTTAAATACTAAGAATTATTTGAACAAGTTTGATTCTAAGGCACAGAAGTGTATCATGTTAGGATACTCTGAACGCTCAAGAGGGTACAGAGTATACAATACAGAAACACAGATTGTGGAAGAATCAATCAGTGTTCGTTTTGATGACAAGCTTGACTCTGAAAAGTCAAAGCAGAATGAAAATCTTGCAGGTATAGAAATTGAATTTGCAGGTTCTGAAGACAAGTCATCAGAAGCTCTCAACACAGACATTCCTTCAACGTCTGAAAGAAGCAATGCTAGAAATCCTACAACTGCTGCTGATCAACCTCAGAAGAGATTACCCAGAAGCAGTTTGGATCACCCAGAAGAGACTATCCTAGGAAGAAAGGAAGATCCAATCAGAACAAGAGCAAGCTTCAGAAACTCTGAAGAAACTCTTATGGGACTTGTGTCTCTGATTGAACCTTCTTCTATTGATGAAGCACTTCTGGACAACGACTGGATTCTGGCAATGCAAGAAGAGCTGAATCAATTCACCAAAAACGACGTATGGGATCTCGTTCCCAGACCAAAAGGATTCAACGTCATTGGAACAAGATGGGTGTTCAGAAACAAGCTTAATGAACAAGGTGAAGTCGTCAGAAACAAGGCACGACTGGTTGCACAAGGTTATAGTCAGCAAGAGGGGATAGACTATACAGAAACCTTTGCCCCAGTCGCCAGGTTAGAATCTATCAGACTTTTAATTTCATTTGCTGTTAATAGAGGCATCACTCTGTATCAGATGGATGTCAAAAGTGCATTCTTAAATGGTTATATAGAAGAAGAAGTTTATGTTCACCAACCCCCAGGTTTTGAAAATACAAAACATCCAGAACATGTTTTCAAACTGAAAAAGTCACTGTATGGTCTGAAACAAGCTCCCAGAGCTTGGTATGAAAGGCTAAGTAACTTTCTGCTTGAAAATGAATTCACCAGAGGGAAAGTGGACACTACTCTATTCTGTAAAATAGTTAAGAGTGACATTTTAGTCTGTCAAATTTATGTTGATGATATTATTTTTGGTTCTACTAATCCTTCTCTTGGAAGAAAATTTGCTAAGTGTATGCAGGCAGAATTTGAGATGAGCCTCATGGGGGAACTGAAGTTCTTTCTAGGAATTCAGATCAATCAAACTCCAGAGGGAACTTACATTCATCAGAGCAAATACATCAGAGATCTTCTGAAGAAATTTGACCTCTCAGAATGTAAGCCATCAAAGATTCCAATGCATCCCACGTGCATTCTGGAAAGAGAAGAGGTAAGCAAAAGCGTAGAACAGAAAGTCTACAGAGGTATGATTGGTTCTCTCCTTTATCTGACAGCTTCAAGACCTGATATTTTATTCAGCGTATGTATTTGTGCTAGATTCCAATCAGATCCTAGAGAATCTCACTTAACAGCTGTTAAGCGAATTTTCAAGTATCTGAAAGGTACTACTAATCTGGGTTTGTTTTATAGAAAATCTAGTGATTACAGCTTAGTAGGCTACTGTGATGCTGATTTTGCTGGAGACAGAGTGGAACGCAAAAGTACTTCTGGAAGCTGCCAGTTTCTGGGAGAAAATCTGATCTCGTGGTCCAGCAAAAGGCAATCAACTATTGCTCTGTCAACAGCAGAAGCTGAGTACATAGCAGCAGCAGGATGCAGCACACAAATGCTCTGGATGAAAAGTCAGCTTGAAGACTTCCAGATTTTTGAGAGTAACATTCCTATTCTTTGTGATAATACTTCTGCTATTTGCTTAAGTAAGAATCCTATTTTACATTCTAGAGCTAAGCATATAGAAATAAAACATCATTTCATTAGGGACTATATTCAGAAAGGCATTTTAAACTTGAAATTTATAGATACAGACCATCAATGGGCTGATATCTTTACTAAACCCCTTTCAGAAGATAGATTTAATTTCATTCTGAAACATCTCAGCATGAAAGTATGCCCAGAATGAAAATGTTTTAATTCCATGTATTTATCTTCAGAATGTAATTATATTACTGTGAACTTCTGATCAATCTTCTTTCAGAAAGATAAAACATGCAGATTGTATCAGATGCAAGTCTAAAGATCTGAGAGTCTAATCTCAAAGACAGACGTGCTGATCACTACATCAAACAAGTGTCATCCAATCATCAGCAAATCCCTGAAGCAGAACGCGTGCACGCTTCTGAGAAAGGAAAGCGCTGATTGGGTGCATTGAGACACATGTCTGGTAACCGTTTTTAAGTATCTTTCTCAAATCCCCCAAAATCAGCAAGCATTTAATGCAAAGTAATCACGCTTGTTAATGGCAATCATTATTTTTTTTCTCTCTCTTAAAAACGTTTAATTTTTCAAAATAATTTTTTGAAAACCTTATTTAAGCACATTATTCTTCATTCTAATTCTTTACGCTTTCTCATAATCACTCAAATATTTTCTGCATATCTCTGAGTTATCTCCTTCAAAACCTTTTTCTCTCAAATCATTCTCTATGTTTTCTTCATTTTCTGATGTAATGTTTTGACTATGTCTCGTAATATTCGTTTGCTCTGATTATGAACTATTTTAATATAATTAGTTTTTCTGATCTTAAGTGTTTTTACACATCACCAGCACTTTTTGATTGCTGACAAAAAGGGGGAGAACAAGAATGATATTTAAAATCAATAACGGCTAACTAGACAGAAATTCTCAAACATTCTAACTCTATTACTTGAAATGTTTTTCTGTTTTGTTTTTAAGTCTACAGGCACAAGGAAGCTCTTGAACACTATGAAGAAGCTAGAAGCTCTGATCAAATATAGAAGCTCATGCTGCTCTGATCAAATATGAAGTTCTGATCGACCTAACACTCTGATCCGAAGCAAAGCTCTGACAGGAAAAGCTCTGAAGCTCTGCTCTCTGATAAGTCAAAGATCTATAATCTGATGCTCAAAGATAGAAAAAGATCTGATCCTGAAGAACACGCATATCAAAGGGAAGTAACAAACTCAGGGGGAGTATCTCTTAACTCTGATTTCTCTTTACTTCTTAACTCTGAAACATTTCCTAGATACCTTTTCACGTTATTTTTTATTTAAAATATCTAGTTTTTGTCATCATCAAAAAGGGGGAGATTGTTAGAACAATGTTTGAATCTAGTACCCTATATTTAAGTTTTGATGATAACAAAGTGAAAAGATATAGTATTTATATGTTTCATGTTTGAATTATATGCTGCCTAAAAATACTATGCTCTGACTTGCAGATATGCTGATTAAAATAAGCAAGATCAATTATTCAGCATCAGAACTTGACTTGAAACACCAGCATCAGAAGTTGCTGAATCAGAACGTGAAGATCAGATGATCAACGCTCGTACATGCTGAAGCTTGATGAACAGAACTGCGCGTAAACACTCTGATACAGAAACAATAGTTCATCAGCAGCGAAGCAGAATCAGAATGAGCCAAGCCAGATCGTGCATTGAAGAAGCAACGGTACTGTGCATTGAACGCTAATTAATTCCAACGGCATCATTCTAGACAAGATCTGTTCAAAAAGGAAAGCTTGTTATTAGCATTGAATCAAGAATATTTGCTTCAACGTTCATCTTCTCAAGTGCTATATAAACCAAGCTTCGAAGATTATCATGGCTAATGCTTCCAAACTCTCTACACGCAAAAAGCTGATCAATAATCTTCATCTACCAGTTTTGCTAAACCAACAAACTCTGATACTTCATTAGCGTTTAGCAACCTAGTATTCTAAGCTTCATTTGTGTAAACATCACAGTTGTGATATAGTTTTGTAGAAAACATTCACACACATTATTTTATACCTTTGTAAGAAAGTGTTGCCTTGACAAACCGGATTGTGGTTTGAATCAAGAAGGCTTTAGCAGTTGTTAAAGCAGATTTGTATTCAGTTGAATATAGTGAATTAAGACCTCGTTGGAGAGAGGCGAAATCACCTTGACGGGTGGACTGGAGTAGTTTGAGATCAAACGAACCAGGATAAAAATATCTTGTCATTTGCCTTAAGATTCCAGTTTTACAATTCAACCCCCCCTTCTTGTGTTTTTCACCCCTTCAGAACTTGGTTTTGAAAACTTTGAATATCCAAGTCCACTTTTATCATTGGAATATCTTTGTTGGCTAAGAACACCTTCCAATCCAATTTGACCTTTTTCATATCTTTCAATAACTCTTTTTAATTGGACAATTTCGAAAGAGAGTGATTCATAATTTTTGCATACAAAATTCTATTTTTGCTCACTAAATTTTTGTTTTTCATCTTTGAGATCTTTTTCCATAGACTCACATTTTTCTTCTAAAGATGAAATTTGTTTCTTTTGAGATGAAGTAGTTTTGTACAAAATTTTGCATTCATTTAATAATCCATATATAGCACCTTGTGCATCACTATCAAAAAGATAAAATTCATTACTAACCTCGTCATCTTCACTATTGGAATGATGTGAGGCCATCAATGCGAGATTAACACGTTGATTGTTTTCAGAATCGGATGATGAACTTTCCCATGCTATATATGCTTCCCTTGACTTTTTATATTTATTTCTCTTGAAATATTTCTTCTTCTTTTCAAGTGTAGGACATTCACTTTTAACATGTCCCTTTTCTCCACATTTAAAGCATATAACCTTCCTTGTTGGTGCTTCCCTTTTTCTTTCTTTTCGTAGAACCTTTTCAATCTTCTTGATAAGATCATCATCTTCACTACTAGTGGATTCATCCTCTTGATTGCTATCACGATTTTTTATCCTTGTATTTAGAGCCATGTCTCTTGAATCTTTTACTTGGATTTCATGCTTTTTAAGTCTTGCAAGTTCTGTCTCATATTCTTGAAGTTTTCCGAACAAAGTGGCAGAAGTCATTGTGGATAGATTCTTCTTCTCGGATATTGCTGTCACTTTTGACTGCCATTCCCTAGATAAATATCTAAGCACTTTAAGATTAAGTTCATCATTAGTTAAAGTCTTACCGAGTGATTTCAAATTATTTGTCAAGTGTACAAATCTTTTCTGCAAATCGAGGATTGATTCTCGGGGTTGCATTCTGAATAGTTCGTATTCTTAACTCAATATATTTAATCTCGATCTTTTAACTTTAGCGGTTCCTTCATGAGTTTCTACCAAGGTATCCCATATTTATTTTACCATTTTGCATGCTGATACACAGAAGAATTCATCCATGCTAAGTGCACCTTGAAGAAGATTCATTGCCTTTTTATCATAGAGAACCTTCTTCTTATCATCTTCGTCCCATGCAGCTTTAGGCTTTGATGAGCCAACACCATTTATTACCGTTATAGAGATAAAAGGACCATTCTCGAAGGCCTCCCATACTTCTTCTCCTTGTGATTCTAGATGTGCCTTCATGCGTATTTTCCAGAAGTCAAAATATTCACCACAAAAAAGAGGAGGCTTGTTGTTACTACCACCATCTCTGAAAATAAGATTTTGATTTGCGGAAGCCATTCTGGATCTTTTAAGAGCAGGGTACCTATAACCTGCTCTGATACCAATTATAAGTATAAGAGTGCACCTAAGAAGGGGGGGGGGATGAATTAGGTACTTTAAAAGTTTTACCGTTTTAGTGATGATGGATATTATTTTTCTGGTTTAGTGCATGAGTTTACAAATGTGTTTCTTTCTTTTCTGGTTTATGACTAGTGATGAAAGCGGTAAATGCAGAAAAGTAAAGAACACAAAGATGTATCCTGGTTCCCATCACATTCCGAGAATACTCTAGTCCCCTTTCAACATGAAAGAGATTTCCTTATTGTTAGATCTCTAGACAAGACACCCTAGTCCTTCTATACAAGACTCTAACCAATAAAACTACCAAGAACAATCCTCTTGGATTTTCACTAAGTACACTAAGAGAACAATCCTCCCTTAATGACTCTCTTGCTTCCAACAATCCTGGACATCAATATACAACCAAACACCAAGAACAATCCTCTTGGACCAAGAACAATCCTCTTGGATTTCACTATGTCAACAATGAGAACAATCCTATCAAAGTGACTACACTTGTATCCAACAATCCTGGAAAGACAAGATTTATAAAACCACTTAAATTGATTTCCAACAATCCTTGAAAAATAAGTAAGTATATATCAATATTTGATTTTGAGTGAGTTGAGTAGTATTGATCACTTAGAGTGATTTAACAATGAATGATCTTCTCTTCCAATGATAATAATGTACAATGACTCAAGATATAATGCTCAAAGTTTTCTGTTTAAAAATATGTGAAAGTGTGTAGAAAACTTATGTATGAAAGTGAAGAAAAGCTTGAGTTTGTATTTTGAAAATTCAGAAAATATATTTGGAAGAGGTGTTGAAAATGATTTTGAAAATGAATATTTATATGTTCATAACACCCTTTTGAAACATCATAAAGTTCTGTAAATGAATCATGAACAATTGCGAAGATTGAGTGAAAGGTTTCAATTAAAAGGTATTATGAACAGGCATGTGCAAAGCTGTTGTTTTTCAAAATCGTGCAGCACGTAATCGATTGCACCCTTTGTGTAAATCGATTGCACGGGGTTTCAACTGCTATATTTTCAAAAGTTTTAAGTGTGCAATCGATTTCACATGAGTGTAAATCGATTGCATGTGAAGTCAGTAGCAAAAAATGATTGAGTGCAATCGATTGCACAAGCAATGTAAATCGATTGCACTGAGAAACATAAGCAAATGTTTTGAAAATTTTAAGCATGCAATCGATTGCACAAGCAATGCAAATCGATTGCACTAAGAAACAGAAGCAAAAGATCTGAAAAATTGAAGCATGCAATCGATTGCACTAATATGCAAATCGATTGCACTCAAGTGAAAAATGAATTTTAACTTTGAAAAACTTGAGTAATGATTTATAAAACATTTCTTATTCACAATTGAGCATCTATATCTTAAGATCAAAGTAAGTATTATCATTATACCTTGAAGGTTGCTAAGAGCTTGAACTGAAGACTTTGTCCATAGATGCTTTGAGCTTGATCACAGATCTTTGCCTTCTTTGTCAATCATGGTTTGTCTTCATCAAAACAAAATTTCATTTGAGAAAATTGATTTTACAAACATAATCTCATTTACTTTGAGAAACATCATTACGCCATGCATTTCATACATCATGAAATAGCATATAACTAATTCTTTACCTTTGCAGGAAAAGACCAACGAATAAGTGTCATTAATCTGTAAACTTATCCAAGACAAAATCATGCTTGGATTTCTTCATTACCTTTTGGAGTAGTAATCGTCCCAGATTCCTTCATCATTTGTTGAGGTAGTAATCATCCCAGATTCCTTCATTATCTACTGAGGTAGTAATCATCCAAGATTCCTTCATCATCTGTTGAGGTAGTAATCATCTGAGATTCCTTCATTATCTATCGAGGTAGTAATCATCCCAGATTCTTTCATCATCCGATGAGGTAGTAATCGTCCAAGATTCCTTCATCATCTGCTGATGTAGTAATCGTCCGAGATTCCTTCATTATCTGTTGAGGTAGTAATCATCCCAAATTCCTTCATCATCCGCTGAGGTAGTAATCATCCCAGATTCCTTCATCATCCGCTTAGGTAGTAATCGTCCAAAATTCCTTCATCATCTACTGTGGTAGTAATCGTATAAGATTCCTTCATTATCTGTCGAGGTAGTAATCATCCCAGATTCCTTCATCAGCCGCTGAGGTAGTAATCGTCCCAGATTCCTTCGTTATCCGTTGACGTAGTAATCGTCCCAAATTCCTTCATTATCTGCTGAGGTAGTAATCGTCCCAAATTCCTTCATCATCTGCTGAGGTAGTAATCGTCCAAGACTCCTTCATTATCTGTCGAGGTAGTAATCATCCCAAATTCATTCATCATCTGCTGAGGTACTAATCGTCCAAGATTCCTCCATTATCTTTCGAGGTAGTAGTCATCCTAGATTCCTTCATCATCCGCTGAGGTACTAATCATCTCAGATTCCTTTATCATCCGTTGAGGTAGTAATCGTCTCAGATTCCTTCCTCATCCACTGAGGTAGTAATCGTCCCAGATTCCTTCATCATCTGCTGAGGTAGTAATCGTCCCAGATTCTTTCATTATCTGTCGAGGTAGTAATCGTACCAGATTCCTTCATCATATGCTGAGGTAGTAATCGTCCAAGATTCCTTCATCATCTGCTGAGGTAGTAATCGTTCCAGATTCCTTCATTATCTATCGAGGTATTAATCGTCCCAGATTCCTTCATTATCTGCTGAGCTAGTAATCATCCAAGATTCCTTTATCATCGGCTGAGGTAGTAATCGTCCCAGGTTCCTTCATCATTCCTTGAGGTAGCAATCATCCAAGATTCCTTCATCATTTAATGAGGTAGTAATCATACAAGGTTCCTTCATTACCTTATGGAGTAGTAATCGTCTAGGATTCCTTCATCATCTATCACCATCAAGCTTAATACCTGAAACTAGAAAAGATAAATATTGGTGAACAAATCGATTATAGATCAATTCCTGAGACAAGACTAGGTGACTATCTACATGACGAATACTTCCTTCAGGCCTCTGCTGGTTCAATTTAAATCTCTCAATGGTTTATCCTAATTCTTTCCTGTAGACTTCTTCTCTAGTTCATATAAATTGCTCCAAGATTTATTATGATTCTCTCCAGTTAAAAAATATCCAAAGACCTCTACTGGTTCAGTTTAAATATCTCAACGGTTTATCCTGATTCTTACCCGTAGACTTCTTCTATGGTTCAGATAAATCGCTCCAAGATTTATTCTGATTCTTTTCCAAACCTCTGCTAGTTCAGTTTAAAACCTCTCAACGGTTTATCTTGATTCTTTCCCAATAGACTCTTTCCCTGGTTCATATAAATCACTTCGAAGATTTATCATGATTCTTTCCAGTTAAAGATTATTCAAGACTTCTGCTAGGTTCAGTTTTAAATCGACCAAAGGTTTATTCTGATTCTTTTCCTAGTTGGAGTCAAGCTTAGACTTAGTCTAATTTTCTATCAACGGTCACCTTCTGATGGCATCTATAAGCCCATCTCCGCCAACTCTTCATCATTTCTGCAAATGGCATCTTTAAGCCTATTCCTTACACCTCAACCTCAAAATCATCAGAGTGCAAATTTCTGGGCACTCTAGTGTTCAATCATCTTCCACCTTCAACTCACGAATGGAAGATTCACCAATCTAACTCTTCAGGTTTAAGAAGATTGAATAGGGGCAACTATTGTACCCCAAAATTTGCCCTCTGATTTCTTAAAAGATCATCCTGAACCCTCAGGTTTTCTTCTGTCAAGTTTCAAGTCTCAGATTACAATTTTCCAAGAAAATCGTTCACAAGGGAAAAATGGTCAAAAGCACACTGAAAAGTCAAACTTTGACTTTTTGATCAAAATCAAGTTTCAACAATCATATTTCATCAAGAAGTGAAATTGGTTTATCAAGAAATCAAAAGTTAGAAATTACTTTGAAAAATCAAATTTCTAAACACTTAAAAAATTTTCTAAGTGTTAAGAAAATATGATAACTTCAGAACTTTCGGGCCAGTTTTTACATAAGTGCAATCAGAATTTGCAAAAATGATTCAGAACATGACTCGTCGTTCAAAACATATGGAAGTTGTTCTTCGACCAGAACATGACTCTCCAAATCTCACTCTTTAGCATATGGAGACTATGTTCTACTCTTTGATCAGAACATCAACTTTCGAATCTCACTCTGGTCTTTTCACTCTTCGATCAGATCATCACCAAGCCCCGAAATCTCGTTTTGAATAGTCTGCTACACTGCTATAACACAGTCCTGCATCCAACTGCCACAACACTCCAAATTGATACTGATGCAGTCCACGCCTATATTTTTCTCAAACCCCATATTTGCACCAAATTAGCATATAAAAGCTTTATTTAAAAAAGCAATGAAACAATATGCCAAAAAGGTTCAAATCCCTTTTTTTCCCCAAAACCACAACAGAGTCATCTATAAATAAGTCATTCCACCACACGTCTAAGGGGATGGCTTTTGGAAAGAGAGAATTATTGAATACAAAAAGACAGAAAATAAAACATTCAAACACTCTTAAACCCAGAATTCTCAAAACAATACCTTTGTTCTTCCCTTCGAATCAAAGAACTTAACATTCATGTTTCATTTCTTACTAACCCTAGAACATTTGAAGGCAGCAGCTCAAGTCCCAAACACACGCCCAAAATTCAAGGTAAGTCATCCTAACTTTGAACTTTTCATTCATAACATCATTAAATATGTAGATATCATAGTGTTGAGATTGTATATGTCATTGCCCAAGTAGAAAATTTGTATATCAGAACTTCTTGAAGGAAACTAGGCTCAGAATTACGAATAAAACTTCTATAAACTGTCGTGCTTTTATTTTTTTGTTTTTTACTGTTGTTAAGAACTGAATAAGTTGCAGATTCTCTAGATAATGTAAGAAGAGAGGTGAAGTGTAACATTAGAACTTCTAGGTTTTTCTCAAAGTTTTAGCACAACACAGAACTTCTAGGTTTTTCACACTGTTATAACACAACATATAGAACTTCTAGGGCTTTTCTCACTGTTTAGCACAACACAAAATTTCTAGGTTTTTCTCACTATTATGACACAGCATACAAAACTTCTAGGATTTTTCTCACTGTTTTAAAACAACACAGAACTTCTAGGCTTTCTCACTGTTTTAACACCACACAGAACTTCTAGGTCTTTCTCACTATTGTAACATAACACACAGAACTTCTAGGTCTTTCTCACTATTTTAACACCACACAGAACTTCTAGGTCTTTCTCACTGTTGTAACACAGTATGCATAACTTCTAGGTCTTTCTCACTGTTGTAACACAACACATAGAACTTCTAGGTCTTTCTCATTGTTGTAACACAACACACAAAACTTTTAGGTCTTTCTCATTGTCGTAACACAACACATAGAACATATAGGTCTTTTTCGCCGTTGTAACACAACACATAGAACTTCTAGGTCTTTCTCACTGTTGTAACACAACACACAAAACTTCTAGGTCTTTCTCACTGTTTTAACACCACACAGAACTTCTAGGTCTTTTTCACTATTGTAACACAGCACACAGAACTTCTAGGTCTTTCTCACTATTTTTACACCACACAGAACTTCTAGGTCTTTCTCACTGTTGTAACACAACACATAAAACTTCTAGGTCTTTCTCACTATTGTAACACATCACATAGAACTTCTAGGTCTTTCTCACTGTTGTAACACAACACACAGAAATTCTAGGTCTTTCTCACTGTTGTAACATAGCACACATAACTTCTAGGTTTTCCTCACTATTTTAACACCCAGAACTACAGCGCGCAGCAACCCAAAACTTATGGTTTCCTCTAACGTTTCTTTCTGAAGTACAGTGTGCCTAGCATCAGAACTTCTGGTCCCTCTCATTTTTGTTGTTAGCAACATGCTGATCCTGTTTTCATTATTTTTCCTTTTCTTTCTTATTTTTATTATTTTTAGCATTAATACTATTTTTATTAATATAAAAAAGACATAAAAAAATATTTTCTTTTTTATTAACTAATTATTTTTCTTTTAATTTGTTAAGACCAAAAAACCCTTTTTAAAAAAAAAATCCTTTCCTTTTTTTTGTATTGTACAATTCAATATGGTTGTAATAGATAATTAGGATTTAAATTCTTGCAATCCCCATTTGTAAATATGTATCCCCATCCCTGAAATGATGTAATAGCTTAGGATTTATTTTCCGCATTTTTATTGCTTTCATACATTATTAGTAATTAGGGTTTATGGAAAGATAAAAATAACAAGTAGATAACCAAAATTTCAAAAGACAAAATACATGCAGTCAAACACACTACTCACACACATGCACCCCTAGGGTGATTCCACTTGTTGCCTCGGAAAAATAGTCATGTCCCTCGAATATGGGTGTTTTAGAAAAGACCCTCAATAAAAGATCTTAGTCTCTCGATGACCCTCAATGTTGCCTTTGGTAAACGATCTAGTCCCTAAACGACATTGATAAAATGTCCCATAGGTTGCCTTCTACGACTACAGAAACGTCCTACACCCATCCCTTCACATCCAACGATGGGTCTTCTTACCAAATCAATGGTAAGATAGAAATATCTAAAGGAGGAGGAAAAGAACATTTAAGACCTTTTTAGTAGGTAGGTTGCTCCTAGTTGCTCGCTTACTCACAACAAAAACATTTTATACACCAACACATTCATTTTGAAAAAATTTCAAAAGACAAACACTTTGTACATGTTCTTATAGAAACAAGAACCATTACAAAGACACCTTTTCAAAATCGCTTTCAAAAACATATTTAACAAAGACTTCTTTTAACTATTTTCCAAACAACACTTTGTACGCGTTCTTATAGAAACGAGAACCATTACAAAGACGTTTTCAAAATACTTTCAAAACCCACACCACAAGCACATTTTCAAACAAAAGCAAGTGATCTAGCAAGAAACTAAGAGCCCGTAGATAAATAAGGATGAAAAGGGTACTAATACCTTCCCTTTTCATAACCTACCCCCGAACTCTAGAAAACAATTTCAAAGGTTTTTCCTGTTCTTTTCACCCTTTCCTTATTGGATAAAAGAAAATTCGGTGGCGACTCTTGCTATCCGCAATAATTACGATAAAACGCAAAACACCCAAGTCAGTTCTCCCACCGTATTACAAGTGGTATGAGTCAACATATAATGTCTTAGTTAGTGAGCATCCCATGCCAAATCACAACAAGTTTTCTTGAGCAATGAATATCTTGTTTCACAGTTGGGAAACTTTTTGCTAAGGCAGTATATTACATGCTTGTTTCGACCAAACTCGTCATGTTTACCCATAACACACCCTATTGAATTCTCTAGCATTGTTAAGTACATGAATAGAGGTCTCTGTTCAACTGGTGGCTTCAGAATCAGAGGTTCTTATAAGTACTCCTTGATTTTATCAAAGGCTATTTGGCAGTCGTTGTTCCACTTTACTACTTTATCTTTCTTCGGCAGTTTGAAGATTGGCTCACAAGTAGCAATCAAATGAGAAATGAAATGAACAATGTAGTTTAGTCGTCCTAAGAAACCTCTGACCTCCTTCTCAGTACGGGGAGCCAAAATTTCTTTGATAGATTTAAATTTTGAGGGGTAAACTTCAATACCTTTACCACTAACGACAAAACCTAGGAGTTTTCCAGACCTCACCCTAAAGGTGCATTTGTTTGGATTCAGCCATAGTTTATACTCCTTCAGCCTCTCAAACAACTTGTATAAATGGTCAAGATGTTCTTCCTCAGTTCGTGACCTGGATATCATATCATCGATATAGACTTCTATCTCATGATGAATCATGTCATGGAATAAAGCTACCATGGCTCCCTGATAAGTTTCCCCTATGTTCTTCAACCCAAAAGGCATAGCCTTATAATAGAATATGCCCCACTATGTGATGAAGGTAGTTTTCTCCATGTCTTCAGGCGCCATCTTGATCTGATTATAACCCAAAAAACCATCCTTGAAGGAGAATACTTTGTGTTGAGCGATGTTGTCGACCAGGACATCAATATGTGGAAGTTGGAAGTCATCTTTGGGGCTTACCTTGTTCAGATCCCTGTAATTTACACTCATACGTACCTTGCTATCTTTCTTTGGTATGGGAACAATGTTGTCAACCCATTGAGGATACGATGTCACTGCTAAAAACCCTGCATTGAACTATTTCATAACCTTGACCTTGATCTTCTCAGACATCTCAGGACGCATGTAACGAACTTTATGTTTAATTGAAGCACAACCCTCTTTCATCGGTAGACGGTGAACCACAATATCTTTATCGAGCCCTGGCATGTCTTCGTATGACCAAGCAAAGACCTCAACATATTCGTGCAACATCTGAATCAATTTGCTCTTGACACTGTCTTCCAGGTTGGCACAAATCTTGATTTTTTTCCTATCTGTCTCAGAACCCAAGTTTACCACTTTGACCGACTCTTCATGTGGTTGAATGGCCTTTTCTTCCTGAATCAAGAGTCTGGCGAGTTCTCCAGGTATCTTACAATCTTCCTCACCTTCATCTTCGACTTGGTAGATTGGATTTTCAAAGTCATGAGTGGCAATAGCAAGATCGTTATCAACGGGATCCAGAGTGGATGAAGATCTGAAATGTAGTGTGTGGGTGTGTGATACGGTGGGAGGACTGACTTGGGATTTTGCGTTTGTGTTCGCAAATGTTTCGGTTTAGCAAGAGTCGCCACCGACTTTTTATTTTATCCTAAGGAAAGGTTAAAAAGCACAGGAAAGACCTTTGAGATGTTTTCTTGGGTTCGGGGAGTAGATTATAGAAAGGGAAGGTATTAGCACCCTTTCTATCCATGGTTATCCATGGGCTCTTAGTTACTTGATTAGATCACTTGCTTTGCTTTTCAATTGTTTGAAATGGTGCTCTTCAATTGTTTGAAATGGTGCTTTGTGTGTGGTTTTGAAAGATGTTTTGAAAAGAGGCCATCGTTGTGGAAACCTTTGTAATTATTCTTGTTTGAAAGTATACAAAGGTGTTTTTGTCTTTTGAAAAGTTTTAAATGTTTGAAAGTAGTGTTTTGAATTTGTGTAGTGAAATGTGTTTTGAAGATGGAAAGGATGTTTTTTGCAAGCTTTTGATCAAGTAACTAAGAGTTATCTACCCTATTTTACTCAAAGATCTTTCTTATGTTTTTAACCCTTTTAACAGTGTTGCTTCACCATTTGTATTTGGTGAACAACCTTGTGTTAGGATGTTAAACGGGACGGGCGCGGGTCATCGTATAGACCATGATAGCAATAGTGTCAAGTATTTTTGGCAATTTTCTTAAGGGACTTGATCATTTTTGTTTAGGCAACTCAGATAGCGTCATCGAGGGACTATGATCTTTTTGTTTTGTTTTTGTTTTGCCAAAGTACTTGACATGCATACCATGGCCCATTTTGAAGGCAACAAGTGGATTGTAACCCTAGGGGTGTAAGTGTGCATTGTGTTTGTTTTTTCATGCATTTTTATCTTTGATTAGGTCAAACTATTTGTTGGTTTTGATTTTGCATACAAATCCTAATTCTCTAATCATGGCATAATTGAAAGCTTAAAGGTGCGAGAATTTAAATTCTAAGCTATTACAACATGATATAGGGAGGGGGGTACACATTTGAATAGGGGATTATTTTGCAAGAAATTAAACCCTAAATTATTACAACCAAATTGAATTTGCAAGGCATAATATTTAAATGTACAATATTTAAATACAATAAATAAATGTTAGATAAAATGTATTATGCAAAAAAGGTTTTTTATATATGTAAAATATTTTCAATGGAAAGAAATGTAAAGAAATAAATAAAAAGTTAATTTTAATTATTTTTAGGGCAAAAACCCTAATTTCTTAAGAAAATGAATATAATGTATTATTTATGTACAAAAATATATCAATATGTATAAAAATGAAATATATCCAAAAAAGGTATTTTTTAGTATAAATAATAAGAAAAATAAAATAAAATATTTTTTGTGTTTTATTTCTAAGTATTTAATAAAATAAAAGTAAAATATGTGTATATATATTAAATATATTAAATGTGTATAAAAATAAAATAAATTATTTACAAAAATGTATATATTTCAAGAAAATATTTTCAATTGTGAATAAAAATAATAAATGAAAATAAAAGTATTTTTTACATTATTTTTAAGTTTAAACAAAAATAATATAAAGTATTTAAACATTTTAATGTTAGAAATAATTAAAATAAATACCAAATAAATATAAAAATTCATGAAAATATTTTTTAGGCATTTTTTATGTTTGGAAATAAAATAATAAAGTCAGAAATAAAATAAAAATGCAAAAATAATAAATATACAAAGAAATGGGCCAGGGGGTGTGAAATTGAAAATTGGGGTGTCAAAAGCAGGAAGTAGCCAGGCCCAGCTCAGCTACTTCATCTTCTTCCTCTGTCCAATAGAAATTTGAAAAGTGCACGCTTGCTACACAAACCTGTATCTCCTGTATTTGTGATCTTTTGACAAAACTCAAAACATGAAACTTGTAGAGCATCAAATTACGAATCTAACCATATAAAAAACTTAAGCTAACTCTCAAAGACCAGAGAGAATTTCTCTGGCCCTAATTTCTAACCTAGTTTTTTCAGAAAGTTCATGGATGAAATTGTCCTAGCACGATTAATATAAATGAAAGCTAAGCACATGTATGGTTTCAGGGCAATGAATACAACATCTTTCAATCACAAACCTAAGTCTAAATATTCCTAAATAGAGAGATAGAAGTTCATGAAATACCTGTTTCAGTTGAGTTTGAGCTGGACAATGCAGTAACTTCCAATGGTGCATGAGGTTCTTTTGATCTTGCTTGATGTCCCCTGAACCTTTCCCAATGCTTAGTTTGTTTTGAAGTGGCCTGAATCATGCTACAAAACTCAACCTGCAAAGCTTCCAAACAAAAATGGTGATGTGTGTTAATGGAGTTTTAACAACTTGTGAATAGTCTGGATAGCTTAGGTATATTTATTGGAATGTGTTTGAAGTGATTTTGGACAAAACGCACGAGAGGATTTGATGGTGGCTTGTGATTTGCAGAACTGGCCCTATTTTGCAAGAAAATGGAGATTTTGAGTATGAGGAGGTTTGAGAGGTCAAGGGCTCGTGCTTCTGGCTTGCAAGGATGTATAAAACTTGTTTCAAAACTTTGCTTGAGTTCAATATATCAGATGTGTGAGATATGGACTTTTGGCCATTTGACTTGTTTTGAAAGCAAAGTTTGAAGTGAAGTGTGATAGGCCTGTACAGGCTATCTCCAAGCATGCACCAACTTCTTGTACTATGCCTAAGATTTTGGAACTTGTTTGCTGCAAAGGAAGAAAGTCCAAGGCTCAAGAAAATGCAATTTGACATAAAGTGGCCTTTATGAAAATGGAAGTATGAACTTTATGCTCAAAATGGAAAAGTTTAATGTACAAAGCTCTCTTGATCAGAACAATGCCAATATCCAATGTATTTGCATTCAATTTTTGAGTGTAAATTGGTTTAGAGGCCTGTAATTATGTACTAAGCTAGTTTGGTCAGATTTGCAACTTGGTATGAACATGTATTGGGCATGGTTGCAAAGTGAGTTTTTGCCAACTTCAAGCATTCGATTCTCCCTAACCACAAAGGTGTTTGAGGAGTTCTTGGACAATTTGGAAAGCTTGCAACATGTACTATAATCCATATTTGAAATGAAAATTTAAAATACAAGCGGAACTATGTGAAAAATGGCCAAGAAGATGGGTCACAATTATGCCTAAATTAGGGCAAAATTTCTCTAAGTTAAAAGTTTTAGGTACCCTTGTTCCAAAAACCATAACTTGAGATCCAAGCTTCTTTTGAGAATACTTTGTGAATAAAATTTGTAGACTTTGTGATGGAATACAACTTTCATGTTTTAATTTTTGATTGAATCCCTTTGCATCTTGGTGAAAAAATGGGACAAAGTTAGGAAAAAATAAGAAAATTTTATAACTTAGAAAATTTCTAAGTTATGAAAATTTTCCAATTTAAACCCTAATTTGCAATTTTGGGTTTCTTGATGAACAAGTTTAATAATTTGACATATCTTGATGAGAAATGACCCTTGGCACTTCATTTTGACCAAAAAGTCAAAGTTTGACTTTTCAGTGTACAGTTAAATTTTGATCAGTTGACTGAAAAATTCATCTGTCAACCCTATGCATTTGAGATCTTTTGAACTTTTTGAATGGGTAAAGATAATTTCATTGAGTCCTTGAGTCCATGGTTAAGCTTTATTTGCCATTGGCTAGGTCAAACAGTCAAAAATTGCCTTTGTACAGTCAAAACCCTAAAAATGACCATTTTGCCCTTTTGGTGATCCGATCAAATTTCTTGTGGAATTGTGATCCAAACTTGATCAAATGGTTCATATGAGTTCTTAATGTTGATGTGGATCAAAATTCATGAGGTTTGACTGTCAATTGGCCACAATTAACTTTTTCCCCAACATAGGTGATTTCTAAGTCAACTGTCCAATTGACTGGGCAAAAATTTGATTCAAGGCTTGAAACTTGGTATGGGAAAACTTATGAGTCCAACATGAAGTATGAAAGTCACTTTGGGCATTGTGGGTCAAAAAATCCCTATGCAAACTCAAACCCTAATTTAGGTCAACAGTGCAAGGAGGTGTCTTGAGCAGAGCAAACCATAGCTTGATCTTGAGTTCCAAGAGTCTTGTGATGAGAAAATGTTGATGAAATGGGAGGGAAAATTTTGGGGTACAACATTTGCCCCTATTCAATCTTATTGAACTTGAAGAGTTAGATTGGCAAGCTTGCCTTTCGTGACTCGAAGGTAAAAGAGGATTGGACACTAGAGTGCCCGTAAATTTGCACTCATCGAAAGATAGCTGAGGAAATGGGCTTAAAGATGCCATTTGGAGATGGTGTAATCTTGCTGGAGATGGGCTTAAAGATGCCATCCAAGAATGTTTGTTGAATTGCAATTGTAGGTCAGAAGAATGAGCATCAAAATGGTATCCGTGTCTGGAATGCATTTGAACTGTATCTGGAGACTGAGCCTGTATGAGCAAAAGAATGGCGCCCGTGTCTGGAGCGTATCCGAGCTGTAACTGTATTTGATATCTGTATGAATAGCAGAATGACTTCCGTGTCTGAAGTGTATCTGTATTCTGAATGGGTAACAGAGAAACATCTGTATATGGAACATCTCTGGGCTGGGGATAAATTCTGAATGAGTGATAGAATGGCAACCGTGTCTGGAGCGTATCTGGACTGTATCTGAAGTTGAGATCCGTATGAGTAGAAGAATGACTTCTATGTTTGGAGTGTATCTGAAACTGTAACTGGGATCTGAATAAGTGACAAAATGACTTCCGTGGCGACTGCACTGGGGAGAATCAAACTTCTGGTGTAAGGGCCAGAATGGCATCCGTGTCTGGAGCGTATATGAACTTGTAGTTGATAGTTGAATCTGAATGAGAGATAGAATGGTTGTCGCGTCTGGAGCGTATCTAGTCTGTATCGGATTGCTGAAGTCTGAATGAGTAGTAGAATGACCGTCGTTCCTGGGGTGTATTCGTACTGTATTTTGACTTGAAGTTCTGAATGAGTAACAGAATGACCGCCGTGTCTCGAGTGTATCCATACTGTATCAGAAAAATTGTTAACAATAGCCTTTTAGTCTTATCCTGAAAAGGGTAAAATGTTAGCTAAAACACAAAGTTATGTTGTATGATATGTATGATGCAATGAACTGTGTTTTATCAATGTTTATGATATATGAATGTAATGGACATACATGTAAGCTGAGTAGCTATTTTGCTGAGGACAATAAATCCTTGGTAACTGGAGGTAAAGAAATCTTTGACTGCTGCCAAGGAAAGTAAATCCTTGACCGATGCTGAGGATTCAAAAATCTTTGATTGCTGAAGATGAGAAATCCTTACTGACTACTTGGGGATTAAAGATCTTTGATTGTTTGAGAAGGATAAATCCTGGGACCACTGCTGGAGATTGAAAATCCTTGGCGATTTGTGGGGATTAACAATGCCTTTGACAACTTCTGCGGGGAATGAGGATCCTTTATGACTTTCCTGGGATATAAGGAAAACTCTGAAAATCTCTACTGGGGAGTTAAAACCTAGGAGGCTTTTGCTGGAGAAGTGAGACCGAGAATCTTCAATCTTGCTGGGAGATAACTCTGTGGGGCGAATGTTTACTCGGCCGGTGAAATCAGGAGCTTTGGGTTGTATGCCAAACTACTGGGGAAGCATCCTAGTTGGGGATAAGTCAAGAAGTTAACTGTTATCTGCTTGGTCTTCAGATTTTTAAGATAGACCACTTATGAAATTGGGGGAAGTTGAACAGTTGGAATTTTGACTTCGCCGGGGAAGAAGGTTTAGAATATGCTGGCTCCGCTGGAGATAGGTATTTCAGGGTTTTCGGGCTCCACTGGGGATCGAGAGTTTGAACTCTGATGGGAACTTTGAAACATAACTCAGTTGGGGAATCAAGTTTAGAATGTACTGGCTCCGTTGGGGATCTTGAAGCTTAACTCCGCTGGGGACATGTACTCCGAGGTTTTAGCTTTGTTGGGGATCTGAATGGTGTACTGTAGGGGATTTCTTCTGAAGTAGCACAAGGATATCTTCCTACACCTTTAACCTATCATTAATTATCTTTTCTCAATTTCGTTTTATTTGTAAGCAGTGATTATATTCAAATGCATATGCCTATTTAACAAATCTTTGGACGTTTTCAAATAAAACACAAGTGTAAAAAAGAAAAGAAAGGTAGACAGATTTCTGCACTTTGAAGTATCTTTGTATTAACTTTTGTAAGTATCTTTGTACAAAGGAGACAAACATCCTAGTAAGAGAATGTTGTCATAAAAATTGAGAAAAATTTCATACAAGAGAAAGATGGCTATGTGTAATAATTCCATGGGGTTCCCATTCTGCTATAGCCTTCACAACTCTGAATATCTTGTCCATTCACTGCTTCGTCCGCTGATGACTGGATTGATCAGAAGCTTGGAGCTTGTTGTTGAAGAGATTGCTCTTAAAGTGATTCGACGAGACATAGTCATACGCTTTAATTCCCTAACTTTTGCCTGGACCTCCCTTTCAGGTTTTCGATCCACCGGGAAACCCTTTTTTGACCAAGCCGCCCTTTCGGGTTTTCAACTTGCCGGGTGTACAAATTTTTTTTTGTTTTATCCCTAATTTTTGCCTGAACCGCCCTTTCGGGTTTTCGATTCACCGGGATGCCCATTTTTGCCCAAGTCGCCCTTTCGGGTTTTCAACTTGTCGGGTTATTTTATGCGTAGTATCTTTTGACTATGTCTGCGCTTGCAGGGTGCGGAAATTCGTCGCCGTCCATGGTGGTCAGAATCATTGCCCAACCAGAAAAGATGCTCTTGATCACAAATGGTCCTTCGTAAGTAGGATTCCACTTGCCCCTGGGATCACTTTGCGGCAAGATGATCCGCTTGATTACAAGATCTCCGACTCAATATTCCTGATGCCTGACTTTCTTGTTGAAAGCCTTGATCATCCATTTTTGATACGTCTGACCATGACAAACAGAAGTAAGTCCTTTCTCGTCGATCAAGTTAAGTTGATCAAGCCAGGCCTGAATCCAATCGTCTTCACTCAAACAGGTATCCTTCATAATCCTCAAGGAAGGAATCTGAACTTCCATGGGTAGAACAGCTTCCATGCCATATACTAGAGAAAAAGGGGTTGCCCCTGTTGAAGTACGTGCCGTGGTATGATATCCATGCAGAGCAAACGGTAACATCTCATGCCAGTCCTTGTAGGTGACTGTCATCTTTTGAATGATCTTCTTGATATTTTTGTTCGCGGGTTCAACAGCACCGTTCATCTTCGGTCGGTAGGGAGATGAATTGTGATGATAAATCTTTAACTGTTCGCATAGAGCGGTGATCATAGTGTTGTTCAAATTTGTATCGTTGTCCGTGATAATCCTGTTGGGGATACCATACCGGCATATGAGGTTCTGCTTGATGAAACGGGCAACCACATTCTTTGTAACAGAGGCATAGGAAGCTGCTTCAACCCACTTGGTGAAGTAGTCAATAGCCACCAGGATGAAGCGATGCCCATTGGATGCGTAGGCTTGATCTCTCCAATCATGTCAATGCCCCACATTGCGAATGTCCAAGGAGCTGTCAGAACGTTGAGAGGAACAGGAGGAATATGTACCTTGTCGGTATAGACTTGGCATTTGTGGCAAGTACGGGAATGTTGATGACAGTCAGCTTCCATGGTAGACCAGTAGTAGCCTTCCCTTAGAATCTTCTTATCCATCGTATGTTCGCTAGAGTGGGTGCCAAATGTGTCGCTATGTATTTCGGTCATGATCAACTCTGCTTCAACCTTGTCCATACAATGAAGTAGAACATAATCATGGCTGCGCTTATAAAGGATGCCATTGCTCAAGAAGAACTTGGCAGCAAATCTCCTTAAGAACTTTTTGTCATTGACTGAAGCTCCTTCAGGATATTCTCTAGTCTGGAGATACCTTTTGATTTCATGAAACTAGGGTTGTTCCACTATTTCTTCGGTGTTAATCTCGTGACAGTGCGCAGGTTCGTCCATTCGCTCGATGGTAATTTGGGGAGCCTCATTATCCCAGTTAAGTTTAAACATGGAAGACATTGTAGCCAGAGCATCGGCTAACTGATTTTCTTCTCGTGGGAAATGCTCGAAGGTAATCTGCTCGGAATGAGGCAACAATGACAAGACATGTTCTTTATATGGGATAAGCTTAGGATGTTTGGTGTCCCACTCTCCTTTGACTTGACTGATAACCAAAGCCGAGTCCCCAAATACGACCAAATATTTGATTCCCAAGTCTATAGCAGCCTTGAGACCAAAGATGCAAGCTTCATATTCAGCCATGTTGTTGGTATAGCTGAAGCAGAGTCGGGCAGTGAAGGGTGTATGGCAACCATCCGGAGAAATGAGTACCGCACCGATACTGTTGTCAAGTGCATTTGAAGCACCATTAAAGTACAGGGTCCATCGGGATCCTTGTTCAGGTCCGTGATACGGTCCGTTACCTTCAATGTTGTCCAATGTCATGATGTCCTCGTCAGGGAAGTCGAATCTCATAGATTGGTAATCTTCGACGGCTTGATGAGCTAGATGGTCAGCTAGTACACTCCCCTTTATAGCTTTTTGGGTAGTATACTGGATGTCATATTCAATCAGGATCATTTGCCATCTAGTGATTCTTCCAGATAAAGCAGGCTTCTCGAAGATATACTTGATCGGATCCATTTTGGAAATCAGCAGAGTGGTATGAGTCAACCTATACTTCCTTAGCCGGCGAGCAGCCCATACCAAAGCGCAGCAAGTTCTCTCGAGCAGTGAGTAGCGAGTCTCACAGTCGGTAAACTTTTTGCTAAGGTAATAAATGTCATGCTCTTTTCGGCCAGACTCGTCATGTTGGCCCAGTATGCACCCCATTGAGTTATCCAAAACAGTCAGATACATGATTAACGGCCTTCCTTCGACGGGTGGCATCAAAATAGGAGGTTCCAGTAAATACTCCTTGATCTTATCAAAAGCAACTTGACAATCATTGTTCCATTCAGCTACCTGATCTTTCTTTAACAGTTTGAAAATTGGCTCACAGGTAGGTGTCAGGTGAGAGATGAACCTCGCGATATAGTTTAAGCGTCCCAAGAATCCTCTAACCTCCTTTTCAGTGCAAGGGGCAAGCATTTCTTGTATAGCCTTTACTTTAGCTGGATCAACCTCAATGCCTTTGTTGCTGACAATAAATCCCAAAAGTTTACCAGACCTAACTCCAAAAGTGCACTTGCTTGGGTTCAGTCTGAGCTTAAACTCCTTCAACCTGACAAACAGCTTTTGCAGATGACCAAGGTGTTCTTCCTCTGTCTGTGATCGGGCTATCATTTCGTCTACATAGACTTCGATCTCACGATGTATCATATCATGAAACAAAGCTACCATGGCGCGTTGATAGGTTTCCCCTGCATTCTTCAGTCTGAATGACATCACTTTGTAGCAGAAGGTACCCCATTGCGTGACAAAAGTAGTTTTCTCCATGTCCTCGGGGGCCATTTTGATCTGGTTGTATCCCGAGAATCCATCCATGAAGGAAAATACCTTGTGTTGAGCTGTGTTGTCAACCAAGATGTCGATGTGCGGTAGTGGAAAACCGTCTTTAGGGCTAGACCTGTTTAAATCCTGATAGTCCACACACATTCTGACTTTTCCGTCCTTTTTAGGCACGGGCACAATGTTAGCAACCCATTGTGGATAGGAAGTAACATCCAGAAAGCCAGCGTTGAATTGCTTCATTATCCCAGCTTTGATCTTCTCAGACATGTCAGGCCTCATTCGACGGACTTTTTGCTTGATCGGTGGACAGTCTTCTCTTGTAGGGAGATAGTGAACCACGATATCTGTATCTAGTCCCGGCATGTCTTCATAGGACCGGGAGAAGATCTCAACATATTCGTTCAACAACTGCACTAAGCGCTCTTTGACACTTGGTTCCAGGTTGGAACCCACTTTTACCTATTTCTTGTCTTCCTCTGTTCCCAAGTTGATGGTTTCTAGCAACTCTTCATGAGGCAGAATGGCCCTCTCTTCTTGTTGCAGAAGTCTGGCTAACTCTCCCGGCACTTCATAGTCCGTCAACTTCGTAATCAGCATGATTGACCAAATCTTCAGAGTTATCGAAGGCTAAAGCAGAATAGTCACCCATGGAATCCGGAGTGGATGGGTACCTGCATTTGTGAGTGTGGGTGTGTGTAAGGGATAGCCATTCTTAAACAAAAGAAAATGCAAAAGGAAAGAAAATGAACATAACAGTTTAAAGATGAAGACGTCCAATGATTCATTAAAACATGGCATATGATAATGAAGAAAATAAAGCCCTTACAAATGGACCTATATGCCTCGGGCAAGGCATAAGGTGAAAATAGTGTACGAATTGTTTAGTTATTACAGACCAAAATAAGAAATTGTTCAAAGATAAAATTACTGGTTGATGAAGGTGATGGGAATAAAATCCTTTGCTTCCCAGTTGCTTAAACCCCCTTCGACGGTTGGAAAGATCCAATCTTCAAAGTGGCCCTCTTCATATTCATCTTCTACAACATTAATTCTGTGGTGGGTGATTTTAACGGGTGGTCCTCCAGCCTTGGAGCGACGCATAGCCTTCTGTCCTGCAGTGGTAAACCCTAACCCAAACTTGTCTGTCTTATGGGGAAAATCAGGAAGTTTCACCCACACTGTGCTCTTTCCTTCTTTGACCACAGGCACTACGTTCTTGAGAGATGCCATCCTAGATACATGCTTGGGAACGATAGGCACCTCAACCATTGTCTTCGCAACTGCGACCTCAGGAGAAACTTACTCAAAATGTTGGAAAGGAGTTTCGATGAACTCGCCATCCAACTCCACATAGCGGAAGGAATTGAGATGACTTATCATGTACTCTTCCTCACCGTGCACCGTTATAATCTTACCCTTAACAGGATATTTCAACATTTGGTGCAAAGAGGAGGTAACTGCCCCAGCATAATGGATCCACGGTCTTCCCAACAAACACGAGTATGAAGGACGGATGTCCATCACATAAAAGGTGGAGTTGAAAACTTTTGCGCCTAATTTGATGGGAATGTCAACCTCTCTGAAACATTCTTTTGGACCCATCAAAGGCCCTAACAACGATGTTACTAGGTTTGAGGGTCAATCCTTTGCAGTCCAAACGGTCCAACGCTTTCTTCGGCAACACATTCAAGGAAGAACCAGTATCAACTAAGACATGGGAGAGGGTGGTTCCCCTGCATTCAACTGAGACATGTAGCGCGTCGTTGTGTTTCCTTCCTTTGGGAGTTAAATCAGCATCGGAAAAGCCAAGGCCATTATCAGCAGTAAGACTGGCCACACACTCCTGAAACTGGTCAGCCGAAGTTTCTTGGGGCACGTGTGCCGTCTTTAAAATTTTGATTAGGGCCTTAACATGGGCCTTAGAGCAGAGTCGAAGAGCCAACATGGATATTTTAGAAGGGGTCTGCCCTAGCTGTTCCACGACGTTGAAATCACTCCTTTTGATTATCTTCAATATTTCTTCCATTTCTTTCTGGGTGGTTTCGGGGATAACCACAACATGAGCCTTCGTCCTGACTGGCGCTTCTAGTATCCCCTTACCCTTATTGGTAGTATCAGCAGATGGTCTTACTTCAGGAGTACCAAATTCTTCAATCGTCGAGCCTTGCACATATGGTTTAACAGGCACAGAAGCTTTCGAGGGTCCGAAAACTGCTCGAGGGGGAGCAATCTCCGGAGAAAAAATCCGTCTATTGCGGGTTATCTTGCTTGTTCCCGCAATGTTCCCTATATCAGGGATTTCCTCTTCAAAATTCTCTTAGACTGATTCAATCTGTTTGATGCCATGATAGAAGATTTCGCCTCCGTAGTTCCATGGTACCGTCTTGTTAGATTAATACAGGACAGGCCCCGACATGGTGATTTTTAATGGTACAAATTCAGGATCAGGTGTAATCTTGACAGGCCTTTTGCAAGCCTTGGGAAGATTGTCTAAAATGGTTATTATTGCAATATCGTTGGTTGAAGTAGCAAAAGTAGCAGGAGTAACAGGAGTGAAGCTGTTAACAGGGTTTTTTTGGAAGAGTATCTCTTGGGTATCCATCAGGCGTTGGATACCTGATTTCAACATTGGGCAGTCAACTCGTATGTTTAAACAAAAGTAGCAGTCCTTTCCACAGCCTGGGAATATCCCATCTCTCATCAAATTCTCTTTAATCACTAGTAACGGAGTCAAAAGGTCAGCAACATCGGTAACATGAAGGTCTTCCATAACAGCATGAACATTATGACCGTGCTTGGGCATCGGAGCAGAAATCACATTTGGATTTTCGGGAGCATCAAACTCTACCTCCTTAGTGCCTATCAGGTCTTGGATTTTGTTCTTAAGCACCCAACAATTATTGGTATCATACCCAACACTGTCAGAGTGGTAAGCACACTTGGCATTGGAGTGGTAATATGGAGAGGAGGTATTAGGGTTCTTTGGCGCTTCCTTCAAACTGGTAAGATTCAGCTTTAACAAATGAGGGAGTACTTGAGCTGGCGTCATGTTGATTCGGGTGAACTTCCGTTGTGGCCTTTCTACCCGTTGTTGATTAGGTCTTGGCTGATTGCCACGAGGTTGATCATTTGAAGAGTTTTGAATCATGACAGCCCCTACAGTTGGCCGGCGCTCGGTTCTTACCTGACTTTTCTGAGAGTAAACAGCAGAGGCTTCCTTCTTAGCTGGGAAGGCCTTCTTAACAGCAGTGGATGCGGAGGTATCTTTCTGAATCTTACCACTTTTAATACCGGCCTCGACCCTTTCGCCGGTCAAAATTAGTTCGGTGAATCCTGCGGAAGAACTCCCGATTAAATGATTGAAGAAAGGGCCAGACAGGGTCCCTAAAAGCATGTCAACTAGCTCCCTATCCGATAAAGGTGGCTGCACCCTTCCAGCCAGATCACGCCACTTCTGGGCATACTCTTAAAATCCTTCATTGGAAGCCATCCCCATACTTTTTAGCATAGTACGAGTGGGCACCAAATCAGCATTGTATTGGTATTAACGGTAAAAAGCAGTAGCTAAGTCTTCCCAGTTATGAACCTCAAATCTCTCAAGTTGATAGAACCAGTCCAATTGTGTGCCTGAAAAACTGTCTTGGAAAAAATGTACCCATAGGTCTTTATCAGATGAGTGGGGTTGGATCTTTCTGACATAGGATCTCAGATGCATCTTTGGACAGGACAGACCGTCATACTTAGCAAATATTGGTACTTTGAACTTGGGAGGAATGACGATCCCAGCGACCAACCCTAGTTCTTCAAAATCTAAACCAGGTACCCTTTGCAACTCCATGGCTGTCAATTTGTCCTCAAGATTCCTATATTTATCATCTGCCGGGGGATATTGCTGTTCGGAGTAGTCATCATCCTCTTCCTCTTCTTCCTCTTCAACTTCAGATTAAGAAGGTCCCACAACTCTTTTCCTTTACCAGCCCCTTCGTCAGACTTTGAGGGGAACTCGAGAACTTTTCTAGCATTGCTTTCGAACCTTCTTCCAAAAGTGGCTACTCCGGGCCTTTTCTTCTTTTTATCTTTATCTTTCTCCAACAATGCTTTTAGGTCCTCTTGACCCTTTGCTAAGGTCATGAGGAGTTGCTGGAATTGAGAATTCTGTGCTTGCAGATCCCTAACCGTCTGCTCCAAATCCATCTTGCTGAAATAAACAGTAGAAAGATAAGGAAACATGGTGTGAAGACCTGTTTATGCATATGATGAATGATGTGTTATTCATGTAATGCATTCAAGGATTCGGAAATTCAAATTTGTTGCAAATAAAAAGGAACACACGTTATATTAAGAAGAAAATTGTTAGTACATAAGTGCCCCATGGGAAAAAATATTACAAAATTCTTAATGTAAAAAGACATTGCGCATCCTCTTTGGTGCAATGTAATTGTTGAGAGTTTCCTCCTCATGAAGTCGGCGGGTAAGCTCCAAAACCTTCTTCTCACTGGCATAGAAGCTGGCTTCAAAAGTATTTCGTTCTTCCTTGAGTTGGATCCAACTCTTTTGCATTTCTTCCCATGATGTTGGCATGTCAGGATGTAGGAGGGTGTATGAAACCTCTCCTTCCCTAACAGGCTCTTTGATCAAGGGGAGAATGTGAGTATATGGCATCATAAGATTCTAGGCGCGGGTTCGTACCCACTTGAGATAAGGCTCAATGGGGATGGAATTCTTGTGCCCCAATGTCTTACTATCCACTTTGTTGGGCATCCTCCAAGCTCTGATGAACCTTTGTCGAAGTCCTTGCGCATCATTGTCGAAGTCAAAAACTAGGTCAAGAATCAGCATGTCATGAGGGTCATCCCTCCGAGCAAATCCAAACTTTCTTAGAGCTAAACAGGGGTTGTAGGTAATGCCTCTCTTAATGCCAAGTAGTGGGACATTATGGAATTCCCCACAACGATCAATGATGATGACATTTTCTATGGACCGAGAACACCAATGAACATCAGAATGTGTGAGGGTCATCAATCGTTCTGACCACCTTAAACCCTTCTCATTCTTCAAAACTGATTGTGGAAGGTGAGAAATAAACCACCTTACTAGGAGAGGACTACAGCACATGAGAACACCTCTTTTCCTCATTGTTCGTGTGTAAAATGAGTGTAAGATGTCCCCAAGTAATGTAGGTACAGGATTCCGGGATATGAAAATCTTGACAGCATTCACATCTATAAGTTGATCAGGGTTTGGGAACAGGACAAACCCATAGATGAGGAGTGCCACAATCTCTTCAAAAGCTTGTAGATCAAGAGAATTCCAGCAGTCTTGTTCCTTCTCAAACAGAAACTTTGCCAAGACACCCTTGACACCACTCCTGGTTTCCAAATGTCCCTTGATATCAGATGGTTGCAAGTGTAATGCTTGAGCAACATCTTCAGGCTTGTGTTCTTTTTCCATACCGTTGTAGGGTAGTTGATGAAGAATAGGAATTCTCAGGAGTTGAGAAAATTCCTCCAAAGTGGGTACTAGTTGGTAATCAGGACATGTAAAGCAATGGTGTAGGGGGTCAAAGAACTGGAAAAGGACTTTCACCATGTCTTCTTCAATGTTGGAGTTGACCAAGTTGAGAAGTCTACCATGTCTTTCACTGAAGAGAGAATTCTCCGGAATCTTGGAAGTAAGTTTCTTGAGTTGAAGGGGGATTCTCACAAGGTTGACTTGAATTGTTTTCCTGCGAAGAGATTCCATAACCTACAAAACAAGAACTAAGATGAAGATCCAAACCCTTGAAATGGTTAGTGGATGCATATGATGCTTTACGATGTTCATGATGTATGCACAAGCACATGTACAAGAAAGTCACACAAAACCCTAGTTTCAGGCTTGCATGAGGTTTCATAGGTAAATACCCTCTTGAGTATAGTTGGCTCAAACCTGTCCTATAAATAGTAACCAGGTTCTAAGGAGCTCAATATCACTGGATTATTTTGTATGTTCATTGTTTTGGTTTAGACACTTAACTAGCGACCAAAATATTCCAAGAAAACAACGCTCAATGAGTGTAGTATCGAGTATCTACCAACTTCGGACTGCACCAAAGCCGGTCATCTCACTACCCCTAACAAAAGGCCAAGATGGTCAGTAAGGTTCTAAGAGTTCATTAGTGCTTTATGACATCACTCAGCGGCCCCGTATTCTCTTTGATTGACTCAAAGGCTACCGGTACTCACAAATATGTCGCACTAATATAGCTATTGCTTCAACCATGTCAGTATACCCCGCACAGTTTCCACAACGTATTTCTATTTACCTATGAATGTTTCCCAAATTCAGGTAGAGGATTTCAAGCCCAAACAAGGGAACCAAATGTAAAGCAATCAAAGCAAACAATATAATCATGCAAAGGGTGATCTAAGCCCTAATGTTACTCCACTTTTAAAGTTTTCCCCAGCAGAGTCGCCAGTTCTGTGATACGGTGGAAGAACTGACTTGGGATTTTGCGTTTGTGTTCGCAAATGTTTCGGTTTAGCAAGAGTCGCCACCGACTTTTTATTTTATCCTAAGGAAAGGTCAAAAAGCACAGGAAAGACCTTTGAGATGTTTTCTTGGGTTCGGGGAGTAGATTATAAAAAGGGAAGGTATTAGCACCCTTTCTATCCATGGTTATCCATGGGCTCTTAGTTACTTGCTTAGATCACTTGCTTTGTTTTCAATTGTTTGAAATGGTGCTTTGTGTGTGGTTTTTAAAGATGTTTTGAAAAGAGGCCATCGTTGTGGCAACCTTTGTAATGATTCTTGTTTGAAAGTATACAAAGGTGTTTTTGTCTTTTGAAAAGTTTTCAATGTTTGAAAGTAGGGTTTTGAATTTGTGTAGTGAAGTGTGTTTTGAAGATGGCAAGGATGCCTTTTGCAAGCTTTTGATCAAGTAACTAAGAGTTATCTACCCTATTTTACACAAAGATCTTTCTTATGTTTTAAACCCTTTTAACAATGTTGCTTCACCATTTGTATTTGGTGAACAAACTTGTGTTAGGATGTTAAACGGGACGGGCGCGGGTCATCGTATAGACCATGATAGCAATAGTGTCAAGTATTTTTGGCAATTTTCTTAAGGGACTTGATCATTTTTGTTTAGACAACTCAGATAGCATCATCGAGGGACTATGATCTTTTTGTTTTGTTTTTGTTTTGCCAAAGTACTTGACATGCATACCATGGCCCATTTTGAAGGCAACAAGTGGATTGCAACCCTAGGGGTGTAAGTGTGCATTGTGTTTGTTTTTTCATGCATTTTTATCTTTGATTAGGTCAAACTATTTGTTGGTTTTGATTTTGCATACAAATCCTAATTCTCTAATCATGGCATAATTGAAAGCTTAAAGGTGCGAGAATTTAAATTCTAAGCTATTACAACATGATATAGGGAGGGGGGTACAAATTTGAATAGGGGATTATTTTGCAAGAAATTAAACCCTAAATTATTACAACCAAATTGAATTTGCAAGACATAATATTTAAATACAATAAATAAATGTTAGATAAACTGTATTATGCAAAAAAGGTTTTTTATATATGTAAAATATTTTCAATGGAAAGAAATGTAAAGAAATAAATAAAAAGTTAATTTTAATTATTTTTAGGGCAAAAACCCTAATTTCTTAAGAAAATGAATATAATGTATTATTTATGTACAAAAATATATTAATATGTATAAAAATGAAATATATCCAAAAAAGGTATTTTTTAGTATAAATAATAATAAAAATAAAATATAATATTTTTTGTGTTTTATTTCTATGTATTTAATAAAATAAAAGTAAAATATGTGTATATATATATTAAATATATTAAATGTGTATAAAAATAAAATAAATTATTTACAAAAATGTATATATTTCAAGAAAATATTTTCAAAAGTGAATAAAAATAATAAATAAAAATAAAAGTATTTTTTACATTATTTTTAAGTTTAAACAAAAATAATATAAAGTATTTAAACATTTTAATGTTAGAAATAATTAAAATAAATACCAAATAAATATTTTCATGAAAATATTTTTTAGGCATTTTTTATGTTTGGAAATAAAATAATAATGTCATAAATAAAATAAAAATGCAAAAATAACAAATATACAAAGAAATGGGCCAGGGGGTGTGAAACTGAAAACGGGGGTGTCAAAAGCAGGAAGTAGCCAGGCCCAGCCCAGCTACTTCATCTTTTTCCTCTGTCCAACAGAAATTTGAAAAACGCGCGCTTGCTACACAAACCTGTATCTCATGTATTTGTGATCTTTTGATAAAACTCAAAACATGAAACTTGTAGAGCATTAAATCACGAATCTAACCATATAAAAAACTTACGCTAACTCTCAAAGACCAGAGAGAATTTCTTTGGCCCTAACCTAGTTTTTTCAGAAAGTTCATGGATGAAATTCTCATAGCACGATTAATATAAATGAAAACTAAGCACATGTATGGTTTCAGGGCAATGAATACAACATCTTTCATTCACAAACCTAAGTCTAAATGTTCCTAAATAGAGAGATAAAAGTTCATGAAATACCTGTTTCAGTTGAGTTCGAGCTGGACAATGCAGCAACTTCCAATGGTGCCTGAGGTTCTTTTGAGCTTGCTTGATGTCCCCTGAACCTTTCCCAATGCTTAGTTTGTTTTGAAGTGGCCTGAATCGTGCTACAGAACTTAACCTGCAAAGCTTCCAAACAAAAATGGTGATGTGTGTTAATGGAGTTACAACAACTTGTGAATGGTCTGGATAGCTTAGGTATATTGATTGGAATGTGTTTGAAGTGATTTTAAACAAAACGCGCGAGAGGATTTGAGGGTGGCTTGTGATTTGCAGAACTGGCCCTGTTTTGCAAGAAAATGGAGATTTTGAGTATGAGGAGGTTTGAGAGGTCAAGGGCTCGTGCTTCTGGCTTGCAAGGATGTATAAAACTTGTTTCAAAACTTTTCTTGAGTTCAATATATCAGATGTGTGAGATATGGACTTTTCGCCATTTAACTTGTTTTGAAAGCAAAGTTTGAAGTGAAGTGTGATAGGCCTGTACAGGCTATCTCCAAGCATGCACCAACTTCTTGTACTATGCCTGAGATTGTGGAACTTGTTTGCTGCAAAGGAAGAAAGTCCAAGGCTCAAGAAAATGCAATTTGACATAAAGTGGCCTTTATGAAAATGGAAGTATGACCTTTATGCTCAAAATGGAAAAGTTCAATGTACAAAGCTCTCTTGATCAGAACAATGCCAATATCCAATGTATTTGCATTAAATGTTTTAGTGTAAATTGGTTTATAGTCCTGTAATTATGTACTAATCTAGTTTGGTCATATTTGCAACTTGGTATGAACATGTATTGGCCATGGTTGCAAAGTGAGTTTTTGCCAACTTCAAGCATTCGATTCTCCCTAACCACAAAGGTGTTTGAGGAGTTCTTGGAAAATTTGGAAAGCTTGCAACATGTACTATAATCCATATTTGAAATGAAACTTTAAACTCCAAGTGGAACTAGGTGAAAAATGGCCAAGAAGATGGGTCAAAATTCTGCCTAAATTAGGGCAAAATTTCTCTAAGTTATAAGATTTAGGTACCCTTGTTCCAAAACTCATAACTTGATATCCAAGCTTATTTTGAGAAAACTTTGTGAATCAAATTTGTAGACTTTGTGATGGAATACAACTTTAATGTTGTAAGTTTTGATTGAATCCCTTTGCATCTTGGTGAAAAAATGGGACAAAGTTAGGAAAAAGTAAGAAACTTTTATAACTTAGAAAATTTCTAAGTTATGAAAATTTTCCATTTTAAACCCTAATTTGCAATTTTGGGTTTCTTGATGAACAAGTTTCATAATTTGACATAACTTGATGAAAAATGACCCTTGGCACTTGATTTTGACCAAAAAGTCAAAGTTTGACTTTTCAGTGTACAGTTAAATTTTGATTAGTTGACTGAAAAATTCATCTGTCAACCCTATGCATTTGAGATCTTTTGAACTTTTTGAATGGGTCAAGATAATTTCATTGAGTCCTTGAGTCCATGGTTAAGCTTGATTTGCCATTGGCTAGGTCAAACAATCAAAAATTGCCTTTGTACGGTCAAAACCCTAAAAATGACCATTTTGCCCTTTTGGTGATCTGATCAAATTTCTTGTGGAATTGTGATCCAAACTTGATCAAATGGTTCATATGAGTTCATAATGTTGATGTGGATCAAAATTCATGAGGTTTAACTATCAATTGGCCACAGTTGACTTTTCCCCAATACAACTGATTTCTAGGTCAACTATCCAATTGACTGGGCAAAAATTTGATTCATGGCTTGAAACTTGGTATGGGCAAACTTATGAGTCCAGCATGAAGTATGAAAGTCACTTTGGGAATTGTTGGTCAAAAAATCCATGTGTAAACTTAAACCCTAATTTAGGTCAACAGTGCAAGGAGGTGTCTTGAGTAGAGCAAACCCTAGCTTGATCTTGAGTTCCAAGAGTCTTGTGATGAGAAAATGTTGATGAAATGGGAGGGCAAATTTTGGGGTAAAATAGGGTGCATGTAAGAACACATAGCTATTTGGAAGTGTGATAAAGTAAAATAAAGACAGAGAGTGCAAAATTTGAATGCAAAACATCCAATGTTTTCATTAAATGAAAATATGACATATGAAATGACCACCCTTAACAAATGGACCATTGTTCCCCAGGAAAGACACAAGGTTTAAAGTCATTATTTAAAGAGAAATTACATAACCAAATTTCTTAAAATGATAAAAATAGAAATAACTATTACTCCTAGCTGAAGGAGATTGGTACAAAGTCTTTAGTCTTCCAGTTGTTGAGTCCACCGCCAACAATAAGGAATATCCAGTTGACCAATTCACCATCACTATCAGTATCTTCCAGAGCATTGACTTCATTATTGCTAATACGGAAATGAGGTCTTTCAGCTCGAGCGCATCTGACGGCCCTTTGACTCTCTATAGTAAAGCCCATACCAAATTTGTCAGATTTGTAGAGGATATCAGGAAGTTGACCCCAAGTAACACACCCGACTTCTTCTATCACAACCCTAGAATCCTTCAGAGAAGCCAACATTGGTGCATCCTTGATGATCTTAGGAGTAGCAAGATTAGCTTTAGCAATGGCAATCACTGAGGGATCACTTCAAATGGCTGGCAGGGAGTTTCAATGAATTCACCATCCATTTCGACATATTTGAAAGAATTTAAATGGCTGACCATATATTCTTCTTCTCCACAGGCTGTGACGATCTTGCCTTTCACCTGATATTTCAATTTTTGATATAAGGTAAAGGTGAGAACACCTGCCCCATGAATCTAGGGGCGTCCTAGCAGACAAGAATAAGTCGGGAAAATATCCATTACATAAAAAGTGGAGTTAAAAACCCGAGATCTCACCTTGATCGGAAGATTAACTTCTTTGTGCACCATTCTTCTTGACCCGTCAAAAGCTCTTACTGTAATATCGTTGAGTCTAAGCACACAACCCTTCATAGTCCAATCTATCGAGAGCACCTTTTGGTAATACATTCCAAGAGGAACTCGTATCAACTAACACATGCGACAAAGTAGTTCCTTTACACTCAATAGAGATGTGCAGAGCCTTGTTATGATTCTTCCCCGTTGGAGTTAAGTTGGCATCAAAAAATTCTAAACCATTATCAACTATTAGGCTTGAAACATAATTCTCAAACTGATCAATAGAGGACTCTTGTGCTACATGAGCATTCTTCAAAAATTTCAACAAAGCCTGAGCATGGGCTTCAGAACATAATAACAAAGACAACATGGATATATTAGAGGATGTCTGCCCCAGTTGTTCAACTATTTTGTAGTCACTTTTACGAATGATCTTCAGTGTTTCATCCATCTCTTGTTTAGAGGAGTCTTCAATTGCAACATCTTTTAAGGGTGCCTCCGTCTGGGCAGACTAAGCTACTTTCTCTTTTCCCCGGGCGTCAACAGTTGACCCAGTAGCAAGAATATGAACTGATGTTGTGTTAGTTTTTGGGGGAGATATCTCCGGGGAGAAGATCTTTCCTGTTCGGTTAACTTTACTAGTTCCGACAATATTTTTTGACATTGAGATTGGTAACTTCGGAATTCTTCATCTTCGGTAATCCATGGCTCTTTCTTAACACCATGATAATAAAATTCTTCCCCATAGTTACAGGGAATAACCTTGTCAGAGGAATAGGGGAATGGTCGCGGTGCAGTGATGATTAGGGGAGCCACCCTCGGCTCGGCAGGAATCCTTATAGGACCTCAAGAGTTGATCCTTAAAGGAGTATTGGAAATTGTGATTATAGAAACATCTTCAAGTCTCAGCTCTTGATATATACTTTCATGCAAACTCTTCATGGACGAAATTTTCTCGAACATAATTTCACGACTATTAATGAAACATTGAATACCCTTATTCAGCCACATACATCCATTATTTTGGGAAGCACAATGGTAGCAATTTTCAGGACAACCCAGGAATAAACCAGATCTTAACATATTCTTCTTCACGATCCTCAAGGGATTGGTCAAGTCACATATGGTGGAGACATAGGAAACATCGTCAATGGAATTAACACCTTTACCATGATTGGGCATAGGCGCAATAATCACATTAGGGGTCTCAGGAGGGTCAAATTAAATTTCCTTTGCATCAATTATGTCTTGGATTTTTCTTTTTAGGGCCCAGAAATCATTGGTGTCGTGCCCGGGACTATTAGAATGGTATGCACACCTTGCATTAGGGTTATACTTCGTAGATTATGTGTTGGGACTTTGAGGAGGATCCCACAGTGTTACCAATTATGCTATCAACATATGTTGTAATGCTTGAGCCAATGGCATATTAATCATGGTGAATTACCTCCTCGGAGCGTCTGACCTACTCTGATTGCGTGGTTGTTGTGGTCAAACAAATGTTAGATTGGAGATTAACACGGCCCATGTAGACTGATGATGATCATTCATACTACGGCTCCTCTGTCCATAGACATCATTGGTTTCTTTCTTTCCAATGAATGGTTTCTTCATAGTACTAGAGGATGCAGCCATCTGAATCTTATAGATTTTAATAACACCTTCAACTCTTTTTCCAGTCAAAATCAGCTCAGTAAACCTTGATGAAGAACTCCCAACAACAAATTAAAGAATGGCCCCGTTAGAGTGCCCATGAAGATGTCTACCAATTCCCGGTCAGTCAGAGGAGGTTTCACCCTTCCAGCTAGGTCTCTCCATTTTTAGGCATACTCCTTAAAGCCTTCATTCGAGCCCATAATCATACCCTGTAATTGCACACGAGTTGGTGCAAGGTCAGCATTGCATTGGTATTATTTGTAAAAGGCATCAGCCAAGTCCTCCCAAGCACGAATGTTAGTCCCTTCTAGCTGATAGAACCATTCCAGCTGAGTACCGGTCAAACTTTCTTGAAAGAAATGGACCCACAATTTTTGATCAGTAGTATGGGGTTGAATATTTATGACGTATGACCTCAAATGGAGTTTGGAACAAGAGATCCCATCATATTTTTCAAAGACAGGTACTTTGAATTTATGAGGGATAGCCACCACTAGGATCAAACCTAAGTCTCCAAAGTCTAATCCAGGCACTTTTTGAATTTCCACAGCTTTGAGTCAGTCTTCCAGTTATTTGTATTTGTCATCCGCCGGTGGGTACTGCTCAACGGAGTAGTCTTCATCCTCAAAAATCTGGTTGTTTCCATTCCCAACCCTGGTGCTTCTAACATCTTCTTCTTGATTGTCTTCTTCTTCTGAGGAAACCTCTTCTACTTGAGCCAGTCGGGAATGACCTTTAAACCTTCTCCCTATATTAAGGATAACAACCCACTTCTTAGTTTTATTTTTCGTTACGAGGAGCACCATCATCTCTTGTTGGTCGTTGGCTAGGTTCAGGAGAGTCTCTTGAAACTGTGTGTGTTGAGTTTGCAGATCTTTGAAGGTTTGCTAGAGATCCATCTTATACTGAAATAAACAGTAAATAGATGAGGAAACCTGTATCAGAAAACCTGCTTATGAAATGATGCATGATATGTAGATGCAATGTTTTCAAGGACCTTAAGAGATTTAAATCTGCTAGCCAAAAAGGGAAACATAAACAAATATTGCATTAACAAATTAAAACATTACATTTTCCCCTTGGGCTTACAAATGGAAAAGCAAAAGGTCTTAAAAAGATAACAAAATGAACTCCTAAAATCTAAGACTCAAATCTCCCATGGACGCTTCCTCTTCGTGTCTATGTATGCATTAAGACTTTGCTCCTCGTGAAGTCTCTTAGTGAGCTCCAACACTTTCGTCTTGCTTGCATAAAATTGAGCTTCAAAGGTGTCTTGCAACACCCGAATTCTACCCCAAGCAATTATATAAATAAATTAGAGTTATAAAATTCAATCATGTAAATGAATCGGGACGTCACAAATTCTTCTAACAAATTCATTGCATTCATCGTGGATATATAACACTTTTTAAAACATCGGATGAACCATCAACATAACATCTTTAATCAAATAATTCAACATCTACGCAGCGGAATTCTTAATAACATCTCTAACAACAAAACAACAACTTAGAAACATCACATATTTAATAATAATCAATTTAAAGTTCAACAACTGAAAATCAACAATCAAAAACAGCAAGCGTTCATCCCCCCGAGTGTTACATATCAGAGCAATGACACCAACTCGAACTATTGAAGGAATACAACCTTCACTCTCGGTTACCTGCACGTTACCAACATAAGGGAAACATTCAAACAGAAGGGGTATATCTAACAATATAATAAAGTGCATGATAATTAATATATTAAATTAGATCAACAACATCACCACTTCTCATCTCATAATCAACGACAATCTCAACAATAATATAAATTCATCAACATCAAAATACACTTCTTTATGAAACCATATAATGCGATTCAAAACTATACAAATGCATGTGGTACCATTGGAGCAGAACTCCCATCTCAAAAATGTGCCAATTAATAGAGGCATTAACAAGGCATAGCCTTCATCTTAAAATTTGCCAATCCAGGCCATCTCAACGAGCATAAGCTCCATCTCAAAAATGCAATGTATGCGACACAACCATGAATGTAATGATAACACCCAAGTTAACAACATCTCAAATCATCTCAAAACATCTCAATTTAACATCTCAAAACATATCAATTTATCATCTCAAAACATCTCAAAAACATCTCAATTTAACATCTCAAAACATCTCAAAAACATCTCAATTTATCATCTCAAATAATCAAAATAATTCATCAAACATCATTTATTTATAAATCATCAAACATCATTTATTTATTAATAACTTCTCATTAATAACATAGCAGTATTTTAATTTCCACGGTAAATCAACACTATCATCCTGTAACTCTAACACCAAGACCATCACTTTCCTACTGTTATAGCATAAACAACAGCTTCTAAGCATCTAACGTTCATCGCTCTGCACAAAACAATGCAAAGGCCATCCAACTTCTGACCATGCAACCTCTAACCTACACTATTTCTAAATACACAACTTCTAATGACGCAACCTCTGGGCGACACAATCTTCTGAATACTATAACTTCTGACTAATGAAACCTCTGATCAGATGCAACTTCTGATCATCACATCTTCTGACTAATGCCATCTTCTGACCAGATACAACTTCTGATCATCACATCTTCTGACTAATGCCATCTTCTGACTAATGCAAATTCTGATCATCACATCTTCTGACTAATGCCATCTTCTGACCAGATACAACTTCTGATCATCACATCTTCTGACTAATGCCATCTTCTGACTAATGCAAACTCTGACTAGTGCGACTTCTAACCTCAGAAATGTTACTTTCTAATGGTTCAACGCAACTTCGAACGTCAGAATTTCTATCTTTCACTAAGCCACGCAACTTCTAACAACTCACGTCTGACTTCAGAAATGTTATTTTCTATTCATCCTATTGTTCTAATTACTTTCCTGATATCAATCCAACTAAGAACAGTATGACAAATTCTACTCTCTAAATTAATTCATTAATTCTAATATAGCAACGCCTGATATCACTCCAACATAATTCTGTGTTTTCATTACTGCTATATTCTACGTTTTCCATTGCTGCAATATTCTATGTTTTCCTTCCCTGCATCTCACTATGGGATTCACGATTAAAGCCCTAAAACTTAATCTAATCATGAAAATTCATCACCCATAATCATCTTGTAATTCTACATCAATTAAACAACATCATGACATCAATATCCATCTAAAATTCATCAAATCTTTATCATACATCATCATATACATCTAATTCAAGAACAAGACAACAATTATCACTAATCCCACATACCAGTCATCATAAACCCAATTATAGAGTTAGAACCCCACCCTTACCTTGGATTGAAGGTCGCTCTACAATTTCCGGTTGGATTCACGTTCTTGCCGTTTTCCACTTCTCTAGCAGCTTGCACATTCTCCTCCAAATCCTTATTTCTTTCCACTGCTACCTTCTTTCTATTCTAACAACAAATAATAAAATAACCCTATTATTCTATTATTCCTTATTGGGATTAAAACCAACACACCCTCTTATTACTTCTACTCTCTCAAAATAAGCCCACATTAAATAATATTACACTTTTAATATTATTTCACCACATAATATTATATCTCTAATATTATTTCTCCACTTAATAAAATAAATCCAATTAATTATAACACATCTTCACAAATATTCCAAAAATAATTTAATTAAATAATTAATTAAATTACGTGCGTTACATGTCTCGTTCTCCCTTGAGTTGAATCCATGTCTTCTGCAATTCTTCGAGGTCAGTAGGCATATCCGGATGGAGAATGGTATAAGGTACATCCCCTTCGGCAATGAGCTCCATTATCACTGGTAGGATAGCAGGATATGGCATCATGAGTTTTTGAGCGAAAGCTCACACCCATTTGAGATAAGGATCCAAAGGGATAGAATTCTTATGTCCCAAAGTCTTTCTATCAATCTTGTTTACCATTCCCCAAGCTCGTATAAACCTTTAACGATATCCGTGAACATCATTCTCGTAGTCGAATATAATACCCTGGATAAGCATGTCATGAGGACCATCTCTTCGAGCATAACCAAATTGTCGTAGAACCAGAGAAGGGTTGTAAGTAATACCTCCCCTAATTCCAAGGAGCAGAACATTAGGGAATTCCCCATAGTGGTTAATGATAGTAACATCCTCACGATATCGGGAACACCAATAGATATCTGAATGAGAGAGCGACATCATCCTTTGAGACCACCTCAAACCTTTTTCATCCTTCAATACTGATCGGGGAAGGTGCAAAATAAACCACCTATATAGCAACGTTATGCAACACATAAGAGCCCATCACCTCCTCATAGTATGAGTGTGAAGAGAATGCAGAATGTCTCCGAGCAAAGTAGGCACATGGTTACGAGAAAGGAAGATTTTGACAGCATTCACATTTATGAGTTGGTCCGGATTAGGGAATAACACCAAACCATAGATCAATAAAGCCAGGATTTCTTTGAAAGCTTGAAAATTCATAGCCTCCAAAAATAGTCGAGCCTTCACTAACATAAATTTAGCAAGAAAATCCTTAACTCCACTCCTTGTTTCCCAATTAGCTACAATGTCAGACCACTTTAAATGTAAGACTGGTGCAATTTATTTAGGTTGTGGATATTTCTCTAAACCGGTGAAAGGTGTCCAATAACGAACATGTATTCCCTGTAGCTTAGAGAATTCTTCTATTGTGGGTACCAGTTGATAATCTGGAAAGGTGAAACAGTGATGAGCGAGATAAAAGAACTGGAATAGAACACTCATCATATCTTCTTCAAAACCCAAAGTAACCAAACTGAGTAGTCTACCATGCCTTTTGATGAATGGAGAATTTTCGGAAACTCTTGAGACTAACTCCTTAAGTTGAGAAGGTATCTTCACAAGGCTGATTCAAATAGTGTTTCTGCGAGGGGAAGCCATAACCTACAAAATAGAACAAAGATAAATCCCTAGGTCCTTGAAATGGTTAGTGAAAATTCTATGGAATGTTTTGTACCCCAAAATTTTCCCTCTCAATTTCTCAAAGATCCTCTCACAAGATCTCTATTGATTCAAGACTGCACAAGGATTGATCAGATCAAGATATCTCCCCAAACATTGATAACTCAAAATTAGGGTTTGAATTTGTATAAGGACAATTAGAACTTTAATGATTAATATGATTTTCATGGATCATTTTCGACTCCCTAGATTGCTCATGTCAAGTTTCAGGCTTTGGACCACATTTTTGCTCAGTCAATTGATCAGTTGTCCTAAAATCAACTATATTTGGCAAAAGGTCAATTGGGGTCAATTCACAGTTAAACTTCATAACTTTGATTCATATCAACATGTTGAACTCATATATGTTAGTTGGCCAAGTTTGAATCAAAATTCCTCAAAAAATTTGATCAAATCACAAAAGGGCAAAATGGTATAAATTAGGGTTTTGATTGAGAAGGCTTGATTTTTAACTTTCAACCCAAATACATGACTTTTTGGTTTGAGACATGATATCAAGAATCTAAATGTATAATTTTGAACTAATGGCATGGTTCAAAACATTTTTCATGATCAATTGTTTGATAGTTGAAATGTGGTCAACAGATGAAAAAATCAATTGTACATTGAAAAGTCAAACTTTGACTTTTGGATCAAAATCAAGTTTAAAAAATCATATTTCATCAAGACATGTCAAAGTATGAAGATTGTTCATCAAGAAATAAAAAGTCACGGTTACTTTGAAAAAAGTCAAGTTCTAAACACTTAGAAATTTTTCTAAGTGTTAAGGAAAATATGATAATTTCATAACTTTGTGCCAAATTTTCACCATGATGCAAGATGATTCAAGAAAAACTTCCAAAATGAAAGTTGTAGATCTCAATGAGAACTAAAACATTGTAGGGAAGACATATTTATAGAAATGCTTGGATCTCAAGTTATAAATCCATGAAGACATGTCATTGAAACTAAAACACTTAGTAAAATTCTGAGTATTTTAAGTCAGGATTTTGACTGAACTTCTAGGCCAAGTTTCACACAGTTACAATAGGAGTTTTCAAAAGTTATTCAAAGAGGGATTTCAGAGCATGTTATGAGATTTCTAAAAAGTCTTAGAACTCTTTCAGATCATGCTGGAGCAAGGAGAATCGAAGATTATAAGTGGGACATTCATTCTTAAATTATAAGTCAGTTTCATGATGAACATATGCTACAATTCCTAGTAATGTTGCATAATCCCACTTTTTAGGCCCTCTAACATGTTATCTATCCTAAATCAGAAGATTACACAAGCTTTTTATCTATGGACCACTTGATTTAAGCTTTGTCCAAAACACCCTTCCATTTAAGGAAGAAAGTTCACACTTCCATTTTGTAAAAGTGACTTTAATCACAAAGTCCACTCTCATTGAGCTTTGTGTTTGTTATTTCTGCACAAGCATCCCCTACAAACTCAGAAAAGGCGTGTTTAAAGTTTCTAACCACCCTACTTAGCCTTGAAACCATGTATGTCTAAGCTTGCTTCAAATACAAGCCAAAAATCCATAACATGTGATTTTGTACTTTTGATTTCTCCAAGCTTCCAAACCCTTTGTCTATAAATAAAACCTTCATTTACAAGATAAAGGAGGATTTAGATAAGCTCTGAAACTTATAAAAACTCCCTAGAACCAGAAATTGCAAACCAGGCACAAAAACTTGTCATTTCTGATTTTTGAATCCAATCTCCAAATTCTCTCGTGTGTTTCTTGGCCAAACCATCCACAAAGCTTCTGATACACATATAGAAGCTAGCACAACCTCAGTTTCCAAACTGTAACATCATTTTCACCAAACTCCATTTTCAAAAACAGAGCATTACATCTTGACCTCTCAAGAACATCCAGCCATCCATAGCTCAAGCTAAGGGTTGCATTAGCTTCCTGGGAACTTGACAAAGCTAACCACATCATCACAACAACTTGAATCAAGCTCTAACTCAAAAAACGATCTCCAGCTGCAAGGTGAGTTCTTTTTGATTTTCATCTCATTATTTAGGCATTGTTAGGTTTGCATTTTCAAAGACAAAATGTAGATATCATTGCCCAGAAACTGTACATATCCTTAGATTTCATTTATATGGCATGAGTAGAGATAATTTTGGATCAGAACTTCCTGGAAAAATTAGGGTTCATATTATGGCTAGTAAAATTCATGTTGGTTTCTGATTTATAGTTTTAATGCATTATAGTTCTGGAATCATGATGAAATTTTCCATAACTTCCATGCTTTCATTTTCCGTTTTGGTTGAGAATTGAATGAGTTGCAGATGCTCTGGCTGGCGTGAGGAAGAAGATGAAGTTCATCATCAGAACTGATTTTGTAATATATATTTATGGTTTTGTTTATAGTACCGGATGTATAGCCACCCCAGTGGTAGAGAGAGCGCGCGTAAGGTATTAGTGTTAAGGGTCATGGGTTCTAGCCCCGGGAACACCTTTTGTTTTTATTTCTTAACATTTTACCCCCTTTTACTTATTAGCAGCGCGTCTGGGCCAAAACTTCTGGGCTTTCTCACTTTTGCTTCCAGCATCACCCCCCCATATACTTTTTAACAATACGCCTGGGCCAGAACATCCGGGCTTTTCTAATTTTTACTTCCAAGCATCAACCCCCATATACTTGTTAACAACACGCTTGGGCCAGAACTTCTGGGCTTTCTCATTTTTGCTTCCAGCAGCAACCCCTCCCCATTACTCGTTAACAGCACGTCTGGGCACAAAACTTCTGGGCTTTCTCATTTTTTGCTTCCAGCAACACCCCCAATCCATTCTTTCATCACGTAGTCCAGCATAACCTTCTTTTTTTATATTTATTTTCTTTCTGATTCTGATCACAAAAACACATTTGGGCCTAAACCAAACAAAAATCAGTTTTACTTACAAACATCCTTTCCACTTTCTAAACCCCCCTGACTTTAATTTTATATTTTATTTTATTTCCTTTCTATTATTATTTTAGTATCATTACTATTATTTTTATTAATAAGAAATACCAAAAAAAAAATTATATTAAATATCTAATTATTTAGCTTATTTTTATTTAACTTCTCAAAATAAAAAGACCAAAAACATTTTCCAATTTAATTTCTCTTCTTTAACTTAATCTTAATTTTTTTCTTCTTATTTTAGTTAATTATTTTCTTTTTATTAATTTGGTCAAAAACCTATTTTCTTAAATAAAATCCAAAACAAATTCCATTTCTTTTCCATTTTTATTTCTTAGGCATTATATTTACTCCATTTCTTGTATATCACATACATTTCAATTTTTGTACATTATTCAAGTTCAACATGGTTGTAATAGATAATTAGGTTTAATTTCTTACAATCCCCATTTGTAAATTTATACACCCCATCCCCAAATGATGTAATAGCATAGGATATTTACTTTCCGCAACTTACCTCTTTCATATAAATGCTAGTAATTTAGGGTTTTTATGGAAAGATAAAATCAATGCTTAGAAAACCTCAATCCAAGATAAACCAAACGTGAAATACAAACACTTGCACACTTTGCACATCTAGGGTCTACTCCACTTTGTTTCCTTAAAAGTGGTCATGTTATGCATGTGAGATGCGTTAGCAAAAAAGAATAAAAAATACAAGGTCATAGTCTCTCGATGACGCTACGAATGTTGCCTTACAAATGGTATTAGTCCCTTAAATAAATATGCTAAGGTGTCTCACAAAGTTGCATTTTATAACTATACGATGACCGACGCCCCTCCCTTCACATCCAAAGATAGAGATTCTTACCAATAAATGGTAAGATAGCAATGTCAAAGGAAGAGAGAAATGAACAAAAGAATTTTAAGTAGGTAGGACGTTTTTAGTTTCTTGCTCACAATCCATATTCAAAAACAAACATATTTTCAAGCATACTAAACACTTTCAAAAACATGAAATATTTTCAAAAAGTCCAACACTTTGTATGCATTCTTATAGAGACGAGAATCATTACAATGTTTGCCTAAAAGAAGGCACTTTTAAAAAAAACTTTCAAAACTCACCACAAACACATTTCAAACAAAGTAATTTCAAATGTGATCTAGAAAGCAACTAAGAGCCCGTAGATAACTACGGATGAAAAGGATGCTAACACCTTCCCTTTTCATAAGCTACCCCCCGAACTCAAGAAAATATCTCAAAGGTCTTTCTGTTCTTTTCACCCTTTACTTTATTGGATAAAAAAAGTCGGTGGCGACTCTTGCTATCCACAACAATTGCGATAAAACGCAAAACAACCAAGTCAGTTCTCCCACTGTATTACAGAACGGGTGACTCTGCTGGGGACTATACTTAAAAGCGGGGTTACCTTAGAGACTAGATCACATTTAATTGCTTTCATTGTTTGATTTGTTTTCTTTACATTTATGGGTCCTTGTTTGGGTTTGTATTGATCCTCTACCCAGATATGGGAACATCATTAGGTAAGTAGTAGTAAATTGTGGGGACTGTGTGGAGTATATCGACATGGTTGAAGCGATGGCTACGTTAGTATGACACATTTTTTGGTACCGGTAGCCCTTGAGTCTAGTCAAGGAGAATACGGGGCCGCTGTGTGGTGTCATGAAGCACTAACTGACCTTAGAACCTTTAATTGAACAACTTGGCCATTAGGAAGTAGTGAGATAGCCGGCTTTGGTGCAGTCCGAAGTTGGTTGATACTCGATACTAAGCTCATTGAGATCATACTTTAGGGATATTTTGGTCGCCAATAAAGAGGCTTGCGCTGAAACAATGCCCGATGAAGAAAGATCAATGATCTTGAGATCCCCTAGAACCCGGTTACTTTCTAGGACAGGTTGAGCCAACTAAACTTCAAGAGGGTACTTACCAGTGAAACCTCATGCAAGCCTAAACCTAAGGACTTGTTTACTTTACTTGTGTATATACTTGTACATAACATCATGACATCATACCATAGCATTTTTCACTAACCATTTCAAGCACCTAGAGATTTATCTTTTTCTTGTTTTGTAGGACATGGCTTCCATTCGCAGGAATACTATCCAAATTAAACTCGTAAGAGTGCCTCCTCAACTAAAAGAGTTAGCGTCAAGGGTTACTTAAAATTGTCCTTTCACCAAAAGATATGGTCGACTTCTCAATCTGGTTACCTCAAGCCTTGATGAAGACGTGATAAAGGTGCTCTTTCAGTTCTTTGACCCTTTACAATATTGATTTACCTTTCCTGATTACCAACTTGTGCCTACTATGGAAGAATTCTCTCAACTCTTGGGAATTCCTATTCTTGATCAACTACCCTTCAACGGTATTGAAAGAGACCCAAGACCTGAGGAGATTGCTCGAGATCTACATTTACAACGATCCGACATTGTGGCAAATTGGGAAATAAGAAGTGGTGCCAAAGGGTTTCTAGCCAAGTTTTTGTTGGAGAAGGCTCAAAATTCATGGAATGCTCTGGATCTACAAGCCTTTGAAGAAGTATTGGATCTTCTCATTTATTGGATGGTACTGTTTCCCAATCTGGACCAACTTATAGATGTGAACGCGGTCAAAAAATTTCTATCTCGCAATCCGGTGCCTACTTTACTCGGGGATATCTTGTATTCTCTTCACTCTCGCACCATGAAGAAAAGAGGAATTCTTATGTGTTGCACTCCTCTTTTGGATAGGTGGTTTATTCCGCACCTACCCCGATCTATTGTGAAGAACGAGCAAGGCTTAAGATGGTCTAGTAGATTAATGTCACTCACACATTCTGATATTTATTGGTGTGCTCAATCTATGGAGGACCTTACTATTATTGACTGTTGTGGGGAATTCCCTAATTTTCCTCTGCTTGGAATTAGGGGAGGTATCACCTACAATCCTTGTATGGCTTTGCGACAGTTTGGGTATGCTAGGAGGGATGGCCCTCATGATGCACTTGTCCAAGGAATTGCATTTTACTATAAGAGCGATGTCCAAAGTTATCGTCAGAGATTCATACGAGCTTGGGGCATGGTTAACAAGGTTGATAGCAAGACATTGGGGCATAAGAACTCCATTCCTTTGGAGCCTTATCTCAAGTGGGTGTGAACTCGCGCCCAAAACCTCATGATGACTTATGAAGCCATCTTACCTATCATCATGGAGCCTGTTACTGAAGGAGATGTTCCGTATACTGTCCTTTATCCTAACATGCCTACTTATCTTGAAGATTTGCAAAGAGCTTGGATTCATCTAAAGGAAGAGCGAGGCACCTTCTAAACCCAATTCCACGCAAGTGAAAAGAAGGTTTTGGAGCTTACGAGACAACTTCATGAAGAGCGAAGTTTGAATGCCTACATAGTGCCGAAAAGGATGCGCCAGACCTTTTTGTCTTAGCAGTTTATTTTGTATTTATTTCCTCCATTGTAAGCCCAAGAGGCATGTTTGTAATCAATTTGAACTTATTAATGCAATTGATGTTTATTCCTTTTGTCTAAACAAATTTAAATCTTCTAAGTCCTTGAAATCATTTGCATATGCATCTTCATGCATCATAACATAAATAAGTTTTCCGCAACAGGTTTCCTTATCTTTCAACTGTTTATTTCAGTAAGATGGATATCAAACAAACAGTGAAGGACTTGCAAGCGCAAAATTCCAAGTTCTAAGAGACCTTGCTGACCCTGGCTAAGGGGGAACAAGAGCTGATGATTATGCTAGTAGCCAAGAAGAAAAACAAAAAGAAGGCCTTCATCAACATGGGTAAGAGATTCAAAGGTTCGGTTCATCAGGTACTGATAGTCGAAGATTCGTCTGAGGAGGACGAAAATCAAGATGAAGAGGCAAGGAGAACCTGTGCTGGGGGTGCCAATAATCAAGCTTCCGAAGATGAATATTACTTTGATGAGCAATATCCTCTGGCTGAGGATAAATACAAGTAGTTGGAGGATAGACTAAAGGCTGTTGAAATTCAAGCCGTGCCTGGTTTGGATTTTGGAGAGTTGGGCTTAGTACTTGGGGTCATCATTAACCATAAGTTCAAAATACCGGTCTTCGCCAAGTATGACGGGGTTTCCTTCCCAAAACTTCATCTAAGGTCTTATGTGCGCAAGATACAGGCGCACACTACCGATAAAAAGCTTTGGGCCTATTTCTTCAAAAAGAGTCTGGCTGGGACTCAAATAGAATGGTTCTATCAATTGGAAGGTTCCCGCATCCACACATGGGAAGATCTAGCCATTTCTTTTTATCATTAGTATCAATACAATGCCGATCCGGCACCAACTAGAGTCCAACTTCAAGGTATGACAATGGGTACCAATGAGGGGTTTAAGGAGTAGGCACAAAAATGAAGGGATCTTGCTGGTAGGGTCCAACCACCACTAACTGATAGAGAACTATTTGACGTGTTCATGGGTACATTGACCGGTCTATTTTTCAACCTATTGATTGGTAGTTCTTCGTCTGGTTTCACCGAGTTGATCCTAACTGGTGAAAGGGTCGAAAGTGGCATTAAGTACAGAAAAATTCCTATGACATCTGCTTCCGCATCCAACGCTGTAAAGAATCCTTTAATTAGAAAGAAGGAAACAAATGTTGTGTATGGGGCAAGGGCCATACCAAGAAGGATCATCGACCTTCTGTTAATGTTGTGTTAATCTCCAACCCTCCATCTTCTCAAAGACAATCATCCAACAATCAACAATATGAAGTTCCTCAAAGATAGTTCACGAGAATAAGCATGTTGTTGTCCCAAGCCTTACAACATCTGTTGAAGGCCAACTTAGTGATATTGCTCAATCCATTATCCAATCCTGACATTTCATCACCTAAGTATAATCCAAATGTCAAATGTGCGTATCATTCCAATAGCCCCGGGAATGAAACTGATCAATGTTGGGCTCTGAAGAATAAGATTCAAGATCTGATAGACAATAAAACAATTGAATCTGATCCACACTCCAAATGTGATAACCGCAGCAATGCGGAATCATGGCAAAAGGGTTAATGCAATTGATGATACTACTTTTGTTTCCTCCATTGAAGATTTAACAACTCCATTAATTACTGTAAAGGATAATTTTCTGAGAGCCGGGGTGTTCTTTGGCTGTTCTAAAGATTTTGTTTTCTATGATCAACAAGTAAATGGGTGCAAGTGGCTGAAGGAAGGTGTGCAACGCCTGATAAATAGCCGCGAGATTCTGTTTGAGAAGATTCCTATCATCAAAAGTTTAACCAACAAATCTGAATACCTGTCCATAATAACCATTTCCAACAAGCCTCTTAGGATCCCTTCAAAGGGTCCTATTAGGATTTCAAATGAACCAACCATTTCTCCTTTAATAATCACTGCCGTTGGGCCTATTCCTTACTCTTCTGAGAAAGCGGTTCCATGGAACTATGGTGCCGAGGTTTATTATCATGGGATAAAACAAGATTCATGGATCAACGAAAACGAAGTTGATGTTACTAACATTGCAGGTTCAAGTAAAGTAAAAAGAACGTGGAGGATCTTTTCCCGTGATATTTCACCATCCACTACTACAACAACTCCCGTCCGCATAACCCATGACAACTTTAGTGCTAAAACTAAAGGAAAAGAGAAAGAAGGTGAGCTTGTTGGGATAGAGGCACCTACCAAAGATACTGACGCTGAAGAACCCTCCGCTCGAGAGATGGAGGAAATCCTAAAAATCATAAAGAAGAGTGACTTCAAAATAGTTTAGCAGTTGGGGCAAACCCCCTCCAAAATCTCCATGATGTCATTTTTACTCTGTTTGGACGCTCATGCACAAGCTTTAATCAAGTTCCTAAAGAAAGCCCATGTGCCCCAAGAAACCACAGCTGACCAGTTCGAGAACTATGTATCAAGTTTAACGACTGACAATGGATTAGGGTTCTCTGATGCTGATTTGAATCATACGGGAAGGAACAACAACAAAGCCTTGCATGTCTCTATTGAATGCAAGGGGACCACCCTGGCTCATGTCCTAATTGATACTGGCTCATCTTTAAATGTGTTACACAAAGGTGCATTGGACTGGCTAGATTGTGAAGGACTGGTATTGAAGCCAAGCGATATTGTTGTAAGGGCTTTCAATGGGTCTAAGAGAATGATTCATGGAGAGGTAAATCTCCCAATTAAAGTTGGCTCACAGATTTTCAACTCTACCTTTTATATAATGGACATACGTACCTCCTACTCTTATTTTCTTGGACGCCCTTGGATCCATGGGGCAGGGGAAGTAACATCCACCCTTCATCAAAAATTAAAGTATCCAGTCAAAGGGAAGATCGTTACTGTTTGCAGCGAAGAAGAATTTATGCTGAGCCATCTCAATTCCTTCAAGTATGCGGAAATGGATGGCGAATTCATAGAAACTCCATGCCAGGCTTTCGAAATTGTTCCTCTTATGGTTGTCGCCACCAAAGTCTCCTCTAACATGTCGAAAGTTGATGAAGTTATACCAAGAATGGTTTCACTTAAGGATGTCTGTGCCATGGTCGAAGATGGAAACTGTACTATTTGGGGACAACTTCCCGACATTCCATTTAAAGCAGACAAATTCGGACTGGGTTTCACCATCAAAGCTTAGAAAGAAGTCAGGAGCACTCGCATGGGAAAGCCACATCTATGCATCGGGAATCATGAAGTAAACGCTGTGGAAGACTCTGATGATGAAAATACTTTTGAAGATTGGATCTACCCTACTGTCGAAGGAAATCTCAACAATTGGCATGCAAAGGATTTCACTCCCATCTCCTTCATTGAGGAGTAATTACTGTTTACTATTTTATGTCAATTCAAATTTTTTTGTCTGTAACCTTAAATTCCAAACAATGACTTTTAAGCCATGTGCCTTGCCCAGGGCACTATGGTCCATTTTTTAATGGTTTTGTTCATGTTCATTTATCATGTGATCATTTAATATAAATCATTGGACCTTTTTCATTGAAATTTTTGTGTTCATTATCTTTCTTTTCCTTTATTACATTTTTTCAATAGCCATGTATCTTACATGCACACACATACACACACTTGCAGATCTTCATCCACTCCGGATCTCATTGCCAACGACTCTACTATTTCCAGTTATGACTTCAAACATCCAGTTAACCAAGCCGAAGACAAAGGCAAGGAAGATTGTGAAATACCACGAGAATTAGCTAAACTTCTAATGCAAGAAGAGAAAGTTATTCAACCTCATGAAGAGCCAGTTGAGGTTATCAACTTAGGTACCGAGACAAATAAGAAAGAAGTCAAGATTGGCGCCAACCTAGAAGATGGTATCAAGAGTAGATTGGTTCAAATGTTACATGACTATGTTGAAGTGTTTGCTTGGTCGTATGAGGATATGCCAGGGTTGGATACCGATATTGTGGTTCATTGTCTTCCAACGAAGCAAGATTGTCCTCCTGTTAAGCAAAAAGGATTTCACTCCCATCTCCTTCATTGAGGAGTAATTACTGTTTACTATTTTATGTCAATTCAAATTTTTTTGTCTGTAACCTTAAATTCCAAACAATGACTTTTAAGCCATGCGCCTTGCCCAGGGCACTATGGTCCATTTGTTAGTGGTTTTGTTCATGTTCATTTATCATGTGATCTTTTAATATAAATCATTGGACCTTTTTCATTGAAATTTTTGTGTTCATTATCTTTCTTTTCCTTTATTACATTTTTTCAATAGCCATGTATCTTACATGCACACACATACACACACTTGCAGATCTTCATCCACTCCGGATCTCATTGCCAACGACTCTACTATTTCAAGTTATGACTTCAAACATCCAGTTAACCAAGCCGAAGACAAAGGCAAGGAAGATTGTGAAATACCACGAGAATTAGCCAAACTTCTAATGCAAGAAGAGAAAGTTATTCAACCTCATGAAGAGCCAGTTGAGGTTATCAACTTAGGTACCGAGACAAATAAGAAAGAAGTCAAGATTGGTGCCAACCTAGAAGATGGTATCAAGAGTAGATTGGTTCAAATGTTACATGACTATGTTGAAGTGTTTGCTTGGTCGTATGAGGATATGCCAGGGTTGGATACCGATATTGTGGTTCATTGTCTTCCAAGGAAGGAAGATTGTCCTCCTGTTAAGCAAAAAGTTCGTCATATCTGGACAGACATGTCTAAAAAGTTAAAGGCTAAAGTAATGAAGCAATTTGATGCAGGTTTTCTAGCTGTCACATCTTATCCTCAATGGGTTGCGAACGTGGTCCCCGTTCCAAAGAAAGATGGAAAAGTTCATATGTGTGTAGATTATAGGGATATGAATAGGGCAAGCCCCAAAGATGATTTCCCTCTACCTCATATTTACGTCTTGGTTGACAACACCGCTCAACATAAAGTCTTCTCCTTCGTGGATGGATTTTCTAGCTACAACCAAATCAAGATGGCTCCCGAAGACATGGAGAAGACCACTTTTGTTACGCAATGGGGCACCTTTTGCTATAAAGTCATGTCGTTCGGATTAAAGAATGCAGGGGCAACATATCAAAGAGCTATGGTAGCTTTATTTCATGATATGATTCATCATGAAATAGAAGTCTATGTGGATGATATGATTTCAAGGTCGCAAACCAAAAAAGAGCATCTCGATCACCTACACAAGCTATTTGAGAGTCTGAAGAAGTACAAGTTGAGGTTGAACCCAAATAAGTGCAGATTCGGAGTAAGGTATGGAAAGCTTCTAGGTTTTGTCGTCAGTGGTAAAGGAATTGAAGTTGATCCTGCAAAGGTAAAAGCCATTCAAGAAATGCCAGTTCCCCATTTTGAAAAAGAGGTTAGAGGATTCTTGGGTCATCTTAACTACATTGCCTAATATCCCACTTAATTGATACTTGTGAACCAATCTCCAAACTCTTGAAGAAAGATCAAGTAGTCAGATGGAACGACGATTGTCAAGCCTCCTTCGACAAAATCGAGGAATATTTGCAAGAACCCCCAATCCTGATGCCACCAATTGAAGGAAGGCTTTTGATCATGTACTTGACTATGCTAGAGAATTCTATGGGGTGTGTGTTGGGCCAACATAACGAGTCTGGCCAAAAAGAGCATGCAATATACTACCTGAGAAAAAAGTTTACCGTCTGTGAAACTAGATATTCACTGCTCGAGAAAACTTGTTGTGCTCTGGCATGGGCTGTTTGCCGGCTAAGACAGTATATGTTGACTCATACCACTTTATTGATTTCTAAAATGGACCCTATAAAGTATATCTTTGAGAAGCCTGCTCTCTCCGGACAGATAGCTAGATGGAAAATGATTTTGACTGAATACGATATTCAATATACAACACAAAAGGCCATCAAGGGGAGTGTATTGGAAGATCATTTGGCCCATCATGCTGTTGATGATTATCAGTCTATGAACTTTGACTTCCCGGATGAGAATATCATGTTAGTGATTGACTGTGCAAAACTTGGAGCATATGACGAACCTGAACAAGGATCCCAATGGACTATGGTTTTTGATAGAGCTTCCAACACTTTGGGTAATGGAATTGGCGCTGTGATAATTTCTCCTGAAGGTTGTCACACTCCTTTCACTACTAGACTGTGCTTCGATTATACGAATAACATGGCTAAGTACGAGGCATGCATCTTGGGTTTGAAGGTTGTGATTGACTTAAGGATAAAGCATTTGGATGTATTCGAAGATTATTCTCTAGTGATTAATCAAGTCAAAGGGAAATGGGACACTAAGCATCCTAACCTGTTTCCTTACAAGGAGCTTGTGTTAACTTTTATTCCATGCTTGGAGGAAATCACTTTTGAACATTTTCCTAGAGAAGAAAATCAGTTGGCTGACGCCTTGGCAACAATATCTTTCATGTTCAAGGTCAAATGGGAAAACGAAGCTCCTACGATTACAATTGAGATATTTGACGAACCTACGCACTGCTATGAGCTTGGCACCAACGAAGAGAAACCATGGTACCATGAGGTGAGGAGATATCTTGATACACAAGAATATCCTGAAGGGGCTTCCATAAATGATAAGAAACTCTTGCAAAGATTTTCATCCAAATTCTTTCTAAGTAACGGAATCCTGTACAAGCGCAACCATGATTCTACTCTACTCCGATGTATGGACAAGAAGGAGGCAGATAAAATTATGGAAGACATGCATGATGGCCTTTTTGGGACCCACTATAGTGGACACACTATGGTCAAGAAAATCTATAGGGCTATTTACTATTGGTCCACAATGGAAACTGATTGTGATCATCACCCAAGGACTTGCCACAAGTGTCAAATCTATGCTGACAAGGTCCATGTACCTTTTATTCCTCTAAATGTCATGACTGCTCCGTGACCGTTTGCAAAGTGAGACATTGATATGATTGGAGAGATCAAACCTACCACTTCCAATGGACACCGTTTCATCCTTGTTGCCATTGATTACTTTACCAAGTGGGTCAAAGTTGCCTCATATGCCTCAGTTACCAAAAATGTTGTAGCCAGGTTTATCAAGCATAACCTCATCTGTCGTTATGATATCCCCAAAAGGATTATCACTGAAAATGGATCTAATCTCAACAACGTTATGATTACGAAACTTTGCACTCAGTTCAAAATCAAGCATCACAATTCTTCTCCATATAGACCCAAGATGAATGGCGCAGTGGAAGCTACCAATAAAAATATCAAGAAGAATGTGCAAAATATGGTGGTAACGTATAAAGACTGGCATGGGATGTTACCGTTTACTCTCCATGGCTACCGTACTTCAGCTTGAACATCAACTGGGGCAACCTCTTTCTCCTTGGTCTATGGAATAGAAGATGTACTACCAGTCGAATTTCAAATTCCATCTCTAAGGATAATAAAGGAAGAAGATTTAGGTGAAGACGAATGGATTCAAATTAGGTTGGATCAGTTGAACCTGATTGACGAGAAGCGACTGGCTGTTGTTTGTCATGGTCAGATGTACCAAAAACGTATGATCAAGGCTTTCAACAAAAAGATCAAGCCTCGAGCATATCAGACTGGGGACTTGGTAATAAAGCGCATCATTCTTCCATAAGACGACCCCAAGGGCAAATGGACTCCCACTTATGAAAGACCATTTTTTGTAAAGAAAGTTTTCTCTGGTGGCGCCATGATGCTGACTACTATGGATGGTGAAGATTTCCCACATCCTATGAACGCAGACATAGTTAAAAAATACTTCGTATAAAATGACCCACTAGGTTGACATACCTAGACAAAAATAAGGGCATCCCAGCAAACCAAAGAGGTTTGGGCAAAAATTAGGGATATATGCAAAAGATTATACACCCGGCGAGTCGAAAACCCGAAAGGGCGACTTGGGAAAAAAATGGGTGTCCTGGTGGCCTGAACACCCGATAGGGAGGTCCAGCAAAAAGTTAAGGATTAAAATTGTATGACTATGTCCAGTGGGATCGTTATAGCCAGCTTTATTACCAGAGTCCAAGTTCAAATGGTCCAAGATCAATCCAATCAACTTCTATTCAACGGATAGGGATAAGGTTCGAAGACATAGGGGCAATAGTGGGGTTGGAACACAAGGATATCACTTTCACATGACTATTATTTTGATTTCACTTTGTATTCTTTCCATTCTTTCGACGATTTCCTCTTACTAGGATCTCGGTCTCTTTGTACAAAAACGCCTATTCATGGGAAAACATCAATACAAATATACTTTTAAGAGAAAACTTTATGTTTTTCTATTTTGAGTGCAATAGTGTCCAATGAATAAAATTGAATGAACATATGCATATAAACATGATTAAACTTTTAACAAACATATGCTTTAAAAACAGTGACAAGCATCTCCTTAAATGCATTTGAGATATCCCCATTGAGTTATTTCATTAACATTATCCCCTCAGACTTGGATTCATGAAATCCCCAGCCAGAGTTTGAATCTCTTGAAAACCCGCTCCCCAGCCGAGTCTAGTCTCAAGAAAGAAGCCTTGTGGAGTTTCTTCCTAAAAAATAAGTCACTTCCCCAGAAGTTCGTCAAATATCCTCTTCAAACAGGGTTTATTTCCCCAATAAACTACAGATTCCCCAACTTAAGTTTTCCTCTAAGACTATTACAAATTAAGGTACCACAACCTCTAATCTCCAGTGAAGTCGCCAACTGAGTCGTTACTATTCCAAAAAGTTACTGAAGCCTGGACCCGACTAGATACCAGTTCAACTCCATCCTACCCTCAAATTACTTAAACATGGACCCGACCAGTAAACAATTCAAGTTACTGAAGCCTGGACCTGACCAGATACCAGTTGACCCAAGTTCAAATTGTTGAAACCTGGACCCGACCAGATAACAGTTTGAGTTGCTGAAACCTGGACCCGACCATATAACAGTTGATCTCAATTTCAAGTTATTGAAGCCTGGACCCGACCAGATAGTAGATTAACTTCCTTAAATCATTGCTGAAACCTGGACCCGACCATATAACAGTTTGAGTTACTGAAACCTGGACCCGACCAGATAACAGTTGATCTCAATTTCAAGTTACTGAAGCCTGGACCCGACCAAATAGTAGTTTAACTACCTCAAATCATTGCTGAAACCTGGACCCGACTAGATAACAATTTGAGTTGCTGAAACCTGGACCCAACCAGATAATAGTTGATCTCAATTTCAAAATACTAAAGCCTGGACCCGACCAGATAATAGTTTAACTTCCTCAAATCATTGCTGAAACCTGGACCCGACCACATAACAATTTGAGTTGCTGAAACCTGGACCTGACCAGATAACAGTTGATCTCAATTTCAAGTTACTGAAGCCTATACCTGACCAGATAGCAGTTTAACTTCCTCAAATCATTTCTTAAACCTGGACACGGCCAATCAACAATTCAAGTTGTTGAAACCCGGACCCGACCAGATAACAATTCCAATTGCTGAAACCTGGACCCGACCAAATAATAGTTAACCTCAAGGATAAGTTTTCATGAAACCTGGACCCAACCAGATATTAGTTTAACTTCTTCAATCAATAAAAAAACTCCTCTTCCCAGTAGAGTTAGTCATTATCCCCCATAGATTATTGCAAAGCCTGGACCTAACTAGATAACAACCAACCTTCAAGAGTTAATTCCCACTGGAGTAGCGGATGACTAAAAATCCTAAGCTATTTTCCCCAAGCAGAAGCCAATATTCTCCAGTTGGAATTCTACTCAACAAAGAAAGCATCTTTAACAAAGTCTGAAGATACACATACTCTTCATCTCCAACAGTAATCTGAGATTTAACTTCTCAAAACTCCCTAATGTATGTCAAGGATACGCTTCGACAACACGACACATTCATACATCATATAACATACATAACACAACATAATCTCATTTGTTTTGAGAACATAATTACACCATGCACACATTCACATACAGTTAATCCCTTTGTTTCCTTGCAGAAAAAAATCACTGATCCAAAGACCTCTTCTGGATCAGAATTATTTCTTCCAGTGAAAAATAGACAAGACACCTAGGTTTCAGCACAAATCGACCAAATATTTACACTAATGTTTCTCCCAGATTCTACCGTCATTTCTCCAAATGGCATCTATAAGCCCATTCCCAAATCAATACATCATCGAGTGCAAATTTTTGGGCACTTTAGTGTTCGATCATCTTTCACCTTCAAGTCACTAAAGGCAGATCCTCCAATCTCACTCTTCAGGTTCAAGAAGATTAAACAGGGGCAGCTATTGTACCCCAAAATATTCCCTCTCAATTTCTCAAATATCCTCTCACAAGATCTCCATTGATTCAAGACTGCACAAGGATTGATCAGATCAAGATACCTCCACGAACACTGATAACTCAAAATTAGGGTTAGAATTTGTATAAGGACAATTGGACCTTTAATGCTTCATATGATTTTCATGAATCATTTTGGACTCCCCGGATTGCTCATGTCAAGTTTCAGGCTTTGGACCACATTTTTGCTCAGTCAATTGATATGTTAACCTAAAATCAACTATATTGGGCAAAAGGTCAATTGGGGTCAATTCACAGTTAAACTTCATAACTTTGATCCATATCAACATGTTGAACTCATATATGTCAGTTGGCCAAATTTGGATCGCAATTCCTCAAGAAATTTGATCAAATCACAAAAAGGGCAAAATGGTCAAAATTAGGGTTTTTACTAAGAAGGCTTGATTTTTAACTTTCAACCCAAATACATGACTTATTGGTTTGAGACATGATATCAAGAATCCAAATGTATCATTTTGACATAATAGCAAGGTTCAAAACATTTCTCAAGATCAATTGATTGATAGTTGAAATTTGGTCAACTGATGAAAAAGTCAATTGTACACTAAAAAGTCAAACTTTGACTTTTGGATCAAAATTAAGTTTCAAAAATCATATTTCATAAAGACATGTCAAAGTATTAATATTGTTCATCAAGAAATCAAAAGTCAAGATTACTATGAAAAATATCAAAGTTCTAAATACCTCGAAATTTTTCTAAGTGTTAAGGAAATATGATAATTTCATAACTTTGTGCCAAACTTTCACCATGATGCAAGATGATTCAAGAAAAAATTCCAACATGAATGTTATAGATCTCAATGAGATCTAAAAAATTGTATGGCATAACTTTTTCTATAAATGCTTGAATCTCAAGTTATATATCCATCAAGACATGTCTATGAAACTAAAACACTTAGTAAAATTCTGAGTATTTTAAGTCAGGATTTTGACAGAATTTATGGGCCAAGTTTCACACAGTTACAATGGGAGTTTGAAAAAGTGATTCAAAGAGGTATTGCCGAGCATGTTACAAGCTTTATAAAAAGTCCGAGAACTCTTTCAGATCATGCTGGAGCAGAGAGAATCAAAGATCATAAGTTGGACATTCATTCTTAAATTATAAGTCAGTTTCATGATGAACGTTTGATCCAATTTCAAGTAATGTTGCATAATCCCACTTTTCAGGCCCTCTAACTTGTGTATTTATCCTTAATCATAAGATTACACAAGCTTTTGAGCTATGAACCACTTGATTTGAGCTTTGTCCAAAACACCTTGCCATTTAAGGAAGAAAGTTCACACTTCTATTTTGGAAAAGTGACTTTAATCACAAAGTCCATTCTCCTTGAGCTTTGTGTTTGTTCTTTCTGCACAAGCACCATCTACAAACTAAGAACATGCGTGTTTAAAGTTTCTAGCCACCCTACTTTGCCTTGAAACCATGTTTGTCTAAGCTTGCTTCAAAAATAAGTCAAAAATCCATAACATGTGATTTTGTACTTCTGATTTCTCCAAGCTTCCAAACCCTTTGTCTATAAATAAAACTTTTATTTGCAAGCTAAAGGAGGATTTGGATAAGCCCTGAAACTCATAAAAACTCCCTAGAACCAGAAATTGCAACACAAGCACAAAAACTTGTCATTTCTAATTTTTGAATCCAATCTCCAAATCCTCTCGTGTGTTTCTTGGCCAAACCATCCACAAAGCTTCTGATACACATATAGAAGCTAGCCCAACCTCTGTTTTCAAACTGTAACATCATATTCACCAACCTCTATTTTCAGAAATAGAGTATTACATCTTGACCTCTCCAGAACATTCCAGCCATCCATAGCTCAAGCTAAGGGTTGCATTAGCTTCCTGGGAACTTGAGGAAGCTAACCAGATCATCACAACAACTTGAATAAGGATCTAACTCAAAACACGATCTCCAGCTGCAAGGTGAGTTATTTATGATTTTCATATCATTATTTAGCCATTGTTAGGTTTTCATTTTTAAAGATAAAATGTAGATATCATTGCCCAGAAACTGTACATATCCTTAGATTTCATTTATATTGCCCGAGTACTGAGAATTGTTTATCAGAACTTCCTATAAAAATTAGGATTCAGATTAGGGCTAGCAAAATTCATGTTTGTTTCTGATTTATATTTTTAATGCTTTATAGTTCTGGAATCATGATGAATTTGCCATAACTTCCATGTTTATATTTTCCATTTTGGTTGAGAAATGAATGATTTGTATATGTTCTAGTTGGCGCGAGGAAGAAGATGAAGTTCATCATCAGAACTGATTTTGTAATATATATATTTATGGTTTTGTTTATAATATTTGATGTATAGTCACCCCAGTGGTAGAGAGCGCGTGTGTAAGGAATTATTGTTAAGGGCCTTGGGTTCTATCCCCAGGAGCACCTTTTGTTTTTATTTCTTAAAATTTTACCCCTTTTACTTGTTAGCAGCGCGTCTGGGCCATAACTTCTGGGATTTCTCACTTTTTCTTCCAGCATCACCCCCCATATACTTGTTAGCAGCACGCCTGGGCCAGAACTTCTGGGCTTTTCTCATTTTTGCTTACAAGCATCACCCCCTATATACTTGTTAACAGCACGCCTGGGCCAGAACTTCTGGGATTTCTCATTTTTGCTTCAAGCAACACCCCCCCATTTACTCGTTAACAGCACGTCTGGACCCAGAACTTCCAGGCTTTCTCATTTTATGCTTCCAACAACACCGCCATCCATTCTTTCATCACGAAGCCCAACATAACCTTCTTTTTATTTATTTATTTTCTTTCTGATTCTGACCATAAAAATACATTTGGGCCTAAACCAAACAGAAATCAGTTTTACTTACAAACATCCTTTCCACTTTCTAAACCCCCCCTGACTTTAATTTTAAATTTTTATTTTATTTCCTTTCTTTTATTATTTTAGTATCATTAATATTATTTTTATTTAATCAGAAATACCAAAAAAATATATTATATTAAATATTTCAATTATTTAGTTTATTTTTATTTAACTTCTCAAAATAAAAATACCTAAAACATTTTCCTATTTAATTCCTCTTCTTTAAATTAATCTTATTTTAGTAAATTATTTTATTTTAGTTAATTAGGTCAAAAACCTCTTTTCTTAAATAAAATCCAAAACAAATTCTATTTCTTTTCCATTTTTATTTCTTGTGCATTATATTTACTCCATTTCTTGTATATCATATACATTTCAATTCTTGTACATTATTCAAGTTCAACATGGTTGTAATAGATAATTAGGTTTAATTTCTTGCAATCCCCGTTTGTAAATTTGTACACCCCATCCCCATATTACGTAATAGCATAGGATATTTACTTACCGCAACTTGCCGCTTTCATATAAATGCTAGTAATTTAGGGTTTGCATGGAAAAATAAAATCAATGCTTAGAAAACCCCAATCCAAGATAAACCAAGGGTGAAATACAAACATTTGTACACTTTACACCTCTAGGGTCTACTCCACTTTGTTGCCTTAAAAACTGTCATGTTATTCATGTGAGACGCCTTAGCAAAGAACAATAAAAAATACAAGATCATAGTTCCTCGTTGACGCTACGAATGTTGTCTTACAAATTATCTTAGTCACTTAAATAAATATGCTAAGGTATCTCACCAAATTGCATTTTATGACTATACGATGACACACGCCCGTCCCTTCACATCCAAAGATAGAGCTTCTTACCAATAAATGGTAAGATAGAAATGTCAAAGGAAGAGAGAAATGAACAAAAGACTTTTGAGTAGGTAGAACGATCTTAGTTTCTTGCTCACAATCCATCTATAAAAATAAACATCTTTTCAAGAACACTAAACACTTTCAAAAACATGAAATATTTTCAAAAAGTCCAACACTTTGTATGCATTATTATAGAGACAAGAATAATTACAAAGTTTTCCTAAACGAAGGCGCTTTTCAAAAATAATTTCAAAACCCACCACAAACACATTTCAAACAAAGCAATTTCAAAAGTGATATAGCAAGCAACTAAGATCCCATAGATAACTACGGATGAAAAGGGTGCTAACACCTTCCCTTTTCATAACCTACCCCCCCCCCCCCCCCCCCCCGAAGTCAAGAAAATATCTCAAAGGTCTTTCCTGTTCTTTTCCCCCTTTTCTTTATTGGATAAAAGAAAAGTCGGTGGCGACTCTTTCTATCCGCAACAATTGTGATAAAATGCAAAACAACCAAGTCTGTTCTCCCTCCGTATTACAACATGATGTCATGTTCGGACAATTAACCGTACGCAAATAAAGCACACAAGGCCTTAGATTTAAGATTGTATGGGGTTTATAGGTAAGTACCCTCTTGAAGTTTTAGTTGGCTTAACTTGTCCTAAAAGAAGTAAACGGGTTCTAGGAGCCTCAATACCACTGATCTTTATTCTCGGACATTGTTTTGGCACAACCATCAGAATTGAAACTGAAATATCTCGATAGTCTGGTCTCAATGAGTATAATATCAATTATTAACCAACTTCAGTTTGCACCAAAACCGGCTATCTCACTACTTTCTAATGGCTAAGTTGTTCAACTAAGATTCTACGGTCAGTTAGTGCTTTATGACACCACACAACGGTCCCGTATTCTCCTTGGTTCAACTTAAGGGACACTGGTACCAACAAATGTGTCACACTAATGTAGCCATCACTTCAACCATATCGATTTACGTCGTACAGTCTTCATGATCTATTTCTACATACCTAAAATGCCCCGGATCTGGGTATAGGATCTATACAAGAAATAAACCCAAGCATAACCCAAAAATGTAAAGTATACAAATCAAGCAAGTAAAGCAATAAAGGTGATTTAGCTCTTAACGTAACCCCACTTTTAGAATCATGTCCTCAGCAGAGTCTCTAGTTCTGTTATACGGTGGGAGAAATAACTTGAGGGTTTACGTTTTATCACAAATGTTGCAGATAGCAAGAGTTGCCACTGACTTTTCTTTTATCCAACAAACGAAAGGGTGAAAAGAACAAGAAAGACCTTTGAGAATTTTTCTTGAGTTTGGAGGGTAGGTTATGAAAAGGGAAGGTGTTAGCAACCTTTTCATTCGTAGTTATCTATGGGCTCTTAATTGCTAGCTCACTTTGAAAATACTTTGTGTTTGTGTATGTTTGCAAATATTTTGAAAATTCCAAAGTGCAACAATTTTCTAATGATTCTCGTATCATTGAGAATGTATACAAAATGTTTGTTTTGAAAATACTTGTGAAGGGTAGTGTTGTTTTGGAAAGATGTTTTTGAAAATGTCAATGTAAGGCAATTTTGTAATGATTCTCGTATTGTTGAGAATGTATACAAAATATTTGTTTTAAAAAGTGTTTTTGAAAATGGTTGTTTTGAAAGTGTGAGGTGTGGAAATTGCTTTAGTTTATGAGCGAGCGATTACAGACGATCTATTTGTTAGTAGGAAACCCTATCATTGGATGTGAGGGACAGGCGTGGGTCATCGTACAGTCATAGAATGCAACTTGTAAGACGCTTTAGCAAATGTCGTAAGGGACTAAGACCGTTTACCGAAGGCAACATCGAAGGGTCATCGAGAGACTATGATCCTTTAACTGAGGGTCTTGGCTAAAGCATCCCACGTTTGAGTGACATGACTGTTTTCATCCGAGGCAACAAGTGAGGTTAACCCTAGAGGTGCATGTGTGTGAAGTGTGTTTGATTCAATTATTTGGTCTTGAACTAGAGTTTTTCTATTATTGTTTTTACTCTTTCCATACAACCCTAATTACTAACTGAAATATGGATAGCGATAAATTGCGGGATTTAAATGTTGTACGCTATTACAATGCTTCGGAAATGGGGGGTACAAATTTATGGATGGGGATGAAAGCAATAAAGCCCTAATTATCTATTACAGACCATTTACATAATTAATAATGCGAAATAATAAAATGCACAAATAAATGTAAAGTATAAAAAAGAAGAAAAAAAAGAAGTTTGTTCTTGGTGATTTTTTGAAGGAAAAAGGTTTGATTACTTAACCTACGAAAATTAATTAGCTCTAATTAAAAGAGGAGTTCAACTAATTATTTTAAACAAAAAAACTAAAAAAGTCTAAGTTTAATTGGAAATAAAAGAAACTAAAATAAAACCTAAGTCTAATAATTCTTTTTTTAATTTGTTTAGAAAATAATTTGGATGCTTTTATTTAGAAAAATTGTTTGAAATAATAATTAGAACCTAATTCTAATTATTTTACAAATTAGTTAATAAAATAAAGTAAAAATGATTAAATTAAATTAATTTGTATTTATGAAAATTAAGTTAATTAATTAAAACCTAAATCTAATTTTTACTTATGATTTTATAATAAAATAAAATAAATAAAAGAAAATGAAAAGAAAAATTAAAAAAAAAAAGAAATTGGGTCGTGGTGTTGTGAAAGAATTTTAGAGGGTGTGAAAAGAAAAGAAAAGGCTAGGCCCAAAAACTTAATTTTTGTTTGTTTGAATCAGTAAAAAAAATATGGGATTGTGTTAGTAAAACAAATGGGAGGTGCTGAAAAGAAAAAAGAAGTTGGGCCCAAGGTCAGAAGGCCTATGTCGGGGCGTGAGAATTACAAAATAGCATGAAAAGTACAAAAGGATACCACTGGGGCTCGAACCCAGGTCCCAAAGGTAACAGGCGCGCGCTTTAACCACTGGGGTGGTGATACATCTGGTATTTAAAACAACAACTATTAAATATATTACAAACTCCTTCCTAAATGTAACTTCATCTTCTTCCTCGTACCAGTAGTAACAACGACATTTTTAAATTTCTCAAAATGCTCTTTCCTCAACCAAATTGAAGGATGTAAACATGAAAATTAATGGAAATTTAACCACGAATCCAACCATATAAATTTTAAGAGCTATAGATCAAAGATGAGTGATAATTTTACTTGGTACCAAAATGAACCCTAGAATTTCATAAACTTCAGTTTCAAAATTCTGATCACTCAGGCAAGATAAATGAAATGTAAGCACATGGTTAGCTTCGGGGAAATGATGTCTACATTTTTTATTCAGAAAGTAAACATTAATGATGCTTGTACTGAAAGTTCAAAGTTTAGAAAACTTACCTCAAAAGTGAGAATCGTGTTTGAAGTTGGAGCACTCCTGGAGGTGCTGTGTTGATCTGGATAGCTTCACTGAACTCCAAAGAAGCTATTGCAATGCTTACATTGGATTGAGAGTGGTTGGATTCTTCTGGACAAGTCAAGTTGCAAAGCTCTGTTTTTGAAAATGAAGGATGATAAAGATGATGTTACAGTGGTGAAACAGGTTGAAATTCTGGCAGCAGATACTTAATGTCACAGTGAATGTTATGACACCGTATATGACTTTCTATAAGACAGTAAAACAAAAAGCAGTAAAGAACACAGTCAATTGTTTACCCAGTTCAGTGTGAAACAACACCTACTCTGGGGGCTACCAAGCCAGGGAGCAAATCCACTATAAGAGATATTAATTCAGGAATAAACCAACCAGTTTATCTCCTTCACTTAAGACCTACCCAATGCAACTTCAATCTAAGTTCAACTTAAACCTGAGTTCCTACTCACTCCCCCTCAATCACAGCAGTGATACTAAACAATTGACTAATGAATTAATGAAGACACTCTTCAGAACATACACTTGATTATGCTTCACAGCTTTCAATCAAGTAACACAATCACTCGTGCTTCAAAGCTTTGAGTGATACATAAACCTAACTTGACCTTGCTTCAAAGCTTTAGTCAAGTGACACAAACACTCTTGCTTTAAAGCTTTGAGTGATACACAACCCTTACAATCAAAACCTACTCCAAGTCACTTATCACAATGATACTTGCTTGGATTACAGCAGTTAAAACTACACAGCCCCTAATTGATCTTCTGTCCAAGAGTTAATTTCCAATCAGCTTTCCTGTTGAATATATATGCAGATGTTTCTTCAGTTAGGGCTTCCACGAAAAGCTAGGGTTAATTAGGTTTAACCTCAAGACTTGGCCACAAGACTTTATTAACCAGATTAGGGTTGAGCTCAGTTAACCGAAAGTCCACGTGAGATTCTGTTCTGGAATGTATGAACCAAATTCCTGAAAAATCTCAGAATTAACCAAACTGCATAACTTTTAGATCAGTACAGGATGTCTTAACATTTGTTCTGACAACAGAAATCCTGTTTACTGATTTTGGTAGAAAGTGATAAATGTGATCATTGCAAAATGCTCAGATACACACTCATAAATAGCAGCTATTGTATGCCATTCTTTTTCTGCATAAAGTACCTAATAATCCAGAATGTTATGACATCAGTCATGACATTCATACACCTGGTTTTACCAAAAATACATGCCAATAACTAAACACTTACAAAGTCCCCCTTTGGCAAATTTTTGGCTAAAACCCCTAAGCAATCAGAGAATAGAGAGCAGCAGAATGAATATGTCTGCAGAAAAAAATAATGTCTACCAAGTAATTAACACAAAATATCTCCCCCTCTTTAGCCACAAATAGGCCAAAGATACATGTACTTATATGTTATACAGTCATCCAAAATGAGTGATAAAAACAAAAAAAAAATCTGAAATCACTTGCAGCAACAGGAACCAGCAGCAAGCTTGACAACTCCACCAAACTTCAAGCACTGTCATCTTTAGAGGAGGCACTTTCTTCAGCATTGAGCTGATCTTCAGCAGCATCCTCTTCCCTTCTTTGTCCTTCAGTCTCCTCATGTTCTAATCTGGCAATTAGGTTCTCAAGAGTCATTTTCCTTGTCTCCAGCTCTTTGCGGGTTTCCTTTAGCACAACTATAACATCAGATGTCTTGGACTGAGTTTTTACAGTTGATGTCTCAGCTGATGTCATGACAATATCAAGAACATGAGATCCCTGGAATAGCTTATAGTGCAACCCAAGAGCAGAGGCTCTTTTGTATACAGTATCTCTTTCCACTAGAATGTCAGGATACTGAGCAAGGACAATACCACATAGGAGGGAGGGAAAGGCAATAGGGCCTTTAACAGCATAACTTCTAGCATGTTTTAAAGTTTGGTCAAAGATATACCTGCCATAGTCAAATTCAGTCCTGGTTCCAACAACATAAATGAATCTTCCCAATCCTGTGGAGATGGTTGATTTATGGTTGGTAGGAACCCAGTTGGCTGCACCAATCTTATGCAGGATGGCAAATTTCATGCTTAGCTTGCTAGCATTCAGCTTGCCTTTTAAGGGCCAGCACTTGACTTGTCTTGCAGTGATGGTTTGGCATACTTGATTGTCAGTAACTTCTAGTTCAGGGCAAGCCTCATCTGGTCTTCCAAGGAATTTTTTAATTTCAGAGGGAGAGAAATTAACCTTTCTTACTCTCACATAGACACATTTAAAGTCGGTTGACCTTCCATCAGCATATTCATCAGATAAATTCACTATGAATTCTTTGACAAGATTTTCATAGCAATTGGTAAACTTAACCACAGTATTCATTAGTCCAACAGCTTTGATTAGGTCCATGATCTCCTTACAATCCATGGCACCATTGTTCAGTTCTCTTTCCAAGGCTATTCTTTTCAAGCAAACATACTTCCATTTGTTGGCATTTTTAGGGTGGTGAAATGAAATGTTGTCAGCGGGGACTTCAGGAACTTTAGCCATTTTGCTGGAAGGGAGTTTCCTTCTGAGAGGAATGTCTTCAGCATCAATTTCAAATTCTGATTCCTCATCAGAATCAGAAGGTTCAGGCCCTTTCCTCTTCTTTGCTTTTGGTTGTCTCACAGGCTTTGAGAGACCCCCAGCATGTACTCGGGTTTTCACCTTCCCTTTGGATAGTCCAGTCTTCACAGTTTCTACACCAGTCTTGCCTTCAGGTCTGGTTTTCTTGTGAGCAACATCAACAGTCTTCTCTTTGGTCAGACATTTTGCAGCATCCTGCTTGTCTTTTCTATTCATCATTCTCCTAGCTATGCTAGGGTTGATATTTGCAATTAGGTCATTGTCTGAGTAGTCTTCATCCACATCAATAACGGGGGGTTCAACCTTCTTCTCAGAAGGGTTCTGGAGATCATCAAGATTATTAGATGATTTCTGAATGTTGTCATTCGGTGTCTCAACATTCTCAGAGACATCTGGATTTATGTCAACATTTGGACTTGCTGATTCTTAATTTAAAGGAACAGAAATGTCGGGTACATAGTGGTTCTCACTCAGAATTCTTGTAACAAGCCTAGCTATTGCTTGATGAACATAAGCTGAGCCTTCCCTATTTGGAACAGAAGATGAAGGTTGAGAAAGATTACCGGATGAAGTAGCTTGAGACCTTCCTGCATGCCTTGTTCTCAGCTTTTTAACCTTAGAGGGGTTAGTTGCCATTACTCTAAGAGTAGTAATCTCCAGGACTTCAGAATCCATGCATGATGTGATTTCCCTAGAATCTCGATCAGAGGATGAGGATGAAACAGTCGTCTTGGAAGAGGATGATGTTTGAGACATTTTGATAGTCTTAGAAAGCCAGTAGCAACGAGAGAGAAAAATTTGATTGAGAGAATGGGATTTGTTGCAGAGCCGAGAGAGGAAGGAGGTAAATGAGTGTCTATTCAACTTCTTAATAATTTTGAAAGAAATGTGAAAACATATGATTAACCCAATCAAAATAGACTTAACAAAAACAACTCCTTCAACCCTTGTTTTAAGCAAAATTAATTGCTACAATTCCTCATGTTGGCAAATACCCAACTTGCCCCTCAAATTTTCAAATTGATTTGCATCAAGTGCCTTGGTAAAAATGTTATCCAGCTGTAGCTCAGTGGAAACATGTTCTAGTTTAATCATCTTATCCTCTACAAGGTCTCTGATAAAGTGATGTCTAATGTCAATATGCTTGGTCCTGCTATGATGAATAGGGTTCTTGGAAATGTTGATTGTACTCAGATTGTCACAGTACAATGTCATAACATCTTGTGTGACATTATACTCAGTAAGCATCTTGTGATACGGTGGGAGAACTGACTTGAGGTTTTGCGTTTGTTTTCGCAAATGTTTCGGTTGAGCAAGAGTCACCACCGACTTTTTATTTTATGCTAAGGAAAGGTTAAAAAGCACAGCAAAAACCTTTGAGACGTTTTCCTGGGTTCGGGGAGTAGATTATAGAAAGGGAAGGTATTAGCACCCTTTCTATCCATGGTTATCCATGGGCTCTTAGTTACTTGCATAGATCAATTTGCCTTGATTTTCAATTGTTTGAAATGGTGCTTTGTGTGTGTGTTTGAAATTGTTTTGAAAAGAGGCCAATGTGGTGGCAACCTTTGTAATGATCCATGTTGGGATGTATACAAAGGTGTGTGTCTTTTGAAAAGTTTTCAATGTTTTTGAAAGTTGTTTTGAAAGTGTTGTGGAAGGTAGTTTTGAAAAGATAGGCAAGTTTTTTTGTTTTGCAAGTTGGCAAGTAACCAAGAGTTATCTACCCTAAATTTCTCAAAGATCTTTCCTATGTTTTTAACCCTTTTAACAATTTTGTTCCACCATTGTTTTTGGTGGACAATCTTGTGTTAGGATGTGAACGGGACGGGCGCGGGTCATCGTTTAGACCATGATTGCAATGGTGCCAAGTATCTTTGGGCAATTTTTCCTTTAAGGGACTTGATCATTTTTAGGCAACTTATGAAAGCGTCATCGAGGGACTATGATCATTTGATTGTTTTGTTTTTTTCCAAAGATACCTAACATGCAACATGGCCCATTATTGAAGGCAACAAGTGGAGTACCCTAGGGGTGCAAGTGTGATTAGTGTTGTCCATTTTCATGCTTGTTTATCTTGAATTTAGGTCAAACTATTTTTGGTTAATTTTGCATACAAAACCCTAATTCTATCATAGTATAATTAGAAAGTTTTTAAAATGCGAAAAAAATAAAAGGTCCTAAGTTATTACAACACAATATATGGGATGGGGGTACAAATGTTCAAATGGGGATATTTTAGCAAGAAATTAAAATCTAACTATTACATCCAAATTGAATTATACAAATTAATTAATTGCATAATACTTAAATAAAATAAAATAAATATGCAAGATGCAAAAATGATTTTTATGTGTATGTAAAAAGTATTTTTTATATGTTAAATAAACAAAAATAAAATGAATTAATTTTTGGTATTTTTATGCACTTAGGGCAAAACCCTAATTTTATAAATAAAAGGTATTTATTATATAATATATGCAATATTTATTAATTATGTACAAAAATAAATAAGAGAAGGTATATTGTAAAAAAAAGTATTTTTGAGGTCAAAATATTAATAAAAAAAATGTATTAATTCTTTGTATTTTCCCTAAATATACTAATAAATATATAAGTATTTACATTATTTATTAAATATATATTATATGTACAAAAATAAAATATTTAATATTAAAAAAAAGTATATTTTTTATAAAATGTTTTCAAGAGATAACATAAAATAAAAATCAGAAATAAAATGTGTTTGTATTATTTTTTTAGTATTTTTAAATAAAAGATATTTATGTTTATTTATGTACAAAACTAAATGAAACCAAATAAATATCATTAAATGCAAAAAAATGTGAGAAAAATAATTTTAATATTTTTTCATGCTTAAATAAAAATATAGAACCACAATCAAAAGGAAAAAATTAAAAATGATAAATAAAACTCAAAATGGGCCAGGGGGGTGCATGTGAAATGCAGTGGTGTGAAAAGGAAAATATCTCAGGCCCAGCCCATGAAAGGTTGTCTTCAACCTTCAGACAAAAAATGTTTGAAAAAACGCGCTCCCTTCTTGCTTCAAACACAACTCCTGATTCCTGGACTTTTAGCACAAACTTATAACATGAAATATGTCAAGCATCAAGCCACGATTCCATACATATAAAAAACTCAACTTAACTCTCAGAAATGAGAGAGAATTTCTCCATCCCTAATTCTTAACCTAAGTTTTTGTCAATGTTCAGGTCTTAAATTCTCTCAGCATATGCAATATAAATGGAAAGTGAGGATAGGTAAAGCTTCAGGGCCATGAATAGAACATTTTTCATTCATAAACTTAAAGCTAACTCTTCCTGGATTGAGAGATAGAAGTCCATGAACTTACCTGTTTATCTTGGATCGTGTCTGGCAATGGAGGCACTTTCAAGGCAAGGTGAGGATTGGTACAACTTGCTTGAAGTCTAGGGATGCTATTCCAACCTTTAGCTTGCTTTGAAACCAAGTGAATCAAGATATGGCAATCAACCTGCAAAACAGAAAAAGTGAAAATGGTGAAGTTGGGTAGAGGTGTTACAGGTCGTGTCCAATGCTTGGGATAGCTTGTATATGTGGTATAGAGTGTGTATGAACTGGTTTTAGCAAGAATGCACGAGTGGATGGTGTTTTGAGGTTTGATGAGGTTTGGAAGGTGTTTTGGTCGTGCCTTAGCTCAGTTATGTTGTTTGGGATGTGTCTAACAAGTTTGCTTAAGCTTCTCTTGGCAGAAAATGTGAGATGAGTTTCAAAATGCTAAGTTTCTTCCAACTTAAGCAACAAAATGTCAACTTGGTTTCTAGACTTGTGCAGGCCCCTCAAATGTGCTGCAACCATCCCTCTTGATCAGTGCGATATGCTTCTGAACTTGTGCCAAAGAGATTTGCCTTGTACTTCTTGATTTGCAAATTTGACATAAAGTTCAACTTTTCAAAAATGGATATATTGCTTTTTCTAATTATGGCTCAATCTTGTATGCAATGTTTAAACACATAAGATAAGGCTTGAACACAAGGGGTTTGCATTAAATTATTGAGTGTGAATGAGATAAAAGGCCTGTAATCTAACTTAGAGCATGCTGAGTTCAAAAATCCAAAGTTATGGACATGGAAATGGCTCATGAACAAAGTGAGTTTTGCCCATATTGCCAAATACGATTCTCCCTAACCACAAGGTTGTTTGATGAGTTCTGGGACATTTTGGAAAGCTTGGAATGTGTACTACAATCCATATTTGTAATGAAAATTGAAATTCCAAGTGGAAGCATGTGAAAAGTGGCCATGAAGTTAGGCAAAAATCCTGCCTAGAATAGGTCAAAAATTTTCTAAGTTAAGAATGTTTTGCACCCTTGTTCCAAAAATCATAACTTGAGCAACAAGCTTCTTTTGAGGAAACTTTGTGAATAAAAGTTGTAGATTTTGAAATGTACTATAACTTTCATGTTTTGACTTTTGTTTGAATCCAAATGCATCTTGATGAAAAAGTGGGACAAAGTTAGGGAAAAATTAGGGATTTTCATAACTTAGAAAAATTCTAAGTTATGAAAATTCTTCATTTCAAACCCTAATTTGTGATTTTTGATTTCTTGATGAACAAGTTTCATAATTTGACATGTCTTGAAGGAAAATGAATCTTGGCACTTGATTTTGACCAAAAAGTCAAAGTTTGACTTTTCAGTAAACAGTCAAATTTGGCTGAGTTGACTGGAAAATTCATCTGTCAATCTTGTGCATTTGGGATCTTTTGAACTTGTTGAACATGTAAAGACAATTCCATGGGGTCCTTGAGTCCATATGTGAGTTTGGTTTTCCATTGGCTAGGTCAAACAGTCAAAAATTGCCTTTGTGTAATCAAAACCCTAAAAATGACCATTTTGCCCTTTTGGTGATCTGATCAAATTTCTTGTGGAATTGTGATCCAAACTTGACCAAATGGTTCATATGAGTTCATAATGTTGATGTGGGTCAAAAATCATGAGGTTTGACTGTCAATTGACCACAGTTGACTTTTTCCCCAATACAGCTGATTTTTAGGTCAACTGTCCAATTGACTGGGCAAAACTTGGAATCAAGGCTTGAAACTTGGTATGGATAAACTTGGGAGTCCAACATGAAGCATGAAAGTCATCTTAGGCATTTTAGGTCAAAACATCTTTGTGCAAACACAAACCCTAATTTGGGTCAACAGTGCAAGGAGAAGTCTTGAGCAGAGGAAACCCTAACTGGATCTTGAGCTCCAAGGGTCTTGTGGTGAGAAAATGTTGAGGAAATGGGAGGGAAAATTTTGGGGTACAACAGTTGCCCCTGTTCAATCTTCTTGAACCTGAAGAGTTAGATTGGCAAGTTTGCCTTTCGTGACTCGAGGGTAAAAGGAGATTGGACACTAGAGTGCCCAGAAATTTGCACTCGCATGCTGGAGTATCAGTAATGTGACGTCGGGAATGGGCTTATAGATGCCATTAGGAGAGACAGTGGATAGGGAGATGGGCTTATAGATGCCATCTGGAGACGTGACGGAACCTCATCGGGAATGGGCTTATAGATGCCATTTGGAAGTGTTGATCGCATAAGAGATTCCTTAGCGAGAACTTGCGTACTTTGAGAAAGGAAGATGTTTCCTGGCTTGTTACAGGTGTTGATCTTCAAACTCTTCATGCAGATATGCCCTGGCTAGATACAGGTATCGAATCTACAATTGGTTGCTCACAGATGTGCCCTGGCTAGATACAGGAATCGAATCTGGAAATTCGAAAGGTTGTTTACAGACGTGCCCTGGATGGATACATGTATCGAATCTCTAAACTTGTTCATGCAGATGTGCCCTGGCTAGATACAGGTATCGAATATGGAATTGTCGCCTACAGATATGCCCTGGCTGGATACAGGAATCGAATCTCGAATTGCAAAAGGTTGGTAGAGATAGCTTTCCTGGCTGGATATAGGTGTAATCCTCTGACCTGAGAATGAAAGATAATTTCCTGGCCTGTTACAGGGGTTGATCTTCAAACTCTTCATGCAGATATGCCCTGGCTAGGTACAACTATCGAATCTACAATCAATCACTCACAGATGTGCCCTGGCTAGATACAGGAATCAAATCTGGAATTGTGATAGTTGATAGTAATCATCCTTGGATTGACTTTCCCTGAAAAGGCAAAACATCAGTTGTATGTGAAGTCATGATGTATGAGATGCATGATGTCATGATACTCAAAATGAGATAGTGTTGTATGCACTTTATCATGTATGCAAGCAGGATGTATGAAATGTGAAATGTTTATGAATGTATTTTCGTCTAGGAAAATAAATCCTTGATGACTGGCCGGGGAATCAAATCCTGGGCTGATGTTAAAGAGTAGAGTTTTTCGTTTCCGCTGGGGATGATGGTTGTAAGAATAAACCGGTAGGAGAAGATGACTCTGTTGGGGAATAAACTTGTTGGAGAGATTACTCTGCGGGGAATTACTCTGTGGGAAGAGATACTTCTCTAAGGTTTTGATGAGAGCTCCGCTGGGGATTCCACTGATAAACTCCGCTAGGGATTCTGCTGATAAGTTATGTTGGGGAACTTTGATGAACTCCGCTGGGGATAGGAAGAACTTCGCTGAGGATGATCTTTCCGTGGTAATTAGCTGAGGATAACCCAGTTATAAGCTCTTGTGAGGAATAACTTTGAATAAAGTCTGGGAGAGACGTCCGTACTCTGCAGGGGATAAGCTTCAAGACCTGCTGGGGATATGGATTCCACTTTCCTGGGGAAACTTTCAGACTGTACTGGGGTGTTAGTATTCCGCTGGGGAACAATCTTAAATTAAGACTTCCAGGGATGCTTGTTGAGGAATGTCTATACTCCGCTGGGGAATGCTGAGATATTCTGGGGATTCCCAACTTCCTTAAGGCTGACAGTAGACTAAACTCTGCTTGGGGAGAATATCGCCGACTTGCTAGGGGAATATTGTGCCTTCCCAGGGCTGATAGGAAACCAACTCTTCTTGGGGAAAGTATTGTTGAATCTTGTCTTACTCTGTGGGGAGTTGAGGTGACTTGGTTATGTTCTTCAGCCAAACCTACCTTGGTACCTTGGTGGACAGAGCAACTAGACTGCTTGGACAATTCTACATTGCCCATGTTTCTTGTGTCACCTGTAATTAACCCTTTGTTTCGCATGCAAATATTCACGATTAGCAATTAATGTCAAATGCATATATCAAAAATGAACATTGGACGTTCTTCGCAAAACAAAACAGAAAAAGGAAAAACAATGGATAATTTGTCTGAGAAATTGAACTTGTATTGATTTTGAAATTTTCCTGTAAATAGGCGTTTTTGTACAAGAGGCTGACGTCCTAGTAAGAGAATGCCGCCGAGCAAAAATAGAGTTTATACAAACTTTGAAAAAGGAAAACAAAACAGCCATGTGAAAAATCCCACTGGGCTCCCACTCTGCTATTGCCTTTATGTCTTCAAGCGTCTCATCACTTTGCTGCTTAGTTGAAGATGAAGCTGATTGATCAATGTCGTCTGAACCTGATAGTTGATGCCGAATTCTGGATGCAAGGTGATCCAATGAGACATAGTATTACGCTTTATCCCTAACTTTTTCCTGGACCGCCCTTTCGGGTTTTCAGTCCACCAGGATACCCATTTTTGCCCAAGCCGCCTTTTCAGGTTTTCGACTTGCCAAGTGTACAGATTTTTTTTCATTTCGTCCCTTATTTTTGCCCGAACCCTTTTGGTTCGCCGGGAAGCCCTTATTTTTGCCTAGGTGTGTCAACCTAGCGGGTCTTTGATTCATGTGTAGTATCTTTTTACTATGTCTGCATTGGCGGGGTGAGGAAGGTCGTCACCATCCATGGTGGTTAGAATCATAGCTCCTCCTGAGAAGATATGTTTAACCACAAATGGCCCTTCGTACGTAGGGGTCCATTTTCCCCGGGGATCACTTTGAGGAAGAATGATACGCTTGATTACCAGGTCTCCAACTTGATACTCTTGTCGTCTGACTTTCTTGTTAAATGCCCTGATCATCTGTTTTTGGTATGTCTGACCATGACAAATAGCAGTGAGTCTTTTTTCGTCAATTAGGTTTAATTGATCAAGCCGAGTCTGGATCCAGTCATCTTCTCTCAAGTCTGCATCCTTCATTATCCGGAGAGAGGGTATCTGGACTTCAATAGGCAAGACTGCCTCCATGCCATAGACCAAGGAAAAGGGAGTTGCCCCTGTTGACGTCCGTGCTGAGGTACGGTACCCATGAAGAGCAAACGGTAACATTTCGTGCCAATCTTTATAGGTCACTGTCATCTTCTGCACAATCTTCTTGATGTTCTTATTCGCTGCTTCGACAGCCCCATTCATCTTCGGCCGATAAGGAGAAGAGTTGTGGTGCTGTATCTTGAATTGCTCGCAGAGCTCAGTGATCATCTTATTGTTAAGATTGGTACCATTGTCCGTAATGATCCTTTCCGGGACGCCGTATCGACAGATCAGGTTATGACGAATGAACCGTGCCACGACGTTCTTGGTTACAGTGGCATAGGAAGCTGCTTCAACCCACTTTGTGAAGTAATCAATCGCTACCAGGATGAAGCGATGCCCATTGGATGTCGTAGGTCTGATCTCACCGATCATATCAATGCCCCACATTGCAAAAGGCCAAGGTGTTGTCAGGACATTCAGAGGTACTGGAGGAACGTGCACCTTATCAGCATAAATCTGGCATTTGTGACACGTCCGAGAATGTTGGTAGCAGTCAGCTTCCATTGTGGACCAGAAATATCCAGCCCGAAGGATATTCTTTGCCATGGTATGTCCACTAGAATGTGTTCCGAAGGTATCTTCATGTAACTCTGCCATGATCTTTTCTGCTTCAGTCTTATCCACACAACGCAGTAAGGTCGAATCATGGTTTCGTTTGTACAGGATGCCGTTGTTGAGGAAGAACTTTGCTGCGAACCTTCTCAGAAACCTTTTGTCATTAACAGATGCGCCCTCGGGGTATTCTTGAGCTTCCAAGTACCTCTTCACCTCATGATACCAGGGTTTTTCTGTTACCTCTTCGGTCTCGAGATCGCAGCAATGTGCAGGTTCGTCCAATTTCCAGATAATGATCCGGGGCGCCTCGTTGTCCCATTTGACTTTGAACATAGAAGACATTGTAGCCAACGCGTCCGCTAACTGATTTTCCTCTCTTGGGAAGTGTTCAAAAGTTATCTCTTTGAAGTGGGGAAGCAATGTCAGCATATACTCCTTGTAAGGAATAAGATTCGGGTGTTTCATATCCCACTCGCCTTTGACCTGATTGATCACGAGAGCGGAATCTCCGAAGACACTCAGAAACTTGATCCTTAAGTCAATTGCAGCTTGAAGACCCATGATGCATGCCTCATACTCCGCCATGTTGTTGGTGCAGTTGAAACATAGCCGAGCAGTGAGTGGAGTATGAGTTCCTTTGGGGGATATGATCACAGCGCCGACACCATTACCCAAAGCCTTGGAGGCTCCGTCAAAGTGCATAGACCATCAGGATCCTTCCTCAGGTCCTTCATCCGGTCCAGGTACTTCACAATTAGTTACTACCATGACATCTTCGTATGGAAATTCAAAGTTCAGCGACTGGTAATCGTCCACCGGTTGGTGTGCCAAATGGTCTGCCAATACACTTTCCTTGATTGCTTTTTGAGTCGTGTACTGGATGTCATATTCCATCAAGATCATTTGCCATCTTGCTATTCTTCCGGACAGAGCAGGCTTTTCGAATATGTACTTGATTGGATCCATTTTTGAAATCAACAGAGTAGTGTGAGCCAACATATACTGTCTCAGCCGGCGAGCAGCCTATACCAGAGCGCAGCAAGTTTTCTCGAGCAGTGAGTACCGAGTCTCACAGTCGGTAAACTTTTTGCTCAGGTAATAAATGGCGTGTTCTTTTCGGCCAGACTCGTCATGCTGCCCCAACACACACCCCATTGAGTTGTCAAGTACTGTCAGGTATAAGATTAGAGGTCTCCCTTCAACTGGTGGCATAAGAATGGGTGGTTCTTGGAGATACTCTTTTATCTTTTCGAAAGCGGCCTGACATTCATCGTTCCAACGTACTACTTGATCTTTCTTCAGCAATTTGAAGATTGGTTCACAGGTAGCAGTTAGATGTGAGATGAATCGGGCAATGTAGTTCAGTCGTCCTAGAAAGCCGCTGACTTCTTTCTCTGTCTTGGGAGTTGGCATCTCTTGTATGGCTTTCACCTTGGCAGGGTCCACTTGAATACCTTTGTCGCTCACAATAAAGCCTAGCAATTTTCCAGATCTCACCCCAAAGGTGCATTTGTTCGTGTTCAGCCTCAGTTTGTACAACTTCAGACGGTCAAACAGCTTCCGTAGATGGTCAAGGTGTTCCTCCTCAGTTTGAGACCTTGCAATCATATCATCGACGTACACTTCTATCTTGTGATGGATCATATCATGAAATAAAGCAACCATGGCACGTTGGTAGGTTGCCCCAGCATTTTTCAACCCAAATGGCATGACCTTGTAGCAAAAGGTGCCCCACTGAGTAACAAAAGTGGTCTTCTCCATGTCTTCAGGAGCCATCTTGATCTGATTATAACCGGAGAAGCCGTCCATGAAGGAGAAAACTTTATGCTAAGCAGTATTATCAACCAGAACGTCGATATGAGGTAGAGGGAAATCATCCTTAGGGCTGGCCCTGTTCAAATCCCTGTAATCAACATACATTCAGACCTTACCATCTTTCTTCGGCACTGGAACCACATTGGCAACCCACTGAGGGTAAGAAGTTACAGCTAGAAACCCGGCATCAAATTGTTTCATAACCTCGGCTTTGATTTTCTCGGACATCTCTGGACGCATACGGCGGACCTTCTGTTTTACCGGAGGGCAGTCTTCCTTGGTAGGCAGGTGATGAACCATAATGTCGGTATCCAACCCAGGCATGTCTTCGTAAGACCAGGAAAAGATTTCCACATAGTCATGCAACATATGAATCAACCGTTGTTTCACACTGAGCTCTAAATTGGCACCAATCTTGACTTCCTTTATGTCTGTCTCAGTACCTAGATTTACCGTTTCCACTGGCTCTTCATGTGGATGAATGGCCCTCTCTTCCTAGAGTAGCAGTCTTGCAAGTTCTCCAGGCACTTCGCAATCATCTTCACCTTCGTCTTCGACTAAGTTGATCGGATTTTCGAAGTCATAACTGGCGGTAGTAGAGTCGTTACCAGTGAGATCCAGAGTGGATTGGAACCTGTATAAGTGAGTGTGTGTAAATTTAGCTGTTTTGCAATATATAATAAAGAAAGAAAAGGAGCGCAAGATTTGAAATGCAACAAATGTCCAATGTTTTGATTAATGATATATGAAAATGTCATACAAAAAGCCCTCACAAATGGAGCCACGGTGCCCCGGGTAGGACACCGAGCCATAAAAGTTTCAATATATTGTTTGTTACAAATTGAAAACAAAAGAGTTCATTACTGAGTGACAAAAGTAATAGGTGTAAAGTCTTTGGCAGTCCAGTTGCTTGGTCCATTGTCGGTTGTTGGGTAGATCCAGCTGTCAAATTCTAATTCCTCCCTGCCGTCTTCAATAGCATTCACTCCCGGGTTGGTGATGAACACAGGAGGTCTTCCAATTCTCGCTTTGCGAACAACCCTCTGAGCCTCTGCAGTGAAGCCTAAACCAAACTTGTCGGTCTTCGGAGTGAAGTCAGGAAGTCAGCACCAGTTTGCGCATTCACCCTTCTCAATCACAGCCCGGGCATCCTTTAAGGAAGCCATCTTCAAAGGAGGGTCTTCACTCACAGTTTCAGCTAACGCCAGTGTCTGAGGCACTTCTTCCAAGTGTTAAAAGGGGGTCTCAATGAATTCCCCATCCATCTCTATGTACCGGAACGAGTTTAGGTGGCTGACCATATATTCTTCCTCCCCCTGAACTGTAACAATCTTTCCTCTAACTGGGTACTTAAGCTTTTGATGTAGTGTGGAGGTCACTGCTCCAGCCTTGTGGATCCATGGACGACCCAGCAAACAAGAGTAGGATGGACGGATGTCCATCACATAGAAAGTAGAATCAAAAACTTGAGAACCAACCCTGATTGGAATGTCAACTTCGCCATGCACCATCCTTTTCGAACCGTCAAAGGCTCGGACAACAATGTTACTGGGCTTGAGCTCCAGACCCTCATAATCCAATCTGTCTAGGGCCTTCTTGGGCAATACATTCAATTAAGAACAAGTGTCTACCAACACATGGGCAAGAGTAGTGCCCCTGCATTCAATAGAGACATGCAGGGCGTCATTATGGTTCTTTCCTTTGGCGGTCAGATCGGCGTCAGAGAAGCCCAAACCATTATCGGCAGTCAAGTTGGCCATACAATCAGTAAATTGATCAGCAGATGTTTCTTGCGGCACATGAGCCGTCTTCAGGAAGGATATCAGAGCCTTTGCATGGGCCTTTGAACACAACAGCAGTGATAACATAGAAATTTTTTATGGGGTGTGCCCCAACTGCTCAACAACATTGAAATCACTTTTCTTGATAATCTTGAGGATCTCCTCCATCTCTTGCTGGGAGGCTTCAACAGTGGTTGTCTTCGGCGCCTCCGTCAGGGTAGGCAAATCAGTAGCAATCCCTTTGCCCCGAGCGTCAGATGACTCGGCAATAGGGGTAGAAACAGGAACTTGATTAGGAAGTGGAACATGCACACTTGCGGGTGTGATGATAAGAGGTTTCTGAATTGTTGGTGGCGCAATATCTGGCGAGAACAGCCTACCACTGCGAGTAATCTTGGCAGGCCCGGTGATGTTACTGACACCGGTACTTGTATCAAACTCTTGCTTCACTCCAAGCACATAAACATCTGCCCCATAGTGCCACGGGACAACTTTGTCGGATGTATAAGGGAGAGGCCCTGGAACAGTGATGATGATGGGAGAAATCTTCTGAGTGGACATGATTTTGACAGGCTTCTTTGAGAGAGCCTTAGGAGGTTTGTTGAAAATAGTGACAATAGCCACTTCTTCGGTAGGGACAGCAGGAACAACAATTTTCTCAAACAAGATTTCTTTACTATCCATCAGGCTTTGGATACCTGGTTTCAGCAAAGGACAACCAAAAGGCGAAACAACACATAGAAGACAATCTTCACCACATCCCGGAAATAAACCGGCTAGCAACAGATTCCTTTTCACAGTCGATAACAGAGTAACAATCTCTTCCACGGAGGCTACATATCGGTCTTCTTCCACAGCACTCACTCCATGTTGGGGCATGGGTGCAGTCACAACATTGGGCCTTTCGGGCGCCTCAAACTGTATTTCCTTAGCATCAATAAGGTCTTGAACCTTATTCCTCAGAGCCCAGCAATCGTCCATAGTATGCCCGGGGCTATCAGAGTGATAAGCGCAACGGGCGTTGGGGTTGTACTTCGGTGAAGCTGTGTCCACCACCTACGGAGCTTCCTTGACAGTTACCAGATTTGTTGACAGTAGTTGCGGCAAAATCTGAGATAGGGTCATACTAAGTCGGGTGTACTGCCTTTTGGGTCTCTCACCCCTTTGTTGATTATACTACTGAGAAGCAGCAACAGGCTTTGAAATTACCAATGCATTGACAGTTTGGCGGCGTTCCGGCTTAACTTGTCTTCTAGGACCATAAGCAGCACTAGCTTCCTTCTTGAAAGGCTTCTTCTTAGTACTTGCGGCGGCACCTTTCTGTATCTTCCCTGACTTAATACCAGCTTCTATCCTCTCACCAGTCAAGATCAAATCTGTAAACCCAACAGAGGAATTACCAATCAGATGGTTAAAGAACGGACCAGACAAGGTCCCTAAGAACATGTCAACAAGTTCACGGTCAGTCAACGGTGGCTGCACCCTGCCAGCAAAGTCTCTCCACTTTTGCGCATATTCCTTGAATCCTTCGCCCGTCCCTAGTGACATACCCTAGAGTTGGGTACGCGTAGGAGCGAGGTCAGAATTGTACTGATACTGTTTATAAAATGCGGTGGCCAAGTCTTCCCAGTTTCGGATACTGGCTCCATCCAGCTGATAGAACCACTCGAGTTGAGCCCCAGAAAGGCTATCCTAAAAGAAATGGATCCAAAGGTTCTTATATGCAGTGTAAGGTTGGATCTTCCTTACATATGATCTGAGATGCATCTTCGGGCAGGATAGCTCGTCATACCTTACAAAAACTGGCACTTTGTACTTCGGGGGGATCACAATTCCAACAACTAATCCCAAGTCTTCGAAATCTAAGCCGGGAACTCTCTGCAGCTCCATAGCTGCCAACCTGTCTTCCAAGCCTTTGTACTTATCATCAGCGGGCGGGTATTGTTGATCAGAGTAGTCTTCGTCTTCTTCAGCCTCCTCTTCTTCAACTTCGGATTCGGAAGGTACTGTAGCCGCATTCCCTTTACTAGTTCCCTCTTTAGATGTAGGGGGAAATTCAAGCACTCTTCTGGCTTCACCCTAAAACCTTCTTCCTAGGGTAGCCACCCTGATTCTCTTCTTCTTCTTTTTCACTTGGTCTTTGTTCCCCAGCAGGGCCTTTAGATCCTCCTGACCCTTAGCCAAGGTCATCAGGAGTTGTTGAAACTGTGCGTTTTGAGACTGCAAGTCCTTGATCGTCTGTTCGAGATCCATCTTACTGAAATAAACAGTAGAAAGATAAGGAAACCTGGTGTGAAGACCTGCTTATGCGTATGATGAATGATATGCTTATGTATGAAATGCATTCAAGGATTTAGAAAATTCAAAATTGTTGCAAACAAAAAAGAACGCACGTCATATTAATAAGAAGAAATTTGTCAGTACATAAATGCCCCATGGGCCAAATATTACAAAAACTTCTCAAGGTAAAAAGACATTGCACATCCTCTTTGGTGCGATGTAGGTGTTGAGGGTCTCTTCCTCGTGGAGTCGGCGGGTAAGCTCCAAAACCTTCTTCTCACTGGCGTAGAAGCTGGCTTCAAAAGTGTTCCGTTCCTCCTTGAGTTGGATCCAACTCTTCTGCATCTCCTCCCACGATGTAGGCATGTCAGGATATAGGATGGTGTAGGGAACCTCTCCTTCCTTAACGGGCTCTTTAATCACATGGAGAACATGAGGATAAGGCATCATTAGACTCTGGGCTCGGGCTCGTACCCACTTGAGATAAGGCTCAAGAGGGATGGAATTCTTGTGCCCCAGTGTCTTGCTGTCAACTTTGTTAGGCATCCTCCAAGCTCTGATGAATCTTTGGCGAAGTCCTTGCGCATCGTTGTCGAAGTCAAAAACTAAGTCAGGAATCAACATGTCATGAGGGCCATCCCTCCGTGCATATCCGAATTGTCTCAAGGCTAGACAAGGGTTGTAGGTAATGCCTCCCCTAATACCAAGTAATGGAACATTAGGGAACTCTCCACAACGATCGACGATGATGACATTTTCTCTGGACCGAGAACACCAATGTACATCAGAGTGAGTGAGGGTCATCAACCGTTGTGACCACCTTAAACCTTGGTCATTCTTCAAGACAGATTGTGGAAGGTGCGAAATAAACCACCTTGCAAGGAGAGGAGTACAACACATGAGAACACCCCTCTTTCTCATTGTTCAAGTGTAAAATGAGTGAAGAATGTCCCCAAGCAATGTTGGTATTGGATTTCTGGATAAGAAGATTTTGACGGCGTTGACATCTACAAGCTGGTCAGGATTTGGGAACAAGACCAACCCATAGATAAGGAGTGCCACAATTTCTTCAAAGGCTTGTAGGTCCAATGAATTCCAACACTCTTGTGCCTTCTCAAACAAGAATTTTGCTAAGAAGCCTTTGACACTGCTTCTAGTTTCCCAATGCCCCTTGATGTCAGATGGCTGTAGGTGTAGTGCTTGAGCAACATCTTCAGGCTTTGGTTCCTTTTTCATACTATTGAAAGGTAGTTGATTAAGGATAGGAATTCTCAAGAGTTGAGAAAATTCCTCCAAAGTGGGCACCAACTGGTAGTCGGGGAAAGTGAAACAGTGGTGAAGAGGGTCAAAGAACTGGAACAACACCTTCATCATGTCCTCTTCAATGTTGGTGCTGACTAAGCTGAGCAGTCGACCATGTCTTCCACTGAAGGGTGAGCTTTCCGGAATCCTTGATGTGAGCTCCTTGAGTTGAGGAGGGATTCTCACAAGGTTGACTTGGATAGTTTTCTTGCGAGAAATTTCCATGACCTACAAAACAAGAACAAAGATGAAAATCTAAACCCTTGAAGTGGTTAGTGTATGCATATGATGCTTTATGATGTTTATGATGTATGCACAAACATATGTACAAGCAATTCACACCAAACCCTAGTTTCAGGCTTGCATGAGGTTTCATAGGTAAGTACCCTCTTGAGTGTAGTTGGCTTAAAAACCTGTCCTATAAATAGTAATCGGGTTCTAAGGAGCTCAATATCACTGGATTGTTTTCATTGTTCATTGTTTTGGTTTAGCCACTTAACTAGCGACCAAAATATTCCAAGAAAAAAACCCTCAATGAGTGTAGTATCGAGTATCTACCAACTTCGGACTGCACCAAAGCCGGTCATCTCACTACCCCTAATGAAAGGCCAAGATGGTCAAGTAAGGTTCTAGGTCATTAGTGCTTAGTGACATCACTCAGCGGCCCCGTACTCTCCTTGATTGAACTCAAGGGTTACCGGTACTCACAAATATGTCGCACTAATATAGCTATTGCTTCAACCGTGTCGGTATACCCCGCACAGTTTCCACAACGTATTGCTATCTATGAATGTTTCCCCAAATCCGGGTGTAGGATTGCAAACCCAAACATGAGAGCCAAGATGTAAAGCAATCAAAACAAACAATTAGTCATGCAAGAGGGTGATCTAAGCCCTAAGGTTACTCCACTTTAATGTTCTCCCCAGCAGAGTCGCCAGTTATGTGATACGGTGGGAGAACTGACTTGAGGTTTTGCGTTTGTTTTTGCAAATGTTTCAGTTGAGCAAGAGTCACCACCAACTTTTTATTTTATCCTAAGGAAAGGTTAAAAAGCACAGCAAAAACCTTTGAGACGTTTTCTTGGGTTCGGGGAGTAGATTATAGAAAGGGAAGATATTAGCACCCTTTCTATCCATGGTTATCCATGGGCTCTTAGTTACTTGCTTAGATCAACTTGCCTTGATTTTCAATTGTTTGAAATGGTGCTTTGTGTGTGTGTTTGAAATTGTTTTGAAAAGAGGTCAATGTGGTGGCAACCTTTGTAATGATCCATGTTGGGATGTATACAAAGGTGTGTGTCTTTTGAAAAGTTTTCAATGTTTTTGAAAGTTGTTTTGAAAGTGTTGTGGAAGGTGGTTTTGAAAAGATAGGCAAGTGTTTTTGTTTTGCAAGTTGGCAAGTAACCAAGAGTTATCTACCCTAAATTTCTCAAAGATCTTTCCTATGTTTTTAACCCTTTTAACAATTTTGTTCCACCATTGTTTTTGGTGGACAATCTTGTGTTAGGATGTGAACGGGACGGGCGCGGGTCATCGTTTAGACCATGATTGCAATGGTGCCAAGTATCTTTGGGCAATTTTTCCTTTAAGGGACTTGATCATTTTTAGGCAACTTTTGAAAGCGTCATCGAGGGACTATGATCATTTGATTGTTTTGTTTTTTGCCAAAGATACCTAACATGCAACATGGCCCATTATTGAAGGCAACAAGTGGAGTACCCTAGGGGTGCAAGTGTGATTACTGTTGTCCATTTTCATGCTTGTTTATCTTGAATTTAGGTCAAACTATTTTTGGTTAATTTTGCATACAAAACCCTAATTCTATCATAGTATAATTAGAAAGCTTTTAAAATGCGAAAAAATAAAAGGTCCTAAGTTATTACAAAACAATATATGGGATGGGGGTACAAATGTTCAAATGGGGATATTTTAGCAAGAAATTAAAATGTAACTATTACATCCAAATTGAATTGAACAAATTAATTAATTGCACAATACTTAAATAAAATAAAATAAATATGCAAGATGCAAAAATGATTTTTATGTGTATGTAAAAAGTATTTTTTATATGTTAAATAAACAAAAATAAAATGAATTAATTTTTGGTATTTTTATGCACTTAGGGCAAAACCCTAATTTTATAAATAAAAGGTATTTATTATATAATATATGCAATATTTATTAATTATGTACAAAAATAAATAAGAGAAGGTATATTGTAAAAAAAATTATTTTTGAGGTCAAAATATTAATAAAAATAAAATGTATTAATTCTTTGTATTTTCCCTAAATATACTAATAAATATATAAGTAGTTACATTATTTATTAAATATATATTATATGTACAAAAATAAAATATTTAATATTAAAAAAAAGTATATTTTTTATAAAATGTTTTCAAGAGATAACATAAAATAAAAATCAGAAATAAAATGTGTTTGTATTATTTTTTTAGTATTTTTAAATAAAAGATATTTATGTTTATTTATGTACAAAACTAAATGAAACCAAATAAATATCAAATAAATGCAAAAAAAGGTGAGAAAAATAATTTTAATATTTTTTCATGCTTAAATAAAAATATATAACCACAATCAAAAGGAAAAAATTAAAAATGATAAATAAAACTCAAAATGGGCCAGGGGGTGCATGTGAAATGCAGTGGTGTGAAAAGGAAAACATCTCAGGCCCAGCCCATGAAAGGTTGTCTTCAACCTTTAGACAAAAAATGTTTGAAAAAACGCGCGCCCTTCTTGCTTCAAACACAACTCCTGATTCCTAGACTTTTAGCACAAACTTATAACATGAAAGATGTCAAGCATCAAGCCACGATTCCATACATATAAAAAACTCAACTTAACTCTCAGAAATGAGAGAGAATTTCTCCATCCCTAATTCTTAACCTAAGTTTTTGTCAATGTTCAGGTCTTAAATTCTCTCAGCATATGCAATATAAATGGAAAGTGAGGATAGGTATAGCTTCAGGGCCATGAATAGAACATTTTTCATTCATAAACTTAAAGCTAACTCTTCCTAGATTGAGAGATAGAAGTCCATGAACTTACCTGTTCAACTTGGATCGTGTCTGGCAATGGAGGCACTTTCAAGGCAAGGTGAGGATTGGTACAACTTGCTTGAAGTCTAGGGATGCTATTCCAACCTTTAGCTTGCTTTGAAACCAAGTGAATCAAGCTATGACAATCAACCTGCAAAACAGAAAAAGTGAAAATGGTGAAGTTGGTTAGAGGTGTTACAGGTCGTGTTCAATGCTTGGGATAGCTTATATATGTGGTATAGAGTGTGTATGAACTGGTTTTAGCAAGAATGCACGAGTGGATTGAGTTATGGAAGTCCAACTGCAAAGGTGACTCTGTTTTCTGCAGTAGGATGGTGTTTTGAGGTTTGATGAGGTTTGGAAGGTGTTTTGGTCGTGCCTTAGCTCAGTTATGTTGTTTGGGATGTGTCTAACAAGTTTGCTTAAGCTTCTCTTGGCAGAAAATGTGAGATGAGTTTCAAAATGCTAAGTTTCTTCAAACTTAAGCAACAAAATGTCAACTTGGTTTCTAGACTTGTGCATGCCCATCAAATGTGCTGCAACCATCCCTCTTGATCAGTGTGATATGCTTCTGAACTTGTGCTAAAGAGATTTGCCTTGTACTTCTTGATTTGCAAATTTGACATAAAGTTCAACTTTTCAAAAATGGATATATTGCTTTTTCTAATTATGGCTCAATCTTGTATGCAATGTTTAAACACATAAGATAAGGCTTGAACACAAGGGGTTTGCATTAAATTATTGAGTGTGGATGAGATGAAAGGCCTGTAATCTAGCTTAGAGCATGCTGAGTTCAAAAATCCAAAGTTATGGACATGGAAATGGCTCATGAACAAAGTGAGTTTTGCCCATATTGCCAAATTCGATTCTCCCTAACCACAAGGTTGTTTGATGAGTTCTTGGACATTTTGGAAAGCTTGGAATGTGTACTACAATCCATATTTGTAATGGAAATTGAAATTCCAAGTGGAAGAATGTGAAAAGTGGCCATGAAGTTAGGCAAAAATCCTGCCTAGAATAGGTCAAAAATTTTCTAAGTTAAGAATGTTTTGCACCCTTGTTCCAAAAATCATAACTTGAGCCACAAGCTTCTTTTGAGGAAACTTTGTGAATCAAAGTTGTAGATTTTGCAATGGAATATAACTTTCATGTTTTGACTTTTGTTTGAATCCAAATGCATCTTGATGAAAAAGTGGGACAAAGTTAGGAAAAAATTAGGGATTTTCATAACTTAGAAAAATTCTAAGTTATGAAAATTCTTCATTTCAAACCCTAATTTGTGATTTTTGATTTCTTGATGAACTAGTTTCATAATTTGACATGTCTTGATGGAAAATGAATCTTGGCACTTGATTTTGACCAAAAAGTCAAAGTTTGACTTTTCAGTACACAGTCAAATTTGGCTCAGTTGACTGGAAAATTCATCTGTCAATCTTGTGCATTTGGGATCTTTTGAACTTGTTGAACATGTCAAGATAATTCCATGGGGTCCTTGAGTCCATATGTGAGTTTGGTTTGCCATTGGCTAGCTCAAACAGTCAAAAATTGCCTTTGTGTAGTCAAAACCCTAAAAATGACCATTTTGCCCTTTTGGTGATCTGATCAAATTTCTTGTGGAATTGTGATCCAAACTTGACCAAATGGTTCATATGAGTTCATAATGATGATGTGGGTCAAAAATCATGAGGTTTGACTGTCAATTGACCACATTTGACTTTTTCCCCATTACAGCTGATTTTTAGGTCAATTGTTCAATTGACTGGGCAAAACTTGGAATCAAGGCTTGAAACTTGGTATGGATAAACTTGGGAGTCCAAAATGAAGCATGAAAGTCATCTTAGGAATTTTAGGTCAAAACATCTTTGTGCAAACACAAACCCTAATTTGGGTCAACAGTGCAAGGAGAAGTCTTGAGCAGAGGAAACCCTAACTGGATCTTGAGCTCCAAGGGTCTTGTGGTGAGAAAATGTTGAGGAAATGGGAGGGAAAATTTTGGGGTACAACACATCTGCTTCATCCAGATCATTTGAGAACAACTACTACCAGCTGCAATGTATTCAGCTACAACAGTAGAGAGAGACACACAGTTCTGTTTCTTGCTGAACCAGGAGACCAGATTATTTCCTAAGAAGAAACATCCTTCAGAGGTGCTTTTTCTATCATCAGCACTTCCAGCCCAATCAGCATCACAATAACCAGTCAGAGTTGGTTCACAACCATGAGAGTACAGCAAGCCATAGTTGTAAGTTCCACTTACATACTTCAAAATTCTCTTCACTTGGTTGATATGACTGACTTTAGGATCAGCTTGGTATCTTGCACAAACTCCAACTGCAAAAGCAATGTCAGGTCTGCTGGCTGTTAAGTACATAAGACTTCCTATCATGCTTCTGTACAGGCTTTGGTCCACCTTAACCCCACTTGAATCTTTGGATAGCTTTAAATGAGTAGGTGCAGGAGTCCTTTTGTGACTGGCATTCTCCATACCAAACTTCTTGATAATGTTCTTTGCATACTTGCTTTGAGATAGAAAAATTGAGTCCTCCATCTGTGAGACTTGCAGTCCAAGAAAGTAGGTCAGTTCTCCCATGAGACTCATTTCGAATTCAGCCTGCATTTGGTCAGCAAAATGTTTAACCATTTGATCTGACATTCCCCCAAACACTATGTCATCAACATATATTTGAGCTACCATTAACTTCCCTCCTTCATTTTTGACAAAGAGGGTTTTATCCAAGCCTCCTTTTCTGTATCCTTTGTCTGAGAGAAATTTTGTTAACCTGTCATACCATGCTCTAGGAGCTTGTTTCAGGCCATATAAAGCTTTCCTCAATTTGTAGACATGATCAGGGTGGTTTGGATCCACAAAACCTTTAGGCTGTTCCACATAAACTTCCTCATTTAAGTACCCATTTAGGAAGGCACTTTTTACATCCATCTGAAATAACTTGAACTTCAGGAGACAAGCAATTCCCAATAGGAGTCTGATAGATTCCAGTCTGGCTACAGGGGCAAAGGTCTCATCAAAATCAACCCCTTCAACTTGAGTGTATCCTTGGGCAACCAGTCTTGCCTTATTCCTGGTGACAACTCCTTCAGCATCTGATTTGTTCTTGTATATCCATTTTGTGACAATGATGTTTGTTCCCTCTGGTCTAGGAACTAACTCCCAAACTTCATGTTGCTTAAATTGGTTCAATTCATCTTGCATTGCACCAATCCAGTATTCATCAGTTAAAGCCTCCTTAACATTTCTTGGTTCAATTGTAGACACAAAGCAAGAGTTTGAGATGATTTCTCTTGATCTTGTAATGACTCCACTGTTAGGATCCCCTATGATGAGTTCTTTATGATGATCTTTCTGAATTCTGATAGAAGGGATTTTGCTAGCTTCCTTGGATTCAGAGTCTGCTGTAGTGGTGTTAGGTAGGTCATTCTGTTGAGTTGGAGTCTCAAAGAATGTCTCAACATTACAAGGGACATCTGTTTCTTCATGATAATCATCAACTATGAAATTTATTGATTCCATCATGACTTTGGTCCTGGAATTGAATACCCTATAAGCTCTGCTGTTGGAGGAGTATCCTAGAAATATACCTTCATCACTTTTAGGGTCCAGCTTTCTCCTTTGTTCACGATCTGTCAGAATATAGCATTTGCTACCAAATACATGGATGTACTTCACATATGGCTTTCTTCCTTTCCAGAGTTCATAAATGGTGGATGAGGTTCCCTTTCTCAAAGTGACTCTGTTATGGACATAACAGGCTGTATTCATAGCTTCAGCCCAAAAATGAATAGGAAGTCTTTTGGCATGTATCATTGCTCTGGCAGATTCCTATATGGTCCTATTTTTCCTTTCTACAACTCCATTTTGTTGAGGAGTTATAGGAGAAGAGAATTCATGACTAATTCCTTCTGAGGAACAGAACTCATTAAACTTACAGTTTTCAAATTCCTTGCCATGATCACTTCTGATTCTGACAATACACCCTTCTTTTTCTCTTTGAATTCTTTTGCACAGTTCTTTAAAAACTTCAAATACATCAGATTTTTCCCTAATGAAGTTAATCCAGGTGAATCTGGAAAAATCATCCACAACAACATAGGCATATCTTTTTCCACCAAGACTTTCCACTTGCATTGGTCCCATCAGATCCATATGTAGCAGTTCTAGAACCTTAGAGGTGGTCAGATGTCTTGACTTTGGATGTGACATCCTAGTCTGCTTACCAACCTGACATTCACCACAAACTCTCCCTTCATCAATTTGCAGTCTTGGAATCCTTCTGACTGCCTCCATGGATATAATCCTTTTCATTCCTCTTAGATGAAGATGGCCAAGTTTTTGGTGCCACAGTTTCACCTCTTTTTCTTCTTTGGCAATAGAACACACAGTGGAGTAATTAGTGTTCTCAGGCTCCCACAAGTAACTGTTGTCTTTAGATCTGACTCCTTTCATTACAACTTCTTGTTTTTCATTAGTTACAAGACATTCAGATTTTGAGAAATTGACCTTGAATCCTAGATCACATAATTGACTGATACTAATGAGATTAGCAGTCAGGCCTTTTACCAATAGTACTTCATTTAGATTTGGAACTCCAGGGCAGTCCAAGTTACCAACTCCTTTGATTTCTCCTCTAGCACCATCTCCAAAGGTCACATAACTAGTGGTGTGAGGTTTAACATTATTGAGAAGGTTCTTGATTCCAGTCATGTGCTTAGAACACCCACTGTCAAAGTACCAGTCTTCCTTTGCAGAGACTCTAAGGGAAGTGTGGTCTATCAGGGCAGTAGCCTTTTTCTTCCACTATGGAGTATGTGGTACCTTGTTAGACTTAGGTTTGACACCTGGGTTCTGATTAAGGTATCCATACAATCTGAAGCAGAATGGCTTTATGTGACCAAACCTCTCACAATGATGACATCTCCATCTTTGGTACTTTTTCTTCATATTTCTCTGTTCCCGATGTTGAGTGCTATGTTGTGACATCTGCTTTGACATTTGTTTATCAGGCCTGATCTTCTTGTCTCCACCAGATTTCTTTGCTGCCACAAATCCTAGACCAGACTTGTTTCCCACATTTTGTCCAACCTGAAGAGTTTCTTCCAATTTGTCAGTTCCATTTGTCAGCATCTTGACAGATTTGGTCATCTGGTTCAGTTTTGAGTTCAGCAATTGAACTTCCCCTTTTAGATGACTTATAGTTTCAATGTCTGCCCTTTTCTCAGCCTCCAACTTTATTATGAGTTGTGTTTGTCTCTCAATTAGCAGATAGACTTCAGAACTTCTGATACATAATTTCTTGTATGTATCAGCTAGTTCTTCAAATGTCACTTCCTCATCACTAGTGTCACTTTCAGAGGTATAAACACCAGTTAGTGCAGTAACTAGTTTGGCAGATTCTTCTTCAGAATTACTTTCTGAATCACAGTCAGACCAGGTAACAGACATTCCTTTCTTTTGTTTCTTAAGAAAGGTAGGACATTCAGCTCGAATGTGTCCATATCCTTCACATCCATGGCATTGAATTCCTCTGCTTTGATTTCCCTTTTCTTCAGACTTTGGTCTTCTGCTGGAGTCATAAGATCTATTAATGTCAGAAGGAATGTTCTTAACATTTGACCTTGACTTTGGATCCATTCTCTTGATGAGTTTGTTGAATTGTCTTCCAAGCATGGCTATAGCTTCTGAAGTATTTTCTTCGTCATCCTCCTTGTTTTCATCTCCAGTGTTGGATACAAGTGCTATTCTCTTGTTTTTCTTGTCAACATTGTCACTGATCCCCATCTCAAAGGTCTGAAGAGACCCAATGAGTTCATCTACCTTCAACTTGCTGATATCCTGGGCTTCCTCTATAGCAGTTACCTTCATTGCAAATCTTTTAGGCAAGGATCTGAGAATCTTTCTCACCAGTTTTTCTTCTGACATCTTTTATCCCAATGCTCCTGAGGTGTTGGCAATTTCCAAGATGTTCATGTGAAACTCATGTATGGTTTCATCTTCCATCATCCTTAGGTTCTCAAATTTGGTAGTCAGCATTTGAAGCCTTGACATTTTTACTTTGGATGTGCCCTCATGTGTAGTTTTGAGAGTGTCCCAAACTTCCTTGGCCAGTTCACATTGATGTACTAGTCTGAATATGTTTCTATCAATTCCATTGAACAAGGCATTTAAAGCTTTGGAATTACCCAGGGCTAACTCATCTTCTTCTTTGCTCCATTCTTCCTCAGGCTTCAGATTGATTGTCCCATCTTTCTCAGTTATGGTGGGATGGTTCCATCCTTTGTCAGCAGCTCTCCAAGCCTTTTTGTCCAGTGATTTTAAGAAGGCAATCATACGAGGTTTCCAGTAGTCATAATTTAATCCATCCAGAATGGGCGGTCTGTTGCCAAAAACTCCTTCTTTGTCCATAGCGCCAGAAAGTGATATCCCTATATCTCACCCAGTAAGACAGGCAGGGTGCCTGCTCTGATGCCAATTGAAATTCTGGCAGCAGATACTTAATGTCACAGTGAATGTTATGACACCGTATCTGACTTTCTATAAGACAGTAAAACAAAAAGCAGTAAAGAACACAGTCAATTGTTTACCCAGTTCAGTGTGAAACAACACCTACTCTGGGGGCTACCAAGCCAGGGAGGAAATCCACTATAAGAGATATTAATTCAGGAATAAACCAACCAGTTTATCTCCTTCACTTAAGACCTACCCAATGCAACTTCAATCTAAGTTCAACTTAAACCTGAGTTCCTACTCACTCCCCTTCAATCACAGCAGTGATACTAAACAATTGACTAATGAATTAATGAAGACACTCTTCAGAACATACACTTGATTATGCTTCACAGCTTTCAATCAAGTAACACAATCACTCGTGCTTCAAAGCTTTGAGTGATACATAAACCTAACTTGACTTTTCTTCAAAGCTTTAGTCAAGTGACACAAACACTCTTGCTTTAAAGCTTTGAGTGATACACAACCCTTAAAATCAAAACCTACTCCAAGTCACTTATCACAATGATACTTGCTTGGATTACAGCAGTTAAAACTACACAGCCCCTAATTGATCTTCTGTCCAAGAGTTAATTTCCAATCAGCTTTCCTGTTGAATATATATGCATTTGTTTCTTCAGTTAGGACTTCCACGAAAAGCTAGGGTTAATTAGGGTTAACCCCAAGACTTGGCCACAAGACTTTATCAACCAGATTAGGGTTGAGCTCAGTTAACCGAAAGTCCACGTGAGATTCTATTCTGGAATGTATGAACCAAATTCCTGAAAAATCTCAGAATTAACCAAACTGCATAACTGTTAGATCAGTACAGGATGTCTTAACATTTGTTCTGACAATAGAAATCCTATTTACTGATTTTGGTAGAAAGTGATAAATGTGATCATTGCAAAATGCTCAGATACCCACTCATAAATAGCAGCTACTGTATGCCATTCTTTTTCTGCATAAAGTACCTAATAATCCAGAATGTTATGACATCAGTCATGACATTCATACACTTGGTTTTACCAAAAATACATGCCAATAACTAGACGCTTACACAGGTGTTTGGATAGCCTCTATATGAGTTATAGAAGCTTTTTGAATGATTTAGAGTGAAAACGCACGAGTGGATTAGGTGTTTAGAGTTCAAGGTCAGAATTTGCAACAAATGTGGTGTTGGATGCCAATTCTAATTTCAGAGAATTTGAGAGGGTTAGGAGGCTTGTGAACTCGTGTTTTATCTTGAAAATGACACCTCTATTTATAGATGAAAGGTTTTAAAGGATGAGAGGGCTTGGTTTACAAGTTACAAGGTTATGGCTAGGTTACTTAATTTTGAAGCAACATTGAAGAACATGTTTCAAATGCTTATACCATGCCCTCTAGAGTGGTTGAACACTTTAAACATGTTTCTTCTGATCTTATAGGTTAAGTGTGTGCAGAAGAAACAAGTTAGAGGCTTAAGAAGAGTTGACTTTGTGATTAAAGCAACTTTATAAGAATGACAATGTTAACTTTGTGCCAAAAATGTAAAAATCATTTGGACAAAGCTTGAATAAAGTGGATAATGGCTCAAAGATTTGTGCAATAATATGATTATGGATAGAATTAGAGGTAAAGAGGCCTGCAAAGCAAGATTATGCAGCATGGCATGAGGATTTGATTATGTGTTCATCAAGGAAATGACTTGTAATTCAAGAATAGATGCCAAACTTCATCTCTTTGAATCTCTTAGCTCAAGCATGATAAAAAATGCATTCTTGGACATTTTGGAAAGCTTGAAACATTTTCTACAACTTTCATGTTGACCACTTTGGCTAAATGAAATTGGAACTTGGTGAAAATTGGCCAAGAAGTTGGGACAAAAATCTGACCAAACTTGTTAAAAATTTTACTAAGTGTTTAGGTAAAAATGTCATGACTTCATGGGCCTATATCTCCTAATCCAAGAACTTTTTGAAAACAACCCTCGAGGACAAAGTTGTAGAATTCATCAAGCTCTACAACTTTCGTGTTGAAAGTTTCCTTTGAATCATCTTGCATCTTAGTGAAAAATAGTCATGAAGTAGTAAATTTATTGGAGATTTTGACTTTTTGTTGACTTTGTTGATTCTTGTTGATCAAGCTTGAAAAATTTGAATGCTTTGATGACTCTTGACCTTTGAAGTTCAAAGTTGACAAAAAGTCAAAGTTTGACTTTTGTTTGATAGTTGAATTTTCATCAGCTGATCTCAATTCTTCAACTATCAATCTCTTGCACCTTTGGAAATGTCTTGAACTGTGTAATTAGGTAAATATGTTTTTTTTTTGAATCCTTAAGATCATGCTTCAATTCATTAGGTCATGTAGTAGGTCAAAAGTCATTGATCAGTCATTCTCAATCAAAACCCTAATTTGGTCAATTTTTCCCTTTGATGATTTTAATGCTTTCCTTGAGGAATTATGATCAACCTTGATCAAATGATTAATATCACATCAAAATGTTGATGTTGGTAAAAAATCTTGAAGTTTGATTGTATGTTGACCACAATTGACTTTTTGTCCAATATAGTTGATTTTCAGTCATCTGAGAAATTGACTGGTAAAATTTGTGATCCAAGACTTGAAACTTGATATGAGCCTTCTTGGAGACTTATGATGAACCATAAAAGTCACTTGAGGCATTAGAAATCCAATTTTCCTTGAGAAAACCAAAACCCTAGTTGTGAACCCATTGCTTAGGAGGTGAGCTTGTCTGATCAACTCTGGAGAATCCTTGAGCATTTGAGAACTTTTGTGAGAAATGTCTTGAAGAAAAGGGAGGGCAAATTTTGGGGTTCAACACCCCTGAACTCAAGAAAATTCTCAAAAGTTCTTTCTTGTTCTTTTCACCCTTTCCTTTATTGGATAAAAGAAAAGTTGGTGGCGACTCTTGCTATCCGCAACATTTGCGATAAAACGCAAAACCCTAAAGTCAGTTCTCACACCGTATTACAGAATTGGCGACTCTGCTGGGGAAATATACTAAAAGTGGGGTTAGCTTAAGAGCTAGATCACCTTTATTGCTTTACTTGTTTGTCTTGTTTGCTTTATATTTCGGGATATGCTTGGGTTTATTTCTTGTATAGATCCTATACCCGGATTTGGGGAATTTTAGGTAAGTAGCAATAGATCGTGAAAAATGTAGGGCGTAGACCGATATGGTTGAAGTGATGGCTACGGTAGTGTGACACATTTGTTGTTATCGGTGTCCCTTAAGTTAAATCAAGGAGAATACGGGGCTGCTGTGTGGTGTCATTAAGCACTAACTGACCGTAGAACCTTAGTTGAAAAACTTAGCCATTAAAAAGTAGTGAGATAACCGGATTTGGTGCAGACTGAAGTTGGTTAATACTCGATACTACACTAATTGAGATCGGACTATCGGGATATTTCTGTCGCAGTTCTGATGCTTGAACTGAAATAATGCCCGAGAAGAAAGATTAATGATATTGAGATTCCTCGAACCCGATTACTTCTTTTAGGACAGGTTGAGCCAACTAAAACTTCAAGAGGGTACTTACCTATAAAATCCATGCAAGCTTAAACCTAAGACCTTGTGTGCTTTGTTTGTGTATGATTAATTATTCGAGCATAACATCATAACATCATGCCATCATGTCATATCATTTTCACTAATTATTTCAAGGACCTAGGGATTTATCATTGTTTTGTTTTGTAGATTATGGCTTCCGCTTGCAGAAACTATATCCGAATCAATTTTGTGAAGATACCTTCTCAACTTTAGGAGTTAGTCTCAAGGGTTCCCAAAAATCATCTATTCATCAAAAGCCATGGTCGCTACTCAGTTTGATTACCTTGGGTTTTGAAGAAGATATGATGAGTGTTCTATTCTAGTTCTTTGAACCTATACATCACTGCTTCACCTTTCCCGATTATCAGTTGGTACCCAAAATGAAGGAGTTTTCTCAATTACTGGAAGTACCTGTTCTCAATCAAATACCTTTCACTGGTTTAGAGAAAGATCCATAACCTGAAGAAATTACAACAGTCTTGCATCTAAAACGGTCCAACATTGTAGCTAATTGGGAAACAAGGAGTGGAGTCAAGGGTTTTTGGCTAAATTTCTGTTAGAGAAGGCTCGACTGTTTTTGGAGGCTTTGAATTTTCAAGCTTTTGAAGAAATCTTGGCTCTTCTAATCTATGGGTTAGTACTGTTCCCTAATCCAGACCAACTCATATATGTGAATGCTGTCTCGGAGATATTCTGCATTCTCTTCACACTCATACTATGAGGACGAGAGGTGCTCTTATGTGTTGTGTATCGTTTCTATATAGGTGGTTTATTTCACACCTTCCCCGATCAGTATTGAAGAATGAAAAATGTTTGAGGTGATCTCCAAGGGTGATGTCACTCTCTCATTCAGATATTTATTGGTGTTCCCAATCTCTGGAAGATTTTAGTATCATTAACCTTTATGGGGAATTCCCTAATGTTATACTACTTGGCATTAGGGGAGGTATTACTTACAACCCTTCTCTAGCTCTATGTAAATTTGGTTATGCTCGAAGTGATGGTCCTCATGACGCGCTTATATAGGGTATTATGTTTGAATACGAGAACGATGTTCAAGGTTATCGTCAAAGTTTTGTACAAGCTTAGGGAATGGTAAGCAAGATTTATAGCAACACTTTGGGGCATAAGAATTCTATCCCCCAGGAGCCTTATCTAAAATGGGTACTAGCTCTCACTAAAAACATCATGATGCCATATCCAGCTATCCTACCAGTGATTATAGAACACATTACCGAAGGGGATATTCCTCATACCATTCTTCATCCAGACATGCCCACTGACCTCGAAGAATTACAAAAATCATGGATTTAACTCAAGGGAGAATGAGACATATTTGAAGCTCAATTCTATGCAAGCGAGAAGAAAGTGTTAGAGCTCACAAGGAGACTTCACGATGAGCAAAGCCTTAACGCATAGATCGACACGAAAAGGAAGCGTCACTGGGAGACTTGAGTCTTAGGTCTTAGGAGTTCATTTTGTTATCTCTTTGAGAACCTTTTGCTTTTTCATTGTAAGCCCAAGGGGCAATTGTAATATTTCAACTTATTAATGCAATCTTTGTTTTTGTTTCCTTTTTTGGCTTGCAAGTTTAAATCTCTTAAAGTCCTTTAAAACATTGAATCCACATATCATGCATCATTTCATAAGCAGGTTTTCCGATACAGGTTTCCTCATCCATTTATAGTTTATTTCAGTATAAGATGGCTCTCGAGCAAACCGTCAAAGATCTGCAGACTCAACACACACAGTTTCAAGAGACTCTCCTGAACCTAGCCAAAGGAAAACAAGAGATGATGGCACTCCTCGTCACAAATAAGAAAACTAAGAAGTAGGTTGTTATCCTTAACATGGGAAGAAGGTTCAAAGGTCCTGCCCGACTGACTCAAGCAAAAGATGTTTCCTATGAGGAGGATGACAATCAATAAGAGTATGTTAGAAGCACCAGGGCCGAGGGTGGAAATAACCAGATTTTTGAGGATGAAGACTATTCTGACGAGCAGTACCCTCCGGCAGACGAAAAATACAAACAGCTGGAAGACCGACTAAAGGTTGTGGAAATCCAAAAAGTGCCTGGATTGGACTTTGGAGATTTAGGTTTGGTCCCAGGGGTGGTCATCCCTCACAGATTCAAGGTCCCTTGTCTTCACCAAATATGATGGGATCTCTTGTCCCAAAATTCATTTGAGGTTATACGTTCGAAAGATTCTACCACACACTGCCGACAAGAAGTTATGGGTTCATTTCTTTCAAGAAAGCTTATCTAGAACGCAGTTGTAATGGTTCTATCAACTTGGAGGATCCAATATTCATACATGGGAGGACTTGGCTGCTGCCTTCTACAAATAATATCAATACAATGCTGACCTTGCACCAATTGTGTGAAATTAAAACGTATGACTATGGGCTCGAACGAATACTTTAAGGAGTATGCTCAAAAATGGAGGGATCTGGATGGAAGGGTGCAACCCCCTTTGATTAACCGAGAATTAGTGGATATGTTCACAGGCACTCTGACAGGTCCATTCTTTAACTTACTGATTGGGAGTTCTTCATCAGGGTTTAATGAACTGATTTTGACTGGTGAACAGGTTGAAAATGGTATCAAGAGCGGGAAGATTCAGATGGATGCATCCTCTAGTACTATGAAGGAACCATTCATTGGAAAGAAAGAAACCAACACTGTCTATGGCCAGAGGAGCCGTAGTAAGAATGATGGTCATCAGTCTGTAGGGGCAGTGTTAATCTCTAATCCAACACATGTTCAACCATAACAATCGGGTAATCAACGTAGGTTAGATTCTCAGAGGAGGAAATTCACCAGGATTAGTATGCCATTGGCTCAAGCATTATAGCATCTGTAGAAGGCACAATATATAACATTGAGGGATCTTCCTCAGAATCCCAACACATCATCTCTGAAGTATAACCCAAATGCAAGGCGTGCATACCATTCCAATAGTCCCGGGCACGACACCAATGATTGTTGGGCCCTAAAAAGCAAAATCCAAGGCATGATTGATGCAAAGGAAATTGAATTTGACCCTCCCTATACCCCTAATGTGATTACTGCGCCCATTCCCAGTCATGGTAAAGGTTTTAATGCTATTAACAATATTTTCTATGTCTCCACTATAAGTGACTTGACCACTCCCTTGATGACCGTTAAGAGGAATCTGTTACAAGCCGGTTTATTTTTGGGCTGTCTTGAAAATTGTTACCATTGTGCCTCCCAAACTAATGGTTGTATGTGGCTAAAGAAGGGTATTCAACACTTGATTGATAGCCATGAAATTTTCTTCAAGAAAACTCTGTCGATGAAGAGTTTACATGAAAGTATATCTCAAGATCTAAGACTTTAAGATGTTTCTATAATCACAATTTCCAATACTCATGTAAGGATCACATCTAGAGGTCCTATAAGGATTCCTGCTGAGCCGAGGGTGGATCCCCTAATCATCATTGCACCGGGACCACTCCCCTATTCATCTGACAAGGTTGTTCCCTAGAACTATGGGGCAGTATTTTATTATCATGGTGTTAGGAAAGAGCCATGGATTACCAAAGATGAAGATTCTGAAGTTACCAATCTCAATAATATTGTCGGAACCGGTAAAGTTAGCCGAACGAGAAGGATCTTCTCCCTAGTGATCTCTCCTCCAATCCCCAACACCTGTTCATATTCCTGCTGTTGGGTAAACTGTTGAATCCCGGGGCAAAGAGAAAGTAACTGAGCCTGCCCAGATGGAGGCACCCTCAAAAGATGTTACAATTGAAGACCCCTCTAAACAAGAGATGGAAGAGATACTAAAGATGATTCATAAAAGTGACTAAACAATAGTTGAACAACTGGGGCAGACACCCTCCAAGATATCCATGATGTCCTTGTTATTATTCTTCAAAGCCCATGCACAGGCTTTGTTGAAATTTATGAAGAATGCTCATGTACCACAAGATACCTCTGCTGATCAATTTGAGAATTGTGTTGCAAGCATAACAACTAATAATGGTTTAGGATTTTCTGGTGTTGACTTATCTCTGGAAGGGAAGAATCATAACAAGTCATTGCACATCTCTATTGAGTGTAAGGGCACTACTTTGGCGCATGTGTTAGTCGATACAGGTTCTTCCCTGAATGTATTACCAAAAGGTACGCTGGATAGATTGGACTGTGAAGGGTTGGTGCTGAAACCCAACGATATTGTGGTAAGATCCTTTGATGGGTCAAAAAGATGCTGCACAGAGAAGTTGATCTTCTGATCAAGGTGGGATCTCAGGGTTTCAACTCCACTTTTTATGTAATGGATATTCTCCCGGCTTATTCTTGTTTGTTAGGACGCCCCTGGATTGATGGGGAAGGCGCTGTTACCTCTACCCTACATGAAAAATTGAAGTATCTGGTGAAAGGGAAGATCGTTACAGTCTGCGGAGAAGAAGAATATATGGTCAGTCATTTGAATTCTTTAAAATATGTTTAAATGAATGGTGAATTCATTGAAACTCCCTATCAGACATTTGAAGTAATCCCTCCGACGATTGTCATTGCTAAAGCTACTCTTGCTACTCCCAAGATTACCAAAGACACACCAAGAATGGCTTCTCTGAAGGATGTTAATATTGTGATAGAAGAAGGAGGTTGTACTGTTTGGGGCAGCTTCCCTATATCCTCTACAAATCTGACAAATTTGGTTTGGGTTTCTCCTCAAAGGCTCAAAAGGAGGTTTGACGTGTTCGTGCTAGAGGAACACCTTTCCGTATTAGCAATAATGAAGTCAATGATATGGAATACAATGATAGTGATGGCAACTTGGACAACTGGATATTCCCTACCATTGGTGGTGGGCTCAAAAACTGGCAGACTAAGGACTTTATACCAATCTCTTTCAACCAGGAGTAATAGTTATTTTTTTTATCGCTTTAAGAAATTTGGTTATGTAATTTCTCTTTAAACAATGAATTTAAACCTTGTGTCTTGCCCGGGGCACAATGGTCCATTTGTTAAGGGTTGTCATTTCATATGTCATATCTTCACTTAATGAAAACATTAGATGTTTTGCATTCAAATTTTGTGTTCTCTGTCTTTATTTTACTTTATTTTCACTTTCAAGTAGCTATGTGTTCTTAAACACACCCATACACTACATTGCAGATCCCCATCCACTCTGGATCTCGTTGATAACGATTGTGCTATTGTTGTTTATGACTTTGAAAATACGATCTACCAAGTCGAGGACGAAGGTGAGGAAGATAGTGAAATACCTGGAGAACTTGCTAGACTCTTAATACAAGAAGAAAAGGCTATCTAACCACATGAAGAACCGGTCGAGGTGGTAAACTTGGGTTCTAAGACAGATAGGAAGGAAGTCAAGATTGGCGCCAACCTGGAGGACAGTGTCAAGAAAAGAAAGATGGAAAGGTACGTATGTGTGTAGATTACATGGATCTAAACAGGGCAAGCCCCAAAGACGATTTCCCACTTCCCCATATTGATGTCCTAGTCGACAAAACCGTTCAACACAAGGTATTCTCCTTCATGGATGGTTTTTCGGGTTATAATCAGATCAAGATGGCACCTGAAGACATGGAGAAAACTACTTTCGTCACACAGTGGGGCACATTCTGTTACAAGGTCATGCCTTTTGGGTTGAAGAACACTGGGGCAACTTATCAACGTGCCATGGTAGCTTTATTTCATGACATCATTCACCATGAGATAGAAGTCTTCGTTGATGACATGATAGCCATATCACAAAATAAGGAAGAACATCTTGACCATCTACACAAGTTGTTTGAGAGGATGAAGAAGTACAAACTAAGGTTGAATCCAAACAAATGCACCTTTGGGGTGAGGTCTGGAAAACTCCTAGGTTTCGTCATCAAAGGTAAAGGTATTGAAGTCGATCCTACAAAAGTTAAAGCTATTCAAGAAATTCTGGCTCCCCATACCGAGAATGAGGTCAAAGGTTTCTTAGGACGACTAAACTACATTTCCCGATTCATCTCTTATTTGACTGCTACGTGTGAACCAATATTCAAGTTGTTGAAGAAAGATCAAGTAGTCAGATGGAACGACGATTGTCAAATGGATTTTGATATAATCAAGGAGTACTTACAAGAACCTTTGATTCTGATGCCACCAGTTGAAGGAAGACCTCTAATCATGTACCTAACAGTGCTAGAGAACTAAATGGGGTGTGTGTTGGGGCAGCATGACGAGCCTGGTCGAAAAGAGCATGCAATATACTACCTTATAAAAAAGTTTACCAACTGTGAAACAAGACATTCACTGCTCGAGAAAACTTGTTTGCTTTGGTATGGGCTGCTCACTGACTAAGACAATATATGTTGACTCATACTACTCTGTTGATCTCTAAAATGGATCCCATCAAATACATATTCGAGAAGTCAGCTCTCTCCGAAAGAATAGCCCGATAGCAAATGATCTTAATAGAATATGACATTCAGTACACCACTCAAAATGCAATCAAATAAAGTGTACTGGCAAATCATTTGGTGCATTAAGCTGTAGATGACTATCAGTCTATGCACTTCGAATTCCCGGATGAGAACATCATGCTGATTAGAGATTATGAAGAACCTGGACCGTATGAATGACCTAAGCTAGGATTCATATGTACTATGGTTTTTGATGAAGCTTCTAATGCGCTTGGCAATGGAATCAGTGTTGTAATTACTCCCCTCAAGGTTTCCATATACCTTTCAATGCCATATTTTGCTTCGACTGCACCAATAATATGGATGAATATGAGGCGTACATTATGGGTATCAAAGCTGTTATTGAAATGAGAATTAAATTCATGAGCGTACATGGGGGTTCAACATTAGTAATCAGTCAAGTCAAGGGATATTGGGATATGAAGCACCCAAATCTCATTCCATACTGAGAGCATATGTTGACCTTAATTTCATACTTCTAGGAAATCACTTTTGAGCATATCCCAAGAGAAGAGAATCAGTTGGCAGACGCCTTAGCTACCATGTCATCCATTTTCAAGCTTAGATGGGACATGAGGCTCCCATAATTACCATTGAATGATTCGACGAGCTGACACACTGCTACGAAATTGATACTGATGGAGTAGAAGAGAAGCCCTATTTTCATGAAGTGAAAAGGTACCTTGAAGCTCAAGAATACCCTGAAGGGGCATCAATCAATGACAAGAAATTCCTATGGAGGTTCTTAGCTAAGTTCTTCTTGAGCAATGGAATTTTGTACAGGCGCAACCACGACTCAACCCTACTCCGTTGTGTGGACAAGAAGGAAGCATCGAAAATTAAGGAGGATATGCATGAAGGCATCTTTGGTACTCATTCCAATGGACATAATTTGGCTAAGAAAATCCTGAGAGCATGTTACTATTGGTCGACCATGGTAGCTGACTGCCACCACCACTCGAGGAATTGTCATAAGTGCCAATTTTATGCTGATAAAGTTCATGTACCTCAGATACCTTTAAGCGTCATGACTACTCCTTGGCCATTTACAATGTGGGGAATTGATATCATCGGAGAAATCAAGCCTACTTCTTTTAATGGACATCGCTTCATTCTCATCGCCATCGACTACTTCACAAAATGGATTGAAGCAGCTTCGTTCACCTCTGTTACCAAGAATATGGTTTCCTGATTCATCAAACATAACCTCATCTGCTGATATGGTATCACTGAGAGAATCATCACAAACAATGGTGCCAACCTCAACAACACTATGGTCACTGAACTCTGCATGCAATTTAAGATCATGCACCACAACTCTTCTCCATACAGACCATAGATGAATGGCGCAGTGGAAGCCGCCAATAAGAATATAAATAATATTGTGCAAAAGATGGGTGTGACTTATAAAGACTGGTATGAGATGTTACCATTTAGTCTTCACGGCTATCACACTTTGACACGAACATCAACTGAGGAAACCCCATTCTCTCTAGTCTATGGCATGGAAGTTATCCTTCCTATTGAAGTTCAGATTCCTTCTTTGAGGATTATGAAAGATGCATATTTAGACGAATATGAGTGGATTCATACTAGGTTGGATCAGTTGAATATGATTGACGAAAAAAGGCTTGCAGTTGTCTGTCACGGTCAGATGTATCAGAAACGTATGATCAAGGCATTCAACAAGATGATCAAGCATCATGTATATCAGGCTGGTGATTTGGTAGTAAAGCGCATCCTTCTACCACAAAGTGATCCCAGGGGAAAATGGACTCCCACTTATGAAGGGTCATTTGTTGTCAAAAAAGTATTTTCGGGCAGTGCTACGATACTAACCACCATGGATGGTGAAGATTTCCCACACCCTATGAACGCGGACATAGTCAAAAGATACTACACGTGAAAATGACCCGCTAGGTTGACTGGCCTAGGCAAAAATAAGGGCATCCCGGCGAACCAAAAGGGTTCGGGTAAAAATTAGGGATATATATATATATATATATATATATATATATATATATATATATATATATATATATATATATATATATATATATATATATATATATATAAGATTATACACCCGGCAAGTCGAAAACCTGAATAGGCAGCTTGGGAAAAAAGGGTATCCCAGTGGAGTGAAAACCCGAAAGGGTGGTCCAGGAAAAAGTTAGGGATTAAATGCCCATGGTTATGTCCTGTTAGATCATTTACAACAAGCTTTATTACTAATGTCAAGTTCAAACGGTGCAAATCGATTCCATCAAGTTCTTCTAACAGCAAGAGATGAGATATTCGAAGACATAGGGACATTATCAGAGTTGGAACCCAACGAGATCATTTCCACATAGCTATATATTTTTCTTTCACTTTTTACTATTTTATTTCACGACGACTTCCTCTTACTAGGATTTTCGTCTCTTTGTACAAAATCGCCTGTTTATGGGCAAATCATCAATACAAATACACTCTAAAATTCAAACGTTTTGTTTATTCCGTTTTGTTTGAAAAAACATCCAATGACTAAAATTAAATGAACATATGCATATAAACATGATTGACTGTTAACAAATATATGCATAAGAACAAGAATAATCATTTACTCAAGATTTTAGGGGTTGGGATAACGTTCAAGCTGTCCATGAATCCCCATAGAGTCAACTCTATGAGATCATCCCCACAGAATAATATTCACAATTTCATCCCCAATAAGGATACATTCCCCGCATTTTACCCAACCTATGGAGTTCTAATCAGTACAGTTCATGGAAACTCTCTTCCCCAACTAAGTTTGAAAATTGTAAAGCCAATTTCCCCAGAAGAGTTTGTTTCCTCAGCAGAATACTTCTCCGTCAACAGGGTTTATTTCCCCAACAAGTTACAGTCTCCTCAGTTTGAGTCTATTCCTCAAATTTCTATGAATCACCGGCAAATTTCCTCTCCTCAATAAAGCCACCACTATCCCCAAATAGTCGCTACAAAACCTGGAAGCGAACTGGGTACCAATTAAATTTATTCTCCCCGGACGAGTTGGAAGGTTATCTATCTCTTTTGTCCCTAGTCAGGGTATATAAGAATTAAATTCCCCAGTAGAGAAATGAACAACCAATGTTCCTAAACTCTTCATCCCCAACAATAGTCACGAATTTATTTTCCCAGACAAAATACAGCACATGCTTACAAATACACTTCACAATATTTCACATTCATACGTCATAGCATATGCATATGAAACGCATGTAGCACAATCTCATTTATTTTTAGAACATCATTATGCAATGCATTTCATACATCATGACATTGCATACAACTAACTCTTTACCTTTTCGGGAAGGACCAATCAACAGACGGATATCATCAACAATTCTCAAAATAGATTGTAGATTAATTCCTGAAACAAAACATGGAAAATATCTACATGATGAACACATCCTCCAAACATTTTCTGGCTCAGATTAAATCAACCAAATATTTATTCGGATACTTCTTCCAGTTAAATACGGATGTAGATATCTTCTGGCTCACATTAAATCGACCAAAGATTTATTCTCATACTTCTTCCAGTAGACCTTTTCTGGCTCAAATTAAATCGACCAAAGATTTATTCTGATACTTCTTCCAGTAGACATTTTCTGGCTCGGATTAAATCGACCAAAGATTTATTTTGATACTTCTTCCAGTTAAAGACAGATGTAGATATCTTCTGGCTTAGATTAAATTGACCAAAGATTTATTCCGATACTTCTTCCAGTAGACATTTTCCAGGCTCATATTAAATCGACCAAAGATTTAATATGATACTTCTCCCAGTAGACATTTTCCAGGCTCAGATTAAATCGACCAAAGATTTAATCTGATACTTCTCCCAGTAGACATTTTCCTGGCTCAGATTAAATCGACCAAAGATTTAATCTGATACTTATCCTACTTAAAGTCTAGCGTAGACTTAGTCTAATTTCTCTATTAACAGTTACTTTGGATGGCATCTATAACACCATCTCCTACAACTCTTCATTACCTCTCCAAATGGCATCTTTAAGCCCATTCTTGGCATAGTTAACCAATAAAATTACTTTGTGCACAAGCGAGTGCAAATTTCTGGACACTTAAGTGTTCAATCATCTTCCACCTTCAAGTCACGAATGGTGGACCTGCTAATCCAACTCCTCAGGTTTAAGAAGATTGAATAGGAGCAGTTGTTGTATCCTAAAATTTTCCCTCCTTTTTTCTCAAGACATTTTCTTACAAAATTTCTCAAATGCTCAAGGATTCTCAAGAGTTGATCAGACAAGCTCACCTCCTAAGCACTGAGCCCCCAACTAGGGTTTTCGTTTTCTCAAGGAAAATTGTCCTTCTAATGCCTCAAGTTACTTTCATGGTTCATCATAAGTCTCCAAGAATTCCCATACCAAGTTTCAAGTCTTGCATCGCAAATTTGCTCAGTCAATTGCTCAGATGACTGAAAATCAGTTGCATTGGGTAAAAAGTCAATTGTGGTCAACATATAGTCAAACTTCAAGATTTTCTGCCAACATCAAAATTTTGATGTGATATTCATCATTTTATAAAGGGTTTATCATAACTCCTCAAGGAAAGCACTCAAATCATTAAAGGGTCAAAAATTTTCAAATTAGGGTTTTGAATGAGAATGACTGATCATTAACTTTTGACATAGTACATGACCTAATGACTTGAATCATGATCTTAAGGACTCAAACACAACATCTTGACCTAATTACATGGTTCAAGAAATTTCCAAAGGTGCAAGAGATTGATAGTTGAAGAATTGAGATCAACTGATGAAAAGTCAAAAGTCACACAAAATTCAAACTTTGACTTTTTAGTCAACTTTGAACTTCAAAGGTCAAGAGTCATCAAAACATTCAAATTTGTCAAGCTTGATCACCAAGAATCACAAAGTAAACAAAAAGTAAAAATTTCCAATACCTAGAAAAATTCTAAGTGTTTTGTCCTTAATAAATTCACTACTTCATGACCATTTTTCACTAAGATACAAGATGATTCAAGGAAAACTTTCAACAAGAAAGTTATAGTGCATGATGAATTCTACAACTTTTTACTTGAGGAGTGATGTCCAAAAAATGCTTGGATTAGGAGATATAGGCTCATGAAGTCATGACATTTTTATCTAACACTTAGAGAAATTTTCAACAAGTTTGGTCAGATTTTTGTCGCAAATTGTTGGCAATTTTTCACCAAGTTCCAAGTTGATTTAGCCAAAGTGGTCAACATGAAAGTTGTAGAAAATGTTTCAAGCTTTCCAAAATGTCAAAGAACATATTTTTATCATGCTTGAGAAAGGAGATTCGAAGAGATGAAGTTGGACATCAATTCATGAATTATAGGTCATATTTGTGAAGAGCTCAAGAACAAATCTTCATGACATGCTGCATAATATTGCTTTTCAGGCCTCTTAACTTGAAAATCTCACCATAATTAAATGTTTACACAACTGATTGAACCATTATCCACTTGATTCAAGCTTTATCCAAAACAATTTTCCATTTTTGGCACAAAGTTACCATTTCCATTCTTGTGAAGCATGCTTTATCATAAAGTCCACTCTTCTTAAGCCTCTAAAATGTTCCCTCTACACACACTCCATAAAAAAGCCAGAAGCAACATGTTTAAAGCCTCTAACAACTCTATATTTCCCTGTACTTCAAATGGAAACCATGTAATTCAAAGATTGCTTCATTTACAATCCAACCAAACCACAACATGTGATCTTGCAAATCTGATCAGCTCCCTCCCTCCAACCTTTCTCTATAAATACAGAGATCCATTTCTAATCTAGACATGAGTTCATAAGCCCTATAACCCTCTTAAACTCTCCAAAATCAGAATTTGCATCCAAAACTCCATTGCTTGCAATTTCTAACCTTAAACTACAAACACCTAATCCACTCGTGCGTTTTCATTCTAAATCATTCACAAAGCTTCTACAACTGACATAACATTTATCCAAGACCCTGTTTCATCACTGTAACATCATTTTCATCATCCTACATTTTCAAAAATAGAGCCATTCAACTTGACTTGTCCAGAAGAATCTAGGCACTCTCAATCCAAAATAAGCATTGCAATAGCTTCCTTGGAGTTCAGTGAAGCTATCCATATCATTACAACATCTCTAGGAGTGCTCCAACTTCAAACACGATTCTCACTTTTGAGGTAAGTTTTCTAAACTTTGAAATTTCTATACAAGCATCATTAATGTTTACTTTCTAAATAAAAAAATGTAGACATCATTGCCTGGAAGTTAACCATGTGCGTACATTTCATTTATCATTCTTGAGTGATGAGAATTTTGAAACTGAAGTTTTTTGAAATTCTAGGGTTCAGTTTGGTACCAAGTAAAATTCTCACTCATCTTTGATATTTAGCTTTTGAAATTTATACGGTTGAGTTTGTGGTTAAATTTCCAACATGTTTCATATTTACACTTTTCAATTTGGCTGAGAAATGAGCATTTTCATAAATTCAAAAATTGTGTTAAAGTTACTAGCCCAAGGAAGAAGATGAAGTCCATAGAAACAAGTTTGTAATATATTTAATAGTTGTTGTTTTAACTACCAGATGTATCACCACCCAAGTGGTTAAAGCGCATGCCTGTTTACCTTAGGGACCTGGGTTTGAGCCCCAGCGGTACCCTTTTATTTGTTTCATATTTTCTTCTTTCAAATCCAATGCAAATAAGCCTAGCGTGTATACTATACACCCTGTCATCATCACCATTTGATCTCCCCATAGCCAGATCACACGCCCCATAAGGCAAGTGCATGATACACTTCCAAGAGGCAACCACACTGAATCCCCAAGCGACTGAACTCTTATGTTGGGCCTGATTTGAATTTCTTTTCATACACCTCCCTTTTACTTCACATCATAGGTCCATTTTTTATTTTATTTTATATTTTCTGTTTCAACAAAAAAATTGTTTTGGGCCTAGTATTTCTTTTCACACCCTCCAATTTCATTTTACTAACGCCAGACCCAATTATTTTTTTATATTTTCTTTTCTTTACTTTTATTTATTTATTTCATTTAATTAAAATACAAAAAAAAATATATTTTTTATTTATATAAAAATTAGATTCAGCTTTTTTAATTTATTAATTTAATTATTGACAAAATTTGATGGATTTTAATCACCTTAAGTTTGTTAGAATTAGGCTATATTTCAAATATCTTTTCTAAATAAAACTCAAAAAATATTTTCTAAATACTTAGAATTATTTATACTTTAATTAATTTAATTTTAATAATAAAAGATCACTTAATCACATCTTATTTTGCAAATAGAATTACGTCTAATTCTTTATCTCACATCTCAAATACTTTCTAAACAAAGAAACAACAAACATTTTTTAATACATAGAAATTTGTTAGGGTTTTGAACATTTTCCTTTTTTATCATCTCCGCGCATTTATTTATTTTTCACATCATTATTTTCATAGTTATGTAATTGCTTACGGTCTGTAATAGATAATTAAGGATTATTGCTTTCCTCCCCATACACAAATTTGTACCCTCCATTCACGAAGCGTTGTAATAGCGTAGGATATTTAATTTCCGTAATTTATCGCTTTCCTTATTACTTTTAGTAATTAGGGTTTGTATGACAAGATTAAAAAAATCATCGCAAAACCCTAATTAAAGATAAAAATATTGAATCAAACATATTTTGCACACACGCACCTCTATAGTAAAACTCACTTAATGCATCTGATTTAAACAGTCATGTCCCTCGAACGTGAGATTATTTAGCAAAGACCCTCGGTTAAAATATCGTAGTCCCTCGATGACCCTTCAATGTTTCCTTCGGTAAACGATCTTAGACCCTTACGACAATTGCTAAAGCGTCTTACAAGTTTCCTTCTATGACTGTACAATGACCCACACCTATCCCTCACATCCAATGATAGGGCTTCCTACTAACTAATGGTATAGGATAGCACTATCTAAGATAGGAGGAAAAGAACAAAGACTTTTTGAGTAGGTATATCACTCGTAATCGCTTGCTCACAAACTAAAACAACTTTCACACTTCACACTTTCAAAACAACTATCTTCAAAACACTTTTCAAAATAAAACTTTTTGTATACATTCTCAACGATACGAGAATCATTACAAAATTTCCCTACATTGGCATTTTTAAAACATCTTCCCAAACACTCGTTTTCAATAAGTTTTTTCAAAACAAACATTTTGTATACATTCTCAACGATACGAGAATCATTACAAAATTTCCGCACTTAGGCGTTTTCAAAACATTTTCAAACATACACAAACACAAAGCATATTTTCAAAGTGAGCTAGCAATTAAGATCCTGTAGATAACTACAGATGAAAATGGTTCTAAAACCTTCCCTTTTCATAACCTACCCCCCGAACTAAAGAAAATTTTCAAAAGGTCTTTCATGTTCTTTTCACCCTTTCCTTTATTGGATAAAAGAAAAGTTTGTGGCGACTCTTGCTATCCGCAACATTTGTGATAAAACGCAAAACCCTAAAGCCAGTTCTCCCATCGTATTACACATACAATAACATATATGCATCTAGAAGTGGAGAATAATTCTTTTTCATAACGATAATAATGATTGAAATATCATATGGATGATCATACCATAAAATATTAGGCACTAAAGACCATCATCACATACATCTCAATCCAACATAAATATTCAGAGAGTATAAAAACATCTCTCAATAAACATGAATATAAAAAAATAAACATGAATCTAAACGTCCCTCGTGTTACATAGACCAGAACATGACTCACTACCTAGTAAAATGGATAAATAAAGAACTAGCTCCTCCAACTACTCCTTGCTAGAAGCACCACCGCTATCCTCGCTACCTGAGCTGTAGTTGTTTAGGTATTGGCTTGCATTTTTGGTAAAACCCAAGTGTATGTGTGAATGTCATGACTGATGTCATAACATTCTAGTTTAGCTTGTACTGTTTCATTAGGTACCTTTGCAGAAAAATATTGTCATTCAGGTACTGATGTTTATAAGTGTGTATCTGAGCATTTTGCAAAATGATCACATTTTCCTAAATCAGTAGACAGGTTCCTTAGATGTTATAACAGATGTTAAGACATCCTGTCCTGAACTAACAGGTTTGCAGGTTGGTTAATTCTGAGTTTTTTCAGGAAAATAACTCAGTCTTTCCAGAACAGAATCCTGCGTTTTCTGAGGGTTAACCTAGCTCAACCCTAACCTTGTTAATAAAGTCCTGTGACATAGTCTTAAGGTCAAACGGAATTAACCCTAGGTTTTTGTGGAAACCCTAACTGAAGTTGCAGCTGCTATATATTCAACAGAGCTGCTGTTTTGCAAGTAATCCCTTTTTAGTCAGAAGATCATTTGTAAACTGTATAGGTTTAATTATTGTACTCCAAGCAATTATCATTGTGATAAGTGACTTGGAATAGGTTTTTAATTGTAAGGGTTGTGTAGCATTCAAAGCTTTGAAGCAAGAGTGTTTGAATGTTTCTTGACTAAAGCTGTGAAGCAGAGTCAAGTTAAGTTGTGTATCACTCAGAGCTGTGAAGCAAGAGTGGTTGTGTTACTTGATTAAAAAGCTGTGAAGTTTAATCAAGTGTATGTTTTTGAAGAGTGTCTTCATCAAATCATTAGTCAAATTGTTTTATGTATCACTGCTGTGATTGAGGGGGAGTGAGTAGGAACTCAGGTTTAAGTTGTACTTAGATTGAAATTGCATTGGGTAGGTCTTAAGTGAAGGAGATAAACTGGTTGGTTTATTCCTGAATTAACATCTCTTATAGTGGATTTCCTCCCTGGCTTGGTAGCCCCCAGAGTAGGTGTTGTTGCACACTAAACTGGGTAAACAATTGACTGTGTTCTTTATTGTTTTTGTATTTACTGTCATATAGTAAGTCAGATACGGTGTCATAACATTGAACGTGACATTGAGTATCTGCAGCCAGAATTTCAATTGGCATTAGAGCAGGCACCCTGCCTGTATTACTGGGTGAGATCTAGGGATATCACTTTCTGGCACTATGGACAAAGAAGGAGTTTTTGGAAATAGACCACCCATTCTGGATGGAACTAATTATGACTACTGGAAACCTCATATGATTTCCTTCCTAAAATCTCTGGACAAAAAGGCTTGGAGAGCTGCTGACAAATGATGGATCCATCCCACCATAACTGAGAAAGATGGGACAATCAGTCTGAAGCCTGAGGAAGATTGGAGTAAAGAAGAAGATGAGTTAGCTCTGGGAAATTCCAAAGCTTTAAATGCCTTGTTCAATGGAATTGGTAGAAACATTTTCAGACTAGTACATCAATATGAACTGGCCAAGGAAGTTTAGGACACTCTCAAAACTACTCATGAGGGCACTTCCAAAGTAAAAATGTCAAGGCTTCAGATGTTAACTACCAAGTTTGAGAATCTAAAAATGATGGAAGATGAAACCATTCATGAGTTTCACATGAACATCTTGGAGATTGCCAACACCTCAAGAGCACTGGGAGAAAAGATGTCAGAAGAAAAACTGGTGAGGAAGATTCTCAGATCCTTGCCTAAAAGATTTGCAATGAAAGTAACTGCCATAGAGGAAGCCCAGGATATCAGCAAGTTGAAAGTGGATGAACTTATTGGGTCTCTTCAGACTTTTGAGATGGGGATCACTGATAATGGTGACAAGAAGAACAAAAGCATAGCATTTGTATCCAACACTGATGAAGAAGAGAATATTTCAGAAGCTATTGCCATGCTTGGAAGACAGTTCAACAAGCTCATCAAAAGAATGGATCCAAAGTCAAGGTCTAATGTTCATAACATTCCCTCTGACATTGACAGTTCCAGCAGAAGACCAAGGTCAGAAGAAAAGGGAAACCAAGGCAGAGGTATTCAATGCCATGGATGTGAAGGATATCGACATATTCGAGCTGAATGTCCTACCTTTCTTAAGAAACAAAAGAAAGGAATGACTGTTACTTGGTCTGACTATGATTCAGAAAGTAATTCTGAAGAAGAATCTGCCAAACTAGTTACTGCTCTAACTAGTGTTTGTACTTCTGAAAGTGACACTAGTGATGAAGAAGTGACATTTGAAGAACTGGCTGATACCTACAAGAAATTGTGTATCAGAAGTGCTGAAGTCTGTGTATAGAATGAGAAATAATCAAAACTCATTATAAAGCTGGAGGCTGAAAAAAGGGCAGATCTTGAAACTATAAGTCACCTAGAAGGGGAAGTTCAATTACTGAACTCACAACTGAACCAAATAACAAAATCTGTCAAGATGTTGACCAATGGATCAGATAAATTGGAAGAGATCCTTCAAGTTGGACAAAATGTGGGAAACAAATCTGGTATAGGATTTGTGGAAGCTAAGAAATCTGGTGCAGACAAGAAGATTAGGCATGTTAAACAATTGTCAAAGCAGATGTCTCAACACAACTCTCAACATCAGAAATACATGAAGAAAAAATACCAAAGATGGAGATGTCATCATTGTGGGAGGTATGGACACATAAAGCCCTTCTGCTTCAAATTGCATGGATACCCTAATCAAAATTCAGGTGCTAAACCTAAGCCAAAAAGGGTACCACATACTCCTCATTGGAAGAAAAAGGCTACTGCCCTGATAGCCCATACTTCCCTGAGAATGTCTGCAAAGGAAGGCTGGTACTTTGACAGTGGATGTTCCAGACACATGACTGGAATCAAAAATCTCCTCAATAATGTTAAGCCTCACACCACCAGTTTTGTGACCTTTGGAGATGGTGCTAAAGGTGAAGTCAAAGGAGTCGGTAATTTGGACTGCCCTGGAGTTCCAAGTCTGAATAAAGTACTGCTTGTAAAAGGGTTGACTGCTAATCTCATTAGTATCAGTCAATTATGTGATCTAGGATTCAAGGTCAACTTCTCAAAATCTGAATGTCTAGTAATTAATGAAAAACTAGAAGTTGTAATGAGAGGAATCAGATCCAAAGATAACTGCTACTTGTGGAAGCCTGAGAACACTGATAACTCCACTATGTGTCCAATTACCAAAGAAGAAAAAGAGATGAAACTGTGGCAACATAAGCTTGGTCATCTTCATCTAAGAAGAATGAAAAGAACTACCTCTATGGAAGCAGTCAGAAGGACTCCAAAACCACAGGTTGATAATGGTTGTGATGTGGCAAATAAACTTGAAGAAGGATGTGTTGTCAGAACCATAAGTTATCTTGACAAGGATGTTGGAAATAACAAGTCTAATAAATTCTGTTTCCCTGAAGAAATGAAGCTTGAAGTCTCCTCTCCTATAACTCTCCATCAAAATGGACTGGACAAAAAGAAAATCATTCAAGAATCAACCAGAACTATGATTCATATCAAAAGAATGCCTTCCCAACTCTGTGCGGAAATAGTTGCTGCAAGGAATAACTGTTCTCAAAATATCTGGTCAAAACAGATGCTCACTGAGTATAATGTCTCACAAGATGTTGTGACATTGTGTTGTGACAATCTGTATACAATCAATATTTCCTTAAACCCTATTCAGCATAACAGGAACAAGCACATTGATTTTGTAGAGAAGAAGTCATTTAAACTGGAACATGGTACCTTTAAGCTTCAGCTGACTGATTCTTCTATCAAGGCTGTTGTTGGAAATAAACTTGAAAACTTGAGGGGCAGGTTGGGTATTTACCAACATGAGAAATTATAGCAATTAATTTTGCTTAAAACAAGGGTTGAAGGAGTTAATTTTAGTGGGTTAATCATATGCTTTCCCAATTCTTTCAAAATCCTTAAGAAGTTGAAAAGACTCTCTTTTGCCTCCTACCTCTCTCGTCTTTGCAACCTGTTCCCTCCTCTCAATCAAAGATTTTTCTCAAATTGCCACTGGTACTCAAAGTCAATCAAAATGTCTCAGACATCATCTTCAACCAAGGCGACTTCATCATCCTCATCATCCTCATCATCTGACCAAGACTCTAGAGCAATCACCACATGCATAGAATCTGAAGTTCTTGAGGTCACTCCTCTCAGGGAGATGGCAACTGACCCGGCCAAAGTCAAAAAGCTAAGAACCAGACATGCAGGAAGAGCTCAAGCTGCAGCCTCTGATAATCCTTCTCATCCTTCTTCTTCTGTTCCAAATAGAGAAGGATCAGTTCAAGTTCATCAAGCTATTGCTAGGCTTGTTACTAGTATACTAAGCGGAAACAAACCTGTACCGGGGATTTCTGTCCCTTTAAATCAATCAGAAATCCCAAATGTGGACATCTCTGAGAATGTAGATGTCTCTGAGAATGTTGTGACACAAAAAGACAACATTCAGAACTCCTCAAAAAAGACTGCTGATCCACCTATCATTGATGTGGATGAGGATTACTCAGATAATGATCTGATTGCCAATGTAAACCCTAGCATAGCTAGGAGATTGATGAAAAGAAAAGGTAATCAGAATGATAAACCTGCTGTTAAGAAATCCAAGGCTGAAGGCATGGCTGAGAAAAGTATTCAGACAAAAGGGAAGAAGGCCCAGGTGCATACTGCTAGACAACCAATTTCAAAGAAGAGAAAAGAACCTGAATCTTCTGATTCTGATGAGGAATCAGAATTTGAGATTGATGCTGAAGAAATTCCTATTAGAAAGAAGCTCCCCTCCAGCAAAATTGCTAGAGTGCCTGAAGTCCCAACAGACAACATCTCTTTCCATCATCCTGACAATGCAAACAGATGGAAGTATGTTTGCTTAAAGAGAATAGCTTTAGAAAGAGAACTCAACAATGATGCATTGGAGTGCAAAGACATCATGGACCTGATCAAGAATGCTGGACTGATGAAGACAGTGATAAAATTTAACAAATGTTATGAAAATTTGGTCAAGGAGTTTGTAGTGAACTTGTCTAATGATTGTGCTGATGGAAGGTCAGCTGACTTTGAAAGTGTTTTTGTTAGAGGAAGAAGGGTCAAGTTCTCTCCATCAGGAATTAACAAGTTTCTTGGAAGAACAAATGAGGATTGTCCTGATCTGGAGGCCACTGACAATGAAGTTTGTCAAACCATCACAGCCAGGCAAGTGAAGTGCTGGCCCTTGAAAGGCAAGCTGAATGCCAGCAAACTCAGCATGAAATTTGCCATCCTGCATAAGATAGGTGCAGCCAACTGGGTGCCTACAAATCATAAATCAACTATCTCCACAGGATTGGGGAGATTTATTTATGTTGTGGGAACCAAGACTGCTTTTGACTATGGCAGGTACATCTTTGAACAAACTTTAAAGCATGCTGGTAGTTATGCTGTCAAAGGACCAATCGCCTTTCCCTCCCTCCTTTGTGGAATTATCCTTGCACAATACCCTGATATCCTTGTGGCAAGAGATACAGCCTGCAAAAGAGCTCCTGCCCTTAGCTTGCACTACAAACTGTTTCAGGGATCTCATGCTCCAGATATTGTCATAACATCAGCTGAGACATCATCTGTGAAGACCCAGTCCAAGACATCTGATGTCATAGCTGTTTTAAAAGAGACTTGCAAAGAGCTGGATGCTAGGAAAAAGACCCTAGAAATCCTAATTGCCAGGTTAGAAAAGGAGGAAGATGAAGGAAACAGAAGGGAAGAAGGTGTAGAAGCTAAAGGTCATCTCAACATTGAAGAAACTAGCTCCTCTGAGTCTGATGATCGTGCTTAAAGGTTGGTTGCGGTTTGGTGGTGTTGCTGGTTGGTACTGATATCTGGTGGAGTTTGGAAGTGTGTTCAGTTTTTTTTCTGCTGCTGCTCTTATTATTTGTTTTGGATAACTGTATAATCATTATGAACATGTATCTTTGGCCCATTTATGGCTAAAGAGGGGGAGAATATTTTGGTACTTACTTAATTAGTACTTGCTCAATTAGACATTCTATTTTTCTGCAGTCATTTCTTTCTGCTGCTATCTATCTCTGATTGCTTAGGGTCTTTAGCCAAAAATCTGCCAAAGGGGGAGTTTGTAGTTGTTTAGGTATTGGCTTGCATTTTTGGTAAAACCCAAGTGTATGTGTGAATGTCATGACTGATGTCATAACATTCTAGTTTAGCTTGTACTGTTTCATTAGGTACCTTTGCAGAAAAATATTGTCATTCAGGTACTGATGTTTATAAGTGTGTATCTGAGCATTTTGCAAAATGATCACATTTTCCTAAATCAGTAGACAGGTTCCTCAGATGTCATAACAGATGTTAAGACATCCTGTCCTGAACTAACAGGTTTGCAGGTTGGTTAATTCTGAGTTTTTTCAGGAAAATAACTCAGTCTTTCCAGAACAGAATCCTGCGTTTTCTGAGGGTTAACCTAGCTCAACCCTAACCTGGTTAATAAAGTCCTATGACCTAGTCTTAAGGTCAAACGGAATTAACCCTAGGTTTTTGTGGAAACCCTAACTGAAGTTGCAGCTGCTATATATTCAACAGAGCTGCTGTTTTGCAAGTAATCCCTTTTTAGTCAGAAGATCATTTGTAAACTGTATAGGTTTAATTATTGTACTCCAAGCAATTATCATTGTGATAAGTGACTTGGAATAGGTTTTTAATTGTAAGGGTTGTGTAGCACTCAAAGCTTTGAAGCAAGAGTGTTTGAATGTTTCTTGACTAAAGCTGTGAAGCAGAGTCAAGTTAAGTTGTGTATCACTCAGAGCTGTGAAGAAAGAGTGGTTGTGTTACTTGATTAAAAAGCTGTGAAGTTTAATCAAGTGTATGTTTTTGAAGAGTGTCTTCATCAAATCATTAGTCAAATTGTTTTATGTATCACTGCTGTGATTGAGGGGGAGTGAGTAGGAACTCAGGTTTAAGTTGTACTTAGATTGAAATTGCATTGGGTAGGTCTTAAGTGAAGGAGATAAATTGGTTGGTTTATTCCTGAATTAACATCTCTTATAGTGGATTTCCTCCCTGGCTTGGTAGCCCCCAGAGTAGGTGTTGTTGCACACTGAACTGGGTAAACAATTGATTGTGTTCTTTATTGTTTTTGTATTTACTGTCATATAGTAAGTCAGATACGGTGTCAAAACATTGAACGTGACATTGAGTATCTGCAGCCAGAATTTCATGAGCGATGTCGTATAAAACATCATTCCAACAGAAGGGTGAGAATTCATATCATTATGAAAATATATAATAATAGTAATGAAACACATACAAGCATCATTCGAATTCATCACACTTCACATAATCATGTATTCATCATACTTCAACCAATTCACATGATTACATATACAACATTTCTCAATGACTTAATATTCAAATATAATCAACCACAATTACCATAAAAGTAATATTCACACTAATAACACATATTTCATACCAATTCCAAAATTCACATTGGGATCGGTGGATCTGGAACTGACTGTTTAAAGCTGGTTCGCGAAATGTCGCGGAAGCAAGAGTCGCCACCGTCTTTTATTTTCTCCAAATGGAAAGGACAAAAGCACAGAAAAATTCCTTATAGAGATTGCTCTCGGTTCGGGAGGTAGATTATAGAAAGGGAAGGTGTTAGCACCCTTTCTATCCATGGTTATCCATGGGCTCTTAGATACTTGCTCATTTGTGTTTTCAAAATGGTTTGTTTGCTTTTCAACTGTGGGTTTTAAAAAGTTTCTTTGAAAATTTCAGTTCGACTCTTGTATCAGTCCTCAAGAGTGTTTGAAAAATTGCTTTCGAAAGCTTTTTGAAAAGGTGTCGGTGTGAAAAGTATTTTTTGATTTGTTTTGAAATTAGAGCAAGTATCTAGAGTCGTCTACCTACCCTAAGGAATTCGTCTGTGTAGATGTCCTTTAAAGTAGTGCCATCCCACCATTGAGAGGTAGGTAGCACCACCGTTGGAGGTGTTCGGGTCAATTCAAAGTTCGGGACATGGTGATCACCAGAGCAATGGGAAGACACCTTAGAAGCTACCCTCATGCCAGGTTCCCGGATCATGAGGACTTACTAAGACATCCTCTACTCGACGATCACCTTTCGAGGCAAGGCAACAGTGAGGCGTACCCTAGGGGTGGTGTGTGATTTGTGTGTCAGATTCGTTTATTTTTGTCTTGTCATGTCATGGGTGATCTACGCGTTCTTTTCATTTTAGTCATTCATTCTTGCATGCCATTATTAACAGTTAAAAAGTTGCGAGAAATATAAAGTTCCTAAACTATTACAAAGGCGCGGGTCCACATCGCCAAATTTAATCCAGGACCCGATTTGACAGAAAATAAAGAAGTAAAGTGCGAAAGATAAATATTTACATGGCTTTGGGAGAATTACATAAATATTTAAAAGAAATAAAACAAAATGCGCGAATCGGATTAAAATTGAAAGCGAGGGCGTTGGACCCTTTTTAATGAAATTAAATTATTATTTACAAATTAATTAAGTTAAAATAAAAAGGAATTATTTTTGAGGTTTTTTTGGTATTTATGATCTTAATGAGAATTAAATGAAATTTAAACCTAATTCTAGCTATTTTTTAATTTATTAAGAAAATATGAAAATTATCTAAAGTTAAACCTAATTAATTAATGCGATTTGATTTATAAAAATAAATAATTAATTATTAGTGAAAAGAAAAGAAAAGAAAAAAGTAATTAAACTAATTAAACCTAATTCTACAAGTTTTTAATTTATTAAGAAAAATATTTGAATTAAACCTAATTTAAAAAAGCTAAAATTAATTAATGATATTTATTTAAAAAATATTAACATAAAATATATTTTTTTGATTTTATGACCTTTCTGATTTTTTTTGTTATTTTTATATTTTCATGAAAATAAATTAATTGAAGAATTTAAAGGAAATTAATTAAATCAAATAAAAATAGAAAATATAAAGGAATAGCAAACCTTGGGGGGTTCTGTCCCCAATTTGGAGGTGTAGCCTTAGCAATTCTGGCCCAATTATGTCAAGGCCTTTTGACTTTTTCAGGATGCCTGTGACTTCGTTGACTAACGCCTAGGGTGTTCTTCCAACCGATGCCCTTGGATTGATCTTGATATGTGCGTGGCAAGCTTGAGACTGTGGATGTATGATGCACCCTTGTAATGAAACTGCACAGAAGCGTGAGTAGAAAAATAATATGGAAAGGGATGGGGGACCTGGGGTTCGAACCCAGGTCCCAGAGGTTACCAATATGCTTGCTTGCCACCTGAACCAAACACACGCTTTTATTATATAATGACAAATAATTAATATAATGGAAAAGTGGTCAGTGACGTAACAATAACAAAAAGCGCGCGTTGGTTTTGAATGAGCCTATCACGCTTCGCCACCTAGTCGTCGTCCTCCTTGTTCTGCTTTTTTCTGAAACATAAAAAGGTTAGCGGGGTTTTTGAACCCCCCCAAAACATGCACTTTTCAATAATAACGAACAGGCCATATGGCCACATAAATTAGGCGCGATGGGTGTTTTCAAATCGTCCAAGCTCCCTGATTTCAACCATGGTATTAAGGTGTTCCAATTTTACAGTATTCAGAAACGCCTAATTTAAAACTTGAAGAACCCTAACGTCCTTTAATGGTGGTTCTTCATATAGCGCGTGAAAACTCAATTAAAGCACACAGTTAGCTTCAGAATGATGAGAGTAACACAAAACAAGTATTAGAATTCAAAAACATGACATGAATGATGAAATACGATTTATGCAAAAAAGTGAAAAAGTTTGAGTTCCATTCACCAATTCTGGGCGTTAGGGATGTGGAAAACTATTCAGACACGTTTCTTGATGTCTCAGGAAGGTGATGAGATAATTATTTTGGCTTGAATCGCACTGGAAGACAGTTTTCAGTTTTGGAATTTTTTTGTCAAAAACTCAAACTTGGTTATGGATGTATGGCACAGCTTCGTGGTTCTGGACACTAGGGTTAGGTTTGCACATGTATAGAGAACGAATTTGATCAATAATCCAAGCCCATAGCCTTGCTTTTAATGATTTTCAAGATTTGATTTTCAAGAATCTTTTCCAATATTTCTTCATGCATATTTGATACAAATCATGGCCAATCACTTTAATTCCTTCCATATCTGATCATGCACGAAATCTTGAGCTTATTCCATGCATAAAAAGATTTAAAAAGTTAGGTTTAGTATTTTCCACATATTTATTTTAATTAAATGAATTATTAGTCATTAAAAATCCAAATAAATAAATAAAAATGATGAAAAACTTCCCTTTGGGCCAAATGGTCGTGCACATGCCTTGGATGATGAATTTTGGAAGAAAAAGAGGCCCATTAGCATTTTTAAGACATTTGAAGCAATGTTGACTTTTCAAAATATCCAAAAATTACCCAACTTCCACAAGGCATATCTTGCTCAATTTTTAAGATTTGCTCATGTTTTTGGACATTTTGGAAAGGTATTTGAGTCCTCTAACCAATGTCTTTGGTCCCATGTCATTTTGATTTACCAATCTCAAGTTATGGTCTTTGACTTAAAGTCCCTTTTTGTTGACTTTTGAAAATGACCTATAATGTTGAAATTGATAACTTTTTGTGAGAGCATTATTTGGACTTGAAGTATGAAGAGGAGTTGTAGGAAATGTCATTCTCTTCAAAATGAGCTTTGGATGGAATTTTTATGATAATCCATGTGGATGTTATGCCTTGGTCAAGTTACAGTTGACTTTTTCAACTGTCCAAATATGGAAACTTTTGCATCTTGAGACTTTTTGAGCCAAGCTTTGAGAATCATGAACAAGCATTGATCAAATGATGTTTGTGGCTTCAAAATGAGATGTTTACCAAAAATTTGAACTTTGGACTGTCAAATGACCATTTTGCCCCTGCAGTTGACTGTAGTGCAATTAGGGTTTTTGACTGTGCAATTTTGTGCTGTAAGCCTTGAAACTTGGTATGAGGATACTTGACCATGTTTGTAGGCATGTGGGACTTGGTTGGACCCTTGGAAACTTCAATTTCTTTGACAGAACCAAAACCCTAGTTTTTGACTGTTAGGAGGCCCTTGAACTGTGCAACCCTTGGGGAATTTCTGAAGCATGCTCTTTGCAAATTTTGAAGAATATGGGAGGGAAAATTTTGGGGTACAACAGTTGCCCCTGTTCAATCTTCTTAAACCTGAGGATGCAGATTGGCTGACGTGCCTTTCGTAATCCGAAGGTGGAAGATGATTGAACACTAGAGTGCCCAGAAATTTGCGCTCACATAGTAGCAGTGTGATGGTGAATGGGCTTATAGATGCCATTTGGAGATTAATGGATAGGATGATGGGCTTATAGATGCCATGCTAAGAGATGATGGAAGATGGATGGGCTTACAGATGCCATCTGGATGTTGATCGCATAAGAGATTCCTTAGCGAGAACTTGCGTACCTGCAAAAGAAAAATGATTACCTGGCCTGTTACAGGAGCTGGTCTTCAAATTCTTTGTATAGATGTGTCCTGACTGGTTATAGGAGCTGGATCTGGAGCTTCAAAAGGTGATGAATGAACCAGGGATGGTTACTACCTCAGCCGGAACGGTGAGAGGACCTTGGATGATTACTACCTCAACAGTATCATTGAGAGAATCTGGGGACGATTACTACCTCAACAGGAACGCTGAGAGAATCTGGGGATGATTACTACCTCCGCAGTAACGGGGAGAGAACCATAGGCGACTTCAACCTCAACAGTAATCATTGAGAGAATCTTGGACGACTTCAACCTCAATAGTAATCATTGAGAGAATCTTGGGCGACTTCAACCTCAACAGTAACGCTGAGAGAATCTTGGGCGACTTCAACCTCAACAGTAATCATTGAGAGAATCTTGGGCGACTTCAACCTCAACAGTAATCATTGAGAGAATCTTGGGCGACTTCTACCTCAACAGTAATCATTGAGAGAATCTGGGGATGATTACTACCTCCGCAGTAACGGGGAGAGAACCACAGGCGACTACAACCTCAACAGTAACGCTGAGAGAATCTTGGATATCTTCTACTGAGTCTTTATCAGAAAAATCTGTTAGGGGTCGATTTAGCTGGACTAGAGAAGGCCTTTGACTGGATAAGAAACAGAAAAATCTTAGGGTCGATTTGACTGAACCGGTCTAGGTCTTGAAATCTTCAACTGGATAAGAAACAGGGAGATCTTAGGGTCGATCTGACTGAACCAGAGAAGGACTTGGATTGGATAAGAAACATAAAAGTCTTAGGGTCGACTTAACTGAACCGGTCTAGGTATTGATGTCTTCAACTGGATAAGAAACAGGGAGATCTTAGGGTCGATCTGACTGAACCAGAGAAGGCCTTTGATTGGATAAGAAACAGAAAAATCTTAGGGTCGATTTAACATAATCGGTCTAGGTCTTGATGTCTTCTACTGGATAAGAAACAGGGAGATCTTAGGGTCGATCTGACTGAACCAGAGAAGGCCTTTGACTGGATAAGAAACAGAAAAATCTTAGGGTCGATTTAACTGAACCGGTCTAGGTCTTGAAATATAGCTGAGAACTTAACTGAATCTTTCCTGAAAGGTAAAGGTCAGTCATATGCAATGCATGATGTGGATCAAGAAATGATGTTCTCAACATAAATGAGATTTGTAAGATATGATGCGTATGTGCATGCTATAATGTATGGAAGTGCGATGTTTATGAATGTATCTTTGTCGTCCAGGAAAGTAAATCCTTGACGGGTGCCGGTAAGTCACTCCTGGGCTGATGTTAAAGAATAGATCTTTGCTTCCGCTGGGGATGATAATTGCAAGAATACCGGTAGGAGAAGATAACTCCGTTGGGGAATGAACTTGGCGAATGGATTACTCTGCGGGGAGAAAAGTACTTTAACGATCTTGCTGGGAAGTAATACTCTGTGGGGAGAGAGATACTTTGCTGAGTTGTGGATAATAACTTGCTGGGGATACCCTTGTTGTGTTAGAAGTGTTAATAGACTTCGCTGGGGATAAGAAGACTTCGTCGAGGACGATCTTTCTGTGGCTTTTGGCTGAGGATAACCCAGTTATATCCTGGTAAGGAAATAACTCTTTGAATAAAGCCGTGAGACGCGTTCGTGCTCTGCGAGGATAAGCTTCCAGAATCTACTGGGGATAAGCTTACTGCTTGGGGAGATGGATTCCAACTTTTCCTGGGGAACTAGATTGGACTCTCTTGGGGAAGTTTTGAATTGTATCGGGGAAGTGACTCCATTGAATGTTTGATATACCGCCGGGGAACAATCTTTAGACCAAGACTGCCGGGGATGCTTGTTAAAAGTGTCTGTATATCATTGGGGATTGTTGAGATCTGCTGGAGGATACCCAACTTCCTTAAGGTCGACTGTGGACTAACTCTGCTTGGGGAGAGTATCGTTGACTTGCTGGCTCACTCTCTGGGGAGTTAAGGAATCTTGGTTATGTTCTTCAGCTGAACATACCTTGGTACCTTGGTGGACGGAACAATTAGATAGCTTAGACCGCTCATTATTGCCCCTGTTTCTGAGGTGGGAGATGAAGACCTGTGAGGTGCTGATAGTTGTTGATGGACAAACCTTCTTCTGGTAGGCGGGTGACAAGATGACAGGACATAGTCGTACGCTTTGATCCCTAACTTTTTCCTGGACTGCCCTTTCGGGTTTTCAGTCCAACGGGATACCCATTTTTGCCCAAGCCGCCTTTTCAGGTTTTCGACTTGCCGGGTGTACAGATTTTTTTCATTTCATCCCTTCATTTTTTCGCGAACCCTTTTGGTTCGCCGGGAAGCCCTTGTTTTTGCCTAGGTGTGTCAACCTAGCGGGTCTTTGATTATGCGTATTTTTTTTCCGACTATGTCCGTGCTTTCAGAATGTAAGGAATTGCCCCTGTTAGAAGTGTTGTATTGCCATACTACCAGAAGATGTTTGGTCATGCAAGATTTGTTGCTGGGAATTCATGTCCAATGCCCCATGTGGCTCAGGCGGAGGTTTGCCCCTGGTTGTTTGGCATCTTGAGAGATTCCTTGAATCTTGACTGGACTGCCCCAGATGATGGACAATGATCAGGCCATGCCCCTTGATTGGAGGTGCTTTTGTTCATTAGGCATTCGTCGTGCGAATTTCTATGCTGTTCAAACAAAAAGTCATATGTAAACAAAGTTATGTTATAAATGCAAAGCTTATGTTTGTCTTGAAGTTTTTGAAAAATGCATTTTTCAGTAAAACCAGCAAATTTTGTAAAATGTGATGTCAACTCAATATTTTATAGCAAGCCTTAAGGAGTCAGGATACCTTTCGTAACAGTATGCTTTCGAACTAACCCGTGCTTAAGCTAGGACTTTTAAGGGTTATAACGTGGCCTGGTTCACGGTTTAAGAAACAAAGGATAAAGGCTCAAATTATATTTGTACCCACCCGCTCTTCGTGATGTTCTCTAAACCTAAACTCAGTTGATCATACGTTAGACCTTGTTTGAGTCTTTGCTTTGATATACTAGTGATGATTCGGATATTGAACGTTTATTTGAATAGGCAGTCATCTCCTTTTTTGCTGAGGGTTTGTAGGACCTCTTTCTTTTTTGATTTTTGTTATCCCTTTCTTTTTTGCCTGAACTGTTTCCTTTTTTTGGAATTATAGTCAGCGGGATGCCCCAGTTTTGTAAGTCTCCTTCATGGGTTTTGACTTAATGGGTTTTTTATTTTTTGAGATAATGACTTCCTTTCTGTATTGATTATTCGGAACCATCACTGTCTTTCTTTGTTTTGTAAGGACCTTTTTGGTGCCATTCGTTATGCACTTGGATCAACTGAGAGACTACCCTGCCCCAGGTTATGATTAAGGGTTTTAATTTTCGAAAAGAAAAACTCCTACTTCTTTGGCTCAGAGGGGTTAACGAGGGATTATCTTCCTTATAACTCCAGTGTTTAGGGATTGAAACAATGCTTGTACCTCATCAGCGGGGTCTGTTCAAAAGCATACTGTAAAGATTGCGGTATCGTTTTCGTCATCCTCCCTCAAGAGGCTTAGAATTATTGAGAGTTGATCATCAGAAAAAATATGAAAATAATTTGCATATAGTGAATACGAATATATTGATTCAAAATAGACATAAGCGATGCATTCATGGAATAACAATGTTTAACATGAATAAATGTCTAAACAATCAAAGAACAACACAACTTGAACATTCGAATGAACAAAAGTTTTTCCATCTCAGGGTTTGTTACTTCAAATGGTGAGCCTTGGAGGGATGGTAGAAAAATTCAGCCTGACCATCTTGTGTGAACTCCAATGCTCCTTAATCAATCAGGTCCTGGATCTTGTTCTTCAGAGCCCAACACTCATTTGTATCATGTCCTGGACTGGCAGAGTGGTAGGCACACCTTTTATTGGGATCATAAACAGGAGATGCTGTGTTGGGGTTCTGGGGATGAGCCCTTAACGTGATCAGATTCAACCTCAACAGGCGTTGTAAAGCTTGAAACAGCGACATGTTGAGCTGGGTGAATTGCCTCCTGGGCTTGTCTGGATGAGGCTGGTGAGGTTGATGTTGAATTTGGGACACTGGAGCCATTTGAGGAGCTCTCCCCTTATCTCCTTGTCTCAAAGGTGATGGAATGATGACTGGCTCTTTACCCTTAGATGTTTGCCCCAGTTGGTTACCCCGAAGCAGTTGGTTGACGAGAACCCCGAGCTCATATTGTCTTTGAGCTAAGTCTTGGATGATAGTCACCTGCCCCAGCATCTGGGTTTTCAATACATCCACTGCAGATGTTTCAGTCGTTCGTCCTCAGCGCTGTTCCTGACCAAAGTCTCCATGAGAAGTGTCCTTATCTCCTCCTGCCCCTTGGATAGATTCAGGAGGATTTCCCTGAACCGAGTCTCTTGAGCAAGAAGGTCCTGGTTATCTTGTTGGGAAGCCATTGCTGAAATAAACAGCGAGAAAGGTAAGTGACCTGCAACAAGGATACCCGTTATGCAATGATGTGTATGACATGCATGTAATGTTTTCAAGGACCTCGCGGGATAAACAAGAAAATTTGTTAGAATTGGAAACTGGTGGCTTGATTGAAGGCACTTCATATTGTTGAGAGTCCTTCTTCAAGGGTCAAAGGCTCACCATATCCAGTGGGTCATAGCCCCTGACTTTAATCATCATGTCTGGTTTTGATTTCCAAACAACCTTGGTTAGGGGAACCTTCTTCAAGAGTCAGAGCTCACCATATCAAGTGGGTCATAGCCCCTGATAACTTTGTCTAGAGGAAAATAAATCCTCTTTGCCCCTTGCTAGATGGTTGATTTATCATGACCTGCATCACAAGCCCTTGAGATCCTTGAAATGGGTTAGTATGTATGCAATGGTATGATGTTATGGTATGCATGGGGGTAATGTAAGTAACCCTGTTATGAGTCCAGATTAAGGACTATAAACAAAACCTGCAAGAAACTCAAGTGTCAGATAACAAGCATGCAAATAGTCAAGTTGGAAGGCACACAAGTCACATAAGAGAAGCCCTTAGAGTTTAGGCCAGCATGGGGTCTAGGTATTACCCTATTTCAGTTTGTTGGTTGAGACCTGTCCTATCAGAAGTAACCGGGTTCTAGAGGATCCCAATATCATTGGATTGCTTTCATTGTTCATCGTTTCGATTTAGCCACTGAACTGGCGACCGAAATATTCCAAGAAAACAACCCTCAATTGAGTGTAGTATCGAGTATCAACCAACCTCGGACTGCACCAAAGTCAGTTATCTCACTACCCTAAAGAGGCCAAGATGGTTCAATTAAGGTTCCTAAGGTCAGTTGATGCTTCACGACACCACACGGAGGCCCCGTACTCTCCTTGACTGAACTCAAGGGTTACCGGTACACACCAAAGTGCCACATCAACGTAGCAGACTGTTTCAACCATGTCGGTATACCCCGCACAGTTCCCTCACAGCCTTGTTGCTACTTTCTAAGAAGGTATTCCCCAGATCTGGGTTAGGATCTATAGAACTCCCAAGACAGTCCCACAATTTAAAGCAAGCAAAGCAATACAATTGAAAACACAGTTATGCACTAAACCCTAAGGTACACCTCACTTTAAGTTTAAGTCCCCAGCAGAGTCGCCAGTTCTGTGATCGGTGGATCTGGAACTGACTGTTTAAAGCTGGTTCGCGAAATGTCGCGGAAGCAAGAGTCGCCATCGTCTTTTATTTTCTCCAAATGGAAAGGACAAAAGCATAGAAAAATTCCTTATAGAGATTGCTCTCGGTTCGGGAGGTAGATTATAGAAAGGGAAGGTGTTAGCACCCTTTCTATCCATGGTTATCCATGGGCTCTTAGATACTTGCTCATTTGTGTTTTCAAAATGGTTTTTTTGCTTTTCAATTGTGGGTTTTAAAAAGTTTCTTTGAAAATTTCAGTTCGACTCTTGTATCAGTCCTCAAGAGTGTTTGAAAAATTGCTTTCGAAAGCTTTTTGAAAAGGTGTCGGTGTGAAAAGTATTTTTTGATTTGTTTTGAAATTAGAGCAAGTATCTAGAGTCGTCTACCTACCCTAAGGAATTCGTCTGTGTAGATGTCCTTTAAAGTAGTGCCATCCCACCATTGAGAGGTAGGTAGCACCACCGTTGGAGGTGTTCGGGTCAATTCGAAGTTCGGGACATGGTGATCACCAGAGCAATGGGAAGACACCTTAGAAGCTACCCTCATGCCAGGTTCCCGGATCATGAGGACTTACTAAGACATCCTCTACTCGACGATCACCTTTCGAGGCAAGGCAACAGTGAGGCGTACCCTAGGGGTGGTGTGTGATTTGTGTGTCAGATTCGTTTATTTTTGTCTTGTCATGTCATGGGTGATCTACGCGTTCTTTTTATTTTAGTCATTCATTCTTGCATGCCATTATTAACAGTTAAAAAGTTGCGAGAAATATAAAGTTCCTAAACTATTACAAAGGCGTGGGTCCACATCGCCAAATTTAATCCAGGACCCGATTTGACAGAAAATAAAGAAGTAAAGTGCGAAAGATAAATATTTACACGGCTTTGGGAGAATTACATAAATATTTAAAAGAAATAAAACAAAATGCGCGAATCGGATTAAAATTGAAAGCGAGGGCGTTGGACCCTTTTTAATGAAATTAAATTATTATTTACAAATTAATTAAGTTAAAATAAAAAGGAATTATTTTTGAGGTTTTTTTGGTATTTATGATCTTAATGAGAATTAAATGAAATTTAAACCTAATTCTAGCTATTTTTTAATTTATTAAGAAAATATGAAAATTATCTAAAGTTAAACCTAATTAATTAATGCGATTTGATTTATAAAAATAAATAATTAATTATTAGTGAAAAGAAAAGAAAAGAAAAAAGTAATTAAACTAATTAAACCTAATTCTACAAGTTTTTAATTTATTAAGAAAAATATTTGAATTAAACCTAATTTAAAAAAGCTAAAATTAATTAATGATATTTATTTAAAAAATATTAACATAAAATATATTTTTTTGATTTTATGACCTTTCTGATTTTTTTTGTTATTTTTATATTTTCATGAAAATAAATTAATTGAAGAATTTAAAGGAAATTAATTAAATCAAATAAAAATAGAAAATATAAAGGAATAGCAAACCTTGGGGGGTTCTGTCCCCAATTTGGAGGTGTAGCCTTAGCAATTCTGGCCCAATTATGTCAAGGCCTTTTGACTTTTTCAGGATGCCTGTGACTTCGTTGACTAACGCCTAGGGTGTTCTTCCAACCGATGCCCTTGGATTGATCTTGATATGTGCGTGGCAAGCTTGAGACTGTGGATGTATGATGCACCCTTGTAATGAAACTGCACAGAAGCGTGAGTAGAAAAATAATATGGAAAGGGATGGGGGACCTGGGGTTCGAACCCAGGTCCCAGAGGTTACCAATATGCTTGCTTGCCACCTGAACCAAACACACGCTTTTATTATATAATGACAAATAATTAATATAATGGAAAAGTGGTCAGTGACGTAACAATAACAAAAAGCGCGCGTTGGTTTTAAATGAGCCTATCACGCTTCGCCACCTAGTCGTCGTCCTCCTTGTTCTGCTTTTTTCTGAAACATAAAAAGGTTAGCGGGGGTTTTGAACCCCCCCAAAACATGCACTTTTCAATAATAGCGAACAGGCCATATGGCCACATAAATTAGGCGCGATGGGTGTTTTCAAATCGTCCAAGCTCCCTGATTTCAACCATGGTATTAAGGTGTTCCAATTTTACAGTATTCAGAAACGCCTAATTTAAAACTTGAAGAACCCTAACGTCCTTTAATGGTGGTTCTTCATATAGCGCGTGAAAACTCAATTAAAGCACACAGTTAGCTTCAGAATGATAAGAGTAACACAAAACAAGTATTAGAATTCAAAAACATGACATGAATGATGAAATACGATTTATGCAAAAAAGTGAAAAAGTTTGAGTTCCATTCACCAATTCTGGGCATTAGGGATGTGGAAAACTATTCAGACACGTTTCTTGATGTCTCAGGAAGGTGATGAGATAATTATTTTGGCTTGAATCGCACTGGAAGACAGTTTTCAGTTTTGGAATTTTTTTGTCAAAAACTCAAACTTGGTTATGGATGTATGGCGCAGCTTCGTGGTTCTGGACACTAGGGTTAGGTTTGCACATGTATAGAGAACGAATTTGATCAATAATCCAAGCCCATAGCCTTGCTTTTAATGATTTTCAAGATTTGATTTTCAAGAATCTTTTCCAATATTTCTTCATGCATATTTGATACAAATCATGGGCAATCACTTTAATTCCTTCCATATCTGATCATGCACGAAATCTTGAGCTTATTCCATGCATAAAAAGATTTAAAAAGTTAGGTTTAGTATTTTCCACATATTTATTTTAATTAAATGAATTATTAGTCATTAAAAATCCAAATAAATAAATAAAAATGATGAAAAACTTCCCTTTGGGCCAAATGGTCGTGCACATGCCTTGGATGATGAATTTTGGAAGAAAAAGAGGCCCATTAGCATTTTTAAGACATTTGAAGCAATGTTGACTTTTCAAAATATCCAAAAATTACCCAACTTCCACAAGGCATATCTTGCTCAATTTTTAAGATTTGCTCATGTTTTTGGACATTTTGGAAAGGTATTTGAGTCCTCTAACCAATGTCTTTGGTACCATGTCATTTTGATTTACCAATCTCAAGTTATGGTCTTTGACTTAAAGTCCCTTTTTGTTGACTTTTGAAAATGACCTATAATGTTGAAATTGATAACTTTTTGTGAGAGCATTTTTTGGACTTGAAGTATGAAGAGGAGTTGTAGGAAATGTCATTCTCTTAAAAATGAGCTTTGGATGGAATTTTTCTGATAATCCATGTGGAAGTTATGCCTTGGTCAAGTTACAGTTGACTTTTTCAACTGTCCAAATATGGAAACTTTTGCATCTTGAGACTTTTTGAGCCAAGCTTTGAGAATCATGATCAAGCATTGATCAAATGATGTTTGTGGCTTCAAAATGAGATGTTTACCAAAAATTTGAACTTTGGACTGTCAAATGACCATTTTGCCCCTGCAGTTGACTGTAGTGCAATTAGGGTTTTTGACTGTGCAATTTTGTGCTGTAAGCCTTGAAACTTGGTATGAGGATACTTGACCATGTTTGTAGGCATGTGGGACTTGGTTGGACCCTTGGAAACTTCAATTTCTTTGACAGAACCAAAACACTAGTTTTTGACTGTTAGGAGGCCCTTGAACTGTGCAACCCTTGGGGAATTTCTGAAGCATGCTCTTTGCAAATTTTGAAGAATATGGGAGGGAAAATTTTGGGGTACAACAGTTGCCCCTGTTCAATCTTCTTAAACCTGAGGATGCAGATTGGCTGACGTGCCTTTCGTAATCCGAAGGTGGAAGATGATTGAACACTAGAGTGCCCAGAAATTTGCGCTCACATAGTAGCAGTGTGATGGTGAATGGGCTTATAGATGCCATTTGGAGATTAATGGATAGGATGATGGGCTTATAGATGCCATGCTAAGAGATGATGGAAGATGGATGGGCTTACAGATGCCATCTGGATGTTGATCGCATAAGAGATTCCTTAGCGAGAACTTGCGTACCTGCAAAAGAAAAATGATTACCTGGCCTGTTACAGGAGCTGGTCTTCAAATTCTTTGTATAGATGTGTCCTGACTGGTTACAGGAGCTGGATCTGGAGCTTCAAAAGGTGATGAATGAACCAGGGATGGTTACTACCTCAGCCGGAACGGTGAGAGGACCTTAGATGATTACTACCTCAACAGTATCATTGAGAGAATCTGGGGACGATTACTACCTCAACAGGAACGCTGAGAGAATCTGGGGATGATTACTACCTCCGCAGTAACGGGGAGAGAACCATAGGCGACTTCAACCTTAACAGTAATCATTGAGAGAATCTTGGACGACTTCAACCTCAACAGTAATCATTGAGAGAATCTTGGGCGACTTCAACCTCAACAGTAACGCTGAGAGAATCTTGGGCGACTTCAACCTCAACAGTAATCATTGAGAGAATCTTGGGCGACTTCAACCTCAACAGTAATCATTGAGAGAATCTTGGGCGACTTCAACCTCAACAGTAATCATTGAGAGAATCTTGGGCGACTTCTACCTCAACAGTAATCATTGAGAGAATCTGGGGATGATTACTACCTCCGCAGTAACGGGGAGAGAACCACAGGCGACTACAACCTCAACAGTAATGCTGAGAGAATCTTGGATATCTTCTACTGAGTCTTTATCAGAAAAATCTGTTAGGGGTCGATTTAGCTGGACTAGAGAAGGCCTTTGACTGGATAAGAAACAGAAAAATCTTAGGGTCGATTTGACTGAACCGGTCTAGGTCTTGAAATCTTCAACTGGATAAGAAACAGGGAGATCTTAGGGTCGATCTGACTGAACCAGAGAAGGCCTTGGATTGGATAAGAAACAGAAAAGTCTTAGGGTCGACTTAACTGAACCGGTCTAGGTCTTGATGTCTTCAACTGGATAAGAAACAGGGAGATCTTAGGGTCGATCTGACTGAACCAGAGAAGGCCTTTGACTGGATAAGAAACAGAAAAATCTTAGGGTCGATTTAACTGAATCGGTCTAGGTCTTGATGTCTTCTACTGGATAAGAAACAGGGAGATCTTAGGGTCGATCTGACTGAACCAGAGAAGGCCTTTGACTGGATAAGAAACAGAAAAATCTTAGGGTCGATTTAACTGAACCGGTCTAGGTCTTGAAATATAGCTGAGAACTTAACTGAATCTTTCCTGAAAGGTAAAGGTGAGTCATATGCAATGCATGATGTGGATCAAGAAATGATGTTCTCAACATAAATGAGATTTGTAAGATATGATGCGTATGTGCATGCTATAATGTATGGAAGTGCGATGTTTATGAATGTATCTTTGTCGTCCAGGAAAGTAAATCCTTAACGGGTGCCGGTAAGTCACTCCTGGGCTGATGTTAAAGAATAGATCTTTGCTTCCGCTGGGGATGATAATTGCAAGAATACCGGTAGGAGAAGATAACTCCGTTGGGGAATGAACTTGGCGAATGGATTACTCTGCAGGGAGAAAAGTACTTTAACGATCTTGCTGGGAAGTAATACTCTGTGGGGAGAGAGATACTTTGCTGAGTTGTGGATAATAACTTGCTGGGGATACCCTTGTTGTGTTAGAAGTGTTAATAGACTTCGCTGGGGATAAGAAGACTTCGTCGAGGACGATCTTTCCGTGACTTTTGGCTGAGGATAACCCAGTTATATCCTGGTAAGGAAATAACTCTTTGAATAAAGTCGGGAGACGCGTTCGTGCTCTGCGAGGTTAAGCTTCCAGAATCTACTGGGGATAAGCTTACTGCTTGGGGAGATGGATTCCAACTTTTCCTGGGGAACTAGATTGGACTCTCTTGGGGAAGTTTTGAATTGTATCGGGGAAGTGACTCCATTGAATGTTTGATATACCGCCGGGGAACAATCTTTAGACCAAGACTGCCGGGGATGCTTGTTAAGAGTGTCTATATATCGTTGGGGATTGTTGAGATCTGCTGGAGGATTCCCAACTTCCTTAAGGTCGACTGTGGACTAACTCTGCTTGGGGAGAGTATCGTTGACTTTCTGGCTCACTATCTAGGGAGTTAAGGAATCTTGGTTATGTTCTTCAGCTGAACTTACCTTGGTACCTTGGTGGACGGAACAATTAGATAGCTTAGACCGCTCATTATTGCCCCTATTTCTGTGGTGGGAGATGAAGACCTGTGAGGTGCTGATAGTTGTTGATGGACAAACCTTCTTCTGGTAGGAGGGTGACAATATGACAGGACATAGTCGTACGCTTTGATCCCTAACTTTTGCCTGGACTGCCCTTTCGGGTTTTCAGTCCACCGGGATACCCATTTTTGCCCAAGCCGCCTTTTCAGGTTTTCGACTTGCCGGGTGTACAGATTTTTTTCATTTCATCCCTTCATTTTTGCCCGAACCCTTTTGGTTCGCCGGGAAGCCCTTGTTTTTGCCTAGGTGTGTCAACCTAGCGGGTCTTTGATTATGCGTATTTTTTTCCGACTATGTCCGTGCTTTCAGAATGTAAGGAATTGCCCCTGTTAGAAGTGTTGTATTGCCATACTACCAGAAGATGTTTGGTCATGCAAGATTTGTTGCTGGGAATTCATGTCCAATGCCCCAAGTGGCTCAGGCGGAGGTTTGCCCCTGACTATTTGGCATCTTGAGAGATTCCTTGAATCTTGACTGGACTGCCCCAGATGATGGACAATGATCAGGCCATTCCCCTTGATTGGAGGTGCTTTTGTTCATTAGGCATTCATCGTGCGAATTTCTATGCTGTTCAAACAAAAAGTCATATGTAAACAAAGTTATGTTAAAAATGCAAAGCTTATGTTTGTCTTGAAGTTTTTGACAAATGCATTTTTCAGTAAAACCAGCAAATTTTGTAAAATGTGATGTCAACTCAATATTTTATAGCAAGCCTTAAGGAGTCAGGATACCTTTCGTAACAGTATGCTTTCGAACTAACCCGTGCTTAAGCTAGGACTTTTAAGGGTTATAACGTGGCCTGGTTCACGGTTTAAGAAACAAAGGATAAAGGCTCAAATTATATTTGTACCCACCCGCTCTTCGTGATGTTCTCCAAACCTAAACTCAGTTGATCATACGTTAGACCTTGTTTGAGTCTTTGCTTTGATATACTAGTGATGATTCGGATATTGAACGTTTATTTGAATATGCAGTCATCTCCTTTTTTGCTGAGGGTTTGTAGGACCTCTTTCTTTTTTGATTTTTGTTATCCCTTTCTTTTTTGCCTGAACTGTTTCCTTTTTTTGGAATTACAATCAGCGGGATGCCCCAGTTTTGTAAGTCTCCTTCATGGGTTTTTACTTAATGGGTTTTTTATTTTTTGAGATAATGACTTCCTTTCTGTATTGATTATTCGGAACCATCATTGTCTTTCTTTGTTTTGTAAGGACCTTTTTGGTGCCATTCGTTATGCACTTGGATCAACTGAGAGACTACCCTGCCCCAGGTTATGATTAAGGGTTTTAATTTTCGAAAAGAAAAACTCCTACTTCTTTGGCTCAGAGGGGTTAACGAGGGATTATCTTCCTTATAACTCCAGTGTTTAGGGATTGAAACAATGCCTGTACCTCATCAGCGGGGTCTGTTCAAAAGCATACTGTAAAGATTGCGGTATCGTTTTCGTCATCCTCCCTCAAGAGGCTTAGAATTATTGAGAGTTGATCATCAGAAAAAATATGAAAATAATTTGCATATAGTGAATATGAATATATTGATTCAAAATAGACATAAGCGATGCATTCATGGAATAACAATGTTTAACATGAATAAATGTCTAAACAATCAAAGAACAACACAATTTGAACATTCGAATGAACAAAAGTTTTTCCATCTCAGGGTTTGTTACTTCAAATGGCGAGCCTTGGAGGGATGGTAGAAAAATTCAGCCTGACCATCTTGTGTGAACTCCAATGCTCCTTCATCAATCAGGTCCTGGATCTTGTTCTTCAGAGCCCAACACTCATTTGTATCATGTCCTGGACTGGCAGAGTGGTAGGCACACCTTTTATTGGGATCATAGACAGGAGATGCTGTGTTGGGGTTCCGGGGATGAGCCCTTAACGTGATCAGATTCAACCTCAACAGGCGTTGTAAAGCTTGAAACAGCGACATGTTGAGCTGGGTGAATTGCCTCCTGGGCTTGTCTGGCTGAGGCTGGTGAGGTTGATGTTGAATTTGGGGCACTGGAGCCATTTGAGGAGCTCTCCCCTTATCTCCTTGTCTCAAAGGTGATGGAATGATGACTGGCTCTTTACCCTTAGATGTTTGCCCCAGTTGGTTACCCCGAAGCAGTTGGTTGACGAGAACCCCGAGCTCATATTGTCTTTGAGCTAAGTCTTGGATGATAGTCACCTGCCCCAGCATCTGGGTTTTCAATACATCCACTGCAGATGTTTCAGTCGTTCGTCCTCAGCGCTGTTCATGTCCAAAGTCTCCATGAGAAGTGTCCTTAGCTCCTCCTGCCCCTTGGATAGATTCAGGAGGATTTCCCCGAACCGAGTCTCTTGAGCAAGAAGGTCCTGGTTACCTTGTTGGGAAGCCATTGCTGAAATAAACAGCGAGAAAGGTAAGTGACCTTCAACAAGGATACCCGTTATGCAATGATGTGTATGACATGCATGTAATGTTTTCAAGGACCTCGTGGGATAAACAAGAAAATTTGTTAGAATTGGAAACTGGTGGCTTGATTAAAGGCACTTCATATTGTTGAGAGTCCTTCTTCAAGGGTCAAAGGCTCACCATATCCAGTGGGTCATAGCCCCTGACTTTAATCATCATGTCTGGTTTTGATTTCCAAACAACCTTGGTTAGGGGAACCTTCATCAAGAGTCAGAGCTCACCATATCAAGTGGGTCATAGCCCCTGACAACTTTGTCTAGAGGAAAATAAATCCTCTTTGCCCCTTGCTAGATGGTTGATTTATCATGACCTGCATCACAAGCCCTTGAGATCCTTGAAATGGGTTAGTATGTATGCAATGGTATGATGTTATGGTATGCATGGGGGTAATGTAAGTTACCCTGTTATGAGTCCAGATTAAGGACTATAAACAAAACCTGCAAGAAACTCAAGTGTCAGATAACAAGCATGCAAATAGTCAAGTTGGAAGGCACACAAGTCACATAAGAGAAGCCCTTAGAGTTTAGGCCAGCATGGGGTCTAGGTATTACCCTATTTCAGTTTGTTGGTTGAGACCTGTCCTATCAGAAGTAACCGGGTTCTAGAGGATCCCAATATCATTGGATTGCTTTCATTGTTCATCGTTTCGATTTAGCCACTGAACTGGCGACCGAAATATTCCAAGAAAACAACCCTCAATTGAGTGTAGTATCGAGTATCAACCAATCTCGGACTGCACCAAAGTCAGTTATCTCACTACCCTAAAGAGGCCGAGATGGTTCAATTAAGGTTCCTAAGGTCAGTTGATGCTTCACGACACTACGCGGAGGCCCCGTATGAAGTGGTGAAAAACACAAGAAGGGGGGGTTGAATTGTAAAACTGAAATCTAATGCAATGAACAAGATATTTTTATCCTGGTTCGTTTGATCTCAAACTACTCCAGTCCACCCATTCAAGGTGATTTCGCCTCTCTCCAACGAGGTCTTAATCCACTATATTCAACTGAATATTACAGGCTGCTTTAACAACTGCTAAAGCCTTCTTGATCCAAACCACAACCCGGTTTGTCAAGGTAACACTTTCTTACAAAGAGATAAAACTAAGTGTGTGAATGTTTTCTACAAAACTTTATCACAACTGTGATGTATACACAAATTGAAGCTTAGAAACTAGATTGCTAAACAATGATAGAATATCAGAGTGAGTGGTTTAGCAAAACTGAGAGAGAAGATTATAATGAGCTTTTGTGCGTGTAGAGATTTGGAGAGCATTAGCCATTTCAATCTTCAAAGCCTTGTTTATATAGCACTGAGATAATTAACGTTGGATGCAATATTCTTGATTCAATGCTAATAACAAACTTTCCTTATTGAGCAGATCTTGTCTGGAATGAGGCCGTTGGAATTAATTTGCTTTCAATGCACAGTACCGTTGCTTACTTAATGCAAGTTCTGGCTTGGCTCATTCTGACTCTGCTTCGCTGCTGATGAACTGTTGTGTTTCTTTATCAGAGTGTTGAGCACAGTCTTGTTCATCAGGCTTCAGCATGTACGTGAGTTGATCATCTGATTCTGACATTCTGATATGGCAACTTCTAATGCTGGTGTCTGAAATCAAGTTCTGATGCTGAATAGATGTGATCTTGCTTATATCAATCAGAGTATCTGCAAGTCAGAACATAGTACTTTTAGGCAGCAGATAGTTCATACATGAAACTTATAAATACTATATCTTTTCACTTTGTTATCATCAAAACTTAAATATAGGGTAGTAGATTCAAACATTGTTCTAACAATCTCCCCCTTTTTGATGATGACAAAAACTAGATATTTTAAATGAGAATAACGTGAAAAGGTATCTGGAATATGTATCAGAATAAGAAGTAAAAGGATAAGGAGTAAAGAGATATCAGAGTTGAGAGATACTCCCCCTGAGTTTATTACTTCCCTTTAATTTCACGTGTTCTTCAGGATCAGATCTTTTTGCCTTTCTTTGAACATCAGAGTATCAGAGCCTTTTGACTTATCAGAAGCTTTATGTCAGAGCAGAGCTTTAGAGTTTTTCTTGTCAGAGCTTTGCTTTGGATCAGAATATCAGAGCGGATCAGAACTTCATAGTGATCAGAGCTTCAGAGCTTCTAGTCTTCAGAGTGTCCAGGAGCTTCCTTGTACCTGTAGACTTTAAGCAAAACAGAAAAACATTTTCAAGTAATAGAGTTAGAATGTTTGAGAATTTCTGTCTGATTAGCCGTTATTGATTAAAATATCGTTCTTGTTCTCCCCCTTTTTGTCAGCAATCAAAAAGTGTTGGTGATGTGCTAAAACAATTAAGATCAGAAAAACTAATCATATTGAGAGAGTTCAGAATCAAAACAAGAAAATATTACAAAACATATTCAACCAGTACATCAGAAAATCAAGGATAACATGAAAAAGGTCATGAATGAAAAAAGATTAAGGTTGAGGAGGCAAGCGTGTGAACAGGTTCTCCAGCATGGCTTGAATCTTTTCAGCAGTCTCATTCTGCTTGTGCACCATGCTGACAACAGTGTCAATCTTGCTATCCTGCACATCCATTCTTTCTTTCATCTTCTGATCGCTTTCATCCATCCGCTGCTGCAGACGCATGTCATTCAGCCTTAGTTCTTCCAAAGTCTGCCTGTCCAAGGCAGCTTGAGAAGCATCAGAAGCAGGAGGCTTCTGAGAACTTTCAGCAACATCCTCTGCTTGACTTTCTTCAGCTTGAATGGTCTTGTCTTCTTCTGATTGCACCTTTGCAGCTTGCTGTTTCTCAATTGTTGGTTCAATAGCGCTTAGCTCTTGCGCTTCTATCAGATGCTCAATCAGCCTATTCTCTGTCAGAATATCTGATATCAGCCTTCCAAAAGGTATCCAATCCCTCTTGGTTCTTTCTTCTTCCCTTGTTTCTTTCACACTTGTTCTGAGGTGGTTGAACAGGAAGTGAGCCAGATTGATCTTTACCTTCTGATCAATAAAGTAGATCAGAAACTGTTGATCCACATTTATGTAATCAGGAGAACTGGTTGGTTTCCTGTGGTTGAAGCAACCCAGAATTATCTTAGCCCACACTCTGTAATGATCCTTCAAATCTTTAATCTTGCTGCTGGGCACCCCAAGAGTGAAAATCCTTGCAGCTATCACACCTACATCAGCACATCTTTCAGCCATGTCCACACAACAGACGCCACCGCCACTGTGACCGATTAGCCTTGCAATGTGATCCTCAGTGATCACAATCTTCTTCCCCAAAACAAAGGAGGTGACTAGATGTGTTGAAGCCTTGGCGTGAATCCAGAATTCCTTGACAAGCATTGGGAATGTTGGTCCAACCAACCTATCGAAATACCTTTCCCACTTCTGAGCCCTAACTTCTTCAGTTAGGTCAAAATCGTTCTCCTTCAAGCTTTCAAAATCAATGATTAATTCAGAAAGCACTTCAAGATTCTTCACAGGAGTGAGGAGAGTTCTGAGTGGCACTTGATATTGCTCAGATGATGCTTTCTTCTGAGGACCTGCAGAAGCGCTGCTGGAGGTTGCCATGTTCACACTAAAAGGGTTTTGAGAATAAACTGAGGAAAATAGGTTGCAAGAGATGAACACAGAAATATGCAGAAAAATGCTTGAGTGTTTGTGAGAAAGCGTAAAGAATGAGAATGAGAGATTAATGTGCTTAAATAGAGTTTTTAAAACTGTTTTGAAAAGATAAACATTTTTTAAGAGAGAGAAAAATCATGATTGCATTTTAAAAGCATGATTACTTTTCATTAAATGCTTGCTGATTTTGGGGGATTTGAGAAAGATACTTAAAAACGGTTACCAGACATGTGTCTCAATGCACCCAATTAGCGCTTTGCCTTCTCAGAAGCGTGCACGCGTTCTGCTTCAGAGATATGCTGATGATTGGATGACACTTGTTTGATGTAGTGATCAGCACGTCTGTCTTTGAGCTTAGACTCTCAGATCTTTAGACTTGCATCTGATACAATCTGTATGTTCTATCTTTCTGAAAAGAGATTGATCAGAAGTTCACAGTAAAATAATTACATTCTGAAGGTAAATATATGGAATTAAAACGTTTTCACTCTGGACACACTTTCATGCTGAGATGTTTCAGAATGAAATTGAACCTATCTTCTGAAAGGGGTTTAGTAAAGATATCAGCCCATTGATGGTCTGTATCTATAAATTTTAAGTTCAAAATACCTTTCTGAATATAGTCCCTAATGAAGTGATGTTTTATTTCTATATGCTTAGCTCTAGAATGTAAAATGGGATTCTTACTTAAGCAAATAGCAGAAGTATTATCACAAAGTATAGGAATGTTACTCTCAAAAATCTGGAAGTCTTCAAGCTGACTTTTCATCCAGAGCATTTGTGTGCTACAACCTGCTGCTGCTATGTACTCAGCTTCTGCTGTTGACAGAGCAATTGTTGATTGCCTTTTGCTGGACCAAGAGATCAGATTTTCTCCCAGAAACTGGCAGCTTCCAGAAGTACTTTTACGTTCCACTCTGTCTCCAGCAAAATCAGCATCACAGTAGCCTACTAAGCTGTAATCACTAGATTTTCTATAAAACAAACCCAGATTAGTAGTACCTTTCAGATACTTGAAAATTCGCTTAACAACTGTTAAGTGAGATTCTCTAGGATCTGATTGGAATCTAGAACAGATACAAACACTGAATAATATGTCAGGTCTTGAAGCAGTCAGATAGAGGAGAGAACCAATCATACCTCTGTAGACTTTCTGTTCTACATTTTTGCTTACCTCTTCTCTTTCCAGAATGCACGTGGGATGCATTGGAATCTTTGATGGCTTACATTCTGAGAGATCAAATTTCTTCAGAAGATCTCTGATGTATTTGCTCTGATGAATGTAAGTTCCTTCTGGAGTTTGATTGATCTGAATTCCTAGAAAGAATTTCAGTTCCCCCATGAGGCTCATCTCAAATTCTGCCTGCATACACTTAGCAAATTTTCTTCCAAGAGAAGGATTAGTAGAACCAAAAATAATATCATCAACATAAATTTGACAGACTAAGATGTCACTCTTAACTGATTTACAGAATAGAGTAGTGTCCACCTTCCCTCTGGTGAATTCATTTTCCAGCAGAAAGTTACTTAGCCTTTCATACCAAGCTCTGGGAGCTTGTTTCAGACCATACAGTGACTTCTTTAGTTTGAAAACATGTTCTGGATGTTTTGTATTTTCAAAACCTGGGGGTTGGTGTACATAAACTTCTTCTTCTATATAACCATTTAAGGATGCACTTTTGACATCCATCTGATACAGAGTGATGCCTCTATTAACAGCAAATGAAATTAAAAGTCTGATAGATTCTAACCTGGCAACTGGGGCAAAGGTTTCTGTATAGTCTATCCCCTCTTGCTGACTATAACCTTGTGCAACCAGTCGTGCCTTGTTTCTGATGACTTCACCTTGTTCATTTAGCTTGTTTCTGAACACCCATCTTGTTCCAATGACGTTGAATCCTTTTGGTCTGGGAACGAGATCCCATACGTCGTTTCTGGTGAATTGATTCAGCTCTTCTTGCATTGCCAGAATCCAGTCATTATCCAGAAGTGCTTCATCAATAGAAGAAGGTTCAATCAGAGACACAAGTCCCATAAGTGTTTCTTCAGAGTTTCTGAAGCTTGCTCTTGTTCTGATTGGATCTTCCTTTCTTCCTAGGATAGTCTCTTCTGGGTGATCCAAGTTGCTTCTGAGTAATCTCTTTTGAGGTTGATCAGCAGCTGTTGTAGGATTGCTAGCAGTGCTCCTTTCAGACGTTGAAGGAATGTCTGTGTTGAGAGCTTCTGATGACTTGTCTTCAGAACCTGCAAATTCAATTTCTATACCTGCAAAAACTTCATTCTGCTTTGACTTTTCAGAGTCAAGCTTATCATCAAAACGAACACTGATTGATTCTTCCACAATCTGTGTTTCTGTATTGTATACTCTGTACCCTCTTGAGCGTTCAGAGTATCCTAACATAATACACTTCTGTGCTTTAGAGTCAAACTTGTTCAAATAATTCTTTGTATTTAATATAAAGCAAGTACATCCAAATGGATGAAAATATGAAATGTTGGGCTTTCTGTTCTTCCACAATTCATATGGAGTCTTTTCCAGAATAGGTCTTATTGAGATTCTATTCTGAATGTAGCACGCTGTGTTTATTGCCTCTGCCCAGAAGGTCTTAGCAACGTTTGTCTCATTGATCATGGTTCTGGCCATTTCTTGCAATGTTCTGTTCTTTCGTTCTACAACTCCATTTTGTTGGGGAGTTCTAGGACAAGAGAAATCATGCAGAATGCCTCTGTCATTAAAGAATGACTCAAAATCTTTATTTTCAAATTCTCCACCATGATCACTTCTGACTTTAACGATTCTAAGATCCTTTTCATTCTGAACTTGGTTACAGAAGGTAACAAACACAGAGTGTGACTCGTCCTTGTGTCTTAAGAACTTTACCCATGTCCATCTGCTATAGTCATCTACGATTACTAACCCATACTTCTTGCCACTGACTGAGGCAGATTTAACTGGTCCAAATAAGTCAATGTGCAGAAGTTCTAATGGCTTAGAGGTAGAAACAACATTTTTGGATTTAAAAGAAGGTTTAGCAAATTTGCCTTTCTGACATGCTTCACACAGAGCATCTGAATTGAACTTCAAATTAGGAAGTCCTCTGACCAGATTGAGTTTGTTAATCTGAGATATTCTTCTCATACTAACATGTCCCAATCTTCTGTGCCAGATCCACTGCTCGTTGTTAACAGACAGAAGACATTTTACATTCTGACTTTTTAGTTCAGAAAGTTTGATTTTGTAAATGTTGTTTTTTCTCTTACCATTAAACAGGATAGTCCCATCTTTCTGACTAACAGCTTTACATGATTTTTGATTAAAGATTATATCATAACCGTTATCACTTAATTGACTTATGGATAACAGATTATGCATCAATCCATCTACTAGCAGAACATTATTGATAGAGGGAAGATTTCCATTACCTACAGTTCCAGAGCCAATTATCTTTCCCCTCTGATTGCCTCCAAAGCCAACGTGGCCTCCAGGCTTAAGTTCCAGGCTTTGGAACATATGCCTTCTTCCCGTCATGTGTCGTGAGCAGCCAGAGTCCAGGTACCATGACTGGTGTTTCTGACTTGCTGCTAAAGATATCTGCAACATGTATTATTTTATCCTTAGGTACCCAGATTTTCTTGGGTCGTGATTTGTTAGTTTTACCAAAAATCTGGTTGAATTTTGGTTTCACAGAGTGCATTATTGCTAGTGTATTTGATATCATGTGTGTGACCATATACAAAATGTGAATTCAGAGGAGTGTGTTTAATGGTTAAGTCCATGACATTCTTTGGTGTAGGAACCTTACCTTGGTATCCTATTCCTTTCCTGCCGTTTCTGCTAACTCCATAGATCATTGAAGCCATTCTGCTTCTATCTATGCTTTTAGCTAGGAACTTCTGGAAACTGTGATCATACTCCTTGATGATCTCATCAGCGTTGCTGGGAGTTTCAGAAATTGGATCCTTCTGAGAGTTTTGTAAAGTGTTTTCTAATTCTAAAATCTTATTTCTCAGCTCAGAATTTTCCAATTTGAGACTCTCAGTCTTATTAGAATCAGATTCAAGATTGCTTTTCAGGTCTCTGAATTTAGCTCTAATTTGCTGATAACGTTCCAGAATCTCATTAAGGCTTTCAGCAAGTTCAGCCTTTGTAAAGTTAACAGCAAAGTTAGGAAATACCTCTTCAGTGTCTGATTCTGAGTCTGATTCAGAAGCTTCACTATCTTCTGAAATGTTAGCCATGAGAGCTATGTTTGCCCTTTCATCATCTGATTCTGAGTCAGCTTCAGACGAGTCAGAGTCATCCCATGTAGCCATGAGACTTTTCTTCTTCTCTCTTCCAAACTTCTTTTTGGGCTTTTCCCTCTGAAGCTTTGGGCAGTCACTCTTATAGTGTCCTTGCTCGTTGCACTCATAGCAGATGATGTCTTTGGTGTTTGGCTTTTTGCTACTGGAGGAGCCTTCAGATCTTCTGTATCCAGAGGAAGAATCTGTCCTTCTGTATCTGGAAGAGGACTCGTTCTGATCAGATCTTCTGGGATTCCTGAACTTCCTTTGTCTTTGCTTCCACAGTTGATTTACTCTTCTGGAGAGAAGGGAGAGTTCGTCTTCTTCTGATGAGGATCCATCAGATGTTTCTTCAACTGCCTGCAAACATTTAGACTCAAATTTTCTGTTAGATTTTAATGCTACAGGATTACCTTGCTTCTGAGGCTCATCAGCTTCTAGCTCTATCTCATGACTTCTGAGGGAGCTGATAAGTTCCTCCAGAGTGATTTTGTTGAGATCTTTAGCTAGCTTCAGAGCTGTAACCATAGGTCTCCACTGCTTGGGTAAACTTCTGATGATTTTCTTGACGTGGTCAGCAGTAGAGTATCCTTTGTCCAGAACTTTGAGACCAGCTACCAGAATCTGGAATCTAGAGAACATGGTTTCAATGGATTCAGATTCTTCCATTTTGAACGCCTCATACTTCTGAATGAGCGCCAGAGCTTTTGTTTCTTTGACCTGAACGTTGCCCTCATGCGTCATTCTGAGTGAGTCAAAAATATTCTTTGTTGTGTCTCTGTTGGAGATCTTTTCATACTCAGTATAGAAGATGGCGCTGAGGAGGATGGTTCTGGCCTTGTGGTGATTCTTGAAGTCACGCTTTTGTTGATCAGACATTGTTTTTCTATCAATCTTCTGACCACTTGCATTCACAGGGTGCGTGTATCCATCTGTCACCATATCCCACAGATCAGCATCATGTGCCAGAAAGAAGCTTTCAATTCTGTCTTTCCAGTAATCAAAGTTTTCTCCATCAAATACTGGAGGCTTGCCACTGAATCTGTCTCTGTCCTCATTGTTGTCATTGCTGATGTGAGAATTGTTTCCTGCCATTGTGTTTTTCTGACGCTGGATCTTGTACTGACACGGTTAAGTGTTTTAGCTCAGAACCAGGTGCTCTGATGCCAATTGAAGTGGTGAAAAACACAAGAAGGGGGGGTTGAATTGTAAAACTGAAATCTAATGCAATGAACAAGATATTTTTATCCTGGTTCGTTTGATCTCAAACTACTCCAGTCCACCCGTTCAAGGTGATTTCGCCTCTCTCCAACGAGGTCTTAATCCACTATATTCAACTGAATATTACGGGCTGCTTTAACAACTGCTAAAGCCTTCTTGATCCAAACCACAACCCGGTTTGTCAAGGTAACACTTTCTTACAAAGAGATAAAACTAAGTGTGTGAATGTTTTCTACAAAACTTTATCACAACTGTGATGTATACACAAATTGAAGCTTAGAAACTAGATTTCTAAACAATGATAGAATATCAGAGTGAGTGGTTTAGCAAAACTGAGAGAGAAGATTATAATGAGCTTTTGTGCGTGTAGAGATTTGGAGAGCATTAGCCATTTCAATCTTCAAAGCCTTGTTTATATAGCACTGAGATAATTAACGTTGGATGCAATATTCTTGATTCAATGCTAATAACAAACTTTCCTTATTGAGCATATCTTGTCTGGAATGAGGCCGTTGGAATTAATTTGCTTTCAATGCACAGTACCGTTGCTTACTTAATGCAAGTTCTGGCTTGGCTCATTCTGACTCTGCTTCGCTGCTGATGAACTGTTGTGTTTCTTTATCAGAGTGTTGAGCGCAGTCTTGTTCATCAGGCTTCAGCATATACGTGAGTTGATCATCTGATTCTGACATTCTGATATGGCAACTTCTGATGCTGGTGTCTGAAATCAAGTTCTGATGCTGAATAGATGTGATCTTGCTTATATAAATCAGAGTATCTGCAAGTCAGAACATAGTACTTTTAGGCAGCAGATAGTTCATACATGAAACTTATAAATACTATATCTTTTCACTTTGTTATCATCAAAACTTAAATATAGGGTAGTAGATTCAAACATTGTTCTAACACCGTACTCTCCTTGACTGAACTCAAGGGTTACTGGTACACACCAAAGTGCCACATCAACGTAGCAGACTGTTTCAACCATGTCGGTATACCCCGCACAGTTCCCTCACAGCCTTGTTGCTACTTTCTAAGAAGGTATTCCCCTGATCCGGGTTAGGATCTATAGAACTCCCAAGACAGTCCCATAATTTAAAGCAAGCAAAGCAATACAATTGAAAACACAGTTATGCACTAAACCCTAAGGTACACCTCACTTTAAGTTTAAGTCCCCAGTAGAGTCGCCAGTTCTGTGATCGGTGGATCTGGAACTGACTGTTTAAAGCTGGTTCGCGAAATGTCGCGGAAGCAAGAGTCGCCACCGTCTTTTATTTTCTCCAAATGGAAAGGACAAAAGCACAGAAAAATTCCTTATAGAGATTGCTCTCGGTTCGGGAGGTAGATTATAGAAAGGGAAGGTGTTAGCACCCTTTCTATCCATGGTTATCCATGGGCTCTTAGATACTTGCTCATTTGTGTTTTCAAAATGGTTTTTTTGCTTTTCAACTGTGGGTTTTAAAAAGTTTCTTTGAAAATTTCAGTTCGACTCTTGTATCAGTCCTCAAGAGTGTTTGAAAAATTGCTTTCGAAAGCTTTTTGAAAAGGTGTCGGTGTGAAAAGTATTTTTTGATTTGTTTTGAAATTAGAGCAAGTATCTAGAGTCGTCTACCTACCCTAAGGAATTCGTCTGTGTAGATGTCCTTTAAAGTAGTGCCATCCCGCCATTGAGAGGTAGGTAGCACCACCGTTGGAGGTGTTCGGGTCAATTCGAAGTTCGGGACATGGTGATCACCAGAGCAATGGGAAGACACCTTAGAAGCTACCCTCATGCCAGGTTCCCGGATCATGAGGACTTACTAAGACATCCTCTACTCGACGATCACCTTTCGAGGCAAGGCAACAGTGAGGCGTACCCTAGGGGTGGTGTGTGATTTGTGTGTCAGATTCGTTTATTTTTGTCTTGTCATGTCATGGGTGATCTACGCGTTCTTTTTATTTTAGTCATTCATTCTTGCATGCCATTATTAACAGTTAAAAAGTTGCGAGAAATATAAAGTTCCTAAACTATTACAAAGGCGCGGGTCCACATCGCCAAATTTAATCCAGGACCCGATTTGACAGAAAATAAAGAAGTAAAGTGCGAAAGATAAATATTTACACGGCTTTGGGAGAATTACATAAATATTTAAAAGAAATAAAACAAAATGCGCGAATCGGATTAAAATTGAAAGCGAGGGCGTTGGACCCTTTTTAATGAAATTAAATTATTATTTACAAATTAATTAAGTTAAAATAAAAAGGAATTATTTTTGAGGTTTTTTTGGTATTTATGATCTTAATGAGAATTAAATGAAATTTAAACCTAATTCTAGATATTTTTTAATTTATTAAGAAAATATGAAAATTATCTAAAGTTAAACCTAATTAATTAATGCGATTTGATTTATAAAAATAAATAATTAATTATTAGTGAAAAGAAAAGAAAATAAAAAAGTAATTAAACTAATTAAACCTAATTCTACAAGTTTTTAATTTATTAAGAAAAATATTTGAATTAAACCTAATTTAAAAAAGCTAAAATTAATTAATGATATTTATTTAAAAAATATTAACATAAAATATATTTTTTTGATTTTATGACCTTTCTGATTTTTTTTGTTATTTTTATATTTTCATGAAAATAAATTAATTGAAGAATTTAAAGGAAATTAATTAAATCAAATAAAAATAGAAAATATAAAGGAATAGCAAACCTTGGGGGGTTCTGTCCCCAATTTGGAGGTGTAGCCTTAGCAATTCTGGCCCAATTATGTCAAGGCCTTTTGACTTTTTCAGGATGCCTGTGACATCGTTGACTAACGCCTAGGGTGTTCTTCCAACCGATGCCCTTTGATTGATCTTGATATGTGCGTGGAAAGCTTGAGACTGTGGATGTATGATGCACCCTTGTAATGAAACTGCACAGAAGCGTGAGTAGAAAAATAATATGGAAAGGGATGGGGGACCTGGGGTTCGAACCCAGGTCCCAGAGGTTACCAATATGCTTGCTTGCCACCTGAACCAAACGCATGCTTTTATTATATAATGACAAATAATTAATATAATGGAAAAGTGGTCAGTGACGTAACAATAACAAAAAGCGCGCGTTGGTTTTAAATGAGCCTATCACGCTTCGCCACCTAGTCGTCGTCCTCCTTGTTCTGCTTTTTTCTGAAACATAAAAAGGTTAGCGGGGGTTTTGAACCCCCCCAAAACATGCACTTTTCAATAATAGCGAACAGGCCATATGGCCACATAAATTAGGCGCGATGGGTGTTTTCAAATCGTCCAAGCTCCCTGATTTCAACCATGGTATTAAGGTGTTCCAATTTTACAGTATTCTGAAACGCCTAATTTAAAACTTGAAGAACCCTAACGTCCTTTAATGGTGGTTCTTCATATAGCGCGTGAAAACTCAATTAAAGCACACAGTTAGCTTCAGAATGATGAGAGTAACACAAAACAAGTATTAGAATTCAAAAACATGACATGAATGATGAAATACGATTTATGCAAAAAAGTGAAAAAGTTTGAGTTCCATTCACCAATTATGGGCGTTAGGGATGTGGAAAACTATTCAGACATGTTTCTTGATGTCTCAGGAAGGTGATGAGATAATTATTTTGGCTTGAATCGCACTGGAAGACAGTTTTCAGTTTTGGAATTTTTTTGTCAAAAACTCAAACTTGGTTATGGATGTATGGCGCAGCTTCGTGGTTCTGGACACTAGGGTTAGGTTTGCACATGTATAGAGAACGAATTTGATCAATAATCCAAGCCCATAGCCTTGCTTTTAATGATTTTCAAGATTTGATTTTCAAGAATCTTTTCCAATATTTCTTCATGCATATTTGATACAAATCATGGCCAATCACTTTAATTCCTTCCATATCTGATCATGCACGAAATCTTGAGCTTATTCCATGCATAAAAAGATTTAAAAAGTTAGGTTTAGTATTTTCCACATATTTATTTTAATTAAATGAATTATTAGTCATTAAAAATCCAAATAAATAAATAAAAATGATGAAAAACTTCCCTTTGGGCCAAATGGTCGTGCACATGCCTTGGATGATGAATTTTGGAAGAAAAAGAGGCCCATTAGCATTTTTAAGACATTTGAAGCAATGTTGACTTTTCAAAATATCCAAAAATTACCCAACTTCCACAAGGCATATCTTGCTCAATTTTTAAGATTTGCTCATGTTTTTGGACATTTTGGAAAGGTATTTGAGTCCTCTAACCAACTTCATTGGTCCCATGTCATTTTGATTTACCAATCTCAAGTTATGGTCTTTGACTTAAAGTCCCTTTTTGTTGACTTTTGAAAATGACCTATAATGTTGAAATTGATAACTTTTTGTGAGAGCATTTTTTGGACTTGAAGTATGAAGAGGAGTTGTAGGAAATGTCATTCTCTTCAAAATGAGCTTTGGATGGAATTTTTATGATAATCCATGTGGAAGTTATGCCTTGGTCAAGTTACAGTTGACTTTTTCAACTGTCCAAATATGGAAACTTTTGCATCTTGAGACTTTTTGAGCCAAGCTTTGAGAATCATGATCAAGCATTGATCAAATGATGTTTGTGGCTTCAAAATGAGATGTTTACCAAAAATTTGAACTTTGGACTGTCAAATGACCATTTTGCCCCTACAGTTGACTGTAGTGCAATTAGGGTTTTTGACTGTGCAATTTTGTGCTGTAAGCCTTGAAACTTGGTATGAGGATACTTGACCATGTTTGTAGGCATGTGGGACTTGGTTGGACCCTTGGAAACTTCAATTTCTTTGACAGAACCAAAACCCTAGTTTTTGTCTGTTAGGAGGCCCTTGAACTGTGCAACCCTTGGGGAATTTCTAAAGCATGCTCTTTGCAAATTTTGAAGAATATGGGAGGGCAAATTTTGGGGTACAACACACATCGACACATGTGACTCCAATACAACTCAATGTAAATGAATGTGGTACCAATTGTTATCCTTTCTGGTCCAGCCGAGTCCACATCTCCAAGACAGATAACAACCAATAAAAGCTCGTCAGCCTTAAGCTTTCAAACCCCTCAATGTTAGATTTGGGACAAGTCAATAATTCCTATAGAATTACCAAACAACTCCTCTTAACACAAATGATGCATGTGCAATCTCAACAATCACATGCAATTAAGACCATCTCCATATCTTAATCACACAAGCATATTTCACATAATTCAACAAATTTGAATTATCTTCACCAAATTTCACAACATACATATTTCATGTCATCAATCAAACACAATGTGTTCTCATAAAATCAATCATCCCAACACATCATTATAACATGAAGTAAATAAGTATAAACCATGTTATATTCAATCAACATCAATTCCCAACAATCACTACTACAAAATGAACAAATAAGTCACTACGTCAAAGGATCCACCATGGTAGAATCTATTCTACTAGGTGCTTTTTTTTTCTTTTCAAAATTAATCCAATTCTCACCACGGTTGGAAGTTTCAACCGTAGTAAAAAGTAGCACATGGTCTTGAGTTCGAATTTTGACGTTGTTGTTGTTATACTATTATATTTTTTATATTTTATTAAAAGACATACAAAAAATCGTATTTAATACAATTGTTATTGTATGTAGTGCACATGGTCATGAGTTTGAATCTTGTTGTTGTTTCTTTTCTAGTGCTGCATTTTTTATATTTTATTAAAATACATACACCAACGGTTATTTAATACAACTTTTGTTTTATGTAGCATAATTATTGAGTTTCTTCACCATCCTTAAATAAATCTCAATCATCCATTCAAGTGACTATCAATGCTCAGAATACCACCGTTAGCGATCCGCGTGAAACCTAAAACTTAGAAAAACTTCCAACTTAGACGAACTTCATACTCTACCTTCAAACATCATCTTTCATTTACGACACTCTATTTCTCCACTATACCAAGTTCAAAAACATCATTTCTTGCATAAGAAAAACTTGAAAGCATATATTCTCCATCTTGAATGAGACAAGGAAAGTATTGATTAAAGTTAGCAACGTTAGTTGTTGTTGTTCTTATTGTTCTTTTTTTAGTTATTGTTGTTCTTGTTCTTGTTGTTCTTGTTCTTATTATTGTTTTTCTTGTTGTTGTTGTTGTTGTTGTAAGTTGTTGTTATTCTTGTTCTTGTTCTTGTTGTGCTTGTTTTTGTTGTTCCTGTTGTTCTTCTTCTTGTTTTTGTTGTTCTTCTTGTTCTTATTGTTGTTCTTGTTATTGTTCATGTTGTTCTTGTCGTTCTTGTTGTTCATGTTGTTCTTGTTGTTATTCTTACTACTATTGTTGTTCTACTTCTATTTTTATTTTATTTTATTAAAAGACATACAACAACGGTTAAGTTAACAAAATGTTGTGATATCACGTGAACTTTCCAGTATACTACAATGGTTCCAGGACCGTTATTGTAAGTAACACATTTATAACAATATTCTTCACAACAACACCTAGACCCACGTGATTATATAGGTTTTCCAACCATTGTTAAATGGGTTTTACGTAGTAGTGAATTACATACACAAAATCAGGTATCATGTTTCTCATCAAAAGTCATCCAAAACCAATCCAAAACACATCAAATAAATTATTAAAATTCATTTAAATCAATGATAAATAATATACATCCATGATCCATAATAGTTTTCAGAAATAATAAAATTTTGAATCCCAGACTGCAGTAAGCGGCCTTGTGAAAAACCAGAAACATCTGCTACGGAGCAGTTTCGGGTTCCCACGATTTCAACCTCAATAATCTAGCCAAACAATCATTTTCATGTAATTAAATGCATTATAACATATATCCAACATATATCATCAATTACAAACATTAAAACATGATTCAAACATCATTTCATTATTTCTAATTCAAACCCTAACATGTCAAAATCTAGAAATTGAAAAACAAATCCCTAATTTCATGTTACTACCCATCACATACACCCATAAATCAAGGAATTTCCACCCTTACCTTGGATGTAGATACTCTTAGGTTCTTCTCTCTTCTCTTCTCCTTTTCTCTGATTTTCTCCTCTTTTCCTCTTCTCTTGATTTCTTCACTTCTCTTTCTAGTTCTATATTTTTCTTATTTTGTTCAATTCTTACTAACTCCAAATGGGATTAACTCATTATCACATTATCTCATCTTACTAAGGCCCAATTAATATTCTCTTATTCTCACACTTAATATCCAATAACATGTAACACACACACATATTCCAATTAAATCAATTATTCACATGATCATACAAAATCAAATATTTAAGTAATTATCAAACCTAATAATAGTTAATCATGGAAAATAATAAATAAAATAACTAATAAATAAAATCATGGTGTTACAACTCTCCCCCACTTAAAAGATTTTTGTTCTCGAAAAGTACCTCAAACAAATAACTCAGGATAAGACTCCCTCATCCGACTCTCGTGTTCCTAAGTCACGTTTCCACCCGCCGGTCCTCCCAAAGCTATCTTCACCAAGGAGATATCTTTACCACAAAGTTTTTTGAACTCTCGATCCTCGATCCACATAGGTGATGTATCTACATTCAGGTTATCTCTCACATGCACATCATCTAATTGGACCGCATGAGACGGATCTGCAATGTATCTCCTCAACTAAGACACATGAAACACGTCATGGAGATTAATAAGCGACAGTGGCAAAGAAATCTGATAAGTCATTTCACCTACTTTCTCGGAAATCTAATAAGGACCAATAAGATGCGGCATCAACTTACACGACTTCAACGCTCGACCAACACCCGTTACCAGATTAAATCTAAGAAAAACATTATCTCCTTCTTAAATTAAAGTGCTTTCCTCATCTTATCATGATAACTCTTATAACGACTCTGAGAAGCCTTCATTTTCTCTTGAATCATCTTAACCTTATCCATAGTTTGTTGGACTATCTCAGGTCCAACCTCAACACTCTCTCTCGATTCATACCAACATAAAGGCGTCCTACACCTTTTACCGTACAAAGCCTCAAACGGTGACATTCAAATACTCGAATGGAAATCATTATTATAAGTAAACTCAATCAAAGGAAAGTAATTATCCCAAGCACCTTCTTCTTCCAATACACAAGCTCTCAAAAGATCCTCAAGTGAGTGAATCGTCTTCTCAATCTGACCATCATCCTTTGGATGATAAGCAGAACTCAAAGGCAACTTCGTACCCAAAGCATTCTGCAAACCCTCCAAAAATATCTAAGTAAACCTCGTATCCCTATCTGATACAATGTTAGACAAAATATCATGCAAACTGAAAATCATCTCAATGTACAGCTTTGCAAGCCTCTCCATCGGATAATCCATCCTCATCAGAATAAAGTGAGCAGATTTCCTCAACATGCCCATAATAACCCAAATAGCTTCACAATTACTCGATGTTCTGGGTAAACCAGAAACAAAATCCATAGAAATATTATCCCATTTCCATTCAGGAATAGATAATGGTTTCATCAATCTAGATGGTTTCTGATGTTTAATCTTTGACTTCTGACAAGTCAAACAAGAATACACAAACTTTGAAATTTCTTTCTTCATACCGAACCACCAAAATATTTTCCTCAAATCTTGATATATCTTCGTAGCACATGGATGAATACTCAATCCACTATGATGCCCTTCCTCACGAATACTCCTTTTCAACTCAGCTATATCTAGAACACAAACTCTATCACGACATCTCATGATACCATTCTCATCAATTCGAAAATCGCCACCTCGACCTTGATTGATCAACGTTAACATATCCACCAAAATAAAATCATATTTCTGACCATCTCGAACCTCATCCAGAATGCCACTAGTAAGCTTTAACATACCAAGCTTAACAAAAGAATAAATCAAACTCATATCTCGAAATTGCTCAAGTAATCCTAACTCTCGCACCATCAAAATTGACATATGCAAAGACTTCCTACTTAATGCATCAGCCACAATATTCGCTTTACCAAGATGGTAATTCATACCAAAATAATAATCCTTCAAGAATTTCAACCATCTTCTTTGCCTCATATTAAATTCTTTCTGATCAAACATATATTTCAAACTCTTGTGAGCACTAAACACATCAAATCTTGATCCAAACAAATAATGCCTCCAAAGTTTCAATACAAATACAACAACAGCTAACTCCAAATCGTGAGTCGAATAATTCCTTTCATGTACCTTAAGTTGCCTTGAAGCATAAGCTACAACTTGTCGATTCTGCATCAACACACTTCCTAAACCCATCAATGAAGTGTCACAATACACAACAAATGGTTATGTCGGATCATGCAAAATCAAAACAGGAGAGGTTGTCAACCTTCTCTTAAGCTCTTGAAAACTAGCTTCACAATGAGTAGTAGAAATAAAAGTTTAAACCTTCCTAGTCAATTGCATCAACAGCAAAGCTAACTTAGAAAATCCTTCAATAAAATTATGATAATAACCTAATAAACCAAAAAAACTTCTAATCTAAGAAACATATTTCGGAGCTTCCCATTGAGATACAACCTCAATCTTTAACATATCAACAACAATACCACCACTCGATATCACATGACCAAGGAAACTCACTTCCTTCAACCAAAACTCACACTTAGAAAGCTTAGCATACAATTGCTTCTCTTTCAACACAGATAACGTAATCCTCAGATGCTCCACATAATCTTCTTCACTCTTCGAATAGATGAAAATATCATTAATGAATACAACAACAAACTGATCCAAATACTAATGAAAAATCCTATTCATGTATTCCATAAATACACCAGGTGCATTGGTTACACTGAACGATATCATATAATACTCATAATGACCATACCTTGTCCTAAAAGGAGTCTTCTGAATATCTTCATCTTTCACATAAATATGATGATACATAGACCTCAAATCTATCTTACTAAAAACACAAGCACCAACCAACTGATCCATCAAATTATCAATCCTCGGAAGTGGATGCTTATTCTTAATAGTCACCTTGTTCAGTTGTCTATAATCCACACATAACCTCATCGAACCTTCTTTCTTCTTAACCAATAAAACAGATGCACCCCACAATGACACACTAGGATGAATAAACCTCTTCTCAAGAAAATCCTCAAGTTGACTCGTCAACTCTTTCAATTCAGATGCTGACATCCAATATGGAGCCATCGATATCGGACTAGTTCCAGGAACAAAGTCAATCGTAAACTCTGCCTCATGTTCTGGCAGTAAATCACTTAAATCTTCAGGAAATACCTTAGAAAAATCATGAACTATTGGTAATTCACCAATCATTCATTTCACGTTGATATCGAATGTTTCCATCAAAGCCAACAACACAACACTATCTTGCACATATTCATTCACTTGCTTGGTAGACATAAACAAATCTCTCTCAAAACCAAAATCAAGAAAGATAATTGTCTTATCAAAATAGTTGATATAAAATGATTATATTCCAACCAGTTCATCCCAAGAATAACATCAAGGTTATCTAACGGAAGACACCCTAAATCAACTCCAAAGTATTTACCAAAAATACTCAACGGACAATTCAAACACATATAGGAAGTAGTCACTGCACCCATAGCAGGAGGGTCAATAACAATACTTCCATTCATAACAGATAACTCAAGATTTGATATTTTAACACAATCTAAAGAAATGAAAAAATGTGTCACGCTAGTATCCATAATAGAAATCATAGGTGTGTCATTAATAAAGCACGTACCTCGAATTAGTCTATCTTCAACAACAGTCTCAGAACCAGATAAAGCAAACACTTTCCCTTTTGCTTGTTCCTTCTTCGGATTGTTACACCTGGTACTAATGTGCCTTTTTCTCACCACAGTTGTAGCAAGTCACACTCGCACCTCCTATGCACTCATTAGACTTGTGACCTAGCCTACCATACTTGAAACACTTCACATCAGGACTCGTACAATCAGAAACACAACATCTTTCGACACCACACTTAAAGCACTTAACCAAAGTATGAGCTCCTCCTCCACTCGGCTTCCTGTCATAACCAGCTATTTGTTTCCCTTTATCAGCATATGGCTTTTCTCTCAATTGGACCTTTCCTTTCTTCTCATTCAAATAATTGTAGTAAGCAACACTCTCCCTATTATCTTCATCATAAATCCTACTCTTATTAACCAGTTCTGTAAATCATGTGATCTGTTGATAACCCATGGCCTTCTTGATCTCAGGTCTCAAGTCATTTACAAACTTAAGACACTTAGATATCTCAGAATTAACATTGTTGTAATGAGGATAGTATTTAATCAACTCTTGAAATCTTGCAGTATACTCTGCCACAGTTCCTTTACCCCGCCTCAACTCAACAAATTCAACCTCTTTCTTCCCACACATATCTTCTTGAAAATACTTCTCCAGAAATGCATCTCTGAAAAAATGCCTAACTAACTTCAATCCCATCTTCATCAAACTTTTGAATAGTGTTATTCCACCAATCCTCAGCTTCCTTCTCAAGCATATGAGTACCAAACTACACCCTCATAGCATCCGTACAATTCATGACTCAAAAGATCTTCTCAATCTCTTTCAGTCAAACATGTGTCTTGTCAAGTTCATACTCTCCCTCAAATATTGGCATATTGTTACTCTAGAACTTCCCCAACGAATGGAATTCATCCTCCTCTTTGTTTCCAGAATTGACGTGTGGTTGTTGCCCGATCACACCGGCCAACATTACCAACGCCTCGACAATAGCATCTTCATTCCTTCTTGCAAACATCGTCCTTAAATTCAAAACAACCAAAAAACCAACAACACTCATCAGATAAATAGTACCGATTGTGTCATATACACATATCAAACACAAAAGAAATAAACATATTAATAACTTGGAAAATTGCCCGACCATGCTCTGAAACAACTAATGTAACACCCCTTAAACCCCGCATGAAGTAAACGGCATAATCAGAGTAAATTAGCATGCATAACAAATAGGGTGTCACATATACTTCACGAAACTCAAGAAACTAATACACTGGTCATGATCATAACACACACACTTAGAATCATGTTCCATACCATAACATATATGCATCTAGCAGCAGAGAATAATTCTTTTTCATAACGGTAATAATGATTAAAATCTCATACTGACAATCATACCATAAAATATTAGGCACTAAAGACCATCATCACATACATCTCAATCCAACATAAATATTTAGAGAGTATAACAACATCTCTCAATAAACATGAATATAACAAAATAAAAACCAATCCAAATGTTCCATGTGTTACATAGACTAGAGCATGGCTCACTACCTAGTAAAACAGATAAATAAAGGACTAAATCCTCCAACTACTCCTTTCTATAAGCACCACCTCTATCCTCGGTACCTGAGCAATGTCGTATAAAACATCATTCCAACAGAAGGGTGAAAATTCATATCATTATGGAAATATATAATAATAGTAATGCAACACATACGAGCATCATTTGAATTCATCACACTTCCTATAATCATGTATACGTCATACTTCAACCAATTCACATGATTACATATACAACATTTCTCAATGAATTAATATTCAAAGATAACCAATCACAGTTACCATAAAAATAACATTTACACCAATAAAATAGATTGCATACCACTTCCATAATTCACATAGATACATGTGAACCCAATGTAACTTAATGAAAACGCATGTGGTACAACTGTTATCCTTTCCGGTCTTGTCGGGTCCACATCTCCAAGACAGATAACCACCAATAAAAGCTCGTCAGCCTTAAGCTTTCAAACCCCTCGGCGTTAGGTTTGGGACAAGTCAATAATTCCAACGGAATTACTAAACATCGCCTCTTGACACAAATAATGCATGTGAAATATCGACAATCATATGCAATTAAGACCATCTCCATTTCTTAATCATACAAACATACTTCACATAATTCAACACATTTGAATTATCTTCACCAAATTGCACAACTACATATTTCATGTCATCAATCAAACACAATGCATTCTTATAGCATTAATTATCTCAACACATTATTATAACATGTAGGAAACAAGTCTAAACCATGTTATATTCAATCAACATCAATTCCCAACAATTACATACACAAAATCAACTACCATGTTTCTCATTAAAAGTCATCCAAAACCAATCCAAAATACATTGAATAAATTATTAAAATTTAGGTAAATCAATGATAAATCATATACATCCATCACCAAGAATAGTTTTCAGAAATAATAAAATTTTAAATCCCAGACCGTGTTAAGTGGCTTGTAACACGGTGGTAGAACTGACTTGGTTTTGCGTTTTATCGAAATGTTGTCGATAGCTATAGTCGCCACCGACTTTTCTTTTATCCAATAAGGAAAGGGTGAAAAGAACATGAAAAACCTTGATATATTTTGAGTTCGGGGAGTAAGTTATGAAAAGGGAAGGTGTTAGCACCCTTTCTATCCGTAGTTATCTACAGGCTCTTAATTGCTTAGATCACTTTTGAAAATTGCTTTGTGTGTGTGTTTGAAAATACTTTGAAATTTTGCCAATGTAAGGCAAACTTTGTAATGATTCTTGTATCAGTCCTCAAGAATGCGTACAAAGTGTTTGAAAATATTTTGTCATTTTGAAAGTGTGAGGTGTAAAAATGATTTGTTTGTGAGCAAGCAGTCAAGAGTTCTACCCACTAAGGTCTTTCTTGTTATTTTCCTTCTCCTTTGGAGATAGTACTATATGTATCATTAGTTTGTAGGTAGCCCTATCCATTGGATGTGAAGGGACATGCGAGGGTCATCGTACAATCATCGAAGGCAACATGTAAGGATACTTTAGCTATTGTATCGAAGGGACTATCATCATTTTTCTCGTAGGGCCATCGAGGCACTAGATCATTTTATAGGCAACTCGAAGGATCATCGAGGGATTATGATATTTATTCGAAGGGACCATGATGATATTGTTAAATCGAGGGCCTTTGCTAAATTATCCCTAATTTCGAGGGACATGACCACTGTTTCTGAAGGAAACAAGGGAGGCTACCCTACAGCTGCATGTGTGCAAGAGTGATTCAGTTAAGTTATTTGTCTTGATTAGGGTTATTTAACGATTGATTTTAAATATTTACATACAAGCCTATTACTAACAGTTAAATATACATAGACAAGCAAGCATAATATAGGTGTAGAAAGTAAAGTGCGGAAAAGTAAACCCTAATTAAGCTATTACAAGGCTTTGATGCAGATACAATAGTATAAATTTGCGAGAAATGAAACTACAACTATTAAAAAAAAACTGTGCGACCTATACAATTTCTCTAAGAAAGTAAAGGGGCAAATAAATAAGAAAATGTTAGAAAAGATGTTTTAAAGTCCTAAAATCTAAAACGTTAGAAATTAATTATTTTTGTGTATTTTTGTAGAAAATAATTTAAGTTAATAATTAATAAAAACATAATTATTCTAATTAATTTAAAAAAATAAGACCTAAGATCTAATTAAATGAAAAAAGTTAATTAAGAAAGCCTAAAAGACTATTTTTTGATTTTATGTAATTTTCTGATTTTTATATGTTTTGATTTTAATTGTAAAAAATAAATAAATTAGTGGAAATGGAGTTTCAAAGAGAGACTTTGATCGTGCCCTAGCCATGGTAACTCATCATCCATGCGTTAAAACTTGCATTTTCTTATTCAAACATGTTCTAAACACCATGATAAACTCATTTGTGCACACAAAATTAGTTAAATATGCATAGATTAAAAGATTCGAATTTAAAAAAATTATAAAAACCGATGGGCTTATGTAAGCTATTCCAGACGTGAATAGATTTGTTTCTGGACTTGGTGATATTCCTAGGAGCTTCATGAACACAATTTGGAGCTTGGTTTTGATTGAGAGTGGCTGGAAATTTTTATACAAGTTTGCACCTTTCTTTGAATGTTTTGTGAGGGCAAGGTTCCTTCAAAAAGGGTTTCAATGATGTCAAAACTTTCCACTATATTTTGGAAATGTTTCTAGATGATATGGTTGACAAGGAAGCATGACAAGTCTTCAAAAATTGGTATCTTTGAAAAATTATATGCCTTGAGTGGACTCAAAGTAAGCTCGAGTCGACGCATGATTAAAGGTTTCTCCTTAGGGATGTCACGGGTTTGCTCACGTCGGCTGTGTGATCGACTCAACCTGGAAGTAATTTTTAGGAACTATGCATCGACGCATAGCCCTGGAGCGGTCGACACATAGATTGAAAAGTTGCGCCTTAGGGAAGTCTCGGGTTTGCTCACGTCGAATGTGTGGTCGACTCAACCTGAGAGTAATTTGTAGGAACTATGCATCGACACACATCCCTGGAGCGATCGACGCATGTATTGCTCAATTTGTCTTCTGGAACTTTCGGGAATGCTCAGGTCGAGTCCCTTTTCTGCATAGGTCGACCGTTCGCTCGTTAAATTTGTTTTTCAGCTTGTTAGTTTGGGTTTTGACTTGAGATAACATATATAATCTTGTAAGGTTCTATCATTTGGTTTTTAACAAGAAAAGTGAAATAGATACATAAGGTAGTCATCATCTTCAACCTCTCACTCATCCATTAACAACTACACATAATAATTTTTTTTGATCAAGGTTTGGAGCGTGTGTTGATAATGTCTGAAGTAGAAGATTGTGATCTTATTCGGGTTGAGTAATTGTGGGTTTTTCTTGAATAAAATATGAGGGTTTTATCCTCCAAGATCATTGGGATTTGGGTTTTTTTGACAATTCTTTGATTCAAATTCAGTCGTGCTTAAGGGATTGAAGAACCATGGGTTCGCTTGACAATGTAGCTACAATCGGAGGATTGTGAAGGAAGAATTTGGGTCATCATCTTGCGATCAAATTAGCCGAGTAGAGGGTTTGAGAAATAGTTTGGGTTCTCAACAACGTAGCTACAACCGGAGGTTTATCGAAGATTGGTGACATACTTGGTTCAAATCGAATCAAGGGAAGAGAAGGGCTTAGTTTTCAATTCAACAAATTTGGTTTGAATTGTGGTGACTATTTTCTATCTCTTGTACAAACTTTGCAATCATAATAGCAATTATCCAAATTATACATTCTAGAATTATGGGCAGAGTACCCCACGCGAGGACAACAGGGGGAACTTCGTAAGCAAAGCGCGTGTCATTTTTCTTTCTAGTCTTTTACCATTTATTTGCTATAATTTATGAATTTGCACTAGTGGTTCAAATTTTCTGGATTTGTAGTGTGATAGAACTATTTCTAAGCACTATAGTAATTATTTTGATTGCTATAATTGGTATTAACACTACAAATTAAGATAGATTGGGCTTGGTGTGATTACACACAGCAAGTGTTTAATAAAAGTACAAAAGTGAAACTTTGTGGGCTTTTCTATCAACAATTCATTGGAATTAATTAACAATAGTTAAAGAGTATAAGTGATCAATTATAATTAAATTAAGTGTTAATAATTCTCATTGATTCATTCCATTCGGCTTTACGCATATCCGGTCTTTTCAATAGAGGATCGTTTTTAGACGAGTATATCCGGGTAGCTTCATTGTGTTTTAAGTTTTAATTAAAAATTCTCTTTAAAAATCGTGGTATCTATTCAACCCCCTTCTAGATATGTCTTATCGTCTAAAAAGTGGTATCAGAGCACCGATTTATCTAGTGCTTCACATATAACTCTTTAGACAATGGACAACGATCCAAAATGGGCTCCCAATAGAGCGCCTATTTTCACCGGTGAAAACTATAGCTATTGGAAAGATTGCATGCGTGTGCATATCAATTCCATTGATATAAAAATTTTGAAGGTCATAGAAGAAGGTCATATTGCCATAACTATGTTAAACAATGATGGTGTCGTTGTGCCTGAACCGGAAGCACAATGGGATGAAAAAGATGAGAAAACTATGCTTATGACTGGAAAGCTAAAAATATGCTCATATCATCTCTTGGAGTTTATGAACACTTTCGTATCTCCCATTATGCTACCGCTAAGGCAATGTGGGATGCTTTACAAGTTACCCATGAGGGTACAAAAGATGTCAAATTAGCAAGGATTAACACATTAACTCAAGAGTTTGATCTCTTTCATATGAAGCATGGTGAAACCATTACAGACATGCAAAAGAGATTTTCTCACATAAAAGTTTCTTACATACACTTGGTCATATTACTTACAATGTTGTTGCTATTAACAAGATTCTGAGATGTCTTAATAGGGAATGGAAACCTAAGGTCATGACAATCAAGGAAGCCAGTGATATATCTACATTGGAACTTACAACATTGTTTGATAAGCTTCAAGAACATGAGAAAGAGCTCACAAATATAAATAAGCATGAAAATAAAGAGAAGAAAGATAAGTTGAGGGACACGGAGAAGAAGTCCATCGAGTTAAGGGCTTCAAGTTACAAGTCTTCCACCATAGATTCATGAGGAAGTAACTCAAGTGATGAAGATGAGAGTTCGGGTGAAGATTTTAGTTTATTCATAAGGAAGTACAATAGATATCTTCGGAAGAATGAAATCCAACAATCGAATAATAATCTCGTTGACTATAGAAGGCAAGCTAAGCCAAATAAACCTTTTGAAATCAATAAGGATAAGTCAAAAGGATCTTCTTACAATTGTGGGAAACCCGGTCATTATAAACCATATTGTCCCTTGTTCAAGAAAGATAAAGTAAGAGACAAGTTTCAAAAGAATCCAAACAAATCTAGAAGAGCCTACATTGCTTGGTATAGTGATAGTGATTCATCAAGCAAAGATAACTCTAGTGATGAAGAGGAAATGGAAAACTTGTGTCTTATGGCGCATAACCAAAAGAAAAAGAATGTAAGTCATTCTAAATATGATTATGTTGATGATATGTGTTATATTGAATTACTAAATGCCTTTAATACTCTACATCATGAGGCTAAGGAAGCTTTCAAATGCTTAGCCTCAAATAAGAAGATTTTCAAATACCTTGATCATAAATTTTCCAAATCCGAAAAGGAGTTGGAAACTCTCAAGGAATCCATGATAGAGAGTATAAAAGACAAAGATGAAATTGACAAGACCTCTTGGAAAAATTGGCACGGATGTGAAACTTGTCACATTTGGAAAAGAGAGACTAAAGTTCTTAAAGATAAATTAGACAAGGCTTTACAACCCAAAGTTACATTTGCTATTGATCGATCAAACTTTAGAAAAAGAATGATTAATCCCTATCAAAAATATTCTTATCAAATAAGAGATCAATCAGGCAAAAGTAACTCCTATCAAGACTCAGCTTATCTATATTGTTGTAAGGAGGGACACACCATTAAAAATGTCGATTTAGAAGATTCTTGGTACCTAAAGGCATTTTCAAATGGTCTCCCAAAGGCAATATATGTTTCACTCACACACAAGGACCCAATAAAAAATTGGGTACCTATTTCCCTTGTTTGATTTTGTAGGTGGAATGTATTGAGACTACGGAGAGAAGATGGTTTCTCGACAGTGGGTGCTCAAGACATATGACGAGTGACATTTCCCTATTATTTGACTTTGTGGATAAGAATAAGGGCTTTGTAACCTATGGTGATAATAACAAGGGAGCTATACTCAGAAAAGGTAGTGTATGTAATCCCTCTTCTACTACTATCTCAGATGTCCTTTTATTGAGGGTCTTAAACACAATCTCATTAGTATTAGTCAATTATGCGATAAAGGATATAAAGTTTCTTTTTCAAAATATTTTTTCTTAATTGAAAATATTGATAAGGAAATTATGTTTAAAGGCTTGAGGGTTAATAATGTATATATGCTTGACTTGAATGAATTATCTTTGACCGACGCTAAATGTCCTGTCTCCATGAGTGAAGACTCATGGCTTTGGCATAGGCGATTAGCGCATGTCAATTTTGACTTTCTAAACAAAATTGTATCAAAAGATCTTGTTGTTGGTTTACCCAAAATAAAGTTTTCTAAAGATCACTTATGTGATGCATGTCAAATGGGCAAGCAAACAAAAATTTCTTTTAAATCTAAAAAGATTATCTCTACAACAAAACCAATTGAACTTCTCCACATGGATTTTTTGGACCCTCTAGAATAAAAAGTCTAGGTGGTAATTATTATGGTTTTGTTATAGTAGATGACTTCTCTAGATTTTGTTGGACAATTTTGTTGGCTAGCAAAAGTGACACTTTCTCCGCGTTTGAAAAATTTGCTAAGATGTTCCAAAATAAGTTAAATACTAACATTGTTACAATCCGAAGCGATCACAGAGGTGAATTTGAAAACCATCTCTTTGAGGAATTTTGTGAAAAACATGGCATTGATCATAATTTTTCTGCACCACATACTCTACAATAAAATGGAGTAATGGAACGCAAGAACCGTGTTTTAGAAGAACTCGGAAGAACTATGATCAATGAACATGCCCTTCCTAAGTATTTTTGGGCCAATGCCATAAGTACGGCTTGTTATGTTTTGAATATGATCCTAATTCGTCCAATTCTAAACAAAACTATGTACGAACTACTAAAAGGAAGAAATCCTAATATTTCACACCTTCACATTTTCGGATGTAAATGTTTTATAATGAACAATGGAAAGGAAAATATTGGTAAGTTTGATTCAAAAGCATATGAAGGTATCTTTCTCGGATACTCTGAATCTAGTAAAGTTTATAGGGTATTTAATAAAAGGTTACAAATTGTTGAGGAGTCCATGCATGTGTCTTTTGATGAATATTGTCCGAGATTGGTCGGAAAAGGTATTGTGTTGGATGGTGCAGGTGTATCTTCGAAGAGTATACTTAAAGATCTTGATGTTAAAAGCGATCAAAATGATATCCCATTGGAATGTAAATCTATCAAGGGTCATCCCATCGACAATATCCTTGGAGATATCACCGAAGGAATCACTACACGGTCGAAGATAAGTAACTTTTGTTATCATTTTGCTTTCGTCTCATAAATTAAGCCTAAAAACTCCAATGACGCTTTACTCGATGAACATTGGTTTTTAGCTATGCAAGATGAGCTAAACCAATTTAAGAGAAATTAGGTTTGGTACCTTGTCCCTCCTCCGCGAGACCATCGTGTAATCGATAATAATTGGGTGTTTAAGAATAAGTTGGATGAAAATGGAATAATAACTCACAACAAGGCTCGCCTTGTTGCTCAAGGGTATAACCAAGAGGAGGGCATCGACTATGAGGAAACTTATGCATCGGTCGCTCGACTCGAGGCTATACGCCTTTTTCTTGCCTTTGCATGTTCACAAAATTTCAAGTTATATAAAATGGATGTCAAGAGTTCTTTTCTAAATGGCTATATTAATGATGAGGTTTATGTATCTCAACCTCCCGAATTTGAAAACTTTGAGTATCCTAATCATGTTTAAAAACTAAAATGTGCTTTATATGGTCTCAAACAAGACCTTAGGGCTTGGTATGAACGCCTTAGCAAGTTTTTGTTAGAACAAGGATTCTCAAGGGGAATGGTCGATACAACTCTTTTCATTAAGCACCATGGAAAACATTCAATTTTAGTACAAGTTTATGTAGATGATATTATATTTGGATCTACTAATATATCCTTGGTCAAGGAGTTATCTAAGTTGATGTAGGGAGAATTTGAAATGAGTATGCTGGGTGAATTAAAGTACTTCCTTGGGCTTCAAATAAATCAACTCAAGGAAGGGACTTTTATGAGTTAAAACAAGTATTGTCAAGACCTATTAAAGTGGTTCGATATGGAAAAATCAAATTTCATTTACACTCTGTTGTACCCCAAAATTTGCCCTCTAATTTCATTAACTTTTTCTCACCACAAGACTCTTGGAGCTCAAGATCAAGTTAGGGTTTGCTCTGCTCAAGACCCCTCCTTGCACTGTTGACCCAAATTAGGGTTTGAGTTTGCACATGGATGTTTTGACCTAAAATTCCCAAAGTGACTTTCATGCTTCATGTTGGACTTACAAGTTTATCCATACCAAGTTTCAAGCCTTGATTCCAATCTTTGCCCTGTCAATTGGACAGTTGACCTAGAAATCAACTGTATTGGGGAAAAAGTCAACTATGGCCAATTGAAAGTCAAACTTCATGATTTTTGACCCACATCAACATTATTAACTCACATGAACCATTTGGTCAAGTTTGGATCACAACTCCACAAGAAATTTGATCAGATCACTAAAAGGGCAAAATGGTCATTTTTAGGGTTTTGACTGCACAAAGGCAATTTTTGACGGTTTGACCTAACCAATGGCAAATCAAGCTCACATATGGACTCAAGGACTCAATGGCATTGTCTTGACCCATTCAACAAGTTCAAAAGATCTCAAATGCATAGGATTGACAGATGAATTTTTCAGTCAACTGATCAAAATTTGACTGTATATTGAAAAGTCAAACTTTGACTTTTTGGTCAAAATCAAGTGCCAAGATTCATTTTTCATCAAGAAATGTCAAATTATGAAACTTGTTTATCAAGAAATCAAAATTGCAAATTAGGGTTTAAAATGAGAAAATTTCATAACTTAGAATTTTTCTAAGTTATGAAATTTCCTTATTTTTTCCTAACTTTGTTCCATTTTTTCACCAAGATGCAAATGGATTCAAAAAAAACTTGAAACATGAGAGTTGTAGTCCATTGCAAAATATACAACTTTTATTCACAAAGTTTTCTCAAAGGAAGCTTGTATCTCAAGTTATGATTTTTGGAACAAGGGTGCAAAACATTCTTAACTTAGAGAAATTTTGCCCTATTCTAGGCAGGATTTTTGTCCAACTTCTTGGCCATTTTTCACATGGTTCCACTTGGAGTTTCAATTTGCATTACAAATATGGATTGTAGTACACATTCCAAGCTTTCCAAATTGTCCAAGAACTTCTCAAACACCCTTGTGGTTAGGGAGAATCGAATTTGCAAAGTTGGCCAAAACTCACTTTTGTTCATGGCCAAAGCTTGCTCATAACAACTTGCATTTTCAAATCAGCTTGTACAATGCTAGCTTGCAGGCCTCAAAACCAGTTTCACACACCTTAATTTAATGCATAACCATTGAGTTGAGGGTTTATTTTGTTCATTTGGACAATACATGCAAAATTAACCCTTAATTGGAAAAAGCATATTTACCATTTTGATAAAGTATCACTTTATGTCAAATTCAAAATCCTTGGACATGGGGGCCAGATCTTGGAGCCAAATCAAGTCCACAAATTTGTGATACCAAGAGCAAATACATCAGCATGCTTGAGAGGCTTGGACAGGTCTATAACATCAACACACTTTCTTTGCTTCACATGGAAGTAACTTTGCAAAACACATACAACTCTTACTTCCTGCAAGCATAAGCCAGAACAAACTTTGTACACAGCTTCAACACATCAAAACTGACCTAAGGCACGACCCTTCCATCCCTCATACCTCCTCATACACCAAATCATAGTTTTGCTGCAAAATAGGGAACCCCCTGCAGATTGAAGTCCACAGCTCAATCCACTCGTGCACTTTGGCTAAAACCAGTTCAAATACATTCCATTCCATCCACACAAACTATTCCAAGCCCTAAACACAAGTTGTAACTCCCCTAACCTCAGTTGCCATTTTCATTTTTCAGTTTTGCAGGTGAACTTCCATAGCACGATACAGTTGGTTTCAAAGCAAGCTAGGCATTTGGGAAGCATCCTTGGACTTCAGGCAAGCTCAACCAAAGCTCAAACTCCATTGAAGATACCTACATTGCTCTGTTCAAGTCAAGCTGAAATAGGTAAAACCATGAACTTCTATCTCTCAATCTAGGAAGAGTTAGGCTTAGGTTTGTGAATGAAACATTCTCTACTCATAGCCCTGAAGCCATACATGTGATCAGTTTTTATTTATGTTAAGCGTGCTGTGAGAATTTTAGCCATGAACATGTGAAAAAAATTAAGTCAGAAATTGGGGGTGAAGAAATTCTCCCTGGTTTCTTAGAGTTAGGACAAGTTCTTTACATGTTTGATTTCGTCTTTTGATGCTCTATAATATTGGTGTTATGAGTTTTGCATAAAAGTCAAAGAATCAGGAGTTGGTGTTTGATCAAAGAGGCGCGCGTTTTTCATTCAAACAGAAGCTGGAGGTTGAAGAAGGTTGGATTGGGCTGGGCCTGAGTCAGCTTGCTGTTCACACCCCTTTTTTCCATTTGCACCCCCCTTGCCCATTGTGTGAAATACTTGTCATTTTTTAATTTTTCTTTTTGATTCTGACTTAATATTTTTTGCTCAAATATAAAAAACATCAAAAATATTTTTCCACACATTTTTGCATTTATTTGGCATTTATTTGTTTTATTTAGCATATACATGTAAATAAATATATTTCCTTTTTATTCAAAACCCTAGAAAATAATACAAAAATATTTATTTTTTCAGTTATTATTTTTTATTTACATTTTGAAAACATTTTCTAAAATATACTTTTTTTTGTAAATAATTAATATTTTATTTTTTGTACATATTTAGCATATTAAATATATATAAATATACATATACATATTTTATTAAATATTTAGGACAAAAATAGGGAAATAATACCTTTTATTTTTTTATTTAATATTTGACACTAAAAATACTTTTTTCCACAATATACTTCTTTTTTATTATTTTTGTATAAATTAATATATCTTGTACATAATTAATAAATATTACTATTTATTTAAAAACTAGGGTTTTGCCCTAAATGACAAAAATATTCAAAATTTGACCTTTTTATTTTTGTTTATATTTCACATTGAAAAATACTTTCACATACATAAAAAATCATTTTGTGCATAATACATTTTGCATATTTATTGTATTTATTTCAATATTGTACAATTAAATATTTGTATATTCGATATGGTTGTAATAACTTAGATTTTATTTCCTTGTCAAATATCCCCAAATTCAAACTTGTACCCCCATCCCCATAATCATTGTTGTAATAGCTTAGCATTTAAATTTCCGCATTTAAAAGCTTTCAATTATGCCATGTTTAGACTTAGGGTTTGTATGCAAAATCAATCAACAAATAGCTTGACCTAATTCAAAGATAAACATGCATGAAAAACAAACACAATGCACACTTGCACCCTTAGGGTTACTCCACTTGTTGCCTTCAAAAATGGGTCATGGTTGCATGTTAAGTATCTTTGGCAAAACAAAAACAAATCAAATGATCACAGTCCCTCGATGACGCTATCAAGTTGCCTAAAATGATCAAGTCCCTTGAGAAAATTGCCAAAGATACTTGGCACTATTGCCTCTATGGTCTAAACGATGACCCGCGCCCGTCCCGTTAACATCCTAACACAAGGTTGTTCGCCAAATACAATGGAGAAACAACACTGTTAAAAGGGTTAAAACATGAGAAAGATCTTTGAGAAATTTAGGGTAGATAGCTCTTGGTTACTTGACCAAACTTGCAAAACAATCCTTGCCATTTTTCAAAACACACATAACAACACAACTTCAAAACAAACTTTTAAAAACATTGAAACATCTTTTCAAAAAGACAAACACCCTTGTAAAACATTCAAACAAGAATTGTTACAATGGTTGCCTAGACAAGGCATCTTTTTCAAAACATTTTCAAAACCACACACACAAAGCACCATTTCAAACAATTGAAAAGCAAAGGCAAGTGATCTAAGCAAGTAACTAAGAGCCCATGGATAACCATGGATAGAAATGGTGCTAATACCTTCCATTTCTATAATCTACTCTCCGAACCGAAGAAAACATCTCAAAGGTTTTTCCTGTGCTTTTTAACCTATCCTTAGGATAAAATAAAAAGTCGGCGGCGACTCTTGCTCAACCGAAACATTTGCGAAAACCAACGCAAAACCCAAGTCAGTTCTCCCACCGTATCACAGAACTGGCGACTCTGCTGGGGATGATTCTAAAAGTGGAGTAACCTTAAGGCTTAGATCACCCTTTTGCATGAATAATTGTTTGCTTTGATTGCTTTACATTTTGGTTCTCTTGTTTGGGCTTGAAATCCTACATCCGGATTTGGGAAACATTCGTAGATAGAAATACGTTGTGGAAACTGTGCGGGGTATACCGACACGGTTGAAGCAATAGCTATATTAGTGCGACATATTTGTGAGTACCGGTAACCCTTGAGTTCAATCAAGGAGAGTACGGGGCCGCTGAGTGATGTCACTAAGCACTAATGACCTAGAACCTTACTTGGCCATCTTGGCCTTTTATTAGGGGTAGTGAGATGACCGGCTTTGGTGCAGTCCGAAGTTGGTAGATACTCGATACTACACTCATTGAGGGTTGTTTTCTTGGAATATTTTGGTCGCTAGTTAAGTGGCTAAACCAAAACAATGAACATGGAAAACAATCCAATGATATTGAGCTCCTTAGAACCCGGTTACTATTTATAGGACAGGTTTTTAAGCCAACTAAACTCAAGAGGGTACTTACCTATGAAACCCCATGCAAGCCTGAAAGTAGGGTTTTATGTGAATTGCTTGTACATATGTTTGTGCATACATCATGAACATCATAAAGCATCATACGCATCCACTAACCATTTCAAGGGTTTGGATCTTCATCGTTGTTCTTGTTTTGTAGGTCATGGAAATTCTTCGCAGGAAAACTATCCAAGTCAACCTTGTGAGAATCCCTCCTCAACTCAAGGAGCTTACATCCAGAATTCCAGAAAGCTCTCTCTTTAGTGAAAGACATGGTAGACTGCTAAGCCTAGTCAACACCAGCATTGAAGAAGACATGGTGAAAGTGTTGTTCCAGTTCTTTGACCCCCTTCACCACTGTTTCACATTCCCCGACTACCAATTGGTGCCTACTTTGGAGGAATTTTCTCAACTCTTGAGAATTCCTATTCTTAATCAACTACCCTACAACGGTACGGAAAAAGAACCAAAACCTGAAGATATTGCTCAAGCACTACACTTGCAACCATCTGACATCAAGGGGCATTGGGAAACTAGAATTGGTGTCAAAGGCTTCTTGGCAAAATTCTTGTTTGAAAAGGCATAAGAGTGTTGGAATTCTTTGGATCTACAAGCCTTTGAAGAGATTGTGGCACTCCTTATTTATGGGTTGGTCTTGTTCCCAAATCCTGACCAACTTATAGATGTGAATGCTGTTAAGATCTTCCTATCCAGGAATCCCATACCTACATTTCTTGGGGACATCCTCCACTCATTTTACACACGAATAATGAGGAAGAGAGGTGTTCTCATGTTTTGTACTCCTCTCCTTGCAAGGTGGTTTATTTCTCACCTTCCACAATCTATTTTGAAGAATGAGCAAGGTTCAAGGTGGTCACAACGATTGATGATCCTCACACATTCTGATGTACATTGGTGTTCTCGGTCCAGAGAAAATGTTATCATCATCGATCGCTGTGGTGAGTTCCCTAATGTTCCATTACTTGGCATTAGAGGAGGCATTACCTACAACCCTTGTCTAGCTTTGAGACAATTTGGATATGCACGGAGGGATGGCCCTCATGACATGCTGATTCCTGACCTAGTTTTTGACTTCGACAACGATGCACAAGGACTTCGACAAAGATTCATCAGAGCTTGGAGGATTCCTAACAAGGTAGATAGCAAGACACTGGGGCACAAGAACTCCATTCCTCTTGAGCCTTACCTCAGGTGGGTACGAACCCGATCCCAGAGTCTTATGATGCCTTACCCTCACATTCTCCCTTTGATTAAAGAGCCTGTTAAGGAAGGAGAGGTTCCATACACCATCCTACATCCTGACATGCCAACATCATGGGAGGAAATGAAGAAGAGTTGGATCCAACTCAAGGAAGAAAGGGATACTTTTGAAGCCAGCTTCTACGCCAGTGAGAAGAAGGTTTTGGAGCTTACCCGTCGACTTTACGAGGAGGAGACCCTCAACACTTACATCGCACCAAAGAGGATGCGCAACGTCTTTTTACCTTAAGAAGTTTTTGTAATATTTGGCCCATGGGGCATTTATGTACTGACAAAATTTCTTCTTATTAATATGGCGTGTGTTCTTTTTGTCTGCAACAATTTTGAATTTCTAAATCCTTGAATGCATTACATGAATAAACATATCATTCATCATATGCATAAACAGGTCTTCACACAAGGTTTCCTTATCTTTCTGCTGTTTATTTCAGTAAGATGGATATTGAGCAGACGGTCAAAGATCTGCAGGCACAAAACTCGCAGTTTCAACAGCTCCTTATGACCTTGGCAAAGGGTCAGGAGGATCTTAAAGCACTGTTAGGGAATAAAGAGCAAGAAAAAGGAAAAAAGAAAAAGAAAAAGAAAAGAGTTGGGGTAGCTACACTGGGAAGAAGATTCGAGAATGAAGCTAGGAGAGTTCTTGAATTCCCCTCCACATCTAATGAGGGGACCGGTAAGGGAAAAGGAGTTGCATTACCTTATGAGTCTGAAGTTGAAGAGGAAGAGGTTGAGGAAGATGAAGATTATTCAGAGCAGCAACACCCGCCAGCGGACGACAAATACAAAAACCTGGAAGATAGACTGGCAACTATGGAGCTGCAAAGGGTTCCCGGGCTAGATTTTGAAAAATTGGGATTGATTGCTGGGATTGTGATCCCTATAAAGTTTAAGGTACCAACTTTTGCAAAATACAAAGGTATGTCTTGCCCGAAGATGCACCTGAGGTCGTATGTCAGAAAAAATCAACCTCATTCATCCGACAGAAATCTTTGGGTACACTTCTTCCAGGACAGCCTGTCTGGTACACAGCTAGATTGGTTTTACCAGATTGAGAGGTCAGAAGTGCATAGTTGGGAGGATTTGGCAGCTGCCTTTTATCGCCATTAACCATACAACACCGACTTGGCGCCAACCCGTACTCAGCTACAAGGTATGGGGATGGCCTCAAATGAGGGATTCAAAGAATACACCAAGAAATGGCGTGACTTGGCTGGAAGGGTACAACCACCGCTTTCAGATAGGGAGCTAGTTGATATGTTCTTGGGGACCCTATCTGGCCCTTTTCTTAAACCATTTGATCAGGAGCTCTTCCGCAGGGTTTACCGAACTGATTCTGACTGGCGAACGGGTGGAAGCTGGTATTAAGTGTGGGAAGATTCAAAGGGATGCCTCTGCCTCCACAACTGTTAAGAAACCATTCTCGGTCAAGAAGGAAGCAGTTGTTATATACTCTCAGAAAGGATTGGGAAGAACTGAGCACCGACCGACTGTAGGGGCCGTGATGATTCAAAATTCATCAAATGATCAGCCTCGTAACAATCAGTCCAGACCTAAACAGCAATGGGGAGAACGGCCATAACGGCAGTTCACCCGCATCAATATGATGCCCGCACAAGTTCTTCCCCATTTGTTAAAGTTGAATCTCACCAACATCAAAGAGGCGCCAAAGAATGTGAACACCACTTCCCCATATTATCATCCCAATGCTAAATGTGCCTATCATTCTGACAGCGCCGGGCATGACACCAACGATTGTTGGGCGCCTAAGAATAAAATTCAAGATTTGATAGATGCAAAAGAGGTTGAGTTTGACGCCCCTGAGAAACCGAATGTAATCTCCGCTCCAATGCCAAAGCATGGTCGCAATGTCCATGTTGTTGAAGAAGATCTGTTTGTTTCTACTATTGATGATCTGATAACACCACTACTGACAATCAAGTTGAATCTGTTGAAGGCTGGGATTTTCCCAGGTTGTAAAGAAGATTGCTACCTTTGTTCCTCCCTACCGATCGACTGTCCATTGCTGAAGATAGGCATCCAACGCCTAATGGACAACCAACAAATTCTTTTCGAAAAGACTCTTGTTACTCCAACTCCTATCAATGAAGTTTCAATAATAACCATTTCCGTCAATCTTTCCAAGGTCCCCAAAAGGCCTGTTAAGATTACATCCGCTCCAAAGACTGTACCGTTAAAAATAACCATGCCTGGGCCCGTCCCAAACAAATCTGACAAATCAATACCGTGGAATTATGGTGGAGAAATCTACTACCATGGTGTTAAACAAATTGAGATAACTGAAGAGAGCTCTGACGAAGAAACTGCCGACATTGGAAACATTGCCGGTATGAGCAAAATTACACGAAGTGGAAGAATTTTCTCTCCAGAGATTTCCCCTCCAAAGGCAATCTTTGGACCCTCAGCTGTTCCCAAGGTTACCCCTGCACCGGTAAAACTATCTGCAAGAACGCCAATGATTGAAGAAGCTGTTACTCCTGTGGTTGTCCCTCCTGCTGCTGCTGATAAAGGGAAAGGGATCCAAGAAGAGCTCGTTAGGACGAGGGCTCAGCCATTGGTCATCCCCGAAACCTCTAAGAAAGAAATGGAGGAGATTCTGAAAATAATTAAGAAGAATGATTACGATGTGGTGGAGCAACTGGGGCAAACCCCCTCGAAGATCTCCATGTTGGCCATGTTGCTTTGTTCGGAGGCTCATGCCAAAGCTTTGATAAGGTTTTTGAAGACAGCCCATGTGCCCCAGGAAACCTCAGTCGATCAATTCCAGGATTGTGTAGCCAGCCTTACCGCCGATAACGACCTGGGTTTCTCTGATGCTGACCTGACTCCGAAGGGAAGAAAGCACAATGACGCACTGCATGTGTCAGTTGAATGTCGGGGAACCACTCTCGCCCATGTCTTGGTCGATACTGGTTCTTCCCTAAATGTGCTGCCTAAGAAGGCTCTGGACCGGTTGGATTGTGAAGGCTTGGAGCTAAAACCAAGTAATATCATTGTCAGGGCCTTTGACGGGTCTAAAAGAATGGTGCATGGGGAGGTCGACATTCCCATCAAGGTAGGCACTGAAGTGTTCCACTCAACATTCTATGTGATGGACATCCGCCCATCATACTCTTGCTTGCTAGGAAGGTCGTGGATTCATAATGCTAGGGCAGTGACTTCTTCTCTACATCAGATGCTGAAATACCCTGTTAAAGGGAAAAATCATAATTGTACACGGTGAAGAGGAGTACATGATCAGTCATCTGAACTCCTTTCGGTATGTGGAAGTGGATGGCAAATTCATCGAAACATCATCCCAACACTTAGAGGAAGTCTCTCCCGAGGTGGCAGTAGCAAAGGCAGTAGCTGAAGTAACCAAGCAGGTGGCCAGGATGGCATCTCTGAAAGACACAAAGGCTGCAATAAAGGAGGGGAAGAGCTCAACATGGGGACAGTTTCCTGACTTTCCCCACAAGACAGACAAGTTTGGGTTGGGATTTACCGCTGCGGGGCAAAAGGCTATGCGTTGCTCCAAAATTGAAAAGACACCCATCAAGATTTCTCCTCATGGAATCAATGCTTTAGAAGACGAAGACGAAGAGGTTAACTTTGAAGATTGGATCTTCCCAATCATTGAAGGGGGACTGCACAACTGGGAGGCGAAAGACTTCATTCCCATTACTTTCATCAATCAGTAATTTATCTTTCGAACATTTCCTGTTGGTCTGTAATAATTACTAAAACAATCTGCACACTATTTTTCACCTCATGCCTTGCCTAGGGCATGTAGGTCCATTTGTAAGGGTTTTGATCCTCTTCATAATCATATACCATGTTTAATGATTCATTGGACGTTTTTCATTTATAAATTGCTGTGTTCATTTTCTTTCCTTTTGCATTTTTGTTTGTTTAAGGATGGATATCCCTTACACACACCCACACTCACAAATGCAGGTACCCATCCACTCCGGATTCCATGGGTGACTATTCTGTTGTATCCTTCAATAACTCTGAAGATTTGGTCAATCAGGCTGAGTACGAAGATGACGAAGATTGTGAAGTACCGGGAGAGCTAGCCAGACTTCTACAACAAGAAGAGAGGGACATCTTGCCTCATGAATAGTTGTTGGAAACTGTCAACTTAGGAACAGAGGAAGACAGGAAAGAAGTACAAGTGGGTGCCAATCTGGAACCAAGTGTCAAGGAACGCTTAATACAGTTGTTGAATGAATACGTTGAAATCTTCGCCTGGTCTTATGAAGACATGCCGGGGTTAGACACAGACATCATGGTTCATCGTCTCCCTACAAGAGAGGATTGTCCACCGATCAAGCAAAAAGTCCGCCGAATGAGGCCCAACATGTCTGAGAAGATTAAAGCTGAAGTAATGAAGAAATTCAACACTGGCTTTCTGGATGTTACATCCTATCCACAATGGGTTGCTAACATTGTGCCCGTTCCCAAAAAAGACGGCAAGGTCAGAATGTGTGTGGACTATCGGGATTTGAACAGGGCTAGCCCTAAAGATGATTTTCTGCTACCACATATCGACATTTTGATTGACAACACAGCTCAGCACAAAGTATTTTCCTTCATGGACAGATTCTCGGGCTACAACCAGATTAAAATGGCCCCCGAGGACATGGAGAAAACAACCTTTGTTACACAATGGGGTACCTTCTGTTACAAGGTGATGCCGTTCGGACTGAAGAATGCAGGGGCAACTTATCAACGCGCCATGGTAGCTTTGTTTCATGATATGATACATCATGAGATTGAAGTTTACGTAGACGATATGATAGCTCGATCACAAACAGAGGAGGAACACCTTGAACATTTGCAAAAGTTGTTTGCCAGGTTGAAGGAATACAAACTCAGGCTGAATCCAAGTAAGTGCACTTTGGGAGTTAGGTCTGGTAAACTTCTGGGATTTATCGTCAGCAACAAAGGCATTGAGGTCGATCCAGCAAAAGTGAAAGCTATACAAGAAATGCCTGCCCCCCGTACTGAAAAGGAGGTTAGAGGGTTCTTGGGACGCTTGAACTATATCGCCAAGTTCATCTCTCACCTGACGTCTACCTGTGAGCCAATTTTCAAACTATTAAAGAAAGATCAGGTAGTCGAATAGAACGATGATTGTCAAACTGCTTTCGATAAGATCAAGGAGTATTTGCTAGAACCTCCTATTCTGATGCCACCTGTTGAAGGAAGGCCGCTGATCATGTATCTGACTGTTTTGGATAACTCAATGGGGTGTGTGTTGGGCCAACATGACGAGTCTGGTCGAAAAGAGCGTGCCATTTATTACCTTAGCAAAAAGTTTACCGACTGTGAGACTCGCTACTCACTGCTCGAGAAAACTTGCTGCGCTTTGGTATGGGCTGCTCTCCGACTAAGGCAGTATATGTTGACTCATACCACTTTGCTGATTTCCAAAATGGACCCGATCAAGTATATCTTCGAGAAGCCTGATTTATCTGGAAGAATCGCTAGATGGCAAATGATCCTGACTGAGTATGACATCCAGTATAATACCCAAAAAGCTATAAAAGGGAGTGTACTAGCTGACCATCTAGCTCATCAAGCTATCGAAGATTATCAATCCATGAGATTCGACTTCCCGGACGAGGACATCATGACTTTAGACAACATTGAAGGTAACGGACCGTATGACGGACCTGAAAATGGATCCCGATGGACCCTGTACTTTGATGGTGCTTCAAATGCACTTGGAAACGGTATCGGTGCAGTACTCATTTCCCTGGAAGGTTGCCATACACCTTTCACGGACCGACTTTGTTTCAGCTGTACCAACAACATGGCCGAATATGAAGCTTGCATCTTTGGTCTCAAGGCTGCTATAGACTTGGGGATCAAATCTTTGATCGTATTTGGGGACTCGGCTTTGGTTATTAGTCAAATCAAAGGAGAGTGGGACACCAAACATCCTAATCTTATCCCATACAAAGAACGTGTCCTGACATTGCTGCCTCATTTCGAGCAGATTACCTTCGAGCATTTCCCGCGAGAAGAAAATCAGCTAGCAGATGCTCTGGCTACAATGTCTTCCATGTTTAAACTCAACTAGGATAACGAGGCTCCCCAAATCACCATCGAGCGAATGGATGAACCTGCGCATTGTCATGAGATTAATACCGAAGAAGTAGTGGAACAACCTGGTTTCATGAAATCAAAAGGTATCTCCAGACTAGAGAATACCCCGAAGGAGCTTCCGTAAATGACAAGAAGTTCTTAAGGAGATTTGCGGCCAAGTTCTTCCTAAGCAACGACATCCTTTATAAGCGCAGCCATGATTGTGTTTTACTCTGTTGTGTAGACAAATCTGAAGTAGAGTTGATCATGACTGAGATACACAGCGGCACATTTGGCACCCACTTGAGCGGACATACGATGGCTAAGAAGATTCTAAGGGCAGGCTATTACTGGTCTACCATGGAAGCTGATTGCCATCAACATTCCCGTACTTGCCACAAATGTCAGGTCTACGCCGACAAGGTTCATATTCCTCCTGTTCCTCTCAATGTTCTGACAGCTCCTTGGCCATTCGCAATGTGGGTCATTGACATGATTGGAGAGATCAAGCCCACGACATCCAATGGACATCGCTTCATCTTGGTCGCTATTGACTATTTCACTAAGTGGGTCGAAGCAGCTTCCTTTGCCTCTGTTACGAAGAATGTGGTTGTCCGCTTCATCAAGCAGAACCTCATACGCCGGTATGGTGTCCCCGACAGGATCATCACAGACAACGGTACAAATCTGAACAATACTATGACCACCGCTCTATGCGAACAGTTCAAGATTTATCATCACAATTCATCTCCCTATCAGCCGAAGATGAACGGTGCTGTTGAAGTTGCGAACAAAAATATCAAGAAGATCATTCAGAAAATGACAGTCACCTACAAGGACTGGTATGAGATGTTACCGTTTTCTCTGCATGGATATCGTACCACAGCACGTACTTCAACAAGGGCAACCCTATTTTCTTTGGTATATGGCATGGAAGCTGTCCTACCCATGGAAGTTCAGATTCCTTCTTTAAGGATTATGAAGGAATCTGGTTTGAGTGAAGACGATTGGATTCAGACCCGACTTGATCAACTCAATTTGATCGATGAGAAGCGACTCACTACTGTTTGCCATGGTCAGACGTACCAAAAACGGATGATCAAGGCTTTCAACAAGAAAGTCAGACGTCAAATATATCAAGTTGGAGATCTTGTAATCAAGCGGATCATCTCGCCGCAAAGTGATCCCAGGGGAAAATGGACTCCTACTTACGAAGGACCATTTGTAATCAAGAGCATCTTTTCTGGTGGTGCAATGATTCTGACCACCATGAACGGCGATGATTTGCCACACCCTGCGAACGCAGACATAGTCAAAAGATACTATGCATGAAACAACCCGACAAGTCGAAAACCCGAAAGGGCGACTTGGGCAAAAAAGGGCATCCCGGTGAACCGAAAACCCAAAAGGGCGGTTCAGGCAAAAATTAGGGATAAAACAAAAAAATCGGTACACCTGGCAAGTTGAAAACCCGAAAGGGCGACTTGGGCAAAAAAGGGTTTCCCGGTGGATTGAAAACCCGAAAGGGCGATCCAGGCAAAAGTTAGGGAATTAAAGCGTATGACTATGTCTCGTCGGATTACTTTAAAGAATAATCTCTTCATCAACAAGCTCCGAGCTTCTGATCAATCCAATCATCGGAGGACGAAGCAGTGAATGGACAAGATATTCAAAGTTGTGAAGGCTATAGCAGAATGGGAATCCCATGGAATTGTTACACATAGCCATCTTTCTTTTGTATAAAATTTTCAATTTTTTACGACAACATCCTCTTACTAGGATGTCTGTCTCCTTTGTACAAAGATACTCATAAAAAGTTAATACAAACACTTTTCCAAATACAGAAATTTGCTTTGTCTTCCTTTTTGCTTTTTACACTTATGTTTTATTTGAGAAACGTCCAATGTTTTGTTAAATAGGCATATGCATTTGAACATAATCATTTTCTTAAAAATCAAGAAAGATGATTGCTGATAGGTTGAAGGCACGAGTAGATATCTTGGTGCCCTTTCAGAAGAAATCCCCAGCGGAGTTAAACTCCAATTTCCTCAACAAAGTTAAAATCCAGAACTTAATTCCCCTCAGAGTTAAACTTCAGGATCCTCAGCAGAACAAAAGCTTTCTCAAAGCTCATTTCCCCAGCCAGAGAGCCTTCCAAAACTTAATTCCCCTCAGAGGTAAGTTTCATAATCCCCAGCGGAGCTAAAACTTCCAACTATCAATCCCCAGCGGAACCAGATTAGTCAGCATTCTCCTACAGAGATACTTCCTATCAGATTGAAGATTCTCAGTCTCACTCCTCCAGCATGAGTCTCCCAGGTTCTGGACTCCCCAGTAGAGATCATCAGAATTATCATTCCCTAAAAGTCATCAAGGAGTTTCAATCCCCAACAGTGGTCCTAAGATCCCTCAACAATTGGAGATTTTTGTTCCCCAAGCAGTCAGCAGTCATCAAGGATGTCTCGCCTTCAGCAATCAAAGATTCTTGCAATCCCCTGCAGCAGTCAAGGATTCACTTTCCCCGAATCCGGATATCCAGGATTCATATATCCTCAGCAAGACAGCTCATCAGCTTACATGCACATTCATTACATTCATATCATAAACATTGATATAACACATATTGCATCATACATTTCATACAACATAACTTTGTGTTTCAGCTGATATTTTACCCTTTTCAGGATAAGATTAATAAGCTTCAATCTCAATTTCTGAAAACAGTTCACGGGTTCTCCAGATACAGATGTTAACCTATCACTTGTTCAGATTCAACACTTCTGAAAACAGTTTATGGATTCTCCAAACACGGATGTTAATATATCGCTTGTTCAGACTCAACTTTTGAAAATAGTTTACGGACGCTTCCCAACATGGATGCTGATCTATTGCTTATTCAACTTCAAGACTTTTGAAAAAAGTTTACGGATTCTCCAAACACGGATGTTAATCTATCGCTTGTTCAGACTCAACTTTTGAAAACAGTTTACGGACGCTTCCCAACATGGATGCTGATCTATTGCTTATTCAATTTCAACACCTCTGAAAATAGTTTACGGATTCTCCAGACACAGATGTTAATCTATCGCTTGTTCAGATTCACAACTTTTGAAAACAGTTTACGGACGCTTCCCAACATGGATGTTGATCTATTGCTTGTTCAACTCCAAGACTTCTGAAAATAGTTTACAGATTCTCCAAACACGGATGTTAATCTATCACTTGTTCAGATTCACAACTTCTGAAAACAGTTCACAGATTCTCCAAACACGGATGTTAATTTATCGCTTGTTCAGATTCACAACTTCTGAAAACAGTTCACGGATTCTCCAAACACGGATGTTAATCTATCACTTGTTCAGATTCAAGACTTCTGAAAACAGTTTACGGATTCTCCAAACACGGATGTCAATCTATTGCTTATTCAGACCCCCAGTCCAGAGATATTCCAAACATGGATACCTTTCTGATACTCATTCACTCATCAACGACATACTGTTCAACAAACATTCCAGATGGTATCTTTAAGCCCATCCCCGACAAGATCCTGTCACATCTCCAAATGGCATCTTTAAGCCCATTCCCGCACCTATGTTTTGACGTGTGCAAATTTACGGGCACTCTAGTGTACAATCTCCTTTTACCTTCGAGACGCGAAAGGCAAACTTGCCAATCTAACTCTTCAGGTGCAAGAAGATTGAACAGGGGCAACTGTTGTACCCCAAAATTTGCCCTCTCATTTCATCAACTTTTTCTCATCACAAGACTCTTGGAGCTCAAGATCAAGTTAGGGTTTGCTCTACTCAAGACCCCTCCTTGCACTGTTGACCCAAATTAGGGTTTGAGTTTGCACAGGGATGTTTTGACCTAAAATTCCCAAAGTGACTTTCATGCTTTATGTTGGACTTACAAGTTTATCAATACCAAGTTTCAAGCCTTGATTCCAATCTTTGCCCAGTCAATTGGACAGTTGATCTAGAAATCATCTGTATTAGGGAAAAAGTCAACTATGGCCAATTGACAGTCAAACTTCATGATTTTTTACCCACAACAACATTATGAACTGACATGAACCATTTGGTAAAGTTTGGATCACAACTCCACAAGAAATTTGATCAGATCACTAAAAGGGCAAAATGGTCATTTTTAGGGTTTTGACTACACAAAGGCAATTTTTGACTGTTTGACCTAACCAATGGCAAATCAAGCTCACATATGGACTCAAGGACTCAATGGCATTGTCTTGACCCATTCAACAAGTTCAAAAGATCTCAAATGCATAGGATTGACAAATGAATTTTTCAGTCAACTAATCAAAATTTGACTGTATACTGAAAAGTCAAACTTTGACTTTTTGGTCAAAATCAAGTGCCAAGATTCATTTTTCATCAAGACATGTCAAATTATGAAACTTGTTTATCAAGAAATCCAAAATTGCAAATTAGGGTTTAAAATGAGAAAATTTCATAACTTAGAATTTTTCTAAGTTATGAAATTTCCTTATTTTTTCCTAACTTTGTTCCATTTTTTCACCAAGATGAAAATGGATTCAAACAAAACTTTAAACATGAAAGTTGTAGTCCATTTCAAAATCTACAACTTTGATTCACAAAGTTTTCTCAAAGGAAGCTTGTATCTCAAGTTATGATTTTTGGAACAAGGGTGCAAAACATTCTTAACTTAGAGAAATTTTGCCCTATTCTAGGCAGGATTTTTGTCCAACTTCTTGGCCATTTTTCACATGGTTCCACTTGGAGTTTCAATTTGAATTACAAAGATGGATTGTAGTACACATTCCAAGCTTTCCAAATTGTCCAAGAACTTCTCAAACATCCTTGTGGTTAGGGAGAATCGAATTTGCAAAGTTGGCCAAAACTCACTTTTGTTCATGGCCAAAGCTTGCTCATAACAACTTGCATTTTCAAATCAGCTTGTACAATGCTAGCTTGCAGGCCTCAAAACCAGTTTCACACACCTTAATTTAATGCATAACCATTGATTTGAGGGTTTATTTTGTTCATTTGGATAATACATGCAAAATTAACCCTTAATTGGAAAAAGCATATTTACCATTTTGATAAAGTATCACTTTATGTCAAATTCAAAATCCTTGGACATGGGGGGCAGATCTTGGAGCCAAATCAAGTCCACAAATTTTTGTTACCAAGAGCAAATGCTGCAGCATGCTTGAGAGGCTTGGACAGGTCTATAACATCAACACACTTTCTTTGCTTCACATGGAAGTAACTTTGCAAAACACATACAACTCTTACTTCCTGCAAGCATAAGCCAGAACAAACTTTGTACACAGCTTCCACATATCAAAACTGACCTAAGGCACGACCCTTCCATCCCTCATACCTCCTCATACACCAAATCACAGTTTTGCTGCAAAACAGGGCACCCCCTGCAGATTGAAGTCTACAGCTCAATCCACTCGTGCACTTTGGCTAAAACCAGTTCAAATACATTCCATCCACACAAACTATCCCAAGCCCTAAACACAAGCTGTAACTCCCCTAACCTCAGTTGCCATTTTCATTTTTCAGTTTTGCAAGTGAACTTCCATAGCACGATACAGTTGGTTTCAAAGGAAGCTATGCATTTGGGAAGCATCCTTGGACTTCATGCAAGCTCAACCAAAGCTCAAACTCCATTGAAGATACCTACATTGCTCTGTTCAAGTCAAGCTGAAACAGGTAAAACCATGAACTTCTATCTCTTAATCTAGGAAGAGTTAGGCTTAGGTTTGTGAATGAAACATGCTCTACTCATAGCCCTGAAGCCATACATGTGATCAGTTTTTATTTATGTTAAGCGTGCTGTGAGAATTTTAGCCATGAACATGTGAAAAAAATTAGGTCAGAAATTAGGGGTGAAGAAATTCTCCCTGGTTTCTTAGAGTTAGGACAAGTTCTTTACATGTTTGATTTCGTCTTTTGATGCTCTATAATATTGGTGTTATGAGTTTTGCATAAAAGTCAAAGAATCAGGAGTTGGTGTTTGATCAAAGAGGCGCGCGTTTTTCATTCAAACAGAAGCTGGAGGTTGAAGAAAGTTGGCTTGGGCTGGGCCTGAGTCAGCTTGCTGTTCACACCCCTTTTTTCCATTTGCACCCCCTGGCCCATTGTGTGAAATACTTGTCATTTTTGAATTTTTCTTTTTGATTCTGACTTAATATTTTTTGCTCAAATATAAAAAACATCAAAAATATTTTTCCACACATTTTTGCATTTATTTGTTTTATTTAGCATATACATGTAAATAAATATATTTCCTTTTTATTCAAAACCCTAGAAAATAATACAAAAATATTTATTTTTTCAGTTATTATTTTTTATTTACATTTTGAAAACATTTTCTAAAATATACTTTTTTTTGTAAATAATTTATATTTTATTTTTTGTACATATTTAGCATATTAAATATATATAAATATACATATACATATTTTATTAAATATTTAGGACAAAAATAGGGAAATAATACCTTTTATTTTTTTATTTAATATTTGACACTAAAAATACTTTTTTCCACAATATACTTCTTTTTTATTATTTTTGTATAAATTAATATATCTTGTACATAATTAATAAATATTACTATTTATTTAAAAACTAGGGTTTTGCCCTAAATGACAAAAATATTCAAAATTTGACCTTTTTATTTTTGTTTATATTTCACATTGAAAAATACTTTCACATACATAAAAAATCATTTTGTGCATAATACATTTTGCATATTTATTGTATTTATTTCAATATTGTACAATTAAATATTTATATATTCGATATGGTTGTAATAACTTAGATTTTATTTCCTTGTCAAATATCCCCAAATTCAAACTTGTACCCCCATCCTCATAATCATTGTTGTAATAGCTTAGCATTTAAATTTCCGCATTTAAAAGCTTTCAATTATGTCATGTTTAGACTTAGAGTTTGTATGCAAAATCAATCAACAAATAGCTTGACCTAATTCATAGATAAACATGCATGAAAAACAAACACAATGCACACTTGCACCCTTAGGGTTACTCCACTTGTTGCCTTCAAAAATGGGCCATGGTTGCATGTTAAGTCTCTTTGGAAAAACAAAAACAAATCAAATGATCATAGTCCCTCGATGACGCTATCAAGTTGCCTAAAATGATCAAGTCCCTTGAAAAAATTTCCAAAGATACTTGGCACTATTGCCTGTATGGTCTAAACGATGACCCGCGCCCGTCCCGTTAACATCCTAACACAAGGTTGTTCACCAAATAGAATGGAGAAACAACACTATTAAAAGGGTTAAAACATGAGAAAGATCTTTGAGAAATTTAGGGTAGATAACTCTTGGTTACTTGACCAAACTTGCAAAACAATCCTTTCCATTTTTCAAAACACACATCACAACACAACTTCAAAACAAACTTTCAAAAACATTGAAACATCTTTTCAAAAAGACAAACACCCTTGTAAAACATTCAAACAAGAATTGTTACAATGGTTGCCTAGACAAGGCATCTTTTTCAAAACATTTTCAAAACCACACACACAAAGCACCATTTCAAACAATTGAAAAGAAAAGGCAAGTGATCTAAGCAAGTAAATAAGAGCCCATGGATAACCATGGATAGAAATGGTGCTAATACCTTCCCTTTCTATAATCTACTCCCCGAACCCAAGAAAACATCTCAAAGGTTTTTCCTGTGCTTTTTAACCTTTCCTTAGGATAAAATAAAAAGTCGGTGGCAACTCTTGCTCAACCGAAACATTTGCGAAAACAAACGCAAAAACCAAGTTAGTTCTCCCACCGTATCACAAACTCCAATGCCTACCGCAGTTAATCTTGATCGTGACGAACATGGTAAGTCGGTTGATGTAAAAAGGTATAGAGGTATGATCGGTTCCCTTCTTTACCTTACCGCTTCTCGTCCCGACATTATATTTAGTGTATATATGTGTGCTAGGTATCAATCATGCCCCAAGGAGTCACATTTATAAGTCGTTAAGCGCATACTTAGGTATCTTTATGGTACGACTAGGTATGGGCTATGGTTCTCCAAGGGTAGTGATTGCTCTTTGGTTGGTTATTTTGATTTCGAATTTTCCGGTTGCAAGTTGGATAGGAAAAGTACTAGTGGTACGTGTCACTTCTTTTCAAATTCCTTAGTAAGTTGGCATAGCGAGAAATAAGTTTTCGTTGCCTTGTCAACTGCCGAGGCGGAATATGTCGCAGCAGGTAATTATTGTGCCCAAATTTTTTGGCTCAAATAACAACTACTTGATTTTAATGTCAAATTCGATCATATTCCAATATTTTGTAACAACACTAGTGTCATAAACCTAACAAAAAAACCTGGTTTTACATTCACGCACAACATATTGAGATTAGGCATCACTTCTTTATGGATCATGTAGAAAAAGGTGATGTCGTATTTGAGCATGTTGATAGCACTAATCAACTTGAAGATATTTTCACAAAACCTCTTGCAATCGAGCCTTTCTTCCACATCCATAGGGAACTTGTTTTTCTCGATATTTCGGATAGGTTGCAACTACATTAGTTGTATCTCTCTTATTTATACTTGTACTCTCATGAATTATCTACACTCTTGTAACAAGTTATTTTTATGTTCCTTTCAATCTTTGTGATATGTGATCTATGCTTAGGCGGTTATTTTTGTTTTATTGTGTCTTAAAATTCATGAATATTTGCAAAATTGAAAAATAGGTCTACTTGGATTGACCTATGTCTGGGGACTGTCGACGCATACTAGAACCTGTGTTTCTCAAAATTAAGGCCCTATGCGTCGATGCATGACCTGTGTAGGTAGACGCATTGTGCAATATTTCAACCAATGATTGTAGCCATTCTATGTGATAAGTGTTTTTATATTATCATCTCTACTCATTCACTCTCACTACTCTATTTTCCCCAAAACATTCTCAAAAACCCTAAGAGCGTCTTTTACCCCCATATCTCAAACTCTTCAAGCTTCCTTCTATGGCTTCATCAAGACCTACAAAGAGAATTTTGGTAAAAGGAAGTTCCTCTTGTCAACAAAACCCTGATCCGGTAACTACTTCATCTCTACTTTCTGATGATTTGGTTGAGTCTTATTCAAAGAAATTTAGTAAGAGAAAAATTGTTAAGCAATTCATAGTATACAAGCAAAGCCTAGGTAGGTTGAATCTACCACATGTTGTTGAGTTGTTGAGATTTCAGAAACTCAGTATATTTTTGGAAAGTGATACTACGTATAATGAAGTATTGATCAACCTGTTTTATAACGGCCTCCAAGGTAGTTTTGATGGGATCACTTTTAGATATAAGATGAATAACAAGGTTTATACTGTCAATTCTGAGATTTGGACAGAGTTTGAAATGTTTCCTCCAAGATCGGTTGCTATCTAAATCACCGATACCGATAACTTTGAGGGATATGACTTTAAGGTTGCTCTAAACTCAATGCTGAAACATCCATTCTCTGAAAGTGTTATGAATAACACCTTATTTCCAAAGTCGGTCACAGCGGGTGCAGTAAAACCGCTTGACCGTATTCTGCCGTGGATTGTATCTCACGTCATTCGCCCTAAGAGGGGTGGATACTTAAGGGTTGATCAGCCTGAGGTGCACTTAGTTTATGCTATCAAGAATAAAATGAGGATCAATTGGCCTTACTAAATTGCGAGTAGAATATATAATTTGAAAGATTCGGGTAGAGGAACAACGTTGGGATATGCTTCCTTTATTCAACATGTCCTAAACAAGGCCTCTATTGGTGTTTCGGACCTTCCCTTAATTGGATTATCAAGTGATGAATAGTTCACTCAAAAGACATTGACTATGATGGGTCACCAGTGGGATGCGAGTCAGTAACAGTATCGATATATGGTAAGAGTTAATAATGTGTGCTTGCAACATGGAGATGATAATGACAAGGAACATGATTAAGAAAATGAGGAAGGTGAGAATGTTGCTGCCATGGATGAAGATGAAGTGTCGAATGGAAACAATGCTACCATTTTGAACTTGCTTGAGTCTATGCGTCTCCAACAGGAGGAGAATTCTTCGCTTGTAAATGAGAGACTTGCTACTCTATCAAACTGTGTCAAGGTACACTGAACAATTTTCCACATACTCTACCATTGAAGATCAACGATACAATAATTTGTATGGGATGATAGAGTCTCAAGCGAACAACTTCACCAACTTTACCAACAATTTCATGCAACACTTCCCTCTCAACCAACCATCAAATCCACCACCACAAGGAGGAAATGAGAGTTATGAAAATTGATGTTTTCTTTGGTTTTGTACTTTTCTATTTTCATGAACTTAAGCTAGTATTTTTTGTTTAATTATTTTTGGATTATGACTTACTTTGTGTTTGTCTCTCTTTGAACACCGGTTTGTAACTAAACTATGAGATTGGTGTCTATTTATGTTTTTTTTGTTATTCCTTTCTCTAACATCTCTTTATGTGATTGTTTATTACAGTTATTGATTGCAAAAGTAGATAATGGTCTAACCTTACTTGTATTGATTATTGTTATTTTTAACCAATGGCTTTGTCTCTTTTTGATGTTGTCAAAGGGGGGGAAGCATGTGGAAGCCAAGAATAGATGATATGAAAGCCAAGACGAAACGAAAGGGTGCACAAAGATAGGGGGAAATCTACGAGATTAAGATTCTGATACTTGGTACTAAGGACAAGTTTTGCCATCATAAAAAAGGGGGAGTATGTGAGGGCAAGGTTCCTTCAAAAAGGGTTTCAATGATGTCAAAAATTTCCACTATATGTTGGAAATGTTTCTAGATGATATGGTGGACAAGGAAGCATGAAAAGTCTTCAAAAGTTGGTATCTTTGAAAAATTATATGCCTTGAGTCGACTCAAAGTAAGCTTGGGTCAACGCATGATTAAAGGTTTCTCCTTTGGGATGTCACGGGTTTGCTCACGTTGATTGTTTGGTCGACTAAACCTGGAAGTAATTCTTAGGAACTATGAATCGACGCATAGCCCTAGAGCGTTTGATGCATGGATTGAAAAGTTGCACCTTGGGGAAGTCTCGGGTTTGTTCACGTCAATTGTGTGGTCGACTCAACCTGAGAGTAATTTGTAGGAACTATGCATCGACGCAAAGCCCTGTAGCGGTCTACACATGGATTGTGCAATTTGTCTTCTGGCACTTTCGGGAATGCTCAGGTCGAGTCCATTTTTTGCATAGGTCCACCGTTCGCTCGTTAAATCTGTTTTTCAGCTTGTTTGTTTGCGTTTTTACTTGAGATAACATATATAATCTTGTAAGGTTCTATCATTTGGTTTTTAACAACAAAAGTGAAATAGATACATAAGGTACTCATCATCTTTAACCTCTCACTCATCCATTGACAATAACACATAATAATTTTTTGTTGATCAAGGTGCGGAGTGTGTGTTGATAACGTGTGAAGTAGAAGATTGCGATCTTGTTCGGGTTGAGTAATTATGGGCGTTTCTTGAATAAAATCTGAGGGTTTTGTCCTCCAAGATCATTGGGATTTGGGGGTTTTTGACAATTCTTTGCTTCAAATTCAGCCATGCTTAAGGGATTGAGGAACCGTGGGTTTGCTCGACAAGATAGCTACAGTCGGAGGATTGTGAAGGAAGAATTGGGGTCATCATTTTGCGATCAAATTAGCCGAGCACATGGATTGAGAAACAGTTGGCATTCTCAACAAGGTAGCTACAACCGGAGGTTTATCAAAGATTAGTGATGTAATACGGTGGGAGAACTGACTTGGTTGTTTTGCGTTTGATCGCAATTGTTGCAGATAGCAAGAGTCACCACCGACTTTTCTTTTATCCAATAAGGAAAGGTTGAAAAGAACAGGAAAGACCTTTGAGATGTTTTCTTGAGTTCGGGGAGTAGATTATGAAAAGGGAAGGTGTTATCACCCTTTTCATCCATAGTTATCCATGGGCTCTTAGTTTCTTGCTAGATCACTTTTGAAATTGCTTTGTTTGAAATGTGTTTGTGGTGGGTTTTGAAAGTATTTTTGAAAAGCGCATTCATTTAGGAAAACATTGTAATGACTCTTGTCTCTATAAGAATGCATACAAAGTGTTGGACTTTTTGAAAATATTTCATGTTTTGAAAGTGTTTGGTCTATTTGAAAAGATGTTTATTTTTTGAAGATGGATTGTGAGCAAGCAACTAAGAATGTCCTTTCTTGGATATTGCTATCTTACCATTGATTGGTAAGAAGCCTTATCTTTGGAGGTAAAGGGATAGGCGTGGGTCATCATAAAGTCATGAATAGCAATAGTGTGAGATATCTTAGCATTTCTCTTGAGGGACTAAGATCATTTATAAGGAAACATTCGTAGCGTCATCGAGAGACTATGATCTTGTATTTTTTGATTGTTTTTGCTAAGATGCCTCACATGCATAACATGACCATTTTTCATAAGGCAACAAGTGGATTTAACCCTATAGGTGTAAGTGTGCAAGTTTTTATTTTTTCATGCTTGGTTTTGTCTTGGATTATGGTTTTCTAAGCATTAATTTTATTTTTCCATACAAACCCTAAGTTACTAGCATTTATATGAAAACAATAAATTAAAGGAAATAAATATCCTACATTATTACATCATTTGGGGATGGGGTGTACAAATTTACAAATTGGGATTGCAATAAATTAAATCCTAATTATTATTACAACCATATTGAACTTCAATAATGTACAAGAATTAAAATGTATATGATGTACAAGGATAGAAATGGAAAGGGAATGGATTTTGTTTTTTTTTTGGATTTTTTTAAGAAAAGATTTTGACCTAAATAATTAAATAAGGGTAATTAATTAAAATAGGAAAATTGAATTAAGTTAAAAATGAAATTAATCAAAGGTGCAATTTTAGGGTTTTTTGCCTGAAAATAGGTTTTGTTTAGCCTGGCCCAATAATCATTTAATTAGAGAACTAAAAAAATAAAAATGGGCTGCACTGCTGAAGTAAAATGGGGGGTCATAAAAATAAAAATGTCAAGGCCCAGCCAATGGAGGCCCAGGCGCGCTTCCTGCAAACAAAAAAAAAGGTGAGAAAATTTGGAAAATGACAAAAGGTCTCGCTGGGGCTCGAACCATGGACCTTCTACATGGCAAGGCTTTAGCACACGTTGTTTGAACCACTGGGGTGGTTTGTTTCATCCGTTCATAATATAACTTCGATTAAATATAAAATGAACTCGTTTCTGAAAATTTGAACATGGCTTCATCTTCTTCCTTCGCGCGCGCAGGGATGTATATCACCATTGTTAAACTTCTAAAAGCTTCATTTCTCAGCCAAATCAAAAAATTTAAACATCAAACCTGTCTAATATTTGAATATGAATCCAACCACATAATTTTCAATAGCTATGGATCAATGGTTAGCATGAATTTTGTTCAGTACCAAAACTAAAACCTAACTGGTCATATATGAAATTCTCAATGTATAAGCAATGATAATCAAAATTATGGACATGGTCAGCTGCCTAGACATGATATCTACATCTTTTATTTTATTTGTATCTGCTGAAAATGCTTGTATCAAGATATCACAATTAAGAAATCTTACCACTTGAAGTGAAAATCGAAAGACCTCTATATGACTTCCTGAAATGACTTGATGATGGATTAAGCTTGCAGGAACCTTCCTTGAGCTAGTAGGATCACTTCTTTTGCTTTAAAAGTCAGAAGGATTTCGGAGTTGGCTCTTCAAAGTCATAAATGGCAAGTAATGTGACTTTTGATGCAGATTTTGAGTTCAAGGAGTTTTGAGAAGTTCTGGGAGTGTTCGAAGGCTGGTGTATGGAAGCTTAGTGAATCGGAAGGCCCAAAAATGCACGAAAGGAGTTGAGATTTTGTGTGTAAAGTCAGGATGTGCTAAGTTTTGTGTTTGTTTGCAGGTTCTGAGTTTTTGAGAGTTTGGGAGTGTTTGAGGATTTTTCAACACACAAGAATATGGTTCCTTTAGCTTGCAAATGGTCTCTCCATTTATAGAGAAAAGGTTTGGTAAGTTGAAGTAATCAGATTTGCAAAATAACACATTATCATTTGGTTCGAACGTAAATGTCAAGTTTTGTCAAGTCTTCCATGATCCCAAGATGAAGTACCAAAGTTGTTGGTATAGAGGGGCTACTTTTCCATGATTTATGGTGGAGTACAATCAGAAGTAACCAAGGTATGGGCTCAAGACAAATTTTGTACCAACAAGCTTACTTTATGGGAAGATCTTTTGGACAATGGCTTAATAACTTGAGTAAGAGCTTAATTCATTGTGTAAACAATTAATTATGGAGTGAAATACAATTTTTAGGCCTGAAAAGCAAGATCATGTAGCATGGCTTAAGGGTTTAGAGGTGGATCGAAGTAGATTGTTCAAAGGAAACCATTGCCCAGTCAAAGCTTGTGATCAAAGCAAACGTGAAGATAGACTTGTAATTCATAGTGTCAAAACTATGTGTGTCGAAGGGTTTAGAAGTGGATCAAAGTAGGTTGCTCGAAGGAAGCCATTGCCTAGTCGAAGCTTGTGGATCAAAGAAAGCTTGCTCGAAGGAAGCCATTTCCCAGTCGAAGTTTGTGGATTGAAGCAAGCTTGCTCGAAGGAAGCCATTTCCCAGTCGAAGCTTGTGGATTGAAGCAAGCTTGCTCGAAGGAAGCCATTTCCCAGTCGAAGCTTGTGGATCGAAGCAAGCTTGCTCGAAGGAAGCCATTCTCCAACCAAAGCTTGTGGATTGAAGTAAGCTTGCTCGAAGGAAGTCATTGCCCAGTCGAAGCTTATGGATTGAAGAAAGCTTTTTCGAAGGAAGCCATTGCCTTGTCGAAGCTTGTGGATCGAAGCAGGTTGCTTGAAGGGAGCCATTTCCCAGTCGAAGCTTGGGGATAAAAATAAACTTGATCTCCTTTGGTTTTTAAAAATTTGCTAACCACTCCTTTCGACCAGTCATGTGGTTCAAACAACCTGAACCAACTTTTGAATTCAACTTGGTTATCCACAACCAGTCCTTTCGATATGTTTTTCCCTTTCGATAAATTCCTCTTCCTCCTTTCTTCGACCTGATGCTTGAGAGCACAATATGATCCATGAAAATCATATGAAGCATCAAAGGTCCAATTGTCCTTATACAAACTCAAACCCTAATTTTGAGTCGTCAGTGTTTGGGGAGGTATCTTAAGCTGATCAATTTTGGTGCAATCTTGAATCAATGGAGATCTTGTGAGAGAATCTTTGATAAATTGAGAGGGAAAATTTTGGGGTACAACAGCTGCCCATGTTAAATTTTCTTAAACCTGAAAAGCGAGAATGGCACTTCGACGTTCGTAGCTTGAAGGTAGAAGATGATTGAACACTAGAGTGCCTAGAAATTTGCACTCGACTATGTGTTAGTTGATTGTATAGGGAATGGACTTAAAGATGTCATTTGGTGAGGTGATGGAGAGTTGTCAGAGATAGGCTTATAGATGCCATCCAAAGGTGATGGTTGATAGAAATTAGACCAAGTCTAAGCTTGACTATAACTGGGAGAAGTATCAGAATAAATCTTTAGTCGATTTAATTCTGAATGATATGCTGGAATGAGTATCAGAATAATATCCATAACTGGATCGTATCCGAACCACTTTTGAAAGATGTGTTGAATGAGTGTAAGAATGATATCCACATCTGGATCGTATCTGAATTGTATTTTGAAAGATGTATTGAACGAGTGTCAGAATGACACCCGCATCTGAATCATATTCGAACTGTATTTAGGAGAATATCTGGAATAAGTTTCAGAATGACACCCGTCTCTGGATCGTATCTGAACCGTTTATGGAATAAGTATCAGAATATCATTTGTATCTGGATCATATCTGAACCGTTTATGGAATAAGTATCAGAATGTCATCAGTATCAGGATTGTATCTAAATTGTATTTGAAATATGTATTGAACGAGTGTCAGAATGACATCCGCATCTGGATCGTATCCGAACTGTATTTAGGAGAAAATCTAGAATAAGTGTCAGAATAACATTCGTCTCTGGATCGTATCTGAACTGTTTCTAGAGTGAATCTATAATAAGTGTCAGAATGTCATTCGTCTCTAGATCGGATCTAGACTGTTTCTAGAATAGAATCTAGAAATTCATGAGAAGGAACCTGTGTAGGGCCCTTCAGGATGAGTCCGTGTGAAAACTTTATCTGGAAATGTATGAGAAGGAGCCTAGGTAGGGCTGTTTCGAGCTGAGTCCGTGTGAAACTTCATCTAGAAATGTATGAGAAGAAATATGTGTAAGAATGCTTCGGGATGAGTGCGTGTGAAACTGCATCTGGAAATGTATGAGAAGGAGCCTGGGCAGGGCTGCTTCGGGATGAGTCTGTGTGAAACTTCATCTGGCAATATATGAGAAGGAGCCTGGGTAGGGTTGCTTCAGGATGAGTCCATGTGAAACTGCATCTAGAAATGTATGAGAAGGACCCTGGGTAGGGCTGCTTCGGGATGAGTCCGTGCAAAACTTCTTCTGGCAAAATATGAGAAGGAGCCTGGGTAGGGCTGCTTCAGGATGAGTCCGTGTAAAACTTCATCTGGAATTTTATGAGAAGGTGCCTGGGTAGGGCTGCTTTGGGATGAGTCCATGTAAAACTTCATCTGGAAATATATGAGAAGGACCCTAGGTAGGGCTGCTTCAGGATGAGTCCGTGTAAAACTGCATCTGGGAATTTATGAGAAGGAGCCTGGGTAGGGCTGATTCAGGATGAGTCCGTGTAAAACTGCATCTGGAAATTATGAGAAGGAGCTTGGGTAGGGCTGCTTCGGGATGAGTCAGTGTAAAACTTCATCTAGAAATTAGAAGGAACCCGTGTAAGATTACTTCATGATGAGCCCGTATGAAGCTGCATCTGGAATTTAGAAGGAACCCGTGTAAGATTGCTTCAGCTGGTCGTGTAGATAGTTTCTATGTCTTGTTTCAAGAACTAATCTTGGACCTGTTGAAAATTGTTAATGATAATTATATGTTGATTGATCTTTCCTGAAAAGGTAAACAATTAACTATATGCAATGTCATGAGGTATGGAATGCATTGCGTAATAATGCTCTCAAAAATGAGGTTGTGCTATATGCACTTCGTATGCATATGCTATGATGTATGAAATGTGAAATGTTATTAAAGTGCATCTTTGTTTGGAAAAAAAATCTTTGAAAAATGTTTGTGAGCCTTGGGAAATTAAATCCTAGACTTCTGCTAGGGATATAGAGTACGCACCTCTTCAGACCTTGCTTTAGAATGTTTTCGCTTGGGATTCCTATTCTATTATTTGAGGAGAACTCCGTTGGGGAATGTTGACTTTGCTTGAAGGAAACTCCATGGAGAGTGTTGATTTCTGCTTCAAGGGAAGAGTTCAGGAGTTCTAGTCGACCGTTGCTCTAGTGGGGAATTACCTCTTGATTGGAGAGAATGGAAGTTAACAACTTGTTGGGGATAAAGAAGTTAACTGTTATCTGGTCGGATTCCAGTCTTTGCAGCAACTCACTGGGGAAAGTGGCAAGCTCTACTGGGGAATAGGAGCTTTTAAACTACTATCTGGTCGGGTCCAGGCTTTGTAGTAACTAAGAATTGATATTTACTGTTATCTGGTCAGGTCCAGGCTTTACAGTAACTATTATCTGGCCGGGTCCAAATTTTACAGCAACTCCTTGGGGATAGTGATGACTCTGTTGGCGACGTCACTGTGGATTAGGGGTTATGGTCCCTTAATTTGTAATAGTCTGAGAGGTAAACTTAGGCTAGGGAATCTGTAGTTTATTGGGGAAATAAACCCATTTGACAATCTGTTAGGGAGGTGTCTCTTTGGCAGAACTCCTCGAGGATTCTTCTTATGACCAAATCTTCTAGGAAGAGGTTTTCCGGAGATTGAAACTCTGGCTGGGGATTGCATGGATCCAACTTTCTGGGGATATCCATGAATTTGGCTTTGTAGGGTTTATACCCTTATCCGTTAATATTATTCTGTGGGGATAACCTTATAGAAATGGCTCTGGTGATTTCACTAGGGATCATCTTAAGAAAAGGACTTTGGGGATTTATCGTTATCCATAGTAGTAAGTGTTGTAGTGCTTCCATAAAATGTGTGCTTGGCCGTACGTGACCCTTTGCTGGAATTCATATTCAATGCCGCAAGTGATTCAGATGCAGACCTGCCCCTGGCTATTCAGAACTTTATGTGAGATTTCTTGGAATTTTGACTTGACTGCCACTGATGAGTTGGAGAATAACATGTCATTCCCCCTAGGTTATGGAGAGTTTGTCACTGGAAGTGTTTTTCCATTTTGAAATGATTCTATTTCTTGAGGGGATTTCCGTTCAATGGATATTCACCGTGCGAATTTTTCTGTTGTCAAACAATTAGCCATATAAAAACAATGGTATTTCAAACAGTGTAAAGTTTATGTTTGTCTTGAAGTTTTGAAAATGCATTTTTAGAAAATAAAAGAATTTTGTAAGAATATGAAATCAACTCAGGATTTACAATAAGCCTTACAGGAGTCTGGATACCTTTTGTAACAATATGCTTTCGGGCTAACCCATGCTTCAATTAGGAATTTTAAGGGGTTGTAACGTTGCCTGGTTCATGGTTTAAGAAACAAAGGATAAGGATCAAAGTTTATTTGTACCCAACTCATTCTCCATGATGTTCTACAGTCCTATACTCAGTTAATTGCGCGTTTGGATTCCTATTGAATATGGAATGATATTTTGGTGATGGTTCAGATAAGTTAAGTTTATTGGAGAATGCAGTTATTTTGCAACATTTTTCTGTTGTTGAGGATTTGTAGCGACCTCTTTTTGATTTATTATCCCTGATTTTTTCCTGACTATTTTTGTTTTTTCTTTGTGACTATATTCAACGGGATGCCCTAGTTTTTCTTAAGTCTCCTTCATAGGTTTTGACCTACTGGGCTCTTCTTTTGAGATGTAATAACTGCCTATTTCACGGGGAACCATCGTTGGCTTTTGATTCAAAAGGATGTTTTTGATGTCATTCATTGTGTATGAAGTGAAAGCTTGCGACTAAGCGCGCAGTTGAATTAACTAAGAAACTACCCTGCCCCAGGTTTTGATTTAAAGGTTTCAATTTGTGTGAAAAATAAAACTACTACTTCTTTGGCTCAAAGGGGTTGACTAGGGATTATTTTCCTTATAACTCCATTGTTTAGGAATTGAACGAACGCCTGTACATCATCAGCAAGAACTGTCCAAAAGCATACGGTATGAGATCATGGTATTGTTTTCATCATCCTCCCTCTAAAGGCTTACAACTTTTAATGAGAGTTGAATATCACAAAACAGGAATAAAATCACAGTTTAAATATAGTGAAAACGATTGGATTAATTCAAGACAAACATATGCAATGTAGTAATGAAACAAAGTTTGACATAATAGATAAGTGTTTGAACAAACAAAAGAAATTACAACTAAAAATTCAAAATGAACTGAGCGCTCTCAATGATTTTGCACGGGAGCAGTGATTACGTTGGGAGATGCTGGGGGGTCGAATTCAATTGTCTTTTTATCAATTAGGTCTTGGATTTTATTCTTTAGAGTCCAAAAATCATTGGTATCGTGTCCGAGGCTATTTGAATGGTAAGCACATTTGGCATTGGGGTTGTATTGAGATGAAGATGTATTGGGATTTTGTGGAGGGTCTCTTAGTGAAATGAGCTCATCTTTCAGTAAATGTTGTAGGGCATGTGGTAAGAACATACCAATCTTAGTGTATTGTCTTTCTTGAAATTTCGTCCTACGCCTACCCTCTCATTGTGATTGAGTAGATGTAGGATTGGAAATTAAAATTGCCCCCACATATTGGTCATTGTTACTCTTGTTACAACCCTTTTGGCCGTACACATCATTGGACTCTTTCTTCCCAGTGTACGTCTTCTTTTCAGTACTTGAAGATGCAGACATCTGGATTTTTGCTCTTTTAATTTCGCCTTCAACTTGTTCCCCAGTTAGAATCAGCTCGGTGAATCCAACTGAAGAGCTTCTGATTAGGTGATTGAAGAAAGGTCCTATCAAAGGTCCCATAAATATATCAATCATTTCCCTATCAGTTAAGGGTGGCTGCACCATTCTATCCAGGTCTCTCCATTTTTTGGCGTATTCTTTGAAGCCCTCGTTGGAACCCATTGTCATAGTCTGCAACTGCACACGAGTTGGTACAAGATCAGCATTGTATTGGTACTGCTTGTAGAAAGGAGCAGCCAGATCCTCCCAGGTGTGGATGTTGGTCCCTTCCAATTGATAGAACCATTCAAGTTGAGTCCCAGCTAGACTCTCTTGGAAGAAATGGACCCAGAGCTTCTGATCAGTGGTGTGTGGCTGAATCTTGCAAACATATGATCTTAGATGGAGCTTCAGACAGGAGACCCCATCATACTTGGGAAAAGCATGGATCTTGAATTTGTGGGGAATTAACACCCCAGGAACAAAACCCAAGTCTCCAAAGTCCAAGCCAGGCACAACTTGGATCTCCACAACCTTTAGTCTGTCTTCAAGTTGTTTGTATTTTTCATCTGCAGGTGGATACTGCTCCTCGGAATAGTCTTCGTCCTCAGTAGCTTGGTTTTCCCTAGCACTAGTGCTTCTAGCTTCCTCTTCTCGATTGTCTTCTTCTTTTCGAGCTAGTTGGGCAGGCCCCTTGAACCTTCTTCCTATGTTGAGGATGATAACCTTCTTCTTAGTCTTCTTCTTGGTCCCTTTGGTGAAGAGTGCTTTCAGATCTTCCTGCCCCTTGGCTAAGTTCAGGAGCACTTGTTGGAACTAGGCATTCTGAACTTGGAGATCTTTAATTGTTTTCTCTAGATCCATCTCTACTGAAATAAATAGTAAGCAGATGAGAAAACCTGTATGGGGAAAACCTATTATGATGACATGCATGTTTTGTGGATGCGATGTTTTTAAGGATCTCGTGGGGTAAACACAAGAAAATGTTAGAAGTTTAACTTTGATCACAACTTTGAGTGAAGAACTTCGTATTTTTGAATGTCCTTCCACGAGAATCAAGCTTACCAAGTCGAGTGGGTCATAGCCCTTGACTCTTGTTACCGTTATTTGGTCTTTGACAGGATTGGTTAGAGGAAAATAAATCCTCTTTCCCCTTGATAGTCGTCTGGTTCATCATGACCCTGTATCACAGGCCCTTGAGATCCTTGAAATGGTATTGAAAATACTATGGTATAATGTTATGTTGTTATGTACAAGTAATCATATACAAGAAAAGCAAACAAGTCCTTAGGTTTAGGCTTTCATGGGGTTTATAGGTAGGTACCCTCTTGAAGTTTAGTTGGTTCAACTTGTCCTACAAAGTAATCGGGTTCTAGGGGATCTCAATACCATTGATCTTTCTTCATTGGGCATTGTTTCAGTGCAAGCCTCTTTATTAGCGACCGAAATATCCCGAAAGTCAGATCTTAATATGCGCAGCATCAAGTATCAACCAACTTTGGACTGCATCAAAGCCGGCTATCTCACTACTTTCTAATGGCCAAGTTGTTCAATTAAAGGTTCTAAGGTTAGTTAGTGCTTCATGACACAACACAGCGGCCCTGTATTCTCCTTGACTAGACTCAACGGCTACCGGTACCAACAAATGTGTCACACTAATGTAGCCATCGCTTCAACTATGTTGGTATACCCCGCACAGTCTCCACGATTTATTGCTACTTACCTAATGGTGTTCCCAGATCCGGGTAGAGGATCAATACAAACCCAAACAAGGACCCATAAAAATGTAAAGCAAACAAATCAAACAATGAAAGCAAGTAAATGTGATCTAACTCTAAGGTAACCCCACTTTTAAGGCTCCCCAGCAGAGTCGTCAGTTCTGTAATATGGTGAGAGAACTGACTTGGTTGTTTTGCGTTTGTTCGCAATTATTGCAGATAACAAGAGTCACCATCGACTTTTCTTTTATCCAATAAGGAAAGGGTGAAAAGAACAGGAAAGTCCTTTGAGATGTTTTCTTGAGTTCGGGGGGTAGATTATGAAAAGAGAAGGTGTTAGCAACCTTTTCATCCATAGTTATCTATAGGCTCTTAGTTGCTTGCTAGATCACTTTTGAAATTTCTTTGTTTGAAATGTGTTTGTGGTGGGTTTTGAAAGTATTTTTTAAAAGCGCCTTCGTTTAGGAAAACTTTGTAATGATTCTCGTCTCTATAAGAATGCATACAAAGTGTTGGAATTTTTGAAAATATTTCATGTTTTGAAAGTGTTTGGTGTATTTGAAAAGATGTTTGTTTTTTGAAGATGGATTGTGAGAAAGCAACTAAGAATGTTCTACCTACTCAAAAGTCTTTTGTTCATTTCTTCCTTCCTTTGATATTGATATCTTACCATTGATTGGTAAGAAGCCTTATCTTTGGATCTGGAAGGACAGGCGTAGGTCATTGTATAGTCATGAATAGAAATGTTGTGAGATATCTTAGCATTTCTCTTGAGGGACTAAGATCATTTATAAGGCAACATTCATAGCATCATCGAGGGACTATGATCTTGTATTTTTTTATTGTTTTTACTAAGATTTATCACATGCATAAAATGACCATTTTTCATAAGGAAACAAGTGGAGTTAACCCTAGAGGTGTAAGTGTGTAAGTGTTTATTTTTTTCATGCTTAGTTTTGTCTTGGATTAGGGTTTTCTAAGAATTGATTTTATCTTTCCATACAAACCCTAAGTTACTAGCATTTATATGAAAGCAATAAATTGCGGAAAATAAATATCCTACCCTATTACATCATTTGGGGATGGGGTGTACAAATTTACAAATGGGGATTGCAAGAAATTAAATCCTAATTATCTATTACAACCATATTGAACTTGAATAATATATAAGAATTAAAATGTATATGATGTACAAGGATAGAAATGGAAAGGGAATAGATTTTGTTTTTTTTTTTGGATTTTGTTAAAAAAAGATTTTGACCTAAATAATTAAATAAGGTTAATTAATTAAAATAGGAAAATTTAATTAAGTTAAAAATGAAATTAATCAAAGGTGCAATTTTAGGGTTTTTTGCATGAAAATATTTTTTGTTTTGCCTGGCCCGATAATCATTTAATTAGAGAACTAAAAAAATAAAAATGGGTTGCATTGCTGAAGTAAAATGGGAGGTCAGAAAAATAAAAATGTCAAGGCCCAGCCAATGGAGGCTCAGGCACGCTTCCTTCAAACAAATAAAAAGGTGAGAAATTTTGGAAAATGACAAAAGGTCTAGCTGGGGCTCGAACCCAGGACCTTTTACATGGCAAGGCTTTAACACGCGCTGTTTATACCACTGGGTTGGTCTGTTTCATCCGTTCATAAGATAACTTTGATTAAATATAAAATGAAACCATTTCTAAAAATTTGAACATGGCTTCATCTTCTTCCTTCGTACGCGCGGGGATGTATATCAACATTGTTAAACTTCTAAAACCTTCACTTCTCAGTCAAATCGAAAAGTGTAAACATCAAACCTACCTAAAATTTGAATACGAATCCATCCACATAATTTTCAAAACCTATGGATCAAAGGTTAACATGAATGTTGTTTAGTACCAAAACTAAAACCTAATTGATCAGATATGAAATTCTCAATGTATAAGCAATGATAATCAAAACTATGGACATGGTCAGCTTCCTAGACATGATATCTACATCTTTTATTTTATTTGTATGTGCTGAAAATGCTTGTATCAAGATATCACAGTTAAGAAATCTTACCTCTTGAAGTGCAAATCAAAATACCTCTATATGACTTCTAGAAATGACTTGATGATGGATTAAGCTTGCGGGGACCTTCCTTGAGCTAGTGGGATCACTTCCTTTGCCTTAAAAGTCATAAGGATTCTTGAGTTTGCTCTTCAAAGTCAGAAATAGCAAGCAATGTGACTTTCGGTGCAGATTCTGAGTTCAAGGAGTTTTGAGAAGTTTTGGGAGTGTTCGAAGGCTGGTGTATGGAAGCTTAGTGAATCAAAAGGCCCAAAAAATGCACAATGGGAATTGAGATTTTGTGTGTAAAGTCAGGATGTGCTAAGTTTTGTGCTTGTGTGCAGGTTCTGAGTTTTTGAGAGTTTGGGAGTGTTTGAGGATTTTTCAAGACACAAGAATCTGGCCCCTTTAGCTTGAAAATGGTCTCTCCATTTATAGAGAAAAGGTTTGGGAAGTTGAAGTAATCAGATTTGCAAAATAACAAATTATCATTTGGTTGGAATGCAAATGTCAAGTTATGTCAAGTCTTCCATGATCCCAAGATGAAGTACCAAAGTTGTTGGTATATAGGGGCTACTTTTCCATGATTTATGGTGGAGTACAATCAGAAGTAACCAAGGTATGTGCTCAAGAAAAATTTTGTACCAACAAGCTTACTTAATGGAAAGATATTTTGGACAATGGCTTAATAACTTGGTTAAGAGCTTAATTCATTGTGTAAACAATTAATTATGGAGTGAAACACAAGTTTGAGGCTTGCAAAGAAAGATCATGTAGCATGGCCTAAGGTTTTAGAGGTGGATCAAAGCAGGTTGTTCGAAGGAAGCCATTAACCAGTCGAAGCTTGTGGATCTAAGCAAGCTTTCTCGAAGGAAGCCATTTCCCAGTCGAAGCTTGTGGATTGAAGCAAGCTTGCTCGAAGGAAGCCATTTCCCAGTCAAAGCTTGTGGATCGAAGCAAGCTTGCTCGAAGGAAGCCATTTCCCAGTCGAAGCTTGTGGGTTAAAGCAAGCTTGCTCGAAGGAAACCATTGCCCAATCGAAGCTTGTGGATTGAAGCAAGCTTGCTCGACGGAATCCATTGCCCAGTCGAAGCTTGTGGATCGAAGAAGGTTGCTCGAAGGGAGCCATTGCCCAGTCGAAGCTTGGGGATCGAAGCAAGCTTGCTCTTCTTCGATTTGTCAAAATCTGCCATCCACTCCTTTCGATCAGTCATGTGGTTCGAACTTCCTGAACCAGATTTTGAATTCGACATGGATATCTGCAACCACTCCTTTCAATCTGCTATGCCCTTTCGACAGTTTCCACTTCCTCCTTTCTTCGACCTGATGCTTGAGAGCCCAATATGATCCATGAAAATCATATGAAGCATCAAAGGTCCAATTGTCCTTATACAAAATCAAACCCTAATTTTGAGTCATCAGTGTTTAGGGAGGTATCTTGAGCTGATCAATTTTGGTGCAGTCTAGAATCAATGGAGATCTTGTGAGAGAATATTTGAGAAATTGAGAGGTAAAATTTTGGGGTACAACAGGTGACATACTTGGTTCACATCGAATCAAGGGAAGAGAGGAGCTTAGTTTTCAATTCAACAAATTGAGTTTGAATTTTGGTGACTATTTTCTATCTCTTGTACAAACTTTACAATCATAATAGCAATTATCCTAATTCTAAATTCTAGAATTAGGGGCTGAGTACCCCACGCGAGGACGACAGGTGGAACTGTCTAAACAAATCGCGTGTCATTTTTCTTTTTAGTCTTTTACCATTTATTTGGTATAATTTGTGACTTTTCACTAGTGGTTCAAATTGTCTGGATTTGTAGTGTGATAGAACTATTGCTAAGAATTATAGTAATCACTTTCATTTCTATAATTGGTATTAACACTACAAATTACGATAGATTGGACTTGGTGTGATTACACACACCAAGTGTTCGATGAAATTCCAAAAGTGCAAATTTGTGGGCTTTTCTCTCAACATTTCATTAGAAGTAATTGACAATAGTTAAAGAGTATAAGTGATCAATTATAATTGAATTAAGTGTTAATAATTCTCATTGATTCATTTCATTCGGTTTTACGCATATCCGATCTTTTCAATAGAGGATCATTTTTAGACGAGTATATCTGGGTAGCTTTCACTGTGTTTTAAGTTTTCATTAAAAATTCTCTTTAAAAATCACGGTATCTATTCAACCCCCCTTCTATATATGTCCTATCGCCTAACAAATTTGTGATTTTGAAACCTTGCATTTATGGAAGCCACTTTGTGTCTTTTGCACTTGAGTGTTGTATGTATTTATAGAGGAATGAAATGGATCAAAACAAGGCAAGGATCTTGTATCATTCATTGCAAAGAAAACACATTGAAATCTTTCCAAAATTATTTTAAAAAAATTCCAAACTTGAAGATTCTTGTTCCCAACATGTTTTTACGGTTTTGGCAAGCTCTTATGAGGTATTGGGCCTTCTAGAAGACATCCAAATGAAGCCCACACGCCATTTGGTCCATCAACTCATATTTTATTTGATTTTATTTTGACTTGATTTGAATAAAATCAAAATAAATAAAATAAAAAATCAAAGTAATGTATAAATTGACTTAGAGGTCCTCTAACATGTTATAAACATGTATAAACCTCAAAAGTTAGGCTCATTAGTCCAAAAGTTCAAGATTGCTCAAATGAAGTTTCATGCATTTTCTCAAAATTTTCCAACATGAATTGACCATAACTCATTCAATTTTCCTCTTATGAAGTTGATATTGAAATTTTTGGAAAGCTCAAGATGTCCTCTACAATCCCACTTTTTATCATTTTTGCATTTGGAGACTTTGTCTGGATGTGAGTTGCCTTGACAAAAAGTATCTTTTAGTTGACTTTTGAAATGACCTGTAATGTATTGACTCATATCTCTCAAATGAAGAATTTTTGGACTTGAACTTAGATAGGAAAAGTTGTAGAGAATTTAATTTCCTTCAAAATGAGCTTTGGTTGTTGAAAAACTGATGAAGCATGTGAAATTTATGTTGGTCAAAGTTCAGTTGACTTCTCATAAGGAAACCCTAATTTGGCAACTTTTGACTTTTGATGATTTGATGGTTTTTCTTGAGGAATCATGATCAACCCTTGATAAAATGATGGATATCACTTCAAAATGTTTATTTTGACCAAAAACATTAAAGTTTGACTGCATGTTGACGATAATTGACTTTTTACCCTATATAGTTGATTTTCCATCACCTGAGCAGTTGACTGAGCAAACTTGTGGTGCAACGCTTGAAACTTTACATGAGAATTGTTAGGTACATATGAAGAGTCATGAAAACAATTTGAGGCATTAGAAGTCCAATTTCCTTTGAGAAAAGAAAAACCCTAGTTGTAGGCTAATTGCTTAGGAGAAGACTTGTCTGATCAATTCCTTGAGTAATCTTGAGAAATTGAGAATGCTAGAAAGATGAGGAGACCTTTGAAATAATTTGATTGGAAAATGAGAGGCAAAATTTTGGGGTACAACACGGACCTAGGCGCGCTAAGTGGCCTTGCGAAAAACCAGAAAAAATTGGCTACGAAGCAAACTCGAGTCCCCACAATTTCAACCTCAAAAATCCAGCCAAACAGTCATTTTTATGTAATTAAATGCATTATAACATATATCCAACATATATCATCAATTACAAACATCAAAACATGATTGAAACATCAATTTCATGATTTCTCATTCAAATCCTAACATGTCAAAATCTAAAAATTAAAGAACAAATCCCTAATTTCATGTTACTACCCATCACATACCTTTACATACACCCATAAATCAAGAAATTCCCACAATTACCTTGGATATAGATACTCTAGGGTTCTTCTCTCTTCTCTTCTCCTTTTCTCCTCTGTTCCTCTTCTCTTGTTTTCTTCACTTCTCTTTCTAATTCTATATTTTCCTTATTTTGTTTAATTCTTAGTAACTCTAAACGGGCTTAACTCATTCTCACATTATCTCATCCTACTAAGGCTCAATTAATATTTTGCTATTCTCATACTCAATAACCCGATAACATGTAACACACACATATTCCAATTAAATCAATTATTCACATAATCATACAAAATCAAATAATTATCAAACCAAATAATAATTAATCATGGAAAATAATTAATAAAATAACTAATAAAGAAAATCGGGGTGCTACACCACCCCTTTCTCCTGGAAAAGTTGGGGAGAATTTCCCCCCATACATTTTTCCAAGAACAACCAAAAACCACATGTCATCTCGCCTCACTCTCGCCCGACACTGCCTAGGCAAATTTTCTTCGCCCGACGAAGCAGAAGGCTCGCCCAGCGCAAGACGTGTGACAACAACTCTGCTGTTATGTTTTATGCTTGGCACAATCTCAATTTCTCATACGATGTCATACCAGAACATACCCAAATTTACCCTAAATCATCATGTCATCATACAATCAACAACAATACATTATCACATCATTATGGGTATCAATCCATGGCATTTTGTACATCAATTATTCACAATTTCAACATAGATTCACCATATTATCAATTCATCACAAAAACCCAAACAACCTACATATATCTAAACCACATATCAATCATAATAACAAAGATTACCCTCTTACCTTAGATTCCTAATAACAAATTTGATTCTCTTTCTCGCGTTCTATCAAGCTCTTCTTCTTGCTTCTATGTGCCCTAGTTTTTTCTCCACATCGGTTCTCACAAAAATGCAATCGTACAGAATGAATCACTAAACGTCCATTTTTCCTTTTAGTCTAACTTATCCCTTGAACCCCTAATATATGTTTTTCCCAACTTACCCTCATTAATCTTTACGAATATTACCTCCTTTCCCTTATCACATTTACACCATATTATTTTATTTAATCAATAATGATAATTCAAATTAGTAATTCTAAATAATTATACTAATTATCTAAATTACTAAAATTCCCAATATCACCTTAATTCCCACTATTTCACACAATGGCATCACATCACGCACCATTTTCAACAAAACATCATATATTCACAACTAATTCACAATTACTCATCATAAATCAATTAAATAATAATATAATTATTTTGGGGTGTTACATGCACCATTATCCTCCTTTATTATTCACTCTTGTTTTCTATTTCAAAGGGTGTCTAACATCCAATATGACTCTCAAACGCATGTACTGTCTCCATAAACTCGTGTTGTTATTTTTGTCATATTCTAAAAACATACTGATATAGTTCGCCATAGTCTTCCCAACTTTCTCCAACATCAGACCAACAAGTAGTTTATGAATTTGCACCCAAAAATCCATTTGGAAAAATGGGATGTTCTCGATTTGTTATCCGACCTTAACCTCCTCAAAGATCAGCAGACGACTATCAAAAGTCCACGACCCCCGTTCAAAGCAGCTTCCATGTTCAAATTATGTGAAAATTGGAACAGAAATAATCCCCCCGCCGCATCCTTGATCTTACCTCTCTTCATCAGACGCCACATATTTATTACTCTAGTCATCATAGATTTCACATGGATTGGTCTATCACATAGAAATCTCCCTACCAGACACCATCGTAGATCTACTGCTGCTTCTCCGCCGTCTTCCTCTACATCGAAGCAAAAACCTTTCTCTCCTTCTTCCTCTTGAAGTGATAATTTAGCGATACTTAGTGCATCCATAACTATTTCATCGACCAAACACTTGAACTAAAACCATGAATACGAAAACAAACAATCAAGGCTTCTCAAACTGAGAAGGAACTATCTAAACCCTAGCAGAACCTATGGAGATTAGGTTTTATCTTTTAGGAATTCTTTGAAAATAAAAAAATTTATTTTAAATAAAAAAGGTTTGATAATTTAAAATAAAATAAAAAAGTCCTAAACAAACTCAATAATATTTAAATATTGAATACAAAAAACTAGAAGTGATCAACACGTATTAAGAAAAAAAAACATTAAATGGAAATAGTACATATATTTAAAATAAAAATGAGAAGTAAATAATAATATGAGCAAGATGTATGAAAACCTAAAGCTATCAAAATTAAAAACATTTAAATAGAATGAATACAAAAAACACTCAATGAAGCATAAAAACCACAACTTCAGTTTGTAAACAGAAAACAGGCAATAGAAATAAAACATATACTTGAATCCATTTTTACCTTCAAGTATCCCATAAATACAGAAATAATACATATAGGCTTGTAAATTTAATAGTTATATATATTATATATAAATAAATTACAATATTAAGGCAAAGTGGACAAACAACCCAGTGGTAGTGGTAGTGAGTGAGAATGAAGGTAAAAATGAAGGTTGGAGTGCTATATGCTGTGGGTTCAATTTTTTTTGTTTGTATTTTTGACAATTCAATTGTTTTTTTTTTTGGCAATTCAAATGTTGTAATAAATTACTATTAAATTTACAATTTTAATTTCATTTTAAAACTACAATTTAACCTAGATAGTAATTTAGGATTTTTATAAAAAGTATGTTTTATAAATTTGAGACCCTATATAATTAAAGTGTAATTTATTTCAAATTTTAAATATGTTAATATTTTTTAGATTTTAAAATATCACTTAAATATAATGGTATTTTGAATAATTTTTTTAAAAAATTAATTTTTTTAGTTATATCATTTTAAAATAATTATGTGTTTTTGGTTATATTATAATCTATAGTGAAAAATATTTAAATAATTAGATGTCAAAATTATTTTTTTAATTAATACAAATGTTTATCTCTGGATTTGGTAAACAACGTTGGTATCTTTAAAACAAGTTTACTGCCGAGATCGATTAGAGAATCTTAGTACAGTGCTTAAGTTTGCGTGCGTAGTTAAAGCATTTTAAAAAATATACGTTCGACTGAGAGCCAAACGGCTTGATAAAAGACAAATTAAATAAGAAAAAAAGTTTTAAATTGTATAAAGTAATGACATAACATTAAAGAAAGATTGAATATAGGTTGGTTCAAACATACATTCTCTTTGCCTGATTCATTTCGCTCGTTCGCTTGGTTATTCTGAGTGACTAGCGTATGAGAATGTGAAAGTTTGACTTTTTACAAAGTGCACTAAATGCTTTATTTATAATACACATGAATAACTACTTATTAAGTGAGCTTCATTTCCTTGCATGCCACGTGTTCTTCATACTTCCCTCCATGATTCCACGTTCATCACTCCAGATATCAAACTCACATTTCCCTCCATAATGCTTCGCCATTGCAATTTAGACGCTTATAGGCATTTTAACCCTTTTGGGCTTCTTATCTGTCTTGGGTCCAATTCATTCACCGTGAACCCTTCTCTGAACGGCTGCACTTACGAAACCTTGGTCGACTACTCGTGAGATCATCCATGGTCAACATGCTTATGTAGTCGACTTCTCATAATTTAGTGCTCTTTAATGCTCTTAAAAGAACCTTTTTGTCTGTTGGGTTTGGATTTCTCTCTTTATGAAAATCCTAGCCAACAAATTGCCCCCCAAAAATGTCCTTTTTGACTGAAAAAATAGAAACAGACATTTTAATCCTTTTCTCTTAGTGTGAAGTGACATCATTGTAATTATGACATTTTTCTTCAAATGTTACATCAACGATCACACAATCACTAGTCTACTTTCTAGGTTCAACTTCCTAGGATAATCGTGGCCTCCAACTTACCAACTTCCTCACCTCAGTTTCCATCTGTTTGACACGTGTCAGTTGTGTAGCCACGGTTTTTTCCAACTTTCTTCCCGAACATTTGGTTTCTTTGGTGGTATAAATACCCCTTTCATTCCTATATTTTTCTCTTTACGCTTTCTTTGCATCCTTAATCTCCTAGATTCCAAACTCAAAAAAAAAATCCCACCTTTGTTTTCATTCAAATCTTCCATTCATCTCCCATGACATCTCTAAGCCAAGTTGCTGAACACATTAACACTCCTCAAGCAGTTGAGCTAGTTTCTACCATGCCTGATTTCCTCGCTGTTGATGGACAAACTTTTGTGTTGGAACCAAACCCAGCATGTGATCGCACTAAATCGCACTATGTTTCTGACTCAAATATCACATGTTTTCCTTAGTTTTTATTGTCATTTTCTCGTATTATGTTCCTTTTTCCTTTGTTTTCAGGATTCTTGTCATTTCAGAGCCTTCTGTGAAGAAACGAGCCAAAACGCCAAGAAATTAGGGTTTTTCAAGATATTTTGCACTTATGGCATTCAGCACCGCGCTGGCTACAGGAAACGCGATGACGTGGCCCACTTTCACCCAGAGATCAACTGCCACGTTCCCATGATGTGGCGGTTCCAGGCGCCGCGCCCGCGGCCACCCTCACCGCGCCCGCGGCCTTCACAAAAAGGCTCCCGCTCAAAAGAAGTTAAGGGGCATGCTGGTCCTTACGCACCTCAAAGTTCCTCTATAAATAGCTTTCGATTCTCATTCTTTAGTTTCATCCAAGCTTAGTACAATCTTAAGCCATATACTATCAGTTTCTGTAAAGTAATAATCTCTTCACATCGGGGAGTTATTGCGGTGTAGATTGAGTTGTAATCGAGTCTTGGAGCACTTTGGTTGAAGTTCATCATACCGGCCTTACTTTTCCGTAGATTTGTATCAGATTCAAGTCTCCGACCGGAGCAAGGTTCTAATTTATTGCATTTCTTTATTTAATTGCTCTTATCATAGTCTACACGTTTTATAGACTTTAAATGCTCTTATCATAGTCTACACGTTTTATAGACTTTAAATGCTCTTACCATAGTCTACACGTTTTATAGACTTTAAATGCTCTTACCATAGTCTACACGTTTTATAGACTTTAAATGCTCTTACCATAGTCTACACGTTTTATAGACTCGCACTTATTATGTCTGGCTAAACTATAAAGGTTAGGATGTAATGATTGTCATCGTGGTTGTGTTCCAATTATCATGCTAGTGAAAATACTCTGGGGATGTTTTGCTTCTAACTTAAGTCAATTGTGTTTAAATGTTTATTGGGTAAGATCGAAAGCCGTCCAAACTAATGATACGACTTGATTATTATTTAACCAAACAAAAAGAGCGACAGCCGTTGATTGGTTAAATAGGAATCATTGACCTTTTTAGAAAACGATTTTGAAACTATTTTCGGACGCGTTTGTAGGTTTAAAATCTGACTCTTGGTCAAAAGCCAAAAGTCTCTTTAAGTTAATCTTTCCGAGTAAGATCACTTTTCTGTTAAGTCAAAACTATCAATTTCTTAAAAATAGGTTTACCTCTTTAACGCGGAAGGCACCCTTTATATGTGACAATAAAGGAATTTAATTTAAAGAGTAAACTCGGTTCTTAGTAGTCAAAAGCTACAGGTTCCCGTTAAACTGATTCTTTGCTATCAATAGAAAATACTGCCCCATAAGTAGGTTCATCTACGCATGACCGGACCAATATCTGATTACATGATTTACATTCCAACCTGTCTTTTAAACTGTTATTTCCCTCGCATATTTACTTTGTGCACTGCACTCACATCAATATCCTTATTCGCCTTAGATAAGCACCTTAGCAATAGAGTTGATAGATTGACAATTGGTCTCTGTGGTTCGATAATCTTATATATTACTTCGATAGGCTGTACACTTGCAGTACTACATTTAGGCTATACGTTACAGAAAAAACAGCCCATCAAGTTTTTGGCGCCGTTGCCGGGGACCAACTTCGTCAAATTTCGTACCCTATTGTTATCCCGTTTAGACTAAGGCTATTCTAGCCGGTAGATGCGTAGAAATCGTAGCACCGGCAACCTAATAGATCCTTTAGTAGAACCTGAACGTTACGCTCGTGCCCGTCTTTTTATTCGCAAGATAAGAAGAGCTATGGCAGAAGATCGTAACCAAAGACCGCTCAAGGAATTCGCCCAACCATCTAACGAGGAACCTAGTTCTAGTATAGTAAACCCTGCTATAACTACCAACAACTTTGAACTAAAGCCCTCGTTACTACAATTAGTACAACAAAACCAATTCGCTGTTCTCGCTACCGAGAACCCGAATCAACATTTAAAGGTATTTATCCAGTTAGCTGACACCCTTAAGGCAAATGGAGCCACGCCCGAAGCTATCCGATTAAGATTATTTCCTTTTTCCCTTAGAGGTAAAGCTCACGACTGGTTAGACGCCCTTCCAACTAACTCAATAACAACTTGGGAAGACCTTAGGAGAGCTTTTCTTGCGAGGTATTTTCCACCAAGCAAGACCGCTGTTCTTAGGAACCTGATCACTTGTTTCACCCAAAACCAAGGCGAATCACTTTTTGATGCCTGGGAGAGATATAAAGAACTTTTAAGAGCCTGTCCGCACCATGGCCTAGAGCAATGGTTAATCATACATACCTTCTATAATGGACTCCATTACAACACAAAGATGTCCATAGACGCCGCCGCTGGCGGAGCGTTGATGAACAAACCTTACCCTGACGCTTGTGCCCTAATAGAGGACATGGCCCAAAACCATGCCCAATGGGGATTAGAACGAGCGACAGTAGAGAAAAAGGAGAGCCATGGAGGAAAGCATGAGGTAAGTTGCATGGACATGATCAATGCCAAGATGGACGCCCTAGCCTTGAGAGTCGAGAACATGTCTCAAAACCCAACCACAGTAGCAGCAATCCAATCGGAGTGCGAACTCTGTGGAGCTCAAGGACATCAAACCGTTGACTGTAACCTTTTGAACGAATCAAGCTCAGACCAAGTTAACTATACTCAAGGGAACCCTTTCTCGAATACCTACAATCCTGGATAGAGGAACCACCCGAATTTCTCTTACAAAAACAACAACCCTATCCAAAATCCCGGACCTTCGAGACCTCAAGGATTCCAAACGCAAAAACAAAACCAACCTATGCAAATAGTACCCCCAAGACCAAACCTTAAAGAAACCATAGACACCTTTATTCAAGCTCAAACCCAGCAAAATAAGGAGTTTATGAACCAACATATTCACACGAACGAACTGGTTACTCAACTAGCAACCAAGTTTGACCAGATAATAACCCACACCAAAATGCTTGAGACTCAGATTTCCCAAGTAGCACAAAACACCTCTGTACAAGTTGCACCTGGAGGACAATTCCCTGGACAAACTCAACCAAATCCAAAAGGCCAAGCAAATTCTATCACACTAAGAAGTGGAACCGCTTATGAAGGACCTAGAAATCCTGACTTAAGCACATCAGAAGATGCTACGCCCAAAGACCAGGTGGAGGAACCAGAGAAACCAGGAAAGCAATCAAAACCAGAAGTAGAGAAAAACACTCAACAACCTTATAAACCACCTATTCCATTCCCACAGAGGCTGAAAAACACCAAAGTAGAAAACCAGTACCAAAAGTTTATTAAGGTAATAGAGAAACTCCATGTTGAGATTCCTTTTACTGAAGCTATAACCCAGATACCATCATATGCTAAGTTTCTGAAAGATATTTTGACCAATAAACGACGACTCGATGATCCCAAGCCTTTAGAATGTCATTTTATATCCGAAAATAAACTCGCCAAGAAAGATAAAGACCCTGGAAGTTTTTCTATCCCTTGCATCCTAGGTAACCATATGATAGACAAAGCATTTTTAGACCTAGGAGCAAGTGTAAGTCTGATGCCTCTGGCCGTCTGTAAGAGGTTAAAATTAGGAGAACTTCAACCTACTAAGATGTCCTTACAACTAGCTGATAGATCTGTCAAATATCCCATGGGTATTTTAGAAGACATACCTGTCAAGATTGGTCAGTTGTACATTCCGACCGACTTCGTCGTAATGGATATCAAAGAAGATGAAGACATCCCAATCCTCTTAGGAAGACCCTTCCTATCGACCGCCGGAGCTATAATAGATGTTAAGAAAGGGAAACTGACTTTCGAGGTAGGAGATGAAAAGATTGAGTTCATTTTATCAAAATTTCTAATGGCACCAGTGATAGGAGATGCGTGTTATGCCATCGACATCATTGATGAATGTGTAAATGAGCTCGAACAAAACGAATTATTAACCAAATTACCATCAACCCCTATTTTAGAGGATGACGGATTTGAGAGTATCGAACCGTACATTGACGACAACCTTTTCGAATGCTTAGCTCTTACCCATGACCTTATGCCACGTGCTGAGAAAACCACTATAGAACTTAAGGAACTACCCAAGAATCTAAGATATGAGTTTTTGGATGAGGAGATGAATAGACCTGTTATAATTAGCGCCACTCTAAACCAAATAGAAACAAATCAACTATTAGATACCTTGCGAAAATATCCCTCAGCTTTAGGGTATAAAGTTTCAGATTTAAGAGGTATAAGCCCATCCGTATGCATGCATCGGATTATGCTAGAAAAAGATTCGAAACCCTCAAGAGAACATCAAAGAAGAATAAACCCTATCATGAGTGATGTAGTCAAGAAAGAAGTTCTTAAGTTATTAGAGGCTGGTATCATATACCAAATTTCGGACAGTGAATGGGTAAGCCCAGTCCATGTGGTACCCAAGAAAGGAGGTATCACTGTTCTAAAAAATGAGAAAGGTGAGCATGTGGCAAAACGAACAGAAGGAGGATGGCGAATGTGTATAGATTACAGAAGGTTGAATAAGGCAACAAGAAAAGACCATTTCCCTCTCCCATTTATAGATCAGATGCTTGAACGTCTAGCAAGACACTCATGTTTCTGCTATCTTGATGGATATTCGGGATTTTTCCAAATCCCTATTCACCCAGAGGACCAAGAAAAAACCACATTTACCTGCCCTTATGGAACATTCGCTTATAGACGAATGCCCTTTGGACTCTGTAATGCACCTGCCACTTTCCAACGTTGTATGATGTCAATTTTCGCAGACTACCTAGATGGAATTATGGAAGTATTTATGGACGATTTTTCAGTGTGTGGGTTTGATTTCAAAAACTGCCTCTCGAACTTGGAGAAAATCTTAAAAAGATGTGTGGAAGTAAACCTTGTGTTGAATTGGGAAAAGTGCCACTTTATGGTAAGTGAAGGGATAGTCTTGGGACACATTATTTCTGAAAGAGGTATAGAAGTCGATAAGGCCAAGATAGAAGTTATAGAAAACTTAAACCCACCTAAGACCGTTAGGGAAATAAGAAGTTTCCTAGGACATGCCGGGTTCTACCGACGTTTCATCAAGAATTTTTCCGCAATAACTAAACCTTTAACTAACTTATTGATGAAAGATGTCGAGTTTGAATTCGACCAAAAATGTCTTGAGGCCTTTGAAGTTTTAAAGCAAGCTCTTATTTCAGCACCTATCATAAGACCACCTGATTGGACACAACCCTTTGAAATCATGTGCGATGCTAGTGATTTCGCTGTAGGGGCTGTACTAGGGCAAAGAAAAGACAAAAAACTGCATGCAATTTACTACGCTAGTAGAACATTAGACGCCGCCCAGCTAAATTATACAACCACAGAAAAAGAATTGCTAGCCGTAGTTTTTGCTATTGATAAATTTCGATCTTATTTGGTGGGAGCAAAAATAATAGTATACACAGATCATGCAGCAATCCGGTACTTGTTAAGTAAGAAAGATGCTAAGCCTAGATTGCTCAGATGGGTACTTTTACTCCAAGAATTTGACTTGGATATTAAGGATAAAAAAGGAGCTGAAAACTTAGTAGCTGATCATCTCTCTAGGTTAGAACACCTTAAGCCTGAACTTATACCTATAGACGATCACTCTACTTATGAAAGATTAATAGCTGGGATAAACTCAACTGAAGAAGAGACTTATGAGGAAATCTCAACCATGAACAACATACCATGGTACGCAGATATTGTAAATTATCTAGCCGCTGATATCATACCCCCCGACTTAAGCTACCAAAAGAAGAAGAAGTTTTTCAGAGATGTTAAACACTTCTTTTGGGATGAACCCCTCCTATTCAAAAGAGGAATAGATAATATATTCCGACGATGTGTGCCGGAGGAAGAAGTAGGCAATGTCATTAAACATTGTCATGCTTCACCTTATGGTGGACATGCAAGCACGTCTAAAACATGCGCCAAAATATTTCAAGCAGGTTTTTATTGGCCTACTGTATGGCGCGATGTCCACACTTACATTACAAAATGTGACCGATGCCAACGCACTGGGAACATCTCAAGACGTGATGAAATGCCTTTAAGAAACATCCAAGAAGTGGAAATATTTGATGTCTGGGGTATAGATTTCATGGGACCTTTTCCTTCCTCAATGGGTAACAAGTATATCCTAGTAGCTGTCGATTATGTCTCAAAGTGGATCGAAGCTGTTGCATCACCCACAAACGATACCAAGGTAGTTATCAAACTGTTTAAGAATATTATTTTCCCTAGGTTTGGAACCCCGAGGTTAGTCATAAGTGATGGAGGATCGCATTTTATATCTAAGATATTTGACAAGCTTCTAAGCAAATACGGAGTAAAACATAGAGTAGCATCACCATATCACCCGCAAACCAGTGGCCAAGTAGAGGTATCGAATAGGGAGATTAAGCAGATCCTAGAAAAAACCGTATCATTATCCAGAAAAGACTGGTCTGGAAAACTTAAAGACGCCTTATGGGCTTATAGAACGGCTTATAAAACCCCTATTGGAACAACTCCTTATCAATTGGTTTATGGAAAGTCCTGTCATTTACCCTTCGAACTAGAACATAAAGCCTATTGGGCCATTAAATCCTTGAATCTAGATTACCTGAAAGCCGGAGAAAAACGTATCCTGGACATTCACAAGCTAGAAGAGCTTCGCTTGAATTCCTATGAGAATGCCATCATATATAAGGAAAGAACCAAAATGTGGCATGATAAAAAAATCATCAAGAAAGATTTCAACATTGGTGATCCTGTTCTCCTATTTAACTCAAGGTTACGACTTTTTCCTGGTAAGCTTCGTTCAAGATGGACAGGTCCATTTGAAGTGTCAAAAGTTCTAAAGTCTGGAGCAGTAGAAATCAAAAACAATTCATGTGCTCCATTTGTGGTAAATGGACAAAGACTGAAGCTCTACAAAGGAGGCGATTTGCCTGTTGACTACTCTAGTCATATTCTTATAGACCCACCAATACCCACATAAAGTAAGATCTAATCGTCAAGCTAAACGACGTTAAACAAGCGCTGCCTGGGAGGCAACCCATGGTTTATTCTTTATTTTATTTTATTTTATTTTAGTAATTTATATATTTTATCTGGACTAATTTCTTGTGTTTATATTTTCAGGATGCATCACCCCGATGGTATGGTTGTGATTTTCAGAGATGAAGCGCAAAAGGCCCGATTTGCTACCTTATCTGCTAGACCTATGGTACCCACTAGGTACCCCCGATCAGAGCTGCATGGAGGCACTCGGGATTGAGCCAAGTATTCGGTATCTATGCAACCAACTTAGCTGGGATTCTTATGCCGATGATGTCCACAAAACCTACAGGAACCTTACTCTGGAGTTTCTTAGCTCTATGGACTATAATCCACGAGTAGGTGAAGGAGATGAGCGAGGACGCCTGAGTTTCAGATTGTTTGGCACCGAGTATACCCTGACCACCAAAGAATTTGGGGATTTGCTTGGTTTCCAAACTGGACCGACCGCTATAACTGAGTTCCCATTGAGTTGCTACATGGACAGAGACATTGACAAATTTTGGCAGGACATTACTGATAGAGCCAGTCTTGACCCCTCTACCCAGCTGTCCCGGAAGATCCATAACCCGGCCTTCCGATACTTCGAGATGATCCTATGCCACACTTTCTTTGGGAGGAGTTACTGTGACCACTTGGTCACCGCTGAGGAGATCCTTTTCTTATACTGTGCTAGTCAGTCCAGACCTATAGCTAGTGGAGGTTTTCTGATAGAGAGCCTCGAGCAGACTGCTCGATCCGCTGTAGGGCTCATTCATTCCGGAGGGAATGTGACACAGATAGCTTCTGCTTTGGGTTTAGACAGTATGATAGCACAGCTGACCCCATACTGTGGATATACTTTTCTGGATTTAGACTTTTGCATGGATCGTGGATTCATGAGGAGGGCCTCTTTCCACCCATATCGGTACAGATTGCTTATCAATGACCAGACAGTTTACACCTTCACCATGCCAGACCCTCAGATGACTTGTGTTTCCAACTCTGCTAACTGGAACTATTCTGTAGAAGGTTGGGGTGAGATATCAGAGTACACTCCAGAATACACTCCTGCCTCCGAAGAGTACACTCCAGAATACACTCCTGCTTCCGAAGATCTCACTCCAGAATACACTCCTGCTTCTGAAGATCCCACTCAGGACTACACTCCTGCCTCCGAGGACTCCGCTCCAGATCACACATCCCGACCCGAGGTTACACATACTACTGTTCTTACTAATAACCTCAGCTTGCAGGAACCTGATATTCGCACTCTATTGACTGCTATGCGCACTGAGATAACCACTCTCCGCAATGAGGTGGCTGACCTTCATTTGCAGTTGGAAGTGAATGATGTTACCTTCGCTGGTGAGTTAGATGAATTAGCTCACGAGGTGGCAGAGATTCGACGCCAGCTGACTGAGCTGCGTGGCCCAGGCACTCCTGCAGAGCATCCTACCGGTTGGCAATAGATCTTTATTGTTCACAAGATATCTAGTTTCAGTATTATTAGTATTATGTTGATTTCCTTTTCAGACTCATTTTTATTTTTGCATTATCTGTTTCCTGAGTTGTTAATATTTATTTTGATGACCCAATGTCCGTACCTATATCTATATATATATATATATATGCATATGTTTTATTTATTTACTAATGTTTTTGTTTTTCTAGGTCACCATAGTTTTAATATAAAAATAAAATAAATAAACATGTGTATATGTATTCACGTACATATATGCACATTTATAAGAAAAATAGGTACACCTCCAGAAATTGAAGATAATGGCGAGGAAGAAAAAGCCCAATGGAAAGAAAGCCAGGCCAGCCCAACTGACCTCGACCTCACCGCGCCCGCGGTAGGCCCTGCCGCGCCCGCGGTGACGCAACGGTCACCTAACGGCTAGTAGCTCGTTTTTCCCCCCATTTTACCACTTTTTCAATTTCCAATCCCATTTTCTTCCAATTTTAACCCACTTTATTACCCATACCAACCCACTACATTTATTTCCATTATTTTCATCATAAATATTTACAACCACCATTTTCTTTCTTCCCTTCCTATAAATACCCCCTACTATATCATTTTCTTCCTCACACCTTCATTACTTCTACATCCCATTCTTTCTCTCTATTCAACCACAAGAAAATCCTATGGAATGTCACGGTTACATTTTACGTGGTGGTCAAGCCGGAGAAAGGCAACTAAAGCGGCTTGAAAAATTGCTGACAACACCAATACACTCTACCAGGTATATCGATGAAAACTGTCTATATTCATTAGGTATATACCATAGTGTATTCTTCCTTCTAGATAAAATAGGTATGCATGATATTTTTGCTACTCAAGCACCGACCTACCCTAGGCTGACGTTCGAGTTTTTAAGTTCTTTAATTTATAACGTCTCTCCTAACACTGCTAGCACCGTAGGTGGAGTCAAATTTAGAATGTTTAATGTCGAATATGATTACTCCACTGACGGTCTAGCCGCCATGTTAGGATTGCCTTATGGGGATGGTGCCATTTGTGAAGCACCTTTAGACACGGATTGGGCATTTGAAGCATTTTGGGCCAGAATTACTAAACAAAATGCAACATCTTTTGATGGCCTTCTTGCTTCTCACATCCACAATCCTGCCCTTCGTGTCTTTAGATTTCTTTTAGCATCCACCATCTTTGCTCGGGAAAACCCAAACAAGGTGAATGCTAAAGAATTAATTATCATGCAGAGCTGCCTCACAGACACCAAAGTTAATCCCGTCCCATTCATGATTGCCCACATGCACCATGTTTTAAGAAAAGGTGGGCCGATTTCCTTTGGTGGACTGATTACCACTATTGCCCGTGCCATAGGATTGGATACGGAACTTGCCACCCTAGAACCACTTCCTCCTCGGATTGCAAATCTTAAATTTTTCAGGGATATGCGTTTATGCAAGACGAGGAAGGAAGGTGGTTACTTCCTAATGGTTGGAGGTGCTGCTGTACCCAGTGTTGTTATGCCTTGCACCCGTCGTACTGATATTCGATTTGAGCGTAACTGGACCTACGATCTCAACGCTCCTGCTTTTATTGGTCCGTTGCCCCCAAATCTACCTTTAAATGAGGGTAACAACACTGATGATGAGTACGATTTCCAAACAGAGGAACCACCCCATTTTTCACCTTCACACACGGCACCTTCAACCTCTAACCCACATGCAGGTACAGCTCCTAGCTTCCATGTCACTGAGGACATGTGGCGTGAGCATATGGCCCGAGAGGCCCAGAGGGACACCCTCCTTGCTACCTTGCAGCAACAGGCGGCCGACAACATGGCCTTCATGCAAGCGTCCCAAGAACAAAATGCTAGCTCTCTGCGCACTATTATGGAAAGTCAGCTGGCTTTTCAGAGAGAACAGCACCTACACCAGACCACAAACGCTCGTCACTTCCAATTGATGGAGGCAACCCAAGGCACCCTCATTGGTCGGACCCAAGAGCTACAAGCGGCAAATGCCGCCTTGTCAGAGAGACTGGAGCAGCTTGTTTTGGACCGAGATAGCCGCCGTCGCAGCCGTAGCCGCCGTTCCGGTCGTACCAACCAGGATGGTGAAGGTCCTAGTGGCCCCCACTAGTGTTTTCAGGTACCTCCTCCTACCTTATTTTGGAACATTGAGGACAATGTCTGATTTAAGTGTGGGAGGAGCATTTATCGCTTTTATTTCCCATTTTTCGCTTTTATTTTCCTTCCGCATTTTTCCTTTTTTTCGTAGTTAATAAAATGCATGTGATAGGCGAGTCTTTCTGCGTAGTGTACCCTTTCATTTCCCCCACCTTTTAGCCTTACAAAATTTTTATTTTTCAAAGATTTATGGTTGTTTTTAAGGATTTGGGCTATGAGACAGGTCCTAGATAGGGTCTGTTTCTCGGACACTCACTTTTTGAAAAATTCGTTATCATTTTTACACCATAAGCCTTTTTGAATATTTAGATTAGATCCTTTCTCCCCAATATGCTATGATTTTGAATAAAACTGTACAAATAGGTCTTCAAGTAGTTTATCTTAGCAGTCAGCTCCGGCCTAAGCAAGCTCTAAGTGTGGGATCGATGAATATAAGTGGATGATCTCTATTTTTGCCTTAAAAGTTACAAAATAAAGTATGAATACGACTATGAGTTAGGTGATCCTCACAAAGATTACTTAACTCAAGAAAGTTGTAAACACTAACAAAAACAAAGAAAAAATATATAAGGCATATCTGTTGTAGTTGGTTCAGAGGTATCTGGTGCTGAACTTGGTAGGGCGGACTACGGTCCGATCCCCCGCAACTGCAAATGGGTAAAATAAAAAGGGATTAAACCAACTCTTGTACCAGAATCCCATCACTTGAGATCAGAGTCACTAACCGGTCACTACACCATGAGTATGTACGGATAACGGGCTTAATGTGATTGCGCCTGAATGAAAAAGGACCTCGTACAAAAAGAAGTCTTAGCATAGTAAGGATATTTGGATCAATCTGTATACTTATGAGGTTTATGTCCGCATTTCTGCGAGTAGTGTAATTAAGAAACCCTTGATTCAGATAGTTAGTGCCTGACAACACACCCTTACTCGGACTTAGAAGCCCTCTTTGCCCAAAACCTGTATACACCATAAATTTTCTTTCATCTACTTTTAAGAGTTGTTGCTTGAGGACAAGCAAAGGTCTAAGCGTGGGAGGATTTGATCGCACTAAATCGCACTATGTTTCTGACTCAAATATCACATGTTTTCCTTAGTTTTTATTGTCATTTTCTCGTATTATGTTCCTTTTTCCTTTGTTTTCAGGATTCTTGTCATTTCAGAGCCTTCTGTGAAGAAACGAGCCAAAACGCCAAGAAATTAGGGTTTTTCAAGATATTTTGCACTTATGGCGTTCAGCACCGCGCTGGCTACAGGAAACGCGATGACGTGGCCCACTTTCACCCAGAGATCAACTGCCACGTTCCCATGATGTGGCGGTTCCAGGCGCCGCGCCCGCGGCCACCCTCACCGCGCCCGCGGCCTTCACAAAAAGGCTCCCGCTCAAAAGAAGTTAAGGGGCATGCTGGTCCTTACGCACCTCAAAGTTCCTCTATAAATAGCTTTCGATTCTCATTCTTTAGTTTCATCCAAGCTTAGTACAATCTTAAGCCATATACTATCAGTTTCTGTAAAGTAATAATCTCTTCACATCGGGGAGTTATTGCGGTGTAGATTGAGTTGTAATCGAGTCTTGGAGCACTTTGGTTGAAGTTCATCATACCGGCCTTACTTTTCCGTAGATTTGTATCAGATTCAAGTCTCCGACCGGAGCAAGGTTCTAATTTATTGCATTTCTTTATTTAATTGCTCTTATCATAGTCTACACGTTTTATAGACTTTAAATGCTCTTATCATAGTCTACACGTTTTATAGACTTTAAATGCTCTTACCATAGTCTACACGTTTTATAGACTTTAAATGCTCTTACCATAGTCTACACGTTTTATAGACTTTAAATGCTCTTACCATAGTCTACACGTTTTATAGACTCGCACTTATTATGTCTGGCTAAACTATAAAGGTTAGGATGTAATGATTGTCATCGTGGTTGTGTTCCAATTATCATGCTAGTGAAAATACTCTGGGGATGTTTTGCTTCTAACTTAAGTCAATTGTGTTTAAATGTTTATTGGGTAAGATCGAAAGCCGTCCAAACTAATGATACGACTTGATTATTATTTAACCAAACAAAAAGAGCGACAGCCGTTGATTGGTTAAATAGGAATCATTGACCTTTTTAGAAAACGATTTTGAAACTATTTTCGGACGCGTTTGTAGGTTTAAAATCTGACTCTTGGTCAAAAGCCAAAAGTCTCTTTAAGTTAATCTTTCCGAGTAAGATCACTTTTCTGTTAAGTCAAAACTATCAATTTCTTAAAAATAGGTTTACCTCTTTAACGCGGAAGGCACCCTTTATATGTGACAATAAAGGAATTTAATTTAAAGAGTAAACTCGGTTCTTAGTAGTCAAAAGCTACAGGTTCCCGTTAAACTGATTCTTTGCTATCAATAGAAAATACTGCCCCATAAGTAGGTTCATCTACGCATGACCGGACCAATATCTGATTACATGATTTACATTCCAACCTGTCTTTTAAACTGTTATTTCCCTCGCATATTTACTTTGTGCACTGCACTCACATCAATATCCTTATTCGCCTTAGATAAGCACCTTAGCAATAGAGTTGATAGATTGACAATTGGTCTCTGTGGTTCGATAATCTTATATATTACTTCGATAGGCTGTACACTTGCAGTACTACATTTAGGCTATACGTTACAGAAAAAACAGCCCATCAGCATGCAACAACACTACTTTATGTTCTAACTTATTGCTTCCATTTATCTGCAACAAAACTGTGTATGCTCCCATAGGACCTACCCCTGATGAGATTAGAGCACCAAAAGATCTGAAAAAGTGCTTCCTTTTTCATAGAAGCACAAGGCCCTTCGTCGCCCGAAAGTATCTTTTAGATTTCTCCCACATCTATAGGACCTCAAAAGTTTTTTGCTCTGCTCCTGCTATCAACCAGGATTACATTGCATGGTTAAATAAGGTATTGAAAGTTAAAGGTGAAGTCTAGACATTCCAAGGTAGTTTTGACTTTATTCAACTTTCTAGGGTTGTCCCTAGTTATTGTAACTATATGATGATTTCCGCCCTCTACTTTTGGGAGAGTTCCACGAACACTTTCCATTTTGCGAATGGTATGCTGATTCCCACCATATTCGATGTTGTGGCTATCACTGGCCTTCGCCCTAAAGGTGAAACTTCCATCCCTACTAAAGCTGATGAAGAAGTTATTCTTTTTTATAAAGACGTCGTTGGTTTCACCAAATATATGGAGCATTTTCACGCTAAGGATGTCAACACAGTGTCTGACGAAGAGCACATCGCCTTTATGGCCTTGTGGCTCTCTAAGTATATTTTCTGCAACAGCTCTCTGAAGGTGGCCAAAGGTTTTATTGCATTAGCGCATCACCTTCACATGAGTCGAAACACTTGCTTGAGTGAACTCATCCTGAGGTCTCTTTTTGAATCGCTCAGTGTGGGAGTCGAACAGATGACTTATCTTGCATCAACTGCCAGCTATCTACTTACTGGGCCATTTTGGCTACTGCAATTATGGCTAAATGCCACCTTTTTTAATAAGCCTAAATTTAAACTTTCAAAGGCACAGGAGACATTCTTTGCCAATCGTTCCATTGAAGGTCCTCGTCTCGCTATAATGACACCGTCAAACAACAACTTGAGTCGAGAGGAGGCGCTTGAAATGTACTTGAAGTTTTTCTTCATGTGTACCTCTTTTCACCCAAGTATGGAGCCATTTGCTTCCAGATCATATGGTCCTGAATGGTTTACTCGACCATTTCCCCCTGCTGAGCCAACACAGGTCCCTCAATCCATAGCCATTTGGAAAGCCTTTCTAACCCCTAGGCTTATAGCGTCTAGGGTCGATGCTAATTGAAACAATCGGCTGAGCCGTCATCTGATATAAAATCAATGAAGTCTCCATTGAACGTTTTTTATCCTGCCGAAAGGGAAAGGTAAACATCGAGAAAACCTGAAGAGGTGAAATCACGGTCTTGCGACCGAGAAATCGGGTAAGGGAGTCTATTACGCGAGAGGAAGGTATTAGCACCCTACATGCCCGTAGTACTCCATGGTATCCACTCTTGTTTGTTCTAATCTAAGGGTGTGAAAATCCATGTCTAAGCTTAAAAGTTAAAAGGGAAAGATGCAAGAGGGAATGAATGCAAAATAAAAGAGAAAATAATGTAGGGAAAATAAAATTTATGCTCGTTCGGGCCCAACCCTAATGCCTATGTATCCCTTTTAAGGAATCAGAGCAGTCGTAGTTCGGCTCATATATTTTGGTTGGTTTATGTTTTTTAGTTAAGAAGACAAAAGCAACAGTCAAGATGGCAAAACATAAAATAAAACAACAAAACATCAACAACATTGATAAAATATAAAAAAAAGGATGAAAAGACATCACATGGTAACACAAACTCAGATAAGATGATAAAACATCAGCATGATAGCCAAAATATCAGACAAGACGACAAAACATTACACCTAACAATGATATCGAAAATCAAAGTAGGATGACAAACATACGCGATGGCAAAACATCGGCAACAAACATATGCGATGGCGAAACATCGACAAAAATATGGAAAGATAGCATGGAAAAGATGATGAAACATCAACAATCCAGATGATAAAACATCACACCTAACAATGATATTAATAATCAAAGTAGGATATAAAACATATGTGATGGAGAAACATCGAAAATAAACATATGCGACAACAAAACATCAGCTAAAAGATGGAAATATAACATGGAAAAGATGGCGAGACATCACAATCCAGATGATAAAACATCACACCTAACAATGATATTGAGAATCAAAGTAGGATAACAAACACATGCGATGGCGCAACATCAGCAACAAACATATGCGATGGTGAAACATCAACTAAAAGATAGCAATGTAACATGGCAAAGATGGCGAGGCATCAAAAATTTAGATGATAAAACATCACACCTAACAATGATATTGAGAATTAAAGTAGGATAACAAACATGTGTGATTGAGAAACATCGGCGAAAAGATGACAAAATATCATGGCAAGGATGGAAAAATATCAATTTGACAAGGTTTAAAACAAAGCTAAAAGGTGCACAAACAATTAAGATTGGTTTATATTTTTTTTCTTTGAAGAAGGATTTAAGTTCATTAGAGACGTTATTATGATTTACCAAGAAGAAGTTTTAGTTTTAATATGCAATATGCAAAGAAAGTAAAAATAACTAAGGGAGACTAGCCTAGCACTATCCTTAATGTTATCATACAATGATTGACCCTAAGGTTGAGGATGAAAGAGGGAAGTTTTTACCCTGTGTTAGCATGCATGGGTAAATATCCTTATGTCTAGCTCGAGGACTAACCTTACACGAGAAATTCTAAGGGAGCATGGTAAATACCAAATAAGTGAGAAAATAAATGCTTTGGAAAAAGCACACAATCAGGGTATACTGACTCAGGGGATGAGGGTATGAAGAGAAAATGCTTTATCTAAGGGGAACAGATCACCCGGAGCAGACAAGTGGGAGACAAATGAAATAAGAAAAATGTGACGTCCAAAGCGACTCAGCACCTAACCAAGATATAGAAGATCGAGGTAGGCGACAAAAGACAATATAAACGATCACAGAGTGTCAGCATCGGCCAATGCGAACTCTTGACATAGCGTGGGGGTTTGATTACAAAACCCTTCTCCATTTAACGGAATTGATGTACAAGATCGACACAACTCCAAAGAATTGACGTACCATGTGAGCTAATGATGACACGAACTAGAATGTGCAGGGGTCGATTACGGACCCTCCCTGCTCGCCTCCTTTTGAGGACTTATCACCTGTAATATAATGCGGGCACAAATATAAACACATGTGCATAATACATACTCCCAAGGTAGGATTTTAAACAAACACAATTAGCATACAGAAGGCGGTGCCTGCTACAGGATTTTAAATAGCGACTTCGAGCGTACGCTCTTTATTTTCTGCTTCCTACTTCACATGATTTCTAGAAAGCAATAAACGTCCCTACTATACATGAGCTCTAGAAAGTGGTAAAATACAGTATTTACAATATTTACAATAATAAGGATCTGAATGTGTACCAAATGGATAAAACAAATCCGTATACAGTAAACTCTACAATAAATATCCGAAATCTTCCGCAAAAGGTCCAAAAGCTAGCATCGACAAGAGAGAATGTCAGAAATGTGACACCAGTGCAAGCACAGCGCATCCGTTACAAAAGCGGTCAATATCCTGTTTTGCTTCTCAAGACATGCACAACTCATCAAAATTGTTAGCAAATAACAACAACATTGAAATACAAATTTTAAGTAAGCAACAAGAATCAAAAGTAAACATGGTTATGTATAATACAAAATGAGCAAGATACTTGAACATAGTATGGCATTTTCGGACAACATTGTATTAGTATCGGAAAGAGTACCAAAATTAGCATTGAAGCGAAAGAAATGAGATCAGATATAAGTATGAATATAAATGGTCAAATGGTAAAAATTGAAACATGCTTAGACGCTAATAGCAATACTCCACGCCATATTCAAGTAAATAAACTCAAAAAGCAGTAAAAACGCATATCTATAAGTTAATGGTATCAACAAAACGCGGTATTTACATAAAGCGGTAATCTCTTGAATGTCAACATCCAATGTACAAGCTACCAACTTATTTGGTATACTACAAGTTAGTATATTTACAAATTAGGAGGGAATGGTATCACAAACCGAAATTAGTGCAAAATGGTATTTTTCAAGTAACAGTGTAATATGTACATAAACCGAAAAACACATTCGAAACAAACGGTAACCTCTTGGAAATTGTTCTAAATGAATTGTAAAAATTAATGAGACTTATATTCATGCAAACGGTCACAAAAATGTAATCGATTCAGCCAAATTTCACCCGAAAACATGATTTTTGTAAGATACTACTTCTGGAAAATCGGGTGAAAATATCAGAATCGAAAAAGTAATAGCGTGAGGAGCTCTGATGGCTCAAGAAACATGGTTTTCATTAAAGAAATTTGCAAAAACTCAAAATGGATTAAAACTTAAAGCAAAATCAACAATTATGTCAAGAATTTGTCATGTTCAAGTGTTGAGGTATTTTCCACCAAACTCAATCAAACTTGTTTCCAATGTGTTTTATGATGTCATTTGAATCTATTGGAATTTATCTCAACCCATGTAAATAACAAATAACAAGTACCAATAAACAAATTGGCAAAAAGTAGTTTATGTCAAAAATCAAACAACTTAAAATTATATACTAAAAATGCATTTCGAATGCACAAAAAAACACAATGATCAATAACCAAATGGTTAGAAACAATTGATATTATTGATATCAAGACATTAAAGAAAACTTTTAACATCAATTTCCAACTCATGAAATAATTCAACAATATTTTTCAATCAAGTTGTAAACTCTACAATTTACACATAATCTCATGAATTATCAACCAATGTCAAGCTTCTTTAACATTTTGATTTTAATAATTTTGAGCAATCAAAGAATTAGGCCTAAACTAGGCTAATGTTAGCAAACAAACAAATGTTACAAGAATCACATAATTGGCACAATCACAAACTATGAAAAGTAATGAATCAAGACAAAAAAAGTCACATTTAGGCCAAGAATCACAATTATGGACAAGTTGAAAAAGTAAACTGATACACAAGGCACAAGCTTAAAAATCAACCGGAGTGATTTATCCAAATTATCAGAAGCTATGCACACGCATACGGTCTCAAAATGCGGACGATTTGGTCAAATGTCGTTCAAAAATATGATTTTCGCACACAAGTCAGCAGCTTCCATATTTGATCGAACCGTATTCGAATCGAGGAACCGTTCACGTGGAGAGCTTCGGATGGCTCGGGAAAGTCGATTTTCATTAATGAAAGTTGAAAAAACACAAAATGGATCAAATGTTAGAGCAAAAACACCAATTAGGTCAAACTTTGCCAATTTACTAAATATTGAGATATTTTCTATCAAACTTGTTTCAAATGTGATTTGCAATAATATTTGAGTCCATTAGAAATTATCTCAACTCATTGAAATGGCAAGCGACAAACAATCAATCAAAAATTGGCAAAAATATTAGTTTATGTCAAGAATTGATAACTTGAGATTATGCACAAAATGCATTTCAAATGCACAAAAATATCAATGATCATCAATAAAAAATAATTGGAAAAATGTAGTAAAGCTTGAAAATCAAAGATTAAGCCTAAACTAAACTAATTGTTAGTTTATGGTAGAACACCTAAATCAAATTTAGTGTTAGAATCTACCTAACTTAAACTATTAACAAATTCTACATCAAGAATTAGGAACTAGTGTTAATCTAATCAAGAGTTTAAAATCTCAAACTAGTGTTAGTGCTAACTAGTTTTCTATAGTTAATTCAACATAAACACTATTGTAACTACACTTAGGTTGTCAATTTCAAGTTACAACCAAAATCAACTTCTCAAGTTCAATTAATCACTTATTTCAATAAGCAATTTAACAAAATGGTATTAAATCCTTAATTCAAATCAATCCTTAACAATTAAGCCTTAATTATACAATGAAAACCTCAACCAACAACAAAACAAAGAAAAAACATTTATTCAAAAAAAATTACTTATTTCAAAAAGCGCTTAATTCAAGAAAACTCACCGGTAGAAGTGAAGAGGAGGCTCAGGTATAGAGATCGCAACGAACAGATCAACGATTAGAGAAGAATTTCTCTTAATCTTGACTTTTGGATCTTGATGAAGTTGTTGTTGTGTTCTTTATGAAAAAGGTGTAGAACCTTGATTTGATCTTTGAGAGAATTGAGAGAAAAGTTTAGATTGTTTGTGGAGATTGGTGAGTTATGAGATAAATTAGAGTAAAAAGAATATATAGTATGGGCTTATGTGAGTGGATTTGGTTAATGGGTCTCAAATATCTATAAATAGTAATGCAGAATTTTAAGTAACTTGAGTGCGACATGTTCTGGGAAAATTCGCAGGAATCTCAGTGCGAGTTTTGAAGTTGAAATGTGAAACCAAAATGTAGAACACATTGCGAACGAACTCCTGTCCTAAAATAGGCTCAATCGGATAGATGGTGATTTAGTTATGAGTTTTTTAAGTTTCGTCTCAGATGAAAATATTTCTCGGTTCAAAATTTTTAAAGTCGTTGCACGCTTTTTTGACCAAAAACGATGGCCTTCAGGATAATGTTCGAATTGGAAAGCTGAAAGCGATATTTAGCCAACTTAGTTTATGAACCAATTCCACCGGAACCAGCTCGATGCAATGAGAATCGACCGAGTTATAATTTTTTGAAGATGAAGCAGGTGAACATTCATCACAATTTTCTTGTACGAACATATTTAATAAATTCATACATTCAAAGACTCTCTGAGTACATTTGGCTTTTATCTATGAGATATGAAATGTAGATGTTATCAAGATGGATTTTTGGCCACCGGAACGGGTTCAAAACGGTAAACGGTCTTCGAGTTATGAATTTTTTAGTGTGCGAAAACCGCACCTTCAACACTTTTTCACAATACTTTCACTTGTACATCTTTAGAAAATTTACTTATTCAGAGGCCTTCCCTAAGAAATTGGCTCTTAGTCCAAACATACGAAATGGAGTACATATCGAGACGATTATTTTGAATAGGAAAACCAACTTGAGATGATGAACCAAATCAGAGTTATGAATTTCAGGATGTCTGCAAAACAATGAATCGACAGTCGATTACAAAATTATGCATTGTCTCAAATTCACTGAAACGTACAACTTATTTTCAACTCTAAGCGCATGATAAGTGCAAATTATAGCTATCTTTGTATATACTTTTTGTTGCACTTATCGACTTTTTGTTTGTTAATATTGTTGAATAATATCGACTTTTGTGTAAATTAGTTTAGTTTATGTTTAATTGTTTTTTTGTGTGCATAGGGTACCGTTTGATGTTTTTATATTCATTTTGTAGATATTGATGCATATTTGGAGCATGAGTAATAAAGTGTCGAAGACATGGCTTCAAACGTGCGATTTTGAGCAACTCGTTAACGAATAAGGCTCAAAATCAAAGAATAATAAATCATCAATTCGGTTGATATTTGGTCATTGTTAGAAGGAGCATTTAATAAGCTTTCCAATGCTTCGAACCAGGCGTAAATCAGAGTTATGGTTCAAAAGTTATAGCCGGAACTGTGCAGAATGTTGTGCTGCTTTTTCATCTTGCTGTCATCTGTCGTCGGGCGATGCTTTTTGGTAGCCGGGCGATACTGGACAGTAAGAAATGCGTATTTAGGGCCAAAACCACATTTTTTTAGGTTATGTTTTTGGTATTTTTGGTCCCAATTCATCAAACCTCCATATTTGGTCTTGAGAAGCTATAAAACAATATTGGAGCTTGCATCTTGATGATCCAGAGTCATATTTCTCATCATTTGGCGCTGACAATCCGTGAGATGTTTGGTTTTTCTCCATTTCTTCTCTATGTATTTCTCTATTTGTTGGGTATATTTGTATATTTACGTTGAGCATATGTATATTTGTTGATCATGGTGTTGTATAAAGCTTGCTTTAGCAATTAATCTTGGTGTCTTCTTTGATCTTTTTGCTTTATGTTTGTATTTTTGTTGTTATAGACATATACCTTACAAATCTTGATTAGAGATGAATATCTATTAGTTTCTAGATTCTAGAGATAGATTTAGACGTAATATTCACTTTGGGTGCTAAAGCTTAATGCCTCAGTGTTGTTGTAGCATGCAAGACATTGTCGATAGAGTAATACGGTTGGTCTCGCGACTTGGAGTTAGACATAACCTTTGTTGTGGGTATATCTCATGGTATCCTTGATGATTTTGACGAGTACAGTAGGCTGAGTGCAACTGATCAATAGGTTTAAGTTTGTGACAAGTAGTGTAAATTCCTACCTGTTAGGTTTCTCCTTTCTATTTAATGTATTTATTTTCTTGTCAATAGTTTTTACCCTTCCCTAACAAACAAACACATTTAATCCCAAAACTCATTAACAAATGATTTTTCGAATGGCAATTCAATAACCAATCTCCATGGACACGATAAATTCCTGGATAAATATTTCCAAAACGTTTGTTGTTTGCCGCTACACCGCCACCACCAAAATGGCGTCGTTGTCGGGGATTGGTTCTATTGTCTTCGCATTGTGATAATTATTTTGTTTTTAAGTTTTGTAATTAATGTACATGTTGTTTAGAAATTGTACATTATTGTGTATATGATATTTGTGCATATATGTGTTTTCACATATTGTTGTAAATTATCTTGTTTTCGTAACGTTTGTTGTGTGATTGTTAGGACACTTTATTTAGGTTTCTGCAGTGTGATAATACCATGGCATGATGAGAGGAGGTTACTAGCTCGCACAATAAAGGTGTCGAGCTTATGACGTAAAACAAGCTTGTTTGTTTGTATTTGTTTATGTGTGTGGTGATTTGTGCTTTAACAAGTTGAAACAAAGAAATATTCTGAGTTTCAAATCTTCACTTTTCAACTTGTTAATTCATTTTCACCCGATTTTCATATCGTTATTTGTATTTGTTTTCTTATGTCAATTTGTGTTTTCCGAAAGCTTGTCGTGTTTAGCTTGAGGTGTTTTGTTCATTGTATATATTGTAAATTTTGTACATTGAAATTTTATAGGAGTATTGTTATTCTAATTTTTTGTTTTTGTTTGGACTCAAGTTTTGGTCTTGTAACTTGTAGAATATTGATGTGATTTATCAAGTTTGATCGTTTCTACTTGTGAATGTGTGGTAATTATTTTGTTAATGTTTTGTACACGTTTGAGGTATGTGTTTATCGCTTTCTACACTTTAGCATATTCATAATACTTAGACTTTTTACAATTTGTATGCCATTCATTATTTTGTATACTTGTTCATTTATGAATCATTTTAGTTCCTACCCTTTTTGTGAGGTAGCTTTCCGTTGTTCACATATGCTGGAGACCACAATTCTTGTTTTAACTGGATTTTATTATGCTTAATCTTTTGTTTGTGTTGATTGTATGAAAGCTTGAACATGATCAAGGCATTTTTATATTTCATTTTAAGCACAATAACCTTGGCTAAATAAGTCAATTCACCTTGTGAGTGTATGATCATTAGTAACCCCTTTGATCTTTTTGTCGATATCCATGTTGTATTTTCTAAATGCTTGTCTATGAGTGTTTAGTTTCCCCCTTTTGCATGGATGTTGATTCGTTGTTTTCTTGAACCCTCAACTATTTTTTTTGTTTGAATTTTTACCTTGCCTTAGAAAGTAGGGAGTATTCACTTTAATGTATGGTTGAATTCAAGTTGAGGAGAAAAATGATTATGCATTTATTGGTTGATTGCTATGAGGTTGAAAAGAAAAAGAAAAAAGTGAGAAAATAAATGATGAAAAAAATGATGAAAAAAATGATAAAAAAAGAAAGGAAAAAATAGAAAATATTTGAAAAACAAAAACAAAAAGAATATGGAATAATGTTCTGTTGAATAAGTGACGTGTGTTGGTTTGAAATTTGGGATAAGGAAGAAGTTTGATTGAAATTCTATTATTTGAAACTTTGTGAAAGTAATTACTCCCTTAGGTTTAAGCAAGTTTTTGTTTCGATTAGCTTTGGGACTTATCACTTGTTTGTTAACCAAGCCACATTACAACCTTGAAAAGCCCTTGAGATTCTTTCTTTTATATTTTCAATGTAAATTTTTGGATGAATATATAATTTAGTTTATTGTTTGCAAGATTGCTGGATGAGTGAAAATACTCCATTTTTTTGTGTTTTTCATCTACCGATTATTATGTTTGCTAGGTGTGATTCTTTTTTGACCAAGTATTGTTTTAGAATGTTTGGCATATTTTTTGTATTTAACATTTGTTTCATGTTTATGTTATCGTCGTAGTTTAGTGGTAAGTATGTCTCTTCGTGTGTACCGTTTTTCATTTGAACCATTGCAATTGTATTCTGTTTTAAAAACTTGTTGATTCATGAAATTTTGGTTGATTGCTTTTGGTTCTTTGAGTTGTTTGGCTTTGTTCGAGGACAAAAAAGTTTAAGTTGGGGAGTGTTTGATAAGTGTAAATTGTAGCTATTTTTGTATATACTTTTTGTTGTACTTATCGACTTTTTGTTTGTTAATATTGTTGAATAATATCGACTATTGTGTAAATTAGTTTAGTTTATATTTAATTGTGGTTTTTTGTACATTGGGTACCGTTTGATTTTTTTCCATTCATTTTGTAGGCATTGATGCGTATTTGGAGCATGAGTAATAAAGTGTCGAAGACAAGGTTTCAAACGCGCGATTTTGAGCAACTCGTCAATGAATAAGGCTCAAAATCAAAGAATAAGAAATCCTAATTTTGGTTGATATTTTGTCATTGATAGAATAAGCATTGAATAAGCTTTCCAAGGCTTCAAACCGGGCGCAAATCAGAGTTACGGATCAAAAGTTATGGCCGAAACAGTGCAGAATGCTGTGCTGGTTTTTCATCTTGCTGTCATCTGTCGCCGGACGATGCTTTTTGGTTGCCGAATGATACTGGACAGCTAAAAATGCATATTTAGGGTCAAAAACACATTTTTTAGGTTATGTTTTGGGTATTTTTGGTCTCAATTCATCAAACCTTCATTTTTGGTCTTGAGAAGCTATAAAACAACATTCGAGCTTGCATCTTGATGATCCGAAGTCGGATTTCTCATCAATCGGCACTGACAATTCGTGAGATGTTTGGTTTTTCTCCATTTCTTCTCTATGTATTTCCCTATTTGTTAGGTATGTTTGTATATTTACTTTGAACATATGTATATTTGTTGTTCATGGTGTTGTATAAACCTTGCTTTAGAAATCAATCTTGATGTCTTCTTTGATCTTTTTGCTTTATAATTGGATTTGGGTTGTTATAGACATATACCTCACAATTCTTGATTAGGGATGAATATCTGTTAGTTTCTAGATTCTATAGATATATTTATAGCTAATATTCACTTTGGATGCTAAAGCTTAATGCCTCTGTGTTGTTGTAGCGTGCAAGACATTGTCGATACAGTAATACAGTTGGTCTCACGATTTGGCGTTAGACATAACCTTTGTTTTGGGTACATCTCGTGGTGTCTGTGATGATTTTGAAGAGTACAGTAGGTTGAGTGCAACTGCTCAATAGGTTTAACTTTGTGACGAGTAGTGTAAATTTCTATCTGTTAGGTTTCTCCTTTCTATTTAATTTATTTATCTTCTTGTCAATAGTTTTGACCCTTTCCTTACAAACAAACAAACGCATTTAATCCCCAAACTCATTAACAAATTATTTTTCGAATGGAAATTCAATAACCAATCTCCGTGGACACGATAAATTCCCAGATAAACATTTCCAAAACTTTTGTTGCTTGCCGCTACACCGCCACCACCAAAATGGCGCTATTGCCGAGGATTAATTCTATTGTCTTCTCATTGCGATAATTATTTTGTTTTTAAGTTTTTTAATTAATGTATATGTTGTTTAGAAATTGTACATTAAGGTGTATATGATATTTGTGCATATATGTGTTTCACGTATTGTTGTAAATTGTCTCGTTTTCGTAATGTTTGTTGCGTGATTGTTAAGATACTTTATTTAGGTTTGCGCGGTGTGACAATACCATGGCATGATGAGAGAAGGTTACTAGCTCGCACAATAAAGGCGTCGAGTTTATGACGTAAAACAAGCTTGTTTGTTTGTATTTGTTTATGTGTGTGGTGATTTGAGCTTTAACAAGTTGAAACAAGGAAATATTCTGAATTTCAAATCTTCACTTTTCAACTTGTTAATTCATTTTCACCCAATTTTCATATCGTTATTTGTATTTCTTTTGTTATGTCAATTTGTGTTTTCTGAAAGCTTGTCGTGTTTAGCTTCAGGAGTTTTGTTCGTTGTATATATTGTAAATTTTGTACATTGAAATTTTGTAGAACTATTATTTTTCTAATTCTTTTGTTGGTATTTGGAATCAAGTTTTGGTCCAATAACTTGTAGAATATTGAGGTCATTTGTCAAGTTTGATTGTTTCTACTTGCGAATGCGTGGTAATGATTTTGTTAAAGTTTTGTACACGTTTGAGGTATATGTTTATCGCTTTCTACCCTTTAGCATATTCATGATACTTCGACTTTTTACAATTTTTATGCCATTCATTCTTTTGTATACTTGTTCATTTATGAGTCACTTTAGTTCCTACCATTTTTGTGAGGTAGTTTTCCATTGTTCACATATGCTGGAGACAATAATTCTTGTTTTAACCGGATTTTATTATGCTTAATATTTTGTTTGTGTTGATTGTATGAAAGCTTGAACATGATCATGGCATTTTTTGTTTCATTTTAAGCACAACTACCTTGGCCAAATAAGTCATTCACCTTGTGAGTGTGTGATCATTAGTAACCCCTTTGAGCTTTTTGTCGATATCCATGTTGTATTTTTTAAATGCTTGTCTATGAGTGTTTAGTTTCCCCTTTTTACATGGATATTGATTCATTATTTTCTTGAACCCTCAACCATTGTTTTGGTTTGAATTTTTACCTTGCCTTAGAAAGTAGGGAGTATTCACTTTAATGTATGGTTGAATTCAAGTTGAGGAGAAAAATGATTGGGCATTTATTGGTTGAGTGCTATGAGGTTGAAAAGAAAAAGAAAAAAAAGTGAGAAAATAAATGAAGAAAAAAGTGATAGAAAAAGAAAGGAAAAAAATAGAAAATCTTTGAAAAAGAAAAACAAAAAGAATTTGCAATAATGTTCTGTTGAATAAGTGACGTGTGTTGGTTTGAAATTTGGGATGAAGAAGAAGTTTGATTGAAATTCTATTGTTTTGAAACTTTGTGGAAGTAATTACTCCCTTAGGTTTAAGCAAGCTTTTGTTTCGATTAGCTTTAGGAATTATCAATTGTTTGTTAACCAAGCCACATTACAACCTTGAAAAGCCCTTGAGATTCTTTTTTTTATATTTTCAATGTAAATTTTTGGATGAATGCATAATTTAGTTTGTTGTTTGCAAGATTGCTGGATGAGTGAAAATACTCCATTTTTTGTGTTTTTCATCTACCGATTATTATGTTTGCTAGGAGTGATTCTTTTTTGACCAAGTATTGTTTTAGAATGTTTGGCATATTTTTTGTATTTAGCATTTGTTTCATGTTTATGTTATCGTCGTAGTTTAGTGGTAAGTATGTTTCTTCGTGTGTACCGTTTTTCATTTGAACCATTGCAATTGTATTCTGTTTTAAAAACTTGTTGATTCATGAAAATTTGGTTGATTACTTTTGGTTCTTTGAGTTGTTTGGCTTTGTTCGAAGACAAAAAAATTTAAGTTGGGCAGAGTTTGATAAGTGCAAATTGTAGCTATTTTTGTATATACTTTTTGTTGCACTTATCGACTTTTTGTTTGTTAATATTGTTGAATAATATCGACTATTGTGTAAATTAGTTTAGTTTATGTTTAATTGTGGTTTTTTGTACATAGGGTACCGTTTGATTTTTTTCCATTCATTTTGTAGGCATTGATGCGTATTTGGAGCATGAGTAATAAAGTGTCGAAGAAAAGGCTTCAAACGCGCGATTTTGAGCAACTCGTCAATGAATAAGGCTCAAAATCAAAGAATAAGAAATCCTAAATTTGGTTGATATTTTGTCATTGATAGAAGAAGCATTGAATAAGATTTCCAACGCTTCGAACCGGGCGCAAATCAAAATTACAGATAAAAAGTTATGGTCGAAACAGTGCAGAATGTTGTGCTGGTTTTTCATCTTGCTGTCATCTGTCGCCGGACGATGCTTTTTGGTCGTCGGACGATACTGGACAGCTAAAAATGCGTATTTAGGGCCAAAAACACATTTTTTTTAGGTTATGTTTTTGGTATTTTTGGTCCCAATTCATCAAACCTCCATTTTTGGTCTTGAGAAGCTATAAAACAACATTAGAGCTTGCATCTTGATGATCCGGAGTCAGATTTCTCTTCAATCGCCGCTGACAATCTGTGAGATGTTTGGTTTTTCTCCACTTCTTCTCTATGTATTTTTCTATTTGTTGGGTATGTTTGTATATTTGTTGATCATGGTGTTGTATAAACCTTGCTTTAGAAATCAATCTTGATGTCTTCTTTGATCTTTTTGCTTTATAATTGGATTTGGGTTGTTATATACATATACCTCACAATTCTTGATTAGGGATGAATATGTATTAGTTTCTAGATTCTAGAGATAGATTTACAGCTAATATTCATTTTGGATGTTAAATCTTAATGCCTCCGTGTTGTTGTAGCGTGCAAGACATTGTCGATACAGTAATACAATTGGTCTCATGACTTGGCGTTAGAAATAACCTTCATTGTGGGTATATTTCGTGGTGTCCGTGATGATTTTGAAGAGTACAGTAGGTTGAGTGCAACTGCTCAATAGGTTTAAGTTTGTGACGAGTAGTGTATATTTCTATCTGTTAGGTTTCTCCTTTCTATTTAATTTATTTATTTTCTTGTTAATAGTTTTTACCCTTTCCTTACAAACGAACAAACCCATTTAATCCCCAAACTCATTAACAAATTATATTTCGAATATAAATTCAATAACCAATCTCCGTGGACACGATAATTTCCCAGATAAACATTTCTAAAACTTTTGTTGCTTGCCGCTACACCGCCACCACCAAAATGGCGTTGTTGCCGAGGATTGATTCTATTGTCTTCGCATTGCGATAATTATTTAGTTTTTAAGTTTTTTAATTAATGTATATGTTGTTTAGAAATTGTACATTAAGGTGTATATGATATTTGTGCATATATGTGTTTCACGTATTGTTGTAAATTGTCTCGTTTTCGTAATGTTTGTTGTGTGATTGTTAAGACACTTTATTTAGGTTTGCACGGTGTGACAATACCATGGCATGATGAGAGAAGGTTACTAGCTCACACAATAAAGGCGACGAGCTTATGATGTAAAACAAGCTTGTTTGTTTGTATTTGTTTATGTGTTTGGTGATTTGTGCTTTAACAAGTTGAAACAAGGAAATATTCTGAATTTCAAATCTTCACTTTTCAACATGTTAATTCATTTTCACCCAATTTTCATATCGTCATTTGTATTTGTTTTGTTATGTCAATTTGTGTTTTCTGAAAACTTGTTGTGTTTAGCTTGAAGAGTTTTGTTCGTTGTATATATTGTAAATTTTGTACATTGAAATTTTGTAGGACTATTATTTTTCTAATTCTTTTTTTGTTGTTTGGACTAAAGTTTTGGTCCAATAACTTGTAGAATATTGAGGTGATTTGTCAAGTTTGATCGTTTCTACTTGCGAATGCGTGGTTATGATTTTATTAAGGTTTTGTACACGTTCGAGGTATGTGTTTATCGCATTGTACACTTTAGCATATTCATGATACTTAGACTTTTTACAATTTTTATGCCATTCATTCTTTTGTATACTTGTTCATTTATGAATCACTTTAGTTCCTACCATTTTTGTGAGGTAGTTTTCCATTGTTCACATAAGCTGGAGACCATAATTCTTGTTTTAACTGGATTTTATTATGCTTAATCTTTTGTTTGTGTTGATTGTATGAAAGCTTGAACATGATCATGGCATTTTTTGTTTCATTTTAAGCACAACTACCTTGGCCAAATAAGTCATTCACCTTGTGAGTGTGTGATCATTAGTAACCCCTTTGAGCTTTTTGTCGATATCCATGTTGTATTTTCTAAATGCTTGTCTATGAGTGTTTAGTTTCCCCTTTTTGCATGGATATTGATTTGTTGTTTTCTTGAACCCTCAACCATTGTTTTGGTTTGAATTTTTACCTTGCCTTAGAAAGTAGGGAGTATTCACTTTAATGTATGGTTGAATTCAAGTTGAGGAGAAAAATGATTGGGCATTTATTGGTAGATTGCTATGAGGTTTAAAAGAAAAAGAAAAAAATTGAGAAAATAAATGAAGAAAAAAATGATAGAAAAAGAAAGGAAAAAAATAGAAAATATTTGAAAAACAAAAACAAAAAGAATATGGAATAATTTCTGTTGAATAAGTGACGTGTGTTGGTTTGAAATTTGGGATGAAGAAGAAGTTTGATTGAAATTCTATTGTTTGAAACTTTGTGAAAGTAATTACTCCCTTAGGTTTAAGCAAGTTTTTGTTTCGATTAACTTTAGGACTTATCACTTGTTTGTTAACCAAGCCACATTACAACCTTGAAAAGCCCTTGAGATTCTTTCTTTTATATTTTCAATGTAAATTTTTGGATGAATGCATAATTTAGTTTATTGTTTGCAAGATTGCTGGATGAGTGAAAATACTCCATTTTTTTTGTGTTTTTCATCTACCGATTATTATGTTTGCTAGGTGTGATTCTTTTTTAACCAAGTATTGTTTTAGAATGTTTGGCATATTTTTTGTATTTACCATTTTTTCATGTTTATGTTATCGTCGTAGTTTAGTGGTAAGTATGTTTTTTCGTGTGTACCGTTTTTCATTTGAACCATTGCAATTGTATTATGTTTTCAAAACTTGTTGATTCATGAACTTTTGGTTGATTACTTTGGGTTCTTTGAGTTGTTTGGCTTTGTTCGAGGACAAAAAAGTTTAAGTTGGGGATAGTTTGATAAGTGCAAATTGTAGCTATTTTTGTATATACTGTTTGTTGCACTTATCGACTTTTTGTTTGTTAATATTGTTGAATAATATCGACTATTGTGTAAATTAGTTTAGTTTATGTTTAATTGTGGTTTTTTGTACATAGGGTACCTTTTGATTTTTTTCCATTCATTTTGTAGGCATTGATGCGTATTTGGAGCATGAGTAATAAAGTATCGAAGACAAGGCTTCAAACGCGCGATTTTGAGCAACTCGTCAATGAATAAGGCTCCAAATCAAAGAATAATAAATCCTAAATTTGGTTGATATTTTGTCATTGATAGAAGAAGCATTGAATAAGATTTCCAATGCTTCGAACCGGGCGCAAATCAGAATTACGGATCAAAAGTTATGGCCGAAACAGTGCAGAATGTTGTGCTGCTTTTTCATCTTGCTGTCATCTGTCGCCGGACGATGCTTTTTGATTGCTGGACGATACTGGACAGCTAAAAATGCGTATTAAGGGCCAAAAACACATTTTATTTAGGTTATGTTTTGGGTATTTTTGGTCCCAATTCATCAAACCTCCATTTTTTGTCTTGAGAAGCTATAAAACAACATTAGAGCTTGCATCTTGATGATCCGGTGTCGGATTTCTCATCAATCGGCGCTGACATTCTATGAGATGTTTTGTTTTTCTCCACTTCTTCTCTATGTATTTTTCTATTTGTTGGGTATGTTTTTATATTTTTTGATCATGGTGTTGTATAAACCTTGCTTTAGAAATCAATCTTGATGTCTTCTTTGATCTTTTTGCTTTATAATTGGATTTAGGTTGTTATAGACATATACCTCACAATTCTTGATTAGGGATGGATATCTATTAGTTTCTAGATTCTAGAGATAGATTTAGAGCTAATATTCACTTTGAATGTTAAAGCTTAATGCCTCCGTGTTATTGTAGCGTGCAAGACATTGCCGATACAATAATATAGTTGGTCTCACGACTTGGCGAGAGACATAACATTCGTTGTGGGTACATCTCATGTTGTCCGTGATGATTTTGAAGAGTACAGTAGGTTGAGTGCAACTGCTCAATAGGTTTGAGATTTGTGACGAGTAGTGTAAATTTCTATCTGTTGGGTTTCTCCTTTCTATTTAATTTATTTATTTTCTTGTCAATAGTTTTTACCCTTTCCTTACAAACAAACAAACCCATTTAATCCCCAAAATCATTAACAAATTATTTTTCGAATGGAAATTCAATAACCAATCTCCGTCGACACGATAAATTCCCAGATAAACATTTCCAAAACTTTTGTTGCTTGCTGCTACACCGCCACCACCAAATTGGCGCTGTTGCTGAGGATTGATTCTATTGTCTTCGCATTGCGATAATTATTTTGCTTTTAAGTTTTTTAATTAATGTATATGTTGTTTAGAAATTGTACATTAACGTGTATATGATATTTGTGCATATATGTGTTTCACATATTGTTGTAAATTGTCTTGTTTTCTTAATTTTTGTTGTGTGATTGTTAAGACACTTTATTTAGGTTTGCATGGTTTGACAATACCATGGCATGATGAGAGAAGGTTACTAGCTCGCACAATAAAGGCGTCGAGCTTATGACGTAAAACAAGCTTGTTTGTTTGTATTTGTTTATGTGTGTGGTGATTTGTGCTTTAACAAGTTGAAATAAGGATATATTCTGAATTTCAAATCTTCACTTTTCAACTTGTTAATTTATTTTCACCAAATTTTCATATCGTTATTTGTATTTGTTTTGTTATGTCAATTTGTGTTTTCCGAAAGCTTGTCGTGTTTAGCTTGAGGAGTTTTGTTCGTTGTATATATTTTAAATTTTGTACATTGAAATTTTGTAGGACTATTATTTTTCTAATTCTTTTGTTGTTGTTTGGACTCAAGTTTTGGTCCAATAACTTGTAGAATATTGAGGTGATTTGTCAAGTTTGATCGTTTCTACTTGCGAATGCGTGGTAATGATTTTGTTAAAGTTTTGTACACGTTCGAGGTATGTGTTTATCGCTTTCTACACTTTAGCATATTCATGATACTTAGACTTTTTGCAATTTTTATGCCATTCATTCTTTTGTATACTTGTTCATTTATGAATCACTTTAGTTTCTACCATTTTTGTGAGGTAGTTTTCCATTGTTCACATATGTTGGAGACCATAATTCTTGTTTTAACTGGATTTTATTATGCTTAATATTTTGTTTGTGTTGATTGTATGAAAGCCTGAACATGATCATGACATTTTTTGTTTCATTTTAAGCACAACTACCTTGGCCAAATAAGTCATTCACCTTGTGAGTGTGTGATCATTAGTAACCCCTTTGAGCTTTTTGTCGATATCCATGTTTTATTTTCTAAATGATTGTCTATGAGTGTTTAGTTTCCCCTTTTTGCATGGATATTGATTCGTTGTTTTCTTGAACCCTCAACCATTATTTTAGTTTGAATTTTTACCTTGCCTTTGAAAGTAGGGAGTATTCACTTTAATGTTTGATATGAGGTTGAAAAGAAAAAGAAAAAAAGTGAGAAAATAAATGAAGAAAAAAATGATAGAAAAGAAAGGAAAAAATAGAAAATATTTGAAAAACAAAAACAAAAAGAATATGGAATAATGTTCCGTTGAATAAGTGACGTGTGTTAGTTTGGAATTTGGGATGAAGAAGAAGTTTGATTGAAATTCTATTGTTTGAAACTTTTTGAAAGTAATTACTCCCTTAGGTTTAAGAAAGTTTTTGTTTTGATTAGCTTTAGGACTTATCACTTGTTTGTTAACCAAGCCACATTACAACCTTGAAAAGCCCTTGATATTCTTTTTTTTATATTTTCAATGTAAATTTTTGGATGAATGCATAATTTAGTCTATTGTTTTCAAGATTGCTGGATGAGTGGAAATTCTCTATTTTTCGTGTTTTTCATCTACCGATGATTATGTTTGCTAGGTGTGATTCTTTTGTGACCAAGTATTGTTTTAGAATGTTTGGCATAGTTTTTGTATTTAGCATTTGTTTCATGTTTATGTTATCGTCGTAGTTTAGTGGTAAGTATGTTTCTTCGTGTGTACCGTTTTTCATTTGAACCATTGCATTTGTATTCCGTTTTCAAAACTTGTTGATTCATGAAATTTTGGTTGATTACTTTTTGGTTCTTTGAGTTGTTTGGCTTTGTTTGAGGACAAAAAAGTTTAAGTTGGGGAGAGTTTCATAAGTGCAAATTATAGCTATTTTTGTATATACTTTTTGTTGCACTTATCGACTTTTTGTTTGTTAATATTGTTGAATAATATCGAATATTGTGTAAATTAGTTTAGTTTATGTTTAATTGTGGTTTTTTTGTACATAGGGTACCGTTTGATTTTTTTCCATTCATTTTGTAGGCATTGACGCGTATCTGGAGCATGAGTAATAAAGTGTCGAAGACAAGGCTTCAAATGCGCGATTTTGAGCAACTCGTCAACGAATAAGGCTCAAAATCAAAGAATAAGTGTGATAGGTGGGAAGATGACTGTCTGTTTTGGATATGCTGGTTCGCGTTTTGCGTTTGTTTTCGCAAAATGTCGCGGTAAGTAAGAGTCGCCACCGTCTTTTATCTTGTGGACTATCTTTCCCTCCAGATGAGGTAGTCAAATCAACTTCATCCCGTAGCCTGTTCCCAAACCTAGGACCAGTGTTGAACAAGAATGTCCTCCTCTTCTTCTTCTTCTTCTCCTTCAGGATCAGGGTCTTCAGGTCCTGCTGACCTTTAGCTAGACTCATGACCAGCTCTTGAAATTGGGCATTCTGGGCCTGGACGGCCTAGATGGCTTGCTCAGTTGAAGGTTCAGCAGACATGATGATTGCTGAAATAAACAGCGAAGAAGATAAGAGACCTGTAATGGGTACCTGTTTATGGAGTGCATGGGATGAAATGCGTATGATTTATGATTTCAAAGACAATTGAGATTCAAATTTGTAGACAAGAAATGAAACACACTTTATTAGATTTAAACTTCAAAATTTAAATTGTTCAACAAATTGCCCTTAAGGCGTTACAAGAATGGAAATACTGAAAAGTAAATAAAAACTGTAAAGGAAATCATCAAAGGTCCATCAATGCTCCCATGGTCTCTTCTTCTCAGTGCAAACATAGTCGTTCAGGATCCGCTCGTTCTCCAATTGTCTAGTCAGCTTCTGGATCTTTTTCTCTTGCTCGTTGAACTTCTCTCGGTAAGAATCCCGTTCATCCCTCAACTGCATCCAAGACCTCTTCAGTGCCCCAATATCAGTGGGCATATAAGGATGGAGAATGGTTGGAAGAACCCCTTCTTCACTAGCAACTTCAAGAGTGACAGGCCGGATAACTTCATATGGCATACCCAGCTTCTGGGCACGGATGCAGACCCATATGAGATATGGCTCCATTGGCGGAGAAGTCTTCGGGCCTAGCTCATGTGGATCAGAGTGGTGAACTCTGTCCCAAGCCCTTATGAATCTATGACGTTGCTCGTCGCTATCCCCTTGAAAATCAAAGATGATATGAGGCATTAGCATCTCATGAGGTCCTTCTCTTCTGGCTCTTCCAAACTGAAGGAGAGCTAAGCATGGGTTGTAAGAAATTCCTCCATGGGTTCCTATCAATGGAACATTAGGATACTCTCCACATTGATCAATAACAGTCACCTCATCCATACCTTTGAGAGTCCAAATGATGTCATTATGAGATAGAGACATCACCCTATAAGCCCAACCCATTCCTTCTTTGTTTTTCAGCACTGACTTAGGGAGGTGTGAAATAAACCACCTCGACAATAAAGGAGCACAACACATCAAGGTTCCCCGCTTTCAGGCAGTACGAGCATAGAGCTGATGGAGGATGTCACTCAAGAGAGTGGGTACAGGATTCTGAGAGATGAAGATCTTTATGGCATTAACATCAACAAAAGTGTCAGGATTCGGAAACAATACCAAGCCATAAATCAGAAGAGCAAGAATATCCTCGAACGCCTTAAAGTCTAGGCTATCCTAGAAGTAGTTAGCTTTGCTAACCAAGAACTTAGTCAGAAAGCCCTTTGCTCCACCTCTAGTCTCCCAATTAGCCATTACCTCCTCTTTGGTCAAATGAAGGGCTGCAGCAATTTCTTCAGGCCTAAGAGTCTTTTCCCAACCAGTAAACGGGGTCTGCTCCAGAACAAAGATACCGAGCAGCTCAGAGAACTCTTCTAGGGTAGGAACCAGCTGATAGTCTTGAAAGGTGAAGCAATGGTATAGCGGATCATAGAATTGGACCAGAACACTCATCATCTGCTCGTCCAATTTAGAGGTGACCAAACTGAGAAGAGAACCATGCCTCCTGATGAAGGAAGTAGTGTCTGGCGTCCTGACAACCAACTCTTTATGTAAGGTAGGGACTTGGACAAAGTTGATCCGGATAGTATTCTTACGCATGGGCATCATGATGACCTACAAAACAGAGCAAAGATGAAACCCTCTTGTCTTTGAAATAGGTTAGTCCTTATGCAAGATGTATGCAATGTTATGATGTCATGATGTCATGATAAAGGCACACCACAAGTATCCACAAAAGGCAAACATGGTAAAGGCACACAAGTCACACTGAAGAGCCCTTAGATTTCAGGCTGGCATGGAGCTTAGGTACTACACTCTTTCAGTTCAGTTGGTTTAAACCTGTCCTAAAAATAGTAACCGGGTTCTAGAGGATCTCAATATCACTGACTACCCTCAATCGGTCATAATTCCAGTTTAGCAACCTTTTCTTGCGGCCGAAATCATCGCGAGAGTTTAGTCTCAATGAGTGTAGCATACTGCTACTATTCTATGGCCAAGTTGGTCAATTTAAGGTTCTAAGGTCAGTTGGTGCTTAATGACCCCTTAGAAGACCCATATTCTCCTCGTTCCAACACAAGGGATATCGATACAGACTAAAGTGACACACTAACGTAGCTACTGCTTCATCCGTATCGGTCTACGCTGTACAGATCCCTCACAGTTTATTGCTACTTACCTAAAGGGTATCCCCAGATCCGGGTTAGGATCTATAGAACTCCGATACAAGCCCACAAAATTAAAGCATACAAAGCATACAATTGAAAACACAATGATCTAATCCTAAGGTACACCTCACTTATTTAATTTATTCCCCAGCAGAGTCGCCAGTTTTGTGATAGGTGGGAAGAGAACTGACTGTTTTGGATATGCTGGTTCGCATTTTGCGTTTGTTTTTGCAAAATGTCGCGGTAAGCAAGGGTCGCCATCGTATTTTAATTTATCCAACAAGGAAAGGACAAAAGCACAGAAAAATTCCTTTTTGAGATGTTTCTCGGGTTCGGGAGGTAGATTATAGAAAGGGAAGGTGTTAGCACCCTTTCTATCCGTGGTTATCCACGGGCTCTTAGGTACCTGCTCATTGTGTTTTCAAAAGTTTGCTTTTCTTTGTGTTTGTGGGTTTGAAAGAGTTTTTTGTTTGAAAGGAGTGTAAGTGCGAAAAGTTTGTTTTGTTTTAAAAGGAGCAAGTACTTAAGAACCATCTACCTACTCAAAAAGGAATTAAACTGTACAAATGTCCTTTAGACAGTGATATCCCACTATTGAGGAGTAGGTAGCACCGTCGTTGGAGTTTAAGGGTCAATTTGATTAAGGGACGTGTGGTCACTAAAGCAATGTTAGGACGCCTTAGCGGTAACCCTAATATCCTATATCATTTTTCCGAGGCAACCGTTTTGAGGCAACTATGATCTTTGGACAAGAGGGCGACCTCTAAAACTTCCTATACTCAATGACCACGTTCGAGGCAACCAAGTGAGGTGTACCCTAAGAGTGGCATGTGCGAGTGTGTTATTTTTCAGTTATATTATCTTTGTACATGTTATGTTGAGCTATGTTGATTTTAGGTTAAATATTGATCTTGTCATGCATTGCCTATTTATCAAACATCTAACAGTTAATATTGTGCGGAAATTAAATTGCGGGAAATTAAACATAAGCTATTACAAGGCGTCGGGTATTTACATCGCCAAAGACAAACCCTTTAATTTAAATTGTGGAAAGTAAATAAAAGCGATAAATAAATAAAGTCCTAATTCAAAAACTATTACATTCCCGAAGCAATTACAATATTTGATAAAAGATGAGGCGCGTGCGGGAAAATTAAATCAGAGGGTTTTTAGGGTTTTGCCCCTTTTTTATTAAAGAAAGCAATTTTTTGTTTATTTTTGAATTGAATGAAATTAAAACTAAGTTAATTAATTAATTAATAAAAAGAGATATTTTTTTGGATTTTTATATTTAAGGAAATAAAATAAAATGATTAAAATTATTAAAAGCCCTAATTCTATATTAATTTTAACTTATTGCAAAAGATATTAAAATTGTACCTAATTAAAAACTAAATTAATTAGTTAAAATTTATTTACAAAAATAATGAAATAGTGAAATTAATAAAAATATTATTTTTGGATTCTCTGATTTTATGAAAAAAAAATGTTAATTGGTTAATTAATTAATAATAAAATAAATAATTAGAACAAAATAAATAAATGAAAATATGAAGGGAGAAAGAAATAACCCAGGGGGTGATGGGCTTAATTTGGGTGTGAAATCATCAATTCTTGGCCCATTAATGCTCCAGCCTGTTTGACTTTTTGGATCGCCCACATGCCTGTTGACTTGAGACCATGGTAGTCCTCCATCCTTGGCCATTGGATTTGATTCATGGGACACTTGGCGTTTGAGATCTTGGCAGAACATGATGGTCCACGCCTTGGACGCTACATGGGATAACCTGAAACAAAATTGTAACAAAGTTTTGGGGGACCTGGGATTCGAACCCAGGTCCCAAGGGGTTTTGCCACGCCTCTCTTGCCAACTCAACTGGCTTGCACATCTGTTATTAGAATAAGCAATAAATAATATATGTAAAACAACGCACTAAGCCTGGAATAAAAAAATAAGCGCCAATAATTTGAACTGGCCAATCACGCCTAGCCACGTTATCATCTTCTACAAATATCCCTGGTTATTTACCTGCAGATTTTAATCTGCAGGAAAGCTCGTGGGATGTTTCAAAAATCCTCCCCAGGTCATGTAAACGCAAGCTAAGGGTACCAATGTGATCGTCTCTCTTCCCTGAGCACGAATATGGCCATGGTTTGCCTTGATTGTACCTGTGCCAAGAATGCCTAAAAACAAAACAAGAAAACCCTAGATTCGGGTATCATGATACAAGCTCTGAAAATAAAATTGAATATTGCCAAAATGTTCTAAATCAAACAACAAACACAAATATGCAAAGATTTTAGTGAAAGGATGCAAGAATTAGAGACTTGGATTTCATGTTTATACCTTGGTTCGTGGACACTTACAACGAGTTTCAGGCGATGAGAAGGCTTAGTTTTGATTCGTATCACTTCAGGGGATTGCCAGCAGGGGACTAGTGTCAAGCTTTTGCTTTGAATCGAGCTCTAAGGTGGATTTCAAATTCCAAGTTTTCAAGCTTTTTTTCAAAGTTTGTTTTGCCGTTTCTGCAGTTCTTCAGGCGTGTTCTTGCTATGCCTCACTTGTACATGTATATTGGAATGTATTTAGGTCAAAACTTGGGCCTTAGTCCATGAGCATTGATGAATGGAGATTTGATTTGATCACCATTATCAAGTTTCCAAAAATATGCCAAATCTGATTTTTTATGCATGAAAAGGCTTGATACGAATTTGATTTGATGAATCATGATAATTGAAAGCTACAATGATCAAAAAGATATCATTCCACCCATTTTTAGATTTTATTTTATTTAATATTGATTAAAAATGAATTAAATCAATAAAAATTAAATAAAATAGAAAAATAAATGATTGGTAATGAAATTAAGGATGGGACACGTGTGTGGTGTGATAAGACCAAATCAAGTGGAAAAAAGTGGGCCCTTTTGTCAAAAATTGGAGTTTTGAGGATAGTTGACTTTTGGCAATTTTGGAAAAATTCCCAACTTCAACAATGCATAACTTCTTCAATTTTGAACTTTTGGAAGTTTTCTTTGACTTTTTAGGAACCTAGATATGTCCTCTAATCAACCCTTCTGGTCTAATATCATTTTGATATTCCATGCTAAAGTTATAAACTTTGGAAAAAAAGGTGTTTTTGTTGACTTTCAAAAATAACCTATAATGTCCAAATTTGTAACTTTTTGTGAGAGCATTTCTTGATCTTCGGGTGTGAAGATGGATTGTAGGAAATTTCATTCTCTTCAAAATGAGCTTTGGATAGGTCATTTCTCATAAAGTATGAGAAAGTTATGCTTGGTCAAAGTTGAGTTGACTTTTCCTACAAAACCCTAATTTAGCAACTTTTGAATCTTGATGAATCTTGAGCAATCCTTGATGAATCATGATAAACCCTTGATCAAATGATGAATTATCCTTCAAAATGAGAATGTTGATAAAAAATCTTGAGGTTTGACTGTATTTGGGTCACAGTTGACTTTTGCCCTAGCATAGTCGATTTTTGGTCTTCTTGAGCAATTGACTGACCAAACTTCCTCTGCAAGGCTTGAAATTTGACATGGATGAACTTGAGAACATGTTAGGGCATTGGGGAGTACTTGAGGTCATTTGGATGTAAGGACCTTGATGCAACACAAAACCCTAATTTTGAATTGACTGCCTTAGTTGGTGATTAGACTGTCCAATTCTTGAGCCAATTTGAGTCACTTGAAGATTATTCTTGACATGTCTTGAGAAATATGGGAGGGCAAATTTTAGGGTACAACAGTTGCCCCTGTTCAATATTCTTAAACCTGAGGATACGAATTGGCTTTTGAGCCTTTCGTGATCCGAAGGTGGAAGATGATTGAACACTAGAGTGCCCAGAAATTTGCACTCGCATGAAGTAGCATTTGTCTTATGATGTCGGGAATGGGCTTACAGATGCCATTTAGAGATTGATGATGGGAGATGGGCTTAAAGATGCCATCCTAGGGAGTGTCGATCGCGTAAGATATTCCTTAGCGAGAGCTTGTATACCTGCTGTTGAGGGAGATTCCGCTGGGGAATACTGTTCTTTGTCTTAGGAGAAATAGAACTTGAGGAGCTTCGGTCGTTCGTTATTCTACTGGGGAATCATCTCTGTTGAAGAGGTGAGAGTGAACTACTATCTGGTCGCAACCCAGGCTTCATAGTGATAAGATCGACTGCTATCTGGTCGTAATCCAGGCTTTATAGTGACTTACTGGGGAGATGAGGTTAAACTTTCTATCCGGTCGTAATCCAGGCTTTGCAATACCTCACTTCTTCTCTGGTCGAAATCTAGGCTTCAGAATAAATCAAGTGGTTATCCGGTCGCCTCCGGGCTTCAACTTGAATTTAGGGCACACTAATATCTGACCGACTCTGGGCTTCTTAGTAACTGTCCATGTAAACTGCTATTTGGTCGGAATCCAAGCTTCACGGTGCCTTGTACCGCTATCTGGTCGTAGTCCAGGCTTCACGATGTGTTATACCATTATCTGGTCGAAATCCAGGCTTCATAGTACTCTTGGTTGCTATCTGGTCGTAATCCAGTCTTCACAATACCTCGTTTCTTATCTGGTCGAAAATCCAGGCTTCAGAATAAATCAAATGATTATCTGGTCGCATCCGGGTTTCTCTTTGACTGTTGGGTTTACTAGTATCCGGTCGAATCCGGGCTTCATAGTAACTGGCTGGGTAAACTGTTATCTGGTCGTAATCCAAGCTTCACAGTGTCCCTTAACGCTGTCGTAATCCAGGCTTCACGATGTATCATACCACTATCTGGTCGAAATCCAGGTTTCGTAGTACTCTTGGTTGCTATCTGGTCGTAATCCAGTCTTCACAATGTATCATACCACTATCTGGTCGAAATCCAGGCTTCGTAGTACTCTTGGTTGCTATCTGGCCGTAACCCAGTCTTCACAACATATTCTACCATTATCTGGTCGTAATCCAGGCTTCAAGGTCTTGTGTTTATGATATACCACTATTTGGTCGAATCCAGGCTTCATGGTGCTTACTGAGCTGTTATTCGGTCGTAATCTGGGCTTCACGGCTCACCGGGGAATAAACTATTATCCGGTCGTTCTCCGGGCTTCATAGCTTGCTTTTGAGAGATGTCACTATCTGGTCGTAATCCAGGCTTCGCGGTAGTCTGATATTGTTATCCGATCGTAATTCGGGCTTCACAATATGCTGTAGAAATCAAGATATTATCCGGTCGTACCCGGGCTTCATAACTTGAATTTTGATTGTATCTTTCCTGAAAGGTAAAGGTTAGCTGTATGTAATTCATGCTATGTACGTATGCAATGATGTTCTCAAAATAAATGAGATTATATGGTATGACGCATATATGCATGTATCACGATGTATGGACACGTAACGTTTTAGCTGGGGAAAATAAATCCCGGAGCTGCTGGAGAATAGAGTTAAATTCTTTGTTTCCGCTGGGGATGGTGGACGAAGAGGACTGACTTGCAGGAGAAGATAACTCTGATGAAGATATTACCCCGAGGGGAATTACTCTGTGGGGAAGAGATGTTCTGCTGAAGATTTTAACGATAAACTCGGGTGGCGGTTCCGCTGATAAACTCCGTTGGGGATTTTAATGATGAACTCTGCTGGGGGATAAACTCCGTTGGGGATGAATTACCATTGCTGGTGATAATGAATCGGTTGAGAATTGAACTCCTGTTGGGGGGAAAGAAAGATTTGTGCTGGGGATGGTCTTTCAGTTGCAGCTTGCTGAGGATAACCAAGTTAGACTCTTGTGGGGATAACCCTCTGAATTTGGCTGGGGAGATTTATTTGCACTCTACCGGGGATAAGCTTCCAGAATCTACTAGGGAAGATGATTCAATTCTGTTGGGAAAGCTTTTTTAGACTGCGCTGGGGAAATGGCTCCACTGGGGGTATCTTGTATTCCACCGGGGAACATTCTTATACTCCGTTGAAGAATATTAAGACTGTCAGGGATGCTCTTATACTTGCTGGGGAATATCTTTATACTCCGCTGGGGAATATTAAGATCTTCTGGGGATACCAAACCTTTTTAGGGATGATGGTAAATTAACTCTGCTTGGGGGAGAGTATTGTTGATTCGTTCCTAGTTGCAAGTCTCAGCTGAGAGAGCTACCATTACTGTTTTGCTCTGCGGGGAGTGAAGGTATCGTAGCCATATTCTTCAGCTGAATATACCTTGGTATCTGGTGGACAAAGCAACTACACAGTTCAGACATTTGTTATGCCCCTTGCTTCTGATATTACCCGTAATTTATCTTTTGTTTCGCAGGTAAATATCTATGAGTAGAAATTAATGTCAAATGCCTATATCAAAAATGAACATTGGACGTTCTTTGCAAAACAAAACAGATAAAGGAAAAACATATTGAATTTTGTCTAAAAATGAACTTGTATTGACTTTGAAGTTTGGCCTATACATAGGCGTTTTTGTACAAGAGGCTGACGTCCTAGTAAGAGAACGCCGCTGAACAAAGAGAATTTATACAGTTTGTGAAAAGAAAACAAAACAGCTATGTGAATAATCCCACTGGGTTCCAACTCTGCTATTGCCTTTATATCTTCAAGCATCTCATCACTTTGTTGCTTGGTTGAAGATGAATCTGATTGATCAGTGCCTTCCGAGCTTGATAGTCGATACCGAAGTCTGGATGCGAGATGATCCAATGAGACATAGTGTTACGCTTTAATCCCTAATTTTTTCCTGGACCTCCCTTTCGGGTTTTCAGTCCACCGGGATACCCTTTTTTGCCCAAGCCTCCTTTTCAGGTTTTCGACTTGCCGGGTGTACAGATTTTTCATTTTCATCCCTTATTTTTGCCCTAACCCTTTTGGTTCGCCGAGAAGCCCTTATTTTTGCCTAGGCCAGTCAACCTAGCGAGTCTTTGATTATGCGTAGTATCTTTTCACTATGTCCGCATTGACGGGGTGAGGAAGGTCGTCACCATCCATGGTGGTTAGAATCATAGCTCCTCCTGAGAAAATGTTCTTAACCACAAACGGCCCTTTGTAAGTAGGGGTCCATTTGCCCCTGGGATCACCTTGAGGTAGAATAATGCGCTTGATTACCAGGTCCCTAACTTGATACTCATGTCGTCTGACTTTCTTGTTAAATGCCTTGATCATCCGTTTTTGGTATGTCTGACCATGACAAATAGCAGTAAGTCTCTTTTCATCGATTAGGTTCAGTTGATCAAGCCGGGTCTGAATCCAGTCATCTTCACTCAAACCTGCATCCTTCATGATTTGAAGAGAGGGTATCTTAACCTCAATAGGTAAGACCGCCTCCATGCCATAAAACAAGGAATAGGGTGTTGCCTCTATCGTCGTCCATGATGAGGTACGGTACCCATGAAGAGCAAACGGTAACATCTCGTGCCAGTCTTTGTATGTCACTGTCATCTTCTGCACGATCTTATTAATATTCTTATTAGCCGCTTCTACAGCCCCATTCATCTTCGGCCGGTAGGGAGAAGAGTTATGGTGCTGTATCTTGAATTGCTCGCAGAGCTCAGTGATCATCTTGTTGTTGAGATTGGTACCATTTTCCATAATGATCCTCTCTGGTACACCGTATCGACAGATCAGATTGTGCCGAATGAAACGTGCCACGACGTTCTTGGTTACAGTAGCAAAGGAAGCTGCTTCAACCCACTTCGTAAAGTAATCAATAGCTACCAGGATGAAACGATGCCCGTTGGACGCCGTAGGTCTGATCTCGCTGATCATATCAATGCCCCACATTGCAAAATGCCAAGGTGCTGTCAAGATGTTCAGAGGAACTGGAGGTATGTGCACCTTATCAGCATAGACCTGGCACTTGTGACATGTCCGAGAATGCTGATAACAGTCGGCTTCCATTGTGGACCAATAATATCCTGCCCGAAGGATTTTCTTTGCCATGGTATGTCCACTGGAATGGGTTCCGAAGGTACCTTCATGTAAATCTTCCATGATCATATCTGCTTCATATTTATCTACACAACGCAGTAAGGTTGAATCATGGTTACGCTTGTAAAGGATGCCATTGCTGATGAAGAACTTTGCTGCAAACCTCCTCAGAAACTTCTTGTCATTAACAAATGCACCCTCGGGGTATTCTTGAGCTTCAAGATACCTCTTCACCCGATGATACCAGGGATTTTCTGTTACTTCTTCAGTCTCAAGATCGCAGCAATATGCAGGCTCGTCCAATCTTTCAAAGATGATCCGGGGAGCTTCGTTGTCCCAATTTACTTTGAACATAGAAGACATCGTAGCCAGTGCGTCCGCTAACTGATTCTCCTCTCTAGGGAAGTGTTCAAAGGTTATCTCCTCGAAATGGGGAAGCAATGTCAACACATACTCCTTGTAAGGGATAAGATTTGGGTGTTTCGTATCCCACTAGCCTTTGATCTGACTGATCACGAGAGAGGAATCTCCGAAGACACTCAAGAACTTAATCCTTAGGTCAATTGCTGCTCGAAGACCCATAATGCACGCTTCATACTCCGCTATGTTATTGGTGCAGTTGAAACATAGTCGGGCGGTAAACGGAGTATGAGAGCCTTTAGGAGATATGATCACGGCGCCAATGCCATTACCTAAAGCGTTTGAAGCTCCATCAAAGTACATAGACCATCGGGATCCTTCCTCAGGTCCTTCATCCGGTCCAGGTGTCTCACAATCAGTTATCAACATGATATTCCCGTCTGGAAATTCAAAGTTCATAGACTAGTAATCATCCACTTCCTGGTGTTCCAAATGGTCTGCCAATACACTTCCCTTGACTACTTTTTTAGTTGTGTACTGGATGTCATACTCAGTCAAGATCATCTGCCATCTTTCTATTCTTCCGGATAAGGCAGGCTTTTCGAAGATATACTTGATTGGATCCATCTTTGAAATCAACAGAGTAGTGTGAGTCAGCATATACTGTCTTAACCGGCGAGCAGCCCATGCCAAAGCGCATAAAGTTTTCTTAAGCAGTGAGTATCGGGTCTCACAGTCGGTAAACTTTTTGCTAAGGTAATAAATAGCATGCTCTTTTCGGCCAGACTCGTCATGCTGCCCCAGCACACACCCCATTGAGTTGTCAAGTACTGTCAAGTATAAGATCAAAGGTCTCCCTTCAACTGGTGGCATCAGGATGGGTGGCTCTTGGAGATACTCTTTGATCCTTTCGAAGGCGGCCTGGCATTCATCATTCCAACGTACTACTTGATCTTTCTTCAGTAATTTGAAGATTGGTTCACAAGTAGCAGTTAGGTGCAAGATGAATCGGGCAATGTAGTTCAGACGTCCCAGAAAGCCTCTGACTTCTTTCTCTGTTTTGGGAGCTGGCATCTCCTGTATAGCTTTCACCTTTGCAGGGTCTACTTGAATACCTTTGTGGCTTACAACGAAACCCAGCAGCTTACCAGATCTCACCCCGAAGGTGCACTTGTTCGGGTTCAACCTCAGCTTGTACAACTTCAGCCTGTCAAACAGCTTCTGCAGATGGTCCAGGTGTTCTTCCTCAGTCTGAGACCTTGCAATCATATCGTTGACGTATACTTCAATCTCATGATGGATCATGTCATGAAATAAAGCAACCATGGCATGCTGATATGTTGCCCCAGCATTCTTCAGTCCAAAAGGCATGACCTTATAGCAAAAGGTGCCCCACTGAGTAACAAAAGTTGTCTTCTCCATGTCTTCGGGAGCCATCTTTATCTGATTGTAACCGGAGAAACCATCCATAAAGGAGAATACTTTGTGCTGAGCAGTTTTGTCAACCAGAACGTCGATATGAGGCAGAGGGAAGTCATCCTTAGGGCTCGCCTTGTCCAAATCCCTGTAGTCAACACACATCCGGACCTTACCATCCTTCTTCGGCACGGGAACCACATTGGTAACCCACTGAGGATAAGAATTCACTTCTAGAAAACCGGTGTCAAACTGTTTCATAACTTCGGCCTTGATTTTCTCAGACATCTCGAGGCGCATACGGCGAACCTTCTGTTTTTCCAAAGGATAGTCTTCCTTGGTAGGCAGGCGATGAACCACAATATCAGTATCCAACCCTGGCATATCTTCGTAAGTCCAGGGAAAGATCTCAGCGTAGTCACGCAACATCTGAATTAACCGTTGTTTCACACTAAGCTCCAGATTTGCACCGATCTTGACTTCCTTCTTGTCTGTCTCAGTACCCAGATTCACTGTTTCTACCGGCTCTTCGTGTAGCTGAATAACCCTCTCTTCCTGGAGTAGCAGTCTTGCAAGTTCACCAGGCACTTCGCAATCATCTTCACCTTCGTCTTCGGCTAAGTTGATCGGATTTTCGAAGTCATAACTGGCAGTAGCAGAGTCGTTACCAGTGAGATCCAGAGTGGATGTGGACCTGTATATATGAGTGTGTGTAAAATAGATGTTTTGCAATATATAATAAAGAAATACAAGGAGCACAAAATTTGAAATGCAAAAGGACGTCCAATGCTTTTATTAATGATATATGAAAATGGCACACAAGAGCCCTCACAAACGAAGCCACAGTGCCCCGGGTAAGACACCGGGCCAGAACATTTCAAAACATTGTCTATTACAAATTCAAAACAAAAGTTTCATTACTGGGTAACAAAAGTAATATGGATGAAGTCCTTTACTGTCCAGTTGCTTGGTCCACCGTTGGTCGTAGGATAGATCCAGCTGTCAAATTCAGACTCTTCCACATCATCTTCAATGGCATTCACTCCCGAGTTGCTGATGAACACAGGAGGTCTTTCGATCCTCGCACTTCGAACAGCCCTGAGCTTCTGCAGTGAAACCCAAACCAAACTTGTTAGTCTTCTGAGTAAAATCAGGGAGTCGGCCCCAATTTGCACAGTCACCCTTCTCAATAACAGCCCCGACATCTTTTAAGGAAGCCATCTTCATAGGAGAATCTTCAACAACCGTCTCAGCTGATGCCAGTGTCTGAGGAACCTCTTCAAAGTGCTGAAATGGGGTTTCAATGAACTCCCCATCCATCTCTAGGTATCTGAACGAGTTGAGGTGGCTGACCATATACTCTTCCTCTCCTTGTACTGTCACAATCTTCCCTCTGACCGGGTACTTCAGCTTCTGGTGGAGCGTTGAGGTTACCGCCCCAGCTTTGTGGATCCATGGACGACCCATCAAACAAGAGTAGGATGGCCGAATGTCCATCACATAGAACGTAGAATTGAAGACTTGAGAACCAACTTTAATTGGAATATCAACTTCACCGTGCACCATCCTTTTAGACCCATCAAAGGCCCTGACAACGATGTTACTTGGTTTTAGCTCTAACCCTTTGCAATCCAACAGGTCTAGAGCTTACTTGGGCAAGACGTTCAATGAGGAGCCAGTATCAACCAATACATGTGCAAGAGTAGTACCCCTGCATTCAATGGAGACATGCAGGGCATCGTTATGATTCTTCCCCTTAACAGTCAAGTCAGCTTTTGAGAAACCCAACCCATTATTAGCAGTTAAATTGGCCACACAATCGGTAAACTGATCAGCTGATGTCTCTTGTGGCACATGGGAAGTCTTCAAGAAGGTAATCAGGGCCTTGGCATGGGCCTCTGAGCACAACAATAGTGACAACATAGAAATCTTGGATGGGGTTTGCCCCAGTTGCTCAACTACGTTGTAATCACTCTTCTTAATAATCTTCAGAATCTCTTCCATCTCCTGTTTGGAAGCTTCAACAGTAATTGTCTTCGGTGCCTCCGTCTGGGCAGGCACATCAGTGGTGATCCCTTTGCCCTGAGCGTCAGATGACTCGGCGACAGGGGTAGGACTAGGAACTTGATTAGGAATGGCAGTAGGTACACTTACAGGCGTAATGACAACAGGTCTTCGGACAGTTGGTGGAACGATATCAGGTGAGAAAAGTCTACCGCTGCGGGTGACTTTAGCAGGTCCAGTAATGTTGCTGACGCCAGTATCAGCATCCAACTCTTGCTTAACTCCAAGAACATAAACATCAACCCCATAGTGCCAAGGGACAGCTTTATCAGAGGTATAGGGGATGGGCCCTGGAACAGTGATGATCACAGGTGCGATCTTCGCAACAAATGTAATTCTAACAGGCTTCCTCGAGGGAGCCTTGGAAGAATTGTCGAAAATGGTAATGATGGCAACTTCTTCAGAATGAACGGATGGAACAATAGTCTTCTCAAACAGGATTTCCTTACTATCCATCAGGTTTTGGATACCTGACTTCAGGAATGGGCAACCGGTAGGTAAAACAGAACACATATGGCAACCTTTGTCGCAACCTGGAAATAAACCGGCTAGCAACAGGTTCTTCTTGACAGTCATCAGAGGGGTAACAATGTCATCCACAAAAACTACAAACAAGTCTTCCTCTACAGCATTTACTCCATGTTTGGGCATGGGAGCAATCACAACATTAGGCCTCTCAGGTGCCTCAAACTCAATCTCCTTTGCATCAATTAAGTCTTGTATCTTGTTCTTCGAAGCCCAACAATCATCTGTATTATGCCCCGGGCTATCAGAGTGATAAGCGCAGCGGGCATTAGGGTTATACCTTGGTGACATTGTATTTGAATTCTTTGGGGGTTCCCTTAGAGTCACCAGATTAGTCTTTAGCAATTGTGGCAGAATCTGAGATAAGGTCATGCTGAGACGAGTGAATTTCCTCTTAGGTCTCTCGTCCTTTTGTTGATTGTTATACTGAGGAGCACCAGCAGGTTTTGAAATAACCACCGCATTGACAGCTTGGCGGTGTTCAGGTCTATTCTGTCTTCTTGCACTGTAGACAGCACTGGACTCTTTCTTAGACGACTTCTTCTCGGTGCTTGACGAGGCACCCTTCTATATCTTCCCAGCCTTAATACCAGCCTCAATCCTCTCACCAGTCAAAATAAGATCTGTAAACCCAGCTGAAGAGCTTCCAATCAGATGGTTAAAGAATGGACCAGACAGGGTCCCTAGAAACATGTCAACAAGCTCACGATCAGCCAAAGGTGGTTGCACCCTTCCGGCAAGGTCTCTCCACTTCTGAGCATAATCTTTAAATCCTTCACCCGTTCCCATTGACATACCCTGGAGTTGGGTACGCGTAGGAGCGAGGTCGGAGTTGTACTGATACTGCCTGTAGAATGCAGTAGCCAAATCTTCCCAACTGCAGATACTGGCTCCGTCCAACTGATAGAACCACTCAAGCTGAGTCCCTGAGAGTCTGTCTTGAAAGAAATGGATCCATAAGTTCTTATCAGCAGTGTAAGGCTGGATCTTCCTCACATATGACCGGAGGTGCAGCTTCGGACAAGAAACTCCGTCATACTTGGCAAAGGCTGGTGGCTTGAATTTATGGGGAATCACCACCCCAGATGATAGACCTAGATCTCCGAAGTTCAGACCGGGCACCTTCTGAATTTCCATAGCGCTCAACCGGTCTTCCAGCTGTTTGTACTTATCCTCAGCAGGAGGATACTGTTCTTCATCGTAGTCCGTCTCGTTGTCGGAGACCACAGGGCTAGGAACCCTCCTTTCTTGTGGACTATCTTTCCCTCCAGACGAGGTAGTCAAATCAACTTCATCCCGTAGCCTGTTCCCAAACCTAGGACCAGTGTTGAACAGGACTGTCCTCCTCCTCTTCTTCTTCTTCTCCTTCAGGATCACGGTCTTCAGGTCCTGCTGACCTTTAGCTAGACTCATGACCAGCTCTTGAAATTGGGCATTCTGGGCCTGAAGGGCCTTGATGGCTTGCTCAGTTGAAGCTTCAGCAGACATGATGATTGCTGAAATAAACAGCGAAGAAGATAAGAGACCTGTAATGGGTACCTGTTTATGGAGTGCATGGGATGAAATGCGTATGATTTATGATTTCAAAGACAATTGAGATTCAAATTTGTAAACAAGAAATGAAACACACTTTATTAGATTTAAACTTCAAAATTTAAATTGTTCAACAAATTGCCCTTAAGGCGTTACAAGAATGGAAATACTGAAAAGTAAATAAAAACTGTAAAGGAAATCATCAAAGGTCCATCAATGCTCCCATGGTCTCTTCTTCTCAGTGCAGACATAGTCGGTCAGGATCTGCTCGTTCTCCAATTGTCTAGTCAGCTTCTGGATCTTTTGCTCTTGCTCGTTGAACTTCTCTTGGTAAGAATCCCGTTCATCCCTCAACTGCATCCAAGACCTCTTCAGTGCCCCAATATCAGTGGGCATATAAGGATGGAGAATGGTTGGAATAACCCCTTCTTCATTAGCAACTTCAAGAGTGACAGGCCGGACAACTTCATATGGCATACCCAGCTTCTGGGCACGGATGCGGACCCATCTGAGATATGGCTCCATTAGCAGAGAAGTCTTCGGGCCTAGCTCATGTGGATCAGACTGGTGAACTCTGTCCCAAGCCCTTATGAATCTACAACGTTGCTCGTCGCTATCCCCTTGAAAATCAAAGATGATATGAGGCATTAGCATCTCATGAGGTCCTTCTCTTCTGGCTCTTCCAAACTGACGAAGAGCTAAGCATGGGTTGTAAGAAATTCCTCCATGGGTTCCTATCAATGGAACATTAGGATGCTCTCCATATTGATCAATAATAGTCACCTCATCCATACCTTTGAGAGTCCAAATGATGTCATTATGAGATAGAGACATCACCCTATAAGCCCAACCCATTCCTTCTTTGTTTTTCAGCACTGACTTAGGGAGGTGTGAAATAAACCACCTCGACAATAAAGGAGCACAGCACATCAAGGTTCCCCGCTTTCGGGCAGTACGAGCATAGAGCTGATGGAGGATGTCACCCAAGAGAGTGGGTACAGGATTCTGAGAGATGAAGATCTTTATGGCATTAACATCAACAAAAGTGTCAGGAATCGGAAACAATACCAAGCCATAAATCAGAAGAGCCAGAATATCCTCGAACGCCTTAAAGTCTAGGCTATCCCAGAAGTAGTTAGCCTTGCTAACCAAGAACTTAGTCAGAAAGCCCTTTGCTCCACTTCTAGTCTCCCAATTAGCCATTACCTCCTCTTTGGTCAAATGAAGGACTGTAGCAATTTCTTCGGGCCTAAGAGTCTTTTCCCAACCAGTGAACGGGGTATGCTCCAGAACAGAGATACCGAGCAGCTCAGAGAACTCTTCTAGGGTAGGAACCAGCTGATAGTCTTGAAAGGTGAAGCAATGGTACATCGAATCATAGAATTGGACCAGAACACTCGTCATATGCTCGTCCAATTTAGAGGTGACCAAACTGTGAAGAGAACCATGCCTCCTGATGAAGGAAGTAGTGTCTGGCGTCGTGACAACCAACTCTTTAAGCAAGGTAGGGACTTGGACAAAGTTGATCCGGATAGTATTCTTACGCATGGGCATCGTGATGACCTACAAAATAGAGCAAAGATGAAACCCTCTTGTCTTTGAAATAGGTTAGTCCTTATGCAAGATGTATGCAATGTTATGATGTCATGATGTCATGATAAAGGCACACCATAAGTATCCACAAAAGGCAAACATGGTGTTTACCGTGGTTCTTGGTAAACAACCGCTGATCCTCCAAATGGTTATTTATTTGGTTACTCGCATGATCGATCAGATTGATCCTAAGACATGGTTGATTTTGAGGTTTTGATTAAGTTGGATAAAGGTTAAATGACGAGAAAATAAAGAGGCTTTAAGTAAAGTGCATGAAGAGATGGGCTTGATAAAATAAATGAAGGCTTGAAATAAAGGGTTTCGACAGGAAAAATAAAGAAGAAAGCAAGTAAAGTTTCTGGAAAGTAAATGACTTTGATTAATAAAAGTGGTGTTTCACACATACATTCTCAACAATTCTTTCTCACACGCTGGGTACTCGAATCTATATGAGTGACTTTGTATATAATTGTGAACACACGCGAAAAACTGCGTGACCTACTACTATTTATACTAAAACATCCCAAGTAACCGTCGGGCAGTTACACTGCTTCGAGATGACTCCACTTGGCACGTTCTCAGCGTTCGACGCTCCAGATCTCTGCACGTTGCACTTGGTAACCGCTGGAAACCGTTTTCCCTCCAAACACTTGAATTTCAAACCGTTCCACTCTGAACCATCGAACACCTTCGTCGAGAAGCATCTTCGACGAGAAACACCTTCGACGTCGAAGGCAACCAACTTCTCCATTGGAAGAAATCCTCTAAGTACATTGCCATCTTTCGATGGCACTTCGACAGACCCAGCTTGGTCGAAAACATCCTTCAACTTTAATGGCTGATATTAATAAAAGCAAGGGTGTCGAATTTAGGAGCCAACAAATTGCCCCCCAAGAATGCCTTATTTCGACTCTGAAAGAAAAAGGCATTCTTTGAAATGCCATTCGACACATGTCTCTTCATTCTTAGTCACAAATTAAATTGTGCACTTTTTGTCTTCTACCAACCACTGACAATCCCAAGGAAAAGCCATCATTTCATCCGTACCTAAGACGTCACTTCAGTACGGCGTGCAGCGTGCCAAACGTCTTTTCACAAATTGTCATCATGACAATTCCCACAAACGAGGACGCACACTGCACCCCTCCATTTCTGCAGAACGGCTACAACAACAGGGAGACGCCACGTGTCCCACTACCTTCTGCAACATTAAATGGCATTAAATGTCCTCGAATTTGGGGATTTCCCCAACTACTATAAATAACGCTAAGTACCCATTGTGGGACTTTTTCACGCTATCTTGCCCTCAGATATTCCTCATTGCATACAAACTCTTGCCACCTTTGTAACCCACCTGTTCTTCACTTCATCTTCAACCTAAGCATCAACAATGGCATCCGGTTCTTCCAACGCTCCTAGCGCCAACACTCCCTCTGGAAATGTCAAACCCAGGATTTTCTCCACTGCTCCCGTAGTGACTCCCACGGGCCAACGAAGGGTCCCTGAGCCTTTAGACATTGTTGTACGTGATGCTTATTCACGCCATCTCATGATTCCAGTTAGATATTCCAACCAAATCTTTGCCATGTCTGGCCCATTAAACCCAAGCATTGCTGAAGCCATGAAGATTAAAAGCTACTTTCCGGTACTTGAAAAACTCAAACCGGTTGGATGCTCCAAGAAAGATGCAGAGGATAATGAAGACCCTGCTAAGGAGAAAATCGACCTCCGTTTCTTCAATATAGGTGTTAGGGCTTTCAGGTCTGGCCCTAGCCTCACTCCTGATTATAGTGCTTGGCTGGAAAAAATGGAGAAACACCAGTCTTCGATCTGGAAAGACATGGGGATATTCGACCTGGTTATGCTGTCGAAGACAGGTCTTAACTATTCCCCAGAAATGTTAATAGCTTCCTTACTCTTCTGGGATTACACCCATTTCACCTTCCATCTTCCCTGTGGAATGCTGACTCCCACGCTCTTCGACGTGGCCGCCATCACTGGCCTTCGACCCACTGGGGACTATTTCGACCAAGAGGAAATGTCGGAGGATCAGATTGGATTCTCTGCCACAAAACCAACCTACACCACCTTCATCAATCACTACCACGATAAGTCGACGGACGCTGTGTCGGATGTCGAACATATCGCGTTTCTAGCCTTATGGCTGACACGCTTTGTGTTTTGCTCCAAGTCTTTACAGGTGACCAAGAAGATGGTCACTCTCGCCACTCAACTCCACCATGGCCAAAATATCTGTTTGGCAGAATTGATTTTGGCGAGTTTGTACGAGTCGATTAGCAACGGAGCGACTCTTCTGAAGATCATCGAGAACATAGCTAGTCTGCTGCTTGCTGGACCTTTTTGGCTGCTTCAGCTGTGGCTCAATGCCACCTTCGAGTCTTTCTTGCCTCAGAAGACTCAAATAAATGAGCAGGCTCCAGAAATAGCAAATAGGTGCATCGAAGGCACCAGATTGGCTCTGTTGACTCCAACGGAAGATGGGCTGGAGCTTCAACAAACTTTTACAAACTTCGTCTTGATGTTTGCTAAAAGGAAAGAGTTTGCTTCGACCATGGCTCCGTTTGCTCGACGAAAGGTTAGCCCAGAGTGGTTCACGAGGCCACATCCTAAGGCGTCAAGTGGTCCTCAGGTCGACGAGCATACAACAGTGTGGGAGGCATTTCTCACACCAAGAATAATGCCCCTGCGATTCAAGAGCTCCAAGACTCACTTGAGTCTAATCGCGTATCAACCAAACCTGGTGTCTCGCCAGTTTGGTATTATTTAAACAGTACCTTCTCCAATTTTTCCCAGGGAGAAGTCTATGTTATACTTCTGCAACGACTACACTGAAGACGCTGCCACTAAGCATATCGGCAGATATGCTGGTCGAACAGTTCTTTCGTTGTTTGACTATCAGCTTAACTTTCTCTACTCACCATCCTTCGAGGAGTGGTGGAAAAGTTACTACACTGAGGAGTTTTTCGACGAGAAGGACTTCGTGGACGAACTTCAGAAGTCTTTTGTCCTTGTCTTGGACAAAATAAAGAAATGTAAATTCATCCTTCCGAATTACTTTGTTTTTCCCTTTCGACCGGTAGCCTGTTAATTATTTTGTCTACTTTCAGTTGTTCGAAAGCCTGCAGCCAAGAAGGCTGCAGAAGGCCATCAGGGAGGAGGCCCCTTAATAAAACCTCCACCACCGGCGAAGACTATAGCGCCGGCGAAGACCACAACAAACCAACAGGGGGAAGGCCCTACGAAAAAGCCTTCTGCATCGGTAACCAGACTTTTATTATTTTCTTCTGGCTTTAACTTTCTGACTTTCGATGCAACTTCTAAATCGAACTCCAATTGGTTTTTTAGGCACCTTCACCCAAGAAACGGCCAGCACTGACGGTCGAATCTGGGAGTGACGAAGAAGATGATTCTCCCCCTGCTCCTCTTAAAAGGCGAAAGCTGAAGAAGGACGCTCCTCTTCCTGAGGCTCGAACAATCAGAATAAAGGTTGCTGGGAGAAAGACCAGGCCACCTCCAGTAATCATTGAAGAGCCAACGGAGGAGGAATTGAATGTTCTTCTCAATAAACCTGTCGAAAGCGACAATTCCAGCCCTGGGGCTGAAGCTCCTTTGCAGGTAATCTCTTTGATCCCTTTGTAACTCAGGTGTCAATACCTACGTTCGATTATGTCTCTTTCGAATTTAGAAGATTCTTCTTCCTCTCTTTTCAGGACACCACTGAAAGCTCAGCGCCAAGGACTTCTGAAACATTGGATTCTGCTGAACTCAGCAGGCCACAAGAAAAAGACTTGGCGAACGATGAAGCCAATACTAAAACAAATGAAGCCAACGCTGAGACAGCAGAACAACCAACAGAAGATCCACAAACAGAAGAGCAACAACCAAAAGAGATTCAGGTGGTTGATCCGTCGGAAGAAAATCGTGACGAAGGGGACCGCGGTGACACTGGCAAAGAGGATCAAGGTGACACTGGCAAAGGGGACCATGATGATGCTGGCGAAGGGGACCATGATGACGCTGGTACTGCCGTAGTCCAAGTCGAAGAGAGTCAAGTCGAGGCAAATGCTACTCAACAGCCTCAAACCCAAGACAACGCCGCTACAGAGGTTGTCACCTCAACAAAGCATAGGTCGAAAGAAGACTTAGAACTCCTGAAGCAAACTGATCCTGTTGGCTATCTGAACGCCATCATCGAGAGCAAGGGAAGTTCGTTTGATGTTAGTCAGGAAGTTCTTACTCTGTCGGGGAAGTCCACTGAAACTTCTCCTCTCGATGAGGCTTTGACGAAGGTTAAGGCTCAGTTCTTCAAGAAGGATTTGATGAAAGCTTTGGAGGGGGACCCTACTGCTCCATCATATTTGGGGGCTGTCTTAAATGCCGTAGACTTGCTAGCTGTGCCTCCGGAAGTTTCAGGCTTTATCATGGAGTTACACTCCATTATTGATCAAGTCTCAGCAGATTATCAGCGACAAAGGGGCTTTAATAGCCAGCTTGAAGTGCTATATGGAAAAAGCTCTTCTGCATGGACTGCTGTAGCAAAGACAACTTCTCGAATTGCGGAGTTGTCGAAGCAAAAAGCATCTAAACAAGAAGAAGTTGATGCCATCGATCGAGAGAATGCTTCCCTCAAGGCGCAAATCGAAGAAATAGAGGCTAAGATAAATGCCAATACTAAGCGCAAGGAGGAACTTCTCTCGACTGTTCCAGACACCGAAAGTCAAGCTGAAATCACACAAGGCCTAGAATTTGCTGAGAAAGCTCAAGCCTTCGACGATCAAATTGCCAAGCTTGCGCAGGCGAATGCCTTGTGCAACAAAAGATTGGAGTTGCAGCAAGCTAAATACCTTCGACTCAAGGACTCCATCCCCTTCTGATTGATTCAGCCCTTTAACCATATATTGTAATATGTATTCGACAATATTGCCATTTTGGCTAATTTATAAATTTTTTCCATTTTGGCTTATTTATGGTTAATTTAGTCGTTACTTGTTATTTATTTTTATCTCTTGGAGTATAGGTTTATACTTTTTCAAATATTTACCATTTACTCTCAAGAGCCTTTTATCTTCACCTAGCTCTTCGACTTCATAAGCTCCACCAGAAAAAGTCTGGATAATTCTGAATGGTCCTTCCCATTTGGGTGACCATTTTCCCATGCTTCGATCCCTTCGATCCATGGGAAGAATCACCTTCCAAACTAGTTCTCCAGGCGAGAATGCCTTAGGTTTCACCTTTTTATTATAAGAGTCTTCTACTCTTTTCTTCTGAAGCCTGAGTAGGTCAAGAGCGCGCAATCTTTCTTCGTCTAAATCCATTAGTTCGTCTAACATCATATCCCAATAAATTTCAGAGGGAATATCATAATGTCTCTGAACCCTTGCAGATTGAAGACAAATTTCTGCTGGCAACACTGCGTCATGGCCAAAAGTTAGCCTATATGGCGTTGTACCTATGGCTTCTTTTAGGGACGTTCGACAGGCCCACAAAATCTGGTCTAACGTCTTATTCCAATATTTTGGCTTCTTCCCAACATGCTTTTTTATCAAGCCAATCACTACTTTGTTCGCTGCTTCGACTTGACCATTTGCCTGTGCATAATAAGGCGTTGATGTTAGGAGTTTAAAACCCGTTTCCTTGATCAGTTGTTATAGTCTCAGGGATTCCATATCTAAAGATAATGTTCTTTTGAATAAATTCAATGAAATTTTCTTGGTCTACATTGACTAAAGGGATAGCTTCAATCCATTTAGTAAAATAATCAATGCCTACCAATATATACTTCTGACTCTTTGATGATGCTGGTCGAATCTCTCCAATGAGGTCCAACGCCCATCCTCTAAAAGGCCAAGGTTTCACTATCAAGTGAAGTTCGCTTGCTGGTACATGTTGGATGCCTGTATGGATCTGACATTCTTGGCAACCTTTAGCGAACTCGACACAATCTTTCAACATGGTGGGCCAGTATAGTCTTTGTCGAAACAACAACCATTTCATCTTATGGCCTACCTGGTGAGCCCCACACGCTCCAGCGTGCGTAGTCGAAAGGGCTATGTATGCCTCAGTTTCACTTAAACATTTTAGCAATACCCCTTCAGGCGTCTTTTTAAATAACTCATTACCCATGAGTACATAACTCAACGCCCTATACTTGGTTTTTCGTTCTGTCGAAGCTACTGGATTTTGAAGATAATCCACAATGGGTTTCCTCCAATCTTGCTCTGACAAATTATCTATGAACGAAATTTTGAAGTTACTTTGATCAGCATATCCTAGTCTTGTCGATTCCAAGTCTGTTGGTGATAGACAAGTTGCTTTTATCTTTTCTCGAACTTCGATTGCTCTTTGTAATCTCGTTTTTGAAATCTTGTACCCAGATGCAATTTGTGCCAAGTCGTTGGCTATTTGATTTTCCAATCTGTGTATGTGTCGAATATTGACCATTTCAAATTTTTTCAATAAACGATTTGCTATCACGAAATACATAATGAGATTTTCTCTTATGCATTTATATTCTTTTGTGACTTGCTTAATGACTAACTCTGAGTCTCCCATTATTTCGACTCGAGTTGCCCCCAATTCCAACAATATCTCAAGGCCAGTAATTAGAGCTTCATACTCAGCCTCGTTGTTCGAACAAGAACCTGATATCTTGTACTTGAATGTTGTTAGAATTTTTTCTGGAGAAATGATCAAGACTCCTACTCCTGTTCCATCTTTATGGCTGGAACCATCGAAGTAGAATTTCCAAGGTTCTATCTCCACATAATTAATATCCTCAACTTGAATTGAGTGGTCGACTATAAAGTCTGCAACCACTTGTCCTTTTACTGCCTTAAGAGGCATAAAGGTCAAGGAGTATTCAGTTAATGCTAGTGCCCACTTGCCAATTCGACTGTGCAAGATGGGTTTCGACAACCTGTACTTGAAAACATCAAAATGAGACGAAACATACACATCAACTGGTTTTATATATTGCTTGAGTTTTGTACAAGAGAAATACAGACATAGACACAATTTTTCAACTTCGCTATATCTAGTTTCTGCATCGTTCAAAACTCTACTAAGATAGTAAATGGGTCTTTCGACTCCATTCTCATCTTCTTGGGCTAACATGCTTCCCAAAGTTTTGTCGGATGCAGCTATGTACAATCTCATACTCCTATTGCTACAAGGAGGCACCAAAATAGGTGGCTTGGTGAGGTACCCTTTGATTTTGTCGAAGGCTTCTTGTTGCTCTTGCCCCCATTCGAATCCCTCTTTATTCAGTCGAAGTAAGGGTGAAAAGGCTTGAGCTTTCCCACTTAGGTTAGATATAAATCTCCTTAAGAAATTTATCTTGCCTAACAGAGATTGCAGTTCCTTCTTATTCGATGGCGCTTTCGCTTCCAGAATAGCCTTCGTCTTGTTCTGGTTGATTTCGATTCCTTTCTTGTGGACAACGAAGCCCAAGAAATCTCCAGCTTTCACACAGAATGCACACTTCAAAGGGTTCATCTTCAGACCATGTTCTCTCATTCTTTCGAATGATTGTCGAAGGTGGTCAATATGATTCTTCCTGGAAACAGATTTTATAACAATGTCATCAATATATACTTGCATAAAAGTGTTAATAAAATCATGGAAGATAGAATTCATTGCTCGCTGGTATGTTGCCCCAGCGTTCTTTAGGCCAAAAGGCATCACTACCCATTCGTAAGTGCCTAGAGCCCCAGGGCATCGAAAAGCTGTTTTCGACACATCCTCTTCAGCAATGAATATTTGATTATATCCTGAATAACCATCGAGCATACTCAGGTATTCATAGCCAGCGGCTGAATCGACTAGCATTTCCGCCACAGGCATAGGATATTCATCTTTGGGCGTAGCAGCATTCAAATCTCTGAAATCTATGCACACCCTTAATGTACCATTTTTCTTAATTACTGGCACAATGTTTGCAATCCATTCGACATACCTCGTAACGCGTATGAATTTGCACTTCAGCAGTCTTTCGACTTCCGTTTTGATCTTCGACAGTATTTCTGGAGCGAAGCGTCTTGGACTTTGCTTGATTGGCTTCTTCCCAGGTTTGATTGGCAACTGAAGTTCCACCAATCCTCTGCCGAGACCAGGCATTTCGTCGTAATCCCATGCAAAACAGTCCTTGAACTCTTTCAACAATTGGATTACTTCCAACCTAAGTTCTGGGTCAATTTTGGCGCTGATGTAAGTTGGCTTTTTCTCTGACCCTTCGCCTAAGTTGATCTCTTCTAAAGGATCTTGCGCTAACATTTTAATGTTGTTCGCCAAGGGGTCCTTTTCGAAGCCCAAAGGCTCATCGTCATAGATGGCGTCGAGCCTCTGTTCCTGCATTCCTTCTGGCATGATATCAGGAGGTTCTGGATCGAATTCCTTTCCCGGACCTGCAGCAGATAACTGTTGATCATTGGCCTGTGTGGCCATGTACTTTACTTCGGCTTCGAGAGCCGTTATCATCTTTGTTTCGGCTACATAAGCTGAAATTCGCTTCAATGATTGTGACTCAGTCATTATCACTGAATTCACTTCCCCAACCAGTTGGTTGGATATCAGTTAACCCACTGAAGTCTATGTGGGACAAGTCTTCTCTGTCCCATTGAAAACCATGCTCAGGGTGCAGGTATAGGGAACAAAAAGTATTTGGCGCTGGCGCCAAGTCGAAGTCAGGTGTTGGACATGGCCCTATGTGAGCCAAGTTCTTGTCGAAATCTGCCAGCCCTAGGTGATTCACTTCGCCCAGGTAATAGATTTGATCTGCCTCTATGTTTTCGACCATCCCATCTGGACGCCATAGCAGCAACCTCTGGTGCATTGATGATGGCACAGCTCCAACACCATGAATCCATTCACGGCCCAACAAAAGATTATAGTTAGGTTTGGCCGATATGACCATAAACATTGTTGGTCGAAGGATAGATCCCACCTTGATATCCAGTTGGATCACTCCCATAGTGGTCCCTATGCCGCCCTCATAGTTCGACAGGACCATGTTGTGAGGCTTGATGTCCTCATCCCTTTTGCCTATTTTCCTTAGCATAAAGTGAGGAATAATATTGATGGTTGCCCCACAATCCACCAAGATTTTATTCACTGTAGTTTCTTCGAGTTTAGCCCTTATAAATAAAGGCTTGAGGTGATTTTTCATCGCCTCTGTAGGTGGTTCGAAGAACCCATTTTGTTCCTCAGTAGTGCCATTGTCCATGACAAAATAGCACACTGGCCTATGTTTGGCCATTTCTTGCTCCACTTCCCAGTCACTTGTTTCGACCTCCACCTGTCGGTTGAACTCTCTGGGCAGCACTGAGACTATATTCACCATGATGTCCAAAGTATCATCAGACTCAGAACCATCTTCGCCATCGACTTCACCTTGGTTAGGACAAACTAGCCTGTTGGTTACTGGTTCTCTTTCCAGAGGTTTCCTTTGCTTCCTTAGAGGAACATTTGAACTGGTTTCTGCCTTTGGTTCATTGGCAGCCTCCCTTTCAGCTTTTCGTCGCCTCTGGTATCTCCTCCATTGAGATCGAGACATGGGATTTTTCCCTTTGTAGTTGCTTGACACCTGTGTAACTTTAGGGGCAGCAACTTGAGGCTCTTTCTTTTGTGTTAAAGATGAACCCCTTGGCACATCAAAAGAGTGCCATCTTTCTTCACTTGGCCTCTTTCGACCAGATGTTTTGTACCATGTATCTACTGGCACATTAGTTGGAGGCCTGAAAGTCAATGGCCCCTTTTCTTGGTTTGAACCTCTTTGGGAGGCTCTTCTGGGATCATGTCGAAGATCAACATTTTCCCTTCTCCTATTTACTGCTCTTACGCCTTGAATATGTTCCGCAGCATTTTTGTCAAAGATCGAACTGCATCTTGGACACAGCATCACTTCTGACTTCTTCTTCTGGCATCTTTGCAGGAAATCTGCCAGATTTTCATTCTCCCGAGGGAAAGCAGTCTTGTTAGCTTGTTCTTGCCTTATGGCCTCCTCTGATGCTTTTGGGTCAGAGACTTCGACCATGTTGACATTCATGGTATCTTTGTTGGCAAGAGTCAACTGCTTCATTTGGATCCCCAAGTCCTCTGTCTGGCCTTGAACTGTGGCCAAGTGAGAACTGGGTTTTGCTCCAGTTTTTTGGGCTCCAACTGTCTCCAGCTTTGGGCTTTCGACCACTTTCTGAACCGCTTCAATTGTCTTTCTGGATAAATTCCCAGAAAAACTGCCAAAGATTGGCATGTTGACATGGTCCTTTGAGACTTCGACCATTGTGATTCCTGGCCTCTTCGACTGGCTTCTGGATGCCTCGATCACGTTCACCTCTGAAGGCTCAGCATAGTGGGCTTCAACCTGCAACGGATTAGAGTCCACAGCCATGGGGGTCTTGTCAGCAAACTTCAACCTCCCTTCTTCGATAGCGTCTTGCACAAGATTCCTGAAAAGAAAACATTGAGACGTTTTATGGCCCAGAAAATTATGATATTTACAAAAGCCTCTCTTCTTTCTTTGATCAAGAGGAGGCACTTTTACCCCTGGGGGTATTATCATTTGGCCATCTTTTACAAGCAAGTCAAAGATCTCATCACATTTTGTAATATCAAAACTATAAGTCTTTTTGGGGAACCTATCGTTGGTCCTTTCTGGACCAGTGGGATTTTTCCCACTTGAGGGGACTAACAGTTTGCAAGAGTATGGTGGCCCTTGTTTTAGTTCCGCTAAATCGACTTCTCCTTCTTCGACAGTTATAGTATCGTCGAAGGATTCTGGATCTTCGTCATCCATCTCAACATACGCTATCCTCTCTCTCTTATGAGTTTTCGTTGCCTTTGCTTTTTCAGCTTTGAGGCGTTCTACCTGTCGAACTCTATCGGCCAGTTGGGCCATGTCACTCAGGTATTGAGTGTCTAACTTCTTCCTAATGGAATAATCTAAACCGCCTGCGGCTATTTCGACTAACTCATGTTCTGGCACTTGTGTAAAACATCTTGCTTTGAGCAACCTAAACCTATTTAGATATTCGTCTATAGGTTCAGTAAAACGTCTCTTTACACTGGCCAATTCTTTCAGGCTTATCTTGGTTTGCCCCATGTAGAATTGCTCGTGGAACAATCTTTCCAACTGGGTCCAATGATGGATCGAATTGGGGGAGAGAGTTGTAAACCAAGTAAAAGCGTTCTTTGTTAAATAACTTGGGAAGTACTTAATCCTCAGGTTTTCGTTGTTCGAAATATCTCCTGCTTCGATCAAGTATCTCGCCACATGTTCGACAGTAGATTCTGTCGTGTCCTCAGAGAACTTAGTGAATTTAGGGACTTTACATCTAGGAGGTAAGTCTGTTTGTAACACGTATTCTGACAGCGAGGATGTAAAGTTGGGCCTTCGAAAGCCCATGTTCATCCCATTTTGAGTCATGATCCTTTCGATCATGGTTGCCAGATTATTTTCCAAACCCATGTTTTGGTATTGGATATGCTGAACTACCTCGTCAGCATTTTGGTTTCTGTTAACTAACCTTACCTCTGGGGTTATTACCCTAGGTTCCTCAACAGGTTGCCCCAATCGTGCCCTAAGGTTTTCTTCGACAGGCTGTTGGACTTGGTTGATAGTGGTTTCTTCCTCTAAGAAAACACCCTGGTTTCCCCTTATTTGCGCCCTTTGGGGCTGTCGAATAGGTTGGGGTACTCCAAAGAAATCAGCCAAACGCGTCATTTGCGCTGTCATCTGCTGATTCGATTGAGTAGTGTTTTGTATTAGAGGGTTCAGCATTGTACTTAAAGTTTGTGCCAACATTTGAACCATATCATGGTTGCTTTCGTCCATTTGTTGCCTCAAGACTGCTGTCGAGGCATTTGTAAGGCCATGTGCTACTTGGGACGTTCCTCCTAAGAGTTGGGTCCTATTTCTATTCGCCATACCTACTCCAGAACCTTGGAGTGGCGAAGAGGCACTCACTAAAGGGTCTGAAAAAGTGGACGCAGCATTCGTCAGGCTAGCCAAGTCAGAAGTTGGCATGCCATAGAGTGGTTCTCGATTATGACCGCCTATCATAAATCCTGGGGGAACATAAGGCCTTGTGCCTACATTTCCCCTTGGTGGGGGAGTTCCCAAAGGCACTCTGGGGCCTATGAACGGAGGTAATGGCCCCGTTGTTGTGACCGTTACTGCTGGTGTTGAACCAGCGGTTATCGCTTCACTTACGGTCGGGATAACCGTTGCTCCCACATTCGTTTGTGGGATTTCGTTATTGTTTGGCGGATTCGCCATCTCTTCTCTTCTTCTGGCAGTATTGGTATCGTTAGCGTATATTCTACCACTTCTCAATAACATACAACACTCCTCGAAAAAGACGAGATTATGTTTAAAAGGGTTAAACTTCAACAATCAACACACAGTCCCACCAGGTGTGCCAATTTGTTTACCGTGGTTCTTGGTAAACAACTGCTGATCCTCCAAATGGTTACTTATTTGGTTACTCGCAGGATCGATCAGATTGATCCTAAGACATGGTTGATTTTGAGGTTTTGATTAAGTTGGATAAAGGTTAAATGACGAGAAAATAAAGAGGCTTTAAGTAAAGTGCATGAAGAGATGGGCTTGATAAAATAAATGAAGGCTTGAAATAAAGGGTTTCGACAGGAAAAATAAAGAAGAAAGCAAGTAAAGTTTCTGGAAAGTAAATGACTTTGATTAATAAAAGTGGTGTTTCACACATACATTCTCAACAATTCTTTCTCACACGCTGGGTACTAGAATCAATATGAGTGACTTTGTATATAATTGTGAACACACGCGAAAAACTGCGTGACCTACTACTATTTATACTAAAACATCCCAAGTAACCGTCGGGCAGTTACACTGCTTCGAGATGACTCCACTTGGCACGTTCTCAGTGTTCGACGCTCCAGATCTCTGCACGTTGCACTTGGTAACCGCTGGAAACCGTTTTCCCTCCAAACACTTGAATTTCAAACCGTTCCACTCTGAACCATCGAACACATTCGTCGAGAAGCATATTCAACGAGAAACACCTTCGACGTCGAAGGCAACCAACTTCTCCGTTGGAAGAAATCCTCTAAGTACATTGCCATCTTTCGATGGCACTTCGACAGACCCAGCTTGGTCGAAAACATCCTTCAACTTTAATGGCTGATATTAATAAAAGCAAGGGTGTCGAATTTAGGAGCCAACACATGGTAAAGGCACACAAGTCACACTGAAGAGCCCTTAGATTTCAGGCTGGCATGGAGCTTAGGTACTACACTCTTTCAGTACAGTTGGTTTAAACCTGTCCTAAAAATAGTAACCGGGTTCTAGAGGATCTCAATATCACTGACTACCCTCAATCGGTCATAATTCCAATTTAGCAACCTTTTCTTGCGGCCGGAATCATCGCGAGAGTTTAGTCTCATTGAGTGTAGCATACTGCTACTGTTCTATGGCCAAGTTGGTCAATTTAAGGTTCTAAGGTCAGTTGGTGCTTAATGACCCCTTAGAAGACCCATATTCTCCTCGTTCCAACACAAGGGATATCGGTACAGACTAAAGTGCCACACCAACGTAGCTACTGCTTCATCCGTATCGGTCTACGCCGTACAAATCCCTCACAGTTTATTGCTACTTACCTAAAGGGTATCCCCAGATCCGGGTTAGGATCTATAGAACTCCGATACAAGCCCACAAAATTAAAGCATACAAAGCATACAATTGAAACCACAATGATCTAATCCTAAGGTACACCTCACTTATTTAATTTATTCCCTAGCAGAGTCGCCAGTTCTGTGATAGGTGGGAAGAGAACTGACTGTTTTGGATATGCTGGTTCGCGTTTTGCGTTTGTTTTTGCAAAATTTCGCGGTAAGCAAGAGCCGCCATCGTCTTTTAATTTATCCAACAAGGAAAGGACAAAAGCACAGAAAAAATCCTTTTTGAGATGTTTCTCGGGTTCGGGAGGTAGATTATAGAAAGGGAAGGTGTTAGCACCCTTTTTATCCGTGGTTATCCACGGGCTATTAGGTACTTGCTCATTGTGTTTTCAAAAGTTTGCTTTTCTTTGTGTTTGTGGGTTTGAAAGAGTTTTTTGTTTGAAAGGAGTGTAAGTGCGAAAAGTTTGTTTTGTTTTAAAAGGAGCAAGTACTTAAGAACCATCTACCTACTCAAAAAGGAATTAAACAGTACAAATATCCTTTAGACAGTGATATCCCACTATTGAGGAGTAGGTAGCACCGTCTTTGGAGTTTAAGGGTCAATTTGATTAAGGGACGTGTGGTCACTAGAGCAATGTTAGGACGCCTTAGCGGTAACCCTAATATCCTAGATCATTTTTCCGAGGCAATGTTTCGAGGCAACTATGATCTTTGGACAAGAGGGCGACCTCTAAAACTTCCTATACTCAATGACCACGTTCGAGGCAACCAAGTGAGGTGTACCCTAAGAGTGGCATGTGCGTGTGTGTTATTTTTCAGTTATATTATCTTTGTACATGTTATGTTGAGATATATTGATTTTAGGTTAAATATTGATCTTGTCATGCATTGCCTATTTATCAAACATCTAACAGTTAATATTGTGCGGAAATTAAATTGCGGGAAATTAAACCTAAGCTATTACAAGGCGTCGGGTATTTACATCGCCAAAGACAAACCCTTTAATTTAAATTGCGGAAAGTAAATAAAAGCGATAAATAAATAAAGTCCTAATTTAAAAAATATTACATTCCCGAAGCAATTACAATATTTGATAAAAGATGAGGCGCGTGCGGAGAAAATTAAATCATAGCGTTTTTAGGGTTTTGCCCCTTTTTTATTAAAGAAAGCAATTTTTTTGTTTATTTTTGAATTGAATGAAATTAAAACTAAGTTAATTAATTAATTAATAAAAAGAGATATTTTTTTGGATTTTTATATTTAAGGAAATAAAATAAAATGATTAAAATTATTAAAAGCCCTAATTCTATATTAATTTTAATTTATTGCAAAAGATATTAAAATTGTACCTAATTAAAAACTAAATTAATTGGTTAAAATTTATTTACAAAAATAATGAAATAGTGAAATTAATAAAAATATTATTTTTGGGTTCTCTGATTTTATGAAGAAAAAAATTTAATTGGTTAATTAATTAATAATAAAATAAATAATTAGAACAAAATAAATAAATGAAAATATGAAGGGAGAAAGAAATAACCCAGGGGGGTGCTGGGCTTAATTTGGGTGTGAAATCATCATTTCTTGGCCCATTAATGCTCCAGCCTGTTTGACTTTTTGGATCGCCCACATGCCTGTTGACTTGAGACCATGGTAGTCCTCCATCCTTGGCCACTGGATTTCATTCATGGGACACTTGGCGTTTGAGATCTTGGCAGAACATGATGGTCCACGCCTTGGACGCTACATGGGATAACCTGAAACAAAATTGTAACAAAGTTTTGGGGGACCTAGGATTCGAACCCAGGTCCCAATGGGTTTTTCCACGCCTCTCTTGTCAACTCAACTGGCTTGCACATCAGTTATTAGAATAAGCATTAAATAATATATGTAAAACAACGCACTAAGCCTGGAATAAAAAAATAAGCGCCAATAATTTGAACTGGCCAATCACGCCTAGCCACGTTATCATCTTCTTCAAATATCCCTGGTTATTTACCTGCGGATTTTAATCTGCAGGAAAGCTCGTGGGATGTTTCAAAAATCCTCCCCAGGTCATGTAAACGTAACCTAAGGGTACCAATGTGATCGTCTCTCTTCCCTGAGCACGAATATGGCCATGGTTTGCCTTGATTGTACATGTGCCAAGAATGCCTAAAAACAAAACAAGAAAACCCTAGATTCGGGCATCATGATACAGGCTCTGAAAATAAAATTGAATATTGCAAAAATGTTCTAAATCAAACAACAAACACAAATATGCAAAGATTTTAATGAAAGGATGCAAGAATTAGAGACTTGGATTTCATGTTCAGACCTTGGTTCATGGACACTTACAGCGAGTTTCAGGCGATGAGAAGGCTTGGTTTTGATTGGTATCGCTTCAGGGGATTTCCAGCAAGGGACTAGTGTCAAGCTTTTGCTTTGAATCGAGCTCTAAGGTGGATTTCAGATTCCAAGTTTTCAATCTTTTTTTCAAAGTTTGTTTTGCCGTTTCTGCAGTTCTTCAGGCGTGTTCTTTCTATGCCTCACTTGTACATGTATATTGGAATGTATTTAGGTCAAAACTTGGGCCTTAGTCCATGAGCATTGATGAATGGAGATTTGATTTGATCACCATTATCAAGTTTCCAAAAAAATGCCAAATCTGATTTTTTATGCATGAAAAGGCTTGATACGAATTTGATTTGATGAATCATGATAATTGAAAGCTACAATGGTCAAAAAGATATCATTCCACCCATTTTTAGATTTTATTTGATTTAATATTAATTAAAAAATGAATTAAATCAATAAAAATTAAATAAAATAGAAAAATAAATGATTGGTCATGAAATTAAGGAAGGGACACGTGTGTGGTGTGATAAGACCAAATCAAGTGGAAAAAAGTGGGTCATTTTGTCAGAAATTGGAGTTTTGAGGATAGTTGACTTTTGGCATTTTTAGAAAAATGCCAAACTTCAACAATGCATAACTTCTTCAATTTTGAACTTTTGGAAGTGTTCTTTGACTTTTTAAGAACCTTGAGATGTCCTGTAATCGACCCTTTTGGTCTCATCTCATTTTGATATTCCATGCTCAATTTATAAACTTTGGAAAAAAAGGTGTTTTTGTTGACTTTAAAAAATGACCTATAATGTCCAAATTTGTAACTTTTTGTGAGAGCATTTCTTGATCTTGGGGTGTGAAGATGAATTGTAGGAAATTGAATCCTCTTCAAAATGAGCTTTGGATGGGTCATTTCTCATAAAGTATAAGAAATTTATGCTTGGTCAAAGTTGAGTTGACTTTTCCTGCAAAACCCTAATTTAGCAACTTTTGAATCTTGATGAATCTTGAGCAATCCTTGATGAATCATGATCAACCCTTGATAAAATGATGAATTATCCTTCAAAATGAGAATGTTGACAAAAAAGCTTTAGGTTTGACTGTATTTGGGTCACAGTTGACTTTTTCCCTAGCACAGTCGATTTTTGGACTTCTTGAGCAATTGACTGACCAAACTTCCTCTACAAGGCTTGAAATTTGACATGGATGAACTTGAGAACATGTTAGGGCATTGGGGAGAAATTGAGGTCATTTGGATGTAAGGACCTTGATGCAACACAAAACCCTAATTTTGAATTGACTGCCTTAGGAGGTGATTTGACTGTCCAATTCTTGAGCCAATTTGAGTCACTTGAAGATTATTCTTGACATGTCTTGAGAAATATGGGAGGGAAAATTTTGGGGTACAAAAATAAGTAATCCTCAATTTGGTTGATATTTTTTCATTGATAGAAGAATCATTGAATAAGATTTCCAATGCTTCAAACCAGGCGCAAATCAGAGTTACGGATCAAAAGTTATGGCCGAAACAGTGCAGAATGTTGTGGTGGTTTTTCATCTTGTTGTCATCTGTCTCCGGACGATGCTTTTTGGTCGCCGGACGATACTGGACAGCCAAAAATGCGTATTTAGCGCCAAAAACTCTTTTTTTAAGTTATGTTTTGGGTCTTTTGTGGTCCCAATTCATCATACCTCCATTTTTGGTCTTGAGAAGCTATAAAACAACATTAGAGCTTGCATCTTGATGATCCGGAGTCGGATTTCCCATCAATCGGCGCTGACAATCTGTGAGATGTTTGGTTTTTCTCCATTTCTTCTCGATGTATTTTCTATTTGTTGGGTATGTTTGTATATTTGTTGTTCATGGTGTTGTATAAACCTTGCTTTAGAAATCAATCTTGATGTCTTCTTTGATCTTTTTGCTTTATAATTGGAATTGGATTGTTATAGACATATACCTCACAATTCTTGATTAGGGATGAATATCTATTAGTTTCTAGATTCTAGAGATATATTTAGAGCTAATATTCACTTTGGATGCTAAAGCTTAATGCCTCCGTGTTGTTTTAGCGTGCAAGACATTGCCGATACAGTAATACAGTTGGTCGCATGACTTGGCGTTAGAAATAACTTTCGTTGTGGGTATGTCTCGTGGTGTCCGTGATGATTTTGAAGAGTACAGTAGGTTGAGTGCAACTGCTCAATGGGTTTAAGTTTGTGACGAGTAGTGTAAATTTCTATCTGTTAGGTTTCTCCTTTCTATTTAATTTATTTATTTTCTTGTCAATAGTTTTTACCCTTTCCTTACAAACAAACAAACCCATTTAATCCCCAAACTCATTAACAAATTATTTTTCGAATGGAAATTCAATAACCAATCTCCGTGGACACGATAATTTCCCAGATAAAAATTTCTAAAACTTTTGTTGCTTGCCGCTACACCGCCACCACCAAAATGGCGTTGTTGCCGAGGATTGATTCTATTGTCTTTGCATTGCGATAATTATTTTGTTTTTATGTTTTTTAATTAATGTATATGTTGTTTATAAATTGTACATTAAGGTGTATATGATATTTGTGCATATATGTGTTTCACGTATTATTGTAAATTGTCTCGTTTTCGTAATGTTTATTGTGTGATTGTTAAGACACTTTATTTAGGTTTGCACGGTGTGACAATACCATGGCATGATGAGAGAAGGTTACTAGCTCGCACAATAAAGGCGTCGAGCTTATGACGTAAAACAAGCTTGTTTGTTTGTATTTGTTTATGTGCGTGGTGATTTGTGCTTTAACAAGTTGAAACAAGGAAATATTCTGAATTTCAAATCTTCACTTTTCAACATGTTAATTCATTTTCACCCAATTTTCATATCGTTATTTGTATTTTTTTGTTATGTCAATTAGTGTTTTCCGAAAACTTGTTGTGTTTAGCTTGAGGAGTTTTGTTCGTTGTATATATTGTAAATTTTGTACATTGAAATTTTGTAGGACTATTATTTTTCTAATTCTTTTTTTGTTGTTTGTACTCAAGTTTTGGTCCAATAACTTGTAGAATATTGAGGTTATTTGTTAAGTTTGATCGTTTCTACTTGCGAATGCGTGGTAATGATTTTGTTAAGGTTTTGTACACGTTCGAGGAATGTGTTTATCGCTTTCTACACTTTAGCATATTCATGATACTTAGACTTTTTACAATTTTTATGCCATTCATTCTTTTGTATACTTGTTCATTTATGAATCACTTTAGTTCCTACCATTTTTGTGAGGTAGTTTTCCATTGTTCACATATGTTGGAGACCATAATTCTTGTTTTAAATGGCTTTTATTATGCTTAATCTTTTGTTTGTGTTGATTGTATGAAAGCTTGAACATGATCATGGCATTTTTTGTTTCATTTTAAGCACAACTACCTTGGCCAAATAAGTCATTCACCTTGTGAGTGTCTGACCATTAGTAACCCCTTTGAGCTTTTTGTCGATATCCATGTTGTATTTTCTAAATGCTTGTCTATGAGTGTTTAGTTTCCCCTTTTTGCATGGATATTGATTCGTTGTTTTCTTGAACCCTCAACCATTGTTTTGGTTTGAATTTTTACCTTGCTTTAGAAAGTAGGGAGTATTCACTTTAATGTATGGTTGAATTCAAGTTGAGGAGAAAAATGATTGGGCATTTATTGGTTGATTGCTATGAGGTTGAAAAGAAAACGAAAAAAAGTGAGAAAATAAATGAAGAAAAAAATGATAGAAAAAGAAAGGAAAAAATAGAAAACATTTGAAAAACAAAAACAAAAAGAATATGGAATAATGTTTTGTTGAATAAGTGACGTGTGTTGGTTTGAAATTTGGGATGAAGAAGAAGTTTGATTGAAATTCTATTGTTTGAAACCTTGTGAAAGTAATTACTCCCTTAGGTTTAAGCAAGTTTTTGTTTCAATTAGCTTTAGGACTTATCACTTGTTTGTTAACCAAGCCACATTACAACCTTGAAAAGCCCTTGAGATTCTTTCTTTTATATTTTCAATGTAAATTTTTGGATGAATGCATAATTTAGTCTATTGTTTGCAAGATTGCTGGATGAGTGAAAATACTTAATTTTTTGTGTTTTTCATCTACCGATTATTATGTTTGCTAGGTGTGATTCTTTTTTGACCAAGTATTGTTTTAGAATGTTTGGCATAGTTTTTGTATTTAGCATTTGTTTCATGTTTATGTTATCATCGTAGTTTAGTGGTAAGTATGTTTCTTCGTGTGTACCGTTTTTCATATGAACCATTGCATTTGTATTTTGTTTTCAAAACTTGTTGATTCATGAAATTTTGGTTGATTACTTTTGGTTCTTTGAGTTGTTTGTCTTTGTTTGAGGACAAAACATTTTAAGTTGGGGAGAGTTTGATAAGTGCAAATTGTAGCTATTTTTGTATATACTTTTTATTGCACTTATCGACTTTTTATTTGTTAATATTGTTGAATAATATCGACTATTGTGTAAATTAGTTTAGTTTATGTTTAATTGTGGTTTTTTGTACATAGGGTACCGTTTGATTTTTTTCCATTCATTTGTAGTCATTGATGTGTATTTGGAGCATGAGTAATAAAGTGTCGAAGACAAGGCTTCAAACGCGCGATTTTGAGCAACTCATCAACGAATAAGGCTCAAAATCAAAGAATAAGAAATACTCAATTTTGTTTATATATTGTCATTGATAGAAGAATCATTGAATAAGATTTCCAACGCTTTGAACCGGGCACAAATCAGAGTTACGAATCAAAAGTTATGACCGAAATAGTGCAGAATGTTGTGCTGGTTTTTCATCTTGTTGTCCTCTATCGCCGAACGATGCTTTTTGGTCGCCGGACGATATTGGACAGCCAAAAATGCGTATTTAGGGCCAAAAAATCTTTTTTTTAAGTTACGTTTTTGGTATTTTTGGTCCCAATTCATCATACCTCCATTTTTGGTCTTGAGAAGTTATAAAACAACATTAGAGCTTGCATCTTGATGATCCGGAGTCGGATTTCTCATCAATCAGCGCTGACAATCCGTGAGATGTTTGGTTTTTCTCCATTTCTTCTCTATGTATTTTTCTATTTGTTGGGTATGTTTGTATATTTGTTGATCATGGTGTTGTTAAAACCTTGCTTTAGAAATCAATCTTGATGTCTTCTTTGATCTTTTTGCTTTATAATTGGATTTGGGTTGTTATAGACATATACCTCATAATTCTTGATTAGGCATGAATATCTATTAGTTTCTAGATTCTAGATATAGATTTAGAGCTAATATTCACTTTGGATGCTAAAGCTTAATGCCTCCGTGTTGTTGTAGCGTGAAAGACATTGCCGATACAGTAATACAATTGGTATCATGACTTGGCGTTAAACATAACCTTCATTGTGGGTACATCTCGAGGTGTCCATGATGATTTTGAAGAGTACAGTGGGTTGAGTGCAATTGCTCAATAGGTTTAAGTTTGTGACGAGTAGTGTAAATTTCTACCTGTTAGGTTTCTCCTTTCTATTTAATGTATTTATTTTCTTGTCAATAGTTTTTATCCTTTCCTTACAAACAAACAAACCCATTTAATCCCCAAACTCGTTAACAAATTATTTTTCAACTGGAAATTCAATAACAAATCTCCGTGGACACGATAAATTCCCCGATAAACATTTCCAAAACATTTGTTGCTTGCCGTAACACCGCCACCACCAAAATGGAGTTGTTACCAAGGATTGATTCTATTGTCTTTGCATTGCGATAATTATTTTGTTTTTAAGTTTTTTAATTAATGTATATGTTGTTTAGAAATTGTACACAAACGTGTATATGATATTTGTGCATATATGTGTTTCACGTATTGTTGTAAATTGTCTCGTTTTTGTAATATTTGTTGTTTGATTGTTAAGACACTTTATTTACGTTTGCACAGTGTGAAAATACCATGGCATGATGAGAGGATGTTACTAGCTCGCCCAATAAAGGCGTCGAGCTTATGACGTAAAACAAGCTTGTTTGTTTGTAATTGTTTATGTGTGTGGTGATTTGTCCTTTAACAAGTTGAAACAAGGAAATATTCTGTATTTCAAATATTCACTTTTCAACTTGTTAATTCATTTTCACCCAATTTTCATATCGTTATTTGTATTTGTTTTGTTATGTAAATTTTTGTTTTCCGAAAGCTTGTTGTGTTTAACTTGAGGAGTTTTGTACATTGAAATTTTGTAGGACTATTATTTTTCTAATTCTTTTGTTGTTGTTTGGACTCAAGTTTTGGTCCAATAACTTTTAGAATATTGAGGTGATTCGTCAAGTTTGATCGTTTCTACTTGTGAATGCGTGGGAATCATTTTGTTAAAGTTTTGTACACGTTCGAGGTATGTGTTTATCGCTTTCTGCACTTTATCATATTCATGATACTTAGACTTTTAACAATTTTTATGCCATTCATTCTTTTGTATACTTGTTCATTTATGAATCACTTTAGTTCCTACGATTTTTGTGACGTAGTTTTTCCATTGTTCACATATGCTGGAGACCATAATTCTTGTTTTAACTAGATTTTATTATGCTTAATCTTTTGTTTGTGTTGATTGTATGAAAGCTTGAACATGATCATGACATTTTTTGTATCATTTTAAGCACAACTACCCTGGCCAAATAAGTCATTCACCTTGTGAGTGTGTGATCATTAGTAATTCCTTTGAGCTTTTTGTCGATATCCATGTTGTATTTTCTAAATGCTTGTCTATGAGTGTTTAGTTTCTCCTTTTTGCATGGATATTGATTCGTTGTTTTCTTGAACCCTCAACCATTGTTTTGGTTTTAATCTGTACCTTGCCTTAGAAAGTAAAGAGTATTCACTTTAATGTATGGTTGAATTCAAGTTTAGGATAAAAATGATTGGGCATTTATTGGTTGATTTCTATGAGGTTGAAAAAAAAAAGAAAAAAAAGTGAGAAAATAAATGAAGAAAAAAATGATAGAAAAAGAAAGGAAAAAATTAGAAAATCTTTGAAAAAGAAAAACAAAAAGAATTTGGAATAATGTTCTGTTAAATAAGTGACGTGTGTTGGTTTGAAATTTGGGATGAAGAAGAAGTTTGATTTAAATTCTATTGTTTTGAAACTTTGTGGAAGTAATTACTCCCTTAGGTTTAAGCAAGCTTTTGTTTCGATTAGCTTTAGGAATTATCACTTGTTTGTTAACCAAGCGACATTACAACCTTGAAAAGCCCTTGAGACTCTTTCTTTTATATTTTCAATGTAAATTTTTGGATGAATGCATAATTTAGTCTATTGTTTGCAAGATTGCTGGATGAGTGAAAATACTCCATTTTTTTGTGTTTTTCATCTACCGATGATTATGTTTTCTAGGTGTGATTCTTTTGTGACCAAGTATTTTTTTATAATGTTTGGCATATTTTTTGTATTTAGCATTTGTTTCATGTTTATGTTATCGTCGTAGTTTAGTGGTAAGTATGTTTCTTCGTGTGTACTAATTTTCATTTGAACCATTGCATTTGTATTCCGTTTTCAAAACATGTTGATTCTTGAAATTTTAGTTGATTACATTTGTATCTTTGAGTTGTTTGGCTTTGTTTGAGGACAAAAAAGTTTAAGTTGGGGAGAGTTTGATCAGTGCAAATTGTAGCTATTTTTGTATATACTTTTTGTTGCACTTATCGAATTTTTGTTCGTTAATATTGTTGAATAATATCGACTATTGTGTAAATTAGTTTAGTTTATGTTTAATTGTGGTTTTTTGTACATAGGGCACCGTTTGATTTTTTTCCATTCATTTTGTAGGCATTGTTGCGTATTTGGAGCATGGGTAATAAAGTGTCAAAGATAAGGCTTCAAACACGCGGTTTTGATCAACTCGTCAACGAATAAGGCTCAAAATCAAAGAATAATAAATCCTCAATTTGGTTGATATTTTGTCATTGTCAATAGAAGAATTGAATAATATTTCCAATGCTTCGAACCGGGCGCAAATCAGAGTTACGGATCAAAAGTTATGGCCGAAACAGTGCAAAATGCTGTGCTGGTTTTTCATCTTGCTATCATCTGACGCCGGACGATACTTTTTGGTCTCCAAAAAATACTGGACAACCAAAAATGCGTATTTAGGGCCAAAAACACATTTTTTTAGGTTATGTTTTGGATAATTTTGGTCCCAATTCATCAAACCTCCATTTTTGGTCTTGAGAAGCTATAAAACAACATTAGAGCTTGCATCTTGATGATCCAGAGTCAGATTTCTCATCAATCGGCGCTGACAATCTGTGAGATGTTTGGTTTTTCTCCATTTCTTCTCTATGTATTTTTCTATTTGTTGGGTATGTTTGTATATTTGTTGATCATGGTGTTGTATAAACCTTGCTTTAGAAATCAATCTTTATGTCTTCTTTGATCTTTTTGCTTTATAATTGGATTTGGGTTGTTATAGACATATACCTCACAATTCTTGATTAGGGATGAATATCTATTAGTTTCTAGATTCTAGAGATATATTTAGAGCCAATATTCACTTTGGATGCTAAAGCTTAATGCCTCCGTGTTGTTGTAGCGTGCAAGACATTGCTGATACAATAATACAGTTGGTCTCACGACTTGGCGTTAGATATAACCTTCGTTGTGGGTACATCTTGTGGTGTCCGTGATGATTTTGAAGAGTACAGTAGGTTGAGTGCAACTGCTCAATGTGTTTAAGTTTGTGACGAGTAGTGTAAATTTCTACCTGTTAGGTTTCTCCTTTCTATTTAATGTATTTATTTTCTTGTCAATAGTTTTATCCTTCCTTACAAACAAACAAACCCATTTAATCCCCAAACACATTAACAAATTATTTTTCGAATGGAAATTCAATAACCAATCTCCGTGGACACGATAAATTGCCAGATAAATATTTCCAAAACTTTTGTTGCTTGCCGCTACACCGCCACCACCAAAATGGCGCTGTTGCCGAGGATTGATTCTACTGTCTTTGCAATGCGATAATTATTTTGTTTTTAATTTTTTAATTAATGTATATGTGTTGTACCCCAATTTTTGCCCCTAAGATTCCTCTATCATATCATATCAACTCGATCATAACAAGATCACATTAGGGTTGTTTCTTCCTCTTTTTCTATCTCAAATCTTTAAGTTTGCTCTTGAGGAATCTCCAAGCACCTTGGTTGTGTATTTTGTATATGTGTTGTTGACTAACTTTTAATCAAAATACAAAAAATATTTGTCTTTGTCTTTGTATATTTTTGTTTTGTAGGTACCAAGTCGAAGCATCTGACAAATAAGGATTTCTGGTATCATTTTCCTAAAATCTCTATTTTCAAAGAAAAAGAATTAAAATTTTTCATTTTTTTCACTGATGCAATCGATTGCTCTTAAAGTGCAATCGATTGCACATAGTGTATTTTGCGCCATTTTTGAAAAAATACAATGTGCAATCGATTTGCACTGTAGTGCAATCGATTGCACAGCGTGAAAATTAAAAAAAATCAGCATTTTAAACTTGTCAAATTTTGGCTCCAATTTTCCTTCACTTTTGAAAGATGTATCATTAATTCAAATTTTAGTGCCAATCTTTCATTTTTAAAAAGAATTATCATTAATTCAAATTTTGGCTCTAATATTTGAAAGAATTATCATTAATTCAAATTTTGACTCTAATTTTTGAAAGAGTTATCATTAATTCAAATTTTGGCTCCAAGAATCAATTACCAAATTACCACTAATCCCAATCCTAAAACTCTATAAATAGAGCTCTCATTTCATTCAAATTTCAAGCTTTTGATAGCCAAATCCACCTTGCTAAAAAATCTCTCAATTCTCTCCATCTACCAAATTCACTCAAAGCTCCATTTTCAAAAAGTTAGTAAGCTTTGCATTGAAGCTTACTAATCTTTGAGCTAAACCTTCATCCAAACAATTTTTCTCCATCAATTCTCTACATCCAAGCTTGGTCAATTGATTCTTGTGGTTGAATTGAAGCAAATTCTTGAAGTTGTTTTGATAATTCTCTAGATCTACCTTTGGTAAGTTGGATAATTCATCTTTCACAATGTGATCTCTTGGTGATCTTTGGGATTGATTCTTTGAGCATTATTTTGTGATTCCATTGGTGTTATTTTCTCATAATTTGATGGAATTTTCGTGCTCAAGTGGATCCATGATCATAAGGTGTTTGATGGAAAGTTTGAACGAGAAATTTCCCTTTTAAAATGTTGTTTTTGCTACTGTTACTGTGTGCAGTCGATTTTCACTATAGTGCAATCGATTGCACAGAAGCAATTTCACGCAGATTTTTGAAAACTGTACTGTGTAAATCGATTTAAACAATAGTTCAATCGATTTACACAGGGACAAAATGCATTTTTTTGCCTTGTTTTGGGGCAGCTTTGATCCAAAATGCTTTTTCTACTCATTCTTTTTTATTGTTGGTTTGGATTGCAATTTTAAATGTCCAATTTGTCTTTAAACTCAATGGACTTTGTGATGTAGATGAAGTTGGATAAATGTTCATCAATTCAAATCTACCTAAGAGTGAATTATTTAATTTATTTTTGGTGCTTTGGATTAATGATATGTTTAGCGCTGTAATCCATCTAGAGGAGTGGTTGAATTTAAAGATGAAAGAATTTTGAAATGGTGATCCTAATTAACTTATCATTCCCTTCCCTCTTCATCTTATCCCTTTCTTTTTTTAATTATGCTACATGTTAAGGGATGGTGATCTCTATATCATTTATCAAAACATGAAGTACATAGATTGCTATTGACCGACCTCAAAATAGGTGTGACTTCTACATAAGTCCACTTACGATTGCTTAACATAGCGCTAAATTTTGTCCCGATTCGAATAAATGATCATTCGTAGCCCAAACTTATGATTGCAAGCCCAAGTATGTTAATTTGATCTCTTTGATCCAATAACCTTGAGATTCATTGTGTGGAGGCTTTGGTTCTACCAATCCTCTAATGGATCTACAACACCTTTGGTCAACGCGGATCACTTAAACATCGTTGATCATTACATGTTGCCTTGTGAGAATTCCAAAATGGATGATATACTTGACAAAAAGCAAATGCAACTTGTTGTGTGGAGGCTTTGGTTCTACCAATCCTCTAATAAGTTCCAAATGCAAGTTTCAAGATGGTCATCCAACTAACCACTAATTACTAACAATTAACTTTACTTTACGCTTTTATTTTCATGATTTATGTACCATTTACTTTTAGTATTTTACATTTCATTCTATTTTCATCTTTGCTAACTTGAGCATTTACTTTTATGTCATTTTTATTTTGCTTACTTGAGCTTTTCTTTCTTTTTAAAGACACCTAATAATCAACATGAACCATAAAAATCATTAATGATACTTGGACTACATGGTTACTATCCTTTGCATTATGAAGTGATGGACGTCTTGGACTTAGAATTAGAGACCTTGGCCTATCTTGGAGACTTTGTGACTTTATTTGATGTTTTGTCTAGAGTTCTTGAGGTTTACCTCAAGACATTGGGGTTGTTTGTTTGTTTTGTGTGCAGGTTATTGAGATTACGATCTTTGTTTGTAATCTGGAATTCACCCGTATACAGCCATTACTCTGCCCAATTTTTGCGAAGACTTAAAACACTTGAAGTTTGGTTCTCTCAAGAGGTCTAGTATCTTTGCTTGCTTGGTTTCAATCCGAAGAATGGGAATTCTATATTGACTCATAATGTCAAGTATTGGCTTCTTGTTGGTTAGATGGTTCTTATCCCTAGCTTTTACCTTATGCTTTATGATAGCCTCTTATTCTCCTCCCATCTTCTTTAATTTCAAAAATCTTCTCCCTCCTTTAAAAAAAAACTCTTCTTGTTTTGAAACTTGAAACATTTTTATAATAAACTTGGACTTAGGTCCATGCATATTCGAAACATTTTCATAAATAAATTTCAATCAATTTAATAATACCTTGACCTTTTTTTTGTGAGAAGACTAAAAGTCAATCAATCTCATTTCAAACCATTTTGCCACTTTGGCTTTTATCTTTAAAACTTTTCTCAAAAGATTAGACTCTTGTCAATCCTTGTAGTGATGCAAACAACTATACTTCTACAATATGTAGTGAAGTGAGATATTTTCCACTTGGGTGTTGAGTGAGGCATTGTTGATTTTAAAATCCAAGCCATATCCTCCACTTTGAGATGATGCAAATTCTCCTTTCTCATGATTGTGGGTAGTAAGTATGTTTTTCACACGGACAATTGCGATGATGTCTTATCTCATAAAATCAACCAACACACTTGTGTTTCAAATTTTTTAAAGAGGAACTACGTGTACCCTGATCCCCTATTGCACGAAAGGTGGTACGTAGGCACTAAAGGTTCGGAACCGTGGCGGGTGCAAAAATCATAAAAATATTTCTTTTCTCACCTCCACCATCCATTTTATATACAACACATTTTTATAGCCAAAATATACAGATTTTTCAAAGAGGTTCCTGTGGAGTACCGTAGATGTTTAGGGTGCTAATACCTTCCCTTTGAATAACCAACCCCCTTACCTTGAATCTTTCCCCCTCTTTTTGGGTTATTCGCTCTTTTCCCATTCCTTTGGAAACAATAAAGCGCGGTGGCGATTTTTATTTTGATTTGTATAAAGTCTAGTCAATCCAATGGCTTAGTCTTGCACATTTCTACCGCCATAATATGTTGTTTAGAAATTGTACATTAACGTGTATATGATATTTGTGCATATATGTGTTTTCACGTATTGTTGTAAATTGTCTCGTTTTCGTAATGTTTGTTATGTGATTGTTAAGACACTTTATTTAAGTTTGTGCGGTGTGATAATACCATGGCATGATGAGATAAGGTTACTAGCTCTCCTAAAAAAGTCGTCGAGCTTATGACGTAAAACAAGCTTGTTTGTTTATATTTGTTTATGTGTGTGGTGATTTGTGCTTTAACAAGTTGAAACAAGGAAATATTCTGAATTTCAAATCTTCACTTTTCAACTTGTTAATTCATTTTCACCAGATTTGCATATTGTTATTTGTATTTGTTTTGTTATGTCAATTTGAGTTTTCCGAAAGCTTATCGAGTTTAGCTTGATGAGTTTTGTTCGTTGTATATATTGTAAATTTTGTACATTGAAATTTTGTAGGACTATTATTTTTCTAATTATTTTTTTGTTGTTTGGACTAAATATTTGGTCCAATAACTTGTAGAATATTGAGGTGATTTGTCAAGTTTGATAGTTTCTACTTGTGAATACGTGGTAATGATTTTGTTAAAGTTTTGTACACGTTCGAGATATGTGTTTATCGCTTTCTACACTTTAGCATATTCGTGATACTTAGACTTTTTACAATTTTTATGCCGTTCATTCTTTTGTATACTTGTTCATTTATGAATCACTTTAGTTCCTACCCTTTTTGCGAGGTAGCCTTCCATTGTTCACATATGCTGGAGACCACAATTCTTGTTTTAACTAGATTTTATTATGCTTAATCTTTTGTTTGTGTTGATTGTATGAAAGCTTGAACATGATCAAGGAATTTTTTGTTTCATTTTACGCACAAATACCCATGCCAAATAAGTTAATTCACCTTGTGAGTGTGTGATCATTAGTAACCCCTTTGAGCATTTTATCGATATCCATGTTGTATTTTCTAAATGCTTGTCTATGAGTGTTTAGTTTCCCCTTTTTGCATGGATGCTGATTCGTTGTTTTCTTGAACCCTCAACTATTATTTTGGTTTGAATTTTTACCTTCCATTAGAAAGTAGGGAGTATTCACTTTAATGTATGGTGGAATTCAAGTTGAGGAGAAAAATGATTGTACATTTATTGGTTGATTGCTATGAGGTTGAAAAGAAAAAGAAAAAAAAGTGAGAAAATAAATGAAGGAAAAAAGTGATAGAAAAAGAAAGTAAAAAAATAGAAAATAGTTGAAAAAGATAAAAAAAAAGAGTATGGAATAATGTCCTGTTGAATAAGTGATGTGTGTCAGCTTCGATTAAGCGCTTGGCCCCCTTCAATCAAGTTTATTTCGCAAGGCACACAAGGCCAAGACTTCTAGGCAGAAAACTTCCTTCGACCCACAAGGAAAATACCTCCTTCGTTCCTGATTCAATTCACTAGGGAATGGCCTCTTTTATGCTTGCTTTGGCCTCCCTCATGCTAGCGTCCACAAAGCATTGGCTTCCTTTATACCAGCTTCGACTGGGTAATGGTCCCCTTTGAAACAGTTTCGATTCAATGAATCAAAAGACGCACAATTTTCCACACTTCGACACGCATGATAGTCCCTTCGAAGGCGCATTCATGTGGTCCCTTCGAAGAAGCATTCATTGGTCCATTCGAAGGACAATTGATTATTGAAAACATGTTTACTCTGTGATGAGTCTTGGTCCAAGATGCTTTCTGGCCAAAATCCTACATGCTGCCAAGCCCAAGCCCCCTGCACAAGCACATTCCTGCCAAAGGAAGCTTTGACTGGCCAGAATGAAGTCTTTCGATTGGGCTAGTTGAGTAGTGTTAGAGCAATCGAAGGGAGCGAACTTAGGGGCTGATCAAAGAAGCCAGGATGTTGAGGCCTTGTACAATTGGAATCAAGATCCAGAGTCAATCAAAAATTAAAGATCTGAGGGGCTTTCGAAGAAGCCCTAATAAGGGAAACATTGAACAAGTTCGAGTTGGAATTCAGAATCATAAAAAAAACAATGCTCTGACGAAGAAAATTTTGGGCAATTCAAATTGATGCAGATGGTGAATTAATCTAAGAAACTCTAACAAGGGAAAACTCTGAATAATTGGAATTCAGAATCATCAAAGATCTGAGCAATTCGAATTGATAAAGATGGATTCAATCGAAGGAGCTATAAGAACTAAACCAGATCCATTCGAAGGAGGTAACTTAGGGCCAATCGAAGAGCAAGGCTAGAAGGTATTCAAAAGAGTCAAATGTGTCCAGGTTCACTAAAGATTTCAAAATGGAAAGAATTATCCAAATATGGCCAACTTTCAATGTGTTGGATTCTTGTCTCATGGCCTTCAAGGCCTAGTTAATGGTTGTCCCTTGCCATTTCCATGCACCCTCACATCCCTATAAATACAAATCCAGACACATACACAAAGGAGACATTCGCCAGGAGACTAGAGACAGAGGCCCAAGAACTACACATATATTGCCTTACACGCATACACAGCCTAAGAGAAGCATACCAAAAATTCTCAAAATTCAACAAGATCACACAACATATGCCTCTGTCCTTTCGAATCCAAGAGAATCCAACAACTCCAGCCCACACACAAGTTCTAGTTTCAATAAGGTAAGTCCTCTTGACCTTGCATCTCTCGTTTCACCATAACATGTAAATAATCGTTCACTTGTTTTTCGTTTCAGCATAACATGTAAATAGCCTTTCACTTATTTTTCGTTTCAGCATAACATGTAAATAGCCTTTTAGTTATATTCTTCGTTTCTGTCATTTTTGTTTGTTTGCTTTTCTTATCCAAATATATGTTGGAACTAATCTGTACAGATTCAATTGAAATACAAAAAGGGTGTGAACAAAGGATATACACTCATGCTGCTCTGCAAGTCCATATTGCTTCATAGTCTAATCGAAAGAAGCAAATAAGGTTGCAATCGAAGGTTGCTCACACCAACTCCCAAGCTCAATTGAAAGAAACAGGAAAGGGTGAAATCGAAGGTTTCTCACACCAACTCCCATGCTCAATCGAAAGAAACAGGAAAGGGTGCAATCGAAGGTTGCTCATACCAACTCCCAAGCTCAATCAAAAGAAGCAGGAAAGAGTGCAATCGAAGGTTGCTCACGCCAACTCCCAAGCTCAAATTGAAAGAAAGCAAAAGAAGGGTGAATCGAAGGAGTCTACTTCCTGGATCGAAGGACTCACTTCCCCTCTTTATTTTGTTCTTGTTTTTACATTTTCTTGCCTTTCAATTTGGATGTAATAGCGTAGGAATCTTATTTTATGCATTTTCTATTTCTTTCATATTAACTGCTAGATGTATGACTAATAGGATTGTATGACAAAGATTAAAATCAAAATGTTAGAAAACCTAACAAAAAAGACAAAAATAACTGAATATAACACAAATTGCACATATACACCTCTAGCGTACCCCACTTCGGTTGCCTTCGGAAAATAGTCACAACTCTCGGAACGTGAGAGGTTTTAGTGGCTACACTCTGGTTCAAAAAGATCATAAGTCCCTCGATGACCCTCTCAATGTTGCCTCCGTAAAAACCTGATCTTAGAATCCTAGGGTAGTTACTAAAACTTCTTGCCAAGTTTCCTTTGTGACTATAAAACGTCCCTTCGAATGTTCCTCAAACATCCAACAATAGGGCTACCTACTCACTAATAGTAGGATAGAACTGTCTAAAGGATAGTAAGAAAAGAACAACCTTTTGAGTAAAGTAGATAGTTGTTAGATGCTTGCTAAAAAAAAACTTTTTGCACTTACACAAAACATTTCAAAACACTTTCAAAAACATTCGCTTTGTCAACACTCTTGAGGACTGATACAAGAGTTATCATAAAGCGAATTGTCACACTAAGGCATTTTCAAAACTACTTTTCAAAACATACAAAAAGCACAAGGTATTTAAAAAATGAGCTAAGCATCTAAGAGCCCATAGAAAACCACGGATGGAAAGGGTGCTAACACCTTCCCTTTCCATAATCTACCCCCCTTACTCAGAAAATTCTCGAAAAGGTCTTTTTCTGTTCTTTTCACCATTTCCTTAATTTAGATAAAAGAAAAGTCAGCGGCGACTCTTGGTTACCGCAACGTTTATAAACACAAACGCAAAACCAATATAAATAGTCGGTTCTGCCACCGTATCAGAAGGACTTATCACTTGTTTTTAACCAAGCCACATTACAACCTTTAAAATCTCTTGAGATTCTTGCTTTTATAATTTCAATGTAAATTTTTGGATGAATGCATAATTTAGTCTATTGTTTGCAATATTATTGGATGAGTGAAAATACACCATTTTTGTGTGTTTTTCATCTACCGATGATTATGTTTGCTAGGTGTGCTTCATTTGTGACCAAGTATTGTTTTAGAATGTTTTGAATATCCTTTGTATTTAGCATTTGTTTCATGTTTATGTTATCGTTGTAGTTTAGTGGTAAGTATGTTTCTTCGTGTGTACAGTTTTTCATTTGAACCATTGAATTTGTATTCCATTTTCAAAACATGTTGATTTATGAAATTTTGGTTGATTACTTTTAGTTCTTTGAGTTGTTTGGCTTTGTTTGATGACAAAAAAGTTTAAGTTGGGGAGAGTTTCATAAGTGCAAATTGTAGCTATTTTTGTACATACTTTTTGTTGCACTTATCGACTTTTTGTTTGTTAATATTGTTGAATAATCTCAACTATTGTGTAAATTAGTTTAGATTATGTTTAATTATGTTTTTGTGTACATAGGGACCGTCTGATGTTTTTCCATTATTTTGTAGGTATTGATGCGTATTTGGAGCATGAGTAATAAAGCGTCGAAGACACGTCTTCAAACGTTCGATTTTGAGCAACTCGTCAATGAATAAGGCTCAAAATCAAAGAATAAGAAATCCTAAATTTGGTTGATATCTTTTCATTGTTAATAGAAGCATTGAATAAGATTTCCAATGTTTCGAACCAGGCGCAAATCGGAGTTACGGTTAAAAAGTTATGGCCAAAATAGTGCAGAATGTTGTTCTGGTTTTTCATCTTGCTGTCATTTGTCGTCGGGCGATGCTTTTTGGTCGTCGGGCGATACTGGACCATCAGAAATGCATATTTAGGGCCAAAAACAAAATTTTTTAGGTTATGTTTTGGGTATTTTTGGTCTCAATTCATCAAACCTCCATTTTTGGTCTTGAGAAGCTATAAAACAACATTAGAGCTTGCATCTTGATGATCCGGAGTCGGATTTCTCATCAATCGGCGATGACAATCCGTGAGATGTTTGGTTTTTCTCTATTTCTTCTCTATGTATTTATATACTTGTTGGGTATCACTACTACGAAAATGGGCTTTCACAGCGCTTTTTTTTGCCCTTTAAAAGCGCTTAAAAGCGCTGCCGTAGCCAGCGCTGGCGTAGGCTACGAAAGCGCTTTTTTCTGGCCAAAAGCGCTGTCGTAGGTGGACCTATCCCAGCGCTTTTTCCTTAAAAAGCGCTTTGATAGGGGGGTCTTTCCCAGCGCTTTTTGAAAAGCGCTTTGATAGGTGTGCTATTTAAATTATTTTTTTTTATTTATCAGGCCTTTTACAGCGCTTTTTATGGAAAAAGCGCTTTGATAGGGGGGTCTTTCCCAGCGCTTTTTCCATAAAAAGCGCTTTGATAGGGGTTCTATTTAATTTTTGTTTTTTTATTTATCATGGCTTTTACAGCGCTTTTTATGGAAAAAGCGCTTTGATAGGGGGGTCTTTCACAGCGCTTTTTCCATAAAAAGCGCTTTGATAGGGGGTTTCTATTTAATTTTTTTTTTATTTATGCTGCCTACGAAAGCGCTTTTTAGCCAAAAGCGCTTTCGTAGCTCATACAAATTTTTTAAAGTGAAACCTATAATTTGAGGTTCCCTGTGCGGCCTGTAATTTTTTTTTGGTCCAATAATTTAACCTGTAATTCAATCCTTATCTATACATATATTTTAAGAAATCGGTATTATATTAACAGAAACCGGTATACCATATAATATTCAATCCTTATCTATATATATGTAACTAAATCATATATAACTAAATTTGTAACCATATATACATTTGTAACCATAACTAAATCACATACAAAGTATCGTGTTAATTTGTAACCATATATATATACATATGTAACTAAATCATATATAATTACATCGAAAATAATGCTCCACCGACACGGTCGTCATCCTGCAAAGTATGAATATGAACAACACGGTAAATTAAACAAACAATATTAAAGGCTCCAACACAATCAAACTAACACGTACAATAATATTTTATTCATACCCATCAGAATAATCTATTTTCAACATAAAATTGACATATTTCCTCTTTGACTTCTTCCACTTGAACTTTCGTGTACGACATAGTATAGAGGTCATCAAAGTACTACATAAGAAATTATTACTTCAGTATATGCATGATGTTATTAAATGTAGAAATCATACAAAATTATTCTAAGTTATAAATCCATACCGTGCTTGGAATCTCTACTTGATTTTTATGAAGGATTTCTTTCATAAACCTCAAGCAAAAGTATCCGCAATCTACATCGTTATTCTGTAACGGACACTGCATAGAAAAACAGAATATATTTTATAGTTGTCGTGTAATTTTATCAAGTAACATAACTATTATTATAAGCAACTAATTTTGTACCTGCACTTTGATCCAAGTAATATTTGATGATTTACTCCGGGGTACCTGTGCGTCCCTTTGACTACGAAATATTTGTATTGATCTAAGAAAATAAAAACATATATTTAGATCAATCTCACAGAAATAATTAAATATATAAATATACACGAATAGTTAGAACGATCTCACTTACTGATCAACAGTTTCCTTCATAGCGGGATAGTTAGTCCATTCCCCGTCTACCGAATTCAGAAAGTACACAACTTCTTTAATCGAATCGATAGCCCACAACAACCAGTGTTTTCTAAAAATTTAAGCAACAGTTTAGAAGAAAAGTTTCTACGCAAAATAAACAAAGATATATTAGAATAAATGAAAAACTCACCCCACTGGAACAGTGTTATACGGCAAAATAAACAAGCTATCTGGGTTGCCGACGTAGGCCGTGTATCGATTCACTAAGTACTCCCTAACTGAACCCGGTTCCCTGACAATTGTCGCTCCGCTGACAATATGGGCAGACAAGAAATGGAAGCGTCTTGCCAATACAGTCTCGTGCATTTTTTATCGTACAACAACCTTAAATAAAAACATATAAACATTAGACTATTTTCATTGAAATGTGTAAATAAATTGTTCAACTAATTAAATGATATATTTATCGGAATACCGGATGTATGCGGGAACATTGCCGATGCCTAATTCACCATGCGTCATAATCTCAGTCATTTCGTCCATTCCTATCGTTTCTTGGCAGTCAAGACCAAAGATATCTGCATCCATAAGGATTGTACGAATACCACCTGACTTCAAATCTGAGGTTTCCAAAAGTACTCCAAGTGTATTCCGATATCGAGGTACAAAAACGCCTCTTCCCCCGCCTCTTCCCCCCTTATGCATTGACTTTTTCGGGGGTGGTCTGCTACGAACAGGCTGGGTCACTTGTTGTGACACTTTCGCAGATACCTAACAATCATATAACTTAGGTAAATTATAAAATCGTTCAGTTTTAAATTCATATCATATAATAAACAATTTAAGCGTACCTCTGGAATTGATGCCATAGACTCGCCGCCTTGCTGCAAAATCTCCTTACCCTTATTAGCGGGTTTTGTAGGAGGCTAATATTAAAAAATAATTAACTTAACGGTTCAGAATTGACATTTGAAATCTAAATGATTCATATTAACGGTTTTAAACATACCTCATCATCAATGAAAATGAGGTCCAAGGGCCATGCAACAAACGACCTACTGCGTCTCGCACCGATCTTATATCCAAGGCCACGTCAGGTACCGGTACCAACGCATCGGGATCAATAGGATAATCTACTGATACTCTCAGGTGTCCAGCCGGGATCGGTGTATTATGAATTAAATCTCCCAAAGTGTTGTACACTTTTCCCTTGCCAACAAGGTGATAATCTGATGCCATTACGTATAGTTGGCAAGATGAAATGCCCTAAACCAATATGCATACATATTACTTTTAATTCAATAATAGAAAGAGGTGGAATAAAAATGAGAAACTTGAACAATAGAGATTTATCAATATATTTATAATTACCTCAGGAAATTTATTCTGACGGTTGATACTAGCGTTGTCACTAGTTTCTTTCGCCATTACCGCATTGCCCTTTTCCCTCATTAATACCTCTTTATCTCTTTCCAATGCATTGACTTTTGCTTGTAATTCCATAAGTACATTCATCACTTCTGCATTGGTAGGATTTCTTTTCCGATGATGCTGGTAGAAAGAGGTTGGAGTCACACCATGACCTTTACCCCTCACCCGACCGGAATACTCAGGAACATTCAGTGCTTTACTAAGTACGCTCCTCGTATCCTGGTCGTCACCGGTGGACTCCGTTTGTGACAATGTCTCCTGAAAATAATGGAGATAAAAAAATCAATTAAATAGTCATAAAAATTTGATTTAATTAAAGACACAATGTTATACTTACGCATTCATCATAAATTCTTAGAACACTTGGATCAACAGCTTGATTCTTGCCCACACGGGCTTCCTTCCACAGCAAATGTGCTGGAAGTGAGGTTTCATCACTTTTCGTCTCCTCTAACTATGCATAGAAACAAACGGTTAGATCGTCAAATACAACACATTTAGACAATTAATAAGAACATATCATTTCTATTTATTACTTACAATTTTTTCCTCTAAGCGCGCATATCCCAAACGCCCTTTTTTGTATGGATACGCGGGCTTTGATGCTCTCTCACTATTTTTGGCACTCTTTTGCCGGAATTCGTCATCTCTTTGTCTAATAAACTCAGTCCAATCTTTATGTTTAATGAAAAGATTATACTTTTCTGGCCTTCCGGCCGGGAACTCTTCCAGCCACTTTCCTTTGTCATCCTTAAGATAGGTGTTCGTCAACAGATTTTTCCACCCTCTAAATCTTTTCCCGGCCAACCCAAGTACGAAGCCTTTACGCTCATCTGGAACGTTAAAAGACCGCTGCGTATAAACCATATAAACATATAAGTAATTTAAAAACCATATAAACCATATAAACATATAAGTAGTTTAAAAACCATATACACCATATAAACTTATAAACTTATAAACATATAACCATATAAACCATATAACATACATACCTTAACATCTTCCCAAAACATTTCTTTTCCTTGCTTCAATGCTTCACATTGTTTCGCATTCCATCTAGATATGGAGATTGGCACATGCATACGAACAAGTGTACCAACGTAGCTTGTGAATTTTGAAGCATTAACCCCAACTACTTGATTTGAATGATTCCAATCTACATTATATTTCACTCCCTTATCTCTAGCACGAATGATTTCGCGCATTATGGTGATGCCTCGTGCAACATCATTTGCTGAAGTATCATCCGCTGTATGATTTGTTTCTTGTGAGTTTTCATGATCTTGTTGGTTTCCTGGTGGGTTTTCTTGTTGGTTTCCTTGTGGGTTTTCTTCATTGCTAGCCATTAGACCTGTAACAAAAGTCAAACAAGCACATTAGTACACTACATGAAAATGGATAGTCGAAAAAGATATGAATAGCACTAAAGGAACTCAAAATTGAATAAAATGCTAAAAAACCAAACTTGCAAGAAATAAACCTCACCATCAGCTCCGGAAACATTGTTCTACTAAATAAACACTAGTCACATTCGCAAAAATTCAAAACGGTTCAAAAGATATGCCAAAAATTCAAAACATTATTCACATCTTACTTACAATATTAGGCTATAATTATAATAATACCTTTTTCACTAACGTCTCTTTCTTTTCTTGGTAGCAATATATTTTACGCTTCTGTTAACAACTCGGATGGTTGGATTGATCCAAATACCCTCATTATGATCATCTCTAGTACAAGGTTCATTCTCATTTTGATCGTTTCTTGTACAAGATTCAATGCCAACGCCAATATCACCTTGATCTCCAATGTTTTCATCAATTACTTTGTTAGACAAAATCACTATAGACCATTTCGTACTTGTCAGATCATTGACATAGAACACTTGTTTAGCCTGAGAGGCTAGAATAAAAGGTTCATCTTTGTACCCCACCCTATTGAGATCCACTTGCAAAAATCCTGACTTATCCATTCGTACGCCATTATTATTTTCAACCCACATGCAATCAAATACAGGAATCTGAAACTTCCCGTAATCAAACAACCAAATGCGCTCGATAACCCCAAAATATGACAGATTTGCAAATTTCGGGTTTAAGTCATTCACACTTGATATGTGCATCGCTTCAGCTACCAAGGTAACACCACTATTCTGCATAGTACTTTTATCATCCTGTTCTTTGGTATAAAATGTGTATCCATTAATTGCGTATGCGCTATAAGAAAACACAATCATACTTGGACCATATGCTAAACATCTCAACCTTTCTGTTACTGAAGCAGGATCCGAACGATACTTTGAATAAATTTGTTCCTTAAACCACGGTATGAAACTTCGATTGTGCTCTCGTACTATCCAATTCTCATTTCTATTCAGATTTAAACCTCGAAGAACACCCTTGTGCATTTCAGCATACGGCTCAACCTCAATCTCATTGTGCAGAACATACAAATGCACCTGATCCCGTTCGACCATTGACACTGTCACAACTTTATTTCCAATTAGTCTTTTTCCTTCTTTTTTCTCGACAATATGAGATTTGGGGAGTCCAATTGATTGAACATTTGACAGATATTCAGTGCAAAACTCAACCGCTTCTTCAACAATGTATCGTTCCGCAATACAACCCTCCGGTCGACTTCGGTTTTTCACGTACCCTTTTAAAATTTTCATATAACGTTCAGCAGGGTACATCCATCTCATATAAGCTGGTCCGCACAACTGTGTCTCTTTGACAAGATGAACGACTAGATGAACCATTATGTCAAAAAACGAGGGAGGAAAATACATTTCAAGCTCACATAAAGTAACAACCACCTCTTTTTGCAATGTTGGTAAGATCGCAGGATCGATCACCTTGCTGCAAATTGACTTGAAGAAAAAACACAACTTAGTTATTGCGCTCCTTACTTTTTCTGGCAGAATAGAACGTATACCTATTGGTAGAAAATGTTCCATTATAACATGGCAATCATGAGTCTTTAAACTCTTTAACTTTAGGTCTTTCATTGACACAAGTCTTCTAATATCTGATGAGTAGCCTTCTGGAACTTTAACTTCACTGAGGAACTTACACAATATTTTCTTCTCCTTTCTAGATAGAGTGTAAACAGCAGGTGGTAGATATGTGCGTCTTCCTTTCGTCACGGGTGCCAATTCAGTTCTAATTCCCATGTTTAACATGTCCTTCCTTATGTTAATGCCATCCTTAGACTTTCCTTGTATATTGAGTAACGTACCAATAACACTATCAAATACATTTTTTTCAATATGCATAACATCGAGGAAATGTCTTACGTACAACGACTTCCAATATGGAAGTTCAAAAAAAATCGACCTCTTCTTCCACCCACTCGTGACAAGTCTATGTGCAAAAGGCTTGCCAAACTCAGTACTCACATCTTTCACCTTTTCAAAAATCTGATCACCTGTCAACATATGTGGAGCTCTACCGTGTTCTGCCTCTCCATTGAATGCCTTTCTCCACCCACGATAGTGATGATTAGAATTTAAGAATCTACGATGACCGAGAAAAACATTCTTCTGACAAAAGTTCAATCGCATCGTATCGGTTTCATCTTCACAAACAGGACACGCTTTTTGACCCTTAATGCTGTACCCTGATAGATTTCCGTACGCCGGAAAATCATTAATTGTTCCAAACAACATCGCCCTCAAGTTGAAACTTTCTTTCCTATACCCATCGTAAACCTCCACACCGGTCTCCCACAAAAACTTCAAATCTTCGACTAAGGGTGCCAAGTACACGTCTATGTCATTCCCTGGTTGTTTGGGCCCAGAAATTAACATAGATAGCATCATGTACTTACGCTTCATACATAGCCACGGAGGTAGGTTATATATCATAAGAATCACAGGCCAGGTGCTATGCGAGATACTTTGAATACCATGCGGGTTCATTCCATCAGTAGACAACGACAAGCGAAGATTTCTTGCTTCTTTTCCAAATTCAGGATAATCAATATCAACTTTCGTCCACTGTGGTGAGTCTGCCGGATTTCGCAACTTCCCATCAATAATTCTTTCATCTGCATGCCAAGTCAAGTGTCTTGAATCGGTCTCACTACGATACATGCGCCTAAATCTCGGAATTATAGGAAAATACCATAACACCTTTTCCGGAGACAACTTTTCCTTATATCGAGGGGCACCGCATTTAGGACACTCATTTAACACTGCGTACTCGTTTCGAAATAAAACGCAATCTTTTGGACATGCATGTATCTTTTCATAGCTCATGCCAATAGAGGACAACATCTTTTTGGCCTCATACGTTCGATTGGGAAGAACATTATCCTCTGGTAGCATTTCTTTCACGAGGGCTAATAACTGTGTGAAACTTTTATCCGACCATCCGTTGTCCGCCTTTAAGTTGTACAACTTTAACACCGCAGACAATCTTGTGAATTTTGTACAACCATAATACAACGGTTTCTCTGCATCGCTTACCAACCTCTCGAACATTTTGGGACAATCCTCAAGATCTTCTTCAAGCGCTTCTGCAATCTCTTCGACTCGATCATAATCGTATGCGTCTGCGAAATCCTCATTTGAAGCATACGTCGTATTATAACTCGATTCAACATTCCCGCTACTTTTCTCACCATGCAAATTCCAACATGCATAACTTCTATCAATTCCATGCATCAGTAAATGCGATTCCAACTGAACCGCGTCAACCCGTCTCCCATAACAGCATCTCAAGCAAGGACATATCATTCCATTGGGTTCTCTGGCGTGCGCAACGGAAAACTTAACGAATTCTGATACCCCATCCTCATACTCTTTCGATAATCGATTGGCAGTCATCCATTTTTTATCCATGGTTTGACTATAGCAACTAATTAGTCACGCAACTATAGCAAAATAATAATTAATTACCTGTAAAGAAATTCAACATATCAGGTAATCAAATTCATAGTTATTCTTGCCTCACCTTAAGCATGTGCTAAACAACTCATAACTAATTACTAACTAGTGAAGTCGGATACTAGTAAAAACAATCAGTTATTCAAGTCAGTTCAAGAATAGGATAGAAACCTTTGAAAATGTTGAGAGCGTCCCGCGTACACTACGATCAAGGACAGTTCGAATTTCTTCAATCGGAGAAAGTTACCTCTCAGATGTTTCGAACTCTAAGAAACGCGGAGAATGAGCGTCGTACGTAAAACTACATTAGTCTACACTATAGTCATGTCGATGATACAAAAGTGCGTGAAATAACCTTAGACCAACATTCACTTATAACAAAAAATTCTAAGATAACTCACACGTAGGTATTCTTCCTCCAAGTAGGCGGTATTGGTCCAGTGAGAAGGTTTCCAGTAAGAAATCTACCACAAAAGAAAATAAAGATATCAATATAAAAAGGTTAATATTTATTGAGCTAGACTGAGCATTGAGGGAGATAAGCTAGTTATATTGAATCGATTTAGTTAACTGTCTTGAGGGACCGTTCTATACAGAAAAGTGTTTTAATCAAGGTTGTCAAGATCTCAATCTATATCTTAAAATCTTATTATTTTGCAATCTTACTCACCCCAATGATCCTGATCTTAAATAGAATTTTGTTGTAGCCAAATTGTAAAAAACAAATAGTAAAACTGTTGAAAACAAATACAATGAACTTGATCCTATGAATTAAAACTGAAGGTTGTAGCCAAACTGTAGAAAACAAATACCCCATTCTTTAGGAATTGTACCATTCAAGTAATTGCGAGAGAGGTCACTGTAATAGAGGGAGCGGGAGTGGGAGAGGGAGAGAGTTTGTCATGCAAAATACTATATATAGATACAAGCAGTTGAAGATATTAAACAAGTTCAATAATATGGTTAATTGGATGTGGAAAAGTGTGAGAAACACTTACATAGTTTGAAGGTATTGCAACCTGTTCAGTTCTCGTGGGAGAGTGCCTTGAAGATTTTGCCCTTTCAAACTTCTGTATGTTCATTTTTTCATTAAAAAGTTATTAAAAGAAAATAATTTTATGTTTCTCAGTTCGTAGATTTAAAAGGAAAAATTGCAACAAGTTCTTCTACAACAAAGTTTTAAAGCTGACATTACTATATGTCAAACATAACTTAACAAAAATACATATGTTTGATAATTGATTTTACTTTAAAATCTTAATTGTATTGTAAGGTATAGCACTAGTATAGATGCGTATAATGATGAGAACATTAATTTCATTGTAGGGTATAAGCATATCAATTAAGTTTGCTGAGTGGAATTAACCGATCTAACTCGTGTGTACATACATACTTTATACAATATCAACTCCTGCCTCTATATCAATGTAAATACTTGATTGCTATTGTAAATGAAAAAATATTCAAATCGAATTAACTAGATTTAGAAGTGGTGATAGAAAGGGGTCATTTCCACGAAAAAGAGACTTACATTATAGTAACATGACAGAAGTTCTCACCAGGAACAGAGCAGTTACAGGTAACATTGTTCTCTAAGATTTTGGGTATGGGAGGCGTAAACCAGTTAGGTTCGTTGCTGCATGGATCTATGTCGAAGTTCCAGTCCTTCTTACCAAGTGATATAGCTATATCTTCAAGAGCTTTCTCTAAATATACAAATTCAGAAGCTATTAGTGAAAATTTTCTAATCAACACAAACGTCATCAAATATATATACAGAATTCCTATATGAGCAGAAAAATACATGGTATTTAAACTAACATGAATTCTTAGATAAAATACACTAAAAAGAAATATCAGATTGAAGATATTTCTTTATGATTTGGGAGCTATGTAGAAATACATATCATACTTTCGTCCGGGTGAACTGTAGTAGCTCCAAAAGCTGTTAGAGATATGAGCCATATGGCAATGAGTGAAAGGAAGAAAAACTGAGAGGAAGTGTTCATGTTAATATTAACAAGAAAAAGAGAAGTTGAATAAATCAATAATTTAGAGGTAGAGAGTATGAACATATATAGCGTATTTGGACTTTGAAGTTCTCTGTACATATAAATGCATAGTTATTAGGGTGGTGTAAATTTTGTATTTCATTGTTTAGTTCTAATGAAATCGGCGGCTAAACCCACACATTAGTATTAAGTGTTAAGAAGAGGACAATTGTGTGTTCAACTTGCATCCGAGCATAACAAATGTTTGTGCAACTTTTTACTATTGATAAGTACTTACGACTTACGTGACACGGTGGTGTCAATTTGTTCTTTAAAATTATTGATATGTCAAATGCAAAAGTCATCAATCATACTAGTTCTTTCGAAAGGGTTAATCTAATCCCTAAAACCGTTTAGGAATAACTAGTTTGATTGAGATTTTTTTTTAATTTAAGCATTATGTTTAAAATTTTCTTATATTAGGACAAAAAAATGAGATCATCAACAATTTTATAAAGCAAACTGATGAATCAGGCACAGACAAAACAAACTAATGACAGAAAGCATGGACACAACATTCCCAAACTCAAACACAGTAAGATTGTTATAACTCATTTACCAAGGAATGACGGAATGACGGAATGAAGAAGGAAAATGCTAAGCTTGAACCATTCCTACACTATATTGATTCAGAATCTTACCAAGGTGGAGAAGACGGAATGACCGGCGGCGGCGACGACTGAAGAGGAAGGAACGAACGGCGGCGACGACGACTGAAGAGGAAGGAACGAACGGCGGCGACGACAGAAATGAGGAAGCTTAAGACGAACGAAGAAATGAAGAAGATCTGAACGAAAGAAATGAAGAAGACTAAAGAACAGATTTAGGGATTTTTAATTTTATTATAAAAACAACCTACGAAAGCGCTTTTAAAAGCGCTTTCGTATGCCCCCCATACGAGAGCGCTTCTGAGGTAAAAAGCGCTTTCGTAGGTCCCCCTTTCAAAGCGCTTTTCAAAAGTGCTTTTATAGGGCCACCTATAAGAGCGCTTTTCAAAAGCGCTTTCGTAGGTTAGATATTTCAAATACCTATGAAAGCGCTTTCTGAAAAGCGCTTTCTGAAAAGCGCTTTCGTAGGGAACCCTATGCCAGCGCTTTTAAAAAAGCGCCTTCGTAGGTTTCCCTTTTTTTTAATTTTGTTTTTTGTGAAGGCTATGGCAGCGCTTTTTCAATAAGCGCTTTAGTAGAGGCGCTGCAAAAAGAAGTTTTTGGCGTAGTATATGTTTGTACATTTACTTTGAACATATGTATATTTGTTGATCATGGTGTTGTATAAAGCTTACTTTACAAATCAATCTTGATGTCTTCTTTAATCTTTTTGCTTTATGTTTGGATTTGGGTTGTTATAGACATATACCTCACAAATCTTTATTAGGGATGAATATCTATTATTTTCTAGATTCTAGAGATAGATTTAAAGCTAATATTCACTTTGGATGCTAAATCTTAATGCATTTGTGTTGTTGTAGCACGCAAGACATTGCCAATAGAGTAATACGGTTGGTCTTGCGACTTGGCGTTGGACATAGCCTTTATTGTGGGTACATCTCATGGTGTCTGTGATGATTTTGACGAGTACAGTAGGTTGAGTGCAACTAATCAATAGGTTTAAGTTTGTGACAAGTATTGTAAATTTCTGCCTGTTAGGTTTCTCCTTTCTATTTAATGTATTTATTTTCTTGTCAATAGTTTTTACCCTTTCCTTACAAACAAACCCATTTAATCCCCAAACTCATTAACAAATGATTTTTTGAACGGAAATTCAATAACCAATCTCTATGGACACGATAAATTCCCAGATAAATATTTCCAAAACTTTTGTTGCTTGCCACTACATTGCTCCAACAACATACTGATAAACCTAGAAATCAGCGAAATGATGACTTGCTTGCTTGTTGATCAGATATCCTTGATGCCATGAAATGGATGTATGCAATATGATTTTTATGATGAAACATAAGCCTGAATCAAGAGGGTAAATTTTGAGGTGCAACACTAATGATGGGGTCACACTTCTGTGTTACCAACCCAATCTAGTGGCTAGACAATTTAGTTTGTGCCACCCTTTTGCTCGCAGCTTTTATAAGCCATCAGACAAAATGTGCCTTTCGTCCCAAAGCTATAACGAAGCAGAGTGCGCTCAAAGCCTCTAATAGTTTTCTGCTGACGCACCCAATCTGAACCTCGTCGCCTTCAAACCCCTTTTCTATACAACGAAGGAGTTTTTTGATTGGTGGACAGTGAGGTTCGTAAAGAAAAATGGGAACCTCAAATCTTTCAAGCATCGTTTAGCCAGTGCTTTCAAAGAAATGAATCAACAATTTAAGAAAGGTATGACTTACTACTTTGACTGTCGATCACTTTATTTGCTTTCTCGCTTCTTCATGTTTCGACCTTTAAACTTTGTCTCGTGCTTTTGTTTTAGTCAGCAGTTGAGCACAAGAAGCATGATAAGGAGGCTATTAGTAGTGCAAATGTTTCAGCTTCTGCTGACACAGCTCTTACAATTTCCTCTCAAGTAACTTGTTAATTTTGGTTTTTTCCTAACTGACCACATCCCCTGTCTAACACATTGATTATGTTGACCCATTTGCAGGCTGCTAAAGCCAACGTTGTTGTCCCTTCTGGACACTCTCCAAAGATGAGAAAACACTCTTCCCATTTAGAGAAACAAGTGGACGATACGCCTTCTCTTCTTATCCCCATAAAATCCAAAAAGTATCAGTCAACTCGATCTGAGGCTATTCCAAAACAAATTACTTCTACCACTGTGCCTGCTCCAGTGGTAGCAAAAATATGAGTCGTGCAGCCAGCTTCTACTCGCCTAGAGAGCACTAACTATAGCCTTGAAGGGGACTCTTAGGTGTCCTTTCTTTTCCCAAAACTCCTTTTTTCTTCCAGCTTACTTGCTCCTTTTTAGGTTTGTTCTTACATGTCTCTATTATTTCAGCGACCAGTCGCTAAATCCAAACAACTCCCCACCAAACTTATCTTAAGGACTTCAAAGGGAAAAAAGAAAATGACTGTGATTTTGCCAGATAGTGAATCTACTGATAGTGATCTCAATTCTCCTGTCGATCAAGGAGCCCTTGAGTATACTCCCATCAGTGAGGGAGTGGAAGATGATGCCCACAAAGACAGCTTAGAAGGGGATTCTGGGAATGATGAAATGGAGGATCCTGAATATGATACTGACATTGATGAGACTATTAACCAACAAACTTCTCAAACAACTAAAGAGCCTCCTCAAACAAATGCTCTCTTTGGCACTGTTTCAACTCCTTTCAATGTGGCTCCTACCACTACTACCATGTCGCCTCAAGCAATATCTGCTTTAAAGAAAAGTATCCCCTTTGAATACTTGAAGTTTTTGGTGGCCTCTAGAAATATCTCGACTGATGGGGGCTCTAGCACTTAGACTGTCTCTGGGGGCATTTATTTTCTTGGCACCCAAGGCGAAATTCTCAGTCGTCGAAAAATGCAACTTTTTCATGTCGATCTGATCACCCATTTGGAGGCATTTCTTGCTGATGGTGCCAAGGTCAAAGAGGTGTTGCAAAAGGTTGAAGTTCACACATCCTCTCCTCATGTCTTCACATTTGTGGCAGAAATATCTGCTTTTTTTAACCAGTTTTTGGTCGATTTGGCCAAATGAAATGAGATCCTTGGGAAACGTCTTCCTAAAGAGAAATAATGTAATCTTGAATTGGCCTTCGTAGAGTCCTCTATAACTTCCATGGAGCGCTAAATAAATCTCTTGACAAAGCCAAAGAAGACTTTAAAAAGAGGGTCGATAATATCTCTCTATGGCAGCGGAAAATTGTTGTTTTGAAACAACAAATTGAAGAGCTGGGGAAGAAAATCAATGAAGCTGAGAGCTTGCAAACTGTTGTATTTGAGAAAGCTGAAAAGGAACTGAATGACGAAGCTTCTACTAGGGTTCTTCATTGGGAGAGTGTTGAAGCATTGGATATCGAGCTAGCTGAACTGGATACCTCTCTTTCATTGACCAATACTCAACTGTCTCTCGCTCGAGACCTCTATCTGACTCTCAAGGTTAACGTGCCCTTTTAGCCATCTTTGTAATGCCTAATGTGTCTTTCAGGCCCTTTAGTGGCCTTTTACTATGTAATGAATGTTTTTTTACTCTTTGCCTATTACAATTTCTTGCAACATAGGTCTAAATTTTTTTAAGTATTTACCATTTACTCTTAATATTCGACCTTCTGTTGTGAGTTCTTTGATCTCATAAGCATTGTTGGAAAAACTTGAACCACTCGAAACAGTCCTTCCCAATTAGATGACCATTTTCCTAGAACTCTATCTTTTCGATCCATGGGTAAGATCACTTTCCAAACCAAATCTCCGATAACAAACGCTTTTGCATTCACACTTCTATTATATTCCTTTGCTACTTGTTCTTTCTGCCTGAACAAAGTATCTAAAGCTGCTAGCCTATGTTCTTGAACATATATCAGCGCATCATACAATATTCCCCAATAATACTCAGTATGAATATCTGATTGCCTTTGTATTCTCACTGATTGCAAATGAATTTCTAAGGGCAATACGACTTTGTGTCCATAAACCTAATCGAAAGGCGTTGTGTTAGTCGACCCCTTTGGTGAGTTTCGACATGCTCACAATGCTTGGCCCAAAGTTGTATGCCAACTTATAGGCTTTTGGACAACATATTTCTTGATTAAACTTATAATGGTCTTATTCACTGCTTCAACTTGCCCATTCGCCTGGGCATAATATGGTGTTGATGTTAACAGTTTGAACCCCATTTATGCAGCAAGCTTATTTAGCTTTCTCCCTATGAACACTGTTCTTTGGTCAGCTATAATGGTCTCTCATGTCCCAAACCTATATATGATTTGATTTCGAATGAAATCCATGACATCCTCTTGGTCTACTTTAACCAGAGCGACTGCTTCTACCCATTTTGAAAAATAATCAATATCTACCAAGATGTACCTGTGGCCTTTTGATAATATAGGTTTAATTTATCAAATAATAACCAAAGCCAATCCCCTGAAAGGCTAAGGTTTGATAACATAATACAACTCACTAGCTGGTACATTTTGAATTCCAACATGTGTAATAAACGGTTTTAAAATGAGAGTCGCCACCCTTAATTTTTATCTTTAGGAAGGGAATATAAAGGATAACCCTAATTTGGTCAGAGATTATAAGTTGCTTGACTCATTTCTAGACGAAGGGGAGGTGTTAGGCACCCCTCATCTACCTTGTTCACAATGATACTAGGGTTTAGAATTGCAATTTTTTAAGAAATAAGGTTTTAATTTTTTAATTAGGGGAACTCACCTTGGTTTTTAAGTTGTGTGCCTACATATCCTCTTATGAGGAATCAGAGTCCCAATTCGTAGTTCGAAGTTGGTTGGTATTTTTTATGGATTAAAAAAATATTTTGAATTAATCTTTGAACCAAGTTTGGGTTTGAAAATAGCAGAGTGTTTAGACGAAGTTCGTAGTTAATGAGAAATATCTCCATAATCCTTTTTGAAAATGATATCTTGGATTTTAAATTATGTTAGTGGAAAAATGTTAGTAATTTGATTGATTAGATAATTTTTTTAAATACATTAAAAGAGAAAAATATTTTTAATGCATGAGGAAAATAATTTTAATGCAACAAAAGTATTTTAATGAGTTAGTATTTTTAATGATTTGAATTAATACATAAATGATTTTAGAAAACAAATATATTAAAAATTAAAATATAATAATATTAAATAAAATAAATAAATAAAATATATAAAAAGAATAAAATTAATTAAAAACGCAGGGGGTGTATTTTATTTGGGCTAAGTAATTTAGGGGGTGCAGATAACAAGGCCTTAAATCCAGATATTGGATTTATGCCTAAATCACAAAAGGAGGTGTTAATCTGTACTACACAACAAAATTGGGGGGTTTGGTTTAGCAAGGGCCTAAGTTCATATATCGAACTGGGCCCAGTAGTGTAGAGGGGTAAGTTATTGTGTTAGTGAAGCAAATCAAGGCTGCACTTAGTAATGGGTTGGGCCCAAAGCAAATATTAGGTCCGTTAGACAAAGTGTGGATAATGCACAGAGTTACGGTGGGCACGCGTTTGAGAGACATCTGATGATGATCAAAGGATTATGATGGAAAGCGTATTGTAAGGGTAGGCGCACCAGATTAAAGGGTGCTATATAAACATCTTCATCCTATTTTATTCATTTTTTGTTTCCATCCCTCTCTCTGTAACCTTGTTCTCTCACTCAAAACAAAATTCTAGAGAGAGATGCTCTCCCATCTCTCTAGAATTCAGGCGACCGGGAATCGCCTCAGCCGGCGGTGCTGCCTTGCACTTCCTTGAGCCACCCTTCACCCATCGTAGAAACCCAATTCTCTGGTTGAACTTCAACCAGGAACATCATATGTTCATCCGAACCACCACCAAAACCTAAAACCCTTTACACATTCAACCTAAACCCTTAGAACCCTAAGTGTTTTAAACTTAACCCTAGGGTTCTTGCATGAACCTTAACAATCCCCTAACCCAGAAATGTGTGCTCTTATGAAACCTAACCCTAGAATTGAATAACCCTAACCCTAAGGATGAACCCTAACCCTATAAAGCCAAAAAAAAAACCCCAAATTCCAAATTCCACAGAAGTACAACACGAAAACAGAGATTATGCAAACATCATAACAACAAATATGAGTCCTAAAGCTAAGTGATTCTCGCCTTACCTCTCCTGAAGTGACCCTGGTCATATAATTCCTTTATGATTTTTCCTTTTCTCCTCTTATAATTCCTTCTTTTTCTAATTACTAGTGCAAAGTGCGATGGCACGACGAAGATGATGGAGGTGGGGCTTGAAGCAAAGATCTAGGGTTTCAGAAATTGAAACCCAGATCTCAAGAAGGTGGCTGACTCGCGTATTGGTTTTCTCATTATCACGATTCTTTTCTCCAAATTCTTTCTCATTCAAATAGTTTTTTAGAGTTCTTTATATAGGTTAGAACATTTAGATGAATTAGGAAGTTTTTTCTGATTGTCGTTATATTCTAGTGATTGAATAAATTTGTGATTTTATTTTATCTGACTTGATCCTGTAATTGATTTTTTTGGATTGTAAATTGTTTTATGATTTAGGGATTTGATTGGTGTTGTAAATTAGTTGGACGAAATATAAGATTTACATATTTGCTCAAAGATTTGATTTCGATTTTGTTTGAAACATTTTCTGTCTTGGGCTTGGGTTGCTTAGTTTAGTGCAATTGATGAAGAACAACAGCGCTGCTGACTGAGGGGATTAGGGTTTCAAAAATCCCTAATTGGATTTGGTTGACTTGGTCAACAATTAAAATAACCATAAAAATACCAAAAATAAAAAAAAATGTTTTTCTTAATAAATAAATAATAATATTATTGATAATGTTAATAATAATAATTATATTTTTTATAAATTCAAAAATGAATTAATCTGAATGTTGACTTCAGTAAAGAATCTTCCCAAAACCTATCATAAATGGGCTCAGCAAAAAAAAAATAGCAATAAGCCCTTTAGCGATACACCCATCTATTTACAATGGGCTAACTTCCTTCAATTGGGTCTTCAGCTTCAAAATTTAGAGACATACCCCCTCCTCCTGTTAAAATGCATGAGCCCCTTTATGGGCCATCAGATTTTGATGGACCAAAGCACCACCCCTTTAGTTTATACCATGCACCTCCCTTCATTATTTTGAACCTGGCCAACACACACACAATTGTCTTAATTGACCATCATATTTTGATGGTCTATTTAAAACAATACGTCCCCCTTTTTATTAATTCAATTCCAAATGGGCTGAAATGTAAATAACACATGTACCCCTTTTCCTAATTGTAAGAATAAATATACCTCTCTCTTAAATTTATACCCTCTAAGACATATGATCTTGACAACAATAATCTAGAGAACGATAATATTTAATAATAATAAGGAATAAATTATTTAGAAGTCAATAGGGAAAATTTGGGGTATGACAACATGTTTTTAGCATTCTTGGCAGCTTTTGGCAAAATCAATGCAATTTTTTAACATGGTTGACCAATAGATTCCTATTCGACACAACAACCATTTCATCTTATGGCCTACTTCATGCGTTCCACAAGCACCACTATGTACTTCAGATGTTGCCACATATGCTTCGTTCTCTCCTAAGCATTTTAACAACACTCCTTCAGGCATTTTCCTGAACAATTCGTCTCCCATTAATCTATAACTTAACGCCTTGTGCTTTACCTTGCGATCTGTCGACCCAACTGGATTTTTTAAGTAATCAAATATGGGTTTCCTCCAGTCATCTTTAGATAATGCAGCAATGGCGAAAACTTCTTCTACCTTTTCAAAATATCCAAAATACTCATAGTTCCGGAGATCAGGGATTACTTCAGGTGTTGCCCCCAAGTTTTTGTCATTGGTGTGGTTACAAACTCCAATTTCTCTTTTACCTCAATGAACTTCTCTATGCTTTCTTTGGGTATTTTGTATCCAGATGCCAACTGGGCCATGTCATTCGCTTCATGGTTATCAATGCGCCTTACATGACTAATCGACAAGTTATCAAACTTCTGAAGTAATGATAATGCTTTGGCCATATACATTACCAGGGGATCTTTAACGCAGTTGTATTCTTTGGTAAATTGTTTCACCACTACCTCTGAATCTTCTTTAATGTCAACGTCTCTTATTCCAACGTCTAACATAATTTGAATACCAATTATTAAGGCTTCATACTCATCCTCGTTGTTAGAGCATTCACCTTTGATTTTATAACGAAATCTAGTTGGAATGCCTTCTGGTGATAAGATAAAAATCCCTACCCCAGTTCCTTGTTTGTTTTTAGAACCATCAAAATAACATTGCCATGATTTAGTGCTTACATAAGCTTCAATAATGTCGACCACTGAATGGTCGACTATAAAGTCTGCAATAATTTTCCCCTTGACTGCTTTTAAAGAATATTATGTTAATGAGTATTCAGTTAATGCTAGTGCCCATTTACCTATTTGACTGTGCAAAATGGGTTTAGATAACATATGCGTGATGATATCAAAATGAGAATAAATAGAAACTTTGACCGATTTTATATAATTCTTGAGTTTAGTACATGAGAAATACAAACATAAACATAGTTTTTCTATTGCATTATATCTAGTTTCAACGTCATTTAGTACTCGACTAAGGTAATAAATGGCCCTTTTGACCCTATTTTCGTCTTCCTGGGCTAGCATGCTTCCCAATGTCGACTCTGACACTGGAATATAGTGTTTAATGCCTTTGTTTCTGTTTGGAGGTGCAAGTATAGGAGGCTTCATCAAATAATCTTTCAGGCGATCAAATGTCTCTTGGTGTTCGTTTTCCCACTTGAATTCAGACTCTTTTCCTAACTTCAACAAAGGAGAAAATGCCAAAGTTTTTCCACTCATGTTTGACACGAACCGCCTTAGGAAGTTTATCTTTCCCAACAAAGATTGGAGTTCTTTCTTCGTTGTTGTCGCTTTGGTATTCAAAATCTCCTTGGTTTTGATTTGATCAATCTATATGCCTTTCTTGTGCACTACAAAATCCATAGAATCTCCTACACAAACACAAAAAGCACAATTTAATGGATTAATTTTTAATCCATATCCCCTCATTCTAATAAAAGGTTGTCTAAGATGGTCTAAATAACCGGCTCTCGAGGGTGATTTGACTACAATGTCATCAATGTAGACATGCATGAAGGTGTTTATGAAATCATGAAACATTCGGTTCATTGCTCTTTGGTAAGTCACCCCTGCATTTTTCAAACCAAAAGGTATGACGATCCACTCATATGTGCCTAATGCCCCAGGGCATTGAAGCACAGTTTTATGGGTATCATCTTCAACTATGAAAATTTGATTATAGCCTGAATATCCATCCAAAATACTTAAATATTCATATCTTGCGGCTGAATTGACCAGCATTTCTGCCAAAGGAATTGGATATTCGTCCTTTGTGGTGGCTTTATTTAAATCCCTAAAGTATCTGCAAATTATCAAGGTTCCATTTGTCTTTATTACATGGACTGTATTAGCTAACCATTCAACATACTTAGCTTTCCTGATGAACTTGCTCTTCAACAACCGTTTGATCTCTACTTTGATTTTGGACAACACTTCTAGCGCGAACCTCCTTGGCATTTTCTTGATTGGTCGTTTTCCTGGATTTATAGGAAGCTTCATCTCCACCATTTCTCTACTCAAACCAGGCATCTAATTGTAATCCCATGCAAAACAATCCTTGAAATCTTTAAGTAATTTGATCACTTGATCCTTCATCTGGCTACCTATCTTGGTGTTGATGTAGGTAATTCTCTTAATCGAACCATCACCCATATCGACTTCCTCCAAGGTATCTTGTGCTTGCATCTTCAAAACATTATCTCTTGGATCTTTCTCAAACCCCAAAGGCTCTTCTTCGTATATACAATCAAGCCTCTGGCTTTCTAAAGGTGTTGTTTGGTTTGTGTCTCCAAGATATTCCACCATGATGGCCTCAGGTGCCATATTTGAAACATCTTCAACCTCTAAAGTTGCATTTATTCTATTTCAGCCATATAGGCCAAAATCCTTTCCAGAGCATTCGCCTCAGGCATCATCATGATTTCGTCCTTCTTCTCACCCAGTGGGCTCAAACTCCTCTTCTACATCTAGATATGTGTCCAACTTTTCTTGGTTCCAAATAAAACCATGAGTGGGGGTGTAAAGTCAAAAAAATTGATTGCATCAGGATGCGGCTTGAAAACTTCATCTTATGGGTAACACGGTGGTATAGTTTCAAATGCTTTATAAAAATTCTTTCGATTCACCACCTTCACATTAGCAGTAAAATAGCTATGATCTTCCTCTGTGTTTTCAATGATCCCATCTTGTCGCCATATGGATACAAGTTGATGCAGGGTCGATGGAACCACCCCTATTCCATGTATCCATTCGCGCCTCAACAACGGGTTGCAATTTTCCTTGGACGATATCACCATGAATAATGTTGGCCTTGAAGTCGAGCCAACTGACAAATTTACTTTAATCACACCTAAGATGTGACTTGTCTTTCCTTTATAATTTGATGTGACCATATTGTGTGGTTTAAGGTCTGGGTCGAACTCACCAATTTTCTTTAGTAACGATTGTGGCATTAAATTAACGGCAATGCAACCATCAACGAACACCTTGTTCACAGGGAATCCATCAACCTTAGCCCTTATGAACAAAGGTTTGAGATGATACATCATGTTTGATGTAGGTTTCTCAAACGTTACATGTTTCGCTTCTACCACCCCATTGTTCATGACATAGTAACACAAAGGTTTTTGAATTGCTGATTCCTCACACATGTCTTCTTCCTCATCCCTAGATGCCTCTGAGGCAAACCCATATTCATTGGGGAAAACTCGTACAATATTGTAGTGGATTATCAAACCGTTCTCTAAACTATCTTCTAAAATGTTTGATACTTCATCATACATGTTGTCGTCACCAAGATCTATAACCTTTGCTGGTGACACATTCACATCTGGCATCAACGACCTCTCTTTTGCCGATCGTTGTTGTACTTCTTTCTGGCCGCTCTCACCCTTTTGTGGAATAACTTTTGTTGCAGCATCTCTTGCAGCTTTCTTATTCCTCTATTGTGGAAAAACTTTTTTTGCAGCCTCTCTTGCAACTTTCTTATTCCTTTGAAACCTCTTCCATTGGGTATTCTTCATAGGATTCTTCCCTTTGTAGGTGTGAGGAACATGGTATTTCTTTGAAATGATCCTAGTTTCAGCAAGTTGGGTTAAGCTAGATCCTTTTCCCATCATCTCTTATTTGTGAGTCGAACCTGACCCTTTTTTCACCACCTTCCAGTCATGGTTTTCCCCTAGGATAAAAGGGACTGACCCAGTTATTGTTGGGCACATCAGTTGGTGGCACAAAAATTCTCAGATATGGAAACTTGGGTTTCTCTTGAGGCACTTGAACATTGTTTGGCCCCTTAGCATGGTCGAACACCACTTTTGGATTTTTTACTTGATGGTGCTTTTTCTTCATTGCCTCAATCTTCTTTGCAGTTTATTCGCCATAAATCATGTTACAGTTTGGGCATAACATGGATCTAGAATTACTCAGCTTACATATATTCAGAAAATCTACCAACTCCTCTTCAGGTTTAGGAAACACGAACTTCAGCAATTCAGCAACTATTTCCTCAGACAATTCTTCATCCTTACAGTCCAATTTTGCTTTGTTGTCCTGATCACCTTCAGGCTTTTCGGCAAAATCAACCATCATCGCTTCATGTGGCTTAGATAGATTTTCATTGCCACTTTTGAGACCCTCAGTAGCCTCGACTGCTGTAGCCACAATCGGTTCCTCTTCAAGACCATCAGTAGCCTTGAGCGTCAATATTGCTAGTGATTTGATAGTGTCTACCTATTCGTCTATGAGGCCCTCAGTAGCCTCCATCATCAGCACTTCAAATGGCTCCACATAGTGTGCATCAGCAACATGTATGAGATCCGAGTTGATCTTCATAGCATTCATTGGTTTCTCACCAAATTTCAGTCGACCGTCTTTCAAAGCCTTTTGAATCAAATCGCTGAAAAGAAAACAGAGAAGTATTATGAACCAAAAAATTATGATATTTGCACAAACCTCTTTTTTGTTTTTCCTCTAATGGTGGATCCTTAGTGCCTGGGGGCACTATAATATGACCATCTAAAACTAAAACATCAAATATTTCATCATATTTTGACACATCAAAAGTATAGATTTCAGTATTAGTGCTATCATTTTTGGACCTTCAAACATCTTTCCCTTAGACGATCTTATAGGTTTACATGCATATGGAGGCCCATCTTTCAATTCAGCCACGTTAACCTCTCCTTCTTTCATGTATTCTTCCTCAAACTCTATGGAATAATCCTCTGTGTCTACATAGGCAATTTCTCCCTTTCTATGGCCCTTTGACACCCTATCTTTTGCTATTTTTAAACATTCGACATATCAAACCTTATCAGCTAGTTGGGACATATTTGTAATAGATTGAGGATCAAACTTTTTTCTAATAGAATAATCTAACCCCCTAGTGGCCATTTCGATCAGCTTATGTTCAGTAACCCTAGTAAAGCATCTAGACTTTAGGACCCTAAAACTATTCAAATATTCTTCCATTGACTCAAATGACCTTTTCTTGATGGAGGATAATTCTTTCAAACTTATCTTAGGTTGACCAGCATAAAGTTGCTCATGAAATATACCCTCAAGTTGTTCCCAAGTACGTATGGAGTTTAGAATCAACGTCTTAAACTAAGTAAAAGCATTATTTGTCAATGAATTAAGGAAATATCTTAATTTTAATCCATCATCGTTGGCGATATCGCCAACTTCTGTTTTGTACCTAGCAATATATTCAATGGTTGACTCATTAGCCTCACTAGTAAACTTGGTAAACTTAGGTACCTTACATCCCCTAGGTAATTCTTCATGTCGAATGTAATCAGTCAAGGGCGAAGAGTAATTGGGCCTCCGGAGACCAACATTGACTCCGGATCGTGTTAATAATTCTTCTACCATATTTACTATGTTGTTACGTCCAATAGTGGCATTTCTTAACACTTGAACAACATCTTAGTTTCTCCTAACTACGACCGGCCTAGGTTCATATTGTTCAATGAATTATTCCTCTTTATAAGTAGGTGCTTCTAGTCTTCGAGGTCTAAAAGGACGCTCATTGTTTCCTCCCTCTTGTTTTTCAAAAACCCTCAATGGCCTATGGTGTGTTTGAGTTTGAGTTGGTTGAACCCCTAACGAGTCGATCAATCTACCTATTTGGTCAACTAAAGGATTGAGGATGACTCCCTTTATTGAGTTAAAACATTTACTAACTATAATTACTCTCATCCATTTTTTTCCTTAAAGCCATAACAGATGTAGTATTCAAAGATGGTGTCGATTGTCGGACATAACTAACACCACCTAGTCGACCATTTGGGGCATAACTGCCTTGGTTTCCAGTGGCCACTTGTCATAACCCAAATTTGTCATACCTTTTCACTTTTATCTGGCTTAGGCTTTGCATTTCATTTGCATAATTCTCAATAGGTCATTCACACATCATTCCTTCATTTCTATAAGGCAATGTTTCAAAAGATTCAATGGTTATGCCAGCTAGGGTTTAATACTGGTTTGAGGCTCCTACTTTCAATACACTTTATTTCCGTTGTTCCTCCTTGACTAGTGGCCTATGTAATTATGGTTTGGATTCACAATCATTATTAACTTCCCTTTCCTCAAGCTATAAGGTTTTCCTCTAACAAGTTTCGTCAAGAGCGAGTGGATTAGGATTTTCATTTGTGTGAGTTAGGGTTTGGTTTCTTCTCAACATCTCAAGTTATATCCTCATCAATATGTATCCAAGACAAAAATACTATGGTTTCTTATCCATGTAAATTGGGTTTTCTAGTTCATCAATTGAGATTTATGTCAAGGTGTTCGTTCTGTACTTCAAGTGTCTATCTTCATCAAAGGATTCTTTAAGGCATTGTGGTCGAGCTAGGGTTATCAATTGAAGAAGACTTTGTCAAGACAAGATGATTTCATTTGAGAATTAAAGTGTAATTTGAGGCATTCTATTTTATCCCAAAATTTTCCCTCTCATTTTATTCAAGACATACTCATAGAGGCCCCCAAATGCTCAAGGTTGACTAAGAATTGACCAGACAAATTCTCCTTCTAAGCAATGGACTTCCAACTAGGTTTTCAATTTTCAAAAAGAAGTTTTGGTTTCAAAGACCTCAAGTGATTTCCATAGTTCCTAATATGTCCCAAAGAATGAACATGCCAATTTTCATGCATTGCATTACAAGTTTGCTCAGTCAATTGCTCAGATGACTAAAAATCTAATATATTAGGTCAAAAGTCAAATGTTGTCAATATACAGTCAAACTTCAAGATTTTTGGTCAACATCAAAATTTTGTTCAACATCAACATCAACTTCAAGATTCCTCAAGGAAAGTCCTCAGATCATCAAAAGTCAAGATTTGCTAAATTAGGGTTTCCTAGGAAAGTCAATTGAACTTTGATCAGGCGTAACTTTCACATGCTTCATCCATTTTTCCCTAACCAAAGCTCACTGTGAAAAAAATTAAATTCCCTACAACTTTTATTATGTCCTCAAGTTCAAAAAATGCATAATTGGAAAGATATGAGCCAATACATTACAGGTCTTTTTGAAAGTCAACAAAAAGGCATGTTTTGTCAAGGAAAGTTACATCAAGATAATTTCTACAAATGCAAAAATGGTCAACATAGAGTTTGTAAACGACATATTGGGCTTTCCAAAAAGTCAAAGATCATCTTTAAAGGATAAAAATTGAGCAAGTTATGAGTTCCACAAGTTGGGCAATTTTTAAAAAATGCATGAAATGCTAAATGTGCATACTTGAAATTTTGGACGTATGACCTAACTTTTTGGACTTCAAACATTTCCATTACCTTGCAAAAGACTCCTAAACTCACTCTTACCTTGTCTTATATTTTCTTATTATTTTATTTATATTTATTTGTTTTTATTCAAATAAACGTAAAATAAATTAAATAAAATCACAAAAAACGTGGGCTAAAGCATATGGGCTTGGTTTGGCCAGCCTTGAAGCCCAATAATTCGTGGAACCCAACCACAAATGGTCCAGGTTCATTGTACATTCAAAAAGGACAAGAATCACTCAAAAATGGCAAGAGATATCTCATTTTTGGCAAGTTTTGAATTTGTTTTATGTTGTTTTGTTAAGGCCATCAAATATTGATTCTTTACCATGTTTGTTCACTCCTCTCTTCCCTCTATAAATACACAATATTGCAAGCCTAAAGGAGCACGAAATTACTCTTCAAAAATCTCTTCAAAATGTTTTCACAAAGCTCTCTCAAAATTCTCAAAATTGTCCAAAAGTTGTGAAAATTCAAAACCTGATCTCCAGCTTTCCTCCATCCAATCTCGTGCCATCTTTGCACTCCTGAGGTCCATAGGAGTCATTTCCTTTCCTCACCTTGGCCTGGAGCGTGCCTGAGTCATCCATACAAGTTGCACCGTTCGATATAGTTTATTTAAATTTAATCTTGTTAATCTGCATTTATTAATCCATTTGATGTTTGTATACATGTTTGTAGTCGTATATAAAGCAGGTTAAACGTGAAGCATGTGAAGTTTTGAGATCTGGTTCATGAGATTCCATTCTCAACCCCGATTGGAAGCTTGACTTTGAAACACATAATTCAGAGACCTTTAGCCAAAACAAACGCCGAATTTCTTTATTTACTTTTTTTTTATATTTACTTTTTCAAAATCATTTTTACTTAATCATAAAATTAAAAAAAAATCAAAAAATAGATTTAGGTTTTTTTATATATATAATTTAATTTAATTTGTGCAAGTTAATTAATTATATTTTGATTTATTTCAAGTAATTTAAAATCAATTAGAACTTAGATTTAATCATTTGAAATAATTTTCTCAATAATAAAAATCCAAAAAATGTTAGAATTAGTTTCCTTTTGATTAGTTTTAATTGCATCTTATTTATCACTCTTTTCTTCATTTAGTTTAAATTAATTTTTATTTATTTTTAATTTAAGTATTTTTCTTTATAAAAATGACAAAAAAGTGCTAAGTATGTAGAAGTATTTTAGGGCTTACCTCACTTTCCATATTCGCGCGCCCATTTTAAATTTAGTTCATTTTATATTGATGTATCTGCAAAAAGGTTGTAATAGTTTAATGTAGGACTTTTAACTTTTTGTTTCCCCATTTTGGACTTGTAAATTCCACCTCCCCGAAGCCATGTAATAGTTAGGTTTTAAATTATGTACTTTAATTTCCTATACATATATTAATTGTTAGATGTATGCCTAATAGGATTTCATGACAAGAATTAAAAACAAAAACGTTAGCAAACCTAACATCAAAGAAAAATAATTGAATACAACACACTCTCACATATACACCTATACGGTATCCCTACTTTGGTTGCCTTCAAAAAACAGTCACAACTCTCGAAATGTGAGAGACTTTAGTGGCTACCCTCTGGTTTAAAAGATTAAAAATGACCCTCTCGATGTTGCCTCGGTATGATATTAAAACCCTAGGGTAGTTACTAAGGTTTCTTCCCCAATTGCCTTTGTGACTATACGATGTCCCTTCGAATGTCCCTCAAACAACCAATGACTAGGGCTACCTACTCACTAATAGTAGGATAACACTGTCTAAAGGAAAAGAGTAAAAGAACAACCTTTTCGAGTATAGTAGATAGTTCTTAGATGCTTGCTCAAAACAAAACAAACTTTTACATGTACACAAAACTCTTTCCAAAAACATTTTTCAAAATACTTTGTATACGTTCTCTACCGATCCAAGAAACATTACAAAGTTTACCGTACTAAGGCGCTTTCTTTCAAAATACTTTTCAAACACACAAAGAACAAGGTATTTTTTCAAATGAGCTAGCATCTAAGAGCCCGTAGATAACTACGGATGGAAAGGGTGCTAACACCTTCCCTTTCCATAATCTACCCCCCCTTACTTAGAAAACATCTCGAAAGGTCTTTTCCTGTTCTTTTCACCCTCTCCTATGTTGGATAAAAGAAAATTCAGTGGTGACTCTTTCTTACCATAACATTTGTAAACACAAATGCAAAACCAGTATAAAAGTCGGTTCTGCCACCGCATTACACATTCATTCAAGTTTAGGCTTGGATCGTATGTTATAAAAGTTGATTTAAGCTTGTGAGGCTGGAAACAAAAGACACTTAGATTTCTTGAGATTTAAGTAATAAGACATTCAAATTTAATTCATGCTCATTCAAAGGTCAAATTCATTCAAGATTCATTGCAAATTCATTCAATATACATCAAGTTCATTCATCAACTTCCATTGTGAATACTTTGGACAAAAAGAGTATGGTTGTGTTTTTCAACCAAGTTTTGGCATATGGACCACGTATGTAAATGTTTTTTCTAGTTGAAATTTCTTGGTACAAAGGGATTTCAAGTTCAAATTTAAATTCAAATGGATGGAAATCTTCTTTGCTTGAAGAAAGGTTAACTTCTTTAAAACACATTGAACTTAAAAAGGGAATCATGAAGTTTATCACTCATGTTACAAGAATCAATTCATAAATTCTCAATACCCAAACTTCACATCTTTTCTTCAAATATTTTAAGATCCATAAAGTTTGAAACTTTAGGCATTACCTTCAAGGAAATCCAAATGTGTTTTAACTTAAAAAATAAGGTGATGATTGAATTGGATTCAAGAATTACAACTTGCATCAATGGAATATTTGAGCCTTCATAAAGATACAAAGTGCAAGACTCTTAAGCCTAATTTCTGACCCATGTCATCAAGATACATTCTAACATAAGGAACTCAAGTTTTTGTGCCTAAGTTCACTATCCATGCTATACAATATTACAAGTCTCTGACACCTATGTTCATATGAACTTCATTGAGTCTACACATGTTGCAAAGAGTTACATGATAATCTTCCAAACCTTCGAAGCCCCGAGTCCATTACTTTTCCATTTCTTCCAAAACTGTAACTTCCCAAATGACTCTAGTTTAGGAATCTCTTTAAGTTTCATCTTTGTTTTCTCTTAACCATCCTAGCCATCACATGAAATACGAGAGGAAAAAGTGTATTAGCATAAACTTACCAAGCTGCTGCCCAATAAAACAAAAGCCAATATAGTTCAAAACCTGACCACAAACCTGCAAAACCAATGCATTGTCCCTGTCCAAACCCTGCTGCCAAAAACCAGTTGTTGTACCCACAAAATTTTCCCTCCCATTTCTCAAGTAATCTCTCACAAGATCTCCTTTGTTTCAAGACTGCACAAGGGTTGATCAGCTCAAGGCACCTCCTTAAGCACTAATAATTGAAAATTAGGGTTTGAGATTGCACAAGGACAAATGGGTTTTTAATTCCCCATATGACTTTCATGGATCATTTTGGACCCTCAAGATTTCTCATGTCAAGTTTCAAGTCTTGGATCACATTTTTGCTCAGTCAATTGATCAGTTGACCTAAAAATCAGCTATATTGGGGAAAAAGTCAATTATGGTCAATTTACAGTCAGACTTAATACTTTTTGGTCCATATCAACATTATGGACTCATATATGTCGTTTGATCAAGTTTGAATCACAATTCCTCAAAAAATTTGACCAGATCATTAAAAGGGCAAAATGGTCAAAATTAGGGTTTTGATTGAGAAGGTGCAATTTCTGATTTTTGACCTAGAAAATGATTGATTGGTTTAAGTTATGATCTCGAGGATTCAAATGATTCATTTTGACCTAATGGCATGACTCAAAACATTTCTCAGGATCAATTGATTGACAGATGAATTTCAGTCAATTGATGAAAAGTCAATTGTACACTAAAAAGTCAAACTTTGACTTTTTGGTCAAAATCAAGTATCAAAGATCACAATTCATCAAGACATTTCAAAATATGAAACTTGTTCATCAATAAATCAAGAAGTCAAGATTTCATTTTGAAAAGTCAAAATTTCAAAACTAAGTATTGGAAATCACATTTTTTTCATAACTTTGAGCCAAATTTTCACCATGATGCAAGATGATTCAAAGAAAACTTCCAACATGAAAGTTATAGATATCAATGAGATCTAAAACATTGTAGAACACAACTTTTTCTATAAAATAATGGATTTCAAGTTATGATTTTGTGAAGACATGTTCATGAAACTTGAAAACTTAGTGAAATTTTGCCCTAGTTTAGGCAGGATTTTAACCTAATTTCATGGCAATTTTTAACATAGTTCCAAGATGAATATTCAAAAATTTCCAACATAGAGGTTGTATAGGATGTTACAATCTTTCCAAAATATCCAAGAACTCATTGAGATCATACTTGAGCAAGGAGAATCGAAGGAAAGAAGTTAGGGTTTCATTCTTGAATTACTAGTCATTTCTTGATGAACACATAATGAAATTTCATTGTTAGGCTGCATAATCCTGCTTTGCAGGCCTTCTAACTTGTGTATCTATCCATCATTAATGGATTACACAAAATTTTGAGCTATAATCCAAGTGGTTTAAGCTTTATCCAATTCACATTGCCATTTTGGGAAAAAAGTGAAGAATGTCATTCTTGAAGAGCAAGCTTTATGCACAATGTCAATTATTGAGCCTCTAACTTGTTCCATCTGATCACACTCCATCTACAAAGTCAGAAGCAAGTGTGTTTAAATCATAACCACTCTACATTACCAAGTACACAAGACTTTGAAACTTGGATTTCTCAAAAAATCACATGTTGAGTTTAAATATTTGTTTTTGAATTCTGATCAACAACAAGTCTCCAAACTTGTTGCTTATAAATAAAGGCACTATTTGTGAGCTAAGACACGAGCATTAACACCCTGAAACTCTCCCAAACTCCCTCAAATCAAAAAATTTCCCAAAAACTCCATTGTTGCATAGTTTCTGACCTTGGACTTGTAACTCATATTTCCCTCGTGCGTTCTTTGGCCTTTTAGTTCTTAAAGCTTCCTTACATCAAATACAACTCATCCTTGTCCCTGTTACACGACTGTAACACCATTTGTATCAAACTCCATAACCAAAAACAGAGCATTGCAGGTTGAGTTCTCCAAGCCATTCCAGCCATCCATTGTTCAAGCTAACCATTGCATTAGCTTCCTGGGAAATTGAGGAAGCTAACCTGATTATTGCAGCACCTTGACTCAAGCTTAAACTCATTTCACGATTTCCATTTTTAAGGTACATTTTTTGACTTTTCATCTCATTATTTAGGCATTGTTAGGCTTGCATTTGTGAAGATAAAATGTAGAGATCCTTGCCCTGAAGTTGTACATGTCCTTAGATTTCATTTATTTTGCTTGAGCTTAAAGAATTTTAGGTTTGAATCTCTGAAAATAATTAGGTCAGAATTTGGTACTTTCAAAAATTCTCATTCATCTTTGATTTATAACTTATGATATTTACATGGTTGGATTCGTATGGAAAAATGGAGCAACTTTCATGTTTGCATATTTCATTTCCTTTGAGAAATGGTGAAGTTACAGATGTTCAGGCTGGAGGTTGAAGATGAAGTTACATTCAGGACTTGATTTATGTTATATGTTTATTATTTCACCAATGCTAACGGATGTACAACCACCCCATAGGCAAAGGTAGTGCGCGTGTGTATGGAAGGTCATGGGTTCAACACCCAACGCTACCTTTTGGTTCTATTTTTCACATTTTTTCTCTTTTTTGTTTCCAAACTGCAACGCTGGGCCTTCAACTTTGGGCCTTCCATTTTTTGCTGCTTCTAACCCCTTGCCCCACTATTGCACACCTGGTCCAACCTTTTTTTATAATTTCTAATTTTTATTTATTTTCTTTTATAGTTTATATTATATTTTCTTTAATATTTTTTTATTATTACTATTATTATCATTATTATTATTTTTATTAATAAAAAATCCAAAAATATTTTATTTATTTATTTGCATATTTAAAAAATACTCGTTTATTTTATTTTCTTTATAAAAACAAAAAGAACAAAAACATTTTCTTAAACAAATTAATTTTTTTTCCTAAATAATTAATATTTAGATTTAGGTTTAATTATTATTTTATTTTCTTTTTTTTTTAAATTAATTTAGAACTTAGTTTTCTTTTAATTAATTGACTTTCATCTTTATTTTCATTAAGTTAAAACCTTTTTCATAAAAACCCTAAAAATATTTCAAACTTAATTTATTTTCTTAATTAGTTTAGGTTCAATTTTACTTAATTTTAATTAATCATTCTCTTTAATTAGTTTAAAACCCTTTCATGAAAACAAAACAAAAAAATCATTTCTTTTTTCCATTTATATTCTTGCATTTTATTTTCAATTCTTGTACATTATTCATTATGGTTATAATAGTTAATTAGGTTTAGTTTTCTTGCAATCCATATTTGTAAATTTGTATACCCCCTCCCCTAATGATGTAATAGCTTAGTAATTTTACTTTCCGCAATTTATCGCTTTATATAAATGCTAGTAATTAGGGTTTGTATGGCAAGACTAAAACCAACAGGTAGCAAACCCTAATTCAAGATAAACAAACATGTAAATCCAACACACTTGCACACTTGCACCCTTAGGATAATTCCACTTTGTTGCCTTACAAAAATGGCCATGTTATACATGTGGGATATCTTAGCAAAAACAAATAAAAAATACAAGATCATAGTCCCTCTATGACGCTATCAATGTTGCCTTCCAAAATGATCTTAGTCCCTCAAAGGGAAATGCTAAGATATCTCACAACATTGTTATCATGCCTATACGATGATCCACGCCCGTCCCTTTACATCCAAAGATAAGGCTTCTTACCAATCAATGGTAAGATAGCAATATCAAAGGAAAGGAAGAAATGAACTAAGACTTTTGAGTAGGTAGATTGTTCCTAGTTGCTTGCTCATTTTCAAATCAAACACCCTTGCTTATTTTCAAAAAAAACAAAAACACTTTCAAAACATTTTCCAAACATGAAACATTTTTAAAAGTCCAACACTTTGTATACTTTCTTACGAACAAGAACTATTACAAAGTTTGCCTAAACGAATGCGCCTTTTTAGAATACTTTCAAAAACCACACAAAGCACATTTTCAAACAAAAGAAGGTGATCTAGAAAGCAACTAAGAGCCCATAGATAACTATGGATGAAAAGGGTGCTAACACCTTCCCTTTTCATAATCTACCCCCCGAACTCAAGAAATAATCTCAAAGGTCTTTCCTATTCTTTTCAGGCTTTCCTTTTGGATAAAGGAAAAGTCGGTGGCGACTATTGCTAACCGCAACAATTGCACTAAAATGCAAAACAACCCAAGTCAGTTCTCCCACTGTATCCCAGGACTGGTGACTCTGCTGGGGATAAACTTAAAAGTGGGGTTACCTTAGGGCTAATATCACCTTTATTTGCTTTATTTGTTTGACTTAGTTGCTTTACATTTTGGTTCCTTGTTTGGGCTTGTTCTAATCTTCTACCCTGATTTGGGATACCTTATAGGTAAGTAGCAATACGTTGTGGAAACTGTGCGGGGTATACCGACATTGTGTAAGCAATAACTACGTTAGTGTGACACATTTGTGGGCACCGATAGCCCTTGAGTAGTCAAGGAGAATATGGGGCCGCTGTGTGGTGTCATGAAGCACTAACTGACTTTAGAACCTCTACTTGACCAACTTGGCCTTTAGGACGTAGTGAGATAACCGACTTTGGTGCAGTTCGAAGTTGGTTGATACTCTATACTACACTCATTGAGATCAGACTTATTGGGATATTTCGGTCGCCATTAAAGAGGCTTACGCTGAAACAATGTCCGATAAGAAAGGTCAATGATATTAAGATCCCTTAGAACCTGGTTACTATTTCTAGGACAGGTTTTAAGCCAACTAAACTTCAAGAGGGTACTTACCTATAAGACTCATGCAAGCCTAAACCTAAGGACTTGTTTGTCTTGTGTGTATATGCTTACTTGTACATAACATCATAAACATCATAACATCATAAGCATTCTCACTAACCATCTCAAGGATATTTGGGATTTATCTTTGGTCTATTTTGTAGGACATGGCTTCTATCCGTAGGAAAACCATTCAAGTCAATCTCGTAAGAATTCCTTATCAACTCAAAGAGCTACCATCAAGGGTCCCTGCGAATTCTTCATTCACCGAGAGACATGGTCGCCTCCTAAACTAGGTTACCTCTAGTACTGATGAAGATATGATGAAGGTGCTTTTCCAGTTCTTTAATCGTCTACATCATTGCTTCACCTTTCCTGATTATCAGATTGTACCTACTCTGGAAGAATTCTCCCAAATCTTGAGGATTCCCATTCTCGATCAACTACCTTTCAAGGGTACGGAAAGAGATCCAAGACTTGAAGAGATTGCTCGAGCACTACACTTGCAACAATTTGATGTCACGACTAATTGGGAAACAAGGAGTGGTGTCAAAGGTTTCTTAGCCAAGTTCCTATTTGAGAAAGCTTAAGATTGTTGGAACTCTTTGGACTAACAAGCTTTTGAATAGATCTTGGCCCTTGTCATCTATGGGATGGTTTTGTTTCCAAACCCTGACCAACTCATAGATGTAAATGCTGTCAAAATTTTCATGTCTCGCAATTCGGTGCCTACTTTGTTGGGAGATATCCTACATTATCTTCACACTCGCACTATGAGGAAGAGAGGGGCCCTCATGTGTTATACTCCTCTCTTGGCTAGATGGTTTATTTCACATCTTCCCCGGTCTTTGTTGAAGAACGAGCAAAGTTTGAGGTTGTCCCATAGGTTGATGACGCTCAGACATTCAGACATTCATTGGTGTTCTCGATCCTTGGAGAAAATTTCTATCATCAACCGTTATAGGGAATTCCCTAATGTCCCTGTTCTTGGCATTAGGGTAGGTATCACTTAAACCCCTACTTAGCCTTACGCCAGTTTGGGTATGCCCGGAGAGATGGTCCGCATGATATGCTCATCCAAGGAGTGGTATTCGACTACGAGAGCGACGATCAAGGTTACCGCCAGAGGTTTATACGAGCTTGGAGGATGGTAAACAAGGTGGATAGCAAGATGCTAGGACACAAGAATTCTGTTCCACTTGAGCCTTATCTTAGGTGGGTAAGAGTTCGTGCTCAGAAGCTTGAGATGCCTTATCCCTCCATCTTACCAGTTATCATGGACCCTGTGGTTAAAGGAGATGTCCTGTATTGTCCTCCATCCCGACATGCCTACCTCTCTTGAAGACTTGCAAAAGGGTTGGATTCAGCTAAAGGAGGAACGAGATACCTTCGAAGCTCAATTCTACGCTAGCGAGAAGAGGGTCTTGGAGCTTACAAAGCAACTACATGAAGAGCAAAGTGTGAACGCCTACCTTGCACCGAAGAGGATGCGTTCAACCTTTTTATCTTAGTGGTTTACTTTGTAAGCCCAAGGGGAATGTTGTAGTCATTTTGAATTAACTAATGAAAATTTGACGTTTTTTCATTCTTTGTCTATGCAAATTTAAATTTCACAAATCCTTGAAATCATTTGCATATACATATTCCATGCATCATAACATAACATGTTTCCTTATCTTTCTGTTGTTTATTTCAGTAAGATGGATCTAGAGAAAACTATGAAGGATCTTCAGGCACAAAACTCTTAGTTCCAAGAGACTCTACTGGCCCTAGCCAAGGGGCAACAAGATATGATGGCATTGCTGGTAGCCAAGAGGAAGCCCAAGAGGAAAGCTCTGGTCAATATGGGTCGAAGGTTCAAAGAGTCGGTCCTTCAGATCCCCATAGTGGAAGACTCATTTGAGGAAGATGAGAATTGGAGAAGCTAAGAGTACCCAGGATGGGTGCATCAATGGTCAAGCGTCTGATGATGATTATTTTGACGAGCAGTATCCCCCCGCCGATGTCAAGTACAAGTAGTTAGAAGACATATTGAAGACTGTCGAGATCCAAGCCGTCCCCGATTTAGATTTTGATGATTTGGGTTTGATCTATCGGGTTTTTATTCCCCACAAATTCAAAATACCAGTCTTTGCAAAGTACGATGGGGTTACTTGTCCAAAACTCCACCTGAAATATTATGTGCACAAGATACAGCCGCACACAGCTGATAAGAAACTTTGGGTTCACTTTTTTCAAGAAAGCTTGGTCGGGATGCAGCTAGAATGGTTTTATCATTTAGATGGTTCCCGTATTAATACCTGGGAAGACTTGGCTACTTCCTTTTATCACCAGTACCAGTATAACACCGACTTGGCACCAACAAGAGTTCAGCTGCAAGACATGACTATGGGGAAGAATGAAGGATTTAAAGAATACGCACAAAAGTGGAGAGATCTTGCAAGTACGGTTCAACCACCTTTAACTGATAGGGAGCACATTGACATGTTTATGGGCACTTTATCTGGTGCATTCTTTAACTTATTGGTTGGCTGTTCTTCTTTCGGTTTTACCAAACTGATCTTAACCAATGAAAGAGTTGAAAGTGGCATCAAAAGTGGGAAGATTTCCATAGCATCTGCCTCCACTTCCAATCCTGTGAAGAAACCTTTTGCTGCAAAGAAAGAAGTCATTATTGTGTACAGGGAAATGGCCCGTACTAAGAAGGATGACCTCCAGTCTGTTAATGCTGTCCGAATCTCCAATCCAACTCCTACTCAAAGACCATCTACTAATCACCAACATTTTGAAACTCCGAGAAGACAATTCACGAGTATATGTATGACACCATCTCAAGCCTTACAACACTTGCTAAAGGCTAATTTGGTAACCTTGCATGATCCTCGTTCCAATCCAGATACCTCTTCACCAAAGTATACTTCGAATGCCAAATGTGCTTATCACTCAAATAGCCCCGGGCATGAGACTGACCAATGCTGGGCCCTGAAGAATAAAATTCAGGATTTGATCGATAACAAGACTATTGAATTTGATCCTCCTCCAACTCCTAATGTAATTACCACGCCTATACTGAAGCATGGTAAGGATGTCAATGAATTCAAAGATGTGGTTGATTATGAGGATGAGGCTACATTTGAAGATTGGGTGTATCCTACTACAACGGAGCTAAAGAATTGGCATGCAAAGGACTTCGTGTCCATCTCCTTCATTGAGGAGTAATCTACTTGTTTATTTCTTTATTTCAATTCAAGAACATTTTGTCTATAATATTAAACAATGACTTTTAAGCCATGCGTCAGGCACTGGGCACTATGGTCCATTTGTTAAGGGTTTTATTTATGTTCATATTATCATATGATCATTTAATAAAAATCATTGGACTTTTGCATTTAAATGTTTGTGCTCATTGTCTTTCTCTTTCTTCAAATACATTTTTCAAAAGTATCCATGTATCTTACATGCACACACACACACACACACACTCTTGCAGGTCCTCGTCCACTCTGGATCTCATTGCCAATGACTCTACTATTGCTGACTTTGATTTCGAATGTCCAATTAACCAAGCCGAAGACGAAGGTGAAGAAGATTGTGAAATACTGAGAGAACTATCCAGATTTCTATTACAAGAGGAAAAACTTATTCAGCCGCACGAGGAGTCAGTTCAAGTCATCAATCTGGGTAACGAGACGGACAAGAAAGAAGCCAAGATCGGCGCTAACCTAGAGAGCTGTGTCAAAAGCAGATTGGTTCAAATGTTGCATGATTATGTGGAAGTATTTACATGGTCGTATGAAGATATGCCTGGGTTGGATACCGACATTATAGTCCATCATCTACCGACAAAGGAAGATTATCCTCCTGTTAAAAAAAAGGTTCGTCACTTGAGGCCATATATGTATGAGAAGATAAAAGTTGAAGTGATAAAAAAATTTGATGCAGGGTTTCTAGCTGTGACATCTTATCCACAATGGGTTGTAAATGTAGTTCCGGTGCCGAAGAAAGACGGAAAATTTCGCATGTGCATAGACTATAGGGATCTGAATAGGGCAAGCCCCAAGGTTGATTTCCCTCTATCTCACATTGACGTCTTGGTCGATAACACTGCTCAGCATAAAGTCTTCTCTTTTATGGATGGTTTCTCTGGCTACAATCAGATTAGGATGGCTCCCGAAGACATGGAGAAGACCACTTTTGTTACGCAATGGGGCACGCTTTGCTACAAGGTCATGTCGTTCGGATTTAAAAATGCAGGGGCAACATATCAAAGAGCTATCATAGCTCTATTTCATGACATGATTCATCATGAAATAGAGGTATATGTGGATGATATGATTTCCAAATCACAAACTGAAGAGGAACATCTCGATCACCTGTACAAGCTATTCGAAAGGTTGAAAAAATACAAGTTAAGGTTGAACCCTAGCAAGTGCACATTTGGGGTACGATCTGGAAAGCTTCTAGGTTTTGTTGTCAGCAATAAAGGCATTGAAGTTGATCCTACCAAGGTAAAGTTCATCTAATAAATGCTAGTCCCTTATTCTGAAAAGGAAGTTAGAGGATTCTTGGGTCGTCTCAATTACATCGCTCGCTTCATATCTCACTTGACTGCTACTTGTGAGCCAATCTTCAAACTCTTGAAGAAAGATCAGGTAGTCAGATGGAATGATGAATGCCAAGCTTCCTTCGACAAAATCAAAGAGTATCTGCAAGAACCTCCTATTCTCATGCCTCCAGTAGAAGGAATACCCTTGATCATGTACATGACAGTACTAGAGAACTCTATGGGGTGTGTTTTGGGCCAACATGACAAGTCTGGCCGAAAAGAGCATGCTACTTATTACCTGAGCAAAAAGTTTACCGACTGTGAAACTAGATATTCACTACTCGAGAAAAATTGCTGGGCTCTGGCATGGGCTGCTCGCCGGCTAAGACAGTATATGTTGACTCATACCACTCTGTTGATTTCTAAGATGGACACAATCAAGTACATCTTCAAGAAACCTGCTCTTTCCGGACGGATAGCTAGGTGGAAAATGATCTTGATTGAGTACGACATTCAATACACAATGCAAAAGGCCATCAAAGGAAGCGTACTAGTGGATCATTTGTCCCACCAAGCTATGGATGATTATCAGTCTATGACCCTTGACTTCCCAGATGAGAACATCATGCTAGTGGCTGACTGATGCGGTGTATTTGTAAATGTACGAATCGCGTCAGAGTAAAAAATTATTATCGATCCATAGAGACCAATAGTCAATTTATTGTTTCCTATTGTTACGATGTTTAGCTAAGTCAATATTAAACAGGGAATTGAGCATGCAAGAAATCAAAGTGCAGCGAAATAAACTTCAGATATAAAAGTAGGGTCGAATGTAATTCACATAGTCAGATGATATTCGCAATGCTTCAGAATAGAACTACTTATAGGGCAATATTTTCTACTAAAGAAAAGAACTAATTTAACAAGAACTGTCACTTTCGCATAATCAGAACTGAGTTTACTCACTAATCATACCTTCTTATCATCACTTATAAAAAGGCGCGCATTGCGTTAAAGTAATAAACCCATTTTTAAGAAATAAAGTACTTGACCAAGTTGAAAAGTATTTTTATCTGGAATTTCTAATAAAAAGGGGACCTAACTTTAACCCTATAAACGCGTCCAAAAATAGTTTCAAAATTGATTTCTTTGATAATAAAAATCCCTAACTAACTGGACAAAGCGTTTTCGCTTCCTTTGACCAGTTAGAACTAACCGAGTTTAACAAAGGGTTGGACGACTTTCGATCTTACCCAACAACAATAAAGTACAGAAAACTCGTATCAAAAACCAAAATAGCCCATAAGCATTTCTATTGACACATTATTTGGAATATCGGTCTAACTAGATTCCTTACATTCTAGCCCAGTAAGGTTCAACCTGACATGGGAATGTAAACAGACATGTTAAAATAAATCATGCGAGAAAGTAAATAATTTAAAGTGCGGTGCGGGAAATAAACAAATTAAAAGCAGTGCAGAAAATAAGAAAAGTAAAAGCAGTGCAGAAAATAAACAAAGTAAAAGCAGGTGTGGGAAATAAACAAAGTAAAAGTAGTGCGGAAAATAGACAAAGTAAAAGCAGGTGCGGGAAATAAACAAAGTAAAAGCAGGTGCAGGAAAAAAACAAAGTAAAAGTAGGTGCGGGAAATATAAATAGAAACCTGCTCCAAATGGGGAGGTTTTAAATCAGGTACAAACTGGAAGTAAAATGCGACTGGAAATAAACAACAGTTGAAAATAAATGTGGCAGGATAAACTTCTTCCGAAGTGCTCCAAACTCGATTACAGACTCAATCCACGAATTCGATCACAGACTCAATCAACAGTGCAATAATTCCCCAATGTGAACAATTATCGCTTTACAATGGTGAAATTATATGGCTTAAGTTCGCAACTATGGTTGGATCAAGTTTGTAACTAAGCTTGGGTGAATTAAAATGAAATCAGGAACTTCTATTTATAATGGATGAAGAATGCAGGAAATCATAGGAATGCCTCCCAACTCCTTTTGGGGGGGGGGAAACATCGTCCAACGTTGGCGCCTGCCATGGAGGCCATGGCGCCCTCCATGAGTGTAAATGAAAGGAAGTGGGGAACGTGGAAGTTGAGGTCAATAGGAGGTGGTTCACATCATGGCCTACCCTATGGCTGGCGCCATGGTGGACGCCATGAGTGCAAATTTGACCTAAACTCCTGTTTTTCAGCCTGTTTTCCTTCATTTCTTCAGGGGAGCTCTGGATAATTGAAATACTTGAAAAGGAAGCAAAAGATAGGTATAATACGAGAAAACAATAATAAAAAACCTAAATAACAAGTGAAATCAGAGTAAAAAACAAGTGTAAATTAAGTGTTATCAAATTCTCCCACACTTAAACCTTTGCTTGTCCTCAAGCAAAAACTCTAATTAGATTAAGACGAAAAAACGGTATTAGTGAACAAGTTGGGCTGCAAGGGGCCTCTGGAATTAAAACAGGGATGTATTGATAGGTACTGACTAATTCAAACCAAGGATATTGTAGTGACACTCTTCCGTAAAACGGACATAAGATTCATTCTTTTACGAACCAATCCATATCATGCCACTATGCTTAGGCCTATATTTTTCCTTTTTTCAAATCATTTTTCATTCAGGCGCAATCACATTAAGCCCGTTATTCATACATGCTCATAGTAAAGTGACCGGGTAGTGATTCTGATCATAAAACGCAGGGCTCTGGTACAAAAAGTTGGTGTAACCCCTTTTATTGACCCATTTATAGTTGCAGGGGATCGGATCGTAATCCGCCCTACCAAGTTCAGCACCAGATACCTCTGAACCAACTAAAGATGGGTAAAAAAATGTCTTTTTCTTTTTCTTCTTCTTTTGCTTTTGCTTTTGCTTTATTTTTCAACATACAACTTTTGTTGAGTTAAATGACTTTGTGAGGGTCACATTTCCCGGGGTTGTAGTTTATAATAAGAACATAGCATATAGATCATTCACTTCTCTTCAGTCCCCTACGTAGAGCATGCTTAGACCGGAGCTGACTGCTAGGATAAACTATTCAAGGATTTAAGAATGAAAATTTTAAGGCCATGGCATAGGGGGTATCAGGATCGAATTCCTAAATTTATGAAGCTTAAGGTGTAAAAACGATTTCGATGCTTCAAAAGGGCTTTCCCAAGTCATACTACATCCTATCTCAACCAGGTCTTATAGCACAACTAAGTTCAAAACACAATGTTTTTCTTAGAAAATTTTTTGATTAGGCTCAAGAAATGGGGGAGTGGACATACACTAGACCATACAGATATAGATGACTCGTCAAACACATGTATTATTTTGAAAATAAAGAAAACAAGCAAACTAAAGCAAATAAAGAAGTAAAATAACGAGAAGGAAAATGCAGGAAAGGAAAAATAAAGCGAGTAAATCTCCTCCCAAACTTAAATCGAACATTGTCCCCAATGTTACGAAATAAGATAAGGAAAGAGTCCCCTGGTAAAGTACTAAGGCTGGCTGGGTCCCTCGCCATCCTGCGGTGAATGTCTAGGATGACGGGATCGGATACGATGATGACTGCTCTGAGAAGCCTCGAACTGGTTGAATCTGGCAGATAAGGTAATCTGTGAACTCTAAATCTCGCGAAGGTTGCCTGAAAGGGAACCTTGAGTGGCCTCCATGATGGAGGAGTGCCTCTGAAACTGGGCTTGTTGCCTATGTTGCTCGCGGGATTTCGCCAATTGAGATTCCATAAGACTTTGAAAAGAGCGGTCTGTCAGCTGTCGTGACGCCTCCATAAAACTCATGTCATCTACCAACTGCTGTTGGATGGCAGAAAGTAAACCATATCTTCTCTCCTCCCGGGCTAGCTGGTCACGCCACATCTCTTCAGTGATGTAGAAGCCAGGAGTCGTACCTGAAAAAGTGTTAGAAGTAGAAGGTGCAGTGTGATCGGGTGAAGCATGGTGGGGGACACAGGTGGGGCATGAGGTTCATCCCTCTTCTCGTATTCTTCATTAGTCTCGTGTCTGTCCCCAAGTGGAACATTAGGAGGTAATGGACCCGTAAAAGGTGGAGCATCTAAATCGTAGGTCCAGTTCTTCACAATTCATCCATCAGTACGTCTAGTGCAAGGCAGAGCGACTGATGGGATAACGACACCCCGAACCATAAGTTCAAAGCCACCCGCTCTCCTCACCTTGCACAATTTCATATCTTTTAGAAATTTCAAATTAATTGTGCGGGGAGGCAGGGGTGCTAGGGTAGCTATCTCAGCGTCGAGGTGCAAAGCTCTAGCAATAGATGTAACTAGTCCTCCAAAATCTATGGTCCCTGTGTGTCTTAGGACAGCAATCATGTGAGCAATCATAAATGAGACTGAATTAATTCTTCTATTAGTGAGACTACCTTGCAAAAATAGAAGTTCTCTAGAATTTACCTTGTCTGGATTCTCTCGGCTAAAAATAGTACAGGCGAGCATATATCGAAAAAGTCGAATAGCCGGGTTATGGATCAATGATGCTAAAATTCCTTCAAAAGAATTTATAGAAGAGTTTGACAATTGACGCCAGAAGGAAAATGCATCAGTAGACCATTCAGAATCCAAAGGGGTCTCACAAATAGCGCCATCACCATGAGGAATACCCAACAGAGCTGCTAGTTCGTCAGTGCTATATTCATATTCAACATTAAACAGACGGAATTTAACCGTACCGACGGTACTAGCAGTGTCGGGGTGAACCAAATAAATCAGGGAACTTAAGAATTCCCGAGTTATCCTCTCAAAGGTGGGCTCTTTTCTAGTAAAAATCTCGTGCAATCCTAGGATGTCATCTAAATGAAAAAAACTATGATAAAGTCCTAAAGTATACAAACAGTCTTCATCGACATACCTGGTTGAGACAATTTCTCTTCCTTACAATTTTTCAAGGATTTTCTGTTGTCGGTCTCCGGGTTTGCCTTCACGAAGAACGTATCCGTTGAACTCCATTGTTGCTCCTTTGGAAGAAAATTGAAAAAAAATGGGTTTCAAAATGGGTGTTGGAGATTGGGAGGAGAAAGTTTGAATTTTTATGAAGGTTAGAAAAATGGATGTTGGAGTGGTTAATGGGGTAGTAGGTGGTTGATAAAATGAGAGTTGTTGGGTGGTTTTGGGGTTGAAAATGGAGAAAGTGGGAGGTTTTTGAAAATATGCCCGTTATAGTCCCAGACCCCATGGCGAGCGCCATGGTCTTGGTGGTGGGCGCCATGCTTGGAATTTGGGCTGGGGTCAAATTTCTTTGTTTTGTTGGTTTGGGCTTCTTATTCCAATTTCTTCTTGTAGGTGCAAACAACAATTCTTCATTTGGTGCTTCCAAGGATTGGTGTATTGAATTTTTTTTCTTTTATTTTTATAAATTGAAAATAATAAACTCATAAAATTAAAATAAACAATTATTTAAAGAGAAAGTCATGAAAAATATGGTTACTCACGAAAAAATATAAATAAAAAAGAAAGTAGAATGCAAGAGTTAGGCATAAAAATATATAAGTCTGAAAAAGGAAACAACATGATAAAAGAAACAACAAAACATCAAAATAGTGCAGATATGAATCAAGATCATCAAGGAGTAGTAGGGTCCTTGGTCGACTCAGAACCATGAGCTGCATCTAACTTACTGCGAAGATCATCAATTTCCTGCTGTAGGAGGTCTGCCTCAGTAGAGTGAGTAGCATCGGAAACCATAACCTGAAGAGAGAGGTCTTCAACTGTCTGACGAAGTTGGGCTACCCCTCTACACAGTCAGCAACCTGTGCATAGATGTGGGGTTGCTGCAAAGAGAAATTATTAGAGAATACATTGGTCCTTTCTGGCGATGGACATGGATGATACTCAGGTACTAGAGGTGATTTTCGCTCGTCCACTGTCTCTCCAAGACCTTCTAAGGCATATGTCCAATTGGCAGGGTTATGGACATTGGTCATCATGGGATCAGGCAAGGTAAAATAGTGAACAGTTTCATTATCAATCTGGAGTCTATACTGGTTGGGATTAAAGTAGACTCTTCTCATCATCCCACGACCCAAACAGAAATCAATGTCATTGTAGTATATCCACAGTAGGAGGTAAGGTGAGATAACTTACTTGTATGACCCAAAGCAGAAGCAATCTAAGTCATTGTCCCTCCCACATGGAGGATACCTTCAGCAGACTTAGAAGTCATCATGAGATTCCACAGTAGAAAAATTCCACAAGCTACAAGGCGAGACTGGGTTGCACAGTAGAGGAAAAATATCTCCTCCTCTCCAACATGGGTATTAGTGTCGGCCTTCCCTAGGAAAGTGTGAGCAATAACCATCTGAAAATACCTGAAAGCGGGGTTGTGAATAATAGGAGATAGCTGAGCGGAAGGATCAAGGCTCCCTCCAGCAGTAATATCTCTCCAGAATTTTTCTATGTCCCTAGTCATGAAATATCCAACTGGTAGCTCAGGTATAGCATTGGGTGTGGTTTAGAAGCCTAGCAAGTCTCCAAACTCCCTCTAGGTAAAACAGTATTCTATCCCGAATAATTTGAATTTGAGATATCCATCTTGGCCATTATAGGGCTCAAACTCGAATGAACTGAGGAATTATAAGGTGAGGTTCTTGTAGGTCACATTTAGTTCATATGCATACTCGTCCCACTTTAGCTCGTTGCATGGATACTTGAAACTGGCTTCAAAGCCAAGAGCTTCCATGCAAATCTGGTCTGGATATCTGGTCGGTGCCATGGGTCTTGTCAAAGGACCGCATAGCATTGTCTCTGAGTGTCATCTCGGAAGGAAACATGCATGTCATTGAAATGTTCCATCTTGAAAAATGTATTTAGAAAAGACGGCTAGCAGGTGATGCCCAAAATCATAAATTTTGCAACTGTTAGTATAAAGATAAAAATAAAATTTGATAAAGTAAAAAGTAAATAAATGCAAAAAATAAAAATAAACCCATGGGTTGCCTCCCATGCAGCGCTTGTTTAACATCGTTAGCTAGACGAGTAAACTTCATATATCAGAAACTGGTAATGGTGGATCAATCAGAGTGTGGATGGAGTAGTTGGTGGGAATGTCACCTCCTTCGTAGTGGTTCAACCTCTGCCCATTGACGATGAATGGGCTATAAGAATTGTTCTTGATCTTGACTGCTCCAGATCTTAGGATTCTAGAGACTTCAAAAGGACCAGTCCATCTTGAACGTAGCTTGCCAGGAAAAAGTCGCAACCTGGAATTGAAAAGGAGAACAAGGTTGCCTATGTTGAAATCTTTCTTTACAATTCTTCTGTCATGCCAAGTTTTGGTTCTTTCTTTATATATTATAGCATTCTCATGGGAAGACTGGCAGAATTCCTCCAATTTATGAATGTCAAGGATGCGTTTTTCACCAGCAGTCAAATATTCCAAATTCAGGGTCTTAATGGCCCAATAGGCTTTATGCTCTAACTCAAAGGGTAAATGACAAGATTTTCCATAGACTAATTGTTAAGGGGTTGTTCCAATAAGGGTTTTAAAAGCTGTTATGTAGGTCCATAGTGCTTCATGAAGCTTCTGAGACCAATCTTTTCTGGAAATTGAAACCGTTTTTTCTAAGATTTGTTTAATCTCCCTGTTAGACACTTCTACTTGGCCGTTAGTCTGTGGATGATAAGGTGTTTATACTCTGTGCTTTACTCCATACTTACTCAAGAGCTTATCAAAGATTCTGGATATGAAATGTGATCCTCCATCACTTATAACGAGATGGGGTGTTCCAAACCTCGGAAAAATGATATTCTAAAATAACTTCACTACCACTCTTGTGTCGTTTGTGGGTGATGCAATAGCCTCAATCCATTTAGACACGTAGTCCACAGCTACCAAAATGTACCTATTTCCCATTGAAGGTGGAAATGGTCCCATAAAGTCTATACCCCAAACATCAAAGAGTTCAACTTCCTGGATATTCCTCATTGGCATCTCGTCACGTCTTGATATGTTCCCGGTGAGTTGGGATCGGTCGCACTTGACAATGTAGGCATGAACATCGTGCCATAAAGTTGGCCAATAGAGGTCTGCTTGAAGAATCTTGGCGTGCATTTTAGATATACCTACATGTCTACCATAAGGTGCAGAATGACAGTGTCTGATGATGTCTTCTATTTCCCCTTTTGGGACGCAACGCCTGAAAATATTATTTATTCCTCTCTTGAATAGGAGTGGTTCATCCCAGTAGATATATTTAACATCTGTGAAGAACTTTATTTTCTGTTGGTAATTTAGATCAGGGGGTATGATATATGCAGCTAGGTAGTTTACAAAATCAGCGTACCAAGGTACGCTCTTCATTACTGAAATTTTTTCAAAATCTTTATTACTGTAAGGCTCGAAATCATCAGTCTTAGCTATAAGTTTGTCATAGGTGAAATCATCATTTATAGGCAATAAGTCGGGTTTTAAGTGTTCTAATCTAGAGAGGTGGTCAGTGACAACATTCTTTGTGCCTTTCTTATCCTTAATGTCTAGATCAAACTCTTGGAGTAACAGGATCCATCTAAGTAATCTAGGTTTAGCGTCCTTTTTATTTAATAGACAACGTATGGCAGCATGGTCAGTGTAAACAATGATCTTTGCTCCTACTAGGTAGGACCTAAACTTATCTATCGCAAAAATTACTTCCAGTAATTCTTTCTATGTTGTTGCATAGTTCAGCTGGGCGGTATCTAGGGTTCTACTAGCATAATATATAACATGTAATTTCTTGTCTTTTTGTTGTCCTAGAACAACTCCAACTGCATAATCGCTGGCATCACACGTGATTTCAAAAGGTTATGTCCAATCTGGGGGTTGCATGACCGGAGCTGAAACCAGTGCTTGTTTCAAAAAATTAAAATCTTCGAGACATTTCTCGTTAAAAACAAATTCAATGTCCTTCATTAGAAGATTAGTCAAAGGTTTTGTTATTTTAGAGAAGTCCTTTATAAAACACCGATAAAAACTAGCATGTCCAAGAAAACTTCTAATCTCCCTAATGGTTTTAGGTGGGCTGAGGTTTTCTATAACTTCAATTTTGGCTCGATAGACCTCAATGCCTCTTTCGGAGACAATGTGTCCTAATACTAAACCTTCATTAACCATAAAATGGCATTTTTCCCAGTTTAGCACTAGGTTCACCTCTACGCATCTTTCAAGGATTTTTTTGAGGTTGGAGAGACAATCTTTAAAATTGAATCCACACACTGAGAAATCTTCCATGAAATCTTCCATTATTCCATCTAGTTAATCTGAAAATATAGACATCATACAACGTTGAAAAGTGGCAGGGGCATTACAGAGTCCGAAGGGAATTCGTCTATAGGCGAATGTTCCATAAGGGCAGGTGAAGGTTGTTTTCTCTTGATCCTCAGGGTGAATAGGTATTTGGAAAAATCCTGAGTATTCATCTAGATAACAAAAGTGCCAGTGTCTGGCTAGATGTTCGAGAATTTGATCTATAAATGGAAGAGGGAAATAATCCTTCCTGGTTGCTTTGTTTAATTTTATATAATCTATACACATACGCCAACCTCCTTCTGTTTGTTTAGCAATATGCTCACCTTTCTCATTTTCTATGACTATGATGCCTCCTTTCTTTGGCACCACATGCACAGGGCTCACCCAATTACTATTTGATATTTGGTAAATTATACCAGCCTCTAGAAACGTAAGAACTTCTCTTTTAACAACATCACTCATTATAGGGTTTATTCTTCTTTGATGTTCTCTTGAGGTTTTTGAGTTTTCCTCTAACAAGATCCGGTGCATGCACACCGATGGACTTATTCCTTTTAAATTGAAGATATTATACCCTAAAGTTGAGGGATATTTTTGTAAGATCTCTAACAGTTAAGTTGTCTCGTCTTGACTTAAAATAGAGTTAACTATAACAGGACAATTCATCTCTTTATCTAAGAATTCATATCTGAGGTTCTTGGGAAGTTCCTTCAGTTCTACAAATGGTTTCAAAGGGCAAGGCATGGGATCGGGAGTAAGCGACAAACATTCATAGAGGTCGTCATTGATGTAAAGTTCTAAACTTTTAAATCCATCGTCCTCCATAATGGGGGTTAAAGGTAACTTGATATTTTTGTTAGATTCCTCTCGCTTAAGTTCCAATATACACTCGTCAATGACGTCGATGGCATAACAGGCATCTCCTATGACTGGTGCTATTAAGAACTTTGAAATAATAAATTCTATCTTTTCATCAGCCACCTCAAATGTTAATTTTCCTTTCTTAACGTCAATTATGGCTCCGGTTGTTGATAAGAATGGTCTACCTAAGAGGATTGGGATTTCTTCGTCTTCTTTAATATCCATAACCACGAAATCAGTTGGGATATATAGCTGGCCGATCTTAATTGGTATGTCTTCTGGTATGCCTATAGGATACTTAACTGATCTATCAACCAGCTAGAGAGACATTTTAGTCGGCTGCAATTCTCCTAAGTTTAACCTTCTACAAACTGCTAAAGGCATAAGGCTGACGCTAGATCCTAGATCTAAGAAGGCTTTGTCAATCGTATGATTTCCTAAGATACAAGGAATGGAAAAACTTCTTGGATCCTTTTCTTTCTTGGAAAGTTTATTTTCTGAAATAAAATTGCATTTGATAGGTTTGGGATCATCAAGTCTACGCTTGTTGGTCAGGATGTCTTTTAGGAATTCAGCATAAGATGGTATCTGAGTGATGGCTTCGGTGAAAGGAATCTCTACATGGAGTTTTTCTATAACTTTAAAGAATCTCTGGTATTGATTGTCAAGTTTGGTTTGTTTAAGTCTTTGCGGAAATGGGACTGGGGGTTTTTACGGGGGTGGTGATTTATTAGGTTTATCTTTTAATTCTAGTTCTTTTTGCTTTCCGGGTTCCTCTGGTTCCTCCACTTGGTCTGTAGGCAAAACATTTGTCTTAGGTTGTGAGGGTGTACTCATGGTTGGATTCTTGGGTCTATCATAAGTAGTCCCACTTCGTAAGGAAATGGTATTAGCTTGCCCTTTAGGATTTTGTTGAGGTTGTCCAGGGAATTGTCCTCCAGGTGTAGTTTGTTGGGCTTCTGTTTGGGCTATCTGCGAGATCTGGGTTTCAAGCATCTTGTTATGCGTAATTATCTGATCAACCTTAGTTCCTAATTGCATGAATAGTTCGTTTACATGAATATTCTGATTTAGGAACTCTTTATTTTGCTGGGTTTGAGCTGAAATAAAATTTTCCATGATTTTCTCAAGGTTTGGTTTGATTGCCACAGCTTGCATAGGTTGATTTGGTCTTTGGGCTTGGAAACTTGTAGGTCTCGGAGGTACAGAGTTTTGTATTGGGCTATTGTTTTTATAAGAAACGTTTGGGTGATTCCTCCATCAGGGGTTGTAAGTGTTTGAAAATGGGTTTCCTTGGGTGTAGTTTACTTGGTCTGAGCAAGGCTCATTCAACAAGTTACATTTTGTAGGTTGATGTCCTTGGGTCCCACAGAGTTCGCATTCTGAAGCTACTACGGCTACAATATTAGGGTTTTGAGACATGTTTTGAACTTTTAAGGAAAGAGCGTCCATTTTAACTTGCATCATGTCTAGAGAACTTATCTCATGTTTTCCTCCTTGGGTCTTCTTTTTCTCTACCGTAGCTCATTTTGTTCCCCATTTGTAATGGTTTTGGGCCATGTCTTCAATGAGAGTGCAGGCTTCTAGGTAAGGTTTATTCATCAATGCGCCACAAGCGACAGCATTGATAGACATCTTTGTGTTGTAATGGAGTCCATTATAGAAGGTGTGGATGATTAGCCATTGTTCTAGGCCATGGTGTGGACAGGCTCTTAACGGATCCTTATATCTCTCCCATGCTTCAAAAAGTGATTCTCCCAGGTTTTGGGTAAATCTAGAGATTTGGTTTCTAAGGACAACAGTTTTGCTGGGCAGAAAATATCTTGCGAGAAATACTCTCCTAAGGTCTTCCCAGGTTGTTATTGAACTGGGTGGAAGGGAATCCAACCAATCTCGTGCTTTATCTCTAAGGGAAAAAGGGAATAATCTTACTCGTATTGCCTCGGGCGAAGCAACATTGTATTTTAAAGTGTCTGCTAATTGTATAAAAGTTTTTAAGTGTTGATTCGGGTTCTCAGTAGCGAGACCACCAAATTGGTTTTGTTGCACCAATTGTAGCAATGAGGGTTTTTGTTCGAAATTATTTGTGGTTATAACTGGGTTTACGATACTTGAACTAGGTTCCTCATCTGATGGTTGGGAAAATTCCTTAAGGGGTCTTTGGTTACGATTCTCGGCCATAGTTTTTCTAATTCTATGGAGAAAATAGATGTAACGTTCAGTTTCCGCTAAAGGATTGAATAAGGTTCCAGTGCTGCAAGATCTTCGCATTAACTGGACTGTAAAACTTAGTCTAGACGGTGCGACTATAGGGTGCTAAATTTGACAAAATTGGTCCCCGACAACGGCACCAAAAACTTGATGCGGTGTATTCACAAGTGTATGAATTGCGTTAGAGTAATATAAAAGATTATCGATCCACAGAGACCAATCGTCAATTTATCGTTTCCTATTGTTACGGTGTTTAGCTAAGTCAATATTAAATAGGGAATTGAGCATGCAAGAAAGTAAAGTGCGGCGAAATAAACTTCAGATATAAAAGCAGGGTCGAATGTAATTCACATAGTCAGATGATATTCGAAATGCTTCGGAATAGAACTACTTATAGGGCAATATTTTATACTAAAGAAAAGAACTAATTTAATAGGAACTTTCGCTTTCGCCTAATCAGAACCGAGTTTACTCTCTAATCAGACCTTCTTATCGTCACTTATAAAAAGGCGCACATTGCGTTAAAGTAATAAACCTATTTTTAAGAAATAAAGTACTTGACCAAGTTGAAAAGTATTTTGATCTGACTTTAGAACCTCTACTTGAACAACTTGGCCTTTAGGACGTAGTGAGATAACCGGCTTTGGTGCAGTCTGAAGTTTGTTGATACTCGATACTACACTCATTGAGATCAGACTTATTGCGATATTTAGGTTGCCATTAAAGAGGCTTGCGCTGAAACAATGCCCGATAAGAAAGGTCAGTGATATTGAGATCCCTTAGGACCCAGTTACTATTTCTAGGACAAGGGCCCTCATGTTTTGTACTCCTCTCTTGGCTAGATGGTTTATTTCTCATATTCTCGGGTATGTGTTGAAGAACGAGCAAGGTTTGAGGTGGTCCCATTGGTTGATGATGCTCAGACATTCAGAATTCATTGGTGTTCTTGATCCTTGGAGAACATTACTATCATCGACCATTGTGGGGAATTCCCTAATTTCCCTTTGCTTGGCATTAGGGGAGGTATCACTTACAACCCCTGCTTAGCCGTACGCCAGTTTGGGTATGCCTGGAGAGATGGTACACATGATATGCTCATCCAAGGAGTGGTATTCGACTACGAGAGCGACGATCAAGGTTACCACCAGAGGTTTATACGAGCTTGGAGGATGGTAGACAAGGTGGATAGAAAGACACTAGGACACAAGAATTCTATTCCACTTGATCCTTATCTTAGGTGGGTAAGAGTTCGTGCTCAGAAGCTTGAGATTCCTTATCCCTCCATCTTACCAGTTATCATGGAACATGTGGTTGAAGAAGATGTCCCGTACACTATCCTCCATCGCGACATGCCTACCTCTCTTGAAGACTTGCAAAAGGGTTGGATTTAGCTAAAGGAGGAATGAGATACCTTTGAATATCAATTCTACGCTAGCGAGAAGAGGATCTTGGAGCTTACAAAGAAACTACAGGAAGAGAAAAGTGTGAACGCCTACCTTGCGCTGAAGAGGATGCGTTCAACCTTTTTATCTTAGTGATTTACTTTGTTCATTCTTTGTCTATGCAAATTTAAATTTCACAAATCCTTGAAATCATTTGCATATACATCTTCCATGCATCATAACATAACAGGTTTTCACTCAACAGGTTTCCTTATCTTTCTGCTATTTATTTCAGCAAGATGGATCTAGAGAAAACTGTGAAGGATCTTCAGACACAAAACACTCAGTTCCAAGAGACTCTACTGGCCCTAACCAAGGGGTAACAAGATATGATGGCGTTGCTGGCAGCCAAGAAGAAGCCCAAGAGGAAAGCTCTGGTCAATATGGGTCGAAGGTTCAAAGAGTCAGTCCGTCAGATCGCGGTAGTGGGAGACTCATCTGAGGAAGATGAGAATCATATTGGAGAAGCTAAGAGTACCCAGGAAGGGTGCATCAATGGTCAAGTGTCTGGTGATGATTATTTTGACGAGCAGTATCCCCCCCCCCCCCCCCCCCCCCCGCCGATGTCAAGTACAAGCAGTTAGAAGACAGATTGAAGGCCGTCGAGATCCAAGCCGTCCCGGGTTTAGATTTTGATGATTTGGGTTTTATCTCTATGGTTTTTATTCCCCACAAATTCAAAATACCAGTCTTTGCAAAGTACGATGGGGTTTCTTGTCCAAAACTCCACCTGAAATCTTATGTGCGCAAGATACATCCGCACACCACTAATAAGAATATATGGGTTCACTTTTTTCAAGAAAGCTTGGCCGAGACGCAACTAGAATGGTTTTATCAGTTATATGGTTCTCGTATTAATACCTGGGAAGACTTAGCTACCGCCTTCTATCACTAGTACCAGTATAACACCGACTTGGCACCAACAAGAGTTCAGTTGCAAGAAATGACTATGGGGAAGAATGAAGGATTTAAAGAATACGCAAAAAAGTGGAGAGACCTTTCCAGTAGCGTTCAACCACCTTTAACTGAAAGGGAGCACATTGACATGTTTATGGGCACTTTATCTGGTCCATTCTTCAGCTTATTGGTTGGCTGTTCTTCTTCCGGTTTCACCGAATTGATCTTAACCGGTGAAAGAATTGAAAGCAGAATCAAAAGTGGGAAGATTTCCATGGCATCTGTCCACTTCCAATCCTGTGAAGAAAGCTTTTGCTGCAAAGAAAGAAGTCAATGTTGAGTATGGGGCAAGGGGCCGTACCAAGAAGGATGATCGCCAGTCTGTTAATGTTGTCTGAATCTCCAATCCAACTCCTACTCAAAAACCATCTGCTAATCACCAACGTTTTGAAACTCCGAGAAGACAATTCACGAGGATAGGTATGACACCATCTCAAGCCTTACAACACTTGCTAAAGGCTAATTTGGTAACCTTGCGTGATCCTCCTGCCAATCCAGATACCTCTTCACCAAAGTATAATCTGAACGCCAAATGTGCTTATCACTAAAATAGCCTCGGGCATGAGACTGACCAATGTTGGGCCCTGAAGAATAAAATTCAGGATTTGATCGATAACAAGACTATTGAATTTGGTCCTCCTCCAACTTCGAATGTAATCACCGCGCTTATGCTGAAGCATGGTAAGGATGTCATGAAGTCAACGTTGTGGTTGATTCTGAGGATGAAGCTGCATTTGAAGATTGGGTGTATCCTAATACAACGGAGCTAAAGAATTGGCATGCATAGAACTTCGTGCCCATCTCCTTCATTAAGGAGTAATCTACTTGTTTGTTGCTTTATTTCAATTCAAGAACATTTTGTATGTAATATTAAACAATGACTTTTAAGCCATGCATCTGGCCCGGGGAACTATGGTCCATTTGTCAAGAGTTTTATTTATCTTCATCTTATCATATGACCATTCAATACAAATAATTGGACTTTTGCATTTAAATCTTTGTGCTCATTGTCTTTTTTTTTCTTCAAATACATTTTTCAAAAATAGTCATGTATCTTACATGCACACACACACACACACACTCTTGCAGGTCCTCATCCACTCCGGATCTCATTGCCAATGACTCTACTATTACTGACTTTGATTTCTAATGTCCAATTAACCAAGACGAAGACGAAGGTGAGGAATATTGTGAAATACCGGGAGAACTATCCAGACTTCTATTACAAGAGGAAAAAGTTATTCAGCCGCACGAAGAGTCAGTTATAGTCATCAATCTGGGTATTGAGATGGACAAGAAAGAAGTCATGATCGGCACTAACCTAGAGAGCAATGTCAAAATCAGATTGGTTTAAATGTTGCATGATTATGTGGAAGTGTTTGCATGGTTGTATGAATATATGCCTGGGTCGGATACCGACATTATAGTCCATCGTATGTCGGCAAAGGAAGATTCTCCTCTTGTTAAACAGAAGGTTCGTCGCATGAGGCCTGATATGTCTGAGAAGATAAAAGCTGAAGTGATGAAACAATTTGATGCAGGGTTTATAGCTGTGACATCTTATCCCCAATGGATGGAAAATGTGGTTCCGGTGCCGAAGAAAGACGAAAAAGTTCACATGTGCATAGACTATAAGGATCTGAATAGGGCAAGCCCCAAGGATGATTTCCCTCTACCTCAAATTGACGTCTTGGTTGATAACGCTGCTCAGCATAAAGTCTTCTCTTTTATGGATGGTTTCTCTGGCTACAATCAGATTAGGATGGCTCCCGAAGACATGGAGAAGACCACTTTTGTTACGCAATGGGGCACCTTTTTCTATAAGGTCATGTCGTTCGGATTGAAAAATGCAGGGGCAACATATATGGTAGCTCTATTTCATGACATGATTCATCATGAAATAAAGGTATATGTGGATGCTATGATTTCCAGATCACAAACTGAAGAGGAACGTCTCGATCAAATGTATAAGCTATCCGAAAGGTGTAAAAAATGCAAGTTGAGGTTGAACCCTAGCAAGTTCACATTTGGGGTACGGTCTGGAAAGCTTCTAGGTTTTATTGTCAGCAATAAAGGCATTGAAGTTGATCCTGCCAAGGTAAAGGCCATCCAAGAAATTTCAGTCCCTCATTCTGAAAAGGAAGTTAGAGGATTCTTGGGTCGTCTCAATTACATCACTCGCTTCATATCTCACTTGACTACTACTTGTGAGCCAATCTTCAAACTCTTGAAGAAAGATCAGGTAGTTATATGGAATGGTGAATGCCAAGCTGCCTTCGACAAAATCAAAGAGTATCTGCAATAACCTCCTATTATCATGCCTCCAGTAGAAGGAAGACCCTTGATCATGTACTTGACAATACTAGAGAACTCTATGGGGTGTGTTTTGGGCCAACATGAACAGTCTGGTCGAAAAGAGCATGCTATTTATTACCTGAGCAAAAAGTTTACCGACTGTGAAACTTGATATTCACTGCTCGAGAAAACTTGTTACACTCTGGCATGAGCTGCTCGCTGGCTAAGACAGTATATGTTGACTCATACCACTCTGTTGATTTCTAAGATGGACCCAATCAAGTACATCTTCGAGAAACCTGCTCTTTCTGGACGAATAGCTAGGTGGCAAATGAGATTGACTGAGTTTGACATTCAATACACAATGCAAAAGGCCATCAAAGGAAGCGTACTAGCGGATAATTTGGACCACCAAGCTATGGATGATTATCAGTCTATGAACTTCGACTTCCCAGATGAGAACATCATGCTAGCGACCGACTGTGTGAAACCTAGACCGTATGATAAACCTAAACAAGGATCCCGATGGACTATGGTCTTCGATGGGGATTCCAATGTCTTGGGTAACAGAATTGGTGTTGCGATCATCTATCCTGAAGGTTGACATACTCCTTTCACTGCCAGATTATGCTTCAATTACACGAACAACATGTCCGAGTACGAAGCGTGTATTTTAGGTCTGAATGCTGCCATTGATTTGAGGATCAAGAATTTGAATGTGTTTGGGGATTCCTCTCTAGTGATTATCCAAGTAAAAGGAGATTGGGACACTAAACACCCTAATCTCATCCCTTACAAGGAACTTGTGCTATCCATGATTCCCTACTTTGAAGAGATCACATTTGAACACTTCCCTAGGGAAGAAAATCAATTGGCTGACGCTTTGGTAACCATGTCTTCAATGTTCAAAGTAAAATGGGAAAATGAAGCTCCTTTGATTATAATTGAAAGGTTTGACGAGCTTGCGCAATGCTGCAAACTTGACGCAGACGCAGAAAAGCCATGGTACCATGAGGTGAAGAGATACCTTGAGGCGCAAGAGTATCCCGAGGGAGCATCCATCAATGAAAGAAAGTTATTACGAAGATTTGCAGCCAAATTCTTCCTAAGTAACAAAATCTTGTACAACCGAAACCATGACTCTACTCTACTCCAATGTGTGGACAAGAAGGAGGCAGATGAAATTATGGAAGACATGCATGATGGTCTCTTTTGTACTCACTCAAGAGGACATATTATGGCCAAGAAAATCCTAAGAGCTGGTTACTATTGGTCAACGATGGAGACTGATTTCCATCAACACTCTAGGACTTACCACAAATGCCAAATCTATGCTGCAAGGTCCATGTGCCTCCTATCCCTTTGAATGTAACTACTTTGTATACCTTCTTACGAACGAGAACTATTACAAAGTTTGCCTAAACGAAGGCGCCTTTTCAAAATACTTTCAAAAACCACACAAAGCACATTTTCAAACAAAAGCAAGTGATCTTACAAGCAACTAAGATCCCATAGATAACTATGGGTGAAAAGGGTGCTAACACCTTCCCTTTTCATAATCTACCCCCCGAACTCAAGAAATAATCTCAAAGGTCTTTCCTGTTCTTTTCAGCCTTTCCTTTTAGATAAAAGAAAAGTCAGTGCCGACTCTTGCTAACCGCAACAATTGCGATAAAACGCAAAACATCCCAAGTTAGTTCTCCCATCGTATCACACCAGTCCATTACAATTTCCTACACCAACTGTCCAAAACCGGCCTGCTACAAACCTACAAAACAACAAGTCAAAACCTGTCAAAGGCCATCTGTTATTGTTGCCTCATGTCACTCCAAAATATTTCAGAAACCTACACAAAACAGCAACATAAAACAGTCAAAAATATGCATTCCATAAGACTAAAATAAACTGATGCAATGTTGTCCTAATTCTGCCCTGTTGCTATCCACAAAACCTGCAACACTTCCCTGTAAAATCTACATAATAACAGTCCAACATTTGCACATAATTAGCAAGGCTATAACCTAAATCAAAAGGCAACAAAATAGTGAACTATATTTGTTCAAATACTATCCTATTTCCCCTAAAAAACTCACCTCATTCACATTATATAAACTCCTCTCCAACACTGTTCAAAGGGGAATCTGACACCAACACAATCTGATTAGAAAAAAACTCAAAATCCTCACCTTCATTCAACCTTCCTAATATATGTCGATAACCATACCAAAACACACTCAACATAACTCCATAATCTTATCTATTCTGAATCCAGCACCAACCTTCACAACCTTCAACCAACCTACAACCATTCTGCAAAAACCAAAACTCTACACTCACCTCCAAACTACTCACCATCGTGAATTTCCCCTTAAATACTCTAACTAAATCACTACCCATATCAACAACCAAACACAACTACCTCATCACTCAAACTCACTTAAATCACGCTAACATCATCACTGCATGCATAACAAACAACAATAACAGATTCACAGAAAGGAGTAAAAAGAAGATTGAAGAAGAGAAAGAAGAATCAAGAGTAGGAAAAGATGGAGGGTCGATTTCACACATACCTGGTGTTTTCCTCTTCACCGAAATGGACCTCCATACTTGTTCTGGTCTTGTAAGATTTATTCTCATTTTATTTGATTATGGATCTTGTTGTGTGCGTTTTGTGATACTGATTAATAACCCCATGGTTGCTTACACTGTTTCTTCATAGTAGCCATTTAATTTCACTTGAAATTTGTAGGGTTTTTGTGTATATCTCGAAATTAATTGAGATTCATGAGGTATTTGAAAAAACAGGTCTAGAAATCATGATTAGGGCAAAAATGTACCATCATTTGTTTCATTAGGTCGAGCTTTAATGAAGCGGTCTGAGAAGGGAAAAAGAAGAAGGAACCGTGAAAGAGAGAAAGAAATCGCATTTTCAATATGAAGTAGAATAGTTACAAAACTTTAAACCTAATCACTAAATGCACGTGCTTCATCTCCTTTCCAATTTAATGTTTTTATTTTTTTTCATTTTTGTTTTAATAATCAATGCTGAAACTAAATAATAATCTGATGGGGTGGATTGTTGATGATGAAATGGAACTAATAGTACCTTGGTCTGGCCCGTGTCATTTGTTTTGGGAGCTGGTTTCCATTGAATAAAAAGCAACTCTTGGTTCCTTTCTAAGTGGGTCTTGTGCCCAGGTTCTCCTTTTGGAATCCATACCCCTGTTTTCAGCTTAGCACCCCCTAACACTTTATTTTCATTATTTCTTTTAACTCTTGCTTTCCTTTTAGGTTTAATCATGTCTTTTTTATGCTTTAGTTTAATTTATTTACTTAATAAAAATATAACAAAAAATATTAGAATTAGGTTTTAATTCCCTTTTAATTTTAATATTTCCTTTTATTTGAAAATCATGCAAATGTTATCGTTTATTTTCTTATTTTTGTTTAATTGTTTTTGTTGATTTCTCATATGCCCCCTTAGGAGATTTTGATTTGATTTAATCAAAAGTATTTGACTTGATTAAATTGAATCAAAATAGACATTAGGTTAAACCATGCATGTAACTCATTAGGGTAGATTGTTCCTTTTGAAAATTCAATATTAGGTCCATCTTTGTACATGACAACAATTAGGGTTTTTTTAGTCTCCCCCTTAGACTCTTTCTTCTTTTGTAAATTAAAACAAAAACTTCTTTCTTTAATAAAAAAAATCCAAAAAACACTTAATCATTATTCAAACCCATTTCGCACTTAACAAAAACACTCAACCAATCAAAGACCAAAAAAGGCATGTTATCTCCATTCTACCGCGATACCGGCCGTGCCTATTGCTAGAATACACGTGTTAACGTCGCCCACTAAAAAACACCAACAAACCAACATTTTCTAGAAGAACTACGGTGTTCTGATTACTTCACGGGATACGTAGGGAAAGGGTTGTGAGACCCTCACGAACGCACTAATAAAAAGCCATTTCTTTCCCCTTAGCAAGGATAGTTATATATAGACACACCCTTAGAAGCAAACAATCAAAATGGATCTCGTTGTGTACAACGGATGTGAGGGGTGCTAATACCTTCCACTTGTATAATAGACTTCCGTACCCTCTCTTTTGGTTGAAATACCATCTTATCAATCCTCCTGTGGTTTTTGCGATATTTCCCCTTCCTTCTGGATAAATAAAGTTCGGTGGCGGCTCTATATTTTTTGTTGGCAGCTTCAGTTGGCGACTCTGCTGAGGATCCAATGTAAGTCAATCCTAGTTCGGTTTATTTATTTCTTTGGGTGTTTATTTATTTACTTTATTTTTTTACCGCTTTATTTCTTTATTGCTTTATTTCTTTCTTTTGTATATATTGCATTATATTGTTGCTACTCACATATTCTGGATATGTTGTATCTTTTGTGATGGGGTTGGGTGATTACATTTGATAAGTCTTATACCTGGACTTGGGGTTACACTTAGGATTAGGACGGGCGGTATAATCATGTTAAATTTGAGGGAGTAATCCTGAAGAAGGAGGCATGAGATCCCCCACTCAGTGGAGGTCCCCTTTAATGTAGCATTGTTTACCGAGTAATCTAGAAGACATTATTGCTTTCGACTTGGGAGCCAGAGAAGCTGAGAGCCGTAGAACCATTAACCCATCCTGGCCTTTTTAGGTGTAGCGCGGAGACTATGATGGAGTAATCTGGAAGTAGTTGCCATGCAATGCTGCACTCGGACAAGTTTTTCCAGCGAATATTACTAATGTCCGTGTAATTAGGATGTCCGTAATATCCAAAGGAAGGGCGTAGACTATGATATTTTCCTAGAACCTTGTTCGATAGGTGACAAACCCCTAGTTCATAGCTTATGAGAGGTTACCTTGACTCCATGCTTGTGACTTCAAACCTTTGATCCTGTTACTTTCAGTTTATGCAAAGGACTACATGGTGTTTATCTAGAATATGTGGAACTGAGATCTCATGCCATAGCATACCATGACATCATACCATCATGTATATACATCTCATATCTAAGGAATTCCAAAGAAAAGTCTCATTGGTTGAGCTCTTTAAAATGAAAAAATTTGTTAATAGATAGACGGGTCTTTGGATTTCCTCAGAAATGAAGATAAAACGTGCATTCATACTATCATGCCTTCATTATTCATAACAAAAGCTTATTGGGGTCCCTTTTCATCAGACTTTAGTGAACAATAAAGACAAGTTCCCTACATCCTTACGTACAAGAAGCAACCAGCAAAAACTTATGGATCTCTTCGAAGAAAAATAGAATGCTCTCTGCCGAGATATGGACACCATCGGAAGTCGAATGGATCAGATTATGGAAACCCTTCATGCTGTAATCAAGGGTCAAGAAGAGCTACATCAAAGTGTTTCCAAGCTTGCCTCTGCTGCCCCCTCCACTTCTGCAAATAGAGGGAATAATAATGTGAACATTGAGACCCCTACAAGAATTCCTCAGAATGATGTTGATGATCATAACGACGTCACTTATCTTGATGAGCCCCATGCGAATCTCGCCACTGGAATTTCCGAAACTGCAAAGATGTACCATGCTCTTGAAGAGCGTCTCAAAGTTATGGAAGGTATCAAGACTTCAGGATTCAATACTGCTGCAATGTGCCTCGTGCCTGCGGTAGTTATCCCTACCGAATTCAAAGTTCTTGATTTTGACAAATACAAAGGCACCTCCTGTCCAAAGACTCATCTTTGTTCATATTGTTGCAAGATGGCAGGTTATGCTGAAAATGAACTGTTGCTCATGCGTTTCTTCCAAGACAGCTTGACAGGGGAACCTTTGGACTAGTATATGCAATTAGAGAGAACTCGTGTCAGTACTTGGGGAGAGCTTGTTGACGCCTTTTTGAAACATTACCATTATAATACCGCTGTGGCTCTTAGCCGCACTCAGCTTCAAGGGATGACACATAAATCTGAAGATTCTTTTAAAAAGTACGCCCAAAGGTGGTGTGAGCTGGCTGCAAGGGTCCAACCTCCTGTCTTGGATCGTGAACTGATTTATTTTTACATGGGTACTCTACGAGGTCCTTATCTCCATCACATGCTCAGCATTACCTCTAATTCTTTCTCTGATATGGGCATTATTAGAGAATGTGTTGAAACTTGTATTAAGGCTGGAATGATCCAGGGTATCCCTAACAATACCAACAACAATACTAGCATTGGTAGGAAGCCATTTTCTGGTTTTGTCAAGAAGGAAGAGGGTGAGACTAGTGGTGTCACCATCGACCAAGGAAAAGCTCATGCATATCCTCAAGTTCAATTTCCTTATTTCCCAACACCTTCTTTTGTTCCTAATCAATATGTTCCTCAAGTGTATGCTTCTACAACTCCAGCACACTGGATGGCCCAACAACGGCCTTTCGCTCCCCAACCACAGTATCTTCCACAACAACAATTTGCAGCACCTATGAATTATCAACAACAAAAACAACAACCTCAAGGTCAGAGAGTTCAACATAGAGAAAGAGGGCCCGAGAGGAAATTTTATCCCATTCCTATGTTATATGCTTAGATTCTACCTCAATTACTTGCCAATCAGTTGGTTCAACTGCGTGAACTTGGTCCACCACCAAATCCTCTCCCAAGGGGGTATGATATTAATGCTCATTGTGAATTTCATTCGGGAGCCCCAGGCCACACGATTGAGAATTCTAGAGCATTTAAATGTAAAGTTCAAGACCTCCTCGGTGCAAAGACCATAAATTTCAACCCTGTTGGTCCCAATATTCATAATAATCCCATGCCTCCTCACCCATGGACAACAATCAATACTATTGAAGAAAGTAGTGAACGGACTCTGGTAACCAAAGTTGACGAGATCAAGATGTCCTTGGGGACTGTTAGAGAACATTTGTTGGAGAACGAGGTGCTGCAAGAACTCCATGGTTTTTTCTTAATAAGTTCCTCTAAACCTGAAGAGTGTGCTAGTTTGAAGATGGTTATCCAACAACTAATGGATGAAGGTGTCCTACAGGTAGATAATATATTTCTAGAGGAAGAGATTGATGTCTTGGAAATTCCTTATTATCCTAGGAACATCATAGTAACACAAGGTACCCCATTGATGATCCAGGCTCATGCTACCTCACTAATTATTCAAGCTCCACTTACCCCTGTGACAGCTCAGACTTCTATTCCTCCTCTGTGTGACAACTCAAAAGTAGTTTCGTGGGAGTATAACATGGTATATATTCTTGGAAAGAAATATGAGTGTCCACTAGTAATTGAAAAGAATGTTACCAACATTGCAGGAACCAGTACCATGACTCGTAGTGGCATGGTTTTTTTCTCCCCCACCACCGCCTCCCAAAAAACCCGACAATGATGCTCTAGCCAAAGCTAGGGGAAAATAAGTGTTTGATAGCCAGCCTGAACCTTCTGTAGGACAAGAAGCGGAGATTCTTTTGAGGATTCTTAAGCAAAGTGATTACAAAGTGGTGGATCAGCTCAATCATACGCCATCCAAGATCTCCATTGTGATACAGTGGGAGAACTGACTTGGGTTTTGCGTTTGTTTTCGCAAATGTTTCGGTTGAGCAAGAGTCGCCACCGACTTTTTATTTTATCCTAAGGAAAGGTTAAAAAGCACAGGAAAAACCTTTGAGATGTTTTCTTGGGTTCGGGGAGTAGATTATAGAAAGGGAAGGTATTAGCACCCTTTTTATCCATGGTTATCCATGGGCTCTTAGTTACTTGCTTAGATCACTTGCCTTTTGCTTTTCAATTGTTTGAAATGGTGCTTTGTGTGTGGTTTTTAAAAATGTTTTGAAAAAGATGCCTTGTCTAGGCAACCTTTGTAACAATTCTTTACTCGAATGTTTTACAAAGGTGTTTGTCTTTTTGAAAAGTTTTCAATGTTTTGAAAGTTTGTTTGGAAATTGTGTTGTGGAGTGTGTTTTGAAAAGAGGCAAGGATGTTTTCTTTGCAAGTTTGGTCAAGTAACCAAGAGCTATCTACCCTAAATTTCTCAAAGATTTTTCCTATGTTTTAACCCTTTTAACAGTATTGTTCCACCATTGTATTTGGTGGACAATCTTGTGTTAGGATGTTAACGGGACGGGCGCGGGTCATCGTTTAGACCATGAATGCAATAGTGTCAAGTGTCTTTGGCAACTTTCTTGAGGGACTTGATCATTTTTGTTTAGGCAACTTCGAAAGCGTCATCGAGGGACTATGATCATTTGATTTGTTTTTGTTTTGCCAAAGAAACTCAACATGCAAGCATGGCCCATTTTTGAAGGCAACAAGTGGAGGAACCCTAGGGGTGCAAGTGTGCATTGTGTTTGTTTTTCATGCTTTTTTGTCTTTGTATTAGTCAAACTATTTGTTGGTTTTATTTGCATACAAACCCTAGGTCTATCATGGCATAATTTGAAAGCTTTAAAATGCGGAAATTTAAAGTCCTAAACTATTACAACATGATTATGGGGATGGGGGTACAAATTTTTGAATGGGGGTATTTGACAAGAAATTAAATCTAAGCTATTACATCCATATCGAATATACAAATATTTAATTGTACAATATTTAAGTAAATACAATAAATATGCAAAATGTAATGTATTATGCAAAAAAAGATTTTTTTTATGTATGTAAAAAGGTTTTCATGTTTGAAGTATAAACAAAATAAAAAAAGATTATTTTTTGACTATTTTCATGGTTTAGGGCAAAACCCTAATTTTCTAAATAAATGGTGTTTATTTATTAATTATGTACAAAATAAATTAATTTATGCACAAAATAAAAAGTATATGGTTAAAATGGTATTTTTGATGTCATATATTAATAAAAATAAAAATGTATTACTTTCATATTTTTATCCTAAGTATTCTAATAAAATATACAAGTATTTATATTATATATTAAATATACTAAATATATTCAAAAATAAAATATTAATTATTTACAAAAATGTATATTTTAGAAAATATTTTCAAAATGTGAACAAAAAATAATAATTGAAAAATATTTATTTTTGTATTATTTTTTAGGATTTTAAATAAAAAGGAAATATATTTGTTTATATGTATATTTTAAATAAAACAAATAAATGCCAAATTAATGCAAAAAAAGATGGAAAAAATATTTTTGATGTTTTTTATGTTTGAACAAAAAAATAAGTCAGAAACAAAAAAGAAAAATGCAAAATGACAATTATTTCACACAATGGGCCAAGGGGGGTGTAAATTGGAAAAGGGGGTGCAAAGAGCAGGACTGACTCAGGCCCAGCCCAAGCCAGTCATCTTCTTCCTCCAGCTTTGTTTCAAACAGAAAGCGCGCGCTTCACCATGTCCAACACAAACTCCTGATTCTTGGACTTTCATGCAAAACTCATAACACCAATATTATAGAGCATCAAGAGACGAATTCAGACATATAAAATACTTGACCTAACTCTAAGAATCCAGGGAGAATTTCTTCATCCCCAATTTCTGACCTAATTTTTCTTCAATGTTCATGGCCAAAATTCTCACAGCATGCTTAATATAAATGAAAAGTAAATACATGGATGGATTCAGGGCTATGAGTAGAACATGTTTCCTTCATAAACCTAAGCTTAATCATGCCTGGATAGAGAGATAGAAGTTCATGGTTTTACCTGTTTCAGCTTGACTTGAACAAAACAATGTAGCAACTTCCAAGGGATTTTGAGCTTTTGTACAACTTGCCTGAAGTCCAAGGATGCTTCTCCAACACCTAGCTTGCTCTGAATCTTGCTATGGAAGTCTACCTGCAAAACTGAAAAGTGAAAATGGCAAACTTGGTTATGGGTGTTACAGCTTGAGTTCAATGCTTGGGATAGCTTCAGTGGATGATATGGAACATGTTTGAACTCCTTTTGGCCAAAGTGCACAAGTGGAATGGATTGTGGAAGTCAAACTGCAACAGATGCTCTATTTTGCAGCAAAACTGTGATTTGGTGAATGAGGAGGTGTTAAGGATGAAGGAATCGTGTTTTAGGTCAGTTAGGATGTGTGAAAAATGTTTACAAGGTTTGTGTTTGGCTGTGTTGACAGGAATGAGAGATGGAGAGTTTTTGCAAGCTTTCTTCTAATGTAAGCAAAGAAATGTCAAGTTGTGATATAGGCCTGTACAAGGTTCTCAAGCATGCTGCAGCACTCTCTCTTGATCAGTGGGATTTGTGGATTTGATTCTTCCTCTAAGATCTGGCCCCCTTGTCCAAGGATTTTGAATTTGACATAAAGCACTACTTTTCAAAAATGGCAAGTTACCTTTTTCCATTTAAGGGTTAATTTTGTGTGTATTGTCCAAATGAACAAAATAAACCCTCAACTCAAAGGTTATGCATTTAATTAAGGTGTGTGAAACTGGTTTTGAGGCATGCAAGCTAGTTTGTACAAGCTGATTTGAAAAATGCCAATGTTATGAACAAGCCTTGGCCAAGAACAAAAGTGAATTTTGCCCAACTTTGCAAATTCGATTCTCTCTAACCACAAGAGTGTTGGAGAAGTTCTTGGAAAATTTGGAAAGCTTGGAATGTGTAATACAATCCATATTTGTAATGAAAATTGAAACTCCAAGTGAAACCATGTGAAAAATGGCCAAGAAGTTGGACAAAAATCCTGCCTAGAATAGGTCAAAATTTCTCTAAGTTAAAAATGTTTTGCACCCTTATTCCAAAAATCATAACTTGAGATACAAGCTTCTTTTGAGGAAACTTTGTGAATCAAAGTTGTATATTTTGCAATGTAATACAACTTTCATGTTTCAAGTTTTCTTTTAATCCAAATGCATCTTGGTGAAAAAATGGGACAAAGTTAGGAAAAAATAAGGAATTTTCATAACTTAGAAAAATTCTAAGTTATGAAATTTTCTCATTTTAAACCCTAATTTGCAAATTTGGATTTCTTGATGAACAAGTTTCATAATTTGACATGTATTGATGAAAAATGAATCTTGGCACTTGATTTTGACCAAAAAGTCAAAGTTTGACTTTTCAGTACACAGTCAAATTTTGATCAGTTGACTGAAAAATTCATCTGTCAATCCTGTGCATTTGAGATCTTTTGAACTTGTTAAATGGGTAAAGACAATGACATTGAGTCCTTGAGTCCATATGTGAGCTTGGTTTGCCATTGGCTAGGTCAAACAGTCAAAAATTGCCTTTGTGCAGTCAAAACCCTAAAAATGACCATTTTGCCCTTTTGGTGATCTGATCAAATTTCTTGTGGAATTGTGATCCAAACTTGATCAAATGGTCCATATGAGTTCATTATGTTGATGTGGGTCAAAAATTATGAGGTTTGACTGTCAATTGGCCATAGTTGACTTTTTCCCCAATACAGCTGATTTTTAGGTCAACTGTCCAATTGACTGGGCAAAGATTGGAATCAAGGCTTGAAACTTGGTATGGATAAACTTGTGAGTCCAACATGAAGCATGAAAGTCACCTTGGGAATTTTAGGTCAAAACATCCTTGTGCAAACTCAAACCCTAATCAACAGTGCAAGGAGGAGTCTTGAGCAGAGCAAACCCTAACTTGATCTTGGGTTCCAAGAGTCTTGTGGTGAGAAAAATGTTGACGAAATGAGAGGGAAAATTTTGGGGTATAACAGTTGCCCCTGTTCAATCTTCTTGCACCTGAAGAGTTAGATTGGCAGGTTTTCCTTTCGCGTCTCGAAGGTAAAAGGAGATTGGACACTAGAATGCCCGTAAATTTGCACTCGTCAAAACATGGATGCGGGAATGGGCTTAAAGATGCCATTTGGAGATGGGCTTAAAGATGCCATCTGGGGATGTGACAAAATCTTGTCAGGGGATGGGCTTAAAGATTCCATCTGGAAATTGTTTGTTGAACTGTATGTCGTTGGTGAGTGAGTATCAGAAAAGTATCCATGTTTGGAACATCTCTGAACTGGGGGTCTGAATAAGCAATAGATTGACATCCGGGTTTGGAATTATCCGTAAACTGTTTTCAGTAGTCTTGAATCTGAACAAGCGATAGGTTAACATCCATATTTGGAGAACCTATAAACTGTTTTCAGAGGTCTTGGGGTGGAATAAGCAATAGATCAGCATCCATGTTGGGAAGCGTCCGTGAACTGTTTTCAAAAGTTGAGTCTGAACAAGCGATAGATTAACATCCGTGTTTGGAGAATCCGTAAACTGTTTTCAGAAGTCTGGAATTTGGACAAGCAATAGGTTAACATCCGTATCTGGAGAACCCGTAAACTGTTTTCAGAAGTTTGAAGCTTATTAGTCTCATCCTGAAAAGGGTAAAAACATTAGCTGAAACACAAAGTTTTGTTGCATGCAATGTATGATGCAATGTATGTTATATCAATGTTTATGATATGAATGTAATGAATGTGCATGTAAGCTGATGAGCTGTCTTGCTGAGGATAGATGAAATCTGGATAATGAAATCTTTGACTGCTGTCAGGGAAAGTAAATCCTTGACTGTTGCAGGGGATTGCAAATCCTTTGATCGTTCAAAATGAGAAGTCATGGGACCTCTGTCGGGGAATCAGGAGCTTGGGTTGTATGCCAATCTACTGGGGTTTTAAGGATGAGAGTCTTCATTCTGTTTATGATTAACTGTTATCTGGTCGATCTCCAGGCTTTCACAGAAATTTGCATTGCTATCTGGTCGTAATCCAGGCTTCACAATAACTGGTTGAGCTGTTATCCGGTCAAATCCGGGCTTCACGGCTTGTGTTAAAGATATACCACTATCTGGTCGACTCCAGGTTTCGTAGTATTCTTGGCTGCTGTCTGGTCGTAGTCCAGGCTTCACAGAAACTTGTATTGCCATCTGGTCGTAATCAAGGCTTCACAATAACTTGCTAAGCTGTTATCCGGTCAAATCCTGGCTTCACGGCTTGTGTTGAAGATATACCACTATCTGGTCGACTCCAGGTTTCGTAGTATTCTTGACTGCTGTCTGGTTGTAGTCCAGGCTTCACAGAAACTTGTATTGCCATCTGGTCGTAATCCAGGCTTCACAATAACTTGCTAAGCTGTTATCCGGTCAAATCCGGGCTTCACGGCTTGTGTTGAAGATATACCACTATCTGGTCGACTCCAGGTTTCGTAGTATTCTTGACTGCTGTCTGGTCGTAGTCCAGGCTTCACAAAAACTTGTATTTACATCTGGTCGTAATCCAGGCTTCACAATAACTTGATAAGCTGTTATCCGGTTAAATCCGGGCTTCACGGCTTGTGTTGAAGATATACCACTATCTGGTCGACTCCAGGTTTCGTAGTATTCTTGACTGCTGTCTGGTCGTAGTCCAGGCTTCACAGAAACTTGTATTATCATATGTATTTGGAAAAGTGTTCGTATAAACTTTTTATGAGTATCTTTGTACAAAGGAGACAGGCATCCTAGTAAGAGGATGTTATCGTAAAAAATTGAAAATTTTATATAAAAGAAAGATGTCTATGTGTAATAATTCCATAGGATTCCCATTCTGCCATAACCTTCATAACTCTGAGAACTTGTCCATTCGCTGCTTCGTCCGCTGATAACTGGATCGATCAAAAACTCGGAGCTTGTTGATGGAGAGATTGTTCTTTAAAGTGATCCGACGAGACATAGTCATACACCTGAATTCCCTAACTTTTGCCTGAATCGCCCTTTCGGGTTTTCGATCCACCGGGAAACCCTTTTTTGCCTAAGTCGCCCTTTCGGGTTTTCAACTTGCCGGGTGTACCGATTTTTTTGTTTTATCCCTAATTTTTTCCTGAACCGCCCTTTCGGGTTTTCGGTTCACCGGGATGCCCATTTTTGCCTAAGTCGCCCTTTCGGGTTTTCGACTTGTCGGGTTATTTTATGCGTAGTATCTTTTGACTATGTCTGCGTTCGCAGGGTGTGGCAAATCATCACCGTCCATGGTTGTCAGAATCATTGCACCACCGGAAAATATGCTCTTGATCACAAATGGTCCTTCGTAAGTAGGAATCCATTTGCCCCTGGGATCACTTTGCGGCAAGATGATCCGCTTAATTACAAGATCTCCGACTTGATATACTTGACGTCTGACTTTCTTGTTGAAGGACTTGATTATCCGTTTTTTATACGTCTGACCATGGCAAACAGCAGTGAGTCGCTTCTCATCGATCAAATTGAGTTGATCAAGTCGGGTCTGAATCCAATCGTCTTCACTCAAACCAGAGTCTTTCATAATCCTTAAGGAAGGAATCTGAACCTCCATGGGTAGGACAACTTCCATACCATACACCAAAGAAAATGGGGTTGCCCCGGTTGAAGTACGTGCCGTGGTACGATATCCATGCAGAGCAAACGGTAACATCTCATGCCAGTCCTTGTAGGTAACTGTCATTTTCTGAATGATCTTCTTGATGTTTTTGTTCGCAGCTTCAACAACACCATTCATCTTCGGCCGATAGGGAGATGAATAGTGATGATAAATCTTGAAATGTTCGCATAGAGCGGTGATCATGGTATTATTCAGATTTGTATCGTTGTTTGTGATGATCCTGTCGGGGACACCGTACCGACATATGAGGTTTTGCTTGATGAAGCGGGCAACCACATTCTTTGTAACAGAGGTGAAGGAAGCTGCTTCGACCCATTTGGTAAAGTAATCGATAGCCACCAGGATGAAGCAATGTCCATTGGATGCTGTGGGCTTGATCTCTCCAATCATGTCAATGCCCCACATTGCGAATGGCCAAGGAGCTGTCAGAACGTTGAGAGGGACAGGAGAAATATGTACCTTGTCAGCGTAGATTTGGCATTTATGGCAAGTACGGGAATATTGATAGCAATCAGCTTCCATGGTAGACCAGTAATAGCATGCCCTTAGAATCTTCTTAGCCATCGTATGCCCGCTCAAGTGGGTGCCAAAGGTGCCACTGTGTATATCGGTCATGATCCACTCTGCTTCAGCTTTGTCCACACAACGAAGTAAAACACAATCATGGCTATGCTTGTAAAGAATGTCGTTGCTTAGGAAGAACTTGGCAGCAAATCTCCTTAAGAACTTTTTGTCATTGACGGAAGCTCCTTCGGGATATTCTCTAGTCTGGAGATACCTTTTGATTTCATGAAACCAGGGTTGTTCCATTACTTCTTCGGTATTAATCTCATGACAGTGCGCAGGTTCATCCATTCGCTCGATGGTAATTTGGGGAGCTTCGTTATCCCAGTTGAGTTTAAACATGGAAGACATTGTAGCCAGAGCATCTGCTAGTTAATTCTCTTCTCGCGGGAAATGCTCGAAAGTAATCTGCTCGAAATGAGGCAGAAATGTCAGAATATGTTCTTTGTATGGGATAAGATTAGGATGTTTGGTATCCCACTCTCCTTTTATTTGACTGATAACCAAAGCCGAGTCCCCAAATACGATCAAAGATTTGATCCCCAAGTCTAAAGCAGCCTTGAGACCAAAGATGCAAGCTTCATATTCGGCCATGTTGTTGGTACAGCTGAAACAAAGTCGGGCCGTGAAAGGTGTATGGCAACCTTATGGAGAAATTAGTACCGCACCGATACTGTTGCCGAGTGCATTTGAAGCACCATCAAAGTACAGGGTCCATTGGGATCCTTTTTCAGGTCCGTCATACGGTTCGTTACCTTCGATGTTGTCCAAAGTCATGATGTCCTCGTCTGGGAAGTCGAATCTCATGGATTGGTAATCTTCGACAGCTTGATGAGCTAGATGGTCAGCTAGTACACTCCCTTTTATAGCTTTTTGGGTAGTATACTGGATGTCATACTCAGTCAGGATCGTTTTCCATCTAGCGATTCTTCCAGATAAAGTCGGCTTTTCGAAGATGTACTTGATAGGATCCATTTTGGAAATCAACAAGGTGGTATGAGTCAACATATACTGCCTTAGTCGGCGAGTAGCCCATACCAAAGCGCAGCAAGTTTTCTCGAGCAGTGAGTAGCGAGTCTCACAGTCGGTAAACTTTTTGCTAAGGTAATAAATGGCATGCTCTTTTCGACCAGACTCGTCATGTTGGCCCAGCACGCACCCCATTGAGTTATCCAAAACAGTTAGATACATTATCAACGGTCTTCCTTCGACGGGTGGCATCAGAATAGGAGGTTCCAATAAGTACTCCTTGATCTTATCAAAAGCAACTTGGCAATCGTCGTTCCATTCAACTACCTGATCTTTCTTCAATAGTTTGAAAATTGGCTCACAGGTAGACGTCGGGTGAGAGATGAACCTAGCGATATAATTCAAGCGCCCCAAGAATCCCCTAATCTCCTTTTCAGTACGGGGAGCAGGCATTTCTTGTATAGCTTTTACTTTTGCTGGATCGACTTCAATACCCTTGTTGCTTACAATAAATCCCAGGAGTTTACCAGACCTAACTCCAAAAGTGCATTTGCTTGGATTCAGCCTGAGTTTGTACTCCTTCAACCTGGCAAACAGCTTCTACAGATGTTCAAGGTGCTCCTCCTCTGTTTGTGATCGAGCTATCATATTGTCTACGTAGACTTCAATCTCATGATGTATCATATCATGAAACAAAGCTACCATGGCGCATTGATAAGTTGCCCCTGCGTTCTTCAGTCCGAACGGCATCACCTTGTAGCAGAAGGTACCCCATTGTGTAACAAAGGTAGTTTTCTCCATGTCCTCGGAGGCCATTTTGATCTGGTTGTAACCCGAGAATCCATCCATGAAGGAAAAAACCTTGTGTTGAGCTGTATTGTCAACCAAGATGTCAATATGCGGTAGCGGAAAATCATCTTTAGGGCTAGCCCTGTTCAAATCCCGATAGTCTACACACATTCTGACCTTGCCGTCTTTTTTAGGTACTGGCACGATGTTAGCAACCCATTGTGGATAGGATGTGACAGCCAGAAAGTCCACATTGAACTGTTTCATTACTTCAGCCTTAATCTTTTCTGACATGTCAGGTCTCATTCGGCGGACCTTTTGCTTAATCGGTGGACAATCTTCTCTTGTGGGGAGACGATGAACCACGATATCTGTGTCTAACCCTGGCATGTCTTCGTAAGACCAGGCGAAGATTTCAACGTTTTCATTCAACAGCTGTATTAAGCGCTCCTTGACACTTGGTTCCAGGTTAGCACCCACTTGTACTTCCTTCCTGTCTTCCTCTGTTCCTAAGTTGACAGTTTCCAACAACTCTTCATGAGGTAAGATGGCCCTCTCTTCTTGTTGTAGAAGCCTGGCTAGTTCTCCTGGTACTTCATAATCTTCGTCATCTTCGTATTCAACTTGATTGACCAAATCTTCAGAGTTGTCGAAGGATACGGAAAAATAGTCACCCATGGAATCTAGAGTGGATGGGTACCTGCATTTGTGAGTGTGGGTGTGTGTAAGGGATAGCCATCCTTAAACAAATAAAATGCAAAAGGAAAGAAAATGAACACAGCAGTTTATAAATGAAAAACGTCCAATGATTCATTAAACATGGCATATGATTATGAAGGAAAATCAAACCCTTACAAATGGACCTACATGCCCCGGGCAAGGCATGAGGTGAAAAATAGTGTGCGAATTGTATCAGTTATTACAGACCATAAAAACTAGAAATTGTTCAAAGATAAAGATTACTGATGAATAAAGGTAATGGGAACGAATTCTTTCGCCTCCCAGTTGTGCAGTCCCCCTTCAATGGTTGGGAAGATCCACTCTTCAAAGTTACCCTCTTCGTCTTCGTCTTCCAAAGCATTGATTCCATGCGGAGAAATCCTGACGGGTGTCTTTTCAATTTTGAAACGGCACATTGCCTTCTGTCCCGCAGCGGTGAACCCCAAACCAAATTTGTCTGTCTTGTGGGGAAAGTCAGGAAATTGTCCCCATGTTGAGTTCTTCCCTTCCTTCATTGCAGCCTTTGCGTCTTTCAGAGATGCCATCCTGGCCACCTGCTTGGGTACCTCAGCTACTGCCTTTGCTGCTGCAACCTCGGGAGAAACCTCTTCGAAGTGCTGAAAAGGTGTTTCAATGAACTCACCTTCTACTTCCACATATCGAAAGGAGTTCAGATGGCTGATCATGTATTCCTCTTCACCGTGTACAGTTACGATCTTTCCCTTAACAAGGTACTTCAACATCTGATGTAAGGAGGAGGTGACTGCCCCAGCATGATGAATCCATGGTCTTCCCAGCAAGCATGAGTATGATGGACGGATGTCCATCACGTAGAATGTAGATTTGAACACTTAGGTGCCCACCTTGATGGGAATATCAACTTCCCCATGGACCATTCTCTTTGAACCATCAAAAGCTCTGACGATAATATTACTTGGATTTAGCTCCAAACCCTCACAATCCAGTCGGTCCAGAGCTTTCTTAGGCAACACATTTAGAGAAGAACCAGTGTCAACCAAGACATGGGCGAGAGTGGTCCCTCGGCACTCAACCGAAACATGCAATGCATCATTGTGGTTTCTTCCCTTAGGAGTTAGGTCAGCATCAGAGAAACCCAGACCGTTGTCGGCAGTAAGGCTGGCCATAGAGTTTTGAAATTGATCGGTTGAGGTTTCTTGGGGAACATGGGTTGTCTTCAAAAACCTTATCAAGGCTTTGGCATGAGCCTCCGAACAAAGCAACAGGGCCAACATTGAGATTTTCGAGGGGGTTTGCCCCAGTTGTTCTACCACATCAAAATCACTCTTCTTAATTATTTTCAGAATCTCCTCCACTTCTTTCTTAGAGGTTTCGGGGATGACCAATGGCTGAGCCCTCTTCCTGACGAGCTCTTCCTGGATCCCTTTCCCTTTATCAGCAGCAGTAGGAGGGACAACCACATGAGTAACAACTTCTTCAATCATTGGAGTTCTTGCAGATAGTTTTATCGGTGCAGGGGTAACCTTGGGAGAAGCTGAGGGTCCAAAGATTGCCTTTGGAGGGGAAATCTCTAGAGAGGAAATTCTTCCACTTCGGGTAATTTTGCTCGTACCGGCAATGTTTCCAATGTCGGCAGTTTCTTCGTCAGATCTCTCTTCAGTTATCTCAATTTGTTTAACACCGTGGTAGTAGATTTCTCCACCATAATTCCACGGTATTGATTTGTCAGATTTGTATGGGACGGGCCCAGGCATGGTTATCTTCACGGGTACAATCTTCGGAGCGGATGTAATCTTAACAGGCCTTTTAGGGACCTTGGAAAGATTGGTGGAAATGGTTATTATTGAAACTTCATTGATAGGAGTTGGAGTAACAGGAATCTTTTCGAAAAGAATTTGTTGGTTGTCCATTAGGCGTTGGATGCCTATCTTCAGCAATGGACAGTCGATTAGTAGGGAGGAACAAATGTAGCAATCTTCTTTACAACCTGGGAAAATCCCAGCCTTCAACAGATTCAACTTGATTGTCAGTAGTGGGGTTATCAGATCATCAACAGTAGAAACAAACAGATCTTCCTCAACAGCATGGACATTGCGACCATGCTTTGGCATTGGAGCGGAGATGACATTTGGCTTCTCAGGGGCGTCGAACTCAACCTCTTTAGCATCTCTCAAATCTTGAATTTTATTCTTAAGTGCCCAACAATCGTTGGTGTCATGCCCGACACTGTCAGAATGATAGGCACATTTAGCATTGGGATGATAGTGTGGGGAAGCGGTATTCACAACCTTTGGCGCCTCTCTAATATTGGTGAGATTTAGTTTCAATAAATGGGGAAGAACTTGTGCAGGCGTCATGTTGATGCGGGTGAACTGCCGTTATGGCCGTTCTACCCGTTGCTGATTTGGTCTAGACTGATTATTATGAGGCTGATCCTTTGACGAATTTTGAATCATCACGGCCCCTACAGTCGGCCGGTGCTCAGTTCTTCCCAATCTTTTCTGAGAGTATATAACAGTTGCTTCCTTCTTGGCTGGGAATGGTTTTTTAACAGTTGCGGAGGCAGAGGCATCCCTTTGAATCTTCCCACTCTTAATACCAGCTTCCACCCTTTCGCCAGTCAGAATCAATTCAGTAAACCCTGCAGAAGAGCTCCCGATCAAATGGTTGAAGAAAGGTCCAGATAGGGTCCCCAAGAACATACCAACTAGTTCCCAATCTGAAAGCGGTGGTTGCACCCTTCCGGCCAAGTCACGCCATTTCTGGGCGTATTCCTTGAATCCCTCATTCGAGGCCATCCCCATGCTCTGTAGCTGAGTACGGGTTGGCGCCAAATCGGTGTTGTATTGATACTGGCGATAGAAGGCAGCTGCCAAGTCTTCCCAATTATGCACTTCCGACCTCTCAAGCTGGTAAAACCAATCTAGCTGTGTACCAGACAAGCTGTCCTGAAAGAAGTGTACCCAAAGATTTCTATCGGATGAATGAGGTTGAATTCTTCTGACATATGACCTTAGGTGCATCTTCGAGCAAGACAGACCATCATATTTTGCGAAAGTTGGTACCTTGAATTTTGGAGGGATCACAATCCCATCAATCAGTCCCAATTCTTCAAAATCTAACCCGGGAACCCTTTGCAGCTCCATAGCTGCCAGTCTATCCTCCAGATTTTTGTATTTGTCGTCCGCTGGCGGGTATTGCTGCTCTGAATAATCTTCATCTTCTTCAACCTCTTCCTCTTCAGCCTCAGACTCAGAAGGTAATGCAGCTCATTTTCCTTTGCCGGTCCCCTCGTCAGATGTGGAGGGGAATTCAAGAACTCTCCTAGCTTCATTCTCAAATCTTCTTCCTAGTGTAGCTACCCCAACTCTTTTCTTCTTATTTTTTCCTTTTTCTTGCTCTTTATTCCCCAACAGTGCTTTAAGATCCTCCAGACCCTTTGCTAAGGTCATAAGGAGCTGTTGAAACTGCGAGTTTTGAGCCTGCAAGTCCTTCACTGTTTTTTCCACATCCATCTTGCTGAAATAAACAGTAGAAAGATAAGGAAACCTGGCTTGAATACCTGTTTGTGCATATGATGAATGATATGTTTGTTCATGCAATGCATTCAAAGATTTAGAAATTTAAAGTTGTTGCAAACAAAAAGAACACACGTCATATTAATAAGAATAAATTTTGTCAGTACATAAATGCCCCAATGGGCCAAATATTACAAAAACTTCTCAAGGTAAAAAGACGTTGCGCATCCTCTTTGGTGCGATGTAGGTGTTGAGGGTCTCTTCCTCGTGGAGTCGGCGGGTGAGCTCTAAAACCTTCTTCTCACTGGCGTAGAAGCTGGATTCAAAAGTATCCCGTTCTTTCTTGAGTTGGATCCAACTCTTTTGCATCTCCTCCCATGATGTTGGCATGCTAGGATACAGGATGGTGTATGAAACCTCTCCTTCCTTAACAGGCTCTTTAATAAATGGGAGAATGTGAGGATAAGGCATCATAATATTCTGAGAGCGAGTTCGCACCCACTTGAGGTAAGGCTCAAGGGGGATAGAATTCTTGTGCCCCAGTGTCTTACTTTCTACCTTGTTAGGCATCCTCCAAGCTCTGATGAATCTTTGGCGAAGTCCTTGCGCATCGTTGTCGAAGTCAAAAACTAGGTCAGGAATCAGCATGTCATGAGGGCCATCCCTCCGAGCATATCCAAATTGTCTCAAAGCTAGACAAGGGTTGTAGGTAATGCCTCCTCTAATGCCAAGTAATGGAACATTAGGGAACTCACCACAATGATCGATGATGATGCCATTTTCTCTGGACCGAGAACACCAATGTACATCAGAATGTGTGAGGGTTATCAATCGTTGCGACCACCTCAAGCCTTGTTCATTATTCAAAACAGATTGTGGAAGGTGAGAAATAAACCACCTTGCAAGGAGAGGAGTACAGCACATGAGAACACCTCTCTTCCTCATTGTTCGTGTGTAAAATGAGTGGAGGATGTCCCCAAGCAATGTAGGTATGGGATTCCTGGATATGAAGATCTTGACAGCATTGACATCTATAAGTTGGTCAGGATTTGGGAACAAGACCAACCCATAAATAAGGAGTGCCACAATCTCTTCAAAGGCTTGTAGATCCAAGGAGTTCCAACACTCTTGTGCCTTCTCAAACAAGAACTTTGCCAAGAAGCCCTTGACACCACTTCTGGTTTCCCAATGCCCCTTGATGTCAGATGGTTGCAAGTGTAGTGCTTGAGCAACATCTTCTGGTTTTGGTTCTTTTTCCGTACCATTGTAGGGTAGTAGATTAAGAATAGGAATTCTCAGGAGTTGAGAAAATTCCTCCAAAGTAGGCACCAATTAGTAGTCGGGGAATGTGAAACAGTGGTGAAGGGGGTCAAAGAACTGGAACAACACTTTCACCATGTCTTCTTCAATGCTGGTGTTGACTAGGCTGAGCAGTCTACCATGTCTTTCACTGAAGAGAGAGCTTTCTGGAATTCTAGATGTAAGCTCCTTGAGTTGAGGAGGGATCCTCACAAGGTTGACTTGGATAGTTTTCCTGTGAAGAGTTTCCATGACCTACAAAACAAGAACAAAGATGAAGATCCAAACCCTTGAAATGGTTAGTGAATGCATATGATGCTTTATGATGTTCATGATGTATGCACAAGCACATGTTCAAGCAAGTCACACAAAACCCTAGTTTCAGGCTTGCATGAGGTATCATAGGTAAGTACCCTCTTGAGTGTAGTTGGCTTAAAACCTGTCCTAAATAGTAACCGGGTTCTAAGGAGATCAATATCATTGGATTGTTTTCTATGTTCATCGTTTTGGTTTAGCCACTTAACTAGCGACCAAAATATTCCAAGAAAACAACCCTCAATGAGTGTAGTATCGAGTATCTACCAACTTCGGACTGCACCAAAGCCGGTCATCTCACTACCCCTAATAAAAGGCCAAGATGGTCAAGTAAGGTTCTAGGTCATTAGTGCTTAGTGACATCACTCAGCGGCCCCGTACTCTCCTTGATTGAACTCAAGGGTTACCGGTACTCACAAATATATTGCACTAATATAGCTATTGCTTCAACCGTGTCAGTATACCCCGCACAGTTTCCACAACGTATTGCTATCTATGAATGTTTCCCAAATCCGGGTGTAGGATTTCAAGCCCAAACAAGAGAACCAAAAGATAAAGCAATCAAAGCAAACAATTAGTCATGCAAAGGGGTGATCTAAGCCCTAAGGTTACTCCACTTTTAAATAAATCCCCAGCAGAGTCGCCAGTTCTGTGATACGGTGGGAGAACTGACTTGGGTTTTGCGTTTGTTTTCGCAAATGTTTCGGTTGAGCAAGAGTCGCCACCGACTTTTTATTTTATCCTAAGGAAAGGTTAAAAAGCACAGGAAAAACCTTTGAGATGTTTTCTTGGGTTTGGGGAGTAGATTATAGAAAGGGAAGGTATTAGAACCCTTTCTATCCATGGTTATCCATGGGCTCTTAGTTACTTGCTTAGATCACTTGCCTTTTGCTTTTCAATTGTTTGAAATGGTGCTTTGTGTGTGGTTTTGAAAAATGTTTTGAAAAAGATGCCTTGTCTAGGCAACCTTAGTAACAATTCTTTACTCGAATGTTTTACAAAGGTGTTTATCTTTTTGAAAAGTTTTCAATGTTTTGAAAGTTTGTTTGGAAATTGTGTTGTGGAGTGTGTTTTGAAAAGAGGCAAGGATGTTTTCTTTGCAAGTTTGGTCAAGTAACCAAGAGCTATCTACCCTAAATTTCTCAAAGATTTTTCCTATGTTTTAACCCTTTTAACAGTATTGTTCCACCATTGTATTTGGTGGACAATCTTGTGTTAGGATGTTAACGGGACGGGCGCGGGTCATTGTTTAGACCATGAATGCAATAGTGTCAAGTGTCTTTGGCAACTTTCTTGAGGGACTTGATCATTTTTGTTTAGGCAACTTCAAAAGCGTCATCGAGGGACTATGATCATTTGATTTGTTTTTGTTTTTCCAAAGAAACTCAACATGCAAGCATGGCCCATTTTTGAAGGCAACAAGTGGAGGAACCCTAGGGGTGCAAGTGTGCATTGTGTTTGTTTTTCATGCTTTTTTGTCTTTGTATTAGTCAAGCTATTTGTTGGTTTTATTTGCATACAAACCATAGGTCTATCATGGCATAATTTGAAAGCTTTAAAATGCGGAAATTTAAAGTCCCTAACTATTACAACATGATTATGGGGATGGGGGTACAAATGTTTGAATGGGGGTATTTGACAAGAAATTAAATCTAAGCTATTACATCCATATCGAATATACAAATATTTAATTGTACAATATTTAAGTAAATACAATAAATATGCAAAATGTAATGTATTATGCAAAAAAAGATTTTTTTTTATGTATGTAAAAAGGTTTTCATGTTTGAAGTATAAACAAAATAAAAAAAGATCATTTTTTGACTATTTTCATGGTTTAGGGCAAAACCCTAATTTTCTAAATAAATGGTGTTTATTTATTAATTATGTACAAAATAAATTAATTTATGCACAAAATAAAAAGTATATGGTTAAAATGGTATTTTTGATGTCATATATTAATAAAAATAAAAATGTATTACTTTCATATTTTTATCCTAAGTATTCTAATAAAATATACAAGTATTTATATTATATATTAAATATACTAAATATATTCAAAAATAAAATATTAATTATTTATAAAAATGTATATTTTAGAAAATGTTTTCAAAATGTGAACAAAAAATAATAATTGAAAAATATTTATTTTTGTATTATTTTATAGGATTTTAAATAAAAAGGAAATATATTTGTTTATATGTATATGTTAAATAAAACAAATAAATGCCAAATAAATGCAAAAAAAGATGGAAAAAATATTTTTTATGTTTTTTATGTTTGAACAAAAAAATAAGTCAGAAACAAAAAAGAAAAATGCAAAATGACAATTATTTCACACAATGGGCCAAGGGGGGTGTAAATTGGAAAAGGGGGTGCAAAGAGCAGGACTGACTCAGGCACAGCCCAAGCCAGTCATCTTCTTCCTCCAGCTTTGTTTCAAACAGAAAGCGCGCGCTTCACCATGTCCAACACAAACTCCTGATTCTTGGACTTTCATGCAAAACTCATAACACCAATATTATAGAGCACCAAGAGACGAATTCAGACATATAAAATACTTGACCTAACTCTAAGAATCCAGGGAGAATTTCTTCATCCCCAATTTCTGACCTAATTTTTCTTCAATGTTCATGGCCAAAATTCTCACAGCATGCTTAATATAAATGAAAAGTAAATACATGGATGGATTCAGGGCTATGAGTAGAACATGTTTCCTTCATAAACCTAAGCTTAATCATGCCTGGATAGAGAGATAGAAGTTCATGGTTTTACCTGTTTCAGCTTGACTTCAACAAAACAATGTAGCAACTTCCAAGGGATTTTGAGCTTTTGTACAACTTGCCTGAAGTCCAAGGATGCTTCTCCAATACCTAGCTTGCTATGGATCTTGCTATGGAAGTCTACCTGCAAAACTGAAAAGTGAAAATGGAAAACTTGGTTATGGGTGTTACAGCTTGAGTTCAATGCTTGGGATAGCTTCAGTGGATGATATGGAACATGTTTGAACTCCTTTTGGCCAAAGTGCACAAGTGGAATGGATTGTGGAAGTCAAACTGCAACAGATGCTCTATTTTGCAGCAAAACTGTGATTTGTTGAATGAGGAGGTGTTAAGGATGAAGGAATCGTGTTTTAGGTCAGTTAGGATGTGTGAAAAATGTTTACAAGGTTTGTGTTTGGCTGTGTTGACAGGAATGAGAGATGGAGAGTTTTTGCAAGCTTTCTTCTAATGTAAGCAAAGAAATGTCAAGTTGTGATATAGGCCTGTACAAGGTTCTCAAGCATGCTGCAGCACTCTCTCTTGACCAGTGGGATTTGTGGATTTGATTCTTCCTCTAAGATCTGGCCCCCTTGTCCAAGGATTTTGAATTTGACATAAAGCACTACTTTTCAAAAATGGCAAGTTACCTTTTTTCCATTTAAGGGTTAATTTTATGTGTATTGTCCAAATGAACAAAATAAACCCTCAACTAAAAGGTTATGCATTTAATTAAGGTGTGTGAAACTGGTTTTGAGGCCTGCAAGCTAGTTTGTACAAGCTGATTTGAAAAATGCCAATGTTATGAACAAGCCTTGGCCAAGAACAAAAGTGAATTTTGCCCAACTTTGCAAATTCGATTCTCTCTAACCACAAGGGTGTTTGAGAAGTTCTTGGACAATTTGGAAAGCTTGGAATGTGTAATACAATCCATATTTGTAATGAAAATTGAAACTCCAAGTGAAACCATGTGAAAAATGGCCAAGAAGTTGGACAAAAATCCTGCCTAGAATAGGTCAAAATTTCTCTAAGTTAAAAATGTTTTGCACCCTTATTCCAAAAATCATAACTTGAGATACAAGCTTCTTTTGAGGAAACTTTGTGAATCAAAGTTGTATATTTTGCAATGTAATACAACTTTCATGTTTCAAGTTTTCTTTGAATCCAAATGCATCTTGGTGAAACAATGGGACAAAGTTAGGAAAAAATAAGGAAGTTTCATAACTTAGAAAAATTCTAAGTTATGAAATTTTCTCATTTTAAACCCTAATTTGCAAATTTGGATTTCTTGATGAACAAGTTTCAGAATTTGACATGTCTTGATGAAAAATGAATCTTGGCACTTGATTTTGACCAAAAAGTCAAAGTTTGACTTTTCAGTACACAGTCAAATTTTGATCAGTTGACTGAAAAATTCATCTGTCAATCCTGTGCATTTGAGATCTTTTGAACTTGTTGAATGGGTAAAGACAATGCCATTGAGTCCTTGAGTCCATATGTGAGTTGGTTTGCCATTGGCTAGGTCAAACAGTCAAAAATTGCCTTTGTGCAGTCAAAACCCTAAAAATGACCATTTTGCCCTTTTGGTGATCTGATCAAATTTCTTGTGGAATTGTGATCCAAACTTGATCAAATGGTCCATATGAGTTCATTATGTTGATGTGGGTCAAAAATTATGAGGTTTGACTGTCAATTGGCCATAGTTGACTTTTTCCCTAATACAGCTGATTTTTAGGTCAACTGTCCAATTGACTGGGCAAAGATTGGAATCAAGGCTTGAAACTTGGTATGGATAAAATTGTGAGTCCAACATGAAGCATGAAAGTCACCTTGGGAATTTTAGGTCAAAACATCCTTGTGCAAACTCAAACCCTAATCAACAGTGCAAGGAGGAGTCTTGAGCAGAGCAAACCCTAACTTGATCTTGAGTTCCAAGAGTCTTGTGGTGAGAAAAATGTTGACGAAATGAGAGGGAAAATTTTAGGGTATAACATCCATCTTGTTTCTTCTCTTGTGTTCAGAGACCCACCGTAATGCCTTACTGAAGATTTTGTGTTTTGCACATGTTACACAAGAAATTTTTGTGGCCCAGTTTGAAGGGATCGTAACCAATATTGTTGTAGGAAATTTTTTGGGTTTCTATGATGATGAGCTCCCAGTGGAAGGCAAAGCACACAACAAAGCGCTACACATTTCCATGAAGTGTTTGGATAAGTTTTCGTCTCGAGTTTTGGTAGATATAGGTTCTTCTCTCAATGTGATGCCCAAGGATATTCTGTTTAAGTTGAATATGGATGGGGTAATGATGAGGCCTTCCACCCTGAGTGTTCGAGCGTTTGATGGTTCAAGGAGGTATGTGGAGGGAGAAGTGGACTTGCTTGTCAAGATTGGTCCCCATACATTCTATCTCATTCTATGTTACGGACATTCGTCCATGTTATACTTGCCTTTTGGGTCGCCCATGGATCCATGTAGCAGAAGTTATAACATCTACTCTTCACCAACGCATGAAATTCATTGTAAACGACAAAGTTGTCGTTGTTTGTGGAGAAGAAGATTTAGTGATTAACCATCTTACAACCTACCATTATATGGAAGTGTAAGCTGGGGTGCATGAGTTTCCTTTTCAAGCTCTGGATATTGTTTCTGTTGACAAGTTTCCCATCATGCAAGGTAAGAAGTCTGAAGCACCCATGGCCTATTTGAATGATGCCAAAGCCCTCATGGAAGCTAGACCTCCCCATGATGGTTTTGGGGTATTGATTGAAGTAACTGAGAAGAAAGATCATTGTGGTCTTGGGTATCAACCACCCTCCTTCGTGCAAGCTAGTTTGGTTCCTCTCAAAGGAAAGCAGGTTCTCCTAATTTCTGAAGTGTTCATCAGTGCTGGTACAAGCAAAGAAGGAAAAGTTCTCGAAGCAGATGATGAAGGTGACAATGAAGATGTTTCCAGATTTATCTATCAAATTGCGTCGGACCAGGAGCTTAGCAATTAAACTGCCATGGACATCCCTGATGTTTTTTTCCTTGATGTGTAATTTTCTGTTTCCATTAAGTTGTATGCCATGCCCAAGGCATAGAGACAGCTTGTAGAAGGGGCCCCTTATGTTTCAATCTTTGTTTAAAATTGAATAAAAGTCACACTTTTGCATACAATCTTGTTCCCTGTCTTTTTCTTTACTTTTTACTTTTCAAAATAAAATGGTAATACTTTTCTTTTCATATTCTAAATATTTTCTCGCACTTTCTAAAATAAAACATAAAATCATCAATCATGAAGATCCGTTTCGAATTCCATCGAAAATGATAGTGTTATAGTTCCTAATACCCTTGAGAATTCAGTTGACCATGCTAACAAGGATAGCGGGGAAGATTGTGAAGTCCCTGATTAACTGGCAAGACTCTTGAGTCAAGAAGAGAAGGTCATCCAGCCATATCAAGAAGATACAAAAGTTATCAATCTCGGTACTGAAGAGGTAAAGAGAGAAGTCAAGATAGGTGCTACTTTGAAAAGTGAAGAAAATAAGGGGTTGATTGAGTTTCTTCGAGAGTATGCTAACATCTTTGCCTGGTCGTATGAAGACATGCCCAGTTTGGACACTGATATCGTGATGCACAGGTTGCCACTCAAGCCAGAATGTCCTCCTGTAAAGTAGAAGCCACGAAGAACCAGACCCGACATGGCTTTGAAGATCAAAGAAGAAGTTCAGAAACAACTTGATGCAAGCTTCTTATCTGTAATAAATTAAAGACCATGTATTGCTAACATTGTGCTATACCCAATAGATGGTAAGGTACGTATGTGTGTTGACTATCAATATTTGAATAGGGCAAGCCCGGAGGATGATTTCCCTTGCCTCATATTGATGTATTGGTTTATAATACTGCTCAGTCTTCAGTGTTATCCTTCATGGATGGATTCTCGAGTTACAATCAGATAAAGATGGCTCCTGAAGACATGGATGAAACAACTTTCACAACTCCTTGGGGTACCTTTTGCTATAAGGTCATGCTTTTTGGTTTCAAAAATGCTGGTGCAACATATCAGTGTGCTATGGTGACTCTCTTTCATGATATGATTCATAAAGAGATTGAGGTGTATGTGGACGATATGATTGCAAAATCATAAACTGAGGAAGAACGTCTGGTCCATTTTCAAAAGTTGTTTGATCGTCTACGAAAGTTTAGGTTAAGGCTTAATCCTAACAAGTGCACCTTTGGGGTTCGATCGGGAAAGTTACTTGGTTTTATCATAAGTTAATGAGGAATTAAAGTAGATCCGGACAAGGTAAGATCAATACAGGATATGCCGGCACCAAAAAATGAAAAAGAAGTATGTGGGTTCCTTGGGAGATTGAATTACATAGCCAGGTTCATTGCTCATCTTACAGTTACCTGTGAACTCATCTTTAAATTATTGCGTGAGAATCCAGATGTCCATTGGGATGATAGCTATCAAGAGGCTTTCGAAAAGATTAAATAGTACCTTCAGGAACAACCAATACTCATACCTCCAGTTCCAGCAAGACCTCTCATCATGTATTTGACTATGCTTGAAGGATCTATGGGTTGTGTGATCGGATAACAAGATGATACTAGACGAAAAAAACACGCCATTTATTACCTAAACAAAAAGTTTATTGATTGTGAATCAAGGTATTCATTACTTGAGAAGACTTGTTGCGCTCTTACGTGGGCAGCTCGACGTTTGAGGCAGTACATGTTGACGCACTCTACACTTCTGATATCTAAGATGGCTCGGTGGAAAATGATTTTATCTGAGTATGACATCCAGTACGTCACACAAAAGGCTATCAAAGGTAGCATTCTTGCAAATCATCTTGTTCACCAGCCATTGCAAGAGTATCAGTCAATGAAGTTCGATTTTCCAGAATAGGATGTTATGAAACTTAATGATAAACAAGGACCCGAACCAGGGGAGCAATGGACTCTCATGTTCGACGATGCATCAAATGCCATGGGCCGTGGTATTGGGGAAATTATGAATTCTCCATGTAATACTCACATACCTTTCACAACCAGGCTATGTTTTGATTGTACAAATAATGTCGCAGAATACAAAGCTTGTGTAATGGGCCTTGAAGCAGCCATTGATTTGAAGATCAAGATTATGGATGATTATGGGGATTCTGCCTTAGTAATATACCAGGTATGAGGTTATTGGGATACAGGACACCCTAATTTAGTTCCATATCGGGATTACATATTAGAGATGTTGCCCGCTTTTGATGAGATCACCTTTGAGCACATTCCTAGAGAAGTAAATCAGTTGGCAGATGTTCTAGCTACTTTAGTAGTAATGTTAAGTCAGTTATCCGAATCGTGCACCTAATATAAGAATCCATCATTACAAGGAGCCATCACATGTTTTCCCTTCTCATTGTCTCACAACTGAAGACGTGTCAGATGAAAAGCTGTGGGATTTTGACATCAAAAGATATCTTGAGACACAAGAGTATCCTGAGGGTGCCACGATTTGTGATAAGCGGACTCTTAGAAGATTAGCATCCATGTTTTTACTGTCAAGATACGTTCTGTACAAAAGAAACTATGATTTGGTTCTTCTCAGATGCGTGGATGGACACGTAGAAAAATCCATCATACGAGAAATTCACGAGGGCTGTTTTGGAACTCATGCCAGTCAATTCAAACTCAGTAAAAAAATACTACGCATAAAAGGACCCGCTAAGTCGAAAACCCGAAACGGCGTTGTACCCCAAAATTTTCCCTCTCATTTTACTCAACATATGTTCATTGAAATCCTCAATTTGCCCCAGGATGCCCAAGTATTGATCAGGCAAATGCTCTCCTAAGACAATGATCCTCAAACTAGGGTTTCCATTTTCATCAAGATGGGTGAACTCCAAAGGTCTCAAATATCTTCCATGGTCCTAATATGTTCTCAAGAATATCCATGTCAAGCCTCATGGTTCGCACAAGAAGTTTTCTCAGTCAACTGCTCAAATGCCTGAAAATCAACTATGTTAGGTCAAAAGTCAATTGTGACCCACATACAGTCAAACATCATGATTTTTGGTCAACATCAACATTTTGAATTAATATCCATAATTTTATCAAGGTTTGATCATGATTCCTCAAAGAATACCCCAAATTCATTAAAACTCATAAGTTGCTAAATTAGGGTTTCTATAAGAAAAGTCAACCAAACTTTGACCAGGCATAGCTTTCTCATACTTTATCAGAAATTTCCCATCCAAGGCTCATTTTGAAGAGTATGAATTCAGACATTATAGGTCATTTCAAAAAGTCAACAAAAACACCTTTTGGGTCAAAGCTTCTTACATGAGCATGGAAGATCCAATTGACATGAAACCAAAAGGGTTGTTTAGGGGACATCCCAAGATTTCTAAAAAGTCCAAGAACCCCCTCTTAAGGTCAAAATTAAGGGAGATATGCATTATCAAAGTTGGCTATTTTTGGAAATTTTTCCAAAGTCAACAATGCTCAAAACTACATTTTTTTCTCAAATGGGCCTAACTTTTTGCGCTTGCAACACACTCCTAGCCTGGTCCACGACCTCCAAGCTGACCCATGCATTGTTATATTATTTATATTATTTATTTTGACATTTTATCCATTAAAATGAAAAATTAAATAAATAAATATTAGAAATAATAAAATATTTGGATTTGGAATCTTTTCTCATCAAATGAGGGACACATATTGCTGGCATATCAAGGGAAATATCATGGAGAAATAGCAACACGTGATTTGGTCCAAATATATAAAAAAATCATATTATGGAAGGAAAATATTTTCTCAATGAAAGCAAATATTTCTTCCAATTTTGTTAACCTAATATGATTAACTATATAGGCATGGCCTTTCAGAAGCACAAGAGGACAAAGACACAACCCTAGGCGCTCATACCAAAATTGCAAAAATCATTTAAAATCGTGAAAATCCAAAGAACAGGCTCCAGCCTCTTTCGGTCCAACCTAAGACTCCCATCCACTCCTAGAAGCTCCCAGGAGCGTGTACCGGTCTTTATCCAAGCAATTTCACGCCTAGAAGCACCAAACTAAAACACTCATCGTTGGTATTTTTCTTGAATTCATATTTTGATTTTTATGATGAATTAACTTCCTTCAATGTTTGATTTGTGTTCAGGGTAGCCTATAGGACATATCCAACGTGAAATATTTGAGAAAGGGGGCCAGAATAAGATCGTGCCATTTCTAGGGCACGATCTATGTTCTTCACCATACTTCACAATATAGGCGGTTTCAGGATGAACGAACCCCATAAACGGATTCAGGAGGGTTGATTTAGGGGGGGGGGGGGGGTAGCCTTGATTATAGGCCTCGATCTTTTGATTTTGCAGGTTCCATGTTTTTGACATCCCAGAGAAGACGATCGGAGTTTGACTTCGGTGTCCCTCCGGCCAGTTGACTCGGGCGTAGGCTGGCGTGGCATGTTAGCATCATACGATTCGTTGTTTTAAATATCCAGGGGCCCATCTCAGTGTGCGCTTTGACACATCATCATAATCCCCTTGTTTCATATATATATTATAATGCTTATTTGTATAAACAAATTGATAATTGGTTCAGATTGCAGGAGTGAAGGGTGTTAAGGCATTGCATGTATGGGAGGTCAGGGGTTCGACCCTTGCCTCCTGCATATTATTTTTCCAATTTCTATTTGCAGATTCAGTGCCCCGGGATTAAGCGCGTGCACTCTGTACTGGCCTATCATCACCATTGGATCTCTTCAGTGCCAGATCAAACGCTCCAGCTCCAGGTGTGCATGATGGACCTCCCAGAAGCCACTCCAATATATCTCACGCAGGATCTGGGCCAACATCTTGGGCCCAACGAAAATCAGCCATACACCCCCCTGGAGTGCTAACAACATCAGGCCCAGTTTTATTTTTTTCCTTTCTTATTTTTTATTTATTTATTACTTATTATTCTATTTGTTTTATTTATTTATTCATTTTACAACAAAAAATCATTTTTTATCAAACCAAAAAAAATCATAAAAATATAAAATCACAAAAAATATAGAATTAGGTTTTTTATTTAAAATTAATTTTATTGGACATAATTTAGTTTAATTAGATTAACTTAATTGCTTTTTATATTAATTAAAATTAACTAGAAATTAGGTTTAATTTGCAATTTAATTGTTTTTCTCATTAAAAAATACACAAAAATAGTTTTTAATTAATTAGGTTTTTTTAGGCTTCTAATTTATTCTCGTATTTAATTCGTCGCACGCGCCTTTACTTTCTTTTAATTCAAATTATTGTAACTATTTCAAGTTTGTAATAGATTAATTACGATTTCAATTTCCGCGTCTTTATTTTCAGTCAAATATTTGTGTATCTTCCCAAAAGCCTTGTAATAGTTAGGATTTTAATTTCTCGCACTTTTTAAAATTCCGTAACTATTAAACTGCTAGACGTGTGGGTATTAGGATTGTATGCGAAAGACAAATCAATGATTAAAAGATAGATAACCCTAATTATGCAAAGATAATTAATTGAAAAAACACACTTGCACATGCTCACTCCTAGGGTTTGCCCCACTCCGGTTGCCTTCGGTAAACGGTCATAAAGCATAGGGAATTTTAGTGGTCGTCTTCTAGTCCCAAAAGATCAAAATGACCCTTTCGGATGTTGCCTCGGAAAGATCTTTAGGACTGTAGGGTAATCACTAAAGTTTCCTAACCATTGCTTTTGTGACCGTACTTGTCCCTTCAAATGTCCCTTAAAACTCCAACGATAGGGCTACCTACTCCTTAATAGTAGGATATCGCTGTCTAAAGGAAACGAGAAAGAACGATCTTTTTTCGAGTAGGTAGAAAATCTTAAGTACTTTCTCAAAACAATAAAAAAATTTCACAAACACTTTTCAAAACAGTTTTCAAAAACGATTTCGTCACACTCTTGAGGACAGATACAAGAGTTATCACGAAGGTAAACAAAACTTTTTTTGCAAAACACACACAAGCAATTTCAAAAATGAGTAAGTACCTAAGAGCCCGTGGAAAACCACAGATAGAAAGGGCGCTAACACCTTCCTTTTCTATAATCTACCCCCCGTACTTAGAAACATCTCGAAAAAAGGCTTTTTTTGTTCTTTTTCCTTTTCCTTTAATGGATGAAATAAAAGTCGGTGGCGACTCTTGCTTACCGCGACATTTTTCTAACAAAAAATGTAAACTAGTATAAACAGTCAGTTCTGCCACCGTATCACAGAACTGACGACTCTATTGGGGAAATAATAAGTGGGGTATACCTTAATATCTAGGTCATTTCTAAATTTGCTTTCTTGTTTTGCTTTGCCTGCTTTATATTCAAGGGTTTTGTTAGGGTTATCCTACACCCAGATCTGGGGACACCATTTATGTAAGTAGCAATAAACTGTGAGGGAACTGCGCGGGGTATACCGACACGGTTGAAGTAGTAGCTACGTTGATGTGACACTTTGGTTGGTACCGGTAACCCTTGAGTTAATCAAGGAGAGTACAGGGCTGCTGCGTGGTGTCATAAAGCATTAATTGACCTTAGAACCTTTAATTGCACAACTTGGCCAGTAGGACGTAGCGAGATGGCCGACTTTGGTGTATTCCCAAGGTCGACAGATACTCTATGCTACACTCATTGAGGTTTGACTCTTGAGTTTTGTTTGGTTGCGAGTCAATCGCCTATTGAACAAAGCTTGGGGAAAAGGTTGGTGATAATGAGATCCCATAGAACCCGGTTACTATTTATAGGACAGGTTGAACCAATCCAGCTTCAAGAGGGTATGGCCTTAAAACTCATGCAGGCCTTAAACCTAAGGACTTGGTGTGACTTGTTTGTTGCTTGCTATAATGTGATTTTTTATAATAATCATGACATCATAAGCATGGCATATCATACTAACCATTTCAAGGATTTTCTAGGGCTCGTCTTTGCTTTGTTTTGTAGTACATGGCATCCGCCCGTAGGAACACTATCCAGATTAACCTTGTGAAAGTGCCTCTCCAACTAAAGGATTTGGCATTAAGGATCCTTGAAAGCTCTCCCTTTACTGAAAAACATGGTCGGTTGCTCAACTTGGTCACTTCAAAACCTGATGAAGAATTGTTAAAAGTTCTATTTCAGTTCTTTGATCCTTTGCACCACTGCTTCGCCTTCCCGGATTACTAGCTAGTTCCTACTATGGAGGAATTTTCTCGGTTGTTAGGGGTACCTATTCTTGATCAGTTACCTTTCAACGATACGGAAGAACATCCAAACCTGAAGAGATTGCTTGGGCTCTGTCCTTACAACGGTCCGATGTAGTGACAAATTGGGAAACTAGGGGAAGTGTTCAAGGAATCCCGATTAAATTTCTATTCGAGAAGGCTTGCTATTTTTGGGATACCCTGGATTTACAAGCTTTTAAAGAGGTATTGGAACTCCTCATCTACGGGATGGTACTTTTCCCTAATATGGACCAACTCTTAGATGTGAATACTATTAAGGTTTTTCTGTCCCATAATCCGGTGCCTACATTACTTGGGGATATTCTACACTCTCTGCATGCTCGCACTCTAAAGAGAAGGGCGAACCTCCTGTGTTGCACTTCTCTATTGGCTAGGTGGTTTATTTCACACCTCCCCAGGTCTATTTTGAAGAATGAGTAGGGTATGAAATGGTCTCGTAGGCTGATGTCCCTTACACATTCAGACATTCATTGGTGTTCACGATCCTCGGAAGATGTTACCATCATCGATTGTTGTGGTGAATTCCCTAATGTCCCTCTCTTAGGCATTAGGGGAGGAATCACTTATAACCCTTGTTTGGCACTGCGGAAGTTTGGTTATGAGAGAAGGGATGGTCCTTATGATACGCTTATCCAAAGAATCGCCTTCAACTATGAGAATGATGCTCAGGGTTACCGCAAAAGGTTCGTGAGAACTTGGGGCATGGTATATAAAATTGATAGCAAGACACTGGGGCACAAGAATTCCATCCCTTTTGATCCTTATCTCCGATGGGTACGAGCCTGCTCCCAAAGTCTTATGATGTGTTACCCTGCTATCCTACCAATGATTGTGGAACCAGTTGCTAAAGGAGAGACTCCTTATCTTGTTCATCATCCTGACATGCCAACTGATCATGAGGAGTTACAGAAATCCTGGGTTCAACTTAAAGAGGATCGGGATACGTTTGAATCTCAATTCTATGCCAGCGAGAAGAAGGTCCTGAAGCTCACTAGGCTACTTCATGAAGAAAGGAACATAAACGCCTACATTGCACCAAAAAGGATGCTCTCCTGAGAGACCTAGTTTTATTTTGCTTTAAGTTTTGTTTAATTGTAATCCTAAAGGGCAATCTTTGTAACAAACCGAACTTATTAATACAATTAACGTGTGTTTCTTTTGGTTAAACAAATTTGAGCCTTTAAGAATCCTTGAAATCATTGCATACACATACCATCCATGACATTGCATAAACATGTACCATTATAGGTTTCTCATCTTCTTCGTTGTTTATTTCAGCAATAATGTCTTCTGAACAAAGCATCAAAGATCTCCAGGCACAAAATTCCCAATTTCAACAAATGTTCATAGCTTTGGAAAAAGGGAAGGAAGATCTGAAGGCCCTTATCCTGAAGGAAAAGAAGAAGAAGAAGAAGACCTATGGTGTTATAAATCTGGGCAGAAGGTTCAGGGGGCCATTAAAGCAACCAGTTAATCTGACCTCCTCGTCCAAAGAAGGGGAGAATCAAGAGAGAGAGACAAGGGAGGAAGACCCTAGCCCTGAAATTTCTGATAATGATACAGACTACAATGATGAGCAGTATCCTCCCATTAAGGATAGATACAAACAATTAGAGGATCGGCAGAGCGCTACGGAGATCTAGAGAATACCAGGATTGGATTTTGAAGAGTTGGGATTGGTGCCAGGGGTAGTCATCCCACAAAAGTTTAAAGCTTCAGTTTTCGCAAAGTATGATGGGGTGTCTTGTCCCAAGCTTCATCTCTGTTCCTATGTGAGGAAGATTCATCCTCAGACTACTGATAGGAACTTGTGGGTTCACTTCTTTCTATACAGTCTATCAGGGACTCAGCTCGAATGGTTCAATTAACTAGACAGAACCAATGTCCGTAACTGGGAGGATTTGGCTGCTGCTTTTTATAAGAAGTATCAATATAACGCTGAACTTTCCCATACTCGTACTCAACTCCAGAGTATGTCCGTGGGTGCAGGTGAAGGCTTTAAGGACTATGCGCGGAAGTGGAGAAATTTGGCTGGGAGAGTCCAACCCCTTTGTCTGATAGGGAGTTGGTTGACATGTTTCTTGGGACGCTGTCTTGTCCAGTCTTCAATTATTTGATTGGTAGCTCCTCAGTTGGTTTTACCGAGCTGATATTAATAGGAGAGAGGGTAGAAGTTGGGATCCGGGATGGAAAGATCCAGAAAGACACCTCTTCGAGCTTAATGAAGAAGCCCTTCGCATGTAAGAAGGAAGTCAGTGCTATTTATAGACCAAGTGGTCAGAACAGAGCTGAACATTGTCCAGCGGTAGGTGATGTGATGATATCTAGGCCCACGGCTACCCCACAACGCAACAATCAGCAAAGGGTAGAAAGACCGCAAAGGAAGTTTACTCGAATTAACATGACATTGACTGAGGTTCTACCCCATCTGCTAAGATCCAACTTGGAAACCTTGAAAGAGGCTCCCAAGAATCCTAACACCACATCTCCTCAATACAATCCAAACGCTCGATGTGCATACCATTCTGAGAGTCCTGGTTACGATACAAATGACTGTTGGGCTCTGAGAAATAAAGTACAAGATCTAATCGAAACCAAGGAGATTGAGTTTGATGCTCCGGAGAAGCCTAATGTCATAATTTCTCCCATGCCTAAGCACAACCGTGGAGTTAATGCCATTGATACAGATCTGTTTGTTACCTCTGTTGATGAAGTTTCCACTCCTCTTATGACTGTTAAGAAGAATTTGTCGTTGGCCGGTTTATTTCCGGGTTGTGGTGAAGGTTGCCACATGTGTTCATCTATTCCCACTGGTTGCTATTTGCTGAAAGCAAGTGGTCAACGCCTGATGGACAGTAGAGAAATTTTGTTCGAAAAGACCTTGATTCCAACTATTTTGTGTGAAGATGTTGCCATTATAACCATTTCCCCATATCCTTCCAAGGTCTCCTCTAAAAGACCTATTAGGATTACACCTGCTCCAAGAATCGCCCCATTGATAATCACTTTTCCTGGTCCCGTACCGTACTCCTCAGACAAAGCTGTCCCTTGGAATTATGGCGCCGATGTTTACTATCATGGTGTTAAACAAAATTTGAAGACTGAAGAGGCTGATCCTGGTGTCAGTAACATTGTCGGGACCAGCAAGATCTCCAGAAGTGAAAGGGTTTACTCTCCCGAGATCTCCCCAAAGTCTGTCACTAAGCATGTTGTTATTTCATCTGCTATTCCTACCGGTACTTCCGTTACTACTCCCGTTCTTACTCCAATTGTTACTCCTGCCATTGAGTCATTTGGGACTCGGGGCAAAGAAGTTGTAGGTGAGCCTGCCCGAACGTAGGCACCTATAAAAGTTGTTGTGGAATCCTCTAAGCAAGAAATAGAGGAAATCTTAAAAATAATCAAGAAGAGAGACTACAATGTGGTTGAGCAGTGGGGGCAGACCCCTTTGAAGATATCGATGTTGTCTCTGTTGATATGTTCTGAGGCCCATGCAAAGGCTTTGATTTCATTCCTCAAGACTGCGCATGTGCCGCAAGAAACCCCAGCCAATCAATTCAAAGACTATGTGGCCAGCTTGACTGCTGATAATGGGCTGGGTTTTTCAGATGCCGACCTGACACCGAAAGGGAGGAAACATAATGATGCTCTACATGTCTCGACCCAATGCAGGGGAACTACTATGGCTCATGTGCTGGTGGACACTGGATCTTCACTGAATGTTATTCCTAAGAAGGCTCTCGATTGGCTAGATTGTGAAGGCTTGACCCTAAAGCCCAGTAACATTGTGGTGAGGGCTTTTAACGGGTCAAAGATAATGGTGCATGGGGAGGTGGATATCCCTGTCAAAGTGGGATCTCAGACCTTTGGGTCCACCTTCTACATGATGGACATCAAGCCATCGTACTCTTGTTTGTTGGGTCATCCATGGATCCATGAAGCTGGGGCTGTTACTTCTACACTGCACCAGATGCTGAAATATCCGGTAAAGGGGAAAATTGTCATTGTGCACAGTGAAGAGGAGTATATGGTAAGCTATCTGAACTCCTTCAGGTATGTGGATATGGACGGGGAATTCATAGAGACTCCTTATCAAAACTTCAAAGAGGTTCCCCAGATTTTTGCGTCAACCGAAACTATCACCAGCACCAAACCTCCTATGAAGATGGCTTCTCTCAAGGACGCTAGAGCAGCAGTTGAAGAAGGTGGGTGTACCAATTTGAGGCCGCTCCCTGAATTTATTCAAAAAAACTGGCAAATTTGGTTTGGGCTTTACTTCAGGAGCTCAAAGGGCTGTTCGACGCGCTCGGGCTGGAGGACCTCCCCTACGCATAAGCAATCATGGGGTCAACGCTATTGAAGATAGTGAGGAAGATTCTGATATTGACAGCTGGATCTACCCGACTACCAATGGTGGACCGAGTAATTGGACGACCAGATATTTTATACCAGTTTCTTTTATTCTGCAGTAACTGTCTTACTTATTTTCCGAGTTTGTAATAAACAATTTAAACTTTATGGTCTTGTGTCTTACCCGAGGAACAATGGTTCTATCTGTGAGGGTTATTATATGTCATTCCATATATCATCAATAAAACATTGGAAGTTCCTTGCATACAAATTTTTCGCTCTCTGTTTTTCTTTTCTATTTTTACGTTATCAATACAACTATGCTCTTACACACACTCACGAATCAAACTGCAGATCTATATCCATTCTGGATCCCATTGATAACAGTTCTGCTATTGTCAGTTATAACTTCGAAAATCCGATCAACCAAGCCGAGGATGAAGGCGAGGAAGATTGTGAGGTGCCCGGAGAACTTGTTAGACTATTACAACAAAAAGAGAGGGCTATACAGCCTCATGAAGAGCCAGTTGAGACAATAAACTCGGGCACGGAGGTGGACAGAAAAGAAGTCAAGATCAACGCAAATCTAGAGACTAATGTCAAACAACGGTTGATTTAGATGTTACACGACTATGTTGAGATCTTCGCATGGTCATATGAAGACATGCCTGGTTTAGACACTGATATTAAGGTACATTGTCTGCCAACTAAAGAAGATTGTCCTCCGGTTAAGCAAAAGGTTCGCCGCATGTGCCTTGAAATGTCAGAGAAGATCAAGGCAGAGGTCATGAAGAAGTTCAACGTTGGGTTCTTAGCCGTCACCTCCTATCCGCAGTGGGTTGCTAACATCGTTCCGGTGCCAAAGAAAGACGGTAAGGTACAGATGTGTGTGGACTACAGAGACCTGAACAGGGCAAGCCCCAAGGATGACTTCCTGCTTCCCCACATTGATATTTTGGTAGACAACACCGCACAGCATAAAATCTTCTCCTTCATGGATGGTTTCTATGGCTACAATCAGATCAAGATGGCTCCTGAAGACATGGAGAAGACAACCTTCATCACACAGTGGGGCACCTTCTGCTACAAGGTAATTTCTTTTGGGTTGAAGAATGCTGGGGAAACTTATCAGCGAGCCATGGTCGCTTTGTTCCACAATATGATTCACCATGAGATCGAGGTTTATGTTGATGACATGATAGCTAGATCCCAAACCGAAGAAGAGCACATCGACCATCTACAAAATCTATTTCACAAGTTGAAGACATACAAGCTGAGACTAAATCCGAGCAAGTGCATCTTTGGGGTAAGGTCTGGTAAGCTTCTAGGGTTCATCGTCGGTGACAAAGGTATTCAGGTAGACCCTGCAAAGGTAAAGGCTATACAAAAGATGTCGGCTCCTTGTACTGAGAAGGAAGTTAGAGGCTTCTTGGGATGCCTGAACTATATCACCAGGTTCATTTCACATCTGACTGCTACTTGTGAGCCCATCTTCAAGCTTCTGAAGAAAGATCAAGTGGTAAAATGGAATGACGAATGTCAGATTGCTTTCGAAAGGATCAAATAATACCTTCAAGAACCACCAATTCTGATGCCTATGGTTGAAGGAAGACCTTTGATATTGTACTTAACAGTGCTAGACAATTCAATGGGGTGTATGCTGGGGCAGCATGACGAGTCTGACCGAAAAGAGCATGCAATATACTACCTTAGCAAAACGTTTACCGACTGTGAGACAAGATACTCACTGCTCGAGAAAACTTGTTGTGCTTTGGCATAGGCTGCTCACCGACTTAGACAGTATATGCTGACCCACACTACTTTGTTGATATCCAAGATGGATCCAATCAAGTACATGTTCGAGAAGCCCTCACTCTCCGGAAGAATAGTGAGATGACAGATGATCTTAACTGAATATGATATATAATATACAACCCAGAAAGCAATCAAGGGAAGTGTATTGGCTGATCATTTGGCTCATCAGGCTGTTGATGACTACCAGTCCATGAATTTTAAGTTCTCGAAGGAGAATATTATGCTGGTGACTGACTATGAAAAACCTGGACCAGATGAAGGACCTGAGGAGGGATCCTGATGGACCATGGTTTTTGACGGAGCTTCGAACGCACTCGGTAATGGCACTGGCGCTGTAATCATATCTCCTGAGGGTTGTCATACTCCTTTCACTGCCTGACTATGTTTCGACTGCACTAACAACATGGCGGAGTATGAAGGATGTATCATGGGTCTCAAAGCCGCTATCGACCTCAGGATCAAGTTCTTAAATGTCTTCAGGGATTCAGCCTTGGTGATAAGCCAGATCAAAGGCGAATGGGATACGAAGCATCCGAATCTCATCCCATACAAAGAACACGTGTTGACATTGCTCCCGCACTTTGAGGAGGTAACCTTTGAACATTTCCCACGAGAGGAGAATCAGTTAGGGGACGCGCTAGCTACCATGTCTTCTATGTTCAAAGTCAGGTGGGACAATGAAGCTCCCCAAATCACCATTGAAAGGTCGGATGAACCAGCGCATTGCTGCAAGATTGATACTGAAGAGGTAGCAGTTAAACCTTGGTTTCACAAAGTAAAAAGGTATCTCGAGGCTCAAGAATATCCCGAAGGGGCATCTGTAAATGATAAGAAATTTTTGAGAAGGTTTTCCATGAAATTCATCCTCAGTAATGGAATCCTCTACAAATGCAATCATGACTCTACCTTACTACGGTGTGTAGACAAGAGCAAAGCAGAGAGGATTATGACAGATTTACATGAAGGTACCTTCGGAACACATTCAAGTGTACATACCATGGCTAAGAAGATTCTACGGGCAGGATACTACTGGTCCACTATGGAAGCAGATTGTTATCAGCACTCCCGGACTTGTCATAAGTTCCAAATCTATGCTGATAATGTGCATGTACCTCCGGTTCCTTTGAATGTCTTGACGGATCCTTGGCCCTTTGAAATGTGGGGCATTGACATGATCGGAAAAATCATACCTACCACTTATAATGGGCATCGCTTCATCCTGGTGGCCATTGATTACTTCATGAAGTGGGTTGAGGCTGCCTCTTTTGCTACTATGACCAAGAACATTGTGGTGCGGTTTATCAGGCATAACCTGATCTGTCGGTATGGTGTTCCAGAGAGAATTATAACTGACAATGATACGAATCTCAGCAACACGATGATCACCGAGCTCTATAAACAATTCAAGATACATCATCATAACTCTTCTCGATACCGGCCAAAGATGAATGGCGTTGTTGAAGAAGCTAACAAGAACATCAAGAAGATTATACAAAAGATGACGGTGACATACAAAGACTGGCATGAGATGTTACCATTTTCTCTTCATGGGTACCGTACCTCAGCACGGACGTCAACAGGGGCAACACCCTACTCTCTGGTATATGGCATGGAGGCAGTCCTACCCATTGAGGTCTAGATTCCTTCTTTAAGGATTATGAAGGATGTGGGTTTGAACGAAGAAGACTGGATCTAGACTCGACTTGACAAACTGAATTTGATCGATGAGAAGAGACTTACTGCTGTCTGTCATGGTCAAACATATCAAAAGGGGATGATCAAGGCTTTCAACAAAAAAGTCAGACGCCAAGAGTATCAAGTCAGGGGTCTAGTGATCAAGTGCATCAAACTTCCGCAAGGTGATCCTAGGGGAAAATGGACTCCCACATACGAAGGGCCATTTGTGATTAGAAACTTTTTCTCGGGTGGAGCCATGATTCTAACCACCATGGACAGTGATGACCTTTCTCACCCTGTCAATGCGGACATAGTGAAAAAATACTACGCATGATAAAAGACCCGCTAGGTTGACTGGACTAGGCAAAAATAAGGGCTTCCCGGCGAACCAAAAGGGTTCGGGCAAAAATAAGGGATGAAAACGAAAAATCTGTACACCCGGCAAGTCGGAAACCTGAAAAGGCGGCTTGGGCAAAAAAGGGTATCCCGGTGGACCGAAAACCTGAAAGGGCAGTCCAGGAAAAAGTTAGGGATGTAAAGCGTATCACTATGTCCCATTGGATCACCTTGCGAACAAACCTCAGTATTAACTGTCAAGCTCAAACGGCGCCGATCAACCTAATCAGCTTCGGACGAGTAGGAAAGTGATGAGACGCTCGAAGACATAGCAGCAATAGCGGAATTGGAACAAATGGGATTATTACACATTGCTGTTTTCTTTTTGTTGTACACAATATTGTATAGATTCCATTTTTACGGTGGCATTCTCTTACTAGAGCGTCAACTTCCTTGTACAAAAACTCCTGTTATAGGCCAACTTCAAAAATCAATACAAATCATTTTTACAAAAAAACTATGTGTTTTTTCTTTTTCTGTTTTGTTTTGCAAGAGCGTCCAATGGTTTATTCTTGACATATGCATTTGAATATGATTTCTATTCACAAATATTCACATAAGAAATGCAAAGACAATTGTTCGTAACTTAATAAACGGGGGAAAAACAAAAACTAAGAAAAATGTCAAACCCGACAGTTACTCTGTCCAGCAGGTACCAGGGCATAGACAGCCTTGAAACAAAGTCATCAGTACACACGACCTCGCGACATCTGTACTCCCCACAGAGTAAAGGTAATCAAAGCATTGATGTCAACTTCCCCAAAATAGGAGGTACTTTCCCCAGCCAGTTCCCTTCAGAGAAACTGACAGCTATATTCCTCTTCCGAATTTTATAATCGCAAGCGGTTCATAAAGTTGTCTCCCAAGCAGAGTTTATTTCTCTGAATACAGAAGCTAAATCCCCAACAGAGTTATTCCCCCGCAGAGTTATTCCCCCGCAGAGTTATTCTCAAGAAGAGTCTCTCCCCAGCAGAATATTCAAAAATAGTAAGGAGTAAATCTCCAGCATAGTCATCTCCGTTCACCATCCCCAGCGGAAGTAGAAAAACCACAACTTTCTATAACAGTCAGGAATGTTATACTCTCTAGCAGCAGTCAGGGATTTATTTTTCCAGACTCGGATATGTCACAATAGCATCTCATGCTCATACATCATGACATGCGCATACATATCACATACAACATAATCTCATTTATTTTGAGAACATCATCTCACAATGCATTTCATGCATCGCATATAATTAACCCCGTTACCTTTTCAGGAAAGACAATTAACATCAGCCAACCCACGTGATTGAATGAAGCAACCTTACCTAGGTTCTTTCTCGGTTCAGATGCAGTTTTACCCAAACTCATCACAAAGCAACCTTATTCGGGTTCCTTCCAATAAGCCCTACTATACAGGCTTTCATCTTGAAGAAACCCTACTATCCAGGTTCCTTCCCATAAGCCCTATTATCCAGGCTTTCATTGCGAAGTAAACCTACTATCCAGGGTCCTTCCCATAGCCCTACTATCCAGGCTTTCATCTCGAAGTAACCCTATGATCCAGGTTCCTTCCCATAAGCCCTACTGTCCATGCTTTCATCTTGAGGTAACCCTACTATCCAGGTTCCTTCCCATAAGCCCTACTACCCAGGCTTTCATCCCGAAGTAACCCTACTATCCAGGTTCCTTCCCATAAGCCCTACTATCCAGGCTTTCATCTTGAAGAAACCCTACTATCCAGGTTCCTTCCAATAAGCCCTACTATCCAGGCTTTCATTCCGAAGTAACCCTACTATCCAGGTTCCTTCCCATAGCCCTATTATCCAGGATTTCATCATGAAGAAACCCTACGACCCAGGTTCCTTCTCATAGCCCTACTATCCAGGCTGTCATCCCGAAGTAACCCTACTATCTAGGTTCCTTCCCATAAGCCCTACTATCCAGGCTTTCATCTTGAGGTAACCCTACTATCCAGGTTCCTTCCCATAAGCCCTACTATCCAGGGTTTCATCTTGAGGTAACCCTACTATCCAGGTTGCTTCCCATAAGCCCTACTATCCATACTTTCATCTCGAAGTAACCCTACTATCCAGGTTCCTTCCCATAAGCCCTACTATCTAGGCTTTCATCTCGAAGTAACCCTACAACCCAGATTCCTTCTCATAGCCCTACTATCCAGGCTTTCATCTCGAAGTAACCCTACTATCCAGGTTCCTTCCCATAAGCCCTACTATCCAGGATTTCATCTCGAAGTAACCCTATGACCCAGGTTCCTTCTCATAGCCCTACTATCCAGGCTTTCATCTCGAAGTAACCCTATTATCCAGGTTCCTTCCCATAAGCCCTACTATCTAGGCTTTCATCTCGAAGTAACCTACGACCAAGGTTCCTTCTCATAGCCCTACTATACAGGCTTTCATTTCGAAGCAACCCTACTACCCAGGTTCCTTCTCTCTTATCTCCGGACAATAGTTTACAACACTAGAAGACCTGGACCTGACCAGTTACGATTGATTTCACATTTCCCCAGTAAGTCATTGTCTAGCCTGGACCCTGACCCGATATGTAGTTTACTTCCACTTCCTCAATCAGGAGTTAATTCCCCAGTAGAGTAATGGGCAACTGAAGCTCCTATACTCTATTTCCCAGGACATAAATCAACATTCCCCGGCGAAGTCCTCCTCAACGGAAGGTACATAAATTCTCGCAAAGGAATCTCTTATGCAACCGATACCTTTGCTGAATGGCATCTTTAAGCCCATCTCCGATGATTCTCTGTCTACTTCCAAATGGCATCTGTAAACCCATTCCCGATATCACCAATCAGTATTACTTCATGCGAGTGCAAATTTCTAGGCACTCTAGTGTTCAATCATCTTCTACCTTCAGATCACGAAAGGAAGACCAGCCAATCTACATCCTCAGGTTTAAGAAGATTGAACAGTGGCAGCTGTTGTACCCCAAAATTTTCCCTCTCATTTTACTCAACATATGTTCATTGAAATCCTCAACTTTCCCAAGGATGCCCAAGGATTGATCAGGCAAATGCTCTCCTAAGACAATGAACCTCAAACTAGGGTTTCCATTTTCATCAAGATAAGTGAACTCCAAAGGTCTCAAATATTTTCCATGGTCCTAATATGTTCTCAAGAACATCCATGTCAAGTCTCATGCCTTTCACAAGAAGTTTTCTCAGTCAACTGCTCAAATGCCTGAAAATCAACTATGTTAGGTCAAAAGTCAATTATGACCCACATACAGTCAAACTTCAAGATTTTTTGTCAACATCAACATTTTTAAGTAATATCCATCATTTGATCAAGGGTTGATCATGATTCCTCAAAGAATGCCCAAATTCATCAAAACTCAAAAGTTGCTAAATTAGGGTTTCTATAGGAAAAGTCAACCAAACTTTGACCATGCATAACTTTCTCATACTTTATTAGAAATTTCCCATCCAAGACTCATTTTGAAGAGGATGCAATCCCCTACAACTCATCTTCATCCCTACAGTTCAAAAAATGAACTCATGAAAAGATATGAATTCAGACATTATGATCATTTCAAAAAGTCAACAAAAACACCTTTTAGGTCAAAGCTTGTTACATGAGCATGGAAGATCCAATTGAATTGAAACCAAAAGGGTTATTTAGTAGACATCCAAAGATTTCTAAAATGTTAAAGAACCCCACTCTTAGGGCCAATATTTGGGGAGATATGCATTATCAAAGTTGGATATTTTTGGAAATTTGTCCAAAGTCAACAATGCTTAAAACTACATTTTTTTTCTCAAATGGGCCTAACTTTTTGCGCTTGCAGCACACTCTTAGCCTGGTCCACGACCTCCAAGCTGACCAATGCATTGTTATATTATTTATATTATTTATTTTGACATTTTATCCATTAAAATGCAAAATTAAATAAATAAATAGTAGAAATGATAAAAGATTTGGATTTGGAATCTTTTCTCATGATATGAGGGACACATATTGCTGGCATATCAAGGGAAATATCGTGGATAAATAGCAAGATGTGATTTGGTCCAAATATATAAAAAAATCATATTATGGAAAGAAAATATTTCTCAATGAAAGCAAAGATTTATTCCAATTTTGTTAACCTAATATGATTTACTATATAGGCATGGCCATTCACAAGCACAAGAGGACAGAGACACAACCCTAGGCGCTCATACCAAAATTTCAAAAATCATTTAAAATAGTGAAAATCCAAAGAACTGGCTCCTGCCTCTTTCAGTCCAACCTAAGACACCCATCTACTCCCAAAAGCTCCCAGGAGCGTGTGCCAGTCATTATCCAAACAATTTCACGCCTAGAAGCACCAAACTGAAACACTCATCGTTGGTATTTTCCTTGAATTCATATTTTGATTTTTATGATGAATTAAATTTCTTCAATGTTTGATTTGTGTTCAGGATAGGCTATAGGACATATCCAACGTGAAATATTTGAGAAAAGGGGCCAGAATAAGATCGTGCCATTTCTAGGGCACGATCTGTGTTATTCACCATATTTCACAATATAGGAGGTTCCAGGATGAACGAACCCCAGAAACGGATTCAGGAGGGTTGATTTAGGGGGGTAGCCTTGATTATAGGCCTTGGTCTTTTGATTTCGCAAGTTCCATGTATTTGACATCCCGGAGAAAACGACCGGAGTTTGACTCCGGCGTCCCTCCAGCCAGTTGACTCGGGCGTAGGCTGGCGCGGCATGTTAGCATCATATGATTGGTTGTTTTAAATATCCAGGGGCCCATCTCAGCACGCACTTTAACACATCATCATAATCCCCTTGTTTCATATATATGTTATTATGCTTATTTGTATAAACGAATTGATAATTGGTTCAGATGGGAGGAGTGAAGGGTGTTAAGGCATTGCATGTGTGGGAGGTCAGACGTTTGACCCTTGCCTCCTGCATATTATTTTTCCAATTTCTATTTGCAGATTCAGTGCCCCAGGATTAAGCGTGTGCACCCTGTACTGGCCTATCATCACCATTAGATCTCTTCAGTACCAGATCAAATGCTCCAACTCCAGGTGTGCATGATGGACCTCCTAGAAGCCACTCCACTGTATCTGAAGCAGGATCTGGGCCAACATCTTAGGCCCAACGAAAATCACCCATACACCCCCCTGGAGTGCTAACAACATCAGGCCCAATTTTATTTTTTCCTTTCTTATTTTTTTTATTTATTACTTATTAATCTATTTGTTTTATTTATTTAATCATTTTACAACAAAAAATCATTTTTTATCAAACCAAAAAAAATCATAAAAATATAGAATTAGGTTTTTTATCTAAAATTAATTTTATTGAACATAATTTAGTTTAATTAGATTAACTTAATTGCTTTTTATATTAATTAAAATTAACTAGAAATTAGGTTTAATTTGAAATTAAATTGTTTTTCTCATTAAAAAATACACAAATATTTTTTCATTAATTAGGTTTTTTTAGACTTCTAATTTATTCTCGTATTTAATTTATTGCGCGCGCCTTTACTTTCTTTTAATTCAAATTATTGTAACTGTTTCATGTTTGTAATAGATTAATTATGATTTCAATTTCCGCATCTTTATTTTCCGTCAAATATTTGTGTATCTTCCCAAAAGCCTTGTAATAGTTAGGATTTTAATTTCTCGCACTTTTTAAAATTCCGCAACTATTAAACTACTAGATGTATGGATATTAGGATTGTATGTGAAAGACAAATCAATGATTAAAAGGTAGATAACCCTAATTGTGCAAAGATAATTAATTGAAAAATCACACTTGCACATGCTCACTCCTAGGGTTTTCCCCACTCCGGTTTCCTTCGGTAAAAGGTCATAAAGCATAAGGAATTTTAGTGGTCGTCCTCTAGTCCCAAATGATCAAAATGACCCTTTCGGATGTTTCCTCGGAAAGATCTTTAGGACTTTAGGGTAATCACTAAAGTTTTCTAACCATTGCTTTTGTGACCGTACTTGTCCCTTTAAATGTCCCTTAAAACTCCAACGATAGGGCTACCTACTCCTTAATAGTAGGATAGCACTGTCTAAAGGAAACGAGAACGAACGATCTTTTTTCGAGTAGGTAGAAAATCTTAAGTACTTGCTCAAAACAATACAACTTTTTCACAAACACTTTTCAAAACTGTTTTCAAAAACGACTTTGTCACACTCTTAAGGACAGATACAAGAGTTATCACGAAGGTAAACAAATTGTTTTTGCAATACACACACAATCAATTTCAAAAATGAGCAAGTACCTAAGAGCCCGTGGAAAACCACAGATAGAAAGGATGCTAACACCTTCCCTTTCTATAATCTACCCCCCCGTACTTAGAAACATCTCGAAAAAAGGCTTTTTCTGTTCTTTTTCCTTTTCCTTTGTTGGATGAAATAAAAGTCGGTGGTGACTCTTGCTTACCGCGACATTTTACAAATAAAAATTGCAAACCAGTATAAACAGTCGGTTCTGCCACCGAATCACAGGCGGCTTAGGCAAAAGTTAGGGATAAAAAAAGAAGAAAAAAAAGAAAAAAGAGAATAACCTGTTAAGTCAAAAACCCGAAAGGGAGGATTTGGCAGAAACGGGTATCCCAGTGGATTGAAAACCCGAAAGGACGATCCAGGCAAAAATTAGGGACAAAAAGCGAGAGACTGCAGTATGAAAACTCTTCACGAACAACAAGTATATCCTCCTAACACTGGATGGATCAATTCAACTATTATTTATCGGAAGCAAAGCACTAGGACAATCAAGGATATGGGAACTATAGCAATGTTAATTTTAATGGAAGTTTGAGATTTTCTTATTTCCATTTTACCGGTTGTATCTGTCTTTTCTTTGCATCTTCCTCATTTAGGAGTTGTTTCCATGTACGAATGCCTATTCACAGGCCAATCTCATTAATAAAAAATTTCCTTTCCACCAAAAAAGTTTCTTTGCTGTGTCATTTTTACTTTATTTTTCTTATGCAAATTGTGATTTAAATTGTTTATTAAGCATTGCATTGAAAACAATGAGGCAATGATAATCACAAGCTGAGATGTGAAACACGATGTTACATAGATATCAAGGCATCCCAAGGGAATGTCATGGCATTCAAATGTTGTTTTTCTATGCAGGTAGCAAGCCGTAACGGTCATCTCGACCTAGGTTTTGTCATCGTCACCTCGCTGCAGATATTTAAGCACGTAACTCTCCAGCAATGAAGAAAACTTGGGGCATTTGAAGAGATCCATGTCTCTACCCAACCATCCGCAAGAAGTTCAACATGTAAGGAAAGTAAGATCAAGCTACTCCTCCCCAACAAGACTGCAATTCAATCCCCAACAAGGCTATAACTCGGTTCTTGAGTTTTCAAGCACCAATCTATATTGGTATCTCAAAGGCAACGGGAAACGAACCCCAATTAGCCAAATCGCTTGCACTCTGCATATAGTAATCATCATTGCATATTAGATTGCATCCTCAAGCGCGTAGCATATTGTTGAACCCTAAAATTTGCCCTCCCATTTTTTTCAAGACATTATTTCAAGGCTTCTCAAATACTCAAGAATCTCAAAGGTTGACTAGTCAAGAGGCTCCTCCTAAGCAAAGGTCTACAACTATGGTTTTGAGTTTCTCAAGGAAATTTAGGTCTCAAAGGCCTCAAGTGGTTCCCATTGTTCATCATAGGTCCCCAACAAGGTTCATGTCAAGTTTCAAGTCCTACATCACAAGTTTGCTCAGTCAATGGCTTAGATGATTGAAAATCAATTGTATTGGATAAAAAGTCAACTATGGTCAACAAAGATTTTTTGTCTAAATCAACATTTTGAAGTGATATTCATCATTTGGTCAAGTTTTGATCATGATTCCCCAAGGAAAGCCCTTAAATCATCAAAAGTCAAGAATTTTCAAATTAGGGTTTCCTTAAGAGAAGTCAACTGAACTTTGACCAAGCATAACTTTCACATGTATGATACGGTGGCAGAACCGACTGTTAATACTGGTTTTTGTTTTTTGTTCCCAAATGTTGTGGTAAGCAAGAGTCGCTACCGAATTTTCTTTTATCCAACAAAGGAAAGGGTGAAAAGAACATAAGAAGACCTTTTTCGAGATTTTCTGAGTAAGGGGGGTAGATTATGGAAAGGGAAGGTGTTAGCACCCTTTCCATTTGTGGTTTTCCACGGGCTCTTAGGTACTTTCTCATTTTTTAAAACTGTTTTCATGTTTGTGTGTTTTGAAAGATTTTGTTTGCTTTATGATAACTCTTGTATCAGTCTTCAAGAGTGTGATAAAGCGTTTTTGAAAAGAATTTTGAAAGTGTGAAACTGTAAAAAAGAATCAGATTTGAGCAAGTACTTAACATTTATCTACCTACTCGAAAAAGGATGTTCTTTTGCTCCCACCCTTTAGATAGTTCTATCCTACTATTAATGAATAGGTAGCCCTATTGTTGGATGTTGAGGGACTATCGAAAGGGACGTTTATGGTCATTGAAGGTAACATGTAGAGATACCTTGGCAGTTCGAAGGGACTGTCATCATGTAGGCAACATCGAGGGACAAGATCATTTCTCGTAGGAAACTCAAGGGACATTAAGGGACCATGATCTTTATGATGACTTTTAAAATAAGGGTCATTGCTAAGATATCCCCACGTTCGAGGGACATGACCATTTCCGAAGGAAACCTAAGTGGGAAGTACCTTAAGGTTGCAAGTGTGCAACAATGTTCTTTTTTGAGATATTTTATGTTGAGGTTAGTGACCTAATGATTAATTGATTAATATTTGTCATGCACGCCTATTTTACTAACAATTTATATACAATCATATAGGAAATATAAAGGCGAGAAATAAAGTTCCTACCACTATTACAAGGCTTCAGTGTAGTTACATAAATAATCACTGAAAAGTAAAGCGCGGAAATTAAAAACCCTAATTTAGCTATTACAAACCGGGCACAGTTACATAATAAAAAATTATCGTATGAAAAATAATATGGCGCAAAAATTAAAATTGGCCTACGTTTGAAACCCTAAAATCTAATTGCTTATTAAATATTTTAAAAAAAATTGAACTTTAACCTAATCTCTAGTTAATTTTAAATTAGAGAAAATAAATCAAATGTTAATTAAATTAATTTGCAAAAATTTATTTTATTAAGAAAAACTCTAAATCCTATTTTTTTATGATTTTATGATTTTATGGTTTTTTGATTTTATGGTTTTATGGTTTTTTAAAAAATGAATAAATAAAAATATAAACTAATTAAAAATAAATTAATTAAATTAGTTTAAAAAAATGTGCCTGAGGGGTGAGAAATGCCACGCCACCTTTTGACCTTGGTCTGGCCGGTCCAACCACCGGAGTCGGTGGTTTCCACCGTCTTCTCCGGTGGGGACACCTGAAAATCTGAGCAAATAAAAAAACCAAATGTGCAAATTGACTTAAAAAGGTCCACTGATCATGAATATGGCCTTAAAAATGGCTAAATCCTCGCGTATTGCAAAATTCGAACCTAAAACCCTAACGGCGGTCATCCATGGTATATTGCGATTTCCGCCCTTATTGCCTCATGTAACACGTTCAAAAGTCAGCAAACATCAGCAGTAGTACAAAGGTAATGTTAAACAAAATTTAGATGGCTTAATATGCAAGTTTGAGATCCAAGAATTTACCACAAAAGTTGAGATCCGGTTGGGCAATCTCAGGGTCTTTTAGGCGTGTATGAGGAATGATTTGCCTTCCTTGGAACCTCAGGAGGAAGATTGACTCCTTTGTTTTGATCAACAAAGGTTGGAGCTGATGCTTTTACCCTTCACAATTTTCTTGAAATTTTGCACTTTGCTTTGGTTCTTTTGTGGCTGATGCTCGTGTGTATTAGGTTTGGACTTGTTGTGAATATGTAGTGTATCTCCTTAGGTTAAAACACAACCCAAAAGAATCAATTCTAATCATGTTTTTTAAAGTATAAATATTTGTTTCAAAACTTGCTAAAACAAGAAGATCTCCTTCTCCTTTTGTCCCATGCGTTTTTTGCTTGGACATGCCAACCTATCTTATCCCTTATTTGATGAGAAAAAGATTCCAAAATCATATCATTCATTATTTCTTTTATTTATTTATTTAACTTTTTATTTTAATGGATAAAATATCAAAATAAATAATATTAGTAATAAAATAATTTATAAATGAGCTCCAAGGTCGTGGGCCATGTTGGAACTAAGTTTCAAGCATGAAAACATGGGCCCATTTGGAAAAGAATTCAAGTTTGGTCAATATTGGCTTCATGCATTTTTCAAAAATTGGTCAACTTTAGCAATGCATATCTCTCCCATTTTTAATCCTAAGAGGTTGTTATTGGACTTTTTATATAGCTTAGGATGTCCTCTAAACAACCTTTTTGGTTTCATCTCAATTGGATCTTCCATGTTCATATAAGGAGCTTTGACCTAAAAGGTGTTTTTGTTGACTTTTTGAAAGGACCTATAATGTATGAACTTGTATCTTTTGATTGGGGAATTTCTTGAACTTGAGGGATGAAAATAAGTTGTAGGGAATTGGGTTCTATTCAAAATGAGCCTTGGTAGAAAAATTTATGATAAAGTATGAGAAAGTTATGCCTGGTCAAATTTGGTTGACTTTTCCTATAGAAACCCTAATTTGCCATTTTTGACTTTGATGAGTTAGGAGCATTTCTTGAGGAATCATGATCAACCCTTGATCAAATGATGGATATTACTTCAAAAATTTGATGTTGACCAAAAATCTTGAAGTTTGACTGTATTTGAGCCACAGTTGACTTTTGACCTGGTATAGTTGATTTTCAGGCATTTGAGCAGTTGACTGAGCAAACTTGTTGTTCAAGGCATGAAATTTTGCATGGATGATCTTGAGGACATATTAGGACAATGTAGAACATTTGGGATCCTTGGTACTCACACATCTTACTTATAATTGAAATCCTAGTTGAGGTTCATTCCTTTTAGGGGGAGAGTTTTCCTGGTTAACTCTTAGTCATCCTAGGGCAAGTTGGGGACCTCAATGGGCATGTGTGAAGTAAAATGAGAGAGAAAATTTTAGGGTACAAAAGCTGCCCCTGTTCAATCTTCTTAAACCTGAGGATGTAGATTTGCTTGTCTTCCTTTCGTGATCTGAAGGTGGAAGATGATTGGACACTAGAGTGCCCAGAAATTTGCACTCGTATGAGATGATACTTGACTGTGTAGATAATATCGGGAATGGGCCTACAGATTCCATTTGGAGAAGATGATGGAAGATCGTCGGAGATGGGCTTAAAGATGCCATCCAGAGAATATGACGGAGAGTCGTCGAAAATGCGCTTAAAGATGCCATTTAGAACAATATTGATTTCATGAGATATTCCTTTACAGGGATTCTTATTCATGTTGTTGAGGATGACTCCGCTGAGGAATGTTGGTCTTTGTCTAGGGAAATATAGCTTAGGAGCTTCAGTTGTCCATTACTCTATTGGGGAGTCATCTCTTGATTGAAGAGACGCAAGTTAACTGCTATTTGGTCAAGATCCATGCTTCACAGTGACTTGCTGAGGATAATAAGACTGAGTGCTATATGGTCGTATTCCAGGCTTCATAGCGCTTTCTGGGGAAACGTGAAATTAACTGCTATCTGGTCGGACTCCAGGCTTTGCAATTTCTTTAGCTGGAATAGAAATCAGAAAAGTCTTAGTGTCGATTTGAATTAACGAGAGAAAGGTCTTGAGTTGTCATCAACCGGAATAGAAATCAAGAAAATCTTAGTATCGATTTAGTTGAACCAGAGGAAGGTCTTGAACTAACTTTGACTAGAATGGAAATTAGAAAAATATTAGTATCGATTTAACTGAACCAGACAAAAGTCTTGGAATATCTTCAACTGGAATAGAAATCAAAGAGATCTTAGTATTGATCTAACTGTACTAGAGAAGGTCTTGAATTAACTTTGACTGGAATGGAAATCAGAAAAATCTTAGTATCGATTTAACTGAACCAGAAAAAAGTCTTCGTTTATCTTCAACTGGAATAGAAATCAGATAGATCTTAGTATCGATCTAACTGAACCAGAAAAGGTCTTGAATTAACTTTGACTGGAATGGAAATCAGAAAAATCTTAGTATCAATTTAACTGAACCAGACAAAAGTCTAGGAATATCTTCAACTGGAATAGAAATCAGAGAGATCTTAGTGTCGATCTAACTGAACCAGAGAAGGTCTTTTGAGAACATCTTTCTGAGGAAAATCCTGAAATAGCCCTTCGTCTGAGGTAGCTTTCGAGAAGACTACCAGGTCACGTACATAGTCAACGGTGTTTGTTGATTTGATCTTTCATGAAAATGGTAAAGAGTTAGTCGAATGAAATGCATTGTGATGATGGTCTCAAAATAAATGAGATTATGATGTATGTGATGTGTATGTGCATGCCATGATGTATGAATATGGGATGCTATTGTGATATCTCTTAGTCTGGGAAAGTAAATCTCGGACTGTTGTTGAAGAGCATTGGGAAGCTGAATCCTTCATTTCCGTTGGAGATGATGAATGGATATGATTTGTCGGGGATTTCCTCTTTCTATTTGAGGATATTCTACCGGGGATTGACTCTATGGAGAGAGATGATACTTTGTTGGAAGGTTTTGCCGATGTGGAGAAATAAACTGTGTTGGGGAATAAACTACCACAGTTAGAGAAATAAACTCTACCCGGGAGGAGGTTTTATAAACTGTTTGAAATTATAAAACTCGGCTAGGGAATACAGATTTCATCTCTCTGAAGGAACTTTGATGGAGAAGGTAATTCCTTCTTGGGGAAGGAGAGATGAAAAATTTGTTTGTTTCTACTCTGTGGGGAACATAGACATCACGGGGTCGTATGTAATGGTGACTTCGTCTCAAAATGTCTCTGCCCCTGTACCATGCTGGAAAGAGTAACTGTCGGGACTAGAACTAGCTTTTTAGACTTTGCCCCGTTTCTTAAAGTCATTAGCCACTGTCTTTCTGTTTCTTATGCAAGTATTTATAAATAGTAATCATATTCAAATGCACATGTCAATAATCACTGGACGTTTTTACAAAACAAAACAGAAAAATAAAAATAAATAGTTTTGTACTTTCAAAGAAATGATTTGTATTGATTTCTGAAGTTCGCCTATAACAGGCATTTTGTACAAAGAGACTGACGTTCTAGTAATATAATTCCGCCGTGAAAAACGAAAACTATACAAAATATTGTACAAAGAGAAAATAGTTATGTGTAATAATCCCATTGATTTTTAATTCTGCTATTTCCCCTATGTCCTTAAGCGTCTCATCACTTTGCTACTTGTCTGAAGCTGACTGGATTGATCGGTACCGTTTGAGCTTGATAGTTGATATTGAAGTCTGGTCGCAAGGTGATCCAATGGGACATAGTTGTACGCTTCAAATCCATAACTTTTACCTGGACCGCCCTTTCGGGTTTTTAGTCCACCGGGATACCCTTTTTTTCCAGGCTGCCCTTTCAGGTTTTCGACTTGCCGGGTGTACATTTTTTTGTATTTATCCCTAATTTTTCCCCGAACCCTTTTGGTTCGCCGGGATGCCCTTATTTTTTCCTAGGCGAGTCAACCTAGCGGGTCCTTATTCATGCGTAGTATCTTTTCACTATGTCCGCATTAACAGGGTGAGGAAGGTCGTCACCATCCATGGTGGTTAGAAACATGGCTCCACCAGAAAATATGCTTTTGATTACAAATGGCCCTTCGTACATGGGGGTCCATTTGCCCCTAGGATCACCTTGTGGAAATATGATGTGCTTGATTACTAGATCACCCACTTGATATACCTGACGTCTGACCTTTTTGTTGAAAGCCTTGATCATCCGTTTTTGATACATTTGACCATGATAGACAGTAGTAAGCCTTTTCTCATCAAACTAAATACATTTGATCAAGTCGGGTCTGGATCCAATCATCTTCGTTCATGCCCGCATCCTTCATGATCCTCAAAGAAGGGATATCGACCTCAATAGGCAGGACAACCTCCATACCATACACCAGAAAATAAGGTGTTGCCCATGTTGACGTATGTGCTGAGGTGCGGTAAACGTGAAGAGCAAATGGTAACATCTCATGCCAGTCTTTGTATGTCACTGTCATCTTCTGTATGATTTTCTTAATATTCTTGTTAGCAGCCTCTGCAGCGCCATTCATATTCAGCCGGTAAGGGGAAGAATTATGATGTTGGATCTTGAATTGTTTACAGAGTTCGGTGATCATTGTATTGTTGAGATTTATACCATTGTCTGTGATGATTCACCATACCGACAAATCAGGTTATGCTTGATAAACTGTGCCATAACATTCTTGGTAATAGTAGCAAAAGAAGCAGCCTCAACCCACTTCGTGAAGTAATCGATGGCCACTAGGATGAAGCGATTCCCATTGGAAGCGGTCGGTCTAATCTCTCCGATCATGTCAATTCCCCACATTGCGAAGGGCCAGGGAGCCGTCAAGACATTCAAGGGAACCTGAGGTACATGTACTTTATCAGCATAGATCTGGCATTTGTGACAAGTTCAGGAATGTTGATAACAGTCTGCTTCCATAGTGGACCAATAGTATCCTACCCATAGGATCTTTTTTCCATCGTGTGTCCACTAGAGTGGGTTCCAAAGGTACCTTCATGTAAATCTGCCATAATCCTCTCTGCTTCGCTCTTGTCTATGCACCGAAGTAAACTAGAGTCATGGTTGCGCTTGTAGAGGATTCCATTACTGAGGAAGAACTTTGCGGAGAACCTTCTCAGAAACTTCTTATCATTGACAGATGCCCCCTCAGGATATTCTTGAGCCTCGAGATACCTTTTCACTTCATGAAACCAAGGTTTGTCTATTATTTCTTCAGTGTCAATCTCATAGCAGTATGCTGGTTCATCCAACCTCTCAATAGTGATCCGAGGAGCTTCGTTGTCCCATATGACCTTGAACATGGACGACATAGTAGCTAGTGCGTCCGGTAACTAGTTCTCTTCTCTTGGAAAATGTTCAAAAGTGACTTCCTCAAAGTGTGGAAGCAATGTCAGCACATGTTCTTTGTAAGTGATGAGATTCGAGTGCTTCCTGTTCCACTCTCCTTTGATTTGACTTATTACCAAGGTTGAATCCTTGAAAATGCTAAAGAACTTGATCCTCAGGTCTATAGCAGCTTTGAGACCCATGATGCATGCTTCATACTCCGCCATATTGTTGGTAGAGTTGAAACATAATTTGGGGATGAAGGGAGTGTGACAGCCCTCAGGAGATATGATTACAGCACCAATGCCATTGACGAGTGCGTTGGAAGCTCCATCAAAGACCATAGTCCATCGGGATCCTTTCTCAGGTCCTTCATACGGTCCAGGTTCTTCACAGTCAGTCACTAACATAATGTTCTCATCCGGGAATTCAAAGTTCATGGATTGGTAGTCATCCATAGCGTGATGAGCCAAATGATCAGCTAATACACTTCCCTTGATCGCTTTCTGGGTCGTGTATTGGATATCGTATTCAGTCGGGATCATTTGCCGTCTTGCTATTCATCCTGAGAGAGCGGGCTTCTCGAAGATGTACTTGATCAGATCCATATTAGATATCAACAAACTAGTGTGGGTCAACATATACTATCTTAGTAAGCGAGTAGCCCATGCCAAAGCGCATCAAGTTTTCTCGAGAAGTGAGTATCTTGTTTCACAGTCAGTAAACTTTTTGTTAAGGTAGTATATTGCATGCTTTTTTCGACCGGACTCATCATGCTGCCCCAGCACACACCCCATTGAATTATCTAACACAGTTAAATACATTATTAAAGGTCTTCCTTCAATCAGAGGCATCAGAATTGGAGGCTCTTGAAGGTATTCCTTGATTCTATCAAATGCAGTCTGGCATTTGTCGTTCCACTTTACCACTTGATCTTTCTTCAGGAGTTTGAATATTGGCTCACAAGTAGCAGTAAGATGGGAAATGAACATGGTAATGTAATTTAGGCGTCCCAAGAAACCTCTAACTTCTTTCTCAGTGCGAGGAGCCGGCATCTCTTGTATGGCCTTCACCTTTGCAGGGTCTACCTGAATTCCCTTATCACTAACAATGAAACCTAGAAGTTTACCAGACCTTACCCCGAAGGTACACTTGTTCGAATTTAACTTCAGCTTGCACGTCTTCAACCTATCAAACAACTTTTGTAGATGATCAATATGCTCTTCTTCAGTTTGATACATGGCTATCATGTCATCAACATAGACCTCTATCTCATGATGAATCATGTCATGAAACAAAGCTACCATAGCTCGCTAATAGGTTGCCTCAGCGTTCTTCAACTCAAACGGAATCACTTTGTAGCAGAAAGTGCCCCATTGTGTGACAAAGGTTATTTTCTTCAAGTCTTCGGTTGCCATTTTGATCTGATTATAACCAGAGAACCCGTCCATGAAGGAAAAGATCTTGTGTTCCATGGTGTTGTCAACCAGAACATCAATATGGGGAAGCAAAAAGTCATCCTTGGGAATTGCCCTATTCAGATCTCTGTAGTCCACATAAATCCGCACCTTGCCGTTCTTTTTAGGCACCTGGACTACGTTAGCAACCCACTGAGGATAAGAGGTGACAGCTAAGAATCCAGCATTGAACTGTTTCATCACCTCTACTTTGATTTTATTTGACATTTCAGGGCACATACGACAGACCTTTTGCTTTACTGGAGGGCAGTCTTCTTTAGTTGGAAGGCGATGAACCACAATATCCGTGTCTAGTCCTGGCATGTCTTCATACGACCAGGAAAAGATCTCGACATATTCATGCAACATCTGTATCAACCGCAGTTTGGCACTAAGCTCTAAATTCGCACCTATCTTGACTTCTTTCCTGTCCTCTTAAGTGCCCAAGTTTATTGTCTCGATTGGCTCTTCATGAGACTGTATAGCCCTTTATTCCTGCTGTAATAGCCTAGCAAGTTCTCTGGGTACCTCACAATCTTGCTCACCTTTGTCCTCGGCTTGGTTGATCGGATTTTCAAAGTCATAACCGACAATAGCAGAACTATTATCAATGGGATCTAGAGTGGATATGGATCTGTAGTTTGATATGTGAGTGTGTGTAAGAGCATAGCTGTATAAACAAAGTAAAAAGAAGAAAAGAGAAACAGAGAGTGCAAAATTTGTATGCAAAAACGTCCAATGCTTTATTAATGACATATGATATTAAAACATGATAACCCTCACAAATAAACCATCGTGCCCCGGGTAAGACACATGGCCATAGAGTTTATATTGTTTATTACATATCCGAAAACAAGAAAGACAATTACTTTTGAATAAAAGTAATTGGTACAAAGTATTTTGCCATCCAGTTACTGGGTCCACCGTTGGTAGTAGGGAAGATCCAGATATCCATGTCAAAGTCACCATCACTGTCTTCTAGAGTGTTGACCCCATGATTACTGATGCGTAGGAGAGGTCCTCCAGCACGAGCACGGTGAACAGCCCTTTGAGCCCCTGAAGAGAAACCCAAACCAATTATCAGATTTGTATGGAATGTCAGAGAATTGTCCCCAAATGGTACACCCACCTTCTTCAATAACTGCTTTGGCGTCCTTGAGAGAAGCCATTTTCAAAGGAGGTCTAGTGATCTTTAGAAGATTGGTGACAGTTTCATTTGCAGCCATAGTCTGAGGAATCTCTTCGAAATTCTGACACGGAATCTCGATGAACTCGCCATCCATTTCCACATACCTGAAGGAGTTCAGGTGGTTGACCATGAACTCTTCTTCACCATGTACCGTGATAATCTTTCCTTTCGCCGTGTATTTCATCATCTGATGTAAAGTGGACGTGACAGCTCCCGCCCCATGGATCCAAGGGCGACCCAACAAACAAGAATAAGATGGTATGATATCCATCACGTAGAAGGTGGAGTCAAAGGTCTGAGACCCAAATTTGATGGGGATGTCCACCTCCCCAAGCACCATTATTTTCGAACCATCAAAAGCCCTCACTACAATGTTACTGGGTTTCAGGGTCAAACCTTCACAGTCTAATCTGTCCAGAGCTTTCTTGGGAAGCATGTTCAATGATGAACCAGTATCTACTAGAACATGAGCCAAAGTAGTGCTCTTGCATTCGATGGAGACATGCAGCGCATCATTGTGTTTTCTTCCTTTGGGTGTCAGATCAGCATCAGAAAAACCCAAACCGTTATCAGCCGTCAAACTGGCCACACAATCTTCAAATTGGTCAGTGGAGGTTTCTTGTGGCACATGGGCGGTTTTAAGGAATTTCACCAAAGCCTTTGCATGAGCTTCAGAGAACAATAGTAGAACTAACATTAAAATCTTGGAAGGGGTCTGCCTCAGCTGTTCGACCATATTGCAATCTCTCTTTTTTATAATCTTCAAGATTTCTTCCATTTCCTTCTTGGAAGCCTCTGGGATAGATTTTGAATGCGCCTTCATCTGGACAGGCTCAATCAATATGTCTTTTCCCCGAGTCTCGACCGACTCGGTGATAGGGGTGGCAATAGGGATAATCACAAGAATTGCAGTGGTAGTATCAATAGGAATAACAGTAGGAATGATCATAGGACTAGTAACGGCTTTTGGAGGAGAAATCTCAGGGGAGAACACTCTTCCACTTCTTGTTATTTTACTGGTCCCAATGATGTTACCAATGTCGGGATTAGTATTTTCAGAAACTTGGTCTTCAACATCCAGCAGGTCTTGCTTGACGCCGTGGTAGTAGACGTCCGCCCCATAGTGCTAGGGAACAGCCTTGTCCAAGGAGTATGGGATTGGTCCTGGCATAGTGATGATCAGAGGAGACAACTTCGGAGCAGATGTAATCCTGACGGGTCTTTTGGTGGAGACCCTGGGAGGATTGGCGGAAATGGTTATGATTGAAACATACTTACAAGGAACAGTCAGGACGGGAGTCTTTTCGAACAAAATCTCTCTATCATCCATCAGGCGCTGGACACCTGCCTTTAACAAATAACAACCAGTCGGTAGAGATAAACATAAGTGGCAACCTTCGCCACAACCTGGAAATAAACTGGCTTTCAACAAATTCCACTTAACAGTCATGAGAGGAGTAACAAGTTCCTCAACAAAAGTAACAAACATATCATCTTCAATAGCATTATTACTAGGGTCGTGCTTAGGCATGGGAGTAGTGATAACATTGGGAATCTCAGGAGCGTCGAATTCAATTTCCTTCGCCTCAATAAGGTCTTGAACCTTAATTTTCAAATCCCAACAGTCGTTTGTATCATGACCTGGACTTTCTTAGTGGTAAGCACAACGAGCATTTGGGTTGTAGCGAGGAGACGCGGTGTTGGGATTATTCGGAGCTTCCCGTAAAGTTACCAGATTAGATTTCAGCAAGTGAGGCAAGACTTGAGACAAAGTCATATTTATCTGGGTAAACTGTCTTACAGGCCTTTCTGCTCTAGGCTGATTATTTCTTTGTTGAGTGGCTGCAGGCTTGGATATCATAACAGCCCCTACCACTGGATGGCGTTCAATTCTGTTCTGATTCCTTTGGCTATAAGTGGCACTGACTTCCTTCTTCCCAAAAAATGGCTTGCTTACTATACTGGAGGATGCATCCTTTTGGATCTTACCACTCCTAATCCCAGCTTTCACTCTTTTTCCTATCAAAATCAATTAAGTAAATCCAGTTGAAGAGCTTCCAATCAGATGATTTAAAAATGGACCAGATAGGGTACCCAAAAACATATGCACTAACTCCCTATCAGACAGGGGAGGTTGGACTCTTCCTGCTAAGTCCCTCCACTTCTAAGCATAGTCTTTAAAACCTTCGCTCGAACCTATAGACATACTTTGGAGTTGTGTACGGGTGGGAGCAAGGTCTGCATTATACTGATACTGCTTGTAGAAAGCAGCAGCCAAGTCTTCCCAATTACGAATGTTGGTCCCTTCTAGCTGGTAGAACCACTCTAGTTGAGTCCCGAATAGACTATCTTGAAAGAAGTGGACCCATAAGTCCTTGTCATAAGTGTGAGGCTGAATATTCCTCATGAAATTCTGGTATATGCCAGTCTTCAGATGTTATACTCAATGTCTAAGCATCTGATATGACATAATAAATACACTGCAAGGTAGGTACCCAATTTCAATGATTCAATGCTGAAGAGTAACATAGGCTCAGTTTAACCAAGCTGTGCCAGATCTATTTTGAAGGTGCAGAGGATAGAACATCGATGTGCCTAGTTCTGTTCATCTGTGGCACATGATCTGCAGAGAGAAAACAGTCTTTGTAGTCCTGTTTCTTCTACACAGATATCAGCATGATGTCTTAACATGTTCTGAGACATCATCTGTTACAACATTACAGTTTTACCTTGTTGTATAACAGACAGAATTATAAAGTATTGAAGGTAAAAACACAAATCAGTTGTTGACCCAGTTCGGTGTAATACACCTACTCTGGGGGCATACCAAGCCAGGAAGAAGATCCACTATTAGCAATATTAATTCAGGACTAAACTTCACAAGTTCCCATCCTTCACTTAATCATCTACCCAGTGCAACCTATACCTAGGAACTCCTAGATAGAAACCTACCAGTTTCCATTCCTATTGTCGCAACAACAGAAGTCTTACTCCTACTCAAGAAGCAGTGCCCTCCCACTTGGTTTCCTACATTACAATGAATATGAAGTAATGCAGAAAATACTTAGACTTGCTTCACAGCTTCATCTAAGAACACTCAAACTCTTACCTACAGGTTTCGAGTTACTTACATGGTAACCTTGCCACAGACCGACAGGTTTACCTAACAGGACACCCCTAATGTTACATTATGTGTCTCACTTAAACCCTAGGTTACAATCTGCTATTTATAACCTATTACCTAACTCAGCAAGTTTTTCTCCTTGCTGTTACAACTCAGCAGCAAACTTCTCCTATAATCAAGGTCTTCAATCTTCTAGTTCCTAAAATATCTCCATATTTAGAAACAGTATTTTCTTCAAATATTCTGATTGATTCTTGATTGATCTTCAGATTCTCCACAAGAAACGCCACATATATTCTCAGAGTATTTAAGTACCAGAACTCTAACTGAATTATCAATTCTGTTGTCGTGATGTCAAGTCAGATGTCATGACATTACATCTAACATGTTTTCCTAGATGTTGAACTTTTTCAACACAACAAATAACCTAGATCACTTAGAATAGTTAGGTTATAAGTCACAGCTGTTACAAACATTCAACATATAACATAGTTACTTAATCAGTACTTAGTTTCAGGCGCGATGTCACATGCTGATGTTGTGACATCTTACATAACATGTTGGTCCAGATGTTGAACTTCTTCAACACCACATATTAAAACAACAGAGGGGATCTGGGTAAACTTGCTTTCTTATTTGTTTTACAAATGAGGCCAACTCTCCAGCCAGGGCACTTACAATCTCCCCCTTTGGCAAATTTTGGCTAAAACAAATAAGTGCAAGTTGTATTTTGGGACCAGGCCACAACACAGTTGAGATGTTACAACATCTTGTCTAACATCTTCTTTTGTAGAGGTTGATGTCCTTTGAGCAAACAACAAACCTCTGTCGTCAACTGTGAGCAACTCCACTCCATCGATGCCCCAAGAGGATTTCTTTTCTCCAGATTATTACTTGTGATCATGTAACTCAGATCACAAGTCACAACTATCCTCTTAACTCAGAACACAAGACACAACCAAAGTCACTTACTTAGGGATCATGTTGCTTTCTCCTGAGTCTTGCTGGACATTGCCGTCTGTTGCTTTCACCTGAGTCTCGCCTGAGACTGGGTCCCTATCTTTCTCCCCCTTTTTGGCCAGAATTTGACAAAGACTGCCCATACAGATCCATATCCATCGATGCTATTTTCCCAGATGCTAACAAACTTCATATTGCTGAAACCCTCTGATGAAGAGAAGGAATAGAGAGGGTCTTCATAAATAATGCAACTTTGGCATAGATAGTAACGACCTTGGTACTTTACTCTGGCAGTTTCAGTACCCTAGGACTGGTTTTAATGCAGGTACCTACCCTTGGGTTTGACCCTTTGACCATGTCAGGATGCCCTTTTTAAAACAGACATTTGTCTTTTAGAACAGACTACTTCCTTGTCTTAGGATCCCCTTTCCAAGAAACATCGTTGGTATATTACACTCTGCATTAGTTATATAATACCTTTATTAGATGACAAGTTATCACCTAAACATTCCAGCTCACTAAGCTGTTTCATAATGAGACACAACAGCTCTGTTTTCTTAGCAGATGAAAACATGCTCAAATCCTATGTCGTCATACATTCTGCTATTTTCAGATTAGCAGCTTGAAGCCATACCATTTTTTCAAAGAGGATGGTTACTCCCTCCGAGTCATACAACTGTACACACGTGGATAATAATCCATACTTCATCCAATTTTCCTTCTGTCTGTAGTTTTAGAGGAAATTAGTAGCAAAGTCATTACCAATGTGATGACATTCGGTCAGACATAGTCTTCTTCAGTTTTGAACACATCATTCCAATAGTTGATAAGGTGTCACACTTTATATCCTACGAGTTTGACGAAGACCTTTTGTACAAACCAATACTCCCCCTGTTAGGGACAATCACTTCTCCTCATGAAAACAAGTAGGACACATTCAATACTCAGTTGGACCTTCAATGCAGCTTCTGATTAAAGTAAATAAGACCCCTTGATGAATGGAAAACATAAGACGCATCTTCATGTCTTCAAGAGCGCACCCTCTGTTCAACAATTTTGTTTGAACGCATTCATACTGTGAATCAAACTTTCTCGATAATAATCAGCTGTCATATGTTGATTATCTTGATTCTCAGAATCCACTGCTGAGATAGACCAAATTCCACTGTTTGATTATCTCCTTCATGAATCAAATGTCACCTTCATGTTTATCATACTTCTTCCAAAGATATTCTGATCTTCCAATTGAAATTTGAACTTCAGGCTACAAGTTATCACAAAAGGCTTAGATACACTGAGACAGGAACATGTAACAACTCCAAAGAGCTGCAAAGAGACGATCCTTTTGGAGGATCTAATCTTCAACTTCGTAGATCATCCTATCTTAAGTTGATGAGCCACTTCACCAAGCAAGAATCTGATGTTGAACCAAATGTCGCAGCATTATGTTATAACATCTAGTTGTTGAATTCAGCTCCAGACTGATCCAAGTGACCATCATCAAGATCATGATGTCTTCTTCTTCTTTAAGTCTGAACATGTTTCCAGGAAACCTTTTTAAGGATCAAACGATTTTGCTGTCACCAAGGAGATAGATCTAAGGTATCACTCTTCCTGTGATTCTTCACAGGGTCTAGAAGAAGGAATGTTCCCACATCTTTAAGAACATCAGTTATCTTGAACCCCAAGGATAATCAATTAAGTGCTTGTACTTGTCACTAATAGCAATTGATCATAGATCCTTCCCATTATCCAGTAAGATACTTTCATCATTTGAATACTTTGACATACTCTTCGTGTGTTAATATCTTCTTCTTGCAAGCTCTTTCTTTGAGAGACCAAAGAGTTGAGATATCTAGGTTGCCACCCTTGACTCAAGAAAATAGAATTTTCTCTGAACAAACTCTACTTACTTCAACCGACTTGAGACTCCTACCAGATCAGATTCATCATTAGGAATGAGAGAGATGAATCCTTCCTTGCAAATATGTCACACAACAACCAGAACCCATGTGACATAGGTCAACAGCTAGCTAAACACCAGGCTGAACTAATGTGAGGAGGTTAACCAAATCTCCCCCTCAAGCTATCAGTCATGGAAGCTCCACACAAAATATCCATGCATGTGCACAAACGTCTCGACATGACATATGACATCCCTACCAGATCTACTTAACTCCAAGAGCTATACCTTAACCAAACTCTGAGTCTTCATATTCAAGACTCTTGATCTACTTCTATGAAGGAGCAATAGTGCTGCACCATCATTGGCTTTTATTAACCAGTGAGCTTATCTTTCTTCACACCATAGTACTTCAGGAAACAATTGCTCAGCCCTGACCAGCTTTACTTCTAGAGTTCTGACTCCTAAAGTAACCTTCGGGTGTACACAGACATAGTTGACTTTACCATTGTCAACTTTGCACATGCAGATGTCTCCTCTTCCAAGTCAGGAGTAGGTTTCAAACAAAGGTATCCCTTTGTTTGACACCCGAAACATATGCTCTTCAACTAGTAGCTGCATCCTTGTTCCACCATCACATAGAACATCAGTTACATCACCTTGGAACAAGGTCCTCCTTGAAATTCTTCAAGTTCTTCATATAACACTAATCCGTGATTATGTGATTCTTACCATCCTGAACGAAGAACGTCTTCATGAGTGGACTTGAGAGGACTCAAGTATCTGTGACATCTTCAATAGTTTATGTTGAATTCTTGAATACAATGGCCTTCAATCCATAAGAGGGGAAACACATCAGAGCTTGAGTTTTGCCAGGTATTACACAGCGGAAGAACATAATACACCCCAATCTTTGCACACACACTCCACCAGACTAGCCTTCAAAAATAGACCAAGTCTGATTATGGTTCAAACCTAGCATGACTACTACACACAACTTCAGGCGTACACACATCCTAAGTTTGAAAATAAATCAAACCTAGAGCAGCTATCACACAACTAGGCCAAATGCCAATCACCAGAGACAGGTACACACAATTCCTGTCAAGAATAGTCCATCCTCCCACTTCAAGGGACCATTCAGGGAAATAGCAAACCATTCCAGGTTACAATCTTCAGTACTAAAATTGACCTTGTAGATACCAGAAAGTATCACCCATGGATCTCATCCAGAAACAGAACAGGATGCCTGCTCTGATACCAATTGAAATTCTGGTATATGCCAGTCTTCAGATGTTATACTCAATGTCTAAGCATCTGATATGACATAATAAATACACTGCAAGGTAGGTACCCAATTTCAATGATTCAATGCTGAAGAGTAACATAGGCTCAGTTTAACCAAGCTGTGCCAGATCTATTTTGAAGGTGCAGAGGATAGAACATCGATGTGCCTAGTTCTGTTCATCTGTGGCACATGATCTGCAGAGAGCAAACAGTCTTTGCAGTCCTGTTTCTTCTACACAGATATCAGCATGATGTCTTAACATGTTCTGAGACATCATCTGTTACAACATTACAGTTTTACCTTGTTGTATAACAGACAGAATTATAAAGTATTGAAGGTAAAAACACAAATCAGTTGTTGACCCAGTTCGGTGTAATACACCTACTCTGGGGGCATACCAAGCCAGGAAGAAGATCCACTATTAGCAATATTAATTCAGGACTAAACTTCACAAGTTCCCATCCTTCACTTAATCATCTACCCAGTGCAACCTATACCTAGGAACTCCTAGATAGAAACCTACCAGTTTCCATTCCTATTGTCGCAACAACAGAAGTCTTACTCCTACTCAAGAAGCAGTGCCCTCCCACTTGGTTTCCTACATTACAATGAATATGAAGTAATGCAGAAAATACTTAGACTTGCTTCACAGCTTCATCTAAGAACACTCAAACTCTTACCTACAGGTTTCGAGTTACTTACATGGTAACCTTGCCACAGACCGACAGGTTTACCTAACAGGACACCCCTAATGTTACATTATGTGTCTCACTTAAACCCTAGGTTACAATCTGCTATTTATAACCTATTACCTAACTCAGCAAGTTTTTCTCCTTGCTGTTACAACTCAGCAGCAAACTTCTCCTATAATCAAGGTCTTCAATCTTCTAGTTCCTAAAATATCTCCATATTTAGAAACAGTATTTTCTTCAAATATTCTGATTGATTCTTGATTGATCTTCAGATTCTCCACAAGAAACGCCACATATATTCTCAGAGTATTTAAGTACCAGAACTGTAACTGAATTATCAATTCTGTTGTCGTGATGTCAAGTCAGATGTCATGACATTACATCTAACATGTTTTCCTAGATGTTGAACTTTTTCAACACGACAAATAACCTAGATCACTTAGAATAGTTAGGTTATAAGTCACAGCTGTTACAAACATTCAACATATAACATAGTTACTTAATCAGTACTTAGTTTCAGCCGCGATGTCACATGCTGATGTTGTGACATCTTACATAACATGTTGGTCCAGATGTTGAACTTCTTCAACACCACATATTAAAACAACAGAGGGGATCTGGGTAAACTTGCTTTCTTATTTGTTTTACAAATGAGGCCAACTCTCCAGCCAGGGCACTTACAATCTCCCCCTTTGGCAAATTTTGGCTAAAACAAATAAGTGCAAGTTGTATTTTGGGACCAGGCCACAACACAGTTGAGATGTTACAACATCTTGTCTAACATCTTCTTTTGTAGAGGCTGATGTCCTTTGAGCAAACAACAAACCTCTGTCGTCAACTGTGAGCAACTCCACTCCATCGATGCCCCAAGAGGATTTCTTTTCTCCAGATTATTACTTGTGATCATGTAACTCAGATCACAAGTCACAACTATCCTCTTAACTCAGAACACAAGACACAACCAAAGTCACTTACTTAGGGATCATGTTGCTTTCTCCTGAGTCTTGCTGGACATTGCCGTCTGTTGCTTTCACCTGAGTCTCGCCTGAGACTGGGTCCCTATCTTTCTCCCCCTTTTTGGCCAGAATTTGACAAAGACTGCCCATACAGATCCATATCCATCGATGCTATTTTCCCAGATGCTAACAAACTTCATATTGCTGAAACCCTCTGATGAAGAGAAGGAATAGAGAGGGTCTTCATAAATAATGCAACTTTGGCATAGATAGTAACGACCTTGGTACTTTACTCTGGCAGTTTCAGTACCCTAGGACTGGTTTTAATGCAGGTACCTACCCTTGGGTTTGACCCTTTGACCATGTCAGGATGCCCTTTTTAAAACAGACATTTGTCTTTTAGAACAGACTACTTCCTTGTCTTAGGATCCCCTTTCCAAGAAACATCGTTGGTATATTACACTCTGCATTAGTTATATAATACCTTTATTAGATGACAAGTTATCACCTAAACATTCCAGCTCACTAAGCTGTTTCATAATGAGACACAACAGCTCTGTTTTCTTAGCAGATGAAAACATGCTCAAATCCTATGTCGTCATACATTCTGCTATTTTCAGATTAGCAGCTTGAAGCCATACCATTTTTTCAAAGAGGATGGTTACTCCCTCCGAGTCATACAACTGTACACACGTGGATAATAATCCATACTTCATCCAATTTTCCTTCTGTCTGTAGTTTTAGAGGAAATTAGTAGCAAAGTCATTACCAATGTGATGACATTCGGTCAGACATAGTCTTCTTCAGTTTTGAACACATCATTCCAATAGTTGATAAGGTGTCACACTTTATATCCTACGAGTTTGACGAAGACCTTTTGTACAAACCAATACTCCCCCTGTTAGGGACAATCACTTCTCCTCATGAAAACAAGTAGGACACATTCAATACTCAGTTGGACCTTCAATGCAGCTTCTGATTAAAGTAAATAAGACCCCTTGATGAATGGAAAACATAAGACGCATCTTCATGTCTTCAAGAGCGCACCCTCTGTTCAACAATTTTGTTTGAACGCATTCATACTGTGAATCAAACTTTCTCGATAATAATCAGCTGTCATATGTTGATTATCTTGATTCTCAGAATCCACTGCTGAGATAGACCAAATTCCACTGTTTGATTATCTCCTTCATGAATCAAATGTCACCTTCATGTTTATCAGACTTCTTCCAAAGATATTCTGATCTTCCAATTGAAATTTGAACTTCAGGCTACAAGTTATCACAAAAGGCTTAGATACACTGAGACAGGAACATGTAACAACTCCAAAGAGCTGCAAAGAGACGATCCTTTTGGAGGATCTAATCTTCAACTTCGTAGATCATCCTATCTTAAGTTGATGAGCCACTTCACCAAGCAAGAATCTGATGTTGAACCAAATGTCGCAGCATTATGTTATAACATCTAGTTGTTGAATTCAGCTCCAGACTGATCCAAGTGACCATCATCAAGATCATGATGTCTTCTTCTTCTTTAAGTCTGAACATGTTTCCAGGAAACCTTTTTAAGGATCAAACGATTTTGCTGTCACCAAGGAGATAGATCTAAGGTATCACTCTTCCTGTGATTCTTCACAGGGTCTAGAAGAAGGAATGTTCCCACATCTTTAAGAACATCAGTTATCTTGAACCCCAAGGATAATCAATTAAGTGCTTGTACTTGTCACTAATAGCAATTGATCATAGATCCTTCCCATTATCCAGTAAGATACTTTCATCATTTGAATACTTTGACATACTCTTCGTGTGTTAATATCTTCTTCTTGCAAGCTCTTTCTTTGAGAGACCAAAGAGTTGAGATATCTAGGTTGCCACCCTTGACTCAAGAAAATAGAATTTTCTCTGAACAAACTCTACTTACTTCAACCGACTTGAGACTCCTACCAGATCAGATTCATCATTAGGAATGAGAGAGATGAATCCTTCCTTGCAAATATGTCACACAACAACCAGAACCCATGTGACATAGGTCAACAGCTAGCTAAACACCAGGCTGAACTAATGTGAGGAGGTTAACCAAATCTCCCCCTCAAGCTATCAGTCATGGAAGCTCCACACAAAATATCCATGCATGTGCACAAACGTCTCGACATGACATATGACATCCCTACCAGATCTACTTAACTCCAAGAGCTATACCTTAACCAAACTCTGAGTCTTCATATTCAAGACTCTTGATCTACTTCTATGAAGGAGCAATAGTGCTGCACCATCATTGGCTTTTATTAACCAGTGAGCTTATCTTTCTTCACACCATAGTACTTCAGGAAACAATTGCTCAGCCCTGACCAACTTTACTTCTAGAGTTCTGACTCCTAAAGTAACCTTCGGGTGTACACAGACATAGTTGACTTTACCATTGTCAACTTTGCACATGCAGATGTCTCCTCTTCCAAGTCAGGAGTAGGTTTCAAACAAAGGTATCCCTTTGTTTGACACCCGAAACATATGCTCTTCAACTAGTAGCTGCATCCTTGTTCCACCATCACATAGAACATCAGTTACATCACCTTGGAACAAGGTCCTCCTTGAAATTCTTCAAGTTCTTCATATAACACTAATCCGTGATTATGTGATTCTTACCATCCTGAACGAAGAACGTCTTCATGAGTGGACTTGAGAGGACTCAAGTATCTGTGACATCTTCAATAGTTTATGTTGAATTCTTGAATACAATGGCCTTCAATCCATAAGAGGGGAAACACATCAGAGCTTGAGTTTTGCCAGGTATTACACAGCGGAAGAACATAATACACCCCAATCTTTGCACACACACTCCACCAGACTAGCCTTCAAAAATAGACCAAGTCTGATTATGGTTCAAACCTAGCATGACTACTACACACAACTTCAGGCGTACACACATCCTAAGTTTGAAAATAAATCAAACCTAGAGCAGCTATCACACAACTAGGCCAAATGCCAATCACCAGAGACAGGTACACACAATTCCTGTCAAGAATAGTCCATCCTCCCACTTCAAGGGACCATTCAGGGAAATAGCAAACCATTCCAGGTTACAATCTTCAGTACTAAAATTGACCTTGTAGATACCAGAAAGTATCACCCATGGATCTCATCCAGAAACAGAACAGGATGCCTGCTCTGATACCAATTGAAATTCTGGTATATGCCAGTCTTCAGATGTTATACTCAATGTCTAAGCATCTGATATGACATAATAAATACACTGCAAGGTAGGTACCCAATTTCAATGATTCAATGCTGAAGAGTAACATAGGCTCAGTTTAACCAAGCTGTGCCAGATCTATTTTGAAGGTGCAGAGGATAGAACATCGATGTGCCTAGTTCTGTTCATCTGTGGCACATGATCTGCAGAGAGAAAACAGTCTTTGTAGTCCTGTTTCTTCTACACAGATATCAGCATGATGTCTTAACATGTTCTGAGACATCATCTGTTACAACATTACAGTTTTACCTTGTTGTATAACAGACAGAATTATAAAGTATTGAAGGTAAAAACACAAATCAGTTGTTGACCCAGTTCGGTGTAATACACCTACTCTGGGGGCATACCAAGCCAGGAAGAAGATCCACTATTAGCAATATTAATTCAGGACTAAACTTCACAAGTTCCCATCCTTCACTTAATCATCTACCCAGTGCAACCTATACCTAGGAACTCCTAGATAGAAACCTACCAGTTTCCATTCCTATTGTCGCAACAACAGAAGTCTTACTCCTACTCAAGAAGCAGTGCCCTCCCACTTGGTTTCCTACATTACAATGAATATGAAGTAATGCAGAAAATACTTAGACTTGCTTCACAGCTTCATCTAAGAACACTCAAACTCTTACCTACAGGTTTCGAGTTACTTACATGGTAACCTTGCCACAGACCGACAGGTTTACCTAACAGGACACCCCTAATGTTACATTATGTGTCTCACTTAAACCCTAGGTTACAATCTGCTATTTATAACCTATTACCTAACTCAGCAAGTTTTTCTCCTTGCTGTTACAACTCAGCAGCAAACTTCTCCTATAATCAAGGTCTTCAATCTTCTAGTTCCTAAAATATCTCCATATTTAGAAACAGTATTTTCTTCAAATATTCTGATTGATTCTTGATTGATCTTCAGATTCTCCACAAGAAACGCCACATATATTCTCAGAGTATTTAAGTACCAGAACTGTAACTGAATTATCAATTCTGTTGTCGTGATGTCAAGTCAGATGTCATGACATTACATCTAACATGTTTTCCTAGATGTTGAACTTTTTCAACACAACAAATAACCTAGATCACTTAGAATAGTTAGGTTATAAGTCACAGCTGTTACAAACATTCAACATATAACATAGTTACTTAATCAGTACTTAGTTTCAGGCGCGATGTCACATGCTGATGTTGTGACATCTTACATAACATGTTGGTCCAGATGTTGAACTTCTTCAACACCACATATTAAAACAACAGAGGGGATCTGGGTAAACTTGCTTTCTTATTTGTTTTACAAATGAGGCCAACTCTCCAGCCAGGGCACTTACACCTCACATAAGATCGGAGGTGCATCTTGGGACATGAAACACCTTCATATCTGGCAAACACTGGCACCTTGAACTTCTGTGGGATGACAACCCCAGAAACCAAACCCATCTCTTTAAAATCCAACCCAGGCACCTTCTGGATTTCCATTGCACTTAGACGCTCTTCCAGTTGTTTGTATCTTTCGTCGGCTGGGGGATATTGATCCTCATTATAATGAGTCTTATTATTGGATTCCCTTGGACTGGGATCTCCCACTCTTTTCTCCCCTTCTTGATTGTTTCCTTCTTTTGACGAAGATGTTAGCTCAACCACCTGCCTTAACGGTCCTTTGAACCTCCTTCCCAAATTTACCACACCAGCTGTCTTCCTTGGTTTCTTGGTCTTTTCTTTGACAATCAGAGCTTTCAGTTCTTCTTTCCCCTTGGCCAGAGCCATGATCATCTGTTGAAACTGAGCATTCCAAGTTTGTAGATCCTTCACTGTTTGTTCGAGAGCCATTGCTAAAATAAACAGCAAAGAGGATGAGAAACCTGCTTTGAAACCTGCTTATGCAATGATATGTATGATATATGCATGCAATGTTTTCAAGGATTTGTAAGACTTAAGCTTGCTTAAATAGAAATAGAATAAACGTTAATTGCATTAAGAAGTTTTAACGATCCCAACAATGCCTCTTGGGCTTACAAAGGAGGTAACAAAGCAAAAATAACTCTAAAGTTTCCCACCAGTGCATCCTCTTTGGTGCAATGTAAGAATTTATACTCTTCTCCTCGTGAAGTAACCTGGTGAGTTCTAAAACCCTCTTCTCGCTGGCGTAGAATTGGGTTTCAAAGGTATCCTGTTCCTCTTTGAGTTGAATCCAAGATTTCTGTAGCTCCTCAAAATCAGTTGGCATGTCAGGATGAAGAACAATGTAATAAGTGTCTCCCTCAGCAATCGGCTCCATAGTCATAGGTAAGATGGCGGGGTAAGGCATCATAAGACATTAAGCATAAGCTCGCACCCATTTGAGGTAAGGCTCAAGAGGGATGGAATTCTTTTGCCCCAGTGTCCTGCTATCAACTATGTTTATCATGCCCCAAGCTCGAATGAACTTCTTACGATAACCCTGAACATCATTCTCATAGTCAAATTTGATTCCTTGGACGAGTGTGTCGTGAGGACCATCCCTTCTAGCATAACCAAACTGTTGCAACGCCAAACAAGAATTATAAGTGATTCCTCCCCTAATGCCTAAGAGAGGGACATTAGGGAATTCCCCTCAGCGGTCAATGATGGTAACATTCTCCAAGGATCGAGAACACCAATGAATATCCGAATGTGTAAGGGACATCAACCTATCAGACCATCTCATACTGCACTCATTCTTCAAAACAGACTGAGGTAGGTGAAAAATAAAACACCTAGCCAATATAGGAGTGCAGCACAGAAGGGTTTCTCTTCTCTTTAGAGTGCAAGTATGCAGAGAGTGTAGAATATCCCCAAGTAAAGTGGGCACCGAATTATGAGACAGAAAAACCTTGACCGTGTTCACATATATGAGTTGGTTCGTGTTAGGGAATAGTACCATCCCATTGATGAGAAGGGCCATCACTTCTTAAAAAGCTTGTAAATACAGGGTATCCCAAAAATCGTGAGCTTTCTCAAATAGAAACTTAGCTAGAAGTCCTTGGACACCTCTTCTGGTTTCCCAATTTTCCACTACATCATACCGTTGTAAAGACAGATCTTGAGAAATCTCTTCGGGTTTTGGGTCTCTTTCCATATCATTGAATGGTAACTGATTAAGGATAAGTACCCCCAATAATTAAGAAAACTCCTCCATAGTAGGCACTAACTAGTAATCAGGAAAAGTGAAGCAGTGGTGTAACGGGTCAAAGAACTGAAAGAGCACCCTTAACATTTCTTCATCAGGGTTTGAAGTGACCAAGTTGAGAAGTCGACTAAGTTTTTCAGTGAAGGGAGAGCTTTCAGAAATCCTTGATGCTAATTCCTTGAGTTGAGGAGGTACTTTCACAAGGTTGACTTGGATAGTGTTCCTGCGAGCGGATGTCATGTCCTACAAAACAAGACAAAGATAAGCCCTAGAAAATCTTTAAAATGGTTAGTATGATATGCCATGTTATGATGTCATGATTATGCTAAGAAGTCACAGATATAGCAAGCAAAAGAAAATCACACAAATACCTTAGGTTTAAGGCTTGCATGGGTTTTAAGGTAATACCCTCTTTAAGTTTTGATTGGTTCAACCTGTCCTATAAATAGTAACTGGGTTCTAAGGGATCTCAATATCACTGATCTTTCCCACAAGTTTCGTTCTGATAGACAACTGACTTGCCACCAAACAAAACTCGAGAGTCAAATCTCAATGAGTGTAGTATCGAGTATCAATTGACTTTGGGAATACACCATAGATGGCTATCTCACTATGTCCTACTAGCCAAGTTGTTCAATTAAGGTTCTAAGGTCAGTTGACGCTTCATGACACCACACAGTGGCCTCGTATTCTCCTTGATTAACTCAAGGGCCACCGGTACCCACCAAAGTGTCGCATCAATGTAGCTATCGCTTCAACCGTGTCGGTATACCCCGCACAGTTTCCACGATCTATTGCTACTTACCTAAAAGGTTTCCCCAGATCCGGGTGTAGGATCTATAGTAACCCAAACAATACCCTTAAAAGTAAAGCAATCAAAAACAGACAAAGAAAACAGTTTAGAAATGAACTAGACCCTACGGTAAACCCCACTTTTATTATTGTCCCCAGCAGAGTCGCCAGTTCTGTAATACGGTGGCAGAATTGGCTATTAATACTGGTTTGCATTTTTTGTTTGCAAATGTTGCGGTAAGCAAGAGTCGCCACCGAATTTTCTTTTATCCAACAAAGGAAAGGGTGAAAAGAACAGAAAAGACCTTTTTTAAGATTTTCTGAGTAAGGGGTGTAGATTATGGAAAGGGAAGGTGTTAGAACCCTTTCCATCCGTGATTTTCCATGAGCTCTTAGGTACTTTCTAATTTTCGAAAACTGTTTTCGTGTTTGTGTGTTTTGAAAGATTTTGTTTGATTTATGATAACTCTTGTATCAGTCCTCAAGAGTGTGATAAAGTGTTTTTGAAAAGAATTTTGAAAGTGTGTAAGTGTAAAAAGGAATCAGATTTGAGCAAGTACTTAACAGTTATCTACCTACTCGAAAAAGGGTGTTCTGTTCCTCCTACCCTTTAGATAGTGCTATCCTACTATTAGTGAATAGGTATCCCTATCGTTGGATATTGGGGGACTATCAAAAGGGACCTTTATGGTCATTGAAGGCAACATGTAGAGATACCTTAGCAGTTCGAAGGGACTGTCATCATGTAGGCAACATCGAGGGACAAGATCATTTCTCATAGGCAACTCGAGGGACATTAAGGGACCATGATCTTTATGATGACTTTTAAACTGAGGATCTTTGCTAAGATATCGCTACATTCGAGGGACATGACCATTTCTGAAGGCAACCAAAGTGGAAAGTACCTTAAGGGTGCAAGTGTGTAACAATGTGATTTTTTCAGATATTTTATCTTGAGGTTAGTGACCTAATGATTAATTGATTAATTCTTGTCATGCACGCATATTTTACTAATAGTTTATATACAAGCATATAAGAAACATAAAGGCTAGAAATAAAGTTCCTACAGCTATTACAAGGCTTTGGTGTAGTTACATAAATAATGAATGAAAAGTAAAGTGCAAAAATTAAAAACCCTAATTTAGCTATTACAAACCGGACACAATTACATAATAAAAAATAATCGTATGAAAAATGATAACGCGCAAAAATTAAAACTAGCCTACGTTTAAAACCCTAAAATCTCATTGCTTATTAAATATTGTAAAAAAATTGAACTTTGACCTAATCTCTAGTTAATTTTAAATTAAAGAAAATAATATAAATGTTAATTAAATTAATTTGCAAAAATTGATTTTATTAAGAAAAACTCTAAATCCTATTTTTAGATGATTTTCTGATTTTATGTTTTTTTGATTTTATGATTTTAAAAAATGAATAAATAAAAATATAAACTAATTAAATAAAATAAAATAAAGTAGTTAGAAAATGGGCCAGAGGGGTGAGAAATGCCACGCCAGCATTTGACCTTGGTCTGGGCGGTCTAACCACCGGAGCCGGTGGTTTCCACCATCTTCTTGGTGGGGTCATCTGAAAATGTGAGCAAATAAAAAAATCAAATGTGCATAATGACTTAAAAAGGTCCACTGATCATGAATATGGCCTTAAAAATTGCTAAATCCTCACATATTATAAGATTCGAACCTAAACCATAACGGAGGTCATCCATGGTGTATTGCGATTTCAGTCCCTATTTCCTCATGTAACACGTCCAAAAGTCAGAAAACATCAGCAGTAGTACAAAGGTAATCTTAAACAAAATTTATATGGCTTAATATGCAAGTTTGAGATCCAAGAATTTACCACAAAAGTTGAGATTCGGTTAAACAATTCAGGGTCTTTTAGGCGTGAATGAGGAATGATTTTACTCCCTTGGAACCTCGGGAGGACGATAGACTCCTTTGTTTTGATCAACAAAGGCTGGAACTGATGCTTTTACCCTTCACTATTTTCTTGAAATTTTTCACTTTGCTACGGTTATTTTGTGGCTGCTGCTCGTGTGTATTAGGTATGGACTTGTTGTGTATATGTAGTGTATCTCATTAGGTTAAAACACAGCCCAAAAGAATCAATTCTAATCATGTTTTTTAAAGCATAAATATTTTCTTCAAAACTTGATAAAATAAGAAGATCTCCTTCTCCTTTTGTCCCATGCGTTTTTTTCTTGGACATGCCAGCTTATCTTATCCCTTATTTGATGAGAAAAAGATTCCCAAATCATATCATTCATTATTTCTTTTATTTATTTATTTAATTTTGTATGTTAATGGGTAAAATATCAAAATAAATATTATAAGTAATAAAATAATGTATGAATGAGCTCCAAGGTCGTGGGCCATGTTGGAACTAAGTTTCAAGCATGAAAACATGGGACTATTTGGAAAAAATTCAAGTTTGGTCAATATTGGCTTCATGCACTTTTCCAAAATTGGTCAACTTTAGCAATGCATATCTATCTCATTTTTAATACTAAGAGGGTGTTATTTGACTTTTTAGAGAGATTAGGATGTCCTCTAAACAACCTTTTTGGTTTCATATCAATTGGATCTTCCATGTTCATGTAAGGAGCTTTGGCCCAAAAGGTGTTTTTGTTGACTTTTTTAAAGGACCTATAATGTATAAACTTGTATCTTTTGATTGGGGCATTTCTTGAACTTGAGGGCTGAAGAGAAATTATATGGAATTGGATTCTATTCAAAATGAGCCTTGGTGGAAAAATTTATAATAAATTATGACAAAGTTATTCCTGGTCAAAGTTTGGTTGACTTTTCCTATAGAAACCCTAATTTGCCATTTTTGACTTTTGATGAGTTAGGATCATTTCTTGAGGAATAATGATCAACCCTTGATCAAATTATGGATATTACTTCAAAATGTTGATGTTGACCAAAAATCTTGAAGTTTGACTGTATTTGGGCCACAGTTGACTTTTGACCTAGTATAGTTGATTTCGAGGCATTAGAGCTGTTGACTAAGCAAACTTGTTGTTCAAGGCATGATATTTGGCATGGATGATCTTGAGGACATATTAGGACAATGGAGAACATTTGGGATCCTTGGGACTCACACATATTACTTAAAATTAAACGCTAGTTGAGGTTCATTACTTTCAGGGAGAGAGTTTTCCTGGTCAACTCTTAGTCATCCTAGGGAAAGTTGGGGACCTCAATGGGCATGTGTGAAGTAAAATGAGAGGGTAAATTTTGGGGTACAACAACATACTTCATCAACTTATCCCCAAAAAAATCCCATTTTGAAGGAAATTCAATTTTCTACAATGTTTGTTTATGTGCTCAAGTCCAAAAAATGCTTCATTTGAAAGATATGAGATAATACATTATAGGTCATTTTCAAAAGTCAACAAAAGACACTTTTTGTCAAGGAAACTTTCATCAAGATAATTCCTCCAAATGTAAAAATGATCAAAAGAGATGGCGTAGAGGACATCTTAAGCTTTTCAAAATGTCAAAGATAACCTTCAAAAGATGAAAATTGAGAAAGTTATGAGTTGCGCAAGTTGGGAAATTTTGAAGGAATTCATGAAATACCAAATGAGCAAACTTGAGATTTTAAACTAGTGGGCCTAAATTTTGATTTTCAAACATGTTCAATAGATGTTAGAGAACCTCTAAATCCATTCATATATTTTTTATGATTTTTATTTCTTTTATTTCAATTTTTATTCATTTAAAAGTAAATAAAATCAAAATAAAATATAAGATAAATGTGTAAGGACGTGGGCTTGTAATTTTAAACATGTAAAGGCGCAATGCAGCTCATGATGGCCTGTCAAGACATGCCAAGCTCGTTCAAGTTCAAGAAGGGAAGAAATATTGCAAGTTTGGCAAGTTTTAAAGTTGTTTGATCCTTGCTTTAACATGGCTTCATGGCCTTGATTCCATACCATATATGCTAGTTCAAATCATTCCTCTATATAATGCAAGCCAAGGCAGATGCAAACACACGAAAAAACCACTGCATAAAAGCTCTCAAAAAATTCTCAAAATTCCAAAAGTTGTAAAATTCGTAGCTGCACTCCTAACTCATATCAATCCAAACAAAAACATCAACCCACTCCTAAGTTCCCCGGGAGTCCTCCAGAGCCTAGATTCAAGCCCTACGCATCCTAGATCCTTCTCATAATCATCCCGCAGTTTTGGTAAAATTTTTGATTTCAAATTCTCTGACCATGTAATTTAAATCAGTATTATGCATAAATTCATGTTATTAGTGATATCTGGAATAAATCTAACGTGGTACATGTGATCCAGTTTGCCTAAATCTGAAAATACCATAGTTAGAGCAATGGGCTTCTTAAGCATCGGATTTCACGTTACAAGGATTTTTAGCCCAAACGGATCCCAGATTCGGATTCAGGGAAAAAATTTAAGGTGGGTAGGATATCTTGTGTGTGTTGACTTTTACGTTTTACAGGTTTTGCAGATTTCTTCTCGTCGGAGAAGAAGGTGGAAAACACCTTCCACGGGGGTTTGAACCTTTGACCAATCACATGGCAGGTTGGAACATCCTGGTTGGCTGATTCAAATAACAATGGTCCACTTTAGCGCACAAGTTTTTGCTTATCTGGCATTATCTTTCATTTTATATTACATTTAATTTGTTTACTTCATATACCTGATGAACACGCCACCCCAGTGGCAACACACTTGCACATAAGACACTTGTACGCCTGGTCATGGGTTCGATCCAAGCGCGAGGCATTTTTATTTTTCCATGTTTTCATTCCAGGTCTAGTGTAGGCAGTCCCAGCGCGCGCATGGTGCAACTTCAGCCACCCTCATCAGATCTCATAAAGCCAGATCTAAAGGCCTCAAACACATGTTCCCACTGTGGATCATCCAAGACCATCCTCATTGGATCCAGCGCAGGCTTCTGGACTCCTTTGTTAATGGGCCTGGAACTTTTGTTTCTAACACCCCCATGTCCTTTTTGCACCGCATGCCCAATAAACTTTTTTTCTTTTTGTTTTGTTTTAATTTAATTATTTTGTTTTTATTATTTATTATTTAATCATAAAAAATAACAAAAAATCATAAAAATCATTAAAAAAAACATTAGATTTATGTTTTTTATTAATTAATATTATTTTTGTTAAATTTAATTAATTTAAATTATTTTGAGTTTATTTTGTTAATTAAAATTTAGTTAGAATTAGGTTTACTATCATAAAACATTTTTCTAAATAAAAACAACAAAAATATTTTTTCTAATCTTAGATTTTTTTAGTTTTTCTTAATACTTTTAGGACTCTTTACATTTTTTCTTCCCCCCATTTGAGGTTTTGTACTTCCCATCCCCGAAGCGATGTAATAGCGTATATTATTTTTCCGTGTTTTTATTTTCCGCTTGTATATATTTAACTGCTAGCTTAATAGGATTGCATGATAAGACTTAAAAGCAAACGTTAGAAATCCTGACATCCAAGATAAACATAACTGAAACAAAATACAATTCGCACATGTGCACCTCTAAGGTACCCCTACTTGTTGCCTTCGGAAAACAACAATCACGTCTCTCGAACTTGGGATGTGTTTGCAAAGACCCTTTGGTTAAAATATCATAGTCCCTCGATGACCCTTCGATGCTTCCTCGAAAAATGATCTTAGTACCTTAGGGTAATTGCTAAAGTGTCATACGAGTTATTTTCATGACTGTACGATAACCCGCGCCTGTCCTTCATTACATCCAATGCTAGGGCTACCTACTAACTGATGGTAGGATAGTACTATCTATAGGAAAAGAGGAAAAGAACAAAGACCTTTTGAGTAGGTAGATAGCTTATAGTTGCTTGCTCACAAAACAAAACAATTTCTCACACATACACTCTCTTTTCTAAATATTTTCAAAGTCAAAACACTTTGTATGCATTCTCAATGATATGAGAATCATTACAAAGTTCGCCGCACTAAGGCATCTTTTCAAAATATTTTCAAAATACACTTACACAAAAAGCATTCTCAAAGTGAGCTAACAACTAAGAGCTCGTAGATAACTACAGATGAAAAGGGTGCTAACACCTTCCCTTTTCATAACCTACCCCCCTTACTCAGAAAAAATATTGAAAGGTCTTTCATGTTCTTTTCACCCTTTCCTTTATTGGATAAAAGAAAAGTCAATGGAGAATCTTGATATCCACAACATTTGCGATTAAAACACAAACCAGTAAAGTCAATTCTCCCACCGTATTACAGAATTTGCGACTCTGCAGGGGATTACACTAAAGTGGGGTTACCTTAGAGATAGTTCACGTTTAAATGATTTCATTGTTTGACTTGCCTGATTTATTCTTAAAGGGTTGTTTGGGTTATTCTTGTAAAGATCATATACCCGGATATGGGGAATTTTAGGTAAGTAGCAATAGATCGTGAAAAATGTACGGCGTACACCGATACGGTTGAAGTGATGGCTACATTAGTGCGACACATTGGTTGGTGTTGGTGTCCCTTGAGTTAAGTCAAGGAGAATGTTGGGCAACTGTGTGGTGTCATAAAGCACTAACTGGCCTTAGAACCTTAGTTGACATAACTTATCCATTAGAAGGTAGTGAGATATCCGATAGAAAGATGCTACACTCATTGAGGTCAGAATCTCGGGATATTTCGGTCGCAAATCAGATGCTTGAGCAGAAACAATGCCCGAGAGAAAGATCGATGATATTGAGACTCCTAGAACCCGGTTACTTTCTTTTAGGACAGGTTGAGCCAACTAAAACTTCAAGAGGATACTTACCTAACACTCCATGCAAGCTTTAACCTAATGCTTTGTATTTTTTTCTTGTGTATGATTAAATTGTTCGAACATAACATCATGAATCATGACAATCATACCATTTCATTTCTACTAACCCTTTCAAGGACCGGGGAATTTATCTTTGTTCTATTTTGCAGACTATGGCCTCCGCTCACAGAAACACTATATGGTTCAACTTTGTAAGGGTACCCCCTCAACTTAAAGACTTAGTCTCAAGGGTTCCCGAAATTTCTTCATTTATCAAGAGGCATGGTGTGATCGGTGGATCTGGAACTGACTGTTTAACGCTAGTTCGCGAAATGTCGCGGAAGCAAGAGTCGCCACCGTCTTTTATTTTCTCCAAATGGAAAGGACAAAAGCACAGAAAAATTCCTTAAAGAGATTGCTCTCGGTTCGGGAGGTAAGTTATAGAAAGGGAAGGTGTTAGCACCCTTTCTATCCATGGTTATCCATGGGCTCTTAGATACTTGCTCATTGTGTTTTCAAAAATGTTTGTTTGCTTCTCAATGTGGGTTAACAAAGTTTCTTTGAAAAATTTCAGTTCGACTCGTACGTCAGAGTGTTTGAAAAATTTGCTTTGAAAGCTTTTGAAAAGTGTTGGTGTGAAAAGTCTTTGAATTTTTGTTTTGAAGAGAGCAAGTATCCATGAGTCGTCTACCTACCCTAAGGAATTCGTCTGTGTAAATGTCCTTTAAAGTAGTGCCATCCCACCATTGAGAGGTGGGTAGCACCACCGTTGGAGGTGTTCGGGTCAATTCGAGTTTGTAGGGACATGGTGATCACCAGAGCAATGGGAAGACACCTTAGAAGCTACCCTCATGCCAGGTTCCCGGATCATGAGGACTTACTAAGACGTCCTCTACTCGACGATCACCTTTCGAAGGCAAGGCAACAGTGAGGCGTACCCTAGGGGTGGTGTGTGCGATTCGTGTGTCATGTTCAGTTATTTTGTCTTATTCATGTCAAGGTGATCTATGCGTTTGTTTTTATTTTTAAGGCCATTCATTCTTGCATGCTTATTTAACAGTTAATATTTGCGGGAAAATAAATCTAAAGCTATTACAAATGGCGCGGGTCCACATCGCCAAAATTAAACCGGACCCGATTTGACAGAAAGTAAATAAAGCAAAAGAAATAAAAGTGTGAGAAGTTTAAGTTACAACGCTTTGGGAGAGATACATAATGAATTAAGCGAAATAAAATAAACGTGCGAATTAAATAAATTACGAACGAGGGCGTTGGACCCTTTTGCAAGAAATTAAAATTAATGAATTTAATTAATTAGAATTAATGAGGAATAAAAATTAAAAATTAAAAAGGAATATTTTTTGGTATTTTTGTGTTTTTTAAGATTTAAGAGAAAAAAGAATTAATTAAAACTAAAAATTGGATGTAAACCCTAATTCTAATTATTTTTAAGTTTATTATGAAAGTATTAAAATTTTAACCTAAATTAAACCTAAGTTTTTATGTACAATTTAATTATAAAAATAAATAAATAAATATTATGGTAAAAAGGAAACAAATTAAAGGGATAAAAATTAAACCTAATTCTAATTTTTGTATTTTTGTTAAAAAGGATTAAAATTGCAACCTAATTAAACTAAATATTTACATGTGAATTTATTTATAAAAAAAACATTGAAATAAATAAATGTTTTATTTTGCTCTTTTTCTGATTTTTTGTGCATTTTATAATTTGTAAAATAATTAATTAATTTAAACAAATAAAGAAAACAAAATCATAATTGAAAATAAAACAAACAAAAATATAGAGAAAGCAAACCAAGGGGGGGTTCAGGCCCCAAAGTGGAGGTATAGGCCTTAGAATGCTGGCCCATTAAGCATTGGTCCATTTGACCTTTTCGCTAGCATGCTTCAGTGTTGACTGGAGTTTAGGGTGTACTTCCAATCTGTGCCCTTGGTTTGATCTCCAGGGGGACGTGTCACGCTTGATGGTGAGGGACTATGGTGGTTGTCCACATAAGCGCTGCATAGGAGTTGGAATTGAAAAATAGCATGAAATATTATACAGACCTGGGAATCGAACCCAGGTCTTGCACCTCACCAGCCAACACCTGGACCACTACGCCATTTGGTGCGTTGTTAATATATAATAACAATTAAACAATATAAAGGAAAAGCAAAGTTAGTGGGAGTCAACGCGCCAATTTTTAAACCAACGAATCACTTGATGACACGATTCCATCTTCTTCGTCGTCCCTGTAAACTAAAACATTGGGCAACGGTTTTCAGAGCGTGGTTTTAGAGGGCTTTTGGAAAAATAGCGATTAAGCCTCAGGGCTCTATAAATTGAGCGCAAACATTCATTCTTCTTCGTCCAAGCTTGCTGATTTGAATGGTCATGGTTTCGTGGGCTAATTTTTCCCCATTGCAAAAGCCCCAAATTAAAGCTCTGTAAACCCTAAAAAATAACCATGGCGATTTCTCGTATAGCTTATAAAAACACAATTAACTCATCCAGTTAGCTTCAGAACACATTACTCAATCAAAATGCATAATTAAAATGCCATGAAAACGTTTGAATCTGGAAATACGAATTTGAAAAAATATAAGGGAAAAGTGAGTTTCTGTATACCAATTCAACGCGTTGGGATTGATGTTCTTGATTGCAATACGTTCTATGTTACCCAAGGAAGCTAATGGGATCAATATTATGCCTTGAATCCACCTGAAACAATGATTTCAGAATTGCCTTTTTTTGATAATTTTTCAAGTTTGTAATGTATTCTTGAGCGCAGCTTTTAGTGTCCTGTGATTAGGGTTAGACTCAGTACTTATGAGGGAAGGGAATTAAGTCATTAGTTGGCCTTGATCCATGCCCATGAGAGAACTAGTCTTAGGTTTTTCACCATTAACAAACTTTCCCTTTTTTTAAGCAAAACCAAGACTTGGTGTACAACCTAACCCTAGCATGAGTTTGTGAGCTGGCACATGATATATGGAAGCTATTCAAATTCAAATGACACTATTCCATTGATTTTTAAATTTTATTTGAATTATTAAAGATTTAAAATGAATTAAATTAATAAAAATTAAATAAAATAGAAAAATCAATGTTTGATCTTGAAATTAATCATGGGACACGTGTGTGGCATGACAAGGCTGAATCAAGTGGAAGAAAGTGGGCCCTTTTGTCAAAAATTGAAGTTTCAAGGATAGTTGACTTTTGCCATTTCACAAAAATTTCCCAACTTCTCCAATGCATAACTTGCTCAATTCTTAAGATTTTCTCATGTTCTTGGACATTTTGGAAAGGTCTTTGAGTCCTTTAACCAATGCCTTTGGTCCCATGTCATTTTGATTTTCCAATCTCAAGTTATGGCCTTTGACTTAAAGTCCCTTTTTGTTGACTTTTGAAAATGACCTATAATGTTGAAATTGATAACTTTTTGTGAGAGCATTTCTTGGACTTGAAGTATGAAGATGAGTTGTAGGAAATGTCTTTCTCTTCAAAATGAGCTTTGGATGGAATTTTTCTGATAATCCATGTGAAAGTTATGCCCTGGTCAATTTCAGTTGACTTTTTCAGCTGTCCAAATAAGGAAACTTTTGCATCTTGATGATTTTCTGAGCCAAACTTTGAGAATCATGATCAAGCATTGATCAAGTGATGTTTGTGGTTTCAAAATGATATGTTGACCAAAAATTTGAACTTTTGACTGTCAAATGACCATTTTGCCCCTACAGTTGACTGTAGTGCAATTTAGGGTTTTGACTGTGCAATTTTAAGCTGAATGCCTTGAAACTTGATATGAGGATGTTTGACCATGTTTTTAAGCATATGAGACTTGATTGAGCCTTTGAACACTTCCTTTTCTTGATCAGACTCAAAACCCTAATTTTGACTGTTTAGGAGGCCCTTGCACTGTGCAACCCTTGGGGAATTTTGTGACTTGGCTTGGCAATTTCTTGAAGAATATGGGAGGGCAAATTTTGGGGTACAACAGTTGCCCCTGTTCAATCTTCTTAGACCTGAGGATGCAGATTGGCGGACGTGCCTTTCGTAATCCGAGGGTAGAAGATGATTGGACACTAGAGTGCCCAGAAATTTGCGCTCACATAGTGGCAGTGATGGTGGAATGGGCTTATAGATGCCATCTGGATGTTTGATTGCGTAAGAGATTCCTTGGCGAGAACCTGTATACCTGCAAAACAGAAAATGAGTACCTGACACGTTGCAGGAGCTGATTTTTAGATGCCTGGTATAGATGTGTCCTGACTGGTTACAGGAGCTGAGTCTGGAGCTTCAAACGGCGATGAAAGAACCAGGGATGGTTACTACCTTAGCATGAATGGTAAGAGAACCTTGGGCGACTTTAACTTCAACAACGCTCGTTGAGGAAAATCTTGGGTGTCTTCTACTGGGATAAGAATCAGGGAGATCTTAGGGTCGATCTGACTGAACCAGAGAAGGCCTTTGACTGGATAAGCATCAGGAAAATCTTAGGGTCGATTTAACTGAACCGGACAAGGTCTTGAAATATCTTCAACTGGATAAGCATTAGGGAGATCTTAGGGTCGATCTGACTGAACCAGAGAAGGCCTTTGACTGGATAAGCATCAGGAAAATCATAGGGTTGATTTAACTGAACCGGACAAGGTCTTGAAATATCTTCAACTGGATAAGCATCAGGGAGATCTTAGGGTCGATCTGACTGAACCAGAGAAGGCCTTTGACTGGATAAGCATCAGGAAAATCTTAGGGTCGATTTAACTGAACCGGACAAGGTCTTGGAATATCTTCAACTGGATAAGCATCAGGGAGATCTTAGGGTCGATCTGACTGAACCGGAGAAGGCCTTTGACTGGATAAGCATCAGGAAAATCTTAGGGTCGATTTAACTGAACCGGACAAGGTCTTGGAATATCTTCAACTGGATAAGCATCAGGGAGATCTTAGGGTCGATCTGACTGAACCAGAGAAGGCCTTTGACTGGATAAGCATCAGGAAAATCTTAGGGTCGATTTAACTGAACCGGACAAGGTCTTGGAATATCTTCAACTGGATAAGCATCAGGGAGATCTTAGGGTCGATCTGACTGAACCAGAGAAGGCCTTTGACTGGATAAGCATCAGGAAAATCTTAGGGTCGATTTAACTGAACCGGACAAGGTCTTGAAATATGATTGAGAATTTAACTGAATCTTTCCTGAAAGGTAAAAGTCAGTCATGTGCAATGCATGATATGGATCAAGCAATGATGTTCTCAACATAAATGAGATTTGTATGATATGATGTGTATATGCATGTTATAATGATGTATGTGATGTTTTATGTATGTTTGTTTTCGTTTAGGAAAGTAAATCCTTGACGGGTGCCGGGAAGTTGTATCCTGGGCTGATGCTGAAGAATAGATTTTGCTTCCATTGGGGATGATAGTTGCAAGAATACCGGTAGGAGAAGATAACTCCGTTGCAGAGTAAACTTGGCAAATGGAGGATTCTACGGGGAGAAAAGATACTCTAGCGACCATGCTGGGAAGCAATACTCTGTGGGGAGAGAAATGCTTTGCTGAGTGTTGATAATAGTTTGCTGGGGATAGGAAGACTTTTTCGACGACACTCTTTCCGTGGCTTTTGGCTGAGGATAACCCAGTTATATCCTGTTAAGGAAATAACTCTTTAAATCAAGCCGGACGACGTGTTCGTGCTCTGCGAAGGATAAGCTTCCAGAATTTACTGGGGATAAGCTTACTGCTTGGGGAGATATGAATTCCAATTTTCCTGGGGAAACTAATTGGACTCTCCTGGGGAGTTTTGATATGTTGGGGAAGTGATTCCTTTGAATGTTGATGTATGCCGCCGGGGAACAATCTTTAGACCAAGACTGCCGGGGATGCTTGTTAAGAATATATGCTGCTGGGGAATGTTGAGATCTGCGGGAGGACACCCAACTTCCTTAAGGTTGATAACTGTTTTGCTTGAGGAGAGTATACTGCTTGTTGTCTCACTCTCTGGGGAATTTAAGATGCCTGGTTATGTTCTTTAGCTGAACCTACCTTGGTACTTTGGAGGATAGAACAATTAGATTGCCTAGACAACTCCTTATTGCCCCTGTTTCTAATGTCCCCTGTAATTAATTCTTTGTTTCGTATGCAAATATTTATGAGCTAGCAAATTATTGTCAATGCATATATCACAAATTGAACCTTGGACGTTCTTCGCAAAACAAAACAGAACAGGAAAAAAACAAAGGCACATTTTAACTGAAAAGTATATTTGTATTGATTTTTGAGTGGCCTGTGAATAGGCATTTTGTATACAAAAGGCTGACGTCCTAATAAGAGAACGCCACCAAGCAAAAAGGGTTTATACAAATTTTATACAAAAGAAAATAAAACAGCTGTGTGAAATGAATGATCCACTGGGTTTCAACTCTGCTATTGCCTTTATAACTCCGAGCGTCTCATCACTTGATGACCTTGGTTGAAGGTGAAGCTGACTGATCGATGCCGTCTGATCTTGATGTAGATACCGGATTCTGGATGCAAAGTGATCAATGAGACATAGCATTACGCTTTTATCCCTAATTTTTGCCTGGACCGCCCTTTCGGGTTTTCAGTCCACCGGGATGTCCATTTTTGCCCAAGCCGCCCTTTCAGGTTTTCGACTTGCCGGATGTACAGATTTTTTCCATTTTCATCCCTTCATTTTGCCCGAACCCTTTTGGTACGACGGGAAGCCCTAGTTTTTGCCTAGGCATGTCAGCCTAGCGGGTCTTTTTTTTTTTTTTCATGCGTAATATTTTTTTACTATGTCTGCATTGGCGGGGTGAGGAAGGTCGTCACCATCCATATTGGTTAATATCATTGCTCCTCCTGAGAACACATGCTTAACCACAAATGGCCCTTCGTACGTAGGGGTCCATTTGCCCCTTGGATCACTCTGAGGAAGGATGATTCGCTTGATTACCAGATCCCCGACTCGATATTCTTGTGGTCTGACCTTTTTGTTAAATGCCCTGATCATCCGTTTCTGATACGTCTGACCATGATAGATAGCAGCAAGTCTCTTTTCATCAATAAGGTTGAGCTGATCAAGTCGTGTCTGGATCCAATCATCTTCGTTCAGATTTGCATCCTTCATTATCCGGAGAGAGGGTATTTGCACTTCGATTGGCAAGACTGCCTCCATACCATAAACCAAAGAGAAAGGAGTTGCCCCGGTTGACGTCCTAGCTGAGGTACGGTACCCATGTAGAGCGAACGGTAACATCTCGTGCCAATCTTTATAAGTTACTGTCATCTTCTGCACGATCTTCTTGATGTTCTTATTTGCTGCTTCTACAGCCCCATTCATCTTCGGTCTATAAGGAGAAGAGTTGTGGTGCTGTATCTTGAACTGTTCGCAGAGCTCAGCGATCATCTTATTGTTTAGATTGGTACCGTTGTCTGTAATAATTCTCTCAGGGACGCCGTACCGACAGATCAGGTTATGCCGAATGAACCGTGCTACAACAGTCTTGGTTACCGTAGCATAGGATGTTGGCTCAACCCACTTCGTGAAGTAATCAATTGCCACTAGGATGAAGCGATGTCCATTAGATGCCGTAGGTTTAATCTCGCCGATCATGTCTATGCCCCACATTGAAAACGGCCAAGGCGCAGTCAGAACATTCAGGGGGATCGGAGGAACATGCACCTTGTCTGCATAAATCTGGCACTTGTGGCATGTCCTGGAATGTTGGTAACAGTCAGCTTCCATTGTGGACCAATAGTATCCTGCCCGTAGGATTTTCTTAGCCATAGTGTGTCCACTGGAATGTGTACCAAAGGTCCCTTCATGTAGCTCTTCCATGATCCTTTCTGCTTCTGTCTTATCCACACAACGCAGTAAGGTCGAATCATGGTTTCGCTTGTACAAGATGTTTTTGCTAAGGAAGAATTTGGCTGCGAATCTTCTCAGGAATTTCTTATCGTTGATAGATGCACCTTCAGGGTATTCCTGAGTTTCCAGATATCTCTTCACTTCGTGGTACCAAGGCTTCTCAGTCACCAATTCAGTTTCGAGATCACAACAGTATGCCGGCTCGTCCAGTTTCCAGATGATGATCCGGGGAGCCTCATTATCCCATTTGACCTTGAACATTGAAGACATTGTAGCTAACGCGTCCGCCAACTGATTCTCTTCTCTTGGAAAGTGCTCAAATGTTATCTCTGTGAAGTGGGGGATCAGGGTCAACACACATTCTCTGTAAGGAATCAAGTTTGGATGTTTCGTATCCCACTCTCCTTTGATCTGATTGATCACAAGAGCGGAATCTCCGAAGACACTCAGAAATTTGATCCTCAGGTCGATCGCAGCTTGAAGACCCATGATACACGCCTCATACTCCGCCATGTTGTTGGTACAGTTGAAACACAGCCGGGCGGTGAGTGGAGTATGAGTACCTTGTGGAGATATGATGATGGCGCCAATACCATTTCCCAAAGCGTTGGATGCTCCGTCAAAATGCATAGACCATCGGGATCCTGGTTCAGGTCCTTCATCCGGTCCAGGTACTTCACAGTCAGTTACTATCATAATGCTTTCATCCGAAAACTCGAAGTTCATTGATTGGTAGTCATCTACAGCTTGATGTGCTAAGTGGTTTGCCAATACACTTCCCTTGATGGCTTTTTGGGTCGTGTACTGAATGTCGTATTCCGTCAAGATCATCTGCCATCTTGCAATTCTCCCAGACAGAGCAGGCTTTTCGAATATGTACTTTATAGGATCCATTTTTGAGATCAACAAGGTAGTGTGAGTCAGCATATACTGTCTCAGCCGGCGAGCAGCCCATACCAAAGCGCAGCAAGTTTTCTCAAGCAGTGAGTATCGGGTCTCACAGTCGGTAAACTTTTTGCTAAGGTAATAAATGGCATGCTCTTTTCGGCCAGACTCGTCATGCTGCCCCAGCACACACCCCATTGAATTATCAAGCACTGTCAGGTAAAGTATCAAAGGTCTCCCTTCAACTGGTGGCATAAGGATGGGTGGTTCTTGGAGATATTCTTTGATTCTGTCAAAAGCAGCCTGACATTCATCATTCCAACGTACTACCTGATCTTTCTTCAGCAGCTTGAAGATTGGTTCACAGGTAGCAGTTAGGTGTGAGATGAACCGAGCAATGTAATTCAGACGTCCTAGAAAGCCTCTGACTTCCTTCTCTGTCTTAGGAACTGGCATCTCTTGAATGGCTTTGACCTTAGCAGGGTCCACTTGAATTCCCTTGTCACTTACCACGAAGCCTAGCAACTTTCCAGATCTTACCCCGAAGGTGCACTTGTTCGGGTTCAACCTCAGCTTGTACAGTTTCAAACGGTCAAACAGTTTCTGTAGATGATCAAGGTGTTCTTCCTCAGTCTGGGACGTAGCGATCATGTCGTCAACATACACTTCTATCTCATGATGGATCATGTCATGAAATAAAGCAACCATGGCACGTTGGTAGGTTGCCCCAGCATTCTTTAGTCCAAAAGGCATGACTTTGTAGCAGAAGGTGCCCCACTGAGTAACAAATGTAGTCTTTTCCATGTCTTCAGGAGCCATCTTGATCTGATTGTAGCCTGAAAAACCATCCATAAAAGAGAACACTTTATACTGAGCTGTATTATCAACAAGGACATCAATGTGAGGTAGAGGGAAGTCATCCTTGGGGCTGGCCCTGTTCAGATCCCTGTAATCGACACACATTCTGACCTTGCCGTCCTTCTTAGGTACCGGCACCATATTAGCAACCCACTGAGGGTAAGAAGTCACTACAAGAAACCCGGCATCAAACTGCTTCATAACCTCGGCTTTAATCTTCTCAGACATCTCTGGACGCATACGGCGGACCTTTTGCTTAACCGGAGGGCAATCTTCTTTAGTTGGTAAGTGATGGACCACAATGTCGGTATCTAATCCGGGCATATCTTCGTAGGACCAGGCAAAGATCTCCATATAGTCATGCAGCATCTGAGTCAACCGTTGCTTCACGCTGAGCTCTAGGTTGGCACCAATCTTTACCCCTTTCTTGTCTTCTTCAGTACCCAAGTTTATTATTTCCACTGGCTCTTCATGGGGTTGAATTGCCCTCTCTTCCTGTTGTAACAGTCTTGCAAGTTCACCAGGCACTTCGCAATCATCTTCACCTTCGTCTTCGGCTAAGTTGATCGGATTTTCGAAGTCATAACTGGCAGTAGCAGAGTTGTTACCAGTGAGATCCAGAGTGGATTGAAACCTGTATGAGTGAGTGTGTGTGTAAATACAGCTGTTTTGCAATATGTAAAGAAAGGAAAGAAAAGGAGCGCAAAATTTGAAATGTGAAAAACGTCCAATGCTTTTATTTATGATATATGACAGTGACAAACAAAAGCCCTCATAAACAAAACCACGGTGCCCCGGGTAAAGCACCGGGCCATATAGTTTCAAATTATTGTTTATTACAAATCCAAAACAAAGAAGTTCATTACTGGGGAACAAAAGTTATGGGTGTAAAGTCTTTAGCAGTCCAATTGGTCAATCCACCGTCGGTCGTCGGGTAGATCCAGCTATCGAACTCTGACTCTTCCACTTCGTCTTCCTCTCCAATAGCATTCACTTCTGAGTGGGTGATGAGCACAGGAGGTCTTCCAATTCTCGCCTTGCGCACTGCATTCTGAGCTTCTATGGTGAAACCCAGCCCAAACTTGTTAGTCTTAGGAGTAAGATCAGGGAGCTTGCCCCAGTTTGCACATTCACCTCTTTCGATCACAGCCCGGGCGTCCTTTAAGGAGGCCATCTTCGAAGGAGAAACCTCTTCATCCACTGCTTCTGCTGCTGCCAAGGTTTGTGGCACTTCCTCAAAATGTTGAAAGGGGGTTTCAATGAACTCCCCATCCATTTCTACGTATCTGAAGGAGTTGAGGTGGCTGACCATGTACTCTTCTTCCCCTTGCACCGTTACGATCTTCCCCCTGACCGGGTACTTGAGCTTCTGATGCAACGTGGAGGTCACAGCTCCAGCCTTGTGGATCCACGGGCGACCCAGCAAACAAGAATAGGACGGATGGATGTCCATCACATAGAATTTTGAATCAAATACCTGTGACCCAACCCTGATTGGGATGTCCACCTCACCATGTACCATTCTCTTGGACCCGTCAAAGGCCCGGACAACAATGTTACTTGGTTTGAGCTCTAGACCCTCACAATCCAGCCTATCCAGAGCCTTCTTGGGCAGCACGTTTAATGAAGAACCTGTGTCAACCAGCACATGAGCAAGAGTAGTGCCCCTGCATTCAATGGAGACATGCAGGGCGTCATTATGGTTCTTCCCCTTTGCTGTCAGATCAGCATTAGAGAAACCCAGGCCATTATCAGCGGTTAGGTTGGCCACACAGTCAGTGAACTGGTCAGCAGACGTCTCTTGGGGTACGTGGGCTGTCTTTAAGAAAGCAATCAGAGCCTTGGCGTGGGCCTCTGAACACAGCAGCAGTGACAACATGGAGATTTTAGAGGGGGTGTGCCCCAGCTGTTCTACAACGTTGAAATCACTTTTCTTTATTATCTTGAGGATTTCTTCCATTTCCTGCCTGGAAGCCTCAACAATGGTCTTTGGTGCCTCCGTCCTGGCAGGCACATCAGCAGCAATCCCCTTGCCCCGAGTATCAGATGACTCGGTAGCAGGGGTGGATACTTGGTCAGGGGGAGAAACAGGCACCCTGGCAGGTGTGAAGACCAAAGGCCTATGAATTACCGGAGGAGCAATGTCTGGCGAGAACAGTCTTCCACTACGAGTGACCTTAGCAGGCCCAGTGATGTTGGAGACACCAGCATCAATGTTGAACTCTTGTTTCACACCCAGAACATAAACATCCGCCCCATAGTGCCATGGGACAGCCTTATCAGATTTGTAGGGGATAGGCCCCGGAACAGTAATGGTGAGGGGAGCAATCTTGTGAACCGGCAAAATTTGGACAGGCTTCTTTGAAGGAGCCTTGGAAGGGTTGTTGAAGATGGTAACGATCGACACTTCTTCAACAGGAGCAGCAGGAACAACAGTCTTTCTGAACAAAATCTCTCTACTATCTATCAGGTTTTGGACGCCTGACTTCAGCAGAGAACAACCAGCAGGGGAAGCAACACATAGAGGGCAACCTTCGCTACATCCCGGAAATAAACCGGCTAGCAACAGGTTCCTCTTGACCGTCAGCAGCGGAGTAGCAACATCATCCACCGAAGCTACATACAAATCCTCCTCAACAGCATTCACTCCATGCTGGGGCATGGGAGCGGTTACAACATTCGGCCTCTCGGGCGCCTCAAACTGTATTTCCTTTGCATCAATGAGGTCTTGAACCTTATTCTTTAGGGCCCAACAGTCATCTGTGCTATGCCCCGGGCTATCAGAGTGGTAAGCACAGCGAGCATTTGGATTAAACTTGGGGGATGCAGTATTGGGAAACTTTGGAGCCTCCCTGACAGTCACTAAATTGGTGGATAGCAACTGTGGCAGGATCTGTGATAAGGTCATGCTTAACCGGGTAAACTCTCTCCGGGGTCTTTCAAACTTTTGAGGAATAGTTGGCCGAGGAGCGGCAGCAGGTTTGGCAATCATTACCGCACCGACAGATTGGCGGCGTTCAGGTTGCTCTGGTCTCCGGGAGCTATATACAGCACTAGCCTCCTTTTTGAAGGGTTTCTTTTCAGTACTGGAGGAGGCAACCTTCTGTATCTTCCCCGATTTTATACCGGCCTCGATCCTTTCACCAGTCAGGATCAGATCAGTAAACCCAGCAGAGGAATTACCAATGAGATGATTGAAAAATGGACCAGATAGGGTCCCCAAAAACATATCTACCAGCTCCCGGTCCGTCAATGGTGGCTGCACCCTGCCAGCCAGGTCTCTCCATTTCTGGGCGTACTCCTTAAAACCTTCACCCGACCCTAGCGACATACCCTGGAGCTGGGTACGCGTAGGAGCGAGGTCGGAATTATATTGATACTGCTTGTAAAAAGCAGTGGCCAGATCCTCCCAGTTACGAATGCTGATTCCATCCAGCTGATAGAACCATTCGAGGTGAGTCCCTGAAAGACTCTCCTGGAAGAAGTGGATCTAAAGGTTCTTGTCTGCTGTGTAAGGCTGGATCTTCCTTACATAAGAACGGAGGTGCATCTTGGGACAGGAAGCCCCGTCATACTTCACAAAGGCAGGTGCCTTGAACTTGTGTGGGATCACCACCCCAGTAGATAACCCCAAGTCTCCAAAATCCAGTCCAGGCACCCGCTGAACCTCCATAGCCTTTAATCTGTCCTCCAGCTGCTTGTACCGGTCTTCAGCAGGAGGGTACTGTTCGTCGTTGAAGTCTGTTTCAGTATCAGAGCCCACAGGAGTAGGGACCTCCCTTTCTTGGTGACTACCTTCCCCCACAGATGGGGTAGTCCTTTCAGCCTCAACCTGTAAGGTGTTCCCGAGTCTGCGCCCAGTGTTAAATAGCACAGTCCTCCTCTTCTTCTTAGTCTTCTTCAGAAGCATGGTCTTCAACTCTTGTTGACCCTGAGCCAAACCCTTGATCAGCTCCTGAAATTGGGCGTTCTGCGCCTGAAGAGCCTTGATAGATGCCTCGGTTGATGATTCAGGGTTCATGATGCTGAAATAAACAGCGAAGGACAGTAAGCAACCTGAAAAGAAGAGTACATGTGATGCACATGATGAATGATATGTGTTTATGCAATGCATTCAAGAGTTCGAAAATTCAAATTTGTTGTAGACCAAAAGGAACACACGTTATTATTAAGAAAATCATTGTTTAATACATCAAAGCCTCATGGGCAAAAGTACAAAAAAAATCAAATCAATCCCAAAATATGCTGCGCATCCTCTTTGGAGCTATGTAAGTGTTGAGGTTCCTCTCCTCATGCAACAGGCGGGTGAGCTCCAAGACCTTCTTTTCACTGGCACGCAGACTAGTCTCAAGAGAATTCCGCTCTTCCTTAAGCTGGATCCAGCTCTTCTGCATCTCTTCCCAGGATGTGGGCATATCAGGGTGCTGAATAACGTGAGACACTTCTCCTTCCAAGGCAGGCTCTTTGATTACTGGAAGCATGTGAGGATAAGGCATTACTAACTTCTGAGAGCGGGCTCGTACCCACTTGAGGTAAGGCTCCAAAGGGATGGAGTTCCTGTGCCCCAGTGTCTTGCTGTCTATCCTACTAGGCATCCTCCAGGCTCTGATAAATCTCTGGCGAAGTCCTTGAGTATCGTTGTCGAAGTCAAAAACTATGTCAGGAATTAACATGTCATGAGGACCATCCCTCCGAGCATAACCAAATTGTCTCCAAGCCAGGCATGGGCTATAAGTAATACCCCCTCTGATTCCAAGTAAAGGAACATTAGGATACTCCCCGCAACGATCAATGATAGTGACATCTTCTCTGGACCTAGGGCACCAATGTATATCTGCATGTGTAAGAGTCATCAACCGTTGTGACCATCTCAAACCCCGCTCATTCTTCAGGACTGATTGTGGAAGGTGCGAAATAAACCACCTTCCCAGGAGAGGAGTGCAACACATAAGGACACCTCTTTTTCTCATGGTTCGAGTGTAACATGAGTGAAGGATGTCCCCCAGCAACGTAGGTATAGGATTCCTGGACATAAAGATCTGGACAGCACTGATATCAATGAGCTGATCTGGGTTAGGGAATAACACCAAACCATAAACAAGGAGGGCCACAACCTCTTCAAAAGCTTGCAAGTCAAGGGAGTTCCAACATTCATAGGCCTTTTCAAACAGAAACCTGGCTAAGAACCCTTTAATACCACTTCTGACTTCCCAATGTCCCTTGAGGTCAGATGACTGTAGGTGCAAGGCTTTAGCAATCTCTTCAAGCTTAGGTTCCTTTTCTGTACCGTTGAAGGGTAGCTGATCAAGGATAGGGATCTTCAGGAGCCGGGAGAACTCCTCCAATGTAGGTACCAACTGATAATCCAAGAAGGTAAAACAGTGATGCAGAGGGTCAAAGAACTGGAACAAGACCTTTATCATATCTTCCTCAATGTTGGTGTTGACCAAGCTGATGAGGCTTCCATGCCTTTCACTGAATGAAGAGTTCTCGGGAATCCTGGATATAAGCTCCTTAAGCTGAGGAGGTACCCTTACAAGACTGGTTTGAATTGTCTTTCTACGAACAGTTTCCATGTCCTACAAAACAAGAACAAAGATGAAAATTCGAACCCCTGAAATGGTTAGTTAATGCATATGATGCTGGATGATGTCATGATGCTATGATTAAACACACCACAGATATGTACAAAGACAAACATGTAAGGCACACAAGGCACACAAGACAAGCCCTTAAGGTTTAAGGCCAGCATGGGGTCTGGGTAGTACCCTCTTGAAGTTGGTGAGTTCAACCTGTCCTAATCAAAGTAACCGGGTTCTAAGGTTCCCAATATCACGGGATTGCTTTCATTGTTCATCGTTTCGATTTAGCCACTGAACTGGCGACCGAAATATTCCAGGAAAGCAACCCTCAATTGAGTGTAGTATCGAGTATCAACCAACCTCGGACTGCACCAAAGTCAGTTATCTCACTACCCTAAAGAGGCCAAGATGGTTCAATTAAGGTTCCTAAGGTCTGTTGATGCTTCATGACACCACATGGAGGCCCCGTACTCTCCTTGACTGAACTCAAGGGTTACCGGTACACACCAAAGTGCCACATCAACGTAGCAGACTGCTTCAACCATGTCGGTATACCCCGCACAGTTCCCTCACAGCCTTGTTGCTACTTTCTAAGAAGGTATCCCCAGATCCGGGTTAGGATCTATAGAACTCCCAAGACAGTCCCACAATAATAAATCAAGCAAGTCAATACAATTGAAAACACAGTTATGAACTACCCTAAGGTACACCTCACTTTATAAGTTTAGTCCCCAGCAGAGTCGCCAGTTCTGTGATCGGTGGATCTGGAACTGACTGTTTAACGCTAGTTCGCGAAATGTCGCGGAAGCAAGAGTCGCCACCGTCTTTTATTTTCTCCAAATGGAAAGGACAAAAGCACAGAAAAATTCCTTAAAGAGATTGCTCTCGGTTCGGGAGGTAAGTTATAGAAAGGGAAGGTGTTAGCACCCTTTCTATCCATGGTTATCCATGGGCTCTTAGATACTTGCTCATTGTGTTTTCAAAAATGTTTGTTTGCTTCTCAATGTGGGTTAACAAAGTTTCTTTGAAAAATTTCAGTTCGACTCGTACGTCAGAGTGTTTGAAAAATTTGCTTTGAAAGCTTTTGAAAAGTGTTGGTGTGAAAAGTCTTTGAATTTTTGTTTTGAAGAGAGCAAGTATCCATGAGTCGTCTACCTACCCTAAGGAATTCGTCTGTGTAAATGTCCTTTAAAGTAGTGCCATCCCACCATTGAGAGGTAGGTAGCACCACCGTTGGAGGTGTTCGGGTCAATTCGAGTTTGTAGGGACATGGTGATCACCAGAGCAATGGGAAGACACCTTAGAAGCTACCCTCATGCCAGGTTCCCGGATCATGAGGACTTACTAAGACGTCCTCTACTCGACGATCACCTTTCGAAGGCAAGGCAACAGTGAGGCGTACCCTAGGGGTGGTGTGTGCGATTCGTGTGTCATGTTCAGTTATTTTGTCTTATTCATGTCAAGGTGATCTATGCGTTTGTTTTTATTTTTAAGGCCATTCATTCTTGCATGCTTATTTAACAGTTAATATTTGCGGGAAAATAAATCTAAAGCTATTACAAATGGCGCGGGTCCACATCGCCAAAATTAAACCGGACCCGATTTGACAGAAAGTAAATAAAGCGAAAGAAATAAAAGTGTGAGAAGTTTAAGTTACAACGCTTTGGGAGAGATACATAATGAATTAAGCGAAATAAAATAAACGTGCGAATTAAATAAATTACGAACGAGGGCGTTGGACCCTTTTGCAAGAAATTAAAATTAATGAATTTAATTAATTAGAATTAATGAGGAATAAAAATTAAAAATTAAAAAGGAATGTTTTTTGGTATTTTTGTGTTTTTTAAGATTTAAGAGAAAAAAGAATTAATTAAAACTAAAAATTGGATGTAAACCCTAATTCTAATTATTTTTAAGTTTATTATGAAAGTATTAAAATTTTAACCTAAATTAAACCTAAGTTTTTATGTACAATTTAATTATAAAAATAAATAAATAAATATTATGGTAAAAAGGAAACAAATTAAAGGGATAAAAATTAAACCTAATTCTATTTTTGTATTTTTGTTAAAAAGGATTAAAATTGCAACCTAATTAAACTAAATATTTACATGTGAATTTATTTATAAAAAAAACATTGAAATAAATAAATGTTTTATTTTGCTCTTTTTCTGATTTTTTGTGCATTTTATAATTTGTAAAATAATTAATTAATTTAAACAAATAAAGAAAACAAAATCATAATTGAAAATAAAACAAACAAAAATATAGAGAAAGCAAACCAAGGGGGGGTTCAGGCCCCAAAGTGGAGGTATAGGCCTTAGAATGCTGGCCCATTAAGCTTTGGTCCATTTGACCTTTTCGCTAGCATGCTTCAGTGTTGACTGGAGTTTAGGGTGTACTTCCAATCTGTGCCCTTGGTTTGATCTCCAGGGGGACGTGTCACGCTTGATGGTGAGGGACTATGGTGGTTGTCCACATAAGCGCTGCATAGGAGTTGGAATTGAAAAATAGCATGAAATATTATACAGACCTGGGAATCGAACCCAGGTCTTGCACCTCACCAGCCAACACCTGGACCACTACGCCATTTGGTGCGTTGTTAATATATAATAACAATTAAACAATATAAAGGAAAAGCAAAGTTAGTGGGAGTCAACGCGCCAATTTTTAAACCAACGAATCACTTGATGACACGATTCCATCTTCTTCGTCGTCCCTGTAAACTAAAACATTGGGCAACGGTTTTCAGAGCGTGGTTTTAGAGGGCTTTTGGAAAAATAGCGATTAAGCCTCAGGGCTCTATAAATTGAGCGCGAACATTCATTCTTCTTCGTCCAAGCTTGCTGATTTGAATGGTCATGGTTTCGTGGGCTAATTTTTCCCCATTGCAAAAGCCCCAAATTAAAGCTCTGTAAACCCTAAAAAATAACCATGGCGATTTCTCGTATAGCTTATAAAAACACAATTAACTCATCCAGTTAGCTTCAGAACACATTACTCAATCAAAATGCATAATTAAAATGCCATGAAAACGTTTGAATCTGGAAATACGAATTTGAAAAAATATAAGGGAAAAGTGAGTTTCTGTATACCAATTCAACGCGTTGGGATTGATGTTCTTGATTGCAATACGTTCTATGTTACCCAAGGAAGCTAATGGGATCAATATTATGCCTTGAATCCACCTGAAACAATGATTTCAGAATTGCCTTTTTTTGATAATTTTTCAAGTTTGTAATGTATTCTTGAGCGCAGCTTTTAGTGTCCTGTGATTAGGGTTAGACTCAGTACTTATGAGGGAAGGGAATTAAGTCATTAGCTGGCCTTGATCCATGCCCATGAGAGAACTAGTCTTAGGTTTTTCACCATTAACAAACTTTCCCTTTTTTTAAGCAAAACCAAGACTTGGTGTACAACCTAACCCTAGCATGAGTTTGTGAGCTGGCACATGATATATGGAAGCTATTCAAATTCAAATGACACTATTCCATTGATTTTTAAATTTTATTTGAATTATTAAAGATTTAAAATGAATTAAATTAATAAAAATTAAATAAAATAGAAAAATCAATGTTTGATCTTGAAATTAATCATGGGACACGTGTGTGGCATGACAAGGCTGAATCAAGTGGAAGAAAGTGGGCCCTTTTGTCAAAAATTGAAGTTTCAAGGATAGTTGACTTTTGCCATTTCACAAAAATTTCCCAACTTCTCCAATGCATAACTTGCTCAATTCTTAAGCTTTTCTCATGTTCTTGGACATTTTGGAAAGGTCTTTGAGTCCTTTAACCAATGCCTTTGGTCCCATGTCATTTTGATTTTCCAATCTCAAGTTATGGCCTTTGACTTAAAGTCCCTTTTTGTTGACTTTTGAAAATGACCTATAATGTTGAAATTGATAACTTTTTGTGAGAGAATTTCTTGGACTTGAAGTATGAAGATGAGTTGTAGGAAATTTCCTTCTCTTCAAAATGAGCTTTGGATGGAATTTTTCTGATAATCCATGTGAAAGTTATGCCCTGGTCAATTTCAGTTGACTTTTTCAGCTGTCCAAATAAGGAAACTTTTGCATCTTGATGATTTTCTGAGCCAAACTTTGAGAATCATGATCAAGCATTGATCAAGTGATGTTTGTAGTTTCAAAATGATATGTTGACCAAAAATTTGAACTTTTGACTGTCAAATGACCATTTTGCCCCTACAGTTGACTGTAGTGCAATTTAGGGTTTTGACTGTGCAATTTTGAGCTGAATGCCTTGAAACTTGATATGAGGATGTTTGACCATGTTTGTAAGCATATGAGACTTGATTGAGCCTTTGAACACTTCCTTTTCTTGATCAGACTCAAAACCCTAATTTTGACTGTTTAGGAGGCCCTTGCACTGTGCAACCCTTGGGGAATTTTGTGACTTGGCTTGGCAATTTCTTGAAGAATATGGGAGGGCAAATTTTGGGGTACAACACATGGTCAACTACTCATTTTGGTCACTCCAGCTTTTAATGAAGATATGATGAGTGTCATATTCCAGTTCTTTGACCCTACACATCACTACTTCACCTTTCCTGATTATCAGTTGGTACCCACTATATAAGAGTTCTCCCAATTACTGAGAGTACCTGTTCTTGATCAGGTTCCCTTCACCAGTTTAGAGGAAGCTCCAGAGCCAGAAGTTATTGCAGTAGCCTTACATCTGAAGCGGTCCGACATTATATCCAACTAAGAAATAAGAAGCGGAGTCAAAGGTTTTTTGTCTAAATTTTTTATCGAGAAAGGTCAACTATTCCTAGATGCTATGAGTTTCCAGGATTTTGAGGATATCTTGGCTCTTCTAGTCTATGGGTTGGTATTATTCCCTAATCCCGACTAACTCATTGATGTGAACACTGTCAAGATTTTCCCCGCTCGTAATCATGTGCCTACCTTGCTCTGAGACATTTTGTATTCGCTTCACACTTGCACCATGAGGAGGAGAGGAACTTTTATGTGTTGTATTCCTCTGTTATCCAAGTGATTTATTTTGCACCTTCCCCGCTCGGTAATGAAGAATAAACAAGGTTTGAGATAGTCGCAAATAATAATGTCACTTTCTCATACACATATTCACTGGTGTTCCCAATCTCACGAGGATATCACTATCGTTGATCGCTGTGGGGAATTCCCTAATGTTCCACTCCTTGGAATTAGAGGAGGTATTACTTACAACCCTTCCTTAGCTCTTCGTCAGTTTGGTTACGCTCGAAGAGATGGTCCTCATGACGCACTTATCCAGGGTATCATGTTCGATTATGAAAGTTATCTTCAAGGTTATCATTTGAGGTTTATACGTGCTTAGGGCATGGCAAGAAAGATTGATAGTAAGGCTTTAGGGCATAAGAATTCCATCCTTATGGATTCTTATCTCAAATGGGTACAAGATCGTGCTCAAAACCTCCTGATTCCATATCCAGCTATCTTATAAGTGATCATGGAGTCTGTTGTTAAAGGAGACGTTTCTCGCACCATCCTCCAGCTGGACATGCCTACTGACCTTGAAGAATTTCAGAAGTCTTGGATCCAGTTGAAGGAAGAACAGTACACCTTTGAGACTCAATTATATGCAAGTGAGAAGAAAGTGTTGGATCTCACCAGGAAACTTCATGAGGAGCAGAATCTTAATGCATACATCAGCACAAAGAGGACGCATCCATGGTAGACTTGATTCTTAGGTTTTAAGAGTTCATTTTATTGTCTCTTTGAGAGCTTTTGTTGTCATTGTAACCCTAAAAGTAAATTGTAATTTAAACTTTACTAATAAAATCTTTGTTTTTTTTTCCTCTTGGTTAGAAAATTTAAATCTCCTGAAGTCCTTGAATTCATTGCATTTACATATTATGCATCATTTCATAACATGTTTGTCATATAGGTTTCTCATTTTCTCGCTGTTTATTTCAGCAGAAAAATGGCCTCAAATAAACTGTTAAGGATCTCCAGGCTCAACATGCACAATTCTAAGAGACTCTCATGAATCTAGCACAGGGGCAGAAAGAGTTGTTGGCGCTTGTCGCCAAGAAAAAGAAGACCAAGAAGCCGGCTGTTGTCCTCAATATGGGGAGAAGGTTCAAAGGTCCTTCTCAACCAGTCCAAGTGGAAGACATCTCCTATGAAGAAGATGACAACCATGATGAAGATGGCAGAAGCATCAAGAATGAAGGCAGGAACAATCAGAGTTATGAGATTGCTCCTGAAGACGAATAATTTTCTGATGAACAGTATTCTCCTGCGGATGACAGATATAAGCAGTTGGAAGACAGACTCATTGCTATGGAAATCCAGAAGGTACCTATATTGGATTTTGGTGAATTAGGTCTAGTTCCAAGGATGGCCATCCAACCTAAGTTCAAGGTTCCTGTCTTTTCTAAGTACGATGGGGTCTCTTTTCCTAAACTCCATTTGAGGTCATATGTTCGTAAGATACAGCCTCACACTGGTGACCGGAAGTTATGGTTCCATTTCTTCTAAGAAAGTTTGGTTGTCACTCAACTGGAATGGTTTTATCAGCTGGAAGGAACCAACATTCATACCTGGGAAGACTTGGCTCCCGCTTTCTATAAGAAGTATCAATACAATGCTGACCTGGAACCAACTCGAGTGCTACTGCAGAATATGTCCATAGGCTCTAATGAAGGGTTCAAGAAATATGCACAGAAATGGAGAGACTTGGCTGGAAGGGTGCATCCTCCTGTTGTACCCCAAAATTTTCCCTCCCATATTTCTCAAAACATTTCAAGAAAGATCTCCAAGTTGCTCAAGGTAGTCCAAGGGTTGGCCAGACAAGCTCTCTCCTAAGGTAGTCTACCCCAAACTAGGGTTTCATGTTGTATCAAGATCCTTGAGTCCAAATGACCCCAAGTTCTCACCAATGTCCTAATATGTTCTCAAGGTCATCCATGTCAAGTTTCAAGCCTTGCAGAGGAATTTTGCTCAGTCAATTGCTCAAAGGTCCAAAAATCGACTATGCTAGGGCAAAAGTCAACTGTGACCTACATACAGTAAAACTTCAAGATTTTTTGTCAACATTCTCATTTTGAAGGATATTTCATCATTTTATCAAGCGTTGATCATGATTCATCAAGGATTGCTCATAATTCATCAAGATTCAAAAGTTGCTAAATTAGGGTTTTGCACGAAATGTCAACTCAACTTTGACCAAGCATAACTTTCTCATACTTTATGAGAAATGACCCATCCAAATCTCATTTTGAATAGGATTCAATTCCCTACAATCCATATTCATCTCCCAAGTTCAAAATATGCATCACAAGAAGTTATGAATTTGGACATTATAGGTCATTTTTGAAAGTCAACAAAAACACCTTTTTTGTCAAAGCTTCTAAATTGAGCATGGAATATCAAATTGAGATTAGAACAAAAGGGTTGATTATAGGACATCCAAAGCTTTCTAAAAAGTCCAAGAACCCCTCCAAAGAGTCAAAATTGAGGAAGTTATGCATTGTTGAAGTTGGACTTTTTTGCAAAATTGCCAAAAGTCAACTATCCCCAAAACTTCAAATTTTGCCAAATGGGCCCATTCTTTTTCACATGTTTTGAGTTGGCATTATATCCCATGTGCTCTAGCCTTGGCTATATGTACATATCATATTTTTATTATTTAATTTGGTTTTTATTTGAATTAATTCATTTTAAATCAAATAAAATCAAAAGTATTAAAAACCAAAGATCTTTTGATGATTTCAGGTTTCTTTGGACAGCTAGAACCATTCCCAATTCGTATCAAAGCTTGTGTGCACAAAAAGATTCAAATCAAGCCAATTTTGGAAAGCTTTAAAGGAGGATCAAATCAAATATCAAAGCCATTGAAAGAGGAAGATTTGGGCAAGGAAATCAACCCTAATGCATTGTGTGGTACATAAGGGTTACGTGCAGACCAAAAACAGAGTTAGAGATCAAGCATAGAGAGAAAACAAAATCTGAAAAAATACCAAAAAAGTGTGAGATCAAAATAGGGCTTAGAGGCATCCTCAAGGCTTAGCACTTGTCTCAATCGTTTCCTGGAAATCTCGGGAACCTAAAGCAAGCAAAACCACACGCTTTCAGACCCTCCCACGCGCTGTAAGTCATTCACGAAGCCGCCCTGTTCTTGATTTCGTATTTTGAAAATTAGGCATTGTTAATATGTATTGACGACATATTCTTAATCTACACATCATTTGCAAGCTTTTGGTATTACTCGATTTCATTTATCTGACCTATATCATGGATCACCATTGCTAGGGTTTTGTGTTTGTTTTTAGGGATTTTTGTTTCAGGAAAAATTGGCCCTAATAATGGCTATGGTTGTGATCAGAAGAAGATGACGAATCTAACCATGGTCCTAGAACTCATTTACATGGCCTGTGGAAGATTTTTGAATAAGCCTGACTTGTAGCAACGGACAGCGTCCGTGGGTATAGCCCCTTTGATTTTTAGCCACGGTTCAAAGGACAAGGATGATGCGTTGGCACTCCCTCATTTGTCCATTCAAACCAGCGCGCCTTTTTTTTATTTTATTTTGTCCACTATATTTCATTTTCTTTATATTATGATTGTTTTGTATTATATTAACAAATAAAGCAACATGGCCTAGTGGTAACCACATCAGCGCTCAAGGATTCAAAGGCTGGAGGTCGGGGGTTCGATCCCTGCCTCCAGCAATTTGCCATTTTCTTGTTTATTTTCAGGGAATCTAGTGTGAACTCAAGCCTACCATCCACCATGGACACCCACCCTTCAGTGTGCCAGATGGCCAGATGGCCAGATCTGGTGGCCAGCATTAAAGGTGTACCATATGCCAAGTCAATGCATGCGCGCTGGATTGAAAAAAGTCAAACGGATCTTCACAAATTGGGCCAGAAAATTGCTATTGACACTCTCAAAATCAGGCCCATCTCACTCCTTTTTTTTTTACTTTGTTTATTTAATTTTTTTTATTTTTTATTTAATTTAATTACTAACCAATAAAATAATTTATTTTTATCAAAAAATCACAAAAATATTTTTTTTACCCATTAAATTTCAGAATTTTATTTTTTATTAATAAATATTAATTAATAAATTAGGTTGATTAGATAACTTTAATTTATTTTGCAAATAATAAAAAAATCAATTAGAATAATTAGGTTTTAATACTAATTTAATTATTTTAATTTCTTTCCTAAATTAACCAAAACTCCAAAAATATGTCATTTAATATTTTTTTCATTAATTTATTTATTTAATAATCAATTTAGAATTTAATTTTAGGATTTAATTTCTTTTCTTAAAAATAAAAACAACAAAAAAAGAATTTTCTTCTAAAAGGGTCAAAACCCTAATTTCACATTCGATCCAATTCACTCGCGCGATTTATTTTTCCTTATTCAATTATTGATGTATCTGCTCCCGGCTTGTAATAGTTTTAATAGGACATTTATTTATTTTTCTGCTTTTTATTTTCAAAGGGTTGTTTTTGGCGATGTAAATACCCGACGCCTTGTAATAATTTAGTTTAAATTCCGCATTTTAATTCTGCAAAATATACAACTGTTAGATGTTTGGTAATAGGGTTTGCATGACAAGAATGAATGCTTAATCTTAAAATGGTTAGATCACCCTTAACATGTGCAAAGATAAGAATAACTGAAATCAACACACTCGCACATGCGCACTCCTAGAGTACAATCCACTTGGTTGCCTTCATACACGGTCATTGAGTATAGGTCGTTTTAGAGGTCATCCTCTTGTCTAAAAGATCATAGTTGCCTCGAAATGGTTGCCTCGGATATTGTTGCCTCAAATAAATGATCTAAGACATTAGGGTTACCGCTAAAGCGTCCTAACATTGCTTTAGTGACCATACATCCCTCTCGAATTGACCCTTAAACTCCAACGACGGTGCTACCCACTCACTAATAGTGGGATAACATTGTCTAAAGGAAACAAACATAGAACAATTCCTTTTTCGATTAGGTAGATTAGTTCTTAGATACTTGCTCATTCAAAACAAAACTCTTTCACACTTACACTTTTACGAACAAGTTTTCAAAAACGCTTCATTACACTCTTGAGGACAGAAGCAAGAGTTAAATCGAAGTTAAAACAAAAACTTTTCAAAACCCACAAACACAAAGAAAACAATTTTGAAAACAAATGAGCAAGTACCTAAGAGCCCGTGGATAACCACGGATAGAAAGGGTGCTAATACCTTCCCTTTCTATAATCTACCCCCCGTATTCAGAAAGTCTCAAAAAAGGAATTTTTCTATGCTTTTTTCCTTTCCTTGTTGGATAAAATAAAAGTCGGTGGCGACTCTTGCTTACCACGACATTTTGCAAAAACAAACGCAAAACGCAAACCAGCATTCCAAAAACAGACAGTTCTTCCCACTGTATCACAGAACTGGCGACTCTACTGGGGATGATCTTTCAGTGGGGTGTACCTTAGGAATAGTTCATATTGTTTTCAATTGTTTGATCTGTATGCTTTATCTTTGTGGGTTTGAATTGGAGTTACTATAGATCCTAACCCGGATCTGGGGATACCTTTTAGGTAAGTAGCAATAGACTGTGAGGGAACTGTACGGCGTAGACCGATACGGTTGAAGCAGTAGCTACGTTGGTGTGGCCCTTTAGTTTGTACCGATATCCCTTGTGGTGGAACAAGGAGAATATGGGGCTGCTAAGGGGTCATTAAGCACATACTGACCTTAGAACCTATAATTGACCAACTTGGCCATAGAAAAGTAGTAGTATGCTACACTCATTGAGACCAAACTCTCGCGATGATTCTGGCTGCAAGAAAAGGTTGCTAAACTGGAATTATGACCGATCGAGGGTGGTCAGTGATATTGAGATCCTCTAGAACCCGGTTACTATTTCTAGGATAGGTTGAACCAACTGAACTGAAAGAGGGTAGTACCTAAACTCCTTGCCAGCCTGAAATCTAAGGGCTATCTGTGTGACTTGTTTTCCCTTACCATGTTTGCTATTTGTGAATACCTGTGGTGTGTTTCTATTATAACATCATGCATCATGACATTGCATGCATATTGCATTGGACTAACCATTTCAAAGACCGATGGGATTCATCTTTGTTCTGTTTTTCAGATCATGGCATCTATGCGTAGAAACACTATTCAGATCAGCTTTGTACAGATTCCTACTCAGCTTAAGGATTTGGTTTCCAAGGTTCCTGACACTTCCTCTTTTGATAGAATACATGGTCACCTCCTCAGTCTAGTCACTTCCAAGCTGGATGAACATATGATGAGTGTCTTATTCCAGTTCTTTGACCCATTGTACCACTGCTTTACCTTCCCAGACTATCAGTTGGTCCCTACCTTGGAAGAGTTCTCGGATCTACTTGGTATCTCTATTCTAGAGCAGACGCCATTTACAGGTTGGTAGATAGCCCTTAAGCCAGAGGATGTTGCTACAGCCCTACATCTGACAAAGGCTAAGGTAATGTCTAATTGGGAAACTCGGAGTGGGACAAAAGGCTTCTTGGCTAAGTTCTTGGTGGATCAGGCTAATCAGTTATGGGACAGTTTAGACTTTCAGGCGTTTGAAGACATCCTGGATCTTCTAATTTATGGTCTGGTTTTGTTCCCTAATTCAGATTCCTTTGTCGACGTGAATGCAGTGAAGATTTTCATGTCCCGTAATCCAGTACCCACTCTCTTGGGTGATATTTTGCACACTCTCTATGCTCATACTGCTCGAAAACGGGGAACCCTTATGTTCTGTGCACCATTGCTGGCGAGGTGGTTTATTTCTCACCTCCCCAAATCTGTTTTGAAGAACAAGGAAGGCATGGGTTAGGCCTACAGAATTATGTCCCTTGCTCACACGGACATCATCTGGAGCACTAAAGACATGGAAGAAGTAGCTATCATTGATCGTTGTGGGGGAGTACCCTAATGTTCCATTGCTGGGAATCAGAGGAGGGATCACCTATAATCCTTGTTTGGCCTTACGACAGTTTGGGCGAGCTAGGAGGGACGAACCTCATGAGTTGCTACTTCCAAGCATTGTCTTTGACTTCCAAGGGGATAATGAGGAACATCGTTGCAGGTTCATACGAGCGTGGAATAGGGTGCACAAGTCTGATCCGCATGAGCTAGGCATGAAGACCTCTCTTCCGATGGAACCGTATCTCCGGTGGGTTCGAGCCCGTGCTCAAAAACTGGGGATGCCCTACGAAGCTGTCTTGCCGGTAATTGTTGAGAGTACTGATGAAGAAGGCGTTCCTCCTACTATCCTCCACCCATACATGCCTACTGACATTGGGGAATTAAAGCGGTCTTGGATCCAACTAAGGGGAGAACGAGATACTTATAGAGAAAAGCATCACGAGCAAGAGCGGAAGATCCTAAAGCTTACAAGGCAGCTGGAGAATGAGAAGGTCCTCAAAGATTATATCAGCACCAACGGGAAACGACCATGGGAGCGCTGATTTGTCTTTTATTGTTTCTAGCTTAGATTTACTTTTCAGTATTTCCTTTTGTAACACCTTAAACGCATTTGTCAAACATTGTTTCAAGTTCTTTATCTAATAAAAGTGTGTTTCATTTTGGTTTACGAATTTGGATCTCCAAAGTCTTTGAAATCATATCATACGCATTTCATTCCCATGCACCTCATTACAGGTACCCTTAAACGTTTTTCATCTTCTTCACTGTTTATTTCAGCACATCATGTCTTCTGAAACATCAACTGATCAAGCTATCAAGGCTCTGCAAGCTCAAAACGCCCAGTTCCAGGAAATGTTCATGAACTTGGCCAAGGGTCAGCAAGATCTGAAGACTCTTATCTTGAAGGATAAGAAGAAGAAGAAGAAGAAGACGGTCCTCCTGAATATGGGTCGCAGATTCGGAAACAATCTACGGGAAGATGTTGATTCATCTCACTCACTTGGAGCGGGAGAGAATCAGGAAGAAAGGAGGGCTCCTAGCCATGTGGTTTTTGACAACGAGACTGACTTTGACGAAGACCAGTATCCTCCAGCTGAGGATAGGTATAAGCAACTCAAAGACCGGTTGAGCGTAATGGAGGCCCAGAAGGTACCTGGGTTGGACTTCGGAGATTTGGGTTTGTCATCTGGGGGGTGATTCCCCACAAGTTTAAAGCACCAGTCTTTGCTAAATACGACAGGGTCTCCTTCCCAAAGCTACACCTCCGCTCGTATGTTAGAAAGATTCAACCATACACTGCCGATAAGAACCTCTAGATCCATTTCTTTCAAGATAGTCTTTCAGGGACTCAACTTGAATGGTTTTACCAACTGGAAGGAGCTAGAGTCCGTAACTGGGAGGACCTGGTTGCTGCTTTCTACAAGCAGTACCAATATAATGCCGACCTTGCTCCCACGCATACCCAACTTCAGGGTATGTCTATGGGTGCGAGCGAAGGTTTCATGGACTACGCTCAGAAATGGAGGGACCTTGCTGGAAGAGTACAACCCCCTTTGGCTGACATGGAGTTAGTAGATATGTTTCTGGGGACCTTGTCTGGTCTGTATTTTAATCATCTGATTGGAAGTTCATCATCCGGGTTTACTGAGCTGATTATGACCGGAGAAAGAGTTGATGCCGGTATCAAGAGTGGTAAAATACAGAAAGGTGCTTCGTCAAGTACCGAAAATAAGCCTTTTAAGAAGGATTCCAGCACAGTTTACAGCTCAAAGAGCCATAACCGACCTAAGCGCCGCCAAGCAGTCAATGCGGTTGTTATATCAAGACCTGTTGTTGCCCCACAACGCAACAATCAGCCAAGAGCCGATAGGCCGCAGAGACAATTCACTCATCTCCATATGACCCTGTCTCAGATTCTTCCGCAGTTGTTAAAGACCAACTTGGTGATTCCGAAGGAAGCCCCGAAGAATCCCAATACAACATCACCGCTGTATAATCCAAACGCCTGTTGTGCTTTTCACTCTGATAGCCCGGGGCATGATACGAATGACTGTTGAGTCTTGAAGAATAAAGTGCAGGATCTAATCGATGCTAAGGAGATTGAGTTCGAAGCGCCGGAAAAGCCTAATGTCATAACGGCACTTATGCCCAAACATGACACAGGAGTGAATGCTATTGGGGATGATGATGAAGAGTTTGATATTGACAGCTGGATATACCCGACTATTGATGGTGGACTAAGCAATTGGACAACAAAGGATTCTATGCCCGTTTCTGTTATTACCCAGTAATGAGACTTTTGTTTTGATTTTGTAACAAACAATTTTTAAACTTTACGGCCCAGTGTCTTACCCGAGGCACCGTGGTTTTGTTTGTGAGGGATTTATATGTGTCATTACCATATATAATTAATAAAAGCATTGGACGTTTCTTGCATTTCAAATTTTGCGCTCCTTGTTTTTATTTTCTATCTTGCAAAACAGCTATTTTACACACACTCACATATGCAGGTATACATCCACTCTGGATCCCACTGACAACGACTCTGCTACTGCCAGTTATGACTTTTAAAGTACGATCAACTTAGCCGAAGACAAAGGTGAAGATGATTGCGAAGTGCCTGTTGAACTTGCTAGACTGTTACTTCAGGAAGAGAGGGCTATACAGCCGCATGAAGAGCCGGTGGAATCAGTGAATCTGGGTACAGAGGTAGACAAGAAAGAGGTCAAGATTGGTGCGAATTTGGAGCCTAGTGTTAAGCAACGGCTAATTCAGATGCTGCGTGACTATGTTGAGATCTTGTCCTGGTCTTATAAAGATATGCCTGGGTTAGATACCAATATTGTGGTTCACCGCCCACCTACTAAGGAAGATTGTCCTCCAGTGAAACAGAAATTCTGCCGAATGCGCCCAGATATGTCTGAGAAAATCAAGGTTGAAGTGATGAAGCAGTTTGAAGCCGGTTTTCTAGCAATTACTTCTTACCCGTAGTGGGTTGCCAACGTGGTTCCAGTGCCTAAGAAGGATGGTAAGGTTCGAATGTGCATTGACTATAGGGATTTAAACAGGGTGAGTCCCAAGGATGATATCCCTCTGCCTCATATCGACGTTCTGGTTGACAACACCGCACAACATAAGATCTTCTCCTTTATGGATGGTTTCTCCGGTTATAATCAGATTAAGATGGCTCCCGAAGACATGGAGAAGACAACCTTTGTTACTCAATAGGGTACCTTTTGCTACAAAGTCATGCCTTTCGGATTAAAGAATGCTGGGGCAACGTATCAACGCGCCATGGTCGCTTTGTTCCACGACATGATTCATCATGAGATTGAGGTATACGTTGACGATATGATTGCAAGATCCCAGACTGAAGAAGAACATCTTGACCACCTTCAGAATTTATTTGACAGGTTGAGGTTGTACAAGCTGAGGTTAAACCCGAACAAGTGCACCTTCAGGGTGAGATCTGGTAAGCTGCTGGGTTTCGTCGTAAGTGATAAAGGTATTCAAGTGGATCCTGCAAAGGTGAAGGTTATACAGGAGATGCCCACTCCCCGGATAGAAAAAGAAGTCGGAGGCTTTCTGGGACGTCTGAACTATATTGCCCGATTCACCTCACATCTGACTGCTACTTGTGAGCCAATCTTCAAGCTGCTGAAGAAAGATCAAGTGGTAAGATGGAATGATGAATGTCAGGCCGCTTTCGAAAGGATCAAAGAATATCTCCAAGAGCCACCTATTATGATGCCTCCAGTTGAAAGGAGACCTTTGATCTTATACTTGACAGTACTCGATAATTCAATGGGGTGCGTGTTGGGGCAGCATGACGAGTCTGGCCGAAAAGAGCATGCTATTTATCACCTTAGCAAAAAGTTTACCGACTGCGAGACCCGATACTCGTTGCTTGAGAAAACTTGCTGCGCTTTGGCATGGGCTGCTCGCCGGCTGAGATAGTATATGCTGACTCACACTACTTTATTGATATCAAAGATGGATCCAATCAAGTATATCTTCGAGAAGCCTGCCTTGTCCGGAAGAATAGCAAGATGGAAGATGATCTTGACTGAGTATGACATCCAATATATGACCCAAAAGGCAATTAAGGGAAGTGTGTTGACAGATCATTTGGCACATCAGGCAGTGGATGATTACCAGTCTATGAACTTCGAGTTTCCGGATGAGAATATCATGATAGTGACTGATTGTGAGACACCTGGACCGGATGAAGGACCTGGGGAGGGATCCCGATGGTCTATGTACTTTAATGGAGCTTCAAACTCTTTGGGCAATGGCATTGGCGCCGTGATCATATCTTTTAAAGGCTCTCATACTCCATTTACCACCCGACTATGTTTCAACTGCACCAACAATATGGCGGAGTATGAAGTGTGCATCATGGGTCTTCGAGCAACAATTGACCTAAGGATTAAGTTCTTGAGTGTGTTCGGAGATTCCGCTCTCGTGATCAATCAGATCAAAGGCAAGCGGGATACGAAACACCCGAATCTTATTCCTTACAAGGAGTATGTATTGATGTTGCTTCCACACTTAGAGGAGATAACCTTTGAACACTTCCTTAGAGAGGAGAATCAGTTAGCAGACGCGCTAGCTACGATGTCTTCTATGTTCAAAGTCAATTAGGACAACGAAGCTCCCCGGATTACCATTGAAAGGTTGGACGAACCTGCACATTGTTGTGACATTGAGACTGAAGAGATAGCAGATAAACCCTTGTTTCATGAGGTGAAGAGGTATCTTGAGGCTCAGGAATACCCTGAGGGTGCATCTGTTAATGATAAGAAGTTTCTGAGGAGTTTCGCGGCGAAGTTCTTCATTAGTAATGACATCCTTTACAAGCGTAACCATGACTCAACCTTACTGTGATGTGTGGATAAGAGCGATGCAGAAAGGATCATGGCAGAGTTACATGAAGGTACTTTCGGAACTCATTCCAGTGGACACACCATGGCAAAGAAAATCCTATGGGCAGGATATTATTGGTCTACAATGGAAGTCGACTGTTATCAGCATTCTCGGACCTGTCACAAGTGCCAAGTCTATGATGATAAGGTGCACATACCTCCAGTTCCTCTGAACATCTTGACAGCTCCGTGGCCTTTTGCAATGTGGGGCATCGACATGATCGGCGAGATCAGACCTACTGCGTCCAACGGGCATCGTTTCATCCTGGTAGCTATTGATTAGTTTACAAAGTGGGTTGAAGCAGCTTCCTTTGCTACTGTAACCAAGAACGTCGTGGCACGTTTCATTCGGCACAATTTGATCTGTCGATACGGTGTGCCAGAGAGGATCATTACAGACAATGGTACAAATCTCAACAATAAGATGATCACCGAGCTCTACAAGCAGTTCAAGATACAGCATCACAACTCTTCTCCATACCAGCCGAAGATGAATGGGGTTGTTGAAGCGGCTAATAAGAACATTAAGAAGATTGTGCAGAGATGACAGTGACATACAAAGACTGGCACGAGATGTTACCATTTGCTCTTCATGGATACCGCACCTCAGCGCGGACATCAACAGGGGAAACACCTTATTCCTTAGTATATGGCATGGAGGCCGTATTGCCCATTGAAGTTCAGATACCCTCTCTTCGGATTATGAAGGATGCAGGTTTGAGCGAAGATGACTGGATCCAGACCCGGCTTGATCAGCTGAACTTAATCGACGATAAAAGACTTACTTCTATTTGTCATGGTCAAACGTATCAAAAGAGGATGATCAAGGCATTTAACAAGAAAGTTAGACGACAAGAGTATCAAGTCGGGGATCTGGTAATCAAGCACATTATCTTACCTCAAGGTGATCCCAGGGGCAAATGGACCCCTACTTACGAAGGGCCATTTGTGGTTAAGAACATTTTCTCAGGAGGAGCTATGATTCTAACCACCATGGATGGTGACGACCTTCCTCACCCCGTCAATGCAGACATAGTGAAAAAATACTACGCATAATCAAAGACCCGCTAGGTCGACTGGCCTAGGCAAAAATAAGGGCTTCCCGGTAAACCAAAAGGGTTCGGGAAAAAATAAGGGATGAAAATGAAAAAATATGTACACCCGGCAAGTCGAAAACCTGAAAAGGCGGCTTGGGCAAAAAAGGGTATCCCGGTGGGCTGAAAACCCGAAAGGACGGTCCAAGCAAAAATTAGGGATCAAAGCGTAACACTATGTCTCATTGGATCACCTTGCAACCAGACTTCGGTATCGACTATCAAGCTCGGACGGCACTAATCAATCTGATTTATCTTCAACCAAGTAGCAAAGTGATGAGATTCTCGAGGACATAGGGGCAATAGCAGAGTTGGAACTTAGTGGGATTGTTCCCATAGCTGTTTTTCTTTCTTTTTACACAAAATGTATAAATTCTATTGTTCGGCGGCGTTCTCTTACTAGGACGTCAACCTCTTGTACAAAAATGCCTACTTACAGGCCAAACTTCAAAATCAATACAATTCATTTTTAGAGAAATTTCAAACTGTTTTTCCTTTTTCTGTTTTGTTTTGCAAAGAACGTCTGTGATACGGTGGGAGAACTGACTTGGGATTTTGCGTTTGTATTCGCAAATGTTTTGGTTTAGCAAGAGTCGCCACCGACTTTTTATTTTATCCTAAGGAAAGGTCAAAAAGCACAGGAAAGACCTTTGAGATGTTTTCTTGGGTTCAGGGAGTAGATTATGAAAAGGGAAGGTGCAAGCACACTTTTCATCCATGGTTATCCATGGGCTCTTAGTTACTTGTTTAGATCACTTGCTTTTGCTTTTCAATTGTTTGAAATGGTGCTTTGTGTGTGGTTTTGAAAGATGTTTTGAAAAGAGGCCATCGTTGTGGCAACCTTTGTAATGATTCTTGTTGGAATGTATACAAAGGTGTTTTTGTCTTTTGAAAAGATTCCCATGTTTGAAAGTTTGATTTGGATGATGTTTTGAAATTGTGTTGTGAAGTGTGTTTGAAAATAGCAAGGATGTTTGCAAGCGTTTGATCAAGTAACTAAGAGCTATCTACCCTATTTTACTCAAAGATCCTTCCTAATGTTTTTAACCCTTTTGACAGTGTTGTTTCACCATTGCATTTGGTGAACAAACTTATGTTAGGATGTTAAACGGGACAGGCGTGGATCATCGTATAGACCATGATAACAATTGTGTTAAGTATCTTTGGAAATTTTATTGATGGGACTTGATCATTTTTGTTTAGGCAACCAAGATAGCGTCATCGAGGGACTATGATCTTTTGTTTTGTTTTTGTTTTTCCAAAGTACCCAACATGCATACCATGGCCCATTTTTGAAGGCAACAAGTGGAGTGTAACCCTAGGGGTGCAAGTGTGCATTGTGTTTGTTTTTTCATGCATTTTTGTCTTTGATTAGGTCAAGCTATTTGTTGATTTGGATTTTGCATACAAACCCTAGTTCTCTAATCATGGCATAATTGAAAGCGTAAAGTGCGAGAATTTAAGGTTCTAAGCTATTACAACATGATTATGGGGATGGGGGTACAATTTTGAATATGGGGTATTTGACAAGAAATATAAACCCTAGTTTACTATTACATCCATATTGAATCACAATGCATAAATATTTAAATGTACAATATTTAAATAAACAAAATAAATAAATGTCAAATAATATGTATTATGCAAAAAGGTTTTTAATTTGTTTATGTATGTAAAAGTATTTTTAGTGTAAAAAAATATAAAGACATAAATAATAAAAAAGATTAATTTTAATTGTTTTAAGGGTAAACCCTAATTTCTTTAAGAAAATAAATAGTTATATATTATTTATATACAAAAATATATTAATATATGTAAAAATAAAATATGCATAGAAAAAGGTATTTTTAGTATGAATAATAATAAAAATGAAAATGTAATATTTTTCTACATTTATTCTAAAGTATTTACAAAATAAAAAGTATATTTTTATATATGTGTATTAAATATATTAAATATGTATAATGTAAAAATATATATACAAAAATAAATTAATTTTATAATAATATTTTCAGTGTGAACAAAAATAAGAAATAAAAAAAAAGAGTATATATTTACATATTATTTTCAAGTTTAAATAAATAATATAAAAGTATTTAAAATGTTTTCTATATTAGAAAAATTAAAATAAAATGCTAAATAAATGTAAAAAATTATGAAAATATTTTTTAGGCATTTTTTATACTTGGAAATAAATAAACAAAATCAGAAAAGAAATCAAAAATGTGAAAATATAAGAAATTGGGCCAAGGGGTGCAAAAATGAAAATGGGAGGTGTTAGAAGCAAACCAGGCCAGGCCCAGCCCAAGCCAACTTCATCTTCTTCCTCCAGACTGAAACACGAGTGTGCCCTGGTTCAAATGCTAGATCATGTATACGTGATCTTTTGCCAAAACTCACAACATCAAACTTGTAGAGAATTTCAATACGATTCTAACCATATAAAGCATTAATCCTAACTCTCAAAGACCGAAGAGAATTTCTCTGGCCCTAAAATCGGACCTAGTTTTTTCAGCATGTTCATGGATGAAATTCTCCTAGCACACTTAATATAAATGAAAACTGAGCATATGTATGGCTTCCTAGCATTGAATACTACATTTTTTATTCACAAACCTAAGGCTAAATGTTCTTAAATAGAGAGATAAAAAGTGAAGAAAAACTTGTTTCAGTTGGATTCGTGTAGGGAAATGCAGTGCTTCTCAACAAGTTTTGAGGTGTCTGGTAGCTTGTCTGAACTTCACTTGATCTTTTCCAATAGCTAGCTTGCCTTGAATGTCCCTGAATCAGCCTATAGAACTCAACCTGCACAAGCTTGAAATGAAAATGGTGAACACTGTAAATGGAGTTACAGTTGGCAATGGAGGTTTGGGATAGCTTGAGTGAGTTGAATGGAAGGTGTTTGAAACAAAAAGGGGCAAAATGCACGAGCCAAATGAGCTATGGCACTCAAGTTGCAGCACCTGCCCTGTTTTTCCAAAGAAGTGTGATTTCTGTCTATGAGGTACTTAGGGGCTCAAACACTCGTGTATCTTGCTTAAAGGGTTGTGTGAAAGTTGTTTTAAATGTTTGTGTAAGTTCACAATGGCTGGTTTTCAAGTTCTCAAGTGTTTGGACAATTTTCTTCTTCTTGAAGCAAGAAAGTGGAAGTTGTGATTACAGGCCTGTACAAGCCATCAAATATGCTGCATACAATCCTCTTGATCCCTGCAATTTGTGGATTTGATTTGGCTTCTGAGATCTTGGCCCTATGCTCAAAGATCATGGTTTGACATAAAGCACAATTTTGCAAAAATGGGAATTTGCCTTTTTCTACTTAAGGCCTAATCTTGTGTACAATATCCAAATGGCCAAAACAAATGCTTAGACTGATGGATTTGCATTAAATTATGGAGTGTGAAATGGTTTAGAGGCCTGCAAACTAGTACAAGGAATGCTGGTTTGAAAATGCAACTTGAGTGAACATGAATTTGCCATGGATACAAAGTGAGCTTTTGCCAACTTCAAGCATTCGATTCTCCCTAACCACAAATGTGTTTGAGGAGTTCTTGGACAATTTGGAAAACTTGCAACATAATCTATAATCCATCTTTGAAATGCAACTTGATACTCCAAGTGGAACTATGTGAAAAATGGCCAAGAAGATAGGTCAAAATCCTGCCTAAACTAGGGCAAAATTTCTCTAAGTTAAAAGTTTTAGGGACCCTTGTTCCAAAAATCATAACTTGAGATCCAAGCTTATTTTGAGAAAACTTTGTGAATCAAAGTTGTAGACTTTGTGGAGGAATACAACTTTAATGGTATAAGTTTTGTTTGAATCCATTTGTATCATGGTGAAAATGTGGGACAAAGTTAGGAAAAATTAAGAAAATTTCATAACTTAAAAAAATTCTAAGTTATGAAATTTTTCAATTTCAAACCCTAATTTTCAATTTTGGGTTTCTTGATGAACAAGTTTCATAATTTGACACATCTTGATGAAAAATGACCTTTGGCACTTGATTTTGACCAAAAAGTCAAAGTTTGACTTTTCAGTGTACAGTCAAATTTTGATCAGTTGACTGAAAAATTCATCTGTCAATCCCATGCATTTGAGATCTTTTGAACTTGTTGAATAGGTCATGATGATGCCATTGAGTCCTTGAGTCCATGGTTGAACTTGAATTTCCATTGGCTAGGTCAAAAAGTCAGAAATTGCCCTTGTACAGTCAAAACCCTAAAAATAACCATTTTGCCCTTTTGGTGATCTGATCAAATTTTTTGTGGAATTGTGGTCCAACCTTGATCAAATGATTCATATGAGTTTATAATGTTGATGTGGGTCAAAATTCATGAGGTTTGACTGTAAATTGGCCACAGTTGACTTTTTCCCCAATACAGTTGATTTCTAGGTCAACTGTCCAATTGACTGGGCAAAAATTTGATTCAAGGCTTGAAACTTGGTATGGACAAACTTATGAGTCCAAAAATAAGTATGAAAGTCAATTTGAGCATTGAAGGTCCAAAAATCCCTGTGCAAACTCAAACCCTAGTTTAGGTCAACAGTGCAAGGAGGTGTCTTGAGCAGAGCAAACCCTAGCTTGATCTTGAGTTCCAAGAGCCTTGTGATGAGAAATGTTGATAAAATGAGAGGGAAAATTTTGGGGTACAATAGTTGCCCCTGTTCAATCTTCTTGAACCTGAAGAGTTAGATTGGCAAGTTTGCCTTTCGTGACTCGAAGGTAAAAGAGGATTGGACACTAGAGTGCCCGTAAATTTGCACTCGTCAAAATGTATCTAAGGAAATGGGCTTAAAGATGCCATTTGGAGATGGTAGAATCTTGCTGGAGATGGGCTTAGAGATGCCATCTAAAATTGTTTGTTGAAACTCAGTAGAATGAACATCAGAATGGTATCCGTATTTGGAACGTATCTGAGTTGTATTTGGAGACTGGGTTCGTATGAGCAAGGGAATGGCGTCCGTGTCTAGAGCGTATCCAAGCTGTAACTGTATTTGATTCTTGAATGAATATCAGAATGACTGCCGTGTCTGGAGTGTATTTGTATTCTGAATGGGTGACAAAGAAACATCTGAGTATGGAGCATCTATGTGCTGGGGATAAATTCCGAATGAGTGACAGAATGGCGACCGTGTGTGGAGCGTATTTGGACTGTATCTGAAGTTGAGATCTATATGAGTAGCAGAATGACTTCCGTGTTTGGAGTGTATCTGTACTGTAACTGGGATCCAGACAAGTGACAGAATGACTTCAATGTCTGGAGTGTATCTGAACTTGAAGTTGATAGTTGAATCTGAATGAGAAATAGAATGGCTTCCGCGTCTGGAGCGTATCTAGTTTGTATCTGATTGCTGAAGTCTGAATGAGTAGTAGAATGACCGTCGTGTCTGGGAGTGTAACCATATTGTATCTTACTTGAAATTTTGAATGAGTAATAGAATGAGCGCCGTGTCTGGGGTGTATCCATACTGTATCTGAAATCTATGAATAGTTATTAACGATAGCTTTTTAATCTTATCCTGAAAAGGGTAGAATGTTAGCTAAAGCACAAAGTTATGTTGCATGATATGTATGATGCAATAGAATGTGTTTCATCAATGTTTATGATATATGAATGTAATTGATGTGCATGTAAGCTGATTAGTTGTCTTGCTGAGGAAAATAAATCCTTGATAATTGGAGATAATGAAATATTTGACTGCTGTCAGAGAAAGTAAATCCTTGACCAATGCTGGGGATTGAAAATCCTTGGTGACTTGTGGGGATTAACAAGAGTTTTGACAACTTCTGCGGGGAATGAGGATTCTTCATGACCTTCCTGGGGAAATAAGGAAAAATCTGACGACCTCTACTGGGGAAATAAAACCTGGGAGGCTTCAAATGGAGAAACAGGAATTAGAATCTTCGTTCTTGTCGGGAAATAACTCTGCGGGGAGAGTGCTTATTCTGCCGGGGAAATCAGGAGCTTGGGTTGTATGCCAATCTACTGTAGAATTGTCCTATTTGAGGATAAAACAAAAAGTTAATTGTTATCTGGTTGATAACCTGTTGGGGAAGTTGGGGAAAACTAAATGGTTCTCGCTGGGGATTGATAGTTGGAAATTTGACTTCGCTGGGGAATAAGGTTTCATCTTTGCTGAGGGTCTATAGTTCAAAGTTTTTGGGCTCCACTGGGGATCGGGAGTTTAAAGACTTAACTCTAATGGGAATTTTGAAACTTAATTCCGCTAGGGATATGTACTTCAAGGTTTTAACTCTGTTGAGGATCTGAATGACATACTATAGGGGATTTCTTCTGGAATAGCCCAAAGACATTTTCCTATACTTTCAACCTACCAGTAACTATCCTTTCTCATTTCGTTTTATTTGTAAACAATGATTATATTCAAATGCATATGCCTATTTAACAAACCATTGGACGTTTTCAAATAAAACATAAGTGTAAAAAGAAAAGAAAGGCAAGCAAATTTCTTCACTTTGAATTATCTTTGTATTAACTTTTATAAGTATCTTTGTACAAAGGAGACAGACATCCTAGTAAGAGAATGTTGTCAAAAAATTGAGAAAAATTTATACAAAGAAAGATGGCTATGTGTAACAATTCCATGGGGTTTCCATTCTGCTATAGCCTTCACAACTCTGAGTATCTTGTCCATTCGTTGTTTCGTCCACGGATGATTGGATTGATCAGAAGCTTGGAGCTTGTTGGTGAAGAGATTGTCCTTAAAGTGATCCGACGAGACATAGTCATACGCTTTAATTCCCTAACTTTTGCCTGGACCGCCCTTTCGGGTTTTCAGTCCACCGGGAAACCCTTTTTTGCCCAAGTCGCCCTTTCGGGTTTTCAACTTGCCGGGTGTACAAATTTTTTTTGTTTTATCCCTAATTTTTGCCTGAACCTCCCTTTCGGGTTTTCGATTCACCGGGATGCCCATTTTTTGCCCAAGTCGCCCTTTCGGGTTTTCAACTTGTCGGGTCGTTTTATGTGTAGTATCTTTTGACTATGTCTACGTTCACAGGGTGCGGCAAGTCGTCACCATCCATGGTGATCAGAATCATTGCCCCACCAGAAAAGATGTTCTTGATCATAAATGGTCCTTCGTAAGTAGGAGTCCACTTGCCCCTGGGATCACTTTGCGGCAAGATGATCCGTTTGATTACAAGATCTCTGACTTGATATACCTGACGGCTGACTTTCTTGTTGAAAGCCTTGATCATCCGTTTCTGATACGTCTGACCATGACAAACAGTAGTAAGTCGCTTCTCGTCGATCAAATTAAGTTGGTCATGTCGGGTCTGAATCCAATCGTCTTCACTCAAACCAGTATGCTTCATGATCCTCAAGGAAGGAATCTGAACTTCCATAGGTAAAACAGCCTCCATGCCATATACCAAAGAAAAGGGGGTTGCCCCTGTTGAATTACGCTCCCTGGTACGATATCCATGCAGAGCAAACGGTAACATCTCATGCCATTCCTTGTAGGTGACTGTCATCTTTTGAATGATCTTCTTGATATTTTTGTTCGCGGCTTCAACATCACCGTTCATCTTTGGCCGATAGGGAGATGAATTGTGATGTTGAATCTTGAACTGCTCGCACAGAGTGGTGATCACAGTGTTATTCAGATTTGTACCATTGTCCGTGATGATCCTGTCGGGGATACCATACCGGCATATAAGATTCTGCTTGATGAAGCGGGCAACCACATTCTTTGTAACGGAGGCGAAGGAAGCTGCTTCGACCCACTTGGTAAAATAATCAATGGCGACCAAGATGAAGCGATGTCCATTGGATGCCGTAGGCTTCATCTCTCCAATCATGTCGTTTCCCCACATCGCGAATGGCCAAGGAGCTGTTAGAACATTGAGGGGAACTGGAGGAATATCTACCTTGTCAGCATAGACTTGCCATTTGTGACAAGTACGGGAATATTGATGACAATCAGCTTCCATGGTAGACCAGTAGTAGCCTGCCCTTAGAATCTTCTTAGCCATCGTGTGTCCGCTTAAGTGAGTGTCAAATGTGCCACTGTGTATTTCGGTCATGATCAACTCTGCTTCAACCTTATCCACACAACGAAGTAGAACACAATCATGGCTGCGCTTATATAAGATACCATTGCTCAGGAAGAACTTGGCAGCAAATATCCTTAAGAACTTTTTGTCATTGACTGAAGCTCCTTCAGGGTATTCTCGAGTCTGGAGATACCTTTTGATTTCATGAAACCAGGGTTGTTCCACTACTTCTTCGGTATTAATCTCATGATAGTGCGCAGGTTCGTCCATTCGCTCGATGGTGATTTGGGGAGCCTCATTATCCCAGTTGAGTTTAAACATGGAAGACATTGTGGCTAGAGCATCTGCTAGCTGATTTTATTCTCGCGGGAAGTGCTCAAAGGTAATCTGCTCGAAATGAGGCAACAATGTTAAGACATGCTCTTTGTATGGGATAAGATTAGGATGTCTAGTGTCCCACTCTCCTTTGATTTAACTGACAACCAAAGTTGAGTCCCCAAATACGACCAAAGATTTGATTCCTAGGTCAATTGCAGCCTTGAGACCAAAGATGCAAGCTTCATACTCGACCATGTTGTTGGTGCAGCTGAAGCAGAGTCTAGCAGTAAAAGGTGTGTGGCAACCTTCCGAAGAAATAAGTATCGCACTGATACCGTTTCCAAGTGCATTTGAAGCACCATCAACGTACAGGGTCCATCGAGATCCTTGTTCAGGTTCGTCATACGGTCTGTTACCTTCAATGTTGTCCAATGTCATGATGTCCTCGTCAGGGAAGTCGAATCTCATAGATTGGTAATCTTCGACGGCTTGATGAGCTAAATGGTCAGCTAGTACACTCCCCTTTATAGCTTTTTGGGTTGTGTACTAGATATCATACTCTGTCAGGATCATCTTCCATCTAGTGATTCTTCCAGATAAGGCAGGCTTCTTGAAGATATGCTTAATCGGATCCATTTTAGAAATCAGCAAAGTGGTATGTGTCAACATATACTGCCTTAGCCGGCGAGCAGCCCATACCAAAGCGCAATAAGTTTTCTCGAGCAGTGAGTAGCGAGTCTCACAGTCGGTAAACATTTTTTTAAGGTAATAAATGGCATACTCTTTTTGGCCAGACTCGTCATGTTGGCCCAGTACGCACCCCATTGAATTATCCAAAATAGTCAGATACATAATCAAAGGTATTCCTTCGACGGGTGGCATCAAGATAGGAGGTTCCAGCAAATACTCCTTGATTTTATCAAAATCAATTTGACAATCATTGTTCCATTCAACCACCTGATCTTTCTTCAACAGCTTGAAGATTGGCTCACAGGTAGATGTCAGATGAGAGATGAACCTCGCAATATAGTTTAAGTGTCCCAAGAAACCTCTAACCTCCTTTTCAGTGCGGGGGGCAGGCATTTCTTGTATAGCTTTAACTTTAGCAGGATCAACCTCAATGCCTTTGTTGTTGACGATAAATCCCAAAAGTTTACCAGACCTGACTCCAAAAGTGCACTTGCTAGGGTTCAGTCTGAGCTTATATTCCTTCAATCTGACAAACAGCTTTTGCAGATGGTCGAGGTGTCCTTCTTCTGTCTGTGAAAGGGATATCATGTCGTCTACGTAGACTTCGATCTCATGATGTATCATATCATGAAACAAAGCTACCATGGCGCGTTGATAGGTTGCCCCGGCATTCTTCAGTCCGAATGGCATCACTTTATAGCAGAAGGTACCCCACTGCGTGACAAAAGTAGTCTTCTCCATGTCTTCGGGGGCCATTTTGATCTGGTTGTATCCCGAGAATCCATCCATGAAAGAAAATACCTTGTGTTGAGATGTGTTGTCAACCAAGATGTCGATGTGTGGTAATGGAAAATCATCTTTAGGGCTAGCCCTGTTTATGTCCCGATAGTCCACACACATTCTGACTTTGCCGTCCTTTATTAGGCACGGGCACAATGTTAGCAACCCATTGTGGATAGGAAGTAACAGCCAGAAAGCCAACATTGAATTGCTTCATCACCTCAGCTTTGATCTTTTCAGACATGTCGGGCCTCATTCGGCGGACCTTTTGTTTGATCGGTGGAGAGTCTTCTCTTGTAGGGAGACGGTGAACCACAATATCTGTATCTAGTCCCGGCATGTCTTCATAGGACCAGGCAAATATTTCAACATATTCATTCAGCAGCTGAACTAGACGCTCTTTGACACTTGGCTCCAGGTTGGTACCCACCTTAACCTCTTTCTTGTCTTCCTCTGTTCCCAGATTGATGGTTTCTAGCAACTCTTCACGGGGCAGAATAGCCCTCTATTCTTGTTGTAAAAGTCTGGCTAACTCTCCAGGCACTTCACAGTCTTCATCACCTTCGTACTCGGCATGATTGACCAAATCTTCAGAGTCACCGAAGGCTAAAGCAAAATAGTCACCCATGGAATCCGGAGTGGATGGATACCTGCATTTTATGAGTGTGGGTGTGTGTAAGGGATAGCCATCCTTAAACAAAACAAAATGTAAAACGAAAGAAAATGAACACAACAATTTATAGATGAAAACGTCCAATGATTCACTTAAAAATGGAATATGATAATGAAGAAATCAAGCCCTTACAAATGGACCTATATGCCCCGGGTAAGGCATAAGGTGAAAAGAGTGTGTACGAATTGTTTAATTATTACAGACCAAAATTGGAAATTGTTCAAAGATAAATTACTGGTTGATGAAAGTGATGGGAACGAAGTCTTTCGCTTCCCAGTTGCTTAATCCTCCTTCGACGGTTGGAAAGATCCAATCTTCAAAGTTGGCTTCTTCATCATCATCTTCTAAGGCATTAATTCCATGGTGAGTGATTTTTACGAGTGGTCCTCCAGCCCTGGAGCGACGCACAGTTTTCTGGCCAGCAACAGTGAAACATAGTCCGAACTTGTCTGTCTTGTGAGAAAACTTAGGCAGTTTCCCCCACATTATACTCCTTCCTTCTTTGATTACGGCCTCTGCATCTTTGAGGGATGCCATTCTAGACACAGGCTTGGAAATGATAGGCACATCGGTCATTGTCTTTGCAACTGCGACTTCAGGAGAAACCTCTTCAAAATGTTGGAAAGGCGTTTCTATGAACTCGCCATCCAACTCCACATAGCGGAAGGAGTTGAGGTGACTTATCATGTACTCTTCCTCCCCATGAACCGTTATAATCTTACCCTGAACTGGATACTTTAGCATTTAGTGCAGAGAGGAAGTGACTTCCCCAGCATTGTGGATCCACGGCCTTCCCTACAAGCATGAATATGAAGGACGAATGTCCATCACATAAAAAGTAGAGTTGAAAATTTATGTGCCCACTTTGACTGGAATGTCCACTTCTCCGTGAACCATCCTCTTAGAACCATCGAAGGCTCTAACAACGATGTTACTGGGTTTTAGGGTCAATCTTTCACAACCATCCTCTTAGAACCGTCGAAGGCTCTAACAACGATGTTACTGGGTTTTAGGGTCAATCCTTCACACTCTAATCTGTCCAACGCCTTCTTCGGTAGCACATTTAAAGATGAACCGGTGTCAACCAGAACATGGGCAAGTGTGGTCCCCTTGCATTCTACCGAGACATGCAGTGTGTCGTTGTGCTTCCTTCCCTTAGGAGTCAAATCAGCGTCAGAAAAGCCAAGGCCATTATCGGCAGTAAGGCTAGCCACGCACTCTTGAAACTGGTCAGCAGAAGTTTCTTGAGGCACGTGTGTCGTCTTTAGAAATTTGATTAAGGCCTTAGCATGAGCCTCAGAGTAGAGTAGGAGAGCCAGCATGGAGATTTTGGAAGTGGTCTGCCCTAGCTGTTCCACGACATCGTAGTCGCTCTTTTTGATTATCTTTAAGATTTCTTCCATCTCTTTCTGGGTGGTCTCGGGGATTACCACAGTCTGAGCCTTCTTCCTGACAGGCGCTTCTAGTATCCCCTTACCTTTGGTAGCAACATCAGAGGGTCTAACTTCAGGAGCATCAAGTTCTTTAATTACCGGGCTTTGCACAGATGGCTTGACGGGTACAGAGACTCTCGAGGGTCCGAATACTGCCCGTGGAGGAGCAATCTCCGGAGAGAATATCCTTCCGCTGCGAGTTATCTTTCTCTTTCCCGCAATATTCCCTATATCAGGGGTTTCATCATCGGAATTCTCTTGGACTGATTCAATCTTCTTGATACCATGGTAGAATATTTCTCCCCCGTAGGTCCATGGTATCATCTTGTTAGATTTATACGGGACAGGCCCCGGCATGGTGATTTTCAACGGCACAAACTTAGGATCAGGCGTAATCTTAACAGGCCTTTTGCAGGTCTTAGAAATATCGTCGAAGATGGTTATTATAGCAATTTCATTGGTTGGAGTATCAAAAGTAATAGGAGTAACATGAGTGATATTATCAACAGGAGTCTTTTGAAAGAGGATCTCGTGGGTATCCATCAGGCGTTGGATGCCTGATTTCAACAGTGGGCAGTCAGCTTGCAGGTTTGAACAAATGTAGCAGTCTTTTCCACAGCCTGGGAATATCCCAGCCTTCATCAAATTCACTTTAATCACAGGTAACAGAGTCAAAAGGTCATCAACAGTGGTAACATGAAGATCTTCCAAAATGGCATGGACATTATGACCATGCTTCGGCGTTGGGGTAGAAATCACATTCGGCTTTTCGGGCGCATCAAATTCTACCTCCTTGGCGTCTATCAAGTCTTGGATCTTGTTTTTAAGAGCCCAACAGTTGTTGGTATCATGCCCTACACTGTCAGAGTGGTACGCACATTTTGCATTGGAGTGATAATAAGGAGAAGAGGTATTGGGGTTCTTCGGTGCTTCTTTCAAGTTGGTGAGATTCAGCTTTAACAAATGAGGGAGGACTTGAGTCGGTGTCATGTTGATTCGGGTGAATTGTCGTTGTGGCCTTTCTACCCTTTGCTGATTAACTCTTGGTTGATTGCTGCGAGGTTGATCGGTTGAAGAGTTTTGGATCATAACAGCCCCCACCGTTGGTCGGCGCTTTGTTCTTCCTTGATTCCTCTGGTTGTGAACAGCAGAAACTTCCTTCTTAGCTGGGAAGGTCTTCTTAATAGCAGTGGAGGCAGAGGCATCTTTCTGAATTTTACCACTTTTAATGCCAGCTTCGACCCTTTCACCCGTCAGAATTAATTCGGTGAATCCCGCAGATGAACTCCCGATTAAATGATTGAAGAATGGACCTGACAGAGTCCCTAAAAACATGTCAACCAGCTCTCTATCCAACAGTGGTGGTTGTACCCTTCCAGCAAAATCCCGCCACTTCTGGGCATACTCCTTAAATCCCTCATTAGAGGCCATACCCATACTTTGTAGCTGAGTACGAGTAGGCGCTAAATCTGCATTGTATTGGTATTTTCGGTAGAAAGCAGCAGCTAAATCTTCCCAGTTATGAACATCCGATCTCTCAAGTTGATAGAACTAGTCCAATTGCGTGCATGACAAACTATCTTGGAAAAAATCGACCCAAAGATCCTTATCAGATGAGTGAGGTTGGATCTTTCTGACGTAGGATCTCAGATGCATCTTTGGACAGGACAAACCGTCATACTTAGCAAAGGTAGGTACTTTGAACTTGGGAGGAATGATGATCCCAGCAACCAACCCTAGTTATTCGAAATCTAAACCAGGTACCCTTTACAACTCCATGGCTTCCAACCGATCCTCAAGATTTTTATACTTATCATCCGTCGGGGGATATTGCTGTTCGGAGTAATCCTCATCCTCTTCCTCTTCTTCCTCTTCAACTTCAGATTCAGAAGGCATCGCAACTCCTTTTCCTTTACCAACCCCTTCATCAGACGTCGAGGGGAACTCGAGAACCTTTCTAGCCTGGTTTTCAAACCTTCTTCCCATAGTGGCCATACCGGTCCTTTTCTTCTTTTTCTCTTTATCTTTCTCCAACAGTTCTTTAAGGTCCTCTTGACCCTTTGCTAAGGTCATGAGGAGTTACTAGAATTGCGAATTCTGTGCTTGCAGATGATTAACCGTCTGCTCCAAATCCATCTTGCTGAAATAAACTGCAGAAAGATAAGGAAACCTGGTGTGAAGACCTGTTTATACATATGATGAATGATATGTTATTCATGTAATGCATTCAAGGATTCAGGATTTCAAATTTGTTGCAAACAAAAAGAACACACGTCATATTAAGAAGAAATTTGTTAGTACATAAATGCCCCATGGGCAAAATATTACAAAATTCTTAATGTAAAAAGACATTGCGAATCCTCTTTGGCGCGATGTAAGTGTTGAGAGTTTCCTCCTCATAAAGTCGGCGGGTAAGCTCCAAAACCTTCTTCTCACTGGCATAGAAGCTGGCTTCAAAAGTATTTTGTTCTTCCTTGAGCTGGATCCAACTCTTTTGTAATTCTTCCAATGATGTTGGCATGTCTGGATGTAGGAGGGTGTATGGAACCTCTCCTTCCATAACAGGCTCTTTGATCACGGGGAGAATGTGAGGGTATGGCATCATAAGACTCTGAGCGCGGGTTCGTACCCACTTGAGATAAGGCTCAAGGGGGATGGAATTCGTGTGCCCCAGTGTCTTACTATCCACTTTGTTGGGCATCCTCCAAGCTCTGATAAACCTTTGTCGAAGTCCTTACGCATCGTTGTCGAAGTCAAAAACCAGGTCAAAAATCAGCATATCATGAGGACCATCTCTCCGGGCATATCCAAACTGCCTTAGAGCTAAACAGGGGTTGTAGGTGATGCCTCCTCTAAGTCCAAGTAGTGGGACATTAGGGAACCTGGATAATAGGGTTACTTCAAGATGAAAGCCTGGATAGTAGGGCTATGAGAAGGAACCTGGATAGTAGGGTTACTTCGAGATGAAAGCTTGGATATGAGGGCTATGAGAAGGAACCTGGGTCGTAGGGTTACTTCGAGATGAAATCCTGGATAGTAGGGCTTTGAGAAGGAACCTGGGTCGTAGGGTTACTTCGAGATGAAATCCTGGATAGTAGGTCTATGAGAAGGAACCTGGGTAGTAGGGTTACGTCGAGATGAAAGCCTAGATAGTAGGGCTATGAGAAGGAACCTGGATAGTAGGATTACTTCGAGATGAAAGCCTGGGTAGTAGGGCTATGAGAAGGAACCTGGGTCGTAGGGTTACTTCGAGATGAAAGCCTGGATAGTAGGGCTTTGAGAAGGAACCTGGGTCGCGGGGTTACTTCGTGATGAAAGCTTGGATAGTAGGGATATAAGAAGGAACTTGGGTCGTAGGGTTACTTCGAGATGAAAGCCTGGATAGTAGGTGTTGTACCCCAAAATTTTCCCTCTCACTTATCAAGAATTTTCTCACAAGATCTCCCTTGACTCAAGACTGCACTAGGGTTTGATCAACTCAAGACACCTCCTCAAGCATTGATGACTGAAAATTAGGGTTTGAGTTTTCACAAGGATTTTTGAACTATAAATGCTTCATATTACTTTCATGGACCATTATGGACCCCCAAGATTACCTATGTCAAGTTTCAAGCCTTGGATTATACTTTTGATCAGTCAATTGAATAGTTGACCTAAAAATCAGTTGTATTAGGGAAAAAGTCAACCATGGCCAATTTACAGTCAAACTTCATAATTTTTTATCCACATCAACATTTTAGACTAATATGTATCATTTGATCAAGTGTGGACCATAATTCCTCAAGAAATTTGATCAAATCATTAAAAGGGCAAAATGGTCAATATTAGGGTTTTGATTGGGAAAGGGCAATTTCTGATTTTTGACCTAGAAAATGATCAATTTGGTTAAGTCATGATCTCAAGAGTCAAATTTCATCACTTTGACCTAATGACATGTTTCAAAACACTACAAGTCCATTGGGTTGACAGATGAATTTTTCAGTCAACTAATCAAAAGTCAACTGTATACTAAAAAATCAAACTTTGACTTTTTGGTCAAATTCAAATACCAAAGATCATAGTTCATCAAAACATGTAAAAATATGAAACTTGTTCATCAAGAAATCAAGAATTCAAGATTTTATTTTTAAAAGATGAATTTTCTTAACTTAGAAATTTTTCTAAGTATAGAAAATTTCTTATTTTTTCACAATTTTGAGCCAAATTTTCACCATGATGCAAAATGATTCAAGAGAAACTTCCAACATTAAAGTTGTAGATCTCCATGAAATATACAACTTTTCTTCACACAACTTCTCCTAAAAATGCTTTTATCTCAAGTTATAATTTTGTGAATACATGCTCATGAACTAAAAATGACTTAGTGAAATTTTGCCCAAATTAGGCAGATTTTTTACCTAACTTCATGGCAATTTTTCACATATTTACAAATGGAATCTTCAAAAGAAATTCAAATATGAGTTTTAGATCACATTTCAAGCTTTCCAAAATGTCCAAGAACTCCTTGAGATCATTCTTGAGCAAGGATAATCGAATAGATGAAATTAGGGTTTTGTCACTTGAATTTAGGTCATTTTCATGATGAACACAAATACAAATCCATGCTAGGCTGCATAATCTTTGCTTTTCAGGCCTAAAAATTGTTTGTCACTCCTTAATTAAATGCTTACATAGCTGTTAAGGCTTTGATCCAAGCAAATGAGCTATTATCCAAGTTGCATTTCCATTAATGGCACAAAGTGAACACTTCCATTCTTGTAAAGCAAGCTTTTTGCATAAAGTCATTCTTGAGCCTTTAACTTGTTCCCTCTGATCACACTCCATCCACAAAGTCAGAAACAAACTTTTATAAATCATGAACTACACTACCTTATCAAGTACACAAGCATTGAAACTTGTTTTCTCAAAAATCACATTTTTGGCTTAAGGATGCAAATTCAAATTCTGAGTTGTTACAAGTATCCAAACCTCTTGCTTATAAGTAGACACACTATTTGCAAGTTGAGACATGAGAAAGAAGCCCCTAAAACTCACTCAAACTCCCTCTAGCCAGAAATTGTCCCAAAACACCGTTGTTGTGCAAATTCTGATTTTCCATACCAAACTCACATTTACCTCGTGCGTTTCTTGGCCTTTAAGTTTCTAAAGCTTCCTTGCATCAAGACTAACTCATCCTTGTACCTGTTTCATTTTTGTAACACCATTTTCCCTATCTTCCATAACCAAAAACAGAGCCTCACAGTTGGACTTCTCCAGGACATTCCATCCATCCTCATCTCAAGCCAACAATTGTACTAGCTTCCTAGAGGTCCAAGGAAGCTAACCTGATCTTCAGCACTGACTGAAACAAGCTCATTTGCATTTCACGATTTCCAGTTTTGAGGTATTTTTCTTGAACTTCTATCTCATTACTTAGGCATTGTTAGGCTTACATTTGTGAAGATAAAATGTAGACCTCATTGCCACGAAGCTGTACATGCCCATAGTTTACATTTATATGGCTTGAGCTTAGAGAATTTTAGAGTTGAAGTTTCTGAAATTTTTAGGGTTTAAATTAGGGCCAGATAAATTCTCACTTATCTTTTGACTTTCAGCCTTAGTTATTTACATGGTTAGAATCGTGAGGAATAATGCAACAACTTTCATTTTGTCACTTTCCATTTTTGTTGAAAAATGAAGAAGATACAGGTACACAGGCTGGATGTTGAAGATGAAGTTATCGGAACTGGGTTTGCTTTATATATTTATGGTTTTGCCTATATAAACGGATGTATAGCAACCCCAGTGGTAAAGCGCACGCATGTTCAACCTATGGTCCTGGGTTCAAGCCCCAGCGAGACTATTTTGGCTTTTTTCCAATTTGTTGACATTTTTTTGATTGATTGTTTGCAGGCGTTGGGCCCTTTGGGTCTGGCATTCCTTTTTTATTTTGCTAACATACCCCCTGTTTACTTGTGACATCACCCTGGCCCATTTTATTTTTATTTATTTCTTTATTTCTTTTTTCTTTTAAATATATTTTCTAAAATACCAAAAAAAAATCATAAAAAGTATAAAAAATATAGATTTATATTTTAACATAATTTAATTATTTTTCCACATAAAAATTATTTTATTTATCATAATTTATTTACTTTTATTAACCTCCTTGTAAAGATTTAATTAAAACTAAAATATTATTTATTTTATATGAAAATATATTTTTGATACCAAAAAGACTAAAGAACATTTTATACCACAATCAATTTTTTTTAGACAAAAAAATATAAAATACAAAAATATTTTTTTATATAAACTTCATTATTTTTAATCAAGAAGAATTAGGGTTTTAGTCAAGAATATTTGTCTTAATGAATTTTAAACTTGACTGATTATTTTCTTTTTCTAATTAGGTTAAAATCAAGATCCTTCTTCTTAAGAAACCAAACCAAAAAAAAATATTTTTCTTTGCATTCATAATTATTGCATATTTAATTCATCTTGTATTATTTATTCCAACTCTTGTATAAATTCAATTTGGTTGTAATAGATTAATTAGGTTTATATTCTTGCAATCCCCATTCATGAATTTGTATACCCCCCCCCCCCCCCCCCCACACACAAATGTTGTAATAGCGTAGTAACTTAAAATTTTGCAATTTATCACTTTTACATAACATGCTAGTAATTAGGGTTTGTATGGAAAGAATAAAATCAATCAAGTAGGAAAAACCTAATTCAAGACAAAATCAAGCATGAAAACAACACACTTGCACACAAGCACCCCTAGGGTTATCCCACTTGGTTGCCTTACAAAAATGGCCATATTACGCATGTAAGGTATCTTAGCAAATACAAGATCATAGTCCCTCGATGACGCTATTCAAAGTTGCCTTACAAAATGATCTTAGTCCTTCAAAAATAATGCTAAGATACCTTGCAACATTGCTAATCATGGTTGTACGATGACCCACGCCCGTCCCGTTTACATCCAAAGATAGGTTTGCTTACCAAATCAATGGTAAGAAAACAATGTCAAAGGAAAAGAAAATGAACAAGAAAGACATTTGAGTAGGTAGATTGCTCCTAATTACTTGTTCCATTTCAAAACAAACATCCTTGCTATTTTCAAAACAATCACATACACTTTCAAACATCTTACAAAACTTGAAAACATTTTTAAAATATCAAACATCTTTGTATACATTCTTACGAACGAGAATCATTACAAAGATTTCCTAAACAATGGCCTCTTTACAAAATACATTCAAAAGCCACACAAAGCACAATTTCAAACAAAAGCAAGTGATCTAGCAAGTAACTAAGAGCACATGGAAAACCATGGATAAAAAGGGTGCTAATACCTTCCCTTTTTATAATCTACCCCCCGAACCCAAGAAACAATCTCAAAGGTATTTCCTGTGCTTTTTCACCTTTCCTTTTGGATAAAAGAAAAGTTGGTGGCGACTCTTGCTAACCGTAACATTTGCGATAAAATGCAAAACCTTCAAGTCGATTTTCCCACCGTATCACAGAACTGGCGACTCTGCTGGGGAATGTTCTAAAAGTGGGGTTACCTTAGGGAGTAGATTACATTTATTTGCTTACATTGTTTGACTTGTATGCTTTACATTATGGTTCTTTATTTGGGTTTCAATCCTCTACCCGGATTTGGGATACATTATAGGCAAGTAACAATACGTTGTGGAAACTGTGCGGGGTATACCGACATGGTCTAAGAAATAGCTACGTTAGTGCGACATATTTGTGGGTACCGGTAGCCTTTGAGTTAATCAAAGAGAATACGGGGCCGCTGAGTGATGTCATAAAGCACTAATGAACTTTTATAACCTTTACTTGACCAACTTGGCCTTTAGGATGTAGTGAGATGACCGACTTTGGTGCAGTCCGAAGTTGGTAGATACTCGATACTACACTCATTGAGGTTTGGTTTCTTGGGATATTTCGGTCGCCATTAAAGAGGCTTGAGCTGAAACAATGACCAAGGAAACAAACCAGTGATATTGAACTCCTTAGAACCCGGTTACTATTACTAGGACAGGTTTGAGCCAACTAAACTTCAAGAGGGTACTTACTTATAAAACTCCATACAAGCCTAAACCTAAGGGCTTGTTTGCTTTGTTTGTATATGCATACTTGTACATAACATCATGAACATCATGAACATCACATACATCCACTAACCATTTCAAGGATTTTGGGATTCATCTTTGTTCTTGTTTTGTAGGATATGGACTCACTTCGCAGGAAAACTATTCAAGTCAACCTTGTGAGAATCCCTCCACAACTTAAGGAGCTAGTTTCAACGATTCCTGAAAACTCTCCATTCACCAAGAGACATGGTCGCCTACTCAACTTGGTCACCTTCAACACAGATGAGGACATGATGAAGGTGCTCTTTCAGTTCTTTGATCCTTTACACCATTGCTTCACATTTCCTGGCTATCAACTTGTGCCTACTTTGGAAGAATTATCCCAACTCTTGAGGATTCCCATTCTCAATCAACTACCTTTCAACGGTACGGAAATAGATCCAAATCCAGGAGAGATTGCTCAAGCTCTACACTTGCACTCATCTGATATCACAACTCATTGAGAAACAAGGAGTGGTGTCAAAGGTTTCTTAGCAAAGTTCCTGTTTGAGAAAGCCCAAAGTTGTTGGAATTCCTTGGACTTACAAGCCTTTGAGGAAATTGTGGCTCTCCTCATCTATGGGATGGTTTTGTTTCCAAATCCTGACCAACTCATAGATATCAACGCCGTCAAAATTTTCATGTCCCGCAACCCGGTGCCTACATTGCTAGGAGATATCCTACACTCTTTTCACACTCGCACAATGAGGAAAAGAGGTGTCCTTATGTGTTGCACTACTCTCTTGGAAAGATGGTTTATTTCTCATCTTCCCCAATCTGTATTAAAGAATGAGCAAGGTTCAAGGTGGTCACAAAGGTTAATGACGCTCAAACATTCAGACATTCATTGGTGCTCCCGACCCAAAGAGAATGTTATCATTGTCGACCGTTGTAGAGAATTTCCTAATGTCCCTTTACTTGGAATTAGGGGAGGAATCACCTACAACCCTTGTTTAGCCTTAAGACAGTTTGGTTATGCCTGAAGGGATGGCCCGCACAAGATGCTGATTCAAGGTTTGGTATTTGACTACGACAACGACGATCAAGGTCTTCGCCAGAGATTTATTCGAGCTTGGAGGATGTTAAACAAGGTGGATATCAAGACTTTGGTTCACAAGAATTCCATCCCTCTTGAGCCTTACCTCAAATGGGTACGAACTCGTGCTCAGAATCTTATGATGCCTTATCCTTCCATTCTCCCGGTAATCATTGAGCCTGTTATGGAAGGAGATGTTCCATACACTATCCTAAATCCTGACATGTCCACCTCTCTTGAAGACCTACAAAGGGATTGGATACAACTAAAAAGAGTGCGAGATACTTTTGAAGCCTAATTCTACGCAAGCGAGAAGAAGGTTTTGGAACTCACTAGGCTACTTCATGAGGAGCAGACTCTCAATGCCTACATTATACCGAAGAGGATGCGCACTACCTTTCTATCTTTGAGTTTTTGTATTATTTTTCCCAAGGGGCATTGATGTACTCAAAATTTATCTTATTTAATATAAGGTGTCTTTCCTTTGTGTCTAAAACAATTTTGAATCTTTGAAATCCTTGAAAACATTGCATATGCATATACCATTCATCATAACATAAGCAGGTCTTTTGCAATAAGTCTCCTCATCTCTCTAGTGTTTATTTCAGTAAGATGGATCTTGAGAGAACAGTGAAGGATCTTCAAGCTTTGCTGGAAGAAGAGAGGAAAAAGAAAACCAAGAAGGTAACCGGAGTCTTAAACATGGGAAGAAGATTTCATGGGCAGACAAGAAGGACTTTGGACTTTGCAGCAACATCCGGTGAAAGAGACAACAAAGATGGTAAAGGAAAGGAAACAATTATCCCATCAGAATCAGAAGAGGAACAGGAAGAAGAGGACTACTCTGAAGAACAATACCCTCCAGCGGATGACAAGTATAAACATCTCGAAGAGCGGTTGAGCGCAATGGAAATCCAAAAGGTGCCTGGCTTGGACTTTGAGGAATTGGGTTTGGTGTCGGGGATTGTGATTCCTCCGAAATTCAAAGCACCTGTATTCACCAAGTATGACGGAGTTTCATGCCCTAAAATGCATCTCCGGTCATATGTGAGGAAAATCTAACCCCATACCGCTGATAAAGACTTATGGGTGCACTTCTTCCAAGACAGTCTGTCTGGGACTCAACTTGACTGGTTTTACCAACTAGAAAGAGCCAACGTTCACAATTGGGAAGATCTTGTTGCAGCTTTCTACAAACAATATCAGTACAACGTTGATCTGGATCCTACCCGTACTCAACTCCAGAGTATGGCCATGGCTTCCAATGAAGGTTTCAAAGACTATGCATAAAATGGAGAGATTTGGCTGGAAGAGTTCAACCCCTCTGTTTGAGAGAGAATTGGTATACATGTTCTTGGGCACCTTGTCTGGTCCCTTCTTCAATCATTTAATCGGAAGTTCATCTGCAGGATTTACTGGACTAATATTGATCAGAGAAAGGATAGAAGCCGGTATAAAGAATGGAAAGATTCAGAAAGATACATCTTCTTCTACAGCTGTAAGGAATCCTTTCATCGGAAAGAAAGAGGTGGTTGTTGTATATCCACAAAGAAACCAAGATAGGGCCGAACGCCGACCAATGGTGGGGGATGTTATGATTCCTAAGCCTACATCTGATCAGCAAAGAAATAATCCACCACGGATGGAAAGGCCAGTCATGCAGTTCACCAGAATCAACATGACCCCGTCTCAAGTATTACCGCATCTACTAAGATCCAACTTGGTAACCTTGAAAGAAGCTCCAAAAAACCCCAATACAACATCTCCTCATTATCATCCCAATGCCTGTTGCGCATATCACTCTGAAAGTCCTAGTCACGATACTAATAACTGTTGGGCTCTAAAGAACAAAATACAAGACCTTATTGAAGCAAAAGAAATCGAGTTCGATGCGCCTGAAAAGCCGAATGTCATTTCTGCCCCTATGCCCAGACATGGCCACAATACCAATTCCATTGAAGAAGGATTATTTATTACTTCAATTGATGAAATCATGACCCCACTTCTAACCATTAAAATGAATTTGTTAAATTTAGGTGTGTTCTCGGGTTGTGGTGAAGTTTGCCATCTCTGTTTGTCCTCCCCAACCGGTTGTCCTTTGTTGAAAATAGGCGTTCAGTGCCTAATAGATAACAAAGAAATTTTATTCGAGAAGACTTCTTTTCTACTTGTTCCTTTTGAAGATGTTTCTATCATTACCATTTCCGCCAATTCTTCCAGGGTCTCCACCAAAAGACCCGTTAGAATTACATCAGTTCCGAAAGCAGCTCCTTTAATAATCACAATGCCTGGACCAGTCCCATATGCGTCAGACAAAATCGTTCCATGAAATTATGGAGGGGATGTCTATTACCATGGTATCAAGCAGGACTGGCCAGCCGCCGAAGATTCAAGCTTCGAGAAAGTCAACTCCGATATCAGTAATATTGCAGGAACTAGCAAAATTACCCGAAGTGGTAGGATCTTTTCTTCAGAAATTGCTCCCCCAAAAGTAATTTCTGGACCCGTAATCATTCCTGTTGTTGCTCCCCCAAATGCTGGTCCCGGTCCTACATTTATCTCCAACAATACTCTGATTGACGAAGCCGTTACAACCCCTGTAATCATTCCTACTGACACTCCTGCTGCCGAGTTAACCGAGACTCGAGGAAAAGGTGTTCTGATTGAGTCTGTCCAGACGAAGACTCAGTCATTAACTATCCCTGAGACCTCCAAGAAAGAAATGGAGGAGATCTTAAAAATTATAAAGAGAAGCGACTACGATATAGTTGAACAACTGGGGAAAACTCCTTCTAAGATCTCCATGCTGGCATTACTACGATGTTCCGAGGCACATGCAAAAGCCTTAGTGAAGTTCTTAAAAACCGCCCATGTACCTCAAGAGACATCTGCCGATCAATTTCAAGACTGCGTAGCCAGCCTAACTGCAGACAATGGCTTAGGTTTTTCAGATGCTGATCTGACGCCAAGGGGAAGGAAGCATAATGAGGCATTGCATGTCTCAGTGGAATGTAGGGGGACAACTCTAGCTCATGCTTTTTAGACACTGGATCATCTCTAAATGTATTACCCAAAAAAGCTCTTGATAGACTTGACTGTGAGGGGTTGACTTTGAAGACAAGCAACATAGTGGTAAGGGCTTTTGACGACTTGAAGAGGATGGTGCACGGGGAAGTGGATATCCCCATAAAAGTTGGAACCCAAACTTTCAATTCAACTTTTTATGTAATGGACATCCACCCTTCATACTCCTGCTTGCTAGGCTAGCCATGGATCCATAATGTCGGCGCTGTTACTTCTGCGTTGCACCAAATGCTGAAGTATCCAGTTCAAGGGAAGATTATCAACGTTCATGGAGAGGAAGAATACATGATCAGCCATCTCAATTCCTTCAGATATGTGGAATTAGATGGTGAATTCATTGAAACTCCATTTCAACACTTTGAAGAGGTCCCCCAAGAGGTGGAAGTGACCAAGGCTGTTCCCAAGATTACAAGGCCTCCACTTTGGATGTCGTCGCTAAAGGATGCCAAAGCAGTGGTAGAGGAAGGAGGGTGCACTATCTGGGGAAACTCTCAGATATCCCGTATAATTCTGACAAGTTTGGCCTAGGTTTCACTTCAAGTGCTGAAAAGGCTATACATTGTGCTCGTGCTGGAGGTCCACCCTTGAAGATCAGCAACCGTGAAGTCAACGCAGTAGAAGATGGTGAAGATGGTTGCAACCTGGAGGATTGGATCTTCCCGACTGTCAATGGAGAGCTCAGCAATTGGGAGGCTAGAGACTTTGTCCCGATCACTTTTATCCCTCAGTAATTTGTCTTTACATTTTGTTGGATCTGAAATATTCAAAACAATTCGCACTCTTAAAACCTTGTGTCTTACCCGAGGCACAATGGTCCATTTGTAAGGGTTATTATCTCATTTTTTATATGACATCAATGAATCATGGACATTTTCGCATACAAACTTTTGTGCTCATTGTTTTTCTTTTACATTTTACTTTCTTTCAAAGATAACTATACCCTTACACACACCTACACTCACAATGCAGGTATACATCCATTCGGGATCCCATGGGTAACGATACTGCTATGGCCTTTTGTGACTCTGAGAATCTAATCTACCAAGCCGAAGATGAAGGTGGGGAAGATTGTGAAGTACCAGGAGAACTTTCCAGACTACTACAACAAGAAGAGAGAACCATCCAGCCTCACGAGGAACCCGTGGATACAATTAACCTTGGTATCAAAGAAGATAAAAAAAGAGGTCAAGGTGGGTGCCAATCTGGAACTTAGTATCAGGAAGCGTATGATTCAGTTGTTACACGATTATGTCAAAGTCTTTGCCTAGTCGTATGAAGACATGCCAGGACTTGATGAAGATATTGTGGTACATCCTCTTCCTACAAGAGAGGATTGTCCGCCAGTAAAGAAAAAGGTCCGCCGCATGAGGCCTGATATGTCTGAAAAGATTAAAGAAGAGGTCATGAAGCAATTCAACGCTGGATTCTTGGTTGTCACCTCTTATCCACAATGGGTTTCCAATGTTGTTCCCATGCCCAAAAAAGACAGCAAGGTGTGAATGTGTGTGGACTACAGAGATTTGAATAGGGCAAGTCCTAAGGATGATTTTCCACTCCCCCGCATTGATATCCTAGTTGACAATACTACATAACACAAAGTGTTTTCCTTCATGGACAGATTCTCAGGTTACAACCAAATCAAAATGGCGCCTGAGGACATGGAGAAAACAACCTCTGTCACGCAGTGGGGCACTTTCTGCTATAAGGTAATGCCATTTGGACTAAAGAACATTGGGGAAACCTATCAGCGTGCCATGGTAGCTCTATTTCACGACATGATACATCACGAAATAGAGGTCTACATGGACGATATGATAGCCAGATCTCAAACAGAGGAAGAGCATCTTGACCACTTACAAAAACTGTTCGAGAGACTGAAAAAGTACAAGCTGAGGTTGAATCCTAACAAATGCACATTTGGGGTACGATCTGGTAAACTCTTAGGCTTTATCGTCAGCAACAAAGGTATTGAAGTCGATCCTGCCAAAGTTAAAGCAATACAAGATATGCCTGCTCCTTGTACCGAGAAGGAAGTCAGAGGATTCTTGGGATGTTTGAACTATATTTCCAGATTCATCTCTCACCTGACAGCTACTTGTGAACTAATCTTCAAATTGTTGAAGAAAGATCAGGTAGTCAAATGGAATGATGAATGCCAAGTTGCTTTTGATAAAATCAAAGAATACTTACAAGGGCCTCCTAAGTTGATGCCACCAGTCGAGGGAAGACCGTTGACTATGTATCTGACTATTTTAGAAAACTCAATGGGGTGTGTATTGGGGAAGCATGACGAGTCTGGGCGAAAAGAGCATGTTATTTACTACCTGAGCAAAAAGTTTACCGACTGTGAAACCAGATATTCACTGCTCAAGAAAACTTGTTGCGCTCTGGCATGGGCTACTCGCCGGCTAAGACAGTATATGTTGACTCATACTACCTTGCTGATATCTAAAATGGATCCGATAAAATACATCTTCGAGAAGCCTGCTCTTTCTGGGAGAATAGCGAGATGGCAGATGATCCTGACAGAATATGACATACAGTATACTACCCAGAAATCTATAAAGGGCAGTGTACTAGCTGATCACCTTGCTCACCAAGCTGTAGAAGACTACCAGTCTATAAAATTCGAATTTCCAGATGAGGACATCATGACATTAGACAATTATAAAGAATTCAGGCCATATGACGGACCTGAGCAAGGATCCCGATGGACCCTGTTCTTTGATGGAGCATCCAATGCACTCGGCAATGGTATTGGTGCAGTACTCATATCTCTGGAAGGGTGTCATACTCCCTTTACGGCCAGACTTTGCTTCAATTGTACAAACAACATGGCGGAATACGAAGCGTGCATCTTCGGTCTCAAAGCTTCCATAGACTTGGGGATCAAATCCTTGGATGTATTCGGAGACTCAGCTTTGGTTATCAGCCAGATCAAAGGGGAATGGGACACCAAACACCTAAACCTTATCCCTTACAAAGAACATGTTTTGACATTACTACCACATTTTGGGAAGATTACCTTCGAGCATTTCTCGCGAGAAGAAAATCAGCTAGCAGACGCTCTAGCCACAATGTCATCTATGTTTAAATTTAATTGGGATAATGAGGCTCCCCAGATCACCATTGAACAAATGGAGGAACCAACACACTGTCATGAGATTAATACTGAAGAAGTAGTAGACCAACCTTGGTTTCAAGAAGTCAAGAAGTATCTCGAGGCTAAAGAATATCCAGAAGGAGATTCAATCAATGATAAGAAGTTCTTAAGGAGATTCTCTGCTAAGTTCTTCCTTAGTAACAGCATCCTGTATAAACGCAATCATGACTCTGTGTTACTTCAGTGCGTAGATAAGGTTGAAGCTGAAAGGATCATGGCTGAATTGCATGAAGGCACTTTTGGTACCCATTCCAGTGGCCATACGATGGCGAAGAAAATCCTACGGGTAGGCTATTACTGGTCTACCATGGAAGCAGATTGTTATCAACACTCTCGAACTTGCCACAAGTGTCAGATTTATGCTGACAAGGTGCATGTACCTCCGGTTCCTTTGAATGTCTTGACGGCTCCTTGGCCCTTTGCTATGTGGGGGATTGATATGATTGGGGAAATCAAGCCAACAACATCCAATGGACACCGCTTCATTTTAGTGGCCATTGACTATTTTACCAAGTGGGTGGAGGCAGCTTCTTTCGCTTCTGTTACCAAGAATGTTGTCGCCCGGTTCATCAAGCAGAATCTCATATGTCGTTACGGTATCCCGGAGAGGATCTATTGTACCCCAAAATTTTCCCTCCCATATTTGTCAACACATTTCAAGTGAGGTCCTCAAATTGCTCAAAGAAGTCCAAGGGTTGACCAGACAAACTCTCTCTTAAGGCAGTCTACCTCAAATTAGGGTTTCAGTTTGCATCAAGATGTTTGAGTCCAAAGCATCCCAAATGCTCACCATTGTCCTAATATGTTCTCAAGATCATCCATACCAAGTTTCAAGCCCTGCAGAGGAAGTTTGCTCAGTCAATTGCTCAAAGGCCTGAAAATTGACTGTGCTAGGGCAAACGTCAACTGTGGCCTATATATAGTCAAACTTCAAGGTTTTTGGTCAACATTCTCACTTTGAAGTATTATTCATCATTTGATAAAGGGTTGATCATGATTCCTCAAGGATTGCTCACAATTCATCAAAACCCAAAAGTTGCTAAATTAGGGTTTTGTAGGAAAAGTCAACTCAACTTTGACCAAGCATAACTTTCTCATACTTTATAAAAAATGACCCATCCAAAGCTCATTTTGATTAGGATACAATTCCCTACAATCCATCTACAGCTCCCAAGTTCAGAATATGCACTCACAAGAAGATATGAATTTGGACATTATAGGTCATTTTGAAAAGTCAACAAAAACACCTTTTGGGTAAAAAGTCCAAGAACACCTCTCTAGGGTCAAAATTGAGGGAGTCGTGCATTGGTAAAGTTGACCCTTTTTGCAAAATTGCCAAAAGTCAAATGTGTCCAAAATTGCATTTTTTGTCAAATGGGCCCAACTTTTTATGCTTGCACTGAGTTTGTAATGTGACTCACGACCCATGATCCCTTCCATTTGTCATTCTTTTATTTTTGTCATTTATTTTGATTTTATTTCAATTAAATCAAATAAAATCAAAATAAATTCATGAAAATATCAAAAACTAATCAAAGCTTGAGATTTTATGCATGTTTAGGTGTATTATACAGCTGGAGATGGAATCAAATCGTGCAAGGTTGATTTGGAAACAAAAAGATTGCATTTGGCTTGATTTAGGAAGATTTGCACAAAGGTTCAAATCATGAATCAATGATCTTAATTGGAAAAGATTTGATACAAGTTTGCAACCCTAATTCATTATAGGGTACATAAGGAACATTTACAGACCATAAAAAAGGAGATTGGAGGCGTGAAAAACAGAAAGCAAGTTTCAAAAAAATTGGAGAAAAGTGGCAAACTGATTTCCATATTCTAGATCAATTCAAAGCATTCTAGTGATCCCAATCGTTTGCTGGACATCCTAGGATCCTATTTCAATCATTAGCAAGCTTCCTAACATCCAGAATTGCACTATAAGTACCCCACAGTTTTCATATTTTCTTGAAATCGAATTCAATAATTATGGCATAGTTAGCATATTTTATTGACATGTCCTTAATCCATGAGCTATTTGCAAGCTGATGGTGATACTTAATTGCATTTTCGTTAACTGTACAGCAAGATGCCATAGTTAGGGTTCTTGCTTTGTTTTTAGGGTTTTTGTGTACAGGGATAATTGGCCATGGATAGTGGTACCATGATGCGCGTGAGGTTGCAACGAGTTGATTGGTACCACTGGGATTGATTTATCATGCAGGGATGAGGTTTTGGAATGGACAAGGGTTATACCTACACCCTTTGTTCGTAGGTAAAAGTTCTGGACTTTTAGCAACGATGGGAGGAAGAAGAAGGGTAGCGTGGCACCCTGTGATTCGCCCATTCAAAAATTCGCGTGTTTCTCATATATCACTTTGTTTTTCCAATATAATAATTGGTTGTTGTTCCATATACAACAAAACGTGCTAGTTCAGATGGTCAGTGGACAAGGGAAATTGCCAAAGGGCCTGGGTTCGATCCTCAGGTCCCCATATTTGTCAATATTATTTTCTTTTACATCATCAGGTACACGTGCATACAAGGAGACCACTATACGCCCTCAGTGTCCAGCCAACCAGATCTCCAGCATGCCAAACCCAACGCCTATCACATGGAGGTCTACCATAGGCCTAGTCAAGCTTACAACATGGGATCTGGAAAGTCAAAACGGATCAAGCAGTTTTGGGCTCAGAAAATGCAATTGACACCCCCTCTTTTTCTCAAAGCACCAGGCTCATCTCTTTTCTTTTTATATTTTTCCCTTTATTTAAATTCTTTTGTTTATTTTCTAACACAAAATTAAATTATTTTTTTTTACAAAATCATAAAATCAATTTCACAAATTTAGATTTAGGTTTTATTTTTATCAAATTTAATTTAATAATTAGTCAATTTAATTTTAGGGTAATTCTAACTTTTGTAAATAATTTAAACTCAATTAGAAAATTAGGTTTGTTCTTGATTTAATTTTTTAGTTCTTTTCTCAATAAAATAAAATAAAAAAATAGGTCAAATTAATGGTTTTTCTTAATTTAGATTAATTAGTGATTAGGTTTGTATTTATTCAATTAAAACCTTATTTTCTCAAAATAATCAAAAAACAACAAAAAATGATTTTTCTTTCAACTAGGTTAGACGGGGTCAAAACCCTAATTTTCTCTCGTTCTCGATTCATCGCGCGCATTTATTATTTTTACGATATTAATGTAATTGCTCATGGTATGTAATAGTTTAATTAGGATTTTTTTTTATTTATCGTTTTACGGGTTTTTGGCTATGTAATTAATCCCCCTCCCCGAAGCCTTGTAATAGCATAGTTTTATTTCTCGCATTTTAATTATCGCAAATATTAACTGTTAGATGTATGATAATAGGGTTGCATGACAAGACTGTATGTTAATTTTAAAATGGTTAGCAAACCCTAAATGTGCAAAGATAATAACTTGAAATCAAATCACTCGCACATGCGCACTCCTAGGGTATACTCTCACTTTGGTTGCCTTCGGTAAACGATCATATAGTATAGGGTGTTTTAGTGGTTGCCCTCTTGTATAAACAAAGATCAAATGTCTCGTTCGGAAATGTTGCCTCAAAAATGTTGCCTCGGAAAGGTTGCCTCGGAGATGTTGCCTCGAATATGATCTTAAGACATTAGGGTTATTACTAAGACGTCCTAATATTGCTTTAGTGATCGTACGTCCCTTTTGAATTGACCCTTACAACTCCAACGACGGTGCTACCTACTCTTTAATATTGGGATAGAGCTGTCTAAAGGAATAAAGAACAGAAACATTCTTTTTTCGAGTAGGTAGATGCTAGTAGGTACTTGCTCAAAATCAAACTTTTCCACACTTACACTCTTTTCAAACAAAGTTTTTTCAAAACACTTCGTAACACTCTTGAGGACTGATACAAGGGTTAAAACAAAGTAAGACAAAAACTTTTCAAAACACACAGACACAGAAGAAATTTTTAAAATGATGAGAAAGTACCTAAGAGCCCGTAGAAAACTACGGATAGAAAGGGTGCTAATACCTTCCCTTTCTATGATCTACCCCCCGTACTCAAAATCTCGAAAAAGGAATTTTCTGTGCTTTTTTCCTTTCCAGTTGGATAAAATAAAAGTTAGTGGAGACTCTTGCTTACCGTAATATTTTGCGAACAAAAAACGCAAAACGCAAACCAGCATTTTCTTAAAACAGTCTGTTTCTACCACCGTATCACAGGATCATTACAGACAAGGTACGAACTTGAACAATACTATGATCACCGCCTTGTGCGAACAATTCAAGATCTATAATCACAATTCTTCCCCTTACCAGTCGAAGATGAATGGTGTTGTCGAAGCCGCGAATAAGAACATTAAAAAGATCATACAGAAAATGACAGTCACGTACAAAGACTTGCATGAGATTCTACCATTCGCTCTCCACGGGTATCGTACCATGGCACGTACATCAATTGGGGAAACACCCTACTCTCTGGTTTACGGAATGGAAGTTGTCTTTCCTATTGAGGTCCAGATCCCCTCTCTGAGAATTATGAAGGATGTAGGGCTGAATGAAGAAGATTGAATCAAGACTCGACTTGATCAACTGAACTTGATTGATGAGAAAAGACTTACTATTGTTTGCCATGGTCAAATGTATCAAAAACGGATGATCAAGGCTTTCAACAAAAAGGTCAGAAGCCAGGTGTATCAAGTTGGGGATCTAGTGATCAAACGCATTATACTTCCATAAGGTGATCCTAGGGGAAAGTGGACTCCTACCTATGAAGGACCATTTGTAATTAAAAACATTTTCTCTGGTGGGGAAATGATCTTGACCACCGTGGATGGTGATGACCTGCCGCATCCTGCAAACGCAGACATAGTCAAAAGATACTACGCATAAGAGACCCTCTAGTTTGACATACCTAGGCAAAACAAGGGCATCCCGGCAAACCAAAAAGGTTCGGGCAAAAATTAGGGATAAAATAAATAAAACATTTGTACACCCGGCAAGTTGAAAACCCGAAAGGGCGACTTGGGAAAAAAAGGGTTTCTCGGTGGACTGAAAACCCGAAAGGGCGTTCCAGGCAAAAGTTAGGGAATTAAAGCGTATGACTATGTCCCGTTGGATCACTTTACGGACAACCTTTGACTTCCACTGACAAACTCAGAGTTTGTGATTAATTCAATCAGCTTCGGAAAAGGAAACAAATAGACAAGATGCTCAGAGATACGAAGGTTATAGCATAATGGAAACCCCATGGGATTTTTACACATAGCTATCTTTTCTTTGTATCAAAAATTTCTTTTTTACGACGGCATTATCTTACTAGAATGTTTGTCTCCTTGTACAAAAATACTTACTCAAAGTCAATACAAAGATATATCTTTGAAAGTGCAAAAACTATCTGTTTTTTCTTTACGTTTGTGTTTTGTCTACAAAAACGTCCAATGATTCATTGTTGAACATATGCATTTGAATATAATTATTGTTTACAAATAAACAAAATGAAAAAGGCAATTACTGATGGGTTGAATGGATAGGGAAATACCTCTAGGCTATTCCATAAGAAACCCCCGTAGTACGTCTTTTACATCCCCAGTGGGACAAAATTTCAAATTGTCAATCCCCAGTAGAAATCATCAAAATTCTCAAGATTCCCCAATAGGATTTTACAAGCAGTATACGGTGTTTCCCTTACAACAGAGTTTATTCCTCTAAACGAAAATTCATCAACATTTTGACTTCAAAATATGAAGACTTACATATCCTCAACAGTAGTCAGGGTTTTATTTTCCCCATCCCAACAACAGCGCAGCAAACTAGCTCACATACGCATACATTGCATCCATATATCATAAACATTGATGACACGAATGCGTTATAATATGCATTTCATACAACATTAACATATTGTTATAGCTAACATTTTACCCTTTTCAAGATAAGGTTAACAACTACCATTAACAAAATTCCAAAATCTTTTGATACAGTTCAGATACGCTCCAGACACGGATGCCATTCTGATACTCATTCAGATTCAATCCTCAGATACAGTTCAGATACGCTACAGACATGGATGCCATCCTGATACTCATTCAGATTCGATCCTCAGATACAGTTCAGATACGCTCCAGACACGGATGCCCTCCTAATACTCATTCAGACCCAACTTTCAGATACAATACAGATACGCTCTAGACACGGATGCCATTCTGATTCAACTTTGAGATACAGTTCAGATATTCTCTAGACACGGATGCCATCCTGATACTCATTCAGATTCAACCTTTTGATACAGTTCAGATACGCTCCAAACACGGATGCCATCCTGATACTCATTCAGATTCAACCTTTTGATTCAGTTCAGATACGCTCCAGACACATATGCCATTCTGTTATTCATTCAGATCCAATTCTCAGATATAGTTGAGATACGCTCTAGGCACGGATGCCATCCTGATGCTCATTCAGACTCAACTTTCAGTTCAAATACGCTCCAGACACGGACGCCATTCTGATACTCATTCTTTCAAGCTTACAAATTACAATTCAACAATCACTTTTGTATGGCATCTACAAGCCCATCTCCTACAGCTTTCTAACACCTCTCCAAATGGCATCTTTAAGCCCATTCCCTCGACTCTCACATCACCAAGTACAAATTTCTAGGCACTCTAGTGTCCAATCATCTTCCATCTTCGAGTCACGACTGGCAAGACATGCCAATCTAACTCTCCAGACTTAAGAAGATTGAACAGGGGCAGCTGTTGTACCCCAAAATTTTGCCTCTCACTTATCAAGAATTTGCTCACAAGATCTCCCTTGACTCAAGACTGCACTAGGGTTTGATCAGCTCAAGACACCTCCTCAAGCACTGATGACTGAAAATTTGGGTTTGATTTTGCACAAGGATTTATGAACTATCAATGCTTCATATGACTTTCATGGACCATTATGGACCCCCAAGATTACTAATGTTAAGTTTCAAGCCTTGGATCACACTTTTGATCAGTCAATTGAACAGTTGACCTAAAAATCAGTTGTATTGGGGAAAAAGTCAACCATAGACAATTTACAGTCAAACTTCATAATTTTTTATCCACGTCAATATTTTAGACTCATATGTATCATTTGATAAATTTTGGACCATAATTCCTTAATAAATTTGATCAAATCATCAAAAGGGCAAAATGGTCAAAATTAGGGTTTTAACTTGGAAAGGGCAATTTCTGATTTTTGACCTAGCAAATGATTAATTAGGTTAAGGAAAGATCTCAAGAGTCCAATTTCATCACTTTAACCTAATGACATGGTTCAAAACACTACAAGTCCAATGGATTGACAGATGAATTTTTCAGTCAATTGATCAAAAGTCAACTGTATACTGAAAAGTCAAACTTTGAATTTTTGTTCAAATTCAAATAACATAGATCATAATTCATCAAAACATGTCAAAATATGAAACTTGTTCATCAAGAAATCAAGAATTCAAGATTTTATTTTAAAAAGATGAAATTTCTTAACTTAGAAATTTTTCTAAGTATATAAAATTTCTTATTTTTTCACAACTTTGAGCCAAATTTTCACCATGATGAAAAATGATTCAAGAGAAACTTCCAACATGAAAGTTGTATATCTCCATGAAATATACAACTTTGCTTCACACAACTTCTTCTGAAAATGCTTGGATCTCAAGTTATAATTTTGTGAATACATGCTCATGAACTAAAAATGACTTAGTGAAATTTTGCCCTAGTTAGGCAGATTTTTGACCTAACTTCATGACAATTTTTCACATAGTTCCAAAGGGAATCTTCAAAATCAATTCAAAGATGAGTTGTAGAGAACATTGCAAGCTTTCAAAAATGTCCAAGAACTCCTTGAGATCATTCTTGAGCAAGGAGAATCGAAGAGATGAAATTAGGGTTTTGTCACTTGAATTTAGATCATTTTCATGATGAACACAAATGCAAATCCATGCTAGGCTGAATAATATTTGCTTTGCAGGCCTCAAACTTGTTTGTCACTCCTTAATTAAATGCTTACACAGCTGTTAAGGCTTTGATCCAAGCAAATGAACTATTATCCAAGTTACATTTCCATTAATGGCACAAAGTGAACACTTTCATTCTTGTAAAGCAAGCTTTTTGCATAAAGTCATTCTTGAGCCTCTAACTTGTTCCCTCTGATCACAATCCATCCACAAAGTCAAAAACAAACTTGTATAAAGCATGAAATACTCTACCTTGGCAAGTACACAAGCACTGAAACTTGTTTTCTCAAAAATCACATGTTTGGCTTAAGGATGCAAATTCAAATTCTGAGTTGTTACAAATCTCCAAACCTCTTGCTTATAAGTAGACACGCTATTTGCAAGTTGAGACACGAGAAAGAAGCGCCTAAAACTCACTCAAACTCCCTCTAGCCAGAAATTGTCCCAAAACACCATTGTTGTGCAAATTTTGATTTTCCATACCAAACTCACATTTCCCTCGTGTGCTTCTTGGCCTTTTAGTTTCTAAAGCTTCTTTGCATCAAGACTAACTCATCCTTGTACCTTTTTCATTTTTGTAACACCATTTTCCCTATCTTCCATAACCAAAAATAGAGCCTCACAGTTGGACTTCTGTAGGCCATTCCAGCCATCCTCAGCTCAAGCTAACCATTGTACTAGCTTCCTAGAGGTCCAAGGAAGCTAACCTGATCATCAGCACTGACTGAAACAAGCTCATTTGCATTTCACAATTTCCAGTTTTGAGGTATTTTTCTTGAACTTCTATCTCATTACTTAGACATTGTTAGGCTTACATTTGTGAAGATAAAATGTAGACCTCATTGCCACGAAGCTGTACATATCCATAGTTTACATTTATATGGCTTGAGCTTAGAGAATTTTAGAGTTGAAGTTTCTGAAATATTTAGGGTTTAAATTAGGGCAAGAGAAATTCTCACTTATCTTTGACTTTCAGCCTTAGTTATTTACATGGTTAGAATCGTAAGGAAGAATACAACAACTTTCATTTTGTCACTTTCCATTTTTGTTGAGAAATGAAGAAGTTACAGGTACACCGGCTGGAGGTTGAAGATGAAGTCATCGGGACTGGATTTTCTTTATATATTTATGGTTTTGCCTATATAAACGGATGTATAGAAATCCCAGTGGTAAAGTGCGCGCCTGTTCACCCTATGGTCCTGGGTTCAAGCCCCAGCAAGACCATTTTGGCTTTTTTCCAATTTTTTGACATTTTTTGATTGTTTGTTTGCAGGCGCTGGGCCCTTTGGGCCTGGCATTCTTTTTTTATTTTGCTAACATAACCCCTCTTTACTTGTGACACCACCCTGGCCCATTTTATTTTTATTTATTTATTTCTTTTTTTCTATTAAATATATTTTCTAAATTACCAAAAAAAATCATAAAAAGTATAAAAAATATAGATTTATATTTTGACACAATTTAATTATTTTTCAACATAAAAATTATTTTATTTATCATACTTTATTTATTTTTATTAATCTCCTTGTCAAGATTTAATTAAGACTAAAATATTATTTATTTCATATGAAAATATATTTTTGATACCAAAAAGACTAAAGAACATTTTATACCACAATCTTTTTTTTAGACAAAAAAATATAAAATACAAAAATACTTTTTTATATAAACTTCGTTCTTTTTAATCAAGAAGAATTAGGGTTTTAGTCAAGAATCTTTCTCTTAATGAATTTTAAACTTGACTGGTTATTTTCTTTATCTAATTAGGTTAAAATCAAGACCCTTCTTCTTAAGAAACCAAACCCAAAAAAATATTTTTCTTTGCATTCATAATTATTGCATATTTAATTCATCTTGTATTATTTATTCCAATTCTTGTATAATTTCAATTTGGTTGTAACAGATTAATTAGGTTTATATTCTTGCAATCCCCATTCATGAATTTGTATACCCCCTACAAATGTTGTAATAGCGTAGTAACTTTAAATTTTGTAATTTATCGCTTTTACATAACATGCTAGTAATTAGGGGTTGTATGGAAAGAATAAAATCAATCAAGTAGAAAAAACCTAATTCAAGACAATATCAAGCATGAAAACAACACACTTTCACACAAGCACCCCTAGGGTTATCCCACTTGGTTGCCTTACAAAAATGGCCATATTACGCATGTAAGGTATCTTAGCAAAAACAAGCAAATACAAGATCATAGTCCCTCGATGACGCTATTCAAAGTTTCCCTACAAAATGATCTTAGTCCCTCAAAAATAATGCTAAGATACCTTGCAACATTGCTAATCATGTCTATACGATGACCCACGCCCGTCCCGTTTACATCCAAAGATAGGGTTGCTTACCAAATCAATGGTAAGACAACAATGTCAAAGGAAAAGAAAATTAACAAGAAAGACATTTGAGTAGGTAGATTGCTCCTAATTACTTGCTCCATTTCAAAACAAACATCCTTGCTATTTTCAAAACAATCACATACACTTTCAAACATCTTACAAAACTTGAAAACATTTTTAAAAGATCAAACATCTTTGTATACATTCTTACGAACGAGAATCATTACAAAGATTGCCTAAACAATGGCCTCTTTACAAAATACTTTCAAAAGCCACACAAAGCACAATTTCAAACAAAAGCAAGTGATCTAGAAAGTAACTAAGAGCACATGGAAAACCATGGATAAAAAGGGTGCTAATACCTTCCCTTTTTATAATCTACCCCCCGAACCCAAGAAACAATCTCAAAGGTCTTTCCTGTGCTTTTTAACCTTTCCTTTTGGATAAAAGAAAAGTCGGTGGCGACTCTTGCTAACCGAAACATTTGCGATAAAACGCAAAACCTTCAACTCAGTTCTCCCACCGTATCAGAGTAGGGCTATAAGAAGGAACCTAGGTAGTAGGGTTACTTCGAGATGAAAGACTGGATAGTAGGGCTTACGTCATGTATAGCTTCATGGGTTTAATCTTGAACTATTGGAATTGTTGATGATAACCATCTTTCCTGAAAAGGTACAGGATTAATTATATGTGATGCATGAAATGCATCGTGTGATGATGTTCTCAAAATAAATGAGATTATGTTGTATGCAATATGTATGCGCACGTCGTGATGTATGAACATGAAATGCTATTGTGACATGTTCGAGCCTGGGAAAATAAATCTCTGACTGCTACCTGAGAGTATTGGAAATAGCCTTCCTGGCTGTTGTGGAAAAATGTGGTTCTTCAACTCCCGTTGGGGATGGTGAACGAAAATGATTGTGCTGGAGATTTTCTCTTTGTTGTTTGTGAATATTCTGCTAGGGAGAGACTATGTATGAGAATAGCTCTACGAGGGAATGACTCTATTGGAAGGTGGACTTCCATAGATGAAGTAACAAGCTTTGTTGGGGATTGAGCTTATGTATCCAGAGAAATAAACTCTGCCTGGGGAGATAAAAATTTATGATGATCCGCTCGCGATTATGAAATTTGGTTGGGGGATCTAGATGTCAGGTTTCTGGACGACCCTGGTTAGGGAGGTTACTTCCCATTCTGAGAGAACTGATATCAATGTTTTGATTACCTTTACTATGTGCGGAATACAGATGTTACGAGGTCGTATATGCTGATGATTATGTTTCAAAGCTGTCTCTGCCCTGGTACCGGCTGGACAGAGTAATTGTTGAGTTTTGACATTTCTTGTTTTTGCTCCGAGCAATTTGTCTTTTTGTTTCTTATGTAAACATTTGTGAGTAGTAATCATATTCAAATGCATATGTCAAGAATAAACCATTGGACGTTCTTGCAAGACAAAATAGAAAAGGGAAAACACAAAGTTTTTGTAAAAATGATTTGCATTGATTTTAGAAGTTGGCCTATGAAAGGCGTTTTTGTACAAAGAGGAGGATGCTCTAGTAAGAGAAAGCTTCCGCAAAAATAGAAACTATACAAAATTGTGTAAAAGAAAATAGCTATGTACAATAATCCCATTGAGTTTCAATTCTGCTAATGCCGCTATGTCTTCGAGCGTCTCATCACTTTGCTGCTTATCCGAAGCTGATTAGATTAATTGGTATCGTTTGAGTTTGACAGTTGATACTGAGGTTTGGTCGCAAGGTGATTCAATGGGACATAGTGATAGGCTTTACATCCCTAACTTTTTCCTAGACTGCCCTTTCGGGTTTTCAGTCCGCCGGGATACCCTTTTTTGCCCAAGCCGCCTTTTCAGGTTTTCGGCTTGCCGGGTGTACAAATTGTTTTCATTTTCATCCCTTATTTTTGCCCGAACCCTTTTGGTTCGCCGGGAGGCCCTTATTTTTGCCTAGGATAGTCAACCTAGCGGGTCTTTTATCATGCGTAGTATCTTTTCACTATGTCTGCATTGACAGGGTGAGGGAGGTCATTACCGTCCATGGTGGTTAGAATCATGGCTCCACCCGAGAAAATCTTTTAATCACAAATGGCACTTCGTATGTGGGAGTCCATTTGCCCCTAGGATCACCTTGCGGCAGTATGATGCGCTTGATTACCAGATCCCCGACTTGATACTCCTGACGTCTGACTTTTTTGTTGAAAGCCTTGATCATCCGCTTTTGATATGTCTGACCATGACAGACAGCAGTAAGTCTCTTTTCGTCGATCAGATTTAGTTGATCGAGTCGAGTCTGGATCCAGTCATCTTCGTCAAAACCTGCATCTTTTAAAATCCTTAGAAAAGGAATCTGGACCTCAATGGGTAGGACTGCCTCCATGCCATATACCATAGAGTAGAGGGTTGTTGTGATCGGTGGGAATAGAACTGACTGTTTAAAGCTGGTTTCGCGAAATGTCGCGGAAGCAAGAGTCGCCACCGTCTTTTATGTTCTCCAACATGGAAAGGACAAAAGCACGGCAAAATTCCTTATTGAGAATGTTTCTCGGTTCGGGAGGTAGATTTATAGAAAGGGAAGGTATTAGCACCCTTTCTATCCGTGGTTATCCACGGGCTCTTAAGTACTTGCTCACTCTATGTTTTTCAAAAATTTGTTTGCTTTTCAAGTGTATGTGGGTTTTGAAAAAATGTTTAGTTTGAAAACTTCTAAGTAACTCTTGTATCTGTCCTCAAGAGTGTATGAAGTATTTTGTTTGTTTTGAAAAGAGCAAGTACCCATTAGTCGTCTACCTACCCTAAGGAATTAAGCTGTGTAAGAGTCCTTTAGATAGTGCTATCCCACCATTGAGAGGTAGGTAGCACCATCGTTGGAGGTGTTCGGGTCAATTCGATTAAGGGACAGTATGGTCACCAAAGCAATGGTAGGACGCCTTAGAAGTAACCCTAATGTCCTAGATCCTTTTTTAATCCGAGGCAACCGTTTCGAGGCAACTGGATCTTGGACAGAAGGGCAACCTCTAAAACACCCTATACTTGACGACCACGTTCGAGGCAACCAGTGAGGCGTACCCTAGGAGTGGTATGTGCTTGTGTGTTGTTTTTCAGTTAATTGTCTTTGCATGTTATTTGTGAGCTACAGATTGGTTTTATTTGACATTCATTCTTGCATGCATTTTTTAACAGTTAGGAGTGTGGAAAATAAATTGCGGAAAGGTAAATCTAACTATTACAAGGCGCGGGTCTATACATCGCCAAAAACAAAAACCCGTTTTGAAAATAAAGTGCGAGAAAAGATAAATAAAGCAATAAACCTAATTAACTATTACATTCTCTGTACAGATACATAAATATAATCAAAATAAGTAAATACGCGCGAATAGAAATTGAATCGGGAATGTCTTAGGGTTTTGACCCTTTTTTTAAGAAAGAATTGAATTTTTGTCCTTTTTGTAATTAATGAAATTAAAACTAATAACTAATTAATTAATTAATTAAGGAAATGATATTTTTGTGTTTTTGTGGAATAAAATAAAAAAAAAGGAAATTAAAAATTGAAAGTGAAAGACCTAATTCTAAATTAATTTTACTTATTAAAAAAATGTTAAAATTGTCCTAATTACACAACTAATTAATTAATGTTAGAATTTATTTACAAAATCAGTTAATAAATAATAAAATGTTTTTTTTTGTTTTTCTGAATTTTATGGAAAAATAATTATTTAGCTAATAATTAAAAAAAGAATAAAAAATAAAATAAAGCAAATGAAAAATAAAAAGACAAAAATAAAATGCAAACCCATGGGGGGTTTGGGCCAGATTTGAGAGTTTGTTTAGAAATTCCAGCCCATTATTCTCCAGCCATGTTGACTTCTTGGATCAAGTGCTTGGTGGTTGACTGAGAGCATGGTGTGGATCAGCTTATGACCACTGGATTGACGCTTGTGGACACTTGGCGTGTTGGATTTGTGAGGCACATGATAAGCCTTCTTTGAAGCCTGCATTGGATTATATAAGAAAAATAGGAATAATTATATGGGGGACCTGGGAATCGAACCCAGGTCCCAAGGGTCTATGCACTTTCGCTTTGGCCATCTGAGCTGTATGTCTTAGTTGAAATAATAATAATGAGTTAATATTATATTAGTAAAACAACGCGATGCCTGAAAAAAAAATATAAACGCGCAATAATTCAAACGAGCGAATGAGGAGGGGACGCGTCAGCGTCTTCTTCCTTTGATACTGGTTTTTTTACCTGTGGATTTTTATCCGCAGGTGGTTTCGTAGGTTGCTTCAAAAATCATCCCTAAGCCACGAAAATTAATTCCAAAACCATGGTTGGTTTCGTTTCCATCTCCTGATCACTTCTATATCCATTATGGTGGCCAATTTTTCCTGCACTGAAAACGCCTAAAAAACAAGCAAGCAAAACCTAGAATCGTGTATCACAGTATAAGGCCTAAAAATGAAATTGGCTATTGTCATTAGATCATATATCAAACGAGAAACATAACTATGCTAATATTTTTGAAGAAAAATGCAAGAATAAGGAGTTCATGTTTCATGTACAGGGGTGACTTTAGAAGAACTTACAGCTTGGTATGATAGACCTTAGGACGTGGCAAGGGTTTCCTTAGCTTCAGGGTATGGAGAAGAAGAGAGTCACGTTCTCCTTTTGATCTGAAAATGCTCGCAACTATGTTTTAGAACTCTCACTTTTTGGACAATTTTTGGTTTTGCTCTTGGCCGTTTCTTCACACTCTAGGTCGTGAATGAGGTTGGGAAGGCTTGCATATGTATGTATCAAGGGAATTAGGTCAGCATTAAGAGCATTAACCTTGTGCATTGAAGCTTTGGATTTTGTTTGACCACCATTAAAGGGACATTCCAAACTTGGTTCAAATTCAAAATTTTGTGCATAAATGAGCTTGGCACGAATTTGGTAAGTGGAATATGACACATGAAAGCCATTCAAACCTCAAGATACCATTTAATTGATTTTTTTGATTTTTATTTGAATTTTATGGATTTAAAATGAATTAAATCAATAAAATTAAATAAAAATAGAAAAATTAATGTTTAATCTTGAAATTAATCATGAGACACGTGGGTGGCATGACAAGGCTGAATCAAGTGGAAGAAAGTGGGCCCTTTTGTCAAAAATTGAAGTTTCAAGGATAGTTGACTTTTGCCATTTCACAAAAATTTCCCAACTTCTCCAATGCATATCTTGCTCAATTTTGATCATATGAACATGTTCTTGGACATTTTGGAAAGGTATTGAAGTCCTCTAACCAATGCCTTTGGTCCCATGTCATTTGGATTTACCAATCTCAAGTTATGGTCTTTGACTTAAAATGCCTTTTTGTTGACTTTTGATAATGACCTATAATGCTGAAATTGATAACTTTTTGTGAGAGCATTTCTTGGACTTGGAATGTTAATATGAGTTGTAGGAAATGTCATCCCCTTCAAAATGAGCATTGGATGGGATTTATCTGATGAACCATGAAAACGTTATGTCTTGGTCAAGTTACAGTTGACTTTTCAACTGTCCAAAAATGGAAACTTTTGCATCTTGATGATTCTTGAGCCATGCTTGTGGAATCATGATCAAGACTTGATAAAATGATTATTTTGGCTTCAAAATGAGATGTTGACCAAAAAATTTGACTTTTGACTGCCAAATGACCATTTTGCCCCTACAGTTGATTGTGAAGCAATTAGGGTTTTTGATTGTGCAACTTGATGCTGTGAGCCTTGAAACTTGACATATGGATGCTTGGCAATGTATATAGGCACATGAGACTTGTTTAATCCATTGAAAACTCAACTTCTTTGCAAGAACCAAAACCCTAGTTTTTGACTGGCTTAGGAGATGTTAGGACTATGCAACCCTTGAGTAGACTTGAGCAAATTGAGATGATGCTTGTCAAAACTTTGAAGAATATGGGAGGGAAAATTTTGGGGTACAACAGTTGCCCCTGTTCAATATTCTTAGACCTGAGGATGTAGATTGGCTTGCGTGCCTTTCGTGATCCGAAGGTGGAAGATGATTGAACACTAAAGTGCCCAGAAATTTGCACTCGCATAGTAGAGTATCAGCAATGTGATGACGGGAATGGGCTTACAGATGCCATTTGAAAAGATGATGGATGGGAGGATGGGCTTATAGATGCCATCTGGAAATGTGATAGGACCTTTGTCGGAAATGGGCTTATAGATGCCATTTGGAAGGGTAATGGATAGTTGTGGAGATGGGCTTAAAGATGCCATCCGGAGGTGTCGATCACGTAAGAGATTCCTTAACGAGAACTTGCGTACCTGAGAAAGAAGATAATTTTCTGGCCTGTTACAGGTGTTGATCTTCAAACATTCGCTCATAGACGTGCCCTGGCTAGGTACAGGTATCGAATCCGGAACTTCAAAAGGTTGCTTACAGACGTGCCCTGGCTGGATACAGGTATCGAATCTTCAAACTCTTCAGATATGCCCTGGCTAGATACAGGAATCGAATCTGGAATTAGTCGTCTACAGATTTGCCCTGGCTTGATACAGGTATTGAATCTTCAAACTCTTCAGACGTGCCCTGGCTAGATACAGGAATCGAATCTGGAATTAGTCGTCTACAGATTTGCCCTGGCTGGATATAGGAATCGAATCTTCAAACTCTTCAGACGTGCCCTGGCTAGATACAGGAATCGAATCTGGAATTAGTCGTCTACAGATTTTCCCTGGCTGGATACAGGAATCGAATCTTCAAACTCTTCAGACGTGCCTTGGCTAGATACAGGAATCGAATCTGGAATTAGTCGTCTACAGATTTGCCCTGGCTGGATACAGGAATCGAATCTTCAAACTCTTCAGACGTGCCCTGGCTAGATACAGGAATCGAATATGGAATTAGTCGTCTACATATTTGCCCTGGCTGGATACAGGAATCGAATCTTCAAACTCTTCAGACGTGCCCTGGCTAGATACAGGAATCGAATCTGGAATTAGTCGTCTACAGATTTGCCCTGGCTGGATACAGGAATCGAATCTTCAAACTCTTCAGACGTGCCCTGGCTAGATACAGGAATCGAATCTGGAATTAGTCGTCTACAGATTTGCCCTGGCTGGATACAGGAATCGAATCTTCAAACTCTTCAGACGTGCCCTGGCTAGATACAAGAATCGAATCTGGAACTTCAAAAGTTGATAGTAATCATCTTTGTATTGACCTTTTTCCTGAAAAGGCAAAACATCAGTTGTATGCAATGTCATGATGTATGAAATACATGGTGTCATGATGTTCTCAAAAATAAATGAGATCGTGTGATATAATACGTATATGCATGTATCATGATGTATAAAAATGTGATGTTTGCAAATGTATTTTCGTCTAGGAAAATAAATCCTTGACGAATGCCGGGAACTAAATCCTGGGCTGATGTTGAAGAGAGTTCTTCGTTTCCGCTGGGGATGATGGTTGCAAGAGTAAACCGGTAGGAGAAGATGACTCCATTGGGGAATAAACTTGTTGGAGAGATTACTCTGTGGGGAATTACTCTATGGGGAGAGAGATACTTCGCTGAGGTTTGATGATAACTCCGCTGGGGATACCGTTGATAAGTTTTGTTGGAGAATTTGATGAACTCTGCTAGGGACGAGAAGGACTTCGCCGAGGACGATCTTTCTGTTGTAATTAGCCGAGGATAACCCAGTTATAAGCTCTGGTGAGGAATAACCTTTGAATAAAGCCGGGGGGACGCATGTATGCTGCAGATGATAAGCTTCCAGAATCTACTGGGGATAAGCTTCTAGAATCTACTAGGGAGGATGATTCAACTCTCCTGGGGAAACTTTCTCAGACTACACTGAGGGAAGTGGCTCCACTGGGGTGTTTGGATTCCGCCGGGGAACAATCTTATATTAAGACTGCCGGGGATGCTTGCTGAGGGATATCTGTACTCCGTTGGGGAATATTGAGATTTTCTGGGGATACCTAACTTCTTTAGGGCTGACAGTAGGCTAACTCTGCTTGGGGAGAGCGTTGTTGGCTTGCTGGAGATACTGTGCCTATTTAGGGCTGATGGGAGACCAACTCTGCTTGGGGAGGAGTATTGCTTAGTTTTGTCTTACTCTCAGGGAGTGAAGATATCTTGGTTACGTTCTTCAGCTGAACCTACCTTGGTACCTTGGTGGACAGAGCAACTAGACAACTCATTATTGCCCCTGCTTCTAATGTCACCTGTAATTAGTCCTTTGTTTCGCATGCAAATATTTGTGATCAGCAATTAATGTCAAATGCATATATCAAAAATGAATATTGGACGTTCTTCGCAAAACAAAACAGAAAAAGGAAAAACAATTGGCAATTTGTCTGGAAAAGTGAATTTATATTGATTTTTGAATTTGCCTGTAAATAGGCGTTTTTGTACAAGAGGCTGACGTCCTAGTAAGAGAACGCCGCCGAACAAATAGAATTTACAATTTTAAAAGGAAACAAAACAACTATGTGAAAAGTCCCACTGGGTTCCAACTCTGTTATCGCCTTTATGTCTTCAAGCGTCTCATCACTTTGCTGCTTAGTTGACGATGAAGCTGATTGATCGATGCCGTCTGAGCCTGATAGTTGTTGCCGAATTCTGGATGCAAGGTGATCCAATGAGACATAGTATTACGCTTATCCCTAACTTTTGCCTGGACCGCCCTTTCGGGTTTTCAGTCCACCGGGATACCCATTTTTGCCCAAGCCGCCTTTTCAGGTTTTCGACTTGCGGGGTGTACAGATTTTTTTTCATTTCATCCCTTATTTTTGCCCGAACCCTTTTGGTTCGCCGGGAAGCCCTTATTTTTGCCTAGGTGTGTCAACCTAGCGGGTATTTAATCACGCGTAGTATCTTTTTACTATGTCTGCATTGGCGGGGTGAGGAAGGTCGTCACCATCCATGGTAGTTAGAATCATCGCTCCTCCTGAGAAGATGTTCTTAACCACAAATGGCCCTTCATATGTAGGGGTCCATTTTCCCCTGGGATCACTTTGAGGAAGAATGATGCGCTTGATTACCAGATCCCCAACTTGATACTCTTGTCGTCTGACTTTCTTGTTAAATGCCTTGATCATCCGTTTTTGGTACGTCTAACCATGACAAATAGCAGTGAGTCTCTTTTCGTCTATTAGATTTAATTGATCAAGTCGAGTCTGGATCCAGTCGTCTTCGCTCAAACCTGCATCCTTCATTATCCGGAGAGAGGGTATCTGAACTTCTATAGGAAAGACTGCCTCCATGCCATAGACCAAGGAAAAGGGAGTTTCCCCTGTTGACGTCCGTGCTGAGGTACGGTACCCATGAAGAGAAAATGGTAACATCTCGTGCCAATCTTTGTAGGTCACTATCATCTTCTGCACAATCTTCTTGATATTCTTATTAGCTGCTTCTACGGCCCCATTCATCTTCGGCCGGTAAGGAGAAGAGTTGTGGTGCTGTATCTTGAATTGCTCGCAGAGCTCAGTGATCATCTTGTTGTTAAGATTGGTACCATTGTCCGTAATAATTCTCTCAGGTACACCGTATCAACAGATCAGGTTATGCCAAATGAACCGTGCCACGACGTTCTTGGTTACGGTAGCATAGGAAGCCGCTTCAACCCACTTTGTGAAGTAATCAATCGCTACCAGGATGAAGCGATGCCCGTTAGATGCTGTAGGTATGATCTCGCCGATCATATCAATGCCCCACATTGCAAAAGGCCAAGGTGTTGTCAAGACGTTCAAAGGAACTGGAGGAAAGTGCACCTTATCAGCGTAGATCTGGCACTTATGACACGTCCGAGAATGTTGATAACAGTCGGCTTCCATTGTGGACCAGTAATATCCTGCCCGTAGGATTTTCTTTTCCATAGTATGTCCACTAGAATGCGTTCCGAAGGTACCTTCATGCAGCTCTTCCATGATCCTTTCTGCTTCAGTCTTATCCATACAACGCAGTAAGGTTGAATCATGGTTTCGTTTATACAGAATGCCGTTGCTGAGGAAGAACTTTGCTGCGAACCTTCTCAGAAACTTATTTTCGTTAACAGATGCACCCTCGGGGTATTCTTGAGCTTCAAGGTACCTTTTCACTTCATGATACCATGGTTTTTCTGTTACCTCTTCTGTCTCAAGATCACAATAATAGGCAGGTTCATCCAATTTCCAAATAATGATTCGGGGAGCCTCGTTGTCCCATTTGACTTTGAACATAGAATACATCGTAGCTAACGTGTCCGCCAACTGATTCTCCTCTCTTGGGAAATGTACAAAAATTATCTCCTCGAAATGGGGAAGCAACGTCAACACATACTCCTTGTAAGGAATAAGATTTGGGTGTTTCGTATCCCACTCGCCTTTGATCTGATTGATCACGAGAGCGGAATCTCCGAAGACACTTAGAAACTTGATCCTTAAGTCAATTGCAGCTTGAAGACCCATGATGCATGCCTCATACTCCGCCATGTTGTTGATGCAGTTGAAACATAGTCGGGCGGTGAACGGAATATGAGAGCCATTAGGAGATGTGATCACAGCGCCGATGCCATTACCCAAAGCGTTTGAGGCTCCGTCAAAGTACATAGACCATCGGGATCCTTCCTCAGGTCCTTCATCCAGTCCAGGTACTTCACAATCAGTCACTACCATGATATTCTTGTCTGGAAATTCAAAGTTCATGGACTGGTAGTCATCCACTGCCTGGTGTGCCAAATGGTCTACCAATACACTTCCCTTGATTGCTTTCTGAGTCGTGTAATGGATCTCGTATTCGGTCAAGATCATCTGCCATCTTGCTATTCTTCCGGACAAGGCAGGATTTTCGAATATGTACTTGATCGGATCCATCTTTGAAATCAACAGAGTAGTGTGAGTCAACATATACTGTCTCAGCCGGCGAGCAGCCCATACCAAAGCGCAGCAAGTTTTCTCGAGCAGTGAGTATCGGGTCTCACAGTCGGTAAACTTTTTGCTAAGGTAATAAATGGCGTGCTCTTTTCGGCCAGACTCGTCATGCTGCCCCAGCACACACCCCATTGAGTTGTCAAGTACTGTCAAGTATAAGATTAGAGGTCTCCCTTCAACCGGTGGCATAAGGATAGGTGGCTCTTGGAGATACTCTTTGATTCTTTCAAAAGCAGCCTGACATTCATCGTTCCAACGTACTACCTGATCTTTCTTCAACAGCTTGAAGAGTGGTTCACAAGTAGCAGTTAGGTGCAAGATGAATCGGGCAATGTAATTTAGCCGTCCTAGGAAGCCTCTGACTTCTTTCTCAGTCTTGGGAACTGGCATCTCTTGTATGGCCTTCACCTTGGCAGGGTCCACTTGAATACCTTTGTCGCTTATGACGAAGCCTAGCAATTTTCCAGATCTCACCCCGAAGGTGCACTTGTTTGGGTTCAACCTCAGCTTGTACAACTTCAGACGGTCAAACAGCTTCTGTAGATGGTCAAGTTGTTCCTCCTCAATTTGAGACCTTGCAATCATATCATCGACGTATACTTCAATCTCATGATGGATCATGTCATGAAACAAAGCAACCATGGCACGTTGGTAGGTTGCCCCAGCATTTTTCAACCCAAATGGCATGACTTTGTAGCAAAAGGTGCCCCACTGAGTAACAAAAGTGGTCTTCTCCATGTCTTCAGGAGCCATCTTGATCTGATTATAACCGGAGAACCCGTCCATGAAGGAGAATACCTTATGCTGAGCGGTGTTGTCAACCAAAACGTCAATGTGAGGCAGAGGGAAGTCATCCTTAAGGCTCGCCCTGTTCAAATCCCTGTAATCAACACACATTCGGACCTTACCATCTTTCTTCGGTACTGGAACCACGTTAGCAACCCACTGAGGGTAAGAAGTCACTGCTAGAAACCCGGCATCAAATTGTTTCATAACCTCAACCTTGATTTTCTCGGATATTTCTGGACGCATACGGCGGACCTTCTATTTAACCAGTGGGCAGTCTTCCTTGGTGGGAAGGTGATGAACCACAATGTCGGTGTCCAACCCCGGCATGTCTTCGTAAGACCAGGCAAAGATTTCCACGTAGTCATGCAGCATTTGAATCAGCCGTTGTTTCACACTGGACTCTAGATTGGCACCAATCTTGACTTCCTTTCTGTCTGTCTCAGTACCCAGATTTACTGTTTCTAGTGGCTCTTCATGTGGTTGAATGGCCCTCTCTTCCTGGAGTAACAGTCTTGCAAGCTCACCAGGCACTTCACAATCATCTTCACCTTCGTCTTCGGCTAAGTTGATCGGATTTTCGAAGTCATAACTGGCAGTAGCAGAGTCGTTACTAGTGAGATCCAGAGTGGATTGGAACCTGTATAGGTGAGTGTGTGTAAATATAGCTGTTTTGCAATATGTAAAGAAAGAAAGGGAGCACAAGATTTGAAATGCGAAAAACGTCCAATGCTTTTATTCATGATATATAAAAGTGACAAATAACAAGCCCTCACAAATGAGACCACGGTGCCCCGGGTAAGACACTGGGCCATAAAGTTTTTAAATTATTGTCTATTACAAATTCAAAACAAAGGAGTTCATTACTAAGTTACAAAATTAATAGGTACGCAGTCTTTCGTAGTCCAGTTGCTTGGTCCACTGTCGGTCGTTGGGTAGATCCAGCTGTCGAACTCAGATTCCTCCACTTCGTCTTCATCCCCAATAGCATTTACCCCATGGTTGGGCATGGGAGCTGTTACCACATTAGGCTTCTCGGGCGCCTCGAACTGAACCTCTTTAGCATCAATTAGGTCTTGAACCTTATTCCTCAGAGCCCAACAATGATCAGTAGAATGCCCCGGGCTATCAGAGTGATAAGCGCAGCGGGCGTTGGGGTTGTACTTCGGAGAGGTGGTGTTCACAACCTTCGGAGATTCCTTGACATTTACCAGGTTGGTTGATAGTAGTTGCTGCAATATCTGAGAAAGGGTCATGCTGAGCCGAGTGTACTGCCTTTTGGGTATCTCACCCCTTGGTTGGTTATATTGCTGAGGAGAAGCAGAAGGCTTTGAAATTACCACCGCGTTGACAGCTTGGCGGCGTTCTGGTTTGCTCTGTCTTCTGGGACCATAAACAGCACTAGTTTCCTTCTTGAAGGGCTTCTTTTCAGTACTCGAGGAGGCCCATTTCTGTATCTTCCCCGACTTGATACCAGCTTCAATCCTCTCACCAGTCAGGATCAGGTCTGTAAACCCAGCAGAGGAATTACCAATCAGGTGGTTGAAGAATGGACAAGACAGGGTCCCCAAGAACATGTCCACGAGCTCACGGTCAGTCAACGGTGGCTGCACCCTACCAGCCAGGTCTCTCCACTTCTGCGCGTACTCCTTAAAACCTTCACACGTTCCTAGTGACATACCCTGGAGTTGGGTACGCGTAGGAGCAAGGTAGGAATTATACTGATACTGCTTATAAAATGCAGTAGCCAAGTCCTCCCAGTTTCGAATACTGGCTCCATCCAGCTGATAGAACCATTCGAGTTGAGCCCCTGAAAGGCTATCCTGGAAGAAATGGATCCATAGGTTCTTGTCTGCAGTGTAAGGTTGGATCTTCCTTACATATGATCTGAGATGCAGCTTAGGACAGGAAACCCCTTCGTACTTCGCAAAGGCAGGCGCCTTGAACTTGTGAGGGATCACCACCCCAGAAGATAAGCCTAGATCTCCGAAATCCAACCCAGGCACGCGTTGAATCTCCATAGCATTTAACTGGTCCTCCAGCTGTTTGTACCGGTCCTCAGCAGGAGGGTACTGTTCATCGTTGAAATCTGTCTCGGTGTCAGAGACCACGGGACTAGGAACCCTTTCCTCTTGGTGACTGCCTTCCCCAACAGATGGAGTAGTCTGATCAGCCTCATTCTGCAGTGTATTCCCAAACCTCCGTCCATTGCTGAACAGGACGGTCCTCTTCTTCTTCTTCTTCTTTTCCTTCAAGAGCAGAGCCTTCAACTCCTGCTGACCCTGGGCTAAGCTCATGACCAGTTCTTGAAACTGGGCGTTCTGGGCCTGGAGGGCCTTGATAGCTTGCTCGGTAGTAGGTTCAGAAGACATGATGATTCAGTGCTGAAATAAACAGTGAAGAAGATTAAGAAACCTGTAGAAAAAGGGTACCTGTTATGCACATGATGCATGATATGCTATTTATGCAATGCATTCAAAGGTTCGAAAGCTCAAATTCGTTGTAGACAAAAAGGAACACATGTTATATTAAGAAATAATCTGTTCAGTACATCAGGGCCTCATGGGCAAAACATTACAAAATAATTAATCCCAAAAGACACTGCGCATCCTCTTTGGAGCAATGTAAGTGTTGAGAGTCTTTTCCTCGTGAAGTAGGCGGGTGAGCTCCAAGACCTTCTTCTCACTGGCATGTAGACTGGCTTCAAGAGAATTCCGTTCTTCCTTGAGTTGGATCCAGCTCTTCTGCATTTCTTCCCAGGATGTAGGCATGTCAGGATGTTGAATGGTGTAGGGCACCTCTCCTTCCAAAACTGGCTCTTTGATCACGGGGAGAACATGAGGATATGGCATTACCAGCTTCTGGGAGCGGGCTCGTACCCACTTGAGATAAGGCTCCAGGGGGATGGAGTTCTTGTGCCCCAATGTCTTGCTATCTACCCTGTTGGGCATCCTCCAAGCTCTGATAAACCTATGGCGAAGTCCTTGTGCATCGTTGTCAAAGTCAAAAACTACGTCAGGAATCAACATGTCATGAGGGCTGTTGTACCCCAAAATTTGCCCTCCCATATTCTTCAAGATTTGCAAAGAGCATGCTGCACAATCTCTCAAGGGTTGCACAGTTCAAGAGCCTCCTAACAGTCAAAAATTAGGGTTTTGGTTATGGCAAAGAAATTGAAGTTTCCAAGGGTCCAAACAAGTCCCACATGCCTATAAACATTGTCAAGTATCCTCATGCTAAGTTTCAAGACTCACAGCACAAGATTGCACAGTCAAAAACCCTAATTGCACAACAGTCAACTGTAGGGGCAAAATGGTCATTTGACAGTCAAAAGTCAAAAAAATTGGTCAACATCTTATTTTGAAGCCACAAACATCATTTGATAAATTATTGATCATGATTCTCAAGGCATGGCTCAAAAAGTCTCAAGATGCAAAAGTTTCCATATTTGGACAGTTGAAAAAGTCAACTGTAACTTGACCAAGGCATAACTTCCACATGGTTTATCAGAAAAATTCCATCCAAAGCTCATTTTGAAGAGAAAGACATTTCCTACAACTCCTCTTCACACTTCAAGTCCAAAAAATGCTCTCACAAAAAGTTATCAATCTCAACATTATAGGTCATTTTCAAAAGTCAACAAAAAGGCACTTTAAGTCAAAGACCATAACTTGATATTGGTAAATCAAAATGACATGGGACCAAAGGCATTGGTTAGAGGACTTCAAGACCTTTCCAAAATGTCCAAGAACATGATCAAAGCTTAAAACTTGAGCAAGATATGCCTTGTGGAAGTTGGGAAATTTTTGGGAATTTTGAAAAGTCAACTTTGCTTCAAATGCCTCAAAATTGCTAATGGGCCTCATTTTCTTCCAAGAATCATCACCCAAAAGCTATGCACGACCCAATGACCCAAAGGGGAGTTATTTTCTTATTTTTTATTAATTATTTGAATTTTTAATGTTATTAATTCATTTAATTTAAATTAAATATGAAAAAATACTCAAGCATGCATTTTAAATCTTTTTATGCAGCTAATAGGTCTATCATAACATCAAGATTTCGTGCGTCACTAATATGGAAAGATTTGGCCATGATTGGTATAAAAAAGACATGAAAAAGATTGGAAAAGATTACATGAAAATCAAATCTCAAAAGCATTGATTCCTAGGATTTTGGACTTGTTTTGTTACCCTAATTCATTCGCATACATAAGCAAACCTAAACCTAATGCTCAGAACCTGGAAGCTGCGCCTCAGACCTCAAACCAACTTTGCATTTTTTCAAGAAATTCTCAAAACTGAAAACACAGTTCCAGCGCAATTCAAAGCAAAGTAACCATTCCAATAGCTTGCCAAGGCATCCAGGAAGCTACTCCAATCAGAATCAACTCTCCAAGCGCAAAGAATTGGTAGATAGGAGTCTAACTTTTCTGTAAAATTTTGATAATCGTGTTTGCATTTTCATACGTTATTCATGACTTTTGATATATGATTTATACTAACATGATGATTCTAAAGCCATTGGTACCATTCAATTGAGTTTTGGACGCCTGTATGCAAAGTTACCATGAACACGCATTAGGGTTTCAGAAGCTTAAAAAGAGGGCTTCATTCATATGGAAAAATTGAACCATAAGACCTATGCCATTGGACTCAGGACCTCAAAACGAATCAAACTCACTAGTCGCGCCCTATTTATATTTGCATATGAGCTATTCGTTATTTTCCAGGTTTGAGTTAGTGGGGGTTTAAAACCCCCGCTATTTGATGTATTTTTTCAGGAAAAAGAAAAGGCGTGGTGGAGAAGATGCTGAGGTGTCTCAACCAGACAGGGCCATTCAAATATTCGCGCGTTTTCTTTTATGTTTACCAATAGCACTTGTTCTCTCTCATATGAATCCGTTTCCATTAATATTACAAACGAACGCGCTTGGCTGGTTGGTAAGTGAGGTGTCATGCAATCAATGGGACCTGGGTTCGATTCCCAGGTCCCCTCCCTTCTCAATATTATTTTGCCTAATGTGTTCCTACGCAGCGCATCTTTCAGTGGCATACCATGCATCCAATATCCTAGCGCGCCACATGTCCCAGGAGACGAATCTGAAGGTCAGGATGAGAGGTCCATCATGCACATCAGTTGACCATGCCACACACGCGCTGGAAAAAGTCAAACAAGGCCAGGAATCAGTGGGCCTAATTGCTTGCTACAAACCTCCAACTTTGGGTCAACACCCCTCTTGTTTGTATCCCTTTCCCTTTTTCTTTTTTCTTTCTTTTTATTTTATTTGTTTTAATTATTTTCTTTTAATTCATAAAATTAATTTTAATAATATAAAAATACCAAAAATCATAAAATCATGAAAATAAAAATATATTTTATTTAATGCTATTTTGTAAATAAATTTTGCTAACTAATTTAGTTTTAATTTTAGGTTGAATTTTGATGTTTTTAATAAACTAAAAAATGTAGAATTAGGGTTTTAATACTTTTATTCTTTTTCTTTTCTTTTACCATTATTAAGTATTAATTATTTTGTAAATAAATGTGCCATTTAAATAATTAATGTAAATTAGGTCAAACTAAAATATTGTTTTTAATAAATTAAAAACGATTTAGAATTAGGGTTTTAATTAACTTTTAATTCCATTTTAATTTTCCTTAATTTCATGAATATAAAAACTCCAAAAAATAAGTTCTTACCTTTATTTAATTAAATTAATTTATTAATTGTAATTTAATTTCTTCAAAGGGTCCAACGCCCTCGCATTCGATTATAGTTCCTTCTCGCGCATTTATTTTTATTTCTTTTGTAAATATAATGTATTTATCCCAAAGCCTTGTAATAGATTAATTAGGATATTTACTTTTCGCATTTTATTTATTTCAAATCGGGTCTTGGATTAATTTGGCGATGTAGACCCGCGCCTTTGTAATAGCGTAGGACTTTTATCTTCTCGCATCTTTTAACTGTTAATAACTTGCATGAAAGAATGCCAAAAATAAAAACAAAGCGTAGATCACCAATGCATGAACAAGACAAATATAATTGAACATGACACACAATTCACACACCACTCCTAGGGTACGCCTCATTGTTGCCTTGCCCTTCGAAACGTGGTCGTCGAGTAGAGGACGTTTTAGTAAGTCCTCATGTCCATGAACATGGCATGGGGGTAGCTTCTAAGGTGTCTTCCTATTGCTCTGGTGACCACACTGTCTCGAACCCTCGAATTGACCCGAACACCTCCAACGGTGGTGCTACCTACCTCTCAATGGTGGGATGGCACTACCTTAAGGACATTTACACAGACGAATTCCTTAGGGTAGGTAGATAACTCGTAGGTACTTGCTCTAATTCAAAACAAATCAAAAAAATTCTTTACACACCGACACTTTTCAAAAAGCTTTCAAAAACAACTTTTCAAACACTCTTGAGGACTGATACAAGAGTCGAACTGAAATTTTAAACGAAACTTTTTAAAACCCACAGTTGAAAAGCAAACAAACATTTTTGAAAACACAATGAGCAAGTATCTAAGAGCCCATGGATAACCATGGATAGAAAGGGTGCTAACACCTTCCCTTTCTATAAATCTACCTCCCGAACCGAGAACTAATCTCAAAAGGAATTTTTCTGTGCTTTTGTCCTTTCCATTTGGAGAAAATAAAAGACGGTGGCGACTCTTGCTTCCGCGACATTTCGCGAACCAGCGTTAAACAGTCAGTTCCATATCCACCGATCACAGAACTGGCGACTCTGCTGGGGACTCTTATAAAGTGAGGTGTACCTTAGGATTAAGATCACTTGTGTTTTCAATTGTCTGAATTGCTTGCTTTATTATTGTGGGTACTGTCTTGGGAGTTCTATAGATCCTAACCCGGATCTGGGGATACCCTCTTAGAAAGTAGCAACAAGGCTGTGAGAGAACTGTGCGGGGTATACCGACATGGTTGAAGCAGTCTGCTACGTTGATGTGGCACTTTGGTGTGTACCGGTAACCCTTGAGTTCAGTCAAGGAGAGTACGGGGCCTCCGCGTGGTGTCGTGAAGCATCAACTGACCTTAGGAACCTTAATTGAACCATCTTGGCCTCTTTAGGGTAGTGAGATAACTGACTTTGGTGCAGTCCGAGGTTGGTTGATACTCGATACTACACTCAATTGAGGGTTGTTTTCTTGGAATATTTCGGTCGCCAGTTCAGTGGCTAAATCGAAACGATGAACAATGAAAGCAATCCAATGATATTGGGACCCTTAGAACCCGGTTACTTCTGATAGGACAGGTTGAGCCCACCAACTTCAAGAGGGTGATACCTAGACCCCATGCTGGCCTAAAATCTAAGGGGCTCTTTTGTGTGACTTGTGTGCCTTCGTACTTGACTACTTACATGCTTGTTATCTGACACTTGAGTTTCTTGCAGGTTTTGTTTACAGTCCTTAATCTGGACCCATAACAGGGTTTACCTATGTTACGCCACGCATAGCATAACATCATAACATCATACCATTGCATGCATCCTACATAAGGACTAATCCATTTCAAGGATCTAAAGGGTCTGTGGTGCAGGTCACGATGAACCAAACTGTCTAGCAAGGGGCAAAGAGGATTTATTTCCCTCTAGCCAAGGCTGTCAGAGGCTATGACCCACTTGATATGGTGAGCCTTTGACCCTTGAAGAAGGACTCTCAACAATATGAAGTACCTTCAATCAAGTTGCCAGTTTCAAATTCTAACAATTTTTCTTGTCTACCCCGCGAGATCCTTGAAAACATTGCACGCATATCAGACATATTGGTACATTACAGGCACTCTTTTGACAGGTCATTTACCTTCTTCGCTGTTTATTTCAGCAATGGCTTGCCAACAAGACAACCAAGACTTTCATGCTCAAGAGACTCGGTTCGAGGAAATCCTCTTAAATCTATCCAAGGGGCAGGAAGAGCTGAGAACCCTTCTCATGGGGACCTTGGACAGGAACAGTGCTGAGGATGATAAGGACGAACGACTGAAACATCTGCAAGCCGAGGTGGATGCAATGAGAGCCCAGATGCTGGGGCAGGTGACTATCATCCAAGGCTTAGCTCAAAGACAAGAAGAGCTTGGGGTTCTCGTCAACCAACTGCTTCGGGGTAACAAACTAGGGCAAACATCTAAGGTTGAAGAGCCAGTCATCATTCAATCATCTTTGAGACAAGGAGATAAGGAGAGAACTCCTCAAATGGCTTCAGTGTCACAAATTCAACATCAACCTCACCAGCTTCAGCCAGACAAGCCCATGAGGCAATTCACCCAGCTCAATATGTCGTTGTTTCAAGCTTTACAACGCCTGTTGAGATTGAATCTGATCACATTAAGGGCTCATCCTCGGAACCCCAACACATCTTCTCCTACCTATCACCCCAATAAAAGGTGTGCCTACCACTCTGCCAGTCCAGGACATGATACAAATGAGTGTTGGGCTCTGAAGAACAAGATCCAGGACCTGATTGATGAAGGAGCATTGGAATTCACACAAGATGGTCAGGCTGAGTTTTTCTACCATCCCTCCAAGGCTCACCATTTGAAGTGACAAGCCCCGAGACTAGAAAACTTTTGTTCATTCGAATGTTCAAGTTGTGTTGTTCTTTGATTGTTTAAACATTTATTCATGTTAAACGTTGTTATTAATACATCGCTTATGTCTATTTTGAATCAATATATTCGCATTCGCTATTTTCAAAATTGCTTTCATTTTTTGATGTCAACTCTCAATTAATAATTCTAAGCCTCTTGAGGGAGGATGACGAAAACGATACTGCAATCTACCGTATGCTTTTGAACAGACCCCGCTGATGAGGTACAGGCATTGTTTCAATCCCTAAACACTGGAGTTATAAGGAAGATAATCCCTCGTTAACCCCTCTGAGCCAAAGAAGTAGGAGTTTTTCTTTTCGAAATGTAAAACCCTTAATCATAACCTGGGGCAGGGTAGTTCTCTCAGTTGATCCAAGTGCGTAACGAATGGCACCAAAAGGTCCTTACAAAACAAAAGACAGTGATGGTTCAGAACAATCATAAGGACAGGCAGTCATTATCAAAAAAATAATAATAAATGAAAATCCCAAAAAGTCAAAACCTATAAAGGGGACTTACGAAACTGGGGCATCCCGCTGACTGTAGTCACAAAAAGAAACAGTTCAGGCAAAAAAATAGGGATAATAAAATAAAAAAGAAAGAGGTCCTACAAACCCTCAACAAAAACAAAAATGACTGCCTATTCAGGATAAATCATTAATATCTGAACCATCATTGGACATCCGGACAAAGACTCAAACAAGGTCTAACGCACGATCAACTGAGCTTAGGTTTGAAGAACATCACGAAGAACGGGTGGGTACAAATAATTTGAGCCTTTATCCTTTGTTTCTTAAACCGTGAACCAGGCCACGTTATAACCCTTAAAAGTCCTAGCTGAAGCATGGGTTAGTTCGAAAGCATACTGTTACGAAAGGTATCCTGACTCCTTAAGGCTTGCTATAAAATATTGAGTTGACATCACATTTTACAAAATTTGCTGAAAAAAAGATGCATTTTCAAAAACTTCGAAACAGACGTAAGCTTTGCGTTTTTAACATAACTTTGTTTGCATATGGCTTTTTGTTTGAACAGCATAGAAATTCGCACGACGAATGCCTAATGAACAAAAGCTCTTCCAATCAAGGGGCATGGCCTGATCATTGCCCATCATCTGGGGCAGTCCAGTCAAGATTCAAGGAATCTCTCAAGATGCCAAATAGCCAGGGGAAAATCTCTGCCTGAGTCACTTGGGGCACTCTAGTGACGAATCTTGCATGATCAAATATCTTCTGGTAGCGTGGAAATACAATAACAGGAGCAACTCCCTACATCCTGAGAGCATGAACATAGTCGAAAAAATACTGTGCATAATCAAAGACCCGCTAGGTTGACACACCTAGGCAGAAATTAGGGCTTCCCGGCGAACCAAAAGGGTTCGGGCAAAAATAAGGGATGAAAATATAAAAAAATCCGTACACCCGGCAAGTCGAAAACCTGAAAAGGCGGCTTGGGCAAAAATGGCTATCCCGGTGGACTAAAAACCCGAAAGGGAGGTCCAGGCAAAAATTAGGGATCAAAGCATACGACTACGTCCCGGTATCTCGTCACTTGCCTACCAGAAGAAGGTTTGTCCATCAACAACTATCAGCACCTCCACAGGTCTTCCTCTCCCACCTCAGAAACAGGGGCAATGATGAGTTGTCCAAACGATCTAATTGCTCTGTCCACCAAGGTACTAAGATAAGTTCGGCTGAAGAACAACCAAGACATCTTAATTCCCCAGAGAGTGAGTCAGCAAGTCAATACACTCTCCCCGAGCAAAGTTATACAGTCAGCCTTAAGGAAGTTGAGTATCCCCCGCAGATCTCAATATTCCCCAGCACATACAGATATTCTTAACTAGCATCTCCGGCAGTCTTGATCTAAGATTGTTCCCCGGCGGTCAACCAGACATTCAGTGGAGTTACTTCCAGTACATCTCAAAATTTCCCCAGGAGAGTCCAATCAAGATTTCCCCAGGAAGATTGAATCCATCTCCCCAGCAGTAAGCTTATCCCCAGTAGATTCTGGAAACTTGCCACCCACAGAGCACGAATGCGTCCCCCGGTTTTATTCAAAGGTTATTTCCCTACCAGGATATAACTGGGTTATCCTCAGCCAATTTCCACGGGAAGATCGTCCTCGGCGAAGTCTTCCTATCCCCAGCGAAGTTCATCAAACTTTCCAACGTCAATGGTATCCCCAGCAGAGTTATCATCGACATCCCAACAAAGTACCTCTCTCCCCACAGAGTATTGCTCCCCAGCAAGATCGCTAGAATAATTTTCTCCCCACAGAGTAATCCATTCGCCAAGTTTATTCCCCAACGGAGCTATCTTCTCCTACCGGTATCCTTGCAACTATCATCCCCAGCGGAAACAACAAAGCACTATTCTCCAAACATCAGTCCAGGATGTGACTTCCCGGCACCCGTCAAGGATTTACTTTCCTAAACGAAAACATACATCCATAAACATCGCATTTCCACACATTATAGCATGCATATACGCATCATATATTACAATCTCATTTATGTTGAGAACATCATTGCTTGATCCACATTGTGCATTGCATATGACTGACCTTTACCTTTCAGGAAAGATTCAGTTAAGTTCTCAGCTATATTTCAAGACTTTAGTCTGGTTCAGTTAAATCGACTCCAAAGATTTTTCTGATTCTTATCCAGTCAAAGGCCTTCTCTGGTTCAGTCAGATCGACCCTAAGATCTCCCTGATTCTTATCCAGTTGAAGATTCCAAGACCTTGTCCGGTTCAGTTAAATCGACTCCAAATATTTCTCTGATTCTTATCCAGTCAAAGGCCTTCTCTGGTTCAGTCAGATCTACCCTAAGATCTCCCTGATTCTTATCCAGTTGAAGATTCCAAGACCTTGTCCGGTTCAGTTAAATCGACTCCAAAGATTTCTCTGATTCTTATCCAGTCAAAGGCCTTCTCTGGTTCAGTCAGATCGACCCTAAGATCTCCCTGATTCTTATCCAGTTGAAGATTCCAAGACCTAGCCTGGTTCAGTTAAATCGACTCCTAAAGATTTTCCTGATTCTTATCCAGTCAAAGGCCTTCTCTGGTTCAGTCAGATCGACCCTAAGATCTCCCTGATTCTTATCCAGTTGAAGATTACAAGACCTTGTCTGGTTCAGTTAAATCGACTCCAAAGATTTTCCTGATTCTTATCCAGTCAGAGGCTTTCTCCGGTTCAGTCAGATCGACCCTAAGATCTCACTGATTCTTATCCCAGTAGAAGACATCCAAGATTCTCTCAGCGTTCCTGTTGAGGTAGTAATCATCCAAGATTATCTCAACGTTCATGTTGAGGTAGTAATCGTCCGAGGTTCTCTCAGCGTTCCTGTTGAGGTAGTAATCACTCCAGATTCTCTCATCGTTCCTGTTGAGGTAGTAATCGCCCAAGGTTTTCTCATCGTCCCGTTGAGGTAGTAACCATCCCTGATCCATTCACCACCGTGTGAAGCTCCAGACCCAATTCATGTAACCAGACAGAATGCATCTACATGAAGAGTTTGAAGACCAGCTCCTATAATAGGCCAGGTAATCATTTTCTTTTTCAGGTACGCAAGTTCTCGCTAAGGAATCTCTTACGCGGTTGACACCCAGATGGCATCTATAAGCCTATCCACCTTCCATCATCTCTTAGCATGGCATCTATAAGCCCATCTTCCTACCCACTAATCTTCAAATGGCATCTGTAATCCCATTCCCACCATCACATTACTATGTGAGCGCAAATTTCTGGGCACTCTAGTGTTCAATCATCTTCCACCTTCGGATTACGAAAGGCACGTCAGCCAATCTACATCCTCAGGTCTAAGAAGATTAAACAGGGGCAACTGTTGTACCCCAAAATTTGCCCTCCCATATTCTTCAAGATTTGCAAAGAGCATGCTGCACAATCTCTCAAGGGTTGCACAGTTCAAGAGCCTCCTAACAGTCAAAAATTAGGGTTTTAGTTCTGGCAAAGAAATTGAAGTTTCCAAGGGTCCAAACAAGTCCCATATGCCTATAAACATTGTCAAGTATCCTCATGCTAAGTTTCAAGACTCACAGCACAAGATTGCACAGTCAAAACCCCTAATTGCACAACAGTCAACTGCAGGGGCAAAATGGTCATTTGACAGTCAAAAGTCAAAAAATTTGGTCAACATCTTATTTTGAAGCCACAAACATCATTTGATAAATTATTGATCATGATTCTCAAGGCATGGCTCAAAAAGTCTCAAGATGCAAAAGTTTCCATATTTGGACAGTTGAAAAAGTCAACTGTAACTTGACCAAGGCATAACTTCCACATGGTTTATCAGAAAAATTCCATCCAAAGCTCATTTTGAAGAGAAAGACATTTCCTACAACTCCTCTTCACACTTCAAGTCCAAAAAATGCTCTCACAAAAAGTTATCAATCTCAACATTATAGGTCATTTTCAAAAGTCAACAAAAAGGCACTTTAAGTCAAAGACCATAACTTGATATTGGTAAATCAAAATGACATGGGACCAAAGGCATTGGTTAGAGGACTTCAAGACCTTTCCAAAATGTCCAAGAACATGATCAAAGCTTAAAACTTGAGCAAGATATGCCTTGTGGAAGTTGGGAAATTTTTGGGAATTTTGAAAAGTTAACTTTGCTTCAAATGCCTCAAAATTGCTAATGGGCCTCATTTTCTTCCAAGAATCATCACCCAAAAGCTATGCACGACCCAATGACCCAAAGGGGAGTTATTTTCTTATTTTTTATTAATTATTTGAATTTTTAATGTTATTAATTCATTTAATTTAAATTAAATATGAAAAAATACTCAAGCATGCATTTTAAATCTTTTTATGCAGCTAATAGGTCTATCATAACATCAAGATTTCGTGCGTCATTAATATGGAAAGATTTGGCCATGATTGGTATCAAAAAGACATGAAAAAGATTGGAAAAGATTACATGAAAATCAAATCTCAAAAGCATTGATTCCTAGGATTTTGGACTTGTTTTGTTACCCTAATTCATTGGCATACATAAGCAAACCTAAACCTAATGCTCAGAACCTGGAAGTTGCGCCTCAGACCTCAAACCAACTTTGCATTTTTTCAAGAAATTCTCAAAACTGAAAACACAGTTCCAGCGCAATTCAAAGCAAAGTAACCATTCCAATAGCTTGCCAAGGCATCAAGGAAGCTACTCCAATCAGAATCAACTCTCCAAGCGCAAAGAATTGGTAGATAGGAGTCTAACTTTTCTGTAAAATTTTGATAATCGTGTTTGCATTTTCATACGTTATTCCTGACTTTTGATATATGATTTATACTAACATGATGATTCTAAAGCCATTGGTACCATTCAATTGAGTTTTGGACGCCTGTATGCAAAGTTACCATGAACACGCATTAGGGTTTCAGAAGCTTAAAAAGAGGGCTTCATTCATATGGAAAAATTGAACCATAAGACCTATGCCATTGGACTCAGGACCTCAAAACGAATCAAACTCACTAGTCGCGCCCTATTTATATTTGCATATGAGCTATTCGTTATTTTCCAGGTTTGAGTTAGTGGGGGTTTAAAACCCACGCTATTTGATGTATTTTTTCAGGCAAAAGCAAAGGCGTGGTGGAGAAGATGCTGAGGTGTCTCAACCAGACAGGGCCATTCAAATATTCGCGCATATTCTTTTATGTTTACCAATAGCACTTGTTCTCTCTCATATGAATCTGTTTCCATTAATATTACAAACGAACGCGCTTGGCTGGTTGGTAAGTGAGGTGTCATGTAATCAATGGGACCTGGGTTCGATTCCCAGGTCCCCTCCCTTCTCAATATTATTTTGCCTAATGTGTTCCTACGCTGCGCATCTTTCAGTGGCCCACCATGCATCCAATATCCTGGCGCGCCACATGTCCCAGGAGACGAATCTGAAGGTCAGGATGAGAGGTCCATCATGCACATCAGTTGACCATGCCACACACGCGCTGGAAAAAGTCAAACAAGGCCAGGAATCAGTGGGCCTAATTGCTTGCTACAAACCTCCAACTTTGGGTCAACACCCCTCTTGTGTTGTATCCCTTTCCCTTTTTCTTTTTTCTTTCTTTTTATTTTATTTGTTTTAATTATTTTCTTTTAATTCATAAAATTAATTTTAATAATATAAAAATACCAAAAATCAGAAAATCATGAAAATAAAAATATATTTTATTTAATGCTATTTTGTAAATAAATTTTGCTAACTAATTTAGTTTTAATTTTAGGTTGAATTTTGATGTTTTTAATAAACTAAAAAATGTAGAATTAGGGTTTTAATACTTTTATTCTTTTTCTTTTCTTTTACCATTATTAAGTATTAATTATTTTGTAAATAAATGTGCCATTTAAATAATTAATGTAAATTAGGTCAAACTAAAATATTTTTTTTAATAAATTAAAAACGATTTAGAATTAGGGTTTTAATTAACTTTTAATTCCATTTTAATTTTCCTTAATTTCATGAATATAAAAACTCCAAAAAATAAGTTCTTACCTTTATTTAATTAAATTAATTTATTAATTGTAATTTAATTTCTTCAAAGGGTCCAACGCCCTCGCATTCGATTATAGTTCCTTCTCGCGCATTTATTTTTATTTCTTTTGTAAATATAATGTATTTATCCCAAAGCCTTGTAATAGATTAATTAGGATATTTACTTTTCGCATTTTATTTATTTCAAATCGGGTCTTGGATTAATTTGGCGATGTAGACCCGCGCCTTTGTAATAGCGTAGGACTTTTATCTTCTCGCATCTTTTAACTGTTAATAACTTGCATGAAAGAATGCCAAAAATAAAAACAAAGCGTAGATCACCAATGCATGAACAAGACAAATATAACTGAACATGACACACAATTCACACACCACTCATAGGGTACGCCTCATTGTTGCCTTGCCCTTCGAAACGTGGTCGTCGAGTAGAGGACGTTTTAGTAAGTCCTCATGTCCATGAACATGGCATGGGGGTAGCTTCTAAGGTGTCTTCCTATTGCTCTGGTGACCACACTGTCCCGAACCCTCGAATTGACCCGAACACCTCCAACGGTGGTGCTACCTACCTCTCAATGGTGGGATGGCACTACCTTAAGGACATTTACGCAGACGAATTCCTTAAGGTAGGTAGATAACTCGTAGGTACTTGCTCTAATTCAAAACAAATCAAAAAAATTCTTTTCACACCGACACTTTTCAAAAAGCTTTCAAAAACAACTTTTCAAATACTCTTGAGGACTGATACAAGAGTCGAACTGAAATTTTAAACTAAACTTTTTAAAACCCATAGTTGAAAAGCAAACAAACATTTTTGAAAACACAATGAGCAAGTATCTAAGAGCCCATGGATAACCATGGATAGAAAGGGTGCTAACACCTTCCCTTTCTATAAATCTACCTCCCGAACCGAGAACTAATCTCAAAAGGAATTTTTATGTGCTTTTGTCCTTTCCATTTGGAGAAAATAAAAGACGGTGGCGACTCTTGCTTCCGCGACATTTCGCGAACCAGCGTTAAACAGTCAGTTCCATATCCACCGATCACAAGGGCCATCCCTCCGAGCATATCCAAACTGTCTCAAATCCAGACATGGGTTGTAAGTAATGCCCCCCCTAATTCCAAGTAAAGGAACATTAGGATACTCTCCGCAACGATTAATGATAGTGACATTTTCTCTGGACCGAGAACACCAATGTATATCAGCATGTGTAAGAGTCATTAACCGTTGTGACCATCTCAAACCCCGCTCGTTCTTCAAAACTGATTGTGGAAGGTGTGAAATAAACCACCTTGCCAGGAGAGGAGTGCAGCACATGAGAACACCTCTTTTTCTCATGGTTCGAGTGTAACATGAGTGGAGGATGTCCCCAAGCAACGTAGGTATAGGATTCCTGGACATGAAGATCTTGACAGCATTGATATCTATAAGCTGATCTGGATTTGGGAAGAACACCAACCCATAGACAAGGAGTGCCACAACTTCTTCAAAGGCTTGTAGGTCAAGGGAATTCCAACATTCTTGGGCCTTCTCAAACAGAAACTATGCCAAGAATCATTTGATACCACTTCTGACTTCCCAATGCCCCTTGATATCAGATGGTTGTAGGCATAATGCTTTAGCTACTTCTTCAAGTTTTGGTTCCCTTTCCGTACCGTTGTAGGGTAGTTGACTAAGAATAGGAACCTTCAGAAGCTGAGAAAACTCTTCCAAAGTAGGCACCAATTGATAATCCGGGAAAGTAAAACAGTGGTGCAAAGGGTCAAAGAACTGGAACAACACTTTCACCATATCCTCTTCAATGTTGGTGTTGACCAAGCTGATGAGTCTACCATGCCTTGCACTGAAGGAAGAGTTCTCGGGAATCCTGGATGTAAGCTCCTTAAGCTGAGGAGGGACCCTTACAAGGTTGATCTGAATTGTCTTTCTGCGGATAGTTTCCATGTCCTACAAAATAAGAACAAAGATGAAGATTCGAACCCTTGAAGTGGTTAGTAAATGCATATGATGCTTTATGATGTTATGATGTTATGATAAAAGCACACCACACGTATTCACAAAAGGTAAACATGATAAGGCACACAAGTCACACCAGACAACCCTTAGAGTTCAGGCCAGCATGAGGTCTAGGTACTACCCTCTTGAAGTTGGTGGGCTCAAAACCTATCCTATCACAAGTAACCGGGTTCTAAGGAGATCAATATCATTGGGTTGCTTTCTATGTTCATTGTTTTGATTTAGCCACTGAATTGGCGATCAAAATATTCCAAGAAAACAACCCTCAATGAGTGTAGTATCGAGTATCAACCAACTTCGGACTGCACCAAAGTCAGTCATCTCACTACCCCTAAAGAGGCCAGGATGGTTCAATTAAGGTTCCTAAGGCCAGTTGATGCTTCATGACACCACGCGGCGGCCCCGTACTCTCCTTGACTTGACTCAAGGGTTACCGGTACTCACCAAAGTGCCACATCAACATAGAAAACTACTTCAACCGTGTCGGTATACCCTGCACAGTTCCCTCACAGTTTGTTGCTACTTTCTAAAAGGTATCCCCCAGATCCGGGTTAGGATCTATGAAACTCCAAGACAGGCCCACAATGTTAAAGCAATCAGAGCAATACAATTGAAAACATAAGAGTGGTCTAATCCTAAGGTACACCTCACTTTTAAGTATCCCCAGCAGAGTCGCCAGTTCTGTGATCGGTGGGAATAGAACTGACTGTTTAAAGCTGGTTTCGCGAAATGTCGCGGAAGCAAGAGTCGCCACCGTCTTTTATGTTCTCCAACATGGAAAGGACAAAAGCACAGCAAAATTCCTTATTGAGAATCTTTCTCGGTTTGGGAGGTAGATTTATAGAAAGGGAAGGTATTAGCACCCTTTCTATCTGTGGTTATCCACGGGCTCTTAGGTACTTGCTCACTCTATGTTTTTCAAAAATTTGTTTGCTTTTCAAGTGTGTGTGGGTTTTGAAAAAAAGTTTAGTTTGAAAACTTCTAAGTAACTCTTGTATCTGTCCTCAAGAGTGTATGAAGTATTGTTTGAAAACTTTTTGAAAGTGTAAGGTGTGAAAAGTATTTTGTTTATTTTGAAAAGAGCAAGTACCCATGAGTCGTCTACCTACCCTAAGGAATTAAGCTGTGTAAGAGTCCTTTAGATAGTGCTATCCCGCCATTGAGAGGTAGGTAGCACCATCATTGGAGGTGTTCGGGTCAATTTGATTAAGGGACAGTGTGGTCACCAAAGCAATGGTAGGACACCTTAGAAGTAACCCTAATGTCCTAGATCCTTTTTTAATCCGAGGCAACCGTTTCGAGGCAACTGGATCTTAGACAGAAGGGCGACCTCTACAACACCCTATACTTGACGACCATGTTCGAGGCAACCAGTGAGGCGTACCCTAGGAGTGGTATGTGCTTGTGTGTTGTTTTTCAGTTAATTGTCTTTGCATGTTATTTGTGAGCTACAGATTGGTTTTATTTGACATTCATTCTTGCATGCATTTTTTAACAGTTAGGAGTGCGGAAAATAAATTGCGGAAAGGTAAATCTAACTATTACAAGGCGCGGGTCTATACATCGCCAAAAACAAAAACCCGTTTTGAAAATAAAGTGCGAGAAAAGATAAATAAAGTGATAAACCTAATTAACTATTACATTCTCTGTACAGATACATAAATATAATCAAAATAAGTAAATACGCGCGAATAGAAATTGAATTGGGAATGTCTTAGGGTTTTGACCCTTTTTTTAAGAAAGAATTGAATTTTTGTCCTTTTTGTAATTAATGAAATTAAAACTAATAACTAATTAATTAATTAATTAATTAAGGAAATGATATTTTTGTGTTTTTGTGGAATAAAATAAAAAAAAGGAAATTAAAAATTGAAAGTGAAAGACCTAATTCTAAATTAATTTTACTTATTAAAAAAATGTTAAAATTATCCTAATTACACAACTAATTAATTAATGTTAGAATTTATTTACAAAATCAGTTAATAAATAATAAAATGTTTTTTTTTGTTTTTCTGAATTTTATGGAAAAATAATTATTTAGCTAATAATTAAAAAAAGAATAAAAAATAAAATAAAGCAAATGAAAAATAAAAAGACAAAAATAAAATGCAAACCCATGGGGGGTTTGGGCCAGATTTGGGAGTTTGTTTAGAAATTCCAGCCCATTATTCTCCAGCCATGTTGACTTCTTGGATCAAGTGCTTGGTGGTTGACTGAGAGCATGGTGTGGATCAGCTTATGACCACTGGATTGACGCTTGTGGACACTTGGCGTGTTGGATTTGTGAGGCACATGATAAGCCTTCTTTGAAGCCTGCATTGGATTATACAAGAAAAAATAGGAAAAATTATATGGGGGACCTGGGAATCGAACCCAGGTCCCAAGGGTCTATGCACGTTCGCTTTGGCCATCTGAGCTGTATGTCTTAGTTGAAATAATAATAATGAGTTAATATTATATTAGTAACACAACGCGATGCCTGAAGAAAAAAATATAAACGCGCAATAATTCAAACGAGCGAATGAGGAGGGGACGCGTCAGCGTCTTCTTCCTTTGATATTAGTTTTTTTACCTGCGGATTTTTATCCGCAGTTGGTTTCGTAGGTTGCTTCGAAAATCATCCCTAAGCCACGAAAATTAATTCCAAAACCATGGTTGGTTTCGTTTCCATCTCCTGATCACTTCTATATCCATTATGGTGGCCAATTTTTCCTGCACTGAAAATGCCTAAAAAACAATCAAGCAAAACCTAGAATCGTGTATCACAGTATAAGGCCTAAAAATGAAATTGGCTATTGTCATTAGATCAGATATCAAACGAGAAACATAACTATGCAAATATTTTTGTAGAAAAATGCAAGAATAAAGAGTTCATGTTTCATGTACAGGGGTGACTTTGGAAGAACTTACAGAGCGGTATGATGGACCTTAGGACGTGGCAAGGGTTGCCTTAGCTTCAGGGTATGGCAAAGAAGAGAGTCACGTTCTCCTTTTGATTTGAAAATGCTCGCAACTATGTTTTAGAACTCTCACTTTTTGGACAATTTTTGGTTTTGCTCTTGGCCGTTTCTGCACACTCTAGGTCCTGAATGAGGTTGGGAAGGCTTGCATATGTATGTATCAAGGGAATTAGGTCAGCATTAAGAGCATTAACCTTGTGCATTGAAGCTTTGGATTTTGTTTGACCACCATTAAAGGGACATTCCAAACTTGGTTCAAATTCAAAATTTTGTGCATAAATGAGCTTGGCACGAATTTGGTAAGTGGAATATGACACATGAAAGCCATTCAAACCTCAAGATACCATTTAATTAATTTTTTTGATTTTTATTTGAATTTTATGGATTTAAAATGAATTAAATCAATAAAATTAAATAAAAATAGAAAAATTAATGTTTAATCTTGAAATTAATCATGGGACACGTGGGTGGCATGACAAGGCTGAATCAAGTGGAAGAAAGTGGGCCCTTTTGTCAAAAATTGAAGTTTCAAGGATAGTTGACTTTTGCCATTTCACAAAAATTTCCCAACTTCTCCAATGCATATCTTGCTCAATTTTGATCATATGAACATGTTCTGGGACATTTTGGAAAGGTCTTGAAGTCCTCTAACCAATGCCTTTGGTCCCATGTCATTTGGATTTACCAATCTCAAGTTATGGTCTTTCACTTAAAATGCCTTTTTGTTAACTTTTGAAAATGACCTATAATGCTGAAATTGATAACTTTTTGTGAGAGCATTTCTTGGACTTGGAATGTGAAGATGAGTTGTAGGAAATGTCATCCCCTTCAAAATGAGCATTGGATGGGATTTTTCTGATGAACCATGAAAAGGTTATGCCTTCGTCAAGTTACAGTTGACTTTTCAACTGTCCAAAAATGGAAACTTTTGCATCTTGATGATTCTTGAGCCATGCTTATGGAATCATGATCAAGACTTGATCAAATGATGATTGTGGCTTCAAAATGAGATGTTGACAAAAAAATTTGACTTTTGACTGCCAAATGACCATTTTGCTCCTACAGTTGATTGTGAAGAAATTAGGGTTTTTGACTGTGCAACTTGATGCTGTGAGCCTTGAAACTTGACATATGGATGCTTGGTAATGTATATAGGCACATGAGACTTGTTTAAGCCATTGAAAACCTTAACTTCTTTTCAAGAACCAAAACCCTAGTTTTTGATTGGCTTAGGAGATGTTAGGATTGTGCAACCCTTGAGTAGACTTGAGCAAATTGAGATGATGCTTGTCAAAACTTTGAAGAATATGGGAGGGAATATTTTGGGGTACAACAGTTGCCCTTGTCGATGTATGTGCTGAGGTACGGTACCCATGAAGAGCGAATTGTAGCATCTCATGCCAGTCTTTGTAGGTCACTGTCATCTTTTGTATAATCTTCTTGTTGTTCTTGTTAGCCGCTTCAACAGCGCCATTCATCTTCGGTCGGTAGGGGAAAGATTTATGATGTTGTATCTTGAATTGCTTACAAAGTTCGGTGATCATCATATTATTGAGATTCGTAGCATTGTCCGTGATAATTCTTTCTGGCACACCGTACCGTTAGATTGGGTTTTGCTTGATAAACCGCACCACCATGTTCTTGGTCACAGTAGAAAAAGAGGCAGCTTCAACCCACTTTGTGAAGTAATCGATAGCTACCAGGATGAAGAGATGCCCATTGCAAGCGGTAGGCCTGATTTCTCCGATCATGTCAATAACCCACATTGCAAAGGGCCACGGAGCTCTCAAGATATTCAAAGGAACCAGAGGCACATGCACCTTATCAGCATAGATTTGTCACTTATGACAGGTTCGAGAATGCTGATAATAATGCGCTTCCATAGTGGACCAGTAATATCCTGCCCGTAGAATCTTTTTAGCCATGGCATGTCCACTGGAATGGGTTCTGAAGGTACCTTCATGTAGATCAGTCATAATCCTCTCTGCTTCGCTCTTGTCTACACACCGTAGTAAGGTAGCATCGTGGTTGTGCTTGTAGAGGATTCCATTACTGAGATAAAATTTTGCAGCGAACCTTCTTAAAAACTTCTTATCGTCGACAGATGCCCCTTCTGGGTACTCTTGAGTCTCGAGATACCTTTTGACTTCATGAAACCAAGGCTTATCTTCTACCTCTCCAGTATCGATCTCGCAGTAGTGCGTCGGTTCATCCAATCTCACAAAGGTGATTCGGGGAGCTTCGTTGTCCCACCTGACTTTGAACATAGAAGACATGGTAGCTAGCGCGTCCGCTAACTGATTCTCCTCTCGTGGGAAATTTTCAAATGTTACCTTCTCAAAGTGTGGGAGTAATGTTAGTACATGCTCTTTGTATGGGATGAGGTTTGGATGTTTCGTATCCCATTCTCCTTTGATCTGACTTATCACTAAAGCTGAATCCTCGAAGACATTTAAGAACTTGATCCTGAGCTCGATAGCAGCTTTGAGACCCATGATGCAGGCTTCATACTCCGCCATATTGTTATGCAGTTGAAACATAGTCGGGCAGTGAAAGGAGTGTGACAGCCCTCAAGAGATATGATTATGGCGCCAATGCCATTATCGAGTGCGTTCGAAGCTCCGTCAAAAACCATAGTCCATCGGGATCCCTCCTCGGGTCCTTCATCCGGTCCAGGTTCTTCGTAATCAGTCTCTAGCATAATATTCTCGTCCGGGAACTTCAAATTCATGGACTGGTAGTCATCCACGGCCTGATGAGCCAAATGATCAGCCAATACACTTCCCTTGATTACTTTCTGGGTTTTATATTGCATATCGTATTCAGTTAAGATCATCTGCCATCTTGATATTCTTCCGGAGACAGCGGGCTTCTCGAAGATGTGTTTGATTGGATCCATCTTAAATAACAACAAAGCAGTGTGGGTCAACATATACTGTCTTAGTCGGCGAGCAGCCCATGCCAAAGCGCAACAAGTTTTCTAGAGAAGTGAGTATCTTGTCTCACAGTCAGTAAACTTTTTGCTAAGGTAGTATATTGCATGCTCTTTTTGACCAGACTCGTCATGCTGCCCCAGCATACACCCCATTGAATTGTCTAGCACTGTTAAGTACAATATCCAAGGTCTTCCTTCAACCGGAGGCATCAGAATTGGAGGTTCTTGAAGGTATTCCTTGATTCTTTTGAAAGTAGTTTGGCATTCGTCATTCCACTTCACCACTTGATCTTTCTTCAGAAGCTTGAAGATGGGCTCACAAGTAGCAGTTAGATGTGAGATGAACCTGGCGATATAATTTAGGCGTCCCAAGAAACCTCTAACCTCCTTCTCTGTGTGGGGAGTCAGCATCTCTTGTATGGCCTTTACCTTTGGGGGTCTACCTGAATACCCTTGTTACTGACGATGAAACCTAGAAGCTTACCAGACCTTACCCCGAAGGTCCACTTGTTCAGATTCAACCTCAACTTGTATATCTTCAACCTTTCGAACAACTTTTGTAGATGATCCAGGTGTTCCTCTTCAGTTTGAGACATGGCTATCATGTCATCAACATAAACCTCGATCTCACGGTGAATCATATCATGGAATAAAGCGACCATGGCTCGCTGATAAGTTGCCCCAGCATTTTTCAACCCAAAAGGCATCACCTTGTAGAAGAAGGTGCCCCATTGTGTGACAAAGGTTGTCTTCTCCATGTCTTCAGGAGCCATCTTGATCTGGTTGTAGCCAGAGAAACCATCCATGAAGGAGAAGATTTTATGTTGCATGGTGTTATCAACCAGAACGTCAATATGGGGAAGCGGGAAGTCATCCTTGGGGCTTGCCCTGTTCAGGTCTTTGTAATCCACATACATCCGTACCTTACCGTCCTTTTTAGGTACCGAAACGATGTTAGCAACCCACTGCGGATAAGAGGTGACGGCCAAGAACCCGGTGTTGAACTGTTTCATAACCCCTACTTTGATCTTCTCTGACATTTCAGGGTGCATACGGCAGACCTTCTGTTTAACCGGAGGACAATCCTCTTTAGTCGGCAGACGGTGTACCACGATGTCAGTGCCTAAACCAGGCATGTCTTCATATGACCAGGCGAAAATCTCAACAAAGTCGTGCAACATCTGTATCATCCGCTGTTTGATTTTAGCTTCCAGATTCGCGCCGATCTTGACTTATTTTTTGTCCATCTCTATTCCCAAGTTTATTATCTCAACGGGTTCTTCATGAGGCTGTATAAACCTATCTCCCTGTTGTAACAGTCTAGCAAGCTCTCCAGGAACCTCACAATCGTCCTTACCTTCGTCCTTGGCTTGGTTGATCGGATTTTCGAAATCATAGATGGCAGTAGCAGAATTGTTATCAATGGGATCTAGAGTGGATATGGATCTGCAGTTTGACATGTGAGCATGTGTAAGAGCATAGTTGTATTGATAAATTAAAGGCAGAAAAGAAAAACAGAGAGCACAAAATTTGTATGCAAACACGTCCAATGCTTCATTGATGATATATGAAATGACATATAATAACCCTCATAGATAGAACAATTGTGCCTCAGGTAAGACACACGGCCATAAAGTTTAAATTGTTCATTACAAACTCAGAAAACAAGTGAGACAATTACTGCGGAATAAAAGAAACTGGTATAAAATCTCTGGCTGTCCAATTACTCGATCCACCGTTGGTAGTCGGGTAAATCCAGCTGTCAATAACAAAGTCTTCCTCACTATCTTCAATAGCATTGACCCTACGATTGTTGATGCATAGGGGAGGTCCTCCAGCCCGAGCGCGTCGAACAGCCCTTTGAGCCCCTAAAGTAAAGCCCAAACCAAATTTGTCAGTTTTGTGAGTAAACTCAGGGAGCTGTCCCCAATTGGTACTCCTACTTTCTTCAACTACTGTTCTGGCGTCCTTGAGAGAAGCCATCTTTAGAGGAGGTTTGATGCTGGTAGTGGTCTCAGTTGACGCCAAAATATGGGGAACCTCTTCAAAGTTTTGACACGGCATCTCTATAAATTCCCCTTCCATCTCCACGTACCTGAAGGAGTTTAGGTGGCTCACCATATACTCCACTTCTCCATACACAATAATTATCTTCCTCTTCACTGGATACTTCAAAATTTGGTGTAGTATGGAAGTAACAGCCCCGGCTTCATGGATCCAAGGACGACCAAACAAACAAGAGCATGATGGCCTGATGTCCATCACATAGAAAGTGGACTCAAAGGTCTGAGAGCCTACCTTGCCATGAATGTCCACCTCTCCATGCACCATTCTCTTCGACCCGTCAAAAGTCCTTACCACAATGTTACTGGTCTTTTAGGTCAAGGCTTCACAATCTAGTCGATCGAGAGCCTTCTTAGGCAGGCCATTCAGTCAAGACCCAATATCCACCAGTGCATGAGCCATAATGGTGCCCCTGCATTCGATCGAGACATGTAAAGCATCATTATGCTTCCTCCCTTTCGGTGTCAAGTCGGCATCTGAAAAACCCAGCCCATTATCAACAGTCAAGTTGGCCACACAGTCTTTGAATTGATCAGATGAGGTTTCTTGCGGCACATGCGCGGTCTTGAGGAATGCAATCAAATCCTTCGCATGGGCCTTGGAACATAACAGCAAAGACAACATCGATATCTTCGAAGGGGTCTGCCCCAGCTGCTCGACCACATTGTAGTCGCTCTTTTTGATTATTTTTAAGATTTCATCTATCTCTTTCTTAGAGGATTCCACAACAAATTTTCTAGATGCCTCCGTCCGGGAAGGCTCACCTATAGCTTCTTTTCCTCGAGTCTCAGACGACTCATCGGCAGGGCTAACAAATGGAGTAAGAACGGGAGTAGTAGCTGAAGTATTAGCAGGAACAGCAGATGGAATAACAACAAGATTATTGACAGTCTTTGGGGAAATCTCGGGAGAGAAAACCCTTCCACTTCGGGTAATCTTACTGGTCCCGAGAATGTTACTGACATCGGGATCAGCCTTTGTATTCTTCAAATCCTGTTTAACACCATGATAGTAAATCTTGGCACCATAATGCCAAGGGACAGCTTTGTCTGAGGCGTATGGGACAGGACCAGGACAAGTGACTATTAATGGAGCGACTCTCGGAGCGGGTGTAATCCTAACAGGTCTTCTCGAGGAGGCCTTGGAAGGATTGGCGGAAATGGTTATAATAGCAATATCTTCACACGGAACAGTTAAAATCAAAGTCTTTTCGAACAAAATTTCTCTGTTGTCCATCAGGCGTTGGACACCTGTTTTCAGCAAATAGCAACCCGAAGGCAGAGATGAACACATGTGGCAACCTTCACCATAACCCAGAAATAAATCGGCCAACAACAAATTCTTCTTAACAGTCATAAGAGGAGTAGAAACTTCGTCAACTAAGGTCACGAACAGATCGATATCAACAGCGTTAACTCCATGGTTGTGCTTAGGCATGGGAGCAGTTATTACAGTGGGCTCCTCATGAAGCTGTTTGGTGAGCTCTAGATTCTTCTTCTTGCTGGCATAGAATTGGGCCTCGAAAGTGTGTCGTTCCCCCTTGAGCTGTATCCAATCCCTTTGTAATCCTTTAAGAGAGGTTGTCATGTCAGGATGCAGGATAGTGTATGGAATATCTCCTTTCACAACAGGCTCTATGATCACCGGGAGAATGGAGTGGTAAGGCATCATAAGACTTTGAACACGAGGTCGTACCCATTTGAGGTAAGGCTCAATAGGGATGGAACTCTTGTGCCCCAATGTCTTGCTATCTACCTTGTTCAACATCCTCCAGGCTCGGATAAACCTCTAGCGATGACCTCAATTGTCACTCTCGTAGTCAAATACTAACCCTTGAATCAGCATTTCGTGTGGACCATCCCTTCGGGCATAACCAAACTGTCTTAAGGCTAAACATGGGTTATAGGTGATACCCCTCCCACCCTAATGCCAAGTAAGGGTACATTAGGGAATTCTCCACAACGGTTGACAATGATAACATTCTCTATAGATCGGGAACACAAATGGATGTCTGAATGTTTGAGCATCATCAACCTTTGTGACCACCTTGAACCTTGCTCGTTCTTCAATACAGATTGGGGAAGATGCAAAGTAAACCAACTTTCCAAGAGAGTAGTGCAACATATAAGGACACCTCTTTTCCTTATAGTGCGAGTGTGAAAGGAATGTAGGATGTCTCCTAGCAAAGTAGGCATCGGGTTACGAGACATGAAGATTTTTACAGTGTTCACATCTATGAGTTGGTCAGGATTTGGAAACAAAGCCATCCCATAGATGAGGAGAGCCACAATTTCCTTAAAATCTTGCAAATCCAAAGAGTTCCAACAGTTTTGGGCTTTCTCAAACAAGAACTTTGCTAGGAAACCCTTGACACCACTCCTTGTCTCCCAATTAGTTGTGATATCAGATGGTTGCAAGTGTAGAACTTAAGAAATCTCTTCGGGCTTTGGATCTCTTTCCGTACCGTTGAAAGGTAGTTGATTGAGAATGGGAATCCTCAAGAGTTGGTAGAATTCTTCCAAAGTTGGCACAAGCTGATAATTGGGAAATGTGAAGCAATGGTGTAGAGGATCAAAGAATTGGAAGAGCACCTTCATCATATCTTCATCCGTTTTGGAGGTAACCAAATTTAGGAGGCGGCCATGTCTTTCAGTAAATGGAGAATTCTCAAGAATCCTTGATGCTAACTCTTTGGGTTGAGGAGGAATCCTTACGAGATTGACTTGAATAGTTTTCCTGCGAATAGAATCCATGTCCTACAAAACAGGACAAAGATAAATCCCAAGATCCTTGGAATGGTTAGTGAATATGAGTATGATGTTATGATGTTTATGATGTTCATGATGTTATGTACAGGTATATATACACAAACAAAGCAAAAAGTCCTTAGGTTTAGGCTTGCATGGAGTCTCATAGGTTAGTACCCTCTTGAAGTTTAGTTGGCTCAAACCTGTCCTATCAATAGTATATGGGTTCTAAGGAGCTCAATATCACTGGTTTGTTTTCTCGGACATTGTTTCAGTGCAAGCCTCTTTAATGGAGACTGAAATATCCCAAAAACCAAACCTCAATGAGTGTAGTATCGAGTATCTACTAACTTCGGACTGCGCCAAAGTCAGTCATCTCACTACGTCCTAAAGGCCAAGTTGGTTAAGTAAAGGTTCTAAAAGTTCATTAGTGCTTTATGACATCACTCAGCAGCCCCGTATTCTCCTTGACTACTCAAGGGCTACCGGTACCCACAAATATGTCACACTAACGTAGCTATTGCTTAGACCATGTCGATATACCCCGCACAGTTTCCACAATGTATTGCTACTTACCTACAAGGCATCCCAAATCCGGGTAGAGGATTCAAACCCAAACAAAGAACCATAATGTAAAGCATACAAGTCAAATAATGAAAGAAAGTAAATATGATCTAACCCTAAGGTAACCCCACTTTAAGAATTTCCCCAACAGAGTCGCCAGTTCTGTGATATGATGGGAGAACTGACTTTGTTGTTTTGCGTTTGATCGCAAATGTTGCGGTTAGCAAGACTCGCCACTGACTTTTCTTTTATCCAAAAGGAAAGGTGAAAAAGCACAGGAAAGACCTTTGAGATGTTTTCTTGAGTTCGGGGGGTAGATTATGAAAATGGAAGGTATTAGCACCCTTTTCATCCATGGTTTTCCATGGGTTCTTAGTTGCTTGCTAGATCACTTGCTTTTGTTTGAATGTGTTTGTGGTGTGGGTTTTGAAAGTTTTTTGAAAACGTCTTTGTAATGGTTCTCGTCTCTATAAGAACGCGTACAAAGTGTTTGTTTGAAAAATAGTTCAAAGATGTATTTGTGAGATGTGTTTTTGAAAGTGATTTTGAAAATGTGTCTTTGTAATGGTTCTCGTCTCTATAAGAACGCGTACAAAGTGTTGTCTTTCGAAAATGTTTCAAAATGAGAGTGTGGGTGCATAAAAATGTTTTTGTTGTGATCAAGCGAGCGAATCTACCTACTCAAAGGTCTTAAATGTTCTTTTCCTCCTCCTTTATATGTTGCTATCTTACCATTGATTTGATGAGAAGCCCCGTCGTTGGATGTTAAGGGACGGGCATTGGGATGTTTGTATAGCCATAGAAGGCAACCTATGGACGTTTTAGCTATGTCATTTTAGGGATTAGATCGTTTACCGAAGGCAACATCGAGGGTCATCGAGGGACTATGATCTTTTTCGAGGGTCTTTTACTAAAAACGCCCATGTTCGAGGGACATGACTATTTTTCCGATAGGCAACAAGTGAGATTACCCTAAGGGGTGCTAGTGTGCAAGTGTGTTTGGTTTACATGCATCTTGTCTTGATATGGGTTATCTATTTGTTGATTTCATATCTTGCCATACACACCCTAATTACTAGCATTATATTTGGAAGGCGATAAATTGCCGAAATATAAAGTCCTACGCTATTACAAAATTTAGGGATGGGGGTATAAATTTACAAATGGGGGGTTATAAGAACTTAAATCCTATTTAAATATTAGAACCATATTGAAATGTACAATGCAAGAAAGAAAAAGGATTTATTTTGAAAATGGTATTTTTTTCTTAATGAAATAAATAAATAAGGAAATAAATTAACTAAGAAAGAAAATATTTTTTATGTCTGTTTTTCTTATATTAATAAAAAAGGGATGTTAATGTTAAAAATGATAAAAAGGAAAATAACGAGAGAAAAGACTCAGCATGTTGTTGAAAGCAAAGAAACGGGGATCAAAAGTTCTGATGTCGGGCGCATTGTGGTTCAGCATGAAACATTAGAGGAAATATGAAGTTCTGAGTTCATACACTCTGAGGTCCTGCAAGAAATGTTAGAGGGAAAACACAGAAGTTCTGGGTTGCTGCGTGCTGAAGTTCTGAATGTGAGAGCAGTGAGAAAATATTATAAGCTTTGTACGTGTTAAAACAGTGGGAAGAACTCTGAAGTTCTGTATTGTGCGAAGACAGTGAGTGAACATCAGAAGTTCAGTGTGTTATCAGCGTATGAAAATCATAAGTTCTAAGTGTTAAAACAGTGAGTGGAAACATCAAAGTTCGGTGTGTTATCAGCATATGGAAATCAGAAGTTCTAAGTGTTAAAACAGTGAGTGGAAACATCAGAAGTTTTGTGCCGCCTTTCAACTCTTTCCTCATATTAATTAGCACATCAGCAATTTATTCAGTTTTTAACAAACAGCAAATCAGAAGGATAAAACACAACAATTTATAGAAGTTCTCATCCTAAATCTGAGCCTAGCCCTAACCAAGAAGTTTTGATTCACATTTTTTCTACTTATGCAGTGATATGGATAACATTAATACTATGATATTTACATATTTTAATGATGTTCTGAATGAAAATATGCAAAGTTAGAAAGACTTACCTTGAACCTGGAGCGTGTGCTTGGAACTTCAACTGCTGCCTTCAGATGTTCTGGAGTCAGCAAGAGAAACGAAAGAGAAAATGCCAAGTTCTTTGACTCAAAGGGAAGAACAAAGGTTTTGATTTTCTATTTGAGAATTCTGGATTTTTACGAAGGTTTCACCGTTTTATTTTCTCTCTTTTGACAATTCTCTCTCTCCAAAAGCCATCCCCTTGAACGTGTGATGGAGCCAATTATTTATAGATGGGTTTGTTGTAGTTTTATGGGGAAAAACAAATGGGATTTAAACCCTTTTGGTATATTGTTCCATTGCTTTTTAATCACATTTTTGTATGCTAATTTGGTGCAAATATAGGGTTTGAGAAAAATGCAGGCATGGACTAGATCAACAGCAATTTGGAGTGTAGTGGCAGCTAGTTGCAGGACTGTGCTATAGCAGAGCAGCAGGCTGTTCAAACAAGTTTTTGGGGCTTTGTGATGTTCTGATCGAAGAAGACCAGAATGAAACTCGAAGGGTGGTGCTCTGATCGAACCATATGTTGAAGAGTGATGTTCTAATTGAAGAACTATGTTTTGAACCATGTTTGCAACTTTTGACTGCACTTGCGTGGAGGTTGGCTCAGAAGTTCTGAAGTATCATATTCTCTTAACACTTAGAAAATTTTCTAAATGTTTAGAAATTTGACTTTTTCAGAGTAATTTCTGACTTCTGATTTTTGATGAATCAATTTCATGTCTTGATGAAATATAATTGTTGAAACTTGATTTTTGATCTAAAAGTCAAAGTTTGACTTTTCAGTGTGCTTTTGACCATTTTGCCCTTGTGAATGATTTTCTTGAAAAGTTGTAATTCAAGACTTGAAACTTGATAGAAGCAAACCTGAGGGTCTAGGATGATCCTTTGAGAAATGAGAAGGAAAATTTTGGGGTACAACAAGTACCAATACAACGTTGATCTTGCACCAACTCGTGTGCAGTTGCAGAATATGACCATGGGTTCCAACGAGGGCTTCAAAGAATACGCCCAAAAGTGGAGAGACCTAGTTGGCAAGGTGCAGCCACCCTTAACGGTCGGGGAGCTGATTGATATCTTTATGGGAACTTTGACAGGAACTTTCTTCAATCACCTAATTGGAAGCTCCTCAGCTGGGTTCACCGAGCTGATTCTAACTGGGGAACGAGTCGAAAATGGAATTAAAAGCGGAAAAATTCCAGATGGCTACATCTTCAAATACTGAAAAGAAGTCGTACATTGGGCAGAAAGAGTCCAATGTTCTGTACGACCAAAAGGGTCGTGACAAGAGTAACCACGACCAGAATGTGGGGGAAGTCCTGATCTCCAATCCTACATCTACTCGATCACAACGAGAGGGTAGGCGTATGACGAAATTTCAAGAAAGACAATACACCAAGATTGGTATGTCCTTACCAAAATCCCTATAACACTTACTGAAAGTTGAGCTCATCTCACTAAGAGACCCTCCAAAAAATCCCAATACATCTTCATCTCAATACAACCCCAATGCCAAATGTGCTTACCATTCAAATAGCCCCGGGCACGATACCAATGATTGTTGGACTCTAAAGAATAAAATCCAAGACCTAATTGATGACAATACAATTGAATTAGACCCTCTGTCAACTCTCAATATGATCACTGCTCCCATGCCAAATCATTGAGAGCGTCCATCTCATTTTGAATTTTCCATTGTAATCTATTTTGTTTGTTCGAGCACTTATCTATTAATGTTAAACTTTGTTTCATTAATGCATTGCATATGTTTGTCTTGAACTAATCCATTTGTTTTCACTATATTTAAGCTGTGCTTTTATTCCCTTTTGTGATATTCAACTCTCGTTAAAAGTTGTAAGCCTTTAGAGGGAGGATGACGAAAACAATGCCATAATCTGATGTAGTATGCTTTTGGATAGACCTTGCTCACGATGTACATGCGTTCTTTAAATCCATAAACACTGGAGCTATAAGGAAGATGATCCCTAGTCAACCCCTTTGATCCAAAGAAGTAAGAGTTTTCTTTTTCACACAAATTGAAACCTTTAATCAAAACCTGGGGAATGGTAGTTTCTCAGTTATTTCAAATGTGCGTTCGATCATAACCTTTCACTTCATACACAACAAATGACATCAAAAACATCCTTTTGAATCAAAATACGATGATGGTTCCCCGTAAAAAAGGCAGCTGTATCTCTCAAAAGAAAAGCCCACTAAGTCAAAAACTACGAAGGAGACTTAAGAAAATTGGGGCATCCCGCTGACTATAATCTCAAAACAGTCAGGCAAAAATTAGGGACAATAAATCAAAAAAGAGGGCACTATGAATCCCCGACAAACATGAAAAATGTTGCAAAAAATGACTGCCTTCACAAATAAACTTCCAGTATTCGAACCATCACCAAAATAACATTCCTGATTTAATAGGAGTTCAAACGCACAATTAACTGAGTTTAGGACTGTAGGACATCATGAAGAAAGGTTGGGTACAAATAAACTTTGAGCCTTATCCTTTATTTCTTAAACTGTGAACCAAGCCACTCTATAACCCTTTAAAAGTCCTAATTAAAGCATGGGTTAGTTCAAAAGCATATTGTTACAAAAGGTGTCCTGACTACTGTAAGGCTCACTGTCAATCCTGAGTCGAATTCATATTCTTACAAGTTGCTTTTATCTGTTAAAAATGCATTTACAAAACTTCAAGACAAGCATAAACTTTGCATTTTTTTAATATTGTTGTTTGCATATAGCTATTTGTTTGAAAACAGAGAAATTCGCACGGCGAATATCCAATAAACAGAAACTCTATCAATGAACATAATCACTTCAAATGGAAAAACACTTCCATTGACAAATCTTCCATGGTCAAGGGGCATGACATGTTATTGTCTAACTCATCTTTGGCAGTCAAGTCGAGATTCTAAGAAATATCTCAAGAAGTGATAAATAACTAGGGGTAGATCTCCGTCCATCACTTGGGGCATCGAGCGTGATTTCCATCAAAAGAGCACGTATTGTAGGTGTTTAGTTATTGGCATGAATTTTTGGTAAAACCAGGTGTATGAATGTCATGATTGATGTCATAACATTCTAGTTTATTAGGTACTGTTTTATTAGGTACCTTTGTAGAAAAATAATGGCATACAGGTACGGCTGTTTATGAGTGTGTATCTGAGCATTTTGCAAAATGATCACATTTACCAAAATCAGTAAACAGGAATTCTGATGTCATAACAAATGTTAAGACATCCTGTTCTGATCTAACAGTTATGAAGTTTGGTTAATTCTGAGATTTTTCAGGAAGATGACTCAGTCCTTCCAAAACAGAATCTCTCGTGAACTTTGCTCAACCCTAACCTGGTTGATAAAGTCTTGTGACCAAGTCTCAAGGTCAAAAGGAATTAACCCTAGCTTTTTGTGGAAACCCTAACTGAAGATTCAGCTGCTATATATTCAACAGGGCTGATGTTTGGAATTTATCCCTTTGACAGAAGATCTTTTAGGAGCTGTATAGTTTTAACTATTGTAATCCAAGCAAATATCATTGTGATAAGTGACTTGGAATAGGTTTTGATTGTAAGGGTTTGTATCACTCAAAGCTTTGAAGCAAGAGTGTTTTGTGTCTCTTGACTGAAGCTTTGAAGTAAAGTCAAGTTAGGTTTATGTATCACTCAAAGCTGTGAAGCAAGAGTGTTTGTGTTGCTTGATTAAAAAGTTGTGAAGCATAATCAAGTGTATGTTCTGAAGAGTGTCTTCAGTAATTCTTTAGTTAATTGTTTTAAGTATCACTGCTGTGATTGAGGGGGAGTGAGTAGGAACTCAGGTTTAAGTTGTACTTAGATTGAAGTTGCCTTAGGTAGGTCTTAAGTGAAGGAGATAAACTGGTTGGTTTATTCCTGAATTAATATCTCTTATAGTGGATTTCCTCCCTGGCTTGGTAGCCCCCAGAGTAGGTGTTGTTGCACACTGAACTGGGTAAACAATTGACTGTGTTCTTTACTGTTTTTGTATTTACTGTCTTATAGAAAGTCAGATACGGTGTCATAACATTGAACGTGACATTGAGTATCTGCAGCCAGAATTTCAATTGGCATCAGAGCAGGCACCCTGCCTGTATTACTGGGTGAGATCTAGGGATATCACTTTCTGGCACTATGGAGTAAAGAAGAAGATGAGTTAGCCCTGGGTAATTCCAAAGCTTTAAATTCCTTGTTCAATGGAATTGATAGAATCATTTTCAGACTAGTACATCAATATGAATTAGTCAAGGAAGTTTGGGACACTCTCAAAACTACTCATGAGGGCACTTCCAAAGTAAAAATGTCAAGGCTTCAGATGTTGACTACCAAGTTTGAGAATCTAAAAATGATGGAAGATGAAACCATTCATGAGTTTCACATGAACATCTTGGAGATTGCCAACACCTCAGGAGTATTGGGAGAAAAGATGTCAGAAGAAAAACTGGTGAGAAAGATTCTCAGATCCTTACCTAAAAGATTTGCAATGAAGGTAACTACTATAGAGGAAGCCCAGGATATCAGAAAATTGAAAGTGGATGAACTCATTGGGTCTCTTCAGACTTTTGAGATGGGGATCACTGAAAATGGTGACAAGAAGAACAAGAGCATAGCACTTGTATCCAACACTTATGTTGAAAACAAGGAGGATGAAGAAGAAAATATTTCAGAAGCTATAGCCATGCTTGGAAGACAATTCAACAAACTCATCAAAAGAATAAATCCAAAGTCAAGGTCTAATGTTCATAACATCTCCTCTGACATTGACAGTTCCAGCAGAAGACCAAGGTCAGAAGAGAAGGGAAATCAAGGCAGAGGAATTCAATGCCATGGTTGTGAAGGATATGGGCATATTCGAGCTGAATGTCCTACCTTTCTTAAGAAACAAAAGAAAGGAATGACTGTTACCTGGTCTGACTGTGATTCAGAAAGTAATTCTGAAGAAGAATCTGCCAAACTAGTTACTGCAATAACTAGTGTTTGTACCTCTGAAAGTGACACTAGTGATGAGGAAGTGACATTTGAAGAACTGGCTGATACTTACAAGAAATTGTGTATCAGAAGTGCTGAAGTCTGTGTGCAAAATGAGAAACAATCAAAACTCATCATAAAGTTGGAGGCTGAAAAAAGGGCAGACCTTGAAACTATAAGTCATCTAGAAGGGGAAGTTCAAATGCTGAACTCAAAACTAAACCAGATGAACAAATCTGTCAAGATGCTGACAAATGGAACAGACAAATTGGAAGAAATCCTTCAGGTTGGACAAACTGTGGGAAACAAGTCTGGTCTAAGATTTGTGGCAGCAAAGAAATCTGGTGCAGACAAGAAGATCAGGTCTAATAAACAAATGTCAAAGAAGATGTCTCAACATAACTCTCAACATCAGGAACAGAGACATATGAAGAAAAGGATCCAAAGATGGAGATGTCATCATTGTGGGAGGTATGGCCACATAAAGCCTTTTTGCTTCAGATTGCATGGATACCCAAATCAGAACTCAGGTGTAAAACCTAAGTCTAAAAGGGTACCTCATACTCCTCAATGGAAGAAAAGGCTACTGCCCTGATAGCCCACACTTCCCTGAGAGTCTCTGCAAAGGAAGACTGGTACTTTGATAGTGGGTGTTCTAAGCACATGACTGGAATCAAGAACCTCCTCAATAATGTTAAACCTCACACCACTAGTTTTGTGACCTTTGGAGGTGGTGCTAAAGGTGAAATCAAAGGAGTTGGTAATTTGGACTGCCCTGGAGTTCCAAATCTGAATGAAGTATTACTGGTAAAAGGCCTGATTGCTAATCTCATTAGTATCAGTCAATTGTGTGATCTAGGATTCAAGGTCAATTTCTCAAAATCTGAATGTCTTGTAATTAATGAAAAACAAGAAGTTGTAATGAAAGGAGTCAGATCTAAAGACAATTGTTACTTGTGGGAGCCTGAGAACACTAATTTCTCCACTGTATGTTCCACTGCCAAAGAAGAAAAAGAGGTGAAACTGGGGCACCAGAAACTTGACCATCTTCATCTAAGAGGAATGAAAAAGATTATCTCCATGGAGGCAGTCAGAGGGATTCCAAGACTGCAAATTGATGAAGGGAGAGCTTGTGGTGAATGTCAGATTGGTAAGGAGACTAGGATGTCACATCCAAAGTCAAGACATCTGAACACCTCTAAGGTTCCAGAGCTTCTACATATGAATCTGATGGGACCAATGCTGGTGGAAAGTCTTGGTGGAAAGGGATATACCTTTGTTATTATGGATGACTATTCCAGATTCTCCTGGACTATCTTCTTTAGGGAAAAATCTGAGGTGTTTGAAGTTTTTAAAAAATTGTGCAAAAGAATTCAAAGAGAAAAAGAAGGTTGTATTGTCAGAATCAGAAGTGATCATGATAAGGAATTTGAAAACATCAAGTGTTATGAGTTCTGTTCCTCAGAAGGAATTAGTCATGAATTCTCTTCTCCTATAACTCCTCAACAAAATAGAGTTGGAAAGACGAAAAATAGGACCATACAGGAATCTGCCAGAGCTTTGATCCATGTCAAAAGACTTCCTTTTCATTGGTGTGCTGGAGCTGAATACCTTGCAAATAGTAGTAGCTGTTCTCAAATTATCTGGATAACACAGATGCTCTCTGAGTATAATGTCACACAAGATGTTATGACATTGCACTATGACAATCTGGGTATAATCAACATTTTCAAGCTCATTGGCATTAGTCATCACTTAATCAGAGAACTTGTAGAAGAGAAAACAATTAATCTGGAACATGTTACCACTAAGCTTCAACTGGCTGACATTTTGACCAAGGCTCTTGATGCAAATCAATTTGAAAACTTGAGGGGCAAGTTGGGTATTTGCCAACATGAGAAATTATAGCAATTAATTTTGCTTAAAACAAGGGTTGAAGGAGTTATTTTTGTTAAGTCTATTTTTAGTGGGTTAATCATTTGTTTTCCCAATTCTTTCAAATTTATTAAGAAGTTGAATAGACTCTCATTTGCCTCCTACCTCTCTCGGCTTTGCAACATATTCCCTTCTCTCAATCAAAGTTTCCTCTCAAATTGCTACTGGTGCTCTAAGTCAATCAAAATGTCTCAAACATCTTCTTCAACTAAGGCGACCACTTCATCTTCATCATGTGACCAAGATTCTCGAGCAATCACCACATGCATAGATTCTGAAGTCCTGGAGATTACTCCTATTATAGAAATGGCAACTAATCCCTCCAAAGTCAAAAAGCTGAGAACAAGGCATGCAGGAAGATCTCAAGCTACTACTTCCGGTAATCCTTCTCATCCTTCATCCTCTGTATCAAATAGGGAAGGATCATCTCAAGTACATCAAGCAATTGCTAGGCTTGTTACAAGGATACTAAATGAAAACCACTCTGTACCGGGGATTTCTGTTCCATTAAATCAAGAATCAGCAAGCCCAAATGATGAAGCAAATGCAGATGTCTCTGAGAATGTTGTGACACCAAATGACAACATTCAGAAATCATCTGAAATCCTTGATGATATTCAGAATCCTTCAGAGAAGACTGTTGATCCACCTGTTATTGATGTGGATGCGGAATATTCAGACAATGATCTAATTGCCAATGTAAACCCTAGCATAGCTAGGAGAATGATGAAAATAAAGGGTAATCAGAATGCTGCAAAGTGTATGACCAAAGAGAAACCTGCTGATAAGAAAACCAAGTCTGAAGGCAAGACTGGGGTAGAATCTGTGAAGATTGGTCTGTCCAAAGGGAAGGTGAAAGCCCAAGTGCGTACTGGAAGACAACCAATTACAAAGAAGAGAAAAGAACCTGAGTCTTCTGATTCTGTTGAGGAATCAGAGTTTGAAATTGATGCTGAAGAAATTCCTATCAGAAGGAAACTCCCTTCCAGCAAAATGGCTAGAGTTCCTGAAGTACCAACAGACAACATCTCTTTTCACCACCCTGACAATGCCAACAGATGGAAGTATGTTTGCTTGAAGAGAATAGCTTTAGAAAGAGAGCTAAACAATGGTGCCATGGATTGCAAGGAAATCATGGACCTGATTAAAGCTATTGGACTGATGAAGATTGTGGTAAAATTTACCAAGTGCTGTGAAAATCTGGTCAAGGAGTTCATAGTTAACTTGTCTGATGAATGTGCTGATGGAAGGTCAGCTGACTTTGAATGTGTCTATGTTAGAGGAAGAAGGGTTAATTTCTCTCCATCATAAATTAACAAATTTCTTGGAAGATCAAATGAGGCTTGCCTTGAATTAGAAGTCAATGACAATGAAGCATGCCAAACCATCACAGCAAGACAAGTCAAGTGCTGGCCCCTGAAAGGCAACCTGAATGCCAGCAAACTAAGCATGAAATTTGCCATCCTGCACAAGATTGGTGCAGCCAACTGGGTCCCTACAAACCATAAATCAACTATCTCCACAGGATTGGGGAGATTTATTTATGTTGTGGGAACCAAGACTGAATTTGACTATGGCAGGTATATTTTTGAACAAACTTTAAAACATGCTGGTAGTTATGCTGTCAAAGGCCCTATTACCTTTCCCTCCCTCCTTTGTGGAATCATCCTTGCATAATACCCTGATATACTGGTGGCAAGAGATACTACTTGCAAAAGAGATCCTGCTCTTGGGTTACACTACAAGCTTTTTCAGGGATCTCATGTTCCTGATATTGTTATAACATCAGCTGAGACATCATCTGTAAAGACTCATTCCAAAACATCTGATGTTATAGCTGTATTGAAAGAGACCTGCAAAGAGCTGGAGACTAGGAAAAAGACTCTAGAAAACCTAATTTCCAGGTTAGAACAAGAGGAGGCTGAAGGAAACAGAAGGGAAGAGGGTGCTACTGAAGATCAACTCAATTCTGAAGAGAGTAGCTCCTCTGAAGGTGACAGTGCTTAAAGGTTGGTGGAGTTGATGCTGGTTCCTGGTGGAGTTTGCAAGTATTTTCAGATTTTAGTTGTTGTTTTGTTACTTTTTCTGGATGACTGTATAACATTTAAGTACTTATATCTTTGGCCCATTTGTGGCTAAAGAGGGGGAGATGATATTATGTGGTTAATTGCATGATAGACACTTTATTTTTCTGCAGTCATATTTATTCTGCTGCTATCTTTTCTCTGATTGCTTAGGGGCTTTAGCCAAAAATATGCCAAAGGGGGAGTTTGTAGGTGTTTAGTTATTGGCATGCATTTTTGGTAAAACCAGGTGTATGAATGTCATAACTGATGTCATAACATTCTAGTTTATTAGGTACTGTTTTATTAGGTACCTTTGCAGAAAAATAATGGCATACAGGTACTGCTGTTTATGAGTGTGTATCTGAGCATTTTGCAAAATGATCACATTTACCAAAATCAGTAAACAGGAATTTTGATGTCATAACAAATGTTAAGACATCCTGTTCTGATCTAAAAGTTATGAAGTTTGGTTAATTCTGAGATTTTTCAGGAAGATGACTCAGTCCTTCCAAAACAGAATCTCTCGTGAACTTTGCTCAACCCTAACCTGGTTGATAAAGTCTTGTGACCAAGTCTCAAGGTCAAACGGAATTAACCCTAGCTTTTTGTGGAAACCCTAACTGAAGATTCAGCTGCTATATATTCAACAGGGCAGTTGTTTGGAATTTATCCCTTTGACAGAAGATCTTTTAGGAGCTGTATAGTTTTAACTATTGTAATCCAAGCAAATATCATTGTGATAAGTGACTTAGAATAGGTTTTGATTGTAAGGGTTTGTATCACTCAAAGCTTTGAAGCAAGAGTGTTTTGTGTCTCTTGACTGAAGCTTTGAAGCAAAGTCAAGTTAGGTTTATGTATCACTCAAAGCTGTGAAGCAAGAGTGTTTGTGTTGCTTGATTAAAAAGCTGTGAAGCATAATCAAGTGTATATTCTGAAGAGTGTCTTCAGTAATTCTTTAGTTAATTGTTTTAAGTATCACTGCTGTGATTGAGGGGGAGTGAGTAGGAACTCAGGTTTAAGTTGTACTTAGATTGAAGTTGCATTGGGTAGGTCTTAAGTGAAGGAGATAAACTGGTTGGTTTATTCCTGAATTAATATCTCTTATAGTGGATTTCCTCCCTGGCTTGGTAGCCCCCAGAGTAGGTGTTGTTACACACTGAACTGGGTAAACAATTGACTGTGTTCTTTACTGTTTTTGTATTTACTGTCTTATAGAAAGTCAGATACGGTGTCATAACATTGAACGTGACATTGAGTATCTGCAGCCAGAATTTCACGTACAATCAAACAAAATTGTCTGGTAGTGCTACAACACTTACAAAGTCCCTTTCATAAGGAGATCCCCGGTGAAATCGCCATAGAAATCTCTATAAGGATATCCCCACAGAATTATATCTACAAAGTTGGATTCATCTAATCCCCAGCCAGAGTTTCAATCTCCCGAAGGTCCTCTCCCCAGCTGAGTTGGTCTTAAAAGAAAGTATTGTGGAATTCTTCCTAAAGAATATCCTCCCCAGCAGTTCATCCAATATCTTTTTCAACAGGGTTTATTTCCCCAACAAACGGCAAAATTCACCAGCTTGAGTTTTCCTCTCAGACTATTACAAATTAAGGGACCACAACTCCTAATCCCCAATGAATATGCCAAATAGTTACTAAAGCCTAGACCCGACCAGATATTAGCTTAACTTCTTATAGATCACTAGTAAAACTCCTTCTCCCCTAGTAGAGTTTGCCACTATCCTAGTGAGTTGCTCCAAAGCCTGGAATCTGGCCAGATAACAGTTAACTTCTTTACCCCTAAAAAGTTGTTAACTTCCATTCTCTCTAATCAAGATATAATTCCCCAGTAGAGCAACGGACAACTAAAACTCCTGAACTCTTTTCCCTCAAACAGAAATAAACACTCTCCACAGAGTTCTCCCTAAAATAGAAGTCAAAATTCCCCAGAGGAGTTCTACTCAAACAACAGAGTAAGAATCCCTAGCGGAAACATTCTAAAACAAGGTCTGAAGAGGTGCATACTCTTCATCCCCAACAGCAGTCCATGATTTAATTTCCGAAGGCTCACCAGCATTTGTCAAGGATTTATTTTCCCATACAAAGATACACTTCACCAACATTTCACATTTCATACGTCATAGAATATGTGTTGTACCCCAAAATTTTCCCTCTCACTTATCAATAATTTGCTCACAAAATCTCTTTTGGCTCAAGACTGCATTAGGGTTTGATCAGCTCAAGACACCTCTTTAAGCATTGATGACCAAAATTAGGGTTTGAGTTTGCACAAGGATTTTTGAACTTCCAATGCCCCATATGACTTTCATGGATCATTATGGACTCCCAAGATTACTCATGTCAATTTTCAAGCCTTGGATCACACTTTTGCTTTATCAATTGAGCAGTTGACCTAAAAATCAGCTATATTGGGGAAAAAGTCAACCATGGCCAATTTACAGTCAAACTCCATAATTTTTATCCACGTCAACATTTTAGACTCATATGTATCATTTGATCAAGTTTGGACCACAACTCCTCAAGAAATTTGATCAAATCTCCAAAAGGGCAAAATGGTCAAAATTAGGGTTTTGATTGGGAAGGGCAATTTCTGATTTTTGACCTAGCAAATGATCAATTGGTTTAAGGTATTATCTCAAGATTCTAATTGCATCATTTTTACCTAATAACATGGCTCAAAATATTACTCAAGTTCAAGGGGTTGATAGATGAATTTTCATTCAAGTGATCAAAAGTCAAATGTATACTGAAAAGTCAAACTTTGACTTTTTGGTCAAAATCAAATTCCAAAGATCACAATTCATCAAAACATGTCAAAATATGAAACTTATTCATCAAGAAATCAAAAAGTCAAGATTTCATTTTGAAAAGTCAAAATTTCTAAACTTAGAAATTTTTCTAAGTGTTGAAAATTTCATGTTTTTTCACAACTTTGAGCAAATTTTTCACCATGATGCAAGATGATTCAAGAGAAACTTCCAACATGAAAGTTGTATCTCCATGAAATCTACAAATTTTCTTTACAAAACTTCTTCCAAAAGTGCTTAGATTTCAAGTTATAATTTTAAGAACATGCGGTCATGAAACAAAACACTTAGTGAAATTTTGCCCTAATTTGGTCAGGATTTTGACCCAACTTCATGGCACTTTTTCATATAGTTCCAAGGGGAATATTCAAAATAAATTCAAATATGGGTTGTAGATCACATTAAAAGCTTTCCAAATTGTCCAAGAACTCCTTGAGATCATTCTTGAGTAGGGAGAATCGAAGAGATGAAGTTAGGGTTTTATCACTTGAATTACAAGTCATTTTGTGATAAACCAAATTCAAAATTCAAACTATGCTGCGTAAACTCTACTTTGCAGGCCTCAAACTTGTTAGGAACTCCATAATTAATGGCTTGTATGGCTGTTAGAGGTCTTATTTCAAGCATTCAATGCATGGACATGCTTTATATCCATTTTTGGAAGAAAGGTTACATTGTCATTTTGATAAAGTGCTTTTTTACACAAAACTTGTTCTTGAGCCTTGCACTTGTTCTCTTATGATCATACAAGTTCTATAACTCATGAGAAATGGTTTAGACACTTACAATCACTCAGCCCATGCTTGTACCTCACATTGAAACTTGGTTTCCCTCTTTTCTTGAAAATCAAGTAATCTAGCCAAAAGCTTGTAACTTGTACTTCTGACTTGCCAATGCACTCAAGACCTTTTTCTTATACATAGATAAACTATTTGCAAGCAAATACATGAATGCTCAATCCCTTAAAATACGTAGAACTCAGAAACACATTCATACTTCTATTTTCACATAAACTGACCAAAAACTTGAAACTCATAACTCCTTTGTGTGTTTTCAAGCCTTTTATTTCTAAAGCTTCTAAACATCATTTAGAACTGATCCCCCACTCTGTTGCAGAACTGTAACACCTTTAACACCATCCTCCATTTTCAAAAATAGAGCTTTGCACTTGGACTTCTCCAGAACTCCTCAGGCCCTTTCAGCTCAAGCTAAGCATTCCATTAGCTTCCTGGGAACTTGAGGAAGCTAACCCAACCATTGGAACTCCTTGAAAGTTGCTCAAACTTCAAACCCGATACCCTCTTGCAGGGTAAGTTTTCTAACTTTGGAACTTTTCATACAGGCATCATCAATGATTTATTTGTGAATAAAACATGTAGATATCATTGCCCTAAAGCAAACCATGTCCATAGTTTCCATTGATTTTGCTTTAGCTTAGAGAATTTTAAGATTGGAGTTTCTGAGATTTTTAGGGTTCAGAATAGGGCCAATAAAATTCATGCTTATCTTTGATCTATATTTTTAATGCTTTACATTTTTGAAACCCTGGGGAATTTTGCTACAAGTTTCATGTTTACAGTTTTCATTTTTGATGAGAAATGAACAAGTTACAGTTGGTCTGGTTGGAGGTTGAAGATGAAGTAGTCAGGGCGTGTTTTGTATCATATATTTATTGATTTTCTTATGTTAAGGGATGTATAGCCACCCCAGTGGTAGAAGCGCGCGCCTGTAACCTTTGGGACCTAGGTTCGAGCCCCAGTGGTACCCTTTTGGTTTTTTTCAATTTTTTTGCATCATTCTGACTTTTTTTTGCAGGCGTCGGGCCCTGTTGGGCTTTTGTTGTTTTTTTTGTTTTTGCTAGCTAACCCCCCTGTGGACTATTTGCGCCCCTGGCCCATTTTTATTTTATTTTCTTTTTTATTTCATTTTATTTTCTAAAATATTTTTCCTAATATTAAAAAAATTATAAAAAATACAAAAATAATAGATTTATATTTTGACTTAGTTTATTTTATTTTTCTCACAAAAAAATATTTTATTTAATTATACTTTATTTATTTTTACTAATTAGTCTTGTAAATTTAATTTAAAGTTAGGTTATTATTTATTTTCTTTGAAACCAATTAAAATATATTTATTTTAATGTAAAAAAGGCCAAAAAATATTTTATAACACCACATATTATTTTCAAGACAAAAATACCAAAAAAAAATTTTTTTTAAACTTAATTTCTTTTATTAATAGATTTAGGGTTTTATTTAAAAACTTTTCTTAATAAATTTAGGTTTAATTAATTATTTTATTTTTATTAATTAGGTTAAAATCAAAACCCCTTTTCTCACAAAAATCCAAAAATATCCATTTACTTTACATTTTGGATTCTTGTACATTTGTTCATTTTGTACTTTACATTCATTTAATTTTTTGTACATTGATATCAATTCAATATGGTTGTAATAGACTAATTAGGTTTATTTTCTTGTAATCCTAATTCATAATTTGTACACCCCCCTCCCACAAATGTTGTAATAGCGTAGTAACTTTAAATTCCTGTTTACCGTGGAAATTGGTAAACAACCGATGATCCTCCAAAAGGTTACTTATTTGGTGACTCGCAGGATCGATCAGATTGATCCTAAGACATGGTTGATTTTTTTGGGGTTTGACTAAGTCTAATGATGGTTAATGCCAGTAAAGTAAAGACATTTTATGTAAATTGCATGAAGAAAAGCTTGATAGAATAAATGAAAGCGTTAAATAAAGGCTTCGACAGAGAAGGGTAAATGAAAGGAAATAAAGTGTTGGAATATAAAAGACTTTGATTAATTTAAATGGTGTTTCACACATACATTCTCAACAATTCTTTCGCTCACACTGGGTACTTGAATCTAAATGAGTGGCTTGTATATAATGATGAACACACGCGAAAACTACGTGAACAACTAGTATTTATACTAAACACATCTCAAATAACCGTTAGGCAGTTACGTTGCCTCGAGATGACTCCACTTGGCATGCTCACAGCATTCGACGCTCCTGATCTTGGCATGTTGCACTTGGTAACTGCTGGGAACCGTTTTCCCTCCAAACATTCGAATCTCAAACCGTTCCACCCTGGGCATCAAATGCCTTTGTCGAGAATTTCCTTCGACGTCGAAGGCAACAAGATTCCTACTTAAAGAAATTCTCTAAGTATCTTGCCACTTCCTGATGAGCATTTCGACAGGATCAGCTGGTCGAAACCATTTCTCATAATTAATGGTCTATATCAATAAAAAACAAGGGTGTCGGAATTAGGAGCCAACAAATTGCCCCCCAAGAATGCCTTATTTCGACGCTGAAAAGAAAAAAGGCATTCTTTGAGATTCCACCCGACACCTGTCCTTCATTCTTAGCCACATATTAGCTTGTGCGCTTTTCGTCTCCTACCAACCAACTGACAATCCCAAGAAAGCCATCATTCCAACTATTCCTAAGACGTCACTTCAGTAAGGCGTTTGGCGTGCCCAATGTCTTTTCACAGATTGTCATCATGACAATTTCCCAAAATCGAGGATGCACGCTGCACCGTTTCCGTTCTGCAGAATGGCTACGTCAGCAAATGAGCGCCATGTGTCCCACTATCGTCTGAAACATTAAATGACCTCGAATTTTGTGATTTTCCAATCACTATAAATAGCACTGAATACCCCTTGTGGGACTTTTCACGCTATTCTTCATCCAAGCCTTATTATTGAACAGAAACTTCTACAAACACTTTGTTCTTCATCCATCTTCATCTTAACCCAAAAATGGCTTCAGGCTCTCGTTCTTCCAATGCTCCCAGTTCTAATGTTCCCTCTAAAACTGCCCAACCAAAAATCTTTTCTACTGTTCCAACAGTTAACTCCAAAGGCATGCGAAGGGTTCCTGAACCCTTGGGAACTGCTGAGCGTGAGGCTTATTCTTCTCAACTGTTGATCCCTGTTGGATACTCCAATCAGGTTTTCGCCATGTCTGGCCCTTTATCTGCATGCATTGCTGACTCAACGAAGATCAAGAGCTTCTTCCGGTGCTTGAGGCACTCAAGCCTGTTGGGTGCTCTAAAAAGGCTGCAGATGACAACGAAGATCCTACAAAAGAAAAGATAGATCTTCGTTTCTTCAACAGAGGGGTTAGGGCTTTTAGGTCTAGCCCTAGCCTCACACCAGACTACAGCGCTTGGCTCGAAAAAATGGAAAAAAGCCAGGCTTCGATTTGGAAGAACCTAGGAATCTATGACCTAGTCATGCTGTCGAAGACTGGTCTCAACTACTCCCCTGAAATGCTGATAGCCTTTCTGCTATTTTGGGACTATACCCACTTCACCTTCCACCTGCCTTGTGGGATGGTGACACCCACTCTCTTCGACGTGGCTTCCATCACCGGTCTTCGACCAACTGGGGATTACTTTGACCCAGAGGAAATGTCTGAAGACCAGATTGGGTTTTCAGCTACCAAACCCACTTACACCACCTACATCAACCACTATCATGACAGGTCGACAGCTAATGTGACGGACGTGGAGCACATTGCGTTTCTAGCCCTTTGGCTGTCACGCTTCGTGTTCTGCACGAAGTCTCTACAGGTGACGAAGAAAATGGTCACCCTTGCTACCCAGCTTCACCATGGTCAAAACATCTGTTTGGCCGAATTGATACTGGCGAACCTGTATGAGTCGATAAGCAGTGGAGCGACTCTATTAAAGGTAGTAGAAAATAGAGCCAGTTTGTTGCTTGCAGGACCCTTCTGGCTACTACAACTATGGCTAAATGCCACTTTTGAGTCTTTCTTACCTCAAAACTCAGATAAATGAACAAGCTCCTGAGCTATCCAAAAGGCGTATCGAAGGCACCAGACGGGCTTTACTGACTCCCACTGAGGTGGGCTGGAACTCCAACAGACCTTTGCAAACTTCGTTTTGATGTTTGCAGGAAGAAAAGAATTCACCTCGACCATGGCTCCTTTCGCCCGTCGAAAGTTTGGTCTAGAATGGTTCACCAGGCCCCATCCCAAGTCATCAGGTGACCCTCATCTCGAAGAACACATAACACTGTGGGAAGCATTTCTCACTCCCAGAATAATGCCATTGCGCTTTAAGAGTTCCAAGAATCACCTAAGCCTAATCGCTTATCAGCCAAACTTGGTCTCTCGACAGTTTGGTATCATCCAATCACTTCCTTCTCCCATTTTTCCTAGGGAGAAATCAATGTTGTATTTTTGCAATGATTACACTGAAGACGCTGCCACCAAGCATATTGGCAGGTACGCCGGTCGAACGGTACTTTCACTATTCGACTATCAACTCAACTTCCTCTGTTCACCATCTTTTGAAGACTGGTGGAAGAGTTATTATGCTGAAGAGTTCTTCGATGAAAAAGATTTTGTGGACGAACTCCAGAAGTCCTTCGTTCTGGTCCTTGACAAAATAAAGAAATGTACATTCACCCTCCAAATTATATTTATCTTTCCATTTCGACTTATAACTTGTTAATTATAACTTGTGAACGCGTCTTCTTTCAGTTGTTCGAAAGCCTGCAACAAAGAAACCCACAGAAAGCCATCAGGGAGGAGGTCCCTCTACAAAACCTTCAGCACCGGTAACCAAACTTTTATTATTTCCTTCTGGTTTTATCATCCTGATCTTCGATGTAGCGTCCTTAATCGACTCCAATTGGTTTTCAGGAACCTACACCTAAGAAACGACCTGCACTAACGGTCGAATCAGCGAGTGATAACGAGGATGAATCTCCCCCCGCTCCTCTTAAACGGAGAAAACTGAAGAAAGATGCCCCTGCTCCTGAGCCTCGACCTATGATCAGAATCAAGGTTGCAGGGAGAAGACCCAGGCCACCTCCTGTGATCATCGAAGAGCCCACGGAGGAGGAGCTGAACGTCTTGCTCAGCAAACCTGTCGAAAGTGATAATTCCAGCCCTGGGGCTGAAATTCCTCTACAGGTAGCTCCTTCGACCATTTTTAAACTTAGGTGTCGATGTTCACGTTCGATTGTGTGTCTTTCTAAACCTGAAGATTCTTCCTCTTCTATTTTCAGGAGACCACCGAAAGTTCAGCGCCAAAAACTTCAGAGACACTAGACTCTGCTGAACACAGTAGGCAACAAGAGGAGGAATTGGCGAACGATGAAGCCATTGCCGAAGCAGAGGAACAACAACCAAAGGAAACTCAAGTGGTCGATCTGACAGAGGAGCAACATGACGAAGGGGATCATGTTGATGCTGGCACTACTGAACTACAGGTCGAAGAGAGCCATGTCGATGCAAACGCTACTGAACAACTTCAACACCAAGCCAACGCTGTTGTAAGAGCTACCACCTCGACAAAGCCCAAGTCTAAAGAAGACTTGGCCCTTTTGAAGCAAACTGATCCCATTGGCTACCTAAATGCCATCATTGAGAGTAGGGGAAGTTCATCTGACCTTAGTCATGATGCTTCTACTGCATCGGGGAAGTCCACTTCGACTTCTCCTCTTGATGAGGCTTTGATGAAGGTCAAGGCTCAGTTCTTCAAAAAGGATCTGATGAAGGCTTTGGAGGGGGATCCTACTGCTCCATCTTGTCTGGGAGCTGTTTTGAATGCAATCGACTTGCTTGCTGTGTCGCCAGAGGTTTCCAGCTTTATCTTGGAGTTATACTCCATTATTGACCAAGTCTCTGCAGACTATCGACGTCAGAGGGGCTTCAACAGTCAGCTCGAAGCGCTACATGGCAAAAGTTCTTCTGCCTGGACCGAGGTAGCTGAAACAACTTCTCGAATTGCAGAGTTGTCGAAGCAGAAGACATCCAAGCAGGAGGAAATAGACGCCATAGATCGAGATAATGCCTCTATCAAGGCGCAGATCGAAGAGCTGGAGGCCAAGATAAATGCTAACACCAAGCGCAAAGAGGAGCTGTTCTCGACTGTTTCGGACACAGAAAGCCAAGCTGAAGTTACACGAGGCCTAGAGTTCGCTGAGAAGGCCCAAGCCTTTGATGACCAGATTTCCAAACTTTCTCAAGCGAATGCCTTGCGTAACAAAAGGTTGGAGTTGCAGCAGGCTAAGTATCTTCGACTTAAAGATTCTATCCCTTTCTAATTTGCTCAGCTATTTATTAACCATGTACTCTAATATTTGTAAGACAATGTAACCATTTTGGCTAATTCTTATATAATTTTCCATTTTGGCTCTTTATGGTTAATTTGGTCATTAATTGCTATTTATTTTGATCTCTTGGAGCATAGGTTTATATTTTTTCAAATATTTGCCGTTTACTCTCAAGAGTCTTTTATCTTCACCTAACTCTTCGACCTCATAAGCTCCACCAGAAAAAATTTGGATAATTCTGAACGGTCCTTCCCATTTGGGTGACCATTTCCCCATGCTTCGATCCATGGGGAGAATCACCTTCCAAACTAATTCTCTAGGCGAGAATGCCTTAGGTTTTACTTTTTTATTGTAAGAGTTTTCCACTCTTTTCTTCTAAATTCTTAGTAGGTCGAGAGCGCATAGTCTTTCTTCGTCTAAATCTACTAGTTCATCCAACATCATATCCCAATAAACCTCAGAGGGGATATCATGATGTCTCTGAACCCTTGCTGATTGAAGACAAATTTCCGCTGGCAGCACTGCATCATGACCGAAGGTTAGCCGATATGGTGTTGTACCTATGGCTTCTTTTGGGGACATTCGACAGGCCCACAAGATCTGGTATAACGTCTTATGCCAATTTTTTGGCTTCTTTCCTACATGCTTTTTTATCAGGCCAATCACTATTTTATTCGCTGCTTTAACTTGACCATTTGCCTGTGCATAATAAGGTGTTGATGTTAGGAGTCTAAAGCCTGTTTCTTGAGCGAATTCCTGCATCTTTCGACCGGTGAACACTGATCCTTGATCAGTCGTTATAGTTTCAGGGATTCCAAATCTAAAGATAATGTTCTTTTGAATAAATTCAATGACATTTTCTTAGTCTACATTAACTAAAGGAATAGCTTCGATCCACTTAGTGAAACAATCAATGCCTACCAATATATACTTCTGGCTCTTTGATGATGTTGGTCGAATCTCTCCAATAAGATCCAACGCCCATCCTCTAAAGGGCCAAAGTTTCACTATTGAGTGAAGTTCGCTTGCTGGTACATGTTGGATGCCCATATGGACTTGACATTCCTGGTAACCCTTCGCGAACTCAACACAATCTTTCAAGATGGTGGGCCAGTACAGTCCTTGTCGAAACAACAACCATTTCATCGTATGGCCTACTTGATGAGCCCCACATGCTCCAGCGTGCGTAGTCGAAAGGGCTATGTATGCTTCAGTTTCACTTAAGCACTTTAGCAATACCCCTTCAGGCGTCTTTTTAAATAACTCATTACCCATGAGTACGTAACTCAATGCCCTATATTTTATTTTCCGTTCTGTCAAAGCTGCTGGATTTTGTAGATAATCTACAATGGGTTTCCTTTAATCTTGCTCTGACAAATTGTCTATGAACGATACTTCGAAGTTCCTTGGATCAGCATACGCTAGTCTTGTCGATTTCAAATCTGTTGGTGACAGGCTAGTTGCTTTTATTTTTTCTCGGACTTCGATTGCTCTTTGTAATCTCGTTTTTGAAATTTTGTACCCAGATGCAATTTGTGCCAAATCATTGGCTATTTGATTTTCCAATCTGGGTATGTGTCGAATGTTGACCATTTCGAATTTTTTCAATAAACGATTTGCTATCACAAAGTACATAATAAGATTTTCTCTTATGCATTTATATTCTTTTGTGACTTGCTTAATGACTAACTCTGAGTCTCCCATTATTTCGACTCGAGTTGCCCCCAATTCCAACAATATCTCAAGGCCAGTAATTAGAGCTTCATACTCAGCCTCATTGTTCGAACAAGTACCTGATATCTTGTACTTGAATGTTGTTGGAATTTTTTCTGGAGAAATAATCAAGACCCCTACTCCTGTTCCATCTTTATGGATGGAACCATCGAAGTAGAATTTCCAAGGCTCTATCTCCACATAATTTATATTCTCAACCTGAATTGAGTGGTCGACTATGAAGTCTGCTACCACTTGCCCTTTTACTACCCTAAGAGGCATAAAGGTCAATGAGTACTCAGTTAACGCTAGTGCCCACTTGCCAATTCGGCTGTGCAGGATGGGTTTCGACAACATGTACTTGAAAACATCAAAATGAGACGAAACATACACATCAACTGGTTTTATATATTGTTTGAGCTTTGTACAAGAGAAATAAAGACATAGACATAATTTTTCAACTTCGCTATATCTAGTTTCTGCATCGTTCAAAACTCTACTGAGATAATAAATGGGTCTTTCGACTCCATTTTCATCTTCCTGGGCTAACATGCTTCCCAGAGTTTTGTCGGATGCAGCTATGTACAATCTCATAATCCTGTTGCTGCAAGGAGGCACCAAAATAGGTGGCTTGGTGAGATATCCTTTGATTTTGTCGAAGGCCTCTTGTTGCTCTTGCCCCCATTCGAATTTTTCCTTATTCAATCGAAGTAAGGGTGAGAAGGCTTGAGCTTTTCCACTTAGGTTAGATATGAATCTCCTTAAGAAATTTATCTTGCCCAGCAGAGATTGCAGTTCCTTTTTGTTCGCTGGCGCTTTCGCTTCCAGGATTGCCTTCGTCTTGTTCTGGTTGATTTTGATTCCTTTCTTGTGGACGACGAAGCCCAAGAAATCTCCAGCTTTTACACAGAACGCACACTTCAAAGGGTTCATTTTCAGACCATGTTCTCTCATTCTTTCAAATGATTGTCGAAGGTGGTCTATATGGTTCTTCCTGGAAACAGATTTTACAACAATATCATCAATATATACTTGCATAAAAGTGTTAATAAAATCATGGAAGATAGAGTTCATCGCTCGCTGATATGTTGCCCCAGCGTTCTTTAGGCCAAAAGGCATCACTACCCACTCGTAAGTGCCTAAAGCCCCGGGGCATCGAAAATTTGTTTTCGACACATCTTCTTCGGCAATGAATATTTGATTATATCCTGAATAACCATCGAGCATGCTCAGGTACTCATAGCCAGCAGCAGAATCGACTAGCATTTCCCCCACAGGCATAGGATATTCATCTTTGGGTGTAGCAGCATTCAAATCTCTGAAATCTATGCATACCCTCAATGTACCGTTTTTCTTAATCACTGGCACAATGTTTGCAATCCACTCGACATACCTCGTAGCTCGTATGAATTTGCACTTCAGCAGTCTTTCGACTTCTATTTTGATCTTCGACAGTATTTCTGGAGCGAGGCGTCTTGGACTTTGCTTGACTGGCTTCTTCCCAGGTTTGATTGGCAACTGAAGTTCTACCAATCCTCTATCGAGACCAGGCATCTCGTTGTAATCCCATGCAAAACAGTCCTTGAACTCCTTTAACAAATGGATCACTTCCAATCTGAGCTCTGGGTCTATTTTTGCACTAATGTAAGTTGGCTTTTTCTCTAACCCTTCGCCCAAGTCGATTTCTTCTAAAGGATCCTGCGCTAGCATTTTGATGTTGTTCGCTAGGGGGTCCTTTTCGAATCCCAAAGGCTCGTCGTCGTAGGTGGCGTTGAGCCTTTGTTCCTGCATTTCTTCTGACATGATATCAGGGGGTTCTGGGTCGAAATCCTTTCCAGGACCTGCAAATGGTAGCTCTTGATCATTGGCCTGTGTGTCCATATATTTCACCTCGGCTTCGAGAGCTGTTATCATCCTTGTTTCGGCTACATAAGCCGAAATTCGCTGCAATGATTGTGACTCAGTCATTGTCACTGAATTCACTTCCCCAACCAGTTGGCTGGATGTCAGTCATCCCACTGAAATCAATGTGGGACAAGTCTTCTCTGTCCCATTGAAAACCATGCTCAGGGTGCAGGTATAAGGAACAAAAAGCATTTGGCGCTGGCGCCAAGTCGAAGTCAGGTGTTGGGCATGGCCCAATGTGAGCCAAGTTTTTGTCGAAGTCAGCTCTCCCTAGGTGATTTACTTCGCCCAAGTAATAGCTCTGATCCGCTTCTATGTTTTCGACCATTCCATCAGAACGCCATAGTATCAACCTTTGGTGCATTGATGATGGTACTGCTCCAACACCATGTATCCATTCTCGGCCCAACAAAATATTATAATTTGGTTTGGCCGATATGACCATAAACATAGTTGGTCGAAGGATGGATCCCACTTTGATGTCTAGTTGGATCACACCCATAGTGGTCCCTATTCCGCCTTCATAATTTGACAGGACCATGTTGTGAGGCTTGATATTTTCATCGCTCTTGCCTATTTTTCTCAGCATAAAGTGAGGGATGATGTTGATGGTTGCCCCACAGTCCACCAAGATCTTATTTATGGTGGTTTCCTCGAGTTTTGCCCTTATAAATAAAGGCTTGAGGTGATTTTTCATCGCCTCTGTCGGAGGTTTGAAGAAACCATTTTGCTCTTCAATAGCGCCATTATCCATGACGAAGTAGCATACTGGCCTATGCTTGGCCATTTCTTGTTCGACTTCCCAATCGCTCACTTCGACTTCCACCTGGCGGTTGAACTCTCTTGGCAAAACTGAGACTATGTTTACCATGATATCTAGGGTGTCATCAGACTCAGAGCCATTTTCGTCATCAACTTCTCCCTGGTTAGGCCAGACTAGTCTATTGGTCACTGGTTGTCTTTCCAGATGTTTTCTCTGCTTCCTCTGAGGGACATTTGAACTTGTTTCTGGCTTTGGTTCATTTGTAGCTTCCCTCTCAGCCTTTCGCCGCCTCTGGTATCTTCTCCATTAGGATCGAGACATGGGATTCTTTCCCTTGTAGTTGCTTGATACATGGGTCACTTTAGAGGCGACAACCTGAGGTTCTTTTTTGTATGTCAAAGATGAACCTCTTGGAACTTCGAAGGAGTGCCACCTTTCCTCGCTTGGTCTCTTTCGACCTGATGTTTTATACCACGTATCAACTGGCACATTGGTTGGAGGCCTGAAGGTCAGTGGCCTCTTCTCTTGATTTGAACCCTTTTGGTAGGTTCTTCTGGGGTCATGTCGAATATCAACACTTTCCCTTCTTCTGTTTGCTGCTCTTGCACCTTGGATGTGTTCAGCAGCTTTTTTGTCGAAAATCGAGCTGCATCGAGGACACAGCATCACTTCTGACTTCTTCTTCTGGCATCTTTGCAGGAAATCTGCCAGATTTTCGTTTTCCCGAGGGAAAGCCGTTTTGTTAGCCTGCTCTTGCCTAGTGGCCTCCTCTGATGCTTTTGATTCAGAGATTTCGACCATGTTGACATTCATGGTGTCTTTGGTGACAAGAGTCATTTGCTTCATTTGAGCCTCCAAGTCCTTTGTTTGGCCTTGGACTGCAGCCAAGTAGGAACTGGGTTTTGCTCCAGATTTTGGGGCTCCGATTGTCTCCAGTTTTGGGCTTTCAACAGCTTTTTGGACTGCTTCAATTGTTTTTCTAGAAAGACTCCCAAAAAAACTGCCAAAGATTGGCATGTTGACATGATCCTTGGTGACTTCGACCATAGTTATTCCTGGCCTTTTCACCTGGCTTCTGGACGCCTCGATCACATTCACCTCTGAAGGTTCAGCATAATGGGCTTCAGCCTGCAAAGGGTTAGAATCCACAGCCATGGGGGTCTTATCAGCAAATTTCAGCCTTCTTTCTTCGATAGCATCTTGCACGAGGTTCCTGAAAAGAAAACATTGAGATGTTTTATGGCCCAGAAAATTATGATATTTACAAAAGCCTCTCTTCTTTCTTTGATCAAGAGGAGGCACTTTTACCCCTGGGGGCACTATCATTTGGCCATCTTTTATAAGTAAGTCAAAAATTTCATCACATTTTGTAATATCAAAACTGTAAGTCTTTTTGGGGAACCTATCGTTGGCCCTTTCAGGACCAGTGGAGTTTTTCCCACTTGAGGGAACTAGCAGTTTGCAAGAGTATGGTGGCCCCTGTTTTAACTCCGCTAAATCGACCTCGCTTTCTTCGACGGTTATAGTTTCGTCGAAGGTTTCTGGATCTTCATCGTCCATTTCGATATATGCTATTCTTTCTCTTTTATGAGTTTTTGTCGCCTTGGCTTTTTCAGCTTTAAGGCGTTCTACCTGTCGAACCCTATCGGCCAATTGGGCCATGTCTCTCAGGTATTGAGTGTCTAATTTCTTCCTAATGGAATAATCTAAGCCTCCTGCGGCTATCTCGACTAACTCATGTTCTGGCACTTGCGTAAAGCATCTTGCTTTGAGCAACCTAAACCTATTTAGATATTCGTCTATAGGTTCAGTGAATCGCCTCTTTACACTGGCCAATTCTTTCAGGCTTATCTTGGTTTGTCCCATGTAGAATTGCTCATGGAACAATCTCTCCAACTGGGTCCAATGGTGGATCGAATTGGGGGGAAGAGTTGTGAACCAAGTAAACGCGTTCTTTGTTAGGGAACTTGGGAAATACTTAATCATCAGGTTTTCGTTGTTTGAAATATCTCCTGCTTCAATCAAGTATCTCACCACATGTTCGACAGTAGATTCTGTCGTGTCCCCTGAAAATTTAGTGAACTTAGGGACTTTACATCTAGGAGGTAAGTCTGTTTGTAACACATATTCTGATAGTGGGGATGTAAAGTTGGGCCTACGGAAGCCCGTATTCATCCCATTTTGCGTCATGATTCTTTCGATCATGGCCGTCAGGTTATTTTCCAAACCCATATTCTGGTATTGGATGTGCTGAACTACTTCGTCAGCATTTTGGTTTCTGTTGACTATCCTCACTTCCGGGGTTATGACCCTAGGTTCTTCGACCTCGGGTTGTTCCAATTGCGTCCCAAGGTTTTCTTCGACAGGATGCTGGACTTGGTTAATAGTGGTTTCTTCCTCTAGAAGTATACCTTGGTTTCCCCTTATTTGCGCCCTTTGGGGCTGTCGAATAGGTTGGGGTACTCCAAAGAAATTGGCCAGACACGCCATTTGCGCTGTCATTTTCTGATTCGACTGGGTGGTATTTTGTATTAGAGGATTCAGCACTGTACTTAAAGTTTGTGCCAACATTTGAACCATATCGTGGTTGCTTTCGTCCATTTGCTGCCTCAAGACTGCTGTCGAGGCATTCGTAAGGCCATGGGCTACTTGGGACGTTCCTCCTAAGAGTTGGGTCCTACTCCTGTTCGCCATACCAACTCCGGAACCTTGGAGTGGCGAAGAGGCGCTCACTAAAGGGTCTGAAAAAGTGGACGCAGCGTTTGTCAGGCTAGCCAATTCAGAAGTTGGCATGCCATAGAGTGGTTCTCAATTTAGACCAACTGTCGAAAATCCTGGGGGAACATAAGGCCTAGTTCCTGGATTTCCCCTTGGTGGGGGAGTTCCCAAAGGCATTCTGGGGCCAGTAAACGGAGGCAATGGCCCCGTTTGTGTGACTGTTACTGCTGGTGTTGTACCAGCGGTTAGCGCTTCACTTACGGTCGGGATAACCGTTGTTCCCACATTTGTTTGTGGGATTTCGTTATTGTTTGGAGGATTCGCCATCGCTTCTCTTCTTCTCGTAGTATTGGTATCGTTAGTGTATACTCTACCACTTCTCAATAACATGCAATACTTCTCCAAAAAGATGATATTCTATATAGATACGGTTAACCTTAAAAAACAACACAAGGTCCCATCAGGTGTGCCAATTTGTTTACCGTGGAAATTGGTAAACAACCGCTGATCCTCCAAAAGGTTACTTATTTGGTGACTCGCAGGATCGATCAGATTGATCCTAAGACATGGTTGATTTTTTTGGGGTTTGACTAAGTCTAATGATGGTTAATGCCAGTAAAGTAAAGACACTTTATGTAAATTGCATGAAGAAAAGCTTGATAGAATAAATGAAAGCGTTAAATAAAGGCTTCGACAGAGAAGGGTAAATAAAAGGCAATAAAGTGCTGGAATATAAAAGACTTTGATTAATTTAAATGGTGTTTCACACATACATTCTCAACAATTCTTTCGCTCACATTGGGTACTTGAATCTAAATGAGTGACTTGTATATAATGATGAACACACGCGAAAACTACGTGAACAACTAGTATTTATACTAAACACATCTCAAATAACCGTTAGGCAGTTACGTTGCCTCGAGATGACTCCACTTGGCATGCTCACAGCATTCGACGCTCCTGATCTTGGCACGTTGCACTTGGTAACTGCTGGGAACCATTTTCCCTCCAAACATTCGAATCTCAAACCGTTCCACCCTGGGCATCAAATGTCTTTGTCGAGAAGTTCCTTCGACGTCGAAGGCAACAAGATTCCTACTTAAAGAAATTCTCTAAGTATCTTGCCACTTCCTGATGAGCATTTTGACAGGATCAGCTGGTCGAAACCATTTCTCATAATTAATGGTCTATATCAATAAAAAACAAGGGTGTCGGAATTAGGAGCCAACAAATTCCCCCCCAAGAATGCCTTATTTCGACGCTGAAAAGAAAAAAAGGCATTCTTTGAGATTCCACCCGACACCTGTCCTTCATTCTTAGCCACATATTAGCTTGTGCGCTTTTCGTCTCCTACCAACCAACTGACAATCCCAAGAAAGCCATCATTCCAACTGTTCCTAAGACGTCACTTCAGTAAGGCGTTTGGCGTGCCCAATGTCTTTTCACAGATTGTCATCATGACAATTTCCCAAAATCGAGGATGCACGCTGCACTGTTTCCGTTCTGCAGAACGGCTACGTCAGCAAATGAGCGCCATGTGTCCCACTATCGTCTGAAACATTAAATGACCTCGAATTTTGTGATTTTCCAATCACTATAAATAGCGCTGAATACCCCTTGTGGGACTTTTCACGCTATTCTTCATCCAAGCCTTATTATTGAACAGAAACTTCTACAAACACTTTGTTCTTCATCCATCTTCATCTTAACCCAAAAATGGCTTCAGGCTCTCGTTCTTCCAATGCTCCTAGTTCTAACGTTCCCTCTAAAACTGCCCAACCAAAAATCTTTTCTACTGTTCCAACAGTTAACTCCAAAAGGCATGCGAAGGGTTCCTGAACCCTTGGGAACTGCTGAGCGTGAGGCTTATTCTTCTCAACTGTTGATCCCTGTTGGATACTCCAATCAGGTTTTCGCCATGTCTGGCCCTTTATCTGCATGCATTGCTGACTCAACGAAGATCAAGAGCTTCTTCCCGGTGCTTGAGGCACTCAAGCCTGTTGGGTGCTCTAAAAAGGCTGCAGATGATAACGAAGATCCTACTAAAGAAAAGATAGATCTTCGTTTCTTCAACAGAGGGGTTAGGGCTTTTAGGTCTAGCCCTAGCCTCACACCAGACTACAGCGCTTGGCTCGAAAAAATGGAAAAAAGCCAGGCTTCGATTTGGAAGAACCTAGGAATCTATGACCTAGTCATGCTGTCGAAGACTGGTCTCAACTACTCCCCTGAAATGCTGATAGCCTTTCTGCTATTTTGGGACTATACCCACTTCACCTTCCACCTGCCTTGTGGGATGGTGACACCCATTCTCTTCGACGTGGCTGCCATCACCGGTCTTTGACCAACTGGGGATTACTTTGACCCAGAGGAAATGTCTGAAGACCAGATTGGGTTTTCAGCTACCAAACCCACTTACACCATCTATATCAACCACTATCATGACAGGTCGACAGCCAATGTGACGGACGTGGAGCACATTGCGTTTCTAGCCCTTTGGCTGTCACGCTTCGTGTTCTGCACGAAGTCTCTACAGGTGACGAAGAAAATGGTCACCCTTGCTACCCAGCTTCACCATGGTCAAAACATCTGTTTGGCCGAATTGATACTGGCGAACCTGTATGAGTCGATAAGCAGTGGAGCGACTCTATTAAAGGTAGTAGAAAATAGAGCCAGTTTGTTGCTTGCAGGACCCTTCTGGCTACTACAACTATGGCTAAATGCCACTTTTGAGTCTTTCTTACCTCAAAACTCAGATAAACGAACAAGCTCCTGAGCTAGCCAAAAGGCGTATCGAAGGCACCAGACTGGCTTTACTGACTCCCACTGAGGATGGGCTGGAACTCCAACAGACCTTTGCAAACTTCGTTTTGATGTTTGCAGGAAGAAAAGAATTCACCTCGACCATGGCTCCTTTCGCCCGTCGAAAGTTTGGTCCAGAATGGTTCACCAGGCCCCATCCCAAGTCATCAGGTGACCCTCATCTCGAAGAACACACAACACTGTGGGAAGCATTTCTCACTCCCAGAATAATGCCATTGAGCTTTAAGAGTTCCTAGAATCATATTTCTTGCAACAAGTCTCCTCATATTTCTACTATTTATTTCAGTAAGATGAATCTCGAGCAAACGGTGAAGGACCTCCAAGCTCAGAATGCACAGTTTCAACAGATGTTCTTAACTCTAACCAAAGGACAAGAAGAGTTGAAGACTTTGCTGGTGGAAGAGAAAAAGAAGAAGACGAAGAAAATAACCCGAGTTCTAAACATGGGAAGAAGATTTCAAGGGCAAACAAGAAGGGCCTTAGACTTTACAACGATATCCGGTGAGAAAGACAATCAAGATGGGAAGGGCAAAGAACTAGTTGTCCAATCAGAGTCAGGAGAGGAAGAGGAAGAAGAAGACTTTTCTGAAGAATAATACCCTTCAGCCAATGACAAATATAAGCATCTAGAAGAACGGTTAAGTGCAATGGAAATCCAAAAAGTGCCTGGATTGGACTTTGAGGAGTTGGGATTAGTATCGAGGATTGTCATTCCTCCAAAATTCAAAGCACATGTGATCGCCAAATATGACAGAGTTTCATTTCCCAAAATGCATCTTCAGTCCTATGTGAGGAAAATCCATCCTCATACCGCTGACAAAGATTTATGGGTACATTTCTTTTAAGACAGTCTGTCTGGAACTCAACTTGATTGGTTTTATCAGTTAGAAAGAGAAAATGTTCACAACTTGGAGGATCTTACTGCTTCCTTTTACATATAATACCAATACAATGTTGATCTTGCGCCTACCCGTATTCAACTCCAGAGTATGGCCATGGTCTCAAGTGAGGGCTTTAAAGATTACGCACAAAATTGGAGGGACTTAGCAGGAAGAGTCCAGCCTCCACTATCTGAAAGAGAGTTAGTTGATATGTTTTTGGGCACCTTGTTTGGACCTTTCTTCAATCACTTAATTGGGAGTTCATCGACAGGTTTTACTGAATTGATATTTGTGATACGGTGGGAGAATTAACTTGAGGGTTTTGCGTTTTATCGCAAATGTTACGGTTAGCAAGAGTCGCCACCGACTTTTCTTTTATCCAAAAAGGAAAGGTGAAAAAGTACAGGAAAGACCTTTGAGATTGTTTCTTGAATTCGGGGGGTAGATTATGAAAAGGGAAGGTGTTAGCACCATTTTCATCCATGGTTTTCCATGGGCTATTAGTTACTTGCTAGATCACTTGCTTTTTATTTTGAAATTGTGCTTTGTGTGGTTTTTGAAAGTATTTTGTAAAAGAGGCCATTGTTTAGCCAACCTTTGTAATGATTCTCACTCGTAAGAATGTATACAAATATGTTTGTCTTTTGAAAATGTTTTCAATGTTTGTAAGATGTTTTTGAAATATGTGTGTTTGTTTTGAAAATAGCAAGGATAATTGTTTGGAAATAGAGCAAGTAACTATAAGTAATCTACCTACTCAAAATGTCTTTCTTATGCATTTCCTTCTCCTTTGACATTGTTGTCTTACCATTGATTTGGCAAGCAACCCTATCTTTGGATGTAAACGGGACGGGCGTGGGTCATCGTATAACCATGATTAGCAATGTTTGCAAAGTATCTTGGCATTTTTTAGGGACCAAGATCATTTTGTAAGGCAACCTTGAATAGCGTCATCGAGGGACTATGATCTTATATTTGTTTGTTTTGCCAAGATACTTCGCATGCGTAATATGGCTATTTTTATATAACGCAACCAAGTGGAGAAACCCTAAGTATGCTTGTGTGCAAGTGTGTTATTTTCATGCTTTGATTTTTATCTTGCATTTAGGGTTTTCTATTTGCTTTGTTTTGATCTTACCATACAAACCCTAATTACTAACATGGCATGTAAAGCAGTAAATTGTGTAATGTAAAAAATTACTAAACTATTACAACAATTTATGGGAGGGGGGAATACAAATTTGAATGGGGATTTGCAAGAATGTAAATCTAAATAAATTATTACAATCAAATCGAATTTGTACAAATATTAGAATAAGTAAATACAATATTTAAATATGCAATACTATGTATATGCAAGAAAAAGATTTTGTTTTGTTTTTTTCATGAAAAGAAAATTTTAACCTAATCCTAAAAATATAAGGGAAAAGAAATTAATTCTTAAAAGGTTTAACCCTAATTACTATTTTGAAAGAAAATAAGATTTTCATGTATTATTATTTGTGTATTCTTTGTATAAAATAATAAATAATATTTTATAAAAAAAATATTTAGTTTTTTATATATGCCAAAATAAATATTTTTACAAGTATGAAATGAAAAGAAAATAAAACAAATTAAAATAAACCTATTTTATTTAAGTTTACAAGTTTATTCAAGGAAAAGAATTAATATATAGTTTAATAAAAATATATTTTTTAATGTGAAAATAAAAAATAAAATAAACAAATGCAGAATTATTATATTTCATATTTTTTATGATTTTTAGGTATTAAAGAAATATTTTTTAAAATAAAAATGAAAATGAAAACAAATAAATAAATATATGAAAATAGTTTGGGCCAGGGGTGTTGTAAGGAAATGGGGAGCAGTGTGTTAGTAAAAAATGCTAGGCCCAAAGAATCAAGACCATCCTGCAAAAACAAGCCAAAAATGAAAACTGAAAAAGGTGAAAAAACAAAAGGTAGCGCCAAGGTTCGAACCCAGGACATGGGTCTCACCAGCGTGCTACCTTGCCACTAGGGTGGCCATACATCTGTTGATTAATATGAAACAAAAATAACATAACACAAACAAAGCCATTGCCCTGTACTTCGTCTTCTTCCTCTAGCCAGCCAGATGCTCTGTAACTTTCTCATTTCTCCATGAAAATGAAAACTCATAACATGAATGTTGTAGCATTTTGTCTCACGATTCTAACCATATAAATCATATAAGCTAACAATCAAAGATCAAGATGAATTTTAAAAGCCCTAAATCTTAACCTAATTTTTACAGGAATTTGAACTTCAAAATTCTCTCAACTCAGGCCAAATAAATGCAAGATATATACATGTACAGCTTCGTAGCAATGAGGTCTACATTGTTTATTCACAAATCGTGGCCAATGGATGCCTGTATGAAGAGATAGAAGTTGAGATTTTTACCTCTTTCCGTTGAAATCGTGGATGGAGTTGGAGTGAGTTTTATGAAGTCCTGATGATTGCTTGAGCTTACTTGAACCTCCCTGAGTGTGTTCCAATCCTTGCCTTGCTTTGAAAGTGTCTGAAACTCTCTATCCAAGTCAACCTGCAAGCTTTGAAAACAAAAATGGCAGATGATGGATAAGGGGTTGCAGTACAGGGATGAGGGTGTGGGTCTGTTAGATATCAAGTAGGTAAGGTATTTTGATGGTTAAGACTTGAAACGCACGAGCCAAATGAGAGATTGCTATGCTTATGCAAAAACTGCAAGTTTTGACAGTTTTTTGATGAAAGGGAGTTTTGGAGTGTGTGTTATGTTGCAATGTGTTTGTATATTAGTATGGAATCAGTTTAAAGTCAGCTCTCCAACAGATTTTTAAGTTTTTACCTTTTGGTACACTTTCTTGCTTTTGAAGCAAAGTGAAGGGACAAGGCCTTACCTGCTTGTACTGGCTTGTTTAGGGTTGGTATCTGTTCTATACAAGTTGCCTTAGGTTTTTGGTACTTGTATGTGCAAAGGAGACAGGTTCAATGCTCAAAATTTGTAAAGTTTGCAAAAGTGGAGCTTTTTCAAAATGACAATGGCCACTTTATGCCATTTATGGAATTACAACTTGGGTAATGTCTCTAAGGCTTGGATTAAAGCTTTGTCAACTGAGTAAGCATTAAATTATGGCGTAATAAACAAGATTGGGACCTGTAAAGCATGGATTAGGCAGCATAGGTACTGATTGGAACTTTGTTCTTCATGAAATGGCTTGAATTAAAAGTGAGAAATTGTCAACTTCATCTCTTCGATTATCCCTACTTAAAAATGATCTTGAGGAGTTCTTTGACATTTTGGAAAGCTTGCAATGTGATCTATAACTCATCTTTGAAATGCATTTCAAGACTCCTCATGGAACTAGGTGGAAAATTTCCATGAAGTTGGGTCCAAAACCTGCCTAAATTAGGGCAAAAATTCACTAAGTTATTTAGTTCATGAGCATGTATTCATAAATTTATATCTTGAGATACAAGCATCTTTAGGGAAAAGTGTATGAAGAAAAGTTGTATATTTCATGGAGTTCTACAACTTTCATGTTGGGAATTTCCTTTAAATCATTTTGCATCATGGTGAAAAAATGGCCTAAAGTTGAGGAAAAATAAGAAATTTTCTATACTTAGAAAATTTTCTAAGTTAAGAAAATTTTCAATTTTTAACCCTAATCTTTAATCCTTGATTTCTTGATGAACAAGTTTCACATTTTGACATGTTTTGATGAATTGTGACCCTTGGCACTTGATTTTGACCAAAAAGTCAAAGTTTGACTTTTCAGTGTACAGTTGATTTTTGATCAGTTGACTGCAAATTTGATCTGTCTATCAATGAAATTAAAAAGTTTTGAACCATATAATTAGGTCAAGATGATGCAATTGAATCCTTGTAATCATGCTTCAAATCAATTAGTCATTTTCTAGGTCAAAGATCAGAAATTGCCCTTCCTTAGTCAAAACCCTAATTTTGACCATTTTGCCCTTTTGATGATTTGATCAAATTTCTTGAGGAATTGTAATCCAAACTTGATCAAATGATACATATGAGTCTATAATGTTGATGTGGATCAAAAATTATGAAGTTTGACTGTAAATTGGCCATGGTTGACTTTTTTTCTAATACAGCTGATTTCTAGGTCAATTATCCAATTGACTGATCAAAAATGTGGTTCAAGGCTTGAAACTTATCCTGAGTGATCTTAGGGGTCCATAATGATGTTTGAAAGTCACATGAAGCATTGATAGTCCAAAAATACTTGTGCAATTTCAAACCCTAATTTTGGGTCATGAGTGCATGATGAGATGTCTTGAGCTGACCAAACCCTAATCCAGTCCTGAGTTAAAGAGATCTTGTGAGAAAAGTTTTGATAAATGAGAGGGAAAATTTTGGGGTACAACAGTTGCCCCTGTTCAATCTTCTTAAACCTGAAGAGTTAGATTGGCGAGCTTTGTCATTCGTGACTCGAAGGTGAAAGATGATTGGACACTAGAGTGCCCAGAAATTTGCACTTGACGATGTGTAGTTGAGGGAATGGGCTTAAAGATGCCATTTGGAGAAGTGATAGAGTCTTGTTAGAGATGATCTTGTAGATGCCATCCAAGAATGTTTGTCGAATTGTAAGTTGTAAACTGAAAGAATGAGTATCAGAATGGCGTATGTGTCTAGAGCGTATCTGAACTGTATCTGAAAGTCGATTTTGACTAAGTACCAAAAGGTATCCGTGTCTGGAGCGCATCTGTAGTGCATCTGAACTCTGGATCTAAATGAGTATCAGAATGGCATTCGTGTCTGGAGCGTATTCGTATTGTATCTAGAAGTTGAATCTGAAAAAGTATCAGAATGGCATCTGTGTATGGAGCGTGTCCATACTGTATCTGATTGCTGAATTTGAATGAGTATCAGAATGGCACCCGTGTTTGGAGCGTATATGTACTGTATTTGGAAGTCTGAATTCGAATGAGTATCAGAATGGCATCCGTATCTGGAGCGTATCTGAACTGTATCTGATTGCACATTGTTAATGGTAGCTGTTTAATTTATCCTGAAAAGGGTATAATGTTAGCTGAAACACAAAGTTATGTTGCATGAAATGTATGATGCAATATATTTGCTTCATCAATGTTTATGATATGTAGATGTAATGTATGCGCGTGTAAGCTGATTTGTTGTATTGTTGTTTGATTGAGGAAAATAAATCCTTAAGTGCTGATGAGGATATGTTGAATTTCCAACGTCTCGAGGTTGAAGTACTGATGAACTCTTGCTGAGAGAGGTAAATTCTGTTGTGATGGAAATGTCATGTACTGCTTGAGATTTGCTCGGGAATCCAGAGAAATCTGATAATTTCTACTGGGGATTAATAATTTGAAATTTTAGTTTCGCTGGGGATTTAAATGACGTACTGTGGGGTTTGCTTATGGAATAACCTAAATACGTTTTCCTACCCTTTCAATCTATCAGTAATTATCTTTCTCATTTTGTTTATTTGTAAACAGTAATTATGTTCAAATGCACATGTTTATTAATGAATCATTGGACGTTTTTGCAAATAAAACACAAGTGTAAAGAAAAACACAAATAGTTTTCTGTACTTTCAAAGAGATATCTTTGTATTTAACTTTGAATAAGTATTTTGTACAAAGGAGACAAACATCCTAGTAAGAGAATGGTGTTATAAAGCAAAAAGAATTTATACAAAGAAAGATATTTATGTGTAATAATCCCATGGGGTTCCTATTCTGTTATATCCTTCGTATCTCTGAGCACCTTGTCTATTTGTTGCTTCGTCCGAAGATGATTGAATTGATCAGAAACTCCAAGTTTGTCAGTGGAAGTCAAGAGGTTGTCCGCAAAGTGATCCGACGGGACATAGTCATACGCTTTAATTCCCTAAATTTTGCCTGGACCGCCCTTTCGGGTTTTCAGTCCACCGGGAAACCCTTTTTTATCCAAGTCGCCCTTTTGGGTTTTCAACTTGCCGGGTGTACAGATTTTTTATTTTATCCCTAATTTTTTCCCAAACCTTTTTGGTTCGCCGGGATGCCCTTGTTTTTCCTAGGTGTGTCAACCTAGCGGGTCTCTTATGCGTAGTATCTTTTGACTATGTCCGCGTTCGCATGGTGTGGCAGGTCATCACCGTCCATGGTGGTTAAGATCATTTCCCCATCGGAGAATATGCTTTTGATTACAAATGGTCTTTCATAGGTAGGAGTCAATTTGCCTCTGGGATCACTTTGTGGCAAGATGATGTGTTTGATCACTAGATCTCCAACTTGATATACTTGGTGTCTGACTTTCTTGTTGAAAGCCTTGATCATCCGTTTTTGATACATCTGACCATGGAAAACAATAGTAAGTCTCTTTTCATCAATTAAGTTCAGTTGATCAAGTCGAGTCTGGATCCAATCGTCCTCATTCAAACCTGCATCCTTCATAATTCTCAAAGAGGGGATCTGAACCTTAATAGGCAAGACAGCCTCCATGCCATAAACCAAAGAATAGGGTGTTGCCCCAGTTGATGTGCGAGTCGTGGTACGATACCCATGGAGAGAAAATGGTAGCATCTCATGCCAGTCCTTGTAGGTGACTGTCATTTTCTGTATGATCTTTTTAATGTTTTTATTTGCAGCTTCGACAACACCATTCATCTTTGGCTGATAGGGGGAAGAATTGTGATGATGAATCTTGAACTTCTCACACAAAGCGGTGATCATAGTATTGTTAAGATTTGTACCATTTTCAGTGATGATCCTTTCTAGGATACCGTACTGGCAAATGAGATTTTGCTTGATGAAGCGGGCAACAACATTCTTAGTAACGGATGCAAAGGAAGCTGCTTCGACCCATTTTGTAAAATAGTCAATGGCCACTAGGATGAAGCGGTGCCCATTGGAGGATGTAGGATTGATCTCCCCAATCATATCAATTCCCCACATAGCAAAGGGCCAAGGAGCCGTCAAGACATTTAGAGGAACCGGAGGTACGTGCACCTTGTCAGCATAAATTTGACACTTATGACAGGTTTGAGAGTGTTGATAGCAATCTTCTTCCATGGGATACCAATAATAGCCTGCCCGTAGGATTTTCTTTGCCATCGTATGCCCACTGGAGTGAGTGCCAAAAGTACCTTCATGTAATTCAGCCATGATCCTTTCCGCTTCAACCTTATCCACACACCGAAGCAGAATGGAGTCATGATTGCGTTTGTACAGGATGCCATTACTAAGGAAGAACTTAGCATAGAATCTCCTTAAGAACTTCTTATCATTGATTGAAGCTCCTTCCGGATATTCTTGAGCCTCGAGATACCTCGTGACTTCACGAAACCAAGGCTGGTCCACTACCTCTTCAGTATTAATCTCGTGACAATGTGTTGGTTCATCCATTCGTTCGATGGTGATCTGGGGAGCCTCGTTATCCCAATTAAGTTTAAACATGGATGACATTGTGGCTAGAGCGTCTGCTAGCTGATTTTCTTCTCGCGAGAAATGCTCGAAGGTAATCTTCTCAAAATGTGGTAGCAATGTCAAAACATGTTCTTTGTAAGGGATAAGACTTGGATTCTTAGTGTCCTTTTCTCTTTTGATCTAACTGATGATCAAAGCTGAATCTCCAAACACATCTAAGGACTTGATTCCCAAATCTATGGCAGCCTTGAGACCAAAGATGCACGCTTCGTATTCTGCCATGTTGTTCGTACAGTTGAAGCAAAGTCTGGCAGTAAAGGGAGTATGACACCCTTCTGGAGATATGAGTACAGTGCCGATACCATTACCAAGTGCATTGGAGGCCCCATCAAAGAACAAGGTCCATCGGGATCCTTGTTCAGGTCCGTCATATGGTCTGATTTCTTCACAGTTATCTAATGTCATGATGTCTTCATCCGAGAATTCAAACTTCATGGACTGATAATCTTCTACAGCTTGGTGAGGAAGATGATCAGCTAGCACACTGATGGGCTTTTACTATATAGTCTAAATTATAATTGCAAGTGCACAGCCTATCGAAGTAATATATAAGATTATCGAACCACAGACCCCAATTGTCAATCTATCGACTCTATTGTTAAGGTGTTTATCTAAGGCAGATCAATAAGGGATTGAGTTCAGTACAGGGAAATAAAAGCGAATAAAATTAAAAAGATAAAACAAACGGGATCGAATGTAAATCACGAGATCAGACAATGTCCTAGCATGTATGTATAGTATTTACTTTTGGGCAATATTTTCCATTTATAGCAAAGAACTGTTTAACAGGAACTTATAGCTTCCGCATACTAAGAACCGAGTTTACTCTTTAAATTAAATTCCTTTATTGTCACTTATAAAGGGTGCCTAACGCGTTAAAGGAGTAAACCTATTTTTAAGAAACAAGTTATTTTGACTTAGTGAAAAAGTGTTTTAATTTGGAAAACTTAACTTAAAGAGATCCTTGGCTTTTGACCAAGAATCAGATTTTAATCCCACAAACGCGTCCGCAAATAGTTTCAAAATCGTTTTCTAAAATTATATCAAGTAATCCTACCTAACCAAACGAACTGCTTTCGCTCTTTTCGTTTGGTCAAGAACTAATCTAGCTTAATCTCGAGTATGGAAGGCTTTTGATCTTACCCATAAACTTTTAAACACATTTAAACCAGTATTAAAAAGCTAAAACATCCCAAAGGTATTTCTATTAGCATGGCATACAGAACATAGTTATTATTCGATCCTTACATTCTAACCCTAATAAATTTAGCTAGACATGGTAAGAATTTTAAGGCTATAAAATGTGTAGACTATGGTAAGAGCATTTAAAGTCTATAAAAGGTGTAGACTATGGTAAGAGCATTTAAAGTCTATAAAACGTGTAGACTATGGTAAGAGCATTTAGAGTCTATAAAACGTGTAGACTATGGTAAGAGCATTTAGAGTCTATAAAACGTGTAGACTATGGTAAGAGCATTTAGAGTCTATAAAACGTGTAGACTATGGTAAGAGCATTTAAAGTTTATAAAACGTGTAGACTATGGTAAGAGCATTTAGAGTATATAAAACGTGTAGACTATGGTAAGAGCATAAAATAAATGAAAGCAGTTAAATTAGAACCTTGCTCCAATCAGAGGCTTGAATCTGATACAAGTCGTGGAAATGTAAAAGATAGTATGATAAACTTCAACCAAAGTGCTCCAAACTTGAATACAATCTCGCACACTCAAGTGTGACAACTTCCCGATGTGAGAAGATTATCACTTTGCAAAGTAGTAATATATTCCTAAGCAGTAACTTGTCTGGATCTAAGTTTGCACCTAAGTTTGGATGAAAACAAAAATGCAATGAACTTGCTATTTATAGAAGATTTTGAAATTATGCAAAGACGAGCATGCCCCTCAACTCCTTCTGAGCGGGAAATGGTTTTGTGAAGGCCGCGGGCGCGGCCATCCTCCCCGCGGGCGCCGTGAGTGAAAATGGAGAGATTATGGGAATGTGGCAGTTGGCCCCTGGGTGAAAGTGCGCCATGTCAGTGTGTTCCCTATAGCCGGCGTGGAGCTGGACGCCATGTATGTATTTTCTTGGAAAACCCTATTTTTCTGGCGTTTTTGCTCGTTTCTTCTCTGAAGGCTCTGAAAGGACATGTGACCTGAAAACAAAGGAAACAAGGGCGTAATACTAGGAAAAAAAATAATAAAACTAAGGAAAACATGTGATATTCGAGTCAAAGACATAGTGCGATTCGGTGTTATCAAATTCTCCCACACTCAAGCCTTTGCTTGTCCTCAAGCAAAAAAAAACTCTCAGAAGTAATCAAAGGGATACAAGTGTTTTTTTCTAGTTTTCGAGCTAAAGCAGTAAGGTTCGAGATAGAGTGTGTTCGACAAGTACCAACTATTTGAACTAAGAACATCGAAGTGACACTTTACCGCAAAAACACGGACAAAAACCTTATTTCTACACAAGTCAACTTCTATTACTCCCACTTATGCTTAGACTTCTCTTTTAGGCAAGGTCCTTTTTTCATTCAGGTGTAATCACATTAAGCCCGTTATCCGAACATACTCATAGTGTAGTGACCGGTTAGTGATTCTGATCTTTGCAATGGGATTCTGGTACAAGAATTGGTGTAATCCCGTTATTACCCAATTATAGTTGTGGGGGATCAGATCGTAATCTGCCCTACCGAGTTCAGCACCAGATACCTCTGAACCAGCCATAATGGGTAATGCCTTTTATTATTATTTTTCACTTATTATATTTTTTTATGGATGTTCGCGACCAGTGGAATTAAATGATCGTGTGAGGATCACCCAATTCATGGTCGTAACCATACATTTTTGCTTATATATATATATATATATATATATATATATATATATATATATATATATATATATATATATATATATATATATATATATATATATATATATATATATATATATATATATATATATATATATATATATATATATATATATATATATATATATATATATATATATATATATATATATATATATATATATATATATATATATATATATATATATATATATATATATATATATATATATATATATATATATATATATATATATATATATATATATATATATTTCAAGGAAAAAAGATCATTCACTTATTTTCATCGATCCTACACGTAGCGCATGCTTAGGCCGGAGCCGACTATGAAAATAAACTACTTAGGACCCGTTTTGTGAAATTAAAATCATAGCATGGGGAGAAGACGGAATTAACTCTAATATTTACAAGGTCTATGGTGTAAAAGACGATGTTGATTTTTTTCAAAAAGGGTACCTAAGACTAATCACACTCTATCCTAAACCTAAAAACTTTACTTATGGCTCAAAAAAAAAACTAACTAAAAACATGTTGTATTCATTTTTAGCAAAATAATTTTCTCAAGGCTAGGAAGTGGTGGAGAACTTAAGGATACACTACGCAAAATGACTCGTCAATCACATGTATTTTATTTAACGGCTAAAATACTAAAAGGGAAATAACTAAAAGATACTGAAAAGAAAATAAAGTATTGAAAAGGGAAATAACGGAAAAAGAAATAACGGAAAGGAAATAAAAGCGATAAAATGCTCCTCCCACACTTGAATTGGACATTGTCCCCAATGTTCCAAAACAAGTCTAGGTAGGAGGTACCTAGTAAAACTAGTGAGGCCCACTAGTACCCTCGCCATCCTGAGGTGAACGTCCGGAACGGCGGCTACAACTACAGCAGCGACGATCCCTATCGAGGCTAAACTGTGCCATGCGCTCAGTGAGAGCAGCATTTGCAGCTTATAGCTCCCTAGTCCGACCAATTAATGTGCCTTGTGTGGCCTCCATTAATTGGAAGTGAGTAGCGAAGCTAGTCTGCTGACGGTGTTGCTCGTTCTGGAAAGCCAATTGACTTTCCATGATGGTAGTCAGAGAGAGGGCATTTTGAATTTGAGGCGCCTGCATGAAAGCCATGTTGTCGGTAACCTGTTGTTGGATTGTAGAAAGGAGGGCATCACGCTTCTCCTCTCTAGCCATATGCTCTCTCCACATGTCCTCAGTGACATGGAAGCTTGGGGCGGTACCTGCAGGAGGGTTAGAAGAAGATGGTGCAGTGTGTGATGGTGTAAATCGAGGAGGTGACTCTGTTTGAAAGTCATACTCGTCATCAGTGTTGTTCCCCTCCTCTAAAGGAACATTCGGGGGTAACGGACCAGTGAAAGCGAGAGTGCTTAAATCATAGGTCCAGTTACGCTCCAATCTGACGTTAGTGCGACGGGTAAAGGGAAGGACAACACTTGGTACAGCAGCATTACCAATCATAAGGTAATAGCCACCTTCCCTTCTCGCTTTGCAGAGGCGTATATCTTTCAAAAATTTCAGGCCTGCAGTACGAGGAGGAAGTGGCTCCAAAGTACAAAGCTCGGTGGCCAAGCCAAGGGCACGAGCGATAGTAGTAACCAGGACACCAAAAGAAATCGGTGCCCCCTTTTTTTGGACATAGCTCATGTGAGCAATCATAAAGGGCATCGGGTTAATTTTGGTGTCGGTGAGGCATGCTTGCATAATAATTAACTCTTTAGCATTCACCTTGTTCGGGTTTTCCCGAGCAAAGATGGTGGATGCTAAAAGGTATCGAAAGACACGGATGGCCGGATTATGGACACTCGAGGCTAGCATGCCATCAAAAGAATTTGCTTCTTGGTTTGTAAGTTTTTTCCAAAAAGCATAGCCAGCGGTTGTCCATTCGATATCCAAGGGTGCTTCACAAATAACACCTTCCCCAAAAGGCATCCCTAACAACTCAGCTAAATCGTTGGTGGAGTAACTATATTCACGGTTAAACATTCTAAATTGTACCCCACCTACGGTACTAGCAGTGTTAGGTGTGACATTATAAATAAGTGAACTTAAAAACTCATATGTCAACCTTGGGTAGGTAGGTTCTTTTGCAGAGAAAATATTATGCATGCCTATTTTATCTAATAAATGAAAAACACTATGATAAATACCTAAAGTGTAGAGACAGTCTTCGTCAATATACCTAGTTGAGTAAATTGCCGTAGACTGTAGCTTTTCGAGCAGCTTCCTTTGTGTGGATCCCGGTTTGCCGTTTCGAAGAACATACCCATTGAAGTCCATTTTAATTGTTTTGAACGATGAGGAGAAAGGAAAATAGTATGGTGGAGGAAGAAAATAGTGATTTTTATAGATTTGGAAGGATTGTAGTGGGAAAAGAAATATAATAGAGAATTAGTTGAGGTGGAGAAATAATGGAAGGTAAGGTATGAAAATGTGGGTAAAATGAGGAAGAAAATGGGGTTTAAATAGGAAAAAATGGAGTAAATGGTGAGTTTTCCGAAAAGTAGCCATTTTTTTACCGTTGGAGGTCCGCGGGCGCGGTCCCTCCCTCCGCGGGCGCGGCCTGTTGATTTTCTAGCTGGGCCGGATTTTGTTCTTTGGGAAATTGGGCTTCCAAAAGTGGCGGCTTGCTCTTGTCACTTGGGGTGTACCTAGCGTTTTAAGGTGAAAATATATTTTTTTGTAAAATATATGTTTATATCATACACATACATTTTATTTTCTATTTTGGCGCAAAATGAAATAAAACAAGTTAAGAGAAAACAAAAATAAAATAAACACACAATATATATATAAATGTAAGTGAGTACAAAGTGCAACTGAACTGAAAAACAGAAAAAGTAAGTCTGCGAAAAATAAAAATAGTATAATAATAATAATAATAACAATGGTGGACGTCTCATGATCAGATATTAGCAAAATCACGTCCTCGCAACTCAGCCACCTGGCGTCTGAGCTCAGCAATCTCGTGTGTCAAATCGTCGATCTCGCCAGCATATGTGGAACCATCTAGCACTACCTGTAGGATGAGATCAACCACCTCCTGGTGAAGTGTAGCCATCTCAGCTCTCATGGCTTCCATCTGTGCTTTCATGTTGGGCTCCTGTAAGGTAAAGTTATTAGTATAAACAACGATATGCTCAACCTTAGGTGCAGGCGTGTACTCTAGGGTAGGATTCTCTGTAACTGGATCCTCAGTGATCGGGTCGTCTGACTCTGGCTCTGACTCCGGTGAATACTCTAGTTTTGGCTCTGACTCTGGTGAATAGTCTGGCTCTGGCTCTGACTCTGGTGAATACTCTGGCTCTGGCTGGTCGGTGCTGTCTATAACTGCCTCGCCCCAACCCTCTAAAGTGTAGTTCCAGTTTGCTCGGTTTGAGACGCAGGTCATCTGTGGATCAGGTAGAGTGAAATAGTAGGCAGTCTGGTCGTCAATAAGGAGCCTGTACTAATATGGATGAAAAGAAGCTCGATGCATAAGGCCATGGTATAAGCAGAAGTCAATGTCGATGCGTGTGCTACCACAGTATGGTGTCAGGCAGAGTAACTGGCTATCCAAGCCCAGAGCAGATGCAATCAGCGTCACATTCCCACCAGCGTGCAAGTATCCCTCCGAGGATAATGCAGCCATATCTAGACTTTCTATCAAGAAAGCTCCACTTGCAATGGGACGTGACTGACTAGCGCAGTATAAAAATAGTATCGCCTCTGCAGTCACTAAATGATCGCAATAGCTCCTCCCGAAGAAGGCATGACAAAGAATCATTTCAAAGTACCTGAGAGTTGGGTTATGAATCCTCTTAGACAGTTGCTCAGATGGGTCGAGGCTGCCCCCGTCGGTAATAGCTCTCCAAAATCTATCTATATCACTGCTCATGAAATACCCTAGAGGAAGCTCGGGGATGGCAGTAAGTGCAGTCTTGAATCCAAGCAGATCTCCAAACTGTCTCAAAGTAAAAGCATACTCTGCTCCGAACATGCGAAAACTAATCCGCCCACGGTCCTCTCTGGTCCCAACATAGGGCTCATACTCCAGTGAGCTGAGGAACTCCAAGGTGAGGTTCCTGTATGTCACATGGATCTAGTCATCATATGCATCCCAACTGACCTGGTGGCACAGATAACGGACACTAGCCTCAATGCCTAGTGCATCCATGCAAGCAGAATCAGGGTATCTGGTCGGAAGCATCGGTCGAGCAGACAGTGTAGCAAATCGCTCCCTCTGAGCGTCATCTCTGAAGATGACATCGAGTCCATCAACGAAATCCATCTGAAAAAGGTGATATAAGAGCACTTGGTCCTAAAAAAGATAGATGAGTTAGTCCAAAATTACAATTTTAATTACGTAAAAGAAAAATTAAAATTAAAAAATAAAGAAAAAAGATTGTGGGTTGCCTCCCACGCAGCGCTTTGTTTAATGTCGTTAGCTTGACGATAAGATCTCACTTTTCAAGTTGGGAATGGTGGGTCTATCAGAGTCTGATTAGAGTAGTCAATAGGTAGGTCACCTCCTCTATACAACTTCAGTCGTTGTCCATTTACCACGAAAGGAGCGCTTGAGTTATTCTTGATTTCTACAGCTCCTGATACTAACACTTTTGATACCTCGAATGGACCTGTCCATCTTGAACGTAGCTTGCCAGGAAAAAGTCGTAATCTGGAATTAAACAGAAGAACAGGATCGCCTACATTGAATTCTTTCTTAGTAATTTTCTTGTCGTTCCATATCTTTGTTCTTTCTTTATAGATGATGGCATTCTCATAAGCATTTAGGAGGAGTTCTTCTAACTTATGAATGTCCAGAATCTGTTTCTCTCCAGCTTTTAGGTAGTCTAAATTCAAGGATTTTATAGCCCAATAGGCTTTGTGTTCTAACTCGAAAGGTAAGTGGCCGGATTTTCCATAGACCAATTGATATGGGGTAGTTCCAATAGGGGTTTTGTAAGCTGTTATATAGGCCCAAAGTGCATCTTTCAGCTTTCCGGACCAATCCTTTCTGGATATTGACACGGTTTTTTCTAGGATATGCTTGATTTCCCTATTTGATACCTCCACTTGGCCACTGGTTTGAGGGTGATATGGTGTTGCTACTCTATGTTTGACTCCATATTTGTTTAAAAGTTTATTGAATATCTTGGATATAAAGTGCGATCCTCCATCACTTATGACTAGACGGGGTGCTCCGAATCTAGGGAATATGATGTTCTTGAACAATTTGATCACTACTCTCGTGTCGTTTGTGGGTGCCGCTATTGCTTCTATCCACTTGGACACATAGTCAACTGCCACAAGAATATATTTATTTCCCATTGATGATGGAAAACGGCCCATGAAATCTATACCCCATACATCAAAGAGTTCTACCTCTTGAATATTTCTTAATGGCATTTCGTCACGCCTTGAAATGTTCCTAGTGCGTTGACACCGGTCACACTTGGTGATGTAAGTGTGGACATCTCGCCATAAAGTTGGCCAGTAAAGGCCTGCTTGAAAGATTTTGGCACATGTCTTTGATGTGCTTGCGTGTCCACCATAAGGCGTGGCATGACAATGTTTGATGATGCTTTCCACTTCCTCCTCTGGAACACATCGTCTAAAGATGTTGTCTATTCCTCTTTTGAACAAGAGTGGTTCGTCCCAATAAAAGCTTTTGATGTCATTGAAGAACTTTTTCTTTTGTTGAAAACTTAAGTCTGGGGGTATGATGTCAGCAGCTAGATAGTTCACAATGTCTGCGTACCAAGGCACGTTTCTTATCATTGAGACTTTTTCCGGTTTAAATTCTTTATAGGTTTCAGAGTCATCCTCGCTCATTGTGTTTATCTTAGCTATCAGTTCGTCGTAAGTGAAGTGATCGTCTATTGGTATTAGATCTGGTTTCAAATGTTTTATCCTAGATAGATGATCGGCAACTAAATTCTCAATACCTCTCTTATCCTTAATGTCTAAGTCAAATTCTTGGAGTAAGAGAATCCACCTGAGCAATCTTGGCTTAGCGTCTTTTTTGTTTAACAGATATCGGATTGCTGCGTGATCAGTATAAACTACAATCTTAGCTCATACTAAATAAGATCGGAACTTATCGATTGCGAATACTACAGCTAGCAATTCCTTCTCTGTAGTTGTGTAGTTAAGTTGGGCGGTATCTAGGGTTCTACTGGCATAGTAAATGACATGTAATTTTTTGTCTTTTCTTTGCCCTAAGACAGCCCCAACTGCATAGTCACTAGCATCGCACATGATTTCAAATGGTTGCTCCCAGTAAAGGGGTTGAATGACAGGAGCCGAAATCAGTGCTTGTTTTAGAATGTTGAAGGCTTTAAGACACTTCTCATTAAAGTCAAATTCAGCATCTTTCATAAGAAGGTTAGTTAAGGGTTTTGTTATTTTGGAGAAGTTAAAGCGTCGGTAGAATCTAGCATGCCCTAGAAAACTTCGTACTTCCCTTACGGTTTTAGGTGGGTTGAGGTTCTCTATAACTTCTATTTTGGCTTTGTCAACTTCTATCCCTCTCTCGGAGATGATATGCCCTAAAACTATTCCTTCGTTTACCATAAAGTGACACTTCTCCCAATTCAACACAAGGTTCACTTCCACACATCTTTCTAAGATTTTCTCAAGGTTCGAGAGACAATTTTTGAAATCGAATCCACATACAGAAAAATCATCCATGAATACTTCCATAATTCTGTCGAGATAGTCCGCGAAAATGGACATCATACAACTTTGGAAGGTGGCAGGTGCATTACAGAGTCCAAAGGGCATCCGCCTATAGGCAAACGTTCCATAAGGACAGGTGAATGTAGTTTTTTCCTTGTCCTCTGGATGAATATGGATTTGGAAAAATCCGGCATATCCATCTAGATAACAGAAATACGAATGCCTCGCTAGACGTTCGAGCATCTAATCTATAAATGGAAGTGGGAAATGATCTTTCCTAGTCGCCTTATTTAGCTTTCTGTAATCAATGCACATACGCCATCCTCCTTCTGTTCGTTTTCCTACTTTGTCTCCCTTATCATTTTCAACAACCGTGATGCCTCCTTTCTTCGGCACCACATGTACAGGACTTACCCACTCACTATCTGATATCTGATAGATTATACCAGCTTCCAGTAACTTAAGAACTTCTTTCTTAACTACATCTCTCATAATAGGATTTATTCTTCTCTGATGCTCTCTAGAGGGTTTCGAATTTTCTTCTAGCATGATCCGATGCATGCATACGGACGAGCTTATCCCTTTCAAGTCAGAGATTTTATATCCTAATGCTTAACGGTATCTTCGCAAGGTATCTAAGAGTTGATTTGTTTCGTTTTGGCCTAGAGTGGCGTTAATTATAACTGGGCGATTCATCTCTTCATCCAAAAACTCATATCTTAGATTCTTGGGTAGTTCTTTGAGTTCTAGAGATGGCTTTTTAAGACACGGCATAGGATCGGGTGTAAGATCTAAACATTCAAAGAGGTTGTCATCAATTTAAGGTTCTTTATATCCATCATCCTCTAGAATGGGTGTTGGTGGTAGTTTAATTAAGGATTCATCTTGCTCAAGTTCGTTTACGCATTCATCAATGATGTCGATTGCATAACATGCATCTCCTATCACAGGTGCCATAAGGAATTTAGAGAGGATAAATTCTATCTTTTCATCTCCTACTTCGAAGGTAAGTTTTCCTTTCTTAACGTCGATTATAGCTCCGGCAGTTGACAAGAATGGTCTTCCTAAGAGAATCGGGATTTCGTCATCTTCTTTAATATCCATTACCACGAAATCGGTTGGGATATACAACTGACCTATTCTAACTGGTATATCCTCTAATATCCCTGTGGGGTACTTGACAGATCTATCAGCTAGTTGTAAAGACATTTTGGTTGGTTGTAGTTCTCCTAAGTTTAACCTCTTGCAGACTGCCAAAGGCATTAAGCTTACGCTTGCTCCTATGTCTAAGAAAGCTTTGTCGATCATATGATTTCCTAGGATGCAAGGAATAGAAAAAATTCCAGGATCTTTGTCCTTTTTTGCAAGTTTATTTTCAGAGATGGAATGACATTCTAGGGGTTTAGGATCTTCGAGTCTGTGTTTGTTTGACAGGATGTCTTTTAAGAATTTAGCATATGATGGTATTTGGGTAATCGCTTCGGTAAAGGGAATCTCTACATGGAGTTTCTCTATTACTTTGATGAATTTTTGGTATTGGCTTTGTATCTTGGTTTGTTTAAGTCTTTGTGGGTATGGTATTGGAGGTTTATAGGGTGGAGGTTGTGTATAAGTTTAATCTTTTGATTCTTCCACCTGGTTCTGTTGGGTTCTTGGTTCCTCTGGTTTCTCTACTTGGTTCTCAGGTATGCTATCTTTTATTGGTTTTTCGGGTACACACATCGTTGGAAGTTTCGGTCCATCGTAAGCGGTTCCACTTCTTAGAGTGATAGCATTTGCTTGTCCTTTAGGATTAAGTTGAGTTTGTCCAGGGAAATGTCCTCCAGGTGTGGTTTGTGTGGCTTGCGTTTGAGCCACTTGCGAGATCTGAGTCTCGAGCATCTTATGATGGGTCATCATTTGGTCAAACTTAGTTGCTAGTTGTGTTACTAGTTTGTTTGTATGGGCGCTCTGGTTCATAAATTCTTTGTTTTGCTGAGTCTGGGTTATGATAAAAGTATCTAGGGTTTCCCTAAGATTTGGTCTTGGTGGCACAGCTTGCATAGGTTGGTTTGATTTTTGAGGTTGAAAACCTTGCGGTCTGGGTGTTCCAGGATGTTGGATTGGATTGTTGTTCTTATAGGAAAAATTTGGGTGATTCCTCCATCCAGGGTTATAGGTGTTCGAGAACAGGTTTCTTTGGGTGTAATTGGCTTGTTCTGAGCTAGACTCATTCAACAGGTAACAATTTGAAGTTGGATTCCCTTGGGTTCCACAGAGTTCGCATTCCGAATGGAGTGCAGCTACTGTGGCAGGGTTTTGGGATATGTTATCTACTTTTAAGGCTAGGGCGTCCATTTTATCTTGCACCATGTCCATGCTACTTATCTCATGCACCTCTCCTTGGGTCTCCTTCTTCTCCACTGTCGCTCGTTTTGCCCCCCATTGGTAATGGTTTTGGGCCATATCTTCGATCAGGGCATAAGCTTCAGGGTAAGGTTTGTTCATCAGCGCACCACCTGCGGCGGCGTCGATAGACATTTTGGTATTATAACGGAGTCCATTATAGAAGGTGTGAATAATCAACCATTTCTCTAAGACATGGTGTGGACAAGCTCTTAAAAGGTCTTTATATCTTTCCCAAGCTTCAAATAGAGATTCTCCCTGGTTTTGGGTGAATCTAGTGATCAGGTTTCTAAGAATAGCGGTTTTGCTTGGGGGAAAATACCTGGCAAGGAACACTCTTCTAAGGTCCTCCCAAGTTGTTATCGAATTGGCAGGGAGGGAATCTAACCAATCGTGAGCTTTTCCTCTTAGAGAGAATGGAAACAATCTTAGGCGTATTGCTTCAGATGTGGCACCATTTGCTTTGAGGGTGTCGGCTAATTGGATAAATGCCTTCAAGTGTTGATTCGGGTTCTCGGTAGCGAGACCAGCGAATTGGTTTTGTTGAACTAATTGTAATAGCGAGGGTTTTAGTTCGAAGTTGTTAGTTGTTATAGCTGGATTTACTATACTAGAACTAGGATCCTCGTTAGATGGTTGGGCAAATTCCTTAACCGGTCTTTGATTACGGTCCTCGGCCATAGCTTTCTTTAACTTTCGTATAAAGAGACGGGCTCGAGTGAAACGTTCAGGTTCTACTAAAGGATCTATTAGGTTACGGGTGATACGATTTCTATGCATCAACCGGCTAAATAAGTGTCCTTAGTCTAAACGGGATAACAAAAAGGGTACGAAATTTGGCAAAGTTGGTCCCCGGTAACGGCGCCAAAAACTTGATGGGCTTGTACTGTATAGTCTAAATTATAACTGCAAGTGCACAGCATATCGAAGTAATATATAAGATTATCGAACCACAGAGACCAATTGTCAATCTATCGACTCTATTGTTAAGGTGTTTATCTAAGGCAGATCAATAAGGGATTGAGTTCAGTACAGGGAAATAAAAGCGAATAAAATTAAAAAGATAAAACAAACGGGATCGAATGTAAATCACGAGATCAGACAATGTCCTAGCATGCATGTATAGTATTTACTTTTGGGCAATATTTTCCATTTATAGCAAAGAACTGTTTAACAGGAACTTATAGCTTCCGCATACTAAGAACCGAATTTACTCTTTAAATTAAATTCCTTTATTGTCACTTATAAAGGGTGCCTAACGCGTTAAAGGAGTAAACCTATTTTTAAGAAACAAGTTATTTTGACTTAGTGAAAAAGTGTTTTAATTTGGAAAACTTAACTTAAAGAGATCCTTGGCTTTTGACCAAGAATCAGATTTTAATCCCACAAACGCGTCCGCAAATAGTTTCAAAATCGTTTTCTAAAATTATATCAAGTAATCCTACCTAACCAAACGAACTGCTTTCGCTCTTTTCGTTTGGTCAAAAAATAATCTGGCTTAATCTCGAGTATGGACGGCTTTCGATCTTACCCATAAACTTTTAAACACATTTAAACCAGTATTAAAAAGCTAAAACATCCCAAAGGTATTTCTATTAGCATGGCATACAGAACATAGTTATGATTCGATCCTTACATTCTAACCCTAATAAATTTAGCTAGACATGGTAAGCATTTAAAGTCTATAAAACGTGTAGACTATGGTAAGAGCATTTAAAGTCTATACAACGTGTAGACTATGGTAAGAGCATTTAAAGTCTATAAAACGTGTAGACTATGGTAAGAGCATTTAGAGTCTATAAAACGTGTAGACTATGGTAAGAGAATTTAGAGTCTATAAAACGTGTAGACTATGGTAAGAGCATTTAGAGTCTATAAAACGTGTAGACTATGGTAAGAGCATTTAGAGTCTATAAAACGTGTAGACTATGGTAAGAGCATTTAGAGTCTATAAAACGTGTAGACTATGGTAAGAGCGTAAAATAAATGAAAGCAATTAAATTAGAACCTTGCTCCAATCGGAAGCTTGAATCTGATACAATTCGTGGAAATGTAAAAGATAGTATGATAAACTTCAACCAAAGTACTCCAAACTTGAATACAATCTCGCACACTCAAGTGTGACAACTTCCCGATGTGAGAAGATTATCGCTTTACAAAGTAGTAATATATGCCTAAGCAGTAACTTGTCTGGATCTAAGTTTGCACTTAAGTTTGGATGAAAACGAAAATGCAATGAACTTGCTATTTATAGAAGATTTTGAAATTATGCAAAGACGAGCATGCCCCTCAACTCCTTCTGAGCGGGAAATGGTTTTGTGAAGGCCGCGGGCGCGGCCATCCTCCCCGCGGGCGCGGTGTGTGAAAATGGAGAGATCATGGGAACGTGGCAGTTGGCCCCTGGGTGAAAGTGCGCCATGTCAGCGCGTTCCCTGTAGCCGGCGCGGAGCTGGACGCCATTGTTGTACCCCAAATTTTGACCTAAGATACCATCTCCCATCTGCATCATTACATTGCAAGCGTTTTGACCTATTTTTATTAATTTTCAAAGCAGATTTTAAATTCATAACTTTTTCAAGTCGAGAGCTGTTTATTTTTGAAACGCTAAATTTATCAACTGATCAATGCTTAAAATGATGTTTATTTAATTATTTATTATTCTGAATTTAAATAATTGGAATCTATTTTCAGTTATTATATAATTTAGAGAATTATAAATAATGAAGTAAATAATTGAAAGAAGTTTATTAATTGATCAAACAATGTTTATTTAATTATTTATCATTCTAAGTTTAAATAGTTGAAATCTTATTTTCAGTTATTATAATTTAGAGAATTATAAATAATAAAGTAAATAGTTGAAGAGAAGTTAATTGATCAATGATGTTTATTTAATTATTTATCATTCTAAATTTAAATAATTGGAATTGATTTTCAGTTATTATATAATTTGAAGAATTATAAATGATAAAATAAATAATTGGAAAGAAGAAAAGAATTAACGGGTAAAATAATAGAATTTTATTCATCTTTATTCTAATTATTACAATTGTTGTTTAAATACTGTATTATGTACAAAGTATTTACAATGAGAATTATATAAAATGTTTAAAGTAAAATAAAAACTATCCTAATTTTTTCTAAGTTCTAAATCTTCATCTTCTATCCAATACTTCTTTGTTGCTCATTTGATTTTACCTGCAAAAAAATTAAAAGAAAAAGTCAGAAATAAGATATATAATTAAAAGCAGACGATTAATTTAGCGTTCATCATTAAAAGCAAACGGCTGGAATCAGTTTTTACCCTCTTTGCAAATCACGGGATTTCTCCCGGTTCACAAAAAGGGATGAATTTTATTGATAAATATGAATGCACAATTTAAAATATGCACAAATTCAATATTTCAAAATAAACTGCATAGTAAAAAAATCAATTGCACAAATCCAATTTTTGTCAAAAACTGCATATTTCAAATAAAATGCATAGTTCAACAGCATATGCAATTTTCAAAGCAAAAGTCCAACGTAAACTACCCAGTGTATGGGAAGAGGCCAAAAATACAAGGCTCCCTACTGTACAATGCAGATGACAAAGAGAGACATGTGCAGTTTAAAACCAAATATGCAAGCAAAATGTTTCTAATTCTCATCATTTTCCAGCTTTGCTTTTTCAGAACTTAAAGTACATACATCATATTTTAATGTCAAACTGTACTAAGGAGAGAGAAGAGAGAAAAGAGTGTGGGTTTACATGTTTTGGCTTTAGGCAGAAAAGGGATATAAAACAGAACAGCAGTAACACAGTAAAGAGAAGGAAGCATAGAAAAAGAATATAGACAAACTGAATAAAACAGTATAGAGTGCAGAAGTATCAAGAAAAAATAGTAAAAATATTCAGAACCTGAACCATTAGAGCCAAGCCAGCCAACTATTATAACAACAACAAACCCTTCAAAAAAGTAGAGAGTTCCTAACCGGTTGGAAGCCTAAAACCAAAACTGAGTCAAAATAACTCAAACGGCAACATAAACCAAAACATACATACAACCTGCATTCAAGACAGCCAAAACCATGTCAAAACCATGTCAAAACCATGTCAAAACCATGTCAAAACCATAACCATTTCAAAGTCTAACCAGTAAACTCATCAAAGGCCAAACCTGCTGAAACAAAAACCAGGCCAAACCTGAAGCAAAACCAGCATAAACTATGAAACCATAAACCACTGTCAATCCAACCAAAGCCTTAAGCCTTAGTTCAAAAATACCCAACATAACCTGCTTAAGCTTTGAACCTGTAACATGACCAAGAGCCAAGTTAACCTGTCAAACTCCAAACCATAACTTGTTTCGGTTCAATGGCAAACATGAAGCAAACCCCTCACAAGAACTGTCAAACAAGTCCAAGCTGTCAACCTGTCCAAGCCATATCAAAAGTCCAACAAGCCTAAGCTATCAAAACCCTCATACCTGCCTAAACATCCAGGGCCAAAATTTGTACCAGCCATACACGCCCAAAAGCCAAAAAACTAGAATACCACAACAACACAAGCTTTAAAACCAATGTCCAAACCCATCAAGCCTCAGAGATATTCCATCATAGGCCAATAAAAAGCAACAGAAGCACAGCAAAGAAGAAGAGAGGAAAAGTATTCAAGCATCCAAGTATCAAGCCCACAAAAAGAAAAAGGGACAAAGAAGCGTGTATAAGCAAAGCAAGTCAAAGGCGAGATACTAGACAAACCGGAGCTAGCTTCAGCGTCACTGCCTCCTCGCCATCCAGCCGCCTGAGCGCCTCCACCACCATCCATCCCCCTCCTCCGTCAAGGTATAATTTTCTTTCCCTCCATTTTTGCGTATCTTGACAGAAACACCATGTAAAAATAAAGTCAGAATCAAAATGGATACAAAATCATAAACATGCAAAAAATCATAAAAACGTAATGCACTAAAAGGACGAAATCGTCACCTCTACACCGTCTCACTGAGCGGCACATGGGGGAGAGGAGGCAGTTGGTGGCGCTGGTAACTTGGAGGCGAAGAGCTTTACCCCTGGACGTTTTTTGGCTCAAGAGAAGAAGAAGGAAGATGAGGATGAATCAAGAACGAGAAAAAGAGCGCCGCTCTGTACCTTTTGGCTTAACCCTAATATTTCTTCCCTAAACTAAAACAATTTGTTTAACCCTAACATTGTGAGAAACATTTGGGCCATGACCCGTTTCCCTTTGTTTAAACCCAACGAATCCCATTATACACCCCCCATTTCTGTTTTTGATTGGGCCCCCTTGAAACCCCTTTGGCCCATGCGAATTGTTTATTATTTACCTCTATGATTATTGATACATCTCTTTCTATTTGATTTCTTTAGCCCCTTTTTTAGAATTTTTATTAATTTAGTTAATTAGTAAAGTTAATCAAATAAGAGGTGTAATTTAATTAGACAAATTTTAATGCTTTACCCAATTTTGTTAGTTTAATTTTAGGATTAATTTAGTAATTTTAGTATTCCTTTTTTTAATTAGATTTAAGTTAGTAACTTTTAAAGTTTTAATTTAGTTTAAAATTATTTAATAATTCTTAAAATAAATACTTTATATTAATACCAAAAAATACATAAAAAATAGAAAAAATTAAAACATTTTATTTTCTTTAATTAATTCTCTTGCTTTGTACATATTAAATAAAAATATAAAAAATCATTTAGTCTTTTATTTAATCATTGTTGTGGTTATATATCACTTAGCTACTTAATCATTATCTGCCTAATTTTCTGTTTAATTATTTCATCTTTACTTGTTTATTCCACTTACTTCTTAATCCAAGAGAAAAAATGATTAAATTTGTTGACTTCATGTCCTCAAGTCCAATCACGCGAATACCCTCATTTCATTAAAACTTAAGATAATTTTTCCCCAAATATTCAATCTTTTCAAAATTTATACCTTTTAAGCCAAAACTTCGACATTAGGTCGTCGTACCTTCAAAAACCCGTCCGTACCCCTTTTCGGCCAAAACAATTTATTTTTAATCAAACAAACATTTTAATAAATAGATATTTCAAAAGGTTCCTATAGAATACTATAGATACATTGGGTGCTAATACCTTCCCATTGTATAACCAACCCCCGAACCATAGACCTCTTTTCAAAAACGCCTTGTATTTTCATTACTTTTTTAAAAGTATTATTTTACATTGCATACTTTAGGGTTTTATTTCGCTCTTTTCCCTTTTCCCTTGGAAATAATAAAGCGCGGTGGCGACTCTTGCTTTTGTGAGACGAATTAATCAATAATTCGATCTCCGATTTACCCCGCTACATTTTTTATCGCTACAGAATTGGCGAATCTGCTGGGGAAAGATTGACCTCTTGCTGGTCCATCCCTGAGTGGGTTAAGCCTAATTTGTCATATCTATTTTTTATTTATTATTATTTGTTTTGTTTGATTATGTGTTTATATTGGGGTTGTTTGGGTTTTTGCAAAGGATGAATCCTATACCCGGATTAAGTTACACTTAAGAATAGGACGGGAGGTATAGTCATGTTAACTTTGAGGGAGTAATCCCGAAGAAGGAGGCATGAGATCCCCCACTCAGTGGAAGGCCCTTTTGAACGTAATATTTGTTTACCGAGTAATCGGGAAGACATTATTATTTTCGACCTGGGAGCCAGAGAAGCTGAGAACCGTAGAACCCTAACCCATCTTGGCCTTTTAGGTGTAGCGCGGAGACTATAACGGAGTAATTCGGAAGTAGTTGTTACGCGATGCTACGCTCGGATGAGTTTCTCTTGAGAATATTGCTAATTATTGAGTAATCAAGACATTGGTAATATCCGAAGGAGGAATGTAGACTCTGGGAACTCTTAGAACCTTGTCTTACAGGTGTGATTGAACCGTTAGTACATACCTTAGGGTGGGCTTTACCCTTGACTCCATGCTCGAAACGTTGAACCTTTGAACCCCATGTTTGTGAACTTGTGTGTAACTGTTGCATTATCATTCATTCATGCATTCATCAACATTTTTTGTAAAAAACTTGTTTTTCAAGGAACTTAGGAATGATTTTTGCAGACATCTCAGGTACTATTATTATGGAATTTGGAAGGAGAAACACTCGAAGTTTTAGTTTTAAGGAGCCCGAGATTGAAGAACTGAAGAGTTTAATTCCTAAGATCAAGAACCCGACGGATTTTCAGAAAAAGTATGGGTCCATGATACCTCTCATGAAGCGCAAGATGAAGGAAGGCATCCTTAGTACGTTAGTCCAATTTTACGATCCTTTGTATCGATGTTTCACCTTTCCGGATTACCAGTTAATGCCCACCTTAGAGGAGTACTCCTACATACTTGGTTTGCCGATCACCGACTGTGTTCCTTTTTCTGGTTTGGAAGAGGAACCCAAATCTCACGAGATAGCGACCATCACCCACTTGAAGAAGTCAGAGATAGAAGAGAACATGACTACAAAAGGGGGAATCCGAGGCTTGTCTGCGCAGTTTCTGTTGAGGAAAGCTCGTCATTTTGCTGAGATAAAAGATACTATTGCCTTCGAAGACGTCTTTGCTTTACTCGCTTATGGTCTATTCTTGTTCCCTAACGTTGATAAGTTTGTGGATATCAACGCCATCAGAATTTTCTTGATTGGAAATCCGGTCCCTACGCTGCTAGGAGATACCTACTACTCCATCCATCTTCGAAACTCTTATCAAGGAGGGATGATTATTTTTTGTGCACCGTTGTTGTATCAGTGGTATGTTTCTCATCTACCTAGGTCTGATGTTTTCTGGGATCTCGAGAAGGAGCCGCGATGGGCGCCAAAAATCATGGCTCTCACTCATTTCGACATTGATTGGTATAATCGAGCTTACTATGACGGGAAGATCATCGATAGCTGTGGTGCTTTTCCTAACGTGCCTCTTCTTGGTACGAAAGGTGGAATTAACTATAACCCTGTTCTCGCGCGCCGTCAGTTTGGATATCCGATGAGGGACAAGCCAAACAACATCCATGTGAGTGGTTTCTTTTTACAAGAAGGACAAGATCACCAAGCAGCTAAGAGGGAGATCGAAGGAGCTTGGCGCCACATCCATAGGAAAGGGAGAGACATGTTAGGATATAGGGGTGTCTTTTCTTTGGAGCCTTACCTACAATGGGTCCGTGCTAGGGCTTGTGCTCTCAAGATGCCCTATAAACCTGAGAAACCTTTATTCCCTACCGTTGCATCGTCATCTGTTGATATCCCTGTCGAGAATATGGGAGAATACCAAGGAAATCTGGCTAGGATGAAGTCCGAGAGAGATGCTTGGAAAGAAAAGTACAATATGTCTGAATATGAGAATCGGGTTCTGGCTCGACAACTAAAGGAAAAGGAGGATTTGCTATTTATTCAAGACGGCTGGTTCATTGATCATGATGAGAAGCTTCGTCAAAAGGATGCTTTACTGAAGAAGTATGCTAGTGAAAGGAAGAGAAAGAAGGAAGGTTCGGTAAGCTTTGCTCTCGTTCCTAATCCACAAAAGGAAATCATTGATCGACTGGTAGTTGAGAAGAAAGAGATGGAAGACTTTTATGAAGAGAAGATCAGGAAGCTCCGATTACAGTTGGCATTTGGTCCTTCATCTGATGATTCTGAGTGATCTTTAGCTTCTAGTTTTATTTTACTGATGTCATTTTGTAAAACTCTGTAAAAGGGCTTCATGTTCCAAAGTTGTAATTTACCGCTTTTATTATGGGCTTCATGTTCCAAAGTTGTAATTTACCGCTTTTATTATGGGCTTCATGTTCCAAAGTTGTAGTTTACTGCTTTATTATTGGGTTGTTATCCCAAAGTTGTAATTTATTGTTTTATTGTTCCAAGGTTGTAAGTTGTAATTTACCGCTTTTGATTAATGAAGTGAGTTTTGTTGTTCCAAATTCCTTTACCATTGATGTGTGCAAAATTATTGAAGTTCCTTGAAAAACTATTAAAATGAATTATCAATTGCATCACATATCATGCATCATCCAACATTCCACTTCACATGTTTTCTAGAGTCTTATCCTTGTTTCTTTTTCCACTCCGATAGATTGTCAAGTTGTCTCATCGATACGATACTCGAGCCAATCGACAGAGGAAGATGGAAGATCTGGAACAGGAAAACCACGAGCTTCGTGAGGAGGTCGCTACCCTTCGTGTCGGTATGGAAAAGTTAACTGCGCTAGTGGAAAGTTTGATGGCTGCTCAGAATCAGCCATCGACTACAGCTGCTGAGATTCAGACTTCAACTACTGTGGTTTCCGAGATTGTCACCGTTCCAACATCTGTGACTCAAGTCAACTCTCCGCTTCAACATCAGATGCCAAAAGGTTTTCCGTGGGGAATGCCTTACAACTTTGTGCCAGAGGGGTATCAGCCTGTCGTACAGCCTTTGTTTCAATCTACTATGTCTTTTCCTCAACCAGAGACAACTTCCATGCCGCCTGTAATCCCGTCTATGACACCTTTCCCGCAACCGGTGATGACAACTGTCGCTCCTATGGTTCACTCCGTGCCATACTTGAATGAACCTACTTATCCTGCCGAGCCTGCTGAAAGTTTGGGTCTTTTTGATAGAATGGAAGAATTTCAAGACCAGTTCCAAGAAATGCAGAGGGAGCTCAGAGCGTTAAAGGGGAAGGATTTGTTTGGAAAGAACACTCATGACCTGTGTTTAGTTCCGAATGTCAAGATTCCAGCAAAATTCAAAGTGCCGGACTTTGAAAGATATAAGGGTGATTCGTGTCCTCGGAGTCATTTGACTATGTACGTGAGAAAGATGTCTACATATTTCGATGATCATGACTTGTTGATTCACTATTTTCAGGACAGTTTGACGGGTTCTGCTCTAAAGTGGTATATGGGTTTAGACAGCATTCGGATCCGCAACTTCAACGATCTTAGCAAAGCTTTTGTCCATCAGTATAAGTACAACGTTGACATGGCGCTGGACAGGGATCAACTCCGGGCGATGTCCCAGAGAGACAGAGAGTCTTTTAAAGAATACGCCCAGAGGTGGCGCGAAATTGCTGCTCAAATCTATCCTCCTCTTGAGGAGAAAGAGATGACAAAGATATTCTTGAAGACTTTAGGTTCCTTTTACTATGAAAGAATGATTGCCAGCGCACCCAGTAAGGAAGGGATTCGTGAAGGGCGTTTGGTTAAAGAAGGAAGTCCGTCTAGCAGTACCAAGAAGTTTGGAAGTGTTTTCCCAAAAAGAAAAGAACAGGATGTAAGCGCAATCTTCCCAGGGAGACCGAGGAGAGGTTACTCACACGTTGCGGCAGTCACTCCGGCTGTCCGCCTAACGTTGATGACCCCAATTCATCAAACCCCACCAACTCAACAATGGCCATTTCAGCAGCAGCCTCGATAACAGGCTTATCCATTCAACAACCAGAACCGTTCACCAAGGAAGCCGTAATTCGATGCCATTCCCATGACTTATACTGAATTGTTCCCTGCTCTTATCAGAAAAAACCTCATAACGACAAAACCTCCTCCTGTCGCACCAAACAGTACTTCTCCATGGTACAAGGCAGATCAGTTTTGTGAATATCATCAAGGGTCGCCGGCGCACAACATTGAAAATTGTTTTGCTTTAAAGGCGGACGTGCAGAGGTTGATTAAGAATGGTATCTTTTCTTTCAAGGATGTTAACCCAAATGTTAGAGATAATCCTTTGCCTCGACATGGGGCAGCATCAGTGAATATGGTGGAAGGTTGTCCAGGAAAGTTCCGAGTTTTTCAAGTTGAACACATAAGAGAGTCATTGATCAGGTTACATTAGAGCTTAAGAAGACTTGCCTTTGTTAGGCATCAGCATGATTATGATGTTTGTGAATTTTGTTCAAGAGAGGTTGATTGCCCTATTGTGAAGGAGGATATTCAAAAATTGTTAGACCAGAGGGTTATCACTATTACATATGACAGAGATCCGGAGGATGAAGTGAATGTTATAATACCACAATTCAATTTTCCTAAATCAGTAGAGATCGTTTACGACAGTCATACTGCACCTGTTGCTCCTTTGATCATTTATCCACCTGGTCCTGTGCCTTACAACTCAGACCAAGCTATACCGTATAAGTATAATTCCACAATGATTGAGAATGGGGTAGAAGTCCCTATACCAACAAGGCCATCTTTTGTTAACATCGCTGATGTGAGTAGAGTTACGAGAAGCGGACGTGTCTTTGTAGCAGTACCTTTGAAGAGACCAGAAGTTCAAGTCAAGAGGCCCATACCGGCAGAAATTCCAGCGAGAAATGTTGAACCAAGGGTTGAGATAGGCCGATCCAATGAACCTATCCCACATCCCGATGATGATAAGATTCTGAAGCTCATCAAGAGAAGTGAATATAAGATTGTGGACCAACTATTGCAAACTCCTTCCAAGATTTCTTTGCTTGCTTTACTGAGAGATTCTGGTGCCCATAGAGAAGCTTTGATGAAGGTCTTGGACCAGGCATTCGTGGATCATGATGTGACAGTTGACCAATTTGATGGAATCGTGGGAAATATTAATTCATGTAACAATCTTGGTTTCAGTGATGAAGAACTTCCGGAGGAGGGAAGGAACCATAATATGGCTTTGCATATCTCAATAAGTTGTGGAAATGATACTTTATCCAGTGTGTTGGTAGATACAGGTTCGTCGTTAAATGTAATGCCCAAAACTACATTATCTCGACTCTCATATCAAGGTGCTCCCATGAGACCTAGTGGGGTAATTGTCAAAGCGTTTGATGGTTCTAGGAAGACTGTCATTGGTGAAGTGGATCTTCCTATAATAATTGGTCCTCATACTTTTCAGATCACTTTTCAAGTAATGGATATTCGTGCCGCCTACAGTTGCCTATTGGGTCGTCCATGGATCCATGATGCAGGGGCAGTCACTTCCACGCTCCATCAAAGATTGAAGTTTGTAAGGCATGGAAAGCTGGTAATGATTGGTGGAGAGCAGGCTATGGTGGTAAGCCATTTGTCATCTTTCTCTTTTATTGATGTTGATGAGGATGTTAGAACCCAATTCCAAGCTCTATCTGTTGCTAATAATGAAGTGAAGAAGCAAGGGACATCTATTTCTTCATTTGAGGATGTGCGACGAGTGGTTGAAAGTGGTTCGGCTGAAGGTTGGGGCCAGGTGTTGACTTTGCCCGAGAACAAGTCTGGAGAAGGTCTTGGTTTTCATCCCGTGTCTACAAGAGTCAAGCAGGAAGTAGTTACTCGTCCGATACAAGAAGTTTTCCGAAGCGCAGGTTTTAACCATCCGACTCCTCCTGAAGTTGATGCTATAATAGGAGACGATTCTGAAGAGGATTTACCCGATTTTGTAACGCATGGAGTGGCTTTCCAGAACTGGATTGCTGTTGATGTTCCTGTTGTGATGCACATTTCTGAGTAATGTTTTGTTTTATTTTTGAAAAAAAATTTCGCTCTGCCCAAGGCGAAAAGTATTTGTGTCGGGCTATGTTGAAAATAAATCCTTTTGCTCTGCCCAAGGCAAAAGAGAAATGTCTGGGCTCTTTGTTTCAAGTATTTCCCGTCATGAATAAAAATATTATTTTGTCCACTACTGTTTTATTTTTCACTTTTTCTAGGAAATAGTAATGAAAATTAATTGGTAGTAATAGGGAAATATAATAACTTTTGTTTTATTTGTACAAATCGATTTCTAAAATAAAGCATAATCATATGTGCGGATTAATCCATGACTTAACCATTGAAAACAATGATCCTATGCCCTCTCCCAACTTTGAATTCCCTGTGTTCAGAGCCGAGGAAGAGGATAGTGAAGAGATTCCTGATGATATTTCCCGTTTACTTGAGCATGATGAAAAGACTATTCAACTGTTTGAAGAACCTATAGAGATGATCAATTTGGGTGATGAAGAAGATAAGAAAGAAGTCAAGGTCGGAGGTTTGCTTATCCCAGAGGTCAAAGAGAAAATGTTGGAGCTTCTCAAAGAGTATGTTGATGTGTTTGCTTGGTCCTACCAAGATATGCCAGGTTTGGACAACAATATTGTGGAGCATCGTTTACCGTTGAGACCTAAATGTCCGCCGATTAAGCAAAAGTTGAGAAGGACTCGTCCCGATATGGCTAACAAGATCAAAGAAGAAGTTCAAAAACAAATTAATGCAGGTTTCCTTGTTACATCGGTCTATCCTCAATGGTTAGCCAATATAGTGCATGTTGCTAAGAAAGATGGCAAAGTTCGAATGTGTGTAGACTATAGAGATTTGAATAGAGCTAGCCCAAAGGATGACTTCCCATTACCGCACATTGACGTATTGGTCGACAGTACCGCAAAGTTCAAAGTCTTTTCTTTCATGGATGGTTTCTCTGGTTACAATCAAATCAAGATGGCACCAGAAGATATGGAGAAAACAGCTTTCATTACACCTTGGGGAACATTTTGTTATCGGGTTATACTGTTTGGTTTGAGGAATGCTGGTGCGACATACCAAAGGGCCATGACTGCTTTGTTCCATGACATGATGCATAAAGAGATAGAAGTGTATGTAGATGACATGATTGCCAAATCACAAACTGAGGAAGATCATTTGGAACATTTATTGAAGTTATTCCAGCGTTTGAGAAAGTATAAACTCTGTTTGAATCGCAACAAGTGCACTTTTGGTGTTCGTTCTGGAAGACTTCTGGGTTTCATTGTCAGTCAGAAAGGTATTGAGGTAGATCCTGATAAAGTCAAAGCTATTCGGGAAATGCCCGCACCCAAGACGGAAAAACAAGTAAGAGGATTCCTTGGGAGACTGAACTATATTTCTAGATTTATATCTCATATGACTGCTACCTGTGGGCCGATTTTCAAGCTTCTCTGAAAGAACCAAGGATGTGTATGGACAGAAGATTGTCAGAGAGCTTTTGATAGCATCAAAGAATATTTACTTGAACCTCCCATTTTGATTCCTCCGGTGGAAGGAAGACCTTTGATTATGTACCTGACTATATTGGAAGATTCCATGGGATGTGTGCTTGGTCAACAAGATGAGACTGGAAGAAAGGAACATGCCGTATATTATCTGAGTAAGAAGTTCACAGACTGTGAGTCTCGATACTCATTGCTTGAGAAAACCTGTTGTGCTATAGCTTGGGCTGCTCGCCGTCTGCGCCAGTATATGATTAACCACACCACTTGGTTGATCTCCAAAATGGATCCGATCAAGTATATCTTTGAGAAGCCCGCCTTATCTGGAAGATTAGCCCGTTGGTAGATGTTGTTATCCGAATATGACATTGAGTATCACACTCAAAAAGCAATCAAAGGGAGTATTTTAGCCGATCATTTGGCTCACCAACCAATTGACGATTATCAATCTATCAAGTTTGATTTCCCAGATGAAGATGTTATGTACTTGAAAGCTAAAGATTGTGAAGAGCCATTACCTGAAGAAGGACCTGATCCCGAATCCCATTGGGGTTTAATATTTGACGGAGCTGTGAACTCTTATGGAAATGGAATTGGGGCAATCATCGTCACTCCCCGAGGTACTCATATCCCGTTCACAGCGAGATTGAAGTTTGACTGCACGAACAACGTGGCTGAATATGAATCATGTATTATAGGTCTCGAAGAAGCAGTGGATTTAAGGATTAAGATTCTTGATATTTACGGAGATTCGGCATTGGTAATTAATCAAATCAAAGGAGAATGGGAGACTCGTCATCCTGGTTTGATCCCTTACAGAGATTATGCTAGAAGATTGTTAACTTTCTTCAACAAAGTGGAATTACATCATATCCCTAGAGATGAAAACCAAATGGCTGATGCTTTAGCTACTTTGTCTTTAATGTTTCAAGTGAATGGTTGGAACGATGCGCCCACAATTCGAGTTATGCGCCTCGACAGACCTGCTCATGTGTTCTCAGTAGAAGAAGTTACCGACGACAAACCATGGTTCTATGACATTAAACGTGTTCTTCAAACTCAAGAGTACCCGCCTGGGGCATCCAATAAAGATAGGAAGACGTTGAGGAGATTAGCAAGCAGTTTCTTCCTCAATGAAGAGGTATTGTATAAGAGAAATTACGACATGGTCTTGCTCAGATGTGTAGACAGACATGAAGCTGACATGCTGATGCAAGAAGTACATGAAGGATCCTTTGGCACTCATGCCAACGGACATGCGATGGCTAAAAAGATGCTGAGAGCTGGTTACTATTGGATGACGATGGAATCTGATTGCTGCAAATATGTGAAGAAATGTCATAAATGCCAGATTTATGCGGACAAGATACATGTGCCACCGACCCTCCTCAACGTTATCTCTTCACCTTGGCCTTTCTCTATGTGGGGAATTGATATGATTGGAATGATTGAACCCAAAGCTTCAAATGGTCATCGTTTCATCTTAGTAGCGATCGATTATTTTACTAAATGGGTGGAAGCAGCATCTTATGCTAATGTAACCAGACAGGTGGTAGTCAGATTTATCAAGAATCAGATCATTTGTCGATACGGCATCCCGAGCAAGATCATCACTGATAATGGTTCGAATTTGAATAACAAGATGATGAGAGAGCTTTGTGAAGAGTTCAAGATCGAACATCATAATTCTTCTCCTTACAGACCGAAGATGAATGGGGCTGTTGAGGCTGCTAACAAGATCATCAAAAAGATTGTCCAGAAGATGGTGGTAACTTATAAAGATTGGCATGAAATGCTTCCGTTTGCTCTGCATGGATACCGTACTTCAGTTCGAACTTCAACAGGCGCAACCCCTTTTTCCCTAGTTTATGGTATGGAAGCAGTACTCCCCGTGGAGGTTGAGATTCCATCTATGAGAGTGTTGATGGAAGCTAAACTTTCTGAGGCCGAATGGTGTCAAAGTAGATATGATCAGTTGAATTTAATTGAGGAAAAGAGATTGACATCGTTGTGTCACTGTCAATTATATCAGCAGAGAATGAAGAAGGCTTTTGATAAGAGGGTTCGACCACGCGAGTTCAGAGAAGGTGACCTTGTGCTCAAGAAGATACTATCTTTCCAACCTGATTCTAGGGGCAAGTGGGCTCCGAATTATGAAGGACCGTATGTCGTTAAGAAAGTTTTCTCTGGAGGTGCCTTGATTCTCACCAATATGGACGGTGAGGAGCTCCCGCGCTCCATGAACGCCGATGCAGTCAAGAAATATTTCGCTTAGGTTTGAATTGACAGTTTGCTAAGTTGAAAACCCGAAGGGGCAGTTTAGGCAGGCTTTTGGTCAGACAGGTCTTGGCATCTGAGCACATTTCGGAATTCGAAGTTGTTAGGGAAAATAGTGATCATTGTTTTTTTTGTGTAACCTTTTCCTTTCATGTACTATTTCCTAAACTTTTGTAAGCCGTTAGAGTCGCGTTGTTAGCGAACTACCATTTTATTAATAAAATTGGAGCATTTACCTTTTGTGGGCAAAATTTTAATTTTTATGGAAATATTTGAAACAAAATTATTTAAAATATTCTTATTTTAAAAATGTGTCGTGAATAATGAAAGGAATATTAACAGTTGTTCCGAGGATGGTCAACCCATGAAATGCAAAACAGTATAGTAATTTATCCTTGCATGATGAACATGTTTTCTTTCAAAATCGTCATGGGGTGTTGGTTGTGTAAACTTGCGTTTCTCGTGGTACTAAGTTTGGTGATTCCCCAGCTGTTCCAGTTAAGCGTTGTTTTGGTTACCTTTGTTTGAGCAGATTTCTGAAGTGTGGTACGCTTTGTCTCATGCCAGTAGTCTATTGGTATTAGAAGATTGGATTTGAATACTTTTCTCCTCAGAAGACTTGAACCTTGTGGCGTGTTACGCTCCGACGTTGCTTTGGGGTTCCAGTTCCAGTTTATTTTTCGTCTCTTTTAAGATTGGCCGAGTATCTATTATGCCGTGACATCTTATTATCTTTAAGTTATTCCGTCTGTTTGTTTTGTCAGCATAACATTCATTTACTCATTTACACTTATATCACGCATGCATATTCACATTTGCCGTTGATTTTGGGTTGTTACTTTGTTTATTAAGACAATGTACATGTTCTTTCCAAGTAGAAGGTTAGCTTAGGCAAAAAATGTGCTTCCTTTCTAAATTCCCCAACTGAGCTAATCCTCGTGGATGTTTTTTTTATTTAGCCTACCTTGTCCATTTCTGGATAGGATGAATCCCCCGATCAAGTTACTTCCTCATTAGGTGGAATCTTGTTTGACTTTTTTCCCTCTAGTTTATTCCTGGATGAAGTTGTTGTCTCTTGCATAGGCTATCTCATGATTTTCCCCAGTGAAGTCGCGACCTAGACGAATGGTGCATTTATTTTGCACATTTAAGTATGTGATCTCCTCGGGAAGGATTGATTCATGGTTCTCTTTGACGAAGATTTTATTCTCTGCCAATATCATCGCAATTCCCTTCTGAATTATTTTGGAAAACGGTAAGCGGCGGTCTCTTCACGAGCAACTTGTACGTTATTATATTTTTGGAAAACGGCAAGCGGCGGTCTCTTCATGAGCAACTTGTGCATTATTATTATTTTTGAAAAACGGCAAGCGGCGGTCTCTTCATGAGCAACTTGTACGTTATTATTCTTGGAAAACGGCAAGCGGCAGCTCTTCACGAGAAACTTGTACGTTATTATATTTTTGGAAAACGGCAAGCGGCGGTCTCTTCATGAGCAACTTGTGTGTTATTATTATTTTTGGAAAACGACAAGCGGCAGTCTCTTTATTTGAGCAACTTGTACGTTATTATTTTTCTGGAATACAACAAGTGGCAGCTTCTTTATTTGAGCAGCTTGTATGTTATAGTATTTTTGGAAGACAGCAAGTGGCAGCTTCTTTATTTGAGCAGCTTGTATGTTTTTGACATCCCTGGACGACAGCAAGTGGCAGCCTCTTTATTTGAGCAGCTTGTATGTCATAATATTTTTTGGAAGACAGCAAGTGGCAGCTTCTTTATTTGAAGCAACTTGTGTATCTACAATTTTATTATTATTTCAGCATTAATGAGTATATCTCCGGAAATCTCGCAGAGAAGTTTGTTATGAATCTTTGCCTTCAGAAGTCGGTAATCCATTATCAGCAAATTGATACTTTCTGTCTATCTTTGACCTCGAGTTGTGAACTCACTGTTATTTTGGGTCAATAATCTGTTTTATGGCCTATGCAAGATGCCTTCTTTGTCAGGGTCAGAGTCCGTATTCTCTCGAATTTTTATTTGCTGTCAAGAGTCTGACATTTGAAGTCGATGGCTCGTTTCCCCAGTATTGTATAATCCTTGTCCCTGTGTTTTGTTGGTGCTTGATTTCTCCAGCATTGTCTTGTTTCATACAAAATCTTTCTCTGTGAATTCAATTACTACATTCATATCAAACATAATGGCGGTATCTTAGGGCAAAAATTTGCGTATTATGTATTTAAGTACCTTCAATCTCGTCGAGACGAAGATTTTAATCTTCATATCTCCGGATAGAAGAAACTTAAATAGGGGCAGCTGTTGTACCCCAAATTTTGACCTAAGATACCATCTCCCATCTGCATCATTACATTGCAAGCGTTTTGACCTATTTTTATCAATTTTTAAAGCAGATTTTAAATTCATAACTTTTTCAAGTCGAGGGCTGTTTATTTTTGAAACGCTAAATTTATCAACTGATCAATGCTTAAAATGATGTTTATTTAATTATTTATTATTCTGAATTTAAATAATTAGAATCTATTTTCAGTTATTATATAATTTAGAGAATTATAAATAATGAAGTAAATAATTGAAAGAAGTTTATTAATTGATCAAACAATGTTTATTTAATTATTTATCATTCTAAGTTTAAATAGTTGAAATCTTATTTTCAGTTATTATAATTTAGAGAATTATAAATAATAAAGTAAATAGTTGAAGAGAAGTTAATTGATCAATGATGTTTATTTAATTATTTATCATTCTAAATTTAAATAATTGGAATTGATTTTCAGTTATTATATAATTTGAAGAATTATAAATGATAAAATAAATAATTGGAAAGAAGAAAAGAATTAACGGGTAAAATAATAGAATTTTATTCATCTTTATTCTAATTATTACAATTGTTGTTTAAATACTGTATTATGTACAAAGTATTTACAATGACAATTATATAAAATGTTTAAAGTAAAATAAAAACTATCCTAATTTTTTCTAAGTTCTAAATCTTCATCTTCTATCCAATACTTCTTTGTTGCTCATTTGATTTTACCTGCAAAAGAATTAAAAGAAAAAGTCAGAAATAAGATATATAATTAAAAGCAGACGATTAATTTAGCGTTCATCATTAAAAGCAAACGGCTGGAATCAGTTTTTACCCTCTTTGCAAATCACGGGATTTCTCCCGGTTCACAAAAAGGGATGAATTTTATTGATAAATATGAATGCACAATTTAAAATATGCACAAATTCAATATTTCAAAATAAACTGCATAGTAAAAAAATCAATTGCACAAATCCAATTTTTGTCAAAAACTGCATATTTCAAATAAAATGCATAGTTCAACAGCATATGCAATTTTCAAAGCAAAAGTCCAACGTAAACTACCCAGTGTATGGGAAGAGGCCAAAAATACAAGGCTCCCTACTGTACAATGCAGATGACAAAGAGAGACATGTGCAGTTTAAAACCAAATATGCAAGCAAAATGTTTCTAATTCTCATCATTTTCCAGCTTTGCTTTTTCAGAACTTAAAGTACATACATCATATTTTAATGTCAAACTGTACTAAGGAGAGAGAAGAGAGAAAAGAGTGTGGGTTTACAGGTTTTGGCTTTAGGCAGAAAAGGGATATAAAACAGAACAGCAGTAACACAGTAAAGAGAAGGAAGCATAGAAAAAGAATATAGACAAACTGAATAAAACAGTATAGAGTGCAGAAGTATCAAGAAAAAATAGTAAAAATATTCAGAACCTGAACCATTAGAGCCAAGCCAGCCAACTATTATAACAACAACAAACCCTTCAAAAAAGTAGAGAGTTCATAACCGGTTGGAAGCCTAAAACCAAAACTGAGTCAAAATAACTCAAACGGCAACATAAACCAAAACATACATACAACCTGCATTCAAGACAGCCAAAACCATGTCAAAACCATGTCAAAACCATGTCAAAACCATAACCATTTCAAAGTCTAACCAGTAAACTCATCAAAGGCCAAACCTGCTGAAACAAAAACCAGGCCAAACCTGAAGCAAAACCAGCATAAACTATGAAACCATAAACCACTGTCAATCCAACCAAAGCCTTAAGCCTTAGTTCAAAAATACCCAACATAACCTGCTTAAGCTTTGAACCTGTAACATGACCAAGAGCCAAGTTAACCTGTCAAACTCCAAACCATAACTTGTTTCGGTTCAATGGCAAACATGAAGCAAACCCCTCACAAGAACTGTCAAACAAGTCCAAGCTGTCAACCTGTCCAAGCCATATCAAAAGTCCAACAAGCCTAAGCTATCAAAACCCTCATACCTTCCTAAACATCCAGGGCCAAAATTTGTACCAGCCATACACGCCCAAAAGCCAAAAAACTAGAATACCACAACAACACAAGCTTTAAAACCAATGTCCAAACCCATCAAGCCTCAGAGATATTCCATCATAGGCCAATAAAAAGCAACAGAAGCACAGCAAAGAAGAAGAGAGGAAAAGTATTCAAGCATCCAAGTATCAAGCCCACAAAAAGAAAAAGGGACAAAGAAGCGTGTATAAGCAAAGCAAGTCAAAGGCGAGATACTAGACAAACCGGAGCTAGCTTCAGCGTCACTGCCTCCTCGCCATCCAGCCGCCTGAGCGCCTCCACCACCATCCATCCCCCTCCTCCGTCAAGGTATAATTTTCTTTCCCTCCATTTTTGCGTATCTTGACAGAAACACCATGTAAAAATAAAGTCAGAATCAAAATGGATACAAAATCATAAACATGCAAAAAATCATAAAAACCTAATACACTAAAAGGATGAAATCGTCACCTCTACACCGTCTCACTGAGCGGAACATGGGGGAGAGGAGGCAGTTGGTGGCGCTGGTAACTTGGAGGCGATGAGCTTTACCCCTGGACGTTTTTTGGCTCAAGAGAAGAAGAAGGAAGATGAGGATGAATCAAGAACGAGAAGAAGAACGCCGCTCTGTACCTTTTGGCTTAACCCTAATCTTTCTTCCCTAAACTAAAACAATTTGTTTAACCCTAACATTGTGAGAAACATTTGGGCCATGACCCGTTTCCCTTTGTTTAAACCCAACGAATCCCATTATACACCCCCCATTTCTGTTTTTGATTGGGCCCCCTTGAAACCCCTTTGGCCCATGTGAATTGTTTATTATTTACCTCTTTGATTCTTGATACATCTCTTTCTATTTGATTTCTTTAGCCCCTTTTTTAGAATTTTTATTAATTTAGTTAATTAGTAAAGTTAATCAAATAAGAGGTGTAATTTAATTAGACAAATTTTAATGCTTTACCCAATTTTGTTAGTTTAATTTTAGGATTAATTTAGTAATTTTAGTATTCCTTTTTTTAATTAGATTTAAGTTAGTAACTTTTAAAGTTTTAATTTAGTTTAAAATTATTTAATAATTCTTAAAATAAATACTTTATATTAATACCAAAAAATACATAAAAAAATAGAAAAAATTAAAACATTTTATTTTCTTTAATTAATTCTCTTGCTTTGTACATATTAAATAAAAATATAAAAAATCATTTAGTCTTTTATTTAATCATTGTTGTGGTTATATATCACTTAGCTACTTAATCATTATCTGCCTAATTTTCTGTTTAATTATTTCATCTTTACTTGTTTATTCCGCTTACTTCTTAATCCAAGAGAAAAAATGATTAAATTTGTTGACTTCATGTCCTCAAGTCCAATCACGCGAATACCCTCATTTCATTAAAACTTAAGATAATTTTTCCCCAAATATTCAATCTTTTCAAAATTTATACCTTTTAAGCCAAAACTTCGACATTAGGTCGTCGTACCTTCAAAAACCCGTCCGTACCCCTTTTCGGCCAAAACAATTTATTTTTAATCAAACAAACATTTTAATAAACAGATATTTCAAAAGGTTCCTATAGAATACTATAGATACATCGGGTGCTAATATCTTCCCATTGTATAACCAACCCCCGAACCATAGACCTCTTTTCAAAAACGCCTTGTATTTTCATTACTTTTTTAAAAGTATTATTTTACATTGCATACTTTAGGGTTTTATTTCGCTCTTTTCCCTTTTCCCTTGGAAATAATAAAGTGTGGTGGCGACTCTTGCTTTTGTGAGACGAATTAATCAATAATTCGATCTCCGATTTACCCCGCTACATTTTTTATCGCTACAGCCATGTATGTATTTTCTTGGAAAAACCCTATTTTTCTGGCGTTTTTGCTCGTTTCTTCTCTGAAGGCTCTAAAAGGACATGTGATCTGAAAACAAAGGAAACAAGGGCGTAATACTAGAAAAAACAATAATAAAACTAAGGAAAACATGTGATATTCGAGTCAGAGACATAGTGCGATTCAGTGTTATCACACACTGCCCTTTATAGCTTTCTGGGTAGTATATTGTATGTCATATTCTGTTAGGATCATCTGCCATCTAGCTATCCTTCCAGACAGAGCAGGCTTCTCGAAGATGTAATTTATCGGATCCATCTTAGATATCAACAAGGTAGTATGAGTCAGCATATACTGTCTTAGCCGGCGAGCATCCCATGCCAGAGCGCAGTAAGTTTTCTCGAGCAGTGAATATCTGGTTTCACAGTCGATAAACTTTTTGCTCAGGTAGTAAATAGCGTGCTTTTTTCGGCTAGACTCGTCATGCTGCCCCAATACACACCCCATTGAGTTCTCTAAAACAGTCAAATACATGATCAATGGTCTTCCCTCGACTGGTGGCATCCAAATAGGAGGCTTTTGTAAATACTCTTTGATTTTGTCGAAAGCAGTCTGGCATTCATCATTCCATTTGACTACTTGATCTTTCTTCAATAGTTTGAAGATTGGCTCACAAGTAGCCGTTAGGTGAGAAATGAATATGGCGATATAGTTCAGGCGTCCCAAGAATCCTCTGACTTCCTTCTCAGTACGAGGAGCAGGCATTTGTTTTATCGCTTTAACCTTGGCAGGATCAACCTCGATGCCTTTGTTACTGACAACAAAACCTAAAAGTTTACCGGACCGTACTCCGAATGTACACTTCTTTGGGTTTAACCTTAACTTGTACTCCTTCAATCTCTCAAACAACTTTTGCAAGTGATCAAGGTGTTCTTCTTCAGTTTGTGGTCGGGCTATCATGTCATCTACATAGACCCCTATTTCATGATGTATCATATCATGAAACAAAGCTACCATGGCGCGTTGATAGGTTGCCCCAGCATTCTTCAGTCCAAATGGCATTACTTTGTAGCAGAATGTGCCCCACTGTGTGACAAATGTAGTTTTCTCCATGTCCTCAGGTGCCATTTTGATTTGGTTATAACCTGAGAATCCGTCCATGAAGGAAAACACCTTGTGCTTGGCTGTATTGTCAACCAAGATATCTATGTGGGGAAGTGGAAAATCATCTTTAGGGCTGGCCTTATTCAAATCTCTATAGTCCACGCATATTCGTACTTTTCCGTCCTATTTAGGCACGGGAACAATGTTGGCAACCCATTGGGGATAGGAAGTGATGGCCAAAAATCCAGCGTTAAATTGTTTCATGACTTCCGCTTTGATCTTCTCTGACATGTCAGGTCTCATGCGGCAGAATTTTTGTTTTACTGGTGTAGACGAGGTCGGGGCGAAAAAGATCATAGCTGAATTACATGAGGGCACTTTTTGCACCCATTCCAGTGGGCATACAATGACGAAGAAAATCCTATGGGAAGGATATTACTGGTCTACCATGGAAGAAGATTTCTATCAACACTCTCGAACCTGCCATAAGTGTCAGATCTATGCTGACAAGGTGCACGTACCTTCGGTTCCTCTGAATGTCTTGACGGCTCCTTGGCCCTTTGCTATGTGGGGAATCGATATGATTAGGGAAATCAAACCAACAGCCTCCAATGGACACCGCTTCATCTTAGTGGTCATTGACTATTTTACAAAGTGGGTTGAGGTAGCCTTTTTCGCTTCTGTCACCAAGAATGTTGTCGCCCGGTTCATCAAGCAAAATCTCATATGTCGGTACGGTATCCCGGAGAGGATCATTACAGACAATGGTACAAATCTAAACAATACTATGATCACCACCCTGTGCGAACAATTCAAGATCCAGCATCACAATTCTTCCCCTTACCGTCCAAAGATGAATGGTGTTATCGAAGCCGCAAATAAGAATATCAAAAAGATCATACAAAAAATGACAGTCACGTACAAAGACTGGCATGAGATGTTACCATTCGCTCTCCATGGGTATCGTACTACAGCACGCACATCAACCAGGGCAACACCATACTCTCTGGTATACGGCATGGAGGTTGTCTTTCCTATTGAGGTCCAGATCCCCTCTCTAAGAATCATGAAGGATGCAGGGCTGAATGAAGAAGATCAGATCTAGACTCGACTTGATCAACTGAACTTGATTGATGAGAAAAGGCTTACTGTTGTCTGTCATGGTCAGATGTATCAAAAACGGATGATCAAGGCTTTCAAAAAAAAGGTCAGATGCCAAGTGTATCAAGTTGGGGATCTGGTGATCAATCGCGTCATACCGCCGCAAGGTGATCCCAGAGGAAAATGGACTCCTACATACGAAGGACCATTTGTAATCAAAAGCATATTCTCTGGTGGAGCAATGATCTTGACCGCCATGGATGGTGACGACCTGCTACACCCTGTGAACACAGACATAGTCAAAAGATACTATGCATAAAAGACCTACTAGGTTGACACACCTACGCAAAACAAGGGCATCCCGGTGAACCAAAAAGGTTCAGGCAAAAATTAGGGATAAAACAAAAAATTTGTACACCCGACAAGTTGAAAACCCGAAAGGGCGACTTGGGCAAAAAAGGGTATCCCGATGGACTGAAAACCCGAAAGGGCGGTCCAGGAAAAAGTAAGGGAATTAAAGCGTATGACAATGTCCCGTTGGATCACTTTACGAACAACCTGCAAACTCGACGGTTTTGATCAATTCAATCAGCTTCGGACAAGGCAACAAATAGACAAGACACTCAGAGATACGAAGGCTATAGCAGAATGGGAACCCCATGGGATTATTGCACATAGCTATATTTTCTTTGTATCAAATTTCATTTTTTACGACGGCATTCTCTTACTAGAATGTTTGTATCATTGTACAAAAATACTTACTCAAAGTCAATACAAAGATATCCTTTTGAAAGTGTAAAACTATCTGGTTTTTTTTTACTCTTGTGTTTTGTTTACAAAAATGTCCAATGATTTTTTTTTGAACATATGCATTTGAACATAATGACTGTTTACAAATAAACAAAATAGAAAGACAGTCATTGATGGCATTAAGAGGTAGAGAAATTTCTCTAAGCTATTTCCATAAAATTCCCCGCAGTGTGTAGTTTAATCCCCAGTGAAACAAAACCTCCAGTTATCAATCCCCAGTAGAAGTCGTCCAATTTTTCAGAATTCCTCAACTGGATTTTACAGGTGGTACACGGCATTCCCCTTACGACAGAGTTTATTTCTCTAAAAGGAAATCCATCAACACTTCAACTTCACAACATGAAGACTTACACTCCATATCCTCAGTGAGTCAGGGATTTATTTTCCCCAATTCAATAGCAGTGCAGCAGATTAGCTCACATACGTATACATCGCATCCATATATCATAAACATCGATAACACGAATACATTAAACTATGCATTTCATACAAAATAACATTGCATATTAACTAACATTTGCCCCTTTTCAGGATAAGGTTAATCAATAGCTACCATTAACAATGTTCAAAGGCTTTTCAGATATAGTTCAAATACGCTCCAGACACGGATGCCATTCTGATACTCATTTAGAGTCAACTCTCAGATACAGTTCAGATACGCTCCAGACACGGATGCCATTCTGATGCTCATTCAGATTCAGCTTCTAGATACAGTTCAGATATTCTCCATACACGGATGCCATTCTGATACTCATTCAGATTCAGCTCTCAGATACAGTTTAGATACGCTCCAGACACGGATGCCATTTTGATACTCATTCAAAGTCAACTCTCAAATACAGTTCAGATACGCTCCAGACACGGATTCCATTCTGATGCTCATTCAGATTCAGCTTCTAGATACAGTTCAGATACGCTCCAGACACGGATTCCATTCTGATACTCATTCAGATTCAGCTCTCAGATATAGTTCAGATACGCTCCAGACACAGATGCCATTCTAATACTCATTCAGAGTCAACTTTTCAGATACAGTTCAGATACGCTCCAGACATGGATTCCATTTTGATACTCATTCAAATTCAACTTTCAGATACAGTTCAGATACGCTTCAGACACGGACGCCTTTCTGATACTCATTCAGATGCAATTTTCAGATACAATTCAGATATGCTCCAGACATGGACGCCATTTTGATACTCATTCAGATTATCTTTCAGATTCAGCAATCACTTTTGGATGGCATCTACAAGCCCATATCTAACAACTTTATATCATCCCTCCAAATGGCATCTTTAATCCCATTCCCTCTACCATCACATCACCGAGTGCAAATTTCTGGGCACTCTAGTGTCCAATCATCTTCCACCTTCGAGTCATGAATGGCAAAACTCGCCAATCTAACTCTTCAGGCTTAAGAAGATTGAACAGGGGCAGTTGTTGAACCCTAAAATTTTCCTTCTCACTTATCAATAATTTTCTCACAAGATCTCCTTTGGCTCAAGACTGCATTAGGGTTTGATCAGCTCAAGACACCTCCTTAAGCACTGATGACCAAAATTAGGGTTTGAGTTTGCACAAGGAATTTTGAACTTCCTATGCCCCATATGACTTTCATGGATCATTATGGACTCCCAAGATTACTCATGTCAAGTTTCAAGCCTTGGATCACACTTTTGCTCAGTCAATTGAGCAGTTGACCTAAAACTCAACTATATTGGGGGAAAAGTCAACCATGGCCAATTTACAGTCAAACTCCATAATTTTTTATCCACGTCAACATTTTAGAATCATATGTATCATTTTATCAAGTTTGGACCATAACTCCTCAAGAAATTTGATCAAATCTCCAAAAGGGCAAAATGGTCAAAATTAGGGTTTTGACTTGGAAGGGTAATTTCTGATTTTTGACCTAGCAAATGATCAATTGGTTTAAGGCATGATCTCAAGAGTCCAATTACATCATTTTGACCTAATAACATGGCTCAAAACATTACTCAAGTTCAAGAGATTGACAAATGAATTTTCAGTCAACTGATCAAAAGTCAACTGTATACTGAAAAGTCAAACTTTGACTTTTTGGTCAAAATCAAATGCCAAAGATCACAATTCATCAAAACATGTCAAAATATGAAACTTATTCATTAAGAAATAAAAAATTCAAGATTTCATTTTGAAAAGTCAAAATTTCTAAACTTAGAAATTTTTCTAAATGTTGAAAATTTCATGTTTTTTCACAACTTTGAGCAAATTTTTCACCATGATGCAAGATGATTCAAGAGAAACTACCACCATGAAAGTTGTAGATCTCCATGAAATCTACAAATTTTATTTACACAACTTCTTCCAAAAGTGCTTGTATTTCAAGTTATAATTTTAAGAACATGTGGTCATGAAACAAAACACTTAGTGAAATTTTGCCCTAATTTGGTCAGGATTTTGACACAACTTCATGGAACTTTTTCATATAGTTCCAAGGGTAATCTTCAAAATCAATTCAAATATGGTTTGTAAAGCACATTAAAATCTTTCCAAAATGTCAAAGAACTCCTTGAGATCATTCTTGAGTAGGGAGAATCGAAGAGATGAAGTTAGGGTTTTATCACTTGAATTACAAGTCATTTTGTGATAAACCAAATTCAAAATTCAAACTATGCTGCATAAACTCTACTTTTCAGGCCTCAAACTTGTTAGGCACTCCATAATTAATGGCTTGCACAACTTTTAGAGGTCTCATTTCAAGCATTCAATGCATGGACATGCTTTATATCCATTTTTGGAAGAAAGGTTACATTGCCATTTTGATAAAGTGCTTTTTTACACAAAACTTGTTCTTGAGCCTTGCACTTGTTCTCTTCTGATCATACAAGTCCTATAACTCATGAGAAATGTTTTAGACACTTACAATCACCCAGCCCATTCTTGTACCTCACATTGAAACTTGGTTTCCCTCTTTTCTTGAAAATCAAGTAATCTAGCCAAAAGCTTGTAACTTGTACTTCTGACTTGCCAATGCACTCAAGACCTTTTGCTTATACATAGACAAACTATTTGCAACGAAATACATGAATTCTCAATCCCTAAAAAGACCTAGAACTCGGAAACACATTTCATACTTCCATTTTCACATAAACTCACCAAAAACTTGTAACTCATAACTCCTTCGTGCGTTTTCAAGCCTTTTTGTTTCTAAAGATTCTAAACATCATTTAGAACTAATCCCCCACCCTGTTACAGAACTGTAAGACCTTTAACACCATCCTCCATTTTCAAAAACAGAGCTTTGCACTTGGACTTCTCCAGAACTCCTCAGGCCCTTTCAGCTCAAGCTAAGCATTCCATTAGCTTCCTGGGAACTTGAGGAAGCTAACCCAGCCATTGGAACTCACTGAAAGCTGCTCAAACTTCAAACCCGATACCCTCTTGCAAGGTAAGTTTTCTAACTTTGGAACTTTTCATACAGGCATCATCAATGATTTATTTGTGAATAAAACAAGTAGATATCATTGCCCTAAAGCTAACCATGTCCATAGTTTCCATTGATTTTGCTTGAGCTTAGAGAATTTTAAGATTGGAGTTTCTTAGATTTTTAGGGTTCATATTAGGGCTAATAAAATTCATGATTACCTTTGATCTATAGTTTTAATGCTTTACATTTTTGAAACCGTGAGGAAATTTGCTACAAGTTTCATGTTTACAGTTTTCATTTTTGATGAGAAATGAACAAGTTACAGTTGGTCTGGTTGGAGGTTGAATATGAAGTAGTCAGGGCGTGTTTTGTATCATATATTTATTGATTTGCTTATGTTAGCGGATGTATAGCCACCCCAGTGGTAGAAGCGCGCACATGTAACCTTTGGGACTTGGGTTCGAGCCCTAGTGGTACGCTTTTGGTTTTTTTCATTTTTTTTGCATCATTCTGACTTTTTTTTTGCAGGCATCGGTCCGTGTTGGCCTTTCGTTGTTTTTTGTTTTTGCTAGCTAAGCCCCCTGTGGACTTTTTGCGCCCCTGGCCCATTTTTATTTTATTTTCTTTTTTTATTTCATTTTATTTTCTTAAATATTTTACCTAATATTAAAAAAAATCATAAAAATACAAAAATAATAGATTTATATTTTGACTTAGTTTATTTTATTTTTCTCACAAAAAATATTTTATTTAACTATAATTTATTTATTTTTACTAATTAGTCTTGTAAATTTAATTTAAAACTAGGTTATTATTTATTTTCTTTGACACCAATTAAAATATATTTATTTTAATGTAAAAAAGGCCAAAAATATTTTATAACACCACATATTATTTTCAAGACAAAAATACCAAAAATATTTTTTTAACACTTAATTTCTTTTATTAATAGATTTAGGGTTTTATTTAAAAACTTTTCTTAATAAATTTAGGTTTAATTAATTATTTTCTTTTAATTAATTAGGTTAAAATCAAAACCCCTTTTCTCACAAAAATTCAAAAATATCCATTTACTTTACATTTTGCATTCTTGTACATTTGTTCATTTTGTACTTTATATTCATTTAATTTCTTGTACATTGATATCAATTCAATATGGTTGTAATAGACTAATTAGGTTTATTTTCTTGTAATCCCCATTCATAATTTGTACATCCCCTCCCACAAATGTTGTAATAGCGTAGTAACTTTAAATTCCGCAATTTATCGCTTTTATATACAATTGATAGTAATTAGGGTTTGTATGGAAAGACTAAAATCAATACTTAAAAAACCCTAATTCAAGACAAAAACAAGCATGAAAACAATACACTTGCACACAAGCACCCCTAGGATTATTCCACTTGTTTCCTTATACAAAATGGCCATATTACGCATGTGAGGTATCTTAGCAAAAACAAGTAAATACAAGATCATAGTCCCTCGATGACACGATCTAAGTTGCCTTTCAAATGATCTTAGTCCCTAAAAAATAATTCTAAGATACCTTGCAACATTTCTAATTATGGTTATACGATGACCCACGCCCGTCCCGTTTACATCCAAAGATAGGGTTACTTACCAAATCAATGGTAAGATAACAATGTCAAAGGAAAAGAAAATGAACAAGAAAGACATTTGAGTAGGTAGAATGCTCCTAATTACTTGCTCCATTTCAAAACAAACATCCTTGCTATTTTCAAAACAAACACCTATACTTTCAAATATCTTACAAAATTGAAAACATTTTCAAAAGATCAAACACTTTGTATACATTCTTACGAACGAGAATCATTATAAAGTTTTCCTAAACAATGGCCTCTTTACAAAATACTTTCAAAAAACCACACAAAGCATAATTTCAAACAAAAGCAACTGATCTAGCAAGTAACTAAGATCCCATGGAAAACCATGGATGAAAAGGGTGCTAATACCTTCCCTTTTCATAATCTACCCCCCGAAATCAAGAAATAATCTCAAAGGTCTTTCCTGTGCTTTTTCACTTTTCCTTTTGGATAAAAGAAAAGTCGGTGGCGACTCTTGCTAACCACAACATTTGCGATAAAATGCAAAACCTTCAAGTCAGTTCTCCCACTATATCACAATATGCATACAAAAATCATATAGCACAATCTCATTTATTTTGAGAACACTATTACACAATGTATTTCATACATCATAACAATGCATACGGCTAACTCTTTACCTTTTCAGGAAAAGATCAATCAACAGATAAACGTCATCAACTATCTATAAACTTCTCCAAGACAAAATCAAGCTTGGATTTTTCTTTCCGACACTTATTGAAGTAGTAGTCGTAAGATTCCTTTATTTCCTATTGAAGTAGTAGTCGTCAGATTCCTCCATTGCATGTCGAAGTAGTAGTCGTAATATTCCTTCATTACCTATTGAAGTAGTAGTTGTCAGATTCTTTCATTACCTATTGAAGTAGTAGTCGTAAGATTCCTTCATTACCTATTGAAGTAGTAGTCGTCAGATTCCTTCATTACCTGTTGAAGTAGTAGTCATAAGATTCCTTCATTACATGTTGAAGTAGTAGTCGTAAGATTCCTTCATTACCTGTTGAAGTAGTAGTCGTAAGATTCCTTCATTACCTGTTGAACTAGTAGTCGTCAGATTCCTTCATTGCCTGTTGAAGTAGTAGTATTCAGATTCCTTCATTGTCTGTTAAAGTAGTAGTCATAAGATTCCTTCATTACCTGTTGAAGTAGTAGTCGTTAGATTCCTTAGTTACCTGTTGAAGTAGTAGTTATCAGAATCCTTCATTACATGTTAAAGTAGTAGTCGTCAAAGATTCCTTCGTTACCTATTGAAGTAGTAGTCTTCATATTCCTTCATCACATGTTGAAGTAGTAGTCGTCAAATATTCCTTTATTATACATCACAATCAAGCTTTATACTTACTAGCAGTCACTTTGGATGGCATCTATAAGCCCATCTCCGACAACTCTCCATCATCTCTCCAAATGGAATCTATAAGCCCATTCCCAATTCAACACATCATCGAGTGCAAATTTCTGGGCACTTTAGTGTTCAATCGTCTTCTACCTTTAAGCTACAAACAGCGACATGCCACTCTCGCTTTTCAGGTTTAAGAAGATTGAACAGGGGTAGCTGGTGTACCCCAAAATTTTCCCTCTCTTTTTTTTCAAGACTTTTCTAACAAAGATTTTCAAAAGTTCAAGTTTGCACAAGTACAAATGGATTTTTAATGCCCCATATAGCTTCCATGGATCACATTGGGCTTTCAAGCATCAAAATTGAAGAAAAGCAAGCTTACTTTGATTCACAAAGCTTCGACTGGACTTTGGCCTTCTTCAATTGCTTCAATTTCCCAAGCTTCGACTCGACTTTGGCTTCCTTTAAGCTTGCTTCGATTTCCCAAGCTTCGACTGGGCTTTGGCTTCCTTCAAGCTTCCTTCGATTTCACAAAGCTTCGACAAGGCAATGGCTCCCCTCATGCTTCGATTCATAAGGCAAGGGCTTCCCTCATACTAGCATGCACAAGGCAATGGCTTCCCTCATGCTAGTACCCACAAGGCAATGACTTCCTTCATGCTAGAATCCACAAGGCAATGACCCCCTTCATGCTTTCTTCGATCCTACCTTTAAACCCTTCAGCACACATAGTTTCTACACTATGACACACAATTAGTGGATTCGAAGAACATACAAAAGGCCCATTCAAAGAACATGAATTTGGTGGATACGAAGAACCTACTTTTGGTGGTCCATTCGAAGGACATACAATTGGTCCATTTGAAGGACATACAATTGGTCCATTCGAAGGACATACAATGGGTCCATTCGAAGAACACATAATTGGTGTTTTTTATTTTGATGATTTTGGTTAAAGGATGTTGAACAAAGTCCTATATGCTGCCAAGCCCAAGTCTATTATACTGCTATGAAACAGTCCTGCACCAAGCTACCACAACACTCCAAAACTGCTGCAAAGCAGTCCTGCTATGCTGCTCCTAATTTTCACCAAACTAGCATATAAGAGTTGAACCTTGAAATCCATGAAAAGAACATACCCAAACTGTTCAAATTTCATTTGTTCCCCCCCTCCCCCCCCCCCCCCCTCCCCCAAATCTCAGCCAAACTTCATCTATAAATAAGATGTTTCAAAAACATCTAAGGGTGGATTTTTGAGTGGTTGGAGAGAGATTTGTTGGAAAGTCAAAGAGAGGAGAGAACTCTTAAACCCATAACTAAAAAAATAACACCTTTGTTTCTTTTCCTTCGAATCCAAAGCCAAAGAAACACAACACTTCTTTTCTTTCTTTTGAATCCATAACCAAAGAAATACAACACATCTATTTGTTCTCTCTTTCAAATCCCAGTTTCCCTATCCTTCGAACTCAGGTTCCTTCTTTCCTTCAAATTCAAGGATATACAGGGCGGCAACTCAAAGTCCAAAACACATTCCAGCTTCAAGGTAAGTCTTCTTGACTTTAAACCTTTCGTTTCAGGCATAACATGTAAATAACATTTTGTTTATTTTTCGTTTCTACCCTTTCGTTTGTTTTCTTTTCTTGTCCAAATACATGTTAAGAACTAACCTTCAAGACCATAAGACAATATTAGCATGGCTTCGACTCATACTGCTATCCAATCCCAAACGAAAGAAAACAAAAAAAAAGGTTGTGTGAATCGAAGGATGCAGGCTTCGATACACATTGGTTGTAGGCCCAAACAAAAAAAAACAAAAGGGGTGTGAATCGAAGGACACATGCTTCGATCCAGGATTCCTTTTCTTTCTCTCTTTTGCACTATTTTTGTTTTCTATATTTTTCTATATATTTTATTTTATTGTTGTTTCAATATGGTTGTAATAATTAGGACTTTTATTGCTTTCCACCCCCCATTTGTACATTTGTATCCCCCTTCCCCTTAAGTGATGTAATAGCTTAGGACTTTACATTTCTGCAATTTTACCGCTTTTATATAAAATGATAGTAATTAGGGTGTGTATGGAAATATTTATAAATCAACAAGTAGACAACCATAATTTCAAAGACAAAAATACATGCAATCAAACACACTATTCACACGTGCACCTCTAGGGTAATCTCGCATGTTGCCTCGGAAAATAGTCATGTCCCTCGAATATGGGCGTTTTAGCAAAGACCCTCGATAAAAAGATCATAGTCCCTCGATGTCCCTCGATGTTGCCTTTGATAAACGATCTAGTCCCTAACGAAAATTGCTAAAACGTCTCATAGGTTGCCTTCTATGACTATACGATTGACCCACGCCCGTCCCTTCACATCCAACGATGGGGCTTTTTACCAAATCAATGGTAAGATAGCAACATCTAAAGGAGGAGGAAAAGAACATAAACCTTTTGAGTAGGTAGGATGCTCGTAGTTGCTTGCTCGCAAACTAAAACCATTTTTCCACACTTACACTTTCAAAAACATCTTCAAAAAAAAACATCTCTTTGAACTATTTTCAAAACCAACACTTTGTACACATTCTTATAGAGACAAAAATCATTACAAAGTTTTCCGCAACAAAGGCATTTTGCAAAATATGTTCAAACTTACACCAAAAAGAAAATTTTCAAACAAAGCAAAAATGATCTAGCAAGCAACTAAGAGCCCGTAGATAACTACATATGAAAAGGGTGCTAATACCTTCCCTTTTCATAACCTACCCCCCGAACTCAAGAAAACATCTCAAAGGTCTTTTCTGTTCTTTTTACCCTTTCCTAATTGGATAAAAGAAAAGTCGGTGGCGACTCTTGCTATCCGCAACAATTGCGATCAAACGCAAAACAATCAAGTCAGTTCTCTCACTGTATTACACCATCCTACTGCAAACCTACAAAATAACAAGTCAAAACCTGTCAAAGGCCATGTGTTATTGTTGCCTCATGTCACTCCAAAATCTGCCAGAAACCTGCACAAAACAGCAACATAAAAGAGTCAAAAAATGTAGTTCATAAGACTATAAAAAAATGCTACAATGTTATCCCAATTCTGCCCTGTTGCTATCCACAAAAACTGCAATGCTGCCTTGCGAAATCAGCATCATAATAGTCCAACATTTGCACAGAATTAGCAAGGCTATAACCTGATTCAAAAAGCAACAAAATAGTGCATTATATTTGTTCAAATGCTATCCTATTTCCCCCTAAAACCTCACCTCATTCACACTATATAAACTCCTATCTAACACTGCTCAAAGGGGGATCCGACACCAACACAATTTGATAAGGAAAAAAAATTTGTTTTCATTCTGCTAAAAAATCCTCAAACACAAAAAACAGAAAAAAGGCCATAAAGAAAATCACACTAAAAACCCTGTTCAATCACACTCATATTCTCCAACCCTGATAAACTTAAAAACTCAGAATCCTCACCTTCATTCGAGCTGCCTAATATCTGTCAACAACCATACCAAAACACACTCAACATAACTCCATAATCTTATCCATTCCGAATCCAGCACCAACCTAGAACCATTCTGCAAAAACTGAAACTCTGCACTCACCTCCAAACCACTCACCATTGTGACTTTCCCCTTAAATACTCTAACCAAATCACGACCTATATCAGCAACCAAACACAACTACCTCATCAATGAAACTCACTTAGATCACACTAACATCATCATTTCACGCATAACAAACAACAATAACAGATTCACAGAAAGGAGTAAAAAGAAGATTGAAGAAGAGAAAAAAGAATCAAGAGTAGGAAAAGATGGAGGGTCAATTTCATGCATACCTAATGTTTTCCTCTTTGCCAAAATGGACCTTCGGACTTGTTCTGGTCTTGTAAGATTTATTCGCATTTTATTTGATTTATGGATCCTGTTGTGTGTGTTTTGTGATACTGATTAATAACCCCATGGTTTCTTACAACGTTTCTTCATAATAGCCATTTAATTTCACTTGAAAGGTTTATGGTTTTTGTGTATATCTCAAAATTAAGTGAGATTCATGAGGTATTTGAAAAAATGGGTCTAGAAATCATGATTAGGGCAAAAATGTATCATCATTTATTTCATTCGGTTGAGTTTTGATGAAGCGGTTTGAGAAGGGAAGAAGAAGAAGGCATCGTGAAAGAGAGAAAGAAATCGCATTTTCAATATGAAGTTGAATAGTCACAAAACTTTCAACCTAATCACTGAACGCATGTGCTTCATCTCCTTTCCACTTTATTATTTTTATTTTTTTCATTTTTGTTTTAATAATCAATGTTGAAACTAAATAATAATCTGATGGAGTGGATTGTTGATTATGAAATGGACCGAACAGTACCTTGGCCTGGCCCGTGTCATTTGTTTTGGGAGCTGGTTTCCATTGAACAAAAAAACAAGTCTTAGTTCCTTTCCAAGTGAGCCTTGAACCCAGGTTCTCCTTTTTGAATCCATACCCCTGTTTTCAACTTTGCACCCCCTAACACTTTATTTTTATTGTTTCTTTTAACTCTTTTTTTCCTTTTAGGTTTAATCATTTCTTTTTTATGGTTTAGTTTAATTTATTTACTTAATAAAAATATAACAAAAAATATTAGAATTAGGTTTTAATTCCCTTTTAATTTTAATATTTCCTTTTATTTGAAAATCATACAAATGTTATAGTTTATTTTCTTATTTTTTATTTAATTGTTTTGGTTGATTTCTCATATGCTCCCTTAGGAGATTTTGATTTGATTTAATCAAAAGTCTTTGACTTGATTAAATTGAATCAAAATGGACATTAGGTTAAAACCATACATGATAAATCATTAGGTTAGATTGTTCCTTTTGAAAATTAAATATTAGGTTCATCTTTGTACATGACAACAATTATGATTTTTTTTAGTCTCCCCTTTAGATTCTTTCTTCTTTTGTAAATTAAAACAAAAACTTCTTTCTTTAATAAAAAAAATCCAAAAAACACTTAATCATTATTCAAACCCATTTTGCACTTAACAAAAACACTCAACCAATCAAACACCAAAAATGGTATGTTATCTCTGTTCTACCAAGATACCGGTCGTGCCTATTGCTAAAATGTGTGTGTTAATGTCGCCCACTAAAAAACACCAACAAACCAACATTTTATAGAAGAACTACGGTGTTCTGATTTCTTCACGGGATACATAGGAAAAGGGTTGCGAGATCCTCACGAACGCACTAATAAAAAGCCATTTCTTTCCCCTTAGCAAGTATATTTATATATAGACACACCCTTAGAAGCCAGCAATCAAAATGGATCTCATTGAGTACAACGGATGTGAGGGATGCTAATACCGTCCCCTTGCATAATCGACTTCTTTACCCTCTCTTTTTGTTACAAGACCATCTTATCCATCCTCTCGTGGTTTTCTCGATATTTCCTCTTCCTTCGGGATAAATAAAGTTCAGTGGCGGCTCTGTTTTTTTCCGGCAGTTTCACCACTGTGTTTTCTGTATATCTGGCAGGGTTCGACTGTAAACCAACCATCATGGAATAAGGCATACCATATTAGTGAGGCACAAATGATGACCCTGGACCCTCTGGAAAGAGCGGTCGATTTGGGTCAAATGGCGATACCCCATGCCTAGGTTCTATCATTGTGACTGCTGTCACTGAACCATGAACAACGGTCGATCTTACGGGAGATAAAACAGTTGCGCTTTAATTTATGGTACTTACTGGTATAACATCCACATTCTATGTAAAAATCTACGTATATGCAGTGTTTGTGTAAGAGCGTGGAATTTTAGACTTAGACAAAAGTTTACTACTTCTCAAATTCATACACACTTTAACTATAAGAAACTTTGTGAAACTACACACAAAATCCTAAAGTATTAGCACTGTCCCATCAGGTGTGCTAATTTGTTTACCTCTGGATTTTGTAAACAACGCTGGTCTCTTTAAAACAAGTTTACTGGCGAGATCGACCATGGCATCTCAGTACAGTGATTCAATTTGCGTATGTAGTTAAAGGGTTTTCAAAAAGGTACGTTCAACTGAGAGCCAAACGACTTGATAAAAGACAAAGTAAATAAGACAAAAAGTGTTTTAAATTTTAAAAAGTAATGACATAAAACATTAAAGAATGGTTGAAAATAGGTTGGTTCAAACATACATTTCCTTTGCTTGACTCATTTCACTCGTTCTCTTGGTTACTCTGAGTGACTAGCGTACAGGAATGTGAAAGTTTGACCTTTTACAAAGTGAACTAAATGCTTTATTTATAATACACCGAAATAACTACTTATTAACTGGGCTCGTTTCCTTGCAAGCCACGTGTTCTTCATAACTTCCCTCCATGATCCCACGTTCATCACTCCTGATATCAAACTCACGTTTTCCCTCCATAACACTTCGCCTTTGTAGTTTAGGTGCTTATGGGTCGTTTTACCCTTTTGGGCTTCTTACCTCTCTTGGGCCCTATCCATTCACCATGAAACCTTCTCTGATTGACTTCACTTAAGAAACCTTGGCCGACTACCTGTGAGATCATCCATGGTCGACAAGCTTATGTAGTCGACTTCTCATAATTTAATGCTCTTTAATGCTCTTGAAAGAACCTTTTTAACTTTTGGGTATGAATTTCTCTCTTTATGAAAAACCTAGCCAACAACAAAATAATTGAATCAACATCTAATTTTTAAAAAAAATTCTCATAAAATCATTAAATATATAAGATATGTTAGGACTTTCGTGTCAGAAAAATATCTAAGAGTTAAAAATTAGAATAAAAAACTTTATCTAATTCTTAAATCAAAAGATGGAAGTGATAGTGATTTTCGGAAGAAAAAAAATCTTGGAAAGATGAAATCCTTGAAAAGTCCAACAAGCTAATTCAAATCTTAAAGGTTGAAGGAATGACTTTAAGGATCCTAAAAGAATCATCGTTAAGTTCGTCAAAGAAATGCTTTTATTGAAGAAATTGTGAAATCAACTCCATGGTTTCGTTTGAAAGAATAATTTTGATAGATGAATGATCTTTCAAAGAATCATCATTTGCTAATGAAGAAGCTACATCAAAGAGAATATATATTTCGAACAATGAAGATGATGAAAGATTTTATAAATAATGTCAAATGAAATCAAACTCATGTGATTGGAAAATGCAAGTTCTACCATGACCGACCAAGCTAATCAAATTTTTTTCCCATATGCGATTTTATATTTATATATACTCATTTCTTAATCATTAATCTTTAATGAAAAAATAGAATCCAAAAAAATAAAATCAAAATTCAAGATTAGCTGCTCAATTTTTTTATCGGGGATCCATTTTTATTATTTTCCCCGAGCATCTTAAAAGTCAGGACCAACCCTGGTTATTACTGCTTCTTAATTCTTTGTTGGAAGATAAATAAGAATAGAATGTGGTAAATTAAAACTAAAATAAGAAGTATTATTAAGAGGATTAATAAAAAATGAGAGTTTATTTTTAAGAGGAGACATAAGCAAAAAATAATGGAATAATAAATTTAATTTATATTTTAAAACTTAAATATAAATAGAGAGGTTTTTTTTAAAATTTAATTTATATTTTAAAACTTAAATAAAGAGATATTTTTTTTAAAATTTTTTAATTCATTATTGGAGGATATAATTTCATTTATATTTAAAAAATATTTTATAGAAGATAGATATTTTTTTCATTCATTAGGTATATTTTTTTAATTTAATTTATATTTTAAAACTTAAATATATTTTTGTTGGAAGATAGAATTTCATTTATATTTTAGATCTTAAATATAGAAGAAAAATATTTTTTATTTTCTTAATTCTTTGTTGAAAGATAGATGAGAATAGAATGTGATAAATTAAAACTAAAAAATAAGAAGTATTATTAGGAGAATTAATAAAAAATGAGAGTTTATTTTTAAGAGGACACATAAGAAAAAATAAGGGTTAAATGTCTTCTACCCCCTGCAATAGTAGCGAGATTTGATTTACTCCCTTTTGAAAAAAATCCTTTTTGCCCCTTAACAAACATAGATTCCATAACCAAAAACCTTTTAGTCCAAGATTCCATTTGAGATGCAGACGTGGCCAGGATCTGTTTATATCTAAGGTCATTACTTATAACATATTTCCTATCTTGATTTACCCCCTTAAAAATCTAGGGTTCACTTTCAGACAAACTTAACAAGCTGATAATGGGGAAGAAACATGCAGCGGAGAAGAAGAAGCAACTGAAACAATCAAAGCATTCAAGGCAACCGAAGAATCACGACAAAGAAGGAGCTTTTGTTGATGCTAAAAAGGTATGTTTTTTCAGCGTCTTGCTCGTTTACTCATACATACAATTAAATGTTAGTTTTTTAATGTTTTCCCAAATGATTTCAGAATAATCAACTGTTCAATGTTGTATTCCACCATGGAGGTGAATTTGTAATGTTGAATAATGGGGTTATGATTTACAAAGGGGGTGTATGTACTTTAGTTTTGGATATCCACATGGATTAGTTGACAATGCTTAACGTCCATAGGTTGGTTACCGGTTGGGGTTACAAGCAGGGAACATATAGAACATAGACTTTAATTCATGAAATATATAATAATTATTTCCATATTAGGAAGGATGATGACTGTTACGATTTCGCTGCATACGCTTGTGTGACCCAACTAGACGAGGAAATGTTCGTGGAGCATGATCTTACTGATATTGGAGCCTCATTAAGTAGTCCAAGGTGTGTCAATGAGAATGTTGAGATGGAAGGATGTGATGATGATGTAGTAAAAGGGTTGGGTGATAGTGAGGATGAACGGTCCACTGCTATTCTAGATGTTTTTGAAGGGATTGATGTAACTAAACTCATTAATGAGAGCCCTTCAGTTGGTGAGTTTATGACTGGGTCCAAACAGAAAAGTTGTGAGAATGAAGAATATGTGAGTGATGAGTGGATAGCTATGACCTGGATTTATCTGATAGTGAGAAAGGGAAAGTACCAAAGTTTGAAAAGTTTAGGAAAAAACATTTAAATAAGGATTTTAAATTTCAGTGGGGTATGCAATTCAACTCCCTAGGTGATTTTAGAAATGCCATCCGTGAGTGATCAGTATTAAATGGGAGGGAAATTACATTTATGAAAAAGGAAAGTGACAGAGTAAGGGTAGTATGCAGGGCCAATTATGGGTTTTTAATGTTGTGCTCCAAAGTGGGCCATAAGCTCACTTATGCTATAAAAACCATAATTGATAAACACACATGTGCTAGGGTTTTAGACAAAAAGTTTGCAAGTTTAAGGTGGGTGGATAAGGCTGTGTTGAACAAGATGCAAACTTTTGATAATGTCAGGATCTATGATATAATTCAAGACTTGAGGCAAAATTATTCTGTCGGAATCATGGTGGCTAGGATATAGAAGGCTAAACTCATAGCTAAGAAGATGCTTGAAGGAGATGCAGACAAACAGTATGCAAATTTAAGGAGATATGCTGCAGAATTACATAGAATGAATCATGGGAAAACTTTGAGTATCACTATAGAAATACCAAGTCCATTTATTCAGCCAAGGTTTTGTTCCTTTTATTTTTACTTTGATGGTTGTAAAAAGGGTTTCATTAATGGTTGTAGACCCTTTGTTGGAGTTGATGGTTGTCATCTAAAAACAAAGTATGAGGGTCAGTTGTTAATTGTTGTGGATAGGGACCCAAATGATTAGTATTTTCCTTTGGCCTTTGGGGTGGTTGAGACAGAAACCAAAGAAAGTTGGAGGTGGTTTCTTGAGTTGCTGATGAAAGATGTAGGCCAGGACAAGAGATTCGTGTTTATATGTGATCAACAAAAGGTATGTCTTGTTGGCATTAAGTTAAATGTTATGCATATGTTACTTTGCATTGATATTATGTAATGTTTTAGGGTTTGGTAGTTGTGTTTGAGGATATATTTGAAAGGATTGAGCATAAGATGTATTTAAGGCATCTTTATGCAAATTTCAAGAAAAGGTTTGGAGGTGGAGCTTTAATTAGAGATCTAATGGTGGGGGATGCAAAGTCTACATACTATCAGGGATGGTTATAAGAGATGAATGAGTTGAAGTTGGCATATCATAATGCTTGGACTTGGTTAATGGATGTTCTTCCAAAGGTTTGTTGTAAGCATGCTTTCAGTTTCTACCCTAAGTGTGATGTTCTTATGAACAGTATTTCTGAGTCTTTCAATTCCACCATATTAAGTGTTAGGGATAAACCAATTTTAACAATGTGTGATTGGATTAGGAAGTATTTAATGAACAGATGCTCTACTTCTGCAATGAAGCTTAAAAAATAGCCTCATAAGGTTATGCTAATTCCTAGAAAAAGACTTGATAATGAGGTTATGTTTAGTGGTCAATGGCTGCCTACTTGGGCAATGGATGAAAATTTCCAAGTCACTCATTCATATAACAGTCAGGAATTTATAGTTGACATTTCTAAGAGATCATGTACTTGTAATTTATGGGATTTAGTTGGTATTCCTTGTAGACATGTTGTTGTTGCTTTAGGTTTTAGGAAACAGAATCCAGAGAATTTTGTTGATCATTGTTATTATAGAGACAAGTATGCAATCTGCTATAGTTTTTCTGTGAGTCCAATTAATGGTGAGGAAATGTGGCCACAAGTTCAGTCAGAGAAGATTTTACCCATTATGTACAAGAAAGGTTCAGGCAGACCAAGAAATTTAAAGATAAGGGAGTCTGGTGAAGAGGGTGCTAGAAGAAGGAGATTGCCAGGTGTTTCTTACAGATGCACTAAGTGTGACAAATTTGGTCACAATGCTCAAACATGTAAAAGCACAACACAAGATCCTAATAGACTAAAGAGAAATGTATGATAAGTGTGTATTTTGAACTGGAATATCATGTATTTTGAACTAACAAGTAATGTGTTTTATTTTTGTAGAGGAAGGTCAAGGTAGGTACAACCATACAACCTGATGATGTTCAACAAACCGGTGAAACTGATGAAACTGAGGCACCAATACAAACTGGTGCAATTGAGGCACTAATACAAACTGGTGAAACTCAAACTGCAACAACTAAACCAGTTGACTATTTTGGAGACATAACTGATGATTTCATTTCAAGCATTCCTAAGATCAACACAACACAATGTTCTGCTGTGGTTGGTAAACCAGACAAAAAAGGAAAGACAAAAGTGAAAGATGCCAAGCCAGTGATAAAGAGGTCCAGTGAAAGAATAAAACTCAAGTGGTTTCAAAAATCAATCACAGGGCCAGGTTCAAACCCCGTGCAACCTATACATTTGACAGAAGTAGAAGTGGTTCTAAACGTGCAATGAAGAAATCTAAGAAGTAGTCTTATGTCTGTATTGCTTATTTTTTCTATTAGATACTTTAATCATGACACCTATGTTTTGTTATGGATTGTATCCTTAAGTTAAGACTTCTGTATTTTTTAAGCTGTTATGCCCTTTTGTAATGACTTTGGCATTTTATTCTACTTATGCCTTAATGTAATGACTCCTTTAGTATTGGTTTCAACTGATAAGGTTATTTAATAATTTCAGCTGGTAATACAATACTGTAAGAAAAATGAAACACTCTTATTGAATCAAAGTTGACATTAAACAAATATCATATTGCATTGATGTAACTTACACCTCAAATTACAAATACTTATACAACACTGCAAAGATATTACAAATACACATTACACTTCACTTCTGCAAAAATATTACAAATACACATTACACTTCAAATTACAAATAGTTGTACAACACTGCAAATTATAAACCAAGACATCAAAATTGCCATATTCAGTTGGAATATTTTTCTCTTCAATGAAACTATCTTCAACTTGGATTTTTTCAGTTTTCTTTCTGTCAGTTCAAACTTCACTATTGCCACATCAGTGTTTGCAATAACTTTCAAAATTTGAGATTTCACTAATGGAGTGAGCAATTTCATCATCCCAAATAAACAGATCACAACTATTGTCCATCTGCAAACAAAAACAACATTAACCCCATAAAAGGTTTAGGTATTTCACAAAACTCATATATTCAAGCACTTACTCCAACATTCCTACATTTCCAGAATTTTCTATTACGATTTTTTACAGTATTAGAAAACCACATCTTCATCGGACGACAACATCCGCATCTAGGAACCTTTGAATGCTTGTACGAATTTCAACTTCCAACACTCTTGCTAGCATCCTCCATTTGAACATAGGGACAGAATCGGGGAACAAATTGGGGGAAGAAGCGACAACATAAATGGTTTAAGACGGTAGAGAGAGAAGAAATGAGTAAGACGGTAGGGACATAAGAGATTGAGGAAATAATTTGCAGTGGAAAGGGATAGAAGACGGTAGCCCTAGATATAACCAGTCCAAGGTGGCATACAATTACCCAATCAACAAATAGATCCTGGCCACGTCTGCATCTCAAATAGAATCTTGGGCTAAAAGGTTTTTGATTATGGAATCTATGTTTGTAAGGGACGAAAATAATTTTTTTTTTTAAAAAGGTAAATCAAATCTCGCTACTATTGCAAGGGATAGAAGACATTTATTCCAAAAATTAATAATGGAATGTTTCTTAGATTGACCCATAAATAAGCCAAACAAAGTTTCCTTTATTATGATATATTGATTGATACCCCTGCAATTTAATGTCTTGTTTTAAATTATAATGATTTTTAAAAAGAAAAAAATACATTGACAATTTTACACGGTTAATTAATGAGAAATATGCATCACAATAAATCTTATTTTAATTTTTAAAATATTAAAATGATATGATAAATATAAGAATTTTGATTGATTGTATGTGAAAAATTATTTTACGGTTATATTGTGTTATTTTAAACTCATATTTTAAATGTACATTAAAATATAAATTTATAATCAAATATTGTTTGGGAATAAAATTTGAAAACAAGGAAATTAAAGAGACTTACAAATACAACAAAAAAAAAAGTGTTACCATTGTGAAATAATAAACTTGTATGGACGCATATTGGTAGGGCGAGATCTTGGGCTTTCACTTGTGCAAGAAACTGCTATATTTATCATCAAACTCACATCCTCTTTAATATTGTTTCTAGGATATGGGAGACGCTGGTCCAACTTCTCCATCCATGGCAAAGTATCAAGTGTCAGGTCCATAATACTTTCTGAAGATTGTTGCCACAAACAAGTTACAATATCTCTCGGATGCTTCTCAACAAGTATTTCCAAAGTTAATATTCCAAAACTATACACAACACATTTCTCATTTACTTCCATTGTGTATGCTAGTTCTGCTAAGTTTAAAAGAGAGTTATTGCGTGAAAAATTGGATTACAAAGAGAAAGCGTGAAATGATAAACTAAAAAAAAAAGATTTAAAATAGATTGACGTAAAGAAAGATAAATGACCTGGAGCTGCATAGCCTAAGGTGCCTGCAAAAGAAGTCATGTTGGATGAATTGGGATTTAGAAACTTAGATCTCCCAAAGTTCGAAACATGAGCAACATATTCCTAATAACATTCTTGTTGTATCCTTCGTCCATCGCGATAAAATCAAAGCGGTGGGAATGTGATTAACATGTTCTTCCTTCATGACATAAACATATGAGAACATGGAATTCCACGAGAATCCCATAACTTACACTCATATTGAAGTGTGTCAACAATCATACACAACCTCTCTGTCATAGTTGTCACGACAATATTTTTTTAAGTCTTAAATCCATTGCGAACAAACTTTCCCTTAACAATCAATGATTCAGCCTTCGTTATTTCATCTTTGACTTCTTTGAAAATCTCCGCAGTATAAATTTTCACGGCATGACTCTCAATTAAACTGAGGTGAGTGGTCATCACAGGTTTTGTAAACTTTGATTTAAAATCGACAACCAGTTCATTGTTTCTATAAGATCTCAAAGCCTGCTCAAAATTGTGCATAAATTCAAAAATGCAGCCTTTCTTTCTGACATAACTCTTGATGATTGCATTGACGACTTCGCATTGAGACGTTATTCTTATACGTCCAAAAAACTTCTCACGTAGATATGCAGTTGCCCATTGTGACTTGTTCTCGTACATTTTTTCAACCCAAGGATTTCCTTCAAGTTTGTTTTCTTTAATTAGCTCTGACCAAAACTCTTTAATTGATCCTTTGTAAAATTACAGTACATAGCTTTTTGAAAATCTTGCAAAAATATGAGTTCTTTACATTCTCACCTGAATTCTTATTCAAATGTCAAGCGCATAAACAATATGTCGCATCTAGAAACACCTGTTTTATAGCTTCCATCATCGCCCCATCTCCGTCTATTACAACTGCTTCTGGGTATTTATCTTCCATGCACTCTAAAAAACACTCCAACAACCACTTATACGTCTATGTCGTTTCATCTGACACCAACGCAACACCAAAAATAACTGTCTGAGAATGGTGGTTACACCTTGAAAATATAATCAATGGATAGTTGTATTTGTTATTCTTGTAAGTCGTGTCAAACGGAACCACCTCGCCAAAACAAAAAAAAAGTCAGATCTACTGCTCCCATCAGCCTAAAAAAGAGACTTCATTCGTCCATCACTGCTGACGGCATATTTAGCATATAACATGAGTTCAGTAGATGACTTCATATGTAGATAATTTAAAGCAGCGACAAATTCACCATCTTTAATAGTAGCACGCGTTTTTCTATCAAATAATTGTACAGATCCTTCTTTGTAAATCCAACACGATCGTATCCACCCTTCTGGACAACCATGCACCCCATTATATGACAAGTTCTAATTCCATGTGACTGAAGACTGTCAATCTGAGCTCTACCTGCTTCAGTAATTTCTATAGTAAACCTGAATTAACACATTTGCTAACACACCAAAACCCAACATAAGTCACGGTGCCTAATTTCCTATTCAAATCAAGCATAGAACTTAGTTCTTAAAATTTAAATCAAATTTAACACCAAATATGAATTATCACAATTTTTAATACAACAAAACTCAACATCATTCTCAATTTATTATTTCTTAATTAAATCAAGGGACTTGATTCAAAGGTAACCACCAAATTTGAAAATTTGTAATCATCAATTATTAAATCCATGTAAATAAAACAAATTCAAGCATAAACTCTAATTTCCAATTTGAAATCGAACTTAACACTTTCATTTATTCTTTATTTGAAATCAATTAATCTTAATCATTAATTTCAAACAAATATAACAAACATTTTCGAATTTACCTTAGCAACCGCGTGCTCAATACGAACACAATCAGATTTTTAGTCGTGTTATGTTTGGTGAGCGATTGAATGGGTCAACCTCAAAGAAATAGGGACGAACACGATGAATGTTATGCTGATGTTCGTCTGCAGTGTTGGCAAACGATGAATGGCGGACGGACACGATGAATGACGGACGAACATGATGAATAATTTCAGGTTGTTCAAAAATGGGGGACGAAAACAAAATTAAGATTTCAGGTTAGATAGTGAAGATGAATATGATGTTGACGTAGTGAGGAAGATTAAATTAAAGTTGTTCTAATTAATATTATTTTAATTGATTTTGTCTATTAACATTAAAATTTAAAAACAATATTAATATGTTAGAGACTTAATTGCAATATTCATAACTATAAAATTACCACATTAAATGGCATAAATGATACAGTCTTATGTGACATTTTAAGACTTAAGACATAATTCTGATTGATAAGAATGTGACTTATCAAAGAAGTAATTTTAATGACTTAGTATAGAATTTTCCATGTAGTTTTACACGACCATATTTAGGAGAAAAAAAAGTCTTACAATTGTAAAGTATATTTAGGCTATATATCAAACAGTATATATGAAAATAACCCTTTGAAGATGGTTTTTACATTACAAGCTTTTTGCAGACCTGCTCCATGGTAGGGCGAGATCTTGGACTTTCGGTTAAACATGAAATTGCTATCCTTATCATCAAACTCACGTCCTTTTGAGCATTGTTTCTGGGATATGGGAGACGCTGGTCCAACTTCTCCATCCATGGAAAAGTATCAAGTGTGAGGTCCATAACACTTTCTGAAGATTGTTGCCACAAACAAGTTACAATATCTCCCGGATGCTTCCCAAAAAGTATCTCTAAAGTTAATATTCCAAAACTATACACATCACATTTTTCATTTACTTCCATTGTGTATGCTAGTTCTGTTGGAATTGAAAAAAGAGTTATTATGTGAAAATTTGGATTACAAAAACAAAACATGAAATGATAAACTATAAAAAAAGATTTAAAATAGATTAATGTAAAGAAAGGTAAATGACCTGGAGCTGCATATCCAAACGTTCCTGCAAAAGAAGTCATATTGGATGAATTGGGATTTAGAAACTTAGATGTTCCGAAGTCCGAAACATGAGCGACATATTCCAAATTCAAAATAACATTCTTGCTGGATATATCACGATGAACAATGGGAGGTGTGCAATCATGATGCATATAAGATAAAGCATTTGCAACATCTTTAATGACATTCACCCTCCTCTTCCAATCAAATTCACCAGATGTTTCATTCTCCTTCAAAATGTTGTCCATGCTACCCTTTTCCAAGAATTCATAAACCAAAAATGAGTGTAGTGAATGTGAACAAAACCCATATAACTTCACAATGTTCCGATGTCGAATCTCTGTCAAAGCACGAATCTCACTCTCAAAAGCTTTCAGATTGGACATTTCTTCATTTTGTAATGAATGGATTTTTTTCACAGCAACAACTTGACCTGTGGGCAATTCAGCTCTGTAAACACTTCCATGCCCTCCAACTCCAATGAGATGCTTGTTGTCAAACTCTTCTGTGGCTTCAATAATATTCTCATACACCATTTTCCCATCAAAACTCCATATAGAAAAAAGATTTACATTGTCTGATTCTTCAGGAGCCTTTAAATCTTTTTTTCTTGAAATTTGATATAGATGATATGAGATCCAAAAAACAAACAATGCTAACAATAATGTGCCTAGAGTGAGGGGTAAAACAAGCACCAAGACTTTGTTATTCTTATGACTATGATAGTTTCCACCTGATGTTGAGCAAGGCTTAAGGCCAGAGACATTACCACACAAGCCTTTGTTATTTCTGAGTTGGTTAAATGAGGCATTTTGGAAGGCTGGAATGTTTGGAACTGGACCCTCCAATTGATTGTATGATATATCAACATTTGTCAAGCTTAACATGTCACCATAGCTCAAGGGAATGGTACCAGAAAGATTATTGTGTGAGAGATTCAATGTTTCTAAATAATTTAATTGTCCCAACATCGATGGTATGGTTCCATTTAAAAAATTCTTGCTTAGATCAAGTTGTTCAATAACTTTCAATTGGCCAAAATCATCAGGAATGTTTCCTTCAAACTTATTGTGACTCAAATTCAACTGCAATAATGCTGACAACCTTCCAAGTTTTTCAGGGATGAAGCCACTTAAATTATTTGTTGCAAGCTCCAAGGAAGTTAGTTCACGCAATGATGCAATTTCTACAGGAACTTCTCCCGAAAGATGATTGTTACTTATCGAGAGTTTGTACAAAAAAGATAAGTTCCCTAGCTCCTTTGGAATTTTTCCAGTAAGTTGGTTTGAAGACAAGTTAAGTTCACCTAAATTAACTGCATCACCCAATTCTGGTGGTATGGTTCCTGTTAAATTGTTATTGGAGATTTTAAGGCTTGTGAGATTCTTGCACTTTCCCCAATTTGATGATAGATGTCCATAAAAATTATTATTACTTAATTCCATGTAGACCAAATTCGGATACACACCAAACCCATTTGTTATATTATCAGTTAATCTGTTTTGATCAAGTCTAACTCTTTGAAGGCTAAAGCAATTTCTTAAACTATATGGAATTAGGCCCGTAAATTGGTTATTATTAATACTAAAATAAATCAACTTCCCACCAACACAAATGTTGTGAGGTAAATCACCTATGAAATTATTGTAAGCTAACTGGAGTGATTCCAAATCTGTAAGTCTATTCATTTCAGTTGGAATATTTCCAGTGAGAGCATTTGATAAAAGAGATAATGTAGTTAGTTTTGTTAAATTTCCGATGGTGGAAGGAATCCGTCCAGACAATTTATTTTGTGAAAGATGAAGAAAATCTAAATTGACTATGTTACCTATGGAAGGTGGGATTTGTCCGGTGAGAGCATTTAAGGAAAAAGATATTGCACTTAGTTTTGTTAAATTTCCAATAGTGGAAGGAATTGGTCCAGAGAGTTCATTGTCATGAAGCAAAACGGAATACAGATTGGCCAAGTTACTTATAGAAGATGGAATTTGTCCCATGAAATCATTTGAGAATAGATATAAAACATTTACTCTCGTTAAATTTCTGATAGTGGAAGGAATTGATCCAGAGAATTTATTCTGTGAAAGGTCAATAATATTCAAATTGACTAAGTTATCTATAGAATGTGGAATTTTTCCACTAAGAGCATTTGAGAAAAGAGTTAGTTTACTTAATTTCGTTAAATTTCCAATAGTTAAAGGAATGTGACCAAAAAGTTGGTTGTCATATAAGTTGAGAATTGATATATTGGCCAACACTCCTATTGATAATGGTATAGTCCCTGTGAGATTACAACTATGAAGATCAAGTATTTTCAGATTTCTCAGTCTACCTATCTCATATGGAATAATCCCTGTGAGATAATGATTCTCACTAAGATCAAGAAAGGAGAGTCTAGAGAGATTACCAACAGTGTTGGGAATACTACCATGGAAATTGTTTTGTGAAAAATCAAGAGTGTCTAGGTTGGACATTACCCGAATAAGGTGTGGAACAACACCATAGAACAAGTTGTTTTTTAAAACTAAACTATGGAGTTTTTGAAGTGATGAGAAATTGAGAGTGTGAAGCGTACCTTTTAGTCCAATATTGGTGAGATTTACCTTAGAGATGGATATAGAGTCATGATGACATTCAATTCCTTCCCAACGACATGGGTTATTACCAGTCCACGAAGCGAGCAGAGTCTTGTTTTGGTTGTCAAGGCTTGCTTTCCACTTCAATAGAGCATCTGCCTCACTGCCTTCAATATGGTGTGTGCCATTTACAAACATGCAAAGGCACAAAACAAGACATGCCATTTCTAAAAGCATCATTTTCTCAACCATTTTGGAAACTATTATTATATTGCATGCCTTTTAATGCCAGATGTGGCTGATATTTATACACACGACACTTCAATCAACTATTGCTTTTTTTGTTTGTAATAGCAAAGACTGAGCTAAATTATGGTCTTCAACTTTTGTTTTTTTGTTTATATGTTTAATATTCATTTTTAAAAATTGGTTTAGGTTTCGGCTCTTATTATTTTCAATAACATTAAATTTTACAATAATAAAATAAAAGTATATAATTTTTAATTTTTATTAAAAATATTGAGGTCGACATTTATATCTAATTTATATTAAACATGGGTTGTCTTTCTGTTATTAAGAGTGATAAATTACTTGTGGTTGTATTAATGAGTTTGTACTAATAGGGTCCAGTTTGTTCGAGTTTTAAAAAAATTAATTTATTTTTTATCTTTAAAAATAGATTTTATAAAATTATTTTATAAAATATTAGAAGTTTTATTTATTTTTAAATTGAAAGACAAATTTTGATATTTTATAACATAAACATATATTATTGAAAATCAAAACATTGTTAAAATTGTAATTTTTCATAAAATTGTATTTTAAAAATAATTTTCATGAAAAATTATTTGAAATAGTTTTAAAATTAAGTGATTTTTTTTAAAATTTTGATATTCAAAAAAATTTTAATAAAATATTTAAAATTATATTTTAAAAATAATTATTCAAAACAAATTTTTATTTAAAACTTTTATGAAATATTATAAAATTTATTAACACAAAATTATTTTACACTATAAAAATCATTTTTAAAAAAAACACAAAAAAGAGACAGGTTCATAGACTCTACGATAATATTCATTTAAAAAAGAAGAGAGAGAAATTAAAGTAAAATTGAATTAGAAAAATATATTTAAGAAGAGAGAGAAAATTCTTTATTAAGACCTGAAATCAAAACATTACAACTCTTTTTTGAATTTGTTTGAGTTCTATTTAATCTACAGCAAAATGAATTATGAGAAGTTTTTCATATCGAAACAATAATAACTATGGTATCATGAGAAAGTTCATTGCATAAGCTATAATAAAATAAGGAAATATCAGATCTATGAGATCAATGTTTAAAATAGTGTTACGATTTAGTTAGTACAAATGCTATGGTTGCAGTGTGAATTAATTATAATTTTATATATATTAACATAAAAACAATTAATAACAATATCAATATATTTTATTATGACCATGTTTCCATCTCACATCTCCGTGATCACTGTGTTTTCCACTATTTTTCTATCCACAACCACAATAAACTAGTTTTTCTATTGATCATAGATTTTCGTAAGCACTAGCAACCGCCTCAAATACATCATTGGATTAGAAAGAGGTGTGGTGGAATAAGACACAAATCTTAGAGAATTTTGAATCAATCTTGTTGAATATTACAAGGTGAAGAGATATGAAAAACTGACCCATTGGGCTTTTCTATTATGAAATGCAAAAGTGTATCCGTTTACAATTTGAATATACAATTGCTTTATATAGCCAATTGGACTTAAGATAAATTTCAAAGTACTCCCTCTGGTCCTTTTTATAAGAGACACTTCACATTTTTATATTCATTGAATAATTAATGTACTTGGTCTGTAAATAGACCAGATACATTAATTATTCAATGAATCTAGAAGGGTGAAATGTCTTTTATAAAAAGGACTAGAGGGAGTAATAACTAACTAAGTTTAAATAGAGAAACTCTAATACCCCCATAAGCTTGGGGTAGATAGACTGAACTCCAAACTTAGATAAGTGATAAGAGAAGGGTTTGATGTCCAAGGGCTTGGTGAAGATGTCGACGACTTGTTTTGAAGAAGAAACTGACAGAAGGTGAAAAAGTCCAAGTTGTAGCTTTTCTCTAACAAGTTGACAATCCAAATCTACATCTTTTGTGCGCTCATGAAAGGATGAGTTGTAGGCAATATGGTGTGCAGAAGCATTATCGTAGTAAAGAAGAGAAGGCTTGATAAAGGGAACCTTTAATTCCAGCAGAATGTTGGTTAACCATTGGATCTCACAGACTATTGTCATACCCTGATTTTTAGCCCTAAGACCCCATACCCTTTGCATTATTGCATATCATTAAGATCACAAACTTGGTTGCTTCCTAACCCTCATATCTCTGAGTTTTACCTTGAAGAGATCATCAAGCACCCTCTTGTGTATCTTGTACATTTGTGTCTACATATCTTTATGTATTTTTAACCTTAACCAAAATCCAAAAATATGCCTTGTTTCCTTTTGTTTATTGTCCAAGATAGGTTTTGAATCAAGAGCATCAAGCATGATCCCCTCAACTAGGGTTTTCTTCCTCAAGTCAAAGTGTGATCAACCATTGATTTCCAAAGGATTTCTCTTCAAAGCATGGCCTCTAATCTCAAAGTATATGATCTCAATCATCATTCAACTTTATTTTGATCATGAATATCTCAAGGATTAATAGCTTGTTTCTCAAGAAGCTTCAAAGTTCATGTGTTTATTTCTATTCCTTCTTCATCAATTAACCTCAAGCTATGACCATATTCAATCAAAGTTCAATCAAGCATCCATCATGAGAAGTTCATTTGTGCATTATTGTGTCTTGAAATGCAAAAAGAGCTCAAAAGATTCAAGATTGATCAAGGTGGTTTAACAAAAAAGTCAACATTTTAAGCACAAGTTCAAAACTTCACAACTCCTTCATTTTTCAACATTTTTGGATGCTTCTTTGGGCATATGCCTCTCATTGACATCATCTACAAATTCTCTTTACAAGTTAAGATCCAATTATGTTTAGAAGATCATCAAAAATTTGAAAACATTAGAGGTCACTTTGTGGACTTAATGAAATTTGAGCTAATTTTAAATGCATTTTGCCTAACTTTTAAAGATCATAACTCTCTCAATTTTCAACTCCTGTGAGTGATTCTTTTTTCTACTTGTCATTTGGGTTTCCCTCTACAAGTTTGTTTCAAGGATCAAAGACCAATTATGCTTGGAAAGCATTGAAAAGTTTGAGGATATTATAGGTCATTTTGAATTTAGAATTATTTTGACTTCCAAAATCAGATCATTTTACAAAATTCACATGGTCATAACTTTTTTGCTCAGGTGTCCAAATTAATACCTTTTTGTCACATTATACTATATGTGATTATGTGAGCATTTTGCAAAAAGAATGAGCAATAAAGGCGATGTATACAAGATGACACACAAGCTTAAAGTTGGGTGCATGAAACTACATTTTCTATTTTAGTCAGATTTTTCACTCAATCAAAACTCACTCTAATGATCAAATTACCATGTGTTTTGGACCTAAACATGATTATGGAAGTTCACTCTAATGATCAAATTACCTCTGAATCAAGCAGACAAAATAATATTTAATGATCACTGCAAACATTCTATGTTAATCATCTTCGATCTTGATCCCCTCTACCTTCGATCTTGATCATCTTTCATTCCCTTTCAATGAATATGCCAAAAGCCCCATGACTAAGCCAACAATTGTTGAACCTGAAGGGTTTTGGCCCCCAATCTTTACCACCAATCTCCAACCAAACTGGACAATGATCCACCAATTCTCTTCTTCGAACCCTTTGCACTGAAACCTTCCAATCATCCACCAATTTATAAGACAAGAGAAATCTATCAAGCTTGTGCATAGCAGTTCTGTTGCCGCTGAACCACGTGAATCTCCCTCTCACACAAGGGAGATCAATAAGCTTCATATCCTCCACAAAATGCATAAACTCTATGATGTCCCTGTTGGTTCCACTGTTACCTTTCACTAACCTCTTTTCCTTATACAACATTGTATTGAAGTCACCTCATACACACCACTCCTCCATGGGCGGTTCTACCATACGGCCAGCTTGGACAAATGCCCAGGCTCGGCCCGGCCCAAAATTATTTTAGTATTCATGTTTTTTTTTAAATAAATAAAATTAAAAGAAAAATAAAAAATAGTGGAACCTAGAATTGAAAAAACCTAAAGAAGGAAATGATTATTGAATAACAGTTGTCAATGTTCTCTTTCCTTCTCTGTTCAATCTATCTTCGCCAACTTTAATGTAAAACTCTAACTTGATTATTAAATAGCAGATGTGTGTGTTTTTCTTTCTATATAATACAAATATATTATATGTGTTTGACTTGGTCTGTTAATCTATTTGATATGTTTGTTACAACAAGAAATAAGGATCTAGAAATTGCTAATAATATGTCGGTAAAGAATTAGATAAGCACATATATAATTTTTCTCTTTTTGTACTTTTATTTCACTGGAAAGTTGACAAATGTTCAATGCAAAAAGTTTAATTTGAGCCACCAAACTAGTACAAAATTGAATTGACATATTTACAATTACAAATCCATTAGTGATTATGATAGTTGCTATTTTTCAAATGAAACTTGTAGTAATAAGTCTATATATTATACTTGTTTAATTCCATGTTTGATTCTAATTTATTGATTAGAGTTTAGATTGTTTGATTAACCATGTACTAATTTATTTATTTATTTATTTATTAGAGTTTAGGTTGTTTGATTAACCATGTACAATTACAAATACTAATTTATTTATTAGAGTTTTAAATTTTGTTTTATTTGTTTGAAGAGAATTGTTTATTCTTATTTGTTTTATTTGATTATTATTCTTTTAAATTTTGAAACTACAATTTTGTAATTATTTTATCTTTTGTTCAGAGATGAGAAGATTTTTGGTTGCTAGAGAAAATATTGAGAATATGAATGTTGTGCAACCAGAAGCCGAATTAGAACCACTGTCTAATGGGGTTAATGAGTTTAATCCAAATGGGATTGTGTGTGATCCAGGTCGTAGGAAATAAATTAATGAGTATGCTACGGATATTCAAGACCAAGTGAGAAGGATATATATATTGAAGGGTCCAATGCAACCAGATTTGTCAAGTTTTCCTCGTACTCCATTTGGGAGTATTAAAAGATTATTTAGTAAATCATGGTATAAGAATTATACATGGTTAGAATACAGTGAGATGAAGAATGCAGCTTATTTTTTTCATTGCTTTCTCTTTAAGCAATCCGGGAGGGACGATCACTTTGGTTTTGAAGTCTTCACTAAAAGCGGATATAGAGATTGGAAACGTGTATATCAAGGCTTGAAAGGCCACAATGGTAGTCATAATAGTTTACACAAGTCATGTGTCAAGCACTATGATGATTATAATAATCAAAGACAAAGTGTGACAAGTAAGTTTGCTAAAGCAACCAAGGATTCATAGAAGGGATGACTATTACTAATCTTCATCATTACCGTGCAGAGATTTCTTATGTTGCTATTGACAAAATATGTGTGGAGATTGATCATCACTTTAGTGAAGGAAGTAACATTATCCTTAATTACTTCTCATGTCTTGATCCCAAGAACTCTTTCTCCAAGTTTAATGTTAATAAGCTTGCTCGTCTTGCTGATATTTATCATGCAGACTTTTCTGATGATGACTGAGGAACAATAAGGGATCAACTTGACACTTATGTTATTTAAGTGAGAATAAATGCTTTATTTTACACTTGTGAAGATGTTCAAAGTTTGGCTATGAAGATGGTTCAAACTGAGAAACATTTGGTATTTTCATTGGTTTATAAATTTATTGAGTTAGCTTTGATATTACTGGTGTCGACAACATCCGTGGAAAGAACTTTTTCAGCAATGATATTTATAAACACCATAATTCAATCAACTATTGCTTTTTTGTTTGTAATAGCAAAGACTGAGCTAAATTATGGTCTTCAACTTTTGTTTTTTTGTTTATATGTTTAATATTCATTTTTAAAAAATGGTTTAGGTTTAGGCTCTTATTATTTTCAATACACATTAAATTTTACAATAATAAAATAAAAGTATATAATTTATAATTTTTAAAAAAAATGTTGAGGTCGATATTTATATCTGATTTATATTAAACATTAAATTTGTTTAAAATAATAAACTTTCCTATTAATATCCGGTTATATGAAATGTGTAGTTGTCTTGTTTTTCTTGTGGTTGATGTATGGCTGAGAGACATAAGTTAAGAGATAAGCAATTCAACTTGAGCCATAAAAAATAAATAAAAGTAGGCAATAATCGTTGCAAAAATCTATTGACTTACTTTTCATTCTTCTAAAATTTTCCAACACGGGAGAAGAAGATTCATACATACATTCCAAACTAGTCATTCAGCTGGGGTAGCACACTATTTTAAATCTTTCTATTGGTTTCACTAATTTCTTTGACTTACATTATATAATTGCTTTATAGTTTTATTTTATGAAATCATTAAAAAAAAGTTGAAACAATGGGTGTAAATTTTTCTATTTCTAACAACTTTTATTAACCTCTTTAATTTAGGTTATATAGTCAGTTTCATATTTTTTTTTATACAAATTATCATAACGAGAATTCTATTGAGGTAATGTGAGTGTTAAAAGAGACAAATCAAGTTGTTTTTGAATATACACAAAAATATAAGAATGATCAAATAGATAAGTGATTGTAAAATTTACTACAATTCTTTTATCTCAGTTGTACATAGATTTAAAGTGAAACTTTTAAAATTTAACATTTTTTACTTTGGAAATTAATTATTAATGTTTAGTATTTTTAAATATAAATTTAGAACATCATATATTACATTATAAAAAAAATAATTATAGTACTATTAAATCATTGTGACATAATATAATCAATTAAAAACATTAAATAAAATTCATATGTTTTTATAAATAAACTTGATTTACTTACTTGAATTTAAAATTATTTGACGTTTGTAATTCTTTAAAATCATATAAATGTATGGATGTAATGTGTTGATTGTGTAAAGTTTTTTTTTACAACTGCATAGATATTAAACTCTTTTTAAAAATGTGAATAAAAAATATTTGTTATTAGATATGATTGACATTATTTTATAGGTAAGATGTCATGATAAAGTGTGGGATATTATGTCTCTATGTGATCAAGTAAGGAAGTAATATGTGAAGCATAATATTCTTCATTCTGTGAGACATCCTGTCTCGTTCAAAAGTAGTTTCGTGCTAAGTAAATCTCGCGTTATTTAAGAATTTGTTTTCTTATTTATCTAATCAGGTTTAATCTTTTATTCACTTTTTCGAATGAAAGTTTTTCCATAGATCATTATGAGTAATATTAAATTTGAAGAATTGTGATATGATAAATATTTAACCAATCAACATACTTGTAGATTTGTTGCTTTCACTTTTGGGAAGTTTAGTCGCGTTCAAAGAACATATTGCATTTTACCTTAATAGAAGATGAAGAATGTTATTTCTCCATCAGAAGATGAAGAATGTTATTTACCCAATAGTGTAATTATGGTAACCTCAGTAGAAGTTTGCTTATCTTCAGTATTCCTTACCTTCACATCAAGTTGTCGTCTCTCCAGTTTATCCTTAGCAGAGAAGCCTTTTGTGAAATCAAGTTCGACTCTGTTTTGTGGTGTTCCTTTATTTGAGAAGCCTGAGGCAATTCGGTCAATTCATTTTTCCCTAAAATAAATGGTGGTCTCTTTATTTGATAAGATTGTATATCCCCGGATTCCCTTTTGGATGGAAAATGGTAGTCTCTTTTAAGTAGTATGTTAATTCCCAGAGAAGTTGTCCACATATATCAATTCTATCTACCCCGATAGATGGTTGATCTCTTCGATATGATAGAGATAGTTCGTTTTTGAGGTTTTGTCTGCTCCAATGGATGGTTGATCTTTTCGATATGATAGAGATAGTTCATTGTTGAAGCCTTATCTACCCTAATGGATGGTTGATCTCTTCGATATATGATCCGCTGTCGCGCACGGATCAAAGCGAGTATTTTAAAAATGCAGTACAGTAACAATGTGACTCGAATCGTCTCACACGGATTCTTGTTTGTATTAATAAAACGTAACTGAATGGGGGGATTTTGGTTTTAGGTTTTCGATTCAGAAAACACAAAGCAAATAAGCGATTTAAAATAAGTGATTATAGAATTAAGCCAATCTACTGCTCGGTTTCCTGCTAATCATTGATTTTTACCTTAATAATTTCCTAAGCGGAATCGATCTCTATTCGATTTCTATACCTATTTTCAAGCGCAACAAATACAAACATATTGGATTCCTATTCCGAATTAAGCAAACAGATTAAGCCCTCGTGAATTAAGCAAACACGAATTACAAACGCGGATTAAAAAGCGACGTAACAGCGAATAAACGTTAGGGATCCAATCATACGAATTTAATCAAAACAATTTTATATAATACAGATTAAACAAATGTAAATCACAAAATAATATTGAAAGAGAACGAATTTGATTGATAAAGTAAAAACCTCAAAGCGTTGGAAATGCGGTTACAGCAGATTGACTCTGGATGTTTAGTTCCTCATCACAATCGTAAAAGCAAAATATATTTTTTTTCTGAATAATGAAAAGGTGAAAACGAAATTACTGTAGCGGCGGCTAGGTATAGCAAGGACAAAGATTCAGTTCATAACCCAACTGGTTCGAAAACATAACTCATGCCTAAAACAAATGACCCAAAACTTAAATATAAAATGCTGCAACTTCAACGACTTTTTCAACCTTTCTACATCCCGAATCAGCTTCTGTCCACAACTGGAAAGTTGTAGACCTTTCTCTTAGCTTTCCAACGCATGGTCAAACGCCTCGATCCGATGTCTGTAGCTCCAGTTATGAATGTTTCCGCGAAAGCTGCAAATACTGAAAATAAAATACGAAAATCAAATTAAACCAAAAATAAACTAAATTAGAAAAACATTATAAAATATAAAAATAAATAAAGAAAAGCATAGAAATGCTTGAATTCAAATATGGAAGAATGTGCATTAAAATTCACTGATCAATCTGATAGATACAGTTCGTTATTAAGGTTTTGTCTGTTGCAATGGATGGTTGGTATCTTCGATATGATAGAGATAGTTCATTGTTGAAGCCTTATTTACTTTGATGGATGGTTGATCTCTTCGATATGATAGATATAGTTCATTATTGAAGCCTTATCTACTCTGATGGATGGTTGATCTCTTCAATATGATAGAGATAGTCCTTTGTTGAGGTTTTGTCTACTCTAATGGATGGTTGATCTCTTTGATATGATAGAGATAGTTCGTTGTTGAAGCCTTATCTACTCCGATGGATGGTTGATCACTTCAATATGATAGAGATAGTTCATTGAGAAGTTTTATCTACTCTGATGAATGGTTGATATTTTCGATATGATAGAGATATTTCGTTGTTAGAACCTTATAACAAGTGGTTACCTTTTAAGGAGCTTGTTTATTACCCTTTCTAGGTGGAAGACTTGGTTAAAGAAGAAAATGCGACCAGTTCGTGGCTTATGACAATGATCGTGAGGAGGTTTATCAGAAGAAACTGAGACCAGTTCGTGGCTTATGACAAGGATCTTGGGGAGGTTTATCAGAAGAAACTGGGACCAATTCGTGGCTTATGACCAGGATTGTGGGGAGGTTTGTCAGAAGAAACTGAGACTAGTTTGTGGCTTATTACCACGATCGTGGGGAGGTTTATCAGAAGAAACTGTTACCTTTCTCGGAAAAATTTAGAAGTCAGGTGAAGTTTATTACCCTTTTCAAGTGATATCTTGATTAAAGAAGAAACTATTCCCCGTGCTCGGCGAAATCCAGAAGTCAGAGGAAGTTTATCACCCTTTCCAAGTGATATCTTGGTCAAAGAAGAAATTATTCCCCATTCTCGGTAAAATCCAGAAGCCAGAGGAAGTTTATCACCCTTTCCAAGTAATATCTTGGTCAAATAAGAAACTATTCCCCGTTCTCGGCGAAATTCAGAAGTCAGAGGAAGTTTATCACCCTTTCCAAGTGAAATCTTGGTCAAAGAAGAAACTATTACGGTTCTCGTCGGAATCCAGAAGTTGGTGAAGTTTATTACCATTTTCAAGTGATATCTTAGTTAAAGAAGAAATGTTTACCGTTCTCGGCGAAATCCAGAAGTTGGTGAAGTTTATTACCCTTTTCAAGTGATATCTTGGTTAAACAAGAAATTGTTACCGTTCTCGGTGAAATCTAGAATTTGGTGAAGTTTATTAACCTTTTCAGGTGATATCTTGATCAAAGAAGAAGTTGATACCCATTCCAGGTGGAACGCCAGAATTTTGGGGAAACTTGTCATTGTCAATGCAGATCCTACCTTCAGTGGAAGTCGGTAGTTCATCTTCAGTAAAAGTCGGTGCATCTTTTGTTTTTCTACCTTCAGTAAAAGTTGATAGTTCGCCTTCAGTAAAAGTCAGTGCATCTTTTGTATCTCTACCTTTAATGGAAGTTGGTAGTTCACCTTCAGTAAAAGTCGGTACATCTTTTGTATCTCTACCTTCAGCAAAAGTTGGCAGTTCATTTTCAGTAAAATTTGGAACATCTTTTGTATCTCTACCTTCAATGGAAATTGGTAGTTCACCTTCAGTAAATGTTGGTGTATCTTTGTTTCCTTACCTTCAGTAAAAGTTGGTAGTCCGCCTTCAGTAAAAGTTGGTGTATCTTTGTTTCACTACCTTCGGTGGAAGTTGGTATTTCACATTCAATAAAAGTTGGTGTATCTTGAGCTTTTCCCCAGTGGAGTTACGTTTTCTTTCTCCAACGGAGTTAAGTTTATTTCCCTAGTCGGGTCGGTAATATTTTCTTAAAGATTACTTCCTTGTTGGCTTGTTGCTCACATTGTTAAGTATTTCTTCATTGAAATCTTATTTTGCCTGTGACTTTGGTCTTCCTCATTCGTAGTTACCCCCCAGAGTCATGTTGTTCCCCCAATGAGTTATCTCCTTGGTTGAACCCTCTTTCTTAGTTTGATTTGTGTCGTAGCTTTGTCTATATTATTTTGTTGTTCCCAATAGTATCTTGTTTCCCTTGAGGAGTCTTTCTTTTTCATTCATAATCATAAGCATTTTTTGGCATCATAGGACCAAAATTGGGTCTTCTTATATTTAAGTATATTCAATCACGTCGAGACGAAGATTTCAATCTTTATATCTCCGGATATAATACACTTAAATAGAGGCAGTTGTCATACCCTAATTTTTACCCCTAATGTGACACTCCAATTCTACCTGACAATTATTATAAAATCAGAATTATAAAAATTCCATCATACAAATCAGGATGCTACAATTTCAACTTAAAACAACGACATTCATTACAGATACATAACACATTAACACGGATGAACAACATAATTTATTGTTGCACTTTACCTTATCCTCGGATATTTGTGTCGTGACATCTCCTTCGACATCACATATCTGATACCATAATTTCACTCAGTAGTTCGTATTTTCGCCTTTTACTTTCTAGAGATGCATGCGGTTAGGATTTATGGTTCTGTTCGCGAGGATGTCGTTGGAGAGGGTTGGTGGTAGACAGTGTTTCTGCTGTTTAGAATCGTTGAAGCCGTCATGGGGTCTCCTTGGGAACCTCGTGGTATGTCCTAGACTGCCCATTTAGGGCTTAGGGCTTTTTTTGAAATTCTTGCCCGTTGATACGCCTCAGTGAGGGTTCTGGTCAGGGATACGATCCTCGTTTCCCAGTGCCCTTTCGCTTATTTAGCGGTGAAAGGGTGGTTTTGGCATTGATGTCGAGCTCATCTTTTTCCTCTTCTTTTCAGATGCTATGTGTAGCGGTAGAAATGTTAAAGACTAAGACATGGGATTGACTAGACTTGTACAAATCAAAATAGAAATCGCCATCACGCTTTATTATTTCCAAAGAAATGGGAAAAGATTGAGTAACCCAAAAAAAAGAGGGGGGAAAGATTCAAAGTAAGGGGGTTGGTTATGTAAAGGGAAGGTATTAGCACCCTAAACATCTACGGTACTCTGCAGGAACCTATTTGTAAAGTTGGTTGATACTCGACACTACACTCATTGAGATCAGACTTTCGGTATATTTCGGTTGTTAATAAAGAAGCTTGTGCTGAAACAATGCCCGAGAGAAAGATCGATGATATTGAGACTCCTAGAACCCGGTTACTTCTTTTAGGACAGGTTGAACCAACTAAACTTCAAGATGGTACTTACCTAAAAACTCCATGCAACCATAAACCTAAGGCTACTTGTGTGACTTGTTTGCTTTCATTATCTAACAACTTTAACTCCTTGCAGGACTTGTTTGTATAACCTGGATTTCCTGCAAGACTTACTTGTCATTGTCACCTTACACTTTTTCTTTGTGCATAGCATCATACCATAGCATGTCGTTAACCATTTCAAGGATCTCAAGGGCTTGTGATACAGGTTATCATGAACTAGACGCCTAGCAAGGGGCAGGAGGATTTATTTTAAAACATCTACGGTACTCTGTTCGCAGACTCGGCTTCGCCGATCGTCTGGGGATGCTCGATAGAGGCGAAGTGTTAGGTGGTGCCCAATTTGGTGACAAATTCTTGAAAGGTGTGGTCTGTGAACTGGGTCCTGTTGTCGGTGACTATCGCTTATGGGATGCCAAAACGAGAGATGATATTTCTTTTATAGAAGCAAAGGACGTTTTTGGCGGTGAGTTTGGCTAAAGCTTCGGCTTATATCCATTTGGTGAAGTAGTCGACGACTATGATCAGGTATTTCTTCTGATTGGTTCCGACCACGAATGGATCGAGGAGATCCAGTCCTCACCAGGCGAAGGGCCAGGGAGAGGAGAGGGATTTAAGCTCTTTTGTAGGAGCTAAATTCATATCCCCGTGTCGCTGGCATTTATTGCATTTTTCACGTGCTCTTTTGTATCATGTTGCATGGTGGGCCAGTAATATCCTGCTCGCAAGGCTTTTCTCGTAAGGGATCTGCCGTCTAGATGTTGACCGCCGACTCCCTCGTGAATTTCGAGTAAGACGTGTTCTGCCCTGCTTCGGTCGATGCATTTGAGAAGTGGAATGGAAAATCCTTTTCTGTAAAGTTTGCCTTCGACCAGAATGTACGAGCAAGCTCTCCGTCTGACGATGGTCGCTTCTTTCGGGTTGTCGGGGAGTTTTCCCTTAGTGAGATAGTCGTGTACGGGGGTCATGCAGCAATTGTTGTCCCCGATGGCAAACACTTCTAAGGTAGAACATGGCTTTTGGGTGCTCGGTCGAGGACGTATTTCCTGTATCACCGATTTATTACCTCCTTTTCTCTTTGTGCACGCCAACTTAGACAGGATATTTTCATGGGCGTTGTGCTCGCGGGGAACATGTTGTACGTCCACAAATTTAAATTTCCTTTTCCTCTCTTGGACCAGGGCCCAATATTCAGCGAGTTGGTCGTTTTTGACGTGATATTCTCCTCAGACTTAAGAGGCGACCAACTGAGAGTCGATGAAGATTTTCACTTCCTCGGCTCCCAGATCTTTGGCCAATCGTAAACCTGCAAGGAATGCCTCGTATTCGGCCTGATTGTTGGAGGTTGGAAAAGATAGGGAGAGGGAGAATTTGGCGAGGGTCCCTTCCTTATTTTCCAGTATGATGCCTGCACCGCTTCCGATCGAACTGGAGGCGTCCTCGACGAAGATCGTCCAACGACGGGATCCGTCGGGATCTGCAGCCTGAGCCTTAAGGGCTTTCCTGCTCTCGTATTGGATATCAAATTCAGAGATCTCTAACGACCATTTCAACATTCCGCCAACCATTCCTGGTCTTCCGAGCAGTTGTTTTATTGGTTGATCTGTTCGGACCACTATGTTGTGGGCCAGGAACTAGTGTCTGAGTCTCCTTGCTGCGTTAACGAGGGCTAGAGCTACTTTTTCAATTTGTTGATATCTTGCCTCAGGGCCCTGTAGGGCCTTGCTCGTGAAGTAAATTGGCCTTTGCCCTTCTAGAGTTTCTCTTATCAGTGTTGCGCTTATTTCCTCGGAGGCGACGACCAAATAGAGGTAGAGGACCTCGTCTTTCTCGGGCCGAGAGAGGACGGGCGGCTGCGACAGCGCTTGTTTTAAATGAATGAGGGCTTGTTTGCACTCAGGCGTCCACTCGGAGGTGGATTCCTTGCGCAAGATTTTGAACAAGGGAAACGCGTGCTGGGAGGACTTTTCCATGTATCGAGAGAGAGAAGTGAGCATGTCGTTCAAGATCTGGATGGACTTTTTCGAGGTGGGCATCGGAAATTCGGAAAATGCCCGACATTTGTCGGGGTTTGCCTTAATGCCTCGTTCCGTCAGATAGAATCTGAGGAACTTTCCTGCCCGTATGCCGCAGGTACATTTTTCTGGGTTGAATCGCATCCAGCACTTTTGAGCTTGCTGGAATACTTTCTTTAGGTGGGCGGCATGGTTGAGATCTTCAACGGACTTGACGATCATGTCGTCCATATAGACTTCGAGCATGTCGCCTATCTCGTTGCGAAAGACTTTGTTCATCATACGCTGATATGTAGCCTGCGTTTTTAAGACCGAAGGGCATTACATTGTAGTAATAGTTGCCCAACTCGGTCATGAAAGCGGTGTAGTTTTTGTCCATTTTTGCCATGGGGATCTGGTTATAACCAGAGTATGCATCCATGAATGATAGCAATTTAAAACCGGCGGAGTTGTTGACCAGTTTGTCAATATTGGGGAGGGGATAAGCATCTTTTGGGCAAGCCCGATTGAGATCAGTATAATTAATACACATGCGCCATTTTCCATTAGATTTTTTCACAAGAACTACATTTGGTAGTCAGGTTGTGTACTGGGCTTTAGAAATAAAATGTGCCTCTAGGAGGTCTTTTACAGCTAGTTCTGCAGCCTTTGCTTTCTCCGACAACTGATTTCTTCTGTGTTGTACGACCGCCTTGAGGGTAGGATCTATAGTCAAGTGATGGCACACGATATCTAGATCTAAATCGGGCATCTCGGCCGCACTCCGGGAAAACAAATCAGCATTCTCCCTTAGGAAAGCTTTGAGTTGCCTTTTTTTCCAGGTCAGGGAGGTATGCTCCGATCTTTACTCCTCTGGTGGGGTCTTCTCCAAGGGGAACTAGCTCTAAGTCGCCGTCTAGGATGGGTCGTGCGTGACTCGAAAGTTCGTTGCAATCAGCGGAGGAGGTCGACCCTTCGTCTTCGACCATAGGCTTCTTCCCTTTCCTTCTTTGCTCGACATGGTCTTCCTTGGAGAAATGACTATCGAGGTCAATGGTATCAACCCTCGACAGGGGCTTGACTTCCTCAGAGCTGGAGGGCAGTGTAGCTCTAGTGCTCGTTCGAGGTTGAACGCTGATGGAATTGAGGCCCTTGGGTGAAGCCTCGAAACACCTTCTGGCTGCTTGGATATCCCCGTAAAGGGTGGCGACCAAGCCTTCGACGGTGTAGTACTTCATCTTGAGATGCACGGTAGAAGGGACCGCAATGATTTCAGAGAGAGTGGGTCTCTCGGAGATGCACTGGTAGAGAGACGGGCAATCTACCACCAATAATTGGTTCTTGGTGGCTATAGCCGTTACCCCTCTCCCAAATGTGACGATCAGCTCGATATATCCCCAGGGTTTCGTGCTGGCTCCATTGAAGCCTTAGGGATTAGATCCCACGTAAGGGGTTAGGTGGAACTCGTTCAGCTGTAATATGGTGAACAATTGGGATTGCATGATGTCCACCGAACTGCCTTGGTCGACCAGAATACGATGCACGTCAAAATTAGCTATACAAGCTCTCACGAGTAGTGGGATGCTCGATTTCAGGGCCTCGCCCGATAATTCTTCCCTATAGAAGGCGAGGGTGAGAGTCTCCTTGGAATTTATCGAGTGTGGCATCCATATCTGAGTTGGCTTCAATGAGTTGGTCGAATCTCCTCTTCACCGACCCAACTGTGTGCCTATTGAATCCTCCACCGGAGATGACCATGGCTGCGGGGAAGGATTCCCAAGGATTATGGGAGGAGAAGTACTGGGGGACGTTCTCCATGTCTGGATAATAGAAATCTTTCAGTCGTGAGATGCTCATGGCGACCGAAATGGCATCGAGGTCGGGGGATTTCTTCCCTTCCTCGACGTTTTTGGTTTCTGGTGCTTCGCCACGGGCACCCTCCTTCTTTTTATACTGCTTGAGGTGCCCGTCTCTGATTAGTATTTTGATTGCATCCTTGAGATGGATGCAATCCTCCGTGTTATTCCTGTGAATCTTGTGGAACATGCAATATTTTCTCTTGTCGGTTCCCGGCTTGGACGGTGTTTATTGGGGGAAGCGCATCCTGACTTGCTTAAATTCAGAATTGGCTTATTCAGAAAGAATACGCTCCCCTGAGGTTGTCAGAGGGGTGTAGTCGTGGAAACGACCGACGGCCCCTTGTAGTCTTTGGAATCATAGGACTTGTCCTCCCGTTTCTTCTCTCCCCGACGAGATGTCGAGGGCTCGTCGTTCTTTGAGGACTTAGCACTCTCTTTGTGCCTTAATTCCCTAGCGTTGTTGGCTGCTTCCTTCTCATCGTACTGCATGTACGCCTGGGCCTTGAGGAAGAGGGAGTCGAGCATGGCCGGTGTCTCTATGCCTACAGCTTTGGCAAAGTCACTGCGGGGGACGGAGCCCGCGCTCTAGGAGGTACTTCTTCATGTTGTGCGTCGTTGAGACTTGGACCTCTTCCTTGTTGAAGCGTTCAATATATGCCCGCAGAGACTCGTCCCTGCCCTGTATGATTGCTTCGAGCGAAGCCTCCGATTTCTGGTGTCAACGGGAGGCGGTGAAATGCTTCGAAAATATCCTCTTGAGCTGCTTCTATGAGGTGATGGATTCGTCGGGGAGGATCTTGTACCACGACATCTCCCCCTTCCTGAGAGTGGTTGGGAAGAGTCTGCATTTGATGTCTCCCCTGACCCCTCGGTAGTAGAGGAGAGCGTCAATGTTCTCGATGTGCTCGTCAGGGTCTGTTGTTCCGTCATAGGTCCCCAATAGAGGCAGCTTCTCCAGGAAGACAGGGAGTGAGGCCTCAGTGATCTCCCTCGATAGCGGGCATGGGGATCATCATCCTCACTATCAGCGGGAGATGGAGAAAGAGAGTGATAGTTTCTCCCCCGTCGGTCGTTACGGTCTCGCCAGGGGGAGGGGCTCCTCTGTTTCTGCTTTGGTTCGGGTGAAGGCAGCCGAGCACGGTCAATTGTCCTGTTGTCTTTCCTCTTCTTGAATGAATGGCAGTCTTGATCTATGGAAAGAGGTGTGCGGTTGCGTTTCTTGAAGAAAGAAACGTCGCACCTCTCCTTTCTGGGTGGCGGGCCACGCCTGGGTGGTGATATACTAGGGGAGTTTCGTCGTCGGGTTCTCCGAGTAAGAGATCTTGATCGTCTGTTCTCCCATACCCCTATCCTTTGATTCTGTTGTAGGATGAGGGTGTTGGTCTGATTGATAGCAGCGAGCAGCGCTGCCATGGCCGAGTCGACGTTGAGAGGGATGGGAACTAGTTATATGATCTGAGGAAGTTCCTCGGTGGAATTCCTGGGGTGTCCCTTGTCCAAGAATTGGTCGTCATTGCGTCGGGCGTCCGTTGAATCAGGAGACGCGGTCTGTCCGTCCCGGAAACCCAGGTTTTCCTCGAGGTGAGGATGTTCCTGAGTTCCGTTGGTTTTACGAGCATGGGAAAGATTGGTCTTTCCGGGCATATGAAGATCATCATGGTCGGCCATGATTAGTGAGAGGAATCTTGAAAAAGTTGCTTTGATCTTAAATTTCGAGAAAAGAAAGATGGGGAGAGCAGTTTCCCACCGACGGCAACACTGATATTACCGGTTGAACAGAACCTGAGAAGTGGCCGGAAGATGATCTATAGTCGGGCTGTGAAGTCGAGGAGAAAAGGGGGTTGTATCTGCAAGGCACTCTGACGATTAAGTAAGAGTAGGAACAAGGAGATACAAGCAGAGTATTAGGTGGTAAATAATAAGTATTTGATACATGGCCCTCACAAGTGTGAGGGCATATATAATTCCCCTGGCGCGTGGCCGTTGGTTCCTGATTTTGCGCCTGGATATACGGGTCCGTGAAATCAGGTAATTGCCAGGACTTGATTAAACCTGGAAGATGTGCTCGTAACTAGCTGTTGGCCCTGAGAAAGGGGTCAGTTACGGGCATCTCTCTGGTTGGTTCCTGGTGGCCTGCATGACGTTGATGTCGGGCAGACTGAGAGGGTGTTCATCGATCATCCTAGACTAATGCTGGTTCGAGAGGGAAAATGACTGATGTTGCTCGACAGGTAGCGGGTAATCCGGGTCATGGTCTTATGGGCCGTACTAAAGGAAATGTCTTAGACCGGGCCCAGACAAATTGTCGGGTCAGTCCAGAACATAATGTTACTCATAAGGGTCTATCAAATCACTTTCATCAAATGGAATGTCCATTAATCCTAAGGCAACACAATGTTTTACATGGAAATAGAAGAGATTCACCGATTGGAATTTATAACATTTTTCTTCTTTGGCTGCCTGTTGCCCAAAAGCTTTTAAGGTACAATTGATTAGTTCATCCATCTTTTCCTTTTGTTGCTTAGCTACATAAGTATCTTCTCGGATTTACCTTGCGGTTCTTTCTTTTTTTGTTGGTTGTACAAATGTAATGCAAAAGTTAACTTCTTACAAGGATAAAGTTTCTTACAAGGATAAAGTGATTGTACTTGTGATTGTAACGTGAGAGTTGTCACCAAAACGAGGGGTGTGTAGAATACAGTTAATTGGTTTGTGACTAATTATAAAACTAATGAAGACAACTAACAATTACTTAATATGATGATAAAAGCGTTTATGTTTCCCCTTTGAATAATCTACTCTCCTATGTGAGAAACCCATGACTGAACTTATAATGATTTTTTTTAAATTAATCTTTATAAAACACGGTTACTCAATAAATTGATCGCCAAGTAATCCATTTTTCTGAAGCAACCCCTAGAGAACTTGGGGGAATATAATCACAATAGACGAATGTTATATAGCGCGCAACTAAAAAAACTATTTTAGAAAACTTAGTTACTCGACAAATTAATCGCCAAATAACCCACTTCACATGGTTGTCAGGATCTCGCTCTAACTCTCAAAATGTTACGTTATTACGCTCCGGCAATCGACCACCGATTTAAATGGCACAAAGATCTTGGATTTGGCTGGAGCGTTGAACTCCTAGCGAAAGATCTTTAAATCGTGAGATCTTGAGATCCCAATGATCCATTTTTTGTTTTTACCCACTTTAGACCCGTTTCGACCAGGAGTACGTAAAACTAGACTAATGATTTTATAGTACGTAAAACTAGACTAATGGTCAAGACTAATCATGCCATATTGATAGAAATCATAACACTCATACAATCCTATTAATTGAATGTGCAAATCCCTAGTTAGGTCTTAGTTTCCATGTAAATCAATTCTTCTAATTCCTTCTACGGGAGAAAGTATTAAACTCAAATAATATCATGTAGTTTATCAAACATTGATTAATTACAAAGACAATCATGAAAGATTACAATGCTTTGGAGAGGATAAAATCATCTAAAGGAAACCTAATCTAAGAGAACTGATCACTCATATTTAAGTTAAGGCATTCATGATTATTACAATTGAAAAGAAAGAAATAGACTTACTATGATCATGATTCTCTAATGATACTCTAAATTTCGCTTTTCTTGTTACCAAAATATGCATTACTGCACCAATTAATTCTCAAAACACTAATGACTAAAACATTTTATAATTTATAGAAAAATTCTAAAAACAATAGATTAAACCTTAGTGTGGTACTATTTATTGATTACTCAGTTTTAGCAATTTCGCAATTCTCTAACATAATGTTTTGATAGTGTAGATATGCTATTGAAAGTGCTGGTTTTGTCATTTTTAGTAGGATAGCTCCTCTGTGAAATATAGGTATGCAACTCTCGACTGTCTTTTGCAATTTTTTTATAGGTACGCGAGTTAGTTTATATTTTTAAATTACAGTAATGTATAAAAAATGTATTTTAATATATATTTATTGTTGGAAATCCACTAAAATCTATGATGAATTTCTACCATAATGATAATTTAATTATGAGACAAACAAAGAAAGAAGACAAGACAAATAATTTCTGCAGAGTTTCTCTCAGTTCACAAACTGTAAAAACTTTCTTATTCACTTTGCAATTGTAAAATACTGTGAATGACTTGCTTGACTTACTTACAAAAAATAGGGGTTACTCTCTCTATTTATAACTGAGCTTGCACCCTAAGCCCAAAGCCCAAAATATCTATTTTGTTACTAAATCAAATCTAATCTATTCTAGACTTAAATCAAATCTATTTAAATCTAAACAAATCTAATCTTTTCGACACTATGAATTATAATTTAACACACCACCTAATTCATTGTGTCTAAACTATCTATATTCATCATTACTCTTAGCCTTCTGAATACTTCGACTTGCACTCCCTTCGTCATGATGTCTGCAATCTGATTCTCAGTTCTGCAGTGTTCCAAATTCATCTTCCCATCTGCTACCTGCTCTCGAATATAATGGAACCTCATTTCGATGTGATTACTTCGACCATGTGCTATTGGGTTCTTCACCAGATTGATAGCTGACATACTGTCGATCTTCATGGTAATTTCTCCATGATATTTCTCTGTTATCTCTTCGACTAAGTTCACCATCCAAGTTGCTTGACATGCATAAAGAGAAGCAGCTATGTATTTGTTGGCTGAAGATTTTGATAATATTATTAGAGGCCAAGTGAATTGGACGTTTCGATTGAAACGAAACAAAGCGTCATGTTTCGAAATAGCAGAAGCAGTGTTTCGAATGAGCATATTAAAGCTTGGAGCTTCGAGTGGCAATTATGGGAACATATCTAAAGAAGTCTCGAAATGATAACAAGGTTGTGTCTAAAGAAGTGAGTTCGAAACGAAGAAGTGCCAAAACATTTGAAATTCAAATGCAAGCGGGATGTTCGAAATTTGAAATATATGCGCTGGAGCATTCGAAGACACGTGGAAGTAAGAGAGAGGCATTGCTCTGCATGTTCTGAACGTGGCAGAATCTTATAGCAAGACCGTTATGGTCGAAGTAGTATAAATAGAAGTCTTAGCATTAGGATTTTGTGTGTCATATCTATTGTACTAAATACTCAGTAAACATTCAAATTACCATATGGCTAGGGAAACGAATGCAAGAGCAATGTACGTATGATAGCACCACATGTTTATGATTTAATGAAAATCCTTTATCATTTCCAGTACTTTCCTTTATCTTTTTTGTCAAATACCATTTACAAGTCTTTACATCTAAAGTCTTTTTATTCGAAATCTTTTCATTGATGCCTTACATTTAAATGCTTTCTTTCCATCTCAAACACTTTAAATTTCAGAAAACTGTCATACTTTTCATGCCTTTATCTTCAAGTTTTTATCCTTCGAACGCTTCTTTTTACTTAAAGTCATTTTACAGATTTCTTGCATTAAACGCTTTTTTCATATTTCGAATCTTTTACATTCCAGAGCATCTTTTACATTAACTGTTTTTATAATTCGAAGCCATTTACTTGTCTTTTATTGAAGTTTACATGTCTTTACAATTAACTTTTATTCATGCAATTTAGTTTCACGCACATATATTTTGATTACACCTTTAGATCTTTAAGAGAGAAATTGAAATAAGTCAAACACCTACACAACATTCTAAATACCAACAATGAATACCTGTTCGATCATGAGAGTTACCCTAATGACCAACACGTCCTAGGATCAATCTAGTCGATCCTGCGAGTTACCAGAGGAATTGAATAACAGTCAGTAAGTTTATTCGATAGTTTGGAAGACTAGTGGTTGTTTACCAGAAATCACTGGAAACAAATTGGCACACCCGGTGGGACGAATAATTGGACATTAGAAATAAAGATTGTTGAGACATAACCATTATAAAAACGTTGGAGCCTAAGAAGTTTGTTGTTTTATGAACCTAAGAAGTGGTAAAATAACCAACAGCAACCAACCCTTATCCAGAAGAAAACGTTTGAACAAGATGTCTAATTCTGACAATCAACAAGGGGAGCAAAATGCCCCACATACAACAGGCACTAATGTGTCCGCTTCGATGGGAACGTCTAATGTGATCCCTTCGAATGCACAGTCTGTTGCATCTTCTACTAGTAATATAGCCACTAATGGAGCAAGTGGCGTATCAACTAATAGTTCGATCTTAGGGAATACTGGAACCATTGGTTATCCTGGGGGATTTGTTCCACCATCAGGGACACAAACCCATTTTGCCACTCCACTAACTAGACCACCCGGTTTCGATGGTAATAGAACCAGAAATTCCTCTTACGGAATGCCAACATCTTTTATGGCAGGTTTACACAATTCCACATCGAATTCATCACCACAATTAGGGTCTGGGTCTAGGGCGAATCAGTTTATGACAAATAACCAAGGGTCAGTGGGTTATAGCACAATGCCTATTTTAACCACAGAAAACCAGTTGGCTTTTAGGCAATTGATGGATGACAGTAACCATAATATGATAGTGGTATTAGCACAAACTATGCAGGAAATATTTGCCCCAATAGTACAGAATGTGACTGTGACAAACAGAGAAAACGCTGATAACATGAGTCGAATAGCATATTTCTTTGCTCCCCCAGAAAGGCGTAGGCCGAATCAGGCGGGAGTTTGAGCAAACATGCCTGTTATGGAACAAATTGCTAACGACCCAAACTATAGACCACCTAGAGAAGAAGTTAACTTGGGGGCAAGGGCACAAAGGCTAGAAGCTCCAATGATCCCAGGCCCACAAAGAGAAATTATGGAACCAGGGGTAAGGGTCGAAAGGCTAGACGTCCCAGAGTTTCGAGAAGAACAACCTAGGGGGGTTGTCATGGTAGGTCGAAATCAAGATGATGATGTTGTCGTTCATAGAATTCGAAACGATAACATCTTGGCAGAAAACAATCTAACCACCATGATAGAGAGAGTCATGGCCCAAAATGGCCTCAACACAGGAATTAGAAGGCCAAATTATGCTTCTCCTATATTAGATTGCATAATGCATACTGATTTACCAAGGGGATATAAAGTCCCTAAATTTACAAAGTTCGCTGGGGATACCAATGAGTCAACAGTCGAACACATAGCCAGATATCTAACCGAAGCGGGAGATATAGCCAATAATAAAGATCTCAGGATCAAATACTTCCCAAGTTCCCTGACTAAAAACGCCTTCACGTGGTTTACCACTTTGCCTCCTGGGTCCATTGATACTTGGGATCTTTTGGAGAGATTATTCCATGAACAGTTTTACATGGGACAGTCGAAAATAAGCTTGAAGGAATTAGCCAGTGTCAAGAGAAAGTTCACTGAACCCATAGATGATTATCTGAATAGATTTAGGCTTTTGAAATCCAGATGTTACACAGTAGTTCCTGAACATGAGTTAGTCGAAATGGTCGCTGGTGGCTTGGATTACTCTATTCGAAAGAAACTAGACACTCAATATTTGAGGGACATGGCTCAGTTAGCCGATAGGGTTCGACAGGTCGAAAGGTTAAAAGCCGAAAAGGCCAGAGTCTTTAAAAATAACAAGAAAGAAAGGATCTCCTATGTTGGAACTGAGGAAGCAGAAGATTATCCTGAATTCGAATTCGAAGAGGTCGAAATCGACCTCGCTGAATTAAAACAGGCTCCACCTTACTCCTGCAAATTATTGGTTCCCACAAAAGGGAAAGAGATTGTTGAAAATGAGAAAAGTGACAAATTCCCAAAGAAGGTTTATACCTTCGATGTCACTAAATGTGACGAGATTTTTGATTTACTTGTCAAAGATGGCCAACTCATTGTGCCATCAAATGTCAAAATACCTCCTTTAGATCAAAGAAAGAAGAGAGGATTTTGCAAATATCATAGTTTCCCAGGCCACAAAACCTCACAGTGTTTTCTTTTCAGGGACCTAATTCAGAATGCAATCAAAGATGGCAGACTGAAGTTTGCTGATAAGGCAAAGATGAAAGTGGACGAAGATCCCTTGGACGTCGCAGACACCAACTACTTCGAGCCTGCATGCATTGGAGAGATTAACATGGTGGAAGCTGACCAAAGTGATGTCCCAACAGGAGAGAAAGGTACTGAAAATGAAAGCTGGGTGATGGTCGAAGTCGATAAGGAGATCACTGAAGATGTCCAGAAGCTACCAGAGACTTCGATTGAAGCAGCACCTGTAGCTGTTGCAAAAGAAACCCAGGCTACTGAAGGCCAGGAAAATCAAAACCAAGAACTAACACAGGTCACTGAAGGCCTGAGGCTGGAATTGGAGAAAGTCCAAATCACGAAGCCAGCTTCCCCTCAGAAGGAAATATGGGACACTCTAGGGGAACCCAGTGGAAAATTTGACTATTTGGTCAAATATTCTGCCCCAGAGAGTTCGAAGGTCCACATTGAAGATATAAAACCCACAGGATGGGGAAATGATGAAGCTGAAGGGGAGGATGTTGAGGTAAACATGGTGGACATGGAAAGACCTCACTCTGAGATGGAGGAGGTAGAAAAATACTTAGAAAAAGAGAAGTATAAAATGGAGGATAATCACGCTGGAGATGCTAGTCTCAAGGATTACCTCATGGCATGCCACAAAGGAGATACATGCATGATATTGTGCCCTAGGTGCAACATCCTCTGCAATCAGAGAATCACTGCGAATTTTGAGAGGGTACAGAGGGCTCGAACTGGCAACAATTGGCGCCAGGATAACCAGCTGTTCAGGTGTTATCCCAAGGCTGGAGAAAGTTTGCTGGTATTTGTGTTTCGCTGCTACAAAGGGGCAACCAAGTGCTTGATATGCCCAAGGTGTTCTGCTGTGTATGACCAAAGCATGGCCAGAGCCTTCGAAACGATTCCCTTCGCCCCATGCTGGAACCATCAAGAAACTGTGCAGATGGGCCCATGTTTCGATGGCAGACACAAACAACGAAGGCATGATAGCCCTCACCCCAAGGCTGCTCGAAGAGTGACTTTCAAACTCCCTGCTGAAGTGCCAACCGACAGATGGTTGCAAGTCAGAAATGACAAAGGCAAAGACAGATGGAGAAACACCGAACGAAATGCACGCCATGCTATGACGTACAGAAGGCAATTCAACATAGCAAAAAGGGAAGAGGTAAGATTAGAAAACTACAAAGGAAGGAACCCCATGTCGAGATCCCAGTGGCGCAGGCAACAGAGGATTCGAAAGGCTGAGAGAGAAGCTGTGGCAAATAAAGGGGTAACTTCGACAAAGAACCAAGGTGAATCCAGCACCAATAAACCCACACCAAAAAATCAAACTGAAGACAAACCTCTAGTTAATAGGAGGCTTTTCTCTGAAGTACAACTGGATGAACCAAAGGAATACACTCCAGGCCCAGAAGAAGACGAAGATATGATAACAGATAACTTCGAATCGGAGGGGGAGTCTTCATTCAACCTAAACTGTAACGTGGTATCTGTGCTTCCCTGTGAATTTGGGCAGGAAACCGAAATTGATGAATATGAGGAAGAAGATACCACAGATTTGATGAAGCATAGGCCTGTGTGCTACTATGTGATGGACAATGGGGCTGTCGAGGAGCAAAATGCGTTCTTCGAACGTCCAGAACCTGCTATGAAGAACAATATTAAGCCACTATTTATTCGGGCAAAAGTTGGTGCCCATGGTGTGAACAAGGTTCTAGTGGATAGGGGTGCTGCAGTCAATTTGATACCCCACTTCATGCTGAAAAGATTAGAGATCCGCGAAGGAGACATCAAGCCCCATAATATGGTTCTGTCCAATTATGAGGGGAAAATGGGCAAATCACTGGGAGTGGTCCAGTTGGAATTGACAATAGGCTCAAGCTGTAGGCCCACCATGTTTATGGTGATCGAAGCCAAGGCCAACTATAACTTATTGCTGGGAAGGGAGTGGATCCATGGCGTAGGGGCGGTGCCTTCGTCAATGCATCAGCGACTAGTTCTATGGAGAGATGATGGAATCGTGGAAAACATCGAAGCAGACCAGAGTTACTTTATGTTAACAATCAATTTAGTTGACAAGAGGGATTATGATAAACATCTGGCAAAGATTGCTTCGTGTGTTCCAAATGATGAGATTAACGAAACCAGAAACGCCCACTACTACATGACCCTTCGCCATGATGGCCTATACTGGGATAAAACAATAATCAGTGAAGACGAGGGAGTCGAAAGTACTATACAAAGACGGCCAGCAGGCTGGGACTTCGACAACCTTATCCATGACTGAGTCCACCTTTTTCGAAAGGATTTCGGCCTATATGGCTGAGAACGAATCAAAAGCGGCCTTAGAGGCTGAAATAAACAAATTAACTGTAAAAATGAACGAAGTAAGTGGGGATGGCTCGAAATGCTCACCCTTCAAAGAATTTGAGATGGATCAAAGGTTGGATGCCATCTACGATAAAGAACCCTTAGGCTTCGAAAGGGACCCCATAGACTCAGGTGCCAAAATGTTGGCACAGGATCCACTCGAAGAAGTCAACTTAGAGGATGAAAAAACGAAAAGAATAACCTACATAAGTGCAAAACTTAGCCCAGGCCTCAAGAAGGAAGTAATCGAAGTCCTCAAGAAAAACAAAGATTGCTTCGCATGGGATTATGACGAGATGCCTGGTTTAAAGAGGGAGTTGGTCGAACACAGACTGCCAATCAAAGATGGCAAGAAGCCCATCAAACAAACTCCCAGAAGATTCGCACCAGCGATTCTCACAAAGATTAAAGCTGAGATCGAAAGGTTGCTGCGTTGCAAATTCATCAGAACAACAAGGTACGTTGAATGGTTAGCAAATATAGTACCTGTTATTAAGAAAAATGGTTCTTTAAGAATTTGCATAGATTTTAGGGATTTAAACACTGCAACCCCTAAAGATGAATATTCCATGCCTGTGGCAGAAATGCTAGTAGACTCTGCTGCAGGGTTCGAATACTTGAGTATGTTAGATGGATACTCTGGGTATAATCAGATTTTCATTGCTGAAGAAGATGTTGCAAAGACAACATTTCGTTGCCCAGGAGCCTTAGGCACCTACGAATGGGTGGTGATGCCTTTTGGTTTAAAGAACGCTGGGGCAACTTATCAAAGGACAATGAATTCGATTTTTCATGATTTCATTGAAACCTTTATGCAGGTGTATATTGATGATATAGTCATCAAATCTATATATGCAGAAACACATTTGCATCATTTGAGCCAATCATTTGAACGAATGAGAAAACATGGCTTAAAGATGAATCCCCTTAAATGTGCATTTTTTGTGCAGGCTGGAGATTTCCTTGGTTTTGTGGTTCACAAGAAAGGGATTGAGATCAACCAGAACAAAACCAAAGCCATAATGGAGACGAAAGCACCTACGTCAAAAAGGGAGTTGCGATCTCTTCTAGGGAAGATTAATTTCCTCAGAAGATTCATTTCGAATCTGAGTGGAAGAACCCAAGCTTTCTCTCCATTGCTTCGTCTAAAGCAAGGCCAAGCCTTCGAATGGAACGAAGCCCATCAGGAGGCATTTGACAGGATAAAAAGATACCTCTCTCAGCCTCCTATCTTGTCTCCACCTTCATGGGGGAAGCCGATGAGATTGTACATATCTGCCTCTGAAGTTAGTATAGGTAGTATGTTAGCACAAGATGATAGCAATGGTATCGAAAGAGCCATATACTATTTAAGTAGAGTACTAAATGATGCAGAGACCAGATATAGCAATTTAGAAAAGCTATGTCTCTGTTTGTATTTCTCTTGTATGAAACTCAAGTATTATATAAAGCCTGTTAATGTTTATGTTTCATCTCATTTCGATGTCATTAAACACATGCTTTCAAAACCAATAATGCATAGCAGAGTTGGTAAATGGGCTTTAGCCTTAACAGAATATTCTTTGACTTTCATGCCTTTAAAAGCTGTGAAAGGTCAAGTGATTTCTGACTTCATTGTGGACCATTCATTGGTTGAGCAAACTGTCATGAGTTACGTTGAAATACAACCATGGAAATTGTACTTTGATGGTTCAACCCACAGGAATGGAAGTGGTGTTGGAGTCCTTCTAATTTCTCCTGAAGGAATTCCAACAAAATTCAAGTATAAATTAGATGGTCCTCGTTGCTCGAACAACGAAGCTGAGTATGAAGCGCTCATTGTTGGACTTGAAGCTTTGTTGGAATTGGGGGCAACTAGAGTCGAAATTAAAGGAGACTCATAATTAGTGGTCAAACAAATTACAAAGGAATATAAATGCATAAAGGAAAACTTGATGATATACTTCGTCATAGTCAACAGGCTACTAAGGAAATTTGAATACATGGATATTCAACACATACCAAGAATAGAGAACCAAGAAGCAAATGACTTAGCACAGTTGGCTTCGGGTTATAAAGTTTCTACCAGGAACTTTAAGGATTTAGTTGAATTAAGGGGTAGAGTTATGGCTACTAGATTCACACCATCAGATCTAGAAAGTATGAAATTGGGATATGCTGAGAAACAGGGATTCGAAATATTAGCCATAAACACTTTATCAGATGCAGATTGGCGAAGTCCACTGATGAGTTATTTAGCAAACCCAACTCTGAATGTGGATAGAAAGACAAAATACAGAGCATTGTCATATCTCCTCATGGGGAACGAATTGTTCAAAAAGACCCAAGAGGGCGTATTATTGAAATGCCTAGGAGAAAGTGATGCATACTTAGCATTGTCAGAAGTCCACAATGGGGCATGTGGGGCACATCAAGCAGGCCATAAAATGAAATGGCTGTTATTTCGATACGGCTTGTATTGGCCTAGCATGCTCAAAGATTGCATAGACTTTGCTAAAGGATGTGAGGAATGTCAGAAACATGCAGGGATTCAACATGCCCCTGCAAGTGAGTTGCATTCGATCATCAAACCATGGCCATTTAGAGGATAGGCATTGGATTTGATAGGAGAAATAAATCCTGCTTCGTCCAAAGGACAGAAATATATCTTGGTAGGAATAGATTATTTTACCAAGTGGATCGAAGCTATACCATTAATAGTTGCTGATCAAGAGGCTATTATTGAGTTTATACAGAAACACATTATCTATAGGTTCGGATTGCCAGAGAGCATAACCACAGACCAAGGCTCTGTGTTTACTGGTAGAAAGATGCAAGAATTTGCCCAAGAAATGGGGTTTAGATTGCTAACATCAACGCCATATTATGCTCAAGCAAAGGGTCAAGTCGAAGCAGCCAATAAAGTGATAATAGGATTAATCAAGAAACATATTGGTAAAAAGCCAAGAAACTGGCACAAAACTTTGGACCAAATACTATGGGCCTGTAAAACATCTCCTAAGGAAGCTACTAACACTACGCCTTTCCAACTCACATTTGGTCATGATGCAGTGCTGCCAGTAGAAATTCATCTACAATCAGTTCGAATTCAGAGACAAAACGAAATCCCAGCTGCATTATTTTGGGAAATGATGATGAATGAATTAGTTGAGTTGGACGAAGTTAGATTACATGCGTTGGAAATTTTGATGAGACAAAAAGAAAGAGTGGCCAGGACATACAACAAAAGGGTGAAGAAAAAAGTATTCATTATTAATGACTTAGTCTGGAAAGTCATATTGCCCATGGACAAGAAAAATAAAGCATTAGGTAAATGGTCACCTCATTGGGAAGGACCTTTTCGAATATTAAAAGTATTCTCAAACAATGCATACGAAATCGAAGAACTGGTGGATGATAAGCGTATCCTAAATGTTAATGGGAAATATTTAAAGAAATATAAGCCACGCCTGCAGGAGATTCGAATAGTAACAACGTAACCAAGATATTATAAAAATGCCAAAATGGAAAAATGAGATGCCAAAATGGCGTTGTTCGAATATTACATATAAAAAACCAAATTGTAATCAAATAAACACTGAAATTTAGAAATAAGAATTATTTTTCAATCTGTTGAAAGTGCTTCGAAAAGATTCAAGTCTCTGCTGAGCGAAACGCCTGGCTCCTTCCAAGGTTGCCACTTCTCCCTTGAGTTGTTCTGCAGTTTCCATTTCTGCAAGCCCCTGGTTGAGAAGCTCTTCGAATTGGTTACCAGCAGTATTGGTTTCGAAGGCTATTTGTTGTTCTTTAGCCTCCTTAACCTTCTGTTGAAGTTCCAGAATCTGCCTTTCCCAAAGAAGGATGGACTCAGCTCGAGCCTCATAATCAGTTTTTGCTTGCTTTAGATGCATAGCTTGATCCTCAGCTTCTTGAGAGAGTTTCGAAGCTTGTTCATAAGCAGCATCCATTGCAATGCGTTTTTCTTGAACCTTCTTGGCAGCAGATTCATCTTGGAGAAGGTAACCAGTTACGTTGTCCAGCAAAGACTGAAGATCGAACAAGATAGTACTAACTGGCAAGGAGCAGGTAGCAAGATTGACCTTTGTAAGCAACTCCTTCATAGTGTAGCAAGCAGTGCTATCTTGTTTGAGCACTTCGAATATATCCACATTGAGAATTGTTTTCCTGATCTTATTAAGAAGTACAATTCTTTCATCTGTGGGAAGAGGATAGCTAGTCGAACTTGTGCCAGCCCTAGCAAGTGGAATGTCCCTTTGAGCCAGCTTCGCCTTCATGTACCCAATAGGGTCATTTCGTCTCAGGAGTGCAAGCTCCTCGTCAGTCATTCGAGACAAAGAGGATTGAGTGAGTTCCACACGTAGGGGAGTCACGTCCATTTCAACCTCCATGGGTTTGTTGGTTGTGTCACCATCCCCTTCATTCGTTTCGTGCTCATGATCTTCTTCATCGTCATCCAAGTCCACCACTTCGATGTCTTCTTTTTCACTGCTATTTGCATTGGACTCTGTCCCAGCAGTCGAACCATCATTGGCGTCCTCCTCCTCAGACTCTTCTTCTGCAGATTCTTCGTCTCTTTGGACAGAATCAGCTCTCTCTCCTTCAGCTTGAGTGTCCTTTGGGTCCTCTTGAAGGGTTTCAAGAGGGGACTTTTGAAGAGAAGCTCTTTGCAAATCCTCTGCAGATGTTTGAAGTGGTGTTTCGTTTGTCTGTTTCAGAGGAGGAGAGGTACTTTGATCATCCTGCTGTTCAGAAGTTCCAGCCAGAACCACCATATTGGAGGAACCTTTGTTCTGTACAAGGTTACTGGAATCTCCTTGAGGAGAGGAGTTGAGTGGAGCAGCAGCTTTTGATGGTGAGGTCGAAGTAGTGGAAGCTGGATTTAAGATGTTCTGTAAGGAGCAAAAGAATGTTAAAATCATGCACCAAGGTAATAAGAAATTATTATTTTCAAAGAGATTTAAAGTTAAATTTACCTGTGGACTCTCGGAGGAGAGGTTGCTAGCTATGCGTTCCCACATTACGTTGGAGGTCGAAGGTGGAATTTTGGATTTGGGTGAGGGAGCAGCATCCCTGGAATCGAGTCCAGAGACACTAGTTGGTACGGTACTTTTTGAAATATCCTTCTTCTGCTTCTTCTTCGAAGCAGTTGGTAAGTTTCCTCCAGCCTTGGGGTCTTCCCCAGTGGTGTTTGATTTTCGCTTCTTTGGAGTAGTAGGAGGAAGTTTGTTGGTATGAAAAGATTTAACAAAGAGTTAGATGCAAACCATAAAACATTAGTGAATTCGAAACATCAAGGCTAAAATGATTACCTGTGGAGTTGGAACCCTGGTTGTTGTTGGTATTGTTGTTGTTGTTGTTGTTGCAACAATGGTTGTTGTTTCGGATGGAGTCACATTGTCAGTGGTTTCGATAGAGGCTTGAGAGGCACTCCCTTCTTTCGACTTTGAGGCAGCTGTCTTTATCCTGATGGCTGAAAATCGAAATAATTAAGGCAAAAGTTAAAGATATGGAAAATGAAAAACGTTTGGGATTTTCCCAAGCATTCGCACCTGTGCCTTGATCAGATTTAATCGACATGGCAGAAAGGTCGTAACGAAGGTGTCCTGGGAAATTGTGGAGCCAGTGTCGAGCCCATGTCACAGTCTCAGATGGCTTTGGTTTCTTTTGAAGATGTTTGAACATCTCTCTGTAAGTGAACCACCAAGGGTATCGGGGAAACCAAGCCAGAGCCAGTTCTGAGGTAGGTAATCTAGGGAATTTAGGTGGATGCATTTCGAATGCTAACCTATACCTATCCTCAGGTGACAACCCTGAAGGAAGTTTTAACTTAGAAACTTTTTGTTTGAATTTTTCCTTCAAGGTCTCAGCCGCTTGATGCACAGTGGATTCCAAGCGTGTGGGGTCATAAGTAGTTTCAAAATAATTTTGAAAAGCTTTAATCTCTTTGGCATGAGTAAACATACCTTTCTTGGCTGGTACCTGCACATCAAAGGCATCAATTAGTTTCTGCTGAATTGTAAGAGTATCGAACATATAAGTTTGATAAAACTTGGTCCACCATTCCAGAAACCCCTTAGCTGTAAGATGGGTAGGTTCGAAGGTTATTAGCTCAAACTGGGCAAAGCCTTGGTATTGTTATTGCTGTAATTTTGCTTCCCGTGCCTTGAAAGTTCGCCCAGAGGTAATGGCACTCTCAGTTTGAAATAAGGGTTCAGGAATTAGTTGGCATAAGCCAAACTGTCTCGAAACAAAATTTGACTGGTAAGCGAAAAGGAAAATCTGATTCTTGGCAGGAGTTATTCTTGAAGAAATGAGTCTAGGCAGCAAAAAGGCTCTCCATACATCTTGAATCTCCTTGCTCTTGACAGCTTCTGAGAGAGCCATGGTGAACCAGGAAGGTCCATGAGCCCTTGAAGCAAAAGGCGCCATGGTCTCTTCGAACTTATGCCTCTTAGAGAATATCATGATGTACTTCGAGAATAAGACTTTGAAGTCGTCTTTGTCGCCATTTGGAGTTAATCTTCGCAGCCTAGTGCCTTCGACTATTCTATCAGTTATCTCAGGGTCTTGTTCATCAATGGTGTTGGCAGTTGACAAGGAGGGTTCGAACATGGCATTTAGCCATAGCTGAAGTAACCAAAAAGGGCCAGCCAACAAGATATTCTTGGAGGTATGAGATTTTAGGCTCGAAACAGCTGACCTTAGGCTTTCATAGAGGTCAACTAAGAGCAGTTCACTTAAGCACACTCTTTGATTCTCGTGCAAATCCTTAGCTAGAGGAATAAACCTACTGGCTACCTGTAGGGATCTACTGCAGAAGACGTATCTTGACAGCCATAGGGTAAGGAAAGCAATGTGTTCTACATCAGACACACTGTCTCCTTCAGCATGGTAATGGCTGATAAACTTGGAAAAACTTGCTAGTTTGACTTCGAAGTTGATTATACTCGAATGCTCTTCGTTGTCAAGGATATATGTTTCTCCTACTGGTGATAGCCCAGTGATGGCCGCTATGTCAAAGAAGGTAGGGGTAATCATTCCACCAGGGAGATGGAAAGTATTATAAGTACTGTCCTAGAAATAGAGGGACGCGAATAACAAAGGGTGGCTGTAAGTGAAACTAGGCTTCGACAGCTTAATCAAGTTGTAGATACCTAATTCTTCCCATTGCTGGGATTTCTTAGCTTCTACCTTATTGAACCAGTTTTGGTAAGCAGTGTCGGAGGTGGGGCAAGATCGAAACGGTTTAAAATTACTCTTTACATAGTCTAATACAAAAGGGTCCTTAGGAGGAACAGTTGGATTTTCCATGGTGTTTGAGCCAGAAGATTCTATTGCCTTAGGGGCGTCCATTTTGTTAAACAAGGGTTTGAAACTATAGCAAACTGGGAAAATTTTCCTGGTATCTTTTAAAATTTCAAAAACCGTAAGAGGGCCCATTAAAGCTAACCTCTTACCAGCAGCGATGGTAGGAATGAGTACCTGAGATGCATAAAGCATTTCTTTCTCCTTTGAGATCATCTGGGGAGCAAGAACGGATTGACCTTGGTGAGTGATAACTTTACTTTCCATGGTAGTTCCTGCGGTCTTTCCTTTCTTTTTGGAAACCTTTTTTAGTTGGGATGAGGTAGAAGAAGACATTTTTTGAAGAATGTTGAAAGCTTAGGGTTTTTGGTGAGAGAATAAGGAGAAAAGATTCAGAATGTGGGAAGAAAAGAAAAAGACTAAGTTGATGGTTTTTATAATGTGGAAGTTTAAGCATCCACTGAATAAGGTTGTGATACGTGGAAATCATGGGTTGGTTTGATGAAGAGGTGGCGTAAAGTTAACATTGGTAGTAAGCGTGATTAAAGATAATCATTGTTTTGTAACTGAACCATACTGTGAAGTGGTTCCAGGCGGTTAAGGAATCTAAAAAGTGTTATGATTGACGTGACTGGAGTTAAATGCATTAAATGTTACGGTGATTCGAAGGTCGCATCAAAATCTTGTGTATATGTTTAAAATAAGTATTTCTCAAAGAAATCGAAATACATATTTTAAAGGGGCATTTTGTTGGCTGAAGATTTTGATAATATTATTAGAGGCCAAGTGAATTGGACGTTTCGATTGAAACGAAACAAAGCGTCATGTTTCGAAATAGCAAAAGCAGTGTTTCGAATGAGCATATTAAAGCTTGGAGCTTCGAGTGGCAATTATGGGAACATATCTAAAGAAGTCTCGAAATGATAACAAGGCTGTGTCTAAAGAAGTGCGTTCGAAGTGAAGAAGTGCCAAAACATTTGAAATTCAAATGCAAGCGGGATGTTCGAAATTTGAAATATATGCGCTGGAGCATTCAAAGACACGTGGAAGTAAGAGAGAGGCATTGCTCTGCATGTTCTGAACGTGGCAGAATCTTATAGCAAGACCGTTATGGTCGAAGTAGTATAAATAGAAGTCTTAGCATTAGGATTTCGTGTGTCATATCTATTGTACTAAATACTCAGTAAACATTCAAATTACCACATGGCTAGGGAAACGAATGCAAGAGCAATGTACGTATGATAGCACCACATGTTTATGATTTAATGAAAACCCTTTATCATTTCCAGTACTTTCCTTTATCTTTTTTGTCAAATACCATTTACAAGTCTTTACATCTAAAGTCTTTTTATTCGAAATCTTTTCATTGATGCCTTACATTTAAATGCTTTCTTTCCATCTCAAACACTTTACATTTCAGAAAACTGTCATACTTTTCATGCCTTTATCTTCAAGTTTTTATCCTTCGAACGCTTCTTTTTACTTAAAGTCATTTTACAGATTTCTTGCATTAAACGCTTTCTTCATATTTCGAATCTTTTACATTCCAGAGCATCTTTTACATTAACTGTTTTTATAATTCGAAGCCATTTACTTGTCTTTTATTGAAGTTTACATGTCTTTACAATTAACTTTTATTCATGCAATTTAGTTTTGCGCACATATATTTTGATTACACCTTTAGATCTTTAAGAGAGAAATCGAAATAAGTCAAACACCTACACAACATTCTAAATACCAACCATGAATACCTGCTCGACCATGAGAGTTACCCTAATGACCAACACGTCCTAGGATCAATCTAGTTGATCCTGCGAGTTACCAGAGGAATTGAATAACAGTCAGTAAGTTTATTCGATAGTTTGGAAGACTAGCGGTTGTTTACCAGAAATCACTGGAAACAGTATTCTGCTTCGCATGATGATAATGTCACTAGTGGTTCCTTTCTTGAATTTCAAGCAACTGGTACACCACCTAACATAAACACATATCCTGCTGTTGACTTTCAATCTTCAGCATCACTACACCAACTCGAATCAGTGTATCTCACTAACTTGTATTCTTTTCCTTTATCAACTGCAGGAAACAAAATTCCATAATCGAAAGTTCCTTTGAGATACCTTATTATCCTCTTCACTGCTGCCAGATGTGATGCCTTTGGCTTCTGCATGAATCTACTTACCATACCAACACTATATGCTAAGTCGGGCCTTGTATGACAAAGGTATCTCAATGATCCAATAAGTCTTCTGTATTGGGTTGGATCAACATCATCTTCATCTGCATCTTTCGACAGTTGTAGTCTTGGTTCTGCAGGTGTCGAAGTTGAGTTGCATTCTTCCATCTCAAACCTCTTAAGAATTTCTCCTGCATATCTTCTTTGATGCATCATCAAATCTCTACTGCTCTTGTAGAATTCGATACCAAGGAAATATGAAATCTCACCCAAATCATACATTTCGAATTCCTTGCTGAGATCACCTTTGAAGTCTTCGATCTCACTTTTATAGCTACCTGTTATCAACAAATCATCTACATAGAGACATAGTATAAGCAATTTACTCTTTCTTCTTCTTACATATACTCCATGTTCAGTTGTGCACTTCACAAATTCCTTCCCCCTTAGGAAACTATCAATTTTCTTATTCCAAGCCCTTGGAGCTTGTTTCAATCCATACAGGGATTTATGCAGCCTGTACACCTTTCTTTCTTCGTCATGTTTCACAAACCCAACTGGTTGTTTAACATAGACTTCTTCGTCTAAGGGTCCTTTTAGGAATGCACACTTCACGTCCATCTGACATATGTGCCAACTGTTTATTTCTGCTAGACCAACAACTAATCTGATTGTTTCGATCCTAGCAACAGGTGAAAAAACTTCATAGAAGTCTATTCCTTCTTTCTGTAGAAATCCTTTCGCCACAAGCCTTGCTTTGTGTTGAGTTACTTCCCCTTTCGAATTTGTTTTCACTTTGCATACCCACTTGACATCAATTGTCTTCTTGCCTTGAGGCAATTCGACAAGTGACCAAGTGTTGTTGTCTTCGATAGACGTCACTTCTTTGTTCATTGCTTTCACCCACTTCGAATCCTTCAATGCTTCAGCTGCATTAATAGGTTTGACATCTGCATAGAAAGCATAATGTACCAGCTCACCTTCATCATCTATCACATCATCTGACGTAATCACACAATCTTGCAATCTTGCAGGCATGCATCTTGTTCTTTGAGGTCTGCTTGTACTTGGTATATCTGTTGGTTCCTCTTGTCGAACTTCTCTTTCGACTTGAGTTTCTGGTTCTTCGAATAGGATTCCCACTGAATCTTTCTTGACATTTTCAGTCCAATCACATTCTTTAAACTCATCTATGATCACGTCCCTGCTGATCATAATCTGCTTTTTCACTGGATCGAACAACTTGTAGCCTCCTGTCGAATGATATCCAACTAGAATCATTTGACTTGACTTGTCATCAAGTTTTCTTCTCAACTGATCTGGCACATGTCTATGTGTAATAGATCTAAATACCTTCAGATGACTCAAGCTAGGCTTCACACCAGACCAACATTCTTCTGGAGTAATTCCTTCTAGCTTCTTTGTAAGACATCTGTTCAAAATGTAAAATGTCCAACATAAAGGTTGTAGAACATGTTACAAGATTTCTAAAATGTCCAAGAACTCATTAAGATCATGTTTGAGCTAAGAGAATCGAAGGAAAGAAGTTGGACATTCATTCTTGAATTATAGGTCATTTCCATGATGAACAAGAATTCAAATCTCAAGCCCATGCTGCATAGTCTTTGCTTTACAGGACTTAAACTTGTATATCACTCCTTAATTGAATGCTTACAAAACTGATTAATCTATAATCCAAGTGGTTCAAGCTTTATCCAAGTTGACTTGCCATTTAAGGAAGAAAGGTCACATTGCCATTTTGGAAAAGCAAGCTTTATGCAAATTGTCAATGCATTGAGCCTTGTGACCTTTATCTCTGATTGTAAGAAATATCAAAAGCATGAATCAAGTCTCCTGCACCCAACAAACATCAGGCCATGCTTGTACTTGAACTTTGGAACCATGAAAATCCATTCAACTTGATTTTTTCATTTTCAACTAAAACATAACATGTTATCTCAAGATTCTGGTTACTACAAGATGTCAAACCTCTTCTCTATAAATAAATACATTATTTGCAACCTAAGACACGAGATTAGAAGCCCTTAAGCACTCCCAAATTCCCTCAAGCCAGAAATTGCGCAAAACCTCCATTTTTGTGTCATTTCTGACTTTGAACTTCAATCTTCAAAACCACTCGTGCGTTTCTTGGCTTAATCCTTCCAAAAGCTTCCTAGCATCATACACAAACCATCCAAATACCTATTTGCAAACTGTAACATCATTTATACCATCCCCCATAACCAAAAACATAGGTCTACATCTTGACTTCTCCAGGCCATTTCAGCTACTCTCAGTTCAAGCCAGCTATTGCATTAGCTTCCTAGAGGCTCAAGGAAGCTAACCTGATCATCACCATCACTTGAAAGAAGCTCAAACTCATTCACGATTTCTAGTTTTTGAGGTATTTTTCTGAACTTTCATCTCTTTATTTAGGCATTGTTAGGCTTCCATTTTCAAAGATAAAATGTAGATATCATTGTCTTGAAACTGTACATGTCCATAGTTTTCATTTATATTGATTGAGTAGGGAGAATTTTGAGTTTAAAGTTTATGAAAAAATTAGGTTTCAGTTTAGGACCAACAAAATTCTCATTCATCTGTGATTTATAGCTTTAGTTATTTACATGGTTGAATTTGTATTGAAATTTCAAGCAAGTTTCATGTTTGTATTTTTCAATTTGGTTGAGAAATGAAGAAGTTAGAAAATTCAAAAGAATGACAATGGCTTCTGGCGCGAGGAAGAAGAAGATAACAACCATGTAGTTGTTTTCCAATATATATTTATGGTTTTGTATTAATAAACAGATGTATAGCCACCCCAATGGTAAAACGCGCGCCTGTTAATCTATGGGACCAGAATTCGAGCCCCAGTGGTACCTTTTGTTTTTTTTCATATTTTCTCTTCACATATCAGATACATGTCAAGCTAGCATGCACATGATGCTCCCTCAATCAACACCCTCTGATCTTATCATCAACCAATCCAATGCATCTCACAAGCGCCCCATGATGGACTCCCCACTAATCTCCACATTGGATCCTCCAGCAAGAGTTGGACCCCTTGTCTTGGGCTTTTAAATTTTTGCTAAATTATCACCCCCATTTTACTTCTGCAATACTGGCCCATTTTATTTTCTTTTACTTCATTTATTTATTTTCTTTTAATATATTTTACTTAATACCAAAATCATAAAAAATCATTAAAAAATAGATTTATAATTATTTATTAAATTTGTTTAAAATAATAAGCTTTCCTATTAATATCCGGTTATATGAAATGTGTAGTTGTCTTGTTTTTCTTGTGGTTGATGTATGGCTGAGAGACAAGAGATTGGAGTGATAAGTTAAGAGATAAGCAATTCAACTTGAGCCATAAAAAATAAATAAAAGTAGGCAAAAATCTATTGACTTACTTTTCATTCTTCTAAAATTTTCCAACACGGGAGAAGAAGATTCATACATACATTCCAAACTAGTCATTGAGCTGGGGTAGCAGACTATTTTAAATCTTTCTATTGGTTTCACTAATTTCTTTGACTTACATTATATAATTGCTTTATAGTTTTATTTTATGAAATCATTAAAAAAAAGTTGAAACAATGGGTGTAAAAACATCATATATTACATTATAAAAAAAAATAATTATAGTACTATTAAATCATTGTGACATAATATAATCAATTAAAAACATTAAATAAAATTCATATGTTTTTATAAATAAACTTGATTTACTTACTTAAATTTAAAATTATTTGACGTTTGTAATTCTTTAAAATCATATAAATGTATGGATATAATGTGTTGATTGTGTACAATTTTTTTACAACTGCATCGATATTAAATTCTTCTTAAAAATACGAATAAAAAATATTGTTATTAGATATGATTGACATTATTTTATAGGTAAGATGTCATGATAAAGTGTGAGATATTATGTCTCTATGTGATCAAGTAAGGAAGCAATATGTGAAACATAATATTCTTCATTATGTGAGACATCCTGTCTCGTTCAAAAGTAGTTTCACGCTAAGTAAATCTCGCGTTATTTAAGAATTTATTTCCTTATTTATCTAATCAGGTTTAACCTTTTATTCACTTTTTCGAATGAAGTTTTTCCATAGATCATTATGAGTAATATTAAATTTGAAGAATTGTGATATGATAAATATTTAACCAATCAACATACTGGTAGATTTGTTGCTTTCACTTTTGGGAAGTTTAGTTGCGTTCAAAGAACATATTGCATTTTACCTTAATAGAAGATGAAGAATGTTATTTCTCCATCAGAAGATGAAGAATGTTATTTACCCAACAATGTAATTATGATAACCTCAGTAGAAGTTTGATTATCTTCAGTATTCCTTACCTTCACATCAAGTTGTCGTCTTTCCAGTTTATCCCTAACAGAGAAGCCTTTTGTGAAATCAAGTTCGACTCTATTTTGTGGTGTTCCTTTATTTGAGAAGCCTGAGGCAATTCGGTCAATTCATTTCTCCCTAAAATAAATGGCGGTCTCTTTATTTGATAAGGTTGTATATCCCCGGATTCCCTTTTGGATGGAAAATGGTAGTCTCTTTTAAGTAGTATGTTAATTCCCAGAGAAGTTGTCCACATATATCAATTCTATCTACCCCGATAGATGGTTGATCTCTTCGATATGATAGAGATAATTCGTTTTTGAGGTTTTGTCTGCTCCAATGGATGGTTGATCTTTTCGATATGATAGAGATAGTTCATTGTTGAAGCCTTATCTACCCTAATGGATGGTTGATCTCTTCGATATGTGATCCACTGTCGCGCACGGATCAAAACAAGTATTTTTAAAAACGCAGTACAGTGACAATGTGACTCGAATTGTCTCACAAGGATTCTTGTTTGTATTAATAAAACGTAACTGAATGAGGGGGTTTTGGTTTTAGGTTTTCGATTTAGAAAACACAAAGTAAATAAATGATTTAAAATAAGTGATTATAGAATTAAGCCAATCTACTGCTCGGTTTCCTCCTAATCATTGATTTTTACCTTAATAATTTCCTAAGCGGAATCAATATCTATATGATTTTTATACCTATTTTCAAGCGCAACAAATACAAACAGATTGGATTCCTATTCCGAATTAAGCAAATAGATTAAGCCTTCTTGAATTAAGCAAACACGAATTACAAACGCGGATTAACAACAAAGCGACGTAACAACAAATAAACGTTAGGGATCCAATCATACGAATTTAATCAAAACAATTTTATGTAATACAGATTAAGAAAATGTAAATCACAAAATAATATTGAAATAGAACGGATTTGATTGATAAAGTAAAAACCTCAAAGCGTTGAAAACGTGGTTACAGCAGATTGACTCTGGATGTTTAGTTCCTCATCACAATCTTAAAAAAAAAGGTATTTTTTTCTGAATAATGAAAAGGTGAAAACGAAATAACTGTAGCGGCTGTTAGGTATAACAAGGACAAGGATTCGGTTCATAACCCAACTGGTTCGAAAACATAACCTATGCCTAAAACAAATGACCCAAAACTTAAATATAAAATGCTGCAACTTCAATGACTTTTTCAATCTTTCTACATCCCGAATCAGCTTCTATCCATAATTAGAAAGTTGTAAGCCTTTCTCTTAGCTTTCCAACGCATGGTCAAATGGCTCGATCCGATGTCTGTAGCTCCAGTTATGAATGTTTCCATGAAAGCTGCAAATGATGAAAATCAAATACGAAAATCAAATACGAAAATCAAATTAAACCAAAAATAAACTAAATTAGAAAACATTATAAAATATAAAAATAAATAAAGAAAAGCATAGAAATGCTTGAATTCAAATATGGAAGAATGTGCATTAAAATGCACTGATCAATATGATAGAGATAGTTCGTTATTAAGGTTTTGTCTGCTCCAATGGATGGTTGGTATCTTCGATATGATAGAGATAGTTCGTTGTTGAAGCCTTATTTACTTTGATGGATGGTTGATCTCTTTGATATGATAGATATAGTTCATTGTTGAAGCCTTATCTACTCTGATGGATGGTTGATCTCTTCAATATGATAGAGATAGTCCGTTGTTGAGGTTTTGTCTACTATAATGGATGGTTGATCTCTTCGATATGATAGAGATAGTTCGTTGTTGGAGCCTTATCTACTCCGATGGATGGTTGATCTCTTCAATATGATAGAGATAGTTCGTTGTGAAGTTTTATCTACTCAGATGAATGGTTTATCTTTTCGATATGATAGAGATATTTCGTTGTGAGAACCTTATAACAAGTAGTTACCTTTTAAGGAGCTTGTTTATTACCCTTTCTAGGTGGAAGACTTGGTTAAAGAAGAAAATGCGACCAGTTCATGGCTTATGACCATGATTGTGGGGAGGTTTATCAAAAGAAACTGAGACCAGTTCGTGGCTTATGACCAGGATCATGGGGAGGTTTATCAGAAGAAACCGAGACCAATTCGTGGCTTATGACAAGGATCGTGGGAAGGTTTGTCAGAAGAAACTGAGACTAGTTTGTGGCTTATTACCAGGATCGTGGGGAGGTTTATCAGAAGAAACTGTTACCGTTCTCGGAAAAATGTAGAAGTCAGGTGAAGTTTATTAACCTTTTCAAGTGATATCTTGATTAAAGAAGAAACTATTCCCCGTGCTCGGCGAAATCCAGAAGTCAGAGGAAGTTTATCACCCTTTACAAGTGATATCTTGGTCAAAGAAGAATCTATTCCCCATTCTCGGTAAAATCCAGAAGCCAGAGGAAGTTTATCACCCTTTCCAAGTAATATCTTGGTCAAAGAAGAAACTATTCCCCGTTCTCAGCGAAATTCAGAAGTCAGAGGAAGTTTATCACCCTTTCCAAGTGATATCTTGGTCAAAGAAGAAACTATTACCGTTCTCGTCGGAATCCAGAAGTTGGTGAAGTTTATTATCATTTTCAAGTGATATCTTAGTTAAAGAAGAAATTTTTACCGTTCTCGGCGAAATCCAGAAGTTGGTGAAGTTATTACCCTTTTCAAGTGATATCTTGGTTAAACAAGAAATTGTTACCATTCTCGGTGAAATCTAGAATTTGGTGAAGTTTATTAACCTTTTCAGGTGATATCTTGATCAAAGAAGAAGTTGAGACCCATTCCTGGTGGAACACCAGAATTTTGGGAAAACTTGTCATTGTCAATGAAGATCCTACCTTCAGTGGAAGTCGGTAGTTCATCTTCAGTAAAATTCGGTGCATCTTTTGTTTTTCTACCTTCAGTAAAAGTTGATAGTTCGCCTTCAGTAAAAGTCAGTGCATCTTTTGTATCTCTACCTTTAATGGAAGTTGGTAGTTCACCTTGAGTAAAAGTAGGTGCATCTTTTGTATCTCTACCTTCAGTAAAAGTTGGTAGTTCACCTTTAGTAAAATTTGGAACATCTTTTGTATCTCTACCTTCAATGGAAATTGGTAGTTCACCTTCAGTAAACATTGGTGTATCTTTGTTACCTTCAGTAAAAGTTGGTAGTCCGCCTTTAGTAAAAGTTGGTGTATCTTTGTTTCACTACCTTCAGTGGAAGTTGGTATTTCACATTCAGTAAAAGTTGGTGTATCTTGATCTTTTCCCCAGTGGAGTTAAGTTTTCTTTCTCCAACGGAGTTAAGTTTATTTCCCCAGTCGAGTTTGTAATATTTTCTTAAAGATTACTTCCTTGTTGGCTTGTTGCTCACATTGTTAAGTATTTCTTCATTGTAATCTTATTTTTCCTGTGACTTTGGTCTTCCTCATTTGTAGTTACCCCCCAGAGTCATGTTGTTCCCCCAATGAGTTATCTCCTTGGTTGAACCCTCTTTCTTAGTTTGATTTGTGTCGCAGCTTTGTCTACATTATTTTGTTATTCCCAATAGTATCTTGTTTCCCTTTAGGAGTCTTTCTTTTTCATTCCTAATCATAAGCATTGTTTGGCATCATAGGGCCAAAATTGGGTCTTCTTATATTTAAGTATCTTCAATCACGTCGAGACAAAGATTTCAATCTTCATATCTCCGGATATAATACACTTAAATAGAGGCAGTTGTCATACCCTAATTTTTACCCCTAATGTGACACCCCAATTCTACCCGACAATTATTATAAAATCAGAGTTATAAAAATTCCATCATACAAATCAGGATGCTACAATTTCAACTTAAAACAATGACATTCATTACAGATACATAACACATTAACACGGATGAACAACATAATTTATTGTTGCACTTTACCTTATCCTCAAATATTTGTGCCGTGACATCTCCTTCGGCATCACATATCTGATACCAGAATTTCACTCAGTAGTTCGTATTTTCGCCTTTTACTTTCTAGAGATGCATGCGGTTAGGATTTATGGTTTTGTTCGCGAGGATGTCGTTGGAGAGGGTTGGCGTTAGACAGTGTTTCTACAATTTAGAATCGCTGGAGCCATCGCGGGGTATCCTTGGGGACCTCGTGGTGTGTCCTAGACTGCCCATCTAGGGCTTAGGGCTTTTTTCGAAATTCTTTCCCGTTGATACGCCTCAGTGAGGGTTCTGGTCGGGGATACGATCCTTGTTTCCCAGTGCCCTTTCGCTTGTTTAGCGGTGGAAGGGTGGTTCTGGCATTGATGTCGAGCTCATATTTTTCCTCTGCTTTTCAGATGCTATGGCTGACAATGCCCGAGTCGATATTTCGAGCGAATCCATGCATTCCTCGGGAAGTTCTTCATATGAGACGAGTAGTTCTTTGAGCATCCTGGAAATTTTTGGGGATATGCAAAATCAAATGGAGCAGCGAACGGGGGAGGGCGACGTGGAGATGACTTCCGCTGACCAGGGTTGCTTGTTTACTCCTGGGAATGAGGAGGAACCTCGGGATTGGGTCTCGAGCGACCCCTGGGACTGGCCGTCGTATTTTTATGAGCACCAGGAGGATGTCTTTACGGACGTGTACACTCACGAGGAGGGTGCCAGGAGGAATGATCATTATACATCCCCGAGAAGGAGAGCAGAATATGCTCGAAATACGACAAGAGGCGGATCCCAATGTATGATATCGTATTTCAAGAGATGGATCTTCGCCTCCCCTTTTCTGCTTCGAGGTGCCCGTATTCAGGAACTTGCGTGTGGCTCCCTCCCAACTGCATTCAAACGGTATTCCGTTCATGCGAGCGTTCAAAATAGTTTGCAACCATTTGAAGATAGGGGCCACCATTCCCTTATTCTTCTACTGCTTCAACCTTCATAGGAGCAAGGTCGATGGAAAGTGGGGATGGGTTTCCTTGAAGCAAGGCAATGAGAAGCTATTTAAATCCTATCTGGAGTCTGTCTGCCACTTCAAAGATCAATACATTTTGGTGCAGCCTTCTTCGACCAAGGCGATGTTGAATGTCTTTAGGATTGTGCCTTCGCTAAATGAGGACGACACTCCCCGATTGAACGAGCTAGGAGAGCCCGTTGCAAAGCTGGTTTATAAGTTCCCGTTCCAATGGACGAGGAAGCATTTTGATAGCGAATTGGGCTCCTATGTCTGGAGAGAAAGGGAGCTGGAAGACGAGGATCTGGAGAGCTACGTTGTCCTGACTGCGTTCGTGGCTCGGATCCCTCACATCCAGCGAGTTGGTCGGAGAGGTAGACCTGTGTTTTATTTTTTATACACGTTAAAATGGTAGATTAATATACCAAACACTTCTTGTTAAGGACGCGTTTTAGAAAATACCAAATTTGATTTTTAGATCGAAATAATATTATATCTTCTGAGATAGATTATTTTATATTTTAATAAATAAAAATATAAAAATCTTATATACTTAAAAATATCATATTAACTACCCAAGAAGTCTAGTATTTAATAAAAATAGGTGTAAATTTTTTTATTGGTAACAACTTTTATTAACCTCTTCAATTTAGATTATATAGTCAGTTTCATATTTTTTGCATACAAATTATCATAACGAGAATTCTACTGAGGTAATGTGAGTGTTAAAAGAGACAAATCAAGTTGTTTTTTAATATACACAAAAATATAAGAATGATCAAATAGATAAGTGATTGTAAAATTTACTACAATTTTTTTTATCTCAGTTGTACATAGATTTGAATTGAAACTTTTAAAATTAAACATATTTTACTTTGGAAATTAATTATTAATGATTAGTATTTTTAAATATAAATTTAGAACATCATATATTACATTTAAAAAAAATAATTATAGTACTATTAAATCATTGTGACATAATATAATCAATTAAAAACATTAAATAAAATTCATATGTTTTTATAAATAAACTTGATATACTTACTTGAATTTAAAATTATTTGATGTTTGTAATTCTTTAAAATCATATAAATGTATGGGTGTAATGTGTTGATTGTGTAAAGTTTTTTTACAACTGCATAGATATTAAACTCTTTTTAAAAATGTGAATAAAAATATATATTTATTATTAGATCATTTTATAGGCAAGATGTCACGATAAAATGTGGGACATTATGTCTCTATGTGATCATCTAAGGAAGTAACATGTGAAACATAATATTTTTCATTATGTGAGACATCTTGTCTCGTCCAAAAGTAATTTCGCGTTAAGTAAATTTCACATTGTTTTATTTTTTTATTTATCTAATCAGGTTTAATCTTTTATTCACTTTTTAGAATGAAAGTTTTTCCATAGATCATTATGAGTAATATTAAATTTGAAGAATTGTGATAAGATAAATATTTAATCAATCAAATATTTTCAATTAACATAATGGAAGATTGATTGCTTTCACCTTTGGGAAGTTCAGTCGCATTCAAAGAACATATTGTATGTTACCTTAACACAAGATGAAGAATGAAGATGAAGAATGTTATTTCTCCATCAGAAGATGAAGAATGTTATTTATCCAACAGTGTAATTTTTGGTAACCTCAGCAGAAGTTTGCTTATCTTCTACATTTCTTACCTTCACATTAAGTTGTCGTCTCTCCAGTTTATCCCTAGCAGAGAAGCCTTTTGTGAAATCAAGTTCGACTCTGTTTCATGGCGTTCCTTTATTTGAGAAGCCTGAGGCGATTCAATCAATTCATTTCTCCCTACAACAAGTGGTGGTCTCTTTATTTGATAAGGTTGTATATCCATGGATTCCCTTTTGGATGGAAAATGGCAGTCTCTTTTAAGTAGTATGTTAATTCCCAGAGAAGTTGTTCCCATATATCAATTAAGTCTACTCCGATAGATGGTTGATCTCTTCAATATGATAGAGATATTTCTTTTTTAAGGTTTTGTCTGCTCCAATGGATGGTTGATCTCTTTGATATGATAGAGATAGTTCATTGTTGAAGCCTTATCTACTCCGATGGATGGTTGATCTCTTCGATATGGTAGAGATAGTTCATTGTTGAGGTTTTGCCGGCTCCAATGGATGGTCGGTCTCTTTGATATGATAGAGATAGTTCATTGTTGAAGCCTTATCTACTCCGATGGATGGTTGGTCTCTTCGATATGATAGATATAGTTCGTTGTTGAAGCCTTATCTACTCTGATGGATAGTTGATCTCTTCAATATGATAGAGATAGTTCGTTGTTGAGGTTTTGTTTGCTCCAATGGATGGTTGGTCTCTTTGATATGATAGAGATAGTTTGTTGTTGAAGCCTTATCTACTCCGATGGATGGTTTATCTCTTCAATATGATAAAGATATTTTGTTGAGAAGTTTTATCTACTCCGATGAATGGTTGATCTTTTCGATATGACAGAGATAGTTCATTGTGAGAACCTTATAACAAGTAGTTACCTTTTAAGGAGCTTGTTTATTACCCTTTCTAGGTGGAATACTTGGTTAAAGAAGAAACCGTGACCAGTTCATGGCTTATGACCATGATCGTGGGGAGGTTTATCAGAAGAAACTGAGACCTGTTCATGTCTTATGACTATGATCGTTGGGAGGTTTATCAGAAGAAACTGAGACCAGTTTGTGGCTTATGACCAGAATCGTGGGAAGGTTTGTCAGAAGAAACTGAGACTAGTTTGTGGCTTATGACCAGGATCATAGGGAGGTTTATCAGAAGAAACTGTTATCATTCTCGGCGAAATCTAGAAGTCAGGTGATGTTTATTACCCTTTTCAAGTGATATCTTGATCAAAGAAGAAACTGTTCCCCGTGCTCGGTGAAATCTAGAAGTCAGAGGAAGTTTATCACCTTTTCCAAGTGATATTTTGGTCAAAGAAGAAACTATTCCCCGTTGTCGTACCCTAAAATTTTCCCTCCTATTTTCTTCAAAACATGTTCACAAAGGTCTCAAATACTCAAAGCCATTCAAGAGTTGACTAGTTAAACCTCCTCCTAAGCAAGGGTCTTCAACTAGGATTTGGTGTTTCTCAAGAAAGATTGGTTTTCAATGGTCTCAAATGACTTTCATGGTTCATCATAGGTCCTCAATTATGCTTATGTCAAGTTTCAAGTCTTGCATCACATGTTTGCTCAGTCAATGACTCAGATCATTGAAAATCCACTGTATTGGGTAAAAAGTCAATTGTGGTCAACATATAGTCAAACTTCAATTTTTTTGTCAACATCAACATTTTAAAGTGATATTCATCATTTGATCAAGGGTTGATCATGATTCCTCAAGGAAAGCCCTCAAATCATCAAAGATCAAAAATTGTCAAATTAGGGTTTTGATTGAAGATGACTGATCATTGGTTGTTGGCCTAGTGCACGACCTAATGGCTTGAAGCATGATCTCCAGGGCTTAAATACAACATCTTGACCTAATTACATGGCTCAAAACATTTCCAAAGATGCAAGTGATTAATAGTTGAAGAAATTGATGAAAAGTTAACAGTCACTCAAAAGTCAAACTTTTACTTTTTTGGTCAACATTGGAATTTAAAAGTCAAGAATCATCAAAATATTAAAAACTATCAAACTTGATCACTAAAGAATAAAAAAAGTCAACAAAAGTCAAAAGTTGGAAAAAATTTCTAACATTTAGAAATTTTTTAAGTGTTTTATTCTTAACAAAATCACTACTTCATGGCCATTTTTCACTAAGATCCATGTTGATTCAAAGAAAAATTTCAACATGAAAATTGTAGGGATTTATGAATTCTACAACTTTGTTAATGTGGGGTGATTCTCAAAAAGTGCTTGGATTAAGAGATATGAGCCCATGAAGTTGTGATATTTTTATCTAACACTTAGAAAAAATTTTAACAAGTTTTTGTCAGTTTTTCATCCCAACTTCTTGGCAAATTTTCACCAAGTTCCCATTTGATTTAGCCAAAATGGTCAACATGAAAGTTGAATATCATGTTTCAAGATTTCCAAAATGTCCAAAAACACAAAGAAATCATTTTTGAGCTAGGAGATTCTAAGACATGAAGATGGCATGACAAACTTGAATTCTAGGTCATTTTTGTGATGAACATATTGCTAAATCTCACACCATGCTGCATAATCTCACTTTGCAGGCCTCTAAACCTCCAAATCTATCCATAGTAAGAAGATTGCACACACTTCTGAGCCATGATCCAAGGATTTAAAGATTTATCCAATCCATTTTGCCATTTAAAGGAGAAAGGCAAGACTTCCTGTTGTACCCCAAAATTTTCCCTCTCAATTTCTCAAGAATTCTCTCACAAGATCTCTATTAATTCCAGACTGCACAAGGTTTGATCAGCTCAAGACACCTCCTCAAACACTGATGACTCAAAATTAAGGTTTGAGTTTATACAATGGAAATTGGACTTTTAATGCTTCATATGACATTCATGGATCATTTTTTACTCCTAAGATTGCTCATGCCAAGTTTCAAGCTTTGGATCACATTTTTGCTCAGTCAATTGATCAGTTGACCGAAAATCAACTATATTGGGGAAAAGGTAAATTACGGTCAATTTACAGTCAAACTTCATAATTTTGATCCATATCAACATTTTGAACTCATATATGTCAATTGATCAAGTTTGGGTCATAATTTCTCAAGAAATTTGATCAGATCACCAAAAGGGCAAAATGGTCAAAATTAGGGTTTTGACTGAAGAGGCTTAATTTTTGACTGTTGACCAAATACATGACTTATTGGTTTTAGAAATGATATCAAGGATTCAAATGTATAATTTTGGCCTAATGGTATGGTTCAAAACACTTCCAAAGATCAATTGATTGATAATAGAAATTCAGTCAACTGATACACTGAAAAGTCAAACTTTGACTTTTTGACCAAAATCAAGTTTCAAAAATAATATTTCATAAAGACATGTCAAAATATGAAGTTTGTTCATCAAGAAATCAAAAATTCAAAATTCACTTTGAAAAGTCAAAATTTCCAAGAGAAATTTTTCTAAGTGTTGGAAAATTTACTTTTTTTTCATAACTTTGTGCCAATTTTTCATCATGATGCAAGGTGATTCAAGAAAAACTTCCAACATGAAAGTTGTATATATTAATTATATATAAAACTTTGTTGAAGGAATAATGTTCTAAAAATGTTTGGATTGCAAGTTATTAATTCATGAAGACATGCTCATAAGACTTAAACACTTAGTGAAATTTTGCCCTAGTTAGGCAGATTTTTGGTACCAACTTTATGGAAACTTTTCACCTAGTTCCAAATTGATTCTTAAAAAATGTCCAACATAAAGGTTCTAGAACATGTTACAAGCTTTCCAAAATATCCAAGAACTCATTAAGATCATGTTTGAGCTAAGAGAATCGAAGGCAAGAAGTTGGACATTCATTCTTGAATTATAGGTCATTTCCATGATGGACAAGAATTCAAATCTCAAGCCCATCCTGCATAGTCTTTGCTTTGCAGGACTTAAACTTGTATATCACTCCTTAATTTAATTCTTACACAACTGATTAATCTATAATCCAAGTGGTTCAAGCTTTATCCAAGTTGACTTGCCATTTAAGGAAGAAAGGTCACATTGCCATTTTGGAAAAGCAAGCTTTATGCAAATTGTCAATGCATTGAGCCTTGTGACCTTTACCTCTGATTGTAAGCAATATCAAAAACATGAATCAAGTTTCCTACACCCAACAAACATCAGTCCATGCTTGTACTTGAACTTTGGAACCATGAAAATCCATTCAACTTGATTTTTTCATTTTCAACTAAAACATAACATGTTATCTCAAGATTTTGGTTACTACAAGATGTCAAACCTCTTCTCTATAAATAGAGACATTATTTTTAACCTAAGACACGAGATTAGAAACCCTTAAGCACTCCAAAATTCCCTCAAGCCAAAAATTGCGCAAAACCTCCATTTTTGTGTCATTTCTGACTTTAAACTTCAATCTTCAAAACCACTCGTGTGTTTCTTGGCTTAATCCTTCCAAAAGTTTCCTAGCATCATACACAAACCATCTCAATACCTATTTGCAAACTGTAACACCATTTATACCATCCTCCATAACCAAAAACAGAGGTCTACATCTTGACTTCTTTAGGCCATTTCAGCTACTCTCAGTTCAAGCCAACTATTGCATTAGCTTCCTAGAGGCTCAAGGAAGCTAACCTGATCATCACCATCACTTGAAAGAAGCTCAAACTCATTTCACAATTTCTAGTTTTTGAGGTATTTTTCTGAACTTTCATCTCTTTATTTAGGCATTGTTAGGCTTCTATTTTCAAAGATAAAATGTAGATATCATTGCCCTGAAATTGTACATGTCCATAGTTTTCAATTATATTGATTGAGTAGGGAGAATTTTGAGTTTAAAGTTTTTGAAAAAATTAGGTTTCAGTTTAGGACCAAAAAATTCTCATTCATCTGTGATTTATAGCTTTAGTTATTTACATGGTTGAATTCGTATTGAAATTTCAAGCAAGTTTCGTGTTTGTATTTTTCAATTTGGTTGAGAAATGGAGAAGTTAGAAAATTCAAAAGTATGACAATGGCTTCTGGCGCGAGGAAGAAAAAGATAACAACCATGGAGTTGTTTTCCAATATATATTTATGGTTTTGTATTAATAAACAGATGTATAGCCACTCCAGTGGTAAAACGCTTGCCTGTTAACCTATGGGACCTGAGTTCGAGCCCCAGTGGTACCCTTTTGTTTTTTTTTTCATATTTTCTCTTCACATATTAGATACATGTCAAGCTAGCACGCGCATGATGCTCCCTCAATCAAACCCTCTGATCTTATCATCAACCAATCCAATGCATCTCACAAGCGCCCCATGATGGACTCCCCACTAATCTCCGCACTGGATCCTCCACAAGAGTTGGACCCCTTGTCTTGGGCTTGTAAATTTTTGCTAAATTATCACCCCCATTTTACTTCTGCAATACTAGCCCATTTTGTTTTCTTTTACTTCATTTATTTATTTTCTTTCAATATATTTTACTTAATACCAAAATCATAAAAAATAATTAAAAAATAGATTTATGATTATATTTAATTAAATTAATTTTTGACATAAAAATAAGTTTATTTTAACCATCCTTTATTTTGTTTATTAATTAGTTTATAAATTACTTAGAAATTAGGTTTTGATTATTTTCTTTTATTACATAAAAAAATTCCTTTTAAAACCAAAAAAGACACAAAAATATTTTCTTAAACAAATTTAATTTTTTTCTTAAATAAATTAGTAATTAGATTTAGGTTTAATTTATTTTCTTTTAATTAAAAATTAGCTTAGAACTTAGATTTTCTTTTAGTTAATTAATTTTTATACTAATTTAATTTAATTAAATCTTTTCACAAACAAAACCCCAAAAAACTTGTTTTCTTTAACAAATTAATTTCTTTTACTAACTTAATTTTAATTTTCTTATTTTAGTTAATTATTTCTTTTTGTTAATTAGGTTAAAACAAAACCTATTTTCTTAATAAATCAAACTAAAACAAATTCATTCTCTTTTCATTCATGCCTTGAACAACTTTTATATATTTATCCATTAAATTCAATATGGTTGTAATAGATGATTAGTTTTAATTTCTTGCAATCCCCATTTGTACATTTGTATCCCCCATTCCCCTAAATGATGTAATAGCGTAGAATTTACATTTACGCAATTTATCGCTTTCATATAAATGCTAGTAATTAGGGTTTGTATGGAAAGGTAAAATCAATCTTAGAAAACCCTAATCTAAGACAAAGCAAGCATGAAATACAAAACACTTGCACACTTGCACCTCTAGGGTTAACTCCACTTGTTGCCTTAAGAAATAAATGATCATGATATGCATGTGAGACATCTTAGTAAAAACAATAAAAAATACAAGATCATAGTCCCTCGATGACGCTACGAATGATGCCTTACAAATAATCTTAGTCCCTTAAAGCAAATGCTAAGATATCTCACAATATTGTTATCCATGACTATACAATGACCCACGCCCGTCCCTTTACATCCAAAGATAAGGCTAATTACCAATCAATGGTGAGATAACAATATCAAAGGAAGAGAGAAATGAACAAAATAATTTTGAGTAGGTATAACATTCTTAGTTGCTTGCTCACAATCCATCTTCAAAAATAAACATCTTTTCAAACACACCAACGCTTTCAAAACATGAAATATTTTCAAAAAGTCCAACACTTTGTATGTATTCTTATAGAGACGAGAATCATTACAAAGTTTGCCTACACGAAGGCGTTTTTTTCCAAAAAATACTTTCAAAACCTACCACAAACACATTTCAAACAAAGAAATTTCTAAAGTGAGCTAGAAAGCAACTAAGAGCCCGTAGATAACTACGGATGAAAAGGGTGCTAACACCTTCCCTTTTCATAACCTACCCCCCGAACTCAAGAAAAATATCTCAAAGGTATTTCCTGTTCTTTTCACCCTTTCCTTATTAGATAAAAGAAAAGTCGATGGCTGTAGCGGTAGAAATGTTCAAGACTAAGCCGTTGGATTGACTAGACTTCATACAAATCAAACTAAAAATCACCACCGCGCTTTATTATTTCCAAAGGAATGGGAAAAGAGCGAATAACCCAAAAGGAGGGGGAAAGATTCAAGGTAATGGTGTTGGTTATGCAAAGGGAAGGTATTAGCACCCTAAACATCTGCGGTACTCCGCAGGAACCTCTTTATAAAATCTGTATATTTTGGCTAAAAAAATGTTGTATATAAAATGGATGGTGGAGATGAGGAAAGAAATATATTTTTTATGATTTTTGCACCCGCCGCGATTGCGAACCTTTAGTGCCTACGTACCACCTTTCGTGCAATAGAGGATCAGGGTACACGTAGTTCCTCTTTTAAAAATTTGAAACACAAATGCTTTGGTCAATTTTATGAGATAAAACATCATTGTCATTGTCCATGTGGAAAACATACCTACTACCCACAATCATGAGAAAGGAGAATTTGCATCATCTCAAAGTGGAAAATATCTCTCTTCACTACATATTGTAGAAGTATAGTTGTTTGCATCACTACAAGGATTGACAAGAGTTCAATATTTTGAGAAAAGTTTAAAGATAAAAAATCCAAAATGGCAAAATGGTTTGAAATGAGATTGATTGACTTTTAGTCTTCTCCCAAAAAATGTCAAGGTATCATTAAGTTGATTGGGGTTTATTTATGAAAATGTTTTGAAAATACATGGACATAAGTCCAAGTTTATTATAAAAGTGGTTCAATTTTAAAACAAGAAGAGTTTTCAAAAGGAGGGAGAAGATTTTTGAAATTAAAGAAGATGGGAGGAGAAGAAGAGGCTATCCTAAAGCATAAGGTAAAATCTAGAGATAAGAACCATTTAACCAACAAGAAGCCAAAACTTGATATTATGAGCCAAGACAGAATTCCCATTCCTTGGATTGAAACCAAGCAAGCAAAAATACTAGACGTCTTGAGAGAACCAAACTTCAAGTGTATTAAGTCTTCACAAAAATTGGGCAGAGTAACGGCTGTATACGGGCGAATTCCAGATTACAAACAGAGGATGTAATCACAAAAACCTGCACACAAAAACAAACAAGCAACCCAATGTCTTGAGGTAAACCTCAAGAACTCCAGAAAAAATAATCAGATAAGATCTCTAAGATAGGTCAAGGTTTCTAATCCTAAGTTTAAGAAAAGTCCAATGCTCCATAATGCCAAGGATAGTAACCAAATAGTCCAAGTACCATTAAAGATTTTTTTAGGGTTTATGTTGATTATTAAGTATCTTAAGGAAGAAAAAGAAAAACTCAAGTGAGCAAAGTAAAAATGGCAAGAAAATAAATGCTCAAATGAGCAAAGATGAAAATGGCATGAAATGTAAATGCTAAAAGTAAATAGTAAATAAAGCATAAAAAAGAATAAAAGCATAAGGTAAAACAAGTCAATAATTATTGGTTAGTTGGATGACCATCTTGAAGCTTGCATTTGGAACTCATTAGAGGATTGGTAGAACCAAAGCCTCCACACAACAAGTTGCATTTGCTTTTTGTCAAGTATATCATCCATTTGGAATTCTCACAAGTGCCATTTAAGGATCAACGATGTTTAAGTGATCCACGTTGACCAAAGGTGTTGTAGATCCATTAGAGGATTGGTAGAACCAAAGCCTCCACACAATGAATCTCAATGTTATTGGGTCAAAGAGATCAAATTAACATACTTGGGCTTGCAATCATAAGTTTGGGCCACAAATGATCATTTATTCGAATCGGGACAAAATTTAGCGCTATGTTAAGCAATCGTAAGTGGACTTATATAGAAGTCGCACCTATTTTGAGGCCGGTCAATAGCAATCTATGCACCATTTGTTTTGAGACATGATATAGAGATCACGCTCCAACAACATTTAGTGCAATAAGAAAAGGGATGAGATGAAGAGGGGATGGGAAAAATGAATAAACCACTTCTGAATAAAAAGTTTAATCAAACTATTATTAAAATCATTCATCCATTTTGGTGAAGTTGAACTCAACACCCAAGATCCAAGATGTTAATAAAGTCATGATAAAAAAATCAACTCAAGACAGCCAGAAAATAATCACAAAATAATATTATATTTAATATATACATTAAAAGGGTTAAAAAAATGTTTAAAAATCAAAATAGAGGAGAAAAATATCAACTATGTTCAAATTAATCAAGAAAGAAAAAGTAAGACCATAGAAAAATCAGAAATGGATCCAAATATTATTATAAAATTTTTGGTAATATTTAAAAGTCAGAAACTATTTAAAATTTCTCAAACAAACAGAAAATAGGTCAAAAATAGCAAACCTCAATATAAAATTCCATAAAATTTTTAGAAAGTCAAAAATATGCAAAATAATATTTATGAATTTTTTCAGAATTAAAAAATGTCAGAAAGTATTTTTTAATTAATTAAAAGAAAGCAAATAATTCAAAAAATACAAAAAAATATCAAATATCAAATATCAAAATAAAAATGTGAAAAAATAGTCATGAGATCAGAAATAATTCAAAGTATTTTTGTGAATTTTTTCATAATTTTTGGATAAAAAATAAAAGAGTTATGAATTTTTGAAAATTTAATCAATAAAAATATAAAATCATAAAATAAAATAAAACCAAAAAGATGTGGACCATCAGATCATAGTCAAAACGCGTTAGTAAGCTGATCCAGTGGACCATACACACTGTGCTTGATATGGCCCTTAGTGAGATACACATAGGATCGGAAAAATGGCAACCAATGGAATTAAAACACTTAGCACGCTATCATTGGCTGAGACGAGACATGTCATCATCTTCAACCTCCAAACACCCTGCAATGGGGATTTTGTGAGATCCTTCAAATGGAAAAATTAGGATCCCAGGCTAGTATCATTGAACTCGTCTCTTCAAGACAATTCTAACACCACCATCGCGCCAAATTTATATAAGGTATGGAGAGAGATATGAATCAAAAACCCAGAAAATAGCGAGCACCTTCAATTTTAGATTTATATCTCAATTCTCAATGGATTTAAAAATTGTAAGCAGCATTGGAATCAGGAGAAGGAGTAGAATAGATTAGTGCTTGATTTGGATACAAATGGTGGAGAATTCTACCTTTTCGAAGTTCAAGGTAGAAGCTCTGAAACTGGACTTCTGTAGCTTGAATTAAGGCTCGTTTTGATTGGTTTAAGTGCTGGAGAGTTTATATGATGCTTAAGGATGATGAATGCGCAAAGAATTTTGGAAAAGGGAGCTTAAATCTCAGAAACTGAATTCAAAAAAGATGAGTTCGTGTGAAGTTTTGGCAGGGTGTTTTTGGCTCTCAAAGCTTGAAGAAATGAATGGGGGATGACCCTCTATTTATAGGGAAGTGAATGGGAATTAAAATTGGAAGAAACAAGGAAGTTTGGAGGGAAATTGAGTGAAGGTCAAGCACGGGTGAAGTGTGACTTCATTTCCATCAAAACTCAACCAAATCTTGCGTTTTGGGGTGCTAATCACTTCTGGAAAGTTTTCTAATCAAGTTTAAATAAAAAATGCGCATAAATCTTGTGTTTAGAAGTCACATTATGGATTTCAAAATTCTGACTTTGTGGAAATTTCAGTTTCAAGTTACCAAATTCAAATCCATGGCATTTCCAACTCATGGGGTCTTAGGGCATGATTCTTGATGCTTTAGAAAGATGAGGTTACAAGCTTTATAGTGGAAAAATAATGGAATCAAATGGATGCTTGAGCTGAAAGTTGCATTGAGTCAAAGTTGAAGAAAATGGGTTGACTTTCCATACTTAGAAATATTTCAAATTCTTCTTCAAAAATGACTTATAATATCTTGCATCCAAACATGGCCTTCCACTTGGAATTTGCTCTTGACCAAAAAAGATGGCATGAAGTAGATCTCTTGAATGACCATTTGAGACTTGAACCATTCAAAATATCCAAAAATTGAGAGAGTTATGAATTGTTGAAGTTGGCCAAAAATCATGAAATGAGCTATAATCTTTTGCATATTTAAGGCAACTTCTATCCATTTTCCCACTTTTAACATAAAATAAGGAATACAGTTCACATCTTCAAGATCATAATGGAAAAATAATGGACTCAAGGTGATGAAAATTGACCAAGTTATGATCATTTGAAGTTACTTATGTAAAATTGTGTATTCATCTAGAGGACTTGTAATCTTTCTTCTTCACCAAGTTTCTTCCACATGAAAACTCTTTGGAACTTTTGAAGTGATTTTTGATAACCCTTTGAAGAGAAGGATGTCTCTAGAATCACTCAAAAATACCAAAAGGTGATCAAGATATGCTACTTTGAAGTTCAAAACCCTAGCTTCTAGATCAAGAGAATGCCTTGAGGAACTTTGATAAGTTTGAACAAACTTCTTGTACCAATATTCTTTCTTTGTGAATAGAAGTTGTTGAGGATGATAACGAGGACTCATAGCCACCAAAACCACTTCCATATCTTGAAATTTGAGAGAAATATGCTCTTGTGACCAATAGGAACAAGGCCTTGTCCAAACATGACAACTTCTTCAATCAACCCCTTGTACTTTTGAGTCATATCTAATAACCTTGAAATGTGATGAATCAAAGCAACCTTGCCATGCCAATTCTTCCAAAACCACTCCAATGGTGAAGTTTGAACTTCTCAAGCTTTTATTGGCTAGGGTATGGAAATAGACTCATGAAACCATGGAGTAACATGTTAAATCTCATTGCCCTTACCTACATGGATAACAAGCAAGACAAGACAACATTATATTTTATTAGTTAAGTGAAGAAATCGAAACAATATTCATGATCACAAAAGGAACATAAGTCAAGGTGCTTGGTAATCCCTCAAAAGGAGCAAAACTCAAAGTAGGGAGGGGAACCAAGAATCCTAGTGTGATCTTGTTGTGAATAAATCAACATGGTATGATGAAGGGATCTTAGGGGCAAAAATTGGGGTACAACAGTGGAGACTCTTGCTATCCGCAACAATTGCGATCAAACGCAAGACACCCAAGTCAGTTCTCCCACCGTATTACACTTCCATTTTAGAAAAGCATACTTTATAAAAAGTCCACTCTCCTTGAGCCTCTCAACTGTTTCTTCTGCACACACACAATGTCAAAGCAAGAAGCAACATGTCTATTGCTTCTAACCACTCTATGAGCCATGGTACTATGCATTGGAACTTTGACTTCTCAAGAAATCACAAGTTACATCTCAACCAAGCCAAAACTTGATAACTTGTAAACCAAGTCCTCCCATCCTCTGAGACCTTTTCTCTATAAATAGAGAGACCATTTGCAAGCCAAGGCAAGATTTCATAAGCCCTTAAACACTCTCAAGATGAGAATCACTAAGAAACCACCATTGTTTCACATTTGAAGTTTCCAACACCCAATTCTCAATCCACTCGTGAATTTTCTCTTTTTATCATTCAAACATCATTTACACATCATATATAACTCATCCATATCCTTGTTACACTTTTGTAACATCACCATTACCATCCTCCAAACTCCAAAACCGTGACCTGTAACTTGACTTGACTAAAGCATTTTAGCAACTTTCAGTATACAGTAAGGATTGGAATAACTTCAGAGAGGTCCAAGGAAGCTTAATCAATAATTTAGTTGCACTTGGAAGCCTCCATACATGTTCTGAGTTTTCACTTCAAGAGGTAAGTTTCTCCAACATTGAAATCCTTATACACGCATCATTTGCTTTCAATTTCAAAAGATAAATGTAGATATGATTGCCTTGAAACTAACCATGTCCTTAGTTTTCTTTTATGTTGACTGTGTGATGAGAATTTTGGAATTGAAATTTCTGAAATATTAGGTTTCAGTTTGGTACCAAGCAAAATTTGTCTCATTCTTTAACTTATATCTTTCAAAAGTTACATGGTTGAATTTGTGGTAAAAAATCAAGCAAGTTTGGTTTTGGAACTTTTCAAAAAGTATGAGAAATGAGAGTTTTATAAATCCAACAATGGTGTTGTTGTCCATTAGCGCACGACGAAGAAGATGAAGTCATATTCAAATTTTCAGGACTGAGTTTAAAATATATTTATTGATTGTTGTTTTATGACCGGATGTAATGGCCGTCCTAGTGGCAGTGGGCGCGTGTTTAAGTCATACCTATGCCCGGTCATAGGTTCGATCTAGACGTAGAGCATTTTATTTTTCTAACATCTTCATTGCGGATCCAATGTGAACCAAATATACACACTCATCATGTACCCCTCATCAACACCATCAGATCATCATACAATCAAATCCAGCGCCCCAAACACGTGCCCCGTGATGCACCCCTAAAAAGCCATCCCCTCTGAATCATGCAGCGCCTGGGCTTAAGGTGTTTGGGCCTTTTCATTTTTGCTTTCTCTCACCCCCCTATTTTTACTTGTTCAAACACAGGCCCATTTTTTTATTTTAATTAACCTTTTTCTTTTCTCCATTATTTTTATTTAATCAGAAAAAATGATAAAATCACAACAAAAATAGATTTAGGTTTTGATTAATTAATTTAGTTTTCATAAATAAAATTAATTTAATTTAATCACTTTGTTTCATTTTATTAATTAAATTTTAAAATGATTAGAATTAGGTTTTGTTATTATTTTACACTATCAAATATTTTTCTAAACAAAAACAACAAAATATTTTCTTAAACACTTAGAAATATTTTAGGGTTTCTTAAACATATTTCCCCTTTTCACCACCTTCGCGCGCTTTATTTTCACATTAGTATTTTCAAATATTGTAATTTCTACTGGTTTTAATAGATAATTAGGGTTTATTGCTTTTCCTCCCCATTTTTAGGGTTTGTACTCTCCATCCCCGAAGCGTTGTAATAGCGTAGGAAATTTAATTTCCGCAATTTACTGCTTTCCTTATTACTGTTAGTAATTAGGGTTTGTATGGAAAGATTAAAATCAATCATTAGAAAACCTAATCTCAAGATGAATATTTGAAATCAAAACACTTAGCACACGTGCACCACTAGGGTAATCTCATTTGTTGCCTCGAATAAAAAATAGTCATGTCCCTCGAACGCGAGACGCTTTAGCAAAGACCCTCGGTTAAAAGATCATAGTCCCTCGATGATCCTTCGATGCCGCATTCCGTAAACAATCTTAGTCCCTTACGACAATGGCTAAAGCGTTCTACAAGTTTCCTTCTATGGCTGTACGATGACCCACGCCTGTCCCTCACATCCAATGATAGGACTTCCTACTAACTAATGGTAGAGTAGCACTATCTAAAGGAGGAGGAAAAGCACAAAGATTTTTTAGCAGGTAGAACGCTCGTAATCGCTTTCTCACAAACTTGTCATAACAAAACATCTTTCCGCAAAACAACACTTTCTTTTACAAATACTTTCAAAACAAACATTTTGTATACATTCTCAATGGTACGAGAATCATTACAAAACTGCCTTACATTGGCATTTCCAAAAACACTTTCAAAAAACAAACAGTTCCTTTTAAACAAGTATTTTCAAAATAAACATTTTGTATACATTCTCAACGATATGAGAATCATTACAAAATTGTCGTACTTAGGCATTTTCAAAATATTTGCAAACATACACAAACACAAATTATTTCAAAAATGAGCTAGCAATTAAAATCCCGTAGATAACTATGGATGAAAAGGGTGCTAACACCTTCCCTTTTCAAAACCTACCCCCCGAACTCAGAAAAATTCTCAAATGGTCTTTCCTGTTCTTTTCACCCTTTCATTTATTAGATAAAAGAAAATTCGGTGGCGACTCTTGCTATCCGCAACATTTGCGATAAAACGCAAAACCCAAAAGTCAATTCTCCCACCGTATTACACCCGTTCTCGGTAAAATCCAGAATTCAGAGGAAGTTTATCACTCTTTCCAAGTAATATCTTGGTCAAAGAAGAAACTATTCCTCGTTCTCGGTGAAATCCAGAAGTTAGAGGAAGTTTATCACCCTTTCCAAGCGATATCTTGGTCAAAGAAGAAACTATTACTGTTCTCAGCGAAATCTAGAAACTGGTGAAGTTTATTACCCTTTTTAAGTGATATCTTGGTTAAAGAATAAATTTTTACCGTTCTCGGCGAAATCCAGAAGTTGGTTATGATTATTACCCTTTTCAAGTGATATCTTAGTTAAAGAACAAACTGTTACCGCTCTCGGAAAAATATAGAAGTTGGTGAAGTTTTTTAACCTTTTCAAGTGATATCTTGATCAAAGAAGAAGTTGAGACCCGTTCCTGGTGGAATTCCAGAATTTTGGGAAAACTTGTCATTGTCAATGCATATCCTACCTTTAGTGGAAGTCGGTAGTTCACCTTCAGTAAAAGTCGGTGCATCTTTTGGTTTTCTACCTTCAGTAAAAGTCGATGCATCTTTTGTATCTCTACCTTCAACGGAAGTTGGTAGTTCACCTTCAGTAAAATCGATGCATCTTTTATATATATCTCTACCTTCAGTAAAAATTGGTAGTTCACTTTCAGTAAAAGTTGGTGTATCTTTTGTATCTCTATCTTCAATGGAAGTTGGTAGTTCACCTTCAATAAACGTTGGTGTATCTTTGTTTCCCTACCTTCAGTAAAGGTTGGTAGTCAATCTTCAATAAAGGTTGGTGTATCTTTGTTTCACTACCTTCAGTGGAAGTTGGTAGTTCATATTCAGTAAAAGTTGGTGTATCTTGAGCTTTTCCCCAATGAAGTTAAGATTTCTTTCTCCAACAGAGTTATGTTTCTTTCCCCAAACGAGTCTGTAATCCTTTCTTAAATATTTCTTCCTTTTGGCTTGTTGCTTACATTGTTAATTATTTCTTCATTGGCATCTTACTTTGCTTGTGACTTTGGTTTTCCCCATTTGTAGTTACCCCTATAGTCATGTTGTTCCCTCAATGAGTTATCTCCCTGGTTAAACCCTCTTTATTAGTTTGATTTGTGTCGCAACTTTTTATACATTCTTTTGTTATTCCCAGTAGTATCTTGTTTCCCTTGTGGAGTCTTTCTTTTTCATTCATAATCATAAGCATTATTTGGCATCTTAGGTCCAACAATTGGGTCTTCTTATATTTAAGTATCTTAAATCACGTCGAGACTAAGATTTCAATCTTCATATCTCCAGATATAATACACTTAAATAAGGCAGATGTCATACCCTAATTTTTACGCCCAAGATCCCATGTCATTTTGCATCATGCATCACATCAAGATTACCAGCTTGACTACTTTCCATATCTCTCTTTGAGTTTGCCTTTACATGGATCATCAAGAACCCATTTGTTTTTGTATATATTATATGCTAACCTCTAACTAAAATTCAAAAAAATATGTCTTATTTGTTTTGTTTCTTTAAGAGGATAGGGCTTCTGATCATGAACTTCCGATATTTGGCACAATTTTTCCACTCCATGAACTTCCCAACAAAATGAGGTAGTAGAGAGGAATAAAAGGTCTCTAGTAGAACTTGCGAGGTAGATGCTCAATAAGATAAACCTTCCTAAATATCTATGGGCTAATTCTTCGCTTGCTATATGTTGTACCCCAATTTTTGCCCCTAATATTCCTCTATCATCTCATATCAATTCAACCATATCAAGATCACAATTTGGTTTGGTTCTTCTCCCTATCTTTAGGTTTTCTCATGAGGAATCACCAAGCAGCTTGATTTGTATATTTTGGTCATATTTTATTTGTTTTTATTAACTTTTAACTAACTAATACAATGAATGTTTGCTCTAATTGATGATCCTATAGGTGAAAGCATAACATATCTCATCAGGTGGACTCATAGGTGCATGAGTTTGTGTCCATGGCTCCTTCAACAAAGTTTCATTGAGGTTAAAGCTTAAACATTGAGAGTAATTAAAAGAAACATCCTGATGAAGTCTACTATGATTCATCATACCTCAATTTGTCAAAGAAAGTCAAAGGATGCAAATGTTGATTGAAGAGGTTTGACCTAATTGGGAAAGTTCTTGAGTCCTTGATAACAAGTGCATAATTCCCTCAATTATTAATATTTGGAAGTGGTTATTGTTTCTATGGTTTCTTATTATCATCCTCAACAACTTATATTCACATTGAAAAAGTATTTATGCAAGAAATTTTGTCAAAATTGAAAGGGGTTTCCAAGTCATTTTTGTGCTTTAGGAGCTAGGGTTTTGAACTTCCAAGGGATATATCTCACTCATCTTTTGATATTTTTGAGTGATTCCAAATACATACTTCTCTTTAAAGTGTTATAAACAAATAACTTCAAAAGTTTCAAGAATATTTTATGTGGAAGATGCTTAATGATTGAGAAAGATTACAAGTCATCTAGATAGGCCATCAAATTCCCTTATGTGACTTCAAAAGATCATAACTTGGTCAAGATTTATCTCCTTGAGCCTATTATTTTTCCACAATGATCTTAAGCATGTGAACTTCAACTCTTCTTTAATGTGTAAAGCTTGAAAATGGGTGGAGGATGCCCTAAGGACTCAAAAGATTATAGGTCACCTCATGAATTTCACCAATTTTACAAGGACATAACTTTTGCAATACTTGGTGTTTTTGATTGATTCAACTTTCAAAATGATCTTTGGGAAGTCTACTTCAAGCTAAAATCTATGTGTTGTACCCCAAATTTTGACCTAAGATACCATCTCCCATCTGCATCATTACATTGCAAACGTTTTGACCTATCTTTATCAATTTTCAAAGCAGATCTTAAATTCATAACTTTTTCAAGTCAAGAGCTGTTTATTTTTGAAACGCTAAATTTATTAATTGATCAATGCTAAAACAACGTTTATTTAATTATTTATTATTCTGAATTTAAATAATTGGAATTTATTTTCAGTTATTATATAAATTAAAGAGTTATAAATAATAAAGTAAATATTTGAAAAGAAGTTTGTTAATTGATCAACAATGTTTATTTAATTATTTATTATTCTGAATTTAAATAATTGAAATTTATTTTCAGTTATTATATAATTTAAAGAATTATAAATAATAAAGTAAATATTTGAGAAGAAGTTTATTAATTGATCAACAATGTTTATTTAATTATTTATTATTCTAAGTTTAAATAGTTGAAATTTTATTTTCAATTATTATAATTTAGAAGAATTATAAATAATGAAGTAAATAATTGAAGAGAAGTAAATTGATCAATGATGTTTATTTAATTATTTATCATTCTAAATTTAAATAATTGGAATTGATTTTCAGTTATTATATAATTTAAAGAATTATAAATGATAAAATAAATAATTGGAAAGAAGAAAAGAATTAACTGGTAAAATAATAGAATTTTATTCATCTTTATTCTAATTATTACAATTGTTGTTTAAATACTGTATTATGTACAAAGTATTTACAATGACAATTATATAAAATGTTTAAAGTAAAATAAAAACTATTTTAATTTTTCTAAGATTCTAAATCTTCATCTTCTATCCAATACTTCTTTGATGTTCATTTGATTTTACCTGCAAAAGAATTAAAAGAAAAAGTCAGAAATGAATATAATTAAAAGCAGAAAATTAATTTAGCGTTCATCATTAAAAGCAAACGGCTGGAATCAGTTTTTACCCTCTTTGCAAATCACGGGATTTCTCCCGGTTCACAAAAAGGGATGAATTTTATTGATAAATATGAATGCACAAGTTAAAAATATGCACAAATTCACTTTTGTCAAAATTGCACATTTTAATTGTAAACTGCATAATTCAAAATCCACTGCATATTTCAAAAGCAAAACAGCATATGCAAGTCAAGTTACATTTTCAAAGCCAAGTCCAACGTAAACTATCCAACATGTGGGAAGAAGTCAAAATACAAAGGCTCCATGCTGTACAATGCAGATGACAAAGAGAAACATGTGCAGTTTTAAAACCAAATATGCAAGCAAAGTATTTTCTAATTCTCATCATTTTCCAGCTTTACTTTTTCAGAACAAGTACATAACATCATATTTTAATGTCAAATTGTACTAAGGAGAGAGAAGAGAGAAAGAGTGTGGGTTTACAGGTTTTGGCCTTAGGCAGAAAAGGGATAGAAAACCAAACAGCAGTAACACAGTCAATAAAAATGGAAAGCATGAAAAAGGATACAAACAAACTGAATGAAGCAGTAGAGTGCAGAGGTCAAATGCAAAAAAAATAGTAAAAATATTCAGAACCTGTAACATAAGCCTCAAGGCCAACCTATTATAACAACAACAAACCCTTCAAAAAAGTAGAGAGTTCATAACCGGTTGGAAGCCTAAAAACCAAAACTGAGTCCAAATAGCTCAAACTGCAACATAAACCAAAACATACATACAACCTGCATTCAAGACAGCCAAAACCATGTAAAAGCCATGAGCAAAACCATAACCATTTCAAAGCCTAACCAGTAAACTCATCAAAGGCCAAACCTGCTGAAACAAAAAAAAACAGGCCAAACCTGAAGCAAAACCAGCATAAACTGTGAAACCATAAACCACTGTCAATCCAACCAAAGCATTACCCCTTTCAAAAAACGATAACCTATAACATCAGCCCAAGGCCACAGAACTTAAAACCATGACCAAAAAGCCAAGTTAACCTGTCAAACTCCAAACCATAACCTGTTTTGGTTCAATGGAAAATATGAAGCAAACCCCTCACAAGAACTGTCAAACAAGTCCAAGCTGTGAACCTGTCCAAGCCATATCAAAAGTCCAACAAGCCTAAGCTATCAAAACCCTCATACCTGCCTAAACATCCATGGCCAAAATTTGTACCAGCTATACACGCCCAAAGCCAAAAACCAGAATACCAAATAACACAACTTATCAAACCAATGTCCAAACCCATCAAGCCTCAGAGTTATCCCATCACAGGCCAATAAAAAAGGCAACTGAAGCACAACAAAGAAGAAGAGAGGAAAGTATTCGAAGGCAACAGTTAAGCAAAGCATCAAGCCCACAGAAAGAAGAAGGAAAAGAAACGTGTATAAGCAAAGCAAGGCAAAGGAAGAAGAAGAAAATATCACATAGGGTTTTCAACATCATCATCAAAGCACAAATCAAAGGGACAAAGAAACGAAATACCAGGACTCCAAGCCACCGCGCTTCACTCCTCCGCCAGCAAGCCTCCGGAACGCCTCTCCCTCCTCCTTCATAAAGGTAGCTTTGTTTTTTTCTTTTTCCTTTCCACCATTTCAACATAAACCACATGTAAAATAAAGTCAGAATCAAGGTGGATACAAAATCATAAACATGCAAAAAAATCATAAAAACCTAATGCACTAAAAGAGCGAGATCATCACCTCTACACCGTTTCCCTGAGCGACACATGGGGAAGAGGAGGCGTTGGTGGCTCGGGCAAGGGAAGGTCAGAGGCGAGAGCATGAAAGCACGAAGAAGACGAATCCGTAACGAGAAGATGAGCGCCGCTCTGTACCCTTTGTTAACCCTAATCCACTCTTTTCCCAAACTAAAACAAAGATGTTTAACCCTTAAGCAAGTTGTGAATGTTGGGCTCAACCCGTTTCCCTGCCTAAAAGCCCAACGAATTCTTTTGGAACCCCCATCCCTTTTTCTGGTTACCCTTGATTAGGCCCCTTTAGAAACCCTCTAGCCCACACATTGGTTTATTATTTACCCCCTTTTGATTCTTGATACATTTCTTTCTATTTGATTTCTTTAGCCCTTTTTAGAATTTTTATTAATTTAGTTTAATTATAAAACTTAATCAAATAGAGATAATTTAATTAAACAAATTTTAATAATGTGACCAATTTTTATTAAGTTTAACTTTAGGATTAAGTTAATAATTTTAGTATTCCTTTTTTTAATTTGATTTAAGTTAATAACCTTTTAAAGTTTTAATTTAGTTTAAAATTATTTAATAATTCTTAAAATAATACTTTTTATTAATACAAAAAATACGTATAAAAAATAAAACCTTAAAAAACATTTTATTTTCTTTAATTAATTCCCTCGCTTTAGTTAATATTAAACAAAAATACAAAAATGTATGTTCACCATTTAGTATGTTATTTAGTCATTGTTATGGTTGTATATCACTTAGCTACTTAAATTGTCTGTTTGATTATTCAGTATTTACATGGTTATTCTGTTTACTTCTTAATCCAAGGGAAAAATGATTAAATTTGTTGACTTCATGTCCTCAAGTCCAATCACGCGAATATCTTCATCTCATTAAAACTTAAGACAATTTTTCCTCAAATATTCAATCTTTTCAAAACTTATACCTTTTAAGCCAAAACTTCGACATTAGGTCGCCGTACCTTCAAAAACCCGCCCGTACTCCTTTTCGGCCAAAACAATTTATTTTTAATCAAACGAACATTTTAATAAACAGATATTTCAAAAGGTTCCTATAGAATACTATAGATACATTGGGTGCTAATACCTTCCCATTGTATAACCAACCCCCGAACCATAGATCTCTTTTCAAAAACGCCTTGTATTTTTATTACTTTTAGAAAGTATTATTTTACATTGCATACTTTAGGGTTTTATTTCGCTCTTTCCCCTTTTCCCTTGGAAATAATAAAGCGCGGTGGCGACTCTTGCTTTTGCGAGACGAATTAATCAATAATTCGATCTCCGATTTACCCCGCTACATTTTTTATCGCTACACTATGATCAAAGAAAGATTTTGGAGGAAGACCATGTTTGGAATTAAAACATCATAGGTCACTTTTGAAGAAAAACTTAAAAATTTTCTAAGTACAAAAAGTCAGCATCTTTTTCTCAACTTTGACTCATCACAACTTTTAGCTCAAGCATCCAATTGATCCCACTCTTTGAACATTGTAAATTTTGTGACCTTATCTTTAAAATGCTTCAAAAATCACATCCTATAGTGCCCTACATTGTTGGAACCATGGCTATGAAGTTGGCATCTTGAAATTGAAGTTTCATGTTTAGTCAGATTTGAAAATCAGTTTAAACCCAATTATAAGCATGTTTAAGGATCAATTCCGCATCTAATCCTGTTTAGGAACTTACCATAATGAGAAACGACCCTTGAACCATCCATTTTGCTGCGTTTTGAGCCATGTGAATTAACACTTTTCCCACTTAGCAGGTTCATACGATTTTATTGAATTTGCCTCCAATTCACACGCTTGAGCCTTACATCATGATCAACTATAAATAAGGATCATCCCTCACTCATTTTCTCAAGCTTTTGATAGCCAATTGACCCCTATTCAAATCCCACACGAACTATGAGTTTGAATTTCTTATTTCTTGCATTCCCACTCCAAAACACCAAAATCTCCATTCAGTTAGCTTCATTGAACTTCTCTGAAGATAACCATACTCTTACCTTCAAGAATTGTGACCTATATTGATCTACAGAAGTCCAGTTTCAGGGCAACCTTTTGCTACTTTGTTCAGGTAGATTTATTGGTCAAATCGATCCAAATAAAAGACTAATCTACTCTCCGCATCCTTCTGATTCCCATGCTTTTTATAATTTGCAATTTCATTGAGATTTGAGTGAGATATTCCAAAATTTCATGCTCGCTATTATTTATGCATTTTCCCAACTTAAGCCTTGCTCAGTTTATATAAATTTGGCGCGATGGTACCATTAGAATTGTCTTGAAGAGACAAATCTAATGGTACCGGTCCTCTAATTTTACAGTTTGAAGAATCCCAATCTAGGGAGCCTGGAGGTTGAAGTCGACCTACGTGTCGTGCTTCGACCCATGAAAGCATGACATGTTATTTTGAACTTAATATTTGTTTACCGAGTAATTGGGAAGACATTATTATTTTCGACCTGGGAGCCAGAGAAATTGAGGACCGTAGAACCCTAACCCATCTTGGCCTTTAGGTGTAGCGCAGAGACTATAACGGAGTAATTCGGAAGTAGTTGTTACGCGATGCTACGCTCGGATGAGTTTCTCTTGAGAATATTGCTAATTATTGAGTAATCAAGACGTTGGTAATATCCGAAGGAGGAATGTAGACTCTGGGAACTCTTAGAACCTTGTCTTACAGGTGTGATTAAACTGTTAGTACATACCTTGGGGTGGGCTTTACCCTTGACTCCATGCTCGAAACGTTGAACCTTTGAACCCCATGTTTGTGAACTTGTGTGTAACTGTTGCATTATCATTCATCCATACATCCATAAACATTTTTGTAAAAAACTTGTTTTTCAAGGAACTTAGGAATGATTTTTGCAGACATCTCAGGTACTATTATGGAATTTGGAAGGAGAAACACTCGAAGTTTTAGTTTTAAGGAGCCCGAGATCGAAGAACTGAAGAGTTTAATTCCTAAGATCAAGAACCTGACGGATTTTCAGAAAAAGTATGGGTCCATTATACCTCTCATGAAGCGCAAGATGAAAGAAGGCATCCTTAATACGTTGGTCCAATTTTACGATCCTTTGTATCGATGTTTCACCTTTCCGGATTACCAGTTAATGCCCACCTTAGAAGAGTACTCCTACATACTTGGTTTGCCGATCACCGACTGTGTTCCTTTTTCTGGATTAGAAGAGGAGCCCAAATCTCACGAGATAGCGACCATCACCCACTTGAAGAAGTCAGAGATAGAGGAGAACATGACTACAAAAGGGGGAATCCGAGGCTTGTCTGCGCAGTTTATGTTGAGGAAAGCTCGTCATTTCGCTGAGATAAAATATACTTTTGCCTTTGAAGACGTCTTTGCTTTACTCGCTTATGGTCTATTCTTGTTCCCCAATGTTGATAAGTTTGTAGATATCAACGCCATCAGAATTTTCTTGATTGGAAATCCGGTCCCTACGCTGCTAGGAGATACCTACTACTCCATCCATCTTCGAAACTCTTATCAAGGAGGGATTATTATTTGTTGTGCACCGTTGCTGTATCAGTGGTATGTTTCTCATCTACCTAGATCTGATGTTTTCTGGGATCTCGAGAAGGAGCCGCGATGGGCGCCAAAAAATTATGGCTCTCACTCATTTCGACATTGATTGGTATAATCGAGCTTACTATGATGTGAAGATCATCGATAGCTGTGGTGCTTTTCCTAACGTGCCTCTTCTTGGTACGAAAGGTGGAATTAACTATAACCCTGTTCTCGCGCGCCGTCAGTTTGGATACCCGATGAGGGACAAGCCGAACAACATCCATGTGAGTGGTTTCTTTCTGCAAGAAGGACAAGATCACCAGGCAGCTAAGAGGGAGATCGAAGGAGCTTGGCGCCACATCCATAGGAAAGGGAGAGACATGTTAGGACATAGGGGTGCCGTTTCTTTGGAGCCTTACCTACAATGGGTCCGCGCTAGGGCTTGTGCTCTCAAGATGCCATATAAACCTGAGAAACCTTTATTCCCTACCGTTGCATCGTCATCTGTTGATATCCCTATCGAGAATATGGGAGAATACCAAGGAAATCTGGCTAGGATGAAGTCCGAGAGAGATGCTTGGAAAGAAAAGTATAATATGTCTGAATATGAGAATCGGGTCCTGGCTCGACAACTAAAGGAAAAGGAGGATTTGCTGTTTATTCAAGACGGCTGGTTCATTGATCATGATGAGAAACTTCGTCAAAAGGATGCTTTATTGAAGAAGTATGCTAGTGAAAGGAAGAGAAAGAAGGAAGGTTCGGTAAGCGTTGCTCTTGTTCCTAATCCGCAAAAGGAAATCATTGATCGACTGGTAGCTGAGAAGAAAGAGATGGAAGACTTTTATGAAGAGAAGATCAGGAAGCTCCGGTTACAGTTGGCATTTGGTCCTTCATCTGATGATTCTGAGTGATCTTTAGTTCTTAGTTTTATTTTACTGATGTCATTTTGTAAAACTCTGTAAAAGGGCTTCATGTTCCGAAGTTGTAATTTACTGCTTTTATTATGGGCTTCATGTTCCAAAGTTGTAATTTACTGCTTTTATTATGGGCCTCATGTTCCAAAGTTGTAATTTACTGCTTTATTATGGGCTTCATGTTCCAAAGTTGTAGTTTACTACTTTTATTATTGGGTTGTTATCCCAAAGTGTAATTTATTGTTTTGTTGTTCCAAAGTTGTAAGTTGTAATTTACCGCTTTTGATTAATGAATTGAGTTTTTGTTGTTCCAAATTCCTTTACCATTGATGTGTGCAAAATTATCGAAGTTCCTTGAAAAAACTATTAAAATGAATCATCATTTGCATCACATATCATGCATTATCCAACATTCCACTTCACATGTTTTCTAGAGTCTTATCCTTGTTTCTTTTTCCACTCCGATAGATTGTCAAGCTGTCTCATCGATACGATACTCGAGCTAATCGTCAGAGGAAGATAGAAGATCTGGAACAGGAAAACCACGAGCTTCGTGAGGAGGTCGCTACCCTTCGTGTCGGTATGGAAAAGTTAACTGCGCTAGTGGAAAGTTTGATGGCTGCTCAGAATCAGCCATCGACTACAGCTGCTGAGATTCAGACTTCAACTACTGTGGTTTCCGAGATTGTCACCGTTCCAACATCTGTGACTCAAATCAACTCTCCGCTTCAACATCAGATGCCAAAAGGTTTTCCGTGGGGAATGCCTTACAACTTTGTGCCAGAGGGGGTATCAGCCTGTCGTACAACCTTTGTTTCAACCTACTTTGTCTTTTCCTCAACCAGAGATAACTGCCATGCCGCCAGTAATCCCGCCTGTAACACCTTTCCCGCAACCGTTGATGACAACTGTCGCTCCTGTGGTTCACTCCGTGCCATACTTGAATGAACCTACTTATCCTGCCGAGCCTGCTGAAAGTTTGGGTCTTTTTGATAGAATGGAAGAATTTCAAGACCAATTCCAAGAAATGCAGAGGGAGCTCAGAGCGTTAAAGGGGAAGGATTTTTTTGGGAAGAACACTCATAACCTTTGTTTAGTTCCGAATGTCAAGATTCCAGCGAAATTCAAAGTGCCAGACTTTGAAAGATATAAGGGTGATTCGTGTCCTCGGAGTCACTTGACTATGTACGTGAGAAAGATGTCTACATATTCTGATGACCATGACTTGTTGATTCACTATTTTCAAGACAGTTTGACGGGTGCCGCTCTAAAGTGGTATATGGGTTTAGACAGCATTCGGATCCGCAACTTTAACGATCTTAGCGAAGCTTTTGTTCACCAGTATAAGTACAACGTTGACATGGCGCCGAACAGGGATCAACTCTGGGCGATGTCCCAAAGAGACAGAGAGTCTTTTAAGGAATACGCCCAGAGGTCGCGCGAAATAGCTGCTCAAATATATCATCCTCTTGAGGAGAAAGAGATGACGAAGATATTCTTGAAGACTTTAGGTTCCTTTTACTATGAAAGAATGATCGCCAGTGCACCCAGTGACTTCACCGAAATGGTAAGCATGGGCATGCAGTTGGAGGAAGGGATTCGTGAAGGGCGTTTGGTTAAAGAAGGAAGTCCGTCTAGCAGTATCAAGAAGTTTGGAAGTGTTTTCCCAAAAAGAAAAGAGCAGGATGTCAGCGCAATCTTCCCAGGGAGACCAAGGAGAGGTTACTCACACGTTGCGGCAGTCACTCCGGCTGTCCGCCCGGCGTTGATGACCCCAACTCATCAAACCCCACCAACTCAACAACGGACATTTCAGCAGCAGCCTCGACAACAGGCTTATCCATTCAACAACCAACACCGTTCACCAAGAAAACCGCAATTCGATGCCATTCCTATGACTTATACTGAATTGTTCCCTGCTCTTATCAGAAAGAACCTCATAACGACGAAGCCTCCTCCTGTCGCACCAAATAGTACTTCTCCATGGTACAAGGCAGATCAGTTTTGTGAATATCATCAAGGGTCGCCGGGGCACAACCTTGAAAATTGTTTTGCTCTAAAGGCGGACGTGCAGAGGTTAATTAAGAATGGTATCTTGTCTTTCAAGGATGTTAACCCAAATGTTAGAGATAATCCTTTGCCTCGACATGGGGCAGCATTAGTGAATATGGTGGAAGGTTGTCCGGGAAAGTTTCGAGTTTTTCAAGTTGAACACATAAGAGAATCATTGATCAGGTTACATCAGAGCTTAAGAAGACTTGCCTTTGTTAGGCATCAGCATGATTATGATGTTTGTGAATTTTGTTCAAGAGAGGTTGATTGCCCTATTGTGAAGGAGGATATTCAAAAGTTGTTAGACCAGAGGGTTATCACTATTACATATGACAGAGATCCGGAGGATGAAGTGAATGTTATAATACCACAATTTAATTTGCCTGAATCAGTAGAGATCGTTTACGACAGTCAAACTGCACCTGTTGCTCCTTTGATCATTTATCCACCTGGTCCTGTGCCTTACAACTCAGACCAAGCTATACCGTATAAGTATAATGCCACAATGATTGAGAATATGGTAGAAGTCCCTATACCAATAAGGCCGTCTTTTGTTAATATCACTGATGTGAGTAGAGTTACGAGAAGCGGGCGTGTCTTTGCAGCAGTACCTTTAAAGAGACCAGAAGTTCAAGTCAGGAGGCCCATACCGGCAGAAATTCCAGCGAGAAATGTTGAACCAAGGGTTGAGATAGGCCGATCCAATGAACCTATCCCACATCCTGATGATGATGAGATTCTGAAGCTTATCAAGAGAAGTGAATATAAGATTGTGGACCAACTATTGCAAACTCCTTCCAAGATTTCTTTGCTTGCTTTACTGAGAGATTCTGGTGCCCATAGAGAAGCTTTGATGAAGGTCTTGGACCAGGAATTCGTGGATCATGATGTGACGGTTGACCAATTTGATGGAATTGTGGGAAATATTACTTCGTGTAACAATCTTGGTTTCAGTGATGAAGAGCTTCCGGAGGAGGGAAGAAAACATAATATGGCTTTGCATATCTCAATAAGTTGTGGAAATGATACTTTATCAAGTGTGTTGGTAGATACAAGTTCGTCGTTAAATGTAATGCCCAAAACTACATTATCTCGACTCTCATATCAAGGTGCTCCCATGAGACCTAGTGGAGTAATTGTCAAAGCATTTGATGGTTCTAGGAAGAGTGTCATTGGTGAAGTAGATCTTCCTATAGTAATTGGCCCTCATACTTTTCAGATCACTTTTCAAGTAATGGATATTCGTGCCGCCTACAGTTGCCTATTGGGTCGTCCATGGATCCATGATGCAGGGGCAGTCACTTCCACGCTCCATCAGAGATTGAAGTTTGTAAGGCATGGAAAGCTGGTAATGATTGGTGGAGAGCAGGCTATGGTGGTAAGCCATTTGTCATCTTTCTCTTTTATTGATGCTGATGAGGATGTTGGAACCCAATTCCAAGCTCTATCTGTTGCTAATAATGAAGTGAAGAAGCAAGGGACATCTATTTCTTCTTTTGAGGATGCGTGACGAGTGGTTGAAAGTGGTTCGGCTGAAGGTTGGGGCCAGGTGTTGACTCTGCCCGAGAAAAAGTCTGGAGAAGGTCTTGGTTTTCATCCCGTGTCTACAAGAGTCAAGCAGGAAGTAGTTACTCGTCCGATACAAGAGGATTTCCGAAGCGCAGGTTTTATCCATCCGACTCCTCCTGAAGTTGATGCTATAATAGGAGACGATTCTGAAGAGGATTTACCCGATTTTGTGATGCATGGAGTGGTTTTCCAGAACTAGATTGCTGTTGATGTTCCTGTTGTGATGCACATTTCTGAGTAATGTTTTGTTTTATTTTTGAAAAAAATTTCGCTCTGCCCAAGGCGAAAAGTATTTGTGTCGGGCTATGTTGAAAATAAATCCTTTTGCTCTGCCCAAGGCAAAAGAGAAATGTCTGGGCTCCTTGTTTCAAGTATTTCCCGTCATGAATAAAAATATTATTTTGTCCACTACTGTTTTATTTTTCACTTTTTCTGGGAAATAGTAATGAAAATTAATTGGTAGTAATAGGAAATATAATAACTTTTTGTTTTATTTGTACAAATCAATTTCTAAAATACAGCATAATCATATGTGCAGATTAATCCATGACTTAACCATTGAAAACAATGATCCTATGCCCTCTCCCAACTTTGAATTCCCTGTGTTCAGAGCCGAAGAAGAGGATAGTGAAGAAATTCCTGATGAAATTTCCCGTTTACTTGAGCATGATGAAAAGATTATTCAACCGTTTGAAGAACCTATAGAGTTGATCAATTTGGGTGATGAAGAGGATAAAAAGGAAGTCAAGGTCGGAGCATTGCTTATCCCATAGGTCAAAGAGAAAATGTTGGAGCTTCTCAAAGAGTATGTTGATGTGTTTGCTTGGTCCTACCAAGATATGCCAGGTTTGGACAACAATATTGTGGAGCATCGTTTACCGTTGAAACCTGAATGTCCGTCGATTAAGCAGAAGTTGAGAAGGACTCGTCCCGATATGGCTGACAAGATTAAAGAAGAAGTTCAAAAACAAATTAATGCAGGTTTCCTTGTTACATCGGTCTATCCTCAATGGTTAGCCAATATAGTGCCTGTTGCTAAGAAAGATGGCAAAGTTCGAATGTGTGTAGACTATAGAGATCTGAATAGAGCTAGCCCAAAGGATGACTTCCCATTACCGCACATTGACGTATTGGTCGACAGTACCGCAAAGTTCAAAGTCTTTTCTTTCATGGATGGTTTCTCTGGTTACAATCCAATCAAGATGGCACCAGAAGATATGGAGAAGACAGCTTTCATTACACCTTGGGGAACATTTTGTTATCGGGTTATGCCGTTTGGTTTGAGGAATGCTGGTGCAACATATCAAAGGGCCATGACTGCTTTGTTCCATGACATGATGCATAAAGAGATAGAAGTGTATGTAGATGACATGATTGCCAAATCACGAACTGAAGAAGATCATTTGGAACATTTATTGAAGTTATTCCAGCGTTTGAGAAAGTATAAACTCCGTCTGAATCCCAACAAGTGCACTTTTGGTGTTCGTTCTGGAAGACTTCTGGGTTTCATTGTCAGTCAGAAAGGTATTGAGGTAGATCCTGATAAAGTCAAAGCCATTCGGGAAATGCCCGCACCCAAGACGGAAAAATAAGTAAGAGGATTCCTTGGGAGACTGAATTATATTTCTAGATTTATATCTCATATGACTGCTACCTGTGGGCCGATTTTCAAGCTTCTCCGAAAGAACCAAGGATGTGTGTGGACAGAAGATTGTCAGAGAGCTTTTGATAGCATCAAAGAATATTTACTTGAACCTCCCATTTTGATTCCTCCGGTGGAAGGAAGACCTTTGATTATGTACCTGACTATATTGGAAGATTCCATGGGATGTGTGCTTGGTCAACAAGATGAGACTGGAAGAAAGGAACATGCCATATATTATCTGAGTAAGAAATTCACAGACTGTGAATCTCGATACTCATTGCTTGAGAAAACCTGTTGTGCTTTAGCTTGGGCTGCTCTCCGTTTGCACCAGTATATGATTAACCACACCACTTGGTTGATCTCCAAAATGGATCCGATCAAGTATATCTTTGAGAAACCCGCCTTATCTGGAAGAATAGCCTGTTGGCAGATGTTATTATCCGAATATGACATTGAGTATCACACTCAGAAAGCAATCAAAGGGAGTATTTTAGCCGACCATTTGGCTCACCAACCAATTGACGATTATCAATCCATCAAATTTGATTTCCCAGATGAAGATGTTATGTACTTGAAAGCTAAAGATTGTGAAGAGCCGTTACCTGAAGAAGGACCTGATCCCGAATCCCATTGGGGTTTGATTTTTGACGGAGCTGTGAACTCTTATGGAAATGGAATTGGGGAAATCATCGTCACTCCCCGAGGTACTCATATCCCGTTCACGGCGAGATTGAAGTTCGACTGCACGAACAACATGGCTGAATATGAGGCATGTATTATGGGTCTCGAAGAAGCAGTGGATCTAAGGATTAAGATTCTTGATATTTACGTAGATTCGGCATTGGTAATTAATCAAATCAAAGGAGAATGGGAGACTCGTCATCCTGGTTTGATCCCTTACAGAGATTATGCTAGAAGATTGTTAACTTTCTTCAACAAAGTGGAATTACATCATATCCCTAGAGATGAAAACCAAATGGCCGATGCTTTAGCTACTTTGTCTTCAATGTTTCAAGTGAATGGTTGGAACGATGTGCCTACAATCCGGGTTATGCGCCTCAACAGACCGGCTCATGTGTTCTTAATAGAAGAGGTTACCGGCGACAAACCGTGGTTCTATGACATTAAACGTGTTCTTCAAACTCAAGAGTACCCGCCTGGGGCATCCAGTAAAGATAGGAAGACATTGAGAAGATTAGCAAGCAGTTTCTTCCTCAATGAAGAAGTTTTGTATAAGAGGAATTACGACATGGTTTTACTCATATGTGTAGACAGACATGAAGCAGACATGCTGATGCAAGAAGTACATGAAGGATCCTTTGGCACACATGCCAACGGACATGCAATGGCTAAAAAGATGTTGAGAGCTGGTTACTATTGGATGACAATGGAATCTGATTGCTGCAAATATGTGAAGAAATGTCATAAATGCCAGATTTATGCGGACAAGATACATGTGCCACCGACCCTCCTCAACATTATCTCTTCACCTTGGCCTTTCTCTATGTGGGGCATTTATATGATTGGAATGATTGAACCCAAACTTCAAATGGTCATCGTTTCATCTTGGTAGCGATCGATTATTTTACTAAATGGGTGGAAGCAACATCTTATGCTAATGTAACCAGACAGGTGGTAGTCAGATTTATCAAGAATCAGATCATTTGTCGATACGGTATCCCGAGCAAGATCATCACTGATAATGGTTCGAATTTGAATAACATGATGATGAGAGAGCTTTGTGAAGAGTTCAAGATCGAACATCATAATTCTTCTCCTTACAGACCAAAGATGAATGGGGCAGTTGAAGCTGCTAACAAGAACATCAAAAAGATCTGTTTGCTCTGCATGGATACCGTACTTCAGTTCGAACTTCAACGGGCGCAACCCCATTTTCCCTAGTTTATGGTATGGAAGCAGTACTCCCCGTGGAGGTTGAGATTCCGTCTATGAGAGTGTTGATGGAAGCTAAACTTTCTGAGGCCGAATGGTGTCAAAGTAGATATGATCAGTTGAATTTAATTGAAGAAAAGAGATTGACAGTGTTGTGTCACGGTCAATTATATCAGCAGAGAATGAAGAAGGCTTTTGATAAGAAGGTTCGACCACGCGAGTTCAGAGAAGGTGACCTTGTGCTCAAAAAGATATTATCTTTCCAACCTGATTCTAGGGGCAAGTGGGCTCCGAATTATGAAGGACCGTATGTCGTTAAGAAGGTTTTCTCTGGAGGTGCTTTGATTCTCACAAATATGGACGGTGAAGAGCTCCCACGCTCCTTGAACGCCGATGCAGTCAAGAAGTATTTCGCTTAGGTTTGAGTTGACAGTTTGCTAAGTTGAAAACCCGAAGGGGCGGCTTAGGCAAGCTTTTGGTCAGACCAGTCTTGGCATTTGAACACATTTCGGAATTCGAAGTTGTTAGGGAGAATAGTGATCATTGTTTTTGTGTAACCCTTTTTTCTTTCATGTACTATTTCCCAAACTTTTGTAAACCGTTGGAGTCACGTTGTTAGCGAACTACCATCTTATTAATGAAATTTGAGCATTTACCTTTTGTGGGCAAAATCAAAATTTTTACGGAAATATTTGAAACAAAGTTATTTAAAGTATTCTTATTTTAAAAATGTGTCGTGAATAATGAAAGGAATATTAACAGTTGTTCCGAGGATGGTCAAGCCATGAAATGCAAAACAATACAGTAATTTATCCTTGCATGATGAACATGTTTTATTTCAAAATCGTCATGAGGTGTTGGTTGTGTAACTTGCGTTTCTCGCAGTACTAAGCTTGGTGACTCCCCAGCATTTCCAGTTAAGCTTTGTTTCAGTTATCTTTATTTGAGCAGATTTCTGAAGTGTGGTACGTTTTGTATCATGCCAGTAGTCTATTGGTATTAGAAGATTTGGATTTGAATACTTTTCTCCTCAGAAGACTTGAACCTTGTGGCGTGTTACGCTCCGACGTTGCTTTGGGGTTCCAGTTCCAGTTATTTTCTGTCTTTTTAAGATTGGCCGAGTATCTATTATGTCGTGACATCTTATTGTCTTCAAGTTATTCCGTCTGTTCGTTTTGTCAGCATAACATTCAGTTACTCATTTACACTTACATCAGTATGCATATTCACATTTGCCGTTGATTTTGGGTTGTTTTACTTTGTTTTAATACAATGTACACGTTCTTTCCAAGTAGAAGGTTAGCTTAGGCAGAAAATGTGCTTCCTTTTTAAATTCCCCAACTGAGCTAATCCTCGTGGATGATTTTTGATTTAACCTACCCTGTCCATTTCTGGATAGGATGAATCCCCCAATCAAGTTACTTTCTCATTGGGTGGAGTCTTGTTTGACTGTTTCCTTTCTAGTTTATTCCTGGAGGGAGTTGTTGTCTCTTGCATAGGCTATCTCATGATTTTTCCCAGTGAAGTCGCGACCTAGATGAATGGTGCATTTATTTGGCACATTAAAGTATTTGATCTCCTCGGGAAGGATCTATTCATGTTTCCCTTTGATGAAGATTTTATTCTCTGCCAGTGTCATCGCAACTTCCTTATGAGTTATTCTTCGGAAAACGACAAGCGGCAGCTCTTCACGAGCAACTTGTACGTTATTATTTTGGAAAACGACAAGCGACGGTCTCTTCATGAGCAACTTGTATGTTATAGACATCGTTGGAAAACGGCAAGCGGCGGTCTCTTCATGAGCAACTTGTACGTTATTATTTTGGAAAACGACAAGCGGCGGTCTCTTCATGAGCAACTTGTACGTTACAGACATCGTTGGAAAACGACAAGCGGCGGTCTCTTCATGAGCAACTTGTGCGTTATTATTTTTGGAAAACGGCAAGCGGCAGTCTCTTTATTTGAGCAACTTGTACGTTATTATTTTCCTGGGAGACAGCAAGTGACAGCCTCTTTATTTGAGCAGCTTGTATGTTATTGGTTTTTTTTTGGAAAACAGCAAGTGGCGGCTTCTTTATTTGAGCAGCTTGTATGTTATTGACATCCCTGGACGACAACAAGTGGCAGCTTCTTTATTTGAGCAACTTGTATGTCATAGTATTTTTGGAAGACAGCAAGTGGCAGCTTCTTTATTTGAGGCAACTTGTGTATCTACAATCTTCTTATTTCAGCATTAATGAGTATATCTCCGGAAATATCGCAGAGAAGTTTGTTATGAATCTTTACCTTCAGAAGTCGGTAATCCGTCGCCAGCAAATTCGATACTCTCTGTCTATCTTTGACCTTGAGTTGTGAGCTCACTGATATTTTTGGGTCAATAATCCGTTTTATGGCCTATGCAAGATACCTTCTTTGTTAGGGTCAGAGTCCGTATTCGCTCAAATTTTTTGTTCGCCGTCAAGAGTCTATTACTTGAAGTCGATAGTTTATTTCCCCAGTATTGTATAATCCTTGTCCCTGTGTTTTGTTGGTGTTTGATTTCTCCAGCATTGTCTTGTTTCATACAATATCTTTCTCTGTGAATTCAATCACTGCATTCATATCAAACATAATGGCGGTATCTTAGGGCAAAAATTTGCGTATTATGTATTTAAGTACCTTCAATCTCGCCGAGACGAAGATTTTAATCTTCATATCTCCGGATAGAAGAAACTTAAATAGGGGCAGCTGTTGTACCCCAAATTTTGACCTAAGATACCATCTCCCATCTGCATCATTACATTGCAAACGTTTTGACCTATCTTTATCAATTTTCAAAGCAGATTTTAAATTCATAACTTTTTCAAGTCAAGAGCTGTTTATTTTTGAAACGCTAAATTTATTAATTGATCAATGCTAAAACAACGTTTATTTAATTATTTATTATTCTGAATTTAAATAATTGGAATTTATTTTCAGTTATTATATAAATTAAAGAGTTATAAATAATAAAGTAAATATTTGAAAAGAAGTTTGTTAATTGATCAACAATGTTTATTTAATTATTTATTATTCTGAATTTAAATAATTGGAATTTATTTTCAGTTATTATATAATTTAAAGAATTATAAATAATAAAGTAAATATTTGAGAAGAAGTTTATTAATTGATCAACAATGTTTATTTAATTATTTATTATTCTAAGTTTAAATAGTTGAAATTTTATTTTCAGTTATTATAATTTAGAAGAATTATAAATAATGAAGTAAATAATTGAAGAGAAGTTAATTGATCAATGATGTTTATTTAATTATTTATCATTCTAAATTTAAATAATTGGAATTGATTTTCAGTTATTATATAATTTAAAGAATTATAAATTATAAAATAAATAATTGGAAAGAAGAAAAGAATTAACTGGTAAAATAATAGAATTTTATTCATCTTTATTCTAATTATTACAATTGTTGTTTAAATACTGTATTATGTACAAAGTATTTACAATGACAATTATATAAAATGTTTAAAGTAAAATAAAAACTATTTTAATTTTTCTAAGATTCTAAATCTTCATCTTCTATCCAATACTTCTTTGATGCTCATTTGATTTTACCTGCAAAAGAATTAAAAGAAAAAGTCAGAAATGAATATAATTAAAAGCAGAAAATTAATTTAGCGTTCATCATTAAAAGCAAACGGCTGGAATCAGTTTTTACCCTCTTTGCAAATCACGGGATTTCTCCCGATTCACAAAAAGGGATGAATTTTATTGATAAATATGAATGCACAAGTTAAAAATATGCACAAATTCACTTTTGTCAAAATTGCACATTTTAATTGTAAACTGCATAATTCAAAATCCACTGCATATTTCAAAAGCAAAACAGCATATGCAAGTCAAGTTACATTTTCAATGCCAAGTCCAACGTAAACTATCCAACATGTGGGAATAAGTCAAAATACAAAGGCTCCATGTTGTACAATACATATGACAAAGAGAAACATGTGCAGTTTTAAAACCAAATATGCAAGCAAAGTATTTTCTAATTCTCATCATTTTCCAGCTTTACTTTTTCAGAACAAGTACATAACATCATATTTTAATGTCAAATTGTACCAAGGAGAGAGAAGAGAGAAAGAGTGTGGGTTTACAGGTTTTGGGCTTAGGCAGAAAAGGGATAGAAAACCAAACAGCAGTAACACAGTCAATAAAAATGGAAAGCATGAAAAAGGATACAAACAAACTGAATGAAGCAGTAGAGTTCAGAGGTCAAATGCAAAAAAATAGTAAAAATATTCAGAACCTGTAACATAAGCCTCAAGGCCAACCTATTATAACAACAACAAACCCTTCAAAAAAGTAGAGAGTTCATAACCGGTTGGAAGCCTAAAAACCAAAACTGAGTCCAAATAGCTCAAACTACAACATAAACCAAAACATACATACAACCTGCATTCAAGACAGCCAAAACCATGTAAAAGCCATGACCAAAACCATAACCATTTCAAAGCCTAACCAGTAAACTCATCAAAGGCCAAACCTGCTGAAACAAAAAAAACAAGCCAAACCTGAAGCAAAACCAGCATAAACTGTGAAACCATAAACCACTGTCAATCCAACCAAAGCCTTACACCTTTCAAAAAACGATAACCTGTAACATCAGCCCAAGGCCACAGAACTTGAAACCATGACCAAAAAGCCAAGTTAACCTGTCAAACTCCAAACCATAACCTGTTTTGGTTCAATGGCAAATATGAAGCAAACCCCTCACAAGAACTGTCAAACAAGTCCAAGCTGTGAACCTGTCCAAGCCATATCAAAAGTCCAACAAGCCTAAGCTATCAAAACCCTCATACCTGCCTAAACATCCAGGGCCAAAATTTGTACCAGCTATACACGCCCAAAGCCAAAAACCAGAATACCAAATAACACAACTTATCAAACCAATGTCCAAACCCATCAAGCCTCAGAGTTATCCCATCATAGGCCAATAAAAAAGGCAACTGAAGCACAACAAAGAAGAAGAGAGGAAAGTATTCGAAGGCAACAGTTAAGCAAAGCATCAAGCCCACAGAAAGAAGAAGGAAAAGAAGCGTGTATAAGCAAAGCAAGGCAAAGGAAGAAGAAGAAAATATCACATAGGGTTTTCAACATCATCATCAAAGCACAAATCAAAGGGACAAAGAAACGAAATACCAGGACTCCAAGCCACCGCGCTTCACTCCTCCGCCAGCAAGCCTCCGGAACGCCTCTCCCTCCTCCTTCATAAAGGTAGCTTTTTTTTTTCTTTTTCCTTTCCACCATTTCAACATAAACCACATGTAAAATAAAGTCAGAATCAAGGTGGATACAAAATCATAAACATGCAAAAAAATCATAAAAACCTAATGCACTAAAAGAGCGAGATCATCACCTCTACACCGTTTCTCTGAGCGACACATGGGGAAGAGGAGGCGTTGGTGGCTCGGGCAAGGGAAGGTCAGAGGCGAGAGAATGAAAGCACGAAGAAGACGAATCCGTAACGAGAAGATGAGCGCCGCTCTGTACCCTTTGTTAACCCTAATCCACTCTTTTCCCAAACTAAAACAAAGATGTTTAACCCTTAAGCAAGTTGTGAATGTTGGGCTCAACCCGTTTCCCTGCCTAAAAGCCCAACGAATTCTTTTGGAACCCCCATCCCTTTTTCTGGTTACCCTTCATTAGGCCCCTTTAGAAACCCTCTAGCCCACACATTGGTTTATTATTTACCCCCTTTTGATTCTTGATACATTTCTTTCTATTTGATTTCTTTAGCCCTTTTTAGAATTTTTATTAATTTAGTTTAATTATAAAACTTAATTAAATAGAGATAATTTAATTAAACAAATTTTAATAATGTGACCAATTTTTATTAAGTTTAACTTTAGGATTAAGTTAATAATTTTAGTATTCCTTTTTTTAATTAGATTTAAGTTAATAACCTTTTAAAGTTTTAATTTAGTTTAAAATTATTTAATAATTCTTAAAATAATACTTTTTATTAATACAAAAAATACGTATAAAAAATAAAAACTTAAAAAACATTTTATTTTCTTTAATTAATTCCCTCGCTTTAATTAATATTAAACAAAAATACAAAAATGTATGTTCACCATTTAGTCTGTTATTTAGTCATTGTTATGGTTGTATATCACTTAGCTACTTAAATTGTCTGTTTGATTATTCAGTATTTACATGGTTATTCTGTTTACTTCTTAATCCAAGGGAAAAATGATTAAATTTGTTGACTTCATGTCCTCAAGTCCAATCACGCGAATATCTTCATCTCATTAAAACTTAAGACAATTTTTCCTCAAATATTCAATCTTTTCAAAACTTATACCTTTTAAGCCAAAACTTCGACATTAGGTCGCCGTACCTTCAAAAACCCGTCCGTACTCCTTTTCGGCCAAAACAATTTATTTTTAATCAAACGAACATTTTAATAAACAGATATTTCAAAAGGTTCCTATAGAATACTATAGATACATTGGGTGCTAATACCTTCCCATTGTATAACCAACCCCCGAACCATAGATCTCTTTTCAAAAACGCCTTGTATTTTTATTACTTTTAGAAAGTATTATTTTACATTGCATACTTTAGGGTTTTATTTCGCTCTTTCCCCTTTTCCCTTGGAAATAATAAAGCGCGGTGGCGACTCTTGCTTTTGCGAGACGAATTAATCAATAATTCGATCTCCGATTTACCCCGCTACATTTTTTATCGCTACACTATGATCAAAGAAAGATTTTGGAGGAAGAACATGTTTGGAATTAAAACATCATAGGTCACTTTTGAAGAAAAACTAAAAAAATTTCTAAGTACAAAAAGTTAGCATCATTTTCTCAACTTTGACTCATCACAACTTTTAGCTCAAGCATCCAATTGATCCCACTCTTTGAACATTGTAAATTTTGTGACCTTATCTTTAAAATGCTTCAAAAATCACATTCTATAGTGCCCTACATTGTTGGCACCATGGCTATGAAGTTGGCATCTTGAAATTGAAGTTTCATGTTTAGTCAGATTTGAAAATCAGTTTAAACCCAATTATAAGCATGTTTAAGGATCAATTCCGCATCTAATCCTGTTTAGGAACTTACCAGAATGAGAAACGACCCTTGAACCATCCATTTTGCTGCGTTTTGAGCCATGTGAATTAACACTTTTCCCACTTAGCAGGTTCATACGATTTTATTGAATTTGCCTCCAATTCACACGCTTGAGCCTTACATCATGATCAACTATAAATAAGGATCATCCCTCACTCATTTTCTCAAGCTTTTGATAGCCAATTGACCCCTATTCAAATCCCACACGAACTATGAGTTTGAATTTCTGATTTCTTGCATTCCCACTCCAAAACACCAAAATATCCATTCAGTTAGCTTCATTGAACTTCTCTGAAGATAACCATACTCTTACCTTCAAGAATTGTGACCTATATTGATCTACAGAAGTCCAGTTTCAGGGCAACCTTTTGCTACTTTGTTCAGGTAGATTTATTGGTCAAATCGATCCAAATAAAAGACTAATCTACTCTCTGCATCCTTCTGATTCCCATGCTTTTTATAATTTGCAATTTCATTGAGATTTGAGTGAGATATTCCAAAATTTCATGCTCGCTATTATTTATGCATTTTCCCAACTTAAGCCTTGCTCAGTTTATATAAATTTGGCGCGATGGTACCATTAGAATTATCTTGAAGAGACAAATCTAATGGTACCAGTCCGGTCCTCTAATTTTACAGTTTGAAGAATCCCAATCTAGGGCGCCTGGAGGTTGAAGTCGACCTACGTGTCGTGCTTCGACCCATGAAAGCATGACATGTTATTTTTTGAATTCAATCTGGTATGTTTGCTTTATCATACACACGCTTTGAGAGCCCTTGGATTTGATTACTTTTATTAGTCAGATTCCATCCAACGCGCCAGAATTTTTGTTGTTTTTAAATATTAAAAGGTAATCCGGTGCAATTTCCAAAGCTGACCATGATATGCACAATGTGCCTGATCCTTTGGATTTGATTACTAGCGCGGTTTGACTCTCATCCAATGGTCCACATTTTTTCAAACTTATTTTTATTTTCTGTTTTTTACACCAAACTTCAAAAAATCATAGAAAATTCATTTCTGACTTAAAAATTATGAAAAAATTCAAAAAATATTTTTAAATAATATCTTTCTAATTTTTTATTTTTTTCATGATTTTATTTTCGGAATTGATATATATATATATATATATATATATATATATATATATATATATATATATATATATATATATATATATATATATATATATATATATATATATATATATATATATATATATATATATATATATATATATATATATATTTATAATTTTACCTTTATTTTGACTTGTTTCTAATTATTTAAAAATACTTTTTTATTTTTTACTACTTTTAAAAAAAAAAAATCATTTTCCTCATTTCTGAAATTTTTCTAGAATTTTATTTTGACTTCTACTTTTTTTGATCTTTTTTTCACTTATTTGATTGATTTTAATTAGTTTAAAAATGCTTTTCTGTGTTAAAAAATTACCAAAATTTTATAAATATATTCGAGATCACTTCTGATTTTTCTATGGTCTTTTTAAAATTTTATTTGATATTTTGAATATAGTTTGTTATTTTATCTTTTATTTTCATTTTAAAAACATTTTAAAAACATTTTAAAATCATTTTCCTTTTTATTTTATTCATTAAATGCAATTTTTTTAATACATTATGGCTATGTGATTTTTGATAATGAACTTCATTAACATCATTGGATCTTGGGTGTTGAGTTTAACTCCACCAAAATGGATGGATGATTTTAATGTTTGTTTGATTAAATTTTTGATCCAAATATTTCCCCTCCCTTTTCATCTTATCCCCTTCTCTGTTTGGTGCTATATGTTGTTAGAGGATGATCTATATATCATCACTCCAAATATATGGCACATAGATTTCTATTAACCGGCCTCAAAATAGGTGCGACTTCTATATAAGTCCACTTACGATTGCTAAATATAGGGCTAAATTTTGTCCCGATTCGAAAAATGATCATTCATGGCCCAAACCTATATTTGCAAGCCCAGGTATGTTTAATTTGAAATCTTTTGTCCAATAACCTTGAGGTTCATTGTTAGGAGGCTTTGGTCTTATCAATCTTCTAATGAATCATCATAAATCTTGGACTAAGTGAATCATTTAAACATCGTTGATCATTTATTGTTGCCTTGAGATTTTGAAATGAATGATATACTTGATAAAAAGCAAATGAAACTTGTTGTTGAGAGGCTTTTGTTTTATCAATATGCTAATGAGTTTTTAAATGCAAGATTCAAGATGGTCATTCAACTAACCTCTAATTTCTAACCCATTAACAATTTACTTTTATTTTTATGCTTTTACTTTACGCCTTTACTTTTACGCATCATTTATTTTAGCATTTACATTTCATGCTATTTTCATCTTTTCTCACTAGAGCATTTATCTTTATGTCATTTTATTTTGCTCACTTAAACTTTCATTTTCTCTTTGAAGATACTTAATAATCAACTTGAACAATAAAAAGCTTTAAGGTTACTTGGACTATTTGGTTACTATCCTTGACATTTTGGAGTTATGGACTTCTTGGACTTAGGATTAGAGACCTTGACTATCCTTGGGACCTTGGTGACTTCTATTTTTATTTTTCTGGAGTTCTTGGGGTTTACCTCGAGACATTGGGTTGTTTTTTTTCTTTTTGTGCAGATTATTCTGATTATATGCTTTGTCTGTGATTGGGAATTTATCTGTATACAGCCGTTACTCTGCCTAATTTTTGTGAAGACCTAATGCATCTGAAGTTTGGTATTCTTAAGAGGTTTATTATATTTGCTTGTTTGGTTTCAATCCAAAGGATGGGAATTCTATATTGACTCATTGTGTCGAATGTTGGCTTCTTGTTGGTTGGACGGTTCTTCTCCCTAGCTTTTACCTTATGCTTTAGGATAATCCCTTCATCTCCTTCCATCTACTTTAATTTCAAAAAAATTCTCCCTCCTTTTTAAAATATTCTTGTTTTCTAAACTTGAACCATTTTCGCAATAAACTTGGACTTAGGTCCAATCGTTTTCAAAAATATTTTCTTAATTTAACTTTAAACAACTTAATAATACTTTGAAATTTTTGTGAGAAGACTAAAAGTCAATCAATCGCATTCAAACCATTTTGCCAAGTTGGCTTTTTACCTTAAAACTTTTCTCAAAAAGATTAGACTCTTATCAATCCTCGTAGTGATGCAAACTAATATACTTCTACGATATGTAGTGAAGCGAGATATTTTCCACTTGGGTGTTGAGCAAGACTTTGTTGATTTTAAAATCCAAGCCATATCCTCCACTTTGAGATGACACAAATTCTCCTTTCTCATAATCGTGGGTAGTAAGTATGTTTTCCACTCGGATATGACGATGATGTCTTATCTCTTAAAAATAACCAACACACTCGTGTTTTAAAATTTTTAAAGGTGAACTACGAGTACCATGATCCCCTATTGCACAGAAGGTGGTATGTAGGCACTAAAGGTTTGCAACCACGGCGGATGCAAAAATTGTAAAAAATACTTCTTTTCTCATCCCCACAATCTATTTTTTTTATACAACATTTATAGTTAAAATACACAGATTTTCAAAGAGGTTCCCGAGGAGTACCATAGATGTTTATAGTGCTAACATCTTCCCTTTGCATAACCAACCCCCGAACTGAGATTCTCCCCCCTCTTTTTTTGCGTTATTCGCTCTTTTCCCATTCCCTTGGAAACAATAAAGCGCGGTGGTGATTTTTATTTGATCTGTGCGAGTTAAGTCAATCCCATGGCTTAGTCTCAACATTTCTGTCGCTACAGAAAAAATGGCGACTTCACTGGGGAAAGATCGACCAATTGCTGATCCATCCCTAAGTGGGTTGATCCTATCTTTGTTTATCTGTGTGTTGTACCCCAAAATTTTCCCTCTCATTTCATCAACATTTTCTCACCACAAGACCTTGGGAGCTCAAGATCAAATTAGGGTTTGCTCTGCTCAAGACTCCTCTTTGCACTGTTGACCCAAATTAGTGTTTGAGTTTGCACAAAGATGTTTTGACCTAAAAGGCCCAAAGTGACTTTCATTCTTCATGTTGGACTCACAAGTTTATCCATGCCAAGTTTTAAGTCTTGATTCCAACCTTTGCCCAATCAATTGGACAGTTGACCTAGAAATCAGCTGTATTGGGGAAAAAGTCAACTGTGGCCAATTGATAGTCAAACCTCATGAAATCTGACCCACATCAACATTATGAATTCATATGAACCATTTGGTCAAGTTTGGATCACAATTCCCCAAGAAATTTGATCAGATCACCAAAAGGGCAAAATGGTCATTTTTAGGGTTTTGACTGCACAAAGGCAATTTTTGACTGTTTGACCTAACCAATGGCAAACCAAGCATACATATGGACTCAAGAACTCAACAGCATTGTCTTGATCCATTCAACAAGTTCAAAAGATCTCAAATGCACAAGATTGACAGATGAATTTTCCAGTCAACTGATCAAATTTGACTGTATACTGAAAAGTCAAACTTTGACTTTTTGGTCAAAATCAAGTGCCAAGATTCATTTTTCATCGAAAAATGTCAAATTATGAAACTTGTTCATCAAGAAACCCAAATTTGCAAATTAGGGTTTAAAATGAGAAAATTTCATAACTTAGAATTTTTCTAAGTTATGAAACTTCCTTATTTTTTTTAACTTTGTCCCATTTTTCATCAAGATACATTGGGATTCAAACAAAACTTAAAACATGAAAGTTGTAGTCCATTTCAAAATCTACAACTTTTATTCACAGAGTTTCCTCAAAAGAATCTTGTAGCTCAAGTTATGATTTTTGGAACAAGGGTGCAAAACATTCTTAACTTAGAAAATTTTTGACCTATTCTAGGCAGGATTTTTGCCCAACTTTATGGCCACTTTTCACATGCTTCCACTTGGAATTTCAACTTGCATTACAAAGATGGATTGTATTACACATTCCAAGCTTTCTAAATTGTCCAAGAACTTCTCAAACACCCTTTTGGTTAGGGAGAATCGAATTTGCAAAGATGGGCAAAAGTCACTTTGTTCATAGCCAAATACATGTTCATAACATTGGCATTTTTCAAGTCAGCTTGCACAAGCTAGATTACAGGCCTCTAATCTCATTCACACTCAATAACTAAATGTCAATCCATTGTGTTCTAGCATTATTTTGATCCTTTGGTCATTACATGCAAGATTAATCCATAATTAGAAAAAGTAAGTTTGCCATTTTTGAAAAGGTACACTTTATGTCAAATAACAAATCCAAGAGGCATGGGCCAGATCTTTGAAGCTAGCACTTTGTACACAAATCACTCTGATCAAGAACAAGAGGTGCAGCATAGTTTAGGGCATTGGACAGGCTTGTATAGAAACTTGCATTTTCTTACTTATGTGAGAAGAAAACTTGCAAACAGGACCAGAACTCACATTCCTGCAAAGACCAACAAAAACAAACTTTGCAAACACTTTTCACTTGACCCAACTGACCTAAAACACGAGTGAACCAGAGCTCCAACCTTCTCATTCATCAAAACACAGTTTTGTGGCAAAACAGGGCATAGGCTACAACTTGAATCCCACAATCCATTCCTGTCGTGCGTTTTGGCTAAAACCTCTTCAAACACATTCCCTACCATCCACTAAAGCTATTCCAAGCATTGGACTTGAACTGTAACATCCATAACCAAGGTTTCCATTTTCACTTTTCATCTGTGCAGGTTGACTTTCACAGCTCGATACAATTAGATTCAAAGCAAGCTAAGTCTTGGAGAAGGTTCCTGGGACCTCAAGCAAGCTGTACAAGTCCTCAAACACCATTGAAGTTGGCCATATTACTCTGTTCAAGTCAAGCTGAAACAGGTAAAATGTGAACTTCTATCTCTCTATCCAAGCATAGTTAGGCTTAAGTTTGTGAAGAAAGAGTATTCTACTCATAGCCCTGAAGCTACCCATGTAGTTACATTTCATTTATATTGTGTGTGCTAAGAGAATTTTGGACCTGAACATGGAAGAAAACTTAGGTCAGAAATTGGGGGAGGAGAAATTCTCTCTCATTTCTGAGATTTAGAACAACTTCTTTATATGTTTAGAATCGTGACTTGATGCTCTACATTATTGATGTTGTAAGTTTTTGTTAAAAGTCAAAGAATCAAGAGATAGCAGATGGAGAAGGAAACGCGCGTTTTTCTATTTGAATCTGGATGGAGGTTGAAGACAAGCCCCTTGGGCTGGGCCTGAGTTGTTTTTCTGTTTGCACCCTCATTTTCCACTTACACCCCCTTTGCCCATTGTGTGTTATTTTGATTATTTTTGACTCTTCTTTTTTTCTTCTGACTTATTATTTTTTGTCAAAATATAAAAAACATTAAAATTATTTTTTCCACCTTTTTTTGTATTTATTTGGCATTTGTTTGTTTATTTAAGCATATATATATATAAACCAATATATTTCTTTTTATTAAAAACACAAAACAATAATACAAAAAATATGTTTTAGTTATTATTTTTATTTTGCATTTTTGAAAACATTTTCTAAAAATATACTTCTTTTTTAAAAATAATTAATATTTTTATTTTTGTATATATCTAGTATATTTAAATGTATATAATATAAATACTTGTATTTTTATTAAATATTTAGGATAAAAATGTAAAAATAATACCTTTTTATTTTTTATTAATATATGACATCAAAAATACTTTTTCACAATATACTTCTTTTTTTTTATTTTTATTTTTTGTATATAATTAACAAATATTGTATATAATATAAGAAATAATATTTATTTAGAAAACTAGGGTTTTACCCTAAAAAACCATGAAAATATCCAAAAAATTGACTTTTTATTTTTGTGTATATTTTACATTGAAAAACACTTTTGCATACATAAAAAACATTTTTGTGCATAATATATTTTTGCATATTTATTATATTTGTCTTAATATTGCACAATTTTAAATATTTGTATATTCAATATGGATGTAATAGCTTAGATTTAAATTTCTTGCTAAATATCCCCCATTTGAACATTTGTACCCCCATCCCCATAATTATGTTGTAATAATTTAGGACTTTAAATTCCGCATTTTAAAGCTTTCTAATTATGCCATGATAGACCTAGGGTTTGTATGCAAAAATCAACCAACAAATAGCTTGACCTAATTCAAAGATAAAAAAGCATGAAAATGGACAACACTAATCACACTTGCACCCTTAGGGTTACTCCACTTGTTGCCTTCAAAAATGGGCCATGCTTGCATGTTGAGTGTCTTTGGCCAAACAAAAACAAATCTAATGATCATAGTCCCTCGATGACGCTTTCTCAAGTTGCCTAAAAAATGATCAAGTCCCTTAAAGGAAAAATTGCCAAAGACACTTGGCACCATTGCATTCATGGTCTAAACGATGACCCGCGCCCGTCCCGTTAACATCCTAACACAAGATTGTCCACCAAATACAATGGTGGAACAATACTGTTAAAAGGGTTAAAACATAGGAAAGATCTTTGAGAAATTTAGGGTAGACAACTCTTAGTTACTTGATCAAACTTGCAAAACAAAACCTTGCCTATTTTCAAAAACACACATCACAACTTTCAAAACAACTTTCAAAACATTGAAAACTTTTCAAAAGATCAATACACCTTTGTATACATTCAAACATGGATCATTACAAAGGTTGCCACCATTATGGCCTCTTTTTTAAAATATCTTTCAAAACACACACAAAGCACCATTTCAAACGATTGAAAGCACCATTTCAAACAATTGAAAATGCAAGGCAAGTGATCTAAGCAAGTAACTAAGAGCCCATGGATAACCATGGATAGAAAGGGTGCTAATACCTTCCCTTTCTATAATCTACTCCCCGGACCCAAGAAAACATCTCAAAGGTTTTTGCTGTGCTTTTTAACCTTTCCTTAGGATAAAATAAAAAGTCGGTGGCGACTCTTGCTAAACCGAAACATTTGCGAAAACAAACGCAAAACCTCAAGTCAGTTCTCCCACCGTATCACACTGTGTATATGATATTATTGTTTGTATATTATGTGTTATATATGTTTGTCTAGATTTTCCTGGTTTTCATGGTGCTTGATGATTTCTCATAAGTCCTCTACCCAAACTTGGGCAAACTTAATATATGACAGGCGGTATAGTCATGTTAACTTTGAGGGAGTAATCCCAAAAAAGGAGACATGAGATCCCCCACTCAGTGGAGCCCCCTTTGACTGTAGTGTTGTTTACTGAGTAATTGGGAAGACGTGCTTCTTTCGACCTGAGAGCCTGCTGAAACTGAGGACCGTAGAACCTTTAACCCATCTTGTCCTTTTAGGTGTAGTGCGAAAGCTATGACGGAGTAACCTGGAAATGGTTGTCACGTGATACTACACCCAGGTGAGTTTTTCTTGAGAATATTATTAATTACTGAGTCAATCGGGATGTTGGCAATATCTGAAGGAAGGATGTAGACTCTGGGAACCTCTTAGAACCTTGTTAGGCTGGTGATAAAATTTTAGACCATACCTTGTTGGTAGTACCTTTGACCTCATGCTCGTGACGTCGAACATATGAACCCCATGTTTGTGATCTTGTGTGTGATTGTTGCATCATGCATTCATGTATCCATGAGCATCCTTTAAAACCTCTGTTCCAAGGGACTTAAAGTTGAGTCTTTGTGAGTATCTCAGGTACTTTTAACCATGGATTCTAGAAAAAGAAAGACTCAGAAGTATAGTTTCAAGGATCCCAAGATAGATGAATTGATGAGTATGATTCCTGAGATCGAGAGTTCTACAAATTTTCGGAAGAAATATGGATCCATCGTATCTCTTATGAAGCACAGGATAAAGGAGGGCATTCTCTCAACTTTGGTCCAGTTCTATGATCTGATGTATCGATGTTTCACTTTCCCTGATTATCAGTTGATTCCTACATTGGAGGAGTATTCTTATCTACTGGGTTTACCTATTACCGATCGTATTCCTTTCACCGGTTTAGAGGGAGAGCCCAAGTCTCATGAGATTACTGCTATGGTTCATTTGGGGAAGCTTGATATTGAGGCCCACATGACTACCAAAGAAGGAATCAGAGGATTACCCACTCTATTTTTATTAGAGAAAGCTCGCTACTTTTCTAGGATGAAGAGTCCGGTTACTTTTGAGGCCATCTTTGCTCTACTTGCCTATGGGTTGTTCTTATTTCCTAACATCGACAAATTTGTGGGTATCAATGCCATTAGGATCTTTTTGATTGGGAATCCAATCCCTACATTATTAGAAGATGCTTATTACTCCATTCATCTTCGGGATTCTTATCATGGAGGGATGATCATTTGTTGCACGCCTTTGTTGTATCATTGGTTTATTTCTCACTTACCTCAGTCTGATGCTTTCTGGGATGTTAAGAAGGAACCTCATTGGGCTCTAAAGATTATGGCCCTCACTCATTCCGACATTGTTTGGTATCATCAGGCTTACTATGATGTGGAGATTGTCGATAGTTGTAGTAGTTTCCCCAATGTACCTCTTCTTGGTACAAAGGGAGGAATTAACAATAATCTCGTTCTTGCACGACATCAACTTGGATATCGGATGAGGGATAAGTCAAATAGTATTCATCTAAGTTGTTTCTTTCTTAAAGAGGGAGAGAATCATAAGGAGGCTAAGGAGGAGATTTCAAAGGCTTGGCGCCATATTCATAGGAAGAGTAGAAAGGATTTGGGACCTAGAGGAGCTGTTTCTTTGGAGCCTTATCTCTGGTGGGTACAGGCAAGGGCAATTCAGTTGAAGATGCCATATTCCCGTGAAGAACCTATGCCTGGTATGTTTGTGAAGACCACTCCTCCCCTTTTTAGATGATGTGGAAGAGCTTCAGCTTGCCCTAGTTAGGATGTAGCTGGAGAAGGTGGCCTGGAAGAACAAGTGTCAGACTATAGAGATGTCCTACCAAGCAGACTTGAAAGAGAAAGATGACCTGATTGAGATTCTTGAGAGTCGTGCCGTAGAGATGATGGAGAAGCAAGGGGATTTTTTTCCTCTAGAGCTCAATCAGTACTTAGTCATTCACTTCCTGACTCTGGTGATTGGAAAGAGGTCGCCGACAGGTATGCATAAGAGAACAAGCAGTCGAAGGCTCAAATTTCCAGACTCACGGGAAAGCGTCCGTGTGTGGAGTGATATTCATCAGTTTTGCTTTCTTAGGATTTTAGATTCTGTCTTCTCTTGTACTTGGGATTGTTGAAACTTGTACTAAAAAGTTGTAATCCATTTTAAAGTTATTATAATGAGATTTTTAGTATTTCAAAGTATGCTGGTACTTTAGTATTTGCAAATTGTCTATAAATCTTTGAGTCCCTTGAAATATTAATAATAATCAAACAAATCATATGCATTGCATATCATGCATCATCTTGTACACATTTCTTGCATTTTTGTTCATACCCGAGTGTCTTACTGTGTTTTTCTACTTCATTCAGCAAGATGTCTCACCAGTATAATACTCGGGCTAATTCCAGGAAGAAAATGGAGAATCTTGAACAAGAGAATCACGAGCTACGCGACGAAGTACTGCTTTGAAGGTTGGTATGACCAATGTGACTGCTTTGATGGAATCACCGGTGACTGCTCAGAATCAGCCACCACTTGCTCAAGCTCAACAAACAACAGTCACTTCTGAAGGTCCTTCAGTTCCCGTTTCTGTTACTCCAGTTACTATTGCTCAGAACCGTACGCCTCAGGGTTATCCGTGGGGAATGCCAAAGAACTTCATCCCAAAAGGTTATAATCTTGATACTCAAGCTGCTTCAGTTGTTCAAGCTGCTGCTACTACTACACCTCTTGGGGTGCATGCTACTCCTACTGCTAGAAATGAGATCCATTATACTGCACCTTCTTCGGTAAATGCTGTTCCATTTGTTAATGATGAAGTTTATCGTCCTGTTCATCCACCGAGTGAAAGTCTGGGTTTCTATGACCGTTTAGATGATTTTAAAGACCAGTTCAATGAGATGTAGAAGGAAAATGAAGGCCCTTCATGGAAAAGAGTTATTTGGACAGAATGCTAGTGAACTTTGCCTAGTTCCCAATGTAAAGGTGCCAACAAAGTTTAAAGTGTTGGAATTTGAGAGGTACAAGGGCAACTCTTGTCCTCGTGACCACCTCGTGATGTATATTCAGAAAATTTCCACCCATACTGATGATCAACGTTTTCTCATTCATTTCTTCCAATATAGTTTGACTGGTACCGCTCTAAAGTGGTACATGAGTTTGGATAGTAGCAGTATTCACACCTTCAATGATCTGAGGGATGCCTTTATCAAGCAGTATAAGTATAATATGTTCATGGCGCCTGACCGTGACCAGTTAAGGGCAATGGCTCAAAGGGACAAGGAGTCATTCAAAGAATATACGCAGTGTTGGTGCGAGATAGCTGCCCGGGTGGGCCACCTATGGGAGAACATGAAATGACCAAGGTCCTCCTGAAAACCCTTGGATAATTTTATTATGAAAGGATGGTCACTAGTGCGTCGAGTGATTTTATCGAAATGGTAAGTATGGGTGTTAGACTCGAAGAGGCTGTTAGAGAAGGGTGCTTGATGAAAGATGAAGGGACGAAGAAGTCATCATATGTGTTCTCTTGGAAGAAATAAAGTGAAACGAATGCTGTTATTGAGGAAAGGAAGATTAGGCCACCTAGAAGACATCAACAGTACCAGCAATAAGTTTCTTCTATTACTCTTGTGGTTAATGTAGCTCCAACTACTGCTGCCTATCAAAGACCATCTCCTCAGGTAAATCAAGGGCAAGGTCAGAATAGAGAGGCTTTTGACTCTATTCTAATGAGCTACACATAGTTATTCTCGACTTTGATTCAGAAAAACTTGGTTCAGTCCAGGCCTCCCCCTGCTATACCTTCACCTCTACCCTAGTATTATAAGGCAGACCAGACATGTGCTTTTCATCAAGGAGCCCCAGGGAACATCATAGAGAACTATTATCCTTTGAAATACGAAGTACAAAAGATGGTGAGATCCGGACTTATGTCCTTCAAAGACGTTGGCCCTAACGTGAAAGATAATACTTTTCCAAAGCATGGAGGCGCAAATGCTGTAAATATTGTTGCTAGTTGTCCCGGGGACTTCCGGATTTTTGACATCAACCTAGTTAGAGGGGATCTGGTGAAGATGCATACTGACCTCTGCGAGTTTAGTTACTATACGTATGACCATGCTGGTTGTGGTATTTGTAGTACAAATATCCAGGGATGTGATAAGATAAAAACCGATCTTCAGGAAATGATGGACGAAGGCCTCATTCATATAATCAGGCCTAGGGAAGAATACGGAGAAGATGTGAATATGGTCTTTGGATGTCTTAGAGAATTCCAGATTTTTGATGTGAACCATATGAATGATGATTTAGTGCAACTACACGCCACCTTCTGTCACATGGATGGTCAAGAGAAACACCATTATGGGTATTGCCAGATTTGTTGCAGAGATTCTCGGAGTTGTTCCATTGTGAGAAGGGGTATTCAAATGTTATTGGATAATGGTATTATCAAAGTCCCAGACCATAAAGATGATTACAATGGTATTAATGTGATTGAAGATTGCTCGGCCGATATTGTGTCAGATGACGAGTATGCTTCTATAGATGAATTCTTTTCCTTAGATGAAGATATGTTCTCCAACAATGATTTCGTGATATCTAAGTATTCTGAAGAAGGGTTGAATTTTATTGTGCCTTGTTTCGGTGTTCCTTCCCCCATAGAGATTGAATACCATAGCAAGCCAGTTGTTGCTCTAGTGGTGATTTGCTTACCAGATCCTGTTCCTTACAACTCAGACAAAGACGTACCATACAAATACAATGTGACAATCCTAAAGGATGGAGTGGAAGTTCCCATCCAACCTTTGTCTGATGTCAATAATATTGCTGAAGCCAGCCAAGTGACCCGCAGTGGCCGTGTTTTCGCACTTGTCATTCGAGGGAATGTTAATGTTGATAAAAAGGTTGTTGAAAATACTGAACCCAAGAAAGCAGTGGGGGAATCCAGTGGTACTACTCTGGAAAAAGATGTGGACGATATACTGAAGATTATCAAGATGAGCGACTACAGGATCATAGATTAATTATTGCAAATGCCATCAAAGATATCTATTATAGCCTTGCTAATGAACTCTTCTGCCCACAGGGAATATTTGATGAGAGTATTGGATCAAGCTTTTTTGGAAAGTGATATGCCGTTGGACCAATTCGGCAGCGTTGTAGGGAATATTACATCCTGTAATAACCCGAGTTTCTATGATGACGAATTACCCAATGAAGGAAGGAATCATAACCTAGCTCTCCATATCTCCATGAATTGTAAGAATGATTCATTGTATAATGTACTGATTGACAATGGGTCCACTTTAAATGTCATACCAAGGAGCACACTCATGAAGCTGAAGTACCAAGGAACTCCCATGCGCCCGAGTGGCATAATTATGAAAGCTATTGATGGATCGAGGAAGTATGTCATCAGGGAAGTAGATTTTCCTATTCATATAGGGCCGCACTTATTTCAGGTTACTTTCTAGGTTATGGATATTGTGCCCGCTTACACCTATTTATTGGGAAGACCGTGGATCCATGAGGCAGGGGCCATTACTTCAACTTTGCACCAGAAGCTGAAGTTTGTGCGTGAAGGAAAGGTGGTCATCATAAACGGAGAGCAGGCTTTGTTAATATCTCATTTATCCTCTTTCAGTGTTATGGAAGCGGATGAAGCTACTGCTGGAACTCAGTTCCAAACTTTATCCATTGATAATGTGAGAAAAAATGAGGATTCTATAGCTTCGTTTAAAGATGCTCAATAGGTAGTACATAATGGCCTTAGCAAGGTGTAGGGGCAGATTGTTGATCCACCTGTGAATAAGAATAAAGTTAGTTTGGGGTTCTATGTGAAGAATAATGAAGGTGAGATTATGAAGCCGAAGGCTGCTTTGGGAAAATATCAAGACATTTTTTACAGCTGAGGTTACCTTCATCCAACTGTCCCTAGGCTTAATGCTATTCTGGAAGGTGAATCAGAGCAGGAGATGCTGAACTATATGACGCATTGAGTCAAAGTCCAAAATTAGATCACATTGATGTTCCCTCTTGCATTTATATTTCAAAGTAATTTGTTTTTTGTTAATCTTTTCAAAAAAATATTTTACTCTGCCCAAGGTGAAAGTATTGATATTGGATGGGCATATCTGTTGCTTTGATCTTTAAAATCATTAATAAAAGTTATCTTTGTTTCCGAAATTGTATCTTTATTTTCTGCTTGTTCTTGGAAAATGGTAATCAGAAAAAACCTTTAGAATAAATAATAACTGTAAGTAAATCTGCATAATCACTTGTTATATGTGTGAGTTTCTAAAAGCAATCATAAATCATATGTGCAGATTAATTAAAAAACATGTTGAGTACAATGACCCTACACCCTCTCCCAACTTTGAATATCCTGCGTATGTGGCTGAAGAAGAAGAATATGATGAAATCCCAGAAGAGGTTTCACAGTTACTTGAGCACGAGGAAAGTACCATTCATCCATATAAAGAGTCGTTAGAGACAATTAATTTGGGTTCATAGGAAGATCCAAAAGAAGTCAAGATTGGAGCATTGTTGCATCCCGATGTGAAGAGCAGGTTGATTAAATTGTTGAAAGAGTACGTGGATATATTTTCTTGGTCTTACCAAGACATGCTTGGGTTGGATACTGATATTATGGAACATCATTTGCCGCTAAATCTAGAACGCCCACCAATCAAGCAGAAATTGCGAAGAACTCACCCTGATATGACAGTAAAAATTAAAGAAGAAGTTTTAAATCAGATTAATGCCGGTTTTCTTGTGACATCAGTGTATCCTCAGTGGATTGCCAATATTGTCCCAATACCAAAGAAAGATGGAAAAGTTCGCATGTGCTTTGATTATAGAGATTTAAACAAAGCTAGTCCAAAAGATGATTTTCCATTCGACATATTGATATGTTGGTTGATAGTATAAAAAATCCAAAGTATTATCTTTCATGGACGGATTTTCCAATATAATCAAATCAAAATGTCTCCTAAGGACATGGAAAAAACAACGTTTATCACACCCTGGGGAACATTCTGTTACAGAGTGATGCCCTTCGGGTTGAAGAACGCTGGTGCAACGTACCAGAGGGCTATGATAACCCTATTCCATGATCTGATGCACAAAGAAATTGAGGTATATGTTGATGATATTATTTCCAAATCCCATACCGAAGAAGGGAATATAGAAGCTTTATTGAAATTGTTTCAGCGTTTGAGGAAGTATTCTCTCTGCTTGAATCCGAATAAATGCACCTTTGGTGTTCAATCAGAAAAATTGTTAGGTTTCATCGTCAGCCAAAAAGGAATTGAAGTTGATCCTGATAAAGTCAAAGAAATTCAAGAAATTCCAGCGCCAAGAACTGAAAAGAAAGTTAGAGGCTTCCTCGGGCATTTGAATTACATTTCTAGATTTATTTCCCATATGATTGCAACGTGTGAACCAATCTTTAAGTTGTTAAAGAAAGATCAAATTTGTGTATGGGCAGACGATTGCCAAAGGACATTTGAAAGTATTAAAGAGTATCTGCTTGAACCTCTAATCTTTCTCCCTCCCGTAGAAGGAAGACCATTGATTATGCATCTGACAATGTTAGATAATTCTATGGGTTGTATTTTGGGATAATAAGATGAAACAATGAATAATGAATATGCTATTTATTATCTCATCAAGAAGTTTACTGAGTGTGAGTCATGATATTCTATGCTGGAAGAGACATGTTATGGTCTGGCCTGGGAGGTAAAACGGTTGCGGCAAAATATGTTGAATCGTACTACTTGGTTGATTTCCAAAATGCATCCAATTAAGTATATTTTTGAAAAGCCTACTCTTACTGGAAGAATTTCCCGTTGGCAGATGCTGTTGTCCGAATATGATATTGAATACCGTACTCAGAAGGCTATAAAAAGAAGTGTGTTGGCGAATTATCTTGCTCACCAACCGGTTGATGGTTATCAGTCTGTTAAATATGATTTCCCTGATGAGGATGTGATGTTTTTGAAGATAAAATATTGTGATGAACCTTTTCCCGGGGAAGGTCCTGATCCTGAATCCCAATGGGGTATGGTATTTGAGGGAGTTGTGAATGCTTATGGGAAAGGAATTAGTGCTGTGATTATTACTCCTCATGGGTCACATATTCATTTTACTGCAAGATTGGCATTTGATTGCACAAATAATATGGCAGAGTATGAAGCTTGTATCATGGGTCTCAAAGAAGCTATAGATATCAAAATCAAAGTTCTAGATGTATATGGAGATTCAACTTTGGTAATAAATCAGATAAAAGGAGAATGGGATACTCGTCACCTTGGCTTGATTCCCTACAAATATTACTCTAGAAGATTATTACCTTTCTTTAATAAAGTTGAATTCCATCATATTCCCAGAGATGAGAATCAGATGGAGGATGCTTTGGCCACTCTGGCTTATATGTATCAAGTAAATACTTGGAACAATGTGCCTCGTATCATATTGCAACGTCTGGATGGGCCGACTCATGTGTTTGTAGAAAAGGAAACGTCAGAGGAAAAACCTTGGTATTATGATATCAAGCATTTTCTCTAGAATCAGGAATACTCGGTTGGTGCGTCAAGTAAAGATAGACAAACATTGAGAAGGTTGACAGGTAGCTTTTTCCTTAATGAAGATGTGTTATACAAAAGAAATTATGACATGGTCTTGCTCAGATGCGTGGATAGACACGAAGCAGACATATTGTTGCATGAAATCCATGAAGGTTCCTTTGGTACCCATGCCAATGGACATTCGATGGCAAAGAAGATGCTTAGGGAAGGTTATTATTGGCTGAAAATGGAATCTAACTGTTACAAATTTGCAAAGAAGTGCCATAAGTGTCAGATTTATGCTGACAGAATTCATGTGCCTCAGAAACTTCTCAATGTTATTTCTTCCCCATGGCCTTTCTCTATGTGGGGGATTGACATGATTGGAATGATTGAACCAAGGGCAACGAATGGACATTGTTTTATCTTGGTGGAAATTGACTACTTCACCAAATGGGTGGAAGCAACTTCATATGCTAATGTTACTAAGTAGGTGGTAGTAAGCTTTATCAAGAATAATCTTATATGTCAGTATGGTGTGCCAAGCAGGATTATCATCGACAACAGCTCGAATTTGAATAACAAGATTATGACAGACTTTTTGTGAAGAATTCAAGATTGTCCACCACAATTCATCCCCCTACAGGCCAAAGATGAATGGGGCTGTTAAAGTTGCTAATAAAAACTTCTAGAAGATCATCCAGAAAATGGTTGTTACTTATAAAGATTGGCATGGGATGCTCCATTTTGCTTTGCACGGGTATCGTACATTCGTCTGCACTTTAACAGGGGCAACCCCTTTCTCTCTTGTGTATGAAATGGAAGCAGTGCTCCCCGTCGAGGTTGAGATTCCCTCTTTACGTCTGATAATGAAAACCAAGTTGTTAGAGGCTGAATGGGTCCAGAACAGGTTTGGCCAATTGAATTTAATTGAAGAGAAGATAATGATGACTTTGTGTCATGGTCAATTATACCAGAAGAGAATGAAGAAATCTTTTGATAACAAGGTTAAGCCTCGTGAATTCAGAGAAGGCGACCTCATGCTCAGGAAGATCATGTCTTTTAACATTGATTCTAGGGGGGCAAGTGGACTCCCAATTTTGAAGACCCGTATGTTGTCAAGAAAGCCTTCTCTGGCGGTGCGTTGATTCTTGAAACTATGGATGGCAAGGAGTTTCCACGTCCTATAAATGCTGATGCAATCAAGAAATACTTCACCTAAAATAGATAAAATAACAGCCCGCTAAGACGAAAACCCGAAAGGGAGGCTTAAGCAAAAATGAGCGTCTCAGTAGGCTGAAAACCCATAAGGGAGGTCTAGGAAAAAATTAGAGACATAAACAAAATGAATTTTTCCGATAGGTTAAAAACCCGCAAGGGCAATCTAGGCAAAAGATAGGGATTTCCTGGCAAGTAACTGCATCAGACAAGACTTGATCATTGAAGCAACAATCTTATCGGATCCTCATCACTCTTCAACAGAAGTCGCTGCTCAGAAATTCAAAGTTGTTAGGGAGAATTGTGGTCATTGTATTTCAATGTATCTTTTCCAATATATATTACCATTTTCCAAACTTTGTAATCATCTATGGGGTCTCACCATTCACAGACTACCACTCTATTAATAAAGTTTAAACTTTTATCCAATTCTTTGTAATTCTTATTTTATTCTTCTTACAAAGGCTCCATTTATTATTGATAGTAATTTCAAAACAAAGAGATTTAATAATAAAATTGTTTTTGAAAATAATTTACAAATTAATTTTTACTTTAAATTTTGTGACTCAATAAAAACAAAAACAGTGATTCCAAGGATGGACAAACTCTGAAAATTTGGAAATTTATATTCCTCAGGAAAGTTTTCCTAAGTCGCTTTTGCTAATATGTGTATGATCTTGCTTTCCTCAAATAGTTAGAGACGCTAGATTGATGTTTGGTGCGGTGTTGGATTTATGGTCCTATTATCCCCAATTTTGATCCAGTTTTCTCCAGGTTGATTATTTTGATTTCGGTTTTTGCATGGTCTGAAGCCCCTATTTTAAATCCCCAGTAAGGAGACTAGGCAAGGGAAGTTTCCTTTCTAAGAAGTGTTGAAACAGTTGTCAAATTTTTGAGTTTTCTCCCTCCAAGTGCTGGGTTTGATTTAAAATCCCCATAATTTTGATTTTTTGTTGTATTGTTTGACTTCTTAAATTCCCAAGTAAAGCTGAGATAATGTTTCTTTTTGAAAGTTGTTATCCCCGTGTGGTTTCATTATGTCTCTCCAGGAGAAGTTTGTGTAATAATTGCTTTTGGTATTGAAAGATGTGTTTTGGAGTTTTCCCTTGACAATGCGGTATTGCCCTCCCCAATGAGGTCAGCACGGGATCCCCAGTTGAAGTCTCAACGACGTGGCTTCCAGCTTCCTTAGAAAGGTCAATATTGTAATCTCTAGTGAAGATCAAGACGTTGAAACTTTATTTTTCCCATCGAAGTCTGTGTGATATTTCCCGGTGAAGCCTGAAGGAGCATGTTATATCCTTATATCTATTTTGATTCACTGTTTTGACTTGATTACCTTTTGGATCGTGTTTCTTCCCAGAGGAGTTAAGCCGTGAAGTAGGAATTTGTTTCTTCAGTTGGTGCTTACTTTCTTATGGAATTTTCATCCTGGATGTGATTTAGCCGAGTGTTGACTTTCCCCGAGTTGGTTTTGTCTGGTTATTCCCAGTGTTGTGTGTCTGTTTTATCAGCGTATATATGATAACACTCATACATTTATACATACTTCATGCATAACTGAATTTAAAATTCATTGCTCATTTACATTAATTAAATATTTTGTTGGCATATTACCCTATTTTGTAGAGTTATGTTACCCTCTCTCCAATAGAGTGTCAACCTTAAGCAGTAAGTGTATATTCTTTCAATTTTCCCCACTGAGTTATCCCTCATGGAAGAATTTTTATTTAGTCGTCCTATTCAACTCGTTATCTAGTTAGTTCAGTGTTTCCCTTTTGAGTTTATTTCTCACCAAGTGCTGTTTTAGTCGACTGTTTCACTCCAGTTTACTTCTGGTTTAGATCTGTGGTTCCCGACAACATTATTATGTTTTATGCAGGATTTGAGCCCTGGTTTGAGAATGTGCATTTATTTTGCACGGGAAGAATTTAGCTCCTCAACAAGAATATATTGGCATTTCCCCAGGAAGTCATAATTTTTTTCCCAGCAACAATGTTGCACTTCCTCATCATAACAGCAAGTGACATGTCTCTTTATTTGAGCAACATTTTCTTCCCCAGTAAGTCTTTAGTTCCCCGATAAGATTCATTTTTGTTACTCAAGTGAATGGTAGTCTCGTCATTATGGGAGATAGTTCGTTGTTGAGATTTGGTACTCAAATGGATGGTAGTCTCATCATTATGAGAGATAGTTCGTTATTGAGATTTTATTACTCCAATGGATGGTAGTCTCGTCATTATGGGAGATAGTTTATTGTTGAGATTTGGTACTCCAATGGATGGTAGTCTCGTCATTATGGGAGATAGTTTGTTGTTGAGATTTTGTTACTCCAATGGATGGTAGTCTCATCATTATGGGAGATAGTTCATTGTTGAGATTTTGTTACTCCAATGGATGGTAGTCTCATCATTATGGGAGATAGTTCGTTATTGAGATTCTATTACTCCAATGGATGGTAGTATCGTCATTATGGGAGATAGTTTATTGTTGAGATTTGGTACTCCAATGGATGTTAGTCTCGTCATTATGGGAGATAGTTCGTTGTTGAGATTTTATTACTCCAATGGATGGTAGTCTCGTCATTATGGGAGATAGTTTGTTGTTGAGATTTTATTACTCCAATGGATGGTAGTCTCGTCATTATGGGAGATAGTTTGTTGTTGAGATTTGGTACTCCAATGGATGGTAGTCTCGTCATTATGGGAGATAGTTCGTTGTTGAGATTTTGTTACACCAATGGATGGTAGTCTCTTCATTATGGGAGATAGTTCATTGTTGAGATTTTATTACTCCAATGGATGGTAGTCTCGTCATTATGGGAGATAGTTCATTATTGAGATTTGGTACTCCAATGGATGGTAGTCTCGTCATTATGGGAGATAGTTCGCTGTTTAGATTTAGTACTCCAATGGATTGTAGTCTCGTCATTATGGGAGATATTTCGTTATTGATATTTGGTACTCCAATGGATGGTAGTCTCGTCATTATGGGAGATAGTTCGTTGTTGAGATTGGTTACCCTAATGGACGGTAGTCTCGTCATTACAAGAGATAGTTTGTTGTTGAGATTTATTACTCCGATGAATGGTAGTCTCGTCATTATGGGAGACAGTTCGTCGTTGAGACTCACTTTGCTTTGAATAATTTCGTTTGTTTCCAGTCATAAGTATTGATGCTATTCATTTGTTGCTTACCATAATATTAACATTTATTGGTATTAGTGTACCATTTATTTCCTCTGCGAGTTAACGATACTATTTTTGCTATCTTCTCAATGATTGGATAATTTCCAAGTTATCTGTCGATCATTGTTATCTTTTACTTTCTCTCCTCAATATTTGAGTTGATGTTGCTTTATCTCCTCCTTGGGTTTTACCTCAATAGAGTCAAGTCATTTGTTCACCAGTGATTTATTTTCCTGGTCGGGTTTTTTCCTGTGATCCTTTATTTTATTTTCTTTTTATTCTGTGGTGTCCTTTGTCGCGTTTGTATCTTTTTGTTTGCATGCAAAATCATAAGCATTGCATGGCATCTTAGGGCCAAAAGTAGGGCTTGTTTTGTATTTAAGTATCTTCAATCGCGTCGACACAAAGATTTTAACCTTCCTATCTTCGGATAGAAGACACTTAAATAAGGGAAGTTGTTGTACCCCAATTTTCCCCCCTAAGATTCCTTTATCATCTTATATCAATTCAACCATATCAAGATAACAATTGGGTTTGGTTCTTCTCCCTATCTTTAGGTTTCCTCATGAGGAATCACCAAGCACATTGATTTGTATATTATGGTCATATTTGATTTGTGTTGATTAACTTTTAACTAACAAATACAATGAATATTTTCTCCAATTGATGATCCTATAGGTAAAGGCACAACACATCTCATCATGTGGATTCATAGGTGCATGAGTTTGTGTCCATGGCTCCTTCAACAAAGTTTCATTGTGGTTAAAGCTTCAACATTGAGATTACTTCAAATAAATATCATGATGAAGTATACTATGATTCATCATACCTCAATTTGTCAAATAAAGTCAAAGGATGCAAAGGTTGATTGAAGAGGTTTGACCTAATTGGGAAAGTTCTTGATTCCTTGATCACAAGTGCATAATTCCTTCGATTTGTAATATTTGGAAGTGGTTATTGTTGCTATGGTTTCTTATTATCATCCTTAATAACTTCTATTCACATGACAAAAGTATTTGTGCAAGAAAGTTTGTCAAAATTGAAAGGGATTTCCAAGTCATTTTGGTGCTCAAGGAGCTAGGGTTTTAAACTTCCAAGGGATATATCTCACTCACCTTTTGATATTTTTGAGTGATTCTAAATATATGCTTCTCTTTAAAGGGTTACCAATAAATCACTTCAAAAGTTTCAAGAAAATTTCATGTGGAAGATGCTTAATGATTGAGAAAGATTGCAAGTCCTCTAGATAGGCCATCAAGTTCCCTTATGTGACTTCAAAATATCATAACTTGGTTAATTTTTATCTCCTTGATCCCATTATTTTTCCATAATGATCTTAAGGATGCGAACTTCAACTCTTCTTTTATGTGCAAATTTTTAAAATGGGTGGAGGATGCCCTAAGGACTCAAAAGATTATAGGTAACCTCATGAATTTTCACCAATTTTACAAGGCCATTACTTTTTCAATAATTGGTGTTTTTGATTGATTCAAGTTTCACAATGCTCTTTGGGAAGTCTAATTCAAGCTAACATCAATGATCAAAGCAATATTTTGGTGGAAGACCATGTTTGGAATCAAAACAACATATGTCACTTTTGAAGAAAATCTTAGAATTTTTCAAAGTACAAAAAGTCAACATCTTTTTCTCAACTTTGACTTATCACAACTTTTAGCTCAAGCTTCCAATTGATCTCACTCTTTGTAAATTGTAAAGTTTTGTGACCTTATCTTTCAAATGCTTCAAAAATCACATCATATAGTGCCCTACATTGTTGGCACCATGGCTATGAAGTTGGCATCTTGAAATTGAAGTTTCATGTTCAGTCAGATTTGAAAATCAATTTAAACCCACTTATAAGCATGTTTAAGGATCAATTCCGCTTCTAATCATGTTTAGGAACTTTCCATAATGAGAAACAACCCTTGAACCGTCCATTTTGCTGCGTTTTGAGCCATGTGAAGTCACACTTTTCCCACTTAGCAGGTTCACACGATTTCATTGATTTTGCCTCCAATTCACACGCTTGACCCTTACATCATGATCATCTATAAAGAAGGATCATCCCTCACTCATTTTCTCAAGCTTTTGATAGCCAATTGACCCCTGTTCAGATCCCACACTAACTCTGATTTTGAATTTCTGATTTCTTGCATTCCCATTCCGAAACACCAAAAGCTTCATTCAGTTAGCTTCATTAAACTTCTTTGAAGCTAAACATACTCTTACCTTCAAGAATTGTAACCTATATTGATATACAAAAATCCAGTTTCAGGGCCACCTTTTGCTACTTTGTTCAGGTATATTTATTGGTTAAATCGATCCAAATAAAAGACTAATCTACTCTCTGCATCCTTCTGATTCTCATGCTTTTTATAATTTGCAATTTCATTGAGATTTGAGTGAGATATTCCAGAATTTTGTGCTCGCTATTATTTTTTCATTTTCTCAATTTAAGCCTTGCTCAGTTTATATAAATTTGGCGTGATGGTACCAATAGAATCGTCTTGAAGAGACGAATCTAATGGTACCGGTCTGATCCTCTAATTTTACAATTTGAAGAATCCCAATCTAGGGCGTCTGGAGGTTGAAGACGACCTTCATGTCGTGCTTCAACCAATGAAAGTGTGACATGTGGTTTTTTGAATTAAATTCGGTATGCTTGCTATATCATACGCACACTTTGAGAGCCCTTGGATCTGATTACTTTAATTAGTCAGACTCCATCCAACGCGCCAAAATTTTAGTTGTTTTTAAATATTAAAAGGTGATCTGGTGCAATTTCCAAAGATGACCATGATATGCACAACGTTCCTGATCCTTAGGATCTGATTACTAGCGCGTTTTGACTCTCATCCAATGGTCCACATTTTTTTTAAACTTATTTTTATTTTCTGTTTTTTACACCAAACTTCAAAAAATCATAGAAAATCCATTTGACTTAAAAATTATGAAAAAATTCACAAAAATATTTTCAAATATTCTCTTTCCGATTTTTATTTTTTCATGATTTTATTTTCAGATTTGATATTTTTTATATTTTTTCTTTTATTTTGACTTGTTTCTAATTATATAAAAATACTTTTTGATTTTTTTGAACTCTAAATTTTTTTTGTAAAAAATCATTTTCCTCATTTCTGATTTTCTGAAATTTTCTAGAATTTTATTATGGCTTCTACTATTTTTGATCTTTTTTTCACTTATCTAATTGATTCTAATTAGTTTAAAAATGCTTTTCTGTGTTAAAAAATTACAAAAATTTTTATAAAAATATTTGAGATCACTTCTGATTTTTCTATGGTCTTTTTAAATTTTTATTTGATGTTTTGAATATAGTTTGCTATTTTAACTTTTATTTTCATTTTAAAAACATTTTAAAAATCATTTTCCTTTTTATTTTATTCATTAAATGAAAATTATTTTTTTAATACATTCTAGCTATGTGATTGTTGATCATGAACTTCTTAACATGATTGAATCTTGGGTGTTGAGTTTCACTCCACCAAAATGGATGGATAATTTTAATGATAATTCGATTAAATTTTTTATCCAAATATTTCCCCTCCCTCTTCATCTTATCCCTTTCTCTTTTTTGTGATACATGTTGTTAGAGGATGATCTATATATCATCACTCCAAACATATGACACATAGATTGCTATTGACCGGTCTCAAAATAGGTGCGACTTCTATATAAGTCCATTTATGATTGCTTAACATATCGCTAAATTTTGTCCCGATTCGAGAAATGATCATTCATGGCCCAAACCTATGTTTGCAAGCCCAAGTATGTTTAATTTGAAACCTTTGGTCCAATAACCTTGAGGTTCATTGTTAGGAGGCTTTGGTCTTATAATTCCTTTAGTGAATCATCATAAATCTTGGATTAAGTGAATCATTTAAACATCGTTGATCATTTATTGTTGCCTTGAGATTTTGAAATGAATGATATACTTGATAAAAAGCAAATGAAACTTGTTGTTGAGAGGCTTCTATTTTATCAATATTCTAATGAGTTTTCAAATTCAAGATTCAAGATGGTCATTCAACTAACCTCTAATTTCTAACCCATTAACAATTGACTTTTATTTTTATGCTTTTACTTTACGCCTTTACTTTTACGCATCATTTGTTTTAGCATTTATATTTCATGCTATTTTCATCTTTGCACACTTGAGCATTTATCTTTGAGCTTTCATTTTATCTTTGAAGATACTTAATAACCAACTTAGACAATAAAAAGCTTTAAGGTTACTAGGATTATTTGGTTACTATCCTTGGCATTTTGGAGTTATGGACTTCTTGGACTTAGGATTAGAGTCCTTGACTACCCTTGGGACCTTGGTGACTTCTATTGTTATTTTGCATGGAGTTCTTGGGGTTTACCCCGAGACATTGGGTTGTTTTTTTTCTTTTTGTGTAGGTTATTCTGATTATATACTTTGTCTGTGATTGGGAATTTATCTGTATAGAGCCGATACTCTGCCCAATTTTTTTGAAGACCTAATGCATCTGAAGTTTGGTATTCATAAGAGGTTTATTATCTTTTCTTGTTTGGTTTCAATCCAAAGGATGAAAATTATACATTGATTCATTGTGTCGAGTGTTGGCTTCTTTTTGGTTAGACAGTTCTTCTCCCTAGCTTTTACCTTATGCTTTAGCATAGTCCCTTCATCTCCTCCCATATTCTTTAATTTCAAAAATCTTCTCCCTGCTTTTCAAAACTATTCTTGTTTTCTAAACTTGAACTGCTTTCGTAATAAACTTGGACTTAGGTCCATGCATTTTCAAAAATATTTTCTTAATTAAACATTAAACAACTTAATCATACTTTGACATTTTTGTGAGAAGACTAAAAGTCAATCAATCTCATTCAAACCATTTTTCCACTTTGGCTTTTTACCTTAAAACTTTTCTCAAAAAGATTAGACTCTTGTCAATCCTCGTAGTGATGCGAACTACTATACTTCTACGATATATAGTGAAGTGAGATATTTTCCACTTGGGTGTTGATCGAGGCATTGTTGATTTTAAAATCCAAGCTATATCCTCCATTTTGAGATGACGCAAATTCTCCTTTCTCATAATTGTGGGTAGTAAGTATGTTTTCCACTCGTATATGAAGATGATGTCTTATCTCATAAAACTAACCAACACACTCGTGTATTAAATTTTTTAAAGGTGAACTACAGTACCCTGATCCCCTATTGCACAGAAGGTGGTACATAGGCACTAAAGGTTCGCAACCCCGGAGGATGCAAAAATTGTAAAAAATACTTCTTTTCTCATCCCCACAATCTATTTTTGTATACAACATTTATAGCCAAAATACACAGATTTTCAAAGAGGTTCTTGTGGAGTACCGTAGATGTTTATGGTGCTAACACCTTCCCTTTGCATAACCAACCCCCGAACTTAGATTCTCTCCCCTCTTTTTTGGGTTATTCACTTTTTTCCCATTCCTTTGGAAACAATAAAGTGTGGTGGTGATTTTTATTTGATCTGTGTGAGTTAAGTCAATCCAATGGCTTAGTCACAACATTTCTACCGCTACACAATGTTTTGAATGAAGTCCTGATAAGAACAATTCTAAAGTGGAAGTCTTACGAGCTATATAAAGGAAGAAATCTAAATATCTCTCACTTACACGTTTTCAGTTGAAAATTCTTTATCTTTAACAACGGAAAGGATAACCTTGGTAAATTTTATGCAAAAGTTGATGAAGTCATATTTATAAGAAACCCCATTTATAGAAAATATTTTATAATCTATAAAAAATATCCATCACAATCTAAGAATTAGTTCATGTTACCTTTGATGAATCTAATCCTAAACCTATTGAAGTAGAAGTTGTTTATTATGCAGGTACTCTGGAAAAGACACGTCTAGAGGAAAATTAAGAATCAGAACAAGAGCAAAATGAAAATCAATTCAAAGAGGAAGAACTAGTTCAAGATCTAATATCTCACACTCCTTTAGAACTTCTATATCTCTAAAAGGAACAGAGACCTACAAAAGACCATCATATACAAAATTCTATTGGAGATATGTGAAAGGGAGTCACAACACGACAACCCCTTAATAAGGTATGTAGATTTATGGCTTTTGTTGCATATATTGAACCAACAAAAATCAAAGAAGCTATAGTAGAAGAACATTAGTCTCTTGCCATGCAAGATGAGTCAAATCAATTTCAATGAAACAATGTTTGGGAACTCATTTCCAAGGCCTTCACTAATCTAGTAATTGGTACCTGAAGGATCTTTCGAAAAAAGTTGGATAAAGATGACAATGATTTAATAAATAAATCTAGACTCGTTCAAAAAGGCTACAGTCAATAAGAAGGTGTTGTACCCCAAAATTTTCCCTCCCATATTTCTCAAAACATTTCAAGAAAGGTCCTCAAGTTGCTCAAGGTTGCTCAAGAGTTGGTCAGACAAGCTATCTCCTAAGACAGTCTACCCCAAATTAGGGTTTTGTGTTGCATCAAGATCCTTGAGTCTAAATGACTTCAAGTTCTCCCCAATGTCCTAATATGTTCTCAAGACCATCCATGTCAAGTTTCAAGCCTTGCAGAGGAAGTTTGCTCAGTCAATTGCTCAAAGGTCCAAAAATCGACGATGCTAGGGCAAAAGTCAACCGTGACCTACATACAGTCAAACTTCTGGATTTTTTGTCAACATTCTAATTTTGAAGGATATTTCATCATTTGATCAAGGGTTGATCATGATTCATTAAGGATTGCTCAAAATTCATCAAGATTCAAAAGTTGCTAAATTAGGGTTTTGTAGGAAAAGTCAACTCAACTTTGACCAAGCATAAATTTATCATACTTTATTAGAAATGAACCATACAAAGCTCATTTTGAAGAGGATTAAATTCCATGCAATCCATCTTCACACCCCAAGATCAAAAAATGCACTCACAAGAAGTTATGAATTTGGACATTATAGGTCATTTTTGAAAGTCAACAAAAACACCTTTTTTTTCCAAAGCTTATAACTTGAGCATGGAATATCAAAATGATATGAGACCAAAAGGGTTGGTTAGAGGACATATCAAGCTTTCTATAAAGTCCAAGAACACCTCCAAAAGTTCAAAATTGAAGAGGTTATGCATTGTTGAAGTTGGACCTTTTTGCAAAATTGCCAAAAGTCAACTATCCCCAAAACTTCAAATTTTGCCAAATGGGCCCATTCTTTTTCACTTAATTTGAGTTTTCATAGTTGCCCATGTGCTATAACTTCAGCCATGTGTCCACATCACTTTTTTATTATTTAATTTGATTTTTATTTGAATTAATATATTTTAAATCAAATAAAATCATATAAAATCTAAAGCTTTGATAACACATGATCTTTTGGCTATTTCAGGCTCCACATATAACAATTATCATCATCAAATTCGTATCAAATCAAATCATGTGCAAAAAGATTAGAATTAGGCAAATTTGGCAAGTTTGTAAATGGAGATCAAATCAAATATGCAAGCATTGATAAGGCAAGATTTGGATCAATTTTATTAACCTAATGCACTGAGTGATACATAAGCAAGCAAAAACACACAAAATAAGGGTTGGCAAGCATTGGTAGAAGCAGAACTGACTTTGCAAAAAACACAAAAAAGTTGGAAATCAAAATCCAGGTTAGAGGCAGTTTCAGGAGGCGAGACGTATCCCAATCGATTCCTGGCCATTCACACAAGCCATCCCAACCAAAACCAAGCATTTTCAGACTCCCTAACGCACTGTAAGTCGCATGCTATTCACCCCTGTTCTTGAATTCGATTTGATTTGTTCTTGCATCATTTGAGAAAACTAATGGCATATTTGTGATCACAAGAACATTTGCAAGCTTTTCATAATATTCAATTGCATTTATCTGGCTTATATGGAGAACCACCATAGCTAGGGTTCTTCGTTTGTTTTTAGGGTTTTATGTTTCAGGTAAAATTGAGGCACAAGAAGAACATGGTTTTGATCAGGAGGCCATGACGAATTGAACCATGTTCTTGGAATGTATTTATATGGCCTGGAGAGAATTTTAGAATAGGGTTGCGCTTTTGGCTGCGGATTCAAATCCGCAGGTATTGTTTTTACAGGTTTGAGGACAGGGATGAACTCGTGTCATCCATCTGTTGGCCAATTCAAATAATTTTGCGCGTTTTTGTTTTGTTTTGCTGGCAATTGTTTTATTTTAATATATTATTATTAATACTTATCATACTAACAACAAAAACAACTTGGCGTAGTGGTGGACATAGCGTGTGTATCTCCTTCAGGACCTGGGTTCGAATGCCAGGTCCCCCTCTTTCTCAATGTTATTATTTTTCAGATATTCCAGTGCGCGCTCAAGCTTGCAATCCACCATATGCCATCACCAATCTAAGCGCCAGATGGCCATTGGCCAGATCTGATGGCCAGGGATTGAAGGTCCACCAAGACGCCAGTCAATGCGTGAGCACCAGATCCACAAAGTCAAAAAAGGCCAGCACTAATGGGCCTACAGTATTGCTTCTCACACCCTCAAATCAGGCCCAACACTCCTCTCTCTTTTATTTATTTTGTTTTGTTTTATTAATTGTTTTATTTGATTTAATTAATTTTCTAACCAATCACAAAATTCTGTTTTTATTAAATAAAATCACAAAAATATTTTTATTTCAATCAAATTTTAAACTTTTATTTTTCTTAATAAATTTATTAATTGATTAGGTTTTTTTAAATTCTAGAAAACTCTAACTTATTTTTCTAAATAATTAAAATTGAGTAGATTTAATTAGGTTTTAACTAGTAATTTAATTAATTTTACTTTCCTTCTTAAAATAACAAAAAAAATCAAAAATAGGTCATAATTAATTTTTTCATTTAATTAATTTATTAATTTAATTTAGTTCTTTAATTTAGGTTTAATTTCTTTCTTAATTTAAAAACAACAAAAAAAACCAAAAAGACTTGTTTTTTAACCAAAAGGGTCAAAACCCTAATTCGCACTCAATTTAATTTCCCGCGCGTTGTATTTATTTTTATCCAATTATGTATCTGCTTACGGATTGTAATAGTTAAATAGGACATTTAATTATTTTTACCGCTTTATTTTATTTTTCAAAGGGTTTGTCTTTGGCGATGTAAATACCCGACGCCTTGTAATTTAAATTCCGCATTTTATTTCCGCAAATTACAACTGCTAGATGTTTGATAATAGGGTTTGTATGACAAGACTGAATGTTAATCTTAAAATCAAATTAGATCACCTTTAACATGTACAAAGATAAAAATAACTGAAAATAACACACTCGCACATGCGCACTCTTAGGGTACACTCCACTTGGTTGCCTTCGTACACGGTCATTAAGTATATGTCGTTTTAGAGGTCGTCCTCTTGTCTAAAAAGATCATAGTCGCCTCGAAATGGTTGCCTCGGATATTATTGCCTCAAACGAATGATCTAAGACATTAGGGTTACCGCTAAGGCATCCTAACATTGCTTTGGTGACCGTATGTCCCTAATTCGAATTGACCCTTAAACTCCAACGACGGTGCTACCTACTCACTAATAGTGGGCTAGCATTGTCTAAAGGAAAATAGCATAGAACGATTCCTTTTTCGAGTAGGTAGATAGCTCTTAGATACTTGCTCTTTCAAAACAAAAACCTTTTTCACACTTACACCCCTTTTCGAACAAAGTTTTCAAAAATACTTCATTACACTCTTGAGGACAGAAGCAAGAGTTAAATCGAAGTTCTCAAACAAAAACTTTTTTTCAAAACCCACAAGCACAAAGAAAACAACTTTTGAAATCAATTGAGCAAGTACCTAAGAGCCCGTGGATAACCACGGATAGAAAGGGTGCTAATACCTTCCCTTTCTATAATCTACCCCCCGAACCCGAGAAATATCTCGAAAAAGGAATTTTTCTGTGCTTTTTTCCTTTCCTTGTTGGATAAAATAAAAGTCGGTGGAGACTCTTGCTTACCGCGACATTTTCCGAAAACAAACGCAAAATGAAAACCAGCAACTCCAAAAAACAGTCAGTTCTTCCCACCGTATCACAGAACTGGCGACTCTGCTGGGGACTATTATAAGTGGGGTGTACCTTAGGAATAGTTCATAATGTTTTCAATTGCTTGACTTGTATGCTTTATCTTTGTGGGTTTGAATCGGAGTTACTATAGATCCTAACCCGGATCTGGGGGACACCCTTTAGGTAAGTAGCAATAAACTGTGAGGGAACTGTACAGCGTAGACCGATACAGTTGAAGCAGTAGCTACGTTTGTGTGGCATTTTAGTATGTACCGATATCCCTTGTGGCGCAACGAGGAGAATATAGGTCTGCTAAGGGGTCATTAAGTACCAACTGACCTTAGAACCTATAATTGACCAACTTGGCCATAGAACAGTAGCAGTATGCTACACTCATTGAGACCAAACTCTCGCGATGATTCCGGCCGCAAGAAAAGGTTGCTAAACTGGAATTATGACCGATCGAGGGTGGTCAGTGATATTGAGATCCTCTAGAACCCGATTACTATTTCTAGGACAGGTTTGAACCAACTGAACTGAAAGAGGGTAGTACCTAGACTCCTTACCAGCCTGAAATCTAAGGGCTATCTGTGTGAATTGTGTGCCCTTACCATGTTTTCTATTTATGGATACTTGTGGTGTGGTTTCTATCATGACATCATGAATCATGACATTGCATGCATCTTGTATTGGACTAACCCATTTCAAAGACAGAGGGGATTCATCTTTGTTCTGTTTTGTAGGTCATGTCACCCATGCGTAGAAACACTATTCGGATTAACTTTGTCCAGATTCCCACTCAGCTTAAGGAATTTGTGGCAAAGGTTTCAGATACTGCATCCTTTATCAGAAGACATGGGCAACTCCTTGGTTTGGTCACCTCCAAGATGGATGAACAGATGATGAGTGTCTTAGTTCAGTTCTTTGATCAACTGTACCACTGCTTTACTTTTCTGGACTACCAGTTGGTCCCTACCTTGGAAGAGTTCTCTGATCTACTTGGTATCTCTATTCTGGAGCAGACCCCATTCACAGGTTGGGAGAAAGTCCTTAGGCCAGAAGAGAATGCTTCAGCCCTCCACCTGACAAAGGCTGAGGTAATGTCTAATTGGGAGATTAGAAGTGGGACAAAAGGCTTTTTGACTAAGTTCTTGGTTGGTCGGGCTAATCAGTTCTGGGACAGTTTAGACTTTCAGGCGTTCGAGGACATTCTGGCTCTTCTTATATATGGTTTGGTGTTGTTTCCTAACTCAGATTCTTTCGTCGACGTGAATGCAGTGAATATTTTCATGTCCAGTAATCCTGTGCCCACTCTCTTGGGTGATATTCTGCACTCTCTTTATGCTCGTACTGCTCGGAAACAGGGAACCCTTATGTGCTGTGCACCATTGCTGGCGAGGTGGTTTATTTCTCACCTCTCCAAATCAGTTTTGAAGAACAAGGAAGGCATGGGCTGGGCCTATAGGATTATGTCTCTCTCTCATAATGACATCATTTGGACTATCAAAGGCATGGAAGACGTGGCAATTATTGATAGCTGTGGGGAATACCCCAATGTTCCTCTGCTAGGAATCAATGGAGGGATCACTTATAATCCGTGTTTGGCCTTACGTCAGTTTGGGCGAGCTAGGAGGGAAGGACCTCATGAGTTACTGATGCCGAGCATTGTCTTTGACTTCCAAGGGGAAAGTGACGAGCAACGTCGCAGGTTCATACAAGCTTGGGATAGAGTACACAGGTCTGATCTGCACGAGCTAGGTGCGAAGACTTCTCTTCCGATGGAGCCATATCTCCGATGGGTTCGAATCCGTGCCCAAAAGCTAGGAATGCCGTACGAAGCCGTCTTGCCTATAACTCTTGAGGTTGTTGATGAAGAAGGGGTTCCTCCTACCATCCTCCATCCTTACATGCCTACTGACATTGGGGCATTAAAGAGATCTTGGATGCAGTTGAGAGAAGAGCGGGATAATTACAGAGAAAAGTATCACGAGCAAGAGAAGAAGATTCAAAAGTTGACAAGGCAATTGGAGAATGAGAAGATCCTCAACGACTATGTCCGCACCGAAGGGAAACGACCATGGGAGCGCTGATGTCTTTTGATTATTTCTAGTTTTGATTTACTTTTCAGTATTTCCCTTTTTGTAACGCCTTAAAGGCATCTGTTGAACATTTGAATTCAAAGTTCTATCTAATAAAAGTGTGTTTCATTATGGTTTACGAATTTGAATCTCTGAAGTCTTTGAAATCATATCATACGCATTTCATTCCATGCACCTCATCACAGGCACCCCTTACAGGTTTCTCATCTTCTTCGCTGTTTATTTCAGCGCATCATGTCTTCTGAAACATCAACTGAACAAGAAATCGAGGCTCTACAAGCTCAAATCGCCCAGTTCCAGGAATTGTTCATGAGTTTAGCCAAGGGTCAGCAAGATCTGAAGACCCTTATCCTGAAAGATAAGAAGAAGAAGAAGAAGACGGTCCTACTAAATATGGGTCGCAGATTCAGAAACAATTTGCGAGAAGAGGTTGATTTGACCCACTCATATAGAGGGGGAGATAATCAGGAAGAAAGGAGGGCTCCTAGCCCTATGGTTTCAGACAACGAGACCGACTTTGACGAAGACCAGTATCCTCCGGCTGAGGATAGGTATAAACAGCTTGAAGACCGGTTAAGTGCGATGGAGATCCAGAAAGTCCCTGGATTGGACTTTGGTGATTTGGGTCTGTCATCTGGGGTGGTGATTCCCCACAAGTTCAAAGCACCAGCCTTTGTTAAGTACGACGGGGTTTATTGCCCAAAACTGCACCTCCGCTCGTATGTTAGAAAGATTCAGCCATACACCACTGACAAGAATCTCTGGATCCACTTCTTTCAAGACAGTCTCTTAGGGACTCAGCTTGAATGGTTTTACCAGCTGGAAGGAGCTAGTATCCATAATTGGGAGGATTTGGCTGCTGCTTTCTACAAGCAGTACCAATACAATGCCGACCTCGCTCCCACACGTACCCAACTCCAGGGTATGTCTATGGGTGCGGGCGAAGGTTTCAAAGATTACGCTCAGAAGTGGAGGGACCTTGCTGGAAGAGTGAAACATCCCTTGGCTGATAGGGAGCTAGTGGATATGTTTCTGGGGACCTTGTCTGGTCCGTATTTCAACCATCTGATTGGGAGTTCTTTGTCCGGGTTTACAGAGCTGATTATGACCGGGGAAAGAATTGAGGTCGGTATCAAATCTGGCAAAATACAGAAGGGTGCTTCGTCAGGCACCGAGAAGAAGCCTTTTAAGAAGGAGTCCAGTGCTGTTTACAGTTCAAAAATCCATAATAGACAAGAGCGCCGCCAAGCTGTTAACGCGGTTGTTATATCAAGACCTACTATTGCTCCTCAGCGCAACAATCAGCCAAGGGCCGAGAGGCCGCAAAGACAATTCACTCAGTTCAACATGACTTTATCCCAAATTCTGCCGCAGTTATTGAAGACCAACTTGGTGATTCCGAAGGAGGCCCCGAAGAATCCCAACACAACATCACCGATGTACAATCCAAACGCCCACTGTGCTTTTCACTCCGATAGCCCGGGGAACAATACAAATGATTGTTGGGTTTTGAAGAATAAGGTACAGGACTTGATTGATGCTAAGGAGATTGAGTTCGAAGCACCTGAAAGACCTAATGTTGTGACTGCTCCTATGCCCAAGCATGGAGTGAATGCTATAGAAGAAGACTCGTTTGTGGTTTCTGTGAAAGACATTGTTACCCCATTGATGACTGTGAAGAAGAACCTTCTGTTAGCCGGTTTATTTCCGGGCTGTGGCGAAGGTTGCCATCTGTGTGCCGTCCTACCTACTGGTTGCCATCTTTTAAAGTCAGGTGTCCAACGCCTGATGGATAATAAAGACATTCTGTTTTAGAAGACTTTTGTTCCTTTGGTTCCTACTGAAGAAGTTGCTATAATCACCATTTTCGACAATTCTTCCAAGGCTTCCTCGAGAAAGCCTGTTAGAATTACATATGTTCCAAGAATCGCTCCCTTGATCATTACTGTTCCTGGGCCTATCCCCTATACATCAGATAAAGCTGTCCCATGGCATTACGGGGATGACGTGTATTATCACGGGGTTAAACAAGATTTGAATGCTGATACTGACATCAGCAATATTGTTGGACCTGCCAAAGTCACCCGCAGCGGAAGACTTTTCTCCCCTGAGATCTCTCCACCAGTTGTTCGGAAGCCTGTTGTTATTACGCCAGCCAGTACACCTATTACTGTCCCTGTTAAAGTTCCAATCCTTACCCCTGTTTCCAAGTCATCTGATACTCGGGGCAAAGGGACCACTGATGAGCCTGTTCGGACGGAGGCACCGAAGAGGATTACTGTTGAAGCCTCTAGACAAGAGATGGAAGAAATTTTGAAGATCATCAAGAAAAGTGACTACAATGTAGTCGAACAGCTGGGGCAAACCCCATCCAAAATCTCTATGTTGTCTCTGTTGCTATGCTCAGAAGCCCATGCCAAGGCTCTGATTGCTTTCCTGAAGACTGCGCACGTGCCGCAGGAGACATCAGCTGATCAGTTTAAAGATTGCGTAGCTAGTCTGACAGCAGATAATGGGTTGGGTTTCTCCGATGCAGACTTGCCTGCTAAGGGGAGGAATCATAATGATGCCCTGCATGTCTCCATTGAATGCAAGGGCACTACTCTAGCTCATGTATTGGTGGATACGGGGTCTTCGTTGAACGTTTTGCCTAAGAAAGATTTGGACCGGTTGGACTGTGAGGGGTTGGAGCTGAAGCCAAGTAATATTGTTGTTAGGGCCTTTGACGGGTCCAAGAGAATGGTACATGGAGAAGTGGATATTCCAGTGAAGGTTGGTTCTTAGATTTTCACGTCTACTTTCTATGTGATGGACATTCGGCCATCCTATTCTTGTTTGCTAGGTCGCCCGTGGATCCACAAAGCTTGGGCAGTCACCTCTACGCTCCACCAGAAGCTAAAATACCCAGTGAAAGGGAAAATTGTGATAGTATAAGGAGAGGAGGAGTACATGGTGAGCCACCTCAACTCTTTCCGATATGTAGAGATGGATGGGGAGTTCATTGAGACCCCGTTTCAACATTTTGAAGAGGTTCCCCAGACGTTGGCATCAACTGAAACTATTATTGAAGATCCTCCAATGAAGATGGCTTCCTTCAAGGATGCCCGGGCTGTTGCTGAGAAAGGTGGGTGTGCAAATTGGGGCCAACTCCCTGATTTTACACATAAGACTAACAAGTTTGGTTTGGGTTTCACTGCAGAAGCTCAAAGGGCTATTCGGAGTGCACGGATCTGAAGACCTCCCCTGTTTATCAGCAATTCAGGAGTGAATGCCATTGAAGATGATGTTGAAGAGTCTGAGTTTGACAGTTGGATCTACCCAACTACTGATGGTGGACTAAGCAATTGGACAACAAAGGACTTCGTTCAAATTTCTTTTATTACCCAGTAATGAGACTTTTGTTTTGAATTTGTAACAGACAATTTTTAAACTTTACAGCCCGGTGTCTTACCCGGGGCACCGTGGCTTCATTTGTGAGGGCTTTATGTGTGTCATTTTCATATATCATTAATAAAAGCATTGGACGTTTCTTGCATTTCAAATTTTGCGCTCCTTGTTTCTCTTTTATTTTATATTGCAAAATAGTTATTTTACACACACTCACATATACAGGTCTACATCCACTCTGGATCCTACTGGTAACGACTCTGCTACTGCCAGTTATGACTTCGAAAGTCCGATCAACTTAGCCAAAGACAAAGGTGAATATGATTGCGAAGTGCCTGGTGAACTTGCTAGACTGCTACTTCAGGAAGAGAGGGCCATACAGCCACATGAAGAGCCGGTGGTATCAGTAAATCTGGGTACAGAGGTAGACAAGAAAGAGGTCAAGATTGGTGCAAATCTGGAAGCTGGTGTTAAGCAACGGTTGATTCAGATGCTGCATGACTACGTTGAGATCTTTTCCTGGTCTTATGAAGATATGCCTGGGTTGGATACCGATATTGTGGTTCACTGTTTGCCTACCAAGGAAGACTGTCCTCCAGTGAAACAGAAAGTCCGCCGAATGCGCCCAGAGATGTCTAAGAAAATCAAGGATGAAGTGATGAAACAGTTTGACGCCGGTTTTCTAGCAGTTACTTCTTACCCATAGTGGGTGGCCAACGTGGTTTCAGTGCCGAAGATGGATGGTACGGTTTGAATGTGTGTTGACTATAGGGATCTGAACAGGGCAAGCCCCAAGGATGATTTTCCTCTGCCTCATATCGATGTTCTGGTGGACAACACCGCACAGCATAAGGTCTTCTCCTTTATGGATGGTTTCTCCGGTTATAATCAGATTAAAATGGCTCCCGAAGATATGGAGAAGACAATCTTTGTTACTCAATGGGGTACCTTTTGCTACAAAGTCATGCCTTTCGGATTGAAGAATGCCGGGGAAACATACCAGCGCGCCATGGTCGCTTTGTTCCATGACATGATCCATCATGAGATTGAGGTATACGTCGATGATATGATTGCCAGATCTCAGACTAAGGAAGAACATCTTGACCACCTTCAGAAGTTATTTGACAGGTTGAAGTTGTACAAGCTGAGGTTAAACCCGAACAAGTGCACCTTCGGGGTGAGATCTGGTAAGCTGTTGGGTTTCGTTGTAAGTGACAAAGGTATTCAAGTGGATCCTGCAAAGGTGAAGGCTATACAGGAAATGCCAGCTCCCCGAACAGAGAAAGAAGTCAGAGGCTTTCTGGGACGTCTGAACTATATTGCCCGATTCATCTCACACCTGACTGCTACTTGTGAGCCAATCTTCAAATTACTGAAGAAAGATCAAGTGGTAAGATGGAATGATGAATGTCAGGCCGCTTTTGAAAGGATTAAAGAGTATCTCCAAGAGCCGCCTATTATGATGCCTCCAGTTGAAGGGAGATCTTTAATCCTATACTTGACAGTACTCGACAATTCAATGGGGTGTGTGCTGGGGCAGCATGACGAGTCTGGCCGAAAAGAGCATGCTATTTATTACCTTAGCAAAACGTTTACCGACTGTGAGACCCGATACTCGTTGCTCGAGAAAACTTGCTGCGCTTTGGCATGGGCTGCTCGTCGGCTGAGATAGTATATGCTAACTCACACTACTCTATTGATATCAAAGATGGATCCAATCAAGTATATCTTCGAGAAGCCTGCCTTGTCCGGAAGAATAACAAGATGGCAGATGACTTTGACTGAATATGAAATCCATTACACGAACCAAAAGGCAATCAAGGGAAGTGTGTTGGCGGATCATTTGGCACATCAGGCAGTGGACGATTACCAGTCTATGAACTTTGAATTTCCGGATGAGAATATCATGATAGTGACTGACTGTGAGGAACCTGGACCGGATGAAGGACCTGAGGAAGGATCCCGATGGTCTATGTACTTTGATGGAGCTTCAAACGCTTTGGGTAATGGCATTGGCTCCGTGATCATATATCCTGAAGGCTCTCATACTCCGTTTACCGCCCGACTATGTTTCAACTGCACCAACAATATCGAGGAGTATGTAGCATTCATTATGGGTCTTCAAGCAGCTATTGACCTAAGGATTAAGTTCTTAAGTGTTTTCGGAGATTCCGCTCTCGTGATTAGTCAAATCAAAGGCGAGTGGGATACGAAACACCCTAATCTTATTCCTTACAAGGAGTAAGTGTTGACGTTGCTTCCCCACTTCGAGGAGATAACCTTTGAACACTTCCCTAGAGAGGAGAATCAGTTGGCGGACGCGCTAGCTACAATGTCTTCTATGTTCAAAGTCAATTGGGACAGCGAGGCTCCCCGGATTACCATTGAAAGGTTGGACGAACCTTCACATTGCTGTGACATTGAGACTGAAGAGGTAGCAGATAAACCCTGGTTTCATGAGGTGAAGAGGTATCTTGAAGCTCAAGAATACCCCGAGGGTGCATCTATTAATGACAAGAAGTTTCTAAGAAGGTTCGCGACAAAGTTCTTCATCATCAATGGCATCCTTTACAAGCGTAACCATGATTCAACCTTACTGCGGTGTGTGGATAAGAACGAAGCAGAAAGGATCATGGAAGAGTTACATGAAGGTACTTTCGGAACTCATTCCAGTGGACATACCATGGCAAAGAAAATCCTACGGGCAGGGTATTTTTGGTCCACAATGGAAGCCGATTGTTATCAGCATTCTCGGACATGTCACAAATGCTAGGTCTATGCTGACAAGGTGCACATACATCCGGTTCCTCTGAACGTCTTGACAGCTCCGTGGCCTTTCGCAATGTGGGGCATTGACATGATTGGCGAGATCAGACCTACTACGTCCAACGGGCATCGTTTCATCCTGGTAGCTATTGATTACTTTACGAAGTGGGTTGAAGCAGCTTCATTTTCTATTGTAACCAAGAACGTCGTGGCACAGTTCATTCCGCACAATCTGATTTATCGATATGGTGTACCGGAGAGGATCATTACGGACAATGGTACAAATCTCAACAATAAGATGATCACCGAGATTTGCAAGCAGTTCAAGATACAGCATCACAACACTTCTCCCTACCGGCCGAAGATGAATGGGGCTGTTGAAGCGGCTAATAAGAACATTAAGAAGATTGTGCAGAAGATGACAATGACATACAAAGACTGGTATGAGATGTTACCGTTTGCTCTTCATGGGTATCGTACCTCAGCACGAACGTCAACAGGGGCAACACCCTATTCCTTGGTATATGGCATGGAGGAAGTCTTGCCCATTGAAGTTCAGATACCCTCTCTTCGGATCATTAAGGATGCAGGTTTGAGCGAAGATGACTGGATTCAGACCCGACTTGATCAACTGAACTTAATCAACAAGAAGAGACTTACTGTTATTTGTCATGGTCAGACGTACCAAAAACGGATGATCAAGGCATTTAACAAGAAAGTTAGACAACAAGAGTATCAAGTTGGGGACCTGGTTATCAAGCGTATTATCCTGCCACAAGGTGATCCCAGGGGGAAATGGACCTCTACTTACGAAGGGCCATTTGTGGTTAAGAACATTTTCTCAGGAGGAGCTATGATTCTAACCACCATGGATGGTGACGACCTTCCTCACCCCGTCAATGCAGACATAGTGAAAAGATGCTACGCATAAACAAAGACCTTCTAGGTTGACTGGCCTAGGCAAAAATAAGGGCTTCCCGGCGAACCAAAAGGGTTCGGGCAAAAATAAGGGATGAAAATATAAAAAAAATCTGTACACCCGGCAAGTCGAAAACCTGAAAAGGCGGCTTGGGCAAAAAAGGGTATCCCGGTGGACTGAAAACCCGAAAGGGCGGTCCAGGCAAAAATTAGGGATTAAAGCGTAACACTATGTCTCATTGGATCACCTTGCAACCAGACTTCGGTATCGACTATCAAGCTCGGACGACACTAATTAATCTGATCTACCTTCAACCAAGTAGCAAAGTGATGAGATGCTCGAGGACATAAGGGCAATAACAGAGTTGGAACCCAGTGGGATTATTCACATAGCTGTTTTGTTTAGTTTTTCAAAAATTGTGTAAATCCTATTATTCGGCGACGTTCTCTTACTAGGACGTCAGCCTCTTGTACAAAAACACCTATTTACAGGCCTAACTTCAAAATCAATACAATTCATTTTCAGAGAAATTTCAAACTGTTTTTCCTTTACCTGTTTTGTTTTGCAAAGAACGTCCAATGTTCATTTTTGATATATGCATTTGACATTAATTGCTGCTCATAAATATTTACATGCAAAACAAAAGACGATTACTTGTAATATCAGAAACAGGGGAAAATGAGAAATGTCCAAACTGTACAGTTGCTCTATCCACCAGGTACAAGGTAGATTCAGCTGAAGAATATGACCGAGGTACATTCACTCCCCGCAGAGTAAGACGATAATGTTAACTCTCCCCATCTAAGACTTGCAACTGTGAACGAATCGATAATACTCTCCCCAAGAAGAGTTTATTTACCATCAGCACTGAAAGGTCTTAATATTCCCCAATGCAGTATAAGAATATTCCCCGGCAGAATACAAAATATCCTCAGTGGAGTTTGAAATTTTTCCCAGCGCAGTTTGAAAAAGCTTCCCCAGTGGAGTTTGGAGAATCATCCCCAGTAGACTTTGGAAGATTGTCCCCAGCAGAGCTCAAAGGATTATCCCCATGAGAGTCTAAAAGGTTATCCCCAGTGAAGTCGCAACTGAAAGATCATCCCCAGCGAAGTTCTTTCCTTTCACAAATAGGAATTCAATCCCCAATAGGATTCAGTATCACCAGCAACGGTAATTCATCCCCAGCGGAATTTATCAGTGGAATCCTCAGCAGAACATCTCTTCCCCACAGAGTAATCTCCTCAACAGTTTATTCCCTAACAGAGTTATCCTCTCCTGTAGGTTTATCCTCACAATCGTCTTCATTCGCTATCCCCAGCGGAAACGAAGAATTCAACTCTTTTCTCTAGTAGCTATCCGGGATTTATGTTCCCCAGCTAAAAACATTACATTTTCATACATCATGACACATGCATATACGCATCATACAACACAATCTCATTTATTTTGAGAACATCATTGCCTGATACATATCATGTATTACATATAACTAATCTTTACCTTTCAGGAAGGATGCAGTTAAGTTCTCACAAAATCAAAAGCTATGAAGCTTTTACCAAGTCAAATTACTGACCAATTCTTAAATCTCAACAGAATTATCCTCAGTTGAATTACAAATAAGGTTCTAAATCTCAACAATTTTCCTCCGTCGAATTACAGACGAGTCCCTAAAATCTCAGCAGAGTTTTCTCAGTTGAAGTACGGGTGAGTTCTTAAATCTCGATGAAGATGTTTCCCTCAGTCGAAGTACTGACCAGTTCTTAAATCTCAACAGAATTATCCCCAGTTGAATTACAGATAAGGTTCTAAATCTCGAAAATTTTCCTCCGTCGAATTACAGACGAGTCCCTAAAATCTCAGCAGAGTTTTCTCAGTTGAAGTACGAGCGAGTTCTTAAATCTCTATGAAGATGTTTCCCTCAGTCAAAGTACTGACCAATTCTTAAATCTCAACAGAATTATCCTCAGTATTATTACAGATAAGGTTCTAAATCTCGACAATTTTCCTCCATCGAATTACAGACGAGTCCCTAAAATCTCAGCAGAGTTTTCTCAGTTGAAGCACGGGCGAGTTCTTAAATCTCGATGAAGATGTTTCCCTCAGTCGAAGTACTGACCAGTTCTTAAATCTCAACAGAATTATCCTCAGTTGAATTACAGATAAGGTTCTAAATCTCGACAATTTTCCTCCATCGAATTACAGACGAGTCCTTAAAATTTTAGCAGAGTTTTCTCAGTTGAAGTACGAGCGAATTCTTAAATCTCGATGAAGATGTTTCCCTCAATCGAAGTGCTGACCAGTTCTTAAATCTCAACAGAATTATCCTCAGTTGAATTACAGATAAGGTCCTAAATCTTGACAAGTTCCTCCGTCGAATTACAGATGAGTTCCTAAATCTCAGCAGAGTTTTCTCAGTTGAATTACGGGCAAGTTCTTAAATCTCGTTGAAGATGTTTCCCTCAGTCGAAGTACTGACTAGTTCTTTAATCTCAACAAAATTATCCTCAGTTGAATTACAGATAAGGTCCTAAATCTCGACAAGTTCCTCCGTCGAATTACAGACGAGTTCCTAAATCTCAGCAGAGTTTTCTCAGTTGAATTACGGGCAAGTTCTTAAATCTCGATGAATATGTTTCCCTCAGTCGAAGTACTAACCAGTTCTTAAATCTCAACAGAATTATCCTCAGTTGAATTACAGATAAGGTCCTAAATCTCGACAAGTTCCTCCGTCGAATTACAGACGAGTTCCTAAATCTCAGTAGAGTTTTCTTAGTTGAATTACGGACAAGTTCTTAAATCTTGATGAAGATGTTTCCCTCAGTCGAAGTACTGACCATTTCTTAAATCTCAACAGAATTATCCTCAGTTGAATTACAGATAAGGTCCTAAATCTCGACAAGTTCCTCCGTCGAATTACAGACGAGTTCCTAAATCTCAGCAGAGTTTTCTCAATTGAATTACAGGCAAGTTCTTAAATCTCGATGAAGATGTTTCCCTCAGTCGAAGTACTGACCAGTTCTTAAATCTCAACAGAATTATCCTCAGTTGAATTACAGATAAGGTCCTAAATCTCGACAAGTTCCTCCGTCGAATTACAGACGAGTTCCTAAATCTCAACAGAGTTTTCTCAGTTGAATTACGGGCAAGTTCTTAAATCTCGATGAAGATGTTTCCCAAAGTCGAATTACTGACCAGTTCTTAAATCTCAACAGAATTATCCTCAGTTGAATTACAGACAAGGGCCTAAATCTCGACAAGTTCCTCTGTCGAATTACAGACAGGTTCCTAAATCTCAGCAGAGTTTTCTCAGTTGAATTACGGGCAAGTTCTTAAATCTCGACGAAGATGTTTCCCCCTAAGTTGAAATACGGGCAAGTTCTTAAAACTCAGCAGAGATGTTCTCTCAGTTGAAGTACATGTAAGTTCCTAAATCTCAACAAAGATCAGACTCCCCCAGCAGAATCTTCTACAACAACAGGTATACAAGCTCTCACTAAGGAATCTCTTATGCGATCGACACCTCTCCAAATGGAATCTGTAAGCCCATTCCCGACATCAAAGGACAATTACCACTTCATGCGAGTGCAAATTTCTGGGCACTCTAGTGTTCAATCATCTTCCACCTTCGAATTACGAAAGGCACAAAAGCCAATATATATCCTCAGGTTTAAGAAGATTGAACAGGGGAAGCTGTTGTACCCCAAAATTTTCCCTCCCATATTTCTCAAAACATTTCAAGAAAGGTCCTCAAGTTGCTCAAGGTTGCTCAAGAGTTGGTCAGACAAGCTATCTCCTAAGGCAGTCTACCCCAAATTAGGGTTTTGTGTTGCATCAAGATCCTTGAGTCCAAATGACCTCAAGTGCTCCCCAATGTCCTAATATGTTCTTAAGATAATCCATGTCAAGTTTCAAGCCTTGCAGAGGAAGTTTGCTCAGTCAATTGCTCAAAGGTCCAAAAATCGACCGTGCTAGGGCAAAAGTCAACTGTGACCTACATACAGTCAAACTTCAGGATTTTTTGTCAACATTATCATTTTGAAGGATATTTCATCATTTGATCAAGGGTTGATCATGATTCATCAAGGATTGCTCAAAATTCATCAAGACTCAAAAGTTGCTAAATTAGGGTTTTGCAGGAAAAGTCAACTCAACTTTTACCAAGCATAACTTTCTAATACTTTATGAGAAATGACCCATAAAAAGCTCATTTTGAAGAAGCTGCAATTCCCTACAATCCATCTTCACACTCCAAGATCAAAAAATGCACTCACAAGAAGTTATGAATTTGGACATTGTAGGTCATTTTTAAAAGTCAACAAAAACACCTTTTTTCCAAAGCTTATAACTTGAGCATGGTATATCAAAATGAGATTAGACCAAAAGGGTTGGTTAGAGGACATCTCAAGCTTTCTAGAAAGTCCAAGAACACCTTCAACAGTGCAAAATTGAAGAAGTTATGCATTGTTGAAGTTTGACCCTTTTGCAAAATAGCCAAAAGTCAACTATCCCCAAAACTTCAAATTTTGCCAAATGGGCCCATTCTTTTTCACTTAATTTGAGTTTTCATAGTTTCCCACGTGCTCTAACTTCAGCCATGTGTCCACATCACATTTTTATTATTTAATTTGATTTTTATTTGAATTAATTTATTTTAAATCAAATAAAATCATATAAAATCTAAAGCTTTGATAACACATGATCTTTTGGCTATTTCAGGCTCCACATATAGCAATTATCATCATCAAATTCGTATCAAATCAAATCATGTGCAAAAAGATTGGAATTAGGAAAATTTGGGAAGTTTGTAAATGGAGATCAAATCAAATACGTAAGCATTGATAAGGCAAGATTTGGATCAATTTTATTAACCTAATGCAATGAGTGATACATAAGCAAGCAAAAGCACACAAAATAAGGGTTGGCAAACATTGGTAGAAGAAGAACTGACTTTGCAAAAAACACAAAAAAGTTGGAAATCAAAATCCAGGTTAGAGGCAGTTTCAGGAGGCAAGACGTATCGGAATCGATTCCTGGCCATTCACACAAGCCATCCCAACCAAAACCAAGCATTTTCAGACTCCCTAACGCACTGTAAGTCGCATGCTATTCACCCCTGTTCTTGAATTCGATTTGATTTGTTCTTGCATCACCTGAGAAAACTAATGGCATATTTGTGATCACAAGAACATTTGCAAGCTTTTCATAATATTCAATTGCATTTATCTGGCTTATATGGAGAACCACCATAGCTAGGGTTCTTCGTTTGTTTTTAGGATTTTTCTGTTTCAGGTAAAATTGAGGCACAAGAAGAACATGGTTTTGATCAGGAGGCCATGACGAATTGAACCATGTTCTTGGAATGCTTTTATATGGCCTAGAGAGAATTTTAGAATAGGGCTGCGCTTTTGGCTGCAGATTCAAATCCACAGGTATTTTTTTTACAGGTTTGAGGACAGGGATGAACTCGTGTCATCCATCTGTTGGCCAATTCAAATAATTTTGTGCATTTTTTTTTGTTTTGCTGGCAATTGTTTTATTTTAATATATTATTATTAATACTTATCATACTAACAACAAAAATAGCTTGGCGTAGTGGTGGACATAGCGTGTATATCTCCTTCAGGACCTGGGTTCGAATCCCAGGTCCCCCTCTTTCTCAATGTTATTATTTTCAGATATTCCAGTGCACGCTTAAGCTTGCAATCCACCATATGCCATCACCAATATAAGCGCCAGATGGCCATTGGCCAGATCTGATGGCCAGGGATTGAAGGTCCACCAAGACGCCAGTCAATGCGTGAGCACCAGATCCACAAAGTCAAAAAAGGCCAGCACTAATGGGCCTACAGTATTGCTTCTCACACCCTCAAATCAGGCCCAACACTCCTCTCTCTTTTATTTATTTTGTTTTGTTTTATTAATTGTTTTATTTGATTTAATTAATTTTCTAACCAATCACAAAATTATGTTTTTATTAAATAAAATCACAAAAATATTTTTATTTCAATCAAATTTTAAACTTTTATTGTTCTTAATAAATTTATTAATTGATTAGGTTTTTTTAAATTCTAGAAAACTCTAACTTATTTTTGTAAATAATTAAAATTGATTAGATTTAATTAGGTTTTAAATACTAATTTAATTAATTTTACTTTCCTTCTTAAAATAACAAAAAAACCAAAAATAGGTCATAATTAATTTTTTCATTTAATTAATTTATTAATTTAATTTAGTTCTTTAATTTAGGTTTAATTTCTTTCTTAATTTAAAAACAACAAAAAAAACCAAAAATACTTGTTTTTTAACCAAAAGGGTCAAAACCCTAATTCGCACTCAATTTAATTTCCCGCGCGTTGTATTTATTTTTATCCAATTATGTATCTGCTTACGGATTGTAATAGTTAAATAGGACATTTAATTATTTTTACCGCTTTATTTTATTTTTCAAAGGGTTTGTCTTTGGCGATGTAAATACCCGACGCCTTGTAATTTAAATTCCGCATTTTATTTCCATAAATTACAACTGCTAGATGTTTGATAATAGGGTTTGCATGACAAGACTGAATGTTAATCTTAAAATCAAATTAGATCACCTTTAACATGTACAAAGATAAAAATAACTGAAAATAACACACTCGCATATGCACACTCTTAGGGTACACTCCACTTGGTTGCCTTCGTACACGATCATTGAGTATAGGTCATTTTAGAGGTCGTCCTCTTGTCTAAAAAGATCATAGTCGCCTCGAAATGGTTGCCTCGGATATTATTGCCTCAAACGAATGATCTAAGACATTAGGGTTACCGCTAAGGCATCCTAACATTGCTTTGGTGACCGTATGTCCCTAATTCGAATTGACCCTTAAACTCCAACGACGGTGCTACCTACTCACTAATAGTGGGCTAGCATTGTCTAAAGGAAAATAGCATAGAACGATTCCTTTTTCGAGTAGGTAGATAGCTCTTAGATACTTGCTCTTTCAAAACAAAGACCTTTTTCACACTTACACCCCTTTTCGAACAAAGTTTTCAAAAACACTTCATTACACTCTTGAGGACAGAAGCAAGAGTTAAATCGAAGTTCTCAAACAAAAACTTTTTTTCAAAACCCACAAGCACAAAGAAAACAACTTTTGAAAACAATTGAGCAAGTACCTAAGAGCCCGTGGATAACCACATATAGAAAGGGTGCTAATACCTTCCCTTTCTATAATCTAGCCCCCAAACCCGAGAAATATCTCGAAAAAGGAATTTTTCTGTGCTTTTTTCCTTTCCTTGTTGGATAAAATAAAATTCGGTGGCGACTCTTGCTTACCGCGACATTTTGCGAAAACAAACGCAAAACGCAAACCAGCAACTCCAAAAAACAGTCAGTTCTTCCCACCGTATCACAGAAGGAATATATTCAGATGAAACCTATGCTCATGTAGCTAGATTATAGGCCATAAGGATGTTATTAGCTTTATCTTGCATCTTGAATTTTAAACTATTTCAAATGGATATAAAAATTGATTTTCTAAATGGTTACATCCAAGAGGGTGTATTTGTTGATCAACCTAGAGGACTCATCAATCCAACCTTTCCAAATCTTGTTTTCAAGCTTAAAAAGGCAATGTAAGTGTTGAAACAAGACTCTAGAGCATGGTAGGATCACTTGAAGACATGTTCCATATAGGACAAGTTGATAAAAATATTTTCATTAAGAAAATCAAGCCTAATATCTTGTTGGTTCAAATTTATGTTGGCGATATTATATTCAGTGCTACTAAAGAATCCTTATGCAAGGATTTTTCTGAAATTATGTAAAATGAATTTAAAATGTCAATGACGGGGGAAATCAAATACTTCCTAGGACTTTAAATCCATCAAAATAAGGAAGGAACCTTCATTAATCAAGCTAAATATTATAAAGAACTATTAAAAATATTCGACATGGAAAAGTACAAGATAATAGCAACCCCATTGTAAACCACATGCAATCTTGACAATGGAAAGCTAGTAGAAGAAAGTAGGTATCAAGGTATGATATGATCTATCTTCTCTGTCTAATTGCATGACATCCTTATATAATATTTGATGTGTGAATTCTTTCAAGTATCCCCAAAAGAATAAAATCTCAGTGGAGTTAAACTCATCATAAGATATCTATCTAACGCACAACAAATAGGTTTATGGTACCCCAAAGAGGAGGATTATGACTTAGTTTGGTACTTCGACTCGGATTTTATTGGGTGCAGATTGGATAGGAAAAGTACTAGAGGTACATGCCACTTACTTGGGAACTTTCTTGTCACATGGCATAGCAAGAAACGTGCAAGTGTCGCGTTATTCAAAACTAAGGAAAAATACATTGCTGCAGGTAGTTATTACACTCAAATTATTTGAATGAACAATATATCAATCACTATGGTGTAAATCTTGGAGCTATCCCAACTAGGTGGGATAACACAAGTGCCATAAACCTCACAAAAAGCTTGACACTTCTCTCTCAAGCTAAACACATTGAATTTAGCCACCACTTGATTATGGATCATGTTGAAAAAGGAGATTGCACACTTGAAATATTAACTTCATCTAATGAAATTGAATATATTTTTACTAAAACTCTTCCTATAGAAAACTTCTTTTTTCATAATAACCGAATTAGGAATATTAAACAAATCATGCATGAGTCTAATGTTGGTCTATGTGCTTATGTTTACATATTTTACTTCTCTCATTACAAAGCCTTCATACACCTTTTTGATCTTGACAAAGAGGGATACGTATACTCTCAAAGGGAGCATAGTATACTCTCTACTTAATTGACGGGGACTTTAATCACTCCAAAAATTTATATTCTATTTTATTTTACCACTCCCCGAGAGATGCGTTGCCATCATCGAAAAGGGGGAGAATATGGATCTATGTGCTTACATATATATAGTTGAAAATCTTATAGAATATCGATGCGAAGTTTTGATGATGACAACAATGAATAAAGTCAGTGGATTTTAACCTTTATGAAGAGAAACATTTCATACCTCATCAACAAGAGACTCAAGACTAAATTACTTATATAATCAAGTGCAATCCAACAAAGAATCATAAAGCCTCCGATAAAGTGTGAAAGCTCTCCATGTCATGCCAAGCTGTTTGTTTGTCTCTACCTATGAGATTTTACATGAAGGTGACAACCATTGAGGAAGCCAAAGACATCAAAAACAAGAGAGTGGATGAACTTGTTGGATCACTTCAAACTTTTTAATTGCCTATTAATGACAGATCTGAAAAAGAACAACAAGAGTATAGATTTTGTTTCCAATATTGTAGATTAAGAGGATAAATTTGACTTAGATACTTATGAAAGAATTTCTAATGCCATTGGGCTTCTTAGGAGGCAATTTAATAAGTTTCTTAAGAGTATGGATAGGAAATCAAGACCAAATGTCAAGAACATCTCATTTGACATCAGCAAGAACTGTGATTTTAAGAGAAACAAAGGTACAAATGAGAAGCCAAATCAAGGTAGAGGCTTGCAGTGCTATGAATGTGGGAGTTATGGTCACATTAGGTATGAAGGTCCCACCTTTCTCAAGATACAGAAGAAGGGCTTGTCTGAGGGTCAAACTGCTAAGCATGTGACATCACTCACTGGTAGATATGATTCAGATGAAGATTCTTGTAATTATGAGGTCTCTTATGAATAATTAGCTGCTTTCTACAAGGAACTTTGTATAAAAAATGAAGCCGTTTGTAAACTAGGAAAAAAGAAAAAGGAAATTATTTCTCAACTGCAGGCTAAAAAGGAAGAATGCTTATCTAAAATCTCTGATGTACAGAATGAAGTGACTTTGATAACCTCAAAACTTGAAAATATGACCAAGTCCATAAGGATGTTGAACAATGGGTTTGATGTGTTGAATGAAATTCTTCAAGTTGGAGAAGGAGGTAGAAGATCTACTGGTATAAGGTTTAATTATTAGTCTTTAAATAATAAAAGAAAAAACCCCGTGATGAAATTTATTTCTGCTGAAGTGAAGGATGAGAGCATAATGTTTGACCAAATGTTACGACATCTTGCCAGGTTTCAGGAAACTTAGACCAGAGCCAAGATCCAGCCTTGGAAATGTCATTATTATGGAAAATATGGTCACATAAAACCATTATGTTACATACTGTATGGTTATCCAAAACATTCACCTCAACCTAAGGCTATCATGTAAGGATTAAAACTAACAAGGAGTGGAAAGTGAAGAATGCTATCACTATTATCATAACTCATACCTCTATTAGAGTCTCATCTAAAGAAGACTAGTATTTTGACAGTGGATGTTCTAGGCATATGACAAAAGTGAAGAATTTCTTGGTGGACATTAAGTCTTACACCACTAGTTATGTCAGTTTTGGTGATAGTGCCAAAAGTAGAAATAAAGGAGTGGGAAGTGTAGCATGTGAAGGATTCCCTAGGCTTGATAATGTCCTTCTTGTAAAATGTTTGACTACTAATCCGATAAGTATCAGTCAATTATGTGATTAATTTCACTAATTTTGAATGTGTGGTCACTAATGAGGAGAATGAAGTACTAATGAGGGGAGATAGCTCTAAGTACAATTGATACTTATGGAAAACTCTATCAATTACTTGTTCCTCCACATATATTTTTTCCAAGGAAGATGAAGTTTAGTTGTGGCATAAAAAACTTGGCCATTTACATCTGAATGGTATGAAGAAGATTGTGTCTGAAGAAGCTATTAAAGGTATATAAAAACTCAAAATTGAGAAAAGGACTGATGTTAAAGAAGATGTTGGAACGTCATCTCAACATACTAAGGCAGTATTGAGTCCAACATTGAACTAACAGGGTACTATGATTGGGCAGGAAGTGTTGATGTTAGAAAAGCAGGAAGCAATTATTCTCAATTGATTTAGATGAAACAAATGCTAGAGGAATATAATGTCAAGGAGGATTTCATGACATTATATTGTGACAATATGAATGCTATAAACATATCAAAGAATCACATCCAACATATAAGGACAAAGCATATTGACATTCATCATCATTTTATAAGGGATCTTGTTGAAGACAAAATTATGTCTCTTGAACATGTGGCCAGTGAGAAACAACTAGAAGATATATTTACTAAGGATTTGGATGCAAATAAGTTTGAGAAATTAAGTAATGAATTAGAAATTTTTAGTGTTGAGGAGTATAGTAATTACATGTGTGGAGTAGTGCAACAAATACTTCCTATTTCCTCCATTTAGTGGTGCACAAAATTTCAGGGAAGTCCTTAAAAACTTTCATGGGTAATGTTAGGACATCTAAAGAATCTCAAAAGGATGTTCTTGACTACAAGGAGGTGGTGAATCTAATTGAGGTTGCTGGTTTTGGTTATAAGATACTGGTGAAGGAGTACATAAATGTTTATGATAGAGGTAAGGCGAGTTACCGGGAATATGTGCTTATGTTGCGTCTAATGAATACATAGAGGTTGTTTTGTCAACTTTATGGCTAAAAGGGAGAAGTAGTTTGGAAGGTTGGTTGAGAAGGCTGGTTAGAAAATAGTACTAATTAAGGGGGAGTAGTTTTTGCTCTAGTACATGTACCCGAGCTGTTGTGATCTGGATTTTAGGGGAGCATGTTGTTTTGGTTCTAACAGAGCAGTATGTGCTTGGTGTCATACATATTTTCTTGATATTCTGTCTGGAATGTTTTTGCTGAAGTTGTTTATGGAAGAATTTATTTCTCTATGTTTATGATTTGTGAGGCTGGGATTTATCCTTTTCTGCTACATATGTGTAGCGGTGAATTGATATTAAGCTATTGATTAACTTAACCCACAAAGTGAAATTCGCCACCACACTTTATTGTTTCCAAAGGAATGGGAAAAGAGCGAATAAAACCCAAAATAAACATGCAAAGCAAGAAACAAGACTAAAAGTAAAGCAACTAACAAAGAAATAGATAGATCTAAGGTACGGGGGTTGGTTATGAAAAGCGAAGGTATTAGCACCCTAAACATCTATTGTACTCCACAAGAACCTCTTTGAAAATCTGTGTATTTGGCTAAAAAAAGAGTCGTTTGCAAAGAGTTTGTAGAGAGGAGAAAATAAGTGATTTTTACAATTTTGATTTGGCGAGACTTCAATGAGTCTTGTTCCTACGTACCATCAATGTGCAATGATGAAATCAGAACCTCGTAGTTCTTCTAAAAAAGAACAAATTTCTTTGTTGGTTAATTTTAAGAGAAGAGACATTTTGTTATCTTAGAGAGAATACTCAACCAAATATCCATAAACACGTGAATGATGGACCTTTTCATAAAAAGAAAAAAGAGGGCTCCAATATGGATAACTCAATAGGTATGCCACTAACCCCTTCAAGTGGAAAATATTTAACATCATATAAATCAAGGTAATGAACCAAGGAGAATTACATCTCGACCATAGAGATGACTCACATCTAATCTTTAAGAAAAGGTTTTAAAATCAAAAGCCAGATGCAAAAGGTTTTAAGTGAGGTTTTGTATTTTTTAGTCTTTGAATAAAAGAGTTAGACTTTGGTTAAATGAATTAAAATTTGATTAAGAAAAAGGTTTTGAAAATGCATGAACCTAATTCCAAGTTTATTATGAAAGGGGTTTAAGTTTTAAAAAAAAGAAGGTTTTTTGAAAAGGAGGGAGAATATTTTGAAATTAAAGAAGATGGGAAAAAGATGAAGGGACTATCCTAAAGCATAAAGTACAAGCTACGGTAGGAAATATCTAACCGCACAAGAAGCCAAAAATTGACATAATGAAGTCAATATAGCATTCCCATCCTTTGGATTAAAGCTAACAATGAAGAAATAAGAATCAACTGAATGATAAGTGCCTCCGGTGCTAGCTTGCATCAGATGAATCCAATAAGGAATAGATGACTTGATATGTATTAGATAAATTATTCTTGCATCAGATGAAGTTTTAATGTAACACCCGCACGCAGAAAAGTTCCCAATATAGACAAAATAACAACAACATTCAAAGTCCAGAGATCTGCAAGTAACAAGGTCTTATCCTAAATTCAAAGGTCCAAATATTCCAATATGCCAGGGTATAGTAACCAGAGTCCAAAGAGAGCCTTAATTCTTTAATGTTCAAGTTGATTATTAATTATTTAAGAACAAAAATAAAAATCAAAGTGGACAAAGGAAAAAGAGTGCATAAACATAAACATATGTCTAAGTGGACAAAGTAAAAAATGACATAAAATAAAAAGTCCAAGTTGATAAAGAGAAAATGGCATAAAATAAAGAGCAAAAAGATAAATGACATGAAAGATAAAGATGCTAAAATTAAATAACATAAAGTAAATGACATAATTTAAATTACATAAAGTAAAAGTTAGTATAATAAATGTTAGAGTTAGTTTTCTGATCCGGGACAAATGTAGCATTATGTTAAGCAATCGCAGACAGACTTATGTGAGGCCAATCAATAACAATGTATGTACCATAAAGGTTAGAAATATGATAGAAACCATACTCCTAAAACATGTAGCACTAGTAAAAACAAAAGTGGACCAAGACCTAAGTCAAGGAGATTAGATCATTACATCAATCAAATCCTTCATGATACCTTAGGACAAACTTTCACTAGTCCAAAGTACCTTGAGTAACCAATTGGTCACTTAGAGGTAGATTTGAAATGATGAAAGTTCATCAAGTACCAAACCATATTCAATTGAACAAGATGAATCATCAATCATCCAATTAATCCAAAAAGAAAACAAGAAGAAGAAATAGATAGAGCAGAGGTAAAGTAAACAAGACAAAAGTAGAAATTCAAATTGGATCATGAATTAGGTCTAACTTCATCAAAATTAATCATCCATTTTGGTAGATTTGGTCTTTCTACCTATCAGCAACCAAGTTCCATTGATGTCGATCAAAATCATGACCTAAATGATCAAGATCCAAGCCGACCAGAATATACAAAATTTAAATTGCCAAAATAAACAAAATAAAATAAGAAAATGAGTTTTAAATGGTTTTTAAATGGAAATGAAAAGTAAAATACCAAACAATATTCAAAACATCAAATAAAAATCAACCAAGACCATAGAAAAATCAGAAATGGTCCATAATATTTTTTGAAAATAGTTTCATCGTTTTTGGAAATCAGAAACTATTTTGAAACTATTAAAAATTAAGCAAGAAGATAAAAAAAGGATAAACATAGTAAAGTTAAAAATAAAAACCAAATAAGATCACCATAGGTCAGAAATCATCATTGGATAATATCCTTTTCAGAATTTAAAAGGTAATAAAATCCCTTTTAAACTAATTAAAATAAATCAAATAATCCAAAAATTATGAAAAATAGCAAACATCAAAATAAAAATCTGAAAAAATATCCATAAAATCAGAAACCATTCAAAAATATTTTTGGGTAATTTTTCATATTTTTTGGATAAAAAATAAAGGAGTTATGAATTTTTGAAGATAAAATGAATTTAAAAACAATTTGTAAAAATAAAATAAGACAAAAATGATGAGAAATGTTGGATCTAAGTCACTTAAACACGCTGACACATCAAACAGATGATAGATGATGATGTATGGTGAACGCAAGTCAAAACACGCACATCAGATCCAAAAAAAGTCACACCAATCAAATTATTTCAGATGTCGCGCTTTCATTGGTTAAGGATGACACATTGGTCATCTTCAACCTCGAGCCACATGGAACTAGGACAAATTCGTATTTCAAAAAGAAGTAACCATTACTCATGAGGCTGGTATCATTAGAAGCGTCTCATCAAGACGATCTTAACCATGCCTTCACAAAAAAATTATTTAAACTATAGGCTACTCGGTTTGAGAAAACCTAGAAGAATTTACAAATAGAAAATTCAAAAAAACACAAATCAAAAGGATCAATTAATGAAAACTAACGATGCAATAAGTATAAGTGCACATCAAAGTTCATCAAAATAATTTGAGTTAACAGATTTGATGCCTTTAACTACCTGAACAAAGTGCAATGATTTTGCTCTGAAACTGAACTTGGTGAGCTTCAATCAGAGCCCAATTCTTCTTCTTTTTGAGATGGTTCGGTTCACTGAATGTTGGTAAAGTTAAGTGAATGGAGATTTTGAGTGAATAAGGTGTGGAAATGGAAACACAAAGTTCAAGCTCAAGAGTTCGTATGGGATCTTGGCAGAGTGGTTTTGGCTAACAAAGCTTGTACAATGAAGATAATGTTGAGGTGGGATGAATAAAGTGTGAATTCACATGGCCCAAAATGCAACATTTTGAATGGTTTAAGGGTTGTTTTCAACTTTGGCAAGTCCCTAAACATGATTAGAAGGAAAAATGCATGCTTAATTAGCTTTTAATTAGGATTAAGAGGATTAAAAAATCTGATCAACGTGCTGTTAGCTCCTAAATTCGACACCCACGTATATTGGCCACATCGGCTAAAAATAGGTTGAAAGAAATCTAAGGTTGAAGACACTTCGACCAGAAGAGCCTATGAAACGGGTTGTGTCGAAGTCTTCCTTGTTAAGAAGGAGAAAACACTTAGAGAATTCTCTAAGTTAAGGGTTTTCTTCAACCAAGAGGTTCTTGTGGTCTTCGACCAAGAGTTTCTTATGTTCTTCGACCAAGAGGTTCTTGTGGTCTTCGACCAAGAGTTTCTTATGGTCTTCGACCAAGAGGTTCTTATATCAGCAAATAAGTGAATTTGAATTTGAAGAAAGGAGGGAAAAGCAGCTCACTTGGCAGTTAGGAAAAGTAATGTGGCATGAAGATAGAGATCGAAGAACATGCAGAGGAAACTTTTCCTCATCCTGGATCGAAGCAACCGTTTGACGGTTATTTACTACTAGTATAAATATAAGAAATTTGTGTAAAATTACGTGTGTTCAACTTATTAGTACAAGTCACTCAAATTTATTCAAGTACCTGCTGTGTGAGAAAGAATTTTAAGAATGTACATTTGAATCACAACATTTTAATTAAAGTCAAGTCTTTACATTTCGTTACAATCTTTTCGATTTAGGTTTCTTTGCAAACTTTATCATTACATATCATTACTGCAACTTTACTTTCTCTTGCCTTTTACTTGCACTTTTATCAAATTCTTACCTTCATCCTCCCTTTACTCTTAATATCTTCTCAAACCTTTTCATTTAAACTTACAAATAACTTAGCATATGTCCTAGGATCAATCTAATTGATCATGCAAGTAACCAAAATAACCATTTTTTGGAAGATCAGTGGTTGTTTACCAATTTTCATGGTAAACAAATTGGCACACCTGATGGGACGTTGCTAAGTTTTCTTGATTTTTTTACAAACGTTGATAAAAATAATTTTTATCATAAATGATTTAATTAATTTCCTTTCTCTCAAAGAGTGTTATATGTTATTGTGGAGTGGCAAAAAAACCACCAACGAATACGTACCTAAGAGAAGAAATAGGACAATGGCTAATCAATCTAGTAGCGAAATGCCTCCGCCAATTCCTGGAAATGGAACTACGGTTATGCCAATAGTTAGTGAAACAATTCCATCAATAGTTGGTTCGACACCAGCAGTGACTGTTACAGAAACAAGACTAATACTTTCTTATATAGGTCCTAGGGGTCCACCAGGAACAGCCCCACCAAGGGGAAACCTGGGTGTTCGACCTTATGTCCCTCCAAGATTTTCGACAGTCTGGATGGGTCGAGACCAACCTTATGGAATGCCAACTGCTGAAATGGAAAGCCTTATGAATGCTTCATCCATATTTTCAGAACCTTTGGTGAGAGCATCTTCACCATTACAAAGATCTGGAAATGGTATGGTAAATCTGGGTAGAAAAAAAAATCTTAGGAGGAACGTCCCATACAATGCCAAGCCTCACAAATGCTTCTGCAACAATTTTGAGGCAACAAATGGATGAGAGTAACCATGACATGGTGCAGATGTTGGCATAAACTTTGAGTATAATGCTTAACCCTCTGATACAAAATACCACCCATTCGAATCAACAAATGGCAGCATAAATGACACGCATGGCTGAATTTTTTAGGGTTCCTCAACCTATTCGAAAACCCTAAGGAGAGTTGATAAGAGGAAATCATGGTGTAGTTTTAGAGGATGACATGACCATTAACCAGAATCCATAGCCAGATGGGATGAACCATAGAGTAGAAATCGAACAACCTAGGGTCGAAGTACCCAGAGTTGCTCCACAAATCCCAAGAGCCGTAGAACAATGTATAATTATGGTAAATCGAAACCAAAATGCTGATGAAGTAATACAACAGGTTCGTCACCATAACTATGCACCAGATAATAACTTGACAGCCATGGTCAAAAGAATCATGGAACAAAATGGAGTGAATATTGTCTTTCATAGGCCAAACTTTAAATCTCCATTATCATATTATATCTTGCAATCAGAATTACCCCCTAGGTGGAAAGTTCCAAAGTTCACCAAGTTTTCAGGGGATACGACAGAGTCCACTGTCGAACATGTAGCAAGGTATTTGATAGAAGCTGGGGAAATCTCAAATAATGAAAATATTAGGATTAAGTATTTCCCAAGTTCCTTAACCAAAACTTCCTTCACTTGGTTTACCACACTCCCAGCCAATTCGATCCACAATTGGAATCAGTTGGAAAGATTGTTCCATGAACAATTCTATATGGGACAAACCAAAATAAGTTTGAAAGAACTGACTAGTGTGAAAAAGGAGATTCACTGAGCCAATTGATGAGTATCTGAATAGATTTCGACTACTCAAAGCCAGATGCTTTACACAAGTTCCTGAACATGAGTTGGTCGAAATGGCTGCAGGAGGTCTAGATTATTCCATTAGGAAGAAATTAGATACCAAATACCTGAGAGATATGGCCCAATTGGCTGATAGAGTTCGACAGGTCGAACGCTTTAAGGCTGAAAAAGCTAAAGCGAATAAAAATCAGCGAAGGGAAAGGGTAGCATATGTCAAAATGGATGATGACGAACCAGAGATATCTAGTGACCCTATAGCTATCAAAGAGAGTGAGGTCGATTTAGCAGAATTAAAGCAAGGACCACATACTCTTGCAAACTATTAACACCCTCAAATGGGAATAATCCTATTGAATCTGAGAAGAGTAATGATATGTTCCCAAAGAAAACCTATAGTTTCGACGTTACAAAATGTGACGAAATATTTGACTTGTTAGTTAAAGATGGCCAGATGATAGTGCCCTCTGGGGCAAAAATGCCTCCTTTAGATCAAAGGAAAAAGAGAAGTTTTTGTAAATATCAATTTTTTGGGCCATAAAACCTCACAATGTTTTCTTTTCAGGGATCTCGTTCAAGGCGCAATCAAAGACGACATACTCAAGTTTTCTAACAAACCACCCATGAAGATTGATGCAAACCCGCTGCAGGCAGATGCCCATTATGTTGAACCTTCATGCATCAACATGATTGAAGTCTGGGAAAACTTCCTCAATAAACCTGTTTTTGGCAGTTTTACTGAGGACGTTAGCAGAGAAGCTGTCGAAGAGTTACAGAAAAAGGCCACTGAAGGCCTAAACAAGGGAGCCACTGATGGTTCAAACAAAGGAACTACTAAAGGTTCCTACTTGGCTGCTGTCACAGGGTTGACAGAAGGCCTAGAAGCCCATACGTAGAAACTAAGTGTGTCTGGTAAGAACAACATGGAAATAAATATGGTCGAAGTATCTGGACCTAAAGCTGCAGATTCAATAGACAGCATCATACAATAGGAAATCAACAAGCTTGCATTTCCTAAGGAGAACAAAAATTTGGCATATTTTCTACACAGATGCCAAAAAAAGAAGTTAGAGGTTATGATGTGTTCAAGATGTAGTTCTATCTTCGACAAGAAAGCTGCTGAGCATATATAAGGGGTGCGTGTATCACAAAAAAAGTAGGGCAACAGTGCCCAACCTAACATGGATCCGTAAGTAAGGTATGATCCTAGAAGGGGATACCAAAAGGGGGCAATGAACCAGGTAAATAGGCCATCAACTTTCAAGCCTCCAAAAAATGTCCTTGTGGATACTTGGTTGAAGACAGCAAATAGGAAAAGGCCTAACGAGGGAAAATGGCAGACATTTGATATGCCAAGAGGTCCCTCTTTGGCCTACAAAAAGGAGTTTAAGTCAACAACAACAAATATGGTTTCTCATGTGTCGAATAATTGCAAAGGAAAGAACCCTATGACCCGCTCTCATAGGAGAAGGTATCAGATACGGTGAAAGGCTGAAAGAGAGGTTGCAAAAGGGCCTCAACCAGAAACAAGCACTAACGTGCGACAAAGCAAAAAGAAGGCTAAACCAAGAATGCCTTTGGAAAGGAAGCCAATTGTTAGAAGGTTGGTATGGCCTGAACAAGATGAATTGAAAGAAGATTCTGATTTTGGGTCTGATGCTACATTAGACATCATGGTAAATGTAGTGTCTGTACTGCCCATAGAATACAACCAACTAGTCTAAGTCGAAGATACGGATTGGGAGGTCGAACAAGAAATGGCCAAACATAAGCCAATGTGCTACTATGTTATGAACAATGGATGCGTAGAAGAGAAAAATGCCTTCTTCGAGCGTCCTACTGAGGCAATGAGGAATCATCTCAAACCTTTGTTCATAAGAGAAAAAATATGGGAGGCAACCATCAACAAAGTTTTGGTTGATTATGGGGCCACAGTTAACATAATCCCTCACATCATGCTGAAAAAGCTGGGCAAAGGAGATGAAGACACCAAGCCCCATAACATGGTTCTATCGAACTATGAAGGTGGAATTGGGACTACTATGGGAGTAATACAATTGGAACTCAAAGTGGGAACCATAGTTCGACCAACAATGTTTATGGTCATCTCAGCGAAACCCAATTACAATTTGTTCCTAGGCAGGGAGTGAATCCATGGAATATGAGCAGTGCCATCATCAATGCATCAGCGTGTTGCCATCTGGAGCCCAGATGGGATAGTAGAAAATATTGAAGCTGATTAAAGTTACTATATGGTCGAAGTAAACAATGTCGACAGAGCAAGCTTCGACAAAAATTTGGCTCACATAGGGCCATGCAATCCTCTAGTCTTCGACTTGGAGCCAATACCAAATACTTTCTACTCCCTATACCTACACTCAGATCATGGTTTCCAATGGGATAGGGAGGATTTGTCAAACATTGATTATGGAGGAATTGAGGATATATGGCCAACAGGCTGGGGAAGTGATTTCAGTGATTATGACTGAGTCACGAGCGTTATAAAGGATTTTGGCATATGTTGCCGAAAATAGAATGATAGCGGCCGTAGAGGCTGAAGTGAAGTATATGGCTGTCAAAGCCAATGAACAAGTGCAACTTCCAAAAGGCCCTGGGAAAGATTTTGACCCAGAACCACCGAACTCAAAAGGGGAAGAAGTACAAGGCCAGAGGCTAGATGCTATCTATGATGATAAGCCTTTGGGTTTGGAGAAGGATCTGTTGGAAAATAACATTAGAATGCTAGCGCAAGACCCTCTTGAAGAAATAGACTTGGGCGAAGCAACGTTGAAAATACCAACATACATCAATGCAAAGATAGATCCAGAGCTTAGGGTCGAAATAATCCAATTGTTGAAGGAGTTCAAAGACTGCTTTGCATGGGATTATGACGAAATTCCTAGTCTTGACAGAGGATTGGTGGAGCTTCAACTACCAATAAAGCCTGGGAAAAAGCCTGTTCAAGCAAACCCCAAAGCGTTTTGCACCGGAAATTTTGTCGAAGATCAAAACGGAAGTCGAAAGGCTGTTGAAATGCAAGTTCATACAAACAACCAGGTATGTCGAATGGATTGCAAATATAGCACCTGTTATAAAGAAAAATGGTACCTTAAGGGTGTGCATTGATTTTAGAGATCTAAATGTTACAACCCCTAAGGATGAATATCCAATACCTGTGGCGGAAATGCTTGTTGATTCTGTCGTTGGCTTCGAGTAAATAAGTATGCTTAATGGATACTCTGGGTATAATCAGATTTTCATTGCTGAAGAAGATGTATCGAAAACAACATTTCGATGCCCTGGGGATCTAGGCAGTTATGAATGGGTAGTGATGCCTTTTGGCCTAAAAAACGCAGGGGCAACATATCAAAGAGCAATGAACTATATCTTCCATGATTTTATTGAAACTTTCATGCAGAATTATATTGACGATATTGTTGTTAAATCTATTTCAGGGAAGAATCACATAGACCGTCTTCGAAAATCCTTCGAAAGGATGAGAAGCTATGGTCTAAAGATGAATCCTCTAAAGTGCACTTTCCGCGTAAAAGCAGGGGGCTTCTTAGGCTTTGTGGTCCACAAAAAGGGAATCGAAATAAACCAGAACAAAACCAAAGCCATTTTAGAAGCGAAAGCAACAACAAACAAGAAGGAGTTGAAATCTCTACTTGTCAAGATAAATTTCTTAAGGAGATTTATATCCAACTTAAGTGGAAAGACGCAAGCGTTCTCACCTTTACTTCGACTCAACAAAGGAGGATTCAAATGAGGGAAAGAACAACAAGAGGCCTTCGAAAAAATAAAAGGATACCTCACCAAGCCACCTATTCTGGTACCTCCTTGTAGAAATAGGATTATGAGATTGTACATAGCTGCATCTGATAAAACTTTAGGAAGCATGTTAGCTCAAGAGGAAGAAAATGGTGTCGAAAGCCCCATCTACTACCTCAGTAGAGTTTTAAATGTTGTAGAAACTAGATATAGCAGAGTTGAAAAACTATGTTTTTGTCTTTACTTCTCATGTTCAAAACTCAAGCGATATATTAAACCAGTTGATGTTTATGTTTCGTCTCATTTTGATGTTTTCAAATATATGTTGTCGAAACTTATCTTGCACAGTCGAATTGGAAAATCGGCACTTACATTGACTGAGTATTCACTAACCTTTATGCCTCTTAAGGCTATAAAAGGACAAGTGGTAGCGGACTTTATAGTTTACCACTCAATAAATGAAGAATCATTAAATTACTTGAAGATTAAACCCTGGAAGTTATACTTCAATGGTTTTAGTCATAAAGATGGAACTGGAGTGAGAGTTCTAATTATTTCTCCAAATAAAATTCTAATAACATTCAAGTACAAGATCGAAGGTTCTTGTTCGAACAATGAGGCCGAGTATGAAGCTCGAATTGTAGGCCTTGAAATCTTGTTGGAATTGGGGGCAACTCGAGTCGAAATAATGGGAGACTTAGAGTTAGTCATAAGGCAAGTTAAAAAAGAGTACAAATGTATAAGAGAAAATATGATCATGTACTTTGTAATAGCCAATCGCTTATTGAAAAAATTCGAAGTGATCAACATTCGACATATACCAAGATTAGAAAACCAAGTGGCTAATGACTTAGCATAAATCGCATCTGGGTATAAAATTTCAAAGGAAAAATTGCAACAAGAAATCGAAGCTAGAGGAAGGGTAGTATCAACCAAGTTGTCTCCAACAAATTCAGAAACAACAAAGATGGGTTACGTTGACCAAGAAAACTTCGAGATTTAGTTCATAGACAATCTAACATAGCAAGATTGGCGAAATCCCATAGTGGATTATTTGCAAAACCCAGCGGCTTCGACAGAACAAAAGACAAAGTATAAGGCGTTAAGTTATATTAAAATGGGAAATGAATTATTCAAGAAGACGCCTGAAGGAGTACTACTAAAATGCCTAAGTGAAACATAGGCATACATAGCATTTTCGACTACACATGCTGGGGCATGTGGGGCACATCAAGTAGGCCATAAAATGAAATGGTTTTTGTTTAGGAAAGGATTATATTGGCCTACTATGTTGATAGATTGTGTTGAGTTTGCAAAAGGGTGCAAAGAATGTCAAGTACATACAGGCATCCAGCATGTACCTGCAAGCAAACTTCATTCGATTGTGAAACCTTGGCTTTTTAGGGGATGAGCTTTGGATCTTATTGGAGAGATTCGACCGGCATCATCTAAAAGCCAAAAATATATATTGGTGGGCATTGACTACTTCACTAAATGGATTGAAACAATTCCTTTAGTCAATGTAGACCAAGAAAATGTTATTGAATTTATTCAAAAGAACATTATATATAGGTTTGGAATCCCCGAGACAATAACAACTAATCAAGGATGAGTATTTACTGGCCGAAAAATGCAAGAATTTGCTACAGAAATGGGATTCAAGCTGTTAACATCTACACCTTATTATGCGCAAGCCAGTGGCCAAGTCGAAGCAACAAATAAGGTAGTAATTGGCTTGATAAAAAAGCATGTAGGAAAAAAGCCAAAGAATTGGCATAAGACGTTGGACCAAATTTTATGGGCATGTCGAACTTCTCCTAAAGAAGCTACCAATACGACACCATTTCGATTAACCTATGGTGATGACACAGTATTGCCAGTAGAAATTTGTCTGCAGTCAACAAGAATTCAAAGACATCAAAATATTCCATCTGAATCTTATTGGAATAGATGTTATATGAACTTGTTGATTTGGACGAAGAAAGACTAAGGGCTTTCGACCTTTTAAGGATACCGAAGAAAAGAGTGGAAAAATATTATAATAAAAGAGTAAAACCTAAGATATTCCCGCTTGAAGATTTGGTGTGGAAAGTGATTCTCCCAATGGATCGAAAGGATAGGAACATGGGAAAATGGTCTCCTAAATGGGAAGGACCTTTCAAGATTATCCAGGTATTTTCTGGTGGTACCTATGAGATCGAAGTGTTAAGTGAAGATAAAAGAATCTTGAAAGTAAATGGTAAATATTTGAAAAAATATAGACCCGCACTTCAAGAAGTTAAAATCATCAGTAATTGACCTTAGTCGAAATAGATAGCCAAAATGGATAATCCATTAAGTTGGCCAAAATGGCTCCAAAACATTACATATACCCATTCTGAGGGTTCAAGTATGTGTTACAAGAGAACGGTTGTACACAATAGAAGCCTAATCAAAATGGAAGAGCAACTTTAATCTGGATATATTTGATCTTCTGAAGTTCCAAGCGCCTCTCACATAAAGCTCACAACTGATGGAGAGTTTCAATCTTTGCATCCAAGTATTGCGCTTGTTCAACATACTTCAGTCCACGATCAAGTTCCTCCTGTCTCTCAGAGTCATTGCTGGCAAGAAGATCTTCTCTGTGTTTGTCATTCACAACAATCTTAGCCTCCAATTATTTGATTTGAGCTTTCATGCTAACAGTGTCCTGATCAATCTCTTCGACCTCCTTTTTCCTGGATTCTTGTTCCTTCGATAGCTTATTTAGCCTCGAAGCTGATTCAGCAGCAGCAACCCAACCAGCAGAAATGCGACCATTTTCCTCTTCAATTTCGAGATTGAGAGTCCTGTGGCGAGTGTAGTCAGCTGAAGCTTGATCTATGATTGAAGTCAGGTCCAAGATGATGCTAGCTATTTTTGGAGAAACAACAAGGAGATCAACAACTTTAAGAGTAATTTTCAGAAAGGAAGGGGCAGTGGGTTCTCCCTCTAAGGTCAACATCATATCCCTCTTGAAAATTTGAGTGTCATCATGGAAGCATGTAACGGCTGACTGATGGTGACATTTTGGAAAAAATGTAATGATGACTCTGATGTCAACAGTAGTTGGTAGAAGACGAAAAGTTCAATATGAACTTGTGTAACCAAAGGATGGACAAGTGTCAAATAAAAGTATCAAAGAATGGTTGTTTCTCCTTGCGTCGAAACTGACATTCTTGGGGGGCAATTTGTTAGCTCCTAAATTCGACACCCACATATATTGGCCTTATCGGCTAAAAATAGATTGAAAGAAATCTAAGGTTGAAGAAACTTCGACTAGAAGAGCCTATGAAAGGGGTTGTGTTGAATTCTTCCTTGTTAAAAAGGAGAAAACACTTAGAGAATTCTCTAAGTTAAGGCTGTTCTTCGACCAAGAGGTTCTTGTGGTCTTCGACCAAGAGTTTCTTATGTTCTTCGACCAAGAGGTTCTTGTGGTCTTCGACCAAGAGTTTCTTATGGTCTTCGACCAAGAGGTTCTTATATCAGCAAGAAAGTGAATTTGAATTTGAAGAAAGGAGGGAAAAGTAGTTCACTTGGCAGTTAGGAAAAGCAATGTGGCATGAAGATAGAGATCGAAGAAAATGCAGAGGACACTTGTCCTCATCCTGGATAGAAGAAACCGTTCAACGGTTATTTACTACTAGTATAAATATAGGAAATTTGTGTAAAATCCCGTGTGTTCAACTTATTAGTACAAGTCACTCAAATTTATTAAAGTACCCGCTGTGTGAGAAAGAATTTTGAGAATGTACGTTTGAATCACCACATTTTAATTAAAGACAAGTTTTTACGTTTTGCTACATCTTTTCCATTTATGTTTCTTTGCAAACTTTATCATTACAACCCTTTATCATTACTGCAACTTTAATTTATCTTGCCTTTTACTTGCACAATTATCAAATTCTTACCTTCATCCTCCCTTTACTCTTAATATCTTCTCAAACCTTTTCATTTAAAATTACAAACAACTTAGCATACGTCCTAGGATCAATCTGATCGATCCTGCAAGTAACCAAAATAATCATTTTTTGGAAGATCAGCTGTTGTTTACCAATTTTCACGGTAAACAGGTGCAAAGCTTCAGTTTCAAGTGACAAATTTAGATTCATGGGGCATCATGCATAAGGGGCTTCATGAGTTCATTCTTTTTGCTTGAAAGACCTTCCCACAAGCTTTTTAATATTCTAAAATAGTATTCATTTAGCATCTTAAATTAAAATTTATGATTCTTCAAAGTTGACTGAAAATAAGCACTTTGTACTTAGAAATAAATCAAGTCCATAATGATTAAAAATGACCTATAATGTCTCCTTTAATTCAACGACCTTACAAGCATTTTTAGGTCTTGCTATTTGAATTAAACTTGTAGAAAACACCCTCAAGATTATGGTAGAAAATTAATGAGCTTCAAATGATGATAATCGACCAAGTTATGATCCTTGAAAGTTGGACAAAAATCACTTGAAATTAGGTCAAAATCTACAAAGTGACCTCTAATGTATCCAAAACTTTGATGATCCTCCAATCATAATTTTCTCTTGTCATGCGAAGAGAAGTTTTTGGGGATGATGAGGAGAGTCCATATAAAAAATAAGCACTTCAAAAAGTTGAAAATTGAGAGAGTTATGCACTAGTGACCATATAATTAAGAACTTTCCAAATTAGGTCAAACAACTTGAATCAACTTTGAATATTTTGAAATTTGCTTGCAATATAAGGCATGATGAAGCACATAGGACCTTATAATGATGTTATATTTAAGAACACTTGATGATGAGGTTCATAGCTTGATAAAACCTATTGAAGAAGGCATGGAAATAAACACATGAATCTACGAAGTTTCTTGATGAATCAAACCATAAACCCTTTAGATAAACTTGACCATATGAAGTTGAGAGATGCTCAAGACATGGCACTTTGACGATAAAGGTATAGATTTACAATTCAAGCCTTTGAGGTTCAATTGACTGATCAATTGACTGAGGATTAATTCTCAAAAACCTAGCTTAGGAAGTGGGATATATACACTTAGCTCAACACCTACAATGTACAAAACACAAAAGGGAACCAAAACATCTTTTTGGATTTTAGTTAGATATTAGTAAACATAAAACATGTATCTACAATATACACAATTAGGGTGCTTGGGGATCCTTAAAGATAAACTTAAAGAAGAGAGCGAGATAGCAAACCCAAGATTATGATCTTGATGTATTGTGAAGATGCAAGAATGATGAGGGATCTTAAGGGTAAGTGTTGTACCCAAAGTTTTCCCTCTCATTTTTATTCAAGATACCATCCTAGGTCTTCTCGAATACTCAATTTGGCTCAGAAGTTTGATCGGATAAATTCTCTTCCTAGGCAGTAAGTCAACAATTAGGGTTTGGCGTTTCTCAAAGAAAATTGATTCTTTAAGGGTTCAAATGATTCTTCATAGATCTTCATGTCTCCTCAAGGATGTTCATGCCGAGTTTTGAACCTCGCGTCACAAGTTTGCTCAGTCAATGGTTCAGACGACTGAATATGACTCCATTAACCCAAAAGCTGACCCTTTTTTACCAAGTTCAAACGACTATAACTTCTTCATTATTCAATATTTTCGAGCGGTTCTTACGTATGATTCTTCACGATTCAATATATCCAATTTCTCTTCACAAATCAAGGGCTGATTACGTGTAGAAAATTACCAAAATTCGAATACGTTAGAAGTCGCTTCATGGATTTTAACCTAATCTCAAATAACTGTCACCTGATTTCTAAGAATTATGATTTTTCTCAAATTATAAGATCTTGAGGCGATTATTTCTGCATATGGTCATAAATGATGTCGCTCACGAGTTTATCTTCAAAGATTGAAAAGAAATTGCATTTGGGAGACTTTGAAAATTATAGAATCATCGCAAGTCATTTTTGTTTGATTTCAAATGTTCGCAATCCTAGTTGTTTTGAAATATGTTAATCCTACAAGATTGATGATTGTTCCTAAAAGCATGTTGATTTGACAATGAAATTCCATTTTTATCAAGCATGGTGTGCAAGTTTCATTTTGAATGCAAATTTGGTGTGGACAAGAGGCGAAGATTAAGACTGTCATATAGATGACCATGGCTTTGAGTTTGAGTTAACCAAGTTAGAATTGAATTTTTAAACATTTATTTTGTTTAGAAATTTGATTGGAGTACAAGGCGCATTGGTTATCTGATCATTTTTTGATTGCTTGAAATCCAAGTTACCAAACCAAGATGTTTTAATCCAAAACATTCAATTGAGAATTGCAAAGTTTAAATAAATTCAAGTTTTGAACAATAAACTTCATTACACCAAATTTATTCAAGGCTTTGTATTTATTACATTACAAATGAAATAATTTACAAGTTTTTGTTTTGTTACAAAGAATCACAAGTTTTTTGTCTACAAAGAGAGAACATTTATTGTGTTTCTTCAAGTCTCCGTTGCTTCATCTTCAAGCAATCCTCGCTCTCCATCCATGCCTCATGTTCATGAAACAAAGAGGAGAAAATTAGCAATTCAAACAAGGTGATATGTAAAGAAAAGAAAAAAAGAGAGTTTCATCACTAGGGTTTGTGTATAAGAATCATATTTTAAGCTTGTTTTGTTTTATCATAATCTTTCTTCTCCCAACCTTGAAAATCACAAGGTTGGACCTTGGTTCACAAGGGAAAAAAGCAAGAAAAACAAGCATATAGCAGCAAGAACAGGCTGAAAAACCAGCAAGCAAAACAAGCATATAGAAGCAAGAATTGGCTGTAAAACCAGCAAGCAAAACAAGCATATAGCAGCAAGAACAGGCTGCAAAACCAGCAAGCAAAACAAGCATAAGCAGCAGGAGCAGGCTACCAAACAGCAGGCTGCTATACAAGCAGCAAGCAATAACAAAATGAGCAAACAAAGCAAGCATAGCAGCAAGAGAAGGCTTCTAAACAGCAGGCTGCTATACAAGCAGCAAGCAATAACAAAATGTTCAAACAAACAAATGTAGCAGCAAGTCTAAGGCTGCAAAAGAGCAAGCTGCCAAGTCCAAGGTCAAACTGCAAGAAAAATAGCAACACAGCAAAACATAGCAAGCAAATCAGCATAGGCTGCCAGGATGATAGAAAAAGGTGGCAGTAAATAAAACAAAATGGAACAAGGAAAAGCATAACTAGTTTGTTTAGCTTAACAAACAAATTGTCATCATTTTCCTGAAATTACACAAACCCTTCAGAATTTCTTGTGAAATAAGCAAGATTACTTTATTTCATGGAAAGATGAAAAAGGAAAGATGAAAGAGATATCCCCTAGCAATACAGCCCATACAACAGTCCAAAATCCTGCAAAATTTCCAAAAAGGCAGCCCTGCATAACATGTGTTATGGCTGCCCTAAACCTGCACTAGGGAAGACAAAACGTTGCCCAAAACTCTGTCAAAACTTACACCAAAATAGACATGCCTTAAACTGCACTCAAAAGGCCACAAAGTCAGCTAACCCAAAAAATAAATACTCAAAGTTATCCGATTTCCCCCTAAAACACAAGGGGACTGTATATAAGAAAGAGATAACCATCATAAGAGGAGGACATCAAAAAACAGGCCAAGCATACAGAACACACGAGCAAACAAAAAACACCAAGAGAAAAACTCAGAGAAAAAAAATCACTGAAAACTCGTTTGCACAAACCCCTGTCAAAACAGAAAACCAACAAGCTACTAATCACAAAAAAAAAAGACCATAGTCAGAAAAAACCAAGAAACAGAACCAGCAAAAAATCGAGCCAAGAACAATCACAACTCAACCTCATACCCTTAACCTTCCTCACCCATTTTCATTTACCACAAAATAACCTAATCACACCTCAAATCAAAACCTTTAGGCCTCTACACTATTATTATGCAACATCACTTCACTCAGTAAGTCAATCTCATTAACAAACATAATCAGAGCATAGTCAATTGAGTAAAACATACTTGAGTTGATTAGTCTGAATTTCTGACTCCATTAGCAGCGATCACGAAGAATTACTGGTAAGCTTCAACCTCTCTTTATCTTGGTCTTCACTCATAATTTCGTTTTGCTTCATTGTTGAATAAACTTCAGGAACCCTAAGATTTCGTAACTCCAACATAAGCCAAATATGCATTAGTTCTTACTTTTTCATTGTTTTAAACAATTTAAGGTAAGAAAATGAGAAGAACTTACTGAGTGCGAGATAGATGAAGTGAAAAGTCCTAAATAGATTCGAGTTGAGCATGAAACTAGAAACCCCATCCCAAAATCTGATTTTTGAGCTAAGAACAAAAGTTGAGACTGATTATTGAGACTGTTATCGTGAGATTAGAAATTCCCATCAATGGTTAAGTGCAGAATCGTGAGAAGAAGAGTGAGGTTAGAGAAATAGGAATTAGAGACATAGAAAGAAAGAATCTGGTTGAGAGCATGAGACAGAGAGAGGATGAAGCAAGAGAGAAGGCAGAAGATTAAAGCGTGAGGCGCTGTTGGATTTAGGTTTTCCCTTAGAACCCCAACCTTTCGTGTTTGAAGCAGAGCTGCGTCTGGATCCGGGTTAACCCGGCCTGGCCCAATATTTCCTTTTGTTTTTCTTTTCTTTTCTTTTGTGTGAAAACTTTTTTTTTAGTATTACTTTGGTCCTTTCCTCCTTATCAACAGCCCATGTGAATTCTAGCATCACCCCCCTAGTCTTCTATTTGCAACTTTCTTTTATTAATTCTTAGTTTAGCTTAGATTTAGTTTTAATCTTAAAATTCAATTAAATAATATAATTTTAAAATTAGTTAATTTTCTTAATTAATTTAGATTAAGACTTTGTGAATAATTTTATTAATGAATTTTTTGTTTAGTTAACTTTCTTTTAAATTTTTTAAATTCTTCATGACAAAAAATAAAATACCAAAACATGACTTAATTTCTTCTAGTCAATTATTTTATTTTCTAGATTAGGTTTTATTTTCTTTTCAAAACTTTTCAAACAAAATACTTAGAATCTTATAGTTTTGTCAATTAATTTTTACTTCATAAACTCGTTGTAATTTCGATTAATTGCTCGATTCGATTTGGTTGTATTGTTTACCTGTTCGGACTTTTAATCGCATTAATCCATCCCCATTTGTAAATTTGTACCCCCATCCCCGAAAACTCTTTAATAGTGTAGAATTTCAATTTCCGCAATTTACTATTTTCCTTATACTGTATAGTAATTAGGCGTGCATGGCAAGATTCAAAATCAATCGCTAAATAACCTAATCAAAGAATAAAATAACTTGAATTAAACACACTTTTTCACACGCGTACCTCTAGGTTAACCTCGCTCGTTGCCTCGGAAATGCAGTCATGTCCCTCGAGTATGGGACGCTTTAGCAAAGACCCTTTGATAAAAAAGATCGTAGTCCATTGATGTCCCTCAATGTTTCCTTTGGTAAAAAGATCTAGTCCCTTGCGAAAATTGCTAAAGCGTCTCATAAGTTGCCTTCTATGACTGTACAAATGTCCCACACCTGTCCCTTCACATCCAACGATGGGACTTCTTACAAAATCAATGGTAAGATAGCAACATCTAAAGGAGGAAGAAAAGAACATTTAAAACCTTTTGAGTAGATAGATTCGCTCTTAGTTGCTTGCTTGCTCACAACCAAATATTTTACACCAATACTTTCACCTTAAAACCTTTTTCAAAAGACAAACTTTTTGTATACGTTCTTATAGAGACAAGAACCATTACAAAAACATATTTTCAAAATCACCTTCAAAAAACACAATACGCAAACACCTCTTTGAACTATTTTTCGAAACAATACTTTGTATGCGTTCTTATAGAGACGAGAACCATTGCAAAGACATTTTCAAAAATACTTTCAAAACCCACACCACAAGCACATTCGAACAAAAGCAAGTGATCTAGCAAGTAACTAAGAGCCCATGGAAAACCATGGATGAAAAGGGTGCTAACACCTTCCCTTTTCATAATCTACCCCCCGAACCCGAGAAGTGATCTCGAAAGGTCTTTCTTGTGCTTTTTTAACTTTCCTTTTGGATAAAAGAAAAGTTAGTGGCGACTCTTGCTAACCTCACAATTGCGATCAAACGCAAACGATCCGAGTCAGTTCTCCCACCGTATCACAGAACTGGCGACTCTGCTGGGGAAAATTCTAAAAATGGGGTTACCTTAGGGTTAGATCACATTTACTTGCTTTCATTGTTTGACTTGTATGCTTTACATTATGGTTCTTTATTTGGGTTTGAATCCTCTACCCGGATTTGGGATACGTTATAGGTAAGTAGCAATAAGTTGTGGAAACTGTGCGGGGTATACCGACATGGTCTAAGCAATAGCTACGTTAGTGCAACATATTTGTGGGTACCGGTAGCCCTTGAGTAGTCAAGGAGAATACAGGGCCGCTGAGTGATGTCATGAAGCACTAATGAACTTTTAGAACCTTTACTTGACCAACTTGGCCTTTAGGACGTAGTGAGATGACCGGCTTTGGTGCAGTTCGATGTTGGTAGATACTCGATACTACACTCATTGAGGTTTGGTTTCTTGGGATATTTCAGTCGCCAATAAAGAGGCTTGCGCTAAAACAATGCCCAAGGAAACAAACCAGTGATATTGATCTCCTTAGAACCTGGTTATTATTACTAGGACAAGTTTTGAGCCAACTAAACTTCAAGAGGGTACTTACCTATGAGACTCCATGCAAGCCTAAACCTAAGGACTTGTTTGCTTTGTTTGTGTATATTTTATTTGTACATAACATCATGAACATCATAACATCATACTCATACTCACTAACCATTTCAAGGATCTTGGGATTTATCTTTGTTCTGTTTTGTAGGACATGGATTCTCTTCGCAGGAAAACTATTCAAGTCAACCTTGTAAGGATTCCCCCTTAACTTAAAGAGCTAGCTTTAAGGATTCCTGAAAACTCTCCATTCACCGAGAGACATGGTCGCATACTAAACTTGGTAACCTCCAAAACAGATAAAGATATGATGAAGGTGCTCTTTCAGTTCTTTGATCCTTTACACCATTGCTTCACATTTCCCGATTATCAACTTGTACCTACTTTGGAAGAATTCTCCTGACTCTTGAGGATTCCCATTCTAAATCAACTACCTTTCAACGGTACGGAAAGAGACCCAAAGCCAGAAGAGATTGCTCAAGCTCTACACTTGCAATTATCTGATGTCACAACTCGTTGGGAAACAAGGAGTGGTGTCAAGGGTTTCCTAGCAAAGTTCTTGTTTGAGAAAGCCCAAAACTGTTGGAACTCTTTAGATCTACAAGCTTTTGAGGAAATTGTGGCTCTCCTCATCTATGGGATGGTTTTGTTTCCAAATCCTTACCAACTCATAGATGTGAACACCATCAAAATATTCATATCTCGTAACCCGATGCCTACTTTGCTAGGAGACATCCTACATTGTTTTCACACTCGCACTATAAGGAAAAGAGGTATCCGTATGTGTTGCACTCCTCTATTTGCAAGATGGTTTATTTTGCATCTTCCCCAATCTGTATTAAGGAACGAGCAAGGTTCAAGGTGGTCACAAAGGTTGATGACGCTCAAGCATTCAGACATCCATTGGTGTTCCCGATCTATAGAGAATGTTATCATCGTCGACCATTGCAGAGAGTTCCCTAATATCCCTTTACTTGGCATTAGGGGAGGTATCACCTACAAACCCTGCTTAGCCTTAAGACAGTTTGGTTACGCCCGAAGGGATGGCCCGCATGAGATGCTCATTCAAGGTTTGGTATTTGACTACGAGAACGATGATCAAGGTCTTCACTAGAGATTCATCCGAGCTTGGAGGATGTTGAACAAGGTAGATAGCAAGACATTGGGGCACAAGAATTCCATCCTTCTTGAGCCTTACCTCAAATGGGTACGAGCTCATGCTCAGAGTCTTATGATGCCTTATCCCTCCATTCTCCCGTTGATCATAGAGCCTGTCGTGGAAGGAGATGTTCCTTACACCATCCTGCATCCTGACATGCCCACCTCTCTTGAAGAATTACAAAGAGATTGGATACAACTCAAGGGACAGCGAGACACTTTTGAGGCCCAATTTTATGCTAGCGAGAAGAAGGTTTTCAAACTCACTAAGCAACTTCATGAGGAGTGGACCCTGAATGCCTATATCGCACCAAAAAGGATGCGCACAACCTTTTTATCTTAGAGTTTTTTTTGTATTCCTGTGTAAGCCCAAAGAGTCATTGATGTACTCAAGCTTCAATTTATTAATATAACGTGTGTTTCCTTTTTTTCTAAAACGAATTTGAATCTCTAAGTTCCTTGAAATCACTGCATATGCATTTACCATTCATCGTAACATAAGCATGTTTCTTGAAACAAGTCTTCTCATCTTTCTACTGTTTATTTCAGTAAGATGGCTCTCGAGCAGACGGTGAAGGACCTCCAAGCACAAAATGCTCAGTTTCAACAGATGTTATTAACTCTAGCCAAAGGACAAGAAGAGTTGAAGACCCTGCTGGTTGAAAAGAAAAATAAGAAAACAAAGAAGATAATCGGAGTTCTAAACATGGGAAGAAGATTCCAAGGACAGACAAGAAGGACCTTAGACTTTGCAACATCATCTGGTGAGAAATACAATCAATTTGGGAAAGGCAAAGAAACAGTTGTCCAGCCAGAGTCAGAAGAGGAAGAGGAAGAAGAGGATTATTCTGAAGAACAATATCCTCCAGCCGAAGATAAGTATAAGCATCTAGAAGAACGGTTAAGTGCAATTGAAATCCAAAAAGTGCCTGGATTGGACTTTGAGGAGTTGGGGTTAGTATCTGGGATTGTCATTCCTCCAAAATTCAAAGCACTGGTGTTCGCCAAATATGACGGAGTTTCATGTCCCTAAATGCATCTCCGATCATATGTGAGGAAAATCCAGCCTCATACGCAGACAAGGATTTATGGGTACACTTCTTCCAAGACAGTCTGTTTGGAACTCAACTTAATTGGTTTTATCAGTTAGAAAGAGCCAATGTTCATAATTGGGAAGATCTTGCTGCTGCCTTTTACAAACAATACCAATACAACGCTCATCTTGCATCCACCCGTACTCAACTCCAGAGTATGGCCATTGTTGTACCCCAAAATTTTCCCTCGCATTTTTCCACAAGAAATCACAGCCTCAGACGTTTCCTGATTTTTCAGACTGGTTCAAGAATTGGTCAAAGAGACTTTTCTCGTCAGTCAGACAAAATTAGGGTTTTCATGGCTCTGGAACAGTTCACACAGTTTGCTTAGGGTTTGGTTGATTTTGGCTCAGGTTTTAATCAGGCGAACATTTCTTTGGCATTTAATCAAGAATCAGGGTTTTGTGTGCATATTTCTCAGAAAGAATTAATTCTACAGTATTTTTCAAATTATTCTAAGATGTGGACTGAGGAATTTGATTTGAGTTTGCAGTATTTGGATTTAATCAGTAAAAGGAAAAGACATTTGGGCATGCATTGATTTGACTGTGCAGTGCTATATTTTATTCAGAACGCTGGACGTTTATTAATTATTTATTTTCCTAAGTCAGAATAATTGGATTTACGTTCAATTGTTTTAATTTAGGAAATTCAAATGATTAAACAGACAGCTGAGACGAAAGATATATCTGACAAATTTGGATTTTTATTCATCTTTAAATTATTTGTTACAGTTATTATTTGTACACTGTAAATTCATTTACAGAGGTTTACATTAATAATTTTACAATAATTCAAAGTAAAATAAAACTATCCTAAATATTCCTAAGTCTTCAGATCTTCAGCTTCTATCCATTGCTCCAATGCTCCATTTGACTGTTTATCTGCAAAACAAAGAAAAGAAAGAAAAAGTCAAAGCAGATAAAATAATTAAAGGTAGACAGTTAAAAAAAATCATCATTAAAAGCAACAGGCCGGAATCAGTTCGCCCTCTCTGCAAATCACGAGATTTCTCCCGGTTCACAAAGAGGGATGAAAAATGCTTGCAAAAAGTATGAAATGCACAAAAGTTTTAATTGCACAAATTCAAATTTGTCAACATACTGCATAATCAAAAAGGCAAACTGAACTAAGCCAACAAAGTCCAAACTAAATTCCAATTTCAAACTTTCCACAAGCTGCCAAAAGGCTATTCAAAACAAGTACAAAATGCTGTCACAAAGAAGCAGAAAATATGGAAAAGAAGATAAAAAGTATGCAGAGCCAAACTACATTGCAAGCAACATCCTATTTTCATCATTTTCCAGCCTATATGCTTTTTCAGAAAAAACAGATTATAAGCAAATATAATAATGCTTAAAACTGTCAAGAGAGGAGAGAGAGAGTGAAAGAAGCACAGGCTTACAGGGCTTAGGCTTGAAGAAACAAATATATAAAACAAAACTGCTAACACAGTAGAAAGGAGGGGGCAGAAATAATAAAAAGGCCAAAAAACTATCAAAACTGGAGGAACAAAAAGAAAATATACAGAACGGCCTCAACAAGCATAAAGCCTCAAGCTTAATAGCCTGCCCAAGAAACCTTCACCTGTAAAACTCAAGCCTGTAAGCACAAAAAGCCCTCAAGCTAAAACCTGCAAACAGAGGTTCAAAAAACCAGAGGCCATAACCTGTGTCAAGCCTAAAAGGCCAAGAAGCCTCAAACTGATACAAGCCTTAACCATCAAGTAACATCAAAACCTAACCTGCATATGCCTTAAACACTCAACCTACTGAAACTCACAAACAGGTCCATAAGAGCCTAACCTGTAAAAGGCCAAGCCCCTAACCTGTAAACAAAAAACCTGTGAACACATGAAAAACCTTGAACCAAAGCTCAAAAACCTGTAAAAGCCAAAAGCCTCCAAACCTCACAACAAAACCATAGACCTGCATCAAGCCTCAAGGCCCTCACACCCATAACTTGTTTCCTAAGCTTTTCAAGGCAACTCAAGCCCTCAGAACTCAAGGAATTCATCATTGGGTAACCAACACAAGCAAAAATCATCATCTCAGAATCATCAAAGGCAACATACAGAACCAACCTAAACCCTCAGAAAATTTTCGTCATTGGGCTACCAACATATTAATCATTTCAAGGCATCAAGCTAAAGCATACGAGGCAACAAGGAGAAGAAGAAAAGAAGCAATATTCAAGATCAAGGCAACTCAGCATCTCAAGGCAACAAACTCTCAGGTAAAACATCATTGAAAGCAAGCAGACAAAAAGGAAAAGAAAGTACAAAGTACCAAGTTCCAGCAAAGCAAGCTAGCTTCAGCATCACCGTCCCCCTCGCCGTCAAGCCACCGGAAGCGCCTCCAAGCTACCGTTCTTCTCCATTTCCAAGGACCAGAGGTAGTATCCCTAATCTTTGCCTTTTCATGTACCTCAATCAGAACACAAACAAGAACATAAAGGAAATCAGAAATGGAACTAAAACATACAAAGATATGAGCTAAAACCCTAACGCATTACAACGAATAAATTGAACCTCGTAGCTATCGCTCGCGTGGTCATGGAGAAGAGGAGGCAACAGTGGCGTCCGATGGCTAGAGATGAAGAAGACGTCAGTAGTTAAGCATGGCGTGAGAAGACGAAGAAGCGATGAAGAGAGCGAACGTCGCCGTAACTCACGAACACAAACCCTAAAAATCCAAATAAACAAAAAGCAGTTCAAACCCTTACAAAAAAAATGTGTGAACCACTTGGGCCACAACCCGTTTCAGCGCCTAAGCCCACTTGTCTTTTGGGAACGCACCCCCTCCTTTTTCCTAAGCCCTATTTTGTTTGGGCCAAAGACAAACACCAGGCCCATTGAATCTTTTATCTATTTTTTTTAGTTCAAACTAACTCATACTTCCTTTTTATACTAAACTTTAATTGACAATGTTCTTTTCTTAATATACTTAACATTTTGTTAAATAATACTTTTCTTTTTCTTATATAAAATGTTCCTAATTATTTTCTTGTTATTTTATTACATTTTTAATATATAAACCTTAATATTAATCTTCTTAATGTGGAACAATTTTCTTTTCTTTTTTTAATTAAAATTTTGTACACAAAACAATAATACATAATTTTCTTAAACTTGAAATATTATTCCTTTTTAATTAAAATTTTGTACATAATTAATTAAAATACATTATTTTTAATACCTAAAAGAATAGAACTTAAAACGTTTTCTTTTCTTTTAATTAAATTTTCTTATTTGTACATAATTACATCAATACATAATTTTTCTTTAAGTTAAATACTTTTCTTTTCTTGAAATATTTTCTTTGAACCTATTAACAAAAACATTAGAATACAAAATTAAATTAAATCAAATACTTAATTTTTTTCATTAAGTTAATCTCACTTATAAATAATCATACACTTATACAAATGCATTTACAATACACATTTTATCTTTTTTATACATTGATACATTTGCTATTCTTATACATTGCTATACATTATATATTACATTTGCGCAAATTCGATTTGGTTGTAATTATTTGGATACTATTCTCCTATAAGTCTCATCCCTCATTTGTGTACTTGTACCCCCACTCCCGGATACTATTTGTAATAGTTTAGGACTTTAAATTCCCGCAATTTATCGCTTTTGAATTATACCATGGTTAGACCTAGGGTTTGTATGTACATAAAATCAAAGGCTAGATAACCTAATACAAGACAAATACATGAAATCAATACACAATCACACTTGCACCCCTAGGGTAAACCCACATGTTGCCTTCCAAAATGGGCCATGCTTGCACGTCGAGTTTCTTTGGCAAAACAATTCAAATGATCATAAGTCCCTCGATGACGCTTTCGAAAGTTGCCTATCAAAATGATCATAGTCCCTTCAAGCAAATTGCCAAAGACACTTGGCATCATTGCATTCATGGTCCATACGATGACCCGCGCCTGTCCCGTTGAAACATCCTAAACGCAAGATTGTCCACCAAATACAATGGTGGAACAAAATTGTTAAAAAGGGTTAAAACATGAGAAAAACCTTTGAGTATATTAGGGGTAGACAAAACTCTTAGTTACTTGATCAACTTGCAAAAACACTTTCCTACTTTTCAAACCACACTCCACAAACACTTTCAAAACAAAATTTCAAAAACATTTGAAACATCTTTTCGAAAAGATACACACCTTCGTATATACTCAAACATGAGTCATTACAACGGTTGCCGAAACAAAGGCGTCTATTTCAAAACATTTTCAAAACACAAATACACACACCATTTAAAGCAATCAAAAATCAAGGCAAGTGATCTAAAACCAAGTAACTAAGAGCCCATGGATAACCATGGATGAAAAGGGTGCTAATACCTTCCCTTTTCATAATCTACCCCCCGAACCCACGAAACATCTCAAAAGGTTTTTCCTGTGCTTTTTTAACCTTTCCTTTAGGATAAAATAAAAAGTCGGTGGCGACTCTTGCTAAACCGAACAAGTGTGAAAACAAACGCAAAACTCAAGTCAGTTCTCCCACCGTATCACAGAACTGGCGACTCTGCTGGGGAGTCCAAAAAAGTGGGGTTACCTTAGGTTTTAGATCACCTTTACATACTTGCTTTAATCGCCTTGTTTTCTTTACTTTTTGGGTCTTTGTTTGGGTTTGTTGTAAATCCTACACCCGGATTTGGGGCACCTTCTTAGGTAAATAGCAATAAAACTGTGAGGGAACTGTGCGGGGTATACCGACACGGTTGAAGCAGTAAGCTATGTTAGTGTGACATATTTGTGAGTACCGGTAACCCTTGAGTTCAGTCAAGGAGAGTACGGGGCCACTGAGTGATGTCATGAAGCACTAACGAACTCTTAGAACCTTAATTGACCATCCTAGCCTTTTTAGGGGTAGTGAGATGACCGACTTTGGTGCAGTCCGAAGTTGGTAGATACTCTATACTACACTCATTGAGGGTTGTTTTCTTGGAATATTTTGGTCGCCAGCTAAGTGGCTAAACCAAAACGATGAACACGGAAAAAAATCCAATGATATTGAGCTCCTTAGAACCCGGTTCCTATTTTTAGGACAGGATGAGCCAACTAACTTCAAGAGGGTACTTACCTACAACCCCATGCAAGCCTGAACCTAAGGACTTGTTTTGCTTTATGTGAATATGATTGCCTGTATATACACTCATTTGCTTTTGCATACATAACATCATAACATCATACCATAGCATTTTCAATAACCATTTCAAGGATCTCGAGGGTTCTTTTGATGCAGGGTTACATTGAACCAGACATCTACCAAGGGGTAAGAGGTTTTCTCCTCTAAACAGATGCCATCAAAGATCAAGTACAAAAACTTGAATCAGGGGCTATGACCCACTCGACATGGTGAGCTTGATTCTCGTGGAAAGACATCCACAGGTGCAAAGTTCTCCAATCAAAGACTGAAGTTCAACCTCTAACACTCTCTTGTGTTTACCCCAAGAGATCCTTGAAAACATTGCATATATATATCACACATATCATTGCATAACAGGTTTCTCCCATACAGGTCTCCTTATTCTTCCTACTGTTTATTTCAGTAAGATGGATATGGAACAAACGGTGAAGGATCTCCAGGCTCAAAATGCTCAATTCCAACAAATGCTTCTGGCTATGGGGAAAGAGCAAGAGGATATGGCAGCTCTCCTTCTCAAAGACAAGAAGAAGTCCAAGAAGGCCGCCCGCATCCTGAACTTGAGAAGAAGACCTAAGACCCTGGACCTTGCAACTCCACCCAGCATAGGGGCCAGTCTTGAAGAAGACCACAATGTGGAGATTGATGAAGAGGAGGCTGACTACTCTGAGGAACAATATCCTCTCGCTGATGAGAAGTACAAAGATCTGGAGGATCGGCTCAATGCCATGGAAGTCCAACAAATACCTGGCTTAGATTTGGGAGACATGGGTTTAGTTCCTGGATTGGTCGTCCCGCCAAAGTTCAAGGTCCCCACCTTTTCCATGTACGATGGAGTCTCTTGCCCTAAGATGTATCTAAAGTCTTATGTTCGCAAGATTCAACCATACACAGCTGATCCAAGGCTTTGGATCCATTTCTTCCAAGAAAGCCTGGTAGGAGCTCAACTCGAGTGGTTCTATCAATTAGAGAGTTCTCGCATCCACACCTGGAAGGACTTAGATTTTGCTTTCTATGAGCAGTATCAGTATAATGCTGATCTTGCACCAACTCGTGTGCAATTGTAGAGCATGACCATGGGTTCTGACGAGAGCTTCAAGGGATATGCCCAAAAGTGGAGAGATTTGGCTGGCAGGGTGCAACCCCCTTTAACTGACAGAGAGCTGATTGACATCTTCATGGGGACGTTGGCGGGGCCTTTCTTTAATCACTTAATTGGAAGCTCCTCAGTCGGGTTCACTGAGCTAATACTGACCGGCGAGAGGGTCGAAGCTGGCATCAAGAGTGGAAAGATCCAAGGAACTACATCCTCGGATACTCAGATAATTCCCTACAATGGAAAGAAAGAGTCCAATGCTGCGAACAGTCAAAAGGGCCGTCATGACCAACACGTAGGAGCAGTCTTGATCTCCAGTCCTACGCCTGCTCAGCAAAGACGGGGGAATCAGCATAAGGAGGTCGCACCTAAGAGACAGTTCACCAAGATCAACATGTCACTGTCTCAGGCACTGCAACACTTGTTAAAGAGGGATCTGATTACATTGAGGGCTCCTCTCCGGAACCCAAATACTTCTGCTCCTACTTATCATCCCAATGAAAGGTGTGCATACCATTCTGACAGTCCGGGACACGACACCGACAACTGTTGGCCTTTGAAGAACAAGATCCAAGACATGATTGATGCCAAGGAGATCGAGTTTGACCCTCCAGAGACTCCAGCATGACCACTCCTCCTATGCCAAATCATTGAGATTGTTTTTGTTTCATTCGAATTTTCAAGTTGTAACTTCTTGTATTATTCAAACAATTATCTTTTAATGTCAAACTCTGTTTCATTAATGCATTGCATATGTTTGTTTTGAATTCATCCATTCGTTTTCACTACTCCTATGCTTTCTTTATGATATTTGACTCTTGATGAAAAGCTGCAAGCCTTTAGAGGGAGGATGACGAAACAATACCATATTCTCATACAGTATGCTTTTGAACAGACCTCACTGATGATGTACAGGCATTTCTTTCAATTCCCAAACACTGGAGTTATAAGGAAGATAATCCCTAGTCAACCCCTCCGAGCTAAAGAAGTGGGAGTTTTTTGTTCTAAACAATCAAAACCTTTGATATAAACCTGGGGCAGGGTAGTATCTCAGTTAATTCAAAAGAAATGTGCGTTGAAGTCGCAAACTCTCAGTTCGTAACACAACGAACGACATCAAAAAAAGAAAAGCATTCCTTTGGAATCAAAAGACAAGGGTGGTTCCCTATCACATAGGCAGCCAATCTCTCAAAAGAGAAAAGCCCACCAAGCCAAAACCTGTAAAGGAGGCTTAAGAAAGCTGGGGCATCCCGCTAATTGGAACAGTCAGGCAAAAGTTAGGGATAACAAATCAAAATCAAAATAGTGAGGTCATCACAAATCCTCAACAACATGAAAAATGTTGCAAAAGAAAAGGAGATGATGACTGTCTCCCAAATTCAATTGGTGAACCATCACCCAAAAAGTCGTTCCAAACTCAAAACAGAGTGCGATGCACAATTAACTAAGCTTAGGGTTGAAGAACATCACGAAGAGCAGGTGGGTACAAATATACTTTGAGCCTATATCCTTTGTTTCTTAAACCGTGAGCCAGACCATGTTACAACCCTTCAAAAGTCCTAATTGAAGCATGGGCTAGTTTGAAAGCATACTGTTAACAAAGGTATCCTGACTCTTGTAAGGCTTTGCTCTAAATCATATGTTGATTTGTCTTATAAAAAAAAGTTTTCTGCTAAAAAATGCATTTTTTAAAAAAAACTTCGAGACAAAACATAAACTTCGCATTGCTTGAATATCACTGTTTGCATTTGGCTATTTGTTTGACAACGAAGAAATTCATACAGCGAATGTTCGGAGCAACGAAAACTCTCTCAGTGAACACAATCACTTCAAAAGGATGACACTTCCAACGTCAAATCTCCTATCAACAAGGGGCATGACATGTCACCATCCAATTAACCTGGGGCAGTCCAGTCAAGGTTTCAACAGATCTTTCAAAGTCCAATTAACCTGGGGCAGTCCAGTCAAGGTTTCAGCAGATCTTTCAAAGTTCAGTTAACCTGGGGCAGTCCAGTCAAGATTTCAAGAAATCTCTCAATTTGCAGAGTAATCTGATTCAAGACTCCTTCATCATCACTTGGGGAATTCGAATGTCAAAAGTGTCCGAAGTTTTCCTTCATCACCTGCTGGAAATTGCAACCACCAACAGAATAACGGGCAATTAAAACTCCCAATTTCTTACCCTCAACAAAATCAAGATCTAGATATAGTTCAAGATGTGACCCAAGATTTGGCGACATTCTATAACTCATTCAGATTTGCTTCTAGATATAGTTCAAGATGTGACCCAAGATTTGGCGACATTCTATAACTCATTCAGATTTCCTTCCAGATATAGTTCAAGATGTGACCCAAGATTTGGCGACATTCTATAACTCATTCAGATTTGCTTCTAGATATAGTTCAAGATGTGACCCAAGATTTGGCGACATTCTATAACTCATTCAGATTTCCTTCCAGATATAGTTCAAGATGTGACCCAAGATTTGGCGACATTCTATAACTCATTCAGATTTGCTTCTAGATATAGTTCAAGATGTGACCCAAGATTTGGCAACATTCTATAACTCGTTCAGATTTACTTCTAGATATAGTTCAAGATGTGACCCAAGATTTGGCGACATTCTATAACTCATTCAGATTTGCTTCTAGATATAGTTCAAGATGTGACCCAAGATTTGGCGACATTCTATAACTCGTTCATATTTGCTTCTAGATATAGTTCAGATGTGACTCAAGATTTGGCGACATTCTATAACTTATTCAGAATTTCCTCCCAGAAATAGTTCAGATGTGACCCAAGATTTGGCGACATTCCGATACTCTTTCCAGATTTTCTTCTAGAGATAGTTCAAGATGTGACCCAGAGATGGCGACATTCAGTAACTTATTCCAGATCAACACCTGCAGCACCCAAAGATTCTTGCAATCCCCAGCCGGAGAACCTTCCAGAATCTAATTCCCCTCAGAATCAAGTTTCAATATCCCCAGCGGAGCTAAAACTTCCAGCTATCAATCCCCAAGCAGAATGGAGATTCTCATTCTCAGTTCCTCACAGAATATTCGAATATTCCCCAGTGAAGATCTCCTCGAGACAGGAATTCCCCAGTAGATTGGCATACAACCCAAGCTCCTGATCCCTCAACAGTGGTCCCAGGACTTCTTATGATCAAAGATTCGTGCCCTCCCCAGCAGCAGTCAAGGAATTATTTTCCCCGACAGCAGTCAAGGAATTATTTTCCTCGGCAGCAGTCAAGATTCTTCTGTCTCCAGCCATCCAGGATTCATCTATCCTCAGCAAGACAGCTCATCGGCTTACATACGCATTCATTACATTCATATCATAAACATTGATACATCATACATTGCATCATGCATCATGACATTGCATACGACTAACTCTTTACCTTTTCAGGTAAGATCAGTCGACAGACAAAGATCATCATATTCCGATATCCTTTCCAGAGATAGTTCAGATGTGACCCAGACACGGCGACATTCTGATACTTATTCCAGCTTCACCTAGAAATAGTTCATATGTGACCCAGACATGGCGACATTCTGATACTTATTCCAGATTCATCCAGAGATAGTTCAGAGGTGACCCAGACACGGCGACATTCTGATACTTATTCCAAACTCAAGATGCAGTTTTACACGGACTCATCATCAGGAAACCCTCCACCGGTTCCTCCTCCACTTCAAGACTTCTGAAAACAGTTCACAGGTTCTCTAAGTAACGGATGTTAACCTATCGCTGGTTCAGATTCTTCTTCAACTTTTGAAAACAGTTTACGGACGCTTCCCAACAACGGATGCAGCTCTATTGCTTATTCAACGTCAACTCCTGAAAACAGTTCACAGGTTCTCCAAGTAACGGATGTTAACCTATCGCTGGTTCAGATTCTTCTTCAACTTTTGAAAACAGTTTACGAACGCTTCCCAACAATGGATGCAGCTCTATTGCTTATTCAACGTCAACTCCTAAAAACAGTTTAAAGATTCTCCAAACATGGATGTCAATCTATCGCTTGTTCAGACCCCCAGTTCAGAGACGTTCCAAAACATGGATACCTTTCTGATACTCGTCCACTCACCAAGGACATGCAGTTCAACATTTCCAGATGGCATCTATAAGCCCATCCTCCTCAACAAACACTTCCAAGTGGCATCTTTAAGCCCATTTCCAGATGGCATCTATAAGCCCATTCTCCTATCAGCAGTCACCAGATGGCATCTTTAAGCTCATCACCAAATGGAATCTTTAAGCCCATTCCCTCCACCATCACATCACCAAGTGCAAATTTTAGGGCACTCTAGTGTCCAATCTCCTTTTACCCTCGAGTCGCGAAAGGCAAACTTGCCAATCTAACTCTTCAGGTTCAAGAAGATTGAACAGGGGAAACTGTTGTACCCTAAAATTTTCCCTCGCATTTTTCCACAAGAAATCACAGCCTCGGACGTTTCCTGATTTTTCAGACTGGTTCAAGAATTGGTCAAACAGACTTTTCTCGTCAGTCAGACAAAATTAGGGTTTTCATGGCTCTGGAACAGTTCACACAGTTTGCTTAGGGTTTGGTTGATTTTGGCTCAGGTTTTAATCAGGTGAACGTTTCTTTGGCATTTAATCAAGAATCAGGGTTTTGTGCGCATATTTCTCAGAAAGAATTAATTCTACAGTGTTTTTCAAATTATTCTGAGATGTGGACTAAGGCATTTGATTTGAGTTTGCAGTATTTGGATTTAATCAGTAAAAGGAAAAGACATTTGGGCATGTGTTGATTTGACTGTGCAGTGCTATGTTTTATTCGGAACGCTGGACGTTTATTAATTATTTATTTTCCTAAGTCAGAATAACTGGATTTACGTTCAATTGTTTTAATTTAGGAAATTCAAATGATTAAACAGATAGCTGAGATGAAAGATATATCTGACAAATTTGGATTTTTATTCATCTTTAAATTATTTGTTACAGTTATTATTTGTACACTGTAAATTCATTTACAGAGGTTTACATTAATAATTTTACAATAATTCAAAGTAAAATAAAACTATCCTAAATATTCCTAAGTCTTCAGATCTTCAGCTTCTATCCATTGCTCCAATGCTCCATTTGACTGTTTATCTGCAAAACAAAGAAAAGAAAGAAAAAGTCAAAGCAGATAAAATAATTAAAGGTAGACAGTTAAAAAAAAATCATCATTAAAAGCAACAGGCCGGAATCAGTTCGCCCTCTCTGCAAATCACGAGATTTCTCCCGGTTCACAAAAGGGATGAAAAATGCTTGCAAAAAGTATGAAATGCATAAAAGTTTTAATTGCACAAATTCAAATTTGTCAACATACTGCATAATCAAAAAGGCAAACTGAACTAAGCCAACAAATTCCAAACTAAATTCCAATTTCAAACTTTCCACAAGCTGCCAAAAGGCTATTCAAAACAAGTACAAAATGCTGTCACAAAGAAGCAGAAAATATGGAAAAGGAGATAAAAAGTATGCAGAGCTAAACTACATTGCAAGCAACATCCTATTTTCATCATTTTCCAGCCTATATGCTTTTTCAGAAAAAACAGATTATAAGCAAATATAATAATGCTTAAAACTGTCAAGAGAGGAGAGAGAGAGTGAAAGAAGCACAGGCTTACATGGCTTAGGCTTGAAGAAACAAATATATAAAACAAAACTGCTAACACAGTAGAAAGGAGGGGGCAGAAATAATAAAAAGGCCAAAAAACTCTCAAAACTGGAGGAACAAAAAGAAAATATACAGAACGGCCTCAACAAGCATAAAGCCTCAAGCTTAATAGCCTGCCCAAGAAACCTTCACCTGTATAACTCAAGCTTCTAAGCACAAAAAGCCCTCAAGCTAAAACCTGCAAACAAAGGTTCAAAAAACTAGAGGTCATAACCTGTGTCAAGCCTAAAAGGCCAAGAAGCCTCAAACTGATACAAGCCTTAACCATCAAGTAACATCAAAACCTAACCTGCATATGCCTTACACACTCAACCTACTGAAACTCACAAACAGGTCCATAAGAGCCTAACCTGTAAAAGGCCAAGCCCCTAACCTGTAAACAAAAAACCTGTGAACACATGAAAAACCTTGAACCAAAGCTCAAAAACCTGTAAAAGCCAAAAGCCTCCAAACCTCACAACAAAACCATAGACCTGCATCAAGCCTCAAGGCCCTCACACCCATAACTTGTTTCCTAAGCTTTTCAAGGCAACTCAAGCCCTCAGAACTCAAGGGATTCATCATTGGGTAACATACACAAGCAAAAATCATCATCTCAGAATCAACAAACGCAACATACAGAACCAACCTAAACCCTCAGAAAATTTTCGTCATTGGGCTACCAACATATTAATCATTTCAAGGCATCAAGCTAAAGCATACGAGGCAACAAGGAGAAGAAGAAAAGAAGCAATATTCAATATCAAGGTAACTCTGCATCTCAAGGCAACAAACTCTCAGGTAAAACATCATTGAAAGCAAGCAGACAAAAAGGCAAAGAAAGTACAGAGTACCAAGTTCCAGCAAAGCAAGCTAGCTTCAGCATCACCGTCCCCCTCGCCGTCAAGCCACCGGAAGCGCCTCCAAGCTACTGTTCTTCTCCATTTCCAAGGACCAGAGGTAGTATCCCTAATATTTGCCTTTTCATGTACCTCAATCAGAACACAAACAAGAACATAAAGGAAATCAGAAACGGAACTAAAACATACAAAGATATGAGCTAAAACCCTAACGCATTACAACAAAGAAATTGAACCTCGTAGCTACCGCTCGCGTGGTCATGGAGAAGAGGAGGCAACGATGGCGTCCGATGGCTAGAGATGAAGAAGACGTCAGTAGTTAAGCATGGCGTGAGAAGACGAAGAAGCGATGAAGAGAGCAAACGGCACCGTAACTCACGAACACAAACCCTAAAAATCCAAATAAACACAAAGCGGTTCAAACCCTTACAAAAAAAAACGTGTGAACAACTTGGGCCACAACCCGTTTCAGCGCCTAAGCCCACTTGTCTTTTGGGAACGCACCCCCTCCTTTTTCCTAAGCCCTATTTTGTTTGGGCCAAAGACAAACACCAGGCCCATTGAATCTTTTATCTGTTTTTTTTAGTTCAAACTAACTCATACTTCCTTTTTATACTAAACTTTAATTGACAATGTTCTTTTCTTAATATACTTAACATTTTGTTAAATAATACTTTTCTTTTTCTTATATAAAATGTTCCTAATTATTTTCTTGTTATTTTATTATATTTTTAATATATAAACCTTAATATTAATCTTCTTAATGTGGAACAATTTTCTTTTCTTTTTTTAATTAAAATTTTGTACACAAAACAATAATACATAATTTTCTTAAACTTGAAATATTATTCCTTTTTAATTAAAATTTTGTACATAATTAATTAAAATACATTATTTTTAATACCTAAAAGAATAGAACTTAAAACGTTTTCTTTTCTTTTAATTAAATTTTCTTATTTGCACATAATTACATCAATACATAATTTTTCTTTAAGTTAAATACTTTTCTTTTCTTGAAATATTTTCTTTGAACCTATTAACAAAAACATTAGAATACAAAATTAAATTAAATCAAATACTTAATTTTTTTCATTAAGTTAATCTCACTTATAAATAATCATACACTTACACAAATGCATTTACAATACACATTTTATCTTTTTTATACATTGATACATTTGCTATTCTTATACATTGCTATACATTATATATTACATTTGCGCAAATTCGGTTTGGTTGTAATTATTTGGATACTATTCTCCTATAAGTCTCATCCCTCATTTGTATACTTGTACCCCCACTCCTGGATACTATTTGTAATAGTTTAGGACTTTAACTTCCCGCAATTTATCGCTTTTGAATTATACCATGGTTAGACCTAGGGTTTGTATGTACATAAAATCAAACGCTAGATAACCTAATACAAGACAAATACATGAAATCAATACACAATCACACTTGCACCCCTAGGGTAAACCCATATGTTGCCTTCCAAAATGGGCCATGCTTGCACGTCGAGTTTCTTTGGCAAAACAATTCAAATGATCATAAGTCCCTCGATGACGCTTTCGAAAGTTGCCTATCAAAATGATCATAGTCCCTTCAAGCAAATTGCCAAAGACACTTGGCATCATTGCATTCATGGTCCATAAGATGACCCGCGCCTGTCCCGTTGAAACATCCTAAACGCAAGATTGTCCACCAAATACAATGGTGGAACAAAATTGTTAAAAAGGGTTAAAACATGAGAAAAACCTTTGAGTATATTAGGGGTAGACAAAACTCTTAGTTACTTGATCAACTTGCAAAAACACTTGCCTACTTTTCAAACCACACTCCACAAACACTTTCAAAACAAACTTTCAAAAACATTTGAAACATCTTTTCGAAAAGATACACACCTTCGTATATACTCAAACACGAGTCATTACAACGGTTGCCGAAACAAAGGCGTCTATTTCAAAACATTTTCAAAACACAAATACACACACCATTTCAAGCAATCAAAAATCAAGGCAAGTGATCTAAAACCAAGTAACTAAGAGCCCATGGATAACCATGTATGAAAAGGGTGCTAATACCTTCCCTTTTCATAATCTACCCCCCGAACCCACGAAACATCTCAAAAGGTTTTTCCTGTGCTTTTTTAACCTTTCCTTTAGGATAAAATAAAAAGTCGGTGGCGACTCTTGCTAAACCGAACAAGTGCGAAAACAAACGCAAAACTCAAGTCAGTTCTCCCACCGTATCACAGCCATGGTTTCAAGTGAAGGCTTCAAGGACTATGCGCAAAAGTGGAGGGACTTAGCAGGAAGGGTCCAGCCTCCCCTATCTGAAATAGAATTAGTGGACATGTTCTTAGGCACCTTGTCCAGTCCTTTCTTCAATCACTTAATTGGGAGTTCATCGGCAGGCTTTACTGAGTTGATACTGACCGGAGAAAGGGTGGAAGTCGGGATAAAGAATGGGAAAATTCAAAAAGGTGCATCCCCTGCTGCTGTAAGGAAACCATTCATTAGAAAGAAAGAAGTTGTTGCTGTATATCCTCAGAGAAATCAAGATAGGATTGAACACCGTCCAGTGGTGGGGGCTGTCATGATTCCTAAACCTACGCCTGCTCAGCAAAGAAGCAACCAGCCAAGAACGGAACGACCGGTCAGACAGTTCACCAATATTAACATGACCCTATATCAGGTATTACCACATTTGTTAAGATACAACCTAGTGACTTTGAAAGAAGCTCCAAAGAACCCTAACACAACCTCTCCTCACTATCATCCTAATGCCCGTTGTGCATACCATTCCGAGAGTCCCGGCCATGACACTTGTAGGTGCTTAGGTATTGGCTTGCATTTTTGGTAAATCCCAAGTGTATGTGTGAATGTCATGACTGATGTCATAACATTCTAGTTCAGTTTGTACTAACTCATTAGGTACCTTTGCAGAAAAATATTGTATTTCAAGTACTGATGTTTATAAGTGTGTATCTGAGCATTTTGCAAAATGATCACATTTTGCTAAATCAGTAGACAGGTTTTCTCAGATGTCATAACAGATGTTATGACATCCTGTTCTGAACTAACAGGTTTGCAGGATGGATAAGTCTGAGTTTTTTCAGGAAATAACTCAGTCTTTCCTGAACAGAATCCTGCGTTTTCTGAGGGGTAACCTAGCTCAACCCTAACCTGGTTAATAAAGTCCTGTGACCTGGTCTTTAGGTCAAACGGAATGAACCCTAGGTTTTTGTGGAAACCCTAACTGAAGTTGCAGCTGCTATATATTCAACAGAGCTGCTGTTTTTCAAGCATCTCTCTTGATTGATCAGAAGATCATTTTGTAATCTGAATAGATTTGATTATTGTACTCCAAGCAATTATCATTGTGATAAGTGCCTTGGAATAGGTTTCTAATTGTAAGGGTTGTGTAGCACTCAAAGCTTTTAAGCAAGAGTGTTTGAATGTTCCTTGACTAAAGCTGTGAAGCAGAGTCAAGTTAGTTGTGTGCATCACTCAAAGCTGTGAAGCACGAGTGATTGTGTTGCTTGATTAAAAAGCTGTGAAGCTTAATCAAGTGTTTGTTTATGAAGAGTGTCTTCATCAATTCTTAAGTCAAATTGGTTTATGTATCACTGCTGTGATTGAGGGGGAGTGAGTAGGAACTCAGGTTTAAGTTGTACTTAGATTGGAATTGCATTGGGTAGGTCTTAAGTGAAGGAGATAAACTGGTTGGTTTATTCCTGAATTAAAATCTCTTATAGTGGATTTCCTCCCTGGCTTGGTAGCCCCCAGAGTAGGTGTTGTTGCACACTAAACTGGGTGAACAATTGACTGTGTTCTTTATTGCTTTTGTATTTACTGTCATATAGTAAGTCAGATACGGTGTCATAACATTGAACGTGACATTGAGTATCTGCAGCCAGAATTTCAATTGGCATCAGAGCAGGCACCCTGCCTGTATTACTGGGTGAGATCTAGGGATATCACTTTCTGGCACTATGGACAAAGAAGGAGTTTTTGGAAATAGACCACCCATTCTGGATGGAACTAATTATGACTACTGGAAACCTCGTATGATTGCCTTCTTAAAATCTCTGGACAAAAAGGCTTGGAGAGCTGCTGACAAAGGATGGATTCATCCCACCATAACTGAGATAGATGGGACAATCAGTCTGAAGCCTGAGGAAGATTGGAGTAAAGAAGAAGATGAGTTAGCTCTGGGAAACTCAAAAGCTTTAAATGCCTTGTTCAATGGAATTGATAGAAACATTTTCAGACTAGTACATCAATATGAACTGGCCAAGGAAGTTTGGGACACTCTCAAAACTACTCATGAGGGCACTTCCAAAGTAAAAATGTCAAGGCTTCAGATGTTGACTACCAAATTTGAGAATCTAAAAATAATGGAAGATGAAACCATTCATGAGTTTCACATGAACATCTTGGAGATTGCCAACACCTCAGGAGCACTGGGTGAAAAGATGTCAGAAGAAAAACTGGTGAGGAAGATTCTCAGATCCTTGCCTAAAAGATTTGCAATAAAGGTAACTGCCATAGAGGAAGCCCAGGACATTAGCAAGTTGAAAGTGGATGAACTTATTGGGTCTCTTCAGACTTTTGAGATGGGGATCACTGATAATGGTGACAAGAAGAACAAAAGCATAGCACTTGTATCCAACACTGATGTTGAATACAAGGAGGATGAAGAAGAAAACATATCAGAAGCTATTGCCATGCTTGGAAGACAGTTCAACAAGCTCATCAAAAGAATGGATCCAAAGTCAAGGTCTAATGTTCATAACATTCCCTCTGACATTGAAAGTTCCAGCAGAAGACCAAGGTCAGAAGATAAGGGAAACCAAGGCAGAGATATTCAATGCCATGGATGTGAAGGATATGGACATATTCGAGCTGAATGTCCTACCTTTCTTAAGAAACAAAAGAAAGGAATGACTGTTACTTGGTCTGACTATGATTCAGAAAGTAATTCTGAAGAAGAATCTGCCAAACTAGTTACTGCCCTAACTAGTGTTTGTACTTCTGAAAGTGACACTAGTGATGAAGAGGTGACATTTGAAGAACTGGCTGATACCTACAAGAAATTGTGTATCAGGAGTGCTGAAGTCTGTGTGCAGAATGAGAAACAATCAAAACTCATTATAAAGCTGGAGGCTGAAAAAAGGGCAAATCTTGAAACTATAAGTCATCTAGAAGGAGAAGTTCAATTGCTGAACTCACAACTGAATCAAATGACCAAATCGGTCAAGATGTTGACAAATGGAACAGACAAATTGGAAGAGATCCTTCAGGTTGGACAAAATGTGGGAAATAAATCTGGACTAGGATTTGTGGAAGCAAAGAAATCTGGTACTGGTAAGCAAATGTCAAAACAGATGTCTCAACACAACTCTCAACATCAGGAACAGAGACATATGAAGAAAAAGTACCAAAGATGGAAATGCCATCATTGTGGGAGATATGGTCACATAAAGCCCTTCTGCTTCAGACTACATGGATATCCTAATCAGAACTCAGGTGTCAAACCTAAGTCTAAAAAGGTACCACATGCTCCTAAATGGAAGAAAAAGGCTATTGCACTGATAGCTCACACTTCCCTGAGGGTCTCTGCAAAGGAAGATTGGTACTTTGACAGTGGATGTTCCAGACACATGATTGGATTCAAAAATCTCCTCAATAATGTTATGCCTCACACCACCAGTTTTGTGACCTTTGGAGATGGTGCTAAAGGTGAAGTTAAAGGAGTTGGTAATTTGGAATGCCCTGGAGTTCCAAGTCTGAATAAAGTACTGCTGGTAAAAGGGTTGACTGCTAATCTCATTAGTATCAGTCAATTATGTGATCTAGGATTCAAGGTCAACTTCTCAAGATCTGAATGTCTAGTAATTAATGAAAAACTAGAAGTTGTAATGAGAGGAATCAGATCCAAAGATAACTGTTACGTGTGGCAGCCTGAGAACACTGATATCTCCACTATGTGTCAAATAATCAAAGAAGAAAAAGAGATGAGACTGTGGCAGCATAAGTTGGGTCCCCTTCATCTAAGAAGAATGAAGAGAGCTATTACTATGGAAGCTGTCAGAAGAACTCCAAAACTACAGGTTGATAATATCTGTGATGTGGCAAATAAACTTGAAGAAGGATGTGTTGTCAGAACCTTAAGTCATCTTGACAAGGATGTTGGAAATAACAAGTCTAATAAATTCTGTTCTCAAAACATCTGGTCAAAACAGATGCTCCCTGAGTACAATGTTACACAAGATGCTGTGACATTGTGTTGTGACAATCTGAAAACAATCAACATTTCCTTGAACCCTATTGACTTTGAAGAGAAGAAGTCATTTAAACTGGAACATAGTTTCTCTAAGCTTCAGCTGACTGATTCTTCTACCAAGGCTCTTGTTGGAAATAAACTTGAAAATTTGAGGGGCAGGTTGGGTATTCACCAACATAAGAAATTATAGCAATTAATTTTGCTTAAAACAAAGGTTGAAGGAATTAACTTTATTAAGTCTATCATTAGTGGGTTAATCTTAGACTTTCACAATTCTTTCAAAAGCTTTAAGAAGTTGAAAAGACTCCCTTTTACCCTCTACCTCTCTCGTCCTTGCAACCTGTTTTCTCCTCTCAATCAAAGATCTTTCTCAAACTGCTACCATTACTCAAAGTCAATCAAAATGTCTCAGACATCGCCTTCAACCATGGCAACTTCGTCATCCTCATCATCGTACCAAGATTATAGGGCAATCACCACATGCATAGAATCTGAAGTTCTTGAGGTCACTCCTCTCAGAGAGATGGCAACTGACCCAGCCAAAGTCAAAAAGCTCAGAACCAGACATGCAGGAAGAGCTCAAGCTACAGCCTCTGGTAATTCTTCTCATCCTTCGTCTTCTGTACCTAATAGAGAAGGATCAGTTCAAGTTCACCAAGCTATTGCTAGGCTGGTTACCAGTATACTGAGTGGCAACCAATCTGTACCGGGGATTTCTGTCCCTTTGAATCAATCAGAAAGTCCAAATGTGGAAGCTTCTGAAAATGTAGATGTCACTGAGAATGTTGTGACACAAAAAGACAACATTCAGAACCCCTCAGAAAAGGCTGCTGATCCACCTATCATTGATGTGGATGAGGATTACTCAGATAATGATCTGATTGCTAATGTGAACCCTAGCATAGCTAGGAGATTGATGAAAAGAAAGAGTAGTCATAATGATAAACCTAATGCTAAGAAATCCAAGGATGAAGGCATGGCTGAGAAAAGTATTCAGACAAAAGGGAAGAAGGCCCAGGTGCATACTGCTAGACAACCAATCTCTAAGAAGAGTAAAGAACCTGAATCTTCTGATTCTGATGAGGAATCATAATTTGAGATTGATATTGAAGAAACTCCCATCAGAAGGAAGCTCCCCTCCAACAAAATTTCTAGAGTGCCTGAAGTGCCAACAGACAACATCTCTTTTCATCATCCTGACAATGCAAACAGATGGAAGTATGTTTGCTTAAAGAGAATAGCCTTAGAGAGAGAACTCAACAATGATGCCTTGGAGTGCAAAGACATCATGGACCTGATCAAGAATGCTGGACTAATGAAGACAGTGATAAATTTTAACAAATGTTATGAAAATCTGGTCAAGGAGTTTGTAGTGAACTTGTCTAATGATTGTGCTGATGGAAGGTCAGCTGACTTTGAAAGTGTTTTTGTTAGAGGAAGAAGGGTCAAGTTCTCTCCATCAGAAATCAACAAGTTTCTTGGAAGAACAAATGAGGACTGTCCTGATCTAGAGGCAAATGACAATGAAGTTTGTCTAACCATCACAGCCAGGCAAGTAAAGTGCTGGCCATTGAAAGGGAAGCTGAATGCTAGTAAACTCAACATGAAATTTGCCATCTTGCATAAAATAGGTGCAGCCAACTGGGTGCCTACAAATCACAAATCAACTATCTCCACAGGATTGGGGAGATTTATCTATGCTGTGGGAACCAAGACTGCTTTTGACTATGGGAGGTACATCTTTGAACAAACTTTAAAGCATGCTGGCAGTTATGCTGTCAAAGGACCAATTGCCTTTCCCTCCCTCCTTTGTGGAATCATCCTTGCACAATACCCTGATATCCTTGTGGCAAGAGATACAGTCTGCAAAAGAGCTCCTGCCCTTGGCCTGCACTACAAACTGTTTCAGGAATCTCATGCTCCAGACATTGTCATAACATCAGCTGAGACAACGTCTGTGAAGACCCAGTCTAAGACATCAGATGTCATAGCTGTTTTAAAAGAAACTTGCAAAGAGCTGGATGCTAGAAAAAGGACCCTAGAAATTCTAATTGCCAGGCTAGAAAAGGAGGAAGCTGAAGAAAACAGAAGGGAAGAAGGTGTAGAAGCTGAAGGACATCTCAACATTGAAGAAACTAGCTCCTCTGAGTCTGATGACAGTGCTTGAAGGTTGATTGCTGTTTGGTGGTGTTGCTGGTTGGTGCTGATATCTGGTGGAGTTTGGAAGTTGTTTTCTGCTGCTGCTCTTATTATTTTGTTTTGGATAACTGTATAATTTTATGAACATGTATCTTTGGCCCATTTGTGGCTAAAGAGGGGGAGAATATTTTGGTACTTACTTAATTAGTACTTGACATTCTATTTTTCTGCTGTCACTTATTTCTGCTGCTATCTATCTCTGATTGATTAGGGTCTTTAGCCAAAAATCTGCCAAAGGGGGAGTTTGTAGGTGTTTAGGTATTGGCTTGCATTTTTGGTAAATCCCAAGTGTATGTGTGAATGTCATGACTGATGTCATAACATTCTAGTTCAGTTTGTACTAACTCATTAGGTACCTTTGCAGAAAAATATTGTATTTCAAGTACTGATGTTTATAAGTGTGTATCTGAGCATTTTGCAAAATGATCACATTTTGCTAAATCAGTAGACAGGTTTTCTCAGATGTCATAACAGATGTTATGACATCCTGTTCTGAACTAACAGGTTTGCAGGATGGATAAGTCTGAGTTTTTTCAGGAAATAACTCAGTCTTTCCTGAACAGAATCCTGCGTTTTCTGAGGGGTAACCTAGCTCAACCCTAACCTGGTTAATAAAGTCCTGTGACCTGGTCTTTAGGTCAAACGGAATGAACCCTAGGTTTTTGTGGAAACCCTAACTGAAGTTGCAGCTGCTATATATTCAACAGAGCTGCTGTTTTTCAAGCATCTCTCTTGATTGATCAGAAGATCATTTTGTAATCTGAATAGATTTGATTATTGTACTCCAAGCAATTATCATTGTGATAAGTGCCTTGGAATAGGTTTCTAATTGTAAGGGTTGTGTAGCACTCAAAGCTTTTAAGCAAGAGTGTTTGAATGTTCCTTGACTAAAGCTGTGAAGCAGAGTCAAGTTAGTTGTGTGCATCACTCAAAGCTGTGAAGCACGAGTGATTGTGTTGCTTGATTAAAAAGCTGTGAAGCTTAATCAAGTGTTTGTTTATGAAGAGTGTCTTCATCAATTCTTAAGTCAAATTGGTTTATGTATCACTGCTGTGATTGAGGGGGAGTGAGTAGGAACTCAGGTTTAAGTTGTACTTAGATTGGAATTGCATTGGGTAGGTCTTAAGTGAAGGAGATAAACTGGTTGGTTTATTCCTGAATTAAAATCTCTTATAGTGGATTTCCTCCCTGGCTTGGTAGCCCCCAGAGTAGGTGTTGTTGCACACTGAACTGGGTGAACAATTGACTGTGTTCTTTATTGCTTTTGTATTTACTGTCATATAGTAAGTCAGATACGGTGTCATAACATTGAATGTGACATTGAGTATCTGCAGCCAGAATTTCAACACTAACAACTGTTGGGCTTTGAAGAACAAAGTACAAGACCTTATTGAAGCCAAAGAGATTGAATTCGATGCGCCAGAAATTCCCAATGTTATTACTGCCCCTATGCCTAAACACGGCCATAATACCAACGCCATTGAGGAAGATATGTTTGTTACTTCAGTTGATGTACTTGTGACCCCACTCCTGACTATCAAAAAGAACTTGTTGATTGTCGGGGTATTCCCATGCTACGATGAAAGCTGTCATTTCTGTTTGTCCTCACCAACCAGATGTCCTTTATTAAAAGTAGGCGTTCAGAGCCTAATAGACAACAAGGAAATTTTGTTCGAGAAGACTTCTATTCCAACTGTTTCTTATAATGATGTTTCCATCGTAACCATTTTCGACAATTCTTCCAGGGCCTCCACCAAAAGACCCGATTGAATTACATCAGTTTCTAAAGTAGCTCCTTTGATAATTACAATGCCTGGACCAATCCCGTATTCGTCAGACAAAACCGTACCATGGAATTATGGAGGTGATGTCTACTACCACGGTATCAAACAAGATTGGCCAGCTGCCGTAGATTCAAGTGCTGAGAAAGTTGATTCCAATATCAGTAATATTGCAGGGACTAGTAAGATAACCCGAAGTGGAAGGGTTTTCTCTTCGAAAATTTCCCCACCAAAGGTTGTTTCTAGACCCGTAATCATTCATGTTGTTGTTGCTCCTCCAAAGGTTATTCCCAGTCCTACAATCATCTCTGCTAAGACTCCTGCTGACAAAACTGTTACAATCCCTGTTATCACCCCTACTGACATTCCTGCTGCTGAGTCAACTGAGACTCGAGGTAAAGGTATTCTGGTTGAGCCTGTCCGGACGAAGGCACAATTAGTAGCTATCCTTGAGACCTCCCAAAAAGATATGGAGGGAATTCTAAAGATCATAAAAAGAAGCGACTATAATGTAGTCGAGTAACTGGGGCAAACTCCATTAAAAATTTCCATGCTGGCTTTGTTGTTATATTCCGAGGCTCATGCAAAGGCCTTGGTAAAATTTCTGAAAACTGCCCATGTACCCCAAGAAACATCTGCCGATCAATTCCAAGACTGCGTAGCCATCTTGACTGCAGATAATGGTTTAGGTTTTTCATATGATGATTTAACGCCAAGAGGGAGGAAGTATAATGAGGCGTTGCATGTCTCAGTGGAATGAAGGGGCACGACCTTGGCTCATGTTTTGGTGGACACTGATTCGTCTCTGAATGTGTTTCCTAAAAAGGATCTCGATAGACTTGACTGTGTGGGATTGACATTGAAGCCAAGCAACATAGTAGTGAGGGCTTTTGACGACTCGAAAAGGATGGTACATGGGGAAGTGGATATCCCTATAAAGGTTAGAACTCAAACATTTGATTCAACCTTTTATGTAATGGATATTCGCCCTTCATATTCCTGCTTGCTAGGCTGATCGTGGATTCACAATGCTGGCGTTGTTACCTCTACGCTGCACCAAATGCTGAAATATCCAATTCAAGGGAAAATTATCACTGTTCATGGAGTAGAAGAGTATACGGTCAGCCATCTAAATTCCTTCAAATATGTGGAACTAGATGGTGAATTTATTGAAACTCCATTCCAACACTTTGAAGAAGTCCCGCAAGATATGGCAGTAACCAAGGTTGTGTCTCAAGTTCCCAAGATTACAAGGCCTCCGCTCAAGATGTCGTCTTTGAAGGATGCCAGGGCACTGATAGAAGAAGGTGGATGCATAATTTGGGGCCAACTCCCAGATATCCCATACAAATCTAACAAATTTGGGTTGGGTTTCACTTCAGGTTCCCAGAAAGTTGTACGCCACGCTTGTGCCGGAGGACCACCCTTGAAGATCAACAACCGCGAAGTCAACACAGTGGAAGATGATGAAGACATCTATAACCTGGAGGATTGGATTTTCCCAACTATTAGTGGAGGGCTCAGCAACTGGGAGGCTAGAGATTTTGTCCCAATCACTTCTATCCCACAGTAATTTGTCTTTACATTTTGTAGGATCTATAATATTAAAACATTTTAGACTCTTAAAACCTTGTGTCTTACTCGAGGCACAATGGTCCCTTTGTAAGGGTTATTATCTTATTTCCATATGAGATCAATGAATCATAGACGTTTTGCATACAAACTTTATGCTCATTGTTTTTCTTTTCTACATTTTCATTTCTTTCAAAGATAGATATACTCTTACACACACTCACGCTCACAATGCAGGTTTACATCCACTCAGGATCCCATGGGTAACGATTATGCTATGGCCTTCTGTGATTCTGAAAATCTAATCTACCAAGCCGAAGACGAAGGTGAGGAAGATTGTGAAGTGCAAGGGGAACTCGCCAGGTTACTACAACAAGAAGAGAGGACCATTCAGCCCCACGAAGAGCCAGTGGGTACAACCAACCTAGGTACCGAAGAAGACAAAAGAGAAGTCAAGGTGGGTGCTAATCTGGAACCCAGTGTCAAGGAGCATCTGATTCAGTTGTTACACGATTATGTTGAGGTCTTTTCCTGGTCGTACGAAGACATGCCCGGACTTGATGCAAATATCGTGGTACATCGTCTACCTACAAAAGAGGATTGCCCACCGGTAAAGCAAAAGGTCCGTCGCATGCGACCTGACATGTCAGAGAAGATTAAGGAAGAAGTCATGAAACAATTCAATGCCGGATTCTTGGCCGTCACCTCCTACCCGCAATGGGTTGCCAATGTTGTTCCCGTGCCCAAAAAGGACGGCAAGGTACGAATGTGTGTGGACTACAGAGATTTGAATAGGGCAAGCCCTAAGGATGATTTCCCACTCCCCCACATTGATATTCTAGTTGACAATACGGCACAACAAAAAGTGTTTTACTTCATGGACGGTTTCTCAGGATACAACCAAATCAAAATGGCGCTTGAGGACATGGAGAAAACAACCTTTGTCACCCAGTGGGGAACATTTTGCTACAAGGTTATGCCATTCGGGTTGAAGAACGTTGGGGCAACTTATCAGCGTGTCATGGTAGCTCTATTTCACGACATGATACATCAAAAGATAGAGGTCTATGTGGACGACATGATAGCCAGATCTCAAACAGAAGAAGTGCATCTTGATCATTTACAGAAATTGTTTGAGAGACTAAAGAAATAAAAGCTAAGGTTGAACCCAAATGAATGCGCGTTCAGGGTAAGGTCTGGTAAACTCATAGGCTTTGTTGTCAGCAATAAAGGTATCGAGGTGGATCCTACCAAGGTGAAAGCAATACAAGAGATGCCCGCTCCTCGTACCGAGAAGGAGGTCAGAGGATTCTTGGGACAATTAAACTATATTTCCAGATTCATTTCTCACCTGACAGTTACTTGTGAGCCAATCTTCAAATTACTGAAGAAATATCAAGTAGTCAAATGGAATGATGAGTTTCAAACTTCCTTCGACAAGATCAAAGAGTACTTACAAGAGCCTCCTATTTTGATGCCACCATTCGAGGGAAGAACATTGATCATGTATCTAACCATTTTGGAAAATTCAATGGGGTGTGTGCTGGGGCAGCATGACGAGTCTGGCCGAAAAGAGCATGCTATTTATTACCTGAGCAAAAAGTTTACCGACTGTGAAACAAGATATTCACTGCTCAAGAACACTTGTTGCGCTATGGCATGGGCTGCTCGCCGACTAAGACAGTATATGCTGACCCATAATACCTTGTTGATATCTAAAATGGATCCAATAAAATACATCTTCGAGAAGCCTGCTCTCTCTGGGAGAATAGCGAGATGGCAAATGATATTGACAGAATATGACATACAGTATACTACCCAGAAAGCAATAAAGGGCAGTGTACTAGCTGATCACCTTGCTCACCAAGCTGTGGAAGACTACCAGTCCATGAAGTTCGAATTCCCAGATGAAGACATCATGATGATAAACAACTGTGAAGAATTCAGGCCATATGACAGACCTGAACAAGGATCCTGATGGACCCTGGTCTTTGATGGGGCATCCAACGCACTCGGAAATGGTATTGGTGTTGTACTCATATCTCTTGAAGGGTGTCATACTCCCTTTACTGCAATACTCTGCTTCAATTGTACAAATAACATGGCGGAATACGAAGCGTGCATTTTTTGTCTCAAAGCTGCCATAGACTTGGGGATCAAATCCTTAAATGTATTCGGAGATTCAACTTTAGTCATAAGCCAGATGAAAGGGGAATGGGACACCAAACACCCCAACCTTATCCCATACAAAGAACATGTGTTGACATTGATCCCACATTTTGAGGAGATTACCTTCAAGCATTTCCCATGAGAAGAAAATCAGCTAGCAGATGCACTAGCCATAATGTCATCCATGTTTAAACTTAAATGGGATGATGAGGCTCCCCAGATCACCATTGAACGAATGGACGAACCAGCTCACTGTCACGAGATTAATACTGAAGAAGTAGTGGACCAGCCTTGGTTTCACGAAGTCAAGAAGTATCTCGAGGCTCAGGAATATCCGGAAGGAGCTTCAGTCAATGATAAGAATTTCTTAAGGAGATTCTCTGCTAAGTTCTTCCTTAGTAACGATATTCTCTACAAACGCAACCATGACACTGTATTACTTTGATGCATAGACAAGGTTGAAGCGGAAAAGATGATGGCTGAGTTACATGAAGGCACTTTTGGCACCCATTCCAGTGGGCATAGGATGGCAAAGAAGATCCTACGGGCAGGCTATTACTGGTCTACCATGGAAGCAGACTACTATCAACACTCTCGAATCTGCCATAAGTTCCAGATCTATGCTGACAAGGTGCACGTACCTCCAGTTCCTCTGAGTGTCTTGACGGCTCCTTGGCCCTTTGCTATGTGGGGCATCGATATGATTGGGGAAATCAAACCAACGACCTCTAATGGACACCGCTTCATCTTAGTGGCCATTGATTATTTTACAAAATGGGTTGAAGCAGCCTCATTCGCTTCGGTTACAAAGAATGTTGTCACCCGGTTCATCAAGCAAAATCTCATTTGTTGTTACGGTATCCCGGAGAGGATTATCACAGACAATGGTACGAATCTAAACAATACTATGATCACCGCCCTGTGCGAGCAATTCAAGATCCAGCATCACAATTCTTCCCCTTACCGGCCAAAGATGAATGGTATTGTCGAAGCCGCAAATAAGAATATCAAAAAGATCATACAGAAAATGACAGTCACGTATAAAGACTGGCATGAGATGCTACCATTCGCTCTCCACAGGTATCATACCACGACACGCACATCAACTAGGGAAACACCCTACTCTCTGGTGTACGACATGGAGGTTGTCTTACCTATTGAGATCTAGATCCCTTCTCTGAGAATCATGAAGGATACAGGGCTGAACAAAGACGATTGGATCCAGACTCGACTTGATCAACTAAACTTGATTGACAAGAAAAGGCTTATGGTTGTCAGTCATGGTCAATTGTATTAAAAACGAATGATCAAGACTTTCAACAAAAAGGTCAGAAGACAAGTGTATCAAGTTGGGGAGCTGGTGATCAAGCGCATCATACTGCCGCAAGGTGATCCCAGGGCCAAATGGACTCCTACATACGAAGGACCATTTGTAATCAAAAGCATATTCTCTGGTGGAGCAATGATCTTAACCACCATGGATGGCGACGACCTGCCACACCCTGTGAACGCGGATATAGTCAAAAGATACTACACATAAAGAGACCCGCTAGGTTGACACACCTAGGCAAAATAAGGGCATCCCGGCGAACCAAAAAGGTTTGGGCAAAAATTAGGGATAAAACAAAAATCTGTACACCCGGCAAGTTGAAAACCCGAAAGGGCGACTTGGGCAAAAAAGGGTATCCCGGTGGACTGAAAACCCGAAAGGGCAGTCCAGGAAAAAGTTAGGGAATTAAGGCGTATGAATATGTCCCATTGGATCACCTTACGGACAACGTTTGGCTTCTACTGACAAACTCAACGGTTCTGATCAATTCAATCAGCTTCGGACAAGGAAACAAATAGACAAGATGCTCAGAGACACGAAGGCTATAGAGGAATGGGAACCCCATGGGATTATTGCACATAGCTATCTTTTCTTTGTATCAAATTTCATTTTTTACGACGACATTCTCTTACTAGAATGTTTGTCTCATTGTATGAAAATACTTACTCAAATTCAATACAAAGATATCTCTTTGAAAGTGCAAAACTATCTGTTTTTCTTTACTCCTGTGTTTTGTTTACAAAAACGTCCAATGATTTATTTTTGAACATATGCATTTGAACATAATTACCGTTTACAAATGAACAAAATAAAAAGACAATTGCTAATGGCTTTAAGAAATAGGGAAATCTCTCTAAGCTATCACTATAAAACCCCTCAGTATGCAGTTTAATCCCCAGCGGAACCAAACTTCCAGTTATCACTCCCCGGTAGAAATCACCAAATTTCTCGGGATTCCCCAACAAGATTTCACAAGAAATACACGGCGTTTCACTTACAATAGAGTTTATTTCTCTAAGCGGAAACTCATCAACACTTCAACTTCACAAACATGAAGACTTACACTCTACATTCCCAGTAGCAGTCAGGGATTTATTTTCCCTAAACCAACAACACTACATCAGATTGGCTCACATACGCATAAGTCACGTCTATATATCATAAACATCGATGAAACAAATGCATATATCACAATCCCATTGTACCATGCATTTCATACATCATGACATTGCATACAGCTAACGTTTTATCCATTGCAGGATAAGGGTAATCAATGACTATCATCAACAAATAAGAGATTAATACCTAAAACAGGTCGAGGACAATTGGCTACACGACCAGCTGAGCTTTCAGATACAGTTAAGATACGCTCCAGATACGGATGCCATCCTGGTACTCATTCAGATTAAGCTTTCAGATACGCTCCAGACACGGATGCCATTCTGATACTCATTCAGATTCAGCTTTCGGATACAGTTCAGATACGCTCCTAACACGGATGCCATTCTGATACTCATTCAGACTCAACTTTCAGATACAGTTCAGATACGCTCTAGATAAGGATGCCATCCTGGTACTCATTCATATTCAGCTTTCAGATACAGTTCAAATACACTCCAGATACGGATGCCATCCTAGTACTCATTCAGATTCAGCTTTCAGATACAGTTCATATACGCTCCAGATACGGATGCCATCCTGATACTCATTCAGACCCAGGCTTTCCTCTCGAAGCAACCCTGCTATCCAGGTTCCTTCTCCCTTATCTCCAGACAACAATTTACAACCCTATAAAACCTGGACCCGACCAAATACGGTCGATTTCACATTTCCCCAATTGAAGTCAAGCTTAGACTTGGTCTGATTTCTGTCAACAACCACCTTCGAATGGCATCTTTAATCCCATTTCCAATAACTTTCTGTTATCTCTCCAAATGGCATCTTTTAAGCCCATTCCTTACACAATCAACCAACACATCACCGAGTGCAAATTTCTGGGCACTCTAGTGTTCAATCATCTTCCATATTCAAGCTACGAACGACAAACATGACGATCTCACTTTTCAAGTTTAAGAAGATTGAACAGGGGCAGCTGTTGTACCCCAAAATTTGCCCTCTCACTTTTATTCAAGATACCATCCTAGGTCTTCTCAAATACTCAATTTGGATCAGAAGTTTGATCGGAAAAATTCTCTTCCTAGGTAGTAAGTCAACGATTAGGGTTTGGCGTTTCTCAAAGAAAATTTATTCTTCAAGGGTTCAAATGATTCTTCATAGATCTTCATGTCTCCTCAAGGATGTTCATGCCGAGTTTCGAACCTCGCGTCAGAAGTTTGCTCAGTCAATGGTTCGGACGACTGAAAATGACTCCATTAACCCAAAAGCTGACCCTTTTTACCAAGTTCAAGTGACTGTAACTTCTTCATTATTCGATATTTTCGAGCGGTTCTTCTTACGTATGATTCTCCCCGATGTTATCTCCAATTTCTCTTCATAAATCAAGGGTTGATTACGTGTAGAAAATCACCAAAATTCGAATACGTTAGAAGTTGCTTCATGGATTTTAACCTAATCTCAAATAACTGTCGCCTGATTTCTAAGAATTATGATTTCCTCAAATTACAAGATCTTGAGGCGATTATTTCTGCATATGGTCATAAATGATGTCGCTCACGAGTTCATCTTCAAAGATCAAAAAGAAATTGCATTTGGGAGACTTTGAAAATTATCTAATCATCACAAGTCATTTTTGTTTGATTTCAAATGTTCTCAATCCCAGTTGTTTTGAAATCTGTTAATCCTACAATATTGATGATTGTTCCTAAAAGCATGTTGATTTGACAATGAGATTCCATTTTTATTAAGCATGGCGTGCGAGTTTCATTTTGAATGCAAATTTGGTGTGGACAAGAGGCGAAGATTAAGACTGTCATTTAGATGACCATGGCTTTGAGTTTGAGTTAACCAAGTTAGAATTGAATTTTTAAACATTTATTTTCTTTAGAAATTTGATTGGAGTACAAGGCGCATTGGTTATCTGATCATTTTGTGATTGCTTGAAATCCAAGTTACCAAACCAAGATGTTTTAATCCAAAACATTCAATTGAGAATTGCAAAGTTTAAATAAATTCAAGTTTTGAACAATAAACTTCATTACACCAAATTTATTCAAGGCTTTGTATTTATTACATTACAAATGAAATAATTTACAAGTTTTTGTTTTGTTATAAAGAATCACAAGTTTTTTGTCTACAAAGAGAGAACATTTATTTTGTTTCTTCAAGTCTCTGTGGCTTCATCTTCAAGCAATCCTCGCTCTCCATCCATGCCTCATGTTCATGAAACAAAGAGGAGAAAATTAGAAATTCAAACAAGGTGATATGTAAAGAAAAGAAAAAAAGAGAATTTCATCACTAGGGTTTGTGTATAGGAATCAAATTTTAAGCTTGTTTTGTTTTATCATAATCTTCCTTCTCCCATCCTTGCAAATCACAAGGTTGGGCTTTGGTTCATAAGAAGGGAAAAAAGCAAGCAAAACAAACATATAGCAGCAAGAACAGGCTGTAAAACCAGCAAGCAAAATAAGCATATAGCAGCAAGAACAGGCTGCAAAACCAGCAAGAAAAACAAGCATATAGCAGCAAGAACAGACTGCAAAACCAGCAAGCAAAATAAGCATAAGCAGCAGGAGCAGGCTACCAAACAGTAGGCTGCTATACAAGCAGCAAGCAATAACAAAATGAGCAAATAAGCAAGCATAGCAGCAAGAGCAGACTGCCAAACAGCAGGCTGCTATACAAGCAGCATGCAACAACAAAATGTGCAAACAAACAAATATAGCAACAAGTCCAAGGCTGTAAAAGAGCGAGCTGCCAAGTCCAAGGTCAAACTGCAAGGAAAATAGAAACAAAATAAAACATAGAAAGCAAAGAAGCATAGGCTTCCAGGATGACAGAAAAAGGTGGCAGTAAATAAAACAAAATGGAACAAGGCAAATCATAACTAGTTTGTTTAACTCAACAAACAAATTGTCATCATTTTCCTGAAATTACACAAATCCTTCAGAATTTCTTGTGAAATAAGCAAGATTACTTTATTTCATGGAAAGATGAAAAAGGAAAGATGAAAGAGATATCACCTAGCAATACAGCCCATACAACAGTCCAAAATCCTGCAAAATTTCCAAAAAAGGCAGCCCTGTATAACATGTGTTATGGCTTCCCTAAACCTGCACCAGGGAAGACAAAATGTGGCCTAAAACTCTGTCAAAACTTGCACCAAAATAGACATGCCTTAAACTGCACTCAAAAGGCCACAAAGTCAGCTAACCCAAAAAATAATACTCAAAGTTATCTGATTCCCCCCCCCCCAAACACAAGGGGACTGTATATAATAAAGCTATAACCAGCATAAGAGGAGGTCATCAAAAAATAGGCCAAGCATACAGAACACACGAGCAAACAAAAAAACCAAGAGCAAAACTCAGAGAAAACAAATCACTGAAAACTCATTTTCACAAACCCCTTTCAAAATAGAAAACCAACAAGCTACTAATCACAGCGTAAAAAAGACCATAGTCAGAAAAAACCAAGAAACAGAACCAGCAAAAAATCGAGCCATGAACAATCACAACTCAACCTCATACCCTCAACCTTCCTCACCCATTTTTGTTCACCACAAAACAACCTAGTCACACCTCAAATCAAAACCTTTAGACCTCTACAATATTATTCTGCAACATCACTTCACTCAACAAGTCAATCTCAGTAACAAACATAATCAGAGCATAGTCAATTGAGTAAAACATACTTGAGTTGATTAGTCCGAATTTCTGACTCCATAAGAGGCGATCATGAAGAATTACTGGTAAGCTTCAACCTCTCTTTATCTTGGTCTTCACTCATAATTTCGTTTTGCTTCATTGTTGAATAAACTTTTGGAACCCTAAGATTTCGTAGCTCCAACATAAGCCAAATATGCATTAGTTCTTACTTTTTCACTGTTTTAAACAAATTAAGGGAAGAAAATGAGAAGAACTTATCTAGTGCGAGATAGCTGAAGCGAAAAGTCCCAAATAGATTCGAGTTGACCATGAAACCTGAAACCCCATCCCAAAATCTGATTTTTGAGCTAAGAACAAAAGTTAAGACTGATTATTGAGACTATTACCGTGAGATTAGAAATTCCCATCAATGGTTAAGTGCATAATCGTGAGAAGAAGAGTGAGGTTAGAGAAATAGGAATTAGAGACATAGAAAGAAATAATCTGGTTGAGAGCGTGAGACAGAGAGAGGATGAAGCGAGAGAGAAGGCAGAAGATTGAAGCGTGAGGCGCTGTTGGATTTAGGGTTTCCCTTAGAACCCCAACCTTTTGTGTTTGAAGCAGAGTTGGCCCAATATTTCCTTTTGTTTTTCTTTTCTTTTCTTTTGTGTGCAAACTTTTTTTATTATTACTTTGGGCCTTTCCTCCTTATCAACAGCCCATGCGAATTCCAGCATCACCCCCTAGTCTTCTATTTGCAACTTTCTTTTATTAATTCTTAGTTTAGCTTAGATTTAGTTTTAATCTTAAAATTCAATTAAATAATATAATTTCAAAATTATTTAATTTTCTTAATTAATTTAGTTTAAGACTTTGTGAATAATTTTATTAATGAATTTTTTGTTTAGTTAACTTTCTTTTAAATAGTTTAAATTCTTCATGACAAAAAATAAAATACCAAAACATGACTTAATTTCTTCTAGTCAATTATTTTATTTTCTAGATTAGATTTTATTTTATTTTCAAAACTTTTCAAACAAAATACTTAGAATCTTATACTTTTGTCAATTACTTTTTACTTCATAAACTTGTTGTAATTTTGATTAATTGCTCGATTCGATTTGGTTGTATTGTTTAACTATTCGGACTTTTAATCGCATTAATCCATCCCCATTTGTAAATTTGTACCCCCCATCCCCGAGAACTCTGTAATAGCGTAGAATTTCAATTTATGCAATTTACTATTTTCCTTATACTGTATAGTAATTAGGCGTGCATGGCAAGATTCAAAATCAATCACTAGATAACCTAATCAAAGAATAAAATAACTTGAATCAAACACACTTTTTCGCACGCGCACCTCTAGGGTAACCTCGCTCGTTGCCTCGGAAATGTAGTCATGTCCCTCGAGTATGGGACGCTTTAGCAAAGATCCTTCAATAAGAAATATCGTAGTCCCTCGATGTACCTCAATGTTGCCTTCGGTAAAACGATCTAGTCCCTTATGAAAATTGCTAAAGAGTCTCATAAGTTGCCTTCTATGACTGTACAAACGTCCCGCGCCTGTCCCTTCACATCCAATGATGGGGATTCTTAACAAATCAATGGTAAGATAGCAACATCTAATAGAAGAAGAAAAGAACATTTAAAACCTTAGTTGCTCGCTTGCTCACAACCAAATATTTTACACCAATACTTTCACCTTAAAACCTTTTTCAAAAGACAAAAACTTTTTGTATATGTTCTTATAGAGACGAGAACCATTACAAAAACATCTTTTCAAAATCACCTTCAAAAAACACAATACCAAACACCTCTTTGAACTATTTTTCGAAACAACACTTTGTATGTGTTCTTATAGAGACGAGAACCATTGAAAAGACATTTTCAAAAATACTTTCAAAACCCACACCACAAGCACATTCAAACAAAAGCAAGTGATCTAGCGAGTAACTAAGAGCCCATGGAAAACCATGGATGAAAATGGTGCTAACACCTTCCCTTTTCATAATCTACCCCCCGAACCCGAGAAGTAATCTCGAAAGGTCTTTCCTGTGCTTTTTTACCTTTCCTTTTGGATAAAAGAAAAGTCGGTGGCGACTCTTGCTAACCGCACAATTGCGATCAAACACAAATGACCCAAGTCGGTTCTCCCACCGTATCACAGTAAGAATTAGGGTAGAAAAATTTCCCTTATTTAAGTGTCTTCTATCCGGAGATATGAAGGTTAAAATCTTCATCTCGACGCGATTCAAGATACTTAAATATAAAAAAAAACCCAATTTTTGGCCCTAAGATACCATGCAAATGTTTATGATTATGGATGCTAAAGGAAAAAGAAAGGAAAACCTGCAGGGTATATAAGACACCAATGTGAACAAGAAAACTCAAAATTTAAAAAAGAAACCTCCTGCCAGGGGAACAGGGGTTCAGCCAGGAAAAATAAATCACCGGCCGAATGACATAACTCGGGGAATGACTGTATAATAGGGAAAACCCAAATCACAGACATGATAACTGTAATTCTAGCACATATAATATCAGATGTCAAGACTGATGTATTAACAACACACAATGTTACAACAGATGTCATGACATCTGATGACAGTAAATAAACTTGCTAAAAACAGAAAGATTATGCAGAAAGATAAAGTACAGAAACATAAAGAGCACAAGGAATTGTTAACCTAGTTCGGTGAAAACTCACCCACTCAGGGGTTACCAATCCAGGAAGGAAATCCACTATCAGTTATATCAATTAGAAGCTAAACATTCCCAATTTACACTTCTCACTTAATCCATACCCAATGCAACTTCTACCTAGGCACCTCCAAGATATGAGAACCCGTCTCACTCCCGATCACCGCAATGATATTAACCAATTCCAGTCTTGGGGAATGTCTAGAGAAACCAAAAAGGAAGAACACATTTCCAAATTACAAAATACTTAGTTTGCTTAAAAGCTTCACTAAGAACAATACTCAACTCTTGCCTACAAGCTTTGAGGAGAACAATAACTGGGCAAACTGTCAAGCAATTAGTCAACTTAAATGAATCAAAGATATATGAGGACATACAGATAAACACACAAAGAACCTAAGGAGCTATCAAACCCTAAACCCATATTTTTCACAAGGTTTTACAATAAAAACTATGCTTAAAAACTAGGTTTTGGACGACTCCTTATATAGACTTCTGCAGTTAGGCTTGGACTCTTCAATCAGATATAATCTTCAGCTCTAAATCCATACAGAATATTCTCCACAAAAATACAAACAAAAAAAATATTTCAAATATTTCCTAAAAAGTCTCAAAGATCATTTTTATGAAATAAATCAAATCTGCAATTATTCCTAATAATCCTTGATTGTCTGCGCCTGTTATGAGTACTAGAAACCACTAGAATCTCATATTTTTCTATAAAATCTTCAAGGATAAATATCCAAATGTACTACCATGATGTCATGTTGCAATATGTTACAACATCAAAGCGAAAATCTGTCAAATAAGTACTTGCATACACTGATGTACCAATTGGTTAAGATTTTATGTGATAAGGGAAAATTGTAGCTATTTTTGTATATAATTTTTGTTGCATTTATCAAAATTTTATTGTTAATATCGGTTGAATAAACCCAAGATTTGTTTAAATATGTTAATTCGTGTTTATTTGTGTTTTTGTGTACATAGTGTACCGTTTGATGTTTTCCATTCATTTTGTAGGTTTTTGTTGCATTTTGGCACATCGACGAACAAGGTGTCGAAGGAACGGCTTCGGATGCGGGTTTTCAGAATAAAAGACCAAATTTGAGAAGTTTTGTCTAGGATAGCTTACTTAGCACGCAGAAGGCCGCTAAGCGTGAGTGCACTCAATCCATTTTGTAGCGCACTGCTTGCATTTTTACATTTTGACAGAAGCATTATTTTGAAGCCCGCTTAGCGCGGATATCACTCTTAGCGTGAATATCACACTTAGCGCTGTTTGATGTGTAAAATAAAGAAGTCGCGCTTAGCGCGCCAAGCCCGCTTAGTGCGGTCTGTTGAGATTTATTTTATAAATTCAGATTTAGTTTATTTATAGGTTATGGTTTTGATGAAGTTTTTGCCCCCAACTCCATCAACCTCCAATTTTTTAGGATTAGTTTAGATAACAACTATGGAGCTTGCATAAGGATGATCCAGAATGGATTGCTCTTCGATCAACGCTGACAAACTTGTAGATTTCCATTCATTTCTCTTTTTCTTTGTGTATTCTCTATTGGTTGGGTTTGTATATATATTTTCTTTGAACTCATGTATATTTGTCTCCCTTGGCGTTATGTAAAACTTGCTTTACAAATCTTTGTCGATTGTTATCCTTGATTTTTGCTATGTGCTAGGGATTTGAGTTGCTATAGACATATATTTCTTGAATTCTTATCTAGGATGATTATCTAATAGTGTTTGATTCTAGAGATAGATTTAGCACTGTTATTCACTTCGGGTGCCTGTGATTAATGACTCTGTGTTGTTTGCATCGCTATGAGAGATCGTTGATGCAAGCGAGCACGGTTGACTTATGTGTTGTTAAGGTTGGTTGAGAGATCTCCACTGAGGTGATACAGTGGGTGTTGTGTTTGACACGTGATGACATTGAATAATATTGTAGGTTTAGTATAACAGGTCGATAGGTTTAAGTCGGGGAGAAGTAGTATATATGCATGCTTGATAAGTTATTCCTTTTTCCTTTTTATACATTTATTTTCTATTGATACTTTTCCTTTCAACCCATTTATCCCAAACACATTAACAAGAGATTTGTCGAATGGAATTTCAATTCACCAATCTCTATGGTCACGATATTATATAACTTAAATATCACCTGATAAAATAATAACTTACTTTTTTCTTGCCGCTTTACTGCAGTTTGATCGTTTCGACTTGCGAATGCATGGTAATGATTTTTTTAAATTTTTGTACACAATCAAGGTATATGTTTACCACTTCCAGCAAAAATGGCACTGTTGCTGGGGATTGGTGTTTATTGTTTTGCATTGCGATAGTTTCTTTGTTTTTGAGTTTTGTAATTAATATATATGTTGTATAGAATGTGTACATAAACTTGCCTATTTTTAGTTGTACATGTTTTGTGTTTACTTTCCATACTGGTGCATATATGTGCTTTTCTTTGTTTTCACGTATTGTTGTGAATTGTCTCATTTTCGTAATGTTTGTTGTTTGATTATTAGGACATTTTCTTTAGGTTTGCACGGTGTGACAATACCATGGCATGACGAAAGGAGCTTACTAGCTCTCACAATACATGTGTCGAGCTTACAACGTAAAATAAGCATGTTTTTTTATATTCATTTATGTATGTGTTGACTTGTGTTTTAACAAGTTGAAATTGGACCTATTTTAAATTCTCAAATTTTCACTTTTCAACTTGTTAATTCACTTTCACCGGTTAGTTTTGTTATGTCAATTTGTGTTTTTCCGCAAGCTTGTCATGTTTAGCTTGAGGAAGTTTGTATGTGGTAAATATTGTACATGTGTAGTTGAGAATGTGTAGGTGATTGTGGAGGGTGCTGCTGCACTGTTGTTGTTGTCCTGGTTTTTCTGCAACTGGTGTAGCACACTTAGCGTGCTCTGCTGTGCAGAGCCAATGAATTCTTTTTAATTTTTCGCTTGGCTCTCCTTTTTCCCACTTCACTCAAGGATTTATAGTATAATAATTAATATTAATATTTTTAATTCTTTCTTTTGTTGTATGGACTCAAATTTTGGCTAGATAGCTTGAGGTCTCTTTTGGTGATTTTCTGATTTTGAGTGTGTCAACTTGCGGATGTATGGTAATGATACTTTTTGAAGTTGGTACTCACCAGATACTCGTTTACTACTTTCTATAACATAACATGTTTAGGAAACTTTTCATTTGTATAATTACCATGTCATTCATTCTTTTTGTTTTACTTGTGTTGTACCCCAAAATTTTCCCTCGCATTCTTCCTCAAGAAATCACAGCTTCAGGCATTTCCTGATTTTTCAAACTGGCTCAAGAATCGGTCAAATAGACTTTTCTCGTCAGTCAGACAAAATTTAGGGTTTTATTGATTTTCATGGCTTTAGAACAGTTCACACAGTTTGCTTAGGGTTTTGATTGATTTTGGCTCAACTTTGATCAGGCGAACGTTCTTTGGCATTTAATCAGGAATTAGGGTTTTCGTGCGCGGTTCCTCAGAAAGATTTAATTCTACGATGTTTTGCAAGTTATTCCGAGATTTGGATTGAATTCACGTTTGTTTGACTGAATCAGTGAAAGGTTGCATTGGGTTTGAATTTGCAATGTTTGATTAAAGTCAGTAAAGGAAAAAAACGTCTGGGCAATTGCGGTGATTGACTGTTGTTTTGCTTTGGATGTTGGAAGCGCCAGGTTTAATTGATCAATACTGAAGCAATGTTTATTTAATTATTTATTATTCTAAGATTAAATGATTGGAATTTATTTTCAATTATTATAATTAAAGAATTATAAATAATAAAACGAACAATTAAGAAGAGGAAAAGAATTAATTGGATAAAAACTTTTTATTTATTTTTAAATTATTTGTACAATTGTTTTGTTTACAAATTGTTTACAATAATGATCTTACAGTAATTTAAATCTAAGTAAGGCTATCCTAATTTTTTCTAAAATCTTCATTTCTTCATCTGTTGCTAAATCCTCTCCATTCAATTTTTATCTGCAAAAGCAAAGAAGAAAAGTTAGAAGCAGATAAATAAATAAAAGAGACAGATAAAAATAAAGTTCATCATTAAGGGCAACTGACTGGGATCAGTTAGCCCTCTCTGCAAATCACGGGATTTCTCCCGGTTCACAAAGAGGGATGAATATTTGTTTGCTAATCATGAATGCACAAAGTTGAAATTCACAAGTCAAAATTGTCAAGCTGCATAATTTCCAAAATCTCAAACAGCATGAGCAAGTGCAAAATCCAAAGGAAAATTGAACTAGAACTACAAAGTCCAAACTGAGTTCTAATGTCAAACTAAACAAAAGCTGTCCAAAGGATGTCAAGTACAAAGGGCCATCAAAATGCAGGGAAGCTGTCAAAAGAGGTATGCAAATATGCAGAGAAGACATAAAGTGCAGAGTTAAACCACATGTGCAAGCAAACATAATTCATTTTCATCATTTCCTAGTGCTGCCCTTTCAGTAAAAGTACAAGCATAAACATATAAAATGCAAAAAGCTGTACTGGAGAGAGAAAGAGAGAGAGGAAAGTGTTTAGGCTTACAGGTTTTGCTTTGAGGCTTAAGAATATAGAAAATAAAACTGCAATAACACAGTGGATAAAGGGGGAAAGAAAAGATAAAGCAAGTGGTCAATAAAACAGTAGAGAGATATCAAAAGGCAGGGGATATCACAAACAGAAATAGAACTGAGATAATAACCACAAGACCTGCCTATCATCAAAACGCATAAGCCTGAAACACCACAAAGTAAAAAAAACTGGTATCAAGCCTGTACCACCAGTTTTCAAACCTCCAGCCTAACCAATAAACCCTGTTAAGTCATGCCAAACCTGAAGCAAGTTTGTCCAAGACAATAACCTGTAAAAGCCTGTAATCAAACAAACATCCAAAGCCAAAAACCTTCAACCTGTTTTACCAGCATAAACTAACCAAAAACTAACCAAAGCCATTAACCTGAACTGTCAAAGCCTAAACCAGTAAAGCTCCCAAACATCAGAAACCTGAAGCATAAAAAACATAAACTCACCCAAGCCTTGCTATTCACACAAGGCCACAACCTGTAAACCTTGCAAGTCTCAAATACCCAAAAGCCAAAACATTTCAAAGGCCACAACCTGTAAACCTTGCAAGTCTCAAATAACCAAAAGCCAAAACATTTCAAAAGCCACAACCTGTAAACCCCTTCAAACCAGATAAACCCCAAGCCTGAAGCAAGCCTCATCAAGCCTTAAACCAGTCAAGAAAAAAAGCCTCATCAAGCCTTAAACCAGTCAAGCTAAAAAACCCTGTCAAGCCCTACCTGCATCAAACACAGATCCATCCAAACCTTTGTCTAAATAGTCAAAAACCCCAAGCCCTCGGAATTTCTTCATCATTGGGCTATCAAACCCAACATTCAAGCATTCACAAGCCAGCATCTCAAGCATACAAAGGCGACCAGGAGAAGATGAGGTAACAACTCAATAAAACAACATATCAGAAGCATACATAAACATATAAGCCAGGCCCACAGAAGAAGCATTCGAAGGCAACCCTAACAAGCATTCCAAGAGGCAACCAGAAGGAGATAAAGAAGTCTACTCAGAAACATAAAGAGTTCATCACAAGGGCCCTCAGAAAGTTCTCATCACTGGGCAAAAGACATCCAGCACATAGCAACAGAGGTACATAGCAACAGAAGAGACAACACGAGCATACAGAAGGCAGCAAAGCAAGAAGAAGAAAAGAAATGATATCAAAGAGGTTTTCAGCTTAACATCATCAAAACCCAAAGGTAAAAAGTATGAAATACCAGGAAAAGCAAAGCCTCATCATCATCGTAACCCCTTCGCCCTCAAGCCTCCAAGCGCATCCAAACTCTCTTCTCCTCCGTCTCCCAAAAGGTAGTTTACTTTCTTCTCATCCCTTTTCACAACCTCGTTAACAAACATTAATGAACATAACATCAGAATACAAGATCGTAACATGCAAGGTATAAGAAACCTAACGAGACGGAGGCGATTTTCCTTACCTAACGTGAACCACAGTTGATTGACCTGTGGAAGAGAGTGGACGGAGGAAGAGGTGGCGCGGTGGCTCTAGGCGGAGGGTCGCATCTCAGCATTGAGGAAGATGAACAGAAGTGAAAAGAGAATGGCGTCGTTTTCTGTAACCCTAGCTTTTTCCCAATTGAAAACAAAACTAGTGAACCCTAAAACCTTTGTCTCAACAACTGGGCCTCGCCCATTTTCAGCGCCCTAAGCCCAAACGAATCTCCATTTGGCACCCCCCACCAAGCCCATTCATTTCTTTTACTAACATCTTTTCTATCCTTTTATTACTTTAACTAATATATTTTACATTAATTAACTACTTTTTATAACTTACTTAATACTAATTTCATTTTATTTTTACACTAACAATACTTTTTTATATATAGCATAATTAAATTTTATATAGAAACTTATAAAAATAATATTTTTCTCTATAATTAAACTTACACTTTCTTTAAAATCTTATACATGGAATATTAATTTTTCTTAAGATAAATACTTTTCTCTTTTTTTCAAGATATTATTTTTGTACATAACACAAATAATACACAATTTAATTAAAATTTAAAACATTTAATTAAAGTATTCTTTTTGTACATATTAAAGAAAAATACAAGATTACAAAGGTTAATTAAATAAACATTTAATTCTTTTCATTTAAGTTAAAACAATACTTAATAATACACATTTAAATTCACATCTTAACTTGTAAATAATTCTCATATACGTACACGTACACTACACAATATACAATACATTTCACATTAAACATTTGATACATGTACAATTGCTATTCTTAAACGTTACTATACATTGTTTACATTTTTATCGCAATTCGATTTGGTTGTAACTTATTGGACACTACATTCCTAAAGTCTCATCCCCATTTGTGAATTTGTACCCCCACTCCCGGATACTATTTGTAATAGCGTAGACTTTAAATTCTTGCAATTTACCGCTTTCAATTATACCATGGTTAGACCTAGGGTTTGCATGTACATAAAACCAAACGTTAGATAACCTAATACAAGACAAATACATGAAATCAATACACAATCACACTTGCACCCTCTAGGGTAATCCCACATGTTGCCTTCCAAAATGGGCCATGCTTGCACGTCGAGTATCTTTGGCAAAACAAATTCAAATGATCATAAGTCCCTCGATGACGCTTTCGAAAGTTGCCTAAATGGAATGATCATAGTCCCTTCAAAGAAAATTGCCAAAGATACTTGGCACCATTGCATTCATGGTCCATACGATGACCCGCGCCCGTCCCGTTAAACATTCTAAACGCAAGATTGTCCACCAAATTCAATGGTGGAACAAAATTGTTAAAAGGGGTTGAAAACATAGAGAAAACCTTTGAGTACAATAGGGGTAGACAAAACTCTAAGTTACTTGAGATCAACTTGCAAAAACACTTGCCTTCTTTTCAAAAACCACACTTCATACAAACAACTCTCAAAAACATTTTGAAACATCTTTTCGAAAAGATACACACTTTTGTAAAACACTCAAACACGAGTCAAATACATTGGTTGCCTAAGATAAGGCATCTCTTCAAAAACATTTTCAAAACGCACACACACACACCATAATTTCAAAGCAATCGAAAATCAAGGCAAGTGATCTAAAATCCAAGTAACTAAGAGCCCATGGATAACCATGGATGAAAAGGGTTCTAACACCTTCCCTTTTCATAATCTACCCCCCGAACCCACGAAATATCTCAAAAGGTTTTTGTTGTGCTTTTTAACCTTTCCTTTAGGATAAAATAAAAAGTCGGTGGCGACTCTTGCTCAACCGAACAAGTGCGAATACAAACGCAAACCTCAAGTCAGTTCTCCCACCATATCACAACATGGTCATGACTTGAATCACTTTAGTTCCATTTTTACCCATAAATATGAGGAAGCTTTCCATTGTTCATATATACTGGTGGCCACAATTCTTGTTTTAACTGAATTTTATTATGTTTAATATTTTGTTTGTGTTGATTGTATGAAATCTTGAACATGATCAAGGAATTTTTTGTTTCATTTTGAGCACAACTACCCTTGCCAAATAGTCAATTCACCTTGTGAGTGTGTGGACTTTTGTTAACCCCTTTTGACCCTTTTTGTCGATATCCATGTTGTTTTTTATTAATGCTTGTCTATGAGTGTTTGGTTCATCTTTTTGTATGGATATTGATTATTTGTTTTCTTGAACCCTCAACTATGATTTATGGTTTAAATTGTTGCCTTGCCTTAGAAAGTGTGGAGTATTCACATTATGATATGGTTGAATTCAAGTTTGGGAGAGAAATGTTTATGTGCTTATGTTGTGATTGCTATGAGGTTGAGAAAGAAAGAGAAAATGAAAGAAAATAATTGAAAAAGGAAGAAAGAAACAAATTGAAAAAGTTTTGAAAAACAAAAACAAAAAGAGTATGGAATATGGAATAATGTTGTGTTAATAAGTGATGTGTGTTGGTTTAAGAAATTTGGAATGAAGAAGAAGTTTGATTGAAATTATTTTGCTTGAGTCTTTATGAGTTGATCACTCCCTTAGGTTAAGGCAAGTTTTTGTTTTGATTAGCTTTAGGACTTTTGTTAACCAAGCCACATTACAACCTTAAAAATCCCTTGTGATTCTTGCCTTTGTATCTTCAATATGAGTTTTTGGATGAATGCATAATTTAGTCTATTGTATGCAAGATTGTGGATGCGTGTTTTTGGTCCCTCACCTTTGTGTGTTCTTTATCTACCGATGAATTTTTACTTGGTGTGATTCATGATTGAGCTTGTTTTGTTTTAGAATGTTTAGTATGATTTTTGTACTTAGGATTCGTTTTGTTTACATATTATCATTGTAGCATTGTGGTAAGTATTTACCTTGTGTGTGCATTTTTGTTTGAACCATACATTTGTTTTCCGTTTTAAAACTTGTTGATTAATGATATTTTGGTTGATTACTTTTGGTTCTTTGAGTTGTTTGGCCTTGTTTGAGAAAAAACAAGTTCAAGTTGGGAGAGTTTGATAAGTGCAAACTCTAGCTATTTTTATATATACTTTTTGTTGCACTTATTGACTTTTTGTTGTTAATATCGGTTGAATAAACCCGACTTTTGTGTAAATACGTTTAGTTTGTGTTTATTTGTGTTTTTGTGTACATAATGTACCGTTTGATGTTTTTCTTTTCATTTTGTAGGTATTTGTTGCATTTTGGAGCATCAAGGAATAAGGTGTCGAAGGCAGGACTCCAGATGCGCGATTTCGGAATAAAATACCAGTTTTGGGAATTTCTGTCCAGGAGAGACAGCTTAGCATGCAAAAGGCGCTAAGCGCGAGTGCGCTCAGCGCATTTTGTAGTGCACTGCTTACATTTTGACATTTTGGAAGAAGCATTGTTGTGAAGTCCACTTAGCACAAATATCGTCCTTAGCGCGGTTTAGGGCGGTTTGATGTATAAAATAAAGAAGTCGCGCTTAGCACGGTCTGGTGAGATTTGTTTTATAAATTCAGATTTAGTTTATTTTTAGGTTATGGTTTTGGGGAAGTTTTTTCTCCCAACTCCATCAACCTCCAATTTTGTTAGGATTAACTTAGATAACAACTATAGAGCTTGCATACACATGATCCAGGTTGGATTTCTCTTCGATCGGCACTGACAAATTGGTAGATTTGAAGTTCATTTATCTTTTTATTGTGTATCTCTATTGGTTGGGTTTTTATATGTATTTTCTTTGAACTCATGTATATTTGTCGCCCATGGAGTTATATAAAACTTTCTTTACAAATCTTTGTCAATTATAATCCTTGATTTTTGCTCCGTGCTAGGGATTTGAGTTGCTATAGACATATACTGCTTGAATTCTTATCTAGGATGATTATCTAATAGTTTATGAATTCTAGAGATAGATTCACTTAGGGTGTCTGTGATTAATGCCTCTGTGTTATTTGTGTCGATATGAGAGATCGTCGATGCAAGCAAGCACGATTGACTTCTGTGTTGTTAAGGTTGGTTGAGAGGTCGTCGCCGAGGTGATACAGTGGGTGTTGTGTTTGACATGTGATGACATTGATAAATGTTGTAGGCTTAGTATAATAGGTAAATAGGTTTAAGTTTGGGAGAAGTAGTATATATGCATGCTTGATAAATTATTCCTTTTTATAGATTTATTTTCTGTTGATACTTTTCCTTTCAACCCATTTATTCCCAAACTCATTAACAAGTAATTTGTCGAACGACATTTCAATTCACCAATCTCTATGGACACAATACAATATAGCCTAAATATCACCCGGTAAAAATAATACTTTACTTTTTGCTTGCCGCTTTACCGCTTCTAGAATTATGACATCTTATTTAACATTAGGCTGCAACACATGTTTTTTCCCAATGAAACATGTTTTGATAGAATTTTTGTCAATACCACACTTTACCAAAATTGTTGCCAACCATAAAATCACATACCTAACAATCTCCCCTTTGGCAAATTTTGGCCAAAACAACCAAAGACCAAATATGCTAGAGAGAGGAATAAAACCATAAACACAATTTACATGAAACCATGTAAACTCTGTAAAAACAACATATCTCAGAAGCTTGTACAATCAAACAGGTTCGATACTCCCCTTGTCATACATAATCAGTTTTCCCCCTCAAGGGAAAACTCACAACATAGAGCACATGCAGCGGAACACAGAGTAGAAGCAGCAGCAGTAGCTTCGACACACACAAGCATGAACAATCATGCTCCCCATAAATAGTTGCATGAGCTACCACAAAAAAATACTCTCCCATAATAAGTAGCACACAATCCTATCCTAATGCTAAATCAACATGTCAAGACATGTGACATAACATCAGGACACAACACTTTACTCCCCCTTTTTAGCCAAAATATTAACAAAAAGAAAATATAGTAAATGTACACAAGAAGTGGAAACACAAAACACATTCAAACACATTGCACTCAGGTAATACCACATATGGAAACACACCTATTGCAAACCAGCAATACTATAGATGGAAGCACGCATCAAAACAACCAATCATGAGTACCAGATGGAAACAAACAGATGGAAACACAATTTCTTGACCAACCTCAGGTGGTCTTCCCCCTCTTACCTCTGTCAAAGATCCTCCTCCCCATATAAAAAAGCCTTATGAATTCCTTGGTGTTGTAGCCAGTCCCACTATCTTGCAGACTACCTTCCTTCTATCTTTTATCAGTAGCAATTTATCCAGACATGTCTTGCTTCAGAGTATAGAGGAAAGATGCAGCATTAGTTGTATTCCCCCATTTCTGTAATTTCTATAACTCCTTAATGGTACAAGATCCAATCCTACTATTTTTTATAAGAGCAAGTTGTTCCTTGTTGTCCATATACTCTAGAGTATCATCCTTCCCTATAACAAGATTCCTAATCAGTTACTTTCAACTACTAAGTCTTGTTCTAGTCATGTTGAATGAGATATCTGAAAGAACTCAGATCTTTTTCATGAAATGTCATGAAATTTATGTTGACATCATGTCTCTTCAACACCAGTTTAGAGAAACTAACTCTTGTTTCTCAACATTCATCTTCAGCTATATACCAAGAAGCACCTTCCTGCTTCTTACTGACCCAGAAACCTAAGCTATTCCTTTATCAGAGTGAGTCGTAGTCAGTTCCATGGATTATTCTAACTTTCCTTCTGTAGACAGACCTTTGCTGGATTGAGAATTCACTGATTTAGTGTTTGTGAATTTGCAATTTTCCTCCCTCAGAGCTTTAGCAGTTTGCACACAGGATGTTCCAACATTGTCTGTGACATCCACCTTTTCCTTACTAAGTGTATCATCAAATCTCACATAGATAACTTCCATTGTCATACATGTTATGGAGTTAAATACTCTATATGATCTTATGTGAGTTAAATACTCTGTAAAATCTCACATAGATAACTTCCATTGTCATACCCGTTCAGAAATATTCCTTCACCTCCTATGCAATCCTTCTTGTCCACTTGATCTTTCTCAGTAAAGATCTGGAGTTTACTTCCAAAGACATGAAAGTATTTAGCTTTAGGTTTCCTTCCTTTCCATACCTCATAAAGAGTAATAATAGTTCCTACTCTCAAGGTGATCCTATTATGAATATAACATGTCATATTCATTGCTTCATTCCAAAACTCAAATGGCAATTGCTTAGCACTATGCATGACTTTGGTCGATTCTTATATAACTCTAGTCTTTTTCTCAACAATTCCATCTTCCAGAGTTTTCCAGGAATAAGAGAGCTCATGGCTTATTCCTTCAGAATCACAAAATTCAACTAATTTTGTATTCTTAAACACTTCATCATTGTCACTTATAACTTTGACAATTACACTCATTTTCTCCTCTTGAATGCTTTGACACAGACCTTTGAAGACTATAAAAGTATTTGATTTTTTTCTAAGAAAACTCATCCAAGGATATCCATAAAAGTCATCTACAACCACAAAGACATACCTTTTTCCTCATAGGTTGTCTCCATGTAATAGTCCTGTTACATCCATATGAAGAAGTTCCAAAACTTTGGAAGTTGTCAGATGTTCCAACATTGGGTGTGACATCATGATTTTCTTTTTATTTTCACACTCATCACAAATTTTTCTTTCTTAAATCTTGGGCTATGGAAAATATCTTATGGTTCCTTCAGATATGACTTCCTTCATTCTTTTGAAATGAAGATGTCCAAGTTTCTGGTGCCATAGCCTTACTTCATTCTCATTGGTTATAGAACATGTGAAAGAGTAAGCAGTTATTTGAGATTCCCATAAATAACAGTTGTCTCTGGATCTAGCCTCTTTCATTAGAAGAACTTCTTTCTCATATTTGACTAGACATTCTAATTTAGAGAAGTTGACTAACAAACCTTGGTCACACAATTGACTAATGCTAATAAGATTAGAAGTCAATCCTTTGAGAAATGACACACCATCTAACCTGGGATAAGAATCACACATCAACTTTCCAACTCCTTTGATTTCTCCTTTAAAACCATCACCAAATCTTACAGAACCTGTAGGATGAGGCTTGATATCTACCAACATCTTCTGGACCCCTGTCATATGTCTAGAGAATCTACTATCAAAGTACCAGTCTTCACCTGGTTGAGTCTCTCAAAGAAGTATGTGCTATAAGGTTAACATCTCTATTTTCAACTCTTCTCTTTTTGCTCACTGTATTAACTTTGGAATAAGCTAGAGTTCTTTGATATCCATACAATTTGAAACATAAAGTATTTATAAGGCCAAACTCACCATAGTAGTGACATGTCCAAGTAGAATGAGGTTGATTTGAAGATTTATGACATATGCCAGGATGTTGTAACATGAGTGAAATTCTGGCACACACATAATATCATAAGTCAATATTGATGTCTCAACAACACACAATGTCACAACAGATATTATGACATATGTTGACATAACAACAAACAATAACAACAACATAGAAATATAACTTACAGAAAGTAAAGGAACACACAGGATTGTTAACCCAACCGGTGCAAACTCACCTATTCTGGGGGTTATCAAGCCACGAAGGAAATCTACTATCAGTAGTACTAGTTAAAAGCTAAACTCTCTCGTTTACAACTTCTTTCCTAATCCCTACCCAGTGCAGCTTCTACCTAGGCACCTCCTAGATATGAGAAATCTCCATCTCACCTCCAATCACTGTAGTGATAAAAAAACCACTCCCAGCCCCATGGGATTTATCAAGAAACCAAAAAGGAAGAACACACTTTCAAATTAAAAATGCTTAGTTTGCTTAAAATCTTCACTAGAAGTAATACTCAACTCTTGCTTACAAGCTTCGAGGAGAACAATAACATGATGAACAAGTAACAACCAGTCAACTCAAATGCATCAAAGATACATGAGGACGTACAAAAACACACGGAGAACCTAAGGAACTATCAAACCTTAAACCCTTATTTTCACAAGGTTTTACAATAAAAACTATGCTTAAAATACTAGGTCTTGGACGACTCCTTATATATACTTCTGAAGTTGGGCTTGGACTCTGATATCAGATATAATCTCCAGCTCTAAATCCCCGCAGAATATTCTCCACGAAAATAGAAACAAAAACGAATCTTTCAAATATTTCCTAAAAAGTCTCAAAGATCCTTGTTATGAAATAAATCAAATATGCAATTATTCCTAACAATCCTTGATTGGCTGCGCCTGTTATGAGTATTAGAAACCTCCAAAATCTCATATTTTTCAATCAAAGCTTCAAGGTTAAATATCCAGCTATAAATATATGATATTTTTTTGCAACATGTTACAACATCTGATAGAACATCTGTCAAATAAGCACCTGCATACACTATTGTACCAGCTGGTCAAGATGTTATGACTTCTTGCTCAAAACTATGCTGTAATACATGTTCTTCCCAAATAGAACATGTTGATAGATTTGTCGTCAACTATTTATTTTACCAAAATTGTTTCCACGCCTAAAATCACAGACCTAACAATCTCCCCCTTTGGAAAATTTTGGCTAAAACAACAAAAGACCAATTAATCTGGAGAGAGGAATAAAACCACAAACACAAGATACATGAAACAATGTAATCTTCATAAACACAACACAACTATGAAGCTTATGCAATCAGACAAATACAATACTCCCTCTATCATTCACAATCAATTCTCCCCATCAAGGGAAAATCACTCACAATAGAGCACATGCAGGGGAACACACAACTGAAGCAACAACTTCAACGCACACAAGCATGAACAATCATTCCCCCCTAAATAATTGTAGGAGAAACCACAAGCACACATCTACTCTCCCAAAAGTAGTAGCACATAATCCTATCACAATTCTAAATCAACATGTTAAGACATGTCATTTAACATCAGGACACAACATTTTACTCCCCCTTTTAGCCAAAATATTGGCAAAAAGAACATAAAGTAAATGTACACAATGGAAACACAAATTGCACGAGCACATATTGCATACAAGCAATACCACAAGTGGAAACACACATGAGCACCAAGTGGAAACAAACAAAATAACTAAGAACACTTAAGAGTAATACACACTACAGATGGAGGAAAACAGAGAGCCATCAATCATGACTACCTGATGGAAATAAACAGATGGGAACAAAACTTCTTGGCCAACTTCAGGTGGTCTTCCACCTCTTTCCTCTGTCAAAGAGCCTCCTTCCCCTATCAAAGAGCTTTATAAGTAGTAATTTGTCCATGCATGTCATGCCTCGGAGTATAGAGGTGTGATACGGTGGCAGAACTGACTGTTATATACTGGTTTTGCATTTGTGTTTGCAAATGTTGCGGTAAGCAAGAGTCACCACCGACTTTTCTTTTATCCAAATTAAGGAAAGGTTGAAAAGAACAGAAAAATACCTTTTCGAGAGTTTTCTGAGTAAGGGGGTAGATTATGGAAAAGGGAGGTGTTAGCACCCTTTCCATCCGTAGTTTTCTACGGGCTCTTAGAGGTTTGCTCATTTTGAAATACCTTTGTGCTTTGTGTGTTTGAAAATGTTTTGAGAATGCTTTAGTATGGTGAACTTTGTATTGTTTCTCGGGATAGTGGAGAAAGTATACAAAGTGTTTAGAAAATGTTTTTGAAAAGTAGTATTTGTGTAAGTGCAAAATGTTTTGAGAAAACTTCTAACAGCTATCTACTTTGTACTCGAAAAATGTTATTCTTTGTCTCCTATCCTTTAGACAGTGCTATACTACTATTAGTGAGTAGGCAGCCCTAGTCGTTGGATGTTTGAGGGACAATCGAAGGGACATTACTGTCACGAAGGTAACTTGGCAAGAAATTTTAGTAAATTTCCTAAAGTTTCTAAGATCACTTTTAACCGAGGCAACTTCGAAAGGGTTGTCGAGGGACTTGTGATCTTTCAAACTAGAGGATAGCCACTAAAACTTCTCACATTTTGAGAATTGTGACCGTTTTCCGAAGGCAACCGAAGTGGGATACCCTAGAGGTGCGCATGTGAAATTGTGTTCAGTTATTTATCTTGGGCATTTAGGTTTGCTAACCTTTTTGTTTTTCAATTTTGTCATGCAATCCTAGTTACTAGCAGTAAATATGTACAAAATATAAAGTGCGGAAGTATAAACCTACACTATTACATGGCTTCGGGGAGGGGATTTACAATGTACAAAATTTGGGAGTGCAGAGATTAAAAACAGAAAATAAAGTCTAATTACTATTACATCCCCATATACAGGTACAAAAAATAAAAAGTGCGAAAAAGTAAATAACGCGCAAGAGATTGAAAGTTCATCTAAAAAAACCTAATAAGAAAAATATTTTTTGTTATTTTTGATTTAAGAAAAATGGTCACCTATCCTAAAGTCTATACAATAAAATCGAATTAAGAAAAATAATCTAATTTCTTTTTAGTTTTTTATTATGAAGAAGAAAATAATTAAACCTAGATTAAATCCTAAATTCTAATTTATTTTAGATTATGAATGGGTTGAGGTTTAATTAATTAATTAATTAATTAAAGAGATTAATCATGTAATTAAGAAATCCAAACCTAATATTTTAGTGAGCTTTTTTTATTTTTATATTTGGTTTAATTAAACAAAAGAAAACAATAATAAAAAAAAATATAAGAAATAATACAAAAAAGAAAAATGCCAAATGGGCTTGATGCTGAAAAGAAAAAAGGAGGGGGTGCTGCTTAGAAATTTCGATGGGACCAGATGAGGAAGCCCAGACTTGAGTTTGGATTCCAGCGAGGACTGGTCTTGAGGGTGCATGGTGCACTGCATATTACAACCCTTTGATCTAGATTAATGATGATCCGATGGCTAAATCTGATGGTGTTTGGTATAACTCTGGCCAAATAACGCATGTGATCTCTAGAAAACAAATTAGAAAAGTAAAACTGCTGGACTTTGGACTTGAACCCAGGTCCTCACCCTCACATACACGCTTCTCTGCCAACTGAACTATCCATTCATTCGTTATACAAAATAAAACAAGAATAATATAATGCAAAACTTCAAGTAATTATTTTAAAAAAAGCGCGCATATTTGAATTTCCCAGTGGGGGGCTGCCACGCATGATCTTCTTCCTCCCTCGGTCGTCTTAGACATTGAGACCTATAGTGACAGTTTTTGCTTGTCACTATAGCACCTGCATCTTATAAAATTCACAATATGCAACATAAATTAAATGCGAGGCCATGGATCAACTGACCTCGACCTCCTGAGCACGATGGCATCCTTAGTTTGGGCTAATTTTGGCCATTGCAAAAAACCCCAATTTAGAGGTCTGAACCCTTACAATGGCAAAATTTAATTCCGACACCAAAACATCAATCCAACTATACAAAAAGCTTGTAAATCCTCAAATGATCAATAATGCATGGTCAAAACATATTTATATTACATGAATCAAGTAAAATAAAATTGAAAAGAAGTGCAAACCGTGCGGGCTTACTGATGGGTTTTGTGTTGTTTCAAGACTTGGTAATGATCGCAAATGCTTCAGGGAACCTCTAGGAATGTGTTTGGATCCTTAGTTTGGATTGAGGAAGGCTGGAACTGTGTTTTTGAATTTTGACAACCTTGCTTTTTTGTAAGTTTCGTGTGACTCTTTAGGGCTCTGTATGCGTGGCTAATGCTTGCTAATGTGTTCTTTATATAGATAGGAGGGAGGAGACAAGAGAACAAAGATTTAAACAACCATAAACAAGTGTTTTCAATGCCATGAATGATGTTTTGTAACTTTGCCAAAGTCATGGAAACTTGTCTTTTTTTGAATTTGAATGAATATGGACATCAATGGCTTTCGAATGCCTTCAGTTCCCGCCCTTCAATTGGACCTCTTGTACATCCTTCGAATGGGTCTTTAGATGTCTTTCAAATAGTCCATATGTATGCCTTGTGCCCTCTTCGAATGGACCACTAAGGCGTGTCCTTAGAATGGCTCAAGTCTCATCATTGGGGCCTCTTCGATTGAGCCCCTACTCAGCTAGCTGCTTGACTCAAACAATTCAAACAAAAACTCCAATCTGGTTAATCGAAAACCTTCTTTGTCACCGCCTTCGAATGCCATTGCACAAGAGGCCCGGGCCTGACCACATGTAGGACCAAGACCCATCATAAAGCAAACTTATTTTCAATAATCATGTGTCCTTCGAATGGGCTATCATGTGTGTTGAAGTGTGTACAACTGTTTTAAAGGGGACCATTTCCCAGTCGAAGTTGGAACAAAGGTAACCTATGCCTTGTGAATGCTAGCATGAGGCAGGTCAAAGCAAGCGTAAAAAGGGGCCATTGCCTAGACGAAGCTGGCACAAAGGTAGGCAATGCCTTGTGGGTCGAAGGAAACTTTTTTTGCCTGGTGGATCAAAAGAAGCTTTTTTCCTGGTGGATCGAAGGAAAATCTGAAGGAGTCTTGGCCTTGTATGCTGAAGGCAAGCTAAAGAGGGGGCCTTTGCCTTGTGAATCTAAGACCAGTGAGAGGGGCCTTTTGCCTTGTGAATCGAAGGCATGTTGATGGGTCTTTGCCTTGTGAAACCAAGGTGAGCATGGAGAAGCTTTTTTCCTAATAGACCAAACAAGCATGAAGAGGCATACATGCGCTGGTGACAAGCTAAGAGGCCTTCTTCCCAGTGGGAGCTTTGTGAACTAGGCTTGATCGAAGGATACTCAACGCCTAATCGAAGTTAGTATGAAGGAGTTCATTACTGGTGAATCGAAACAAACTTGTAGGGGATTCTTGATTTGTGTGTTGAAGGCACGCACATAGGGAGTATTTGCCTAGTCGAAGCAGGAATCAAGCTTGCTCTAAAGAAATCAAATTCCCAAACGAAGAAGGAATCAAGCTTGCTCCAAAGAAATCAAATGCCCAATCAAAGCAGGAATTAAGCTTGCATGAAGGTAGCCATTGCATTGTGAATCAAGCCAACATGTAAAGCCAATGGTGCAAAGGCAAACATGGTAAGGCACACAAGTCACACAAGGCAAGCCCCTAAAGTTTAGGCCAGCATGAGGTCTAGGTACTACCCTCTTTCAGTTTGTTGGTTCATACCTGTCCTAATCAAAAGTAACCGGGTTCTTAGAGGATCCCAATATCATTGACTACCCTCAATCGGTCATAACTCCAGCATCGCAATCTTTTCTTGCGGCCAGAACCCTCACGAGAGTTTAGCCTCAATGGGCGTAGCATACTGCTACAATTCTAAAGGCCAAGTTGTGTCAATTAAGGTTCTAAGGTTGTTGGTGCTTAACGACTCCTTAGAAGACCCATATTCTCCTCGTTGCAACACAAGGGATATCGGTACAGACCAAGGTGCCACACCAACGTAGCCACTGTTTCACCCGTGTCGGTCTACGCCGGACAGGTCCCTTACAGCTTATGCTACCTAACAGGGTATCCCCAGATCCGGGTTAGGATCTATGTAACTCCAATGCAACCCACAAATTTAAAGCAATCAAGGAAAGAAATTGAAAACACCGTTATGGACTAACCCTAAGGTACACCTCACTTTATAAGTTTGTCCCCAGCAGAGTCGCCAGTTCTGTGATCGGTGGATCTGGAACTGACTGTTTAACGCTGGTTCGCGAAATGTCGCGGAAGCAAGAGTCGCCACCGTCTTTTATTTTCTCCAAATGGAAAGGACAAAAGCACAGAAAAATTCCTTAAAGAGATTGCTCTCGGTTCGGGAGGTAGATTATAGAAAGGGAAGGTGTTAGCACCCTTTCTATCCATGGTTATCCATGGGCTCTTAGATACTTGCTCATTTGTGTTTTCAAAAATGGTTTGTTTGCTTTTCAACTGTGGGTTTTAAAAAGTTTCTTTGAAAATTCCAGTTCGACTCTTGTATCGGTCCTCAAGAGTGTTTGAGAAGTTGCTTTCGAAAGCTTTTTGAAAATGTGTTGGTGCGAAAAGTATTTTTGATTTGTTTTGTTTTGAATTAGAGCAAGTATCCACGAGTCGTCTACCTACCCTAAGGAATTCGTCTGTGTAAATGTCCTTTAAAGTAGTGCCATCCCACCATTGAGAGATAGGTAGCACCACCGTTGGAGGTGTTCGGGTCAATTCGAGGTTCGGGACATGGTGATCACCGGAGCAATAGGAAGACACCTTAGAAGCTACCCTCATGCCAGGTTCCCGGATCATGAGGACTTACTAAGACATCCTCTGCTCGACGATCACCTTTCGAAGGGCAAGGCAACAGTGAGGCGTACCCTAGGGGTGGTGTGTGATTTGTGTGTCATGTTCAGTTATTTTGTCTATTCATTCTTGCATGCTTTGTTTAACAGTTAAAAAGTTGCGAGGAAAGTAAATTCTAAGCTATTACAAATGGCGCGGGTCCACATCGCCAAAATTAACCAGGACCCGATTTGACAGAAAAAATAAATAGACAAAGTAAATAAAGAATTGAAAAGTGCGAGTAATTAAATACATGGCTTCGGGAGAGATACATAGGTATTATAATGAAAGAAAATAAATACGCGAATTAATGAGAAATTAAGAACGAAACGAGGGCGTTGGACCCTTTTGCAAAAAAAATTAAATTACATGATGAAATTAATTAATTAAAAAGAAAGCAAGAATTTGTTTTTGGTATTTTTAGTATTTAATAGAAAAAATTAATTGCAATTAAACGCTAACCCTAATTCTATTTTATTTTAATTTTTTAAGAAGACATTAGAATTTAACCTAAATTAAACCTAATTTTTATATACAAATTTAATTATAAAAATAAATAAAATAATATTATTATAAAAAAAGAAAAATTAAAAAGGAATAAAAACATTAATTAAACCTAATTCTATGTTTTTTATATTTTTTATTAAAAGAATTAAAATTGCAAACCTAATTTAAAACTACATTCAATTACATGCAAATTTATTTAAGAAAGTATTAAAATAAAATATTTTATTATTTTTTCTATTTTCTGATTTTTATGTGTTTTTTATATTTATGAAAATAATTAGTTAATTAATAAAACAATAATAATTAAAAGCAAATAGAAAATAAAAAATAGAAAATATTATGGCAAACCTAGGGGGTTCAGACCCCAAATTAGGAGGTATGGCCTTTAGCAATCTGGCCCATTTAGCAAAGCCTGGGGGACTTTTTTGAGTAACATGTGGCGCGTTGATTGGGACTCACCGTGCACTTCAATCCTTGGCCTTGGATCTGATGAAGCTGGACGCGTGTACGCTTGGTTGTGAGAGTGTATCATGGTCCTCAACGTAAGCGCTGCATGTGAACGTTAATGGAAAAATAACATTGAAATTATTGAAGACCTGGGGCTCGAACCCAGGTCATAACTGTTACCAGCACTAACGCTTGCCACTGGATCATCTTACGCGCGTGTTAATATATAATAGCAAACAAATAATATAAAAGAAAACCAATGCATTAGTGGATTCTGCGCGCGAATTTCAAACTGACCAATCCACGCCTCACACGTTATCGTCTTCCTCGCTGGTTTTTATTTTCCTGAAACAAAACAAAACATAGGCAACGGTTTTGGATGTGTTCTCTTAGGCCACTTTCCAGAAAATAGCGATTAGCTCTCAGGCACTCATAAATTGAGCGCGACACATGGATTCTCTTCGTCCAGATGCGTTCGTTTTGATGGCCAAGGTCCCAAGCCTCAATTTTTCCTTATTTGAGAAGCCCTAATTCTAGGTCCTGTAAACCCTAGAAATTGACAATGGCATAATCGCGTGTATAGCTCAAAAACACAATTGAATACATGGGTTAGCTTCATAATCAAATGACCAACATGAATCAATAATTAAATTTCACAAAGAATGCATGGATTAGGATGTACGATTATGAAATTTCCACGAGATATTTCAGGTTCTGTATACCAATTCCTTAAGCTTTGATGAATGTTTTTGATTGAGACACGTTCAGTAATCTTCAAGGAAGCTAATGGAATGGAAATCGTGCCTTGAATCAACCTGCAAATCAATTTTCAGTATTGAGTTTTTTTAGAAAAAAAATTCAAGTTTGTTTTCCAATTTTCTCAGCAGCTGCGTGTGTCTTTGCACTAGGGTTGTATTCAGGCTTTTGTATTGAGTCCATTAGGTCAAGAAAAATCAATCAAATCCATTGCATTCATTTGATTTTGAAAATTGATTTTCTAGGATCTTTTTTCAAATATTTTTCATACAACTTTGTATCAATTAAGATCAATTCAATCCAAATCTTTCCATGTTGGGATATGCACGAATTATTGATGATATAATGTGCACAAAAAGATTGAAAAAACTTAGGTTAAGTATTTTTCATATATTTAATTTGATTTAAATGAATTAATATGAATAAAAATTCAAATAAATAAATAAAAAATGAATAAAGACTTCCCTTTGGGCCAAGTAGTCGTGCATATGTCATGGATGATGAATCATGGAAGAAAAATGGGCCCATTAGCAATTTTAGGTCATTTGAAGTAATGTTGACTTTTCAAAATATCCAAAAATTTCCCAACTTCCACAAGGCATAACTTGCTCAATTTTTAAGCTTTTCTCATGTTCTTGGACATTTTGGAAAGGTCTTTGAGTCCTCTAACTAATGTCTTTGGTCCCATGTCATTTTGATTTACCAATCTCAAGTTATGGCCTTTGACCTAAAGTCCCTTTTTGTTGACTTTTGAAAATGACCTATAATGTTGAAATTGATAACTTCTTGTGAGAGCATTTCTTGGACTTGAAGTATGAAGATGAGTTGTAGGAAATGTTTTTCTATTCAAAATTAGCTTTGGATGGAATTTTTCTGATAATCCATGTGAAAGTTATGCCCTGGTCAATTTCAGTTGACTTTTTCAACTGTCCAAATAAGGAAACTTTTGCATTTTGATGATTTTTGAGCCAAATTTTGAGAATCATGATCAAGCATTGATCAAATGATGTTTGTGGCTTCAAAATGATATGTTGACCAAAAATTTGAACTTTTGACTGTCAAATGACTATTTTGCCCCTACAGTTGACTGTAGTGCAATTAGGGTTTTGACTGTGCAATTTTGTGCTGAAAGCCTTGAAACTTGATATGAGGATGCTTGACCATGTTTATAGGCATGTGAGACTTGATTGGACCTTTGAAAACTTCATTCTACTGATCAGAACAAAAACCCTAATCTTGACTGCTTAGGAGGCCTTTACACTGTGCAACCCTTGGGGAACCTTGAAGCTAGACTTTGCAATTTCTTGAAGAATATGGGAGGGCAAATTTTGGGGTACAACAGTTTCCCCTGTTCAATCTTCTTAGACCTGAGAATGCAGATTGGCTGACGTGCCTTTCGTAATCCGAAGGTGGAAGTTGATTGAACACTAGAGTGCCCAGAAATTTGCGCTCACATAGTAGCCGTGTGGTGGAATGGGCTTATAGATGCCATTTAGAGGTTGCTGGATAGGATGATGGGCTTATAGATGCCATCTGGATATTGATCGCATAAGAGATTCCTTAGCGTGAACCTGCATACCTGCAAAAAGAAAAAAGAGTACCTGACACGTTGCAGGAGCTGGTTTTCAGATGCTTTGTATAAATGTGTCCTGACTGGTTACAGGAGCTGGATCTGGAGCTTCACAAGATGATGAATGAACCAGGGATGGTTACTACCTTAGCATGAATGGTAAGAGAACCTTGGGTGGCTTTAACTTCAACAGCGCTTGTTGAGAAAATCGTGGTGGGAATTACCATCTTCGTGGGATCGGGAAGAGAACCATAGGCAATTATAATCTGAAAGGGAATTATCACCTCACTCACCGTCGGAGAGGGAACCATAGGAAAAGGAATTATCACCTCACTCACCGTCGGAGAGGGAACCATCTGAAAAGGAATTATCACCTCACTCACCGTCGGAGAGGGAACCATAGGAAAAGGAATTATCACCTCACTCACCGTCGGAGAGGGAACCATCTGAAAAGGAATTATCACCTCACTCACCGTCGGAGAGGGAACCATCTGAAAAGGAATTATCACCTCACTCACCGTCGGAGAGGGAACCATCTGAAAAGGAATTATCACCTCACTCACCGTCGGAGAGGGAACCATCTGAAAAGGAATTATCACCTCACTCACCGTCGGAGAGGGAACCATCTGAAAAGGAATTATCACCTCACTCACCGTCGGAGAGGGAACCATCTGAAAAGGAATTATCACCTCACTCACTGTCGGAGAGGGAACCATCTGAAAAGGAATTATCGCCTCACTCACCGTCGGAGGGAACCATCTGAAAAGGAATTATCACCTCACTCACCGTCGGAGAGGGAACCATAGGAAAAGGAATTATCACCTCACTCACCGTCGGAGAGGGAACCATCTGAAAAGGAATTATCACCTCACTCACCGTCGGAGAGGGAACCATCTGAAAAGGAATTATCACCTCACTCACCGTCGGAGAGGGAACCATCTGAAAAGGAATTATCACCTCACTCACCGTCGGAGAGGGAACCATCTGAAAAGGAATTATCGCCTCACTCACCGTCGGAGATGGAACCATCTGAAAAGGAATTACCACCTCACTCACCGTCGGAGAGGGAACCATAGGAAAAGGAATTATCACCTCACTCACCGTCGGAGAGGGGACCATAGGAAATTATAACCTGGGATAACTTCTACTGAGTCTTTATCAGAAACATCTGTTGGGGGGTCGATTTAGCTGGACTAGAGAAGGCCTGGGACTGGATAAGAAATCTTTGGGGTCGATTAACTGAACCGGTCTAGGTCTTGAAATGTGATTGAGAATTTCAACTGCATCTTTCCTGAAAGGTAAAGGTCAGTCATATGCAATGCATGATATGGATCAAGCAATGATGTTCTCAACATAAGTGATATTTGTATGGTATGATGCGTCTATGCATGCTATAATGATGTATGTGATGTTTTATGAATGTATGTTTTCGTCTAGGAACGTAAATCCTTGACGGGTGCCGGGAAGTCATATCCTGGGCTGATATTGAAGTATTGATTTTGCTTCCGCTGGGGGCGATAGTTGCAAGAATACCGGTAGGAGAAGATGACTCCGTTGGGGAATAAACTTGGCAAATGGAAGGTTCTGCGGGGAGAACAATACTCTAGCGACCATGCTGGGAAGCAATACTCTGTGGGAAGAGGGATGCCTTGCTGAGTGTTGATAATAATTCACTGGGGATACCCTTGTTGTTGGAGTATTGATGGACTTCGCTGGGGATAGGAAGCCTTTGTCGACGACGCTCTTTCCGTGGCTTTTGGCTGAGGATAACCCAGTTATATCCTGTTAAGGAAATAACTCTTTAAATCAAGCCGGACGACGCGTTCGTGCTCTGCGAGGGATAAGCTTCCAGAATCTACTGGGGATAAGCTTAACTGCTTGGGGGAGATGAATTCCATCTTCCTGGGGAACTGGATTGGACTCTCCTGGGGAAGTTTTGATATGTTGGGGAAGTGATTCCTTTGAATGTTGATATGCTGCCGGGGAACAATCTTTAGATCAAGACTGCCGGGGATGCTTGTTAAGAATATATGTATACTGCTGGGGAATGTTGGGATCTGCTGGAGGATACCCAATTTCCTTGAGACTTGATAACTCTGCCTGGAGAAGAATGCAATGTTTTGCTGAATCACTCTCTGGGGAATTAATATGTACTGGTTATGTTCTTTAGATGAACCTACCTTGGTACCTTGGAGGATAGAACAATTAGATTGCTTAGACAACTCTTTATTTCCCCTGTTTCTAGTGTTACCTGCAATTAATTCCTTTGTTTCGTATGTAAATATTTATGAGTTAGCAAATTATTGTCAATGCATATATCACAAATTGAACCTTGGACGTTCTTCGCAAAACAAAACAGAAAAAGAAAAACACTTGGTACGTTTAACTGAAGATATATTTGTATTGATTTTGAATGGCCTGTGAATAGGCGTTTTGTGTACAAGAGGCTGACGTCCTAGTAAGAGGAACGCCGCCGAGCAAAAGAGTTTATACAAGTTTTGTACAAAATAAAATAAAACAGCTGTGTGAAATGAATGATCCACTGGGTTTCAACTCTGCTATTGCCTTTATAACTCTGAGCGTCTCATCACTTGATGACCTTGGTTGAAGGTGAAGCTGACTGATCGATGCCGTCTGAACTTAATATAGATACTGGATTCTGGATGCAAAGTGATCAATGAGACATAGTATTACGCTTTATCCCTAATTTTTGCCTGGACCGCCCTTTCGGGTTTTCGGTCCACCGGGATACCCATTTTTGCCCAAGCCGCCTTTTCAGGTTTTCGACTTGCCGGGTGTACAGATTTTTTCATTTTCATCCCTTCATTTTGCCCGAACCCTTTTGGTTCGACGGGAAGCCCTAATTTTTGCCTAGGCATGTCAGCCTAGCGGGTCTTTTTCATGCGTAGTATTTTTTTACTATGTCTACATTGGCGGGGTGAGGAAGGTCGTAACCATCCATGTTGGTTAATATCATTGCTCCTCCTGAGAACACATGCTTATCCATAAATGGCCCTTCGTACGTAGGGGTCCATTTGCCCCTTGGATCACTCTGAGGATGGATGATTCTCTTGATCACCAGATCCCCGACTTGATATTCTTGTGGTCTGACCTTTTTGTTAAATGCCCTGATCATCCGTTTTTGATACGTCTGACCATGACAGATAGCAGCAAGTCTCTTTTCATCAATGAGGTTGAGCTGATCAAGTCGTGTCTGGATCCAATCATCTTCGTTCAGATTTGCATCCTTCATTATCCGGAGAGAGGGTATTTGCACTTCAATCGGTAAGACTGCCTCCATGCCATAAACCAGAGAGAAAGGAGTTTCCCCGGTTGACATCCTAGCTGAGGTACGGTACCCATGTAGGGAGAACGGTAACATCTCGTGCCAATCTTTATAAGTCACTGTCATTTTCTGCACGATTTTCTTGATGTTCTTATTTGCTGCTTCTACAGCCCCATTCATCTTCGGTCTGTAAGGAGAAGAATTGTGGTGCTGTATCTTGAACTGTTCGCAGAGCTCAGCGATCATCTTGTTGTTCAGATTGGTACCGTTGTCTGTAATAATCCTCTCTGGGACGCCGTAACGACAGATCAGGTTGTGCCGAACGAACCGTGCCACAACAGTCTTGGTTACCGTAGCATAGGATGCTGCTTCAACCCACTTCGTAAAATAATCAATCGCTACCAGGATGAAGCGATGCCCATTAGATGCCGTAGGTTTAATCTCGCCGATCATATCTATGCCCCACATTGCACACGGCCAAGGCGCAGTCAAAACATTCAGGGGAACCGGAGGAACATGTACCTTGTCTGCATAAATCTGGCACTTATGGCATGTCCTAGAATGTTAGTAGCAGTCAGCTTCCATTGTGGACCAGTAATATCCTGCCCGTAGGATTTTCTTAGCCATAGTGTGTCCACTGGAATGTGTACCAAAGGTCCCTTCGTGTAGCTCTTCCATGATCCTTTCTGCTTCAGTCTTATCCACACAACGCAGTAAGGTTGAATCATGGTTTCGCTTGTACAAGATGCCGTTGCTTAGGAAGAATTTTGCCGTGAACCTTCTCAAGAACTTCTTATCATTGATAGAGGCACCTTCCGGGTATTCCTGAGGTTCCAGATATCTCTTCACCTCATGGTACCAGGGCTTCTCAGTCACCAATTCAGTCTCAAGATCACAACAGTATGCCGGTTCGTCCAATTTCCAGATGATGATCCGGGGAGCCTCATTATCCCATTTGACCTTAAACATAGAAGACATTGTAGCTAACGCGTCCGCCAACTGATTCTCTTCTCTTGGAAAGTGTTCAAAGGTTATCTCTGTGAAATGGGGGATCAAGGTCAACACACATTCTCTGTAAGGAATCAGGTTTGGATGTTTCGTATCCCACTCTCCTTTGATCTGATTGATCATAAGAGCGGAATCTCCGAAGACACTCAGAAACTTAATCCTTAGATCGATCGCAGCTTGAAGACCCATGATGCATGCCTCATACTCCGCCATGTTGTTGGTACAGTTGAAACATAGTCGGGCAGTGAGTGGAGTATGAGTGCCTTGAGGAGATATGATGATGGCGCCGATACCGTTACCCAAAGCGTTGGAGGCTCCGTCAAAGTGCATAGACCATCGGGATCCTGGTTCAGGTCCTTCATCCGGTCCAGGTACTTCATAATCAGTCACAATCATAATGCTTTCATCCGGAAACTCGAAGTTCATTGTCTGATAGTCATCTACGGCCTGATGTGCCAAGTGGTCTGCCAATACACTTCCCTTGATGGCTTTCTGGGTTGTGTACTGAATGTCGTATTCTGTCAAGATCATCTGCCATCTTGCAATTCTCCCAGACAGAGCAGGCTTTTCGAATATGTACTTTATAGGATTCATTTTTGAGATCAACAAGGTAGTGTGAGTCAGCATATACTGTCTCAGCCTGCGAGCAGCCCATACCAAAGCGCAGCAAGTTTTCTCGAGCAGTGAGTATCGGGTCTCACAGTCGGTAAACTTTTTGCTAAGGTAATAAATGGCATGCTCTTTTCGGCCAGACTCGTCATGCTGCCCCAGCACACACCCCATTGAGTTGTCAAGCACTGTCAGGTATAGTATCAGAGGTCTCCCTTCAACCGGTGGCATAAGGATAGGTGGTTCTTGGAGATACTCTTTGATTCTGTCAAAAGCAGCCTGACATTCATCGTTCCAACGTACTACCTGATCTTTCTTCAGCAGCTTGAAGATTGGCTCACAGGTAGCAGTCAGATGTGAGATGAATCGAGCGATGTAATTCAGGCGTCCTAAAAAGCCTCTGACCTCCTTCTCTGTCTTAGGGACTGGCATCTCTTGAATAGCTTTGACCTTAGCAGGGTCCACTTGAATTCCCTTGTCACTTACCACGAAGCCTAGTAACTTTCCTGATCTTACCCCGAAGGTGCACTTGTTCGGGTTCAATCTCAGCTTGTATAGTTTCAACCGGTCAAACAACTTCTGCACATGATCTAGATGCTCTTCCTCAGTCTGGGACCTTGCGATCATATCGTCAACATACACTTCTATCTCATGATGGATCATATCATGGAATAAGGCAACCATGGCACGTTGGTAGGTTGCCCCAGCGTTCTTCAACCCGAATGGCATGACCTTGTAACAGAAGGTGCCCCACTGAGTAACAAATGTAGTCTTTTCCATGTCTTCAGGTGCCATCTTGATCTGATTGTAACCTGAAAAGCCATCCATGAAAGAGAACACCTTATGTTGAGCGGTATTATCGACAAGGACATCAATGTGAGGTAAGGGGAAGTCATCCTTGGGGCTGGCCCTGTTCAGATCCCTGTAGTCGACACACATTCTGACCTTACCGTCCTTCTTCGGTACCGGCACCACATTAGCAACCCACTGAGGGTAAGAAGTCACTGCAAGAAACCCGGCGTCGAATTGCTTCATAACCTCAGCCTTGATCTTTTCAGACATCTCTGGGCGCATACGGCGGACCTTTTGCTTTACCGGAGGGCAGTCTTCCTTAGTTGGCAAGTGATGGACCACAATATCGGTATCCAACCCGGGCATGTCTTCGTAGGACCAGGCAAATATCTCCACATAATCATGCAGCATCTGAGTCAACCGTTGCTTCACGCTGAGCTCTAGGTTGGCACCGATCTTCACCTCTTTCCTGTCTGCCTCAGTACCTAAGTTTATTGTTTCCACCGGCTCTTCATGTGGTTGAATTGCCCTCTCTTCATGAAGCAACAGTCTTGCAAGCTCACCAGGCACTTCGCAATCATCTTCACCTTCGTCTTCGGCTAAGTTGATCGGATTTTTGAAGTCATAATTGGCAGTAGCAGAATTGTTATCAGTGAGATCCAGAGTGGATTGAAACCTGTATGAGTGAGTGTGTGTGTAAATACAGCTGTTTTGAAATATATGTAAAGGAAAGAAAGACAGAAAAGGAGCACAAGATTTGTAATGCGAAAATACGTCCAAGATTTTCATTCATGATATATGAAATGACAATTTATATGCCCTCACAAAATAGAACCACGGTGCCTCGGGTAAGACACCGGGCCATAGAGTTTATTTATTGTTTATTACAAAATAACAAAACATAGGAATTCATTACTCCGTAACAAGAGAAACAGGGAGATTGTCTTTTGCGCTCCAATTGTTAAGTCCACCGTCGGTTGCCGGGTAGATCCAGCTATCAAACTCAGCTTCATCAACTTCGTCCTCGTCCCCAATAGCGTTTACTCCATGAGCATGTAGGGGAGCTGTCACTACATTAGGCTTCTCAGATGCCTCAAACTGTACCTCCTTGGCGTCAATAAGGTCCTGCAACTTGTTCCTTAATGCCCAACAGTCATCAGTGGCATGCCCCGGGCTATCAGAATGATAAGCACAACGAGCATTCGGGTTGTACTTAGGAGATGCAGTATTGGGGAACTTTGGAGCCTCCCTGATAGTCACCAAATTGGTGGATAGCAACTGTGGCAGGATCTGCGATAGGGTCATGCTTAACCGGGTAAACTCTCTCCGGGGTCTTTCAGCCCTTTGAGGATTGGTCGGCCGAGGAGCGGCAGCAGGCTTAGCAATCATTACCGCACTGACAGATTGGCGGCGCTCAGGTCTCTCTGATCTCTTGGAACCATACACGGCACTAGCCTCCTTCTTGAAGGGTTTCTTTTCAGAACTAGATGATGCACCCTTCACAATCTTCCCAGACTTTAACCCAGCTTCAATTCTCTCTCCAGTCAGAATCAGATCAGTGAACCGTGCAGACGAATTCCCGATGAGATGGTTGAAAAATGGCCCAGATAGGGTCCCCAAGAACATGTCTACCAACTCCCGATCAGTCAATGGTGGCTGCACCCTGCCAGCCAGGTCCCTCCACTTCTGAGCGTACTCCTTAAAACCTTCGCTTGAACCTAACGACATACCCTGGAGTTGGGTACGTGTAGGGGCAAGGTCGGCATTATATTGATACTGCTTGTAGAAAGCAGTAGCCAACTACTCCCAGTTACGAACCTTGGTCCCATCCAGCTGATAGAACCATTCGAGATGAGTCCCTGAAAGACTCTCTTGGAAGAAGTGGATCCATAAATTCTTATCCGCAGAGTACGGCTGAATTTTCCGAACATAGGACCTTAGGTGCAGCTTGGGACAAGACGCCCCGTCATATTTAGGGAAGGATGGTGCTTTGAACTTGTGAGGGATGATCACACCAGTTGACAAACCCAGATCTCTGAAATCCAGCCCAGGTACCTGTTGAACCTCCATAGCCTTCAACCTGTCCTCCAATTGCTTATATCTGTCTTCTGCAGGAGGGTACTGCTCTTCATCAAAATCAGTCTCGTTGTCGGAGACTACCGGAATAGGAACCCTTACTTCTGCCTGAGGACTACTCTTGCCAACAGAAGAACCAGCCTCTTCCTGCTGCAGAGTATTGCCAAACCTTCGGCCCGAGTTAAACAGAACAGTTCTTCTCTTCTTCTTCTTCTCCTTCTTCAGGAGCATAGCCTTCAGCTCTTCTTGGCCTTGAGCCAGACCCTTGATTAATTCCTGGAATTGTGCATTCTGCACCTGAAGAGCCTTGATTGATGTCTCAGTTGATGAAGAGTCGGGATTCATGATGCTGAAATAAACAGCGAAGAACTATAAGCAACCTGAAAAGAGGAAAAACCTGTTATGCATATGATGTATGAAATGCGTATGAATTATGTTTTCAAAGACAATCGGGAATCAGCTTTGTAAACAAAAAGGAACACACTTTATTAGTTTCAACTTTGCAACTGAAATTATTCAACAAGTTTCCCTTAGGCGTTACATGAAAGGAAATACTGAAAAGGAAATAAGACTGTAAAAGCACATCTGGAGCTCATTATTGATCCCATGGTCTCCTCTTCTCAGTACGGATGTAGGCATTCAGAGCTCTCTCATTCTCCAACTGCTTGGTCAGCTTCTGGATCTTTGATTCCTGCTCGTTGAACTTTTCCCGATAAGAATCCCGCTCTTCCCGTAGTTGCGACCAAGATCTCTTCAATGTCTCATAATCAGTAGGTATCTGAGGAGGAAGGACAGTTGGAGGAACACCATCTTTGTCAAGACACTCAAGAATGACGGGTCTGACAGCTTCATACGGCATACCTAACTTCTGAGCACGGATGCGAACCCATTTGTAGTAGGCTTCCATAGGTAAAGAAATCTTTGGCCCTAACTCCTGTGGGTCAGCTTTATGAACCTTGTCCCAAGCCTTGATGAACCTACGACGCAGCTCGTCACTATCCACCTGAAACTCAAAACTGATGTGAGGCACCAACATCTCATGGGGGCCTGCTCTTCTTGCTCTTCCAAACTGACGGAGTGCTAGACATGGATTGTAAGAGATCCCTCCTTGAGTACCAATCAGAGGAACATTAGGGTACTCCCCGCATCGATCAATAATAGCTATCTCATCCAAACCTCTGCAAGTCCAAATGATGTCTTTATCGGTGAGAGACATTAACCTATGAGCCCAACCTCTTCCTTCTTGATTCTTCAGTACGAACTTAGGGAGGTGCGAAATAAACCACCTCACCAACAAAGGGACACAACACCATAGGGTTCCTCGTCTTCGGGTAGTACGGGCATGAAGTTGTTGCAAGATGTCACCCAAGAGAGTGGGCACAGGATTCTGAGACATAAAGATCCTTATGGCAGTGACATTGATGAAGTTGTCAGGATTAGGAAACAAGACTAACCCATAGATTAGGAGAGCCAAGATGTCTTCATATGCCCTAAAGTCCAGGTCATTCCAGAAATTGTTAGCTTTACCAATCAGAAACTTGGCCAAGAAACCCTTAACTCCGCTTCTAGTCACCCAGTTGTCTGTTACCTCTTGATGGGTCAAAGGAAGAGCTGCAGCAACATCCTCAAGCCTGAGGGTCTTTTCCCAACCAGTAAAGGGAGTCTGATCCAAGATAGGGATACCAAGCAAATCAGAGAACTCTTCCAGGGTAGGGACCAGCTGGAAGTCTTGAAAAGTGAAGCACTGGTACAGAGGGTCATAGAACTGGGTCAGAACACTCATCAACTGTTGATCCCGCTTTGCAGTGACTAAACTGAGAAGAGAACCATGCCTCTGGATGAAAGAAGTGGTATTTGGAATTCTGCTAACCAACTCATTAAGCAACTCAGATGAACTAACAAAGTTGAATCGGATAGTATTCCTTCGCACAGACATCATAATGTCCTACAAAACAGAGCAAAGGTGAAACCCTCTTGTCTTTGAAATGGTCAGTCCTTATGCAGGATGCATGCAATGCTCATGATGCTATGATGTTATGATAAAGCACACCACATACAGATACAAAGGCAAACATGGTAAGGCACACAAGTCACACAAGGCAAGCCCCTAAAGTTTAGGCCAGCATGAGGTCTAGGTACTACCCTCTTTCAGTTTGTTGGTTCATACCTGTCCTAATCAAAAGTAACCGGGTTCTTAGAGGATCCCAATATCATTGACTACCCTCAATCGGTCATAACTCCAGCATCGCAATCTTTTCTTGCGGCCAGAACCATCACGAGAGTTTAGCCTCAATGGGCGTAGCATACTGCTACAATTCTAAAGGCCAAGTTGTGTCAATTAAGGTTCTAAGGTTGTTGGTGCTTAACGACTCCTTAGAAGACCCATATTCTCCTCGTTGCAACACAAGGGATATCGGTACAGACCAAGGTGCCACACCAACGTAGCCACTGTTTCACCCGTGTCGGTCTACGCCGGACAGGTCCCTTACAGCTTATGCTACCTAACAGGGTATCCCCAGATCCGGGTTAGGATCTATGTAACTCCCATGCAACCCACAAATTTAAAGCAATCAAGGAAAGAAATTGAAAACACCGTTATGGACTAACCCTAAGGTACACCTCACTTTATAAGTTTGTCCCCAGCAGAGTCGCCAGTTCTGTGATCGGTGGATCTGGAACTGACTGTTTAACGCTGGTTCGCGAAATGTCGCAGAAGCAAGAGTCGCCACCGTCTTTTATTTTCTCCAAATGGAAAGGACAAAAGCACAGAAAAATTCCTTAAAGAGATTGCTCTCGGTTCGGGAGGTAGATTATAGAAAGGGAAGGTGTTAGCACCATTTCTATCCATGGTTATCCATGGGCTCTTAGATACTTGCTCATTTGTGTTTTCAAAAATGGTTTGTTTGCTTTTCAACTGTGGGTTTTAAAAAGTTTCTTTGAAAATTCCAGTTCGACTCTTGTATCGGTCCTCAAGAGTGTTTGAAAAGTTGCTTTCGAAAGCTTTTTGAAAATGTGTTGGTGCGAAAAGTATTTTTGATTTGTTTTGTTTTGAATTAGAGCAAGTATCCACGAGTCGTCTACCTACCCTAAGGAATTCGTCTGTGTAAATGTCCTTTAAAGTAGTGCCATCCCACCATTGAGAGATAGGTAGCACCACCGTTGGAGGTGTTCGGGTCAATTCGAGGTTCGGGACATGGTGATCACCGGAGCAATAGGAAGACACCTTAGAAGCTACCCTCATGCCAGGTTCCCGGATCATGAGGACTTACTAAGACATCCTCTGCTCGACGATCACCTTTCGAAGGGCAAGGCAACAGTGAGGCGTACCCTAAGGGTGGTGTGTGATTTGTGTGTCATGTTCAGTTATTTTGTCTATTCATTCTTGCATGCTTTGTTTAACAGTTAAAAAGTTGCGAGGAAAGTAAATTCTAAGCTATTACAAATGGCGCGGGTCCACATCGCCAAAATTAACCAGGACCCGATTTGACAGAAAAAATAAATAGACAAAGTAAATAAAGAATTGAAAAGTGCGAGTAATTAAATACATGGCTTCGGGAGAGATACATAGGTATTATAATGAAAGAAAATAAATACGCGAATTAATGAGAAATTAAGAACGAAACGAGGGCGTTGGACCCTCTTGCAAAAAAAATTAAATTACATGATGAAATTAATTAATTAAAAAGAAAGCAAGAATTTGTTTTTGGTATTTTTAGTATTTAATAGAAAAAATTAATTGCAATTAAACGCTAACCCTAATTCTATTTTATTTTAATTTTTTAAGAAGACATTAGAATTTAACCTAAATTAAACCTAATTTTTATATACAAATTTAATTATAAAAATAAATAAAATAATATTATTATAAAAAAAGAAAAATTAAAAAGGAATAAAAACATTAATTAAACCTAATTCTATGTTTTTTATATTTTTTATTAAAAGAATTAAAATTGCAAACCTAATTTAAAACTACATTCAATTACATGCAAATTTATTTAAGAAAGTATTAAAATAAAATATTTTATTATTTTCCCTATTTTCTGATTTTTATGTGTTTTTTATATTTATGAAAATAATTAGTTAATTAATAAAACAATAATAATTAAAAGCAAATAGAAAATAAAAAATAGAAAATATTATGGCAAACCTAGGGGGTTCAGACCCCAAATTAGGAGGTATGGCCTTTAGCAATCTGGCCCATTTAGCAAAGCCTGGGGGACTTTTTTGAGTAACATGTGGCGCGTTGACTGGGACTCACCGTGCACTTCAATCCTTGGCCTTGGATCTGATGAAGCTGGACGCGTGTACGCTTGGTTGTGAGAGTGTATCATGGTCCTCAACGTAAGCGCTGCATGTGAACGTTAATGGAAAAATAACATTGAAATTATTGAAGACCTGGGGCTCGAACCCAGGTCATAACTGTTACCAGCACTAACGCTTGCCACTGGATCATCTTACGCGCGTGTTAATATATAATAGCAAACAAATAATATAAAAGAAAACCAATGCATTAGTGGATTCTGCGCGCGAATTTCAAACTGACCAATCCACGCCTCACACGTTATCGTCTTCCTCGCTGGTTTTTATTTTCCTGAAACAAAATAAACATAGGCAACGGTTTTGGATGTGTTCTCTTAGGCCACTTTCCAGAAAATAGCGATTAGCTCTCAGGCACTCATAAATTGAGCGCGACACATGGATTCTCTTCGTCCAGATGCGTTCGTTTTGATGGCCAAGGTCCCAAGCCTCAATTTTTCCTTATTTGAGAAGCCCTAATTCTAGGTCCTGTAAACCCTAGAAATTGACAATGGCATAATCGCGTGTATAGCTCAAAAACACAATTGAATACATGGGTTAGCTTCAGAATCAAATGACCAACATGAATCAATAATTAAATTTCACAAAGAATGCATGGATTAGGATGTACGATTATGAAATTTCCACGAGATATTTCAGGTTCTGTATACCAATTCCTTAAGCTTTGATGAATGTTTTTGATTGAGACACGTTCAGTAATCTTCAAGGAAGCTAATGGAATGGAAATCGTGCCTTGAATCAACCTGCAAATCAATTTTCAGTATTGAGTTTTTTTAGAAAAAAAATTCAAGTTTGTTTTCCAATTTTCTCAGCAGTTGCGTGTGTCTTTGCACTAGGGTTGTATTCAAGCTTTTGTATTGAGTCCATTAGGTCAAGAAAAATCAATCAAATCCATTGCATTCATTTGATTTTGAAAATTGATTTTCTAGGATCTTTTTTCAAATATTTTTCATACAACTTTGTATCAATTAAGATCAATTCAATCCAAATCTTTCCATGTTGGGATATGCACGAATTATTGATGATATAATGTGCACAAAAAGATTGAAAAAACTTAGGTTAAGTATTTTTCATATATTTAATTTGATTTAAATGAATTAATATGAATAAAAATTCAAATAAATAAATAAAAAATGAATAAAGACTTCCCTTTGGGCCAAGTAGTCGTGCATATGTCATGGATGATGAATCATAGAAGAAAAATGGGCCCATTAGCAATTTTAGGTCATTTGAAGTAATGTTGACTTTTCAAAATATCCAAAAATTTCCCAACTTCCACAAGGCATAACTTGCTCAATTTTTAAGCTTTTCTCATGTTCTTGGACATTTTGGAAAGGTCTTTGAGTCCTCTAACTAATGTCTTTGGTCCCATGTCATTTTGATTTACCAATCTCAAGTTATGGCCTTTGACATAAAGTCCCTTTTTGTTGACTTTTGAAAATGACCTATAATGTTGAAATTGATAACTTCTTGTGAGAGCATTTCTTGGACTTGAAGTATGAAGATGAGTTGTAGGAAATGTCTTTCTCTTCAAAATGAGCTTTGGATGGAATTTTTCTGATAATCCATGTGAAAGTTATGCCCTGGTCAATTTTAGTTGACTTTTTCAGCTGTCCAAATAAGGAAACTTTTGCATTTTGATGATTTTTGAGCCAAATTTTGAGAATCATGATCAAGCATTGATCAAATGATGTTTGTGGCTTCAAAATGATATGTTGACCAAAAATTTGAACTTTTGACTGTCAAATGACCATTTTGCCCCTACAGTTGACTGTAGTGCAATTAGGGTTTTGACTGTGCAATTTTGTGCTGAAAGCCTTGAAACTTGATATGAGGATGCTTGACCACGTTTATAGGCATGTGAGACTTGATTGGACCTTTGAAAACTTCATTCTACTGATCAGAACAAAAACCCTAATCTTGACTGCTTAGGAGGCCTTTACACTGTGCAACCCTTGGGGAACCTTGAAGCTAGACTTTGCAATTTCTTGAAGAATATGGGAGGGCAAATTTTGGGGTACAACACATTGCAAGAAGGGCAAGTTTTTCACAATTTTGGAAACATTTTAATATGTTTGATATTGCTTTGAAAGGGGGCCTTAATGCTATGATTCTTTCCATGTTTGTGTACCTCTACATGCCTCTATAAATATGCAAGTTAATTACAAGCAAGATGGGCGAGAAGAACAGCCTGAGAAGAGCTTCCCAAAAATCAAAGGAAATTGTCAAAATTATGAAATTCAAGAACACGATTCCAGCCCTTTTCAGTAAAAAAAAATGATCAAGCATTACTCCTAAGGCTCCCAAGAGGCCATACAATCCCTTATCCACACTTGAAGCAGCCTGAAACCGACCAACCAAGTCACCTCTGTTAGGTAAAATTCTTATATTTGAATCTTTTGATACGCGCGATTTTAATGAATCTAATGCATATTTTCATGTGCATATCATCCTATTGATTGTTTATAACATGTTACATGAGAGGTTAGGGGCAGAAACAAGGATTTTCCATGTTTAGGGCATTATCCAGATCTTGGTTCGAACTGAATGATTAAGCCATGACCTATTAAAACCAAGGCCAGATTCGGATTCAGGAGATAATTTTGTGTGGAATAAGCCTTTTATTCTAGATTGAAAGCCCTTAAAATCGTAGGAATCATTTTTATATGGTCGGAGAAGATGGCTAGATATCTGCTCCGGCGTCTCTGACCGGTGTTGACTCCGTTGGGGGTATGCATGGCAGGATCATGCGTTTTCACTGGTCCATTTGAAATATTTTTGACGCGCGTGTGATAGCTGGGAGTAGACTTGATTTTCCCTTATATTATCATTGTTTTATTATACTAACAATTGATTCAAATGGCCCAGCGATGATGAGTAAGAGTGCAAAGGTATTTCCCCCGTAGGGGCCTGGGTTGGATCCCAGGATTTGCTATTTTTCATTTTTCTAACAAACAAGTTCCAGACCTAATGCACAGGAGGAATAGAAAGCATAATATGAGCCTCACACTTGGGCCATCCAATCCTGATATGGCAGATCTAACGCTCTAGATGACTAGAGACCATGGTGCACCCTAGGGCATACTCCCCACTAGATCAGATGCAGGACTTTGGGCTGGTATTGGATTTGGGCTTAACAAATTCAAATGTACACCCCCTCTTTCAGGCTTCACATCAGGCCCATGTTTTTTTTTGTTTTATGTTTTATTTGTTTTTTTTTAAAACCATTTTTATTTTATAAAATCAGAAAAAATTAAAAAAAATAGATCTAGGTTTTTTCCAATTAAATTTAATTTTTGTAAATTAATTAAATAATTAATTTAATTATTTTTTATTAATTTAAAACCAATTACAATTAGGTTTATTTATTTCAAGTCTTTTTTCCAAATAAAAATATAAAAAATATTAGAATTAGTTTCTTTTATCGCTTAGAATTAATTTCAATTAATAATTACGTTTTTTATTAATATTAATTTTAGTTAATTTAAGTATTTTCTTAAAACCAATAAAAAGCAACAACAAAATTATTCCAAGTGTTTAGGAGTTTTTAGGGTTTTTTTTACCTCGCTTCCATCTTCGCGCGTTTGTTTTAATTTCGCATTTTTATTTCCAAATATTATGTATCTGCATATGGGTTGTAATAGTTTAAACTTAGGACTTTTACTTTTGCTTCCCCATTTTGGATTTGTAACTCCCCCTCCCGTAGGCCATGTAATAGCGTAGATTCAATTTCCGCATTTTTATTTTCTGTACATATATTAACTGTTAGATGTATGTTAATAGGATTACATGATAAGACTAAAAGTTAATAGCAAACCTAACATCCAAGACAAATAATTGAAACATAACACACTCGCACATGCGCACCTCTAGGGTACCTCCACTGGTTGCCTTTGGAATAAATAGTCGTGTCTTATGAATGTAGGGAATTTTAGCAACGACCCTTTGATTTTGAGATCATAAGTTCCTCGATGAACCTTTTGAAGTTTCCTCGGTAAAAGATCTTAAAATCTTAGGGTGATTTCTAAAGTATCTTACAAAGTGGCTTTCATGACTATGCGATGAACTTACGCTCGTCCCTCAAACATCCAACGATAGAGCTACCTACTGACTAATACTACGATAGTACTGTCTAAAGGAAAAGAGGAAAAGAACAAAACTTTCGAGTAGATAGATAGCTCTTGGTTGCTTTCTCAAAACAAAAAAATATAATTTTTTCGCACATACACAAACTCTTTTCTAAATATTTTCAAAGATAAAAAAAACTTTGTATACGTTCTCGCCGAAACGAGAAACATTACAAAGTTTGCCGCACTAAGGCGTCTTTTCAAAAATATTTTCAAAACACACAAACACAAAGCATTTTCAAAATAAGCTAGCAACTAAGAGCTCGTATATAACTACGGATGGAAAGGGTGCTAACACCTTCCCTTTCCATAACCTACCCCCTTACTCAGAAAATAATCTCGAAAGGTCTTTCCTGTTCTTTTCACCCTTTCCTTTGTTGGATAAAAGAAAAGTCGGTGGCGACTCTTGCTAACCGCAACATTTGTGAATAAAACTGCAAAACCAGTAAAAGTCAAATCTCCTACCGTATTATAGAACTGGAGACACTGCTGGGGAAAATTTCTAAAAAAAGTGGGGTTACCTTAGAGATAGTTCTTACTTAAATGCTTTACCTATCTGACTTGCTTGCTTTACATTTTCGGTTTATGTTTGGTTATTCTTGTAAAGATCCTATACCCGGATCTGGGGCACTTTTAGGTAAGAAACAATAGATCGTGGCGACTGTACAACATAGACCGATATGTTGAAGCAATGGTTGCATTAGTGTGACGCATTTGTTGGTACCGGTATCCCTTGTGTTAAATCGAGGAGAATACGGGGCCGCTGTGTGGTGTCATAAAGCACTAACTGACCTTAGAACCTTAATTGAACAAACTTGGCCATTAGAAAAGTAGTGAGATAGCCGGCTTCGGTATAAAGTTGAGGATTTGTTGATACTAGATACTACACTCATTAAGATCGAATTTTTAGGATATTTCAGCCGTGAGAAAAGATCGCCAGAGCTGAAACAATACCCGATAAAGAAAGATCACTGATATGGAGACTCCTTAGAACTCGGTTACTTTTCTAGGACAAGTTAAACCAACTAAACTTTAAGAGGGTACTTATCTATAAACCCCATGCAAGCTTAAACATAAGGTCTTGTGTGTTTTGCTTGTGTGTGATTAAATTGTTCAAACATAACATCATGCATCATAACGTCCATATTCATTTCACTAATCATTTCAAGGACCAAGGGAATTTATCTTTGTTCTGTTTTGCAGATCATGGCTTTCGTTTGTAGAAATACCATCTGAATCAACTTTTCGAAAATACCTCTCCAACTTAAAGAACTAGTATCAAGGATTCCTGAGACTTCCTCGTTCACCAAGAAATATGGTCGACTTCTCAACCTGGTTACCTCAAGCTTTGATGATAAGATGATGGGTGTACTCTTCCAGTTCTTTGACCCCAAACACCATTGCTTCAAATTTCTTGATTATCAGTTGGTACCCACCATGGAAGAGTTCTCTCAATTATTGGGTGTACCTATTCTTGATCAGATTCCTTTCACCGGTCTAGAGGAGGCTCCAAAGCCAGAGGTCATTGCAGCAGCCTTGCATCTGAAACGGTCTGACATTATATCCAACTGGGAAACAAGAAGTGGAGTCAAGGGTTTCCTAGTTAAGCTCCAATTAGAAAAGGATCAATTGTTTTGGGATGATTTGGACTTCCAAGCTTTCGATGAAGTCCTGAATCTTCTAATCTATGTGTTAGGACTATTCCCTAATCCGGACTTACTCATAGATGTGAATTCTGTCAAGGTTTTCCTCTCTCATAACCCTGTTCCTGCTCTGCTCGGAGATATCTTGCATTCCCTTCACACTCGTACCATGAAGATAAGAGGGGTTATTATGTGTTGTATACCATTGTTGTCTAGTTGGTTTATTTCGTACCTTCCTTAATAAGTTTTGAAGAACAAACAAGGTTTGAGTTGGTCGCAAAGGATAATGTCACTTTCTCACTCGGATATTCTTTAGTACTCCCAGTCTGTGGGAGATGTCTCTATCATCGACCGCTGTGGGGAATTCCCTATTGTCCCACTCCTTGGCATTAGGGGAGGTATCATTTATAATCCTTCTCTGGCTCTATGATAATTCAGTTATGCTCGAAGGGATGGTCCCCGTGATATTCTTATCCAAGGCATTATGTTCAACTACGAGAATGATGTTCAAGGCTATTGTTAAAGGTTCATACGAGCTTGGGGCATGGTAAACAAGGTTGATATCAGGACTTTGGGGCATAAGAATTCCATTCCTATGGAGCCTTATCTAAAATGGGTACGAGCTCGCGCCCAAAACCTTATGATTCCATATATAGCCATCTTGCTAGTGATTGTGGAGCCTATCACCGAAGGAGATGTTCCTTATACAATTCACCATCCTGACATGCCCACGGATCTTGAAGAGTTGCAGAGGTCCTGGATTCAGCTGAAGGAAGAACGAGATGCCTTTAGAGATCAATTCTACACCAGTGAGAAGAAAGTGTTGGAGCTCATGAAGCAACTTCACGAAGAAAAAAGTCTTAATGTCTACCTCGGCACGAAGAGGAAGCGCCAATGGGAGACTTGATTCTTAGATTTTAAGTGTTTTTAATTTTCAATTGTAAGTCTAAAAGGCAGTTGTAATTTGAATTTTACTAATAAAATAATTGTTTCATTTTGGTTCACAAATTTAAATTTCCGAAGTTCTTGAAAACATCGCATAAACATGTCATGCATATCATTACATAAGCAGGTATTTCAAGACAGGTTTCTTATCTTTTTGCTGTTTATTTCAATAAAAAGAAATGGCTCTTGAACAAAACATTAAGGATCTTCAAGCACAGAATTCTCAATTCCAACAGATGTTCCTGGCTCTGGCTAAGGGACAAGGAGATCTGAAAGCTCTCATCACTAAAGAGAAGAAAAAGAAGGCAAAGAAACCGGCTGGCATCCTGAATATGGAAAGAAGATTTAGAGGACCAGCCAAGTGAGCTCTAGAATTTTCAACTCCATCAATTGAGGGGGATAATCAGGTAGAGGATGACTAGAAGACAAAAGAAGAAGATAACATCCCAGGGACTGATGAAGAGGAAGCAGACTATGTTGAAGAACAATATCCTCCTGTTGATGACAAGTATAAACAGCTAGAGGATCGTCTCAATGCTATGGAGATTCAGAGGGTACCTGACTTGGACTTTAAAGAGCTAGGGTTGGTCTCAGGGGTGGTCATCCCACAAAAATTCAAAGTTCCCATTTTTGCAAAATATGACGGTATTTCATGTCCCAAGCTCCATCTGAAGTCTTACGTCAAGAAGATCCAACCCCATACAGCTGATAGGAAATTATGGGTCCACTTATTTCAAGAGAGTTTATCAGGGACACAGTTAGAGTGGTTCTATCAATTGGAAGGGACCAACATCCGTAATTAGGAAGACTTGGCTGCTACTTTTTACAAGCAGTATCAATATAATGTTGATCTCGCTCTAACCCATACACAACTCCAAAGCATGTCTATGGGTTCTAGTGAGCGTTTCAAAGATTAGGCCCAAAAGTGGAGGGATCTCGCCAGTAGAGTCCAGCCTCCCCTGTCTGATAGGGAGTTGGTGGACATGTTCTTGGGTACTCTGACAGGCCCGTTTTTCAACCATTTAATTGGAAGCTCTTCAGCCAGATTCACCGAGCTGATACTGACAGGAGAACGAGTGGAATTTGATATCAAGAGTGGTAAAATCCAGGGGGCTGCTTCTTCAAGTACTGCGAGGAAGTCGTTTAGTGGAAAGAAGGAAGTTAGTGCTGCTTATGGTCTAATAAATCATGATAAAGTTGAACGTCGTCCAACGGTAGGAGCTGTAATGATCTCCAACCCTGCACTAACTCAACGATAAAATAATCAGCACAGGCAGGATGCACCGAGAAGTTAATTCACCAGAATTAACATGCATTTGTCTCAGGCATTGCAGGATTTATTGAAGGCTGACCTGGTCACTCTGAAGGATCCTCCCCAAAACCCAAACACTTCCTCTCCCCGTTACAATCTGAATGTATGGTGTGTTTACCACTCCAATAGTCTGGGGCACGATATGAATGATTGTTGGGCTCTAAAGAATAAAGTTCAAGACCTTATTGATGCAAAGGAGATTGAATTTGACCCTCCTGAGACTCTCAATGTAATAACTGCATCGATTCCCAAACATGACAAAGGTATCAATGTTGTTGATGGTGTCCTTTTTGTTTCTTCCGTGAATGATTTAACTACTTCTCTCCCAATTTTTAAGAAGAACCTCCTACGAGCCGGTTTATTTCCAGGCTATAATGAAGATTTTCACCTTTGTGCATCCCTGCCCAATGGTTGTATATTGCTGAAAATAGGTATCCAACGCCTGATGAATGATAGGGAAATTATGTTTGAGAAAGCTCCCTCTATGAAAAGCCTATGTGAAGATGTAAGATGTGAAGATGTGTCAATTATTACCATCTCTAGTAATCCTACAAGGATCTCCTCCTAAGGGCCTATAAGGATTACTGACAACCTTAAGATTTTTCCCCTGATCATTACCTCCCCAGGGCCCATACCATATTCCTCCGACAAAGTCGTTCCTTGGAATTATGGAGCTGACGTTTATTATCATGGCATCAAGCAAGACCTATTATCCATCAAGAATGAAGTTACTGAAGATACTGATCCTAACATCGACAACATTGTTGGGACCAGTAAAGTTACCAGAAGTCGAAGGATTTTCTCTCCTAAAATTTCTCCAAAGACTATTGCCACTCCTTTTGTTACTCCTGCTAATACTCATATTGTTACTCCTGTTTCTACTCTTATTGTTACTCCGTTTGTTATTCCCGCTACTGAGTCAGCTGAGACTCGGGGCAAAGAAGTATCGGTTGAGCCTTCCCGGACGGAGGTACCTAAAGAAGCCATTCCTGAGGCCTCCAAGCAAGAAATGGAGGAAATTTTAAAAATCATACGGAAAAGCGATTACAATGTTGCGGAACAATTGGGGCAGACCCCCTCAAAGATTTCAATGCTAGCTTTGTTTCTATGCTCTAAGGCCCATGCTAAAGCTTTGGTGAAGTTTCTGAAGTCTGCTCATGTGCCGCAAGAGACTTCTATCGACCAATCTGAGAACTGTGTTGCTAGTGTGACTGCCGACAATGGACTAGGTTTCTCTGATGCTGATTTGACTCCTAAGAGAAGAAAGCATAATGATGCCCTGCATGTCTCTATTGAATGCAGGGGAACTACTCTAGCTCATGTGTTGGTGGACACTGGTTCATCTCTGAATGTTCTACCCAAGGATGCCTTAGACAGATTTGACTTTGAAGGACTTACATTGAAGCCCAATAACATTGTGGGGAGGGCTTTTGATGGTTCCAAAAGGATGGTACATGGGGAGGTAGACATACCGATTAATGTTGGTTCACAAACTTTTGACTCCACTTTCTATGTGAGGGACATTTGCCCGTCTTACTCCTGCTTACTAGGACGCCCTTAGATTCATGGGACCGGCGCCGTCACTTCCCCTTTGCATCAGATGTTAAAATATCCATTTAATGGAAAGATTTTTACAGTCTGTGGCGAAGAAGAGTATATGGTAAGAAACTTGAACTCTTTAAGATATGTCGAGATGGACGGAGAGTTCATTGAGACCCCTTGTCAGAATTTTGAAGAGATTCCTCAGACGATCGTTGTTACCAAGGTTGCTGCTGTTGTTCTAAAGATTACCAGACCTCCACTGAAAATGGCTTCTCTAAAAGATGCTAAGGCTGTAGTTGAAGAAGGTGGGTGTACTATTTGGGGCCAACTCCATGACATCCCCTATAAGTCTGACAAATTTGGTTTGGGTTTCACTTCAGGAGCTCAAAAAGTTGTTCGTCGTGCTCGCGTTGGAGGATCACCACTACACATCTGCAACCATGGAGTCAATCTTGTAGAAGACACTAACAATGACTGTGACCTGGACAATTGGATCTTCCCTACTACCAATGGTGGGCTCAATAATTGGACGGCTAGAGAATTTATGCATATTTATTTTATCCAGGAGTAATTGTTTTTCTGTTTTTGAGGATATGTAATTTTTGAACAATTTAAACTCTAAAGCCTTGTGTCTTACCTGAGGCACAACGGTCTATTCGTGCGGGTTATCACATTTCATTTTCATATGTCATTAATATTGGACATTTTTTCTTTCAAATTTTACGCTATATGTCTTTCTTTTTACTTTCTTTTGACAAAACAACTATGCGCTTTTAGACACACCCACATATCAAACTACAGATCCACATCCACCCTGGATCCCATTGATAACAATTCTACTATTTCCAGCTATGACATTGAAAATCCGATCTACCAAGACGAGGACGAAGGTGAGGAAGATTATGAAGTACCAGGAGAACTTGCTAGACTATTATAGCAAGAGGAAAGGGCAATACAACCTCATGAAGAGTCGGTCGAGGCAGTAAACTTGGGTACCGAGGAGAATAAATAGGAAGTCAAGATAAGTGCCAACTTGGAGAATGATGTCAAAGAACGGTTAATCCAGATGTTACGTGACTATGTTGAGATCTTTGCTTGGTCATATGAAGACATGTCGGGGATTGATACTGATATTGTGGTTCATCGTATGCCAACAATAGAAGACTACCCTCCAGTGAAGCAAAAAGTTCGATGTATGCATCCTGAGATGTCAGAGAAGATCAAGGCTGAAGTCATGAAACAGTTCAATGTTGGATTCTTAGTTGTTACTTCTTATCCACAATGGGTTGCGAACGTGTTACCGGTACCTAAGAAGGATGGTAAAGTGCATATGTGTATGGATTACAGATATTTGAATAGGGCGAGCCCCAAGGATGACTTCCCGCTTCCCCATATTGATGTTCTGGTTGACAACACCGCACATCATAAAATATTCTCCTTCATAGACATTTTCTCCGGTTATAATCAGATCAAAATGGCACCTGAAGACATGGAGAAAACAACTTTCGTCACACAGTGGGGAACTTTCTGCTACAAGGTTATGCCATTTGGGTTAAAGAACGTTGGGGCAACCTATCAGCGTGATATGGTAGCTTTATTTCACGATATGATCCATCACAAGATAGATCAATGTCGACGATATGATAGTCAGGTCTCAGACTGAAGAAGAGCACCTTGATCACCTGCAAAAACTGTTTGAAAGGCTGAAGAAATACAAGTTAAGACTGAACTCAAGCAAGTGCACCTTTGGAGTAAGATCTGGTAAGCTCTTAGGTTTATTTTGTCAGTGGAAAAGGTATTGAGGTAGATCCTGCAAAGGCTAAAGCTATTCAAGAAATTCCATCCCCCCGCACCAAGAAGGAGGTTAGAGGTTTCTTGGGACGTCTAAACTACATTTCCAGATTCATTTCTCACCTAACCGCTACTTATGAACCAATCTTCAAATTACTGAAGAATGATTAAGTAGTGAAGTGGAACGAATATTGCCAAATAGCCTTTGACAGAATCAAGGAGTATCTTCAAGAACCTCCAATTTTGATCCCTCTAGTTGAAGGAAGACCTTTGATCATGTACTTAACAGTATTAGAGAATTAAATAGCGTGTGTGTTGGGGCAGCATGATGAGTCTATTCGAAAAGAGCATGCAATATACTACTGTTGTACCCCAAAATTTGCCCTCCCATATTCTTCAAGGTTTGTCAAGAATCATCTTCAAATGGTTCAAGACTACTCAAGGGTTGCACAGTCCAATTACCTCCTAAGGCAGTCAAAATTAGGGTTTTGGTTCCTGCAAAGAATTTGAGGTTTTCAGTGGTTCAATCAAGTCTCATAGGCCTATACATATGGTCAAACATCTACATGCCAAGTTTCAAGACTCACAGCATCAAATTGCACAGTCAAAAGCCCTATTTGATTCACAGTCAACTGTAGGGGCAAAATGGTCATTTTACAGTCAAAAGTAAAAAAAATTGGTCAACATCTTATTTTGAAGCCACAATCATCATTAGATCAAGTCTTGATCATGATTCCACAAGAATGGCTCAAAAATCATCAAAGATGCAAAAGTTACTATTTTTGGACAGTTGAAAAGTCAACTGTAACTTGACCAGGGCATAACTTTTTCATGACTCATCAAAAAAATCCCATCCAATGCTCATTTTGAAGGGGAGGACATTTCCTACAACTCATATTCACACTCCAAATCCAAGAAATTCTCTCACAAAAAGTTATTAATTTCTACATTATAGGTCAATTTCAAAAGTCAACAAAAAGGCATTTTAAGTCAAAGACCATAACTTGATATTCGTAAATCAAACTGACATGGGACCAAAGGCATTGGTTAGAGGACTTCAAGACCTTTCCAAAATGTCCAAGAACATGTTCATAGGATCAAAATTGAGCAAGATATGCATTGGAGAAGTTGGGAAATTTTTGGGAGTTTGCAAAAGTCAACTTTGCCCAAAACATCTCATTTTTGCTAATGGGCCTCAAATTCTTTCTTGAAACATTGTTCAAGGCCTATGCACGACCCAATGAGCTTAAATTGATTTATTTTCTTATTTTTAATTAATTAATTGAATTTTTTATTAATATTAATTCATTTAATTGATTTTAAATGTAGGAAATTCAAAGATATGTTTTTTCAAATCTTTTGTGAAGCAAATACACTCAGGGCAAGCTGGCAATTCGTGTACACATCAAGGACATCAAAATCTCCATGTTTTGCAAGTTTTGTTAATCAAAAATATGCAAAAAGATTTGATTGAAATCAAATATTGAAAACATGAATTCAAAGGATTTCTTGTGCAAGATTTACCCTAATTTCATTATACTATATATGCTGAAGCCAAACCTAATTCCATTCACGTGCAAAACTGCTGCAAGAACCATAGTCAAATTCCAAAAAATTCAAAGAAAACCAAAAACTGTTTTTCATATTTCAGACCAATTCAAAGCCTTAGAGTGATTCCAATACATTGCTGGAGGTGTAAGGAACCTATTGCAATCAAATTCGCGTGCCAAAGCTCAAGAAATCTCCACAAACAGTTTTACGGTTTGAAGCTTTTTTCCATAATTGCATATCATTATTCATGCATATTTAACCTATTTTGTGGATTGCTTTGTGTTCATAGGACTCATACGAAGCTATTAGTGTGATTGAATTGCATTATGGCGCCCTGAAACGAAAACTGCCATTGGAGAATTCTAGGTTTTCCAAACTCTGAAATTAGGGCTTTACAGCATGAGCAAAATTGGACCTTGAGATGCATATGGTTGGATTCATCAAGGCCAGACGAATTAAACCCAACCCTCGCGCCCTATTTATATAGCCTAGGGAGCTAGTCGCTATTTTTGGTTGTTTCACTTTGTGGGGGTTAAAAACCCCGCTATCTGTTGTGTTTTGTTGCAGGAAAACGAAGAAGACGGTGAGCTGGCAATATGCTAGTGGGTCATTCAAACAAAATGGCGCGCGCGTGCTTTACAGTATAGGCGTTGGTTTTCACATATTATCATTGTCTATTATTATACTAAAAAACTACAGCGTGATGGCCTAGTGGTCAGTGAGGTGGACGTTCATCATTAGGACCTGGGTTCGATTCCCAGATCCCCCAAAATAGTTCTATTATTTTTCATAACATATTCATATGCAGCGCTTGTCCAGAATTCCATCATGCAACCTCACAAATCAGCTTGCCAAGTGGCCATAAAGCTCAATCCAATGGCCATGGGGGGGATGACCATCATGTTCCCAGTCAAAGCCAGCGCAGCCAATTTCCAAAAGTCAACAGGGCTTGATTCTTCTTGGGCCTCAGATTGCTCACAAAAACCTCCATTGGGTCCATCAAACCCCCCTGGTTTACTATCTCTTTTTCTATTTATTTTCTTTCTCCTTTTAATTCTTTTAACTAATTATTATTATTATTATTAACTAACAAATTAATTTTCATGATAAATTCAGACTATTAAAATATTTATATTATTATTATTATTATTAAATTTCACCTTAATTGTTATTTTTGTAAATAAAACATTAATAAATTAATTAGTTTAATTAGTTAATTTTAATCTTTTTTCACAATAAATAAAATAGGTTAGAATTAGGGTTTTTTTCTTGACTTTTAATTTCTTTTCTTTCTATTTTCATTAAAACATAAAAAACACAAAAAAAAAACATTTTTCTTTAATTATTTAATTAATTAGGTTTAGGTTTAATTTTAATTTAATTACAAAAAAGGACCAAAACTCATATTTTTCTCAAAAAGGGTCAAAACCCTAAGGACGTCCCGATTCTATTTCTTTTTGCACATTATTCTTATTTTGATTATTTATGTAACTGTTTCCGAGGATGTAATAGTTAATTAGGTTTTACCGTTTTCTTTTACTTTCCGTATTTATTTTCCAAAACGGGTTTTTGTTTTTGGCGATGTATAGACCCGCGCCTTGTAATAGCGTAGATTTACCTTTCCGCACTTTATTTTCCGTACTCTTAACTGTTAAAAAATGCATGAAAGACTTGTATGACAAATAAAACCAATCCGTAGCTCACAAATGACATGTTCAAAGATAAATATAAACTGAAACAACACACAAGCACATGCCACTCTTAGGGTACGCCTCACTGGTTGCCTCGAACGTGGTCGTCAAGTATAGGGTGGTTTAGAGGTCGCCCTCCTGTCTAAAGATCCAGTTGCCTCGAAACGGTTGCCTCGGATAAAAAAGGATCTAGGACATTAGGGTTACTTCTAAGGAGTCCTACTATTGCTTTGGTGACCACATTGTCCCTTAATTGAATTGACCCGAATACCTCCAACGACGGGGCTACCTACCTCTCAATGGTGGGATAGCACTATCTAAAGGAATCTTACACATCCTAATTCCTTAGAGTATGTAGATTTCTCTTAAGTACTTGCTCTCTCAAAACAAACAAAAAACAACTTTTCACACTGACACTTTCAAAAGTTTTCAAACAAATTTTTCATACACTCTTGAGGACAGATACAAGAGTTACTTAGAAATTTTTCAAACGAAACTTTTTCAAAACCCACACACACTTGAAAAGCAAACAATTTTTGAAAACATAAGAGCAAGTACCTAAGAGCCCGTGGATAACCACGGATAGAAAGGGTTCTAACACCTTCCCTTTCTATAAATCTACCTCCCGAACCGAGAAACATTCTCAAAGAAGGAATTTTGTTGTGCTTTTGTCCTTTCCATGTTGGAGAAAATAAAAGACGGTGGCGACTCTTGCTTACCGCGACATTTCGCGAACCAGCTTAAAAAACAGTCAATTCTATTTCCACCGATCACAGAACTGGCGACTCTGCTGGGGATTTTTATAAGTGAGGTGTACCTTAGGATTAGACCACTCTTGTTTTCAATTGCCTGCTTTGTTTGCTTTAATATTGTGGGTTTGCCTTGGAGTTTCATAGATCCTAACCCGGATCTGGGGGATACCTTTTAGAAGTAGCAACAAACTGTGAGGGAACTGTGCGGGGTATACCGACACGGTTGAAGCAGTTGCTACGTTGATGTGGCACTTTGGTGAGTACTGGTAACCCTTGAGTCAAGTCAAGGAGAGTATGGGGCCGCCGCGTGGTGTCGTGAAGCATCAACTGACCTTAGGAACCTTACTTGACCATCCTGGCCTCTTTAGGGGTAGTGAGATGACCGACTTTGGTGCAGTCCGAAGTTGGTAGATACTCGATACTACACTCATTGAGGGTTGTTTTCTTGGAATATTTTGATCGCCAGTTCAGTGGCTAAATCAAAACAATGAACATAGAAAACAACACAATGATATTGAGCTCTTTAGAACCCGGTTACTTTTGATAGGACAAGTTTTTGAGCCCACCAACTTCAAGAGGGTAGTACCCTAAACCTCATGCTGGCCTAAACTCTAAGGGCTGTCTGGTGTGACTTGTGTGCCTTATCATGTTTGCTTTTTGTGAATACTTGTGGTGTGTTTTTATCATAACATCATAACATCATACAGCATCATATGCATTTACTAACCACTTCAAGGGTTCGAATCTTCATCTTTGTTCTTGTTTTGTAGGACATGGAAACTATCCGCAGAAAGACAATTCAGATCAACCTCGTAAGGATCCCTCCTCAGTTTAAGGAGCTTACATCCAGGATTCCCGAGAACTCTTCCTTCAGTGAAAGGCATGGTAGACTCATCAGCTTGGTCAATACCAACATTGAAGAAGATATGATAAAAGTTCTCTTCCAGTTCTTTGACCCTTTGCACCACTGTTTTAATTTTCCCGAATTATCAATTGGTGCCTACTTTGGAAGAGTTTTCTCAGCTTCTGAAAGTTCCTATTCTTAGTCAACTACCCTACAACGGTACGAAAAGGGAACCAAAACTTGAAGAGGTTGCTAAAGCATTACGTCTACAATCATCTGACATCAAGGGGCATTGGGAAACCAGAAGTGGTATCAAAGGATTCTTGGCAAAGTTCCTGTTTGAGAAGGCCCAAGAATGTTGGAATTCCCTTGACCTACAAGCCTTTGAAGAAGTTGTGGCACTCCTTGTCTATGGGTTGGTGTTGTTCCCGAATCCGGATCAGCTTATAGATATCAATGCTGTCAAGATCTTCATGTCCAGGAATCCCATACCTACGTTGCTTGAGGACATCCTCCACTCATGTTACACTCGAACCATGAGAAAAAGAGGTGTTCTCATGTGTTACACTCCTCTCCTGGCAAGGTGGTTTATTTCGCACCTTCCACAATCAGTTTTGAAGAACGAGCGGGGTTTGAGATGGTCACAACGATTAATGACTCTTACACATGCTGATATACATTGGTGTTCTCGATCCAGAGAAAATGTCACTATTATTGATCGTTACGGAGAGTTTCCTAATGTTCCTTTACTTGGAATTAGAGGGGCATTACTTACAACCCCTATCTGGCTTTAAGGAAGTTTGGATATGCTCGGAGGGACGGCCCTCATGACATGTTGATTCCTGACATAGCTTTTGACTTCGACAATGATACGCAAGGACTTCGCCGGAGATTCATCAGAGCATGGAGGATGCCCAACAAGGTTGATAGTAAGACACTGGGGCACAAGAACTCCATCCCCCTGGAGCCTTATCTCAAGTGGGTACAAGCCCGCTCCCAGAAGCTTGTAATGCCATATCCTCATGTTCTCCCCGTCATCAAAGAGCCAGTTTTGGAAGGAGAGGTGCCCTACACCATTCAACATCCTGACATGCCAACGTCTTGGGAAGAAATGCAAAAAAGTTGGATCCAACTCAAGGAAGAACGGAATTCTCTTGAAACCAGTCTACATGCCAGTGAGAAGAAGGTCTTGGAGCTCACCCGCCTACTTCACGAAGAAAAGACCCTCAACACTTATATTTCTCCAAAGAGGATGCGCAGTGTCTTTTGGGATTAATTATTTTGTAATGTTTTGCCCATGAAGCATTGATGTACTGAACAGATTATTTCTTAATATAGCGTGTGTTCTCTTTTTGTCTACAAAAAATTTGAACTTTCGAACCCTTGAATGCATTGCATAAATAGCATATCATGCATCATGTGCATAACAGGTACCTTTTTCTACAGGTTGCTTAATCTTCTTCGCTGTTTATTTCAGCAGTCATCATGAATCCTGAATCATCCAATGAACAAGCTATCAAGGCCCTTCAGGCCCAGAACGCCCAGTTTCAAGAGCTGGTCATGAGCTTAGCCCAGGGTCAACAGGAATTGAAGACTCTGCTTATGAAGAAGAAGAAGAAGAGGATTGTGATGTTCAACACTGGACGGAGGTTTGGGAATACACTGCAGAATGAGGTTGATCAGGCTACTTCCTCTGTAGGGAAAGATAGTCCCCAAGGGGGAAGGGTTCCTAGTCATGTGGTCTCCGACAACGAGACAGATTTCAATGATGAGCAGTACCATTCCGCTGAAGACAGGTACAAGCAACTAGAGGACCGTCTGAGTGTTATGGAGATTCAACAGGTGCCTGGGTTGGATTTTGGAGATCTAGGTTTATCTTCTGGGGTGGTGATCCCACACAAGTTCAAGGCACCTTCTTTTGTGAAGTACGACGGGGCTTCCTGCCCTAAGCTGCATCTCAGATCTTATGTAAGGAAGATCCAACCTTACACTGCAGACAAGAATCTATGGATCCATTTCTTCCAGGATAGCCTTTCAGGGGCTCAACTCGAGTGGTTCTATCAGCTGGATGGAACCAGTATTCGAAACTGGGAGGACTTGGCTACTGCATTTTATAAGCAGTATCAGTATAATTCCGACCTTGCTCCCACGCGTACCCAACTCCAGGGTATGTCACTTGGGACGGGTGAAGGTTTTAAGGAGTACGCGCAAAAGTGGAGAGACCTGGCTGGCAGGGTGCGGCCACCGCTGACTGACCGTGAACTCGTGGACATGTTCTTGGGGACCTTGTCCGGTCCATTCTTCAACCATCTGATTGGTAACTCTTCTGCAGGGTTTACAGACCTCATTCTGACTGGTGAAAGGATAGAAGCTGGTATCAAGTCGGGGAAGATACAGAAAGTTGCATCCTCGAGTACTGAAAAGAAGCCTTTCAAGAAGGAAGCTAGTGTTGTTTATGGGTCAAGGAGACAGAACAAACCAGAATGCCGCCAAGCTGTCAACGTGTTGGTTATTTCTAAGCCTGCTGCTGCTCCTCAGCAATACAACCAACCAAGAGGTGAGAGGCCCAAAAGGCAGTACACTCGGCTTAGCATGACCCTGTCTCGGATATTTCCACAACTGCTGTCAACCAATCTGGTAACTGTCAAAGAAGCTCTGAAGGTAGTGAATACAACCTCTCCAAAGTACAACCCCAACGCCCGCTACGCTTATCACTCTGATAGCCCGGGGCATTCTACTGATGATTGTTGGGCTCTAAGGAATAAGGTTCAGGACCTTATTGATGCTAAGGAAATACAGTTCGAGGCGCCCGAAAGGCCCAATGTTGTGACTGCTCCCATGCCCCAACATGGAGTGAATGTTGTGGAAGAAGACCGGTATGTATCCTATGTGGATGATATTGTTACTCCGTTGTTGACTGTCAAGAGGAACCTGTTGCTAGCTGGTTTATTTCCGGGATGTGGTAAAGGTTGCCTTCTATGTTCTGCTTCACCTGCTGGTTGTCCTTTGCTGAAGTCAGGTATCCAAAACCTGATGGATAGCAAAGAGATCTTGTTCAAGAAGATGGTTGTCCCTGCTGTCCCTGCTGAAGAAGTGTCCGTGGTCACTATTTTTAACAAACCTCCTGAGGCTCTCTCAAAGAAGCCTGTCAAAATCATGTCCACTCAGAAGATTGCTCCTATCATCATCACTGTTCCGGGGCCCCTCCCATATACATCTGACAAAGTTCTCCCGTGGCACTACGGGGCAGATGTTTATGTGCTTGGAGTAAAACAAGAGTTTGATACTAGTACCGGCGTCAGTAACATCACCAGGCCTGCCAAAGTCACTCGAAGTGGTAGGCTGTTCTCACCAGATATTGCACCTCCAGCTATTCAAAGACCTCTTATCATCACACCTGCCAGTGTGCCTGCTTCCCTTCCTGACCAAGTTCCTGATGTGCCTGCCCGAACGGAGGTACCAAAGACGACCACTATGGAAGCTTCTAAGCAAGAGATGGAAGAGATCCTCAATATTATCAAGAAAAGTGATTTCAATGTAGTTGAACAGTTGGGGCACACCCCATCTAAGATTTCTATGCTATCACTGTTGTTGTGTTCAGAGGCCCATGCCAAGGCCCTGATTTCCTTCCTGAAGACGGCCCATGTGCCACAAGAAACGTCTGCTGATCAATTTCCCGATTGTGTGGCCAACTTGACTGCTGATAATGGGTTGGGTTTCTCTGACGCCGATCTGACTGTCAAGGGAAAGAACCATAACGACGCCCTACATATCTCCATTGAATGCAGGGGCACTACTCTCGCCCATGTGTTGGTTGACACTGGTTCCTCGTTGAATGTATTACCCAAGAAAGCTTTAGACAGGTTGGATTGCGAGGGTTTGGAGATGAAGCCTAGTAACATTGTTGTCCGGGCCTTTGACGGGTCCAAGAGGATGGTACATGGTAAAGTTGACATTCCAATCAGGGCTGGTTCGCAGGTCTTCGATTTGACGTTTTATGTGATGGACATCCGACCGTGCTATTCTTGTTTGCTGGGTCGTCCATGGATCCACAAGGCTGGAGCTGTGACCTCCACATTACATCAGAAGCTTAAATACCCGGTCAGGGGGAAAATTGTGATAGTGCAGGGGGAGGAAGAATACATGGTCAGCCACCTTAACTCGTTCCGGTACATAGAGATGGATGGGGAGTTCATTGAGACCCCCTTTCAACATTTTGAAGAGGTGCCTCAGACATTGGCGTCAGCAGATACTGTGACTGAAGAAGACTCTCCTTTGAAGATGGCTTCCTTGAAGGAAGCCCAGGCTGTGATTGAGAAGGGTGAGTGTGCAAACTGGGGCCGACTTCCTGATTTTACTCCGAAGACTGACAAGTTTGGTTTGGGTTTCACTGTAGAAGCTCAGAGGGCTGTTCGCAAGGCAAGGATTGGAAGACCTCCTGTATTCATCACCAACCCGGGAGTAAATTCTATCAAAGACGATGTGGAGGAATCCGAATTTGACAGCTGGATCTACCCAACGACCAACGGTGGACTGAACAACTGGACTGCCATATATTTCATACCTATTACTTTTATCACTCAGTAATGAACTCCTTTGTTTTGAATTTGTAACGAACAATAATTTGAAACTTTATGGCCCGGTGTCTTACCCGGGGCACCGTGGCTTCATTTGTGAGGGCTTATTATTTGTCATTTTCATATATCATGAATAAAAGCATTGGACGTTTTTCGCATTTCAAATCTTGCGCTCCCTTTCTTTCTTTATTATATATTGCAAAACAGCTATATTTACACACACTCACCTATACAGGTTCCAATCCATTCTGGATCTCACTGGTAACGACTCTGCTACTTCCAGTTATGACTTCGAAAATCCGATCAACTTAGCCGAAGACGAAGGTGAAGATGATTGCGAAGTGCCTGGCGAGCTTGCAAGACTGCTACTCCAGGAAGAGAGGGCCATTCAGCCACATGAAGAGCCAGTGGAAATGGTAAATCTAGGTACTGAGACAGACAGAAAGGAAGTCAAGATTGGTGCCAACCTGGAGCTCAGTGTGAAACAACGATTGATTCAGATGTTGCATGATTATGTGGAAATCTTTGCCTGGTCTTACGAAGACATGCCTGGGTTGGATACTGATATTGTGGTTCATCATCTGCCTACCAAGGAAGATTGCCCGCCAGTAAAACAAAAGGTCTGCCGTATGCGTCCAGAGATGTCCGAGAAAATCAAGGCTGAGGTTATGAAACAATTTGACGCCGGTTTTCTAGCAGTGACTTCTTACCCTCAGTGGGTTGCCAATGTGGTTCCAGTGCCGGAGAAAGATGGTAAGGTCAGAATGTGTGTTGATTACAGGGATTTGAACAGGGCCAGCCCTAAGGATGATTTCCCTCTGCCTCATATCGACGTTCTGGTTGACAACACTGCTCAGCATAAGGTATTCTCCTTCATGGATGGGTTCTCAGGTTATAATCAGATCAAGATGGCTCCTGAAGATATGGAGAAGACCACTTTTGTTACTCAGTGGGGCACCTTTTGCTACAAGGTCATGCCTTTTGGGTTGAAAAATGTCGGGGCAACCTACCAACGTTCCATGGTTGCTTTATTTCATGATATGATCCACCATGAGATCGAGGTATATGTCGACGATATGATTGCAAGGTCCCAAACTGAGGAGGAACACCTTGACCATATGCAGAAACTATTTGACCGTTTGAATTTGTATAAGATGAGGTTGAACCCGAACAAGTGCACCTTCGGGTTGAGATCTGGAAAATTGCTAGGCTTCATCGTGAGCGACAAAGGTATTCAAGTGGACCCTGCCAAAGTGAAAGCCATACAAGAGATGCCAGTTCCCAAGACTGAAAAAGAAGTCAGAGGCTTCCTAGGACGGCTGAACTACATTGCCCGATTCATCTCACACCTAACTGCTACTTGTGAGCCAATCTTCATGCTGCTGAAGAAAGATCAGGTAGTACGTTGGAATGATGAATGTCAGGCCGCTTTCGACAGAATCAAAGAGTATCTCCAAGAACCACGCATTCTTATGCCACCGGTTGAAGGGAGACCTCTAATCTTATATTTGACAGTACTGGACAACTCAATGGGGTGTGTGTTGGGGAAGCATGACGAGTCTGGCCTAAAAGAGCATGCTATTTATTACCTTAGCAAAAAGTTTACCGACTGTGAGACCCGATACTCACTGCTCGAGAAAACTTGTTGCGCTTTGGTATGGGCTGCTCACCGGCTGAGACGGTATATGTTGACTCACACTACTCTATTGATTTCTAAAATGGATCCTATCAAGTACATATTCGAAAAGCCTGCCTTGTCCGGAAGAATAGCAAGATGGCAGATGATCTTGACAGAATACGACATCCAGTACACGACTCAAAAAGCAATCAAAGGAAGTGTATTGGCAGACCATTTGGCACACCAGGCAGTGGACGATTACCAGTCGATGAACTTTGAATTTCCAGACGAGAATATCATGGTAGTAACTGATTGTGAAGTACCTGGACTGGATGAAGGACCTGAGGAAGGATCCCGATGGTCCATGCACTTTGACGGAGCCTCAAACGCTTTGGGTAACAGCATTGGCGCTATGATCATATCCCCTAAAGGCACTCATACTCCACTCACTGCCCGGCTATGTTTCAACTGCACCAACAACATGGCAGAGTATGAAGCATGTATCATGGGTCTGCAAGCTGCAATTGACTTAAGGATCAAGTTTCTGAGTGTCTTCGGAGATTCCGCTCTCGTGATCAGTCAGATCAAAGGAGAGTGGGATACGAAACACCCAAATCTTATTCCCTACAAAGAGTATGTGTTGACATTGATCCCCCACTTCAAAGAAATAACTTTTGAACATTTCCCAAGAGAGGAGAATCAGTTGGCGGACGCGTTAGCTACGATGTCTTCCATGTTCAAAGTCAAATGGGATAACGAGGCTCCCCGGATCATTATCTGGAAGTTGGACGAACCTGCACATTGTTGTGATCTTGAGACTGAAGAGGTAACTGAAAAACCTTGGTATCATGAAGTGAAGAGGTACCTTGAAGCTCAAGAATACCCTGAGGGTGCATCCATTAACGATAAGAAATTTCTGAGAAGGTTCGCAGCAAAGTTCTTCCTCAGCAATGGTATTCTTTACAAGCGAAACCATGATTCAACCTTACTGCGTTGTGTGGATAAGACTGAAGCAAAAAAGATCATGGCAGAGCTGCATGAAGGTACCTTCGGAACACATTCCAGTGGACATACCATGGCAAAGAAAATCCTTCGGGCAGGATATTTCTGGTCCACAATGGAAGCTGACTGTTACCAACATTCTCGGACGTGTCACAAGTGCCAGATCTATGCAGATAAAGTGCACGTTCCTCCAGTTCCTCTGAACGTCTTGACAGCACCTTGGCCTTTTGCAATGTGGGGCATTGATATGATCGGCGAGATCAGACCTACGGCATCCAACGGGCATCTCTTCATCCTGATAGCGATTGATTACTTTACAAAGTGGGTTGAAGCAGCTTTCTACGCTACGGTAACCAAGAATGTCGTGGCACGGTTCATTCGGCACAACCTGATCTGTCGGTACGGTGTACCTGAGAGGATCATTACGGATAATGGTACCAATCTCAACAACAAGATGATCACTGAGCTCTGCGAGCAATTCAAGATACAGCACCACAACTCTTCTCCCTACCGGCCGAAGATAAATGGGGCTGTCGAAGCAGCAAATAAAAATATCAAGAAGATTGTGCAGAAGATGACAGTGACCTATAAAGATTGGCACGAGATGTTACCGTTTGCTCTTCATGGGTACCGTACCTAAGCACAGACGTCAACAGGGGCAACACCCTTTTCCTTGGTCTATGGCATGGAGGCAGTCTTGCCTATTGAAGTCCAGATACCCTCTCTCCGGATAATGAAGGATGCAGGTTTGACCGAAGAGGACTAGATCCAGACTCGACTTGATCAATTAAATCTAATTGACAAAAAGAGACTCATTGCTATTTGTCATGGTCAGACGTACCAAAAACGGATGATCAAGGCATTTAACAAGAAAGTCAGACGACAAGAGTATCAAGTCGGGGACCTGGTAATCAAACGCATTATTCTTCCTCAAAGTGATCCCAGGGGCAAATGGACCCCTAAATACGAAGGGCCATTTGTGGTTAAACATGTCTTCTCAGGAGGAGCTATGATTCTAACCACCATGGATGGTGACGACCTTCCTCACCCCGCTAATGCATACATAGTAAAAAGATACTACGCATGAATAAAAGACCCGCTAGGTTGACACACCTAGGCAAAAATAAGGGCTTCCCGGCGAACCAAAAGGGTTCGGGCAAAAATAAGGGATGAAATGAAAAACAATCTGTACACTCGGCAAGTCGAAAACCTGAAAAGGCGGCTTGGGCAAAAATGGGTATCCCGGTGGACTGAAAACCCGAAAGGGCGGTCCAGGCAAAAGTTAGGGATAAGCGTAATACTATGTCTCATTGGATCACCTTGCATCCAGAATTCGGCATCAACTATCAGGTTCAGACGGCACCAATCAATCAGCTTCATCTTCAACTAAGCAGCCAAGTGATGAGACGCTTGAAGACATAAAGGCGATAGTAGAGTTGGAACCCAGTGGGATTACTTTTCACATAGCTGTTTGTTTTCTTTTCATAAAATTGTATAAACTCTATTTCGTTCGGCGGCGTTCTCTTACTAGGACGTCAGCCTCTTGTACATAAACGCCTATTTACAGGCAAATTTCAAAATCAATACAAATTCACTTTTTCAGACAAATTTCCAATTGTTTTTCCTTTTTCTGTTTTGTCTTGCGAAGAACGTCCAATGTTCACTTTTGATATATGCATTTGATATTAATTGCTGATCATAAATATTTGCATGTGAAACGAAGGACTAATTACAGGTGACATCAGAAACAGGGGCAATAATGAGTTGTTTAAGCGATCTAGTTGCTCTGTCCACCAAGGTACCAAGGTAGGTTCGACTGAAGAACGTAACCAAGATACCTCCACGCCCCGCAGAGTAAGACAAGACTCAACAATTCTTCCCAAGCAGAGTTGGTCTCCAATCAGCCCTGAAAAGGCACAGTATTTCCAGCAAGTCAGCGATACTCTCCCCAAGCAGAGTTAGTCTACTGTCATCCTTAAGGAAGTTGGGTATCCCCAGAAAATATCAATATTCCCCAGTGGAGTATACAGATGTTCCTAAGCAAGCATCCCCGGCAGTCTTGATCTAAGATTGTTCCCCGACGGAATACCAGACACCTCAGTGGAGCCATTCCCCGGTACAGTCCAAAGGTTTCCCCAGGAAAGTGGAATCAATCTCCCCAGTAGGTTCTGGAAGCTTATCCCCAGTAGATTCTAGAAGCTTATCCCCTACAGAGTACATACGTCTCTCCCCGACCATATGCAGAAGGTTATTCCCCACCAGAGCTTATAATTGGGTTATCCTCAGCTATTACCATGGAAAGATCATCCTCGGCGAAGTTCTTCCTATCCCCCAGCGGATTTCATCAAATCTTCCAACAAAGCTTATCAACGGGATCCCCAGCAGAGTTCTCATCAAAGTCTCAGCGAAATATCTCTCCCCACAGAGCAATTCCCCGCAGAGTAATCTCTCCAACAAGTTTATTCCCCAACAGAGTCATCTTCTCCTACCGGTTTGTTCTTGTAACCATTATCCCCAGCGGAAACGAAGAACTCTACTCTTCAACATCAGCCCAGGATTCAACAAGCTCCCGGCATCCGTCAAGGATTTATTTTCCTAGACGAAAATACATTCATAGACATTTCACATTTCATACATCCTGCTTACATACATGATAAAGTGCATACAACACTATCCCATTTTGAGCATCATAACATCATGCATTTCATACATCATGACATTGCATACAACTGATGTTTTGCCTTTTCAGGAAAAAGGCCAATACAAAGATGATTACTATCAACTATCGCATCTCCAGATTCGATACCTGTATCTAGCCAGGGCATATCTGTGAGCGATTAATTGTGGATTCGATACCTGTATCTAGCCAGGGCATATCTGCAGGAAGAGTTTAGAGATTCTATACCTGTATCCAGCCAGGGCATATCTGTAGACAACAAATTCCAGATTCGATTCCTATATCTAGCCAGGGCATATCTGTGAGTGTTTGATTGTAGATTCGATACCTGTATCCAGCCAGGGCATGTCTGCATGAAGAGTTTAGAGATTCGATTCCTGTATCCAGCCAGGGCATATCTGTAGACGACTAATTCCAGATTCGATACCTGTATCCAGCCAGGGTATATCTGTGAGTAATTGATTGTAGATTCGACACTTGTATCTAGCCAGGGCATATCTGCATGAAGAGTTTAGAGATTCGATTCCTATATCCAGCCAGAGCATATCTGTAGACGACTAATTCCGGATTCGATTCCTGTATCTAGCCAGGGCATATCTGTGAGTAACTGATTGTAGATTCGACACCTGTATCTAGCCAGGGCATGTCTGCATGAAGAGTTTAGAGATTCGATACCTGTATCCAGCCAGGACATATCTGTAGACGACTAATTCCAGATTCGATTCCTGTATCTAGCCAGGGCATATCTGTGAGTGACTGATTATAAATTTGACACCTGTATCTAGCCAGGGCATATCTGCATGAAGAGTTTAGAGATTTGATTCCTGTATCCAGCCAGGGCATATCTGTAGACGACCAATTCCAAATTTGATTCCTGTATCCAGCCAGGGTATATCTGTGAGTAATTGATTGTAGATTCGATACCTGTATCCAGCCAGGGCATGTCTGCATGAAGAGTTTGTAGATTCGATACCTGTATCCAGCCAGGGCACATCTGTAAGCAACCTTTTGAAGTTCCGGATTCGATTCCTGTATCTAGCCAGGGCATATCTGTGAGCAATCAATTGTAGATTCGATACCTGTATCTAGCCAGGGCATATCTACATGAAGAGTTTGAAGATCAACACCTGTAACAGGCCAGGAAACCATCTTTATTTCTCAAGTATGCAAGTTCTCGCTAAGGAATCTCTTACGCGATCGACACCCCCGATGGCATCTTTAAGCCCATCTCCACAACTATCCATCACACTTCCAAATGGCATCTATAAGCCCATTCCCTACAAGGTTCTGTCACATCTCCAGATGGCATCTATAAGCCCATCCTCCTATCCACCATCTTTCCAAATGGCATCTGTAAGCCCATTCCCGACATCACGTTGCTGATATTCTGCTATGCGAGTGCAAATTTCTGGGCACTCTAGTGTTCAATCATCTTCCACCTTCGGATCACGAAAGGCACGCAAGCCAATCTACATCCTCAGGTCTAAAAAGATTGAACAGGGGCAACTGTTGTACCCCAAAATTTTCCCTCCCATATTCTTCAAGGTTTGTCAAGAATCATCTTCAAATGGTTCAAGACTACTCAAGGGTTGCACAGTCCAATTACCTCCTAAGGCAGTCAAAATTAGGGTTTTGGTTCCTGCAAAGAATTTGAGGTTTTCAGTGGTTCAATCAAGTCTCATAGGCCTATACATATGGTCAAACATCTACATGCCAAGTTTCAAGACTCACAGCATCAAATTGCACAGTCAAAAGCCCTATTTGGTTCACAGTCAACTGTAGGGGCAAAATGGTCATTTTACAGTCAAAAGTCAAAAATTTTGGTCAACATCTTATTTTGAAGCCACAATCATCATTTGATCAAGTCTTGATCATGATTCCACAAGAATGGCTCAAAAATCATCAAAGATGCAAAAGTTACTATTTTTGGACAGTTGAAAAGTCAACTGTAACTTGACCAGGGCATAACTTTTTCATGGTTCATCATAAAAATCTCATCCAATGCTCATTTTGAAGGGGATGACATTTCCTACAACTCATATTCACACTCCAAATCCAAGAAATGCTCTCACAAAAAGTTATCAATTTCTACATTATAGGTCAATTTCAAAAGTCAACAAAAAGGCATTTTAAGTCAAAGACCATAACTTGAGATTGGTAAATCAAAATGACATGGGACCAAAGGCATTGGTTAGAGGACTTCAAGACATTTCCAAAATGTCCAATTACATGTTCATAGGATCAAAATTGAGCAAGATATGCATTGGAGAAGTTGGGAAATTTTTGGGAATTTGCAAAAGTCAACTTTGCCCAAAACACCTCATTTTTGCTAATGGGCCTCAAATTCTTTCTTGAAACATTGTTCAAGGCCTATGCACGACCCAATGAGCTTAAATTGATTTATTTTCTTATTTTTAATTAATTAATTGAATTTTTTATTAATATTAATTCATTTAATTGATTTTAAATGTAGGAAATTCAAAGATATGTTTTTTCAAATCTTTTATGAAGCAAATACACTCAGGGCAAGCTGGCAATTCGTGTACACATCAAGGACATCAAAATCTCCATGTTTGGCAAGTTTTGTCAATCACAAATATGCAAAAAGATTTGATTGAAATCAAATATTGAAAACATGAATTCAAAGGATTTCTTGTGCAAGATTTACCCTAATTCCATTATACTATATATGCTGAAGCCAAACCTAATTCCATTCACGTGCAAAACTGCTGCAAGAACCATAGTCAAATTCCAAAAAATTCAAAGAAAACCAAAAACTGTTTTTCATATTTCAGACCAATTTAAAGCCTTAGAGTGATTCCAATACATTGCTGGAGGTGTAAGGAACCTATTGCAATCAAATTCGCGTGCCAAAGCTCAAAAAATCTCCACAAACAGTTTTATGGTTTGAAGCTTTTTTCCATAATTGCATATCATTATTCATGCATATTTAACCTCTTTTGTGGATTGCTTTGTGTTCATAGGACTCATACGAAGCTATTAGTGTGATTGAATTGCATTATGGCGCCCTGAAACGAAAACTGCCATTGGAGAATTCTAGGTTTTCCAAGCTCTGAAATTAGGGCTTTACAGCATGAGCAAAATTGGACCTTGAGATGCATATGGTTGGATTCGTCAAGGCCAGACGAATCAAACCCAACCCTCGCGCCCTATTTATATAGCCTAGGGAGCTAGTCGCTATTTTTGGTCGTTTCACTTTGTGGGGGTTAAAAACCCCCGCTATCTGTTGTGTTTTGTTGCAGGAAAACGAAGAAGACGGTGAGCTGGCAATATGCTAGTGGGTCATTCAAACAAAATGGCGCGCGCGTGCTTTACTGTATAGGCGTTGGTTTTCACATATTATCATTGTCTATTATTATACTAACAAATGCAGCGTGATGGCCTAGTGGTCAGTGAGGTGGACGTTCATCATTGGGACCTGGGTTCGATTCCCAGGTCCCCCAAAATAGTTCTATTATTTTTAATAACATATTCATATGCAGCGCTTGTCCAGAATTCCATCATGCAACCTCACAAATCAGCTTGCCAAGTGGCCATAAAGATCAATCCAATGGCCATGGGGGGGATGACCATCATGTTCCCAGTCAAAGCCAGCGCAGCCAATTTCCAAAAGTCAACAGGGCTTGATTCTTCTTGGGCCTCAGATTGCTCACAAAAACCTCCTTTGGGTCCATCAAACCCCCCTGGTTTACTATCTCTTTTTCTATTTATTTTCTTTCTCCTTTTAATTCTTTTAACTAATTATTATTATTATTATTATTATTAACTAACAAATTAATTTTCATGATAAATTCAGACTATTAAAATATTTATATTATTATTATTATTATTAAATTTCACCTTAATTGTTATTTTTGTAAATAAAACATTAATAAATTAATTAGTTTAATTAGTTAATTTTAATCTTTTTTCACAATAAATAAAATAGGTTAGAATTAGGGTTTTTTTCTTGACTTTTAATTTCTTTTCTTTCTATTTTCATTAAAACATAAAAAACACAAAAAAAAACATTTTTCTTTAATTATTTAATTAATTAGGTTTAGGTTTAATTTTAATTTAATTACAAAAAAGGACCAAAACTCATATTTTTCTCAAAAAGGGTCAAAACCCTAAGGACGTCCCGATTCTATTTCTTTTCGCACATTATTCTTATTTTGATTATTTATGTAACTGTTTCTGAGGATGTAATAGTTAATTAGGTTTTACCGTTTTCTTTTACTTTCCGTATTTATTTTCCAAAACGGGTTTTTGTTTTTGGCGATGTATAGACCCGCGCCTTGTAATAGCGTAGATTTACCTTTCCGCACTTTATTTTCCGCACTCTTAACTGTTAAAAAATGCATGAAAGACTTGTATGACAAATAAAACCAATCCGTAGCTCACAAATGACATGTTCAAAGATAAATATAAACTGAAACAACATACAAGCACATGCCACTCTTAGGGTACGCCTCACTGGTTGCCTCGAACGTGGTCGTCAAGTATAGGGTGTTTTAGAGGTCTCCCTCCTGTCTAAAGATCCAGTTGCCTCAAAACGGTTGCCACGGATAAAAAAGGATCTAGGACATTAGGGTTACTTCTAAGTTGTCCTACTATTGCTTCAGTGACCACATTGTCCCTTAATCGAATTGACCCGAATACCTCCAACGACGGTGCTACCTACCTCTCAATGGTGGGATAGCACTATCTAAAGGACTCTTACACAGCCTAATTCCTTAGAGTAGGTAGATTTCTCTTAAGTACTTGCTCTCTCAAAACAAACAAAAAACAACTTTTCACACTGACACTTTCAAAAGTTTTCAAACAAATTTTCCATACACTCTTGAGGACAGATACAAGAGTTACTTAGAAATTTTTCAAACGAAACTTTTTCAAAACCCACACACACTTGAAAAGCAAACAATTTTTGAAAACATACGAGCAAGTACCTAAGAGCCCGTGGATAACCACAGATAGAAAGGGTGCTAACACCTTCCCTTTCTATAAATCTACCTCCCGAACCGAGAAACATTCTCAAAGAAGGAATTTTGCTGTGTTTTTGTCCTTTCCATGTTGGAGAAAATAAAAGACGGTGGCGACTCTTGCTTACCGCGACATTTCGCGAACCAGCTTAAAAAACAGTCAGTTCTATTTCCACCGATCACAACTACCTTAGAAAAAAGTTTACCGAGTGTGAAACAAGATACTCACTGCTTGAGAAAACTTGATGCGCTTTGGCATGGGCTGCTAGCCGACTAAGATAATATATGTTGACTCACACTACTTTATTGATATCTAAAATGGATCCTATCAAATACATATTCGAGAAGCCCGCTCTCCCTGGAAGAATAGCAAGATGGAAAATGGTCCTGACCGAATACGACATTCAGTACACTACCTAAAAAGCAATTAAAGGGAGTGTACTAGCTGATCATTTGGATCACCAGGCTGTAGATGACTACCAGTCAATGAATTTTGAGTTCTCGGACGAGAACATTATTCTAGTAACTGACTCTGAAGAAGTTGGACCGTATGAGGGACCTAAAAAAGGATCCTAATGGACTTTGGTCTTTGACAGAGCTTCCAACGCACTCGGAAATGGAATTGGTGTTGTGATCATCTCTCTAGAAGGCTGCCATACACCCTTCACCGCCAGACTATGTTTTAACTGCACCGACAATATGGCCGAGTATGAAGCATGCATTATGGGTATCAAGGATGTTGTCGATATGAGGATCAAGTTTTTACAAGTATATGGAGACTCAGCCTTGGTGATCAGTCAGATTAAGGGAGAATGGGACATGAAGCATCCTAATCTCATCCCTACCGAGAGCATGTATTGACATTGATCCCATATTTTGAAGAGATTACCTTTGAACATATTCCACGAGAAGAAAACCAGTTAGCAGACGAGCTAGATACCATGGCATCCATGTTTAAGGTCAGATGGGATAATGAAGCCCCTCTGTTCACTATCGAAATATTAGACGAACTAGCACACTATTATGACGTTGATACTGAGGGAGTAGAGGAAAAGCCTTGGTTACACAAGGTAAAAAGGTATCTTGAAGCCCAAGAATATCCTGAGGGGGAATCCATAAACGACAAGAAGTTTCTAAGAAAATTCTCTGCCAAGTTCTTCCTGAGTAACAAAATTCTCTACAAGCACAACCATGATTCTACCTTACTGCGGTGTGTGGATAAGAGAGAAGTGGAGAAAATTATGGAGGATATGCACCAAGGTACCTTTGGCACCCATTCTAGTGGGTATACAATGGCTAAAAAGATCCTGCAGGAAGGATACTATTGGTCCACTATGGAAGCAGATTGTCATCATCACTCCCGAACTTGTAACAAATGCCAAATCTATTCTGACAAATTACATGTGCCTCCGGTTCTGTTAAATGTCTTGACTGCTCCTTGGCTATTCGCAATGTGGGGGTGTTGATATGATTGGAGATATTATACCTACCTCTTCCAATGGACATTGTTTCATACTTGTCACCATTAATTACTTCACGAAGTCGGTAGAGGCAGCCTCGTTCGCTTCTGTTACCAAGAACGTTGTGGCTCGGTTCATCAGACATAATCTTATCTGTAGGTATGGTATCCTAGAAAGAATTATCATAAATAATGGTACCAATATCAATAATACTATGATCACCGAGCTCTGTACGCAATTTAAAATCCAACATCATAACTCTTCTCCTTACCGGCCGAAGATGAATGGCATTGTGGAAGCTGCCAATAAGAATATAAAGAAGATTATATAGAAGATGGCGGTAACATATAAAGACTGGCATGAAAGTTGTCTTACCCGTCGAAGTCCAGATCCCTTCCCTGAGAATCATGAAGGATGCAGGTTTAAACGAAGACAAATGGAATCTTCTTCCCATGTTTAGAACTCCGGTTATTTTCTTCGCCTTCTTCTTTTTCTCTTCAACCAAATAAGGTGCCTAAAAACATGTCTACCAACTCTCTTTCAGATAGTGGAGGTTGGACTCTTCCTGCTAAGTCCCTCCATTTTTGTGCATAGTCCTTGAAACCATGGCCATACTCTAGAGTTGAGTATGTATGGGTGCAAGATCAGCATTGTATTGGTATTATTTGTAAAATACTGCAGCAAGATCTTCCCAGTTATGAACATTGGCTCTTTCTAACTGATAAAACCAATCAAGTTGAGTTCCAGACAAACTGTCTTGAAAGAAGTGTACCCATAAGTCCTTATCAGCGGTATGAGGCTGGATTTTCCTTAAATAGGACCGGAGATGCATTTTGGGGCATAAAACTCCGTCATATTTTGCGAACACAAGTGCTTTGAATTTTGGAGGAATGACAATCCCTGATACTAATCCCAACTCCTCAAAGTCCAATCCAGGCACTTTTTGGATTTCCATTGCACTTAACCGTTCTTCTAGATGCTTATACTTGTCGCCGGCTGGAGGGTATTGTTCTTCAGAATAGTCTTCTTCTTCCTCTTCCTCTTCTGACTCTGATTGGACAACTGTTTCTTTGTCCTTCCCATCTTGATTGTCTTTCTCACTGGATGTCGTTGCAAAGTCTAGGGTCCTTCTTGTCTGCCCTTGGAATCTTCTTCCCATGTTTAGAACTCCGGTTATTTTCTTTGTCTTCTTCTTTTTCTCTTCAACCAGCAAGGTCTTCAACTCTTCTTGTCATTTAGATAGAGTTAAGAACATCTATTGAAACTGTGCATTCTGAGCTTGGAGGTCTTTTACCGTTTGCTCGAGATCCATCTTACTGAAATAAACAGTAGAAAGATGAGGAGACTTGTTGTAAGAAACTTGATTATGTTTTGATGAATGGTAAATGCATATGCAATGATTTCAAGGGTTTTAAAGATTCAAATTTGTTTTAGACAAAAAGGAAACACACGTTATATTAATAAATTAAAACTTGAGTACATCAATGCCTCCTTAGGAAATACAAAAACTCTAAGATAGAAAGGTAGTACGCATCCTCTTTGGTGCAATGTAGGCATTCAGGTTCCTCTTCTCATGAAGTTGTCTAGTGAGTTCCAAAACCTTCTTCTCGCTTGCATAGAATTGGGCTTCGAAAGTGTCTCGTTCCCCCTTGAGTTGTATCCAATCTATTTGTAGGTATTCAAGAGAGGTGGGCATGTCAGGAAGTAGGATAATGTATGGAACATCTCCTTCCATAACAGGCTCAATGATTACCGGGAGAATGGAGGGATAAGGCATCATAAGACTCTGAGCACGGATTCGTACCCATTTGAGGTAAGGATAAAGAGGGATGGAATTCTTGTTCCCCAAAGTCTTGCTATCTACCTTGTTCAACATCCCCCAAGCTCGGATAAATCTCTGGCGAAGACCTTGATCGTCATTCTCGTAGTCAAATACCAAACCTTGAATCAGCATCTCGTGCGGGCCATCCCTTCGGGCATAACCAAACTGTCTTAAGGCTAAGCATGGGTTGTAGGTGATACCTCCCCTAATACCAAGTAAAGGGATATTAGGGGATTCTCCATAACGGTCGACAATAGTAACATTCTCTATGGATCGGGAACACCAATGGATGTCTGAATGTTTGAGCGTCATCAACTTTGTGACCACCTTGAACCTTGTTCGTTCTTTAATACAGATTGGGGAAGATGCGAAATAAACCATCTTGCCAAGAAAGGAGTACAACACATAAGGACACCTCTTTTCCTCATTGTGCGAGTGTGAAAAGAATGTAGGATGTCCCCTAGCAATGTAGGCACCGGGTTGCGGAATATGAAGATTTTGACAGTGTTCACATCTATCAGGTGGTCAGGATTTGGAAACAAAACCATCCCATAGATGAGGAGAGCCACAATTTCCTCAAAGGCTTGCAAATCCAAAGAGTTACAACAGTTTTGGGCTTTCTCGAACAAGAACTTTGCTAGGAAATCTTTGACACCACTCCTTGTTTCCCAATAAGTTGTAACATCAGATGAGTGTAAGTGTAGAGCTTGAGCAATCTCTTATGGCTTTGCGTTGCTTTCCGTACCATTTAAAGGTAGTTGATTGAGAATTGGAATCCTCAAGAGTCGGGAGAATTCTTCCAAAGTTGGCACAAGTTGATAATTGGGAAATGTGAAGCAATGGTGTAAAGGATCAAAGAACTGAAAGAGCACCTTCATCATGTCCTCATCTGTGTTAGAGCTGACCAAGTTGAGTAGGAGACCATGTCTCTTGGTGAATGGATAATTTTCAGGAATCCTTGAAGCTAGCTCTTTAAGTTGTGGAGGGATCCTTACAAGATTGACTTGAATAGTTTTCCTGCGAAGAGAATCCATATCCTACAAAATAGAACAAAGATAAATCCCAAGATCCTTGAAATGGTTAGTGAATGTGTATGATGTTATGATGTTCATGATTTTATGTACAAGTATTTATATACAAACAAAGAAAACAAGTCCTTAGGTTTAGGCCATCATGGAGTCTCATAGGTAAGTACCCTCTTGAAGTTTAGTTGGCTCAAACATGTCCTAGTAATAATAATTTGGTTCTAAGGAGCTCAATATCACTGGTTTGTTTCCTTGGTCATTGTTTCAGAACAAGCCTCTTTAATGGCGATCGAAATATCCCAAGAAACCAAACCTCAATGAGTGTAGTATCGAGTATCTACCAATTTCGGACGGCACCAAAGTCAATCATCTCACTATGTCCTAAAGGCTAAGTTGGTCAAGTAAAGGTTCTAAAAGTTCATTAGTTCTTCATGACATCACTCAGCAGCCCCGTATCCTCCTTGATTAACTCAAGGGCTACCGGTACCCACAAATTTGTCGTACTAACATAGCTATTGCTTAGACCATGTCGGTATACCCCGCACAGTTTCCACAATGTATTGCTACTTACCTATAAGGTATCCCAAATTTGGGTAGAGAATTCAAACCCAAACAAAGAACCATAATGTAAAGCATGCAAGTTATACAATGTAAGCAAGTAAATGTGATCTAACCCTAAGGTAACCCCACTTTTAGAATTATCCCCAGCAGAGTCGCCAGTTTTGTGATATGGTGGGAGAACTGACTTGAAGGTTTTGCGTTTGATCGCAAATGTTACGGTTAGCAAGAGTCGCCGCTGACTTTTCTTTTATCCAAAAAGAAAGGTGAAAAAGCACAGGAAAGACCTTTGAGATTATTTCTTGAGTTCGGGGGGTAGATTATGAAAAGGGAAGGTATTAGCACCCTTTTAATACATGGTTTTCCATGGGCTCTTAGTTACTTGCAAGATCAATTGCTTTTGTTTGAAATTGTGCTTTGTGTGGTTTTTGAAAGTATTTTGTAAAGAGGCCATTGTTTAGGCAAACTTTGTAACGATTCTCGTTCTTAAGAATGTATACAAAGTTTTTTATCTTTTGAAGATGTTTTCAAGTTTGTAAGATGTTTTGAAAGTGTGGATGTTTGTTTTGAAAATAGCAAGGATGTTTGTTTTAAATTGAGCAAGTAATTAGGAGCATTCTACCTACTCAAAAATCTTTCTTGTTTATTTTCTTTTCCTTTGACATTGTTATCTTACCATTGATTTGGTAAGTAACCCTATCTTTGGATGTTAACGGGACGGGCGTGGGTCATCGTATAACCATAATTAGCAATGTTGCAAGGTATCTTAGCATTCTTTTTATGGACTAAGATCATGTGAAAGGCAACTTAGATAGCGTCATCGACGGACTATGATCTTATATTTGCTTTGTTTTTGCTAAGATACCTCACATGCGTAATATGGCCATTTTGTAAAGGCAACCAAGTGGATTTATCCTAGGGTTGCTTGTGTGCAAGTTTATTGTTTTCATTCTTAATTTTGTCTTTAATTAGGGTTTTCTAAGTATTGGTTTTAGTCTTTCCATACAAACCCTAATTACTAACACGTTATATATAAAACGATAAATTGCAGAATTAAAAGTTACTACGCTATTACAATACTTGTGGGAAGGGGGTGTACAAATTATGAATGGGGATTGCAAGAATATAAACCTAATTAATCTATTACAACTAAATTGAATTTGTACAAGAATTGAAATAAATAATATACAAAATCAATAAATGTATAAGAATGCAAAATGTGAAGAAAATGGATATTCTTGGATTTTTTTAGGAAAAGGTATTTTGTTTTAACCTAATTAATTAAAGGAAAATAATTAATTAAAATAATAAAAGTAAACCTAATTTACTAAGAAAAGAAATTAATAAAAACCCTAATTCATTAATTGATTAAAAGAAAATAAGTTTAAGAAAAGTATTTTTTGGTATTTTTGTCTTGAAAATAAATTATAGTATTATAAAATATTTTTGGCCTTTTTATATATTAAAATAATATATTTCAATTAGTGTAAAAAAAATAATAACCTAGTTTTAATTAAATTTACAAGAACAAATAGTAAAATAAATAAAGTGTGGTTAAATAAAATATTTTTTGTGAGAAAAATAAAAAAACTAAGTTAAAATATATATCTACTATTTTTTTTGTATTTTTTGTGATTTTTTAGTATTAAAAAAAATAATTAAGAAAACTTATAAAAAGAAAATAAGAAAATAAAATAAAATTTGGCCAGGGGTACAAATAATCCACAGGGGGGGTCAGAAAGTAAAAACAAAAACAAGGCCCAAAGGTGAAGCCCAGCGCCTGCAAAAACAATGTCAAAAAGCAAAAAAAATGTGAAAAAATCAAAAGGGTACCACTGGGGCTCGAACCCAGGTCCCAAAGGTTAGAGGCGCGCTCTTCTCCCACTGGGGTGGCTATACATACGTTAACATAAGAAAATCAATAATTATATGATACAACATGCGTCATGATTACTTCATCTTCAACCTCCAGCCAGACCAACTATAACTTGTTCATTTCTCATTAAAAATGAAAACTGTAAACATGAAACTTGTAGCAAATTTCCTCACGGTTTCAAAAATGTAAAGCATTAAAACTATAGATCAAAGATAAGCATGAATTTTATTGGCCCTAATCTGAACCCTAAAAATCTCAGAAACTTCAATCTTAAAATTCTCTAAGCTCAAGCAAAATTAATGGAAACTATGAACATGGTTAGCTTTAGGGCAATGATATCTACATGTTTTATTCACAAATAAATCATTGATGATGCCAGTATGGAAAGTTCCAAAGTTAGAAAACTTACCTTGCAAGAGGGTATCGGGTTTGAAGTTTGAGCAGCTTTCAAGGAGTTCCAATGGTTGGGTTAGCTTCCTCAAGTTCCCAGGAAGCTAATGGAATGCTTAGCGTGAGCTGAAAGGGCCTGAGAAGTTCTGGAGAAGTCCAAGTGCAAAGCTCTGTTTTTGAAAATGGAGGATAGTGTTAATGGTGTTACAGTTCTGTAACAGGGTGTGGGGTGAGTTCTAAATGATGTTTATAAGCTTTAGAAACCAAAAGGCTTGAAAACTCACGAGGGAGTTAATGAAGATGTGAAAAACACAAGAATGGGGGGGGGGTGAATTGAAAATTTGAATCTAAATGTTTAATGACACAGTATTTTTATCCTGGTTCGTTTGATCTCAAACTACTCCAGTCCACCCGTCAAGGTGATTTCGCCTCTCTCCAACGAGGTCTTAATCCACTAACTCAACAAGATTACAAAAGCTACTTTAACAATTGTTAAAGTCTTCTTGAGTACAACCACAGTCCGGTTAATCTCAAGGAACACTGTTTCAATAATTATACAATATGTGTGTTGTTGTTTTTCTAATAAAAAAAAGTTTATCACAACTGTGATAAATTACACAGAATTATAGCTTAGAAAAGTAAAATGAAATTGCTTGCAGCTTTGAAATACGTGATTGATAATATGGCAAAATCGTTGTTTGATTTTGAAAGCTAACTTTGTTTATATAGGCAGTGAAATGACGTTGATCATAAAGTATGTTTAATGTCATTAACACACTTTCCTTTTGGAGAAGATCCTGTCTGAAAGAAGCCGTTGGAATTGATGTTGTCTTGAATGATCAGTAATGCTTCAGAATCTTATCTCCTTTCTTGCTGATGACGCTTCAGAATACCGATGACTTGGATTAATATGTTCTTGTTCAGAATCAGAGTTTACTTTGATTAAGCGCAGGTTCTGGTCATCAATCTTCAGCGTATGTTCTGATTGCTTCAGCGTGTAGCACTTATGGCTTATCTTCTGGTGTCGATATTATCAGAACTTCTGCATACATAAAACATAATTTTTAAGGTGCATATTTGTTCTTTGTATTTATTTATTCTTTGTATTTGTTATCATCAAAACACTAACCAAGGGTTGTAGAATCAAACTATGTTCTAACAATTTCCCCCTTTTTGATGATGACAAAAACTAGATTTTTCAATTAAAAATAAAGAATAAAAGGTTTAGAAGAAAACTCCCCCTGAGTTGATTACTTCTCTTAAGTTCCTTGAGCATCAGAGTTTAACTGCATCTTTCATCAGAGTTTGTACCTGTTCAAGCTTTTCAGAAGATAGATGTTAAGTAGTCCAGAATGTTTGAGACTTCTATCTCAGTAAACCGTTATTGAAAATATCTTACTTTCTCCCCCTTTTTGTCAGTTATCAAAAAGGCAATATAAACAGAGCCAAAATAGTTGAATTATATTAAAAACAAGAAGAAATGATAAGTTCCAGAACAGAAGTGGTAGAAAAAAAGTTACAGATAAACAGATTTGAAACAGAAAAGAATCTAAGAGGGAAGAGGAAGACGTGTGAACAAAGCTTCCAGCAAGCCCTTGATCTGGGTATTAGATTCTTCTTGTTTTCCCAAGATGCTCTTGATCTCTTTGTTTGTGTCCTTCTGCTTATCCAACCTTTCCTGGATAATAGCATTTTCTCTCTTCAACTCTTCCAGAGTTTGCATGACTGAGGACGGTGCTGGAGATTCTTCAGTAGTTGGACGCTTCTCAGAGCATTCTGCAGCTTGTTCACAGTGAACTATTTCCTCTGTTGTGATCATTTCTTCTGGAGCAGCAGTCAGGGAGAGACCTTCTGATTCTGGTTGAACTTCATCTGAGGGATGATGCTCTGACCAGGGAGCATTATCCATAGGGAGTATATCCTTCTTGCGCAGATAGATCAGAACTTGGTCTTCAAAATCCTTTAGCTTAGCACTGAAATTCCGTTGAACCTGTTCATAACTTTGTTTCTTTAGCTTTAGCGTTTCAGAACTTAGCCAGTTTTTGAATCTTGTCCATATATAATCAGAAGCAGCAGGATCAATCATCTCTAGACTGGCATACTTCAAGGAATTTATCCATTCATGTACCCCTGTTTCAAAAATCAACAAATTTGTACCAACACCTGATGTGGTTTCAGTTGGTTTTGGTATGGGAATGGCAGTTTTGTGAGAGATAGCAGCTAGTCTTTCCAGCGCAATTGGATCAATGACAATTTTTAAGTTGTCATCTGGACTGCTATTGGGTGAAGGAGTGGGAGATTCAGGTATGATGATTGGACTTGTAGGGGAGTTTGGTGGTGTGGATTCCAGCGATGAAGGAATTTCTGGAATGTCGGGGATGGTGAGAGGCATGCGAATGGAAAGTGGTTCAGTGATTCCAGGTATTGGTATTGTATCAGAATCTGAATGAGGTTCTTCAGATTGGTTTGTTGAAACATGGTGATGTTCTAGTTCATGGATATCAGAGGATTGATTCTCAGAAGGTTGAGCTTCTGGTTGTTGTTGTTCAGGTAGAGGTGATGGTGGATGAGGAATATCTTGTTGTTCAGGTTGTGGAATATCTGGTGTGGTATCAAAGTTTGGATTATCAGGGAGTTGAGGATTTGGATTTTATGGTACGGGAGTTGAAAGGTCTTGGTCAAATGAATCAATGTCAGACAGAACTTTGGCAAGTTCTGGTTGAGTTTGTTCAGGGTTTGGATTATGAGAAATGGGGTGAGTTTCATTTAGACCTAGAGTTTTTGATGGATCAAACCCTATGTCAAAGTCTTCAAATGTTTGTGGGGTTGGATGTTCTGGTTGAGTAGTTATGGTTTCAGATGTTGATAAATTAATTGATTCTAAAACAGGAACAGAGGAAGGATTACCTTTCTTTTTGGCAGCTTTTGGAGTCCTCTGAGATGGTCCTTCTGCTACAGCTTTCCTTTTCTTGGTCTTCTTCAGAACAACTTCTGGAGCAGCCTGATGCAAGTCCTGGATATTGATTTCAGGTGCAGTGTCATCTGCCTTACACGCATCCATATATCTGACAATTATCTCTGGCTTGGAGTCAATCTCATAGAAAAGAGGAAAATCATCCAGAGGAATTCTTCTTTAAGTGATGGTTGCAAAAGAAGTAACGTTGATTTCCTTCTTGATATTCTTAATGATTTTCATCTTCTTCAGATTTTTTGCGTTCAGAGGCTTCCCAACAGTTGCTTCTAGTAAACTGATTTCCTGAGCTTCAGTCAAATGCTCTATCAGCCTATTCTCTGTCAGAATATCTGATATGAGTCTTCCTAGGGGTATCCAGTCCCTTTTTGTACGTTCATCTTCTCTAGTTTCCTTCACACTAGTTCTAAGATGATTAAACAACAAGTGTGGGAGGTTTACCTTAGTCTTCTTGGAAATAAAATAGATCAGAAACTGTTGATCAATGTTTATGTAATCAGGAAAGCTAGTTGGCTTCCTATGGTTGATACACCCCATAATTATTTTAGCCCAAATTCTGTGATGATCCTTCAGATCTCTGATCTTGCTGGAGGGAAGTCCAAGAGTAAATATTTCCCTTGCAATAGAGGCTACATCAGAGCATCTTTCAGCCATGTCAATGCATCTAACACCTCTACCATTGTAACCAATAAGCCTTGAAATTAGGTCTTCTGTAATGACAATTTTCTTCCCCATGACATAAGAGGTAACTTGATGATTCGAAGAAGAAGCATGTATCCAGAATTCTTTGACAAGAATAGGAAATGTTTTCCCTAGAAGACGGTCAAAGTACCTGTTCAAACCTTGAGCATTGACGTCTTCATACAGATTGAAGTTGTTCTCTGTCAAGATTTCAAAGTCAATAATCAGTTCTGAAAGAACTTCCAAATTATCAATGGGAGTGAGTAGCGTTCTATAAGGTTCTTTGTACTGTTCCATTGTAGCAGCTTCCTGAGTTCTGATGTTTTGGACGCTTGAGGAAGCCATTGTTCACACAATATTTGAGAAATATGAAAGGGTTTTTGAAAGTACGAACTAGAAATGATAGAAAGTATTGAGAGAGTAAAAGTGAAGGAATGTAAATAGTGAAATTTGAGTTTAAATAGTTTTTCTTGAAAGCATAAACAGTAAGAAAGAGAAATAATTAGTCATGATTATAAGCATTAATGACAACTGAAATTAGGGGATTCAGAAAGATATTGGAACGGTTACCCATGACGTGTGTCTCAATGCACCCAATCAGCGCTTTTGACCTTTCAGAAAAGTGAACGCGTGTTCAGCCTCAGAAAGTAGCTGATGAATGGATGACAACAGTTTGCTTATGTGAATAGCACACTTCTATCCTTGAAATGAAACGTTCAGATCTTTATGGATAGATTCTGATGCAATCTGTACTTCTAAAACTCTGAAGGCAGGTTGATCAGTAGTTCACAAAAAATAGCAAAGTTCTGAAGGTTAAGATATGTAAATAAAACAATTTATTCTGGGCATAGATTCATGTTGAGATGTTTCATAATGAAATTAAACCTATCTTCAGAAAGAGGTTTTGTAAAGACATCATCCCATTGATGGTCTGTGTCAATGAATTTTAAGTTAAGAATCCCTTTCTGAATATAGTCCCTAATAAAATGATGTTTTATTTCTATATGCTTAGCCCTAGAATGCAAAATAGGATTTTTGCTGAGACAAATAGCAGAAGTATTGTCACAGAGGATAGGAATGTTACTTTCAAATATATTGAAGTATTCAAGTTGACTTTTCATCCAGAGCATTTGCGTACTACATCCAACAGCTGCTATTTATTCAGCTTCTGTTGTTGATAGTGCTATTGTGGACTGTCTCTTGCTGGACCATGAGATTAGATTTTCTCCCAGAAGCTGGAAGCTTCCCGAAGTGCTTTTACGTTCTACTCTGTCTCCAACAAAGTCAGCATCACAATATCCTACTAAGTTGTAATCATTTGATTTTCTATAAAACAAACCCAAATTAGAAGTACCTTTCAGATACTTGAAAATTCGCTTAACTGCTGTTAAGTGAGATTCTCTAGAATCTGATTGGAATCTAGCACAAATGCAAACACTGAATAAAATGTCAGGTCTTGAAGCCGTCAGATAGAGAAGAGAACAATCATACCTCTGTAGACCTTATGTTCTACCTTTTTACATACCTCTTCCTTTTCCAGAATGCACGTGGGATGCATTGGAATCTTTGAGGGCTTACATTCTGAGAGATCAAATTTCTTCAGAAGTTCTCTGACATATTTGCTCTGATGAATGTAAGTTCCTTCTGGAGTTTAGTTTATCTGAATGCCTAGAAAGAATTTGAGTTCCCCCATTAGGCTCATCTCAAACTCTGCCTGCATACATTTAGCAAACTCTCTTCCCAGAGAGGGTTTAGTAGATCCAAATATAATGTCATCAACATAAATCTGACATACTAACATGTCATTCTTAACTGTTTTACAGAATAAGGTTGTGTCCACTTTTCCTCTGGTGAATTCCTTTTCTAACTTACTTAGTCTTTCATACCAAGCTCCAGGAGCTTGTTTCAGACCATAGAGTGACTTCTTTAGTTTGAAAACATATTCTGGATTTCTGGAATTCTCAAAACCAAGAGGTTGGTGCACATATACCTCTTAATCTATATAGCCATTTAAGAATGCGCTTTTGACATCCATCTGATACAGAGTGATGCCTTTATTAACAGCAAATGATATTAAAAGTCTGATAGATTCTAACGTGGCGACAGGAGCAAAGGTTTCTGTATATTCTATCCCCTCTTGCTGACTATAACCTTGTGCTACCAATCGTGCTTTGTTTCTGATGACTTCACCTTGCTCGTTCAGTTTGTTTCTGAACACCCATTTTGTACCAATGACGTTGAATCCTTTTGGTTTGGGAACCAGATCCCATACGTCATTTCTGGTGAATTGATTTAGTTCCTCTTGCATTGCCAGAATCCAGTCATTGTCCAGAAGTGCTTCATCAATTGTTGTTGGTTCAATAAGAGAGACCAGTCCCATGAGGGATTCTTTAGAGTTTCTGAATGTTGATCTTGTTCTTATTGGATCTTCCTTCCTTCCCATTATTGTATCTTTTGGGTGATAAATGCTGCTTCTGGATAGTCTTTTCTGGAGTTGATCAACAGACGGTGCTGGATTACTTGCAGTGACTCTTTCTGATGTTGAGGGAGAGTCTATGTTGAGAACTTCTGATGAATTGTCTTCAGTACCTGTGATTTCAACTTCCATGCCTGCAAGGAGTTCATTCTGCTTTGACTTTTGAGGGTCAAGCTTATCATCAAACCTAACACTGATTGACTCTTCAACAATTTGTGTTTCTGTATTGTATACTCTGTACCCTCTTAAGCGTTTAGAGTATCCTAACATAACACACTTTTGTGCTACTGTTCCAGAGCCAATGATCTTTCCTCTCTGATTGCCTCCAAAGCCCACATGGCCTCCAGGCTTAAGTTCCAGGCTTTGGAACATATGCCTTCTTCCCGTCATGTGTCGCGAGCAGCCAGAGTCCAGGTACCATGATTGGTGTCTTAGCCTTGCTTCTAAAGATATCTGCCACATGTATGATTTTATCCTTAGGTACCCACATTTTCTTGGGTCCTGATTTGTTAGTTTTACCAATATTCTGATTGAATTTTGGTTTGACAGAATAATTACTACTTGTATATTTTATGTCATGTGTGTGCCCATATATAAAATGTGAATTGAGTGGTGTGCGTTTTATAACTAAGTCCATGGGATTTTTTGGTGTACATACCTTACCTTGATATCCTATCTCTTTTCTGCCATTTCTGCTAACTCCATAGATCATTGAATCCATCTTGCTTATGTCTATGTTTTTAGCTAGAAACTTCTGAAAGCTGTGATCATACTCTTTGATGATCTCATCAGCATTGCTGGGAGTTTCAGAGATTGTTTCCTTCTGAGAGTTTTGCAAATCAATTTCTAATTTTGAAATTTTTTCTCTTAACTCAGAATTCTCCAATCTGAGACTCTTAGTCTTTTCAGAGTAAGAGGCAAGATTCCTTTTCAGGTTCCTGAATTTGACTCTGATTTGCTGATACCTTTCCAGAATTTCATTTAGACTTTATGCAAGTTTAGCCTTAGTAAAGTTCATGGTAAAGTCAGGGAATACCTCTTCAGTGTCTGATTCTGAGTCTGAACCATAAGCTTCACTGTCTTCTGATACGTTTTCCATGAGAGCTATGTTTGCTCTTTCATCATCTGATTCTGAGTCAGCTTCAGATGTGTCATAATCATCCCATGTAGCCATGAGACTTTTCTTCTTTTCCTTGAGAAACTTCTTTTTGGGCTTTTCCTTCTGAAGCTTTGGACAATCACTTTTGTAGTGCCCTTGCTCGTTACATTCATAGAAGATGATGTCCTTGTTGTTTGGCTTTATGTATCTTGAAGAACCTTCAGATCTTCTGTGTCTGGAGGAGGACTCATACTTTCTGTATCTGGAGGAGGATTCATTCTGATTCTCTGATCTTCTGGGATTTTTGAACTTCCTTTGTCTCTGCTTCCACAGTTGGTTCACCCTTCTGGAGAGGAGAGACAGTTCATCTTCTTCTGATGAGGATCCATCAGAAGTTTCTTCCACAGCCTGCAAAACCTTGGAGTCAGATTTCATGTTAGATTTTAACGCTAATGGCTTACCTTGCTTTTGAGGCTCATCTTCTTCTAGCTCTATCTCGTGACTTCTGAGGGAGCTAACAAGTTCCTCCAGAGAAATTTTGTTGAGATCTTTGGCTAGCTTAAGTGTTGTGACCATTGGCCTCCATTGTTTGGGCAAGATTCTGATGATCTTCTTAACGTGATCAGCAGTAGAATATCCTTTGTCAAGAACCTTTAGTCCAGCAACAAGATTTGAAATCTTGACAACATAGTTTCTATTGATTCACTATCTTCCATCTTGAATGCCTCATACTTCTGAATGAGCGTAAGGGCCTTGGTTTCTTTGACTTAAATGTTGCCTTCATGCGTCATTCTCAGAGAGTCAAACATATTCTTGGCAGTTTCTCTGTTTGATATTTTCTCATATTCTGAATATGAGATGGCGTTGAGGAGAATTGTTCTGGCCTTGTGGTGGTTTCTGAATTCACGCTTTTGCTGATCAGACATCATTTTCCTGTCTATCTTTTGACCACGTCCATCCACAAGATGCGTGTATCCATCAGTCACCATGTCCCACAAATCAGCATCATGGGCCAAAAAGAAACTCTCATTTATGTCTTTCCAGTAGTCAAAGTTTTCTCCATCAAAGACTGGAGGTTTGCCACTGAATATGTCCTTGTCTTCATGGTTGTCATTGCTGATTTTTTGGCTTGGTCCCACCATAGTGTTTTTCTGATGCTTGGATCTTGTATTGACACGGATAAGTGTTTAAGCTCAGAACCAGGTGCTCTGATGCCAATTGAAGATGTGAAAAACACAAGAAGGGGGGTTGAATTGAAAATTTGAATCTAAATGCTTAATGACACAGTATTTTTATCATGGTTCGTTTGATCTCAAACTACTCCAGTCCATCCGTCAAGGTGATTTCGCCTCTCTCCAACCAGGTCTTAATCCACTAACTCAACAAGATTACAAAAGCTACTTTAACAACTGCTAAAGTCTTCTTGAGTACAACCACAGTCCGGTTAATCTCAAGGAACACTGTTTCAATAATTATACAATATGTGTGTTGTTGTTTTTCTAACAAAAAAAACTGTTTATCACAACTGTGATAAATTACACAGAATTATAGCTTAGAAAAGTAAAATGGCAAAATGGCAGCTTTCAAATACGTGATTGATAATATGGCAAAATCGTTGTTTGATTTTGAAAGCTGACTTTGTTTATATAGGCAATGAAATGACGTTGATCATAAAGTATGTTTAATGTCATTAACACACTTTCCTTTTGGAGAAGATCTTGTCTGAAAGAAGCCTTAGAATTGATGTTGTCTTGAATGATCAGTAACGCTTCAGAATCTTATCTCCTTTCTTGCTGATGAAGCTTTAGAATACTGATGACTTGGATTAATATGTTCTTGTTCAGAATCAGAGTTTACTTTAATTAAGCGCAGGTTCTGGTCATCAATCTTCAGCATATGTTCTGATTGCTTCAGCGTGTAGGACTTATGGCTTATCTTCTGGTGATGATATGATCAGAACTTCTGCATATATAAAACATAATTTTTAAGGTGCATATTTGTTCTTTGTATTTATTTATTCTTTGTATTTGTTATCATCAAAACTCTAACCAAGGGTTGTAGAATCAAACTATGTTCTAACAGTTATGAGTTTCAAGTTTTTGGTCAGCTTGTGTGAAAATGGAGGTATGAGATGTGATTCTGAGTTCTAGGTCTTTTTAGGGCTTGAGCATTTGTGTATCTAATTCAAATAGTTTGTATATCTATAAGAAAAAGGATTAGAGTGGTTTGGACAATCAGAAGTACAAGTTACAAGCTTTTGGCTAGGTTACTTGATTTTGAAGAAAAGAGGGAAACCAAGTTTCAATGTGAGGTACAAGCATGGGATGGGTGATTGTAAGTGTCTAAACCATTTCTCATGAGTTATAGGACTTGTGTGATCAGAAGAGAACAAGTGCAAGGCTCAAGAACAAGTGCAAAAAAGCACTTTATCAAAATGGCAATGTGCACTTTCTTCCAAAAATAGATATAAAGCATGTCCATGCATTGAATGCTTGAAATGAAACCTCTAACAGCTGTGAAAGCCATTAATTATGGAGTTCCTAACAAGTTTGAGGCCTGCAAAGTAGAGTTTATGCAGCATAGTTTGAATTTTGAACTTGGTTCATCACAAAATGACTTGTAATTCAAGTGATAAAACCCTAACTTCATCTCTTCGATTCTCCCTACTCAAGAATGATCTCAAGGACTTCTTGGATATTTTGGAAAGCTTTCAATATGCTCTAAAACCCATCTTTTAGTTGATTTTGAATATTCCCCTTGGAACTATATGAAAAAGTTCCATGAAGTTGGGTCAAAATCCTGACCAAATTAGGGTAAAATTTCACAAAGTGTTTTGTTTCATGACCACATGTTCTTAAAATTATAACTTGAGATCCAAGCACTTTTGGAAGGAGTTGTGTAAAGGAAAGTTGTATATTTCATGTAGATCTACAACTTTTGTGTTGGAAGTTTCTCTTGAATCATTTTGAATCATGGTGAAAATTTTGTTCAAAGTTGTGAAAAAACATGAAATTTCCAACACTTAGAAAAATTTCTAAGTTTAGAAATTTTGACTTTTCAAAATGAAATCTTGACTGTTTGATTTCTTGGTGAATAAGTTTCATATTTTGAAATTTTTGATGAATTGTGATCTTTGGCACTTGAATTTGACCAAAAAGTCAAAGTTTGAGTTTTCAGTATACAATTGACTTTTTATCAGTTAACTGAAAATTCATTTGTCAATCCATTGGACTTGAGCAATGTTTTGAGCCATGTTATTAGGTAAAAATGATGCAATTGGAATCTTGAGACCATGCTTTAAACCAATTGACCATTTTCTAGGTCAAAAATCAGAAATTGCCCTTTCACAATCAAAACCCTAATTTTGACCATTTTGCCCTTTTGGAGATTTGATCAAATTTCTTGAGGAATTGTGGTCCAAACTTGATAAAATGATACATATTAGTTTAAAATGTTGATGTGGATAAAAAATTATGAAGTTTGACTGTAAATTGGCCATAGTTGACTTTTTCCCCAATACAACTGATTTTTAGGTCAACTGCTCAATTGACTGAGCATAAGTGTGATTCAAGGCTTGAAACTTGTCATGAGTAATCTTAGGGGTCCATAATGATCCATGAAAGTAATATGGGGCATTGGAAGTCCAAATATCCTTGTGCAATCTCAAACCCTAATTTTGGGGTACAATAATATGACTATGTCCTATTGGATCACCTTACCGCCAGGCCTCGTTATCAAGTATCAAGTTCAAATGGTACGAATCAATCCAATCAACTTCTACTGAGCAACAAAGTGATTAGACTCTCCAAGATATAAAGGCAATAGCAGAATTGAAACCCAATGGGATTATTTCACATAGCTTTTTTTCCCCTTTGTGTACCACATTGTATATTTCTCATTTTTTACGACGACATTCCTCTTATTAGGATGTCTGTTTCCTTGTACAAAGACGCCTGTTATAGGTAGACTTTCTTAAATTAATACAAGATCGCCTCTTTCAAAGTTCAAAACTATTTGTTTTTATTTTTATGTTTTGTTTGCGAAAACGCCCATTGATTATGTTAAATCAACATATACATTTTAATGTGATTACCGTTTAGAAATATATGCATAAAAATGGAAAGACAGTTACTAAGGGCTTTAAGAGTTGGGTCAACATCGAAAAGTCATCTGTAGATCCCCACACAACAATCACCCCTAGGGGACTATCTTTACAAAATTCATCATTAGCAAAGATACATTCCTCGATAAAAAGGATCAATCATTTCTCTAGCATCTTGGAAACTTCCCCACCATGGTCTATGGACCTCTTGGATTCCCCAACAGATTTTCATAAAATACCCAAGCTGTAACGCCCGTAATTTAATTAATTATTTAATTAAATTATTTTTGGATTATTTGTGAAGTTGTGTTATGATGATAGTTGATGTGTTGATGTTATTGGATTTATTTATTCTATTAAGATGTGGAATAATATTAGAATAATAATATTATTTGATGTGGGCTTATTTTAAGGGTTAGAAGTAGTAGAAAGGGGGTGTAGGAGTCGATATGAAGAAACATGCGTCAATACATGCGGTGTTGCAGACTCGGTATGAGTCGATAAAAAGGGATTACGTGTCGACTAATGCAGCATGTTAGCCCAGTACGCTTCGACTTAAAACATTACGCGTCGACTCATGTAGCCTGATTTTTGGTAGATTCGTTTCCAAAGGCTGTAACTTGAGTTTCCGGACTCCGTTTGAGGTGTCATTTGAAACGTTAAATAAATGACGTGATGAGCTTCATTATTAAGGATTAAAATGAAGAATAGCAAGGATAATTCTAGTAACCCAAATTAGGATTAGAGTTAGCTTCCCGTGTTAATCGCTATGATGATGTTATGAAGTATGATGAGGATAAGGTGATTATAGATTACTGTTTGGTTCATAACAGTAAGATTAATGATGATAATGATGTAGTATTACAGAATAATAATATGTAGAGGTTTTGTAATTAGAGATGAGCCTTAGATGATTAATTAATTATAGGCATTATCATGTTGTAGGCCGATGGCCAATGTTGAGGGATTATCGATCTGTCGTTGTACTGTTGTTGTGGATGAGTTGTTGTAGAATTATGTTGATGAATTATATTGATGAATTATGCTATGAATTATGTTGATGAATTATGCGATGAATGATGATTGATGAATGATGAATGATGTTGAGATGCCTCTAATAATTGGCAGCTATTAAGATGCAGGCTTCTGGCCAACGATGATGTTGTGTTGAGATGTTGTTAATTATGGTTGTTGTTATTACATTCATGATTGTGTCGCATACATTGCATTTCAAGATGGAGCTGATGCTCGTTAAGATGGCCTGTATTGGCGAATATTAAGATGAAGGCTTATACCTTGTTGATGCCTCTATTTATTGGAAATAATTTTGAGATGGGAGTTCTGCTCCAATGGTACCACATGAATTTGCATAGTATTGAGTCGCATTATATGATTGCATAAAGAAGTTGTGTACTAATGCGGTAAATGTGTATATTGTTGGTATTCTGTTGCGATTATTGTTTTTTATAAGATGAGAAGTGGTGATGTTATGTGATCTAATTTAATATATTATTTATCATACGTTTTATTATATTATTTATCGTACGTTTTATTATATTGTTAGATATCTCACCCTTTATGTTTGAATGTTACCCTTATGTCGGTAACGTGCAGGTAATCCAGAGTGAAGGCAGTATACATTCGGTAGTTCGAGTCGGTATCATTCCTATGATACATAACACTCGGGGGGGATGAACACTTGTTCCTTTTAGTTATTGGTTATTTATGTTGTTGAACTTTAATTCGTTTGTTTCTAAGTATGCATTATTTTGAAGTTGTTGTAATTGTTGGACAAAGATGTTATTATGATTCCGCTGCGTAGATGTTTAAGTTGTTGAATTAAGAGATTAAATTACTTTGTTGATGGTTCATCCTAAGTTTTAAAGTGTTATGTATCCACGTTGAATGCAATGTGTTTTTAAGTTGAATTTGTGGCATCCTGATTCAGTTGTATGAATTTTATAACTCTGATTTACATTTATAATTATTGGGTGGAATTGGGGTGTTACAAAGTTGGTATCAAAGCAAAAGGTTGGTCCATCCGAACTTGTTGTCGAGTCGTAGTTGTCTAACAATCGAGTATTGTTAATTTGAGTTATAACTGTTGTTTATGTTATAGTGATAAGTTACGATAGCTGGAAGGAATGATGTTGCACTTGTTGCTGCTTTAGAAGCAATGGCACATGCGATGGAGAATCAGCCGAATGCTGACGAGAATGCTGGATCTCGTAGTTTCGCGACTTTCCAGAAAGAGAATCTGCCTACCTTCAAGGGAAAGTATGATCCTGACGAAGCGTTGGATTGGTTGAAAGAGATTGAGAGAATCTTCCCTGTGATGGACTGCACTCTAGCGCAGAAGTTTCGATATGGTACTCATATGCTAGCAGTTGAGGCTGATGAGTTGTGGCTAGAGACTTGTCAGAGATTGAAAGTTGCAGGTGAAAATGTCACTTGGGCTGTGTTCCATAGGGAATTTCTGAGGAAGTACTTTCCTGAAGATGTTCGTGGTAAGAAGGAGATTGAGTCCCTTGAGCTGAAGCAAGGCAATATGTCATTTGTTGAGTATGCTGTAAAGTTTTCTAAGTTGGCTAAGTTTTATCCGCACTACAGTGAGGCAGATGTTGAGTTTTTGAAGTGCATCAAGTTTGAGAACGGGTTGCGCCTAGAGATCAAAAAGGCAGTTGGATACTAGAAGATTCGTGTCTTTGCTGATTTGATTGATAGTTGCAGAATTTATGAAGAGGATAATAATTCTCATTACAAGATTATCAGTGAGAAGAGGGGTAAGTACCAACAAAATCGTGGTAAGCCTTATGATACCCCAGCTGGTAAAGGTAAACAGAAAGTTGCTCAGGGTCAGAGGACTATTGGGGGAGATGCTCCTGCTGGTGTGGTTTGTTTTAAATGTGGGAAACCTGGGCATAAGAGTAATGTGTGTACTACTGAAGTAAAGAGGTGTTTTTGTTGTGGTAAGAACGGACATGTTGTATCTGAGTGCAAGCATAAGGATGTGATTTGTTTCAATTGTAGTGAAGAAGGGTACATTGGTAGTCAGTGTCAGAAACCAAAGAGGGCGCAGACAAGTGGTAAAGTGTTCGCTGTGGTTGAGGATCAGACAACTGTTGAGGAAAGACTTATCATAGGTACATGTTTCATTAATAGTACTACTTTAATTACTATTATTGATATCGGTGCTACTCATTGCTTTATTGCTGCTGATTGTGTTGAAAGATTGGGTCTTATGTTGTCTTCTATGAATGGAGAAATGGTCGTCGATACTCCAGTCAAGGGATCGGTGACTACTTCCTTTGTGTGTTTAAAGTATCCATTGTCGATCTTTGATAGAGAATTTGCTGTTGATTAGGTTTGTTTACCATTAAGAGGTTTGGATGTGATTTTTGGTATGAACTGGTTAGACCATAACTAAGTTCATATTAACTGTTATGACAAGTCTGTGAGGTTTTCTACTCCTGAAGAAGAGGAAGATAGTTTGTTGTCTGCTAGACAGTTGAGGAAGTTGATGCAAGAAGAAGCACAGATGTTCTCGTTGATGGCGTCGCTATCTGTAGAGACTCAAGCTACAATTAAGGAATTGCAGGTGGTGTGTGAATTTCCTGAAGTTTTCCCTGATGAAATTCCTGATGTACCGCCAGAGAGGGAAGTTGAATTTGCAATTGATCTTGTACCTGGTATCAGACATGTGTCTATGGCACCATACAGGATGTCTGCATCCGAATTGTCAGAGTTAAAGAAGCAATTGGAAGAGTTACTTGAAAGGAAGTTTGTAAGATCAAGTGTATCGCCGTGGGGAGCTCCAGTGTTGTTGTTAAATAAGAAAGATGGAAGTATGAGGCTTTGTGTTGATTATAGACAGTTGAATAAAGTGACAATTAAGAACAAGTATCGACTTCCAAGAATAGATGACTTAATGGATCAATTGGTGGATGCTCGTGTGTTCAGTAAGATTGATTTGAGGTCGGGTTACCATCAGATTAAGGTGAATGATGAAGATATCCATAAGACGGCTTTCAGGACGCGTTATGGACATTATGAGTATTCGGTAATAACTTTTGGTGTTACTAATGCACCAGGAGTATTCATGGAATACATGAATCATATCTTTCATACTTAATTGGATCGATTCGTGGTGGTGTTTATTGATGATATTTTGATTTACTCTAAGTTAGAAGAAGAGCATGCAGAACACTTAAGAGTAGTATTGCAAGTTTTAAAAGAGAAGAAGTTGTATGCAAAGCTGTCTAAGTGTGAGTTCTAGTTAAAGGAGGTTTGTTTTCTTGGTCATATGATCTCAGGTAGTGGCATTGTTATAGATCCGTCGAAGGTTGATGTTGTATTGTGATGGGAAACTCCGAAGTCATTTACTGAGATTAGAAGCTTTTTGGGATTAGCTGGTTATTATAGAAGGTTTATCGAAGGTTTTTCTAAGTTGGCACTTCCGTTGACTAAGTTGACTTGTAAAGGCAGAGCTTTTGTGTGGGATGTTCAGTGCAAAGAAAGTTTTACAGAATTGAAGAAGAGATTGACGTCGGCTCCGATTTTGACGTTGCCAAATCCAGGAGAACCTTTTGTGGTATATTGTTATGCTTCTAAGATGGGCTTAGAAGGTGTGCTTATGCAGAATGGTAAGGTAGTTGCTTAAGCGTCAAGGCAGTTGAGGACTCATGAGAAGAATTATCTTATGCATGATTTAGAGCTTGCTGCAGTTGTCTTTGTGTTGAAGATTTGGAGGCATTATCTTTATGGTTCTAGATTTAAAGTGTTTAGTGACCATAAGAGCTTAAAGTATTTATTCAATCAGAAGGAGTTGAATATGAGGCAACGAAGATGGTTAGAATTGTTAAAGGATTATGATTTCGATTTGAATTATCATCCAGGAAAAGCGAATGTGGTAGCCGATGCATTGAGTCGAAAGACTTTACTTATGTTAGCAATGATGGTTAAAGAGTTGGAATTAATTGAACAGTTTAGAGATATGTGCTTAGTTTGCGAGCTGACTCCGTGGAGTGTTATGTTGGGTATGGTTGAAGATTAATAATGAATTTCTAGACAATATCAGAGAAGCTCAAAAGTTGGATGTGAAACTGGTAGATTCGATAGTTGGGATCGATCAGTATGAGAATAGTGATTTTAAGATAGATGTGCAAGTTGTGTTGAGATTTCGTAACCGAATTTGTATTCCTGATGATGCTGAGATGAAGAAAGTGATACTTGAAGAGAGCCATAAAAGTAAGTTGAGTATTCATCCAGGAGCTACAAAGATGTATCAATATTTGAAAGGTTTGTTTTGGTGGCCTGGAATGAAGAGTGATGTGGCTCGGTTTGTGTATGCATGTTTGACTTGTCAGAAGTCGAAAGTTAAACATCAGAAGCCTGCAAGGTTGATGCAACCGTTAGAAGTTCCAGAATGGAAATTGGATAGCATTTCGATGGACTTTGTGACGGGTTACCTAATACTTTAAGAGGACATGATTCGATTTGGGTGATTGTTGATAGGCTTACAAAGTCGGCTCATTTTATTCCTATTAACATCAGTTTTCCAGTGTCGAAGTTGGCTGAGATTTACACGAGTGTGATTGTGAAGCTGCATGGTGTTCCTTTATGCATTGTGTCGGATAGAGATCCAAGGTTTACTTCTGATTTTTGGAAGAGTTTGCAAGAAGCATTGGGTTCTAAGTTAAGGTTGAGTTCGATGTACCATCCTCAGACAGAGGGTCAGACTGAAATGACTATTCAATCGTTGGAAGACTTGCTGAGGGCATGTGTTCTTGAGCAGGGAGGTTCGTGGGATACTTACCTTCCGTTGATAGAGTTCACTTATTATAACTGTTACCATTCTAGTATTGGGATGGCACCTTTTGAAGCGTTGTATGGTCTAAGATGTAGAACTCCTTTATGTTGGCATGAATCTGGTGAAAGTGTAGTACATGGACCTGAACTTGTTCGTGAGACTACTGAGAATGTGAAGTTGATTCGAGAAAAGATGAAAGCTTTCCAAAGTAGACAGAAGAGTTATCATGACAAGTGAAGGAAAGATTTATAATTTCAAGCAGGTGACCATGTGTTTTTGAGAGTCACACCTGTGACTGGTGTTTCTTATAGAGTGGCTTTACCTCCTAATCTTTCGAATTTTCATGATGTGTTTCATTTGTCACAACTCCAGAAGTATATTTCAGATCCATCTCATGTGATTCATATGGATGATGTGCAAGTACGGGATAACCTTACAGTGGAGACGATACCTGTACGGATCGCGGATCGTGAAATAAAGACCCTGAGGGGCAAAGAGGTTGCCTTGGTTAAAGTGGTTTGGCTGGGAGCTGTCGGAGAAAGCATGACTTGGGAGTTGGAGAGCAAGATGCGGGACTCTTATCCTGAGTTGTTTGATTAAGGTAAATTTTCGAGGACGAAAATATTCTAAGTGGGGGAGAGTTGTAACACCTGTAATTTAATTAACTATTTAATTAAATTATTTTTGGATTATTTGTGAAGTTATGTTATGATGATAGTTGATGTGTTGTTGTTATTGGATTTATTTATTCTATTAAGATGTGGAATAATATTAGAATAATAATATTATTTGATGTGGGCTTATTTTAAGGGTTAGAAGTAGTAGAAAGGGGGTGTAAGAGTTTTAAGCCCATTAAGGTATAATGAAAATTATAGGGTTATTATATTAGTTTTTAGAATAATATGGAAAAAGAAGAAGCAGTAAGAAGAGAAAGAAATAAGGGTTGGAAAAGAACGTGAAAGTTGCAGAAAAAGAAGGAGAAGAGGAAGAACGGAATTCAACCGGAAAAGTTATAGAGCAACCTTCAATCCAAGGTAAGGGTGGGGTTCTAACTCTGTAATAGGGTTTATGATGAGTAGTATGTGGGATTAGATGTTAAAGGTTGTTTTGTTTATGATTGAATTATATATATTGTTGTTTGATGGAGATCAATGATTTAGAGATGAGTAAAGATGCCCTAATGCTATATAATTGATGTAGAAACATAGGATTATTATAATTGATGATTATCTATGATTAGAGGATGTCTTTAGGGCCTAAGGCATGGAAACCGTAGTGAAAACGCAGTGAAATCACAGAAAATATTCATGACAGAATAGTATGCGTCGACCTCAAAAGCCATGCGTCGATACATGCAGGTTTTTAGACTCAGGATGAGTCGATACGAAGAAGCATGCGTCGATACATGCGGTGTTGCAGACTCAGTATGAGCCGATACAAAGGGATTACACGTCGACTCATACAACATGTTAGCCCAGTACGCGTCGACTCAAAACATTACGTGACGACTCATGTAGCCTGATTTTTGGCAGATTCGTTTCCAAAGGCTGTAACTTGAGTTTCTAGACTCCGTTTGAGATGTCGTTTGAAGCATTGAATAGATGACGCGATGAGCTTCATTCTTAAGGATTAAAATGAAGAATAGGAAGGATAATTCTAGTAACCCAAATTAGGATTAGAGTTAGCTTTCTGTGTTAATCGCTATGATGATATTATGAAGTATGATGAGGATAAGGTGATTATAAATTACTATTTGGTTCATAACAGTAAGATTAATGATGATAATGATGAAGTATTACAGAATAATAATATGTAGAGGTTTTGTAATTAGAGATGAGCCTTAGATGATTAATTAATTATAGGTATTATCATGTTGTAGGCCGATGGCCAACGTTGAGGGATTGTCGATCTGTCGTTATACTGTTGTTGTGGCTGAGTTGCTGTAGAATTATGTTGATGAATTATATTGATGAATTATGCGATAAATTATGTTGATGAATTATGCGATGAATGATGATTGATGAATGATGTTGAGATGCCTCTAATAATTGGCAGCTATTAAGATGTAGGCTTCTGGCCAACGATGATGTTGTGTTGAGATGTTGTTAATTATGATTGTTGTTATTACATTCATGATTGTGCCGCATACATTGCATTTCAAGATGGAGCTGATACTCGTTAAAATGGCATGTATTGGTGAATATTAAGATGGAGGCTTATGCCTTATTGGTGCCTCTATTTATTGGAAATTATTTTGAGATGGGAGTTCTGCTCCAATGGTACCACATGCATTTGCATAGTATTGAGTCGCATTATATGATTGCATAAATAAGTTGTGTATTGATGCGGTAAATGTGTATTGTTGGTATTCTGTTGCGATTATTGTTGTTTATAAGATGAGAAGTGGTGATGTTATGTGATCTAATTTAATATATTTTTATCATAAATTTTATTATATTATTTATAATACGTTTTATTATATTGTTAGATATCTCACCCCTTCTGTTTGAATGTTACCCTTATGTTGGTAACGTGCAGGTAATCTAGAGTGAAGGCAGTATACCTTCGGTAGTTCGAGTCGGTGTCATTGCTTTGATACGTAGCACTCGGTGGGGATGAACGCTTGTTTCTTTTAGTTATTGATTATTTAAGTTGTTGAACTTTAATTTGTTTGTTGCTAAGTATGCATTATTTTGAAGTTGTTATAATTGTTGGACAAAGATGTTATTATGATTCCGCTGCGTAGATGTTTAAGTTGTTGAATTAAGAGATTAAATTACTTTTCTCATGGTTCATCCTAAGTTTTAAAGTGTTATGTATCCACGTTGAATGCAATGTGTTTTTAAGTTGAATTTGTGGCATCCTGATTCAGTTGTATGAATTTTATAACTCTGATTTACATTTATAATTGCCGGGTAGAATTGGGGTGTTACACAAGCAGTTTATTAAATTTCTTTCCCCAGTAGAGTTTATTTCTCTGGCTATGGAAGTCCATCTCCCAGCGGAGTTTATTTCTACGAATTGTTAAAATCTTCGGGCAATAATCTTTTTGATTAAGATAACTACCTCCAGAGGAGTTTCCACTCACATCAGAGGGTTATTCATTCTTCCATCCCCAGTCAGGGTGCAGGTAACCCGTGACTGGCTATTAACTTCCCTTGAAGATTTCTATCAATATACCAACATCACCAATTACTGGTAGGACCAAGCAATCTTATCAGAAACAATGTCTTCTGGATCAGATTAAATCAACCAATGATTTATTCTGATACTTCTTCCAGTTGAAGAAGGTCGTGGACATTTTCTGGCTCAGATAAATCAACCAAAGATTTATTCTGATACTTCTTCCAGATAAAAATAAGCATAAATATTTGCTGGCTCGGATTAAATCGACCAATGATTTATTCTGATACATATTCCAGTATATATTTTTCTGGCTCAGTTTAAATCGACCAATGATTTATTATGATACTTCTTCTAGTTAGAGATATAGAGTCCTCTTCTGACTTAGATTAAATTGACCATTGATTTATTCTGATACTTCTTACAGTAGACCTTTGGCTCAGATAAAATCGACCAATGATTTATTCTGATACTTCCTCCAGTTAAAGATATAGAGACCTCTTCTGGCTCAAGTTAAATCAACCAATGATTTATTCTGATACTTCTTCCAGATAGTCGCTGACTCAGATTAAATCTACCATTGATTTATTTTGATACTTCTTCCAGTAGACCTTTTTCTGGATCAGATTAAATCGACCAATGATTTATTCTGATACTTCTTCCATTTAAAGATATAGAGACCTCTTCTGGCTCAGATTAAATCGACCACTGATTTATTCTGATACTTCTTCCAATAGACCGTTTTTCTGGCTCAGATTAAATCAGCCAATGATTTATTCTGATACTTCCTCCAGTTAAGAGACCTCTCCTGGCTCAGGTTAAATTGACCAATGATTTATTCTGATACTTCTTCCAGTTGAAGACGGTCGTACATAGTCGTTGGCTCAGATTAAATCGACCATTGATTTATTCTGATACTTCTTCCAGTAGACCTTTTTTCTGGCTCAGATTAAATCAACCAATAATTTATTCTGATACTTCCTCCAGTTAAAGACAACAGAGACCTCTTCTAGCTCAGATTAAATCGACCAATGATTTATTCTGATACTTCTTCCAATTGAAGTAGGACATAAATATATTATGGCTCAGGGTAAATCGAACAATGACTTATTCTGATACTTCTTCCAGTAGATCATCTTCTGGATCATATTAAATCAGCCAATGATTTATTCTAATACTTCTTCCAGTCGTAGACATTTTCTGGCTTAGATAAATCAACCAAAGATTTCTTCTGATACTCCTTCCAGATAAAAACAAGCATAAATATTTGCTGGCTCAGATTAAATCGATCAATGATTTATGCTGATACTTCTTCCATCTTAAATTCAACATTTACTTTGGATGGCATCTATAAGCCCATATCCAACGACTCTCGGTTATCTCTCCGAATGGCATCTTTTAAGCCCAGTCAAGCATACCATCGGCTGACAACGTTACTCCATGCACCGGCGAGCACACATTTCTGGGTAATATAGTATTCAATCATCTTCTACCTCCGGATCATGAAATGTAGACAAGCCAATATAAATCCTTAGGTTTAAGACGATTGAACAGGGGAAGTTGTTGTACCCCAAAAATTTCCCTCTCATTTTACTCAAAACATGCTCCTAGAGGTCCTCAAATGCTCAAGGTTGACCAAGAATTGATCAGATAAATTCTCCTCCTAAGCATTGGACTTCCAATCAGGGTTCCACTTTTCACAAAGAAGTTTAGGTTTCAAAGGCCTCAAGTGATTTCCATGGTTCCTAATATGTTCTCAAGAATGCTCATGCCAATTTTAATGTCTTGCATTACATGTTTGCTCAGTCAATTGCTCACATGACTAGAAATCAACTATATTAGGTCAAAAGTCAAATGTGGTCAATACATAGTCAAACTTCAAGATTTTTGGTCAACATCAACATTTTGAAGTGACATCCATCATTTGATCAAGGGTTGATCATGATTCCTCAAGGAATGCTCTCAAATCATCAAGAATCAAAACTTGCTAAATTAGGGTTTCCTAGAGAAAGTCAACTGGACATTGACCAGGCATAACTTTCACACGCTTCATCCATATTTCCCCAACCAAATCTCATTGTGAAGAAAAATCAATTACCTACAAATTTTCTTTTGTCCTCAAGTTCAAAAAATGCATCATTGGGAAGATATGAGCCAATACATTACAGGTCTTTTTGAAAGTCAACAAAAAGGCATTTTTTGTCAAGGCCAGTTACATCAAGATAAATTCTCCAAATGCAAAAATGGTCAACATAGAGATTGTAGGTGACATCTTGATATTTCTAAAAAGTCCAAAATCATTTTTCGAAACATGAAAATTGAGTAAGTTATGACCAATGCAAATTGGTGAAAATGCAAAAAGTCAACTTTGAGCAAAAATGCATTTTTAAGTTCATAGACCTATTTTTTGGGATTCAAATATGTTTATGACTTACTCAAGGACTCCTAAATTTACTTTCACCTTGCTTTGTATATTCCTATATTTTATTCATATTTATTTTTGTTTTTATTCAAATAAATATAAAATAAAATGCATAAAATAATAGAGCAATGGTTTGGACACATGGGCTGATGTTTTGAATATACATTGGGCCTAAGATTTCGTGAAAAAAGAGGCCAGGTTCATTGCATTGCAAGAAGGGCAAGTTTTTCACAAATTTGGAAACATTTTAATATGTTTAAAATTGCTTTGAAAGGGGCCTTAATGCTATGATTTTTTCCATGTTTGTGTACCTCTACATCCCTCTATAAATATGCAAGCTAACTACAAGCAAGAGGGACGAGAAAAACGGCCTGAGAAGAGCTTCCCAAAAATCAAAGAAAATTGTCAAAATTGTGAAATTCTAGAACGCGAATCCAGCCCTTTTCAGTCCAAACAAAGGATCAAGCATTACTCATGAGGCTCTCAGGAGGCCATATCATCCCTTATCCACACTTAAGCAGCCTGAAACCGGCCAACCAAGTCACCTCCGTTTGGTAAAATTATTATATTTGAATCTTTTGATACGCGCGGTTTAAACGAATCTAATGCATATTTTCATGTTCATATCATCTTGTTGATTGTTTCTAACGTGTTACATGAGAGGTTAGGGACAGAAACAACAATTTTCCATGTTTAGGGCATAATCTGGATCTTGGTTCGAACTGAATGATTAAGCCATGATCTGTTAAAACCAAGGCCAAATTCGGATTCAGGAGATGATTTTGTATGGAATAAGCCTTTTGTTATGGATTGAAAGCCCTTAAAATCGTAGGTCTCGTTTTTATATGGCTGGAGAAGACGACCAGAGATCTGGTCCAGCGTCTCTAACCGGTGATGACTACGTTGGGGGTATATGTGGTAGGATCGTGCGTTTTCATTGGGCCATTTGAAATATTTATGGCACGCGTGTGACAGCTGGGATTAGACTTGATTTTCCCTTATATTATTATTGTTTTATTATACTAACAATTTATTTAAATGGCCTAGCAATGATGAGTAAGCGTGCAAAGATATTTCCTCCTAAGGGGCCTGGGTTCGATCCCAAGATTTTCTATTTTTCATTTTTCTCACACTTGGGCCATCCAATCTTGAGATGGCAGATCCAACGTTCCAGATGACTGGAGACCATGGTGCACCCTAGGGCATACTCCCCATCAGATCGGACGCATGACTTTGGGCTGGCATTGGGTTTGGGCTTAACAAATCCAAGCGTACACCCCCCTTTCAGGCTTCACATCAGGCCCATGTTTTTTTTTGTTTTATGTTTTATTTATTTTATATTTGTTTTTTTTAAACCATTTTTATTTTCTAAAATCAGAAAAAATCACAAAAAATTGATCTAGATTTTTTCCAATTAAATTTAATTTTTGTAAATTAATTAATTAATTAATTAAAATTTTTTTGATTAATTTAAAACCAATTAGAATTAGGTTTATTGATTTCAAGTCTTTTTTCCAAATAAAAATACAAAAAATATTAGAATTAGTTTCTTTTATCGTTTAGAATTAATTTCAATTAATAATTACTTTTTTTATTAATATTAATTTTAGTTAATTTAAGTATTTTCTTAAAAACAAAAAAAAATTATTCTAAGTGTTTAGGAGTTTTTATGGTTTTTTTTACCTCGCTTCCATCTTCGCGCGTTTGTTTTAATTTCGCATTTTTATTTCCAAATATTATGTATCTACATATGGGTTGTAATAGTTTAAACTTAGTACTTTTACTTTTCCTTCCCCGTTTTGGATTTGTAACTCCCCCTCCCCGAGGCCATGTAATAGCGTAGATTCAATTTCCGCATTTTTATTTTTTGTACATAAATTAACTGTTAGATGTATGTTAATAGGATTGTATGATAAGACTAAAACTAAATGTTAGCACACCTAACATCCAAGACAAATAATTGAAACACAACACACTTGCACATGCGCACATCTAGGGTACTGTTGTACCCCAAAATTTTCCCTCTCATTTCTCAAGAAATCTCTCATAAGATCTCTATTGATTCAAGACTACACAAGGTTTGATCAGCTCAAGACACCCTCTTAACACTGACAACTCAAAATTAGGGTTTGATTTTTCACAAGGACAATTGGATTCTCAAGGCCTCAAATTAATTTCATGGATCATTAGGAACCCTTAAGATTGCTCATGTCAAGTTTCAAGCTTTGGATCACATTTTTGCTTAATCAGTTGATCAGTTGACCTAAAATCAACTGTATTGGATAAAAAATCAATTATGGTCAATTTGCAGTCAAACTTCAAGATTTTGGATCCATATCAACATGGTGAACTCATATATGTCTATCAAGTTTGGATCACAATTCCTCAAGAAATTTGATCAGATCATCAAAAGGGCAAAATGGTCAAAATTAGGGTTTTGACTGAGGAGGTTCAATTTTTGACTTTTGACCTAACAAATGACTTATTGGTTTAAGACATGATCTCAAGGATTCAAATGAACCATCTTGACCTAATTGCATAGTTCAAATCACCTCTCAAGATCATTGGATTGACAAATGAATTTCAGTCAACTGATGAAAAGTCAATTGTACACTGAAAAGTCAAACTTTGACTTTTTGATCAAACAAGTTTCAAATATGACAATTCATCAAGACATGTCAAAATATGAAGCTTGTTCATCAAGAAATTGAAAATTGAAAATTAATTTTTGAAAAGTAAAAGTTCCAAGACTTAGAAATTTTTCTAAGTGTTGGAAAATTAACTTTTTTTCACAATTTTATGTCAAATTTCCACCATGATGAAAGATGATTCAAGGGAAACTTCCAACATGAAAGTTGTAGATCTAAATTATATATAAAACATTGTAGGGAAGAATGTTTTCTAGAAATTCTTGGATTTCAAGTTATGAATTTGTGAAGACATGACCATGAAACTAAAAAGACTTAGTGAAATTTTGCCCTAGTTAGGCAGGATTTTGACCTAAATTCATGGCAACTTTTCACCTAGGTCCAAATTGATTCTTAAATAATATCCAACATAAAGGTTTTAGAGGATGTTACAAGATTTCTAAAATGTCAAAGAGCTAATTGAGATCATACCTGAGCTAAGAGAAACGAAGGCAAGAAGTTAGGGTTTCAAACTTGTTTTTCAAGTCATTTTTATGATGAACATTTGATCCAATCCATAGCCATGTTGCATAATCCTCAATTTGAAGGCCTCAAACTTGTTTGTCACTCCATAATTAATGGTTTACACAACTGATTATGCCCTTATCCAAGTCCTTCAAGCTTTGTCCAAAGCATTTTGCCATTTTGGGAAGAAAGTAACATATCCATTCTTGTAAAGCAAGCTTTATGCACAAAGTCAGCTTCTTGAGCTCCTAACTTGTTTTCTTTAAGTACACACCATCCACAAATTCAGAAGCAAGCTTTTTTAAAGTTCAACCACTCTACAATAGCATGGTACAAGGCATGGAAACTTATTTTGTCAAGAAAATCACATGTTGAGCTTAAGCATGTAAATTCAAATTCAGACTTGTTGTAGCACACAAAACCTTTTGCTTATAAATAGAGACATTATTTGCAAGATAAGACATGAATGCTAAGGCCCTGAAATTCTCTCAAACATTCACAAACCAGAAATTGTTCAAAAAACACCATTGATACATAGTTCTGACTTTGAACTTGCATCTTCCATTTCCCTCGTGCGTTTCTTGACCTTTGACTTCCAAAAGTTCCTAAACATAATCTACAAACAATCCCACGCCCTGTTACATGACTGTAACATGTCCATCACCTTCCTCCATAACCATAAAAACAGAGTCTGCAAGTTGACTTCTCTAGACCATTCCAGCCATCCATAGCTCAAGCCAATCATTGCATTAGCTTCCTGGAAACTTGAGGAAGCTAACCCGATCATCACAACTCTTTGAAAGCAGCTCAAACTCATTTCACAATTTCCAGTTCTTGAGGTATTTTTCTGAACTTCTATCTCTTCATACAAGCATTATTTGATTCTGATTTGTGAAGTAAAAATGTAGATATCATTGCCCTGAAGTTGTACATATTCATAGTTTTCATTTATATTGCCTGAGCTTAGAGAATTTTAGTTTTGAATCTCTGAAAAAAGTTAGGTCAGGATTTTGTACTTTTATAAATTCATGCTCATCTTTGAGAATTAGTTAAAGTTATTTACATATTCAGAATCATGGTGAAATTTCTAACAAGTTTGATGTTGGAAGTTTTGTGAATGGATGAGAATTGAGTGAGTTACGGGGACCCTGGCTGGAGGTTGAAGAAGAAGTCATTTCTAAGTCTGTATTTATGTTATATATTTATGGTTTCAGTTTAGTTAACGGATGTACAGCCACCCCAGTGGTAAAGGCAACGTGCGTTTATGGTCAAGGTCAAGGGTTCAAGTCCCAACGCTGCCTTTTGTCATATTTTTTCAACATTTTTCCTTTATTTTGTCACACAGCATACACGCCTGGGCCTAAGGACATTGGACCTTGCATTTTTTGCTTATTCTCACCCCCATGCCTGCTTGTCATAACACAGACCCAACTTTCTTTTTTTATTTTTATTTTTTCTGATTACAAAAAACACCATTGGGCCTGACCAAACAAAACTATTTTTTCTAACAAACACCCTAAACACCATTTTCACCCCCTGACTTTTATTTTTTTATTTTTTTATTTTTTTTTTCTTTTTTTTATTATTTTTTTTATTAATAAAAATCCAAAAAAATAGTTTATTTATTTATCTAATATACTTATCTTCTCTTATTTTTATTTCCTTTTTTAAGCTAAAAAAGACAAATATTTTTCTTAAACAAAATTAATTCTTTTTTCAAATAAATTAATAATTATATTTAGGTTTAGTTATTTTCTTATTTTGTTTTTAAAAAAAATTAGTAATTTAGAATTTAGGTTTCTTTTAATTAATTAATTTCCATACTATTTTGATTAAATTTAAAACCTTTTCTTAAAAAACCCTAAAAATGCTTTCTAACTTAATTTATTTTCTTAATTAGTTTAGGTTTAATTTTATTTATCTTAATTAATTACTTCTTTTAGTTAATTAGGTTAAAACCAAACCCTTTCCTCAAAATCCAAACAAAACTCCATTTCTTTTTCCATTTACATTCTTGCACATTATATTTATTCATTCCTTGTACATTATTCAATATAGTTGTAATAGATCATTAGGTTTAATTTCTTGCAATCCCCATTTGAGAATTTGTATACCCCATCCCCCTAATGATTGTAATAGCGTAGAATATTTACTTTCGGCAATTTATCGCTTTCATATAAATGCTAGTAATTAGGGTTTGTATGGAAAGATAAAAATCAACAAGTAGATAACCCTAATCAAAGATCAAATGCATGCAAATCAAACACACTATTCACACATGCACCCTTAGGGTAATTCCACTTGTTGCCTTATAAAAATGGTCATGTTATGCATGTGAGATGTCTTAGCAAAAACAATAAAAATTACAAGATCATAGTCTCTCGATAACGCTACAAATGTTGCCTTTCAAATGATCTTAGTCCCTCAAAGAGAAATTCTAAGACATCTCACAACATTGTTATCATGACTATACGATGACCCACGCCCATCCCTTTACACCTAAAGATAAGGCTTCTTACCAATCAATGGTAAGATAGCAATATCAAAGGAAAGGAGGAAATGAACAAAAGACTTTTGAGTAGGTAGAAACATTCTTAGTTTCTTGCTCACTTTCAAAACAAACATACACCAAACACTTTCAAAACATAAAATATTTTCAAAAGTCCAACACTTTGTATACTTTCTTATGAAACGAGAACCATTACAAAGCTTTCCTAAACGAAGACACCTTTTCAAAAAATACTTTCAAAAACCACCACAAAGCGCATTTTCAAACAAAGCAAGTGATCTAGCAAGCAACTAAGAGCCCATAGATAACTATGGATGAAAAGGGTGCTAATACCTTCCCTTTTCATAATCTACCCCCCGAACTCAAGAAAACATCTCAAAGGTCTTTCCTATTCTTTTCCACCTTTCCTTTTGATAAAAGAAAAGTCGGTGGCAGCTCTTTCTAACCGCAATAATTGCGATAAAACACAAACATCCCAAGTCAGTTCTCCCACCGTATTATAGAACTGGAGACTCTGCTGGGGAGAAACTTAAAAGTGGGGTTACCTTAGGGCTAGATCACCTTTATTTTCTTTCATTGTTTGACTTGCTTGCTTTACATTTTTGGTTCCTTGTTTGGGCTCGTTTTAATCCTCTACCCAGATTTGGGATACCTTATAGGTAAGTAGCAATACGTTGTGGAAACTGTGCGGGGTATACTGACATGGTATTAGCAATAGCTATGTTAGTATGATACATTTATGGGTACCGGTAGCCCTTGAGTAGTCAAGGAGAATACGGGGCCGTTGTGTGGTGTCATGAAGCACTAACTGACTTTAGAACCCTTACTTGACCAACTTGGCCATTAGGAAGTAGTGAGATAGCCGCCGTTGGTGCAGTATGAAGTTGGTTGTTACTCGATACTATGCTCATTGAGATCAGACTTCTAAGGATATTTCGGTCGCAATGAAAGAGGCTTGCGCTGAAACAATGCCCGATAAGAAAGATCAGTGATATTGAGATCCCTTAGAACCCGGTTACTATTACTAGGACATGTTTTAGCCAACTAAACTTCAAGAGGGTACTTAACTATAAGACTCCATGCAAACCTAAACCTAAGCACTTGTTTTCCTTGTGTGTATATGCTTACTCGTACATAACATCATAAACATCATAACATCATAAGCACTCTCACTAACCATTTCAAGGATTATTGTGATTTATCTTTGTTCTGTTTTGTTGGACATGGCTTCCACCCACAGGAATACTATACAAGTCAATCTCGTAAGAGTTCCTTCTCAACTCAAAGAATTAGCATCGAGGGTCCCTGAGAATTATTCATTCACCGAAAGACATGGTCGCCTCCTAAACTTGGTTACCTCGAGCATTGATGAAGATATGATGAAGGTGTTTTTCCAGTTCTTTGATCCTCTGCACCATTGCTTCACTTTTCCTGATTATCAGCTTGTACCTACTATGGAAGAATTCTCTCAACTCTTGAGGATTCCTATTCTCAATAAACTACCCTTCAACGGTATGGAAAGAGATCCAAGACCTGAAGAGATTGCCTGAGCACTACACTTGCAACAATCTGATGTCACAACTAATTGGGAAACAAGGAGTGGTGTCAAAGGGTTCTTAGCCAAGTTCTTGTTTGAGAAAGCTCAAGATTGTTGGAACTCTTTGGATTTACAAGCTTTTGAAGAAATATTGGCCCTTCTCATCTATGGGATGGTTTTATTTCCAAACCTTGACCAACTTATAGATGTAAATGCTGTCAAAATCTTCATGTCTCGCAATCCGGTGCCTACTCTGTTGGGAGATGTCCTACATTCTCTCCACTCTCGCACTATGAGGAAGAGAGGGGCCCTCATGTGTTGCACTCCTCTCTTGGGTAGATGGTTTATTTTGCATCTTCCCCGGTCTGTGTTGAAGAACAAGCAAGGTTTTAGGTGGTCCCATAGGTTGATGACGCTCAGACATTCGGATATTCATTGGTGTTCTTGATCCTTGGAGAATGTTACTATCATCGACCATTGTGGGGAATTCCCTAATGTCCCTTTGCTTGGCATTAGAGGAGGTATCACTTACAACCCTTTCTTAGCCTTACGACAGTTTGGGTACGCCTGAAGAGATGGTTCGCATGATATGCTCATCCAAGGAGTGGTATTCGACTACGAGAGCGGTGATCAAGGCTATCGCCACAGATTTGTACGAGCTTGGAGGATGGTAAGCAAAGTGGATAGTAAGACACTGGGACACAAGAATTCCATACCCCTTGAGCCTTACCTTAGGTGGGTACGAGCTCATGCTCAGAAGCTCGTGATGCCTTATCCCTCCATCATACCAGTTATCATGGAGCCTGTGGTTGAAGGAGATGTCCCGTATACTGTCCTCCATCCCGAAATGCCTACTTCTCTTGAAGACTTGCAAAAGGTTTGGATTCAGCTAAGGAGGAACGAGATACCTTCGAAGCTTAATTCTACGCTAGTGAGAAAAGGATCTTGGAGCTTACAAAGCAGCTACACGAAGAGAAAAGCGTGAACGCCTACCTTGCACCGAAGAGGATGCGTTCGACCTTTTTATCTTAGAGATTTATTTTGTAAGCCCAAGAGGCATGATGTAGTCATTTTGAACTAATTAATGAAATTTGAAGTTTGTTCATTCTTTGTCTATACAAATTTAAATTTCATAAATCCTTGAAATCATTTGCATAGGCATCTTCCATGCATCAAAACATAAAAGGTTTTCCATGATAGGTTTCCTTATCTTTCTACTGTTTATTTCATCAAGATAGATATCGAGAAAACAGTGAAAGACCTACAAGCACAAAACTCCCAGTTTCAAGAGACTCTGTTAACCCTGGCCAAGGGGCAACAAGAGTTGATGACGTTGATGGCAGCCAAAAAGAAACCAAAGAGGAAAGCTTTAGTCAACATGGGTAGAAGATTCAGAGAGTCGGTCCGCCAAATACCGGTAGTGGAAGACTCATCTGAGGAAGACGAGAATCAGATTGGAGAAGCCAGGAGTACCTAGGCTGGGTGTATCAATGATCAAGCGTCTGATGATGAAGATTACTTTGACGAGCAGTATCCTTCCGTCGATGTTAAGTACAAGCAACTAGAAGACAAATTGAAGGCTGTTGAGATTCAAGCCGTCCCCGGTTTAGATTTTGATTATTTGGGTTTAATATCTGGGGTTGTCATTCCCCACAAATTCTAGATACCAGTCTTTGTGAAATACGATGAGGTTTCCTGTCCAAAACTTCACCTGAAGTCCTATGTGCGCAAAATTCAACCGCACACCGTCGACAAGAAACTCTGGGTTCACTTCTTTCAAGAAAGATTGGCTGGGACACAACTAGAGTAGTTTACCAATTGGAGGGTTCTCGTATCCATACATGGGAAGACTTAGCCACTGATTTCTACCACCAATACCAGTATAATGCTGACCTAGCACTGACACGAGTTCAACTGCAAGACATGACAATGGGTAAAGACGAAGGGTTCAAAGAGTACGCTCAAAAGTGGAGAGACCTTTCCAGTAGGGTTCAACCACTTTTGACTGATAGGGAACACATTGATATGTTTATGGGCACTTTATCTGGTCCATTTTTCAACTTATTGGTTGGCTTTTCTTCTTCAGGTTTCACCGAGCTGATCTTAACTGGTGAAAGAGTTGAAAGCAGTATCAAAAGCGGGAAGATTCCCATAGCGTCTGCTTCCGCCTCCAATCCTGTAAAGAAACCTTTTTTCATGAAGAAAGAAACCAATGATGTGTATGGGGAAAGGGCCCGTACCAAGAAGGATGATCGTTCGTCCGTTAATGCTATTCGAATTTCCAACCCACCACCTGTTCAAATACAATCTGCCAATCATCAACAGTTTAAGGCTCCGCGAAGAAAATTCACAAGGATAGGCATGTCGCTATCCCAAGCCTTGAAACACCTGTTAAAGGCTAATTTGGTGACAATGCGTGATCCTCCGGCCAATCCAGATACCTCTTCACCTAAATACAATCTGAATGCCAAGTGTGCATATCACACGAATAGTCTCGGGCATGAGACTGACCAATGTTGGGCACTGAAGAATAAAATTCAAGACTTAATAGACAACAAGACCATTGAGTTTGATCCTCCTCCAACTCCGAATGTAATCACCTCACATATGCCAAACCCTGGAAAGGGTGTCAATGCTGTTGAAGACTTGACTACTCCGTTAACCATTACCAAAAAGAATCTGCTGAAAGCCGGGATTTTCCCTGGCTGTTTGAAGGACTGTGATTGTTGCGCCAAACAACTCAATGGATGCAAAGGGCTTAAGGAAGGCATTCAACGCCTAATGATTAGCCATGAGATCCTATTTGAGAAGGCTTCGTCCGCCAAAAGTTTGACCGATAAGATTGAAGACCTCTCTATCATAACAATCTCAAACAAGCCTGTTAGGATCTCCTCCAAGGGTCCTATCAGGATTTCAAATGAATTGACTGTTTCTCCTCTGATAATTACCGCCCCCGGGCAATTTCGTACTCTTTTAACAAAGCAGTGCCATGGAACTATGGTGCTGAGGTGTTTTACCATGGAATAAAGCAAGATGCTTGGATTGAAGAAAGCAAAGTTGATGACATTGGTAACATTACTGGCTCTAGTAAGGTGACTCGAACTGGGAGAATATTTTCACCCAACATCTCACCACCAACTGTTACAAAGGCACCTATTCGCATCACCACTGCCAAGCCTGGTGCTGATACAAGGGGAAAAGAGAAAGTAGTTGAGCCTGCTGAGACAAAAATACCCACAAAAGACATTGCTCATGTGGAACCTTCTGCTTGAGAAATGGATGAGATCTTGAAAATTATAAAAAGAAGTGATTTAAATATAGTGGAACAGCTGGGGAAAACCCCTTCCAAGATTTCCTAGTTATCTTTGCTACTTTGTTCTGACACTCATGCTCGGGCGTTAATCAAATTCTTGAAGAAGGCTCATGTCTCTCATGAGACCACAACTGACCAGTTTGAAAATTGTGTGGCAAGCTTGATGGCCGACAATGGTTTGGGATTCTCGGATGCTGATCTGACACCACTTGGAAAAAACCATAACAAAGCTCTTCATGTTTTTGTTGAATGTAAGGGGACTACCCTAGTACATGTTCTGGTTGACACTAACTCTTCTTTAAACGTGTTGCCCAAGGGGGATTTGGACCGTTTAGACTGTGAAGGACTAGTTTTGAAACCAAGTGATATTATTGTGAGAGCTTTCGATGGGTCCAAAAGGATAATTCATGGAGAGGTGGATCTCCCGATCAAGGTGGGCTCACAGATTTTCAACTCAACTTTCTACATCATGGATATTCGTTTTGCCTACTCCTGTTTGCTGGGTCTCCCTTGGATCCATGAAGTTGGGGCAGTAACATCTACACTTCACCAAAAGCTCAAGTATCCGGTCAAAGGAAGAGTTGTCACTGTCTGTGGTGAGGAGGAGTTCATGGTAAGCCACCTCAACTCTTTCAAATATGTGGAGATGGATGGCGAATTTAGAGAAACCCTGTGTCAGGCTTTTAAGGTTGTGCCACCAATGGTTGCTACTGCCATATTTTCCTTTGATGTGTCCAAAGTTGTTAAGGTCATGCCAAAGATGGTTTCGCTTAAAGATGCTCGTGCTGCAGTTGAAGAAGAAAGCTGTGATACTTGGGGGAAACTCTCCGAGATCCCATTCAAAGTAGACCAATATGGTTTGGGCTTCACTATCAAGGCTCAGAAAGAAGTGAGGCACGCTCGTGCAGGGAAGCCCCCTCTCCGTATTGGAAGTCATGAAGTTAACACTTTAGGTGATTCTGATAATGAGGTTGAATTTGAAGATTGGGTATACCCTACTACAACAGAGCTCAACAATTGGCACTTAAAGGACTTCATTCATGTGTCCTTCATTGAGGAGTAATTACTTGTTTATTGCTTTCTATTAATTCAAGAACATTTTTGTCTGTAATATTAAACAATGACTTTTAAGCCATATGCCTGGCTCGAGGCACTATGGTCCATTTGTCAAGGGTTTTATTTATGTTCATTTTATCATATGATCATTCAATACAAATCGTTGGACTTTTGCATTCAAATATTTGTGCTCATTTTTTTTATTTTTCTTCAAATACGTTTTTCAAAATAGCCATGTATCTTACATGCACACACATACACACTTTTGCAGGTCCTCATCCACTCTGGATCTCATTGCCAATGACTCTACTATTACCGATTATGACTTTGAAAACCCAATTAACCAAGCCGGAGACGAAGGAGAGGAAGATTGTGAAATACCGGGAGAACTAGACAGACTTCTATAACAAGAGGAAAAAGCTATTCAGCCGCACGAAGAGTCAGTTGAAGTCATCAATCTGGGTACCAAGACAGACAAGAAAGAGGTCAAGATCGGCGCTAACCTGTAAAGCAGTGTCAAAAGCAGATTGGTTCGGATGTTGCATGATTACATGGAAGTGTTTGCATGGTCGTATGAAGATATGCCACGGTTGGATACCGAAATTGTAGTCCATTGTATGCCGACAAAGGAAGATTGTCCTCCTGTCAAACAAAAAGTTTGTCGTATGAGGCCTGGCATGTCTGAAAAGATAAAAGCTGAAGTGATGAAACAATTTGATGCAGGATTCCTAGCTGTGACGTCTTAACCCTAATGGGTTACAAACATGGTGCGAGTGCCGAAGAAAGACGAAAAAGTTCGTATGTGCGTAGATTATAGGGATCTGAATAGGGAAAGTCCCAAGGATGATTTCCCTCTACCTCATATTGATGTTTTGGTCGATAACACTACTCAGCATAAAGTCTTCTCTTTCATGGATGGTTTCTCCGGCTATAATCAAATTAGGATGGCTCCCGAAGACATGGAGAAGACCACTTTCGTTACGCAATGGGGCACCTTTTGCTACAAGGTCATGCTGTTCGAATTAAAGAATGCAGGGGGAACATATCAAAGGGCTATGGTAGCTTTGTTTCATGATATGATCCATCATGAGATAGAGGTATATGTGGATGATATGATTGCAAGATCACAAACAGAGGAAGAACATCTCGATCACCTATACAAGCTATTCGAGAGGCTGAAAAAGTACAAGTTGAGGTTGAACCCTAATAAGTGCACATTCGTAGTACGGTGTGGAAAGCTTCTAGGTTTTTTTGTTTGTGGTAAAGGCATTGAAGTCGATCCTGCCAAGGTAAAGGGCATCCAAGAAATGCCAGTCCCCCACTCTGAAAAGGAGGTTAGAGGATTCTTGGGTCGTCTTAACTACATCGCCCGCTTCATATCTCACTTAACTGCTACTTGTGAGCCAATATTCAAACTCTTGAAGAAAGATCAAGTAGTCAGATGGAATGATGAATGCCAAGCTGACTTCGACAAAATCAAAGAATATCTGCAAGAACCTCCTATTTTCATGCCTCCAGTTGAAGGAAGACCCTTGATCATGTACTTGACAATACTAGAGAATTCTATGGGGTGTGTTTTAGGCTAATATGACGAGTCTGGTCGAAAAGAGCATGCTATTTACTACCTGAGCTAAAAGTTTACCGACTGTGAAACTAGATATTCACTGCTCGAGAAAACTTGTTACACTCTGGCATGGGTTGCTCGCCGGCTGAGACAGTATATGTTGACTCATACCACTCTACTAATTTCTAAGATGGACCCAATCAAGTACATCTTCGAGAAACCCGCTCTTTCCGGACGGATAGCTAGATGGCAAATGATCTTGACTGAGTACGATATTCAATACACAACACAAAAGGCCATCAAAGGAAGTGTATTAGCAGATCATTTGGACCATCAAGATATTGATGATTATCAATCTATGAACTTTGACTTCCCGGATGAGAACATCATGCTAGTAACCGACTGTGCGAAACCTGGACCGTGTGATCGACCTGAACAAGGATCCCAATGGACTATGGTCGTCGATGGGGCTTCCAACGCCTTGGGTAAAGGAATTGGTGTTTTTATCATCTCCCTTGAAGGTTTCCACACTCCTTTCACTTCCAGACCATGCTTCAATTGTACGAACAACATGGCTGAGTACGAAGCATGCATTTTGGGTCTGAGGGCTACCATTGATTTGAGGATTAAGCATTTGAATGTATTTGGGGATTCCACTCTAGTGATTATCCAAGTAAAAGGAGATTGGGACACTAAGCACCCTAATCTCATCCCTTACAAGGATCTTGTGTTATCTTTGATTCCTTACTTTGAAGAGATCATCTTTGAACACTTCCCTAGGGAAGAAAATTAGTTAGCCGACGCTTTAGCCACGATGTCTTCTATGTTCAAAGTCAAATGGTACAACTAAGCTCCTTTGATTAGAATTTAAAGGTTTGACGAGCCTGTGCACTGCTACGAGCTTGACACTGACACAGAAAAGCCATGGTACAATGAGGTGAAGAGATATCTTGAAACACAAGAGTACCCTGAAGGAGCATCCATCAATGACAGAAATTTCTTACGAAGATTCTCATCCAAATTCTTCCTAAGTAATGGGATCTTGTACAAACGCAACCATGACTCTACTCTACTCCGATGTATGGACAAGAAGGAAGCAGAGGAAATTATGGAAGACATGCATGATGGTCTCTTTGGGGCTCACTCTAGCGCACATATTATGGCCAAGAAAATCTTGAGAGCTAGCTACTATTAGTCAACGATGGAGACGCATTGCCATCAACACTCAAGAACTTACCATAAATGCCAAATCTATGCTGACAAGGTCCATGTGCCTCCTATCCCTCTGAACGTCATGACCGCTCCGTGGCCATTTGCAATGTGGGGCATTGACATGATTGGAGAGATTAAACCCACTGCTTCTAATGGGCGTCGCTTCATTCTTGTCGCTATCGATTATTTCACCAAATGGGTCGAAGCCGCCTCATTTTCCTTAGTCACCAAGAACATGGTAGCCAGATTCATCAAACACAACCTCATCTACCGCTATGGTATCCCCGAAAGGATCATCACCGACAATGGGACTAACCTCAAAAATGTTATGATTACCGAACTTTGCACTCGGTTCAAAATCAAGCATCACAATTCTTCTCCTTATAGACCTAAAATGAATGTCGCAGTGGAAGCAGCTAACAAAAACTTTAAGAAGATTGTGCAGAAGATGGTAGTAACATACAAAGACTGTCATGAGATGTTGCCGTTTTCTCTTTATGGCTACCGTACTTCAGCTAGAACATCAACTGGGGCAACTCCATTTTCTTTGGTCTATGGCATGGAAGTTGTTATGCCATTGGAAGTTCAGATTCCCTCACTAAGGATTATGAATGAATCAGGCCTAAGCGAAAACGAGTGGATTTAGACGAGATTGGATCAGTTGAACTTGATCGATGAAAAGCGACTGGATGCCGTTTGTCATGGTCAGATGTACCAAAAATGCATGATCAAGGCTTTCAACAATAAGATAAAGCCTCGAGTATATCAAGCTGGTGACTTGGTGATAAAGCGTATCATTCTGCCACAAGGCGACCCCAGGGGAAAATGGACTCCCACCTACAAAGGGCCATTTGTTGTCAAGAGAGTTTTCTCTGGTGGTGCCATGATACTGACTACCATAGACGGTGAAGACTTCCCACATCCTGTGAACGCGAACATAGTTAAAAAATACTACGCATAAGAGACCCGCTAGGTTGACACACCTAGGAAAAATAAGGGCATCCCGATAAACCAAAAGGTTTGGGAAAAAATTAGGGATATATGCAAAAGATTGTACACCCGATAAGTTGAAAACTTGAAAGGGCGACTTGGGCAAAAATGGGTATCCTGGTGGGCTGAAAACCCAAAAGGGCGGTCCAGGAAAAAATTAATGATTGAAAGCGTATGACTATGTCCCGCGGGATCACTACTGTCGACTTTATTACTAAAGTCCAAGTTCAAAGGGTTCAAGATCAATCCAATCAACTTTTGTCAACGACAAGGGACGTTCGAAGACATTGGGGAAATCGTAGAGTTGGAATGCAATGAGATCACTTCTACATGGCTATTATTTTTGTTTCCAATTTTGTTTTCCTTTCGACGATTTCCTCTTACTAGGATCTCTGTCTCTTTGTACAAAAACGCCTATTCATGTGCAAAATATCAATACAAATATACTTTGAAGTGCAAATTTCTGTTTTTGTTTTGAATGCAAAATTGTCCAATGACTAAATTAAACGAACATATGCATGTGAACATGATTAAAACTATTTGGCACATGTGTCCTGCTAAGCAGCAACAAGCATCTCTTTAATGTATATGGAATATCCCCACAGAGTTATTTCATTAGCATTATCCCCACAAGGTTGGCTACAATAAACCAATCTCTAACAGAGTTGTCCACAAAGTCTTTTTGCATAGGTTGATTCCCGGCCAGAGTCTCAATCTCTTGACAGCTCTCTCCCCATCTAAGTTGGTCCTAAAAGAAGAAGCCTTATGGATCTCTTCCTAAAATAACTCACCTCGTCAGCAGTTCGTCAAGTATTCCTCAACAGGGTTTATTTCCCCAACATGGTTTATTTCTCTAACCAACTACAGATTCCCCAGCTGAGTCAACCCTCTCTGGCTTGAGTTTGCCTCTCGAACTATTACAAATCAGAGGGCCACAACCCCTAATCCCCAGTGAAGTCTCCAATAAAGTCATTTGCTATCTCCAAAAGTAACTATGAGATCTGGACCCGACCAGATAATAGTTAACTTCTCAAAATACTATGAAGTATGGACCCGACAAGATGATAGTACAACTTTTAGTCATTATGAAGCCTGGGCCCGACCAGATATTAGTGAAACTTTTCAGATACTATGAAACCTGGCCCCGACCGGATAATAGTACAATTTTCAAGTAACTATGAAGCCTGGACCCGACCAGATAATAGTTAACTTCTTAAAATACTATGAAGCCTGGACCCGACCAGATAATAGTTTAACTCCAATTACTATGAAACCTGGATCCGACCAGATAATAGTTAACTTCTCAAGACACTGTGAAGCCTGGACCCGACCAGATGATAATGTAACTTTTCAGATACTATGAAGCCTGGACCCGACTAGATAATAGTACAACTTTCAGTCACTATAAAGCCTGGACCCGACCAGATGATAGTGTAACTTTTCAGATACTATGAAGCCTGGACCCGACCAGATAATAGTATGACTTACAGTAACTATGAAGCCTGGACCCGACCAGATAATAGTTAACTTCTCAAGACACTATGAAGCCTGGACCCGACCAGATAATAGTTTAACTCCAATTACTATGAAGCCTGGACCCAACCAGATAATAGTTGACATCTCAAGACACTGTGAAGCCTGGACCTGACCAGATAATAGTTTAACTCTTCAATATATTGAAGAACCTGGACTCAACCAGACAAGGGTTTAATTTCTTTTCCCCAGTAGAGTTAGCCTCTACCCCAACAAGTTACTATGAAACCTGGACCCGACCAGATATCAGTTCAATTTTATCTCTTCAAGCAAGATACTGTGAAGCCTGGATCCGACAAGATATGAGTTCAACTTGATCTTTTCAAGTAAGTTATTGTGAAGCCTAGATCCAACCGGATACCAATTAACTTTATTCCCTCAAAAATTCGTTGTGAAGCTTGGAATCCGACCAGATAACAATTAGTTTCAAGCAAGTTATTGTGAAGCCTGGACCCGACCAGATAGCAATTAACTTCATCCAACTCAAAAATCCGTGAAGCCTGGATCCGACCAGATATCAGTTCAAATTCATCTTTCCAAGTAAGTTATGGTGAAGCATGGATCCAACCAGATAGCAATTAATTTTATTCCCTCAGAAATTCATCGTGAAGCCTGGAATTTGACCAGATAGCAACTAGTTTCAAGCAAGTTACTGTGAAGCTTGGATCCGACCAGATATCAGTTCAAATTCAAGAAATTTTCTACGAAGCCTGGAATCCGACCAGATAACAGTTAATTTATTCTTCCCCAGTAAGTTACTGTAAAACCTAGAATCCGACCAGATAGTAGTTGACTCCCTCATCCCCAGCAAGTTGGTGTGAAGCCTGGACCCAACCAGATAACAGTTAACATTCAAGAGATAATCCCCAACGGAAGCATTCTTTTAAAAAATTTGAAGATATTTATATTCTACATCCCCAACAGCAATCCGGGATTCAGCTTCCCAAAACTCCTCAGCAGTAGTCAGGGATTTATTTTCCCGAGCAAATATGCATCCCACATTCATACATCATAGCATATACATACGAAACGAGTTTAGCACAATCTCATTCATCTTGAGAATGCCATGCATACATCTGCATTTAACTAACCCTTTTTCCCACAGGTAAAACATCAAGTTTTAGTATAAATCGACCAAAGATTTATGCTGATACTTCTTCAAGTATTTACCATCATTCCTCCAAATGGCGTCTATAAGCCCATTCCCAATACATCTTTGAGAGCAAATTTCTGGGCACTTTAGTGTTCAATCATCTTTCACCTCAAGTCACGAATGGCGGACTCGCCAATCTAACTCTTCAGGTTTAAGAAGATTGAACAGTGGCAGCTGTTGTACCCCAAAATTTTCCCTCTCATTTCTCAAGAAATCTCTCATAAGATCTCCATCGATTCAAGACTACACAAGGTTTGATCAGCTCAAGACACCCCTTCAACACTGACAACTCAAAATTAGGGTTTGAGTTTTCACAAGGAAAATTGGATTCTCAAGTCCTCAAATTACTTTCATGGATCATTAGGAACCCCCAATATTGCCCATGTCAAGTTTCAAGTTTTGGATCACATTTTTGCTTAGTCAGTTGATCAGTTGACCTAAAATCAATTGTATATGATAAAAAGTCAACTATGGTCAATTTGCAGTAAAACTTCAAGTTTGGATCACAATTCCTCAAGAAATTTGATCAGATCATCAAAAGGGCAAAATGGTCAAAATTAGGGTTTTGACTTTTGACTTAACAAATGACTTATTAGTTTAAGACATGATCTCAAGGATTCAAATGCACCATCTTGACCTAATTTCATAGTTCAAATCACCTCTCAAGATCATTGGATTGACAGATGAATTTCAGTCAACTGATGAAAAGTCAACTATACACTGAAAAGTCAAACTTTGACATTTTGATCAAAATCAAGTTTCAAAGATTACAATTCATCAAGACATGTCAAAATATGAATCTTGTTCATCAAGAAATTGAAAAGTCAAAATTCATTTTTGAAAAGTCAAAATTCTAAGAATTAGAAATTTTTTCTAAGTGTTGGAAAATTAACTTTTTTTCACAACTTTGTGCCAAATTTCCACCATGATGCAAGATGATTCAAGGGAAACTTCCAACATGAAAGTTGTAGATCTCAATGAGATATAAAACATTATAGGGCATAAATTTTTCTAGAAATGCTTGGATTTCAAGTTATTAATTTGTGAAGACATGTCCATGAAACTAAAAAGACTTAGTGAAATTTTGCCCTAGTTAGGCAGGATTTTGACCTAACTTCATGGAAACTTTTCACCTAGTTCCAAATTGATTCTTCAAAAATGTCCAACATAAAGGTTGTAGAGGATGTTACAAGCTTTACAAAATGTCCAAGAACTCATTGATATCATACTTGAGCTAAGAGAATCGAAGGCAAGAAGTTAGGGTTTCAAACTTGTTTTTCAAGTCATATGTATGATGAACATTTGATCCAATCCATAGACATGCTGCATAATCCTCACTTTGCAAGCCTCAAACTTGTTTTCCACTCCATAATTAATGGTTTAGACAACTGATTATGCCCTTATCCAAGTGCTTTAAGCTTTTTTCAAAGCATTTTTCCATTTTGGGAAGAAAGTAACATATCCATTCATGTAAAGCAAGCTTTATGCACAAAGTCAACTTCTTTAGCTCCTAACTTGTTTTATTTAAGTAAACTCTATCCACATAGTAAGAAGAAAGCTTGTTTAAAGTTCAACCACTCTATAATAGCATGTTACAAGGCATGGAAACTTGTTTTGTCAAGAAAATCACATGTTGAGCTTAAGCATGTAAATTCAAATTCTGACTTGTTGTAGCATACAAAACCTTTTGCTTATAAATAGAGACACTATTTGAAAGCTAATACATGAATGCTAAGGCCCTGGAATTATCTCAAACATTCACAAACCATAAATTGTTCAAAAAACACCATTGATACACAGTTCGGGCCTTGAACTTGTATCTTCCATTTCCCTCGTGCATTTCTTGGCCTTTCACTTCCAAAAGTTCCTAAACATTATCTACAAACAATCCCACACCCTTTTACACGACTTTAACATCTCCATCACCTTCCTCCATAACTAAAAAATAGAGTCTGCAAGTTGACTTCTCCAGACCATTCCAGCCATCCATAGCTCAAGCTAATCATTGCATTAGCTTCCTGGGAACTTGAGGAAGCTAACCTGATCATCCCAACTCTTTGAAAGCAGCTCAAACTCATTTCACGATTTCCAGTTCTTGAAGTATTTTTCTGAACTTCTATCTCTTCAGACAAGCATCATTTGATTCTGATTTGTGAAGTGAAAATGTAGATATCATTGCCCTAAAGCTGTACATATTCATAGTTTTCATTTATATTTCCTGAGCTTAGAGAATTTTAGTTTTGAATCTTTGAAAAAAGTTAGGTCAAGATTTGGTAATTTTAGAAATTCATGCTCATCTTTGAGAATTAGTTTAAGTTATTTACAAGGTCATGGGTTCAAGTCCCAGCGCTGCTTTTTGTCACATTTTTTCAACATTTTTCCTTTGTTTTGTCACACAACATACACGCCTGGGCCTAAGGCCATTGGACCTTGCATTTTTTGCTTATTCTCACCCCCCTGCCTACTTGTCACAACACAGGCCCAACTTTCTTCTTTTATTTTTATTTTTTCTGATTACAAAAAACTCCATTGGGCCTGACCAAACAAAACTGTTTTTTCTAACAAACACCCTAAACACCATTTTCACCCCCTGACTTTTATTTTTTATATTTTATTTTATTTTATTTTTATTTATTATTATTATTTTTATTATTATTATTATTATTATTAATAAAAATCCAAAAAAATGGTTTATTTATTTATCTAATATACTTATCTACTCTTATTTTTATTTCCTTTTTTAAGCTAAAAAAGACAAAAATATTTTCTTAAACAAAATTAATTCTTTTTCTAAATAAATTAATAATTAGATTTAGGTTTAGTTATTTTCTTATTTTTTTTTAAAAAAAATTATTAATTTAGAATTTAGGTTTCTTTTAATTAATTAATTTCCATACTATTTTGATTAAATTTAAAACCTTTTCTTAAAAAACCCTAAAAATGCTTTCTAACTTAATTTCTTTTCTTAACTAGTTTAGGTTTAATTTTATTTATCTTAATTAATTACTTCTTTTAGTTAATTAGGTTAAAACCAAACCCTTTCCTCAAAAATCAAACAAAAATCCATTTCTTTTTCCATTTACATTCTTGCACATTATATTTATTCATTCCTTGTACATTATTCAATATGGTTGTAATAGATAATTAGGTTTAATTTCTTACAATTCCCATTTGTAAATTTGTATACCCCATCCCCCTAATGATTGTAATAGCGTAGAATATTTACTTTCCGTAATTTAACACTTTCATATAAATGCTAATAATTAGGGTTTGTATGGAAAGATAAAAATCAACAAGTAGATAACCATAATCAAAGATCAAATGCATGCAAATCAAACACACTATTCACACATGCACTCTTAGGGTAATTCCACTTGTTGCCTTATAAAAGCGGTCATGTTATGCATGTGAGATGTCTTAGCAAAAACAATCAAAATTACAAGATCATAGTCCCTCGATGACGCTACGAATGCTTCATTTCAAATGACCTTAGTCCCTCAAAGAGAAATGCTAAGACATCTCACAATATAGATATCATTACTATATAATGACCCACGATCGTCCCTCTACATCCAAAGATAAGGCTTCTTACCAATCAATGGTAAGATAGCAATATCAAAGGAAAGGAGGAAATGAACAAAAGACTTTTGAGTAGGTAGAAACGTTCTTAGTTTCTTGCTCACTTTCAAAACAAACATACACCAAACACTTTCAAAACATGAAATATTTTCAAAAGTCCAACACTTTATATACGTTCTTACGAAACGAGAACCATTACAAAGGTTTCCTAAACGAAGGCGCCTTTTCAAAAATACTTTCAAAAACCACCACAAAGTGTATTTTCAAACAAAGCAAGTGATCTAGCAAGCAACTAAGAGCCCATAGATAACTATGGATGAAAAGGGTGCTAATACCTTCCCTTTTCATAATCTATCCCCCGAACTCAAGAAAACATATCAAATGTATTTCCTTTTCTTTTCCACCTTTCCTTTTGGATAAAAGAAAAGTCGGTGGCGACTCTTACTAACCGCAACAATTGCGATAAAACGCAAACATCTCAAGTCAGTTCTCCTACCGTATTACAGGTACCTCCACTGGTTGCCTTCGGAATAAATAGCCGTGTCTTAGGAATGTAGGGAATTTTAGAAATGACCCTTTGATTTTGAGATCATAAGTCCCTCGATAACCCTTTTGAAGTTGCTTCGGTAAAAGATCTTAAAATCTTAGGGTGATTGCTAAAGTATCTTACAAAGTGGCTTTCATGACTATGCGATGACCCTACGCTTGTCCCTCAAACATCCAATGATAGAGCTACCTACTGATTAGTAGAAGGATAGTACTGTCTAAAGGAAAATAGGAAAAGGACAAACCTTTCGAGTAGGTAGATAGCTCTTGGTTACTTGCTCGAAACAAAAAACAATTTTTTCGCACATACACAAACTCTTTTCTAAATATTTTCCAAGATAAAAAACACTTTGTATATGTTCTCGCCAAAACTAGAAACATTACAAAGTTCTCCGCACTAAGGCATCTTTTCAAAAATATTTTCAAAACACACAAATACAAAGCATTTTCAAAATGAGCTAGCAACTAAGAGCCCGTAGATAACTACGGATGGAAAGGGTGCTAACGCCTTCCCTTTCCATAACCTACCCCCTTAGTGAGAAAATAATCTCGAAAGGTCTTTCCTGTTCTTTTCACCCTTTCCTTTGTTGGATAATATAAAAGTCGGCGGCGACTCTTGCTAACTGCAACATTTGCGAATAAAAATGCAAAACTAGTAAAAGTATGTTCTCCCACCGTATTACACTTACAACTACCAAGGCCTTTGCTCTATTCATGTTGAATGAGATATCTGAAGAAATTCAGATCTTCATTATGGAATTTCATGATACCTTCCTTAACATCATATCTCTTCAACTAGAGTTCAAAGAAACTTCCTCTTGTTTCCCTAAAGGCAACACATTCATCTATATTTGATATCATCAGGTTAAATTCAATGATGATACCTTTATCATGGTAACTTGTAGTCAATTCCCTTGATTGCTTTCTCCATCCTTCAGTAGTCAGACATGTGCTGGATTGAGAACTCACTATCTCAGAGTTTGTGAATTCTCAAGTTTCCTCCCTAAGTGCTTCATCAGTTTGCACATGTGATGATCCAACATCATCTTTGACATTCATCTTCTCATCAGTAATTGAATCATCAAATTTGATATTGATAGATTCCATTGTCATTCTAGTTCTGGAGTTATAAACTCTATATGCTCTTCTATTTGAAGAGTAACCCAAAAATATCCCTTCATCCCCTATGGGATCCTTCTTGTCCGCTTATTTTTTATTAGTAAGGATATGGCATTTACTTCCAAAGATCTGGAAATATTTAACTTTAGGTTTCTTTCCTTTCCAAACCTCATAGGGAGTAGTAGTTGTACCTTCTCTCAAGGTGACCCTGTCATGAATATAGCAGGCAGTATTAATAGGTTCAGCCTAAAACTCAAATGGAAATTGCTTAGCACTTAGCAAGACTCTAGTTGATTCTTGTATTGCTCTAGTCTTTAGCTCAACAATTCCATCTCCCTGAGTTTTTTAGAAATAAGAGAACCCATGACTTATTCCTTTATAATCACAAACTTCATAAAATTTTGTATTCTTAAACTCCATGTCATTGTCACTTCTGACTTTGACAATCATACTTTCCCTCTCCTTTTGAATGCTTTGACACAAATATCTGAAGACTTCAAAAGTATATGATTTTTCTCTAAGAAAATTCATCCAAGTATGCCTAGAAAAGTCATCTATAACCACAAAGACATACATTTTTCCTCTTATGCTGTTTATTTGTAATGGTCTCATTAAATCCATATGAAGAAGTTCTAAAACTTTAGAAGTTGTATGATCTTCCAACATTTGGGTGTGACATCATGATTTTCTTTTTATTTTCACACTCATCACAAACTTTTCATGCTTCAATCTTGAGCTCTGGAAAATCTTTTATGGCTCCATCAGATATGATTTCCTTCATTCGTTTGAAATGAAGATGTCCAAGCTTCCGGTGCCATAACTTCACTTCATCCTCACTGGTTGTTAAACATGTGGAAGATTAAACAATTATTTGAGATTCCCATAAATAGAAGTTGTCTCTGAACCTAACCCTTTCATTATAACAACTTCTTTCTCATCTTTGACTAGACATTCTGATTTAGAGTAGTTGACTAACAAACCTTGGTCACAAAATTGACTATCGCTAATAATATTAGCAATTAATCCTCTAACAAACAACACATCTTCCAACCTGGAACAACCATCATACATTAGCTTTCATACTCCTTTGATTTCTCTATTAAACCCATCACCAAATCTGATAGAACCTGTGGGATGTGGCTTGACATCCACCAACATATTTTTGACCTCTGTCATATGTCTAGAGCATCCACTCTCGATGTACTAGTCTTCACTGGTTAAGTCTCTCAAATAAGTATGTGGTATAAGGTTAACATCCATACTCTCAACACTTCTCTTTTTGCTCACTGTGTTAGCCTGTGAAAGAACTGGAGTTCTTTTATCTCCATACAATTTGAAGCAGAAAGGCTTTATTTGATCAAACTCACCACAGTAGTGACATCTCCAAGTAGACTGAAGTTGATTTAAAGATTTATCACATTTGAAAGGATGTTGTAACATGAGTTTCAACATGTTGATCTTTTTCTTCTTTTCAGAAAGAAAGAACTTCTCATCAATTACTCTTCTTAGTTTATTATCATATTGATAATGAACTCTGGCATTCTCATCTTCTTTCACCATATTTATGGAATCTGTAAAGATATCAAGTTTGGAGTTTAAACGTGTTCCTCTCTTTGTAGATGAGAAACAATACATAAGAGTTATTTCTTCTCTTTATCCAAATCGCCAATGATCTTCCTTTATTCTTCATCTTTCTTAAGGCTTTCATCACACTTTTCATAGGTATCCTTATAGGACACATCTAGGTCTTCTTAAAGATCATTCTCATCACATCCTTCAACTTCATCTTCCCATCTTCCAGATAAAACCAACACCAGTTTGGCAATTTCAAAATTGTCTTCATCTTCTGACTTATCATCATCAGGCCAAGATGCAGTGAAACACTTCTGCTATTTCTTGAGGAATTTGGGACATTCAGGAATAATATGACCATATCCTTCACATTCAAAACATTGAATTTCTCAGTTTTAACTTTTCTTCTCTTCTGATCTTGTTTTCTTCTGAGAATCAAGACTACTATTGATGTCATATGAGATGTTCTTCACATCGGGTCTCCCTCTTCTGTCCAATCTTTTTAATACTATGTTGAATTTCTTCCCAAGAAGAAAAATGGTGTTAGACATATCCTCATCAGTGTCCAACTCAACTTGACCTTTACCATTTTCAGCATTGGATACAAAAGTTATGCTTTTGTTCTTTTTCTCAGCCTTGTCACCAATAGCCAATTCAAATATTTGAAGTGACCCAATAAGTTCATAAACTCTCATTTTGTTGATGTCCTGAGCTTCTTCAATAGTTGTGACCTTTATGTCAAATCTCCTAGGCAAGGACATAAGAATCTTTCTAACTAGCTTTACTTCTGACATCTTCTCTACCAAGGTAGTTGAAGCACTAACAATTTCAAGAATCTTCATCTGATATTCCTGAATTTTTTCATCATCATTCATCTTCAAATTCTCGAATTTTGAAGTGAGAAGCTAAAGTCTTGAAATCTTCACCTTAGAAGTACCTTCATAAGTTGACTTGAGAATTTCCCAAGTTTCCTTGGCCACGGTACACATATTAATCAGCCTGCAAGCATTTTTGTCTACTCTATTTAGTAGATCATTTAAAGCCTTGGAATTTCCAATGGCTTCCTTATCATCATTTTCGTTCCAGTATTCTTCAGGTTTTATGGTTTCAATTTAAATATCTTTCCCATATTTGTCAACAACCTTCACAACAGGATGCTTCCATCCTTTCAAAACAGCCTTCCAAGCTTTGTTGTCCATAGATTTTAGAAAAATCATTCTAACTTTCCATCAGTCATAGTTTGAACCATCCAACATAGGTGGTATGTAGTATTATCCTTCTTCTTTCTCTATAATGCCATAAAATATATCCCTAAATCTCACCTAGTAAATAGAATATGATGCCTGATCTTGATGCCAATTGAAATTCTAGCACACACACAATATCAGAAGTCAAGACTGATGTCTCAACAACACAATGTCACAATAGATGTTATGACATCTGCTAATAGAACAACAAATACTAAGAACAATGTAGAAATATAACTTGCAGAAAGTAAAGGAACACACATAATTATTTACCCAGTTTAGGGTAAACTCACCTACTCTGGGGGCTACCAAGCCAGGAAGGAAACCTACTATCAGTAGTACTAGTTCAAAGCTAAACTCCCCCGCTTAACAACTTCTCACCTAATCCATACACTGTAAAATTTCTACCTAGGCACCTTCTAGATATGAGAAATCTCCATCTCACCTCCAATCACCGCAGTGATAAAAAAATCACTCTCAGTCCCAAGGAATGTCTCAAGACACCTAAAAGGAAGAACACACTTCCAAAATACAAATACTTAGTTTTCTTAAAAGCTTCACTAAGAACAATACTTAACTCTTGCTTACAAGCTTCGAGGAGAACAATAACTTGATGAACAAGTAACAATCATTCAAATCAAATGCATCAAAGAAACATGAGGATGTACAAAAACACACGGAGAACCTAAGGAACTATCAAACCTTAAACACTTATTTTTCAAAAGGTTTTACAATTAAAACTATGCTTAAAAGACTAGGTCTTGGACAAATCCTTATATAGACTTCTGCCGTTGGGCCTGGGCTTTTCCATCATATATAATCTTCAGCTCTAAATCCATGCAGGATATTCTTCATGAAAAGAGAAACAAAAACAAATCTTTCAAATATTTCCTAAAAAGTCTCTAAGATCCTTTTTATGAAATAAATCAAATATGCAATTATTCCTAACAATCCTTGATTGGGTGCGCCTGTTATGAGTACTAGAAACTTCAAAAATCTCATATTTTTCAATCGAATCTCCAAGGATAAATATCTAGCTGTACCGATATGATGTTCTGTTGCAACATGTTACAACATCTGATAGAACATATGTCAAATAAGCATCTGCATACACTGTTGTACCAGCTGGTAAAGATGTTACATATTGCTTAACATTAGGATGCAATACTTGATCTTCCCAATAAGAACATGTTGATAGAATTATTGTCAACTATTTGTTTTACCAAAATTGTTTCCAACCATAAAATCACATACCTAACAATGAGTTTTTACATGTTGATATTTTTCTTCTTTTCAGAAGGAAAGAGCTTCTTATCAGTCACACATCTTAATTTATTATCAGATTGATAAAGAACTCTGGAATTCTCATCCTCTTTCACCATATTTATGGAATTTATGAAGTTATCAAGTTTGGAGTTTAAACTAGTTACCTCACTTTGTATATGAGAGACAATGCACAAGAGTTTCTTCTTCTCATTCTTCAGATCATCAATGATCTTCCTTTATTATTCCTCTTTCTTGAGGCTTTTATCACACTAGTCACAAATATCCTTATAGGACACATCCAGGTCTTCATAAATATCATTATCATCACAACCTTTAACTTTATCTACCATCTGTCAAATAAAACCAACACAAGTTTGGCAGCTTCAGAATTATCTTCCTCTTCAGACTTGTCATCATCTGACCAAGATGCAGTGAAACCCTTCTTCTATTTCTTGAGGAAGTTGGGACATTCATGTGTAATATGAACACATACTTCATATTGAAAGCATTGAATGTCTCTGCTTTGACTTAACTTCTCTTTTGTTCTTGTTTTCTTCTGAGAATCAAGATTGTTACTGATGTCATATGAGTTATTCTTGACATCTGGTCTCCCTCTCATGTCATATCTTTTTAATACCCTATTGAATTGCTTCTAAATTAAAACAATGGTATTAGACAGATCCTCATTAGTGTCCAACTTATCTTGACTTTTATCATCTTCAACATTGGATACAAAAGCTACGCTTTTATTCTTTTTCTCAGCCTTGTCACCAATAGCCAATTCAAATGTTTGAAGTGACCCAATAATTTCATCAACTCTCATGTTGTTGATGTATTGAGCTTCTTCAATTGTTGGGACCTTCATGTCAAATCTCCTAGGCACGAACCTAAGGATCTTTCTGACCAGCTTGACTTCTGGCATCTTCTCTCCCAATGCACTTGATGCACTACCAATTTCTAGAATCTTCATTTGATATTCTCGAATTTTCTCATCATCATTCATGTTTAATTTCTCAAATTTGGAAGTGAGAAGTAGAAGTCTTGAAATCCTCACTTTAGAGGTAACTTCATAATTTGTCTTGAGAATTTCCCAAGCTTCCTTGGCCACAGTACACATATTAATGAGCCTAAAAACATTTTTGCCTACTCCATTTAATCGAGCATTTAAATCCTTGAAATTTCCAATGGCTTCCATATCATAATTTTCATCCCAGTATTATTTGGGTTTTATAGTTTCATTTTCAATATCTTTCCCATCTTTCTCAGTTGCCTTCTCAACAGGATGCATCCATCCTTTCAAAATAACCTTCCATGCTTGGATGTCCATAGATTTCAGAAAAGCTACCATTCTGACCTTCCACCAGTCATAATTTGAACCATCCAACATAGGTGGTCTGTTGTTATATCCTCCTTCTTTATCCATAGTGCCATAACCTAGTTGTTATACCCCAATTGTTTCTCTTAAGATCTCTCATTATCTCACATTATCAATACATCAAAATCATACATTAGGGTTGGTTCTCCCTTCTACTTCATCCTATATTTAAGTTTGGTCTTGAGGGATCACCAAACACCTTGAATTATATATCTTGTACATGTGTTTTTAGGTGGATTACTTTTTAACTGACATCAATATATATATATATATAGATATATATATATATATATATATATATATATATATATATATATATATATATATATATATATATATATATATATATATATATATATATATATATATATATATATATATATATATATATATATATATATATATATATATATATATATATATATATATATATATATATATATATATATGTGTGTGTGTGTGTGTTTCTTTAGATGTTCATATTGTAGGTGATGACACAAATGCATCCATCTCACCATCTAACTTAGGGTTTAAAGGGATAGTCCTCAATAAATTGGTTATTCAATGGATTGCAAGACCATAAGCTTCAAGGCTATGTCTATGATATCAATTTTTTTTGGTTCAAAGAGCTCTCTCACCATTATTTAGGCAAGTTTTCCTCAAGGTTGGTTGTGGTATTCATCAAGAAGATTCATAGGGTCATGTGTTTATTTCTATGCCTTCTTCAACAAGTTTTGTTGAAAATTAAACTCCACCAATGAGTGTTCTTTAAGACAACATAATTTCAAGGTCTAACGTGATCCATCATGCTTTATTTTGCAAAAAAAGTTCAAAATATTCAAGGTTGATTAAACAAGTTTGACCTAATTGAGGAAGTACTTGATTTAGTGATAACAAGTTCACAACTCTCTCAATTTTAAATATTTTTAGTTGGTTATTTTTTCTATGGATTCTTATAATCATCTACAACAACTTCTCTTCACATGAAAAGATCCAATTGTGCAAGAAAAATCATCAAAAGTTGAAAGGGGTTCCGAGTCATTTTGACACTTTCTGAGCTAGGGTTTGCTGACTTCCAAGAACCATATCTTGCTCATTTTTTGAGATTTTTGTTTGATTCGAAAGCCATGATTCTCTTAAAGGGTCCTTAACAAGCTAACCTCAAGGGTTTAAGGCTAATTTTGAATGGAAGATCACTAATGGTTGAAGAACATTACAATTCATTTGAAAAGGCTATCAAATTCTCTTGTGTGACTTCAAAGGATCATTACTTGGTCATCTTTTATCTCCTTGAGCTAATTATTTTTTCATAATAATCTTTGGGATGTCTACTACAACTTTGTTTCAAGGTTCTAGACTTGAAAATGTTTGGAAAGTCATTAACGAATTGAAAATATTATAGGTCTTTTGTGAATTTCCCAAAATTTGTTCATCCTTTAATTCCACAATTCAATTCAAAGGGTCTACTTCATTTTGTCTTCAAGGATCAAGATCAAATTTTGAGTGGAAGGGCATGTAACTTAGAAGAACATTATAGGTTATTTTGAGGCTCCATACTTAGGATTTTTCTAAGTGTCAAATACTCGTGTGTTTTTCCTGACTTCAAACTTGAATAACTTTTTTCTCAAGCATACAAATGCTACCTTTCTTGACGCATTGTGAAGTTTGTTGTGAGATATTTCCATTTCAAAAAGAATGAGATCATAAAGCCTCCTACATTGTGTGCCACATGCTCTTGAAGTTGCTTTCATGAAACTGAGTTTTTATTTGAAGTCAAATTTAGTTTTGGTTAATGTGGCATCTAATCACAAAATTGCTGCGCGCTTTTGCTTCTAATCATAATTATCAACCTATCAGAAGCAATTAGCACTTTGAAACACAAGTTTTGGTTGAGTTTTGAGAAAATACGAGCCACACTTCTCATGCTTGCAATTTCACACGAGTTCTCTCAAAATATCATCATTTCACACTATGATACGGTGGCAGAACCGACTGTTAATACTTGTTTGCATTTTTTGTTTGCAAAATGTCGCGGTAAGCAAGAGTCTCCACCGACTTTTATTTTATCCAATCAGGGAAAGGAAAAAGAACAGAAAAAACATTTTTCGAGATGTTTCTAAGTACGGAGGGTAGATTATAGAAAGGGAAGGTGTTAGCACCCTTTCTATCCGTAGTTTTCTACGGGCTCTTAGGTACTTGCTCATTTTTAAATTGCTTGTGTGTGCTTTGTGTTGAAAAGTTTTGTTTTACTTCGTTTTAACCCTTGTTTATGTCCTCAAGAGTGTTACGAAGTTGTTTTTGAAAACTTTGTTTGAAAAGTGTTGGTGTGAAAAAGTTTGTTTGTTTGAGCAAGTACTTAACAGTTATCTACCTACTCGAAAAAAGGCATTATTTTCCTCCTATCCTTTAGACCGTGATATCCTACTTTTAGTGAGTAGGTAACCTTAGTCGTTGGATGTTTGAGGGACTATCGAAAGGGACGTAATGGTCATTGAAGGCAACGTGTAAGGATACCTTAGAATTTCGAAGGGACTGTCATCATATATTCATAGGCAACATCGAGGGACAAGATCATTTCTCGTAGGCAACTCGAGGGACGTTAAGGGACTATGATCTTTATGATGAATTTTAGATTGAGGGTCTTTTTATAAGATATCCCTACGTTCGAGGGACATGACCATTCTTTTCCGAGGCAACCAAGTGGGGAGTACCCTAGGGGTGCAAGTGTGCAACAATGTGTTTTTTCAGTTATATTTATCTTGCAATTAGAGTTTTCTATCATTCATTTTTATTTTTCCATACAATCCTATTAATCTAAACATTGCATAAAATATAGTAGCAGGAGATAAAGGTGGAAATGTAAACCTAAGCTATTACAGAGCTTTGGGACAGTTACATAATAGTGAAGAGTGCGAAAAAGAAATCCTAAAACTATTACATCCCTGAAGCAATTACATGATAATGATAAAAAGCGGAAAAATAATGTTACGCTTATTACAATTGAACACGCGGTATACACTTTATCTAGGAAAATAAAAATAAGATGAAAATAGCAAAGAAAATGTTTTTGTGATTTTTTATGAAAAAAATGATTTATGATAATTAATTAAATAAACCTAAAAAAAACTTAATTAATTTTAATTAATAAAAAATGTTAATTTTGAAAAAAAGTTAATTAAAATATCTAAATCCTAATTAGTTTTAATTTAAAAAAAGGTTAACTTTGAAAAAAAGTTAAAAAAATATAAAATTAATTAACCTAAAAATTAAATTAGGTTTTTTTTGTAAAAAAAAAGGTTTGTGAAAAAAAATTATGGTTAAGTGAATTTAAGATTGAAAAAGACAAATTGGTTAGAAACCAAAAACAAACAATGAAATTAAAAACCTAAAATTAAATTAAAATCTAAAATTAAATTTAAAAAACCTAAAATTAAATTAAAAAAACCTAAAATTAATTATTCGAGTTTAGGAGGAAAAACCAAAGGTTTGTGAAAAATATTAGGTTTTATGAAAAATGTTTTAAACAGAAAGAAGGAAAATAGGTAAAATAGATAAAAGGAATAGAAGAAAACCAAAACCAATAGGAGTGGGTGTTGAACTCACGCCCTTAACCTTCTCAGGATGTCTGCCTCGTCATGCATTGGTGGTTGTTCTGTTTTAGCTTCAGTGTTTTGTAATAACCCTGCATGGGACCCTGTCTAAATCTGCAGTGTTGAATCTCATGAACACATTAAATAAATTACTATATCATGAAATACAAATAAAGCAAATATATGAAATTTTGTAACGTTAAAACCGATATGGCATGTATGAATGCTCCTACACCCTTTTGATCATGGAGATCAAACCAGCCTTACCCTTACTAGAGAAGTAGTGAGATGTGGGTTTGTAACAAGGATGACTTGTTTGTAGTGAGATGGAGGTTTGTAACAAGGATTTTAAGGTTTTTAGGGTTTTTGAAGGAATTTGATATTTTGACCGGGTTGTGGCAAAGGTTTTTTTCTCGTCCTGTTTATGTGAAAATAATGAGATTATATAATGGAAATTAGAGAAAAAAATGGGCTTTGAATGTGCAATTGGGCCTCCAATAACCACAAGCAATAGTGCAGACTTTTATTTACTTGAGTCTGTCGCGTTCCAGGCTAAACCGCAGGGGCTTAAGTGCAATTTTTGAAGTTGAAATGTGAAAACAAAATGTAGCCGACATAGAGAACTAACTCCTGTCCGAAAATAGGCTCAATCGGATACACGGTGAATTAGTTATGAATTTTTGAAGTTTTGGCTCAGACAAACTTATTTTGGGCTCCAGTGTCAACTCTGACACATTCTTCAATAAAAAACTAGTATTGATAAGAGCATAACCCGGTCTCTACTTTGAAGTAAATTTATAGATCTCCGAGTCAGTGACATTGTGTAAAAAGATGGGCCCAATCCGATCAAAATTGACTGAGTTATGAATTTTCGAAGTTTCGACCCAGATGAAATAATATTCAGCATTCATGATTTTCAGCGCGTCACGCGTACTCTGAACAAAAAACGAAGGCCTTTTGGATACCGTTCGAACTCAATACCATTTGTGAAAACTTATCCAACTCAATTAGTGAAATTTTGGCGCCGGGACCAGCTCGATACGATGAAAATCGACCAAGTTATGATTTATTGAACATGACGCAAATAAACTTCAGTCACAAATTTTCTGTACGAAAATACTTGATAAATCCGCATTTTTGAAGACCTTCTGATTGAAATTGGCTTCCAGCCATGAGAGATGAAAATGTAGATGATGTCAAGACAGAATTTTAACCACTGAAACGGGTTCAAAACAAGCCACGATCTTCAAGTTATGAATTTTTTAGTCCGTAAAAACTGCACTTTCAGCACACTTTTTCACCATATTTCTTCGAGAAAACTCACACATTCGGAGACCTTCTTTAAAGAATTGACTCTTGAGCCGAACCTGAATTTGAAAATAAGTTATCAGAGATATCTTGGCGAAAGAACACCTGAATATGACGCGCCGGCTTGGACTTGTGAATCTTTGAACCCCGAATCATTGTAAAACGGCGAACCGATCTTCAGCACGGAAAATACTTTGAGAACATCCGTTGGCGAAATAAACGTCACTTGTAACCTGAAGAAGCTTGATAAATATACCTTTATTCCATAACCATAAAACTAATAATATGCGTGTATGAAAAGAGGGTAAATTTTGGGGTACAACACATACGCTTGAGCATTCCATTTGCTCAACTATAAATAGAGAATCATTCCTCACTCATTTGGACAAGCTTGGATAGACAAAGAAGTTATGCCTGAACCTCACAAAACCTCTGGAATTTTCGAATTTATTTTCTCCTTTAGAGGCTCTTTCATTCCTTTCTTTTGATTCAGTTAGCTTCATTGAACTTCTCTGAAGCTAACCATACTCTTACCACCAAGAATCGAGCATTGAATCAAGCTCACCAAGTCCAGTTTCAGAGCTCTGAAGTTGAGTTTCAACAGGTAAATTCCTCCATCAATTCTCTTCAAACTTGTTGATACAATATAGATATCATCACTCTGATGCTCATAACATCGTTTATTTCTAACTGGAAGTGAGTTTTGCTCATGAATTTTCAAATCTCTTTCCATTTTTTTCTTATGGTTTTTTCCAAATCGATTAAGCTATGGTTAATATAAATTTTTACGAGGGTACCATTAAAATCGTCTTGAAGAGACGAAGAGAATGACACTGGTTTGAGCTCTTGATTTTACCGTTTCTGGAATCACGAATTGGAGGTGGCCGGAGGTTGAAGATGATCACAGGTCATCTCTCAACCAATGACATTTTGCCACACATTTTTTTCAAATCTGTTTTAATTAAAGCTCTTGTGTGATATTCTCTAGGGACCATATTATGCACAGCGCGCCAGATCCTTTAGATCTGTTTACTAACACGTTTTGACAATGATCTAGTGGTCCATATTTTTTGAGTTTTATTTTCTGATTTTTATTTTAATTGTTTTAAACTTCTAAAATTCATAAAAAAAATTATTTCTGACTTGAAAATTATGAAAACATTCACAAAATATTATCAAATATTATCTTTCTGATTCTTATTTTTTCACAGTTTTATTTTATGATTTGGTGTTTTTTAGGAGTTTTCTCTTTATCTGACTTATTTTAATTGTTTAAAAATGTTTTTTGATTTTTTAAAATTCTTGAAAAATTATTGAAGGATCCAATGACCTCTTAACAAATATTGGTGACCTCATTTTATTTTTATTTTGGATTTTACTATTTTTCACAAATCTTGTCTTATTTTGCTTATTTCTTTATATTTTAAAAATAGTTTGACTTTAAAAAATTGAAAAAAAATTTGTCAACACTTGTTGACTCATGTTTGACCTCTGATATTTTTTTAGGATTTTTATTTGGTGTTTTAATATATGTTGTGTATTTTACCAATTTTTTCTTTTTATAAATCATTTAAATTTTGTTTTTATATTAAATACATTTTATTATTTTTTTATTGGTCTTGATTTGGAGACACTTGAGTGTTATTTTAGGACAAGTTCCTCAACCTCATTGGATCTTGGGTGTTGATAGCTTGAAAAACCAAATCCACCAAAATGGATGAATGATGTTGATGATATTTGAAACCATAATTTCATCTGATACATTGGTTACAATATCCTTCCCCTCCCTCTTCATCTTATTCCTTTCTTGTTTTTACTTGTGCTACATGTTTTTGGAGAATGATCTATATATCATTTCTCTAACATGTATGGTACATATATTGCTATTGACCGACCTCAAAATAGGTGTAGCTTCTACATAAGTCCACTTACGATTGTTTAACATAGCGCTAAATTTGTCTGGATTCAAAAAATTATCATTCGTTGCCCAAACCTATGTTTGCAAGCCCAAGTATGTTTAATTTGAAACCTTTGATCCAATAACTTTGAAGTTTATTGTTAGGAGGCTTTGATTCTATCAATCCTCTAATGAACTTCATGAATTTTGGTCTAAGTGAATCGTTTGAGCATCATTAATCATATGTGGTTGCCTTGATTACTCGAAATGAATGATATACTTGGCAAAAAGCAAATGAAACTTGTTGTTGAGAGGCTTTGATTTTGTCAATCTTCTAATGAGTTTTCAAAAGCAAGCTTCAAGATGGTCATTCAACTAGCTTTTTTTTACTTGACCTCTAACTTCTAATTCACTAACAATTAACTTTAATTTATGCCTTTATTTTGTGCCTTTACTTTTATGTACCATTTATTTTTTATCATTTATATCTCATGCTATTTACCTTTTTCTCACTTGAGCATTTATTTTCCGCCTTTTTATCTTTGCTCACTTGAGCTTTCTTTTTTTCATTTTTTAAAATACTTAATAATCAACTTGAACATTAAAAGGTTTAAGGTTACTTGGACTATCTGGTTATTATCCCTATCACTGTGGAGTTGTAGATTCCAGAGACTTAGGATTAGAAGTCATGAGACCTTGGAACTCTGTAATCTTTTGTTGATATTTTTGTGAGGATCTTATGAAATCCTTGGGGTTTACTCCAAAGCATTGGTTTGGATTTTTTCTGTGTGCAGGTTATTCTGATTTCCATGCTTTGTCTGTGATTGATAATTCCTCTGTATACAATTGTTACTCTGGCCAATTTTTGTTAATGAAGACTTTGCTTGGTTCTTAATTCATCTGAAGCTTGGTATTCCTAAGAGGTTTAGTATTTTTTCTTGCTTGGTTTCAATCAAAAGAATGGGAATTCTACATTGACTTCTTATGTCAAGTGTTGGCTTCTTGTTGGTTAGACCATTCTTTTCCTTAGCTTTTACTTTATGCTTTAGGATAGTTCCTTCATCTCCTCCTATCTTCTTTAATTTCAAAAATCTTCTGCCTCCTTTTCAAAACTCTTCTTGTTTTCTAACTAGAACCGCTTTCATAATAAACTTGGATTTAGGTCCATGCATTTTCAAAAATATTTTTTAATCAAACTTTAATTAATTTAATCATAATTTGACATCTTTCTCAAGACTAAAAGTCAATTAACCTCATTCAAACCATTTTGCCACATTCGCTTTTTACTTTAAAACTTTTCTCAAAAGATTAGACTCTTGTTGATTCTTGTAGTGATGCAAGCTACTATACTTCTATGATATATAATGAAGAGAGATATTTTCCACTTGGGTGTTGAGTGATTGATTTTAAATCCAAGTTATATCCTCCACTTTGAGATGACGCAAATTCTCCTTTCCCGTGATTGTGGGTAATAAGTATGTTTTTCCACTCAGATATGATGATGATGCCTCTTCTCTTAAAATTAACCAACACACATGTGTTTCTTCAAACTTTTAAGGTGAACTACAAGTACCCCTGTGATACGGTGGGAGAACTGGCTTGGGATTTTGCGTTTTGTATTCGCAAATGTTTCGGTTTAGCAAGAGTCATCACCGACTTTTTATATTATCCTAAGGAAAGGTCAAAAAGCACAGGAAAGACCTTTGAGATGTTTTCTTTGGTTCGGGGAGTAGATTATGAAAAGGGAAGGTGCAAGCACCCTTTTCATCCATGTTTATCCATGGGCTCTTAATTACTTGTTTAAATTACTTGCTTTTGCTTTTCAATTGTTTGAAATGGTGCTTTGTGTGTGGTTTTGAAAGATGTTTTGAAAAGAGGCAAACGTTGTGGCAACCTTTGTAATGATTCTTGTTTGAATGTATACAAAGATGTTTTGTCTTTTTGAAAAGATTTTAATGTTTGAAAGTTTGTTTTTGGGAAATGTTTTGGAATTGTGTTGTGAGGTGTGTTTGAAAAGAGCAAGGATGTTTTGCAAGTTTTGATCAAAGATCTACCCTATTTTAACCCTTTTGACAGTGTTGCTTTACCATTGCATTTGGTAAACAATCTTGTATTAGGATGTTAAACGGGACAGGCGCGGGTCATCGTATAGACCATGATAGCAATTGTGTTAAGTATTTTTAGCAAATTTTTGAGGGACTGGATCATTTTTGTATAGGCAACCAAGATAGCGTCATCGAGGGACTATGATCTTTTGCTTTTGTTTTTGTTTTGCCAAAGTACTCAGCATGCATAACATGGCCCATTTTAAAGGCAACAAGTGGATTGTAACCCTAGGGGTGCAAGTGTGCATTGTGTATTGATTTTCACGCATTTTTGTCTTTGTATTAGGTCAAACTACTTGTTGATTTTGGATTTTTTTCATACAAACCCTAATCTCTAATCATGGCATAATTGAAAGCATAAAGTGCGAGAATTAAAAATCTAAGCTATTACAACATGATTATGGGGATGGGGGTACAATCTTTGAATGGGGGTGTATTTGACAAGAAATAAAAACCCTAGTTTACTATTACATCCAAATTGAATCAAATGCATAAATAATAAATGGACAATATTTAAATAAACAAAATAAATAAATATATCAAATAATATGAATTATGCAAAAAAGTTTTTGTTTATTTATGTATGTAAAAAATATTTAATACAAAAGGAATAATAAAAAGGGATTATTCTTTTTATTAAGGGTAAACCCTAATTTTCTTTAGGAAAATAAATATATTAATTACATTATTTATATACAATATAAAATAATATATATACAAAAAATTAAATATATTTAGAAAAAGGTATTATTTTAAATATAAGTAATAATAATAAAAAAGGTATATTTTTCATGTTTTTTATTCCCAAGTATTTATTTAAATAAAATAAAAGTGTGTGTATATATTAATTATATTAAATATGTATAAAAATAAAATAAAATATATACAAAAAATAAAAACATATTTAGAATGATATTTTTTGGTGTGAATAAAATAAAGGATAAGATAAAAATATAATTTATTTTTAAGTTTTCAATAAATAAAATAAAAGTATATAATCAATAAATTAATTCTATGTTAGAAAAAATGAAAATAAAATACAAAATAAATATGAAAAATTTATAAAAATATTTTTGAGTATTTTTTATATTTGGAAATAATTAAATAAAGTCAGAAATGAAAATAAAAATACTAAAATATAAAATACATAAAAATTGGGCCAAGGGGGTGCAAAAAGTAAAAGGGGGTGTCAATAGTGAGTCAGGACTAAGCCCAGCCCACCACTTATCTTCAACCTCTGACTTTCAAACAAAACGCGTGCGCCTGTTATCAAACATGGACATCCTGCATACGAGCTCTATTGCAAAAACACATAACATCAAAGTTGTAGAGCTTTTCAAGACGAATCTAACCATATAAAAAACTAATCCTAACTCTCAAAGACCATAGAGAATTTCTCTGGCCCTAAAATCTAACCTAATTTTTTCAGTATGTTCATGGATCAAATTCTCTTAGCATGCTTAATAAAAATGAAAACTAAGCATATGTACAGCTTCATGGCAATGAATACTATATTTCTTATTCACAAACCTAAGTCTAAATGTTCCTAAATAGAGAGATAGGAAGTTGACAAAAACATGTTTCAGCTGACGTCGTGTATGGCAATGTGGAGCTTTTCAACAAGGCCTGAGATGTCTGGGAGCTTGCTTAAACTTCACTTGACCTTCTCCAATGTCTAGCTTGCCTTGAATGTACTTGAATCAACCTACAGAACTCAACCTGCACAAGCTCAAAATGAAAATGGAAAACCCTGTAAATAGAGTTACAGTTGGTGTTTGAGGTTTGGGATAGCTTGGATGGATTAAATGGGAGGTGTTTGAACCAGTTTGGGACAAAACGCACGAGCCAATTGAGCTATGGAAGTCAAGTTGCAGATGCTGCCCTGTTTTGCCAATGGAAGGTGATTTCTTGTTGTGCGATGTTTGAAGGCTCAAGAGATCGTGTTTCTGGATCAGAGAGGTGTGAAAAAGATGGTTCAAATGTTTTCACAAGTTTGTTTTGGCTGATGTTCTAGTTCTCATGTATTTGGCATATTTCTTGTATATGAAGCAAAAGTGGGAAGTCATGTCCAACAGGCCTGTACAGGCTATCCTTATGCTTGCACACTTTTTCCTTGGCCCATCCAACTTGTAGATTTGATTTTCTGTATGAGATATGGACCAATGCTCAAGAAATCAGTTTTGACATAAAGCATGATTTAAGCAAAAATGGAAAATTTGCTTTTTCTACTTAGGGATTAATCCAAGGTGCAATGCTCTAATGACCAAAACAATACCTTAGACCAATGGTTTTGCACTTAATTATTGAGTGTGAAATGGTTTTGAGGCATGTATTCTAGTGCAAAGCAAGCTGACTTGAAATTGCAATTTGTATGAACATGAACATGCCATGGATGAAAAGTGAGTTTTTGCAAACTTCAAGCCTTCGATTCTCCTTAACCACAAATGAGTTTGGGGAGTTCTTTGACATTTTGGAAATCTTGTAACATGCTCTACAATCCATATTTGAAATGCAACTTGAGATTCCAAGTGGACCTATGTGAAAAATGGCCAAGAAGATAGGTCAAAATCCTGCCTAAACTAGGGCAAAATTTCACTAAGTTACAAGTTTCACGATCCCTTGTTCCAAAATTCATAACTTGAGATCCAAGCTTCTTTTGAGAAAACTTTGTGATTAAAAGTTGTAGAATTTGTGGAGTAATACAACTTTCATGTTGTAAGTTTTGTTTGAATCCAATTGCATCATGGTGAAAATGTTGGGTAAAGTTAGGAAAAATTAAGAAAATTTCATAACTTAGAAAAATTCTAAGTTATGAAATTTTTCAACTTTAAACCCTAATTTGCAAAAATTGGTTCCTTGATGAACAAGTTTCATGTTTTGACACATTTTGATGAAAAATGACCCTTGGCACTTGATTTTGACCAAAAAGTCAAAGTTTGACTTTTCAGTGTACAGTCAAAATTTGATCAGTTGACTGAAAAATTCATCTGTCAATCCAATGCAATTGAGATCTTTTGAACTTGTTGAATAGGTAATATGATGCCATTGAGTCCTTGAGTCCATGCTTGAACCCAATTTGCCATTGGCTAGGTCAAAAATTAGAAATTGCCTTTGTGCAGTCAAAACTCTAAAAATGACCATTTTTCCCTTTTGGTGATCTGATCAAATTTCTTGTGGAGTTGTGGTCCAAACTTGATCAAATGGTTCATATGAGTTCATAATGTTGATGAGGATCAAAAAGTGTGAGGTTTGACTATAAATTGGCCCTAGTTGACTTTTTCCCCAATAATCTTGATTTCTAGGTCAACTGTCCAATTGACTGGGTAAAAATTTGATTCAAGGCTTGAAACTTGGTATGGACAAACTTATAAGTCCAACATGAAGTATGAAAGTCATTTTGGGCATTGTAAGTCAAAAAATCCCTGTGCAAACTCAAACCCTAATTTAGGTCAACAGTGCAAGGAGATGTCTTGAGCAGAGCAAACCCTAGCTTGGTCTTGAGTTCAAAGAGCCTTGTGATGAGAAATGTTGATAAAATGAGAGGGAAAATTTTGGGGTACAACAGTTGCCCCTGTTCAATCTTCTTGAACCTGAAGAGTTAGATTGGCGAGTTTGGCCTTTCGTGACTCGAAGGTGAAAGATGATTGGACACTAGAGTGCCCGTAAATTTGCACTCGTCAAAATGTAGCTGAGGGAATGGGCTTAAAGATGCCATTTGGAGATGATAGAATCTTGCTGGAGATGGGCTTAAAGATGCCATCCAAAACTATTTGTTGAAAATCAGGAGAATGAACATCAGAATGGTATCCGTGTCTGGAACGTATCTGAGTTGTATCTGGAGATTTGATTGGTATGAGCAAAGGAATGACATCCGTGTCTGGAGTGTATCCAAGCTGTAACTGTATTTGATTCTTGAACAAATATCAGAATGACTGTCGTGTTTGGAGTGTATCTGTATTGTATCCGAAATCTGAAATCTGAATAAGCGACAGAAAGACATCCGTGTCTGGGATATCTCTGGGCTGGGGAATAGGTTTGAATGAGTGACAGAATGGAAACCATGTCTGGTGCGTATCTGGACTGTATCTGAAGTTGAGATCTGTATGAGCAGCAGAATGACTTCCGTGTCTGGAGTGTATCCGTAATGTAACTGGGATCTGGACAAGTGACAGAATGACTTCCGTGTCTGGAGTTTATCTGAACTTGACGTTGATAGTTGAATCTGAATGAGAAATAAAATGGCTTATGTGTCTGGAGCGTATCTAGTCTGTATCTAATTGCAGAAGTCTGAATGAGTAGTAGAATGACCGCTGTGTCTGGGGTGTATTTGTACTGTATCTGAAATCCTTGAACATTTGTTAAAGGTAGCTTTTAATCTTATCCTGAAAAGGGTAAAATGTTAGCTAAAATACAAAGTTATGTTGCATGACATGTATGATGTAATAAAGTGTGCTTTATCAATATTTATGATATATGAATGTAATGGATGCGCATGTAAGCTGAGTAGTCGTCTTGCTGAAGAAAATAAATCCTTGATAGCTGGAGATAATGAAATCTTTGACTGCTGCTGGGGAAAATAAACCCTTGACTGCTGTTGGAGATTCAAAACCTTTGATTGTTGAGACTGAGAATGTCCTTTGGACTACTGCTGAGGATTGAAAATCCTTGGTGACTTGTGGGGAATTGAGAATCCTTCATGACTTCCCTAGCGGATGAGGAAAACTCTGACGATCTCTACTAAGGATTTAAAACCTGGAGGCTTCAACTTGGAGAAGTGAGGACAAGAATCTTCGTTCTACTGGGAAATAACTCTGTGGGGAGAATGCTTATCCTGTTGGGGAAATCAGGAGTTTGGGTCGTATGCCAATCTACTGGGGATTCTTATTTTGAGGAGAACTCCGCTGGGGATATGTATTTCAAGGTTTTATCTTTGTTGAGGATCTGAATGACATATTGCAGGGGATTTTCTCCGGAATAGCATAAAGACGTCTTCCTATACTTTCAACCTATCAGAAATTACCCTTTCTCATTTCATTTTATTTGTAAGCAGTGATTATATTCAAATGCATATGCTTATTTTAATAAATCATTGGACGTTTTCAAATAAAACACATGTGTGAAAAGAAAGAAAAGGCAAGCAAATTTCTGCACTTTGAAATATCTTCGTATTAACTTTGTGTAAGTATTTTGTACAAAGGAAACAGACATCCTAGTAAGAGAATGTCATCATAAAAATGAGAAAAATTTATACATAAAAGATGGCTATGTGTAACAATTCCATGGGATTCCCATTCTGCTATAGCCTTCGTAACCCTGAGTATCTTGTTCATTTGTTGCTTTGTTCGCAGATGATTGGATTAATCAGAAGCTTGGAGTTTGCCTGTGAAGAGATTGTCCTTAAAGTGATCCGACGAGACATAGTTATACGCTTTAATTCCCTAACTTTTGCCTAGACCTCCCTTTCGGGTTTTTGATCCACCGGGAAACCCTTTTTTACCCAAGTCACCCTTTCGGGTTTTCAAATTGCCGGGTGTACAAATTTTTTTATTTATCCTTAATTTTTGCCTGAATCACCCTTTCGGGTTTTCGATTCACCGGGATGCCCTTTTATGCCCAAGTCGCCTTTTCAGGTTTTCGACTTGTCGGGTCGTTTATGCGTAGTATCTTTTGACTATGTCTGCGTTCGCAGGATGCGGCAGGTCGTCGCCGTCTATGGTGGTTAGAATCATAGCCCCACCAGAAAATATGTTTTTGATCACAAATGGTCCTTCGTAAGTAGGAGTCCACTTGCCCCTGGGATCACTTTGCGGCAAGATGATCCGCTTGATTACAAGATCTCCGACTTGATACACCTGACGTCTGACTTTCTTGTTGAAATCCCTGATCATCCGTTTTTGATATGTCTGACCATGAAAAACAGCAATAAGTCGCTTCTCGTCGATCAAATTAAGTTGATCAAGCCGGGTCTGAATCAAATTGTCTTCACTTAAACCAACATCCTTCATAATTCACAAGGAAGGAATCTGAACCTCCATAGGTAAAACAACTTCCATGCCATATACCAAAGAAAAGGGGGTTGCCCCTGTTGAAGTACATGTCGTGGTACAATATCCGTGCAGAGCAAATGGTAACATCTCATGCCAGTCTTTGTAGGTGACTGTCATCTTTTGAATGATCTTTTTGATATTTTTGTTTGCAGCTTCAACAACACCGTTCATCTTTGGCCGATAGGGAGATGAATTGTGATGTTGAATTTTGAACTGCTCGCACAGAGCGGTGATCACAATATTATTTAGGTTTGTACGGTGTCCGTGATGATCCTGTCGGGGATACCATACCGGCATATGAGGTTCTGCTTGATGAAGCGGCCAACCACATTCTTTGTAACGGAGGCGAAGGAAGCCGCTTCGACCCACTTGGTAAAATAATCAATAGCCACCAGGATGAAGCGATGTCCATTGGATGTCGTAGGCTTGATCTCTCCAATCATGTCGATTCCCCACATCGCGAATGGCCAAGGAGCTGGTAGAACATTGAGAGGAACTGGAGGAATATGTACCTTGTCAGCATAGACTTGGCATTTGTGACAAGTACGGGAATATTGATGACAGTCAGCTTCCATGGTAGACCAGTAGTAGCCTGCCCTTTGAATCTTTTTAGCCATCGTATGTCCGCTCAAGTGGGTGCCAAATATGCCGCTATGTATTTCAGTCATGATCAACTCAACTTCAACTTTGTCCACACACCAAAGTAGAACACAATCGTGGTTACGCTTATATAGGATACCATTGCTCAGGAAGAACTTGGCAGCAAATCTCCTTAAGAAATTTTTGTCGTTGACTGAAGCTCCTTCAGGGTATTCTCGAGTCTTGAGATACCTTTTGATTTCATGAAACCAGGGTTGTTCCACTACTTCTTCGGTATTAATCTCATGACAGTGTGCAGGTTCATCCATTCGCTGGATGGTGATTTGGGGAGCCTCATTATCCCAGTTGAGTTTAAACATGGAAGACATTGTAGCCAGAGCATCCGCTAGCTGATTTTATTCTCGCGGGAAGTGCTCAAAGGTAATTTGCTCGAAATGAGGCAACAATGTCAGGACATGTTCTGTGTATGGGATAAGATTAGGATGTTTAGTGTCCCATTCTCCTTTGATTTGACTGATAACCAAAGCTGAGTCTCCAAATACGACCAAAGATTTGATTTCTAGGTCAATAGCAGCCTTGAGACCAAAGATACAAGCTTCATATTCAGCCATGTTGTTGGTGCAGTTGAAGCAGAGTCTAGCAGTGAAAGGTGTATGGCAACCTTCTGGAGAAATAAGTACCACGCTGATAGCGTCGCCAAGTGCATTTGAAGCACCATCAAATTATAGGGTCCATCGGGATCCTTGTTCAGGTCCGTCATACGGTCCGTTATCTTCAATGTTATCAAATGTCATAATGTCTTCATCGGGGAAGTCAAACTTCATAGATTGGTAATCTTCGACGGCTTGATGAGCTAGATGGTCAGCTAGTACACTCCCCTTTATAGCTTTTTGGGTTGTGTACTGGATATCATACTCAGTCAGGATCATTTGCCATCTAGTTATTCTTCCGGATAAAGCAGGCTTCTCGAATATGTATTTGATCGGATCCATTTTAGAAATCAGCAAAGTGGTATGTGTCAACATATACTGCCTTAGCCGACGAGCAGCCCATACCAAAGCGCAACAAGTTTTCTCGAGAAGTGAGTAGCGAGTCTCACAGTCGGTAAACTTTTTGCTAAGGTAATAAATGGCATGCTCTTTTCGGCCAGACTCGTCATGTTGGCCCAATACACACCCCATTGAACTATCCAAAACAGCCAGATACATGATTAACGGCCTTCCATCGACGGGTGGCATCAAGAGAGGAGGTTCCAGCAGATACTCCTTGATTTTATCGAAAGCAACTTGACAATCACTGTTCCATTCAACCACCTGATCTTTCTTCAACAGCTTGAAGATTGGCTCACCGGTAGATGTTAGGTGAGAGATGAACCTCGCAATATAGTTTAGGCGTCCCAAGAAACCTCTAACCTCCTTCTTAGTGCGGGGGGCGGGCATTTCTTGTATAGCTTTGACTTTGGCAGGATCAACCTCAATGCCTTTGTTACTAACGATAAATCCTAAAAGTTTACCAGACCTGACTCTGAAAGTGCACTTGCTAGGGTTCAGTCTGAGATTGTATTATTTTAACCTGACAAACAGCTTTTGCAGATGGTCGAGGTGTTCTTCTTCTATCTGTGGACGGGCTATCATGTCGTGTACATAGACTTCAATCTCATGATGTATCATGTCATGAAACAAAGCTACCATGGCTCGCTGATAGGTTGCCCCGGCATTCTTCAGTCCGAATGGCATCACTTTATAGCAGAAGGTACCCCACTGCGTAACAAAAGTAGTCTTCTCCATGTCTTTGGGGGCCATTTTGATCTGGTTATATCCCGAGAATCCGTCCATGAAGGAAAATACCTTGTGTTGAGCTATGTTGTCAACCAAGATGTCAATGTGCGGTAGTGGAAAATCATCTTTAGGGCTATCCCTATTTAAATCTCTGTAGTCCACACACATTCTGACTTTGCCGTCCTTCTTAGGTACGGGCACAATGTTAGCAACCCATTGTGGATAGGAAGTAACAGCTAGAAAGCCAGCATTGAATTGCTTCATCACCTCAGCTTTGATCTTTTCGGACATGTCAGGCCTCATTCGGTGGACTTTCTGTTTGATTGGTGGACAGTCTTCTCTTGTATGGAGACGGTGAACCACGATATCTGTATCCAGTCCCGGCATATCTTCGTAGGACCAGGCGAAGATCTCAACAAACTCATTCAACAGCTGAACTAAGCGCTCTTTGACACTTGGCTCCAGGTTGGCACCCACTTTAACCTCTTTTTTGTCTTCGGCAGTACCCAAATTGATAGTCTCTAACAACTCTTCATAGGGCAGAATAGCCCTTTCTTCTTGTTGCAAAAGTCTAGCCAACTCTCCAGGCACTTCACAGTCTTCATCACCTTCGTACTCGGCGTGATTGACCAAATCTTCAGAGTCACTGAAGGCCAAAGAAGAATAGTCACCCATGGAATCCGGAGTGGATGGGTACCTGCATTTTGTGAGTGTGGGTGTGTGTAAGGGATAGCCATCCTTAAACAAAATAAAATGTAAAAGGAAGAAAATGAACACAAAAGTTTATAGATGAAAACGTCCATGATTCATTAAAAATGGCATATGAAAATGAAGAATCAAAACCCTTACAAATGGACCTATATGCCCCAGGAAAGGCACAAGGCAAAAGAGTGTACGAATTGTTTAAAAGTTATTACAGACCAACAAAAAATGTTCAAAAGATAAATTACTGATTGATGAAAGTAATGGGAACGAAGTCTTTCGCCTCCCAGTTGTTCAGCCCCCCTTCAATGGTTGGAAAGATCCAATCTTCAAAATTGCCTTCTTCATCATCATCTTCTAAAGCATGAACTCCGTGATGAGTGATCTTTAAGGGTGGTCCTCCAGCCCGGGAGCAACGCACAGCTTTCTGGCTAGCATCAGTGAAACCCAATCCGAACTTGTCTGTCTTGTGAGGAAAATCTGGCAGTTGACCCCATACTGTACTTCCTCCTTCCTTGATCACAGCCTCTGCATCTTTAAGGTATGACATTCGGGACACAGGCTTGGTAATGATGGGCATATCAGTCATTGTCTTGGCTACCGTAACTTCAGGAGAAACCTCTTCAAAGTGTTGGAAAGGTGTTTCTATGAATTCACCATCTAACTCCACGTAGCGAAAAGAGTTAAGGTGGCTTATCATATACTCCTCCTCACCATGAACTGTTATGATTTTACCTTGGACTAGATATTTGAGCATCTGGTGTAGAGAAGAAGTGACTGCCCCAGCGTTGTGGATCCATGGCCTTCCCAACAAGCATGAATATGAAGGACGGATGTCCATCACATAAAAAGTAGAGTTGAAAATTTCTGTTCCCACCTTAATTGGGATGTCCACTTCTCCGTGAACCATCCTCTTAGAACCGTCGAAGGCTCTAACAATGATATTACTGGGCTTTAATGTCAAACCTTCACAGTCCAATCTGTCCAATGCTTTCTTTGGTAGGACATTTAAAGATGAGTTGGTATCAACCAGAACATGAGCAAGTGTGGCCCCCCTGCATTCTACCGAAACATGCAGCGCATCATTATGCTTTCTTCCCTTGGACGTTAGATCGGCATCAGAAAATCCTAGACCATTATCGGCTGTAAGGCTAGCCACGCACTCTTGAAACTGATCCGCAGAAGTTTCTTGAGGCACGTGTGCCGTCTTCAGAAATTTGATCAAGGCTTTGGCATGAGCCTCGGAGCAGAGCAATAGAGCCAGCATAGAGATTTTTGAAGGGGTTTTCCCCAGCTGCTCTACGACATCATAGTCGCTCTTCTTAATTATCTTTAAGATCTCCTCCATCTCCTTTTGGCTGGTCTCGGGGATAACCAAAGTCTGAGCCCTAGTCCTGACGGGCGCTTCTTCGATTCCCTTACCTTTACCAGCAATAACAGCAGAGGGTACAACTTCGGGAGTAACAATTTCTTCAATTACCGGACTTTGCACAGATATCTTGATAGGAACAGAAGCACTTGAGGGTCCGAAGACTTCCCTTGGAGGAGAAATCTCCGGAGAGAAGATTCTTCCGCTGCGAGTTATCTTACTCGTCCCTGCAATATTTCCTACATCAGGAGTTTCTTCATCGGAATTCTCTTCGGCTGATTCGATCTGCTTGACACCATGGTAGAAGATCTCTCCTCCATAATTCCATGGTATCGTCTTGTTGGACTTATATGGGATAGGCCCCGGCATGGTAATCTTCAGCGGTACAAACTTCGGATCAGGTGTAATCTTAACAGGCCTTTTCCAGGTCTTGGAAAGATCGTCGGAAATGGTGATTATAGCAATGTCATTGATTGGAGTAACAGGAGTAACAGGAGTAACATGAACAAATGTGTCAACAGGAGTTTTCTGAAAGAGAATTTCTTGAGTATCCATCAAGCGTTGGATGCCTGATTTCAACAGTGGACAGTCGGATTTCAAGGTTGAACAGAAGTAACAATCTTTTTCACAGCCTGGGAATATCCCAGCTTTCAACAAATTCATTTTAATCATTGGAAATGGAGTCATTAAGTCATCAACAGTGGTAACATGAAGATCTTCCACAATAGCATGGACATTATGACCATGTTTTGGCATAGGAGCGGATATCACATTAGGTTTTTCGGGAGCATCAAACTCTACCTCCTTGGCATCTATCAAATCTTGGATCTTGTTTTTAAGGGCCCAGCAGTTGTTGGTGTCATGCCCTACACTGTCCGAATGGTATGCACATTTTTCATTTGAATGATAATAGGGAGAAGAGGTATTTGGGTTTTTCGGCCCTTCTTTCAAGTTGGTAAGGTTTAACTTTAACAGATGAGGGAGGACCTGAGCCGGTGTCATATTGATCCGAGTGAATTTCCGTTGTGGCCTTTCCACCCTATTCTGGTTAGCCCTAGGTTGACTGCTTCGAGGTTGATCGGCTGAGGAGTTCTGGATCATTACAGCCCCCACCGTTGGTCAGCGCTCCGTTCTTCCTTGATTTCTCTGGGAGTAAACAACAGAATCTTCTTTCTTGGCTGGGAAGGTCTTCTTGACAGCAGTAGAAGCAGCTGCATCCTTCTGAATTTTACCACTCTTAATGTCAGCTTCGACCCTTTCACCTGTCAGTATTAATTCAGTGAACCCTGCAGATGAGCTCCCGATCAAGTGATTAAAGAATGGACCTGACAGGGTCCCCAAAAACATGTCAACCAGCTCTCTATCCGACAATGGTGGTTGCACCCTTCCAGCAAAATCTCGCCACTTCTGGGCATACTCCTTAAATCCCTTGTTAGAAACCATACCCATACTCTGTAGTTGAGTACGAGTAGGCGCTAAATTTGTGTTGTATTGGTATTGTCGGTAGAAAGCAGCAGCTAAGTCCTCCCAGTTATGAACATCAGATCTCTCGAGTTTATAGAACTAGTCCAATTGTGTACCCGAAAGACTATCTTGAAAAAAGTGGACCCGCAGATCCTTATCAGAAGAGTGAGGTTGGATCTTTCTGACGTAGGACCGCAGATGCATCTTCAGACAGGACAAACTGTCGTATTTAGCAAATGTAGGTACTTTAAACTTGGGAGGAATGACGATCCCAACAACCAACCCTAGTTCTTCGAAATCCAGTCCGGGAACCCTTTGTACTTCCATGGCCGCCAACCGTTCTTCCAGATTTTTATACTTATCGTCTGCAGGAGGATATTGCTGCTCAGAGTAATCTTCCTCCTCTTCTTCTTCTTCCTCTTCAGCTTCATATTCGGAGGGCATTGCAACTCCCTTACCTTTACCAACCCCTTCGTCAGACGTTGAGGGGAACTCGAGGACCCTTCTAGCCTGGTTCTCAAACCTTCTTCCCATAGTGGCTACACCAACCCTTTTCTTCTTTTTCTCTTTGTCTTTTTCTTTCTCCAACAGTGCTTTAAGGTCCTCTTGACCCTTTGCCAGGGTTATGAGGAGTTGTTGGAATTGCGAATTATGTGCTTGCAGATCTTTGACCGTCTGCTCTATATCCATCTTGCTGAAATAAATAGCAGAAAGATAAGGAAACCTGGTGTGAAGACCTATTTATGCATATGATGAATGATATGTTTATTCATGTAATGCATTCAAGGATTCAGAAATTCAAATTTGTTACAAACAAAATGAACACACGTCATATTAATAAGAAGAAATTTGTTAGTACATAAATGCCCTATGGGCAAAATATTACAAAATTCTTAATGTAAAAAGACGTTGCGCATCCTCTTTGGTGCAATGTAAGTGTTGAGAGTCTCCTCTTCATGAAGTCGGCGGGTAAGCTCCAAAACCTTCTTCTCACTGGCATAGAAGCTGGCTTCAAAAGTATTCCGCTCTTCCTTGAGCTGTATCCAACTCCTTTGCAATTCTTCCAATGATGTTGGCATGTCAGGATGCAGGAGGGTGTATGGAACCTCTCCTTCCATAACAGGCTCTTTGATCACGGGGAGAATGTGAGGATAAGGCATCATAAGACTCTGGGCGCGGGTTCATACCCACTTGAGATAAGGCTCAAGGGGGATGGAATTCTTGTGCCCCAATGTCTTACTATCCACTTTGTTGGGCATCCTCCAAGCTCGGATAAACCTTTGTCGAAAACCTTGAGCGTCATTGTCGAAGTCAAAAACCAAGTCAGGAATCAACATATCATGAGGGCCATCTCTCCGGGCATACCTAAATTGCCTTAAAGCTAAACAGGGGTTGTAGGTGATGCCTCCCCTAATGCCAAGTAGTGGGACATTAGGGAATTCTCCGCAACAATCAATGATGATGACATTTTCTATGGACTGAGAACACCAATGAACATCAGAATGTGTGAGGGTCATCAATCGTTGTGACCACCTTAAACCCTGCTCATTCTTCAAAACTGATTGGGGAAGGTGAGAAATAAACCACCTTGCTAGAAGAGGAGTACATCACATGATAACACCTCTTTTCCTTATTGTTCGTGTGTGAAATGAGTGGAGGATATCCCCAAGCAATGTAGGCACAGGATTCCGAGATATGAAAATCATGACAGCATTCACATCTATAAGCTGATCAGGGTTTGGGAACAAGACCAACCCATAGATGAGAAGTGCTACAATCTCCTCAAAAGCTTGCAGATCTAGAGAATTCCAACAGTCTTGTGCCTTTTCAAACAGAAACTTCGCCAAGAAACCCTTGACACCACTTCTGGTTTCCCAATGACCCTTGATATCAGATGGTTGCAAGTGTAAGGCTTGAGAAACATCTTCAGGCTTTGGTTCTCTTTTCGTACCGTTGTAAGGTAGTTGATGGAGAATAAGAATCCTCAGGAGTTGAGAAAATTCCTCCAAAGTAGGTACTAGTTGGTAATCAGGAAATGTAAAGCAATGGTGTATGGGGTCAAAGAACTGGAAGAGAACTTTCACCATGTCTTCTTCAATGTTGGAGTTGACCAAGTTGAGAAGTCTACCATGTCTTTCACTGAAGAGAGAATTCTCTGGAATCTTGGAAGTAAGCTCCTTGAGTTGAGGAGGGATTCTCACAAGATTGACTTGAATCATTTTCCTGCGAAGAGATTCCATGACCTACAAAACAGGAACAAAGATGAAAATCCAAACCCTTGAAATGGTTAGTGGATGCATATGATGCTTTATGATGTTTATGATGTATGTAAAAGTATATGTACAAGCAAATCACACAAGATCCTAGTTTCAGGCTTGCATGAGGTTTCATAGGTAAGTACCCTCTTGAAGTTAGTTGGCTCAACTTGTCCTATAAATAGTAACCGGGTTCTAAATAGCTCAATATCACTGGATTATTTTCTGTGTTCATTGTTTCAGTTTAGCCACTTAACTGGCGACCAAAATATTCCAAGAAAACAACCCTCAATGAGTGTAGCATCGAGTATCTACCAACTTCGGACTGCACCAAAGCCGGTCATCTCACTACCCCTAAAAAGTCCAAGATGGTCAAGTAAGGTTCTAAGAGTTCATTAGTGCTTCATGACATCACTCAGCGGCCCCGTATTCTCTTTGATTGACTCAAAGGCTACCGGTACCCACAAATATGTCGCACTAATATAGCTATTGCTTCAACCATGTCGGTATACCCCACACAGTTTCCACAATGTATTGCTATTTACCTATGAATGTTTCCCAAGAATCCAGGTGGAGGATTTCAAAACCCAAACAATAGAACCAAATATAAAGCAATCAAGGCAAACAAGATAAGCATGCAAAGGTGATCGAAACCCTAAGGTTACTCCACTTTTAGAATTTTCCCCAGCAGAGTCGCCAGTTCTGTGATACGGTGGGAGAACTGACTTGGGATTTTGCGTTTGTGTTTGCAAATGTTTCGGTTTAGCAAGAGTCGCCACCGACTTTTTATTTTATCCTAAGGAAAGGTCAAAAAGCACAAGAAAGACCTTTGAGATGTTTTCTTGGGTTAGGGGACTAGATTATGAAAAGGGAAGGTGCAAGCACCCTTTTCATCCATGGTTATCCATGGGCTCTTAGTTACTTGTTTAGATCACTTGCTTTTGCTTTTCAATTGTTTGAAATGATGCTTTGTGTGTGGTTTTGAAAGATGTTTTGAAAAGAGGCCATTGTTGTGGCAACCTTTGTAATGATTCTTGTTTGAATGTATACAAAGATGTTTTATCTTTTTGAAAATATTTTAATGTTTGAAAGTTTTTTTTGGGAAATGTTTTGGAATTGTGTTGTGAGGTGTGTTTGAAAAGAGCAATGATGTTTTGCAAGTTTTGATCAAGTAACTAAGAGTTATCTACCCTATTTTACTCAACGATCTTTCCTATATGTTTTTAACCCTTTTGATAGTGTTGCTTTACCATTGCATTTGGTAAACAACCTTGTATTAGGATGTTAAACGGGACAGGCGCGGGTCATCGTATAGACCATGATAGCAATTGTGTTAAGTATTTTTAGCAAATTTTTGAGGGACTAGATCATTTTTGTATAGGCAACCAAGATAGCGTCATCGAGGGACTATGATCTTTTGCTTTTGTTTTTGTTTTGCCAAAGTACTCAACATGCATAACATGGCCCATTTTAAAGGCAACAAGTGGATTGTAACCCTAGGAGTGCAAGTGTGCATTGTGTATTGATTTTCATGCATTTTTGTCTTTGTATTAGGTCAAACTACTTGTTAATTTTGGATTTTTGCATACAAACCCTAATCTCTAATCATGGCATAATTGAAAGCATAAAGTGCGAGAATTAAAAATCTAAGCTATTACAACATGATTATGGGGATGGGGGTACAATCTTTGAATGGGGGTGTATTTGACAAGAAATAAAAATCCTAGTTTACTATTACATCCAAATTGAATCAAATGCATTAATAATAAATGGACAATATTTAAATAAACAAAATAAATAAATATATCAAATAATATGAATTATGCAAAAAAGTTTTTGTTTATTTATGTATGTAAAAAATATTTAATATAAAAGGAATAATAAAAAGGGATTATTATTTTTATTAAGGGTAAACCTAATTTTCTTTAGGAAAATAAATATATTAATTACATTATTTATATACAATATAAAATAATATATATACAAAAAATTAAATATATTTAGAAAAATGTATTATTTTAAATATAAGTAATAATAATAAAAAAGGTATATTTTTCATGTTTTTTATTCCCAAGTATTTATTTAAATAAAATAAAAGTGTGTGTATATATTAATTATATTAAATATGTATAAAAATAAAATAAAATATATACAAAAAATAAAAACATATTTAGAATGATATTTTTTGGTGTGAATAAAATAAAGGATAAGATAAAAATATAATTTATTTTTAAGTTTTCAATAAATAAAATAAAAGTATATAATCAATAAATTAATTTTATGTCAGAAAAAATGAAAATAAAATACAAAATAAATATGAAAAATTTATAAAAATATTTTTGAGTATTTTTTATATTTGGAAATAATTAAATAAAGTCATAAATGAAAATAAAAATACAAAAATATAAAATACATAAAAATTGGGCCAGGGGGTGCAAAAAGTAAAAGGGGGTGTCAATAGTGAGCCAGGACTAAGCCCAGCCCACCACTTCATCTTCAACCTCTGACTTTCAAACAAAACGTGCGCGCCTGTTATCAAACATGGACATCCTGCATACGAGCTCTATTGCAAAAACACATAACATCAAAGTTGTAGAGCTTTTCAAGATGAATCTAACCATATAAAAAACTAATCCTAACTCTCAAAGACCATAGAGAATTTCTCTGGCTCTAAAATCTAACCTAATTTTTTCAGTATGTTCATGGATCAAGTTCTCTTAGCATGCTTAATAAAAATGAAAACTGAGCATATGTACAGCTTCATGGCAATGAATACTACATTTCTTATTCACAAACCTAAGTCTAAATGTTCCTAAATAGAGAGATAGGAAGTTGACAAAAACATGTTTCAGCTGACTTCGTGTATGGCAATATGGACCTTTTCAACAAGGCCTGAGTTGTTTGGGAGCTTGCTTGAACTTCACTTGACCTTCTCCAATGTCTAGCTTGCCTTGAATGTACTTGAATCAGCCTACAGAACTCAACCTGCACAAGCTCAAAATGAAAATGGCAAACCCTGTAAATGGAGTTACAGTTGGTGTTTGAGGTTTGGGATAGCTTAAATGGATTGAATGGAAGGTGTTTGAACCAAATTAGGACAAAACGCACGAGCCAATTGAGCTATGGAAGTCAAGTTGCAGATGCTGCCCTGTTTTGCCAATGGAAGGTGATTTCTTGCTGTGGGATGTTTGAAGGCTCAAGAGATCGTGTTTCTGGCTCAGAGAGGTGTGAGAAAGATGGTTCAAATGTTTTCACAAGTTTGTTTTGGCTGATGTTCCAGTTCTCATGTATTTGGCATATTTCTTGTATATGAAGCAAAAGTGGGAAGTCATGTCCAACAGGCCTGTACAAGCTGTCCTTATGCTTGCACACTTTGCCCTTGGCCCCTCCAACTTGTAGATTTGATTTCTGTATGAGATATGGACCAATGCTCAAGAAATCAATTTTGACATAAAGCATGATTTAAGCAAAAATGGAAATTTTGCTTTTTCTACTTAGGGATTAATCCAAGGTGCAATGCTCTAATGACCAAAACAATGCCTTAGACCAATGGTTTTGCACTTAATTATTGAGTGTGAAATGGTTTTGAGGCCTGTATTCTAGTGCGAAGCAAGCTGACTTGAAATTGCAATTTGTATGAACATGAACATGCCATGGATGAAAAGTGAGTTTTTGCAAACTTCAAGCCTTCGATTCTCCTTAACCACAAATGAGTTTGGGGAGTTCTTGGACATTTTGGAAAGCTTGTAACATGCTATACAATCCATATTTGAAATGAAACTTGATATTCCAAGTGTAACTATGTGAAAAATGGCCAAGAAGATAGGTCAAAATCCTGCCTAAACTAGGGCAAAATTTCACTAAGTTACAAGTTTCATGGTCCCTTGTTCCAAAAATCATAACTTGAGATCCAAGCTTCTTTTGAGAAAACTTTGTGAATAAAAGTTGTATACTTTGTGGAGGAATACAACTTTCATGTTTGAAGTTTTGTTTGAATCCAATTGCATCATGGTGAAAATGTTAGGCAAAGTTAGGAAAAATTAAGAAAATTTCATAACTTGGAAAAATTCTAAGTTATGAAAATTTTCAACTTTAAACCCTAATTTGCAAAAATGGGTTTCTTGATGAACAAGTTTCATGTTTTGACACATTTTGATGAAAAATGACCCTTGGCACTTGATTTTGACCAAAAAGTCAAAGTTTGACTTTTCAGTGTACAGTCAAAATTTGATCAGTTGACTGAAAAATTCATCTGTCAATCCAATGCAATTGAGATCTTTTGAACTTGTTGAATAGGTCAACATGATGCCATTGAGTCCTTGAGTCCATTCTTGAACCCAATTTGCCATTGGCTAGGTCAAAAATCAGAAATTGCCTTTGTGCAGTCAAAACTCTAAAAATGACCATTTTGCCCTTTTGGTGATCTGATCAAATTTCTTGTGGAGTTGTGGTCCAAACTTGATCAAATGGTTCATATGAGTTCATAATGTTGATGAGGATCAAAAAGTGTGAGGTTTGACTGTAAATTGGCCCTAGTTGACTTTTTCCCCAATACAACTTATTTCTAAGTCAACTGTCCAATTGACTGGGTAAAAATTTGATTCAAGGCTTGAAACTTATTATGGACAAACTTATAAGTCCAACATGAAGTATGAAAGTCATTTTGGGCATTGTAAGTCAAAAAATACCTGTGCAAACTCAAACCCTAATTTAGGTCAACAGTGCAAGGAGATGTCTTGAGCAGAGCAAACCCTAGCTTAGTCTTGAGTTTAAAGAGCCTTGTGATGAGAAATGTTGATAAAATGAGAGAGCAAATTTTGGGGTACAACAGCCCTGATCCCCTATGGCACGAAAGGTGGTATGTAGGCACTAAAGGTTCGCAATCGCGACGGGTGCAAAAATTGTAAAAACCACTTCTTTTCTCATCTCCACCATCTATTTTTTGTATACATCTTTTATAGCCAAAATACACAGATTTTTAAAGAGTTTCCTTTGGAGTACGGTAGATGTTTAGGGTTCTAATACCTTCCCTTTGCATAACCAACCATCATACCTAGATTCTCTCCACCTTTTTTTTGTTTGTCCGCTCTTTTCCCATTTCCTTTGGAAATAATAAAGTGCCGTGACAATTTTTATTTGATTTCTACGAGTTAAGTCAATCAAATGGCTTAGTCTCAACATTTCTACCGCTACACTAGTGAGCCGAATAGGGTGCCTGCTCTTCATACCAATTGTAATTCTATCACACACAATACCAGGTGTCAAGAATGATGTCTTAACAACACACAATGTTACAACAGATGTTACGGCATCTGATGACATCAAACAAACTTGCTAAAAATAGAAAGATTGTGCTGGAAGATAAAGTATAAAAACGTATAGAACACAAGGAATTGTTAACCAAGTTCAATAAAAACTCACCTACTATGGGGGCTACCAAGCTAGGAAAGAAATCAACTACCAGTAGTATCAATTCAAAGCTAAACAGTCCCAGTTTACACTTCTCACTTAATCCCCACCCAGTGCAACTTCTACCTAGGCCCCTCCTAGATATGAGAACCCCTCTCACTCCCAATCACCGCAGTGATATCAAACAATACCAGTCCCAGGGAATGTCTCAAGAAACCAAAAAGGAAGAACATGCTTCCAAATTACAAAATACTTAGTTTGATTTAAAACTTCACTAAGAACAATAGTCAACTCTTGCCTACCAGCTTTGAGGAGAAGAATAACTTGACATACTATCAAGTAACAATCAGTCCACTCAAATGCATCAAAGATACACGAGGACATACAAATAAACACATGGATAACCTAAGGAAATATCAAAACCTAAACCCTTATTTTTCACAAGGTTTTACAATAAAAATTATGCTTAAAAACTAGGTCTTGGAAGACTCCTTATATAGACTTCTGCAGTTGGGCTTGGACTCTTCAATTAGATATAATCTTTAGCTCAAAATCACTGCTGAATACTCTTCACGAAAATAGAAGAAAAAAAACAAATCTTTCAAATATTTCCAAAAAAGTATCAAAGATCCTTTTTATGAAATAAGTCAAATATGCAATTATTCCTAACAATCCTTGATTGCCTATGCCTGTTATGAGTACTAGAAACCTCTAGAATCTCGTATTTTTTAATCAAACCTTTAAGGACAAATTTCCAGTTGTACTGTCATGATATTTTGTTACAACATGTTACAACATCTGATAGAACATATGTCAAAGAAGTACCTGCATACACTGCTTCACTAGCTGGTTAAGATGTTATGACATCTTATTTAAAATTACGATGCAATACATGTTTTTCCCAATGAAACACGTTTTGATAGAAATGTTGCCAACACCTAGTTTTACCAAAGTTATTGTCAACCATAAAATCACAGACCTAACAATAACAAACTAGGATATGATTCCACTGGGGAAAAGCTCGACTCTTATTCGGGATTAAAACCAAAGAGGAGGAAATTCGAATCTATTGGGAACATCCCAAAAAGATTGAAACAAGGGACTTAACTCAACTGGGACTAACCCAAGGAGGAGGAAATGAGAATACAAACTCTATTGAGGACATAAGCCTAAATGGGTAGTATATGCCTTAGGAGGTGAATACCATCTATCAAAGATATGATAGTTTAACACAGGTAAACACAAAATGTGGATTGAATACTATCTATCAAAGATATGATAGTTTATCAACGATAAACACAAAAGGTGGATTGAATATCATCTATAAAAGATCTGATAGTTTAACAATGGTAGACAAACAAAGGAATAAAAGTGAATACCATCTATTAGAGATCTGATAGTTTAACAATGGTAAACACAAGGATTGAATACTATCTATCAAAGATCTGATAGGTTAACATTGGTAGACAAACAAAGGAATAAAATTGAATACCATCTATCAAAGATCTGATAGTTTAACAATGGTAAACACAAAAGGTGGATTGAATACCATCTATCATATATTTGATACTTTAACAATGCTAAACAACCAAAGGAATAAAAGTGAATACCATATATCAAATATATGATAGTTTAACAATGATAAACACAAAAGGTGGATTGAATACCACCTATCAAAGATCTGATAGTTTAACAATGGTAAACAACCAAAGATATAAGAGTGAATACCACATATCCAAGATATGATAGTTTAACACAGGTAAGCACAAAAGGAATAAAAGTGAATACCATTCATCAAAGATCTGATAGTTTAAAAACTATAAACAACCAAAGATAAAAGAATGAATACCATCTATCAAAGATCTGATAGTTTAACAATGGTAAACATAAAAGGTGGATGGATCAACCAATCTTTAAAGCAAGACAACATCTTATAACAATAACCAAAGCTCAATCTAGGAACAAACTAGAAAAAAAGTTCAAATAAGACTTAACTCAGTGAGGAAATAACTCAACTGTGGAATTTGTTCTATCCAAACAATATAAATTGGGAAAGAATGCTGAATAAAATCTCCCACGAGAGACGAACTCAGTGGGGAAATGAAAGGTATATACTCTTTCTACTTATGGGGATGTTCTATTGGAGGAGAGACACAGTTTTATATGGTGGTAAACAATCACCAAAGAGAGTTAGTTTAAAAACAACAAAGAATGCAAATGTGTACAAATATAAGTTCGAATATGCATGATGTATGAGTAATGTTTAAAGGTATTATGATGCGTATGCTGACAAGAAAAACACGTTATACTGGGGATAAACAGACAAAACAAACCTGAGTATAGACGGCACTCTACTAAATTACATCCAAGATGGAAATCCCACTATAGAGTAAGAAAACAACTGAGTAAACAACGTCCTACTTCAAGGCTTAAATTCTCAGGGAAACCAGATGTTGCTTGAGAATAAACAAAGCACAATATTATAACAACAATCCACAAAGATGTAGGGATAACACCAAACTTCCTCTAAGCTTCAGTGGGAAATAAAATATGGACCTCACTGTGGAACGGGATACTTCCTCTGCTGGGAAGAAACGACAAACAGGTTCTATCTTTCTTGAAGAATGAAGAATTGTTGAAAAACTCTAAACCAATAAGCTTTGGAGGAAATAAACACCATACCAACATGCAACAGTGTGCTAACAATAAACTGAAGTATAAACAGAGAAGGTTCCTCAAATAAACAGGAGAAAACTACACTTCATGCTTTAAAATTTTTCCATCCTCGGAACTACTATTTTTACTCTTTTGATTCACAAGTTAAAGTAAAGCGTTTTCATGATTTTTTTAAAACATGTTTTATTATTTATATCCTTTTTTTTCAAAATTTACTATCAATGATAAATGAAATATATGTAAGCAGAATAAAACTAAGAATTTCAAAGGAAATGGGTAAAGGCTCGAACTTTATTAATAGACTGGTAGTCCAGAAATGGCGTGACTCCATAGATGATTATAAAGTTTGGAAAATAGTAAGTACATGAAAAAGATATATTGAAATACAATGACCACTATTATCCCTAACAACTTTGAACTTATATGTTTGGACTTTAGTTGAAAAGTGATGAGAATCCGAGGAAGATTGTTGCTTCAATGATTAAGTCTTGTCTGATGTAGTTACTTGCCATTATTCCCTAACTTTTATCTAGATTGCCCATGCGGGTTTTCAATCTACCAGGATGATTTATTCTGTTTATGTATCTAATTTTTTCCTAGACAACACTTTCGATTTTTCAGTCCACCGAGACACTCACTCTTGCCTAAGTCACCCTTTCGGGTTTTCAACTTAGCGAGTTGTTTTTTATTTCTTTAGGCGAAGTATTTCTTGACTGCATCAGCATTCACAGAAATCAGGTACTCCTCACCATCCATTGTTTCAAGAATGAATGCACTTCCAAATAAGCCTTTCTTGACAACATACGGGCCTTCATAATTAGGAGTCCACTTGCCCCTAGAATCCACATTAAAAGACAAGATTGTTAATTCTCTATTTTTAGGATTGGAATTAATTTTTGTAAAAAAAAATAAGACAACAATATGTTAGGTAGGATGTATAGAACTTGACAACATGAACAAGTTGAGCAAGAAGTCCTATCCTATGTTGGGACATGTTGAGTTGGAGAAGTTTCAACATCACGAACAACATGTCAAATAATATGTCCTATGAAGCAGCATACGACATTGCGCTTGAGTTGAAGTGATTCTATTAAATCTGTTATGATTTAATAAGTACTGAATATTCAGGGAATATTATGCAATCCTATGTGGAGATTAAATCAAGATTAAGAGAATCAAGTCAGAATATTTGAAGATTATACAATTTCTAAATATGCAGATTATTTAGGAAATTAATGATTGAAGACCTTGTTTGTAGTAGAAGTTTATGCCGATTCATAACAGGTGGTTTGCTATTATTAGAAAGCCCAAGTCCAGTTGGGAATAAGTTATAAATAGGAGGGTTTGTAATCTGGTTTGGCATGAGTTCAAGATGTAGAAGTCTAGGGCTTTGTCAAGGTGAACCACCCTGGTTGTGGGATGGTCACCATGCTCTTCTCGAAGTTGTGAAGCAAGAGTTGGGTATTGTTCTTGGAGGAAGTTTTGAAGCAACTCCAAGTTGTGATATTAGTCAAGATTCTTGGCTAGTGATTGTCATGAAAGTGTTTCTTCCTGTTTGTTCATAATTGTGTTGATCCAATTACAGTCTGTGATTGAAGAGGGATTGAGGAGGGCTTCATATCTAGGTGAGTCTTAGATAGATATCTAGCGAGGGTAGTGATTAAGTGATTATAGTGTAAACTGGGATGTTTGCTATAGGGTATATGAATTGATAGTACTATTAGCGGATTTGTCCCTGGCTTGGTATGCCCCAGAGTAGGTAGTTAACTGAACTGGGTAAACAATTTTGTGTGTTGTTTTATGCTTTTCTGTACTGGTTTTAATGTTTATACCTTGCATGTGTTGTTTATTTCATACTAGATGTCTCGACATCCTCTTAGAACATCTTGGTTCTGTCGTACCTGAATTTCAATTGGTATGAGAGCAGGCATCTTGTTATATTCTGGGTGAGATCCTAGGATGATACTTTCTGGTCATGGGTAAGGAAGGTATTACTGAAAAGTTATTTGACTTGGAGGGTTCATGTTGTTATTTGATTGGTCCCTAGAAGTGGAGGATGGACTGTTCTTGACAGGAGGTTGTTGCACCATAAAATTTACCCTCTTGATTTCTGAATTTTTATTTGGCTTACATTTCATCTGCATACACATGCATGCATTGGTTCTGTTGCTATAGGATCAAGGTATGCCAGTAAAGCATCAATTGTTTATTAGAAACGTCAAAGGCTTTGTACAGGAAATTTAATCACTTGAGGAACGGCTTATCACCATGTTCTATTCCCGTGTATTTTCTCATGTCTTGGGCAATATAAGGGAACTAGAGGGTTTGATCTGATTAGGAACAATTCGGGTAAAAAAATTTGTTTCGGTGTGTCAACTTCATAATTTGCAAACTGCGATCCAGATCATTGTTTTGGGCTGAAATTTTATCACCAAGTTCGTTTTGATATTATCTTCACTTTTCATATTCGGGCCGGGAGCCAATTAGGTGCAGAAGGTGGTCAAATAATTTTATCATTGAGTTTTCAGGTTACCGATCAACGGTGTTTCAGGCCTTCAGAAGTTTCTAACTCCGATCTCGTATACCGTCTCAAGGTTTTTTTCCACTGTTAAAACCTCCTCGATATCCTCTCCAATTTCCATGTTCAGGATTAAAGCCAATTCTCGAAGGAAGGTCCCCGAATTCGCAAGTCAGACAAAGCTGAACGGTGGAAAATACTAATAAACAGTTGGTTGAACCGTGTTTTTATGCGCATTAAAAAAATTCATATCTCCTGGTTCGAGTATTGTATGAGCATGGTTTCTATGCCTAAAATTTCGTCTTGATATCCTCTTGATGTACGTCCAGGGGCGAGAGCTGACTATTTGAGGAAGGCTGCGTAAAATTTGAATTACTGAGAATTATTTGGTATTTGTCTGTTCGGTTTCCAATATTCAAAAATTCATAACTCGGTTAATTTTTACCGAATTGGACCCGTTCTTGAAGCGTTGGCTTGCTAATTTGGTCTCTTACAATTCCGTTTCATGTTTCTAAGACGAAAGGTAGCTCAAAGACCTCCGTTGTTGATTTATTTTGCAAAACGGAGCTGTTCGTACCAGCGAAACAGGCTTAACATCATTGTACTGTAAAATTCATAAAAAATCAATTGTTTATCAGACCACTCTCATTTTTTGACACGATGTCAGGCACTCAGAGATGCATGTTTTTCCTAGAAATTCCGAATCGAGGTTTTGATTTCTGGGGCACGACCTTGTGATGTTTTCAAGTAGAAGAGGTCAAATAAGCTGATATTTTGACGTAATTAATTTTTGACAGTGACAGCTCGTCGCTTAAACGTATCGAACTCATTCGATTTTTGTCAGAAAATGTCCGTTCTTTTTGGGTTGCTTCCGTAACTCAGGGGCACATATTTTCACAAGAGGTTTGCGTTCGGAAAGTTTTACGGATCACAGTGTGATTTTCACTTAAGCCATGAATAAGCTGAAAACATAACAAAAAGGAAAGAAGTTCTCCCTCCCGAACGGTCTTCTCACCACCGTCGGATTTCTCGTCTCAGCCAACTCCGACCTCCCTCCTCCCTTGCCGCCGGACTTCCGTTTTCTCACCACCGCCGGACTGTTCTTCCTATCTCAACTCCGCAGCTCCCTCCGTCTATAATCTCTCTCCATCTGCAGCTCCCTTCGTCTGCATTCTCTCTCGGTCCGCAGCTCCCTCCGTCAGTAACCTCTCTCCGTCTGCAACTTCCATGCGTCTGCAACCTCCTTCCTCCGTGTCTTGCTTCCTCTCAGCCGGTACACTCAGCTCCGGTTAACCTCGACTCTTCCTCTTCATATACTTCAAGCGTCTTCAGGAGGTATTGTTATAATTTCCTTTGGTTTTCTGTTGAATCTTGAATTTGGAGTTGTTGTTGTAACTAGGATATAGGTTGAATTTTTCAAATTTGCAATAGTTAGGAATTCATGAATTGAATTAGAGAGTTTGTTTTGCCTCTTGAATTTTCAAGTTTTTAGAATGGAATATAATTAGGTATAATTTTCAGATTTGTGTTATCTTAGGTTAATTCTACAAATTGATTTAGGAATTTCGTGCATACTAACACTTAGTTTAGTTTTAGGTACTAATTCTTGACTTTGTTATCAATTTTGATATCAAAATGATAAGAAACAATGTGTTTGTTAGTTGTTCATGAGGTTATGAGATTATGCTTAATTCTGAATTTCTTACCGCTTGTTTGAAAAGTGCCGGTAACATAACTTCATGAATTGAAATCAATACTACTAATCTCTTTAATACTTTGATACTAACTAGCATTATTTAATTTCATTATTTGTTGTTTTTTGGTGGAAATTGAAGCATTAGAATGTATCTTGATGCATAAGTTTTTACTTTCTACAAGTTATGGTATAACTCCAATTTTCCTCTACTTTGACATAAGCTTGCAGTGGAGATAGTTTTGCAATTTGTAGATGTGTCGTAATGCTTTAAGATCATGTATCTCTCTCACTGTTTTGTTGTCTTTGTCATTTATGTATGTCGCTTTGCTTTCAAGTTTTTGATAAGTACTTGCATGCTAGCATTCAAGACTAGACGTTAAATGTGGATTTCCAAATTCTGATTTGTGGTGAATGCTAGCATGTATATAGGTTTGTCCATAATTTGTGATTATGCCTTGGCATGTAATTTAATTCCGGATTAGAGTTACTACAATGTTTTGTTGTTTTTAAAAGATACCGAGATCTTTTCCGTTGCACTTTTTCAAGATATTTTGGACCTTACAAAATGGTAACAATGCTGTCTGGAATCTTGAATTATATGTACATAGAATTTTGATTCATGAACAGTATTTCTTTGTACATAATTTTGCCTCTTGTTAATACTGATATTTTTGGTTGTGTTTTAATCGATTTTTAGGCATACTTACGTAAGTATAGCGTGGCTTCCCGGAATACTCATTTTTTCATTAAAACTTGATTCTCTTCTCATTGATTGATTACTTGTGCTCGGTGCCATATCTTTTTGTTTCCGATATGAATAACTTTGCGTTTTGACTCAATTGTTGCACGTTTTCAAAACGATTGTAATGTTGTCCCGAATAGCATTTTTATGCTTCTTACTTATTTCAATTGCCAATTTGCACATCATTGAGTCGAAATGTATGAATGATTGATATTGAAACTTGAGTTTCTCACATTTAAAGGAATTTGAGCATACTATTACTAACACTTCGGTTAGTTTTAGGTACTAATTCATGACATCGTATAAGTTTTGACAGCCGAATGCTAAAGAAGCTAGGTATTGGATAAGTAACTCATGAATTTGGAACTTTATATTGTGAGTTTTCTTCAAAGTATTGATGTCAAAGTAATCGGACTTTGTTGCTGTGTTTTTTTTGGTTGATAATCTCAAGAGGCTTCCTTGCATTATGATGTATCCTGTACGTAGCATTTTCAAATTACCAATGTTTTCTCACTTTTGACATAAAACTCACTTTTTTTCCAAATATTTGTGGATACTTGTTGATTGTCATTACTAAGTGTTGATATGAGTTCCAACAAATTCTAATACCATTGTAAAACTCAGTTGAAACAAGTTTGATCGAGTTTAATGGAAAACATCTCAACATTTGAAAAATATGACATTTTTTGACATAAACCGATTTTTGCCATAACTTGTGAACCTCTTTGAGTTTTTCCGACTTTCTTTAACGAAGACCATGTCTCTCGAGCCATCCGGAGCAGCCTATGCGTTTAGTTTTTCGATTCGAACATTTGTCACCCGATTTTCCCGAACCAGAATTGTTGGAAATTCGAGTTTTCGGGTGAAATTTGACCGAATTGAACACATTTTTGTAACTGTTGGCACATGTATAGCTGCACATAATTTTTATAAAACATGCCGGATGGTTTTCAAGAGGTTATCACTTGTTTCGGAAGCACTTTTCGGTTTATGCACGTATTATGCGTTTTTTTTTAAATAATGTTTTGCACTAACTTTGATCCATGACGTCGTTCCCTTTAGTGCGTAAATATACTAACTTGTAGAAATAGTCTAACTCTTTAGTTTTTACATTGAATGTGTCCATTTCTGCTTTATGTAAACACTGCATTTTTTTAATACCGTTAACTTATACATGTGTGTTTTTACCGTTTTTTAGTGCAATTACTTGAATATGGCACGGTTGTCTGGAGTATGGTCATTAGTACCTAAACATGATTCATTTTCAATACTTGACCATTCACAGTTCATACTTATGCCAGTTTCACTTTTCTTACTTTTATACCAATTTTGGTGCACTTTTCAGTACTAATGCTATGCTGTCCGGAAATGCCATATTATGTTCAAGTGACTTGCCTATTTTGTATTGTACATAATATTGTTGTTTTAATCATTGATTACTTACTTACCATTTGTATTTTAAGTGTGTTGTTATTTTCTAGCCATTTTGGTGAGTTGTGCATATATTAAGAAACAAGTTTGGATTGGTCGCTTCGGTGACAGATGCTTGCTTGCATTTGCCTATCTCTTTTTCTAACGTTGCTTGCTTGTGGACGCTAGCTTTTGGAGATTTTGCAGAAGATTTCAGATATTTGTTATAGAGTTTTTTGTATACGGATTTGTCTTATTCGTATGGTATACATTCAGATCCTTGTTGTTGTAAATATTGTAAATACAACATTTTACCGCTTTCTAGAAATCATGAGAAGAAGGAAGCATGAAATAAAAAGAGCGTGCGCTCGAAGTCGCTGTTTAAAGTCCTGTAGCAGGCACCATTTTCTGTATGCTAATTGTGTTTGTTTAAAATCCAACCTTGAAAGTAGGTATTATGTACGTATGTTTATATTTGTGCCAGCATTATATTACAGGTGATAAGTCCTCAAAAGAGGCGAGCGGGGAAGAGCCCGTAATCGACCCCTGCACATTCTAGTCCATGTCATCCTTAGCTCACGTGGTACGTCGATGCTTCAGAGTCGTGCATATCATATGTATCGAGTCTGTCAAGTGAGGAAGGGTTTTGCAATCAAACCCCCACGCATTGTCAGGAGTTTGCATTGGCCGATGCTAACACTCCGTGATTGTTCATATTGTCTTCTATCGTCTACCTCGATCCTCTATATCTTGGTTAGATGTTCAGTCGCTTTGGTCGTCACATTTTTATTATTTCATCCGTCTCCCGCTTGTTTGCTTCGGGCGATTCTCTCCCTATACCTAAAGCGTTTTCTCTTCATACCCCCATCCCCTGAGTCAGTATACCCCGATTGTGTGCTTTTGCCAAAACACTTGTTTGCTCACTTGTTTGGTATTTACCATGCTCCCTTAGAATTGCTCGTGTAGGGTTAGTCCTCGAGCTAGACATTAGGATAGATATCCATGCATGCTAACATAGGTTAGAGACTTCCCTTTTCATCCTCAACTTTAGGGTCAATCATTGTATGATAACATTAGGGGTAGTACTAGGCTAGTCTCCCTTAGTTATTTTTCCTTTCTTTGCATACTGCATCTTAAAACTAAAACTTCTTGGCAAATCATAAAAATGTCTAATAAAATTAAATCCTTCTTCAAGGTAAAAAACACAAACTAATCTTAATTGTTTGTGCGCCTTTTGGCTTTGTTTTAAACTTCATCAATTGATGTTTTTCTATCCTTGCCATGATATTTTGTTATCTTTTCTTCAATGTTTCGTCATCGCACATGTTTGTTATCCTACTTTGATTCTCAATATCATTTTTAAGTGTGATGTTTTATCATCCGAATTATTGATGTTTCGCCATCTTTTGCCATGACATTTTCTTATTTTTTAGCCTATGTTTCTCCATCGCATATGATTGTTGCCGATGTTTCTCCATCGCGCATGTTTGTTATCCTACTTTGATTCTCAATATCATTGTTAGGTGTGATGTTTTATCATCTTAATTGTTGATGTTTCGCCATCCTTGCCATGATATTTTGCTATCTTTTAGCTGATGTTTCGCCATCGCATATATCTTTTCGCCGATGTTTCTCCATCACACATATTTGTTATCCTACTTTGATTTTCAATATCATTGTTAGGTGTGATGTTTTATCATCTAAATTGTTGATGTCTCTCCATCTTTGCCATGTTACCTTGCTATCTTTTTGCCGATGTTTCGTTATCACATATGTTTGTTGCCGATGTTTCGCCATCGCATATGTTTGTCATCCTACTTTGATTTTTGATATCATTGTTAGGTGTAATGTTTTATCGTCTTGTCTGATATTTTGTTATCATGCTGACGCGTTATCATCTTATCTGAGTTCGTGTTTCCATGTGATGCCTTGTCATCCTTTTTTTGTTGTTTTATCATCGTTGTTGATGTTTTGTCATTTTATCTAATGTTTTTCCATCTTGATTGTTGCTTTTGTCTTCTTAACTAAAAAACACAAACCAACCAAAATATATGAGGTGAACTACGGCTGTTGTGATTCCTTAAAAGGGATACGTAGGCAGAGGCTTTTGTGGGGCCTAATCGAGCATATCTTTGTAAATATTCCTTTCTTTTCCCCACACTTTCTTTTCCTTTTTCTTTGCATGCATTCCCTTTTCAGCTTTAAGCCTTATATATAGATTTTACACACCCTTAGATTAGAACGAACAAGAGTGGATACCGTAGAGTAATACAGACGTGTGAGGTACTAATACCTTTCCCTCGCATAACAGACTCCCTACCTGATCTCTCGGTCGCAAGACCGTAATTTCACCTCTTCAGGTTTTATCGATGTATACCTTTCCCTTTCGGCGGGTGTTTACAGTGATTTCTGGTAAACAACCGCTAGTCCTCCAAACTATCAAATAATCTTAATGACTATTATTTAATCTCTCTGGTAACTTGCAGGATCGACTAGATTGATCCTATGGTGTATTGGTCGTTTGGATGATTCTCATTGTAGAACTGATATTCATGGTTGGTATTTAGAATGTTGTGTAGGTGTTCAACTTACTTCGATTACCATATTAAAGATCTAATGACATGATCAGGTAAATACGTGCGAAACTAAATTGCATGAATAAAGGTTCAATTGTAAAGACATGTAAAACTTGCAAGAAACAAGTAAATAACTTCGAAGTGTAAAAGCATGTAATGTAAAAGAGTTTCTGGAATGTAAAAGGTTCGAAATAGAAAGAAAGCGTTTAAATGCAAGAAATCAGTAAAATGACTTTGGATGAAAAGGTATTCGAATGATAAAAGCATGAAAATAAGAGCATGAAATATACAAAAGTTTCTGAAATGTAAAGGATTTGAAATAGAAAGAAAGCATTTAAATGCAAGAAATCAGTAAAAGACTTCGAATGAAAATACTTTAATGTAAAGGCTTTTGAATGATATTGACATGAAGATAGAAGATAAACTGGAAATGATAAAGAGTTTTTTGCTGAATCATAAATATTTGGTGTTATCATACGTACATTGTTCGAGCATTCGTTTCCCTAGCCATGTGGTATTTTGAATGTTTACTGAATTTTGTTCAATAGATATGACACACGAAATCCTAACGCTAAGACTTCTATTTATACTATTTCGACCATAACGGTCTTGCCTATAAGATCCTGCCACGTTCAGAACATGCAGAACACTGCCCTTCTCTATCTTCTACGCGTCTTCGAATGCTCCAGCGCATATATTTTAAATTTCGAACATCCCGCTTGCGTTTTGAATTTCAAATGTTTTGGCACTCTTCGCTTCGAACTCATTTCTTGGACACAGCCTTGTTACCACTTCGAAACTTCTTTTGAATATATCCCCATAACTGTCACTCGAAGCTCCGAGCTTTGACATGCCCATTCGAAGCACTGCTTCTACCATTTCGAACCATGACATCTTGCTTTATTCCAACGAAACATCCAACTTGCTTCGCTTCGAACAGTATCATTAAAATCTTCAGCCAACAAAACGCCCCTTTTAAAATATGTATTTCGATCCTTTGAGAAACACTTATTTTAAATATATATGCAAGATTTTGATGTGACCTTTGAGTAATTGTAACATTTATTAAGTATGACTCCAGTCACGTCAATCACGACGCCTCTTGGATTCCTTAACCGTCTTGAATTAGTACTTCACAGCATGGTGCAGTTATAAAACAATGATTATTATTAATCACGCCTATTACCAATATCAACTTTTACGCCACCTCCTTCTCAATCCAACCCACGACTCCCACGTATCCTAGTCTTACTCAGTGGATGTTTAAACTTCCACACTATAAAAACCCAACAACTTAGTCTTTTATTTTTTCTTTCCACATTCTGAATCTTTTCTTCCTCTCTTCTCACTGAAACCCTAAAACTTCCAACAATCTTCAACAATGTCTTCTACAACATCATCCCAACTGAAGAAAACTTCCAAAAAGAAAGGAAAGAACACATGAACAATAATGGAAAGCAAGGTTGGTACCTATCAAGGTCAATCTGTGCTTATCCCCCAAATGATCTCCAAAGAGAAGGAAATGCTCTACGCATCTCAGGTACTAATTCCAACTAATGCTGCTGGAAAGAGGTTTGCTCTAATGGGTCCTCTTACAGTCTTTGAAATCTTAAAAGATACTAGAAAAATCTTCCCTGTTTGCTTATCAACCCAACTTCGTTTCTAGACAATTTGGCCTGTGCCAACTAATCCCTGAACCCCTGTTCCAAACAGAAAGTGCCATCACTTCTGGGCGAACCTTCAAAGCAAGAGAAGCCAAACTACAACAGGAACAATATCAAGGCTTCGCCCACTTTGAACTAATACCTTTTGAACCTACATACTTCACAACAAAGGGTTTTCTGGAATGGTGGACAAAGTTCTACCAATCTTATATGTTCGATACCCTCTCTATTCAACAGAAACTAACTGATGCGTTCGATGTGCAGGTACACTCCAAGAAAGGTATGTTCACTCATGCCAAAGAGATTAGGGTTTTTCAAAATTATTTCGAAACCACTTATGATCCCACACACTTGGAATCCACTGTGCATCAAGCGGCTGAGACCTTGAAGGAAAATTTTAAAGAAAAAATTTCTAAGCTAAAACTTCCTTCAGGGTTGTCACCTGAGGATAGGTATAGGTTGGCATTCAAAATGCATCCACCTAAATTTCCTAGATTGCCTACCTCAGAACTGGCTCTGGCTTGGTTTCCTCCATACCCTTGGTGGTTCACTTGCAAAGAAATGTTCAAATATCTTCAAAAGAAACCAAAGCCATTTGAGACTGTGACATGGGCTCGTCATTGGCTCCACGATTTCCCAGGACATCTTCGCTATGACCTTTCTGCCATGTCGATTAAATCTGATCAAGGCGCAGGTGCGAATGCTTGGGAAAATCCCAAATGTTTCTCACTTTCTACATTTTTAACTTTTATCTTAATTGTTTCGATTTTCAGCCATTAGGATAAAGACTGCTGCTTCAAAGTCTAAAGAGGGAAGCGCCTCCCAAACATCTGTCGAAACCATTGATAATGTGACTCTATCCAAACCAACAACAACCACTGCAATAACAACAACAACACCAGTAATACCCACTGTTCCAACTCCACAGGTAATCAATTAGTCCTGATGTTTCGAATACACTAAGTTTCATGATTTAGATCTAACTCATGTTTAAATCTTTTCAGACTAACAAACTCCCGCCAACCACTCCAAAGAAAAGAAAAACAAACATTACTGGGAAGGATCCCAATGCTGGAGGGAATTCACCAACTGCTTCGAAGAAGAAGCAGAAGAAGGAGATTTCCAAAAGTGCTGCACCAACTGGTATCTCTGGACTCGATTCCAGAGATGCTGCTCCCCCAACTAAATCCAAAAATCCACCTTCGACCTCCAACGTAATGTTGGAACATATAGATAGCAACCTCTCTTCTGAGAATCCACAGGTAAATTGAACTCTAATTTTTAACAAAATAATTATTCATTACCTTGGTGCGTGCTCTTAATATTCTTTGCCTTTGCAGGACATTTTGAACCCAACTCTTACCACTTCGACTTCTCCATCAAAGACTGCTGCTCCCATCGACTCTTCTCCTCATGGGGACTCCAGTAACCTGGTGCAGAACAAAGGATCCTCCAACATGGTGGTTCTGACTGGGGCTTCAGAGCAGCAAGATGACCAGAGTACTTCTCCCCCTCTGAAAGAAACGAATGAAGCAACTCTTCATGAATCTGCAGAGACTTTACAAAAAACTTCTCTTCAAAAGTCCCCTCTTGAAACCCTTCAAGAGAATCCAAAGGACATTCACGCTGAAGGAGAGAAGGCCGATTCTGATCAAGGAAACGAAGAATCTGCAGAGGAAGGGTCTGAGGAAGAAGATGCCCACAATGGTTCGACTGCTGGAACAGAGTCAGATGAAAATAGCAGTGAGAACGATGATATCGAAGTGGTGGATCTGGTTGATAATGAAGAAGGCAATGAGCAGGAAACGAGTGAAGGTGACGGTGACGCGACCAATATGAAGTAGTGAAAAACACAAGAAGGGGGGTTGAATTGTAAAACTGAAAATCAATGCAATGAACACGATATTTTTATCCTGGTTCGTTTGATCTCAAACTACTCCAGTCCACCCGTCAAGGTGATTTCGCCTCTCTCCAACGAGGTCTTAATCCACTATATTCAACTGAATATTACAAACTGCTTTAACAACTGCTAAAGCCTTCTTGATGCAAACCACAACCCGGTTTGTCAAGGAAACACTTTCTTACAAAGAAGATAAATCTAAGTGTGTGAATGTTTTCAACAAAACTGTATCACAACTGTGATGTATACACAACTTTAAGCTTAGAAACTAGATTGCTAAACAATAATTGAGTAAGGAGATATGAGGTGTTTAGCAAACTGGGAGAAGGAAGATTATGATCAGCTTTTAGGCGTGTAAGATGTTGGAGAGCATTAGCCAATTCAATCTTCATATTCTTGTTTATATAGCACTGAGATTCTTGAACGTTGGAGCAATATTCTTGATTCAATGCTAATAACAAACTTTCCTTATTGAGCAGACCTTGTCTGGAATGAGGCCGTTGGTAATAATTTGCTTTCAATGCACAATACTGTTGCTTACTTAATGCATGTTCTGGCTTAGCTCATTCTGACTCTGCTTAGCTGCTGATGAACTGTTGTTTTCTTTATCAGAGTGTTGAGCGCAGTTCTGTTCATCAAGCTTTAGCATACACGAGAGTTGATCTTCTGATTCTGGTATTCTGATATAGCAACTTCTGATGCTGATGTCAAGAATCAATATTCTGATGCTGATTAAGTGTGCTCTTGCTTATACCTATCAGAATTTCTGCAAAGTAGAACGTGATATTTTAGGTAGCAGATAGTTCATACATGAATCATATAAATAATATATCTTTTCATTTAGTTATCATCAAAACTTAAACGTAGGGTAGTAGATTCAAACATTGTTCTAACAATCTACCCCTTTTTGATGATGACAAAAACTGGATATTTTTAATTGAAAATAACGTGAAAAGGTATCAGAGATATGTATCAGAGTAAGAGGTTTATCAAAGATAAGGGGATAAGAGTTGAGAGATACTCCCCCTGAGTTTATTGCTTCCCTTTTTGATTCCAAGAGTTCTTCAGGATCAGATCTTTTTGCCTTTCTTTGAACATCAGAGTATCAGAGTCTTTGACTATCAGAAGCTTTAGATCAGCATATCAGAGCAGAGCTTCAGATCAGCGTGTCAGAGCTTTTCTTGTCAGAGCTTTGCTTTGGGTCAGAGTATCATAGCTTTGGTCTTCAGAGTATCATGGAGCTTTCTTGTACCTGTAGACTTAAGAAAAACAGAAAACATATTCAAGTATAACAGAGTTAGAATGTTCGAGAATTTCTGTCTTAGTAATCCGTTATTATTTAAAATATCATTCTTGTTCTCCCCCTTTTTGTCAGCAATCAAAAAGTGTAAGTGATGTGCTAAAACAATTAAGATCAGAAAAACTTGTCATATTAAAAGGTTCAGAATCAAACAAAACATATTAAAGCAGTACATCAGATAATCAAAGAAAACATGAAAATGACATGAATGAAAACTAAGGTTGGGGAGGAAAGCGTGTGAACAGGTTCTCCAGCATGGCTTTGATCTGATCAGCAGTCTCATTCTGCTTGTGTACCATGCTGACAACAGTGTCAATCTTGCTATCCTGCACATCCATTCTTTCTTTCATCTTCTGGTCGTTTTCATCCATCCTCTGCTGCAGACGCATGTCATTCAGCTTCAGCTCTTCCAGAGTCTGCCTGTCCAAGGCAGCTTGAGAAACATCAGAAGTAGGAAGCTTCTGAGAGCTTTCTGCAACCTCTTCTGCTTGACTTGCTTCAGCTTGAATGGTCTTGTCTTCTTCTGGTTGCACCTTTGAAGCTAGCTGTTTCTCGGACCAAGGTTCACTATCCAGAGGGAGCACAGCTTCCTGAGGCAGCTGACTTTCAACTTCCTTCAGCAGCTTACTGAAGTTCTGTTGTGCCTGCTCATAGTTGATATCCTGCAACTTGAGGGCTTCAGCACGTACCCAAATTCTGAATTGTGACCAAAGCTGGTCAGAAGCAGCTGGGTCAATTAATCCAGGACAGACTTGCTTCAAAGAAGCAATCCACTGCTGCACACCTGTTTCAAAATTCATAATACCAGAGCCAACATCTGGTTGTTTTGGTTTTGGGATGGCTATTTTATTTTTCAGATCAGCAAGACGGTCAAGGTTGGTTAAGTCTATGAAGGTCCTGCTGGGGATTTCGGTGGTTTGCTTGGCAGCTGTTTGTTTTGGAGATGGAGTGGGAGAATCAGAAATTATGATTGGACTGTGTGGTGTTTTGGGAGTGTTTGGTGGTGTAGATTCTGGTGAGGATGGCAATTGGGCCATTGTGACTGTTGTTCCACATGGCAGCTGGATTTCCAGAGGTGATGGTTGAGGTGAATGAGGTTCAGAAGGTGGAGGAGAAGGAGTTTCAGAGTGATGAAACTCAGGTTGAGGTGATGGTGGATGAATTTCTGGTTGAGGAGAGGGAGACGGAATTGCTGGTTGAGGAGGAATTGTTGGAATTTCTGGTTGTTCAGGGATGAGAGGTTCTTCTGGAATGGATGAGAGAGGTTGTTGTTGTTCTGGTTCCTCAGCAGATTGCTGTGGTTCTGGTTGTGGAGGAGGGACAATTTGTGGTTCAGAGTTTGGATTGGAGGAGTGATCAGAAGTGTGTTGATCAATGTCAGACAACACTTTGTCAATTGCTGATGTTGTTGATATTGTTGGTTTGGGATGTTTGGTTCTGGGTCTTCTGAGTTGTAATGCCTCAGAAGGGTCATCTTCTGGTTCAGTTTCATCTATTGTTGGGATGGGGATTGAGATTCTATGAGAGGTTGGAGGTGGAATAGATGCTGGAATAGTAGAAGAATTTAAAACAGAAGCAGCAGATAAATTACCTCTTTTCTTGGGTGTCTGCTGGGATGATCCTTCTGAAGGTTCCTTCCTCTTCTTCGTCTTCTTCAGAGTCACTTCTGGTTGAGGTTGATGCAGATCTTTGATCTTCAGATTTGGATCTGTGCCATCAGCTTTGCACGCGTCCATATATCTGAGAACTACCACTGGCTTGGATTCTATCTGAGAGAATAAAGGAAAGTCACTCAGTGGAACTCTTCTGGTGGTGATATCAGCAATAGGAGTAGCGCTGGGTTCCTTTTTGATATTCTCTATCAACTTCATTTTCTTCAAGTTCTTCGCGTTCAGAGGTTTCCCAACTGTTGGTTCAATGGTGCTTAACTCTTGAGCTTCTATCAGATGCTCTATCAGCCTATTCTCTGTCAGAATATCTGATATCAACCTTCCAAAGGGAATCCAATCCCTCTTTGTTCTTTCTTCTTCCCTGGTTTCCTTCACGCTTGTTCTGAGGTGGTTGAACAGAAGATGAGCCATGTTGATTTTTACCTTCTGATTGATAAAGTAGATCAGAAACTGCTGATCCACATTTATGTAATCAGGGGAACTAGTTGGCTTCCTATGGTTGAAGCACCCCAGAATTATCTTTGCCCAAACTCTGTGATGATCCTTCAGATCTTTGATCTTGCTGCTGGGCACCCCATGGGTGAAAATCCTTTCAGCTATGACGCCCACGTCAGCACATCTCTCAGCCATATCAATACAGCGGACGCCACCACCACTGTAACCTATTAACTTTGCTATGTGATCCTCAGTGATCACAATCTTCTTCCCCATGATGTAGGAGGTGACTTGATGCGTTGAAGCCGTCGCATGAATCCAGAACTCCTTCACTAACATAGGGAATGTTGGTCCAACCAACCTGTCAAAATACCTTTCCCATTTCTGTGCCCTAACTTCTTCAGTTAAATCAAAACCGTTTTCCTTCAAGCTTCCAAAATCGATGATCAATTCAGATAACACTTCAAGATTCTTCACAGGAGTGAGGAGTGTTCTGAATGGCACTTGATACTGTTCAGATGATGCTTTCTTCTGAGGACCTGCAGAAGCACTGCTGGAGGTTGCCATGTTCACACTAAAAGATTTTGAGAAGAAACTGAGAAAAAGAGTTTGCAAGAGATGAACACAGAAAAATGCAGAGAATGCTTGAGAAATAGTGAGAAACTGTAAAAGATTAGAATGAGAGGTTAACGTGTTTAAATAGAGTTCATAATATTTTGAAATTGTAAACGTTTTTAAGAGAGAGAAATAAAATCATGATTGCGTTTTAAACACATGATTACTTTCATTTAAGGCTTGCTGATTTTGGGAGATTTGAGAAAGATACTTAAAAACGGTTACCAGACATGTGTCTCAATGCACCCAATCAGCGTTTTGCCTTCTCAGAAGCGTGCACGCGTTCTGCTTCAGAGATTTGCTGATGATTGGATGACACTTGTTTGATGTAGTGATCAGCACGTCTGTCTTTGAGCTTAGACTCTCAGATCTTTAGACTTGCATCTGATATAATCTGCATGTTCTATCTTTCTGAAAGGAGATTGATCAGAAGTTCACAGTAAAACAAATACATTATGAAGATAAATATATGGAATTAAAACCTTTTCACTCTGGGCAGATTTTCATGCTGAGATGTTTCAGAATGAAATTAAACCTATCTTCATAAAGAGGTTTAGTGAAGATATCAGCCCATTGATGGTCTGTATCTATAAATTTTAAATTTAAAATTCCTTTCTGAATATAGTCCCTAATGAAGTGATGTTTTATTTCTATATGCTTAGCTCTAGAATGTAAAATGGGATTCTTACTTAAGTAAATAGCAGAAGTATTATCACAGAGTATAGGAATGTTACTCTCAAAAATCTGGAAGTCTTCAAGCTGACTTTTCATCCAGAGCATTTGTGTGCTACATCCTGCTGCTGCTATGTACTCAGCTTCTGCTGTTGATTGCCTTTTGCTGGACCAAGAGATCAGATTTTCTCCCAGAAACTGGCAGCTTCCAGAAGTACTTTTACGCTCCACTCTGTCTCCAGCAAAATCAGCATCGCAGTAGCCTACTAAACTGTAATCACTCTTCTCTTTCCAGAATGCACGTGGGATGCATTGGAATCTTTGATGGCTTACATTCTGAGAGGTCAAATTTCTTCAGAAGATCTCTGATGTATTTGCTCTGATGAATGTAAGTTCCCTCTGGAGTTTGATTGATCTGAATTCCTAGAAAGAATTTCAGTTCCCCCATGAGGCTCATCTCAAATTCTGCCTGCATACACTTAGCAAATTTTCTTCCAAGAGAAGGATTAGTAGAACCAAAAATAATATCATCAACATAAATTTGACAGACTAAGATGTCATTCTTAACTGACTTACAGAATAAGGTGGTGTCCACCTTCCCTCTGGTGAATTCATTTTCTAACAGAAAGTTACTTAGCCTTTCATACCAAGCTCTGGGAGCTTGTTTCAGACCATATAGTGACTTCTTTAGTTTGAAAACATGTTCTGGATGTTTTGTATTTTCAAAACCAGGGGGTTGGTGTACATAAACCTCTTCTTCTATATAACCATTTAAGAATGCACTTTTGACATCCATCTGATACAGAGTGATGCCTCTATTAACAGCAAATGAAATTAAAAGCCTGATAGATTCTAACCTGGCGACTGGGGCAAAGGTTTCTGTATAGTCTATCCCCTCTTGCTGACTATATCCTTGTGCAACCAGTCATGCCTTGTTTCTGATGACTTCACCTTGTTCATTTAGCTTGTTTCTGAACACCCATCTTGTTCCAATGACGTTGAATCCTTTTGGTATGGGAACGAGATCCCATACGTCATTTCTGGTGAATTGATTCAGCTCTTCTTGCATTGCCAGAATCCAGTCATTATCCAGAAGTGCTTCATCAATAGAAGAAGGTTCAATCAGAGACACAAGTCCCATGAGTGTTTCTTCAGAGTTTCTGAAGCTTGTTCTTGTTCTGATTGGATCTTCCTTTCTTCCTAAGATAGTCTCTTCTGGGTGATCCAAGCTGCTTCTGGGTAATCTCTTCTGAGGTTGATCAGCAGCTGTTGTAGGATTGCTAGCAGTGCTCCTTTCAGACGTTGAAGGAGTGTCTGTGTTGAGAGCTTCTGATGACTTGTCTTCAGAACCTATAAATTCAATTTCCATACCTGCAAAAACTTCATTCTGCTTTGACTTTTCAGAGTCAAGCTTATCATCAAAACAAACACTGATTGATTCTTCCACAATCTGTGTTTCTGTATTGTATACTCTATACCCTCTTGAGCGTTCAGAGTATCCTAACATAATACACTTCTGTGCTTTAGAGTCAAACTTGTTCAAATAATTCTTTGTATTTAACATAAAGCAAGTACATCCAAATGGATGAAAATATGAAATGTTGGGCTTTCTGTTCTTCCACAATTCATATGGAGTCTTTTGCAGAATAGGTCTTATTGAGATTCTATTCTGAATGTAGCACGCTGTGTTTATTGCCTCTGCCCAGAAGATCTTAGCAACGTTTGTCTCATTGATCATGGTTCTGGCCATTTCTTGCAATGTTCTGTTCTTTCGTTCTACAACTCCATTTTGTTGGGGAGTTCTAGGACAAGAGAAATCATGCAGAATGCCTCTGTCATTAAAGAATGACTCAAAATCTTTGTTTTCAAATTCTCCACCATGATCACTTCTGACTTTAACGATTCTAAGATCCTTTTCATTCTGAACTTGGTTACAGAAGGTAACAAACACAGAGTGTGACTCGTCCTTGTGTCTTAAGAACTTTACCCATGTCCATCTGCTATAGTCATCTACGATTACTAACCCATACTTCTTACCACTGACTGAAGCAGTTTTAACTGGTCCAAATAAGTCAATGTGCAGAAGTTCTAATGGCTTAGAGGTAGAAACAACAGTTTTAGATTTAAAAGAAGGTTTTGCAAACTTGCCTTTCTGACATGCTTCACACAGAGCATCTGAATTGAACTTCAAATTAGGAAGTCCTCTGACCAGATTGAGTTTGTTAATCTGAGATATTCTTCTCATACTAACATGCCCCAATCTTCTGTGCCAGATCCACTGCTCGTTGTTAACAGACAGAAGGCACTTTACATTCTGACTCTTTAGTTCAGAAAGTTTGATTTTGTAAATGTTGTTTTTCCTCTTACCATTAAACAGGATAGTCCCATCTTTCTGACTAACAACTTTACATGATTTTTGATTAAAGATTATATCATAACCGTTATCACTTAATTGACTTATGGATAACAGATTATGCATTAATCCATCTACTAGCAGAACATTATTAATAGAGGGAAGATTTCCATTACCTACAGTTCCAGAGCCAATTATCTTTCCCCTCTGATTGCCTCCAAAGCCAACGTGGCCTCCAGGCTTAAGTTCCAGGCTTTGGAACATATGCCTTCTTCCCGTCATGTGTCGCGAGCAGCCAGAGTCCAAGTACCATGACTGGTGTTTCTGACTTGCTGCTAAAGATATCTGCAACATGTATTATTTTATCCTTAGGTACCCAGATTTTCTTGGGTCCTGATTTGTTAGTTTTACCAAAACTCTGGTTGAATTTTGGTTTCACAGAGTGCTTACTGCTAGTGTATTTAATATCATGTGTGTGACCATACACAAAATGTGAATTCAGAGGAGTGTGTTTAATGGTTAAGTCCATGACATTCTTTGGTGTAGGAACCTTACCTTGGTATCCTATTCCTTTCCTGCCGTTTCTCCTAACTCCATAGATCATTGAAGCCATTTTGCTTCTATCTATGCTTTTAGCAAGGAACTTCTGGAAACTGTGATCATACTCCTTGATGATCTCATCAGCGTTGCTGGGAGTTTCAGAAATTGGTTCCTTCTGAGAGTTTTGTAAAGTATTTTCTAATTTTGAAATCTTATTTCTCAGCTCATAATTCTCCAATTTGAGACTCTCAGTCTTATTAGAGTCAGATTCAAGATTCCTTTTCAGGTCTCTGAATTTAACTCTAATTTGCTGATACCTTTCCAGAATCTCATTAAGGCTTTCAGCAAGTTCATCCTTGGTAAAATTAACAGCAAAGTTAGGAAATACCTCTTCAGTATCTGATTCTGAGTCTAATTCAGAAGCTTCACTATCTTCTGAGATGTTAGCCATGAGAGCTATGTTTGCCCTCTCATCATCTGATTCTGAGTCAGCTTCGGACGAGTCAGAGTCATCCCATGTAGCCATGAGACTTTTCTTCTTTTCTCTCCCAAACTTCTTTTTGGGCTTTTCCCTCTGAAGCTTGGGGCAGTCACTCTTGTAGTGTCCCTGCTCATTGCACTCATAGCAGATGATGTCCTTGGTGTTTGGCTTTTTGCTACTTGAGGAGCCTTCAGATCTTCTGTATCCAGAGGAAGACTCTGTCCTTCTGTATCTGGAAGAGGACTCGTTCTGATCAGATCTTCTGGGATTCCTGAACTTCCTTTGTCTTTGCTTCCACAGTTGATTTACTCTTCTGGAGAGGAGGGAGAGTTCGTCTTCTTCTGATGAGGATCCATCAGATGTTTCTTCAACTGCCTTCAAAACTTTAGACTCAGATTTTTTGTTAGATTTCAATGCTAAAGGCTTACCTTGCTTCTGAGGCTCGTCAGCTTCTAGCTCTATCTCATGACTTCTGAGGGAGCTGATAAGTTCCTCCAGAGTGATTTTGTTGAGATCTTTTGCTAGCTTCAGAGCTGTAACCATTGGTCTCCACTGCTTGGGTAAACTTCTGATGATTTTCTTGACATGGTCAGCAGTAGAGTATCCTTTGTCCAGAACCTTGAGACCAGCTACCAGAATCTGGAATCTTGAGAACATTGTTTCAATGGATTCAGATTCTTCCATTTTGAATGCCTCATACTTCTGAATGAGCGCCAGAGCTTTAGTTTCTTTGACCTGAACGTTGCCCTCATGCGTCATTCTGAGTGAGTCAAAAATGTTCTTTGCTGTGTCTCTATTGGAGATCTTTTCATATTCAGTATAGGAGATGGCGCTGAGGAGGATGGTTATGGCCTTGTGGTGATTCTTGAAGTCACGCTTTTGTTGGTCAGACATTGTTTTTCTATCAATCTTCTGACCGCTTGCATTCACAGGGTGCGTGTATCCATCTGTCACCATATCCCACAAATCAGCATCATGTGCCAGAAAGAAGCTTTCAATTCTGTCTTTCCAGTAATCAAAGTTTTCTCCATCAAAGACTGGAGGTTTGCCGCTGAATCTGTCTCTGTCCTCTTGGTTGTCATTGCTGGTGTGAGAATAGTTTCCTGCCATTGTGTTTTTCTGACGCTGGATCTTGTATTGACACGGTTAAGTGTTTTAGCTCAGAACCAGGCGCTCTGATGCCAATTGAAGTAGTGAAAAACACAATAAGGGGGGGTTGAATTGTAAAATTGAAAATCAATGCAATGAACAAGATATTTTTATCCTGGTTCGTTTGATCTCAAACTACTCCAGTCCACCCGTCAAGGTGATTTCGCCTCTCTCCAATGAGGTCTTAATCCACTATATTCAACTGAATATTACAAACTGCTTTAACAACTGCTAAAGCCTTCTTGATGCAAACCACAACCCGGTTTGTCAAGGAAACACTTTCTTACAAAGAAGATAAATCTAAGTGTGTGAATGTTTTCAACAAAACTGTATCACAACTATGATGTATACACAACTTTAAGCTTAGAAACTAGATTGCTAAACAATAATTGAGTAAGGAGATATGAGGTGTTTAGCAAACTGGGAGAAGGAAGATTATGATCAGCTTTTAGGCGTGTAAGATGTTGGAGAGCATTAGCCAATTCAATCTTCATATTCTTGTTTATATAGCACTGAGATTCTTGAACGTTGGAGCAATATTCTTGATTCAATGCTAATAACAAACTTTCCTTATTGAGCAGATCTTGTCTGGAATGAGGCCGTTGGTAATAATTTTCTTTCAATGCACAATACCGTTGCTTACTTAATGCATGTTCTGGCTTGGCTCATTCTGACTCTGCTTAGCTGCTGATGAACTGTTGTTTTCTTTATCAGAGTGTTGAGCGCAGTTCTGTTCATCAAGCTTCAGCATACACGAGAGTTGATCTTCTGATTCTGGTATTCTAATATAGCAACTTCTGATGCTGATGTCAAGAATCAATATTCTGATGCTGATTAAGTGTGCTCTTGTTTATACCTATCAGAATTTCTGCAAAGTAGAACGTGATATTTTAGGTAGCAGATAGTTCATACATGAATCATATAAATAATATATCTTTTCATTTTGTTATCATCAAAACTTAAACGTAGGGTAGTAGATTCAAACATTGTTCTAACACAATAAACCCATGGAAGTCGAAACGGATGTGACTCCCTTGCGCGTGGAGCTTCCTCAATCGTCTCAATCTCGAATGACTGAAGAGGAGCTTGCTCTCCTAAGACGAAATGACCCTATTGGGTACATGAAGGCGAAACTAGCTCAAAGGGACATTCCTCTTGCTAGGGCTGGTACTAGTTCGACTAGCAATCTGTTGCCCTCAGATGATAGAGTTGTACTCCTTAACAGAATTAGGAGAACGATCCTTGATGTGGACTTGTTCGAAGTGCTCAAACAGGATAGTACAGCTTGCTATACCATGAAGGAGCTACTTACACAAGTTAACCTCGCCACCTGCTCTTTGCCAGTCAGCACTATCTTATTCGATCTTCAATCTCTGTTAGACAACGTGACTGGGTGTCTTCTCCAAGATGAGTTTGCTACCAGAAAGGTCCAAGAGAAACGAACTGCAATGGACGCTGCTTATAAGCATGCTTCGAAGCTCTCTAAAGAAGCTGAAGATCAAGCCATGCACATAAAGCAAGCAAAAACTGACTATGAAGCTCGAGCTGAGTCTATTCTTCTCTGGGAAAAGCAAATTCAAGAACTTCAACAAAAGGTTAAGGAGGCTCAACAACAACAATTGGCCTATGAAACCAATACTGCTGGTGATCATTTCGAAGCGCTCCTCAACAAAGGACTTGCAGAAATGGAGGCAGCAGAACAACTTAAAGGAGAAGTAGCTACCCTAGAAGGAGCAAGGCGTTTTACTCAACAAAGGCTTGAGTCCTTTCGAAGTACCTTTAATAGATTGAGGAATAATGCTTATTTTTAAATCTTAGTTCTAATTAGTTTTGATATTTGGCTTTGGTCTGTAATATCTGAACAACGCCATTTTGGCAGTCCCATATTACCATTTTGGCATTCCTTTATGATATTTTGATTATGTTGTTATTATTCGAATCTCCTGCAGGCGTGGCTTATATTTCTTTAAATATTTCCCATTAACCTTTAGGATTCGCTTATCATCAACCAACTCTTTGATTTCATATGCATTGTTTGAAAATATCTTTATTATTCGAAAAGGTCCTTCCCAATGAGGTGACCATTTACCTAACGTTTTATTTTTCTTGTCCATGGGCAATATGACTTTCCAGACTAAGTCATTAATAGTGAACGCTTTTCCTTTCACCCTTTTGTTATATGCCATGGCTACCCTTTCCTTTTGTCTCATCAGGATTTCCAATGCATGCAATCTAACTTCATCCAACTCTACTAACTCATTCATCATCATCTCCCAATATAATGCATATGGGATTTCGTTTTGTCTTTGAATTCGAACTGATTGTAGATGAATTTCTACTGGCAGAACCGCATCATGACCAAATGTGAGTTGGAAAGGTGTGGTGTTAGTAGCTTCTTTAGGAGATGTTCTACAGTCCCATAGTATTTGGTCCAAAGTTATGTGCCAGTTCCTTGGCTTTTTACCAATATGTTTCTTGATTAACCCTATGATCACTTTATTAGCTGCTTCGACCTGACCATTTGCTTGAGCGTAATATGGTGTTGATGTCAGTAATCTAAACCCCATCTCTTGAGCAAACTCTTGCATCTTCCTACCAGTAAACACAGAACCTTGATCCGTGGTTATGCTTTCTGGCAATCTGAACCTATAGATAATTTGTTTCTCTATGAACTCAATAATAGCCTCTTGATCAGCAACTATTAATGGTATTGCTTCGATCCACTTGGTAAAATAATCTATTCCTACCAAGATATATTTATGTCCTTTAGACGAAGCAGGATTTATTTCTCCTATTAAATCCAATGCCCATCCTCTGAAGGGCCATGGTTTAATGATCGAATGCAACTCACTTGCAGGAGCATGTTGAATCCCTGCATGTTTCTGGCATTCTTCACACCCTTTAGCAAAGTCTATACAATCTTTGAGCATGCTGGGCCAATACATGCCATATCGAAATAACAACCATTTCATTTTATGACCTGCTTGATGTGCCCCACATGCCCCATTGTGGATTTCTGACAATGCTAAGTATGCCTCACTTTCCCCTAGGCATTTCAGTAATACGCCTTCTTGGGTCTTTTTGAACAATTCGTTTCCCATGAGGACATATGATAATGCTCTATATTTTATCTTCCTATCAACATTCAAAGTTGGATTTGTTAAATAACTCACAAGTGGACTTCGCCAATCTGCATCTGATAAGGTGTCTATGGCTAGTACTCCGAATCCCTGTTTCTCAGCATACCCTAACTTTATACTCTCTAGATCTGATAGTATGAATCTAGTAGCCATAACTCTACCTCTTAATTCGACCAGATCCTCAAAGTTTTTGGCAGAAACTTTATAACCTGAAGCCAACTGTGCTAAGTCATTTTGCTTCTTGGTTTTCTATTCTTGGTATATGTTGAATATCCATGTATTCGAATTTTCTAAGTAGCCTGTTAACTATGACGAAGTATATCATCAGATTTTCCTTATGCATTTGTACTCCTTTGTTATTTGCTTGACCACTAACTCTGAGTCTCCTTTAATTTCGACTCTAGTTGCCCCCAATTCCAACAAAGCTTCAAGTCCAACAATAAGCGCTTCGTACTCAGCTTCGTTGTTCGAGCAACAAGGACCATCTAATTTATACTTGAATTTTGTTGGAATTCCTTCAGGAGAAATTATAAGAACTCCAACACCACTACCATTCTTGTGGGTCGAACCATCAAAGTATAATTTCCAAGGTTGCATTTCAATGTAACCCATAACAGTCGTTTCAACCAGTGAATGGTCCACAATGAAATCAGAAATCACCTGGCCTTTCACAGCTTTTAAAGGCATGAAAGTCAAATAATATTCTGTTAAGGCTAAAGCCCATTTACCAACTCTACTATGCATTATTGGTTTCAAAAGCATGTGTTTAATAACATCGAAATGAGATGAAACATAAACATCAACATGCTTTATATAATACTTAAGTTTCATACAAGAAAAGTACAAACAGAGACATAGCTTTTCTATATTGCTATATCTAGTCTCTGCATCATTCAATACTCTACTTAAATACTATATGGCTCTTTCGATGCCATTGCTATCTTCTTGTGCTAACATACTACCTATACTAACTTCAGAGGCAGATATGTACAATCTCATGGGCTTTCCCCATGAAGGTGGAGACAAGATGGGAGGCTGAGAGAGATATCTTTTTATCTTGTCAAATGCCTCCTGATGGGCTTCGTTCCACTCGAAGGCTTGGCCTTGCTTCAAACGAAGCAACGGAGAGAAAGCTTGGGTTCTTCCACTCAGATTCGAAATGAACCTTCTGAGAAAGTTAATCTTCCCTAGCAAAGATTGCAGCTCCCTTTTTGACGTAGGTGCTTTCGTCTCCATTATGGCTTTGGTTTTATTTTGGTTGATCTCAATTCCTTTTTTATGAACCACAAAGCCAAGGAAATCTCCAGCCTGCACAAAAAATGCACATTTAAGGGGGTTCATCTTTAAGCCATGTTTTCTCATTTGTTCGAATGATTGGCTCAAATGATGCAAATGGGTTTTTGCAGATATAGATTTGATGACTATATCATCAATATACACCTGCATAAAGGTTTCAATGAAATCATGGAAAATCGAATTCATTGCCCTTTGATAAGTTGCCCCAGCATTTTTTAAACCAAAAGGCATCACCACCCATTCGTAGGTGCCTAAGGCTCCTGGGCAACGAAATGCTATCTTGGCAACATCTTCTTCAGCAATAAAAATCTGATTGTACCCAGAGTATCCATCTAACATACTTAAATATTTGAATCCCGCAGCAGAGTCTACTAACATTTCTGCCACAGGCATGGAGTACTCATCTTTAGGGGTTGCAGTATTTAAATCCCTAAAATCTATGCAGATTCTCAGAGAGCCATTTTTCTTAATAACAGGCACTATATTTGCTAACCATTCGACATACCTTTTGGTTCTGATGAATTTGCAGCGCAGCAACCTTTCGATCTCAGCTTTGATCTTTGTGAGAACCGCTGGTGCGAATCTTCTAGGAGTTTGCTTGATGGGCTTTTTGCCATCCTTGATTGGAAGTCTGTGTTCCACTAACTCCCTCTTTAAACCAGGCATTTCGTCATAGTCCTACGCGAAGCAATCTTTGTTTTTCTTGAGGAATTCGATCACTTCCTGCTTGAGGCCTGGGTTAAGTTTTGCGCTTATGTAGGTTATTCTTTTCGTGTTCTCATCCCCTAAATTCACTTCTTCGAGTGGATCCTGCGCCAACATTTTGGCGCCTCAGTCTATGGGGTCCCTCTCGAAGCCTAAGGGTTCTTTATCATAGATGGCGTCCATCCTTTGATCTATTTCGAGTTCTTCAAAGGGTGAGCCTTTCGAGCTATCCCCATTTATTTCGTTCACCTTTACAGCCAGTTTATTTATTTCAGCCTCTAAAGCCGCCTTTGATTCGTTCTCAGCCATATAGGCCGAAATCCTTTCGAAAAAGGAGGACTCAATCCTGAGCAAGGTTGTCGAATTCCCAGCCTGCTGGCCGTCTTTGCATAGTACCTTCGACTCCTTCATCTTCACTGATTATTCTTCTATCCCAATATATGCCATCATGGCGAAGGGTCATATAATAGTGTGCGTTTCTGGTTTCGTTGATTTCATCATTAGGGACACAAGGAGCAATCTTTGCCAGATGTTTGTCATAATTCCTCTTGTCAACTAAGTTGACTGCTGTCATGAAGTAACTCTGGTCCGCTTCAATGTTCTCCATGATCCCATCTTCTCTCCATAAAACCAATCTCTGGTGCATTGACGAAGGAACTGCTCCTACGCCATGGATCCACTCTCTTCCCAACAACAAGTTGTAGTTGGCCTTGGCTTCGATCACCATGAACATGGTGGGCCTACAGCTTGATCCTATCGTCAAGTCCAATTGAACCACCCCCAATGTTTTTCCTACTTTCCCTTCATAATTGGACAGAACCATGTTGTGTGGTTTGATGTCTCCTTCGCGTATTTCTAACTTTTTCAGCATGAAATGGGGTATTAAGTTAACTGCAACGCCCCCATCCACTAAAACCTTATTTACGCCATGGGCACCAATCTTTGCCCGAATGAATAATGGCTTCAGATGATTTTTCATAGCTGGTTCTGGGCGTTCGAAGAAAGCATTCTGCTCCTCGATAGCTCCGTTATCTATCACGTAGTAACACACAGACCTATGCTTCATCAGATCGATTGTATCATCCTCCTCATACTCTTCGATTTCAGTTTCCTGTCCAAACTCACAAGGTAGTACCGATACCACGTTGCAATTGATATTGAGCGAAGACCTCTGATTCGAAGTTGTCCGTTAGCATATCTTCGTCTTCTTCTGGACCTGGAGTGTATTCCTTCGATTTATTTGGTTGTACTTCAGAGAAGAGTCTCCTACTAACTGGGGGTTTGTCTTCAGTTTGATTATTTGGTGTGGGTTTGTTGGTGCTTGATTCTCCTTGGTTTTTTATCGAAGTTGCTCCTTTATTTGCCATAGCTTCCCTTTCAGCCTTTCAAACTCGCTGTTGCCTTCGCCATTGAGATCTTGACATGGGGTTTCTTCCTTTGTAGTTCTCTAACCTCACTTCTTCCCTCTTCGCCATGTTGAACTGCCTTCTGTATGTCATAGCGTGGCGTGCGTTTCGTTCATTGTTTCTCCATTTGTCTTTGCCTTTGTCAGTTCTGACTTGCAGCCATTTGTCTGTTGGTATTTCAGCAGGAATTTTGAACGTCACTCTTCGAGCGCCCTTGGGATGAGGACTATCAGGCCTTAGTTGATTGTATTTGCTATCAAAACGCTGGCCCATCTGACCAGTCTCTTGGTGGTTCCAGCATGGGGCGAAAGGGATTGTTTTGAAGGCCCTGGCCATGCTTTGATCATACACAGCAGAACACCTTGGGCATATCAAGCATTTGGTTGCCCCTTTGTAACAGCGAACCAAAAATTCCAACAAACTTTCTCCAGCTTTAGGATAACACCTGAATAACTGGTTATCCTGGCGCCAGTTGATGCCAGTTCTTTCCCTTTGTACCCTCTCGAAGTTTGCAGCAATTCTCTGGTTGCAGATGATGCTGCACCTATGGCATAGTATCATTCCTGTATCTCCTTTGTGGCACAACATGAGATAATCTTTAAGACTGGCATCCCCAGCATAATTATCCTCCATTTTATACTTTTCTTTTTCTAAGTATTTCTCCACCTCCTCCATTTCAGAACGAGGTCTCTCCATATTCACCATGTTTACATCAACATCCTCCCCCTTAATGTCATCATCTCCCCATCCTGTAGGTTTTATATCTTCAATTTGGATTTTTGAACTCTCTGGGGCTGAATACTTAGCCAAGTAGTCAAACTTTCCACTGGGCTCCCCTAAAGTATCCCATATTTCTTTTTGAGGGGAGGGTGGCTTCGTGATCTGGACTTTCTCCAATTCTAGCCTCAGGCCTTCAGTAACCTGTGTCAACTCTTGCTTTTGGTTTTCCTGGCCTTCAGTAACCTGTGTCAACTCTTGCTTTTGGTTTTCCTAGCCTTCAGTAGCCTGGATTTCTTTTGCAACATCTAAAGGTGCTGCTTCGATCGAAGCCTCTGGTTGCTTGTGGACGTCTTCAGTGACCCCCTTGTTGACTTCGACTAACACCCAACTTTCATTCTCAGTGCCTTTCTCTCCTACTGGAGTGTCATTTTGATCTGCTTCCACCATATTGATTTCTCCAATGCATACAGGCTCGGAGTAATTGGTGTCTGCGACATCCAAAGGATCTTCATCTACTTTCATTTTTGGTTTGTCAGCAAATTTCAATCTGCCATCCTTAATTGCATTTAAAATTAAATCCCTGAAAAGAAAACACTGTGAGGTTTTGTGGCCTAGGAAACTATGATACTTACAAAATCCCCTTTTCTTCCTTTGATCTAAAGGAGGCATTTTGACATTTGATGGCACAATGAGTTGGCCATCTTTGACAAGTAAATCAAAAATCTCGTCACACTTAGTTACATCGAAGGTATAAACCTTCTTTGGGAATTTGTCACTTTTCTCATTTTCAACAATTTCTTTCCCTTTTGTGGGAACTAATAATTTGCAGGAGTAAGGTGGGGCCTGTTTTAATTCAGCGAGATCAATTTCGACCTCTTCGAATTCAGGGTAATCTTCCGCTTCCTCAGCTCCAACATAGGATACCCTTTCTTTCTTGTTATTTTTAAAAACTCTGGCCTTTTCGGCCTTTAGCCTTTCGACTTGTCGAACCCTATCGGCTAATTGAGCCATATCCCTCAAGTATTGTGTATCTAATTTCTTTCGAATAGAGTAATCCAGGCCGCCAGCAGCCATTTCGACTAACTCATGTTCAGGAACTACTGTAAAGCATCTAGATTTCAAGAGCCTGAATCTATTCAGATAATCATCTATGGGTTCAGTGAACTTCCTCTTGACACTGGCTAGTTCCTTCAGACTTATTTTAGATTGTCCCATGTAGAACTGTTCATGGAATAATCTCTCCAACAGAGCCCAAGTATCTATGGACCCAGGAGGTAAAGTGGTGAACCATGTGAAAGCGTTCTTAGTTAGGGAACTTGGGAAATATTTGATCCTAAGGTCTTCATTATTTGCTATATCTCCTGCTTCGGTTAGATACCTGGCTATGTGTTCGACTGTTGATTCATTAGTATCCCCAACGAACTTTGTAAACTTAGGGACTTTATATCCCCTTGGTAAATCAGTATGCATTATGTAATCTAATATAGGAGAGGCATAATTTGGCCTTCTAATACCTGTGTTGAGGCCATTCTGGGCCATGATTCTCTCTATCATGGTGGTTAAATTATTTTCAGCCAAGATGTTATCGTTTCGAATTCTGTGAACGACTGCATCAACATCTTGATTTCGACCCACCATGACAACTCCTCTAGGTTGTTCTTCTCGAAACTCTGGGACTTCTAACCTTTCGATCCTTGCCCCTGGTTCCGTAATTTCCCTTTGTGGGCCTTGAATTATTGGGGCTTCTAACCTTTGTGCCCTTGCCCCCAAATTAACCCCCTCTCTGGCTGGTCTATAGGGTGGGTCTTCAGCAACTTGTTCAATGATAGGTACGTTTGCTCGAACTCCCGCCTGATTCTGCCTACGCCTTTCTGGGGGAGCGAAAAAATCTGCTATTCGACTCATGTTATCCGCGTTTTCTCTGTTTGTCACAGTTACATTTTATACTATTGGGGCAAAGATCTCCTGCATAGTCTGTGCTAATACTCCTATCATATTATGGTTACTATCATCCATTAATTGCCTAAAGGCCAACTGATTTTCTGTGGTTAAGATAGGCATTGCACTATAACCCACTGACCCTTGGTTATTTGTCATAAATTGATTTGCCCCAGACCCAGACCCTAATTGTGGTGATGTATTCGATGTCAAAGTGTGCAGACCCGCCATAAAAGATGTTGGCATCCCATAAGAGGAATTTCTGTGTCTGTTAGCATCGAACCCGGGTGGTCTAGTTAATGTGGTGGCGAAATGGGTTTGTGTCCCTGATGGTGGGACGAATCCCCCAGGATAACCAATGGTTCCTGTATTTCCTAGGATCGAACTGTTAGTTGACATGCCACTTGTTCCATTAGTGGCTACGCTATTGGTAGAAGACGCAACAGACTGTGCGTTCGAAGGGATCGCATTAGATGTTCCCATCGAAGCATACATATTAGTGCTTGTTGTATGTGGGATATTTTGTTCCCCTTGTTGATTGTCTGGATTAGACATTTTGTTTAAACGTTTTCTTCTGGGTAAGGGTTGGTTGCTATTGGTTATTCTACCACTTCTAAGGTTCATATAACAACGAACTTATCACTCAGAGAGTACTTTTACAATGGTTATGTCTCAACAATTTTTACTTTGTTCTAAATTTCGTGATGACCAATGATCGTCCCACCGGGTGTGCCAATTTGTTTACAGTGATTTCTGGTAAACAACCGCTAGTCCTCCAAACTATCAAATAATCTTAATGACTGTTATTTAATCTCTCTGGTAACTTGCAGGATCGACTAGATTGATCCTATGGTGTATTGGTCGTTTGGATAATTCTCATTGTAGAACTGATATTCATGGTTGGTATTTAGAATGTTGTGTAGGTGTTCAACTTACTTCGATTACCATATTAAAGATCTAATGACATGATCAGGTAAATACGTGCGAAACTAAATTGCATGAATAAAGGTTCAATTGTAAAGACATGTAAAACTTGCAAGAAACAAGTAAATAACTTCGAAGTGTAAAAGCATGTAATGTAAAAGAGTTTCTGGAATGTAAAAGGTTCGAAATAGAAAGAAAGCGTTTAAATGCAAGAAATCAGTAAAATGACTTTGGATGAAAAGGTATTCGAATGATAAAAGCATGAAAATAAGAGCATGAAATATACAAAAGTTTCTAAAATGTAAAGGATTTGAAATAGAAAGAAAGCATTTAAATGCAAGAAATCAGTAAAAGACTTCGAATGAAAATACTTTAATGTAAAGGCTTTTGAATGATATTGACATGAAGATAGAAGATAAACTGGAAATGATAAAGAGTTTTTTTGCTGAATCATAAATATTTGGTGTTATCATACGTACATTGTTCGAGCATTCGTTTCCCTAGCCATGTGGTATTTTGAATGTTTACTGAATTTTGTACAATAGATATGACACACGAAATCCTAACGCTAAGACTTCTATTTATACTATTTCGACCATAACGGTCTTGCCTATAAGATCCTGCCACGTTCAGAACATGCAGAACACTGCCCTTCTCTATCTTCCACGCGTCTTCGAATGCTCCAGCGCATATATTTTAAATTTCGAACAACCCGCTTGCGTTTTGAATTTCAAATGTTTTGGCACTCTTCGCTTCGAACTCATTTCTTGGACACAGCCTTGTTACCACTTTGAAACTTCTTTTGAATATATCCCCATAACTGTCACACGAAGCTCCGAGCTTTGACATGCCCATTTGAAGCAATGCTTCTACCATTTCGAACCATGACATCTTGCTTTATTCCAACGAAACATCCAACTTGCTTCGCTTCGAACAGTATCATCAAAATCTTCAGCCAACAGCGGGATAAAAGACGTTCGATGGTGACTTCATTGATTTTTATATCAGATGACGGTTCGGCCGGTTGTTTCAGCTGGCGACTTCACTGGGGAAAGATAGACATATTGTTGGTCCATCCCGGATTCGATCCTAGATCTTGTTTGTTTATTGCCTTGGGTGTTTATTTACTTCCAGTTATTTACAGCTTTATATACACTGTTTGCATATGTTTGTGCATGCATTTTATCGCTTTCCATATTCTGGTGGTATTGTTGTTCTTTGTCTCTATGTGGGTGGGTGTTACAAGAGGTAAAAGGCCCAATACCCAGGCCAAGTGACAACCATAGGAACCCTAGGAATATAGTGGAACATGAACGGCTAGTCGACTTTGGTTTGCTAGTGCGCTCATGTCGTCCATGCTCAGATGAGATTACAAATAGGGTGTTATTGTTTCACTTAAGTGTTTCGATGATAGTGGCTTCAGGCGTACCCGTGATTTTGAATTACCCCTGCCTTACCCTGACCTAGTTTCGCCCGTGAGTGGGGAGGGATGATTGATTCTTATAGGTACAGATGGTGACTCTAGTTATGATGGTGACTTTGGTTATGTTACTGACTTGAGTTCTGTTGATGTCCATGTTCTGATAGTTAATGTGTGTTTTTGATGGTGACTTGATACTAATGATGACTGTGTGTTCTCTCGGTTTTGCTCCGAACTTCTCACCTTGTGATGGCCGTTTATTTCGGCAGTTCTACAATTATCTTTTATGGCAGGGAGATTTTGGTCTCATGCAGTTGCTGATCCACTTGGTACCTAATTCTTTTGTGTTTCGAGATGGTGCCAAACCTTTGATCCACTGATATTCATCATTCAGTTTAGAGACAGTTCAACCATTTTCCATGTTTATCGAACCTTGATCCTATGTCTTTGCATACATAATATGTTAACACCATTTTAACACACATGTTCTTTCCATTTCCAAGGAAACATGCTTGTGAGCTTTGTGTTGCGCTTTTCCACCTCTTCTTGAAAAATAAAATTTAAAAGCATGTGAGTTCCTTAAAAATGATTGGACATGGCATCGCATCCACTCATGCACGTCATGCATATTCGTGCATTCATAACAGGTACTGAAAGTTGGGAATTCTTATTCAAATTTGGTGCTCTCTTCAGAGTTATAGACTTGAATTCTTGATGTCACATGTTCAGATATCAGTTATGGAATGACTTCATGGGGTATTGGATGTGATTAAGATCCAAATGTGGTTGTTTGTGGTTATTTGTGGTATACATGTAAGCCTTGGTCCGTGATTGAGAAATATTCCAGAAGGAAGATAATCAGTTGAAGACTCAATGGATCTGGATCATGGAAGTATTGATGATAGTGTCAGCAATTCTGCACCGACTGTTGCAACATGAGTTATTCTTTTCTCCTCGTCTTTTAGAATTTCTTTCAAACCATGGAAGTACCTTGCGAATTTCATCCATTATCTTAAGTGCGTGAAACGTCTTATCAGCAGGTGGTTCCCGTTTTCCAGCTGAATTCAAGAGGTTGGTTTTATCAGCAAGAACATAAGAAGCCTGGAGAATGGTTTTGATCTCATCTTTGTGCTTTATTCTCATTTGTTTCCACACTTGTTAGAGCTTCAGCGAATTAGGCTCTGTACTTTAGTATTGTCTACAAGTTCCCCTCCCAAATCCTGTTGTCAACACCATGTGTGGTTACCACGCTGAGGTACCCGATTATTCAATCAAGGGCATTCTCCACAGCTTTGAGCTCTCTAATCTTCTCGTCAATAGTCGATGCTTGTTTCCCAAGTGAGTCCGTGGGGAAAAGCTTTTAATAAAAGATAAAATAAGACTGAGAAGTATTTTGATACCATCTCAATTCCTTACATCCTGAAACTTCCTCGTCTATTGGGAATTCAGTTAATTAAGCTTCGTGCTTTAGAGACTATTCAGTCGATTAATCTCTCTCCTGATGCAAATGCTAGTTGTGTCTCTCATTCTGGGTCATTTGGTCATGATGTTGAAGATTCCAAGAGGTTTAACCAAAGTCCAGCTCCTGCCTGACGTCTCTCTCAAAGTCCAACTTCTAAGGTGAAGGACAATTTTGAACTTTTCTCTTTGTACAATGTTCACCCCCTCTTTTAAGAAAATCTTTGGTGAGTATATTCTGGGGCACTCGGCTAGTCAATTGAAAATAGTTTGTCATCCAGAGATAAAGTCCAAGCTTGGAGCAGTTCAGAGACTGTTGTATCCAGGTCAACATGGAATCTCTTATCCAAGTAGGCCTCAAGGTTTCTTAAGATCGTTTGAAGCAATCAATCCATAGAGTCTTGTCTCCTCAACATGGAAATTTGAAATTTCATTTGCATTATCATTTGCAATCTTAATTGTTTGTTCATCACTTTCTTTTATGCAAACTTGCTCATCTTTTTTAATACTAAAATCATAATGCATTGAATATATTTGTCTTGAACTAATCCATTCGTTATCACTCTTATTTGTTTTACTATGCTTTTGATACCTAACTTTTGTTAATAAAGCAATGACTCTGGAGGGAGGTTGACGAAAATTTACCTGGAATTCCAAATGGTATGATTTCGAGTAAAAACCTTGTTGATGATGTACATGCCTTGTTTCAATCCCCAAACACTGGAGATATAATGGAGATAGACCCTCGTTAATCCCTCTAAGCCTTCGAAGTAGGAGTTTTTTTCTATCAAAATTATTCTTAACCCGGGGCAGGGTAGATGTTCAGATACTTTGATCGAGCATTCAAATTTCAGAAGGAGTTTCCTATCTGAGGATCACCATATTTAATCCCTTGCATTATCAGGTCGGGAAAATATCAAAACGACAATGGTTATTTCCTCAAAAAAGAATCTTAAGGTCGAGATCAAATCGATACAACAATGGTTATCCCTCGCCGACCAAGGAATGAGGCAGTCACTTTCTTCTAAAAATTCAAAGACTTAGGGTCACACGACTTGTTCAAAAAAGGAAAGTGTGAATAAGAAAGAAACAAAAAGCCCCGCTAAGTCGAAACTTAAAAACAAGTCGCTTAGGCAAAAGTTAGGGCATCCCGCTGGACTCATAAATTGAAATTCAAAAGAATTTGTCCAGGAAAAATTTAGGGAAAGCGAAAAAGAATTTGAAAAGCCCAAAAGGAAGAAAAGGATTATCTAATAAGAATCCTCATCAAAAGAAAACTCATGTGATCGAACACCCAAAAACCAAAGGGTAAGTGACTGTCGTGTCCAAGAAATCGTTGTGGTTCCTCAACCATCATAAACTCTTTTGAGAGTTGAATGCTCATATCGAGTTAACTGAATGTAGGATTGGAGAACATCATAGAGAATTGGTGGGCACCAAAAATTTTGAGCCTTAAATCCTTTTTTCTAAAAATCGTGAACTAGGCCACGCTAAAACCTTTAAAATTCCTAATTGAAGCATGGGTTAATTCGGAAGCAAAACTGTAATGAGAATACAGTAACCTGACTCCTAGGAGACTTGCTTAAAACTTTTGAGTTGGTATCACTCCCTCTTTTATTTTATGTGTACAGAAAAATTTCGATGTTTCAATATCTTTTCAATAAAAGTTTTCTTACTTCAAGACAAGCATATGATTTGCATTAGATTTATCATTCATAGGATAAAACATTCTTTTCATATGAAATAGTGCTTAAATATCATGCGAGCTTGCATAATGAGAATCAGATGAAGAGTTTGATTATCCCGAAGGATGAATTGCTTCAGGAATGTGATGAAAAGAATGATCTTAATCTGGGGCATGCTTTCTAGCCGCTCCTTTGAATTGAAGAAGATTGGTATGAGAGATTGATCTAGAATTATTTGTTTTATGATTGTGCAGAAGTTTTGTCTGCCCCCAAATCTCCGTTTGAACAATGGTGTATCATTTCCAGTTGGTCCCGGAGGACATTTTTCTTCAAGCATCTGCTTGCGTGCGAAGCAGTTCGAGTTGAGAAGTATGATTGTGTATTAGCTGGTTTTTAAGACATAAGTCAATTATCCTGAGGAGGTGTTGTCTTCCAAACTCTGTGAACTTCTCATTCCTTAGCTCATCCGAATTTTAAGTCCTGGTATTATGGCTCATTCATCAGTAGTGGAGATCTCCATCTCCAACTAAAGTCAAGAGTGCTATTCTCAGCACGAATCTCGGGAAGTCCTCTCGAGGATAATCTCTTCAAAGGTTAGTCAACCTAAAGCAGTTACATCGAAATTCGATGAATCTCTCCATGGACCTGTTGTATTAGAGAATTATCCAGAGCTCGAATATTCTGGGGCCGATTATCTCAAGTCAAAAGGACCATCTCCAGCAAAGTTTTCACACTATGCCTGGGGCACGTTCAGTGGTACGTTTCGCAGAAGTTATTATTTGCTTTGCTTATCTGTGTAATTCGCCATTACCAGAGTAATGTCTTCCAAGATGATTAAAGTGTCCCTAACCTAGATCATTTCCTCCGAAGCAACCCTGAGGTTTCTACTTCTCCCAAGAGAATATCTATGCCTCGGAGTAGAGCATCTTTACCCTGACTGAGATTTGGTTAAATATCTTCTTATTCCCTGGTGAAGTCACTTCGTGAAGAACAAATATGTTTGAGATTAGTCGTGGGTTTCTACGGAGATCTGAAGTTTCTACTTCTCCTAAGTAAATCTCCCCAAAGCGGAGAATTTAAAAGATCGACTAATTGGAATTTCAGATTAAGATAGTCTTATTCTCCAATTGCTTGAAGTATTGTCTCCCCAGTATCACCTAGCAAAGAGAATGTCTATCCCTCGAATTGGAGTGTTCTCATCTCCAACTGAAGTCGAGAGTTCCTTTGGGAATTTCTCCTATTCCCCAGCAAAGTCACTTCATAAAGATTTCTTGTTCAAGAATTCTCCAATCTCCATATCAGAAGTAGGGTTTGAAGTTCGTCATGCTGAGAATATTTTGTTATCTCGAGTAAAGACTATTTAAGTCTGTCCTGTTTCTTAGCGAAGTCATGGGAGCATTGTCTCACTTCCTCAGAGGAGGCTGTTTATGAGGATCTCTTGTCCAAGATTTCTCATTCCCCAATGGAGCTTCCTTCGGAAATCTCTTATTCAAAATCCTCATCTCCCCTGTGAAGTTGCCTTATCAAGAAATCTCCTGTTCAGGAATTCTCATTTATCCAATGGAGTCGTTGCATCGAAATTGCTTATTCATAGAATTATCTCTTTTCCTAGTAGATCTCAATCCTGGATGTTGATAAGTGTTACTTCTCTAAAAGAGTGCACTATTGTGGTTGCTAGCCTCGAGATAGAGCATCATAGAAGGATTTCGTTTTGGTTGAAGCACATTCTCATTCCCTAGTGGAGCTGAAGATTCTCGTATTTTTAGCAGTAGTATATTTTGTTGATTTTCTCATACGAAGAATATCTCATTCCCGACAAGAGTTCTTTTTGTAAGGTCGCTTACCCCAACATGGATCTTCATATCCTTGGCAGTATAAGGGCTCTTTATCCCTAGTGACAGAGTATGGATGAAATATTTCCTCAGGCGAGTTCTGAACCTCAAGCTTATGGTTCAAAGATACCCTCCTTTTCCCAAAGTAAAGATTGTTACTCCTCAGCGGTAGTATCTCCAGTGTGGTCTGGTTAGAATTCTTTTGTTTAAGAATTTTCACGTTTCCCCAGTTGAAATCTCTTTCATTGAGGACTTATATTAGGAAATCTGAGTTTCCAGCAAGGTTCTCTTCATCTGTGGGGGGGGAGATATTGGATCGTTTCCCAGAAGGTTAAGAGGTGGAACATAGTTCAAGATTTCTTCTACACTACAATTTATTTTTTGCAGTATTCTTCCCAGGAAGTTATCTCCAGTGAGAAATTGACAAGTTATCAAACAAAAAGTCAGGTGAATTTTGATTTCCCGCAGGCTCCACTTTGTTTGTGTTCTCTCTAGCAATGTCAATTATTCATTTGGTGTTTCCTCGCAGATATTACAGTTTTGATCTAATATTCTCTAGCAGAATTTGCAATTTATTTCTGCAAGTCTTATCAGGGTGTGGCCTGTGGTTATTGGTCTTTTCGTTTCACCAATCTGGGGCAGTTAAGTGGAGGATCGATTTCTCAAAGTTCTGTTACTCTGGGGCAGCATGTCAATGATAGTACGAACCCCATGAAGTCCTCTCGAGGAATTGTAGTTTGCTCTGTAAGTTGCATCTTGTCAGCACCAATGTGAGAGTCTTACCTCTAACTTTTGAATGTTGGAATAAGGAATTCCCCGCAGGGTTGCTTCTCCTCAGCATTGTCATGTGAGGGATTCTCGAGGCGGATAAGGTTTTTTGGATACCTTCATTCCCCAACTAAGTCTGGATGAGCATTATCTCGTTCCTTAACAGAGACTATTCCCAGCGGAGTTTATCTTTCGATTTGAATTATCATTGAAGATTGCATTAAAAAATTCTCGTTTTTTCCATCTGAGTTGTGACTTGGGGCATTAAATATCAAAAGAATCTTTTTTTCATCCCCGGAAGGATTGATGTTGGCTCAGATTGCCATATCCCCAGTAAAGTTGATACTGTTTGACTATCTTCATAGTCTATTTCATGGTTGCATACCAAAGGTTCGAGAATCCTCAGCAAAGCACTTCTCGACAGAATTTTGTTTCCTCAGGAGAATTCTATTTCTTTGACAAAGTTTTGTTGTTCGAGAAATCTTATCAAGAGAAAAGTTTCGATCTAAGACGTCATGTTTGAAGATGTCTCATGTCCCCAACATAGTTGCTTATATGGGAATTCAAAGTCTGAAGAAGTCTTAATTCCCTAGCGGAGTTTCCAATTAGAGATTCCTCGTCCAGATCTCTCATTTCCCAGCAATTTTTTGCTTGGGGCATCCTTATTTAAGTATTTTTCCTTATCCCTAGTGTAGTCGTTGTTGGTCGGTTAATTGAGATTTTTTTAATCTTCGGCAATCGGTAAAAAGATTTTCTGACAGAAGTTTCCCCAACGAGGGTTTTGCTTCTCACATATGATTTATTATCTTGGTGTCATCCTCAACGCGGTTGCACACCATCTGTTCCAGAGATTACAATCTTTCCCTGATCTTCTCCAACACCAGCCGATTTCTATTTGGAATTCTCCTTCAGAAGTTACAGTTTTGATCTGATCTTCTCTAGCAGAGTTCGCAATTTATTTTTGCAACTCCTCTCAGTGTTTGTATCCTTTTTCTATCAGTTGCTCATTTGTTACTCCCGGCAGAGTTTCTGCTCTTCAAGGCTTTCTTTCCAGCGGTTCCTCATATTTTCTCTTCTCCGCCAGATTTTGCAATTTATTTTTGCGAGTCCTATCAGGTTTTGACCTATTGGTTGTTGGCTTCTTTATTGGCCATTCCCCAGTGAAACATCTAAACATGCATCATTACATTGCATCTATCAAAACGCGTAGCATTTTCATTATATAGAGCATTACGCTATATATAAAAAATTCAAACATGCATCAGAACATAAGACATTTCTGTTTTTGTTTTGCCCCAATGAATTTGCTAATACTTAGTATTATATCCATAATGAGGTCTTCATCCTCATTATCTCAGTTTCACCCTCATACAAATATCCTTTTGATGTTAATCATTTGAATGGTTGAGTGTCTACTCTTGATTGTAGTCTTGTTTTACCGTGGCACAGTTTTCTCAGGTTTAGTCTTTGCCACCCTCGTTGGTTTGTTCCAATGTCTATTGATTTACCTTTCGAATACCAGTTTCGTCCTGATATTCATTTTCATTAAGTTTTTAGTTGTACGCCCTAATCACCTTGCTTTAGGTCGAGCTTTGAGTTCCGTCTCCTCACCCGTGCATGAAATCCAGTTTCATCCCGGTGCTCATCTAGTTTAGTTTCATCTGACTAGTTATAATGAGTCGAGTGTCATCTCATTTTGTTTTCATACCTTGGACTTCCATCAGTGTTTGATTACTGACCCCCTTTATCAATTTTTGTTTACTGAGTCTCTTTGTAGTGTTTGTAACTGCGTCCCTGGTTGAAATCAGTCTCTCTTATTCCTTGGATTCTTCTATCAGTTTTAGTTACTGCTTATCCATTGATCTGAGACCAACAAATGCTCTGAGAAACATGTGCTCTCATCATTTTGCTTTTGGTCGAGTTTTGATCTCGTCACATGTGCATGAAATCCAGTTTCGTCCTGGTACTCATCTAGTTTAGTTTTGTCTAACTAGTTATAATGAGTCGAGTTTCGTCTCATTTTTGTTTTCATACCTTGGACATCCATCAATGTTTCTTTACTGAGTCCTTTATCAGTTTTCGATTACCGAGTCTCTTTGCAGTGTTCGTAACTGCGTCCCTGGTTGAAATCAGTCTCTTTTGTTCCTTGGATTCTTCTATCAGTTTTCGTTACTGTTTATCCATTGATCTGAGACCAGCAGGTGCTCTGAGAAACATGCACTCTCATCACTTTTGCTATGGGTCGAGTTTTGCCTCGTCACCTGTGCATGAAATCCAGTTTCACCCTGATACTCATCTAGTTTAGTTTTGTCTAAATAGTTATAATGAGTCGAGTTTCATCTCGTTTTGTTTCTCACTCCTGGGATTCTTTCAGTTCCTTCATACTGTCTATCTTAGGTTGAGATTAGCAAGTTCTCCTAGAATCACATGCTCTAGCCACTCTGCCCCGCATACTTTTCTAGAGTTTAGTTTCGCCTATTCTTTATGGTTCGAGTCTTATCTCACCGCTTTTGTGGTCCAGTTTTATCCTGACACATTTATCCTGAAGTTTAGTTTTGTCTACTCTTCTAAGTTTAAGTTCTGTTTCAATTTTGTTAAAAACCAGTGTTACAACTTCATTCTGACGGATGTCTTGGGAGGTCCAATTTTCATTAAACACTCTGTTTTCTAAATCCAATTTCGTTTGGTATCTTCTTAATCTCGCGTTTTCTAGCATTCTTTGTCTTTGGGGGGTTCTTCTTCTATTTCAAGAGTGTAAATTTTCGGGTTCTTTTGTATTCAATCATCTTTAACTCTGAACGCTTGAAAGTTGTCACTTTTATCACTTATCATGTTAAAAATAATTGAATAGGGGCAGTTGTTGCACCCCAAAATTTACCCTCTTGATTTCAGAATTTTTATTTGGCTTACATTTCATCTGCATACAGATGAATACATTGGTTATGTTGCTATAGGATCAAGGTATGCTAGTAAAGCATCAACTGTTTATCAGAAACGTCAAAGGCTTTGTGCAGGCAATTCAATCAGCTGAGGAACAGGTTATCACCATGTTCTATTCCCGTGTATTTTTTCATGTCTTGGGCAATATAAGGGAACTAGAGGGTTTGATCTGATTCGGAACAATTCTGGTAAAAAAAATCGATTTCGGTGCGTCAACTTCATAATTTGCTAACTGCGAGCCAGAGTACTATTTTTGGCTGAAATTTGATCACCAAGTTCGTGTTGATATTATCTTCACTTTTCGTATTTGGGCCGGGAGCCAATTAGGTGCAGAAGGTGGTCAAATAATTTTATTACTGAGTTTTCAGGTTACCGATCAAAGGTGTTTCAGGAATTCAGAAGTTTCTAACTCCGATCTCGTATACCATCTCAAGGTGTTTTTTCCATCATTAAAATCGCCTCAATATCCTCTTCAATTTCCGTGTTTGGGCTTAAAGCCAATTCTCGAAGGAAGGTCCCAAAATTCACAAATCAGACAAAGCTGAACAGTGGAAAATACTGATAAACAGTTGGTTGAACTGTGTTTTTGTGCGCATTAAAAATTCATATATCCTGGTTCGAGTATTGTATGAGCGTGGTTTTGATGCCCGAAATTCCGCCTTGATATACTCTTGATGGACGTCCAGGGGCGTGAGCTGGCTATTCGAGGAAGGTTGCGTAAACTTTGAATTATTAAGGAATTATTTGGTATCTGTCTGTTCGGTTTTCAATATTCAAAAATTCATAACTCAGTCAATTTTTACCGAATTGCGCCCGTTCTTGAAGCATTGGCTTGCTAATTTGGTCTCTTACAATTTTGTTTCATGTTTCCAAGCCAAACGGTAGCCCGAAGACCTCCGTTGTTGGATTATTTCGCAAAATGGAGTTGTTCGTACCAGCAAAACAGACTTAACGACATTGTACTGTAAAATTCATAAAAAATAAACCGTTTATCAGACGGCTCTCATTTTTTGACACGACGTCGAACACTCAGAGACGCATATTTTTTATGGAAAATCCGAATCAGGGTTCTGATTTCTGGGACACGACCTTGTGACGTTTCCAAGCAGCAGAAGTCAAATAAGCTGATATTTTGACGTAATTAATTGTTGACAGTGACGTCTCACCGCTTAAATGTATCGAACTCATTCGATTTTTGTCAGAAAACCTCTGTTCTTTTTGGGTTGCTTCCGTAACTCAGGAGCTCATATTGTCAAAGGAGGTCCGCGTTCGGAAAGTTTTACGGATCATAGTGTAATTTCACTTAAGAGGTGAATAAGTTGAAAACATAACAAAAATGGAAAGAAGTTCTCCCTCCCGAATGGTCTTCTCACCACCGTCGGATTTCTCATCTTAGCCAACTCCGGCCACCCTCCTCCCTCACCGCCGGACTTCCATTTTCTCACCACTGCCTGACTATTCTTCCTCTCTCAACTCCATAGCTCCCTCCGTCTGCAATCTCTCTCTGTCCGCAGCTCCCTCCGTCTGCAATCTCTCTCTGTTCACAGCTCCCTCCGTCTACAACCTCTCTCCGTCTGCAACTTCCCTACGTCTGCAACCTCCTTCCGCCGCGTCTTGCTTCCTCCCAGCCGGTACACTCAGCTTCGGTAAACCTCGACTCTTCCTCTTCATATACTTCAATCATCTTCAAGAGGTATTGTTATAATTTCCTTTGGTTTTCTGTTGAATATTGAATTTGGAGTTGTTGTTGTAACTAGGATATAGGTTGATTTTTTCAGATTTTGCAATAGTTAGGAATTCAAGAATTGAATTAGAGAGTTTGTTTTGTCTCTTGAATTTTCAGATTTTTAGAATGGAATATAATTAGGTATAATTTTCAGATTTTTGTTAGCTTAGGTTAATTCTACAATTGGTTTAGGAATTTAGTGCATACTAACACTTAGTTTAGTTTTAGGTACTAATTCTTGATTTTGTTATCAATTTTGATATCAAAATGATAAGAAACAAGGCGTTGGTTAGTTGTTCATGAGGTTATGAGAGTATGCTTAATTCTGAATTTCTTACCGCTTGTTTGAAAAGTGTCGATAACATAACCTCATGAATTGAAATCAATACTACTAATCATGCATAAGTTTTTACTTTCTACAAGTTATGGTATAACTCCAATTTTCCTCTGTTTTGACACAAGCTTGTAGTGGAGATAGTTTTGCAATTTGTAGATGTGTTGTAATTCTTTAAGCTCATGTACTTCTCTGTTTGTTTTGTTGTCTTTGTCATTTACATAATGCCGCTTTGCTTGCCATTTGTGGATAAGTACTTGCATGCTAGCACTCAAGACTGGATGTTAAATTTGGATTTCCAAATTCTGATTTGTGGTGAATGCTAGCATGTATATAGGTCTGTCCATAATTTGTGATTACGCCTTGGCATGTAATTTAATTATGGATTAGAGTTACCGGATTGTTTTGTTGTTTTTAAAAGATACCTAAAATCCTGATTTTGAGACTTTTTGCTATTATTTTTATTCGATTTAGTTGTAATAGTAATTAGGTTTTAATTGCTTTCATTCCCATTTATAATTTGTATCCTCATCCCCTAAGGGATGTAATATTGTAGAACTTTAATTTGCGCAATTTATCGCTTTTAATATAATTGTTAGTAATTAGGGTGTGTATGGAAAACTAAAATCAATTTTAGAGAACCCTAATCTCAAGACAAAAATGCATGCAATCAAAACATGATTCACACACGCATCTCTAGAGTAACACACACTTGTTGCTTTGGATATAAACGGTCATGTCCCTCGAACATGGGATACTTTAGCAAAGCCCCCTCAATTACAAGATCATAGTCCCTCGATGACCCTTCGATGTTGCCTTCGATAAACGATCTTAGTCCCTTATGACAAATTGCTAAAGTATCCTACAATGTTGCCTTATATGACTATAGGATGACCCACGCTCGTCCCTTTACATCCAATGATAGGGCTTCTCACCAATCAATGGTAAGATAACAATATCTAAAGGAGGAGGAAAAGAACTAAGACTTTTTGAGTAGGTAGAACATTCATAGTTGCTTGCTCACAACCATTTTCAAAAACATCTTACCAACACTTTCAAATGAAATATTTTAAAAAGTCAACACTTTGTATGCATTCTTATAGAGACGAGAATCATTACAAATTTCGCCTAGACGATGGCACTTTTTCTAAAATACTTTCAAACTATCACAAACACATTTCAAACAAAGTATTTCGAAGTAAGCTAGAAACTAAGAGCCCGTAGATAACTACAGATAAAATGGGTGCTAACACATTCCCTTTTCATAACCTACCCCTTGAACTAAAGAAAAATTTCAAAAGGTCTTTCCTGTTCTTTTCACCCTTTTCTTTATTAGATAAAAGAAAAATCGGCGGTGACTTTTGCTATCCGCAATAATTACAATCAAACGCAAAACACCCAAGTCAGTTCTCCCACCGTATTACAGAACTGGCGACCCTGCTGGGGACATGTTTAAAAGTGGGGTTACCTTAGAGCTAGATCACCTTTAAATACATTCTTTGTTTAATTTGTTTGCTTTACATTTATGGGTCCTTGTTTGGGTTTGTATTGATCCTCTGTCCGGATCTGGGAACATCATTAGGTAAATAGAAATTTTTTTGGAGATTGTACGGTGTAGACCGATATGGTTGAGAGAATAGCTATGTTAGTATGACACATTTGTGGGTACCGATACCCCTTATGGGAGATTTAGGAGAATACGAGGTCGATGTGTGGTGTCATGAAGCACTAACTGACCTTAGAACCTTTTGTTGAACAGCTTGGCTATTAGGAAGTAGTGAGATAGCCTACTTTAGTGCAGTCTGAAGTTGGTTGATACTCGATACTACGCTCATTGAGATCTGAATTTTGGGATATTTCGATCGCCAATAAAGAGGCTTGCGCTGAAACAATGTCCGATGTAGAAAGATCAATGATATTGAGATTCCCTAGAACCCGATTTCTTTCTAGGATAGGTTAAACCAACCAAACTTCAAGAGGGTACTTACCTATGAACCTCATGCAAGTCTAAACCTAAGGACTTGTTTGCTTTACTTGTACATGTTTACTTGTACATAACATCATGACATCATACCATGGAATTTTGCACTAACCATTTCAAGGACTTTTGGGATTTATCTTTGTGCTGTTTTGCAGGACATGACTTCCATGCGAAGAAATACTATTTGAATCAACCTTGTGAAAGTGCCTCCTCAACTCAAGGAGTTAGCGTCAATGGTTCCAAATGATTCTCCATTCACCAAGAAGTATGTTCGTCTCATCAACTTGGTTACCTCAAACATTGAAGAGGACATGGTACATGTACTCTTTCAATTATTTGACCCTAAACATCATTGCTTTACATTCCCTAATTACCAATTAGTTCCTACCATAGAGGAGTTCTCTCAACTTTTGGGAGTGCCTATTCTTGATCAATTACCCTTCATCGGTATTGAGAAAGACCCAAGATCTGAGGAGATTGATCGAGCTTTACATTTGCAACAGTCTGACATTATAGCAAATTGGGAAACAAGAAGTGGTGTTAAGGGGTTTCTAGCCAAGCTTCTATTTGAGAAGGCTCAAATTTTTTGGCATGCTCTGTATTTTCAAGCTTTTCAAGATATTTTGGCTCTTCTAATCTATGGGATGGTACTATTTCCTAACCCGGACCAACTCGTAGATGTGGATGCGGTCAAAGTTTTTCTATCTCTTAATTCAGCGCCTACCTTACTTGAAGAAATTTTGCACTCTCTTCACACTCGCACCATGAAGAGAAGGGGGATTCTTATCTGTTGCACTTCTTTGTTGGCTACATGGTTTATTTCGTACCTTCCTCGATCAATTTGGAAGAATGAGCAAGGCATGAGATGGTCTAGTAGGTTGATGTCACTCTCTCATTCTGATATTCATTGGTGTTCTCGATCCTTGGAGGATGTTGTCATTATTGACCGTTGTGGAGAATTCCCTAATGTCCCTCTCTTTGGCATTAGGGGAGGTATCACTTATAATCCTTGCTTGGCTCTACGATAGTTCAGTTATGCTCGGAGGGATGGCCCTCATGACGCACTTTTCCAAGGAATTGTATTTGACTATGAGAACAATGTCCAACGTTATCATCGAAGATTTGTACGAGCTTGGGGAATGATGAATAAAGTTGATAGCAAGACGTTGGGGCATAAGAACTCCATTCTGTTGGAGCCTTATCTCAAGTGGGTGTGAGCTCGTGCTCAAATCCTCATGATGCCATATCCTGCTATCTTACCTATCATTGTGGAGGCTATTGCCGAAGGAGATGTTCCCTACACTATTCTTCATCCTGGCATGCCTACTACTCTCGAGGAGTTTCAAAGATCATAAATTCAATTAAAAGGGGAGCGAGACACCTTTAAAGTCCAATTCTATGCAAGCAAGAAGAAGGTTTTGGAGCTCACAAGACAGCTTCATGAAGAGCGAAGTTTGATTGCCTACATTACACCAAATAGGATGCAATCATGGGAAACATGAGTCCTTTTTCTTGTATGAGTTTATTTTGTATTATTTTTGCTTCTTCCATTGTAAGCCCAAGAGGCATTTTTGTAAATGATTTGAACTTATTAATACAATTAATGTTTGTTCCTTCTTTGTTTAAACAAATTTAAATCTTAAAGGTCCTTGAAAACATTTGCATTCGCATTACATGCATCATAACATAAGCAGGTTTTACGACACGGGTTTCCTCATCTTTCTACTTTTTATTTCAGTAAGATGGATCTCGAGCAGACCGTGAAAGACTTGCAGACATAAAATTCTCAATTTTAAGAAACCTTGCTCAACTTGGCTAAAGGGAAACAAGAGTTGATGTCACTTCTGGTTGCAAAGAAGAAGACCAAGAAGAAGGCTTTGATCAACATAGGGAAAAGGTTCAAGGGCCCCGTCCGTCAAGTGCAAGTAGTAGAAGAGTCATCTGAGGAATATGAGAACCAAGACGAAGATACAAGGAGTAACCGTGTTGGGGGTGGCAACAATCCAAACTCTAAGGATGAGGACTATTTTGACGAACAATATCCACCCGCTGAGGAAAAGTCTAAGCAATTGGAAGATAGATTAAAAGCTATGGAAATTCAAGGTGTACCTGGCTTGGATTTTGGTGATTTGAGTTTGGTGTCTGGGGTAGTTATTCCCCCTAAATTCAAGATTCCACTCTTTGCTATGTACGACAGTGTTTCATGCCCAAATCTTCACTTGAGATCTTACGTCCGTAAAATTCAACCGCATACCACTGATAAGAAGTTATGGGTGAACTTCTTTCAAGAGAGTTTGTCTGGGACTCAATTGGAGTGGTTTTACCAGATAGAGGGTTCTAACATCCATACCTGAGAAGACTTGGCCACCGCCTTCTATCATCAATATCAATACAATGTTGATCTGGTGCCAACTAGAGTGCAGTTACAAGGAATGACCATTGGTTCCAATGAAAGTTTCAAAGAATATGCACAAAAATGGAGAGACCTGAAAGGTAGGGTGCAACCACCACTAACTGACAGAGAATTAATAGATATGTTCATGGTAACATTGATTGGACCATTTTTCAACTTGTTAATTGGGATCTCATCATCTGGTTTCACTGAGTTAATCTTGACTGGTGAAAGGGTCGAGAGCGGTGTTAAAAGTGGAAAGATACCCATGGCCCCTGCCTCTACATCAAATGCTGTGAAAAGGATGTTTATTGGAAAAAAAGAGACTAATGTTGTATATGGGTCAAGAAGTCGTGCTAGGAATGATCATCACCATTCTGTAGGGGCTGTATTGATTTCCAATCCAACTATAACTCAAGGACCTCGTCAACAAAATAATTAACAAAGATCGGATGTTCAAAGAAGAAAATTTACCAAAATCAATATGCAACTATCTCAAGCTCTGCAACTCCTCTTGAAAGCTGATTTGGCGACTTTGCGAGATCCTCCTTTCAAGCCTAACACCACTTCTCCAAAATACAACCCCAATTCCAGATGTGCCTACCATTCGGATAGCCCCGGACACGACACAAATGATTGGTTGTCTCTCAAGAATAGAATCCAAGACCTCATTGACAATAATACCGCTGAATTTGATCCTCCTCCAACTCCTAATGTAATCATCGCACCTATGCCAAATCATGGAAAAGGTGTCAATTCTATTGAAGACACTGCTTTTGTTTCCTCTGTTAATGACTTAACCACTCCATTGAAGTTTGTCAAAAACAATTTGTTGAAAGATGGGGTTTTCCCTGGTTGCCTCAAAGATTGTGTTGTTGTGCTATGCAAATCAATCGCTGTGAATGGCTGAAGAAAGGTGTCCAACACCTAATAGATAGCCATGAGATTTTATTCAAAAGAATTTCGTCCATAAAAAGTTTGACTGAATTTGTACCACAAGAAGTTAAAGACATATCAATCATCACCATATCCAAAAAACCTATTAGGATCTCTTCAAAAGGTCCTATTAGGATTTCCAATGAACCGAAGATAGCTCCATTGATAATTACCACACCAGGGCCAGTCCCTTATTCTTCTGATAAGGAGGTACCTTAGAATTATGGCGCTGAAGTATACTACCATGGTATTAGACAAGACTCATGGATTGATGAAGACAAGACTGCTGATATTACCAACATTTTTGGCTCTAGCAAGGTGACAAGGAAGGGGAGAATGTTCTCTCCTAACATTTCACCTCCAACCACCACAACTACAATTGTTTGCATTACTGTTGACAAACCTAGTACTAATGCTAGGGGAAAAGAAAAGATGAGTGAGCCTGCCAGGATGAAGGCGCCTGCCAAAGACATTATTACTGAGGAACCCTCCCCCTAAGAGATGGAAGAGATTTTGAAAATAATAAGGAAAAGTGATTATAAGATAGTAGAGCAGTTGGGGCAAAACCCCTCAAAGATTTCTATGCTATCTTTATTACTTTGTTTTGATGCGCTTGCTCAAGCCTTGATAAAATTCCTGAAGAAAGCTCATGTTCCTCAAGAGACTACAACTGATCAGTTTGAAAAGTGTGTAGCGAGTTTGAATGCCGATAATGGATTTGGATTTTCGGATGCTGATTTAACCCCCGCTGGAATAAATCGCAATAAAGCTTTGCATGTCTCCATTGAATGCAAAGGAACCACTCTAGCCCATGTATTGATGGATATTGGATCCTCTCTAAATGTCTTACCCAAGGGTGCCCTAGATCATTTGGATTGCGAAGGTTTGGAGTTGAAGCCAAGTGACATAGTGGTAAGGCTTTCAATGGATAAAAGAGGATGGTACATGGAGAGGTTGACCTCCCCATCAAAGTTGGTTCTCAAAATTTCAACGCGACTTTCTATGTGATGGACATCTGTCCTGCCTACTCTTGCCTACTTGCACGCCCTTGGATACATGGGGCAAGAGCGGTGACGTCCACTCTTCATCAAAAATTGAAATATCTAGTCAAAGGAAAGATTGTTACCGTCTGTGGTGAAAAAGAGTTCACGGTTAGCCACCTGAATTCGTTTAAGTATGTCGAGATGGACGACGAGTTCATAGAAACTCCATGTCAAGCCTTTGAAGCGGTCTCTCCCATGATTGCTGCCACTAAGGTCTCTTCTGATATTCCAAAAGATGCTCAAGATGTGCCAAGGATGGTTCCCACAAAGACGCTCGTGTTGTGATTGAAGATGGATGTTGTACCATTTGGGGACAACTCCCTGACATTCTGTTCAAGTCAGATAAATGTGTTTTGGGTTTTACTGCCAAAGCTCAAAAGGAGGTTAGACGTGCTCGCATAGGGAAACCACCTCTTCGCATCAGTAATCATAAAGTGAATGCTCTTGAAGACTCTGACAATGACTGTAATTTTGATGACTGGATTACCCGACTGCCGGTGAAGGAATCAACAACTGGCGTTCCAATTATTTCATTCCCATCTCCTTCAACAAGGAGTAATTACCATTTATTGTTTTATCAATTTAAGAACTTTGTTTGTAATTTTGTTAAAATAATGAATTTAAGCCATGTGTCAGGCCCGGGACACCATGGTCTATTTGTTAAGGGTTTGTTCATTTTCATATGCCATATGATCATCTAATGAAAAAACATTGGACTATTTTGCATTAAAATGTTGCGCTCACTGTCTTTCTTTCACTTTATTGCATTTTCAAAATAGCCATGTGTGATCGGTGGATCTGGAACTGACTGTTTAACGCTGGTTCGCGAAATGTCGCGGAAGCAAGAGTCGCCACCGTCTTTTATTTTCTCCAAATGGAAAGGACAAAAGCACAGAAAAATTCCTTATAGAGATTGCTCTCGGTTCGGGAGGTAGATTATAGAAAGGGAAGGTGTTAGCACCCTTTCTATCCATGGTTATCCATGGGCTCTTAGATACTTGCTCATTATGTTTTCAAAAATGGTTTGTTTGCTTTTCAACTGTGGGTTTTAAAAAAGGTTTCTTTGAAAATTTCAGTTCGACTCTTGTATCAGTCCTCAAGACTGTTTGAAAATTTGCTTTCGAAAGCTTTTGAAAATGTGTTGGTGTGAAAAGTATTTTTGATTTGTTTTGAAATTTAGAGCAAGTATCTAGAGTCGTCTACCTACCCTAAGGAATTCGTCTGTGTAAATGTCCTTAAAGTAATGCCATCCCACCATTGAGAGGTAGGTAGCGCCACCGTTGGAGGTGTTCGGGTCAATTCGAGGTTCGGGACATGGTGATCACCGGAGCAATAGGAAGACACCTTAGAAGCTACCCTCATGCCAGGTTCCCGGATCATGAGGACTTACTAAGACATCCTCTACTCGACGATCACCTTTCGAGACAAGGCAACAGTGAGGCGTACCCTAGGGGTGGTGTGTGATTTGTGTGTCAGATTCATTTATTTTGTTTTGTCATGTCAAAGGTGATCTATACGCTTGTTTTTATTTATTGTCATTCATTCTTGCATGCATTTAGTTAACAATTAAAGAGTGCGAAAAAGGTAAAGTTCTAAACTATTACAAAAGGCGCGGGTCCACATCGCCAAAATTTCCAGAACCCGATTTGACAGAAAATAAAGCATTAAAGAAAGTGCGAGAAAATATATTACACGGCTTTGGGAGAGATACATAAATATTTACAAAAAAAGAAATAAATACGCGAATTGAATTAAGATTAAAAACAAGGGCGTTGGACCCTTTTTAATGAAACTAAATTAAATTATTAAATTAATTAAAATTAAAAAGAAAAAGAAATTATTTTTTTAGTTTTTTGTATTTATGAGAATTTAATGAAATTGAAACCTAGTTCTACAATTTTTTAATTTATTAAGAAAATATGACAATTATCTAAAATTAAACCTAATTAATTAATTGCAACATGATTTATAAAATAACTAATTAAGAATTAATAATTAATATAGTAAAATAAAAAAAATGAAAAAAACGCTAGAAACCCTAATTCTACCAATTTTAGATTTTATTAAAAAATGTTAAGGTTAAATCCTAAATTAAAAAACTAAGTCAATTAATGAACTTTATTTACAAAAAATACTAATTAAATAAATGTATTTAATTTTTGTCTTTTCTGATTTTTTATTGTTTTTTATGAAAATATTTAAATTAATTAACTAATTAAAAATAAGAAATAATTGAATCAAAATAATAAAATAAAATAGAAAAGATGTTGCAAACCTAGGGGGGTCTGTCCCCATTTGGGAGGTTTTCATTAGCACTTTAGGCCCATTAAGCTTCTGACTTTGTTGACCTTTTGACTAACATGCATGTGTGTTGACCAACGATCATGGTGCTCCTCTGATCAGAGCCAACAGATCAATCTCAGTGGGCGCGTGGCATAGCTGGATCAAAGGTTGTATGGTGTTCCCTGTATTGAAATTGCATAGGAGTATTAATTGAAAAATAATATGGAAAGGGTGAGGACCTGGGGCTCGAACCCAGGTCCTGTGGTTTACCAACGCTTATGCCTGCCAGTGGAGCTGCTTTACTTCTTTGTACCTTACGTAAATAATAAACAATATAAAATAAAACAAATGTTAGTGGAGATTTAGCGCGTAAAATTCAAATAGGCCAATCACTGATCGCCACAGGGTCGTCTTCTTCGTTGCTTTGTTTTTCCCTGAAAATAGAAAAGAGTTAGCGGGGGTTTTGAACCCCCCCAAAACAAGCCCTATCTGAAAATAGCGAATAGGCCGTCCGGCCACATAAATTAGGCGCGAGGGTCGTTTCTAGATCGTCCAAGCCTGTTAGTTTTAACCATGGTATTGTGGTCCTTTAATTTTACAGCGTTTGGAAATGCCCAAATCAAAAGCTTGGTAACCCTAAAAGATAACAATGGTGGAATCTCGTGTAGTGCACAAAAACAAAATCAAACCATACAGTTAGCTTCAGAATTGAATAATGAACGTAAATCAAATATCAAAAACTATGAAAGATGCGTGAATCGTGATGCAAGAAAGTGAAAAATTTTCTGTACAAGACACCTGCGTTCTCACGTTTCTAGGTGTCAAAGCTTATGGTTTTGATTGTAATTCCTTCCTTGAAGCCTCAGGAATGTGATGGAATAAGTCTCCTTGCTCGAGTCGACCTAGAACTTGGTTTTCAGATTTGAGTTATTTTGAGAAAATTCAAGTTTTGTTCTTGGCTTTTTTGCGCAGCTTCGAGTCCATTGGCATTAGGGTTGCGTTTTGTATTTGTATATGAGTGATTAGGTTAAGAATTTGATCAAAAGAAATCCATGAATTGATGAAACAAATATTTGATTTTTATGGCATTAGCTTTCAAATCTTTTTCATGCAAACTTCTACCAAATCATGACAAATCACATTGATTCTTTCCAAATCTAGCTATGCACGAAATATTGAGTATATATTATGCATAAAAAGATTTAAAAACCTAGGTTTAGTATTTTTCATGTATTTTAATTAATTAAATGAATTATTAATGATTAAAAATCCAAATAAATAAATAAAAATGATAAAAAACTTCCCTTTGGGCCAAATGGTCGTGTACATGCCTTGGATGATGAATTGTGGAAGAAAAAGAGGCCCATTAGCATTTTTAGGTCATTTGAATCAATGTTGACTTTTCAAAATATCCAAAAATTTCCCAACTTCCACAAGGCATAACTTGCTCCATTTTTAAGCTTTGCTCATGTTCTTGGACATTTTGGAAAGGTCTTTGAGTCCTCTAACCAATGCCTTTGGTCCCATGTCATTTTAATTTACCAATCTCAAGTTATGGCCTTTGACTTAAAGTCCCTTTTTGTTGACTTTTGAAAATGACCTATAATGTTGAAATTGATAACTTTTTGTGAGAGCATTTCTTGGACTTGAAGTATGAAGAGGAGTTGTAGGAAATGTCTTTCTCTTCAAAATTAGCTTTGGATGGAATTTTTCTGATAATCCATGTGAAAGTTATGCCCTGGTCAAGTTACAGTTGACTTTTTCAACTGTCCAAATATGGAAACTTTTGCATCTTGATGATTTTTGAGCCAAGCTTTGAGAATCATGATCAAGCATTGATCAAATGATGTTTGTGGCTTCAAAATGAGATGTTGACCAAAAATTTGAACTTTTGACTGTCAAATGACCATTTTGCCCCTACAGTTGACTGTAGTGCAATTAGGGTTTTTGACTGTGCAATTTTGTGCTGAAAGTCTTGAAACTTGGTATGAGGATGCTTGACCATATTTATAGGCATGTGGGACTTGATTGGACCCTTGGAAACTTCATTTTCTTTGTCAGAACCAAAACCCTAATTTTGACTGTTTAGGAGGCCCTTGAACTGTGTAACCCTTGGGGAGATTTTGAAGCTTGACTTGGCAATTTCTTGAAGAATATGGGAGGGCAAATTTTGGGGTACAACAGTTGCCCCTGTTCAATCTTCTTAGACCTGAGGATGCAGATTGGCTGACGTGCCTTTCGTAATCCGAAGGTGGAAGATGATTGAACACTAGAGTGCCCAGAAATTTGCGCTCACATAGTAGCAGTGTGATGGTGGAATGGGCTTATAGATGCCATTTAGAGATTGATGGATAGGATGATGGGCTTATAGATGCCATGCTAAGAGATGATGGAAGGTGGATGGGCTTATAGATGCCATCTGGATGTTGATCGCGTAAGAGCTTCCTTAGCGAGAACTTGCATACCTGCAAAAGAAAAATGATTACCTGACCTGTTACGGGAGCTGGTTTTCAAATTCTTTGTGTAGATGTGTCCTGACTGGTTACAGGAGCTGGGTCTGGAGCTTCAAACGGTGATGAATGAACCAGGGATGGTTACTACCTCAACAGGAACGGTGGGAGAACCTTGGGTGACTTTAACTTCAACAGCAATCATTGAGAAAATCTTGGGATGATTACTACCTCCGCAGGATCGGGGAGAGAACCAATAGGTGACTACAACCTCAACAACAATCATTGAGAGAGTCTTGGATAACTTCAACTTCAACAGCAATCGTTGAGTGAAGCCTGGGATTACCACCTCTGCAGGATCGGGGAGAGAACCATAGGCGATTACAACCTCAATAGCAATCATTGAGAAAACCTTGGATGGAATTATCATCTCCGCAGTATCGGGGAGAGAACCATAGGCGATTACAACCTCAATAGCAATCATTGAGAAAACCTTGGATGGAATTATCATCTCCGCAGTATCGGGGAGAGAACCATAGGCGATTACAACCTCAATAGCAATCATTGAGAAAACCTTGGATGGAATTATCATCTCCGCAGTATCGGGGAGAGAACCATAGGAGATTACAACCTCAATAGCAATCATTGGGAAAACCTTGGATGGAATTATCATCTCCGCAGTATCGGGGAGAGAACCATAGGCGATTACCACCTCAACAACAAACATTGAGAGAACCTTGGATAACTTCTACTGAGTCTTTATCAGGAAAATCTGTTTGGGGTCGATTTAGCTGGACTAGAGAAGGCCTTGGACTGGATAAGAAACAGAGAATCTTAGGGTCGATTAACTGAACCGGTCTAGGTCTTGGAATGTCTTCAACTGGGTCTTTATCAGAAAAATATGTTTGGGGTCGATTTAACTGGACCAGAGAAGGCCTTTGACTGGATAAGAAATCTTTGGAGTCGATTAACTGAACCGGTCTAGGTCTTGAATGTCTTCAACTGGGTAAGAAAAAGGGAGATCTTTGGAGTCGATCTGACTGAACCAGAGAAGGCCTTTGACTGGATAAGAAACAGAGAAATCTTTGGAGTCGATTTAACTGAACCGGTCTAGGTCTTGAATGTCTTCAACTGGATAAGAAACAGGGAGATCTTTGGAGTCGATCTGACTGAACCAGAGAAGGCCTTTGACTGGATAAGAAACAGAGAAATCTTTGGAGTCGATTTAACTGAACCGGTCTAGGTCTTGAAATAGCTGAGAACTTAACTGAATCTTTTCCTGAAAGATAAAAGTCAGTCATATGCAATGCATGATATGGGTCAAGCAATGATGTTCTCAACATAAATGAGATTTGTAAGATATGATGCGTATATGCATGCTATAATGTATGAGGATGTGATGTTTATGAATGTCTAGGAAAGTGAATCCTTGACGGGTGCCGGGAAGTCATATCTTGGACTGATGTTGAAGAATAGATTTGGCCTCCGCTGGGGATGATGATTGCAAGAATACCGGTAGGAGAAGATAACTCCGTTGGGGAATAAACTTGGCGGATGATTACTCTGCGGGGAAGAAAGTTCTTCAGCGATTTTGCTGGGCAGCAATACTCTGTGGGGAGAGAGATACTTTGCTGGAATGTTGATAATAACTTGCTGGGAATACCCTTGTTGTGCTGGAAGTGTTAATAGACTTCGCTGGGGATAAGAAGACTTTACCGAGAACGATCTTCCCGTGGCTTTTGGCTGAGGATAACCCAGTTATATCCTGGTAAGGAAATAACTCTTTGAATAAAGTTGGGAGACGTGTTCGTGTTCTGCGAGGATAAGCTTCTAGAATCTACTGGGGATAAGCTTACTACTTGGGGAGATGGATTCCAACTTTCCTGGGGAAACTGGATTGGACTCTCTTGGGGAAGTTTTGAGCTGCATCGGGGAAGTGACTCCTTTGAATATTTGATATACCGCCGGGGAACAATCTTTAGACCAAGACTGCCGGGGATGCTTGTTAAGAATATATGCTGCTGGGGAATGTTGAGATCTGCTGGAGGATACTCAACTTCCTTAAGTTTGATAGTAGCTTCGCTTGAGGAGAGTGTATTGACTTGCTGACGTACTCTCTGGGGAATTAAGATATGCTGGTTATGTTCTTTAGCTGAACCTATCTTGATACCTTGGAGGACAGAACAATTAGATTACTTAGACAACTCTTTTATTGCCCATGTTTCTAATGTTACCTGTAATTAATCCTTTGTTTCGTATGCAAATATTTATGAGTTAGCAAATTATTGTCAATGCATATATCACAAATTGAACCTTGGACGTTCTTCGCAAGACAAAACAGAAAAGGAGAAACAATTGGCACTTTTTAACTGAAAAGTATATTTGTATTGATTTTTGAATGACCTGAAAATAGGCGTTTATGTACAAGAGGCTGACGTCCTAGTAAGAGAACGCCGCCGAACAAGAGAGTTTATACAAATTTTGTACGAAAGAAAATAAAACAGCTGTGTGAAATGAATGATCCCACTGGGTTTCAACTCTGCTATTGCCTTTATAACTCCGAGCGTCTCATCACTTGATGACCTAAACGAAGATGAAGCTGACTGATCGATGCCGTCTGAACTTGATGTAGATACCGGATTCTGGATGCAAAGTGATCCAATGAGACATAGTATTACGCTTTATCCCTAACTTTTGCCTGGACTGCCCTTTTGGGTTTTCAGTCCACCGGGATACCCATTTTTGCCCAAGCCGCCTTTTCAGGTTTTCGACTTGCCGGGTGTACAGATTTTTTTCATTTCATCCCTTCATTTTGCCCGAACCCTTTTGGTTCGCCGGGAAGCCCTAATTTTTGCCTAGACATGTCAGCCTAGCGGGTCTTTTTTCATGCGTAGTATCTTTTTACTATGTCTGCATTGGCGGGGTGAGGAAGGTCGTCACCATCCATGTTGGTTAGAATCATGGCTCCTCCTGAGAACACATGTTTAACCACAAATGGCCCTTCGTACGTAGGGGTCCATTTGCCCCTTGGATCACTCTGAGGAAGGATGATTCGCTTGATTACCAGATCCCCAACTTGATATTCCTGTGGTCTGACCTTTTTGTTAAATGCCCTGATCATTCGTTTCTGGTACGTCTGACCATGGCAGATAGCAGCAAGTCTCTTTTCATCAATAAGGTTGAGCTGATCAAGTCGTGTCTGGATCCAATCATCTTCGTTCAGATTTGCATCCTTCATTATCCGGAGAGAGGGTATCTGCACTTCGATCGGTAAGACTGCCTCCATACCATAAACCAAAGAGAAAGGAGTTGCCCCGGTTGACGTCCTGGCTGAGGTACGGTACCCATGTAGAGCGAACGGTAACATCTCGTGCCAATCTTTATAAGTTACTGTCATCTTCTGCACGATTTTCTTGATATTTTTATTTGCTGCCTCTACAGCCCCATTCATCTTTGGTCTGTAAGGAGAAGAATTGTGGTGCTGTATTTTGAACTGCTCGCAGAGCTCAGTGATCATCTTGTTATTCAGATTGGTACCGTTATCTGTAATAATTCTTTCTGGGACGCCGTACCGACAAATCAGGTTATGCCGAATGAACCGTGCCACAACAGTCTTGGTTACAGTAGCATAGGATGCTGCTTCGACCCACTTTGTAAAATAATCAATTGCCACTAGGATGAAGCGATGCCCATTAGATGCCGTAGGTTTAATCTCACTGATCATGTCTATGCCCCACATTGCAAACGGCCAAGGCGCAGTCAGAACATTCAGAGGAACTGGAGGAACATGCACCTTGTCTGCATAAATCTGGCACTTATGGCATGTCCTGGAATGTTGGTAGCAGTCAGCTTCCATTGTGGACCAGTAATACCCTGCCCGAAGGATCTTCTTTGCCATTGTATGTCCACTGGAATGTGTACCAAAGGTCCCTTCATGTAATTCTTCCATGATCCTTTCTGCTTCAGTCTTATCCACACATCGTAGTAAGATTGAATCATGGTTTCGCTTGTACAAGATGCCGTTGCTAAGGAAGAACTTTGCTGCGAACCTTCTCAGAAACTTCTTATCATTGACAGATGCACCTTCCGGGTATTCCTGAGCTTCCAGATATCTCTTCACCTCATGGTACCAAGGCTTCTCAGTCACCAATTCAGTCTCGAGATCACAACAGTATGCCGGTTCGTCCAGTTTCCAGATGATGATCCGGGGAGCCTCATTATCCCATTTGACCTTGAACATAGAAGACATTGTAGCTAACGCGTCCGCCAGCTGATTCTCCTCTCTCGGAAAGTGTTCAAAGGTTATCTTCGTGAAGTGGGGGATCAAGGTCAACACACATTCTCTGTAAGGAATAAGATTCGGATGTTTCGTATCCCACTCTCCTTTGATCTGATTGATCACAAGAGCGGAATCTCCGAAGACACTCAGAAACTTGATCCTTAAGTCGATCGCAGCTTGAAGACCCATGATGCATGCCTCATACTCTGCCATGTTGTTGGTACAGTTGAAACATAGCCGGGCAGTGAGCGGAGTATGAGTGCCTTGCGGTGATATGATCACGGCGCCGATACCGTTTCCCAAAGCATTGGAGGCTCCGTCAAAGTGCATAGACCATCGGGATCCTTCCTCAGGTCCTTCATCCGGTCCAGGTACTTCACAATCAGTCACAATCATGATGCTTTCGTCTGGAAACTCGAAGTTCATTGACTGATAATCATCTACGGCCTGATATGCCAAGTGATCTGCCAATACACTTCCCTTGATGGCTTTCTGGGTCGTGTACTGAATGTCGTATTCCGTCAAGATCATTTGCCATCTTGCAATTCTCCCAGACAGAGCAGACTTTTCGAATATGTACTTCATAGGATCCATCTTTGAGATCAACAAGGTAGTGTGAGTCAGCATATACTGTCTCAGCCGGCGAGCAGCCCATACCAAAGCGCAGCAAGTTTTCTCAAGCAGTGAGTATCGGGTCTCATAGTCGGTAAACTTTTTGCTAAGGTAATAAATGGCATGCTCTTTTCGGCCAGACTCGTCATGCTGCCCCAGCACACACGCCATTGAGTTGTCAAGCACTGTCAGATATAGTATCAGAGGTCTCCCTTCAACCGGTGGCATAAGGATGGGTGGTTCTTGGAGATACTCTTTGATTCTGTCAAAAGCAGCCTGACATTCATCGTTCCAACGTACTACCTGATCTTTCTTCAGCAGCTTGAAGATTGGTTCACAGGTAGCAGTCAGGTGTGAGATGAACCGAGCAATGTAATTCAGGCGTCCTAAAAAGCCTCTGACTTCCTTCTCTGTCTTAGGAACTGGCATCTCTTGAATAGCTTTAACCTTGGCAGGGTCCACTTGAATGCCCTTATCGCTTACCACGAAGCCTAGCAACTTTCCAGATCTTACCCCGAAGGTGCACTTGTTCGGGTTCAACCTCAGCTTGTATAGTTTCAGACGGTCAAACAACTTCTGCAGATGATCAAGGTGTTCTTCCTCAGTCTGGGACCTCGCGATCATGTCGTCAACATACACTTCTATCTCATGATGGATCATATCATGAAATAAAGCAACCATGGCACCTTGGTAGGTTGCCCCAGCGTTCTTTAGTCCAAAAGGCATGACCTTGTAGCAGAAGGTGCCCCACTGAGTAACAAAGGTAGTCTTTTCCATGTCTTCAGGTGCCATCTTGATCTGATTATAACCTGAAAAACCATCCATGAAAGAGAACACCTTATGCTGAGCTGTATTGTCAACAAGGACATCAATGTGAGGTAAAGGGAAGTCATCTTTGGGGCTGGCCCTGTTCAGATCCCTGTAGTCGACACACATTCTGACCTTACCGTCCTTCTTTGGTACCGGCACCACATTAGCAACCCACTGAGGGTAAGAAGTCACTGCAAGGAACCCAGCATCAAACTGTTTCATAACCTCGACCTTGATCTTCTCAGACATCTCTGGACGCATACGGCGGACCTTTTGCTTAACTGGAGGGCAGTCTTCCTTAGTAGGCAAGTGATGGACCACAATATCGGTATCCAACCCGGGCATGTCTTCGTAGGACCAGGCAAAGATCTCTATATAATCATGTAGCATCTTAGTCAACCGTTGCTTCACGCTGAGCTCTAGGTTGGCACCAATCTTTACCTCTTTCCTGTCTGCTTCAGTACCCAAGTTTATTACTTCCACTGGCTCCTCATGTGGTTGAATTGCCCTCTCTTCCTGAAGTAGCAGTCTTGCAAGCTCGCCAGGCACTTCGCAATCATCTTCACCTTCGTCTTCGACTAAGTTGATCGGATTTTCGAAGTCATATCTGGCAGTAGCAGAGTCGTTACCAGTGAGATCCAGAGTGGATTGGAACCTGTATGAGTGAGTGTGTGTAAATACAGCTGTTTTGAAATATATATAAAGGAAGAAAAGACAGAAAAGGAGCACAAGATTTGAAATGCGAGAAAACGTCCAAGATTTTCATTTATGATATATGAAATGACAATTTATATGCCCTCACAAATGAAACCACGGTGCCTCGGGTAAGACACCGGGCCATAGAGTTTATTTATTGTTTATTACAAATAACAAAACAAAGAAGTTTATTACTGCGTAACAAAAGTAACAGGAGTATGGTCCTTGGCAATCCAATTGGTCAATCCGCCATCAGTCGTCGGGTAGATCCAGCTATTGAACTCAGCTTCGTCCACCTCATTGTCCTCCCCAACAGCATTCACTCCTGGATTTGTAATGAGCACAGGAGGTCTTCTGGTCTTCGCCTTCCGCATAGCTTTCTGACCCTCTGCAGTAAAACCCAGTCCAAATTTGTCAGTTTTCTGTGTAAAGTCGGGAAGCCTGCCCCAATTAGCACATTCACCTTTTTGAACCACAGCCCGGGCATCCTTCAGGGAAGCCATCTTCAAGGGAACATCCTTTTCGACTGTTGTTTCTGCTGCTGCTGAAATTGGAAGCACCTCCTCGAAATGCTGAAAGGGGGTTTCAATAAACTCCCCGTCCATCTCAATGTATCTGAAGGAATTCAAATGGCTCACCATATACTCCTCCTCTCCTTGCACAGTGACGATCTTCCCTCTGACGGGGTATTTCAGCTTCTGGTGCAAGGTAGAGGTCACTGCCCCAGCTTTATGGATCCAGGGTCGACCCAGTAGACAAGAGTACGATGGACGGATATCCATCACATAAAAAGTAGAGTCAAACACCTGAGAGCCCACACGAATAGGAATGTCAACCTCTCCATGAACCATCCTTTTTGAACCGTCAAAGGCCCTGACGATGATATTGCTGGGTTTTAATTCCAGGCCTTCACAATCCAAACGGTCTAAAGCCTTCTTTGGTAGAACATTCAAGGAAGAACCAGTATCCACCAATACATGTGCCAGAGTAGTGCCCCTGCATTCGATAGAGACATGCAGGGCATCATTGTGGTCCCTTCCCTTCGCAGTCAGGTCAGCATCTGAGAAACCCAAGCCATTGTCTGCCGTCAGATTTGCTACGCAATCAGTGAATTGAACTGCAGATGTTTCCTGTGGCACATGGGCCGTCTTGAGAAATGAGATTAGGGCCTTAGCATGGGCCTCAGAGCATAGCAATAAGGAGAGCATGGAGATCTTGGAGGGCGTATGCCCCAGCTGTTCCACAACATTGAAGTCACTCTTCTTTATTATCTTTAGAATCTCCTCCATTTCTTGTTGGGAGGCCTCAGCATTTATAGGTATCGGTGCCTCCATCCGGGCAGGCTCATCTTCAATTCCTTTGCCCCGAGCATTGGATGCCTCGGCGGCAGGGGAAACAACTTGGTCAGAAACAGGAACAGGTACCCTTGTAGGTGTTATAAGGAGGGGTCTTCGAGTAGCGGGCGGTGCAATGTCAGGCGAGAAGAGCCTGCCACTGCGGGTGACCTTGGCTGGACCAGTGATATCGCAGATACTGGCGCCAGTGTTGAATTCTTGTTTGATTCCATTCACATACACATCTGCCCCATAGTGCCAGGGGACAGCTTTATCGGATACGTAGGGGAGAGGCCCCGGGACAGTGATAACAACAGGTGCGACAATCATGATTTGGACAGGCTTCTTCGGGAGAGCCTTGATTGGATTATTGAAAATGGTAACCACAGAAACTTCTTCTACCGGAACCAACTGAACAACAGACTTTTTGAACAGAATCTCCTTACTGTCCATCAGGCTTTGGATGCCTAACTTCAGCAAGGGACAACCAGATAGGGAAACAGCACAGAACAGGTAACCCTCACTACAACCCGGAAATAAACCGGCCAGCAGTAGGTTCTTCTTGACAGTCATTAAGGGAGTGGCTAGATCATCCACAGAAACAGCGTACATCTCTTCATCAACAGCATTTACCCCATGCTGAGGCATAGGAGCAGTAACCACATTCGGCCTCTCAGGCGCTTCAAACTGTATCTCCTTTGCGTCGATAAGGTCTTGCACCTTATTCCTTAATGCCCAACAGTCATCAGTGGAGTGCCCCAGGCTATCAGAATGGTATGCATAGCGGGCATTTGGATTGTATTTCGGAGAGGCAGTGTTTACACCTTTGGGGGCCTCTCTGACAGTCACTAGGTTGGTGGACAGCAACTGTGGCAAGATCTGCGATAAAGTCATGCTCAAACGGGTAAACTCTCTCCGGGGTCTTTCAGCCCTTTGAGGATTAGTTGGCCGAGGAGCGGCAGCAGGCTTAGCAATCATCACCGCACTGACAGATTGTCGGCGCTCAGATTTCTCTTGTCTTCTAGAGCCATATACAGCACTAGCCTCCTTCTTGAAGGGTTTCTTCTCAGAACTAGACGATGCACCCTTCAGAATCTTTCCCGACTTCAACCCAGCCTCAATTCTCTCTCCAGTCAGAATAAGATCAGTAAACCCTGCAGACGAGTTACCGATAAGATGGTTGAAAAACGGCCCAGATAGGGTCCCCAAGAACATGTCTACCAACTCCCGATCAGTCAACGGAGGTTGCACCCAGCCAGCCAGATCCCTCCACTTCTGAGCGTACTCTTTAAAACCTTCACTTGAACCTAACGACATACCCTGGAGTTGGGTACGTGTAGGGGCAAGGTCGGCATTATATTGATACTGCTTATAGAAAGCAGTAGCCAACTCCTCCCAGTTACGAACCTTGGTCCCATCCAGCTGATAGAACCATTCGAGATGAGTCCCTGAAAGACTCTCCTGGAAGAAGTGGATCCACAAATTCTTATCCGCTGAGTACGGTTGAATCTTCCGAACATAGGACCTGAGATGTAGCTTGGGACAAGACGCCCCGTCGTACTTAGTGAAAGATGGTGCTTTGAATTTACGAGGAATGATTACACCAGTAGACAAACCCAAATCTCCAAAATCCAGCCCAGGTACCTGTTGTATCTCCATAGCATTCAGCCTGTCCTCCAACTGCTTGTAACGGTCTTCTGCCGGAGGATATTGCTCTTCATCAAAATCAGTCTCGTTGTCGGAGACTACCGGACTAGGACCTTTTTCCGCTTGAGGAGTACTCTTCCCAATAGAAGAACCAACCTCTTCATTCTGTAGAGTATTGCCAAACCTTCGGCCCGACTTAAACAGAACAGTTCTTCTCTTCTTTTTCTTTTCCTTCTTCAGGAGCAGAGCCTTCAGCTCTTCTTGGCCCTGAGCCAAACCCATGATTAATTCCTGAAATTGCGCATTCTGCGCCTGAAGAGCCTTGATGGACATCTCAGTTGATGATGAGTCGGGGTTCATGATGCTGAAATAAACAGCGAAGAACTGTAAGCAACCTGAAAAGAGGAAAACCTGCTATGCACATGATGAATGATATGTGTTTATGCAATGCATTAAAGGGTTCGAAAGTTCAAATTTGTTGTAGACAAAAAGGAACACACGTTATCATTAAGGAAATAATTGTTCAGTACATCAAGGCCTCATGGGCAAAATAATACAAAAGCAAATCAATCCCCAAAATATACTACGCATCCTCTTTGGAGCTATGTAAGTTTTGAGATTCCTCTCCTCATGCAACAGGCGGGTGAGCTCCAAGACCTTCTTTTCACTAGCATGTAGACTGGTCTCAAGAGAATTCCGTTCTTCCTTAATTTGGATCCAGCTCTTCTGCATCTCTTCCCAGGATGTGGGCATATCAGGGTGCTGAATAGTGTAGGACACTTCTCCTTCCAAGACTGGCTCTTTGATCATAGGGAGCATATGGGGATAAGGCATCACTAACTTCTGGGAGCGGGCTCGTACCCACTTGAGATAAGGTTCCAACGGGATGGAATTCCTGTGCCTCAGTGTCTTACTGTCTATCCTACTTGGCATCCTCCAGGCTCTGATAAATCTCTGGCGAAGTCCTTGAGTATCATTGTCGAAGTCAAAAACTATGTCAGGAATCAACATGTCATGAGGACCATCCCTCCGAGCATAACCAAACTGTCTCCAAGCCAGACATGGGCTGTAAGTAATACCTCCTCTGATTCCAAGTAAAGGAACATTAGGGTACTCCCCGCAACGATCAATGATAGTGACATCTTCTCTGGACCGAGGGCACCAATGTATATCTGCATGTGTAAGAGTTATCAACCGTTGTGACCATCTCAAACCCCGCTCGTTCTTCAAGACTGATTGCGGATGGTGCGAAATAAAGCACCTTCCCAGGAGAGGAGTGCAACACATAAGGACACCTCTTTTTCTCATGGTTCGAGTGTAACATGAGTGAAGGATGTCCCCCAGCAACGTAGGTATAGGATTCCTGGACATGAAGATCTGGACAGCACTGATATCTATAAGTTGATCTGGGTTAGGGAACAACGCCAAACCATAGACAAGGAGGGCCACAACTTCTTCAAAAGCCTGTAAGTCAAGGGAGTTCCAACATTCAGGGGCCTTTTCAAACAGAAATCTGGCTAAGAACCCTTTGATACCACTTCTAACTTCCCAATGTCCCTTGAGGTCAGATGACTGTAGGTGCAAGGCTTTAGCAATCTCTTCAAGCTTGGGTTCCTTTTCCGTACCATTGTAGGGCAGTTGATCAAGGATAGGGATCTTCAGGAGCCGGGAGAACTCCTCCAATGTAGGTACCAGCTGATAGTCCAAGAAGGTGAAACAGTGATGCAGAGGGTCAAAGAACTGGAACAGGACCTTTATCATATCTTCCTCAATGTTGGTATTGACCAAGCTGATGAGACTTCCATGTCTTTCACTGAATGAAGAGTTCTCGGGAATCCTGGATATAAGTTCCTTAAGCTGAGGAGGGATCCTTACAAGACTGATTTGAATTGTCTTTCTACGAACAGTTTCCATGTCCTACAAAACAAGAACAAAGATGAAGATTCGAACCCCTGAAATGATTAGTCAATGCATATGATGCTGGATGATGTCATGATGCTATGATTAAACACACCACATATATTTACAAAGGCAAACATGTAAGGCACACAAGGCACACAAAACAAGCCCTTAGGGTTTAAGGCCAACATGGGGTCTGGGTAGTACCCTCTTGAAGTTGGTGGGTTCAACCTGTCCTATTAGAAGTAACCGGGTTCTAAGGGTCCCAATATCACGGGATTGCTTTCATTGTTCATCGTTTCGATTTAGCCACTGAACTGGCGACCGAAATATTCCAGGAAAGCAACCCTCAATTGGGTGTAGTATCGAGTATCAACCACCCTAAAGAGGCCAAGATAGTTCAATTAAGGTTCCTAAGGTCTGTTGATGCTTCACGACACCACGCGGAGGCCCCGTACTCTCCTTGACTGAACTCAAGGGTTACCGGTACACACCAAAGTGCCACATCAACGTAGCAGACTGTTTCAACCATGTCGGTATACCCCGCACAGTTCCCTCACAGCCTTGTTGCTACTTTCTAAGAAGGTATCCCCAGATCCGGGTTAGGATCTATAGAACTCCCAAGACAGTCCCACAATTTAAAGCAAGCAATTCAGACAATTGAAAACACAAGTGATCTTAGTCCTAAGGTACACCTCACTTTAAGTTAAGTCCCCAGCAGAGTCGCCAGTTCTGTGATCGGTGGATCTGGAACTGACTGTTTAACGCTGGTTCGCGAAATGTCGCGGAAGCAAGAGTCGCCACCGTCTTTTATTTTCTCCAAATGGAAAGGACAAAAGCACAGAAAAATTCCTTATAGAGATTGCTCTCGGTTCGGGAGGTAGATTATAGAAAGGGAATGTGTTAGCACCCTTTCTATCCATGGTTATCCATGGGCTCTTAGATACTTGCTCATTGTGTTTTCAAAAATGGTTTGTTTGCTTTTCAACTGTGGGTTTTAAAAAAGGTTTCTTTGAAAATTTCAGTTCGACTCTTGTATCAGTCCTCAAGAGTGTTTGAAAATTTGCTTTCGAAAGCTTTTGAAAATGTGTTGATGTGAAAAGTATTTTTGATTTGTTTTGAAATTTAGAGCAAGTATCTAGAGTCGTCTACCTACCCTAAGGAATTCGTCTGTGTAAATATCCTTAAAGTAATGCCATCCCACCATTGAGAGGTAGGTAGTGCCACCGTTGGAGGTGTTCGGGTCAATTCGAGGTTCGGGACATGGTGATCACCGGAGCAATAGGAAGACACCTTAGAAGCTACCCTCATGCCAGGTTCCCGGATCATGAGGACTTACTAAGACATCCTCTACTCGACGATCACCTTTCGAGGCAAGGCAACAGTGAGGCGTACCCTAGGGGTGGTGTGTGATTTGTGTGTCAGATTCATTTATTTTGTTTTGTCATGTCAAAGGTGATCTATACGCTTGTTTTTATTTATTGTCATTCATTCTTGCATGCATTTAGTTAACAGTTAAAGAGTGCGAAAAAGGTAAAGTTCTAAACTATTACAAAAGGTGCGGGTCCACATCGCCAAAATTTCCAGAACCCGATTTGACAGAAAATAAAGCATTAAAGAAAGTGCGAGAAAATATATTACACGGCTTTGGGAGAGATACATAAATATTTACAAAAAAAGAAATAAATACGCGAATTGAATTAAGATTAAAAACGAGGGCGTTGGATCCTTTTTAATGAAACTAAATTAAATTATTAAATTAATTAAAATAAAAAAGAAAAAGAAATTATTTTTTTAGTTTTTTGTATTTATGAGAATTTAATGAAATTGAAACCTAGTTCTACAATTTTTTTATTTTATTAAGAAAATATGACAATTATCTAAAATTAAACCAAATTAATTAATTGCAACATGATTTATAAAATAACTAATTAAGAATTAATAATTAATATAGTAAAATAAAAAAAAATGAAAAAAACGCTAGAAACCCTAATTCTACCAATTTTAGATTTTATTAAAAAATGTTAAGGTTAAATCCTAAATTAAAAAACTAAGTCAATTAATGAACTTTATTTACAAAAAATACTAATTAAATAAATGTATTTAATTTTTGTCTTTTCTGATTTTTTATTGTTTTTTATGTTTTTTATGAAAATATTTAAATTAATTAACTAATTAAAAATAAGAAATAATTGAATCAAAATAATAAAATAAAATAGAAAAGATGTTGCAAACCTAGGGGGGTCTGTCCCCATTTGGGAGGTTTTCATTAGCACTTTAGGCCCATTAAGCTTCTGACTTTGTTGACCTTTTGACTAACATGCATGTGTGTTGACCAACGATCATGGTGCTCCTCTGATCAGAGCCAACGGATCAATCTCAGTGGGCGCGTGGCATAGCTGGATCAAAGGTTGTATGGTGTTCCCTGTATTGAAATTGCATAGGAGTATTAATTGAAAAATAATATGGAAAGGGTGAGGACCTGGGGCTCGAACCCAGGTCCTGTGGTTTACCAACGCTTATGCCTGCCAGTGGAGCTGCTTTACTTCTTTGTACCTTACGTAAATAATAAACAATATAAAATAAAACAAATGTTAGTGGAGATTTAGCGCGTAAAATTCAAATAGGCCAATCACTGATCGCCACAGGGTCGTCTTCTTCGTTGCTTTGTTTTTCCCTGAAAATAGAAAAGAGTTAGCGGGGGTTTTGAACCCCCCCAAAACAAGCCCTATCTGAAAATAGCGAATAGGCCGTCCGGCCACATAAATTAGGCGCGAGGGTCGTTTCTAGATCGTCCAAGCCTGTTAGTTTTAACCATGGTATTGTGGTCCTTTAATTTTACAGCGTTTGGAAATGCCCAAATCAAAAGCTTGGTAACCCTAAAAGATAACAATGGTGGAATCTCGTGTAGTGCACAAAAACAAAATCAAACCATACAGTTAGCTTCAGAATTGAATAATGAACGTAAATCAAATATCAAAAACTATGAAAGATGCGTGAATCGTGATGCAAGAAAGTGAAAAATTTTCTGTACAGGACACCTGCGTTCTCACGTTTCTAGGTGTCAAAGCTTATGGTTTTGATTGTAATTCCTTCCTTGAAGCCTCAGGAATGTGATGGAATAAGTCTCCTTGCTCGAGTCGACCTAGAACTTGGTTTTCAGATTTGAGTTATTTTGAGAAAATTCAAGTTTTGTTCTTGGCTTTTTTGCGCAGCTTCGAGTCCATTGGCATTAGGGTTGCGTTTTGTATTTGTATATGAGTGATTAGGTTAAGAATTTGATCAAAAGAAATCCATGAATTGATGAAACAAATATTTGATTTTTATGGCATTAGCTTTCAAATCTTTTTCATGCAAACTTCTACCAAATCATGACAAATCACATTGATTCTTTCCAAATCTAGCTATGCACGAAATATTGAGTATATATTATGCATAAAAAGATTTAAAAACCTAGGTTTAGTATTTTTCATGTATTTTAATTAATTAAATGAATTATTAATGATTAAAAATCCAAATAAATAAATAAAAATGATAAAAAACTTCCCTTTGGGCCAAATGGTCGTGTACATGCCTTGGATGATGAATTGTGGAAGAAAAAGAGGTCCATTAGCATTTTTAGGTCATTTGAATCAATGTTGACTTTTCAAAATATCCAAAAATTTCCCAACTTCCACAAGGCATAACTTGCTCAATTTTTAAGCTTTGCTCATGTTCTTGGACATTTTGGAAAGGTCTTTGAGTCCTCTAACCAATGCCTTTGGTCCCATGTCATTTTGATTTACCAATCTCAAGTTATGGCCTTTGACTTAAAGTCCCTTTTTGTTGACTTTTGAAAATGACCTATAATGTTGAAATTGATAACTTTTTGTGAGAGCATTTCTTGGACTTGAAGTATGAAGAGGCGTTGTAGGAAATGTCTTTCTCTTCAAAATGAGCTTTGTATGGAATTTTTCTGATAATCCATGTGAAAGTTATGCCCTGGTCAAGTTACAGTTGACTTTTTCAACTTTCCAAATATGGAAACTTTTGCATCTTGATGATTTTTGAGCCAAGCTTTGAGAATCATGATCAAGCATTGATCAAATGATGTTTGTGGCTTCAAAATGAGATGTTGACCAAAAATTTGAACTTTTGACTGTCAAATGACCATTTTGCCCCTACAGTTGACTGTAGTGCAATTAGGGTTTTTGACTGTGCAATTTTGTGCTGAAAGTCTTGAAACTTGGTATGAGGATTATTGACCATATTTATAGGCATGTGGGACTTGATTGGACCCTTGGAAACTTCATTTTCTTTGTCAGAACCAAAACCCTAATTTTGACTGTTTAGGAGGCCCTTGAACTGTGCAACCCTTGGGGAGATTTTGAAGCTTGACTTGGCAATTTCTTGAAGAATATGGGAGGGCAAATTTTGGGGTACAACACCATGTATCTTACATGCACACATGTACACATTTGCAGATCATTATCCACTCTGAATCTCATTGATAACAACTCTGCTATTGCCATCTATGACTTTGAACATCCATTCTACCAAGCCGAAGACAAAGGCGGAGAAGATTGTGAAATACCTGGGTGTGATACGGTGGGAGAACTGACTATGGTTTTGCGTTTGTTTTCCCAAATGTTTCGGTTGAGCAAGAGTCGCCACCGACTTTTTATTTTATCCTAAGGAAAGGTTTAAAAAGCACAGCAAAAACCTTTGAGATTTTTCGTGGGTTCGGGGAGTAGATTATAGAAAGGGAAGGTATTAGCACCCTTTCTATCCATGGTTATCCATGGGCTCTTAGGTACTTGCTTAGATCAACTTGCCTTGGTTTTCAATTGTTTGAAATGGTGCTTTTGTGTGTGGTTTTGAAAATGTTTTGAAAAAGATGCCTTGTCTAGGCTACCCTTGTAACAATTCTTTACTCGAATGTTTTACAAAAGGTGTTTGTCTTTTTGAAAAGATGTTTCAAGGTTTTTGAAAGTTTGTTTTGAAAGTGTGGTTTGAAAAAAATAGGCAAGTGTTTTTGTTTTGCAAGTTGACAAATACTTAAGAGCTATCTACCCTAAAGTTCTCAAAGATTTTTGCTATGTTTTAACCCTTTTAACAATTTTGTTCCACCATTGCATTTGGTGGACAATCTTGTGTTAGGATGTGAAAGGGACGGGCGCGGGTCATCGTTTAGACCATAATTGCAATGGTGCCAAGTATCTTTGGGCAATTTTCCTTTAAGGGACTTGATCATTTTTAGGCAACTCTCGAAAGCGTCATCGAGGGACTATGATCATTTGAATTTGTGTTTGTTTTGCCCAAAGAGACCTAACATGCAATATGGCCCATTATTGAAGGCAACAAGTGGAATACCCTAGGGGTGCAAGTGTGATATGTGTTGTCCATTTTCATGCTTGATTATCTTGAAATTTGGTCAAACTATTTTTGTTCTTTTTATTTGCATACAAACCCTAATTCTAACATGGTATATTTAGAAAGCAATAAAGTGCGAAATTTAAATTTCCTAAGCTATTACAACACAATATGGGAAGGGGGATACAAATGTTCAAATGGGGGGATATTTGACAAGAAATTTAAATCTAACTATTACATCAATTTGGAATATTTACAAAGTAATTGATTGCATAATTAAATGGAAATAAAATAAATATGCAAAAATGTAAAAAGGGTTTTTATATGTATGGAAAAAAGGTATTATTTATATCAAATAAACAAAATAAAAAAAGTATTATTTTTGGAGCTTTTTTTCTTTATGTTTAGGGCAAAACCCTAATTTTATTAAATAAATACATTAATTATTTAATATATACTAATTAATAATTATGTACAAAATAAAATAAAAATGAAGTATATTTATAAAAAAGTATTTTTGAGATCAAATATTTAATAAAAGAAAAATATATGTATTTTTGTATTTTTGTCCTAAACATATTAATATATATATATATATATATATATATATATATATATATATATATATATATATATATATATATATATATATATATATATATATATATATATATATATATATATATATATATATATATATATATATATATATATATATATATATATATATATATATATATATATATATATATATATATATATATATATATATATATATATATATATATATATATATATATATATATATATATATATATATATATATATATATATATATATATATATATATATATATATATATATATATATATATATATATATATATATATATATATATATATATATATATATATATATATATATATATATATATATATATATATATATATATATATATATATATATATATATATATATATATATATATATATGTATATTTGTATTATTTTCTAAATATATAGTATATATATAAAAAAAATAATATTCAATATTTATAAAAAAAGTATATTTTATATCAAATATTTTCAGAAGATAAAATAAAATAAAAATAGAGTAAAAATGTGTTTACATTATTTTTTCTATTTACTCTAAATAATAATAATAATGTTCTTATTTACATACAAATATCAATATAATCAAATAAATGCCTAAAAATATAAAAATGATGTAAAAAATATTTTTTATGTTTTTTATACTTTTGTCAAAAATAAATAAATCAGAATAAAAAAGGAAAAGTCAAAAAATCATTAAAACAAACAAAATGGGCTCAGGGGGTGTCAAAGTGAAAATGTGGTATGAAAAGAAATAGCACAAAAGGCCCAGCCCATGAAGACCTTCTTCAACTTCAGACTGCTGTTTGAACAAAAAACACGCGCCTCTTTCTTCCATTGCAAGGTCCTGATTCTTTGAGTTTTAGCAAAAACTTACAACATCAAAAATGTTAAGCATCTTCTCACGAATTCACACATATAAAGAACATGACTTAACTCTCAGAAATGAGAGAGAATTTTGTCATTCCCAAATCCTAACCAAACTTTTTATCAACATTCAGACCTTAAATTCTCATAGCTCAGGCAAAATAAATGAAAAGTAAAAGTATGTACAGATTCAGGGGCATGAGTAGAACACTTCTTATTCACAAACCTAGAGCTAATGATGCCTACATTGGAAGATAGAAGTTCAAGAAGATACATGTTCAGTTGAAGTCGTATCTGATGATGGAGGTACTTTCAGAGCAAGGTGATGATTGGTACAGCTTCCTTGATGTCCAGGGATGCTATTCCAAGTTTTACTTTGCTTTGAAACACTTTGAATCGAGCTATGGAACTTCAACTGCAAAACAAGAAAGTGAAAATGGTGGAACTGATTAGAGGAGTTACAGGTCGTGTTTGAGACTTTGATTAGCTTCAAGGGATGCTAGGGAATGTGTTTGATGAGTTTTTAGCAAGAATGCATGAAAGGGATGAGAGTTGGCACTCAAACTGCAGTAAGAGCTCTGTTTGGGCAGTTTGAGGGTGGTTCTGTGTTCTAGAGGGCAATGGAGGTGTTGGAGTCGTGTGCTAGCTCAGTTAGGATGTCTTGAATGTGTACAAAGTATTTGCTTAAGGGTTCTATTGCTGAGATCAAAGTTGTGTTACAAAAAATGCTAGGTTTCTTAACACTTAAGCAAGAAAAGGTCAAGTTGAGTTTTAGACAGCTAGAGGCCCCCCTAATGTGCTGAAAACCTTGGCATTGATCAGTGTGAATAGTCCCTAAACTTGTGCCAAAGGGATTTGATCTGTACTTCTTGGATTTTCATTTTGACATAAAGCTCACTTTTGCAAAAATGGTTAAAGTGCTTTATCTATTTTGGGATTAATCCATCATGCAATGCTTGAACACATAGAACATGGTCTTGGCACAAAGAGTTTGCATTAAATTTATGAGTGTTGGATGGTTTAGAGGCCTGTAATCAAGGGAAGCATGCTGATTTGAAAAATTGCACAAGTTATGAACATGGAAATTGGCCAATTCAAAAGTGAGTTTTTGCCATATTGCAAAATTCGATTCTCTCAAGTCATGAGGTTGTTTGATGAGTTCTTGGATATTTTGGAAATATTGGAATGTGTACTACAATCCATCTTTGAAATTCAAATTGAAATTCCAAGGGGAAGTATGTGGAAAATGGTCTTGAAGTTAGGCAAAAATCCTGCCTAAAATAGGTCAAATTTTCTCTAAGTTAAGAATGGTTTGGTACCCTTGTTTCAAAAATTGTAACTTGAGCTACAAGCTTCTTTTGAGGAAACTTTGTGAATCAAAGTTGTAGATTTTGCAATAGGCTACAACTTTCATGTTTTGACTTTTCCTTGAATCCAAATGAATCTTAGTGAGAAAGTGGGGCAAAGTTAGGAAAAAATTAGGGTTTTTTATAACTTAGAAAAATTCTAAGTTATGAAAAATCTTCATTTCAAACCCTAATTTGCAATTTTGGATTTCTTGATGAACAAGTTTCATGATTTGGCATGTTTTGATGAAAAATGAATCTTGACACTTGATTTTGACCAAAAAGTCAAAGTTTGACTTTTCAGTATACAGTCAAAATTGATCAATTGACTGGGAAATTCAACTGTCAATCTTGTGCATTTGGGATCTTTTGAACTTGTTGAGCATGTCAAGACAATTCCATGGGGTCCTTGAGTCCATATGTGAGCTTGGTTTGCCATTGGCTAGGTCAAACAGTCAAAAATTGCCTTTGTGCAGTCAAAACCCTAAAAATGACCATTTTGCCCTTTTGGTGATCTGATCAAATTTCTTGTGGAATTGTGATCCAAACTTGATCAAATGGTCCATATGAGTTAATAATGTTGATGTGGGTCAATTTTCATGAGATTTGACTGTCCATTGGCCACAGTTGACTTTTTCCCCAATACAGTTGATTTCTAGGTCAATTGTCCAATTGACTGGGCAAAGTTTGGAATCAAGACTTGAAACTTGGTATGGATAAACTTAGGAGTCCAATATGAGGCATGAAAGCCATCTTAGGCATTTTAGGTCAAAACATCTTTGTGCAAACACAAACCCTAATTTGGGTCAACAGTGCTAGGAGAAGTCTTGAGCAGAGGAAACCCTAACTGGATCTTGAGCTCCAAGGGCCTTATGATGAGAAAAAATGTTGAGAAAATGGGAGGGAAAATTTTGGGGTACAACAGTTGCCCCAGTTCAATCTTCTTGAATCCGAAGAGTTAGATTGGCAAGTTTGCCTTTCGCGACTTGAGGGTAAAAGAAGATTGGACACTAGAGTGCCCTTAAATTTGCACTCGTCAAAGCAATGGATGCGGGAATGGACTTAGAGATGCCATTTGGAGATGGGCTTAAAGATGCCATCTGGAAGAGTGACAGAAATTTGTCGGGGATGGGCTTAAAGATGCCATCTGGAATGAGTATCAGAAAGGTGTCCATGTTTTGGACCACATCTGAATTGGGGGTCCGAATAAGCAATAGATCGACATCCGTATCTGGAGGCATCCGTAAACTGTTTTCAGAGGTTGAGAAGAGTCTGAACAAGCGATAGATTAACATCCGTTGTTGGGAAGAATCCATAAACTGTTTTCAGAAGTCTTGAAGTTGACTAAGCAATAGAGCAACATCCGTTGTTGGGAAGCGTCTGTAAACTGTTTTTAAAAGTTGCATCTGAACAAGCGATAGATTAACATCCGTTGTTGGGAAGAATCCATAAACTGCTTTCAGAAGTCTTGAGAAGAAACTGAACAAGTGATAGGTTAGCATCCGTTACTGGAGAACCCATGAACTGTTTTCAGAAATCTTGAAGTTGAGGAGGAACCGGTGTAGGGTTTCCTGATGATGAGCTTGTGTAAAACTGCATCTGGAGGAATTTGAAGAAGTATCAGAATGTCGCCGTGTCTGGGTCACACCTGAGTGAACTTGGAAGATGATCTTTGTCTGCCGACTGATCTTACCTGAAAAGGTAAAGGGTTAGTTGTATGCAATGTTATGATGCATGATGCAATGTATGTTATATGATATGAATGTAAATGGATGGGTATGTAAGCTGATGAGCTATCTTGCTGAGGATAGATGGATCCAAGATGGCTGAAGATAAAAGCATCTTGACTGCTGCCGGGACGAATAATTCCTTGGCTGCTGCTGGGGAAGAGAATTCCTGATGACTTCTACTGGGGAGTTCCAATCTAATAGGCTCATGCTGGGGAGGTAAGACTGAGAATCTTCAGTTTGGTGGGAAGTATCTCTGTGGGGAGAAGGTTCACTAGTCTGGCTCCGCTGGGGATTGATAATTTGAAGTTTTAGCCCTGCTGGGGATACTGAAACTTAAACTCTGAGGAGAATTGAGTTCTGGAGGATTCTCTGGCTGGGGTTAACAAAGATAAACTCCTCTGGGGATTGCATTGATAAGTTATGTTGGGGAACTCTGATGAACTCCGCTGGGGATAGGAAGAAATTTGCCGAGTGCGATCTTTCGTGGCAATAAGCTGAGGATAAACCAGTTATAAGGATTAACTTTGAATAAAGCTCGGGAGAGACGTCCGTACTCTGCAGGGGATAAGCTTCCAGAATCTACTGGGGATAAGCTTCAAGGCTTGCTGGGGATATGGATTCCAAATCTCCTGGGGGTTTCCTTTGAAGGGGTATCAAGATATCCAATTGCACCTTCAACCTATCAGTAATCCTCTTTCTTGATTCATAAGGAAATGATTATGTTCAAATGCATATGCCTATTTAACAAAACATTGACGTTTCTCAAAAATAAAACAAATAGTGCAAGAGAAAAAGAAGAAGGAAATGACACAAATTTCTGGGAAAAGTATTTGTATTAACTTTCTATGAGTATATTTGTACAAAGGAGACAACCATCCTAGTAAGAGGATTTCGTCGCAAATATTGAAAGATTTATACAAAATAAAGATGGCTATGTGAAATAATTCCATGAGATTCCATTCCGCTATAGCCTTCACAACTCTGAATATCTGTCCATTCAATGCTTCGTTTGCTGATGACTGGATTGATCAGAAATCTGGGACTGGTTGATGAAGAGATTATCTTCGAAGTGATCCGACGAGACATAGTCATACGCTTTAATTCCCTAACTTTTGCCTGAATCGCCCTTTCGGGTTTTCGATCCACCGGGAAACCCCTTTTTGCCCAAGCCGCCCTTTTCGGGTTTTCAACTTGCCGGGTGTACAGATTTTTTTGTTTTTTATCCCTAATTTTTGCCTGAACCGCCCTTTCGGGTTTTCGATTCACCGGGATGCCCATTTTTGCCCAAGCCGCCCTTTCGGGTTTTCGACTTGTCGGGTTATTTTATGCGTAGTATCTTTTGACTATGTCTGCGTTCGCAGGGTGCGGCAAATCGTCGCCGTCCATGGTGGTTAGAATCATCGCACCACCAGAAAATATACTCTTGATCATAAATGGTCCTTCATATGTAGGAGTCCATTTGCCCCTGGGATCACTTTGCAGCAAGATAATCCGCTTGATTACGAGATCTCCAACTTGATACACCTGACGTTTGACTTTCTTATTGAAGGCCTTGATCATCCGTTTTTGATACGTCTGACCATGGCATATAGCAGCGAGTCGCTTTTCGTCGATTAGATTGAGTTGATCAAGTCGGGTCTGCATCCAATCATCTTCATTCAAACCTGTGTCCTTCATAATCCTTAGAGAAGGAATCTGAACCTCCATAGGCAGGACAGCTTCCATGCCATATACCAACGAAAATGGTGTTGCCCTGGTTGAAGTACGTACCGTCGTACGGTATCCATGCAGAGCAAACGGTAACATCTCATGCCAGTCTTTGTAAGTGACTGTCATTTTCTGAATGATCTTCTTAATGTTTTTATTCGCAGCTTCAACAGCACCGTTCATCTTCGGCCAATAGGGAGATGAATTGTGATGATAAATCTTGAACTGTTCGCACAATGCGGTGATCATCGTGTTATTCAGATTTGTACCGTTGTCTGTGATGATCATGTCTGGAACACCATACCGGCAGATGAGATTTTGCTTGATAAAGCGGGCAACCACATTTTTAATAACAGAAGCGAAGGAAGCTGCTTCGACCCATTTGGTGAAATAGTCAATGGCAACCAGGATGAAACGATGTCCGTTGGAAGCCGTGGGCTTGATTTCTCCAATCATGTCAGTGCCCCACATTGCAAATGGCCAAGGAGCAGTCAGAACGTTGAGAGGAACCGGAGGGATATGAACTTTGTCAGCGTAGAATTGACATTTGTGGCAAGTACGGGAATGTTGATGGCAGTCAGCTTCCATGGTAGACCAGTAATAGCCTGCCCTTAGGATCTTCTTAGCCATTGTATGCCCGCTCAAGTGAGTGCCAAATGTACCGCTATGTATCTCAGTCATAATCAACTCTGCTTCAGCTTTGTCTACGCATCGGAGTAATACACAATCATGGCTTCGCTTGTAAAGGATGTCGTTGCTCAGGAAGAATTTGGCATCAAATTTCCTTAGGAACTTCTTGTCGTTCACGGAAGCTCCTTCGGGATAATCTCTAGTCTCGAGATACCTTTTGATTTCATGGAACCAGGGTTGCTCCACTACTTCTTCGGTATTAATCTCGTGACAATGTGCAGGTTCATCCATTCGCTCGATGGTGATTTGGGGAGCCTCGTTATCCCAGTTGAGTTTAAACATGGAGGACATTGTAGCTAGAGCATCTGCTAGCTGATTTTCTTCTCGCGGGAAATGCTCGAAGGTAATTTGCTCGAAATGAGGCAACAATGTCAGGACATGTTCTTTGTATGGGATAAGATTAGGATGCTTGGTATCCCACTCTCCTTTGATTTGACTGATAACCAAAGCCGAGTCCCCAAATACGATCAAAGATTTGATCCCCAAGTCTATGGCAGCCTTGAGACCAAAGATGCAAGCTTCATACTCATCCATGTTGTTTGTGCAGCTGAAGCAAAGTCGGGCCGTGAAAGGTGTGTGACAACCTTCCGGAGAAATGAGTACTGCGCCAATACCGTTTCCAAGGGCATTTGAAGCACCATCAAAGTACAGGGTCCATCGGGATCCCTTTTCGGGTCCGTCATACGGTCCGTTACCTTCAATGTCGTTCAAATTCATGATGTCCTCGTCTGGGAAGTCAAATCTCATGGGTTGATAATCTTCGATAGCTTGATGAGCCAGATGTTCAGCTAGTACACTCCCTTTTATAGCTTTTTGGGTGGTGTACTGGATGTCATACTCAGTTAGGATCATTTGCCATCTAGCTATTCTTCCAGATAAAGCGGGCTTTTTGAAGATATACTTGATAGGATCCATTTTGGAAATCAACAAGGTAGTATGAGTCAACATATACTGCCTTAGTCGGCGAGCAGCCCATACCAAAGCGCAACAAGTTTTCTCGAGCAGTGAGTAGCGAGTCTCACAGTCGGTAAACTTTTTGCTAAGGTAATAAATAGCATGCTCTTTTCGACCAGACTCGTCATGCTGGCCCAAAACACACCCCATTGAGTTATCCAAGACGGTCAGATACATGATCAATGGTCTTCCTTCGACGGGTGGCATCAGAATAGGAGGTTCTAGCAAATACTCCTTGATTTTATCGAAAGCAGCTTGGCAATCGTCGTTCCATTTGACTACCTGATCTTTCTTCAAGAGTTTGAAAATGGGCTCACAGGTAGAAGTCAGATGAGAGATGAATCTGGCAATATAGTTCAAGCGCCCCAAGAACCCTCTAACCTCCTTTTCAGTACGGGGAGCAGGCATCTCTTGTATTGCTTTCACTTTTGCTGGATCGACTTCAATGCCTTTGTTGCTTACAATGAATCCTAGAAGTTTACCAGACCTAACTCCAAAAGTGCACTTACTTGGATTCAGTCTGAGTTTGTATTCTTTCAACCTGGAAAACAGCTTTTCTAGATGTTCCAGGTGTTCTTCCTCTGTTTGTGACCGAGCTATCATATCGTCTACGTAAACTTCGATTTCATGATGTATCATATCATGAAATAAAGCTACCATGGCGCGTTGATAAGTTGCCCCTGCATTCTTCAGCCCGAACGGCATCACCTTGTAACAGAAAGTGCCCCATTGTGTGACAAAAGTTGTTTTCTCCATATCCTCGGGGGCCATTTTGATTTGATTGTATCCCGAGAATCCATCCATGAAGGAAAACACTTTGTGTTGAGCTGTATTGTCGATCAAAATATCAATGTGTGGAAGTGGAAAATCATCTTTGGGGCTGGCCCTATTCAAATCCCGGTAGTCCACACACATCCTGACTTTGCCATCTTTCTTAGGTACTGGCACGATGTTAGCGACCCATTGAGGATAGGACGTAACAGCCAGAAAACCAGCGTCGAATTGCTTCATTACTTCTGCTTTGATCTTTTCAGACATGTCAGGCCTCATTTGGCGGACTTTTTGCTTGATCGGTGGACAATCCTCTCTTGTGGGGAGACGGTGAACCACGATGTCTGTGTCTAAACCCGGCATGTCTTCATAAGACCAAGCGAAGATTTCAACATACTCATTCAACAACTGTATCAGGCGCTCCTTGACACTTGGTTCCAGATTAGCACCCACTTGCACCTCCTTCCGGTCTTCCTCGGTTCCCAAGTTGACAGTTTCCAATGACTCTTCGTGCGGTAAGATGGCCCTTTCCTCTTGCTGTAGAAGTCTGGCTAGTTCCCCTGGTACTTCACAACCTTCGTCATCTTCATATTCGGATTGATTGACCAGATCTTCAGAGTTATTGAAGGGTATAGCAGAATGGTCACCCATGGAATCCGGAGTGGATGGGTACCTGCATTGGTGAGTGTGGGTGTGTGTAAGGGATAACCATCCTTAGACAAAAAATGCAAAAAGGAAAGAAAATGAACACAAGCAGTTTATCAAATGAAAAACGTCCAATGAATCATTAAACATGGCATATGGATATGAAAAATAATCAAAACCCTTACAAATGGACCTACATGCCTCGGGCAAGGCATGAGGTGAGAAGATAGTGTACAGATTGCTCGAAAATAAATATTACAGACCAAATAGGAAATGTTTGACAGATAAATTACTGATGAATAAAAGTGATGGGGACAAAGTCTTTTGCCTCCCAGTTGCACAATCCTCCTCTGACAGTTGGGTAAATCCATTCTTCGATGTTGCTCTCTTTGTCTTCATCCTCCAAAGCGTTGATTCCGTAGGGAGAAATTTTGACTGGCGCTCTCTCAATCTTCGAACGGCGCATAACTTTCTGGCCCGCGGTAGTGAACCCTAATCCAAATTTTTATGTTTTATGTGGAATATCAGGCAACTGCCCTCATGCTGAATTCTTCCCCTCCTTTATTGCGGCCCTTGCGTCCTCCAGAGATGCCATCCTGGCCATCTGCCTCGGTGCCTCAGCTGCCAACTTTGCTAATGTCATTTCAGGAAGGACTTCTTCAAAATGCTGAAAAGGCGTCTCAATGAATTCCCCCTCTACCTCCACATACCGGAAGGAGTTCAAGTGGCTGATCATGTACTCTTCTTCGCCATGGACGGTTATAATCTTTCCCTTGACAGGATACTTCAACATCTGATGTAAGGAGGAGGTGACTGCCCCAGCATTGTGTATCCAAGGCCTACCCAACAAGCAAGAGTATGACGGACGGATGTCCATCACATAGAAAGTAGACTTAAACACCTCAGTGCCTATCTTGATGGGAATATCAACCTCCCCATGGACCATTCTCTTCGAACCGTCGAAAGCTCTGACAATAATATCACTCGGCTTCAACTCTAACCCTTCACAATCTAGTCGGTCCAAGGCCTTCTTAGGCAATACATTCAGCGACGAACCAGTGTCGACCAAGACATGTGCGAGAGTAGTTCCTCGGCACTCGACTGAAATGTGCAAAGCATCATTGTGGTTTCTTCCTTTAGGAGTTAGGTCGGCATCAGAGAAACCTAATCCATTGTCCGCAGTAAGGCTAGCCACGCAACTTTGGAATTGATCTGCAGAGGTTTCCTGGGGCACATGGGCTGCCTTCAGGAATTTTATCAGAGCTTTAGCGTGCGCTTCCGAGCAAAGTAGTAGTGCCAGCATGGAGATCTTTGAGGGGGTTTGCCCCAGTTGTTCTACCACATCGTAATCACTCCTTTTGATTATCTTCAAGATCTCATCCATTTCCTTCTTGGAGGTTTCCGGGATGACCAAGGGTTGAGCCCTCGTCCTGACGAGCTCATCTTGGATTCCCTTACCTTTATCAACAGCGGTAGGAGGGACAATACTAGGAACAACAACATCCTCGATCAATGGGGTTCTAGCAGAGAGTTTTATTGGTGCAAGGATGACCTTGTCGGCAGATGAGGGTCCAAAGATTGCTCTTGGAGGGGCAATCTCTGGAGAAAATATTCTCCCGCTCCGGGTGATTTTGCTCGTGCCTGCAATGTTACCAATGCTGGCTTCTTCATCATCCGAACTTTCTTCAGTTATTTCGATTTGTTTAATACTATGGTAGTAGACGTCACCGCCATAGTTCCATGGTATCGACTTCTCAGAAACATAGGGAACAGGCCCTGGCATTGTTATCTTCAAAGGAACAGATTTCGTAGCTGGTGTAATCTTAACAGGCTTTCTGACGGCCTTGGAAAGATTGGCGTGAATGGTTATGATTGAGACATCTTCAGTATGAGTTGGAGTAGTAGAAACTTTTTCAAACAAAATTTGTCGACTATCCATTAGGCCTTGGATGCCTTTTTTCAGTAACGGACAATCAAACGGCAGAGAGTAACAACAATAGCAGTCTTCTTTACATCCCGGGAAGATCCCGACCCTTAACAGATTCAACTTGATGGTTAACAATGGAGTAATCAGATCATTGACATCAGCAACATACAAATCTCCTTCAATGGCATTGACATTTCGGCCGTGCTTCAGCATGGGGGCATATATCACATTAGGCTTCTCCGGAGCGTCAAACTCCACTTCTTTCGCCTCTATCAGGTCTTGGATTTTATGCTTGAGTGCCCAACAGTCATTGGTGTCGTGCCCGACACTGTCAGAATGGTAGGCGCATTTAGCATTAGGATGGTAATGCGGAGAGGACGTATTCACATTTTTTGGTGCCTCCTTGATGGTGGCGAGATTCAACTTTAACAGATGGGGAAGCACTTGCGCTGGAGTCATATTAATGCGGGTGAACTGCCGTTGTGGCCGTTCCACCCGTTGCTGATTTGGTCTGGATTGGTTATAGCGAGGCTGCTCACTTGAAGAGTTTTGAATCATTACGGCCCCCACAGTTGGCCGGCGTTCAGTCTTCCCTGCTCTTCTCTGAGAATATACCACAACCGTTTCCTTCTTAAAAGGTTTCTTCTCAACACTTGCAGCAACACCCTTCTGAATCTTTCCTGACTTGATGCCAGCTTCTATTCTTTCGCCTGTTAAGATCAAATCGGTAAACCCCGCAGAAGAGTTACCAATCAGATGATTGAAAAATGGCCCAGATAGGGTCCCTAGAAACATATCAACAAGTTCACGGTCGGTTAAAGGAGGCTGCACCCTGCCAGCCAAATCCCTCCATTTTTGTGCATATTCTTTGAACCCTTCACCTGTTCCCAGAGACATACCCTGAAGTTGGGTACGTGTGGGAGCAAGGTCAGAATTATATTGATATTGTTTGTAAAAAGCGGTGGCCAAGTCTTCCCAGTTTCAGACACTGGTCCCCTCTAGCTGATAGAACCACTCCACCTGGGCCCCAGAAAGGCTGTCTTGAAAGAAATGAATCCAAAGATTCTTATCTGCCGTATATGGTTGGATCTTCCTCATGTAGGACCTGAGATGCATTTTTGGACAGGACAGCCCATCATACCTCACAAATACTGGCACTTTGAACTTTGGGGGAATCACAATCCCGGCAACCAAACCCAAGTCTTCAAAATCCAAACCCGGTACTCTTTGTAGCTCCATGGCGGCCAACCTGTCTTCTAAACCTTTGTATTTATCATCAGCCGGAGGGTATTGTTGATCAGAGTAGTCTTCATCCTCTTCGACCTCCTCCTCCTCCACATCGGACTCGGAAGGTACCGCAGCCCCACCCCCTTTACTGGTTCCTTCATCAGAAGTGGGAAGAAATTCAAGCACTCTTCTGGCCTCTCCTTCAAATCTTCTCCCCAAAGTAGCCACCCCGATTCTCTTTTTCTTCTTCTTCACTGGGTCCTTATTTCCTATCAAGGTCTTGAGATCCTCCTGACCCTTAGCCAAGGTCATCAGGAGTTGCTGGAACTGTGCATTTTGAGTTTGCAGGTCTTTGACTGTTTGCTCGAGATCCATCCTACTGAAATAAACAGCAGACAGATAAGGAAACCTGTTGAAGAGACCTGTTTATGCTCATGATGAATGGTATGCTTATGTATGCAATGCATTCAAGGATTTAGAACGTTCGAAATTGTTGCAGATAAAAAGAATGCACGTCATATTAATAAGAAGAAATTTGTTAGTACATAAATGCCCCATGGGCCAAATATTACAAAATAACTTCTCAAGGTAAAAAGACGTTGCGCATCCTCTTTGGTGTGATGTAGGTGTTGAGGGCCTCTTGCTCATGGAGTCGGCGGGTGAGCTCTAGAACCTTCTTCTCACCGGCGTAGAAGCTGGCTTTAAAAGTATCCTTTTCTTCCTTGAGTTGGATCCAACTCTTCTGCATCTCCTCCCACGATGTAGGCATGTCAGGATGTAGGATGGTGTAGGGAACCTCTCCTTCCTTAACAGGCTCTTTAATCACAGGGAGAACATAAGGATAAGGCATCATCAGACTCTGGGCTCGGGCTCGTACCCACTTGAGGTAAGGCTCAAGAGGGATGGAGTTCTTGTGTCCCAGTGTTTGGCTGTCAACCTTGTTGGGCATCCTCCAAGCTCTGATGAATCTTTGGCGAAGTCCTTGCGCATCGTTGTCGAAGTCAAAAACTAGGTCAGGAATCAACATGTCGTGAGGGCCATCTCTTCGTGCATATCCAAATTGCCTCAAAGCTAGGCAAGGGTTGTAGGTGATACCTCCTCTGATTCCAAGTAAAGGAACATTAGGAAACTCTCCACAACGATCGACGATGATGACATTTTCTCTTGACCGAGAACACCAATGTACATCAGAATGAGTAAGAGTCATCAACCGTTGGGACCACCTTGAGCCTTGGTCATTCTTCAAGACAGATTGTGGAAGGTGCGAAATAAACCACCTTGCAAGGAGAGGAGTACAGCACATGAGAACACCCCTCTTTCTCATTGTTCGAGTGTAAAATGAGTGAAGAATGTCCCCAAGCAATGTTGGTATTGGATTTCTGGATATGAAGATTTTGACGGCGTTGACATCCACCAATTGGTCAGAATTTGGGAACAAGACTAACCCATAGATAAGGAGTGCCACAATCTCTTCAAAGGCTTGTAGGTCCAATGAATTCCAACATTCTTGCGCCTTCTCAAACAAGAATTTTGCTAGGAAACCTTTGACGCCGCTTCTAGTTTCCCAATGCCCCTTGATGTCGGATGGTTGTAGATGTAATGCTCGAGCAACATCTTCCGGCTTTGGTTCCTTTTCTGTACCGTTGAAAGGTAGTTGATTAAGGATAGGGATTCTTAGGAGTTGAGAAAACTCCTCCAAAGTGGGAACCAACTGGTAATCAGGGAAAGTGAAACAGTGGTGAAGAGGGTCAAAGAACTGGAATAGCACTTTCATCATGTCTTCTTCAATGTTGGTGTGGACTAAGCTGAGCAGCCTACCATGTCTTTCACTGAAGGATGAGCTTTCCGAAATTCTTGAGGTGAGCTCCTTGAGTTGAGGAGAGATTCTCACAAGGTTAACTTGGATGGTTTTTCTGCGAGGAATTTCCATGACCTACAAAACAAGAACAAAGATGAAGATCCAAACCCTTGAAATGGTTAGTGAATGCATATGATGCTTTATGATGTTTATGATGTATGCACGAACATATGTACAAGCAATTCATACCAAACCCTAGTTTCAGGCTTGCATGGGGTTTCATAGGTAAGTACCCTCTTGAGTGTAGTTGGCTTAAAAACCTGTCCTATAAATAGTAACCGGGTTCTAAGGAGCTCAATATCATTGGATTGTTTTCAATGTTCATTGTTTTGGTTTAGCCACTTAACTAGCGACCAAAATATTCCAAGAAAATAACCCTCAATGAGTGTAGTATCGAGTATCTACCAACTTCGGACTGCATCAAAGCCGGTCATCTCACTATCCCTAATAAAAGGCCAAGATGGTCAAGTAAGGTTCTAGGTCATTAGTGCTTAGTGACATCACTCAGCGGCCCCGTACTCTCATTGATTGGACTCAAGGGTTACCGATACTCACAAATATGTCGCACTAATATAGCTATTGCTTCGACCGTGTCGGTATACCCCGCACAGTTTCCACAACGTATTTCTATCTATGAATGTTTCCCAAAATCCGGGTGTAGGATTGTAAACCCAAACAAGAGAGCCAAGATTAAAGCATTCAAACAAACAATTAATCATGCAAGAGGGTGATCTAAGCCCTAAGGTTACTCCACTTTTAAAATTCTCCCCAGCAGAGTCGCCAGTTCTGTGATATGGTGGGAGAACTGACTATGGTTTTGCGTTTGTTTTCGCAAATGTTTCGGTTGAGCAAGAGTCGCCACCGACTTTTTATTTTATCCTAAGGAAAGGTTTAAAAAGCACAGCAAAAACCTTTGAGATTTTTCGTGGGTTCGGGGAGTAGATTATAGAAAGGGAAGGTATTAGCACCCTTTCTATCCATGGTTATCCATGGGCTCTTAGGTACTTGCTTAGATCAACTTGCCTTGGTTTTCAATTGTTTGAAATGGTGCTTTTGTGTGTGGTTTTGAAAATGTTTTGAAAAAGATGCCTTGTCTAGGCTACCCTTGTAACAATTCTTTACTCGAATGTTTTACAAAAGGTGTTTGTCTTTTTGAAAAGATGTTTCAAGGTTTTTGAAAGTTTGTTTTGAAAGTGTGGTTTGAAAAAAATAGGCAAGTGTTTTTGTTTTGCAAGTTGACAAATACTTAAGAGCTATCTACCCTAAAGTTCTCAAAGATTTTTGCTATGTTTTAACCCTTTTAACAATTTTGTTCCACCATTGCATTTGGTGGACAATCTTGTGTTAGGATGTGAAAGGGACGGGCGCGGGTCATCGTTTAGACCATAATTGCAATGGTGCCAAGTATCTTTGGGCAATTTTCCTTTAAGGGACTTGATCATTTTTAGGCAACTCTCGAAAGTGTCATCGAGGGACTATGATCATTTGAATTTGTGTTTGTTTTGCCCAAAGAGACCTAACATGCAATATGGCCCATTATTGAAGGCAACAAGTGGAATACCCTAGGGGTGCAAGTGTGATATGTGTTGTCCATTTTCATGCTTGATTATCTTGAAATTAGGTCAAACTATTTTTGTTCTTTTTATTTGCATACAAACCCTAATTCTAACATGGTATATTTAGAAAGCAATAAAGTGCGAAATTTAAATTTCCTAAGCTATTACAACAAAATATGGGAAGGGGGGTACAAATGTTCAAATGGGGGGATATTTGACAAGAAATTTAAATCTAACTATTACATCAATTTGGAATATTTACAAAGTAATTGATTGCATAATTAAATGGAAATAAAATAAATATGCAAAAATGTAAAAAGGGTTTTTATATGTATGGAAAAAAGGTATTATTTATATCAAATAAACAAAATAAAAAAAGTATTATTTTTGGAGCTTTTTTTCTTTATGTTTAGGGCAAAACCCTAATTTTATTAAATAAATACATTAATTATTTAATATATACTAATTAATAATTATGTACAAAATAAAATAAAAATGAAGTATATTTATAAAAAAGTATTTTTGAGATCAAATATTTAATAAAAGAAAAATATATGTATTTTTGTATTTTTGTCCTAAACATATTAATATATATATGTATATTTGTATTATTTTCTAAATATATAGTATATATATAAAAATAATAATATTCAATATTTATAAAAAAAGTATATTTTATATCAAATATTTTCAGAAGATAAAATAAAATAAAAATAGAGTAAAAATGTGTTTACATTATTTTTTCTATTTACTCTAAATAATAATAATAATGTTCTTATTTACATACAAATATCAATATAATCAAATAAATGCCTAAAAATATAAAAATGATGTAAAAAAATATTTTTTATGTTTTTTATACTTTTGTCAAAAATAAATAAATCAGAATAAAAAAGGAAAAGTCAAAAAATCATTAAAACAAACAAAATGGGCTCAGGGGGTGTCAAAGTGAAAATGTGGTATGAAAAGAAATAGCACAAAAGGCCCAGCCCATGAAGACCTTCTTCAACCTTCAGACTGTTGTTTGAACAAAAAACACGCGCCTCTTTCTTCCATTGCAAGGTCCTGATTCTTTGAGTTTTAGAAAAAACTTACAACATCAAAAATGTTAAGCATCTTCTCACGAATTCACACATATAAAGAACTTGACTTAACTCTCAGAAATGAGAGAGAATTTTGTCATTCCCAAATCCTAACCTAACTTTTTATCAACATTCAGACCTTAAATTCTCATAGCTCAGGAAAAATAAATGAAAAGTAAAAGTATGTACAGATTCAGGGGCATGAGTAAAACACTTCTTATTCACAAACCTAGAGCTAATGATGCCTACATTGGAAGATAGAAGTTCAAGAAGATACCTGTTCAGTTGAAGTCGTATCTGATGATGGAGGTACTTTCAGAGCAAGGTGATGATTGGTACAGCTTCCTTGATGTCCAGGGATGCTATTCCAAGTTTTACTTTGCTTTGAAACACTTTGAATCGAGCTATGGAACTTCAACTGCAAAACAAGAAAGTGAAAATGGTGGAACTGATTAGAGGAGTTACAGGTCGTGTTTGAGACTTTGATTAGCTTCAAGGGATGCTAGGGAATGTGTTTGATGAGTTTTTAGCAAGAATGCATGAAAGGGATGAGAGTTGGCACTCAAACTGCAGTAAGAGCTCTGTTTGGGCAGTTTGAGGGTGGTTCTGTGTTCTAGAGGGCAATGGAGGTGTTGGAGTCGTGTGCTAGCTCAGTTAGGATGTCTTGAATGTGTACAAAGTATTTTCTTAAGGGTTCTATTGCTGAGATCAAAGTTGTGTTACAAAAAATGCTAGGTTTCTTAACACTTAAGCAAGAAAAGGTCAAGTTGAGTTTTAGACAGCTAGAGGCCCCCCTAATGTGCTGCAAACCTTGGCATTGATCAGTGTGATTAGTCCCTAAACTTGTGCCAAAGGGATTTGATCTGTACTTCTTGGATTTTCATTTTGACATAAAGCTCACTTTTGCAAAAATGGTTAAAGTGCTTTATCTATTTTGGGATTAATCCATCATGCAATGCTTGAACACATAGAACATGGTCTTGGCACAAAGAGTTTGCATTAAATTTATGAGTTTTGGATGGTTTAGAGGCCTGTAATCAAGGGAAGCATGCTGATTTGAAAAATTGCACAAGTTATGAACATGGAAATTGGCCAATTCAAAAGTGAGTTTTTGCCATATTGCAAAATTCGATTCTCTCAAGTCATGAGGTTGTTTGATGAGTTCTTGGACATTTTGGAAATCTTGGAATGTGTACTACAATCCATCTTTGAAATGCAAATTGAAATTCAAAGGGGAAGTATGTGGAAAATGGTCTTGAAGTTAGGCAAAAATCCTACCTAAAATAGGTCAAATTTTCTCTAAGTTAAGAATGGTTTGGTACCCTTGTTCCAAAAATTGTAACTTGAGCTACAAGCTTCTTTTGAGGAAACTTTGTGAATAAAAGTTGTAGATTTTGCAATAGGCTACAACTTTCATGTTTTGACTTTTCCTTGAATCCAAATGAATCTTGGTGAGAAAGTGGGGCAAAGTTAGGAAAAAATTAGGGTTTTTTATAACTTAGAAAAATTCTAAAAGTTATGAAAAATCTTCATTTCAAACCCTAATTTGCAATTTTGGATTTCTTGATGAAAAAGTTTCATGATTTGGCATGTTTTGATGAAAAATGAATCTTGACACTTGATTTTGACCAAAAAGTCAAAGTTTGACTTTTCAGTATACAGTCAAAATTGATCAATTGACTGGGAAATTCAACTGTCAATCTTGTGCATTTGGGATCTTTTGAACTTGTTGAGCATGTCAAGACAATTCCATGGGGTCCTTGAGTCCATATGTGAGCTTGGTTTGCCATTGGCTAGGTCAAACAGTCAAAAATTGCCTTTGTGCAGTCAAAACCCTAAAAATGACCATTTTGCCATTTTTGTGATCTGATCAAATTTCTTGTGGAATTGTGATCCAAACTTGATCAAATGGTCAATATGAGTTCATAATGTTGATGTGGGTCAATTTTCATGAGATTTGACTGTCCATTGGCCACAGTTGACTTTTTCCCTAATACAGTTGATTTCTAGGTCAACTGTCCAATTTACTGGGCAAAGTTTGGAATCAAGACTTGAAACTTGGTATGGATAAACTTGGGAGTCCAATATGAGGCATGAAATCCATATTAGGCATTTTAGGTCAAAACATCTTTGTGCAAACACAAACCCTAATTTGGGTCAACAGTGCTAGGAGAAGTCTTGAGCAGAGGAAACCCTAACTGGATCTTGAGCTCCAAGGGCCTTATGATGAGAAAAAATGTTGAGAAAATGGGAGGGCAAATTTTGGGGTACAACACTGGGCAATTAGCCATACTTCTTATGCAAGAGGAGAAGGCCATTCAACCACATGAATAGCCAATTTAAGTTATCAACCTAGGTACTGAGGCAGATAAGAAAGAGGACAAGATCGACTCCAACTTGGAAGACGGTATCAAAGATAGATTGAACCAGATGTTGCATAACTATGTTGAGGTGTTTGCTTGGTCATATGAAAATATGTCAGGGCTTGATGCTGACATTGTGGTTCATCGTCTGCCAACAAAGGAAGATTGTCCTCCAGCCAAGCAAAAAGTTTGTCGTATGCGGCCAGACATGTCTGAAAAGATAAAAGCTGAGGTAATGAAGCAATTCAATGCAGATTTTCTAGTAGTGACGTCATATCCCATATGGGTGGTAAATGTGGTCCCCATTCCAAAGAAAGACGGAAAGGTCAGTATGTGCGTAGACTGTAGAGATTTGAATAGGGCAAGCCCCAAAGATGATTTCCCACTACTACATATTGACGTCTTGGTCGACAACACTGCTCAACACAAAGTCTTCTCCTTCATGGATGGCTTCTCTGGCTACAATAAAATTAAAATGGCTCTCGAAGACATGGAGAAAATCACTTTTATTACACAGTGGGGCACTTTTTGTTACAAGGTCATGCCTTTTGGTTTTAAGAATGTAGAGGAAACTTATCAACGAGCTATGGTAGCCCTATTTCATCATATGATCCATCATGAGATATAAGTGTATGTTGACGATATGATTGCAAGGTTGCAAAATGAGGAACAACACCTTGATCATATTCACAAGTTTGAGAGGTTGAAGAAATACAAGCTAAGGTTGAATCCCAACAAGTGCACCTTCGGGGTAAGGTCTGGAAAGCTCCTGGGTTTTGTCGTCAGTGGCAAAGGTATTGAGGTCGATCCTGCGAAGGTCAAAGCCATACAAGAAATGCCAGCTCCATGTACTGAGAAAGAGGTTAGGGGTTTCTTAGGTCGACTAAACCACATTTCTCGACACATATCTCACTTATCTGCTACTTGTGAGCCAATATTCAAACTCTTAAAGAAAGATCAAGTAGTCAGATGGAACAACGACTGCCAAGCAGCCTTTGATAAGATCAAGGAATATTTACGAGAACCTCTCATCGTGATGCCTCTATTTGAAGGAAGACCTCTAATTATGTACTTCACTGTATTAGAGAATTTAATGGGGTGTGTTTTGGCCCAACATGACGAGTCTGGCCTAAAAGAGCATGCAATATACTACCTGAGCAAAAAGTTTACCGACTGTGAAACAAGATATTCACTACTCGAGAAAAATTATTACGCTTTGGCATGGGCTACTCGCCGGCTAAGATAGTATATATTGACTCACACCCCTTTTTTGATTTCAAAGGTGGACCCTATCAAGTATATCTTCGAGAAGCCATCTATCTCCGGACGATTAGCTAGATGGCAAATGATCTTAACTGAATATGATATCCAATATACCATACAAAAATCCATCAAAGGAAGTGTGTTGGAAGATCATTTGGCCCATCAAGTTGTTGATGATTATCAATCCATGAACTTTGAATTCCCGGATGAGAATATCATGCTAGTAACTGACTGTGAAAAGCCTAGACCGTATGATGGACCTGAACAGGGATCCTGATGGATTATGGTTTTTGATGGGGCTTTGAATGCTTTGGGAAACAGAATTGGTGTTGTGATTATTTCTCCCGAAGGTTTCCATACACATTTCACTGCTAGGTTATGCTTCGAATATATAAACAATATGGTTGAATATGAGGCATGCATCTTGGGTTTAAAGGTTGTTATTGACTTAAGGATCAAGTTCTTGGACGTATATGGGGACTCAGACCTAATAACCAGTCAAGTTAAAGGAGAATGGGATACCAAGCATCCTAACCTGATTCCTTATAAAGAGCTTGTGTTAACTCTAATCCCATACTTTGAGGAGGTCACCTTTGAACATTTCCCTAGAGAAGAAAATCATCTGGCCGATGCCTTAGCAACAATGTCATCCATGTTCAAGGTCAAATGGGATAACAAGTATCCTAGAATTACAATAGAATGATTTGATGAACCTGCACATTATTGTGAGATTAACACCGATGAAGAAAAGCCATGGTACAATGAAATAATGAGATATCTTGTAGCACAAGAGTATCCTGAAGGAGCTTCCATCAATGATAAGAAATTTTTGCAAAGATTTTCAGCCAAATTCTTCCTGAGCAATGGGATCCTGTACAAGCGTAACCATGATTCTACTCTACTCCATTGTGTGGACAAGAAGGAGGTAGAGAAGATCATGGAGGACATGCATGATGGCCTCTTTGTGACTCACTCAGTGGACACACTATGGCCAATAAGTTCCTGAGAGCTGGTTACTATTGGTCAATAATGGAAACTGATTGTCACCATCACTCAATGACTTTCCATAAGTGTCAGATCTATGCCGACAAGGTTTATGTGCCTCCAATTCCCTTGAACGTCATGATTACTCCATGGCCGTTTGAAATGTGGGGAATTGACATGATTGGAGAGATCAAACATACTTCATCTAATGGACACCGCTTCATCCTCGTTGCTATTGACTACTTCACCAAATGGGTCGAAGTTGCCTCATTTTCCTCAGTTACAAAGAATGTTGTAGCCCTCTTTATCAAGAATAACCTCATATTCCGATATGGTATCCCTAAAAGGATCATCACTGATAACGAAACCAATCTCAAAAATTTTATGATTACCGAGCTCTGCACTCAGTTCAAAATCAAGCATCACAATTCTTCTCCATACAGACCTAAGATGAATGGTGTAGTGGAAGCTGCCAATAAGAACATAAAGAAGATTATGCAAAAGATGGTGGTGACCTACAAAGACTGGAATGAGATGCTACCACTTTCTCTTCATGGCTACTGTACCTCAGCTCAAACAATAACTGGGGCAACCCTTTTCTCTTTAGTCTATGGCATGCAAGTTGTCCTGCCTGTTGAAGTGCATATTCCTTCTCTAAGAATTATGAAAGAAGCATGCTTAGGAAAAGATGAATGGATTCAGACAAGATTCGATCAGTTGAATTTGATTGATAAGAATAGACTGGCTTCTATCTGTCAAGGTCAAATATATCAAAAGCATATAATCAAGGCTTTCAACAAGAAGATCAAACCTCGAGCGTATCAGACTGGCGATTTGGTAATAAAGAGCATCATTATTTCTCAAGGCGATCCCAAGGGTAAATGGACCCCCACTTACGGATGGCCATTTGTTGTTAAGAAAGTATTTTTCTGGCGGTGCCATGATGCTAAGTACTATGGATGGTGAAGAGTTCCCACATCATGTGAATGCGGACATAGTTAAAAAATACTACGCATAAAAATGACCCGCTAGGTTGACATACCTAGGCAAAAATAAGGGCATCCCGGCGAATAAAAAATATTCGGGAAAAAGTTAGAGATATATACAAATATTATACACCCGGCAAGTCGAAAACTCGAAAGGGCGGCTTGGGCAAAAAAGGGTATTTTGGTGGGCTGAAGACTCGAAAGGGCGGTCTAGGCAAAAGTTAAGGATTAAAGCGTATGACTATATCCCGTGAAATTACTACAGCCAACTTTATTACCAAGGTCCAAGTTCAATGGTATAAGATCAATTCAATCAACTTCTTTCAATGGCAAGGAATGTTGTTCGAAGACATAGAGGCAACGACGAAGTTGGAACCCAATGAGATTACTTCCACATGGTTATTGTTTTGTTTTCACTTTGTATTCCTTTCTTTCGACGATTTTCTCCTACTAGGATTCCTGTCTCCTTGTACAAAAACGCCTGTTTATAGGCAAAACATCAATACAAATATACTTCGAAGTGCAAACTTTTTGTTTTTTCTGTTTTGAGTGAAAAAATGTCGAATGATTAAAATTAAATGAACATATGCATATGAACATGATTAACTTTAAAAAAATTTATGTAGTTGGGATATCCCCACAAAATTTCTTCAATAAGATTATCCCCACAAAGTATAATCTCTTGAAAACCTTCTCACCAACTGAGTCGGTCTTAACTGAAAAAAGAAATCTTGCAGAGTTCTCCCCAAAAGAATTCATCTCCCCGATAAGGTCTTCAAAATATTCTCCTCAACAGAGTATTTCCCCAACAAATTACAGATACCCCAACACGAGTCTTTTCTCAAACTGTTACAAATCAACGGATAAAACCCCTTAGTCCCCAACGGATTCGTTATTATCCCCAAAAAATTGATGCAATGTCTAGAATTTGACAAGATACCAGTTAGTTTTTACTCTCCCCAGTCAAGTTATAATTCCCCAGTAGAGTAATGGACAACCAAGGTTCCTGAACTCTATCCCTCAAGCAGAAACCGACATTCCCCCTAGAAATTCCTTAAAACAATGAGACAGGAACCCCCAATAGAACACTCTAAACAAAGTCAAAGATACACATACTCTCCATCTGCAGCGGTAGTCCGGGATTTTGCTTCCCAAACTCCTCAGCAGTTGTCAAGGGTTTATTTTCCAGAAAAGATTTACTTCAATAAAGTTTCACATTCATGCATCATGACATATGCATACAGAATGCATATAGTATTAATCTCATTTATTTTGAGAACATCATTACGTAATGCATGCATCATGAAAGATCAGTCATCAGAAAAATATCATCAGTAACAAACATACCTCTGCTGGTTCAGTTTAAATCGATCAATGATTTATCGTGATTACATTCTGGTAGATACTTTCTCTGGTTCAGTTAAATTGTTGTGAAGATTTATACTAATTCATTCTCTAGTTAAAGATTATTCGAGACCCCTGCTGGTTCAGTTCAAATCGATCAACGATTTATCCTGATTCTGTTCCGGTAGACACTTTCTCTGGTTCAATTAAATCGCTCTGAAGATTTATACTGATTAATTATCTAGTTAAAGATTATTCGAGACCCCTGCCGGTTCAGTTTAAATCGATCAATGATTTATCCTGATTCTGTTTCGGTAGACACTTTCTCTGGTTTATTTAAATCACTCCGAAGATTTATACTGATTCATTCTCCAGTTAAAGATTATTCAAGACCTCTGCTAGTTCATTTTAAATTGGTCAATGATTTATCCTAATTCATTTTCGGAAGACACATTCTCTGGTTTAGTTAAATCGCTCATAAGATTTATACTGATTTGTTCTCCAGTTAAAGATTATTCGAGACCCCTGCTGGTTCAGTTTAAACCGATCAACGATTTATCCTGATTCCGTTCTGGTGGACACTTTCTCTAGTTCAGTTAAATTGCTCAAAAGATTTATACTCATTCGTTCTCCAGTTAAAGATTATTCAAGACCCCTACTGGTTCAGTTTAAACCTATCAATAATTTATCCTGATTCTGTTTCGGTAGACACTTTCTATGGTTCAGTTAAATCGCTCCGAAGATTTATACTGATTTGTTCTCCAGTTAAAGATTGTTCGAGACCCCTGCTGTTTTAGTTTAAATCGATCAACAAATTATCCTGATTCTGTTCCGGTAGAAATTTTCTCTGGTTCAGTTATATCGCGCTGAAGATTTATGCTGATATGTTATCCAGTTAAAGATTATTCAAGACCTCTACTGGTTTAGTTTAAATCATTCAACGATTTATCTTGATTCTGTTATAGTAGACACTTTCTCTGGTTCAGTTAAATGGCTCTGAAGATTTATACTGATTCGTTCTCCAATTAAAGATTATTCAAGACCACTGCTGGTTAAGTTAAAATTGATCAATGATTTATCCTAATTCTGTTCTGGAAGACACTTTCTCTGGTTCAGTTAAATCGCTCTGAAGATTTACACTGATTTATTCTCCGGTTAAATATTATTCGAGACCCCTGCTAGTTCAGTTTAAATCGATCAACAATTGAACCTGATTCTGTTCCGGTAGACACTCTCTCTGGTTCAATTAAATTGCTCCGAAGATTTATACTGATTCATTCTCTAGTTAAAGATTATTCAAGACCCCTGATGGTTCAGTTTAAATCGATCAATGATTTATCCTGATTCCATTACAGTAGACACTTTCTCTAGTTCAGTTAAACCGCTCCAAAGATTTATACTGATTCGTTCTCCAGTTAAAGATTATTCATGACTTCTGCTGGTTCAGTTTAAATCGATTAACGATTTATCCTGATTTTTTCCGATAGATACATTCTATGGTTCAATTAAATCGCTCCTATGATTTATAATGATGCGTTCTCTAGTTAAAGATTATTCGAGACCCCTGCTGGTTAAGTTTAAATCAATCAATGATTTATCTTGATTTCATTCCTGTAGACACTTTCTCTGGTTCAGTTAAATCGCTCAGAAGATTTATACTGATTAGTTCTCTAGTTAAAGATTATTCGAGACCCCTGCTAGTTCAGTTTAAATTGATCAACAATTTATCCTGATTCAGTTCCGGTAGACACTTTCTTTGGTTCAGTTAAATCGCTCCGAAGATTTATACTGAATCGTTCTCTAGTTAAAGATTATTTGAGACCCCTGTTGGTGCAGTTTAAATCGATCAACGATTTACCCTAATTTCTTTCAAGTAGAGACGTTCTCTGGTTCAATTAAATTGCTCCGAAGATTTATACTGATTCTTTCTCTAAGTTAAAGATTATTCGAGACCCCTGTTGGTTCAGTTTAAATCGACCAATGATTTATCCTTATTCCGTTCCGGTAGACACTTTCTCATGTTCAGTTAAATCACTCTGAAGATTTATACTGATTTAATCTCCAGTTAAAGATTATTCAAGACCTCTGTTGGTTTAGTTTAAATCGATCAACGATTTATCCTGATTCTGTTCCGGTAGACACATTCTCTGGTTCAGTGAAATCTCTCCTACGATTTATAATGATTCGTTCTCCAATTAAATATTATTCGAGACCCCTTATGGTTCAGTTTAAATCGATCAATGATTTATCCTGATTCCATTCCTGTAGACACTTTCTCTGGTTCAGTTAAATCGCTCCAAAGATTTATACTGATTCGTTCTCTAGTTAAAGATTATTCGAGACCCCTGCTAGTTCAGTTTAAATCGATCAACAATTTATCCTGATTCCGTTCTGGTAGACACTTTCTTTGGTTCAGTTAAATTGCTTTGAAGATTTATACTGAATCGTTCTCTAGTTAAAGATTATTCAAGATCCATGCTGGTTTAGTTTAAATCGATCAATGATTTATCCTGATTCCGTTCCAGTAGACACTTTCTTTGGTTCAGTTAAATCGCTACAAAGATTTATACTGATTCGTTCTCCAGTTAAAGATTATTCATGACTTCTGCTGGTTCAGTTTAAATCGATCAACGATTTATCCTGATTCCGTTCCAGTAGATACATTCTATGGTTCAGTTAAATCGCTCCTACGATTTATAATGATTCGTTCTCCAATTAAAGATTATTCGAGACCTTTGTTGGTTCAGTTTAAATTGATCAACAATTTATCCTGATTTTATTCCTGAAGACACTTTCTCTGGTTCAGTTAAATCACTCTGAAGATTAATACTGATTCATTCTCTAGTTAAAGATTATTCGAGACCCCTGGTAGTTCAGTTTATATCGATCAACAATTTATCCTGATTCCGTTCTGGTAGACACTTTCTTTGGTTCAGTTAAATCGTACTGAAGATTTATACTGAATCATTCTCTAGTTAAAGATTATTTGAGACCCTTGCGGGTTCAGTTTAAATCGATCAACGATTTATCCTGATTCTGTTCCAGTGGACACTTTCTCTGGTTCAATTAAATCGTTATGAATATTTATGTTGATTCTTTCTCTGGTTAAATATTATTCAAAACCTCTACTGGTTAAGTTTAAATTGATCAACGATTTATCCTGATTCTATTCTGGTAGGCACTTTCTCTGGTTCAGTTAAATCGCCTCGAAGATTTATACTGATTCGTTCTCCAGTTAAATATTATTCAAGACCGCTGCTGGTTCAGTTTAAATCGATCAATGATTTATCTTGATTCCGTTCTGGTAGACACTTTCTCTGGTTCAGTTAAATCGCTCCAAATATTTATACTGATTCATTCTCCAGTTAAAGATTATTCAAGACCTCTGATGGTTCAGTTTAAATCATTCAACCATATATCCTGATTCCGTTTTGGCAGACACTTTCTCTGGTTTAGGGAAATCTCTCTGAATATTTATGCTGATTTGTTCTCTAGTTAAAGATTATTCAAGACCTCTGTTGGTTTAGTTTAAATCGATCAATGATTTATCATGATTCTTTTCCAGTAGACACTTTCTATGGTTCAGTTAAATTCCTTTAAAGATTTATACTGATTTATTCTCCAATTAAAGATTATTCGAGACCCCTGCTGGTTCAGTTTAAATCGATCAACAAATTATCCTAATTCTGTTCCAGTAGACACTTTCTCTGGTTCAATTAATTTACTCCTAAGATTTATACTGATTCGTTCTCTAGTTAAAGATTATTCGAGACCCCTGTTGGTTCATTTTAAATCGTTCAATGATTTATCCTGATACCATTCTGGTAGACAATTTCTCTGGTTCAGTTAAATCACTCCAAAGATTTATACTGGTTCATTCTCCAGTTAAAGATTATTCAAGACCTCTGCTGGTTCAGTTTAAATCAATCAACGATTTATCCTGATTCCGTTTCGGCAGACACATTCTCTGGTTCAGTTAAATCGCTCCTACGATTTATAATGATTCGTTCTCTAGTTAAAGATTATTCGAGACCCCTGCTGGTTAAGTTTAAATCAATCAATGATTTATCCTGATTTCATTCCTGTAGACACTTTCTTTGGTTCAGTTAAATCACTCCGAAGATTTATACTGATTCGTTCTCTGGGTAAAGATTATTCGAGACCCCTGCTAGTTCAGTTTAAATTGATCAACAATTTATCCTGATTCTGTTCCGGTAGACACTTTCTTTGGTTCAGTTAAATCGCTCCGAAGATTTATACTGAATCGTTCTCTAGTTAAAGATTATTCGAGAACCCTGCTGGTGCAGTTTAAATCGATCAACGATTTATCCTAAAATCTTTCAAGTAGAGACGTTCTCTGGTTCAATTAAATTGCTACGAAGATTTATACTGATTCTTTCTCTAACTTAAAGATTATTCGAGACCCCTGCTGGTTCAGTTTAAATCGATCAATGATTTATCCTGATTCCGTTCCGGTAGACACTTTCTCATGTTCAGTTAAATCACACTGAAGATTTATATTGATTTATTCTCCAGTTAAAGATTATTCAAGACCTCTGTTGGTTTAGTTTAAATCGATCAATGATTTATCCTGATTCTGTTCCGGTAGACACATTCTCTGGTTCAGTTAAATCTCTCCTACGATTTATAATGATTCGTTCTCCAATTAAATATTATTCGAGACCCCTTATGGTTCAGTTTAAATTGATCAATGATTTATCCTGATTCCATTTCTGTAGACACTTTCTCTGGTTTAGTTAAATCGCTCCAAAGATTTATACTGATTCGTTCTCTAGTTAAAGATTATTCGAGACCCCTGCTAGTTCAGTTTAAATCGATCAACAATTTATCTTGATTCCGTTCTGGTAGACACTTTCTTTGGTTCAGTTAAATCGCTTTGAAGATTTATACTGAATCGTTCTCTAGTTAAAGATTATTCGAGACCTATGCTGGTTTAGTTTAAATCGATCAATGATTTATCCTGATTCCGTTCCAGTAGACACTTTCTTTGGTTCAGTTAAATCGCTACAAAGATTTATACTGATTCGTTCTCCAGTTAAAGATTATTCATGACTTCTGCTGGTTCAGTTTAAATCGATCAACGATTTATCCTGATTCCGTTCCGGTAGATACATTCTATGGTTCAGTTAAATCGCTCCTACGATTTATACTGATTCGTTCTCCAATTAAAGATTATTCGAGACCTCTGCTGGTTCAGTTTAAATTGATCAACAATTTATCCTGATTTTATTCCTGAAGACACTTTCTCTGGTTCAGTTAAATCGCTCTGAAGATTAATACTGATTCATTCTCTAGTTAAAGATTATTCGAGACCCCTGGTAGTTCAGTTTATATCGATCAACAATTTATCCTGATTCTGTTCTGGTAGACACTTTCTTTGGTTCAGTTAAATCGTACTGAAGATTTATACTGAATCGTTCTCTAGTTAAAGATTATTTGAGACCCTTGCGGGTTCAGTTTAAATCGATCAACGATTTATCCTAATTCTGTTCCAGTGGACACTTTCTCTGGTTCAATTAAATCATTATGAAGATTTATGCTGATTCTTTCTCTGGTTAAATATTATTCAAAACCTCTACTGGTTAAGTTTAAATTGATCAACGATTTATCCTGATTCTATTCTGGTAGGCACTTTCTGTGGTTCAGTTAAATCGCTTCGAAGATTTATACTGATTCGTTCTCCAGTTAAAGATTATTCAAGACCGATGCTGGTTCAATTTAAATCGATCAATGATTTATCTTGATTCCGTTCCGGTAGACACTTTCTCTGGTTCAGTTAAATCGCTCCAAATATTTATACCGATTCATTCTCCAGTTAAAGATTATTCAAGACCTCTGATGGTTCAGTTTAAATCATTCAACCATATATCCTGATTCCGTTTTGGCAGACACTTTCTCTGGTTTAGGGAAATCTCTCTGAATATTTATGCTGATTCGTTCTCTAGTTAAAGATTATTCAAAACCTCTGTTGGTTTAGTTTAAATCGATCAATGATTTATCATAATTCTTTTCCAGTAGACACTTTCTATGGTTCAGTTAAATCGCTTTAAAGATTTATACTTATTTTTTCTCCAATTAAAGATTATTCGAGACCCCTGCTGGTTCAGTTTAAATCGATCAACAAATTATCCTAATTCTGTTCCAGTAGACACTTTCTCTGGTTCAATTAAATTACTCCTAAGATTTATACTGATTCGTTCTCTAGTTAAAGATTATTCGAGACACCTGTTGGTTCATTTTAAATCGTTCAATGATTTATCCTGATACCATTCCGGTAGACAATTTCTCTGGTTTAGTTAAATCACTCCAAAGATTTATACTGGTTTGTTCTCCAGTTAAAGATTATTCAAGACCTCTGCTGGTTCAGTTTAAATCAATCAACGATTTATCCTGATTCCGTTTCGACAGACACATTCTCTGGTTCAGTTAAATCGCTCCTACGATTTATAATGATTTGTTCTCTAGTTAAAGATTATTCGAGACCCCTGCTGGTTAAGTTTAAATCAATCAATGATTTATCCTGATTTTATTCCTATAGACACTTTCTTTGGTTCAGTTAAATCGCTCCGAAGATTTATACTGATTCGTTCTCTGGGTAAAGATTATTCGAGACCCCTGCTAGTTCAGTTTAAATTGATCAATAATTTATCCTGATTCCGTTCCGGTAGACACTTTCTTTGGTTCAGTTAAATCGCTCCGAAGATTTATACTGAATCGTTCTCTAGTTAAAGATTATTCGAGAACCCTGCTGGTGCAGTTTAAATCGATCAATGATTTATCCTAAAATATTTCAAGTAGAGACGTTCTCTGGTTCAATTAAATTGCTACGAAGATTTATACTGATTCTTTCTCTAACTTAAAGATTATTCGAGACCCCTGCTGGTTCAGTTTAAATCGATCAATGATTTATCCTGATTCCGTTCCGGTAGACACTTTCTCATGTTCAGTTAAATCGCTCTGAAGATTTATACTGATTTATTCTCCAGTTAAAGATTATTCAAGACCTCTGTTGGTTTAGTTTAAATCGATCAATGATTTATCCTGATTCTGTTCCGGTAGACACATTCTCTGGTTCAGTTAAATCTCTCCTACAATTTATAATTATTCGTTCTCCAATTAAATATTATTCGAGACCCCTTATGGTTCAGTTTAAATCGATAAATGATTTATCCTGATTCCATTTCTGTAGACACTTTCTCTGGTTTAGTTAAATCGCTCCAAATATTTATACTGATTCGTTCTCTAGTTAAAGATTATTCGAGACCCCTGCTAGTTCAGTTTATATCGATCAACAATTTATCCTGATTCCGTTCGTGTAGACACTTTCTTTGGTTCAGTTAAATCGCTTTGAAGATTTATACTGAATCGTTCTCTAGTTAAAGATTATTCGAGACCCATGTTGGTTCAGTTTAAATCGATCAATGATTTATCCTGATTCCGTTCTAGTAGACACTTTCTCTGGTTCAGTTAAATCGCTCTGAAGATTTATGCTGATTCGTTCTCTAGTTAAATATTATTCAAGACCTATACTAGTTCAGTTTAAATCTATCAACGGTTTATCCTGATTCTGTTCTGGTAGACACTTTCTCTGGTTCAGTTAAATTGCTCTGAAGATTTATACTGATTCGTTCTCCAGTTAAAGATTATTCAAGAATGTTAGTGGTTCAGTTTAAATTGATCAATGATTTATCTTGATTCCGCTCCGGTAGACACTTTATATGGTTCAGTTAAATCACTCCAAAGATTTATACTGATTCGTTCTCCAGTTAAATATTATTCAAGACCTCTGCTGGTTCAGTTTAAATTGTTCAACCATTTATCCTGATTACGTTCCGGTACACACTTTCTCTGGTTCATTTAAATCACTCCGAAGATTTATACTGATTTATTATCCAGTTAAAGATTATTCAAGACTTCTGCTTGATTCATATAAATAGACCAAAGATTTATTCTGATACTTCTCCCGATTTCTATCAACAATCACACTGGATGACATCTATAAGCCCATCTCCGATGACTCTTTATCACCTCTCTGAATGGCATCTTTAAGCCCATTTCCGATGCAATCAACTAACACGTTACTTCGTGCATCATCAAGTGCAAATTTTTGGGCACTCTAGTGTTCAATCATCTTCCACCTTCAAGTCACGAATGACAGACCCGCCTATCTAACTCTGCAGGTTTAAGAAGACTGAACAGGGGCAGCTGTTGTACCCCAAAATTTTCTCTCTCATTCCTTATAACATTTTTCACAAGATCTTCAATAGCTCAAGCTTGTACAAGTGTGGACTAAGGTCAAGCCATCTCCTCAAGATTAATACCTCAAATTAGGGTTTGAGTTTGCACAAGGATAATTGAACTTCTAATACTTCAAATGGCTCTCATGGATCATTATGGACCCTCAAGATTTCTCATGTCAAGTTTCAAGTCCTGGATCATAAAATCGCTCAGTCAATTGACCAGATGACCTAAAATCAGTTGTATTGGGTAAAAAGTCAATTGTAGTCAACCTACAGTCAAAATTCAAGATTTTGGACCAATATCAACCTTTTGAAGTCATATGTGTCAATTGATCATGTTTGGATCACAATTCCCCAAGAAAATTGTTCAAATCACCAAAAGGGCAAAATAGTTAAAATTAGGGTTTTGACTGTATTTGACTGATCAAGGATTTCTTTGACCTAATACATAATCTAATGGATTAAAGTAAAATATCAAGGATTCAAATACAACATGTTTACCTAATTTCATGGCCCAAAACATTTCTCAAGATCATTAGATTGATAGATGAAATTTGGTCAACTGATGGAAAAGTCAACTATACACTGAAAAGTCAAACTTTGACTTTTTGATCAAATTTGAGTTTCAAAGATCACACTTCGTCAATACATTCAAAAAATATGAAACTTGATCATCAAGAAATCAATAAATTCAAAAATTCTTTGGAAAAGTCAACATTTTCTATACTTAGAAATTTTTAGAAGTGTTTTAAACATGATAATTTCATAACTTCATGACATTTTTTCACCAAGATGCAAGATGATTCAAAGAAAACTTTCATCATGAAATTTATAGATATTTATTAATTCTACAACTTTGTAGTAGAGGGTGGGTGTCCAAAAAATGCTTAGATTTGAAGATATCAGCCCATGAAATCATGACATTGTTCTCAACTTCTTGGCATTTTTTAACATAGTTCCAAGATGATTTTGTCAAAATGGTCAACATGAAAGTTATATAGGATATTTCAAGCTTTCCAAAACATCCAAGAGCATAAATTTATCATACTTGAGCTAGGAGATTCAAGGGCATGAAGTTGGGCATCCATTCTTGAATTGCAAGTCATTTTGTTGAAGAACACATAATCCAATTTGCATGATGTGCTGCATAATCTTACTTTGCAGGCCTTTTGACTTGCAAATCTATCCATAATAATATGTTTACACACTTTATTGAACTATTATCCAAGTGATTCAAGTATTGTCCATTGCATCATTCCATTTATGGCACAAAGGCACCATTGCCATTCACATAAAGCATGCTTTATACAAAGTCAGCTCTCCTTGAGCCTCTCAACTATTTTTTTCTGCACACACAATGTCAAAGCAAGAAGCAACATGCCTAAAAACTCCTAGCCATTTCAGATCCCTTTTGAACCATGCATTGGAACATCAAATTTCACATAACTTGGTTGTTTCATCTCAACCAAACAAGAATCCCACAGCTTGTGAAACAAACTCTCTCTTCCTCTCAAACCTTCTCTATAAATAGAGAGTAAATTTGCAAGCTAAGGGGCCAGAAGTTCTTTGGTGTAGAAAAATTCTCAAAACCCCTCATATTCTAAAAAAAAACATAACTGTCCATAAAACTTCCACTCTTGAGCTTTGAAGTCCAAATCTTGGAACCTCACACCCCTTGCAAGTTTTACCCAAACAAACCATTCAAGTACTTCACATACATCATATAGAAGTTGTTCAAACACAGGAACAACTTCTGTAATATCATTATCACTATCTTCTAAACTCAAAAACAATACTTTTCAATTTGACTTGGTTGGAGTGGTTCATCAATTTTTAGCACAAAGTGAGGATTAGAACAACTTCAAAAAGGTTCAAAGGAGCCCAATCAATCATCACATTACACCTGGAAACATCCATACACATTTTGAGTTTTCACTTTAAAGAGGTAGGTTTTCTCAAATTGTGATATATGTGTTCATACATAATTTTACTTTCGTTTTCAAAAGAATAAAACATGACAAATCAGAGTAGAAGAGTTGTAAACACTCAAAACTACAGAAAAATGCTTCTAGAAGCATGACACGGTCGGGCGTGTCACCTGAAACGGGCAGTGTCAAGGATAAAACAGAACAAAACGCAAGGAAGGGTCTTGACACGGGTGCTCGTGTCACAGGACACGGCCCATGTCAATCTTACTAGAATTAAAACATGACAAAATGGCAAGGCAGGGTTCTAACACGGGTGCCTGTGTCACAGGAGACGGCCCGTGTACATCTTACTGGAATTAAAACTTAGCATAGTGGCAGGACAGGGTTATGACACAGGTGACACGACCCGTGTCAGCTCAGCTGGGACAAAAAAAGACATGCATGGATTATTACAAGGTCCTGACACAGGTGCCTGTGTCACAAGACACGGCCCGTGTCAGCCTAAACACCAAAAATCCTAATTTTGAGACTTTTTGCTATTATTTTTTATTCGATTTGGTTGTAATAGTAATTAGGTTTTAATTTCTTTCATCCCATTTATAATTTGTATCCCCATCCCCTAAGTGATGTAATAGCGTAGGACTTTAATTTATGCAATTTATCGCTTTTAATATAATTTTTAGTAATTAGGGTGTGTATGCATGGATACAATCAATCTTAGAGAATCCTAATCTAAAGACAAAAATGCATGAAATCAAAACACGATTCACACACGCACCTCTAGGGTAACCCACACTTGTTACCTTAGATGTAAACGGTCATGTCCCTCGAACGTGGGGTACTTTAGAAAAACCCCCTCAATTACAAGATCGTAGTCCCTCAATGACCCTTTGATGTTACCTTCGATAAAAGATCTTAGTCCCTTATGACAAATTGCTAAAATATCCTACCATGTTACCTTCTATGACTATATGATGATCCACACTCGTCCTTTTACATCCAATGATTTGGCTTCTCACCAATCAATGGTAAGATAGAAATATATAAAGGAGGAGGAAAAGAACTAAGACTTTTTGAGTAGGTAGAACGTTCATAGTTGCTTGCTCACAACCATTTTCAAAAACATTTTTCAAACACACCAACAATTTCATATGAAATATTTTAAAAAGTCAACACTTTGTATGCATTCTTATAGAGATAAGAATCATTACAAAGTTTGCCTAAACGAAGGCACTTTTTCAAAAATACTTTCAAACTATCACAAACACATTTCAAACAAATCATTTTAAAGTGAGCTAGAAACTAAGATCCCGTAGATAACTACAGATGAAATGGGTGCTAACACCTTCCCTTTTCATAACCTACCCCCGAACTCAAGAAAAATTTCAAAAGGTCTTTCTTGTTCTTTTCACCCTTTCCTTTATTGGATAAAAGAAAATTCGGCAGCGACTCTTGGTATCCGCAACAATTGCGAACAAACGCAAAACACCCAAGTTAATTCTCCTACCGTATTACAGTGAGCATACAAGTAATTATCAACATCAAGCAACAAGTATTAAAATATTACATACAATCCATACCAAAATAATACCAAGAATCATAAACGAACAAAAGTAGTGATTAAAACTGACCAAAAGATTTAGAAAAGGGGAAAATAAATTCCTAATTAATTCCTAAAAATGTCTCCTAAATTTAATATATTTTATTATTTTTATTATGCCTTTTTATTGTTAAAAAAAATTATAGAAAAGAAAAAAAAGAAAGCTTAAAGAAATGTAACAAAACAAGATCAGAGGGGTGCGCTGATGTATCTATATGTATGAACCAGAAGAGAGGTATCACATACTCCAAAATGTATGATATTGTACCCCATAATTTTTCTTCTCATTATTCAAGACATTCTCCTAGGATTTTCAATTGCTCAAGGTTGCTCAAGGTTTGACCAGACAAATTCTCCTTTAAGCAATTGACCTACAACTAGGGTCTTGATTTTCCCAAAGTAAATTGGACTTATAATGCCTCAAATGGATTTCATGTTTTCCCACATGTCTCCAAGAATGCTCATGCCAAATTTCAAGCCTTGCATCACAAGTGTGCTCAGTCAATTGCTCAGATGAGTGAAAATCAACTATATTAGGTAAAAAGTAAATTATGGTCAACATACAGTCAAACTTCAAGATTTTTAGTCAACATCAAGGTTTTGAAGTCACATTCATCATTTTATCAAGGGTTGATCATAATTCATCAAGGAAACTCCAGATTCACCAAAAGTCAAAAGTTACTAAATTAGGGTTTTCTTAAGGAGAAGTCAATTGAACTTTGATCAAGCATAACTTCCACATGATTCATCATATTTTTCTTAACCAAAGCTCATTTTGAAGGAAATTAAATTCTCTACAATTGTGTATCTTTAAGCTCAAGTCCAAAAAATGCTTCATTTGAGAGATATGGGCCAAAACATTATAAGTCATTTCAAAAGTCAACAAAAAGACACTTTTTGTGAAGGAAACTTACATCAAGATAAACTCTACAAATGAAAAAATAATCAACATATAAATTGTAGGGTACATCTTGAGCTTTCCAAAAATTCCATGATCACCTTCATATGACAAAAATTAAGAGAGTTATGATTGATGCAAGTTGGGCAATTTTGAGAAAATGCTGGAAACCCAAATTGACAAAACTTTAATTTTTGGGCTAGTGGGCTTATCTTTCAAGGTACAAACATGTTTTAGACCTCATAGTGAACCTATGAATCTATTCATACACCCCTTTGATTTTTATTCCATTTATTTTGATTTTATTTATTTAAATTCAAAATTAAATTAAATAAAATTAAAGTTTTCATACAAAGGTCCAAGTCTATTCTTCTTGACCTAATTTTCCTCTATAAATTCCACACATTCAGACAACAACAAGGACACAAAAACCTTGCAAGGAGATCATATTCCAAAACTTCAAAATTATCCAAAACTAGGGCAAACTTCGAACCCTATTTGCAGCCTCTCTCCAAGAAAGCCAGCTATTCCAATCGATCCTTGAGGCATTGTACGGTAAGAATGGATCGATCTTGATGATCCAAGAGGCCTGAAACTCGTAACTATGCATCACCGCTTTTCATTCTTGCATGAAATTCATATTTTTGTTTTTATCATGCTTTAATCGAAACTATCATTACTAATGTGCTTCTGAGATGTCAATGTACAAGTTTGAACCATCGCATGGCCCCCATGATGCCAGAATCATGCGTTGCCATGTTTGAACCGATTGACTTTGTTTGCTTCGTATCTCATCATACAGGAAGAACTAGACAAAACCAAGGCCACCATTGAACTCGCAAGGGCCAAATTAGGGGGGTAGGATCCCTTTGGATCACTAACACTATTTGTTTTGCAGGTACAAGGAACAAAGACGTCAAAGAAGACGGCCAGAGCTAGGGCTCCGACGCCTCTCTGGCCCATTCCATTATATTTATTATATATTTATTGGTTTCCATTCCCATACAAGATGTAATAGCCACCCCAGTGGCAAAGGTGCGCGCGTTAAGGCTTTGATACATGAGGGTGTGGGTTCGATCCCTGCCTTTTGACATTTCTTTTATATTTTCTCAATTCTTGCAGGTTTAACATACATTGCGTTGCATCCATTCTCTAGACACCAGCTCACGCCTGGCGCAGTGGCAAGCCATGTTGTCGTGAAGGAAAAGGGGGTGAGTTCAACACCCACCCCTGACATTTTCTTGTTTTAATTTCTAACTTTGTTTTCTCGTTGATTTTTCTTCCCCTAAACCCTATTTATCAATTAACCAAAAATTAAAAAAAAACCTTTTTTCTTTAAACCCTAAAAATAATTAGGTTTAGGTTTTTTTATTCACCTTTTAATCAATTAATTAATTAGTTATTTTTTTTAATTAATTAAAATTAATTAGGTTTTTTTTAATTAATCATCATCATAAATCATTTTTCTTCACAAAAACCTAACAAACATTCAAATCACTTTTTTCCTTATCGTTTTTTTTCTTCTTTCATTTGCATTTACATTTCCTAGATAAATTGTATAGGATATCTCCGCGAATGTAATAATTTAGATTTACTTTTCCCGCATTTTTTTATTATGTAATTGCTCCAAGCATGTAATAACCTAGATCTTTATTTCCCGCTTTCCTCTTTCACTATTATGTAACTGCCCTAAAGCTCTGTAATAGCCTAGGTTTACATTTTCACCTTTATCTTCTGCTACTTAATCTTCTATGCAATTGCTAGTAATTAGGGTTTGTATGGAAATACGAAAAAACGATAGCAAAACCCTAATTTCAAGAGTAAATAACTGAAATAAATACACTTGCACACTTGCACCTCTAGAGTATCCTCTCTTTGTTTCCTTTGGAATAATGGTCATGTCCCTCGAAAGAAGGGATGCTTTAGCAAAAGACCCTCGATACAAAAGATCATAGTCCCTCGATGACCCTTCAACGTTGCCTTTCAAACAATGATCTAGTCCCTTGCGAAACTGCTAAAGCATCCTTACAAGTTGCCTTCGATGACCGTACGATGACCCTCCGCTTGTCCCTTCACATCCAACAGATAGGGCTACCTATCAACTAATGGTATAGATAACATTATCTCTAAAGGAGAAGGAAAAGAATAAGAACGATCTTGAGTAGGTAAGATACTTTTAATTGCTTGCTCAAAAACTTTAAAAAAACCAAACATTTCACACGACACTTTCAACAAATATTTTCAAAACGCTTTGTATACATTCTTGAGGACTGATAGAAGAATCATTACAAAGTTTGCCTTACATTAGAAAATTTCAAAATATTTTCAAATCACATACACAAAAAGCAAATTTTCAAAGTGAGCTAAGTAATTAAGAGCCCGTAGAAAATTATAGATGAAAAAGGCGCTAACACCTTCCCTTTTCATAACCCTACCCCCCCCCCCCCCCCCCCCCCCCCCCCCCCCGCCCCCCGAATTCAAAATCTATCAAGTTCTTTCCTGATCTTTTCACCATTTTCTTATTGAATAAAAGAAAAGTCGATGGCGACCCTTACTATCTGTAACATTTGTGATAAAATGCAAAACAAGTTAGTTCTCCCACCGTATTACAAAACTGACGACTCTACTGGGGATATACTTAAAAAGAGGGGTTACCTTAGATTCTTAGATCAATTTTACTTAATTTATTTGTATTCTTTGTTTGCTTTTACTTTAAGGGTTGCTTGGGTTTATTTTCTTTCAAAGATCCTACACCCAAATCTAGGGATGACTTAGGTAAGTAGCAATAGAACATGGAAAATATACGACGTAGACCGATATGGTTGAAGTGATGGCTACGTTAGTGTGACACTTTGGTTTGTATCGATGTTCCTTGAGTCAGTCGAGGATAACATTGGCCTTTTGCATGGTGTCATAAGAATTAACTGACTTCTAGAACCTCAATTGACCGATTTTGGACATTATAAGGTAGTGAGATAGACGAATTTGGTGCAGTCCAAGGCTGGTTAATACTCGAAGCTACGCTCATTGAGATTCGACTTTCGGGATATTTTGGTGGCAAGTCAGTTGTCGTGCTAAAATAAAACCTGCAAGAAAGATCGGTGATATGAGCTTCTTAAAACCCGGTTATTATTTTAGGACAGGTTGAACCAACTTAACTTCAATAGAAAATGGTACTTACCTATGGACGTCATGCAATCCTTTAAACCTAAGGCTCTTGTGTGATTTTTTTTGTGTTTTCTACTTGTTTAAACATAACATCACGACATCATATCATCATGACATGGCATTTTCATTATCCATTTCAAGGATCTTAGGGACCTTTGGTGCAGGTTTATAATGAACCAGAGGTCCTCCCAAGCGAGCTCAAGACTGTGATATCCCATCAACCGAAGATGAAAACCAGGATACAGATGGTAAGAGTGTGAAGGCTGAGAAAGGAAGCAACCTTGGTTCTGACCAATATTCTGATGAAGAAGAAGAAGACTATTCGGACGAACAGTATCCTCCTGCTGATGAAAAATACAAACACCAGGAAGATCGTCTAAATTTAATGGAGATCCAGAGAGTGCCTGGGTTGGATTTTGAAGATCTGGGTTTAATCTCGGGAGTTGTTATTCGTTATAAATTCAAGGCCCCCACTTTTGCAAAGTATGACGGTGTTTCTTGCCTAAGCTTCAATTGAGGTCTTATGTCCAGAAGATTCAACCACACACTACTGATAGGAAGTTATGGGTGCATTTCTTCAAGAAAGCTTGTTGGGAACACATTTGAAATGGTTCTATCAACTAGAAGGGACCAATATTCATACTTGAGAAGATTTGGCTGCTGATTTCTGTTGCACCCCAAAATTTGCCCTCCTAATTTTACTTTTATCTAGCTTAGGTTTTGCATTCATCTCCATATATTCCATTAGGTCATTAACATAACATGTATTTTCATTCAATAAAACACCTTGGTTCAAAAGGTCAGCAATCACACAAGATAGGGTTTCTCTTGGTGTATTCATCAAATAAAGATTGGTTCATCTAGTTTTCCTTAGTGTAATGAGTTATGGAATTAGGGGTGTGAAGTATGTTTATCATGGACTTCTTTCTCTTCAATCTACTGGTGTATTTTTCTCCAAAAGACACCAAGTTCTTGGAACAAAGTTTATTTCTCTACATATCTAGACCAAGGTTTCAATCTTTTGTGGCAGAGTATGGAGGAATTAGGGTTTTTTACGACTTTAAGGATCTCATTTTTAATCAAGGGTTATTTGAGATGCTCTTTCATCTGTGGTTTTCGTTTCTTTCAGGAGAATCATGATCATTAAGGTTTCTCTATGCCTTTCAAGGTCAAGATTTGCGTCTCTTTTAATAACCTTGCCAATATTTTGGATTCATACCATGATTATTTGAATTTGTACAAAGGCATTTAAAGGAAATATTGGAGAAAAAGACTTGGCATTACAAAATCAATACTTGATTCAAGTTTTCTAATGGAAGAATTTGAAGTTAAATTTGGGAGCAATGGAAGAAAAGATGCATATTCAATTCAAACAATTCAAATTTGGAAGAGAACCATTATATTACATTTTCTAAAAATCCAAATTCATTATAAGTTCTGTTGTTCATCACATTACATCAAGAATCCACAGAGGTCTATTACAAAAATTCATCTAACATTACAAAAGCCATTCAAAATCACCAATTTCCTCTCCATTTCCATACTCAAAACAGCCTTGCAAAACATGTCCATAGTGCAATATCCAAACAGCTTACAAACAAGGCCACGAACCAGTTCCAATGCAGGCAGAAAACCAGCCCAACACAGATCAGAAACAGACCCCGGTATTGAAACCACAAAAATGTAATAACAACCATGCACTCATTTGAAATATCAGGAAATAAATCGTGGAAGAGTATATTAGTAAATCAAAAATAAAATTAAATCATAAAGCAGAATTCCAGCTCAGCAAAACAACTATATCTAAACTCATCAGATCAATCTCATCCCTCCAGTTCTTGTAACAAACATTCATATCCAAGGCTGAGATCCATCGATTTTGTAACTAACTATTTCCAATCTAACAGAATATAACAAAAAATATTACCGATTCATTTCAGTCTTCAACATTCGGAAGAATCATCACCAAAATACTCCAAGAAATCTATGACTTCTCTTTTATCTTTCTCTGCATGTCTTGATCTTCATTCTTCATTTTTGCGGAGGAATCACTAGAAACTTCTCATTCTCTCTCTCTCTCTCTCTCAAACCTGCGCTCATGATCATTATTCACAAATCACAGAGGAAAAAGTCAAGAACTCACCTTTATGCACTCTCTCAACTTTTTCGGCTTCATCTTATTTGATCATGATCATCTCGGCAAATCTCAGAACGATCATTCACATAATTTTGAAGTCACTCTCAATTCCCTCTGCTCTGCATGAAATCTCTCTGAATCAGAGCACCTTTGATCTCTATTCTTCATTGTATAACATCGCAACTGCATCAATTCTGCATCATATCAACACACAACTCTCACGTATCAACAACAAATCTAGAAGAATTCAACATTTCTCATAAACGATAGAAAAGTAACCGAAGAAGCCGAAAGGAATAAGGAGAAGATGAATTTACCTCTAGATTTCTTGCTCAACGTCAGTGTTCAATAGCCACAGGAGTATCTTCAGCTAGTAAACTTCGACATTCCTCTGCTTTTTTTATTTCTTTCTTTCTACTGTTTGTTGTATCACGGAATCAAAGTGAGACAGAGGCGTGATATACGAAGGAGACGAAACTTAAATGAGACGTAACTTTGAAGAAGGAGACGAAACTTAAATGAGACGTAACTTTGAAGAAGGCGACTGCGGATTTGAGATGAAGAACGAAAGCGAGATGGATTCGAAACCATGAGGGAGATGGTGGCGATGTCGTGTTTACAACGGAATGAGGTAGATGATGAGGAAGAAGCTGTGGCGGTGAGGTAGTTTCAAAGTGAAGAAGTGAGCGGCGGATGAGAGATTGAGGGAGAAGAGATTTTTCTTTCAGAGGAAGTTCAATCATCACACAACTCAACCCTAATGTCACGTTGTAATTCTTTTTATTTATTTATTTCAGATAATAAATTTTTTTGAATAAAAATCTAAAAAAACATAAAGGATGGAATGTTTTATTGATGGACCCGGACCATGCTATTGCTCCATAAGCCCAATCGATGGTTTTTGGAAGTTTGTTAAGTTGTGATACAAAAAATCTATTGGGCAATTTTAGAAAGACCTAGCGCCTATGCTATATTGTTACACCATACCTCCAGAATTCCAATTTGCACCCCCTCTTGAGTTTTTTTTTGCTAATTACAATTTCTTTTGAATAGTTTTGTGAATTGCTTAGATTTGTTTAAAAAAATTTACATGATAAAAAATAATAAAATCAATAAAAATTGTTAGATTTTTAAGAATTAAATCCCGATTATCCGATTACTTGAGATGTATAATTCACCTTTGCTTGTTGAGATTGATTCTTATGCAGGATTATTGTACGATATACTGATATTCTTGAGATTTTAATTGTGATTTATTTTCACATTGATGATGCTTTGACACTTATTCCGAGCATCTGATTTCGGACTCTTTTCTTTGATTGGTGAAGCTTTCGCAAAGATCATCAGGTTTCTTTGCTTTGATACGCTTTGCTACAAATTGATATTTGTTTGGTATTTTCTCTCGTTTATTAGCAGTGGTAGATTATCCTTCATGGATAACTAACATTGTGCCTGTACCAAAGAAAGATGGCAAGGTACGCATGTGTGTGGATTATCAAGATCTGAACAAAGCAAGCCCCAATGACGACTTCCCGTTACCTCACATAGATGTTTGGGTAGACAACACGGCTCAAGCTTCGGTATTCTCATTCATGGACGGTTTCTCAGGCTACAATAAAATCCAAATGACACCCGGAGACATGGAAAAGACTACCTTTATGACACCTTGAGGAACCTTCTGCTACAAATTATGTCGTTCGGTCTCAAAAATGCAGGGGTAACTTATCAACGAGCCATGGTCACACTATTCCATGATGTGATTCACAAGGAGTTTAAAGTGTACGAAGATAATATGATCGCTAAATCCCATACGGAGGAGAAACACATCATACATTTACAAATGTTATTCGAGCAGCTGCGCAAGTTCAAATTGAGGTTGAATCCGAATAAATGTACATTTGGCGTCAGATCAGGCAAGTTGCTAGGTTTCATTGTAAGTCAGCATGGTATCGAGGTAGACCCTGACAAAGTAAAAGCTATACAAGGGATGCCAGCACCAAGGACCGAAAAATAAGTTTGTGGTTTCTTAGGGCGATTGAATTACATCTCAAGGTTTATATCGCATCTAACAGCTACATGTGAGTCGATATTCAAATTATTACAAAAAGATCAAACAGTAGTATGGAATGATGATTTCCAAACAGCCTTCGAGACAATAAAGCAGTATCTACATGAGCCACTGATCTTAATGACACCAGTTCCTGGAAGACCACTCATCATGTATTTGACAGTGCTCGAAGGCTCAATTGGTTGTGTTTTGGGACAGTAGGACAAAACAGGAAGAAAGGAGCATGCCATTTACTACCTCAGCAAGAAATTCACTGACTACAAAACTAGGTACTCGCTCCTCGAGAAAACTTGTTGTGCTTTGGCATGGGCTACTAAGAGGTTGAGACAATATATGTTAACCCACACCACATGGTTAATAACAAGAATGGATCCTCTAAAGTACGTGTTTGAAAAACCAGCTCTTACAGGGAGAATCACCCAATGGCAGATGCTATTATCAAAATACGACATCCAATATGTAACTTAGAAGGCCATCAAGGGTAGTATACTAGCTGATCTTCTAGCTCCCCAACTGCTTCCAGAATATCAACCTATGAAGTTCGACTTTCTAGACGAAGATGTCATGGTTATAGGTCACTAAGAAATACCAGGACCTGACGAAGAACCCGAGTCAGGGGCGTGTTGGACACTCATGTTCGATAGGGCTTCAAATGCACTGGGGCACGGCATAGGAGCAGTCTTGACTTCTCCAAAGAATTATCACAAACCCTACACTGCAAGATTGTGTTTTGACTGCAACAACAATGTCGCCGAGTACGATGCTTGTAAACTAGGATTGAAAGCTTCCATTGATATGAGAATAAAGCACCTCGAAGTATTTGGGGACTCGGTATACCAAGTCAAGGGCGAATGGGATACTAAACATCCAAAATTGATTCCATATTGGGATCATGTGTTAAAGTTAATCGCGGAATTCAGAGATCACTTTCAGTCACATCCCACGAGAAGAAAATCAAATGGCAGACGCTCTAGGAACTCTATCAGCTATGTTCAAAGTAACTTGGCCAAACCGCGAACCACACATCATAATTAGACACTTTGAAGGGCCCGCACACTGCCTTGCTAATGAAGAAGGGCTGGATAACAAGCCTTGATTTTACGACATCAAGAGGTACCTCGAAAAGAAAGAATATTTGGAAAATGCCTCTATCATTGACAAGCGGACCCTGTAGAGGTTAGCCTCAAAATTCTTTCTGAGTAATGGTGTGTTGTACAAAAGAAAATACGACATGGTACTACTCAGGTGTATGAAGAAGAAGGAAGCAGATACGCTCATGATAAAAATCCACGAGGGAACTTTTGGAACTCATATAAATGGGCACACCATGGTCAGAAAGATTATGCGGGCAGGGTATTATTGGTTAATGATGGAAGTCGACTGTTATCACTACACGAAGACATGTCACAAATGCCATATCTAAGCCGATAAGATAAATGTGCCACCAACTCCTCTGAACGTCATGAGCTCCCCTTGGACATTCTCAATGTGGGGAATTAATATGATTGGCATGATCGACTGAAAGCGTCCAACGGACACCGTTTCATACTAGTAGCCTCTGATTACTTCAGAAAATGGGTAGAAGCAACATCCTACGCCAATGTCACAGGTCAAGTGGTTATGCGATTTATCAAGAAGAATCTCATATGCAGATACGGGGTTCCAAGCCAGATTATTACAGACAACGGGTCCAATTTGAACAACATGATGATGAAGGAACTGTGTGATAATTTTAAGATCAAATATCATAACTCCTCACCATATAGACCCAAGATGAATGGAGTTGTCGAGGCAGCCAATAAAAATATCAAGACAATTATTCAGAAAATGGTGAAGACATATAAAGATTGGCACGAAATGCTTCCCTTTGCTCTACACGGCTATCACACTTATGTGCGCACATCTACAGGCGCAACTCCTTTCTCTCTAGTATATGGCATGGAGGCAGTACTTCCAGTTGAAATAGAAATACCATCTCTTCGGGTTCTAATGGAAACAAAGTTGGAAGAAGAAGAATGGGTTCAAACGTGACTTGATCAGCTCAACCTCATCGAAGAAAAACGCTTGACAACTTTATGCCACATTCAACTACATTGGAAGAGGATGAAGAGAGCATTCGATAAGAAAGTTCTTCCTCGAATATTCAAAGAAGGGGATTTAGCGCTCAAGAAGATTATATTACCTCGCCTCGATTCACGTGGTAAATGGACACCCAACTATGAAGGTCCATACATAGTGAAAACAACATTCTCTGATGGTGGTCTCATCCTCACAACAATGGATGGGGAAGAACTACCGCACCCGGAAAATTCAGACGCAGTCAAAAAATATTATGTATAAAAAGCTCTCTAAGCTCGAACCCTAAATTGGTGACTTAGGCAAAAAGGAGCGTCCCGGTGGATCGAAAACCCTAAAGGGCGTTCCAGGAAAAAATTAGGGTCATACAAAAAAAAAACTATCCTGGTGGACTGAAAAGCCGAAAGGGCGATCCAGGCAAAAATTAGGGATTTTATTCAAAAAGAAATAAAGAACAAAAAGACTGCGATCTAAGAACTACAACTACGAACCATAAAGGGGGAGATGGGTCTAAATCATATGACTCAGAAGAAAATGAGATCGGATCCATTAAAAGGACATTGGGGAAACTACAGTAACAATTATCATTTTCATTTTCATTTAAAGTCTTGAAAATTTTTGTAATCACCTCTTTTAAGGAATTACCTTTTGTAGTTTTGCCTATTCAGAGGCATATCAATAAAACATTTGCTTTCTTTAAAATTGAGTTTTTCCTATTTCAGACCTGTTTACAAAATACTACACTTATTACTTGTGAATATTGTGTCGAAAACATTTCGGGGGAATTGAAAAATAAAAGCATTTGATAAAACATCGAAAAAACATTTTTGTTAGAAAAGCATCAAAATAAAATCCACGTCTACGTCCATACACATGTCTATGCCCATGTCTATGCTCACATCACAAAAGTCTGCGTCCACACATATGCCAATACATATGCCTGCACTTACAACACAAAAGTCTACACATATGTGTATGCCTACACCCGCACCTCTGACAAACAAAAATCAAAATCCTTGCTAAATACTTTTCACTACATTCAAATCAATTCAAAGATACCACGACAATACAACATACAACACCAAGGAATTGGTAACTCAAAACCAATGGTTTAATGGAGAGACTGCCAGAAACAATTTTCATAACATTTCAAGGCATACACACATTGTGTATACATTTTGCATACATCATACATACACATTCAATACACATACACTCAGGGTTCCATATCAATATCAGACATCATACACATATATCATACAACAAATAAACAATCTCACCCTCAATTCAGCTATCTAAGGGCCAATCAACAAAGCACACTTCTTCTACAAATCCAACCCATCACCTAAGACTCCACGCAATGATGTGTTCAACCCATCACCAAAGACTCCATACAGTGATGTGTTCATTACAACGTAGCACTACCTATGTCTCCATGCAGTAATGTACAAAATCCAATACATTGCTTAAGACTCCACGCCGTAATGTTCTAAATCCAAATAGGATCTGTCACCTAAGGCTTTATGCAGTGATGTGTTTAGCCCATTACCTAAGACTCCACGCAGTGACCTTTCCCCTCTACAATGTAGTTCATTACCTAAGAATCCATGCAGTAATGTACAAAGCTCGGTACATTACCTAAGACTCCATGCAGTGATGTATTCTCCCTTCTTTACCCATTACCTAAGACCATAGCCAGTAATGCGCGAAACTTTATTTCATTGCCTAAGACTCCATGCAGCAGTGTAACAAGACCCATTGTTTAAGGCTCCATGCAACGATGTGTTTCCCTCTCTTCACCCATTACGTAAGACTCCACGCAGTAATGTGCGACACTCCCTGTTGTATCCCAAAATTTTCCCTCCCATTTTCACACAAGACATACTCCTAGAGGTCCTCAATGGCTCAAGTTGTCTAAGGATTGACCAGAAAAATCCTCCTCTTAAGACAATAAGCCTCAAACTAGGGTTTCACTCCTCATCAAGATGTTTGAGTTCCAAGGGTCCTAGATGGTCTCCATTTCTCTAATATGTCCTCAAGATCATCCATGCCAAGTTTCATGCCTTGCACAACAAGTTTGCTCAATCAACTGCTCAATTGCCTGAAAATCAACTATACTAGGGCAAAAGTCAACTGTGGCCCAAATACAGTCAAACTTCAAGATTTTTAGTCAACATCAATATTTTGAAGTATTATCCATCATTTGATCAAGGGTTGATCATGATTCCTCAAGAAATGCTCCTAACTCATCAAAAGTAAAAAATGGCAATTTAGGGTTTCTGTGGGAAAAGTCAACCAAACTTTGACCAGACATAACTTTCTCATACTTTTTCAGAAAATTTTCAAACAAGGCTCATTTTGAAGAGAATCTGATTCCCTACAACTCCTCTTCAGCCCTCAAGGTCAAGAAATGCCTCAATCAAAAGATACAAGTTCATACATTATAGGTCATTTCAAAAAGTCAACAACAACACCTTTTGGGTTAAAGCTCCTTACATGAACATTGAAGATCCAATTGAGATGAGACCAAAATAGTTGTTTAGAAGACATCCTAAGCTTTCTAAAAAGTCCAAGAACACCCTCTTAGGGTTAAATTTGAGAGAGATATGGATTGTCAAAGTTGGCCATTTTTGGAAATTTGCATAAAGTCAACAATGCCCAAATTTGCATTTTTTTCCAAATGGGCCTAACTTTTTATACTTGAAACACATTCCTAGCCTGGTCCACGACCCAACCACCTTTCCATGCATCATTTTTTTTATTTATTTAATTTATTTTGATTTTAATCCTTTAAAAATCCAAATTAAATCAAATAAATGATATAAAAATAATGAAGATTTGTTTTGATTTGATTTTGCATTGAATTACAATCCGAATATGTTGTTTAACACCAATAAAAATCGTGCAAGATTGAAAAGAGAGGAAATCTCCACATATGGAAAGATTGGAAGAAAAATTGAAAAGGCATTATTTGTTGGATTCTTGCCATACATAGTGACCTAATTTGATTCACATATTTATACACAAACATTCTCAACCATAAGGACAGGTTTTTACACGCGCAGCTACATCACCACAGCACCTTAAAAGTTTCAATTTTTTTCCAAATAAGTGCAATTTGTTTCACACGATTCAGCTAGTCCTCCCCAGATCTAAACACTCTATCAGCCTCTTAGAGATCTTATGAGTCCATTCCTATCATCCTCAAAGCTCACAATATCCCAAATCATCACGATTAAGTACCACCGATTAACAAGGTTTGACGAAATTAAAATTGTAAATTTGTGCATTGATGATGGTTTTAATGATTTAATTTGTGTTCGGGGCATCAATTAGGGCAGGCTGGACGTTTCACATGAGAGCTTTAAGGCTTAAATCATGTGATGCCATTGTTAGGGCATCACGAACTGAAGCTTGCGAAACTCCTGATTTAGGGACCTTCAGACAAAACTAACCCCATATTTGGATTCCTGGGAAAATTTCAAGGGGAATATGGTCCTTTATGCATTTTAATCCTCCCATTTTTGCAGGTTTGAAGATTTGTCTGGTCGGAGAAGACGATCGGCGTGCAGCTCCGACGTCATTGACTCCTCTAACCCAGGCGAAGATCATGCGTGTCAATACCATGCAATTTGATTGGTTCATTTGATTTGCTGACGCACTCGTTTTTGATGACCTGAAATTCACCTTTGTTTCAAATATAATATTATTAGGTTATCATAGTTATGAATGAATTGGCAGCGCAATTGGCAAGTCAAGCAAGCATATGAGGGAAGGGACTTGGGTTTGAATCCCAGGTCCAACGTTCTTGCATTTTTTTCCTATTGTGTTTAAGGCGGATTCCCTATGGTGCATGGCCAAATACGCATCATACATCTCTAGATCTCGGCCGTTGGATTTTAATGAATCCAGATCTAGCGCTCTTGGAGAGTTTCCCCAGGATGGATCTCCTTAACACAACAACACCAGATCCATCACAGGCTTTGGGCTTGCATAAGATTTGGGCTTTAGAATTGCAGTGCCACCCCCCCCCCCCCCCCAATTGCTTCCTACTATCAGGCCCATTTCATTTTTTTAATTTACTTTATTTTATTTTTAATTAGTTTATGTTTTTTTTATTCATTTTTTTTATCACAAAATCAGAAAATCATCATAAAAAATTAGGACTTAGTTTTTTCTTAATAAAATAATTTTTGCAAATTAATTAATATAATTAACTTTAAATTATTTTCTTTAAATTAAAATTAATTAGAGAAATTAGGTAAAATTTCAAACCTTTTCATAAAAATCCAAAAATTATATTTTAATGTTCAAATTAGTTTTTTTAGGGTTTTGCACTTTTTTTAAAATTTTAATTCTTGCGCTTAATTATTTTTACCGTACGATTTATTTTTTTTATTATTAATGTAATTGCTTCTAGATTGTAATAGTTTTAATTAGGTTATTTACAGTCGTTCCCTATTTACTGTTTAATCCCCAAAGTTTTTGGTCATGTAATCCCCATTCCCCGAAGCCTTGTAATAATTAGATTTACTTTTCCGCTTTTACTTTCTGCAAATATATAAACTATTTAGATGTATGCGTAGGATTGTATGCAAAAGATCAATAATTTGAAATAGTAGAAAACCATAACTGTGCAAAGATAAATAACTGAAAAATAATCACACACACATGCACCCCTAGGGTATCACCACTCTGGTTGCCTTTGGTAAACATTCATGAAGTATAGGGAGTTTTAGTGGATGCCCTCTAGTCCCAAAAGATAAAAAATGACCCATTCGAATGTTTCCTCGGAAAGATCTTTAGGACTCTAGGGTAACTACTAAGGTTTCCTAACCATTGCTTCAATGATCGTATGTCCCTTTCGATAGCCCTCAAAAATCCAACGACTAGGGTTACCTACTCATTAATAGTAGGATAACACGGTCTAAAGGATAAGAGGAAAAGAACGCCTTTTTTCGAGTAGGTACATAGCTGTTAGGTACTTGCTCAAAATAATCCTTTTTACACCATACACATTCAAACATACTCTTCAAACAAAAGTTTTCAAACTTCTTTTCAAAACACTTTATCACACCCTTGAGGAGTGATACAAGGGTTACCGTAAAGTGAATCACCGCACTAAGGCATTTTCAAAGCTTTTCAAAACACACAAACACAAGCAATTTCAAAAATGAGCAAGTACCTAAGAGCCCATGGAAAACCATGGTAGAAAGGGTGCTAGTACCTTCCCTCTCCATAATCTACCCCCCGTACTTAGAAATCTCGAAAAAAGGTCTTTTTCTGTTCTTTTCAGCCTTTCCTTTGTTGGATAAAAGAAAAGTCGGTGGCGACTCTTGCTTACCGCGACATTTGGGAACAAAAAATGCAAATCAGTATTAATAGTCGGTTCTGCCACCGTATCACAGAACTGGCGACTCTGCTGGGGACAAATAAAAATTGGGGTTTACCTTAGAATCTAGGTCATTTTAATTGCTTCTTTGGCTTGTCTTATTTAATTTACTTTTAAGGGTACCTGTTTGGATTGTTTGGATCCTAAACCCGGATCGGGGAATTCCTTTTAGGTAAGTAGCAATAAACTGTGAGGGAGCTGTGCAGGGTATACCAACACGGTTGAAACAAGAGTACGTTGATGCGATACTTTGGTGTGTACTTGTAGCCCTTGAGTAATCAAGGAGAATATAGGGCTGCTGCGTGGTATCATAAAGCGACAACTGACGTTAGCACCTTAATTGACCATCTTGGATTTTTAGGACGTAGTGAGATAGCCGTGTTTGGTGTAAACCCAAAGTCGATGGATACACTATGCTACACTCATTAAGGTTTGACTCTTGAGTTTTGTTTGGTGGTCAGTCAATTGTCTATCAGAACAAAATTTGGGGGAAAGATCGGTGATATTGAGATCCCTTAGAACCTGGTTACTATATTTAGGACAGGTTAAACCAACCCAACTTCAAAAGGATATTACCTTAAAACCCATGCAAGCATTAAACCTAAGGTATTTGTGATTTGCTTATGTTTTCTATATCTGCTATATCTGAGAATAATCATGACATCATAACATAGCATATCATACTAACCATTTCAAGGATTCTTAGGGTTTATTTTTGACTTGTTTTGTAGGACATGGCCCTCGCCCGCAAATTCACTATCCAAGTTAGTCTGGTAAAGGTACCTCCTCAGCTTAAGGAGTTGGTATCAAGGGTTCCTGAAAGCTCTCCCTTCACTGAAAGACATGGTCAACTTCTCAGCTTGGTCACCTCAAACCCTGATGAAGAAATGTTAAAAGTGCTCTTTCAATTCTTTGACCTTCTACATCACTGCTTCACTTTTCCGGATTACCAGTTAGTGCCTAATATGGAGGAGTTTTCTCTGTTACTGGGGGTGACTATCCTTAACAAGGTACCTTTCAATGGTATGGAAAGAGACCCTAAACCTAAAGATATTGCTAAAGCTCTATCCTTAAAGCGGTCTGACGTAGTAGCAAATTGGGAAACCAAGAGAGGTGTTAAGGGTTTTTTTGGCTAAGTTCTTGTTTAAGAAAGCTCATCATTTTTGGGATACCCTGGAATTACAAGATTTTGAAGAGGTTTTAGCCCTTCTCATCTATGGGTTGGTATTGTTTCCTAATCCAGACCAGCTCATAGACGTGAATGCGGTTAAGGTTTTCCTGTCACGCAATCCGGTACCTACTTTGCTTGGAGATATCCTACATTCTCTGCATACTCGCACTATAAAGAAAAGAGGGACCCTTTTGTGTTACACTCCTCTTTTGGCTAGGTGGTTTATTTCTCACCTACCCCGATCCTTCTTGAAGAATGAATAGTGTTTAAGATGGTCTCATAGGCTAATGACTCTTACACATTCAGGTATTCATTGGTGTCCTCGATCCTTGGAGAATGTTACTATCATTGATCGATGCAGGGAATTCCCTAATGTCCCTCTCTTAGGCATTAGGGGAGGAATCACTTATAATCGTTGTTTGGCACTACGACAGTTTGGATATGTGAGAAGGTATGGTCCTCATGTTACACTTATCAAAGGAATCGCCTTCGACTATGAGAATGATGCTCAGGGTTATCGTAAAAGGTTCATACGAGCTTGGGGCATGGTACATAGAGTTGATAGCAAGACACTGGGGCACAAGAATTCCATCCCTCTTAAGCCTTATCTCAAATGGGTACGAGCCCGTGCTCAAAGTCTTATGATGCCTTACCCCTCTATCCTACCTATGATTATGGAACCAGTTGCTGAAGGAGACACTCCTTATCTTATTCTTCACCCTGACATCCCAACTGATCATGAGGAGTTACAAAAATCTTGGGTTTAACTTAAGGAGGAGAGGGATACGTTTGAAGCTCAATTCTACTCCAGCGAGAAGAAGGTCTTGGAACTCACTAGGCTACTTCATGAAGAGAGGAATATAAACGCCTACATTTCACCAAAGAGGATGCGCTTATGGGAAACCTAATTTTCTTTTTTCTTTAAGTTTTATTTTGTTTGATTGTAAGCCTAAAAGGCACTCTTTGTAACAATTCGAACTTATTAATACAATTAACGTGTGTTTCTTTTGTTTATGCAAAATTGAGTCTTTAAGAATCCTTGAAATCATTGCATACGCATATCATCTATGACATTGCATAAACAGGTTTCAAAGTAGGATTCTCATCTTCTTCGCTGTTTATTTCAGCAATAATGGCTTCTGAACAAAGTATCAAGGATCTCCAGGCACAAAATGCCCAATTTCAGCAAATGTTCATAACTTTGGCTAAAGGGCAGGAAGATCTGAAGGCCCTTATTCTGAAAGATAGAAAGAAAAAGGCGAAGAAGACCGCTGGGGTGGTAAACTTGGGAAGAAGATTCAAGGGACTGTTGAAGCAAATGGTTGATATGACCTCTTCATCCAAGGAAGGAGAGAATTAAGATGTTGAAACAAGGGAGGAGGCCCCTAGTCCAGGGGAATCTGATAATTACACTGATTACAATGAAGAGCAGTATCCTCCGGCTGACGAAAGGTACAAACAGTTAGAGGATCGTCTGAATGCAATTGAGATCCAAAGAGTACCAGGGCTAGATTTTAAAGAGCTGGGTTTTGTATCTAGGGTTGTCATCCCACAGAAGTTCAAGGTTCCGGTATTTGCAAAGTATGATGGGATTTCTTGTCCCAAGCTTCATCTTAGTTCTTATGTGAGGAAGATTCAGCCTCACACTGCTGATAGGAACTTGTGGCTCCATTTCTTTCAAGGCAGTCTGTCCGGGACTCAGCTTGAGTAGTTCTATCAGCTAGAGGGAATAAATGTCCGCAACTAGGAAGATTCGGCTGCTACTTTTTTTAAGCAGTATCAATATAATGCTGACCTTGCTCCTACCCGCACTCAACTCCGGAGTATGTCTATGGATGCAAGCGAAGGTTTTAAGGACTACGCTCAGAACTGGAGAGATTTGGCAGGGAGAGTCCAACCCCCTTTGTCTGATAGGGAGTTGGTGGACATGTTTCTTGGTACGCTATCTGGTATGTTCTTTAATCACTTGATTGGTAGCTCCTCAGCTGGTTTTACTGAGCTGATATTGATTGGAGAAAGGGTAGAAGTTGGGACCCAAAGTGGCAAGATCCATAAAGACACCTCTTCAAGTACAGTGAAAAAGTTATTCATAGGTAAGAAGAAGGTCAATGCTATTTATAATCCAAGAAGTCAGAATAGAACCGAGCACTATCGAACAGTAGGGGCTGTAATGATACCTAGGCCTATGGCTACTCAACAACAAAACAATCAGCCAAGGCTAGAAAGACCTCAAAGGAAGTTCACCCGGATCAATATGACGTTGTCTGAGGTTTTACCCCATCTGTTAAAATCTAATTTGGCACCCTTAAGGGAGGCTCCCAAGAACCCCAACACCACATCTCCTCGTTACAATCCAAACTCTCGGTGTTCTTACCATTCTGAGAGTCCAGGCCATGATACAAACGACTGTTGGGCTCTGAAGAATAAGATACATGATCTGATTGAAGCAAAGGAGATTGAGTTTCATGCTCCTAAGATGCCTAATGTCATAACTGCTCCCATATCCAAGCACAATCGTGGTGTTAATACCGTTGATACTGGTCTATTTGTTACTTTTGTTGATGAAGTTCCTACTCCTCTCACGATTGTCAAGAAGAATTTGTTGCTAGCCGGTTTATTTCCGGGCTGTGGTGAAGGTTACCACATGTGTTTATCTCATCCTTCTGGTTGTTATTTGCTGAAAGCAGGTGTTCAACGCCTGATGGATAACAAAGAGATTTTGTTCGAAAAGACTCCGGTTCAAACTATTCTACATGAAAATGTTGCTATCATAACCATTTTTGCCAATCCTTCCAAGGTCTCCTCCAAAAGACCTGTTAGGATTACATCTGCTCCAATAATTGCTCCATTAATAATCACTTTTCCTGGCCCTGTACCATACTCCTCAGACAAAGCTGTTCCTTGGAATTATGGTGCTGACGTTTACTACCATGGCGTCAAGCAGGATTTGTTAACCATTAAATACGAAAAAACTGAAGAGGCTGATCCCGATATCAGTAACATTGTCGGGACCAGCAAAATTACTCGAAGTGGAAGGGTTTTATCTCCCGAGATCTCCCTAAAGACTGTTGATAAGCCTGTTGTTATTCCATCTGTTGTTCCGGCTAGTACTCCTGATACTACTCCCATCCCTACTCCAGTTGTTGCCCATGCCGGTGAGTCATTTGGGACTCAGGACAAAGAAGTTGTAGGTGAGCCTTCTCGGACGGAGGCACCTAGAGAAGTTATTTTGGAACCATCTAAACAAGAAGTGGAGGAGATTTTAAAGATAATCAATAAGAGCGACTACAATGTGGTCGAACAACTGGGGAAGAACCCTTCGATGATATCAATGTTGGCTCTGCTATTGTGTTCGAAGGCCCATGCAAAGGCTTTGGTTACATTTCCCAAGACGGCACATGTACCGCAAGAAACCTCTGCTGACCAATTCGAGGAATGTGTGGCCAGTCTGACTGCTGATAATGGGTTGGGTTTTTCGGATGCTGATTTGACACCCAAGGGGAGAAAGCATAATGATGCTCTGCATGTCTCGATCGAATGCAGGGGCACTACTATGGCCCATGTGCTAGTGGACACTGGATCGTCATTGAATGTTCTGCCCAAGAAGGCTCTTGATAGGCTAGATTGTGAAGGTTTGACCTTAAAGCCCAGTAACATTATGGTGAGGGCTTTCGACGGTTCAAAAATAATGGTGCACGGGGAGGTGGACATCCCTGTCAAAGTGGGTTCCCAGACAATCAAATACACCTTCTACGTGATGGATATCAGGCCATCTTATTCTTGTTTGTTGGGTCGTCCTTGGATCCATGAAGCTGGAGCCGTTACTTTTACGCTGCACAAAATGCTGAAGTATCCAGTGAAGGGAAAGATTGTCACTGTGCATGGTGAAGAGGAGTACATGGTAAGCCATATGAACTCTTTCAGGTATGTGGAAATGGACGTTGAGTTCATAGAGACCCCTTGTAAAAATTTTGAAGAGGTTCCCTAGACTATGGCATCAACCAAGACTACTACCAGTGTGCCAAAGATCACCAGACCTCGTTTAAAGATGGCTTATCTCAAGGACTCCAGAGCAGTAGTTAAAGAAGGTGGGTGTACCATTTGAGGACAACTCCCTGATTTTCCTTACAAAACTGACAAATTTGGTTTGGGCTTTACTTCAGGAGCTCAAAGGGTTATCTGACGTGCTCGGGCTGGAGGACGTCTCCTACGCATTAGCAATCATGGGATCAATGCTATAGAAGACAATGATGAGGATTCTGATATTGAAAGCTGGATCTACCCTACTACCAATGGTGGACCTAGTAACTAGACGACTAAAGATTTTATGCCGATTACTTTTGTTCAGCAGTAATTGTCTTGCTTGTTTTTAGGATTTGTAATAAACAATATAAACTCTATGGCCTTGTGTCTTACCCGAGGCACAATGGTTATATGTGAGGGTTATTATATATCACTATCTTATGTCATCAATAAAACATTGTACTATTGCATACAAATTTTGCGCTCTCTATTTTTCTTTTCTGCTTTTTACTTTATCAATACAACCATGCTCTTACACACACTCACATATCAAACTGCAGATCCATATCCACTATGGATCCCATTGATAACAGTTCTGCTATTGCCAGTTATAACTTTGAAAATCCGATCAACCAAGCCGAGGATGAAGGTGAGGAAGATTGTGAGGTACCTGGAGAACTTGATAGACTGTTATAGCAGGAAGAGAGGGCTATATAGCCTCATGAAGAGCCAATTGAGACAATAAACTTGGGCACAGAGGTAGACAGAAAAGAAGTCAAGATTGGCACAAATCTAGGAATTAATGTCAAACAGCGGTTGATACAAATGTTGCATGACTATGTCGAGATCTTTGCCTGGTCATATGAAGATATGCCAGGACTAGATACGAATATCGTGGTTCACCGAATGCCAACTAAAGAAGATTTCCCTCCGGTAAAGTAGAAGGTCTGTCGCATGTGCCCTGAAATGTCAGAGAAGATCAAAGCAGAGGTTATAAAGAAATTTAACACTGGGTTCTAAGTTGTCACTTCTTACCCCTAATGGGTTTCCAACGTGGTGTCGGTGCCTAAAAAAGACGGTAAGGTATGGATGTGTGTGGACTACAGAGATCTGAACAGGACAAGCCCCAAAGATGACTTTCCGCTTCCCCACATTGACGTCCTAGTTGATAATACCGCACAACACAAGATCTTTTCCTTCATGGATGGTTTCTCTGGTTACAATCAGATCAAGATGGCACCCAAAGATATGGAGAAGAAAACCTACGTCACGCAATGAGGCACTTTCTGTTACAAAGTGATGCCGTTTGGATTAAAGAATGTCGGAGCAACCTATCAGCGAGACATGGTCGCCTTATTTCATGACAAGATTCACCATGAGATAGAGATATACGTGGATGACATGATAGCCAGGTCTAAAACTGAGGAAGAGCACCTTGACAATTTACAAAAGTTGTTTGATAGGTTGAAGACGTACAAGTTAAGGTTGAATCCTAACAAGTGCACCTTCGGGGTAAGGTCTGGTAAACTGCTAGGTTTCGTTGTCAGTGACAAGGGAATTCAGGTGGACCCTACAAAAGTAAAGGATATACAAGAGATGTAGGCTCCTTGCACTAAGAAGGAGGCCATAGGCTTTTTGGGATGCCTAAACTACATCGCCAGGTTCATTTCCCATCTAACTGCTACTTGTGAGCCAATCTTCAAACTCCTGAAGAAAGATCAAGTAGTAAAATCGAATGACGAATGCCAGACTGCTTTTGAAAGAATCAAGGAATACCTTTAAGAACCACCAAATCTGATGCCTCTGATTGAAGGAAGACCTTTGATAATGTACTTAACAGTGTTAGACAATTCAATGGGGTGTGTGTTGGGGCAGCATGACGAGTCTGGTCGAAAAGAGCACGCAATATACTACATTAGCAAATAGTTTACCAACTGTGAGACAAGATACTCACTGCTCGAGAAAACTTGCTGCTCTTTGGCATGGGCTGCTCGCCGACTGAGACAATATATGTTGACCCACACTACTTTGTTGATATCTAACATGGATCCTATCAAGTACATCTTCGAGAAGCCCGCTCTCTCTCTGGAAGAATAGAGAGATGGAAGATGATCTTAACTGAATACGACCCAGAAAGCAATCAAGGGAAGTGTATTAGCCAATCATTTGGCTCATTAGGCCGTGGATGACTACCATTCCATGAATTTTGAGTTCACAGACGAGAATATTATGCTAGTAACTGACTATGAAAAACTTGGACCGGATGAAGGACCTGAAGAAGGATCCCAATGGACTATGGTTTTTGACGGAGCTTCGAACGCACTCGGTAAAGGCATTGATGCTGTAAACATATCCCCCGAGGGTTATCATACTCCTTTCACTTCCCGACTATGCTTCAACTGTACCAACAACACGGTGAAGTATGAAGCATGCATCATGGGTCTCAAAGCTGCTATTGACCCGAGGATCAAATTCTTGAGCGTTTTCGGGGATTCAACCTTGGTGATAAGTCAGATCAAAGGAGAGTGGGATACGAAGCACCCGAATCTCATCCCGTACAAAGAGCACATGCTGACATTGCTTCCATACTTTGAGGAGGTAACCTTTGAACATTTTCCACGAGAAGAGAATTAGTTAGCAAACGCGCTAGCTACCATGTCCTCTATGTTCAAGGTCAGGTGGGACAACGAGGCTCCTCGGATCACTATCGATAGATTGGATGAACCAGTATACTGCTACGAGATCCACATGAAAGGAGCAGCAGACAAACCTTGGTTCTATGAGGTGAAGAGATATCTCGAGGATCAAGAGTATCCCGAGGGGGCATCTGTCAATGATAAGAAGTTTCTGAGAAGGTTCACTGCGAAATTCTTCCTCAGTAATGGAATCCTCTACAAGCGCAACCATGACTCTACTCTACTTCAGTGCATAGACAAGAGCGAAGCAGAGAGGATTATGACAGATTTACACGAAGGTGCCTTCGGAACCCATTCGAGTGGACATACCATGGATAAAAATATCCTACGGGTAGGATATTATTGGTCCACTATGGAAGCAGACTGCTATCAACATTCCTGAACTTATCACAAATGCCAGATCTATGCTGATAAGGTGCATGTGCCTCTGATTCCTTTAAATGTCTTGATGGCTCCTTAGCCCTTTGCAATGTGGGGCATTAACATGATCAGAGAGATTAGACCTACCGCTTCCAATGGATACTGCTTCATTTTGGTGGCCATTAATTACTTCACGAAGTGGGTTGACGCTGCCTCTTTTGCTACAGTTATCAAGAACGTTGTGGCACAGTTTATCAAGCATAACCTGATCTGTCGATACGGTGTGCCATAGAGGATCATCACTGATAATGGTACAAATATCAACAACACGATGATCACCGAACTCTGTAAACAGTTCAAGATCCAGCACCATAATTCTTCCCCATACCAATCAAAGATGAATGGCGATGTGGAGGCTTCTAACAAGAACATCAAGAAAATTGTATAGAAGATGACGGTGGCATACAAAGATTGGCATGAGATGTTACCATTTGCTCTTCATGGTTATCGCACCTCCGCACGAACATCGACAGGGGAAACACCCTACTCTCTGGTATATGGCATGGAGGCTGTCCTGCCTATTGAGGTCCAGATCCCTTCTCTGAAAATCATGAAGGATGTAGGTCTGAATGAAGATGATTGGATCCAGACTCGACTTGATCAACTGAATCTGGTCGATGAAAAGAGACTTACTGCTGTCTGTCATGGTCAAATGTATCAAAAACAGATGATCAAGGCTTTCAACAAAAAGGTCAGATGCCAAGTATATCAAGTCGGGGATCTATTGATCAAGCGTATCATACTGCCACAAGGTGATCCCAGGGGAAAATGGACTCCCACATATGAAGGGCCATTTGTGATCAAAAGTATATTTTCTGGTGGAGCCATGATTTTAAGCACCATGGACGGTGATGACCTTCCTCACCCTGTTAATGCAGACATAGTAAAAAGATACTACGCCTGATTAAAGACCCACTAGGTTGATTGGCCTAGGAAAAAATAAGGGCTTCCCGGCAAACCAACAGGGTTCGGACAAAAATTAGGGATGTGTGATACGGTGGGAGAACTGACTTGAGGTTTTGCGTTTGTTTTCGCAAATGTTTCGGTTGAGCAAGAGTCGCCACCGACTTTTTATTTTATCCTAAGGAAAGGTTAAAAAGCACAGCAAAAACCTTTGAGATGTTTTCTTGGGTTCGGGGAGTAGATTATAGAAAGGGAAGGTATTAGCACCCTTTCTATCCATGGTTATCCATGGGCTCTTAGTTACTTGCTTAGATCAACTTGCCTTAATTTTCAATTGTTTGAAATGGTGCTTTGTGTGTGGATTTTGAAAATGTTTTGAAAAGAGGCCAATGTGGTGGCAACCTTTGTAATGATCCATGTTGGGATGTATACAAAGGGACGGTGATGACCAAAATATGAAGCCATGATTTTGAGCCCAGGGGAAAATGGACTCCCACATATGAAGGGCCATTTGTGATCAAAAGTACATTTTCTGGTGGAGCCATGATTTTGAGCACCATGGACGGTGATGACCTTCCTCACCCTGTTAATGCGGACATAGTAAAAAGATACTACGCCTGATTAAAGACCCGCTAGGTTGATTGGCCTAGGAAAAAATAAGGGCTTCCCGGCAAACCAACAGGGTTCGGACAAAAATTAGGGATGTGTGATACGGTGGGAGAACTGACTTGAGGTTTTGCGTTTGTTTTTGCAAATGTTTCGGTTGAGCAAGAGTCGCCACCGACTTTTTATTTTATCCTAAGGAAAGGTTAAAAAGCACAGCAAAAACCTTTGAGATGTTTTCTTGGGTTCAGGGAGTAGATTATAGAAAGGGAAGGTATTAGCACCCTTTCTATCCATGGTTATCCATGGGCTCTTAGTTACTTGCTTAGATCAACTTGCCTTAATTTTCAATTGTTTGAAATGGTGCTTTGTGTGTGGATTTTGAAAATGTTTTGAAAAGAGGCCAATGTGGTGGCAACCTTTGTAATGATCCATGTTGGGATGTATACAAAGGTGTATGTCTTTTGAAAAGGTTTTCAATGTTTTTTGAAAGTTGTTTTGAAAGTGTAGTGATGTGTGGTTTGAAAAATAGGCAAGTGTTTTTGTTTTGCAAGGGGGCAAGTAACCAAGAGTTATCTACCCTACATTTCTCAAAGATCTTTGCTATGTTTTAACCCTTTTAACAATTTTGTTCCACCATTGTATTTGGTGGACAATCTTGTGTTAGGATGTGAAAGGGACGGGCGTGGGTCATCGTTTAGACCATAATTGCAATGGTGCCAAGTATCTTTGGGCAATTTTCTTTAAGGGACTTGATCATCTTTAGGCAACTTTCGAAAGCGTCATCGAGGGACTATGATCATTTGAATTGTGTTGTTTTGCCCAAAGAGACCTAACATGCAATATGGCCCATTATTGAAGGCAACAAGTGGAATACCCTAGGGGTGCAAGTGTGATTAGTGTTGTCCATTTTCATGCTTGTTTATCTTGAATTTAGGTCAAACTATTTTTGGTTAATTGATTTGCATACAAACCCTAATTCTAGCATGGCATATTTAGAAAGCTTTTAAAATGCGGAATTTAAAGGTCCTAAGTTATTACAACACAATATATGGGATGGGGGGTACAAATGTTCAAATGGGGATATTTTAGCAAGAAATTAAATCCTAAACTATTACATCAAATTGAAATTTTACAAGGTATTTAATTGCACAAGTATTAAAAATAAAAATAAATATGCAAAAAATGCAAAAAATGGTTTTCATATGTATGTAAAAAAGTATTTATCATGTGTCAAATAAACAAAAATAAAATTAATTAATTTTTGGTATTTTTATGCATTTAGGGCAAAACCCTAATTTTACTAAATAAAATGTATTAATCATTTAATATATGTAATATTTATTAATTATGTGCAAAAAATAAATAAAGAAAATATATTGTAAAAAACAAGTATTTTGAGGTCATAATATTAATAAAAAATAAAATGTATTATTTTTATATTTTTCTAAATATATTAATAAACATATATGTATTTACATTATTTATTAAATATATATTATATGTACAAAAAATAAAATGTTTAATATTATAAAAAAAAGGTATATTTTTTTATACAATGTTTTCAAGAGATAACATAAAAATAAAAAAATCAGAAATAAAATATGTTTGTATTATTTTTTGTATTTTAAAACAAAAGTATCTATATTTATTTATTTACAAAACTAAGCAAAGCCAAATAAATATCAAAATAAATGCAAAAAATATAGGAAAAATAAATTTAATATTTTTTCATGCTTAAATAAAAATATGGAAACAAAATCAAAAGGAAAAAATGGAAAATGACAAGTAAAACTCAAAATGGGCCAGGGAGGTGCATGTGTGAAAATGTGGTGTAAACAGAAAAATAAGACAAGCCCAGCCCAAAGGACTTTGTCTTCAACCTCTGGCCAGAAACTTGTCAAAAACGCGCGCCTCCTACACTGATTCAAACATCTTGATTCCTGGACTTTTAGCACAAACTCATAACATGAAAAATGTTAAGCATCAAACCACGATTCTGGACATATAAAGAAGTCAATCTAACTCTCAGAAATGAGAGAGAATTTCTTCTCCCCCAATTCCTGACCTAGTTTTTGTTCAATATTCAGACTCAAAATTCTCTAAATACACATAACATAAACGAAAAGTAATGATATGGGCAGATTCAGGGCCATGAATATGACATAATTTCTTCACAAATCTAAACCTAACTATGCCTGGATAGAGAGATAGGAGTTCATGAACTTACCTGTTCAGCTTGAATCGTATCTGGCAATGGAGGTACTTTCAGTGCAAGGTGAGGATTGGTACAGCTTGCTTGAGGTCCAGGGATGCTATTCCAACCTTTAGTTTGCTTTGAATCTTGCTAAATCGAGCTACAGAAGTCAACCTGCAAGAGAGAAAAATAAAAATGGCAAATGATGCTATGGCTGTTACAGACTCAGTTTAATGTTTGGAATAGTCTATATGGATGTTATGGAAGGTGTATGAAGTGGTTTGGATGAAAGTGCACAATGGAAATGAGTTGTGGGATTCAAACTGCAACCTATGCCCTGTTTTTTGCAGTTTTATGGTGTTTTGAGGTTTGATGATGTTTGGAACTTGATTGGCTCGTGTTTCAGGTCAGGGTTGGTGTTTGGAATGTGTACAACAACTTTGCTTAAGCTTGTTCTTGCTGGAATGAGAGTTTGTTCAAGTTATGCCAAGTTACTTCACCTTTAAGCAAGAAAATCAACTTGGTGTTTTTAGACTTGTACCAGCCCCTCTATTGTGCTGCCTTAATCTCTCTTGGTCAGAGTGATTTGTGTACAAAATACCAGCTCAAAAGATTTTGCTTATGCTTCTTGGATTTGCATTTGACATAAAGTTGATTTTTACAAGAATAAATAAAATGCTTTTTCTATTTTAAGACTAAACCTTCATGTAATGCTTAAACACATAATGCAAGGCTTGAATACAAGGGGTTTGCATTAAATTATTGAGTGCAAATGGGATAAAGGATCTCTAATCAAGTTGTGCAAGCTGACTTGAAAAATTGCACAAGTTATGAACATGTACATGGCCATGAATCAAAGTGACTTTTTCCCAACTTGCCAAATTCGATTCTCCCTAACCATGAGGTTGTTTGATGAGTTCTTGGATATTTTGGAAAGCTTGGAATGTGTACTACAATCCATCTTTGTAATACAAATTAAAATTCCAAGTGGAAGTATGTGAAAAGTGGTCTTGAAGTTAGGCAAAAATCCTGCCTAGAATGGGTCAAAATTTCTCTAAGTTAAGAATGGTTTGGTACCCTTGTTCCAAAAATTGTAACTTGAGCTACAAGCTTCTTTTGAGGAAACTTTGTGAATCAAAGTTGTAGATTTTGCAATGGACTACAACTTTCATGTTTTGACTTTTGTTTGAATCCACATAAATCTTGATGAGAAAGTGGGACAAAGTTAGGAAAAAATTAGGGTTTTTCATAACTTAGAAAAATTTTAAGTTATGAAAATTCTTCATTTCAAACCCTAATTTGTGATTTTGGATTTCTTGATGAACAAGTTTCATGATTTGGCATGTTTTGATGAAAAATGAATCTTGACACTTGATTTTGACCAAAAAGTCAAAGTTTGACTTTTCAGTATACAGTAAAAAATTGATCAATTGACTGGAAAATTCAACTGTCAATCTTGTGCATTTGGGATCTTTTGAACTTGTTGAGTATTTCAAGACAATTCCATGGGGTCCTTGAGTCCATATGTGAGCTTGGTTTGCCATTGGCTAGGTCAAACAGTCAAAAATTGCCTTTGTGCAGTCAAAACCCTAAAAATGACCATTTTGCCCTTTTGGTGATCTAATCAAATTTCTTGTTGAATTGTGATCCAAACTTGATCAAATGGTCCATATGAGTTCATAATGTTGATGTGGGTCAATTTTCATGAGGTTTGACTGTCAATTTGCCACAATTGACTTTTTCCCCAATACAGCTGATTTCTAGGTCAACTGTCCAATTGACTGGGCAAAGGTTGGAATCAAGGCTTGAAACTTGGTATGGATAAACTTGGGAGTCCAACATGAAGCATGAAAGTCATCTTAGGCATTTTAGGTCAAAATATCTTTGTGCAAATACAAACCCTAATTTGGGTCAACAGTGCTAGGAGAAGTCTTGCAGAGGAAACCCTAACTGGATCTTGAGCTCCAAGGGCCTTGCGATGAGAAAATGTTGAGAAAATGGGAGGGCAAATTTTGGGGTACAACAATTTCCCCTGTTCAATCTTCTTGAACCTGAAGAGTTAGATTGGCAAGTTTGCCTTTCGTGACTCGAGGGTAAAAGGAGATTGGACACTAGAGTGCCCTGAAATTTGCACTCGCATGCTGGAGTATCAGCAATGTGATGTCGGGAATGGGCTTATAGATGCCATTTGGAGAGATGGTGGATAGGGAGATGGGCTTATAGATTCCATCTGAAGGCGTGACAAAACCTTGTCGGGAATGGGCTTATAGATGCCATTTGGAAGTGTTGATCGCATAAGAGATTCCTTAGCGAGAACTTGCGCACTTTGAGAAAGACAGATGTTTTCCTGGCTTGTTACAGGTGTTGATTTTCAATCTCTTCATGCAGATATGCCCTGGCTAGATACAGGTGTCGAGTCTACAATCGGTTGCTCACAGATATGCCCTGGCTGGATACAAGTATCGAATCTGGAATTGTCGTCTACAGATATGCCCTGGCTGGATATAGGAATCAAATCTTCAAACTCTTCAGATGTGCCCTGGCTGGATACAGGAATCGAATCTGGAATTAGTCGTCAATAGATATGCCCTAGCTGGATACAGGAATCGAATCTTCAAACTCTTCAGATGTGCCCTGGCTGGATACAGGAATCGAATCTGGAATTGTCGTCTACAGATATGCCCTGGCTGGATACAGGAATCGAATCTTCAAACTCTTCAGATGTGCCCTGGCTGGATACAGGAATCGAATCCGGAAACTGATCACTCACAGATGTGCCCTGGCTAGATACATGAATCGAATATGGAATTGTGACAGTTGAAGGTAGTCGTCTTTTGGATTGTCTTTTTCCCTGAAAAGGCAAAACATCAGTTGCATGCAATGTCATGATGTATGAAATGCATGATGTCATGATGTTCAAAATGAGATAGTGTTGTATGAACTTTATCATGTATGTAAGCAAGATGTATGAAATGTGAAATGTTTATGAATGTATTTTCGTCTAGGAAAATAAATCCTTGACGACCGGCCGGGGAATTAAATCCTGGGCTGACGTTGAAGAGTAGAGTTCTTCGTTTCCGCTAGGGATGATGGTTGCAAGAATACACCGGTAGGAGAAGATGACTCCATTGGGGAATAAACTTGTTGGAGAGATTACTCTGAGGGAAGAGATACTTCGCTGAAGTTTTGACGAGAGCTCCGCTGAGGATTTCAATGATGGACTCCGCTGGGGATAACAATGATAAACTCCGCTGGGGATTCTGTTGATAAGTTATGTTGGGGAACTTTGATGAACTCCGCTAGGGATAGGAAGAACTTCGCCGAGGGCGATCTTCCGTGGTAATTAGCTGAGGATAACCCAGTTATAAGCCCTTGTGAGGAATAACTTTTGAATGAAAACGGGGAGGGACGTTCGTATTCTGCAGGGGATAAGCTTCCAGAGTCTACCGGGGATAAGCTCCAAGACCTGCTGGGGATATGGATTCCAATTTTCCTGGGGAAACTTTCGGACTGTACTGGAAAATGGTTCCACTGAGGTGTCTGTATTCCGCCGGGGAACAATCTTAGATCAAGACTGCTGGGGATGCTTGCTGAGGAATGCCTATACTCCACTGGGGAATGTTGATATCTTCTGGGGATACCCAACTTCTTTTAGGCTGGCCGTAGACTAACTCTGCTGGAGGAGAGTATTGCTGACTTGCTAGGGGAATAGGGTGCCTATTGTAGGGCTGATGATAGACTAACTCTTCCTGGGGAGAGTATTGCGGAATCTTGTCTTACTCTGTGGGGAGTTGAGGTAACTTGGTCACATTCTTCAGTTGAACCTACCTTGGTACCTTGGCGGACAGAGCAACTAGACTGTCTGGACAACTCTACATTGCCCCTGTTTCTGATGTCACCTGTAATCAGTCCTTTGTTTCGCATGCAAGTATTTATGAATTAGCAATTTAATGTCAAATGCATATATCAAAAATGAACATTGGACGTTCTTCGCAAGACAAAACAGAAAAGGGAAAAACAATTGGCAATTTGTTTGGAAAAGTGAATTTGTATTGATTTTGAAATTTGCCTGTAAATAGGCGTTTTTGTACAAGAGGCTGACGTCCTAGTAAGAGAACGCCGCCGAATAACATAAAGTTTATACAATTTTGAAAAGGAAACAAAACAGCTATGTGAACAATATTCCCACTGGGTTCCAACTCTGCTATCGCCTTTATGTCTTCAAGCGTCTCATCACTTTGCTGCTTAGTTGAAGATGAAGCTGATTGATCGATGCCGAAGTCTGAGCCCGATAGTTGATGCCGAATTCTGGATGCAAGGTGATCCAATGAGACATAGTGTTACGCTTTATCCCTAACTTTTGCTTGGACCGCCCTTTCGGGTTTTCAGTCCACCGGGATACCCATTTTTGCCCAAGCCGCCTTTTCAGGTTTTCGACTTGCCGGGTGTACAGATTCTTTTCATTTCATCCCTTATTTTTGCCCGAACCTTTTTGGTTCGCCGGGAAGCCCTTATTTTGCCTAGGTATGTCAACCTAGCGGGTCTTTTATTCATGCGTAGTATCTTTTTACTATGTCTGCATTGGCAGGGTGAGGAAGGTCGTCCCCATTCATGGTGGTTAGAATCATAGCTCCTCCTGAGAAGATATGTTTAATCACAAATGGCCCTTCGTACGTAGGGGTCCACTTGCCCCGGGGATCACTTTGAGGAAGAATGATGCGCTTGATTACCAGGTCTCCAACTTGATACTCTTGTCGTCTGACTTTCTTGTTAAATGCCCTGATCATTCGTTTTTGGTACGTCTGACCATGATAGATAGCGGTGAGTCTCTTTTCGTCAATTAGGTTTAATTGATCAAGTCGAGTCTGGATCCAGTCATCTTCACTCAAGTCTGCATCCTTCATTATCTGGAGAGAGGGTATCTGGACTTCAATCGGCAAGACTGCCTCCATGCCATAGACCAAGGAAAAGGGTGTTGCCCCGGTTGACGTCCGTGCTGAGGTACGGTACCCATGAAGAGCAAATGGTAACATTTCGTGCCAATCTTTGTAGGTCACTGTCATCTTCTGCACAATTTTCTTGATGTTTTTATTTGCCGCTTCAACAGCTCCATTCATCTTCGGCCAGTAAGGAGAAGAGTTGTGGTGCTGTATCTTGAATTGCTCGCAGAGCTCAGTGATCATCTTGTTGTTAAGATTGGTACCATTATCCATAATGATTCTTTCCGGGATGCCGTACCGACAGATCAGGTTATGCCGAATGAAACGTGCCACGACACTCTTGGTTACGGTGGCGTAGGAAGCTGCTTCCACCCACTTCGTAAAGTAATCAATCGCTACCAAGATGAAGCGATGCCCATTGGATGCCGTCGGTCGGATCTCGCCGATCATATCAATGCCCCACATTGCAAAAGGCCAAGGTGCCGTCAGGACGTTCAGAGGAATCAGAGGGATGTGCACCTTATCAGCATAGATCTGGCATTTATGACAAGTTCGAGAATGTTGGTAACAGTCGGCTTCCATTGTGGACCAGAAATATCCTGCCCGAAGGATTTTCTTTGCCATGGTATGTCCACTGGAATGTGTTCCGAATGTACCTTCATGTAGTTCTACCATGATCTTCTCTGCTTCAGTCTTATCCACACAACGTAGTAAAGTTGAATCATGGTTTCGTTTGTAGAGAATGCCGTTGCTGAGGAAGAATTTTGCCGCAAACCTTCTCAGGAACTTCTTGTCATTGACCGATGCGCCTTCGGGGTATTCTTGAGCTTCCAAATATCTCTTCACCTCATGATACCAGGGTTTTTTGGTTACCTCTTCGGCCTCAAGATCGCAGCAGTATGCAGGTTCGTCCAACTTCCAGATAATGATCCGGGGAGCCTCGTTATCCCATTTGACTTTGAACATTGAAGACATCGTAGCTAGTGCGTCCGCTAACTGATTCTCCTCTCTTGGGAAGTGTTCAAAAGTTATCTCTTCAAAGTGGGGAAGCAAAGTCAACACATACTCCTTGTAAGGAATAAGATTTGGGTGTTTCGTATCCCACTCGCCTTTGATTTGATTGATCACGAGAGCGGAATCTCCGAAGACACTCAGAAACTTGATCCTTAAGTCGATTGCAGCTTGAAGACCCATGATACATGCCTCATATTTTGCCATGTTGTTGGTGCAGTTGAAACACAGCCGGGCGGTGAGTGGAGTATGAGTACCTTTAGGGGATATGATCACAGCGTCGATGCCGTTACCCAAAGCATTCGAGGCTTCGTCAAAATGCATAGACCATCGGGATCCTTCCTCAGGTCCTTCATCCGGTCCAGGTACTTCACAATCAGTTACTATCATGATATCTTCATCTGGAAATTCAAAGTTCAACGATTGGTAATCGTCCACAGGTTGGTGTGCCAAATGGTCTGCCAATACACTTCCCTTGATTGCTTTTTGAGTTGTGTATTGGATGTCATATTCCGTCAAGATCATTTGCCATCTTGCTATTCTTCCGGACAGGGCAGGCTTTTCGAATATATACTTGATTGGATCCATTTTTGAAATCAACAGAGTAGTGTGAGTCAACATATACTGTCTCAGCCGACGAGCAGCCCATACCAGAGCGCAGCAAGTTTTCTCGAGCAGTGAGTATCGAGTCTCACAGTCGGTAAACTTTTTGCTCAGGTGATAAATAGCGTGCTCTTTTCGGCCAGACTCGTCATGCTGCCCCAGCACACACCCCATCGAGTTGTCAAGTACTGTCAAGTATAGTATTAGAGGTCTCCCTTCCACTGGTGGCATAAGAATGGGTGGTTTTTGGAGATACTCTTTTATCTTTTCGAAAGCGGCCTGACATTCATCGTTCCAACGTACTACTTGATCTTTCTTCAGCAATTTGAAGATTGGCTCACAGGTAGCAGTTAGATGCGAGATGAATCGGGCAATGTAATTCAGTCGTCCTAGAAAGCCTCTGAATTCTTTCTCTGTCTTGGGAGTCAGCATCTCTTGTATGGCTTTCACCTTGGCAGGGTCCACTTGAATACCTTTGTCGCTTACAATGAAACCTAGCAATTTTCCAGACCTCACCCCAAAGGTGCATTTGTTTGGGTTCAACCTTAGCTTGTACAACTTCAGTCGGTCAAACAGCTTCCGCAGATGGTCAAGGTGTTCCTCCTCAGTTTGAGATCTTGCAATCATATCATCGACGTACACTTCTATCTCGTGATGGATCATATCATGAAATAAAGCAACCATGGCATGTTGGTAGGTTGCCCCAGCATTTTTCAACCCAAATGGAATGACCTTGTAGCAAAAGGTGCCCCACTGAGTAACGAAAGTGGTCTTCTCCATGTCTTCAGGAGCCATCTTGATCTGATTATAACCGGAGAAGCCGTCCATGAAAGAGAAAACTTTATGCTGAGTAGTATTATCAACCAGAACATCGATATGAGGCAGAGGGAAATCATCCTTAGGGCTGGCCCTGTTCAAATCCCTGTAATCAACACACATTCGGACTTTACCATCTTTCTTTGGCACTGGAACCACGTTGGCCACCCACTGAGGATAAGAAGTCACTGCTAGAAACCCGCATCAAATTGTTTCATAACCTCAGCTTTGATTTTCTCGGACATCTCTGGGCGCATGCGGCAGACCTTCTGTTTTACCGGAGGGCAGTCTTCCTTGGTAGGCAGGTGATGAACCACAATGTCGGCATCCAAACCAGGCATGTCTTCGTAAGACCAAGAAAAGATTTCCATGTAATCATGCAGCATCTGAATCAATCGTTGTTTCACGCTGAGCTCTAGATTGGCACCAATCTTGACTTCTTTTCTATCTGTTTCAGTACCCAGATTTACCGTTTCCACTGGCTCTTCATGCGGCTGAATGGCCCTCTCTTCCTGGAGTAGCAGTCTTGCGAGTTCACCAGGCACTTCGCAATCATCTTCACCCTCGTCTTCGGCTAAGTTGATCGAATTTTCGAAGTCATAACTGGAAGTAGCAGAGTCGTTACCAGTGATATCCAGAGTGGATGGGAACCTGTATAAGTGAGTGTGTGTAAATATAGCTGTTTTGCAATATATAACAAAGAAAGAAAAAGGGCACAAGATTTGAAATGCAACAAACGTCCAATGTTTTGATTAATGATATATGAAAATGTCATACAAAAAGCCCTCACAAATGGAGCCACGGTGCCCTGGGTAGGACACCGAGCCAATAAAAGTTTCAACATATTGTTTGTTACAAATTGAAAACAAAAGAGTTCATTACTGAGTGACAAAAGTAATAGGTGTAAAATATTTTGCCGTCCAGTTGCTTGGTCCATTGTTGGTTGTCGGGTAGATCCAGCTGTCAAATTCCGCTTCCTCTACGTCATCCTCAATAGCATTCACTCCTGGGTTGGTGATGAACACCGGAGGTTTTCCGATCCTTTCTTTGCGAACAGCCCTCTGAGCCTCTGCAGTGAAGCCCAGCCCAAACTTGTCAGTCTTTGGAGTGAAGTCAGGAAGTCGACCCCAGTTTGCGCACTCGCCCCTCTCAATCACAGCCCGGGCATCCTTCAAGGAAGCCATCTTCAAAGGAGGGTCTTCAATCACAGTTTTAGCTGACGCCAACGTCTGGGGCACCTCTTCAAAGTGTTGAAAGGGAGTTTCAATGAATTCCCCATCCATTTCTATGTATCGGAACGAGTTCAAGTGGCTGACCATATACTCCTCTTCCCTTTGGACTGTAACAATCTTTCCTCTAACTGGATACTTAAGCTTTTGATGGAGTGTGGAGGTCACCGCTCCAGCCTTGTGAATCCAAGGTCGACCCAGCAAACAGGAATAAGATGGACGGATGTCCATCACGTAGAACGTCGAGTCAAAGACTTGAGAACCCACACGAATAGGAATGTCTACCTCACCATGAACCATCCTCTTCGACCCGTCAAAGGCTCGGACAATGATGTTGCTAGGCTTCAACTCCATACCCTCACAATCCAGCCTGTCTAAGGCCTTCTTGGGCAATACATTCAGGGAAGAACCGGTGTCCACCAACACGTGTGCGAGAGTAGTGCCCCTGCATTCTATGGAGACATGCAGGGCATCATTGTGGTTCTTTCCCTTGGCGGTAAGATCAGTATCCGAGAAACCCAAACCACTGTCAGCTGTCAAATTGGCCACACAGTCAGTGAATTGATTTGCAAATGTCTCTTGTGGCACATGGGCCGTCTTCAGATATGAAATCAGGGCCTTGGCATGGGCCTCTGAGCACAGCAGCAATGATAGCATAGAGATCTTGGAGGGGGTATGCCCCAGCTGTTCAACGACATTGAAGTCACTCTTCTTAATGATTATAAGGATTTCCTCCATCTCTTGCTGGGAGGCTTCAACATTGACAGTCTTCGGTGCCTCCATCCGGGCAGGCACATCATCAATCCCTTTGCCCCGAGTGTCAGATGACTCGGCAGCAGGGGAAGCAACTTGATCAGAAGGGGGAACAAGCGCACTTGTAGGTGTTATTATAAGAGGTCTTCGGATAACTGGTGGCGCAATGTCAGGCGAGAAGAGCCTGCCACTACGAGTAACTTTGGCGGGACCAGTGATGTTGCTGATACCGGTGTTGAACTCCTGCTTCACTCCAAGTACATATACATCTGCCCCATAGTGCCATGGGACAGCCTTGTCAGATTCGTAGGGGAGGGGCCCCGGAACAGTAATAATGATGGGTGCAACAGACATGATCTTGACTGGCTTCCTCGGGGGAGCCTTGGTAGGATTATTGAAAATTGTGACGACAGATACTTCTTCAGCGGGAACAAATGGAACAACGGTTTTCTTGAAAAGAATTTCCTTGCTATCCATCAGGCTTTGGATGCCTGACTTCAGCAACAGACAACCAGTAAGGGAAACAACACACAGAAGGCAACCCTTGCTACAACCCGGAAATAAACCGGCTAGCATTAGGTTCCTCTTAACAGTCAATAGAGGGGTAGCAACATCATTCACAGAAACTGCATACAAGTCTTCATCAACAGCATTTACTCCATGCTGGGGCATAGGAGCAGTCACAACGTTAGGCCTCTCAGGCGCCTCAAACTGTATTTCCTTCGCATCAATAAGGTCTTGAACCTTATTTCTCAGGGCCCAGCAATCATCAGTAGAATGCCCCGGGCTATCGGAGTGATAAGCACAGCGGGCATTTGGATTATACTTAGGAGATGCAGTATTCACGACCTTTGGAGCCTCTCTGACGGTCACCAAGTTGGTCGATAGCAGTTGCGGCAAGATTTGTGACAAGGTCATACTCAGCCGAGTGTACTGCCTTTTGGGCCTCTCACCCCTTTGTTGATTGTACTGTTGAGGAGCAGCAACAGGCTTTGAAATTACCAATGCATTGACGGCTTGGCGGCGTTCTGGCTTAACTTGTCTTCTAGGACCATAAACAACACTAGCTTCCTTCTTGAAAGGCTTCTTCTCAGTACTCGCGGAGGCACCTTTCTGTATCTTTCCTGACTTGATACCAGCTTCTATCCTTTCACCAGTCAAGATCAAATCTGTAAACCCAGCGGAAGAATTACCAATCAGATGATTGAAGAATGGACCAGACAAGGTCCCTAGAAACATGTCAACAAGTTCACGGTCAGTCAAAGGAGGCTGCACCCTGCCAGCCAAGTCTCTCCACTTTTGTGCATATTCCTTAAATCCTTCGCCCGTCCCGAGTGACATACCCTGGAGTTGGGTACGCGTAGGAGCGAGGTCAGAATTGTACTGATACTGTCTATAAAATGCGGTAGCCAAATCTTCCCAGTTTTGAATACTGGTTCCATCTAGTTGATAAAACCATTCGAGTTGGGACCCCGAAAGGCTATCCTGAAAGAAATGGATCCAAAGGTTCTTGTCTGCAGTGTAAGGTTGGATCTTCCTTACATATGATCTGAGATGCAGCTTAGGACAGGAAGTCCCGTCGTACTTTGCAAAGGCAGGCGCCTTGAATTTGTGCGGAATCACCACCCCAGAAGATAAACCTAAATCTCCGAAATCCAGCCCCGACACATTTTGAATCTCCATGGCACTTAAACGGTCCTCTAGTTGTTTGTATCTGTCTGCAGCAGGAGGGTACTGTTCATTATTGTAATCCGTCTCGTTGTCAGAGACTGCAGGACTAAGAGCCCTTCCCCCTTGGGGACTGTCTTTCTCTGTAGAGGAAGTAGCTTGATCAGCCTCATTATGGAGTGTATTCCCAAACCTGCGTCCAGTGTTGAACAACGCAGTCCTCTTCTTCTTCTTCTTCTTTAGGAGCAGAGCCTTCAACTCTTGTTGACCTTGGGCCAAGCTCATGACCATCTCTTGAAACTGGGCGTTTTGGGCCTAGAGGGCCTTGATAGCTTGTTCACTGGATGATTCAGGATTCATGATGACTGTTCCAAATAAACAGCGAAGAAGATTAAGCAACCTGTAGAAAAAGGGTACCTGTTATGCACATGATGCATGAGATGCTATTTATGCAATGCATTCAAGGATTTTAGAAATTCACAATTGTTGCAGACAAAAAGAACGCACGTCATATTAATAAGAAGAAATTTGTTAGTACATAAATGCCCCATGGGCCAAATATTACAAAAACAACTTCTCAAGGTAAAAAGACATTGCGCATCCTCTTTGGTGCGATGTAGGTGTTGAGGGTCTCTTGCTCATGGAGTCGGCGGGTGAGCTCTAGAACCTTCTTCTCGCTGGCGTAGAAGCTGGCTTCAAAAGTGTTCCGTTCCTCCTTGAGTTGGATCCAACTCTTCTGCATCTCCTCCCACGATGTAGGCATGTCAGGATGTAGGATGGTGTAGGGAACCTCTCCTTCCTTAACGGGCTCTTTGATCACAGGGAGAATATGAGGGTAGGGCGTCATTAGACTCTGGGCTCGGGCTCGTACCCATTTGAGGTAAGGCTCAAGAGGGATGGAGTTCTTGTGCCCCAGTGTCTTGCTGTCAACCTTGTTAGGCATCCTCCAAACTCTGATGAATCTTTGGCGAAGTCCTTACGCATCGTTGTCGAAGTCAAAAACTAGGTCAGGAATCAACATGTCGTGAGGGCCATCTCTTCGTGCATATCCAAATTGTCTCAAATCTAGACAAGGGTTATAGGTGATGCCTCCTCTGATTCCAAGTAAAGGAACATTAGGAAACTCTCCACAACGATCGATGATGATGACATTTTCTCTAGACCGGGAACACCAATGTACATCAGAGTGAGTGAGGGTCATCAACCGTTGCGACCACCTCAAGCCTTGGTCATTCTTCAAGACAGATTGTGGAAGGTGCGAAATAAACCACCTTGCAAGGAGAGGAGTACATCACATGAGAACACCTCTCTTTCTCATTGTTCGTCTGTAAAATGAGTGAGGGATGTCCCCAAGCAATGTGGTATTGGATTTCTGGACAAGAAGATTTTGACGGCGTTGACCTCTACAAGCTGGTCAGGATTTGGGAACAGGACCAACCCATAGATAAGGAGTGCCACAATTTCTTCAAAGGCTTGTAGGTCCAATGAATTCCAACACTCTTGTGCCTTTTCAAACAAGAATTTTGCTAAGAAGCCTTTGACACCGCTTCTAGTTTCCCAATGCCCCTTGATGTCGGATGGCTGTAGATGTAGTGCTCGAGCAACATCTTCAGGCTTTGGTTCCTTTTCCGTACCGTTGAAAGGTAGTTGATTAAGGATAGGAATTCTCAGGAGTTGAGAAAATTCCTCCAAAGTGGGCACCAACTGGTATTCGGGGAAAGTGAAACAGTGGTGAAGAAGGTCAAAGAACTGGAATAGCACTTTCATCATGTCCTCTTCAATGTTGGTGTTGACTAAGCTGAGCAGTCTACCATGTCTTTCACTGAAGGGAGAGCTTTCCGGAATTCTTGATGTGAGCTCCTTGAGTTGAGGAGGGATTCTCACAAGGTTGACTTGGATGGTTTTTCTGCGAGGAATTTCCATGACCTACAAAACAAGAACAAAGATGAAGATCTAAACCCTTGAAGTGGTTAGTAAATGCATATGATGCTTTATGATGTTCATGATGTATGCACAAACATATGTACAAGCAATTCACACCAAACCCTAGTTTCAGGCTTGCATGGGGTTTCATAGGTAAGTACCCTCTTGAGTGTAGTTGGCTTAAAAACCTGTCCTATAAATAGTAACCGGGTTCTAAGGAGCTCAATATCACTGGATTGTTTTCATTGTTCATCGTTTTGGTTTAGCCACTTAACTAGCGACCAAAATATTCCAAGAAAACAACCCTCAATGAGTGTAGTATCGAGTATCTACCAACTTCGGACTGCACCAAAGCCGGTCATCTCACTACCCCTAATGAAAGGCCAAGATGGTCAAGTAAGGTTCTAGGTCATTAGTGCTTAGTGACATCACTCAGCGGCCCCGTACTCTCCTTGATTGAACTCAAGGGTTACCGGTACTTACAAATATGTCGCACTAATATAGCTATTGCTTCGACCGTGTCGGTATACCCCGCACAGTTTCCACAACGTATTGCTATCTATGAATGTTTCCCAAAATCCGGGTGTAGGATTGTAAACCCAAACAAGAGAGCCAAGATATAAAGCAATCAAAACAAACAATTAGTCATGCAAGAGGGTGATCTAAGCCCTAAGGTTACTCCATTTTTAGATTTATCCCCAACAGAGTCGCCAGTTATGTGATACGGTGGGATAACTGACTTGAGGTTTTGCGTTTGTTTTCGCAAATGTTTCGGTTGAGCAAGAGTCGCCACCGACTTTTTATTTTATCCTAAGGAAAGGTTAAAAAGCACAGCAAAAACCTTTGAGATGTTTTCTTGGGTTCGGGGAGTAGGTTATAGAAAGGGAAGGTATTAGCACCCTTTCTATCCATGGTTATCCATGGGCTCTTAGTTACTTGCTTAGATTAACTTGCCTTAATTTTCAATTGTTTGAAATGGTGCTTTGTGTGTGGATTTTGAAAATGTTTTGAAAAGAGGCCAATGTGGTGGCAACCTTTGTAATGATCCATGTTGGGATGTATACAAAGGTGTATGTCTTTTGAAAAGGTTTTCAATGTTTTTTGAAAGTTGTTTTGAAAGTGTAGTGATGTGTGGTTTGAAAAATAGGCAAGTGTTTTTGTTTTGCAAGGGGGCAAGTAACCAAGAGTTATCTACCCTACATTTCTCAAAGATCTTTGCTATGTTTTAACCCTTTTAACAATTTTGTTCCACCATTGTATTTGGTGGACAATCTTGTGTTAGGATGTGAAAGGGACGGGCGTGGGTCATCGTTTAGACCATAATTACAATGGTGCCAAGTATCTTTGGGCAATTTTCTTTAAGGGACTTGATCATCTTTAGGCAACTTTCGAAAGCGTCATCGAGGGACTATGATCATTTGAATTGTGTTGTTTTGCCCAAAGAGACCTAACATGCAATATGGCCCATTATTGAAGGCAACAAGTGGAATACCCTAGGGGTGCAAGTGTGATTAGTGTTGTCCATTTTCATGCTAGTTTATCTTGAATTTAGGTCAAACTATTTTTGGTTAATTGATTTGCATACAAACCCTAATTCTAGCATGACATATTTAGAAAGCTTTTAAAATGTGGAATTTAAAGGTCCTAAGTTATTACAACACAATATATGGGATGGGGGGTACAAATGTTCAAATGGGGATATTTTAGCAAGAAATTAAATCCTAAACTATTACATCAAATTGAAATTTTACAAGGTATTTAATTGCACAAGTATTAAAAATAAAAATAAATATGCAAAAAATGCAAAAAATGGTTTTCATATGTATGTAAAAAAGTATTTATCATGTGTCAAATAAACAAAAATAAAATTAATTAATTTTTGGTATTTTTATGCATTTAGGGCAAAACCCTAATTTTACTAAATAAAATGTATTAATCATTTAATATATGTAATATTTATTAATTATGTGCAAAAAATAAATAAAGAAAATATATTGTAAAAAACAAGTATTTTGAGGTCATAATATTAATAAAAAATAAAATGTATTATTTTTATATTTTTCTAAATATATTAATAAACATATATGTATTTACATTATTTATTAAATATATATTATATGTACAAAAAATAAAATGTTTAATATTATAAAAAAAAGGTATATTTTTTTTATACAATGTTTTCAAGAGATAACATAAAAATAAAAAAATCAGAAATAAAATATGTTTGTATTATTTTTTGTATTTTAAAACAAAAGTATCTATATTTATTTATTTACAAAACTAAGCAAAGCCAAATAAATATCAAAATAAATGCAAAAAATATAGGAAAAATAAATTTAATATTTTTTCATGCTTAAATAAAAATATGGAAACAAAATCAAAAGGAAAAAATGGAAAATGACAAGTAAAACTCAAAATGGGCCAGGGAGGTGCATGTGTGAAAATGTGGTGTAAACAGAAAAATAAGACAAGCCCAGCCCAAAGGACTTTGTCTTCAACCTCTGGCCAGAAACTTGTCAAAAACGCGCGCCTCCTACACGGATTCAAACATCTTGATTCCTGGACTTTTAGCACAAACTCATAACATGAAAAATGTTAAGCATCAAACCACGATTCTGGACATATAAAGAAGTCAATCTAACTCTCAGAAATGAGAGAGAATTTCTTCTCCCCCAATTCCTGACCTAGTTTTTGTTCAATGTTCAGACTCAAAATTCTCTAAATACACATAACATAAATGAAAAGTAATGATATGGGCAGATTCAGGGCCATGAATATGACATAATTTCTTCACAAATCTAAACCTAACTATGCCTGGATAGAGAGATAGGAGTTCATGAACTTACCTGTTCAGCTTGAATCGTATCTGGCAATGGAGGTACTTTCAGTGCAAGGTGAGGATTGGTACAGCTTGCTTGAGGTCCAGGGATGCTATTCCAACCTTTAGTTTGCTTTGAATCTTGCTAAATCGAGCTACAGAAGTCAACCTGCAAGAGAGAAAAATAAAAATGGAAAATGATGCTATGGCTGTTACAGACTCAGTTCAATGTTTGGAATAGTCTATATGGATGTTATGGAAGGTGTATGAAGTGGTTTGGATGAAAGTGCACGATGGAAATGAGCTGTGGGATTCAAACTGCAACCTATGCCCTGTTTTTTGCAGTTTTATGGTGTTTTAAGGTTTGATGATGTTTGGAACTTGGTTGGCTCGTGTTTCAGGTCAGGGTTGGTGTTTGGAATGTGTACAACAACTTTGCTTAAGCTTGTTCTTGCTGGAATGAGAGTTTGTTCAAGTTATGCCAAGTTACTTCACCTTTAAGCAAGAAAATCAACTTGGTGTTTTTAGACTTGTACCGGCCCCTCTATTGTGCTGCCTTAATCTCTCTTGGTCAGAGTGATTTGTGTATAAAATACCAGCTCAAAAGATTTTGCCTATGCTTCTTGGATTTGCATTTGACATAAAGTTGATTTTTACAAGAATAGATAAAATGCTTTTTCTATTTTAAGACTAAACCTTCATGTAATGCTTAAACACATAATGCAAGGCTTGAACACAAGGGGTTTGCATTAAATTATTGAGTGCAAATGGGATAAAGGACCTGTAATCAAGTTGTGCAAGCTGACTTGAAAAATTGCACAAGTTATGAACATGTACATGGCCATGAATCAAAGTGACTTTTTCCCAACTTGCCAAATTTGATTCTCCCTAACCATGAGGTTGTTTGATGTGTTCTTGGACATTTTGGAAAGCTTGGAATGTGTACTACAATCCATCTTTGTAATACAAATTGAAATTCCAAGTGGAAGTATGTGAAAAGTGGTCTTGAAGTTAGGCAAAAATCCTGCCTAGAATGGGTCAAAATTTCTCTAAGTTAAGAATGGTTTGGTACCCTTGTTCCAAAAATTGTAACTTGAGCTACAAGATTCTTTTGAGGAAACTTTGTGAATCAAAGTTGTAGATTTTGCAATGGACTACAACTTCCATGTTTTGACTTTTGTTTTAATCCACATGAATCTTGATGAGAAAGTGGGACAAAGTTAGGAAAAAATTAAGGTTTTTCATAAGTTAGAAAAATTTTAAGTTATGAAAATTCTTCATTTCAAACCCTAATTTGTGATTTTGGATTTCTTGATGAACAAGTTTCATGATTTGGCATGTTTTGATGAAAAATGAATCTTGACACTTGATTTTGACCAAAAAGTCAAAGTTTGACTTTTCAGTATACAGTCAAAAATTGATCAATTGACTGGAAAATTCAACTGTCAATCTTGTGCATTTGGGATCTTTTGAACTTGTTGAGTATGTCAAGACAATTCCATGGGGTCCTTGAGTCCATATGTGAGCTTGGTTTGCCATTGGCTAGGTCAAACAGTCAAAAATTGCCTTTGTGCAGTCAAAAATTGCCTTTGTGCAGTCAAAACCCTAAAAATGACCATTTTGCCCTTTTGGTGATCTGATCAAATTTCTTGTGGAATTGTGATCCAAACTTGATCAAATGGTCCATATGAGTTCATAATGTTGATGTGAGTCAATTTTCACGAGGTTTGACTGTCAATTGGCCACAGTTGACTTTTTCCCCAATACAGCTGATTTCTAGGTCAATTGTCCAATTGACTGGGCAAAGGTTAGAATCAAGGCTTGAAACTTGATATGGATAAACTTGGGAGTCCAACATGAAGAATGAAAGTCATCTTAGGCATTTTAGGTCAAAATATCTTTGTGCAAATACAAACCCTAATTTGGGTCAACAGTGCTATGAGAAGTCTTGCAGAGGAAACCCTAACTGGATCTTGAGCTCCAAGGGCCTTGTGATGAGAAAATGTTGAGAAAATGGGAGGGAAAATTTTGGGGTACAACAGGATGAAAACAAAAAATATGTACACCCGGCAAGTCGAAAACCTGAAAAGGCAGCTTGGGCAAAAAAGGGTATCCCGGTGGACTGAAAACCCGAAAGGGCGGTCTAGGAAAAATTTAGGGATTTAAAGCGTATCACTATGCCCCATTGGATCACCTTGTATCAACTAGTAGGCTCGAATGACACCAATAAATCCAGTCAGCTTCGGACAAGCAGCAAAGTGATGAGACGCTCGAAGACATAGCGGCAATAGCAGAATTGAAACCTAATGCGATTATTACACATAAGTGTTTTCTTCTATTTGTACACAATATTATATAACTTTCATTTTCACGCTGGAGTTATCTTAATAGAGCGTTAGCCTCCTTGTACAAAAACGAATGTTATAGGCCAACTTCGAAATTAATACAAGTCACTTTTACAAAACCATCTTTTTCTTTTTCTGTTTTGTTTTGCAAAAACATCTAATGATTTATTATTGACATATGCATTTGAATATGATGGCTATTCACAAATATTTTCATAAGAAATAGAAAGACAATTGCTTATAACTTAAGAAACAGGGGCAAAGACTAAAAAACCATGTCAATACCGACAGTTACTCCTTCCAGCAGGTACAGGGGCAGAAACAATTTTGAAACGAAGTCACCGTTACATGCGCCCCCGTTACATCTACACTTCCCACAGAGTAGAGGCAACCAAAGCTTTAACACCGGCTTCCCCAAACAGGAGCTACTTTCCCCAGCAAAGTTCCTTTAGAGATCCGACGTCTATATTCCCCAGCCGGATTTTATAATCGCAAGCGGTTCATAAAGTTTTTTCCTGAGCAGAGTTTATTTCTCTGAATACAGAAGCTCAATCCCCAACGGAGTTTATTCCTCCAGCTACAGAAATTCATCCCCCGGTGGAGTTTATTTCTTTGAATCGGAAAAATCTTCCCACCAAGCATCTCCTCTCACAAACAGAGTTATTCCCCCGCAGAGTTATTCTCAAGCAGAGTCTCTTCCCGGCATGATATTCGTAAACAAGGAGTAAATCCATAGTATAGTCATATCCAATCACCATCCCCAGTGGAAATGAATAACTCGGCTTCCTAATACTTTTCAGCAGCAGTCCGAGATTTACTTTCCCCAACTAAGGAATACTGCAATAGCATCCCATATCCATACATCACGACATGTGCATACATATTGCATATAATACAATCTAGTTTATTTTGAGAACATCTTCAAAATGCATTTCATATATCATGACATTGTACACGACTAACTCTTTACCTTTCAGGAAAGGACCAAATCAGCAAGCTACGTCTAACCAAGGACTATTCCAGGATTTTCCTCAAAAAGATAATCCAAGATCTCTCTACTCACTATGTCGGTCGAAGAGGTTCCAAGACTTTCATCTGGGTCGGTTGAATCGCTACTAAGATTCTCCTGATTACTATGCCAGTCAAAGTTAATCCAAGATCTCTCTGCTCACTATGCTGGTAGAAGAGATTCTAAGAATTTCGTTTGGATCAGTTGAATTGCAACTAAGATTCTCCTGATTACTATGCCAGTCAAAGTTACCCAAGTTCTCTTCACTCACTACACCGATGGAAGAGGTTCCAAGACTTTCATCTGGGTCAGTTGAATCGCTACCAAGAATCTCCTGATTACTATGCCAATCAAAGTTAACCCAAGATCTCTCTACTCACTATGCCGGTAGAAGAGACTCCAAGACTTTCGTCTGGGTTAGTTGAATTTCTACTAAGATTCTCTTGGTTATTATGCCAGTTAAAGTTAATCCAAGATCTCTCTGTTCACTATGTCAGTAGAAGAGATTCCAAGACTTTCGTCTGGATCAGTTGAATCGCTACTAAGATTCTCCTGAATACTATGCCAGTCAAAGTTAACCAAGATCTCTCCGCTCACTATGCCGGTGGAAGAGGTTCCAAGACTTTCGTCTGGGTCAGTTGAATCGCTACCTAGATTCTCCTGATTACTATGCCAGTCAAAGTTACTCAAGATCTCTCCGCTCACTATGCCGGTGGAAGAGGTTCCAAGACTTTCGTCTGGGTCATTTGAATCGCTACTAAGATTCTCCTGATTACTATGCCACTCAAAGTTAACCCAAGATCTCTCAACTCACTATGCCGATAGAAGAGACTCCAAGACTTTCGTCTGGGTCAGTCGAATTGCTACTAAGATTCTCCTGATTATAATGCCAGTCGAAGTTAACCTAAGTTTTTCCCTGGGTCAGACAGGTCGACACTAAGATCTCTCTGATTATTATGCCAGTGGAAGATGTACCAAGACTTTCCTCTGGGTCAGTTGAATCGCTACTAAGATCCTCCTAATTACTATGCTAGTCAAAGTTAATTCAAGGCCTTTCCCAGGTTTATTCAAATTGATGCTAAGATTTCTACCACAATTGAAGACAACTTTAGACCTTTCTCTGGTTTAGTCAAATTGATACTAAGATTTCTATTCCAGTTAAAGAAGCTATGAAGCCCGGAAACTGTCCGGATAATAGTCAATCAACAATTCAAGACACTGTGAAGCCCGGATCCTGACCGGATAACAGTTTAATCTCATTTCCCCAGTAAGTCGCTGTGAAGCCTGGAATACAACCAGATAGCAGTCAGCCTTATCATCCTCAACAAGTCACTATGAAGTCTGGATCCTGACCAGATAGCAGTTCACTTCCGTCTCTTCAATCAAGAGATGACTCCCCAGTAGAGTAATGGACAAACTGAAGCTCCTAGACTCTATTCCCCAAGACAGAGACCAACATTCCTTAGCGAAGTCCTTCCTAACAACAAGAACAGGAATTCCCATGAAGGAATATCTCACGAAATCATCATTATTCTGGATGGCATCTTTAAGCCAATCTCTGATGACTCCCTGTCACATTATTCAGATGGCATCTTTAAGCCGATCTCCGACGACTTTCAGTTATCTTCACCAAATGGCATCTCTAAGCCCATTCCCGACATCATCAACCATCAGTATTACTTCATGCGAGTGCAAATTCCTCGGCACTCTAGTGTTCAATCATCTTCCACCCTTAGATCACAAAAGGCGAACAGGCCAATCTAAATCCTATGGTTTAAGAAGATTGAATAGGGGAAGCTGTTGTACCCCAAAATGTTCCCTCCCATTTTCACACAAGGCATACTCCTAGAGGTCCTCAATGGCTCAAGTTGACTAAGGATTGACCAGACAAATCCTTCTCTTAAGACAATAAGCCTCAAACTAGGGTGTCACTCCTTATCAAGATGTTTCAGTTCCAAGGGTCACAAATGGTCTCCATTGCCCTAATATGTCCTCAAGATTATCCATGCCAAGTTTCATGCCTTGCACAACAAGTTTGCTCAGTCAACTACTCAAATGCCTGAAAATCAACTGTACTAGGGCAAAAGTCAACTGTGGCCCAAATACAGTCAAACTTCAAGATTTTTGGTCAACATCAATATTTTGAAGTATTATCCATCATTTTATCAAGGGTTGATCATGATTCCTTAAGAAATGCTCCTAACTCATCAAAAGTAAAAAATGGCAATTTAGGGTTTCTATAGGAAAAGTCAACCAAACTTTGACCAGGCATAACGTTCTCATACTTTTTCAAAATAATTTCAACCAAGGCTCATTTCGAAGAGAATCCAATTCCCTAAAACTCCTCTTCAACCTCAAGGTCAAGAAATGCCTCAATCAAAAGATACAAGTTCATTCATTTTAGGTCATTTCAAAAAGTCAACAACACCTTCTGGGTCAAAGCGCCTTACAAGAACATGGAATATCCAATTGAGATGAGACCAAAATGGTTGTTTAGAAGACACCCTAAGCTTTCTAAAATGTTCAATAACACCCTCTTAGGGTTAAAATTAAGAGAGATATTCATTGTCAAAGTTGGCCATTTTTGGAAATTTGCATAAAGTCAACAATGCCCAAATTTGCATTTTTTCCAAATGGGCTTAACTTTTTATACTTGAAACACATTCCTATCCTGGTCCACGACCCAAACACCTTTCCATGCATCATTGGCTTTATTTATTTAGTTTATTTTGATTTTAATCCTTTAAAAATCCAAATTAAATCAAATAAATGATATAAAATAATGAAGATTTGTTTTGATTTGATTTTGCATTAAATTACAATCCAAATATGTTGTATAACACCAAGAAAAATCGTGCAAGATTGAAAAGAGAGGAAATCTCCACATATGGAAAGATTGGAAGCAAAATTGAAAATGCATTATTTGTTGGATTCATGCCATATATAGTGACCTAATTTGATTCACATATTTATACACAAGCATTCTCAACCCTAAGGACAGGTTTTTACACACGCAACTACATCAACACAACACCTTAAAAGTTTAAATTTTTTTCCAAATAATTGCAATCTGTTTCACACGATTCAGCCAGTCCTCCCCGGATCTAAACACTCTATCAGCCTCCTGGAGATCTTAGGAGTCCATTCCTATCATCCTCAAAGCTCACAATATCCCAAATCATCACGATTAAGTACCACCGATTAACAAGGTTTGACGAAATTAAAATTGTAAATTTGTGCATTGATGATGGTTTTAATGATTTGATTTGTGTTCGGGGCATCAATTAGGGCAGGCTGGACGTTTCACATGAGAGCTTTGAGGCTTAAATCATGTGATGCCATTGTTAGGGCATCACGAACTGAAGCTTGCGAAACTCCTGATTTAGGGACCTTCATACCAAACTAACCCCATATTTGGATTCCTGGGAAAATTTCAAGGGGAATATGGTCCTTTATGCATTTTAATCCTCATGTTTTTGTAGGTTTGAAGATTTTTCTGGTTGGAGAAGATGACCAGAGTGCAGCTCTGGCTTCATTGACTCCTCTGACCCAGGAGAAGATCATGCGTGTCAATACCATGGAATTTGATTGGTTCATTTGATTTGCTGACGCACACGTTTTTTATGACCTGGAATTAACCTTTGATTCACATATTATATTATTAGGTTATCATAGTTATGAATGAATTGGCAGCGCATTTGGCAAGGTAAGCAAGCTTATGAGGGAAAGGGCCTGGGTTCGAATCCCAGGTCTAGCGTTCTTGCATTTTTTTTCCTATTGTGTTTCAGGCGGATTCCTTGTGGTGCATGGCCAAATATGCATCATACATCTCCAGATCCCGGCCATTGGATCTTAATGAATCCAGATCCAGCGCTCTTGGAGAGTTTCCCAGGATGGATCTCCCAAATACAACAACACCAGATCGAGCATAGGCTTTGGGCTTGCATAAGATCTAGGCTTTGGAATTGCAGCGCCACACCCCCAACTGCTTCCTACTATCAGGCCCATTTCATTTTTTTTAATTTACTTTATTTTATTTTTAATTAGTTTATGTTTTTTTATTCATTCTTTTTTATCATAAAATCAGAAAATCATCATCATAAATTAGGACTTAGTTTTTTCTTAATAAATTAATTTTTTCAAATTAATTAATTTAATTAACTTTAAATTATTTTCTTTAAATTAAAATTAATTAGAGAAATTAGGTTAAATTTCAAACCTTTTCATAAAAATCCAAAAATAATATTTTAATGTTCAAATTAGTTTTTTAGGGTTTTGCACTTTTTTTTAATTTAAATTCTCGCGCTTAATTATATTTAAATACGATTTATTTTTTTCATTATTAATGTAATTGCTTCGAGATTGTAATAATTTTAATTAGGTTATTTATTGTCATTCCCTATTTACTGTTTAATCCCCAAAGTTTTTGGTCATGTAATCCCTATTCCCCGAAGACTTGTAATAATTAGATTGACGTTTCCGCTTTTACTTTCTGCAAATATGTAAACTGCTTAGATGTATGCGTAGGATTGTATACAAAAGATAAATAATTTGAAACAGTAGAAAACCATAATTGTGCAAAGATAAATAACTGAAAAACAATCACACGCACATGCGCATCCCTAGGGTATCACCACTTCGGTTTCCTTTGGTAAACGGTCATGAAGTATATGGAGTTTTAGTGGATGCCCTCTAGTCCCAAAAGATGAAAAATGACCCATTCGAATGTTGCCTCAGAAAGATCTTTAGGACTCTAGGGTAACTACTAAGGTTTCCTAATCATTGCTTCAATGACCGTATCTCCCTTTCGATAGTCCCTAAAAAATCCAACGACTAGGGTTACCTACTCATTAATAGTAGGATAACACGGTCTAAAGGATAGGAGGAAAAGAACGCCTTTTTTGAGTAGGTAGATAGCTGTTAGGTACTTGCTCAAAATAATCCTTTTTACACCATACACTTTCAAACATACTTTTCAAACAAAAGTTTTCAAACTTCTTTTGAAAACACTTTATCACACCATTGAGGACTGATACAAGGGTTACCATAAAGTGAATCGCCGCACTAAGGCATTTTCAAAGCTATTTAAAACACACAAACACAAGCAATTTCAAAAATTAGCAAGTAGCTAAGAGCCCATGGAAAACCATGGATGGAAAGGGTGCTAACACCTTCCCTTTCCATAATCTACCCCCCCCCCCCCCACCCCCCGTACATAGAAGTCTCGAAAAAAGGTCTTTTTCTGTTCTTTTCACCCTTTCCTATGTTAGATAAATGAAAAGTCGGTGGTGACTCTTGCTTACTGCGACATTTGCAAACAAAAAATGCAAACCAATATTAATAGTCGGTTCTGCCACCGTATCACACTCCCTAATATAGATCATTTCCTAAGACTCCATACGGCGGTGTTCTGAATCCAAACTTAGCTCGTCGCCTAAGACTCCATGTAGCAATTCGCAAACATAACCCATTGCCTTAATCTCCAAGAAGCCATGCGTTATAAAGACGTATTCACCCCCCAAAAGGATGAATAAGCAAAAGCCAAAAACATACAATGTTATTCTCTAAAGATTTAAACCATTTGCCTCGTCATCAAATCCTGGTAAGGGATATATCATCATCTTTTACTACTTCCTCAAGACTCTTAATGGTATGCTATATCAGCGTAATCTTATGTTTGTCAGACAAATTTTGGGGTATTCCAAGTATTCAATAAACTCCCAATCAGAATATGCAAGACTCGTGTATTCTCACGCTATTCGATTGGAAGATAATTAAATAGGGGCAGCTGTCGTACCCCGAATTTTCCGGAACTTTATGATCGTGTTTTCAAGATTTAAAATAGAAGAAAGAAATGTTTTAGTTTAGGATGGTCCAGCAATATCTGATGGCTCATTCTTAAATCCAAGTCAACCAAGGGGTGTGTTTTAATTCAAGAGAGTGGGGCTTTCTAAATCAGAAAGACCCATGTATCTATAGGTCCATTATTGTACACCAAATTTTCCCTCTCATCTTATTCAAGACATGCTCATAGAGGTCCTCAATTGCTCAAGGTTGACCAAGAATTGATCAGACAAATTCTCCTCCTAAGCAATGGACTTCCAACTAGGGTTTCACTTTTCACCAAGAAGTTTGGTTTCCAAAGGCCTCAAGTTATTTTCATGGTCCCTAATATGTCCTCAAGGATGTCCACACAAAGTTTCATGCCTTACGTCATAAGTTTGCTCAATCAATTGCTCAAATGTCTGAAAATTAACTATATTAGGTCAAAAGTCAACTATAACCAATATATAGTCAAACTTCAAGATTTTTGGTCAATATCAACATTTTAATGTGATATTCATCATTTTATCAAGGGTTGATCATGATTCCTCAAGGAATGCTCTCAAATCATCAAGAATCCAAATGGGCAAAATTAGGGTTTCTATAGGAAAAGTCAACTAAACTTTGACCAGGCATAACTTTCACATGCTTCATCCATTTTCTCCAACCAAAGCTTATTTTAAAGAGAATTCAATTCCCTACAACTTTTCTTTTATCCTCAAGTTCAAGAAATGCATCATTTGGAAGATATAAGCTCATACATTATAGGTCATTTTCAGAAAGTCAACAAAAGACACTTGTTTCCAAGACCATTTACATCAAGATAAAATCTTCAAATGCAAAATTTAACAAAAGGGAGATTGAAGAGGACGTCTTGGGATTTCCAAAAAGTCCAAGATCATCTTTATTGGATAAAATTTGAGCAAGATATGGCTCGAACAAATTGGAGAATTTTGAGAAATTTCAAGAAGTGTACATTGGGCAAACTTGAAATTTTAGGTCAATGGCCTAACTCTTTGGGTTCAAACTTCTTCATGACCTTATGAAGGACCCCTAAACTCATTTTTACCTTTCCTTGCAATTTCTATCTATTTTATTCATATTTATTTTTTTTCCAAATAAATACAAAATAAATTGCATAAAATATTAAAAGATAGATTATTACACATGGGCTGATGGTTTGAATTGTTTTTGGGCCCAAGATTTCGTGCCAAGTTGTCCAGGTTCATTAAAAGATGAAAAAGGCATGGAATATCCCAAAGAAGCACGCTTTTAAGTTTGGATTTTTGTAATTAAACCAAGGTTTAATACCTTGATTTCTTCCCTTCTTTGTCACCCTCTCTTCTTCCACTATAAATACAAGGCCATACACTCAAGCAAAGCACGCAGAAACAGCCCTAGCAAAGACTTACAAATTTCACAAATTTTCTAAAAGTTGTCAAAATTTGAAGCATACTTTACAGGCACTCTTGGTCCAAACCAGTGGAGATACATTACTCCTGAGGTTCCCAGGAACACCTCCAGCACCTTGGCCAAGAAGTTCCACGTCCAAAACCGTAGATCCAAGCATACCGGTCGTAAGTGTACTCTCAAATTTAAATTTTTTCATCTAAGCATATTTAATGGATTTCATGTGTTTTTTCATGCTAGTGATGAAGTTTTAGACAACTTGGAACCCTCACATGCGAGCCATAACGTCAGGATGTAGACATGCCATCATTAGGGCATCCGAAACTGTTTCCTTTGCATCTCATGATTTAGGATGTTTCAGGCCAAGATAACCTCAAATTTGGAATCAGGGGAAGATTTTAAGGGGGGGTAGGTTAGGTTTTAAATCTTGAAGTGTGTTATTTTTGCAGTTTAAGTATTGATCCCACCAGAGAAGATAATTGGAGAGTTGACTCTAGTGGGATGACTGTGGTGCCTAGACGTCGTCTCACTATTGGTCTATGCAACTCTAACGTGCGTGATTTTAATTTAAATATATTTCTGACTTTGTTTCACATATATTGTTATTTTGTTGTTTGTATCAACGAATGAGAGGTTGGCTGAGTGGTAAGACAAACATGTGGAATGGGAAGGAACCTGGGTTTGATACCCAGGTCTGGAATTTTATTTTTCTAACGTTTGTATTGCAGATCCAGTGTTTCCAGACACCAAGCATGCACCATACATCATCTAGCCATCACCATCAAATCCCAGAAAATCTGGATCCAAGCGCCCCAAACACGCAGTCTCACCATGGACTCTCCAGTCGCCTCCTCACCAGATCCAACGTAATTTGGACTCCACTTTGGTTTGGGCCTAGCAAATTTCAATTCACACCCCCTCAATTTTTTTTTGACACCAGGCCCATTCTTATTTCTTTTGTTTTGATTCATTTATTTATTTCTTTTAACTTTTTATTTAATCAGAAAAACAAATATAAAAATCACAAGAAAATAAATCTAGGATTTTCTTAAATAAATTTTCTTTAATTTAATCAATTAATTATGTTAACCTATTTTTTTTAAATTAAAATTATTAGAACTTAGATTAATTTTAATTTATTTCAATTCTTTTATAAATAAAAAATGCAAAAAAACATAGAATTAGTTTCCCTATTTTAATTTCAATTTTCATTAATCATTAATATTTTTCTTTAAGTTTAGATCTATAGTTATTAATTAATTTTTTTTAATTCAAACCTTTTATTAAAATAAAACAACAAAAATATTTTCTTTTACTTAGAAATATTTTAGGGTTTAGATGTCCTTTCCAATTCGCACGCGTTTATTATTTTAGTATTATTACTTTTATTTTATTATTAATGTATCTGCTTATGGGTTATAATAGAATAACTAGGACATTTACTATTTTTATCCCCCCAATATTTGGACTTGTAAATCCCCCTCCTCGAGTCCCTGTAATAGCTAGGTTTAATTTCTGCATTTTAAATTCTTGCACTAATATCTTGCACTAATAGTAGTGAGATAGCCAATTTCGGTATAAAGTTGAGGATCAATTGATACTCGTGATCGCGACTTTATGAGTCTATCGGGTGTAGTGACTGCAAGTGCGCAGTCTATCGTGTAGTTTTAAAAGATATTGAACCCACAGGGACTGATAGTAAAAAACTACTGTTATCTAAAGGTTACTATGTAGAGCTAAGGCTAATAATAAACTTTGGTGTTTGGGGTTAATAGGGAATTAACTAGAATTTAATAATTAATGAGGGACACCGGTATGTATTTCGTTAACTTAAGGGGTTCAGTACGTCATTGGCATTTGTTTTTAGTATTAAAACACAATTTCGATGAAACTATTTATTTAAAAACCTTCGTCTCAAACTCCCGTTCTATTGAATCATATCATATCGGTTAAGCTCGAAATGAGCGCTTCCGCTGTTTCATTTAAAACTCAAAAGTATTTTTTGAAAACAGATAAGATTCAATTAACTTTAAAGCGCTTCCGCTCTATTGAAATTTAACCTTAGACTGTTTCTTACTTCCGTACAAAAACATTTAAATACTCAATTGGAAATTAAAACCAGAAAAGTATTCTTTTTGTAAAAATAATAATGTCATTAATTACCGAACTCTTTTTGGTCAAGTTCTACATACTGGTATAGGGAATCTAGCCAGACATAATATTGTTGCAAAATATCATAAAATTAAAATGTAAATTCGACAACGCATGCATAACAGAGAATAAATAAATATGCTTATTAAAATAAGAACCTGAAAGGGAATACAAAGCAGTAAATTCCAATAATGCGTGTGTCCTCAACAAGATGGCATGATTGACTTTAAGTAAAAATAGCTCGAATAAAATCAGAGTAATCCTAAATAATTTCTGGAGGTTTAGAAACAAACTAATGTTGCAGTATTTCTCAGATGTGGAAAAGTAATGCTTTGACGGTGAGGTTTTTACTGCCTACAGAATAAAATTACAAGAAAATTAATGTTGAATTCTAAAACTAGAAGGTATCAAAAAGCAGAATACAAGCAGAAAATAATGTTTGCATAAAGATAAAACTTCGTAATAATAATTGTTCAGGGTGCAGGCTAGAGAGAATCAAAACAAAAGAGCCAGGAGCGAGAGAGAGCCAACCATAGAGACCAAGAGTTGGTAACTGCTTGCTTAAATATAGAGTCCATTTTTGTTGAGGAAAAATAGGTAACTTCCATGATTCACGTTGTTTATGCGGAGAAAATCCAGGTGACATGTGCTCAATATGTTATACTGGCGAAAACCTCGTAGCTGCTTGAATTGTGGAACGTAATCACAAGTGTGTCGGTCGTAATGTGAGCATGCCGAGGGGCACAATAATTCAACTCGTGCCGGTTGTAATGGCCTTGTGTCGGGCGACACACTTCTCTTTTACAGAAATACATTTTTGCTGTTTTAAAGCCATTTCTTCTTCATTTTTCCATTCTTTTTCTTCCTTTTCTTATTTATGCCTTGCAAATGCAAAGTACCTGAAATATGATTCAAAACTAAAAAAAAAGGGATAAAATATGACATAATAATCAAAGAATCGGGAATTTAATCTATGTAATTCAGATGAAAAATGCTATATCTTTTCATTTCATCAAACTCCCCTAAGCTTGAACCTTTGCGTGTCCTCAAGCAATAAAGTCAGTATAAAAATTAATAAGGCACAAGTTAAATGAAATTTCATGACACAATTCAAATCATAAGAGGTTGCCTAAGTTTTTGCAGAAACTTAAGCTCCACATGACACAAAAGATACGATAATAACACTAAACTACCCCTATTGTGTAAACCAATTTCAGTCATGCCATTATAGATCAACCCAATTCTTTTCGCTAAATTTTACCTGTTTTCATTCTAGCGCAATCACATTAAGCCCTTTATCTTTAACACGCACATAGTAGAGTAGCCGGTTAGTGACTATGATCCTTTTAAGCATGAGGTTCTGGAACATGATTGCGGTAACCTCCTTTAATTCACCCAATTGCAAGTTGCAGGGGATTGGACCATAGTCCACCCTACCAAGTTCAGTACCAGACACCTCTTAACCAACTGACAACAGGTTTTTGCGTTATATCCTGTAGGTTCTAAATTCGTCGGATTAAGCGATCGTGTGAGGATCACCCAACTTAATTGGTGCATTCACTATTTTCTTACATCAAAGCATATATCTTTCAAATACACTGGATCATTCACTTATATTCATCGACTCTCTAAGTAGTTTGTGTTTAAGATGGTGCTGACTACTAGATAAACTACTCAAGGTTATTTTAAAGCTAAAGTTTAAGGTTTTGGTATAAAGGGTACTGAAATCGATCTAACGCAATCTGGGGATTTAGAGTGTTACGACGGTATCCATCGTACTTCTGTTTAGCTCAAAGTTTCTCATATATCTTTTGAAAAGTGAGCAACCTATATATTCTTCGAATGCGTTGGATTGTGCAAGTAACGAACAAAAATATTTTTTTTTGTTATGGCTCAAGAAAGTGGGAAATTAGATAGCTACGGAAAAATTGCATAAATGAAGGTAAAAGTACATAGATTGTTTTGATTACAGCAAATAGAAATGAAAGATCTACCTAGGAAACAACAAAGGATACTTACTAACTAGCTCCCCTAAGCTTGAAACAAGTAGTGTCCCAATGCTTAAAAACAATAAGGAAACAAGAAGAGAAGCAAAATAGATCTATTATTGCTCATTATCGCATCCTCTCCTTGTCCTCGTGCTCGTCCACGTGTACCCGGAGGATGGGGCATGGCTACATGGTAAACACAATGCTGAAAATTATTCACGCGTACGGTCAATACCGCCATATCCTCAGTTAATATCGTAGCCCGATGCTCATTTCTTTCATCGTACTCTTACTGCTGAGTTTGCATAGTCAGCATCAGTTGCATCATCTAGTTTTGATTGTTCTGCATGGCTTGAATTCTCTCATCTTGTTCCATTATGGCAGCCATATTGTCATCATTCGAGGCCGGTTGTCTTTCTCTTCTTCTCCTAGGCCTAGTGGACGTGCTTGCCACATTTTCAAGAGGAGCTTGTTGTTCAGAGTCTCCCTGTTCCATTTCCTGTTCCATTTCATCCGCTTGGACATTCCTCTAGTCATTTCTCGCATTATCTCCAGGTGCAGGAGCATCAAGGTCATAAAGCAACTTAGACAAATCTGTAACATTAGTAAGCGCACAGTTTGGAAAAATGATACTTGGAACTACCTTGTTATGCACCATGAGGTTGTATCTACCATCTCTCCTAACCTTAATCAAGTGGCCAGCCAGACAATTGTCAATGTAAATAAACGTGGGCCGAAATGATGGCAGATTTGCAAGCTTGTCTTGAAGGTTGAGGCCAAGTGCTATAGAGGTGACTATGCCTCCAATGTAGAAAGGCGTAGATCCTCTGGTGCACAAGGACTGGATATGTGATAAAAGGAAGGTGCTTGCATTGATCTTTTGGTTGGGGTTGAAGGCGCAATGGAGGAGTGTTGTACCCCAAAATTTTCCCTCTCTTTTCTCAAGACATTTCTCATAAATATTTTTAAAAGCTCAAGTTCTCACAAGTACAAAGCAGACAAAAAGGGTGTGCAAATGCAGGTAAATATGTTGAATTAAAAATCCGGTTCAGGCTACATGTCTGATCGAAAGGAGTGGTTGGCAGATTTGGACAAATCGAAGAAGAAGCTTCGATCCACAAGCTTCGACTGAGCAGTGTCTTCCTTCATGCTTGCTTCCATCCACAAGGCAATGGCTTCCTTCATGCTTGCTTCGATCCACAAATCAGTGGCTTCCTTCATGCTTGCTTTGATCCACAAGGCAATTGCTTCCCTCATGCTTGCTTCGATCCACAAGGCAATGGCTCCCTTCGAAACAACCTGCTTCGATTCCACCTCTAAACCCTTCGACACACATAGTTTCTACACTATGAATTACAATTTGAGGTTTGGACATTTGAACATTAGACCATTTAATTAACTGATGGTTACTGGTAGCAATCCAGAAATTATTTCATTTTGACTATGCCAATGAGATCATCTCGCATGCTCAATATTTGAGACCATTCGAAGAACACACATTTGGTGGAAACAAATATTGTTTCTTTTGTTGTTGAGTCTGGTCGAAGGTTGTGTGGTCCATTTGAAGGACACACATTTGGTTGAAACAATTATTTCTTCGTATGTTGTTGAGTCTGGTCGAAGGTTGTGTGGTTCATTCGAAGGACACACATTTGTTGGAAACAAATATTGTTTCGTCTATTGTTGAGTCTGGTTGAAGGTTATGTAGTCCATTCGAAGGACACACATTTGTTGGAAACAAATATTGTTTCGTCTGTTGATCAGTTTGGTCAAAGGTTTTGTATTTATGTGATCAAAAAGAAAGGGTGAAGTATTCAAGATGCTTGCTGAACAAAGTCCAATATACTGCCAAGCCCAAGCTTGATGTATTGTCCACATAAAATCCTTAAACCATGTCAAAAATGGTATGTTGTACTGCTATGAAACAACCCTGCACCAAGCTGCCACAACACTCCAAAACTGATGCAAAACACTTGCTATGCTGCTCTTAAACCAGTCCCATATTTGCACCAAACTAGCATATAAGAGCTTCACCTTGAAAGTTATGAAAAGAACATACCCAAACTGTTCAAATATCATTTATTTTCCCCCCAAAACTCCAGCAAGACTCTTCTATAAATAAGCTGTTTCCAAAAGACATAAGGGGAGGCTTTTGGACAAGGAAAAAGGAGAAGAAGAAAAAAAGAAAGAGGAGAGAACCCAAGGTTGAAGCCTTAGAACACTCTTAAACCCAAAACAAAAAAAAACACAACACCTCTATTTCTTTTCTTTCGAACCTAAAACTAACAAAGACAACACCTCTTTTCCTTTCTTTCAAACCCAAGAGCATTCTAAGGCAGCAACTCAAGTCCAAAACACACATTCCAGCTTCAAGGTAAGTCTTCTTGACTCTAAACCCTTCGTTTCAAACATCATTAATCATTGCCTTCGAAGCTACTCTTTTTGTTTGTTTTCCTTTCTTGTCAAGAACTAACCTATATAGACCATAAAACAATGTTGGAGTGAGAAATTACAACATGCTTCGACACAAAGCCTTAGGAGTGAGAAATATTCATGTCCCTTGAATATGGGCGTTTTAGTAAAGACCCTCGATAAAAAAGATCATAGTCCCTCGATGTCCCTCGATGTTGCCTCCGGTAAACGATCCAGTCCCTTACGAAAATTGCTAAAACGTCCCTTCACATTCAACGATGGGGCTTCTTACCAATCAATGGTAAGATTGCAACATCTAAAGGAGGAGGAAAAGAACAAAGACCATTTGAGTAGGTAGGACGCTCGTAGTTGCTTGCTCACAAACTAAAACCATTTCCACACTTACACTTTCAAAAATATCTTCAAAAACAAACATCTCTTTGAACTATTTTCAAAACCAACACATTGTATAAATTCTTATAAAGACGAGAATCATTACAAAGGTTTCCGCAATAAAGGAGTTTTAAAAATATTTTCAAACTTACACCCACCACAAAGCATATTTTTAAACAAACCAAAAGTGATCTAGCAAGCAATTAAGAGCCCGTAGATAACTACGGATGGAAAGGGTTCTAACACCTTCCCTTTTCATAACCTACCCCCCAAACTCCAGAAAACATCTCTAAAGGTATTTCCTGTTCTTTTCACCCTTTCCTTTATTGAATAAAAGAAAAGTCGGTGGTGACTCTTGCTATCTGCAACAATTGCGATAAAACGCAAAACACCCAAGTCAGTTCTCCCACCGTATTACAGAGTTGGAGACTTTGCTGGGGAAAAACTTAAAAGTGGGGTTACCTTAGAGATATATCACCTTTAAAATGCTTTCCTTGTTTGACTTGCTTTCATTATATTTTGGGTCCTTATTTGGGTTTTTGATTCTACACCCGGATTTGGGACACCTTTTAGGTATGTAGCAATAGATCGTGGGGACTGTGCGGGGTATACCGACATGGTTGAAGCGATAGCTAGGTTAGTGTGACACATTTGTTGGTACCGGTAGCCCTTGAGTTTAGTCAAGGAGAATACGGGGCCGCTGTGTGGTGTCATGAAGCACTAACTGACCTTAGAACCTTTAATTGTACAACTTGGCCGTTAGGAAGTAGTGAGATAGCCAACTTTGGTGCAGTTTGAAGTTGGTTGATACTCGATACTACACTCATTGAGATATGACTTTTGGGATATTTCAGTCGCCAATAAAGAGGCTTGTGCTGAAACAATGCCCAATGAGGAAAGATCAATGATATTGAATTCCTCTAGAACTCGGTTACTTTCTAGGACAGGTTGAGCCAACTAAACTTCAAGAGGGTACTTACCTATGACTCCATGCAAGCCTAAACCTAATGACTTGTCTGTGTGTATATGATTATTTGTACATAACAACTTGTTTGCTTTTACTTGCTTATGTTTACTTGTACATAACATCATAACATCATACCATAGCATTTTCAATAACAATTTTAAGGATCTCAAGGGTCTGTGATGCAGGGTTATGTTGAACCATACGTCTATCAAGGGGCAAGAGGATTTATTCTCCTCCAAACAAAGTGTTTCCAAATACCAAAGCACGATAACTTGAGTCAAGGGCTATGACTCACTTGATATGGAGAGCTTGATTCTCGTAGAAGGACATTTCAATGATACAAAGTTCTTCAATCAAAAGCTGTAATCAAAGTTCAACTTCTAACATCTTCTTGTGTCTACCCCGTGATATCCTTGAAAACATTGCATCCACATACCATGCATCATATCATGACATATTTTTCCCTTACATGTTTTCTCATCTGCCTACTGTTTATTTCAGTGAAGATGGCTCTCGAAAAAAATATTAAGGATCTTCAAGCACAAAATGCCCAATTCCAGCAGATGTTCCTGGCTCTGGATAAGGGACAAGAGGGCCTGAAGACTCTCATTCTCAAAGACAAGAATAAAAAGACAAAGAAACTAGTAGGTGTCCTGAATATGGGAAGGAGACTCAAAGGACCAGTAAAGCGAGCTCTAGAATTCGCAACTCCATTAAATGAGGGGGACAATTAAGAAGAGAAGACAAAAGAAGGGGACCACAGTCCGGGGTCTGACGAAGAAGAGGCTGACTGCGCTGAAGAACAATATTCTCCCACTGATGACAAATATAAACAACTAGAGGATCGTCTCAACGCCATGGAAATTCAGAGAGTACCTGGTCTGGATTTTGAAGAATTAGGTTTGGTTTTTAGAGTGGTCATTCCACCAAAGTTCAAGGTTCCCGCATTTTCTAAATATGACAGGGTTTCATGTCCTAAGTTGCATATGAGGTCTTATGTCAAGAAGATTCAACCTTACACTGCTGATAGGATTTTGTGGGTGCACTTCTTCCAGGAAAGTTTATCAGGGACTCAATTGGAATGGTTCTATCAGCTGGAGGGATCCAACATCCGCAACTAGGAGGATTTGGCTGCTGCTTTCTACAGGCAGTACCAATACAATGCTGACCTCGCTCCAACCCATACACAACTACAAAGCATGTCTATGGCTTCCAGTGAAGGCTTTAAAGATTATGCCCAAAAATGGAAGGATCTTACAGGAAGTGTCCAGCCTCCTCTGTCTGATAGAGAGCTGGTAGATATGTTCTTGGGTACTTTGTCAGGCCCATTTTTCAACCATATGATCAGAAGCTCTTCAACTGGGTTCACTAAGCTGTTATTGACAGGTGAAAGAGTAGAGGCTGGTATCAAGAGTGGTAAGATTCAAAGGGATGCATCTTCAAGTTCAGTGAAGAAGCCTTTCATTGGGAAGAAAGAGTCAAATGTTGTGTACAACCAAAAGGGTTGTAACAAGAGTAACCACGACCGATCTATGGGGGCCGTCCTGATCTCTAATTCTGCATCTGTGCAATGACATCAACAGGGGAACCAGCGTAAGGAGGTTGTGCCTAAGAGACAGTTTACCAAAATCAACATGCCACTGTCTCAAGCATTGCAACACATGTTGAGGATGAATCTGATTATGTTGAAGGCTCCTCTGCAGAATCCCAATACATCTGCTCCTAGTTACCATCCCAATGAAAGGCGCGCATACCTTTCAGATTTCCCTGGACATGATACGAATGGCTGATGGGCTCTGAAGAACAAAATTCGAGATATGATTGACGCCAAGGAGATTGAATTCGACCCTCCAGAGATTCCCAATGTGATCACTTCTCCAATGCCAAATCATTGAGAGTATCTAGTTCATTTCTAAATTTTCAATTGTAATTTCTTTTGTTTGTTCGAACACTTATCTATTATGTCAAACTTTGTTTCATTAATGCATTGCATATGTTTGTCTTGAATTAATCCATTCATTTTCACTATATTTAAAATGTGCTTTTATTCCCTTGTTTTCGTGATATTCAACTCTCGTTAAAAGTTGCAAGCCTTCAGAGGGAGGATGACGAAAATAATACCATAATCTCATACAATATGCTTTTGGATAGACCTTGCTGACGATGTACAAGTGTTCTTTCAATCCCTAAACACTGGAGTTATAAGGAAGATGATCCCTAGTCAACCCCTTTGAGCCAAATAAGTAGGAGTTTTCTTTTTCACACAAATTGAAACCTTTAATCAGAATCTGGGGAAGGGTAGTTTCTCAGTTAATCCAAATGTGCATTAAGCTGCAAGCTTTCACTTCATACACAAACATCCTTCTGAATCAAAAGACCATGAGGGTTCCCCGTGAAATAGGCAGTCATTATCTCTCAAAAGAAAAGCCCACTGAGTCAAAACATATGAAGGAGACTTAAGAAAAACTAGGGCATCCCGCTGGCTGTAATCTCAAAATGAGAACAGTCAGGCAAAAATTAGGGGCAATAAAAAAAGGAGGTCGCTACAAATCCTCAACAACATAAAAAATGATGCAAAATGACTGCCTTCTCCAACAAACTTAACTTGTCTGAACCATCACCAAAAACGTCATTCCAGACTCAATTAGAATTCAAAACGCGTAATTAACTGAGTATAGTACTAGAGAACATCATGAAGAGAGGGTTGGGTAGAAACACACTCTGAGCCCTATCCTTTGTTTCTTAAACCGTGAACCAGGCCAAGTTACAATCCCCTAAAAGTCCTAATTGAAGCATGGGTTAGTTCGAAAGCATATTGTTACAAAAGGTATCCTGACTCATGTAAGGCCTATTCTAAATCCCGAGTTGAATTTATATTCTTACAAAATTCTTTTATCTGCTAAAAATGAATTTTCAAAACTTCAAGACAAACATAAACTTTACATTATTTTGAATACCGCTGTTTGCAAATAGCTATTTGTTTGACAACGGAAAAATCCGCACGACGAATATTAAATGAACATAAATTATCTTAGGAAACAGAATCACTTTAAATGGAAAAATACTTCCAATGACAAACTCTCCATAACCAAGGGGGCATGACATGTTATTGTCCAACTCATCAGTGACAGTCAAGTCAAAATTCCAAGAAATCTCTCATAAAGTCCTGAATAGCCAGGGGCAGGTCTGCATCTGAATCACTTGGGGAAATGGACATGAATTCCATCAAAGGGTCACGTACGGACAAACACACACTGTCTTGCAGCGCTACAACACTTACTACTATGGACAATGACAAATCCCCATGAAGTCCCTTTCATAAGGTGATCCCCGTTGAAGTCACCATAGCCACCTCTATAAGGTTATCCTCACAGAATAATCTTCATAGATAAGGGTACAAATCCCATAAGGCCAAATTCATGGATATCCCCATAAAGTTGGATCCATGCAATCCTTAGCCAGAGTTTCAACCTCCGAAAAATCTCTCCCCAACTGAATTGGTCTTAAGAGAAAGCCTTGAGGAGTTCTGCCAGAAGAAAACACCTCCCCAACAGATTGTAAAATGGGTTTATTTCCCCAACAAACTACAGATTCCCAACTTGAGTTTACCTCTCAGGCTATTACACATTAAGGGACCACAACCCCTAATTCCTAGTGAAGTCACCAACGGAGTCATTGCTATCCCCGAAGTTACCACGTAGCATGGACCCGACTAGATAATAGTTCAACTTCATTCCTATCTGAGCATAGTCAGTACAAAAACATGGACCTGACCAGATAACCCTTCGGGTTGTTGAAACCTAGACCCGGCCAGATAATAGTTTGACTTCTTCAAATCACTAATAGAACTCTTCTTCCCCAGTAGAGTTTGCCATTATTCCTAGTGAGTTGCTGCAAAGCCTGGAAGCTGACCAGATAATAGTTAACTTCTTTAACCCCAACATGTTGTTAACTTCCATTCTCTCCATTCAAGAGATAACTCCCCAGTAGAGCAACTGACAACTAAAACTCCTGAACTTTTCCCCCAAGCAGAAATCAACACTCCCCATAGAGTTTCCCTCAAGAAAAATCAATGTCCCCCAGCTGATTTCTCCTCAAATAACAAAACAGGAATCCGTAGTAGAAACATTCTAAACAAGGTTTGAAGATGTGCATACTCTTCATCCCCAATAACATTTCCGGATATAACTTCCCAAATCTCCCCAACACTTGTCAAGGATTTTTTTTCCGACGCAAAGATGCATTTCAAAAAATATTTCACATTCATACATCATATTACATACATGATAAATCCATACAGCATAATCTCATTTATTTTGAGGACATCATCAAGCCATGCATACATCTGCATGCAACTAACCCTCTTACTTGCAGGAAAAGTCAATCAACCAAAAATCCTATTTTGGCAAATACCACAACCGTTTCTCAAAAGGTTATAGATTAATTCCTGAAACAAGCTAGGGAAACTATCTCTACGGCCAACAAAAAGCGGGTTCCATATTAATACCTGAAACAAGAAAGGACAACTATATGTGAACAACTAATTAAAGATTAACTCTTGAAATAAGTCGGGGAAACTATATTTCTTTCTCAAATAGGTCAGAGATTAATTCCTGAAACAAGCCAGGGAAGCTATCTACACGACCAGCTGAAGCAATCTTACACGGGTTCCTTCTAATTTCCAGATGCAGCTTCACACGGGCTCATCATGAAGCAATCCTACACGGGTTCCTTCTCATACATTTTCAGAACCAATTCAGATACGATCTAGATACGAATTAAATTCTGACACTTAATTAAGATTCTCTTCTAGAAACAGTTCAGATACAGTCCAGATATGGATGTCATTCTGACACTTATTCCAGATTCTCTTCTAGATACAGTCCAGATACGATCCAGAGACGGATGACATTTTGACACTTAATCCAGATTCACTCTAGAAACGGTTCAGATATGGATGTGTTTCTGATACTTATTCCAGAATCACTATAGAAATGGTTCAGATACGATCCAAATACATATGCCATTCTGATACTTATTCTAGATTCTTTCAAATACAATTCAGATATGATCCAAATACGGATATCATTCTTACACTCATTCAATATAGTTCAGATACAATCCAGATAAGGATGTCATTCTGACACTCATTCAATATATATTTAAAATATAGTTCATACACGATCCAGAGAGGGATGTCATTCTGACACTCATTCAATACAACTTTCAAATACAGTTCAGATACGATCCAGAGACGGATGTCATTCTGACACTCATTCAATACAACTTTCAAATACAATTCAGATACGATCCAGAGACGAATGTCATTCAGACACTCATTAAATATATCTTTCAAATATAGTTCAGATACGATGCAAAGACGAATGTCATTCTGAAACTCATTCAATATATCTTTCAAATACAGTTCATATACGATCCAGAGATGAATTTCATTCTGACACTCATTCAATACATCTTTCAAATACCGTTCAGATACGATCTAGAGACGGATGTCATTCTAACACTCATTCAATACACCTTTGAAATACAATTCAGATACGATCCAGAGACGGATGTGATTCTGACACTCATTCAATACATCTTTCAGATACGAGTCAGATACGATCCAGTTATGGATATTATTCTGATACTCATCCCATTACATCTACTCCTTCAGATTAAATCAACCAAAGATTTATTCTTATACTTCTCCCAACCCCTATCAATAGTTACTTTGGATGGCATCTATAAGCCCATCTTTGACAAATCTTCATCATCTCTACAAATGGAATCTTTAGACCCCTTCCCTACACAATCAACTAACACATGGTCGAGTGCAAATTTCTTGGAACTCTAGTGTTCAATCATCTTCCACCTTCAAGTCACGAATAGCGGACTCGCCAATCTAACTCCTCAGGTTTAAGAAGATTGAACAGGGGAAACTGTTGTACCCCAAAATTTTCCCTCTCTTTTCTAAATACATTTCTCACAAAGATTTTCAAAAGGTCAAGTTTGAACAAGTACAAAGCAGACAAAAAGGGTGTGCAGATGCAGGTAACTATGTTGAATTTAAAATCCAGTTCAGGCTACATGACTGATCGAAAGGAGTGGTTGGCAGATTTGGACAAATCGAATAAGAAGATTCGATCCATAAGGTTCGACTGAGAAGTGGCTTCCTTCATGCTTTCTTGGATCCACAAGGCAATGGCTTCCTTCATGCTTGCTTCAATCCACAAGGCAATGGCTCCCAACGAAACAACCTGCTTCAATTCCACCTCTAAAACCTTCGACACACATAGTTTCTACACTATGAATTACAATTTGAGGTTTGGACATTTGAACTTTAGACCACTTAATCAACTAATGGTTACTGGTAGCAATCCAGAAATTCTTTCGTTTTGAATATGTCAATGAGATCATCTTGCATGCTCAATATTTGAGACCATTCGAAGAACACACATTTGGTGGAAACAAATATTGTTTCATCTGTTGTTAAGTCTGGTCGAAGGTTGTGTGGTCCATTCGAAGGACACATATTTGGTGGAAACAAATATTTCTTCGTCTGTTGTTAAGTCTGGTTGAAGGTTGTGTGGTCCATTTGAAGGTCACACATTTGTTGGAAACAAATATTGTTTCGTCTGTTGTTGAGTATGGTATAAGGTTGTGTGGTCTATTCAAAGGACACACATTTGTTGGAAACAAATATTGTTTCGTCTGTTGATCAGTTTGGTTAAAGGTTGTGGATCTATGTGATCAAAACGAAAGGGTGAAGTATTCAAGTTGCTTGCTGAATAAAGTCCAATATGCTGCTAAACCCAAGCTTGTTGTACTGTCCATATAACAGCCTAAAACCATGTCAAAAACGGTCTGTTATACTGCTATGAAACATCCCTGCACCAAGCTGCCACAATACTCCAAAACTACTGCAAAACAGTCCTGTTATGCTGCTCTTAAACCAATCCCATATTTGCACCAAACTAGCATATAAGAGATGCACCTCGAAAGATATGAAAAGAACATGCCCAAACTGTTCAAATTTCATTTGTTTTTCCCCCCAAAACCCCAGCAAGACTCTTCTATAAATAAGATGTTTCCATAACACACAAGGGGAAGCTTTTGGAAATGGAAAAAGGAGAAAAAAAAAGAGAGGAGAGAACCCAAGGCTGAAGCCTTAGAACACACTTAAACCCAAAACAAAAAAACACAACACCTCTGTTTCTTTTCTTTTGAACCCAGAACCAACAAAGACAACACCTCTTTTATTTTCTTTGAACCCAAGAGCAATCAAAGGAAGCAACTGAAGTCCAAAACACACATTCTAGCTTCAAGGTAAGTCTTCTTGACTCTAAACCCTTCATTTCAAACATCCTTAATCATTGCCTTCGAAGATACACTTTTTGTTTATTTTCCTTTCTTGTCAAGAATTAACCTGTACAGACCATAAAACAATGTTGGAGTGAGAAATTACAACATGCTTCCACACAAATCCTTAGGCTTCGACACACACTGCTTTACATGCCCAAATAGAAGAAAAGAGGGTGTGTGAATTGAAGGGTGCATACTGCATGAATCGAAAGTTTTGTTTTTTCTCTGTGAATCGAAGGATGCATTCTTCGAACATACTACATGAATCGTAAGATTATTTTTCTCTCCTTTACGCTATATTTGTTTTTTTATTTATATTTTCTATATATTTTATTTCATTACTATTCAATATGGTTGTAATAATTAGGACATTTATTGCTTTCCATCCCCATTTGTAGATTTGAATCCCCATCCCCTAAAGTGATGTAATAACTAAGGATTTTAATTTCCACAATATACCGCTTTAATATAAATTGTTAGTAATTAGGGCGTGTATGGAAAGATAAAATCAACCGTTAGAAAACCCTAATTTCAAGAAAAAAATGCATGCAATCAAACACAATATTCACACACGTGCAACCCTAGGGTAACCTTGCTTGTTGCCTCGGTAAATAGTCATGTCCCTCGAATATGGACGTTTTAGCAAAGACCCTCGATAAAAAAGATCGTAGTCCCTCGATGTCCCTTGATGTTACCTCTGGTAAACAATCTAGTCCCTTACGAAAATTGCTAAAACGTCTCATAACTTGCCTTCTATGACTATACGATTGACCCACGCCCGTCCCTTCATATCCAACGATGGGGCTTATTACCAATCAATGGTAAGATTACAACATCTAAAGGAGGAGGAAAAGAACAAAGACCATTTGAGTAGGTAGGACGCTCGTAGTTGCTTGCTCACAAACTAAAACCATTTCCACACTTACACTTTTAAAAACATCTTCAAAAACAAACATCTCTTTTAACTATTTTCAAAACCAACACTTTGTATAAATTCTTATAAAGACGAGAGTCATTACAAATTTTTCCGCAACAAAGGTGTTTTCAAAATATTTTCAAACTTACCCCCACCACAAAGCATATTTTTAAACAAACCAAAAGTGATCTAGCAAGCAATTAAGAGCCCGTAGATAACTACGGATGGAAAGGGTTCTAACACCTCCCCTTTTCATAACCTACCCCCCGAACTCAAGAAAACATCTCTAAAGGTCTTTCATGTTCTTTTAACCCTTTCCTTTATTGGATAAAAGAAAAGTTGGTGGCGATTCTTGCTATCCGCAATAATTGCAAAAAATGCAAAACACCCAAGTCAGGTCTCCCACCGTATTACAAGGAGGAACAAATCTTTTGAATTAACTTTGTTGTTGTTGTTCATTCTTCCAAAAATGGTATTTGAGATGGCACGGTGGAAGTACCTTATTGCGGGATTGTGGATGGAAGAAGCATAAAGTCCTACCCAACTGTTTGGTTCTTCATTGGTAAGAATCTTCTAAAGCTTGAAACCTGTATATGCCCAAGAAAGGTCTTCTAGAATGCAGTGGTGTACCGTCCCTCCGATAGGAAAGTGGAAGAAGGCACTGAGAATGGATGGAATAACAGAATATTCGTCATTGAACATTCTAAAGGTGGTGGAGCCGGATAGGTGTTAGTTCTCGTCACACAACAGGTTGTAAGAGAACAAACTCATAAATTCCAAGGTTAGCGACTTGTATGTCGGGAGGTTCTGCATGCAGATGGACGTCAAATCTGAGTGATGGAGCAGCCACTGGACGCTATCGAGTAAGCCTAATTTTTGGAGGCACTCAGTATCCACATACCATGTCAGTACGGCAGAGCGTTGATAGAACTTGATGTATTGAGTCCTTTGGTGCTCTCCGGCTTCTCCGTTACGAAATATAATGCAGAAAGATCAGGTTCATGTCTGCAATTTCTTCGTGCCATTTGGTGAAAGTTTATGTGATAAATTTGGTGATTTTAGAGTGAAAAAGGGTTTGGGGATGATTTATGTAGGGAGATATAGTGGAGGTGATATGTGGGTTTTAATGGATTTTTATGGTAATGAATATGGGAAGAGATTTAGGCAAAGTTTCAATGAATTATGAGCAGCGATTGAAGGATTTGGAAGGGTGAAAATGTTTTTGTGAGGGTTTCTATATTACAGGAATGCGTCTATAATATCAGTGTGTGCCGAGCATCACACATATGTGCCGAGTGGCACAGGGCTATGTAAAGCGTGACGGGCGTCACACTTGTGTGGCGAGCGGCACACTTCCAGAATTGCAATATTTTGTATTATTCTATTTTGCAGAATACCAATTAAATAATTCTACATATATATGGGTAAAAAATATTGAATCATTTAAGCATAACATATACACGTAAATATGATACTAGTGCATAATAAACAAAACAAATAAACTCATAATAAAATGGAACTAAAAAATGATAAAAATTATACTGAATGATAAAATTCCAAAAATACTGAATAATAAAATTGTACTAAATGGTAAAGTTCCAAAAATACTTAAAAAATAAAGTGTCAAATAAATAATGAAAATCTAATAAAACGTCTCTCCACACTTAAACAAAACATTATCCCCAATATTTTAAATGTGGAATGAAAATAAAATAAAGCTGTATGTCAGGTGAATCAGCCACGGCGGTCCAACGATGCAGAGAAAAGATGCTCATAAATGTAATCCGTTGTTCGACTACCGTATCCATAAAGGAATGGAAGTCAATCTGCAGAATAATAAGCTCGTCCTTCAACATATCAATCTCTGATTGAATGGCAGTCAAAGTTGGAACATGATGAAATACAGGAGACGGAGAAACAACTGGAGAGTTGGGGAAGTTTGAGCCTATCTATTCGGGAGGTGGGAAGTCATGGAAAAAAGGAGGGGTCTCAGGGTCAATATCCTCATCGGAAAAGAAAGCATCTAGGTGGTCATATATCATGCGTGTCTCAGGAGTGTGTGCCAGTGATATGTGTGGTGTGTCCCAATCATATAGCCAGTTACGTTGGTCATGTATGATTGTCCTAGGGTCAGGTAAGGTAAAAAGTGGCATTAACTGATTGTTAATGTGGAAGTCAAAGCTACCCGGGCCTAGGTTCCCGATGATACCCCTATTGAAACATAAATTAATATCCATAGGATGGAATCTACCCTGAGGGAAAAGGTTCAACAATTGTTGTCTTAATCCGATAGCATTAGCTAACATGGTCACTAAACCACCTATAAGAATGGGTTCATGTTCATCCCTCACAAGACGGTGAAAATTTGCTAGCATAAATGTAGCTCTGTTTATAGGACGGTTTTGCGAGGCGCGAAACATGATAAACAACTCAGCTCTAGAAATGGTGGTAATGTTTTCAGCTTTACCAAACAGGGTGTGGGCTAGAATTTTGTGGAAATATCTAAAAGTTGGGTTGTGATGTTTTCAGAATGCATGTCCTCAGGCTCATGGTTACTAATGCTTGTAATGTTCCCCCTGAAATAATCAAGCTCACCTATATTAAAAAGCTATTCTTGGACTACGATAAATGCATCCAGGATATATGGGAATTCTAGTAACTCAGCTAGCTCTCTGTGGGTGAAAGTGTACTCTATACAAAACAATCTAAATATAATCAGCCCCCTATTAAATCCCAGACCATGGTCAGGTTTGTAGACAAGGGAGCTTAAAAACTCTAAAGTCAGTCTACGGAAAGAGCTAAATTTTCTCCTTATAGCAGATGTATCCCATCCTATTTGGCTTAATAAGAACAGAACACTATCCCGAATCCCTAAGGTTATCATGGTTGGTCCTTCGGGGTAGGTACTTAATCCAAACTCCCTATCAGAAAGAGACTCAAACCTCCTCCGGTGGTTCCTTCCTCTGAACACAATGCCCGTCATATCAACCAAATTCATCGTGGTTAGTATACTAGCTAATCAGAATGTTAGCCTGAAGTAGGTTGACAATTTGCATTAAGTTAGTAACGGGCAAAATTATAGAAACAATATTGCATATTTTAACATTAATAATGATAAAAGCAAGAAATAAAAATAAAATAGAAAAACAAGAAAAACAAAAATAAAAGACTCAAAGTTGGGTTGTCTCCCAAGAAGCGCTTTGTTTAAAGTCGTAAGCTCGACATTACATGGGGATTAGTATGATGAATGGGGTGGAAATGCATCTAGCCTAATTGTTGTGTAGTATTCTTTTTTATCTATGCTATGATAATTTTTAAGCGTTGTCCATTTACAATGAACGATTTGCAACTCATTCCTTTAATTTCTACTGCGCCACTTTGAAAAATCTTAGTAACTTCGAATGGACCAGACCATCTAGAGCAAAGTTTTCTCAGGAATAATTTAAGTCTAAAATTAAACAGGAGAACTATATTGCCTTCATTGAATTCTTTTCTAGATATTCGTTTATTGTGCCATTTTTTAGTTCTCTCTCTATATATCCGAGCATTTTTGTAAGCGTCTAGTCTAAGTTCTTCTAGTTCGTGGATGTCTAAGATTCTTTTCTCACCCACAACGGTGTAATTTAAGTTAAGGGTCTTAATGGCCCAATAAGCCTTATGTTCTATATCCATCGACATATGACATGATTTCCCATAAACTAGTTTGAATGGTGTGGTTCCAATCGGAGTTTTATATGTTGTCCTATATGCCCACAGAGCGTCATGTAACTTAGACGACCAATCTTTCCTAGAGGTTGCTACAGTTTTTTCTAAGATTTGCTTTATTTCTCTGTTGGAGACCTCTACTTGACCACTTGTTTGTGGATGATAAGGCGTTGCGACATGATGTCAGACTCTATATTTCACTAAGAATTTGTCTAGGATTTTGGAAATTAAATGGGAGCTACTGTCGCTGATGACGAGTCTCGGTACACCGAATTTTAGAAAGATAATATTCTTGAAAAGCCTGACTACTACTCGCGCGTCATTTGTTGAAGAGGCTATAGCCTCGATCCATTTCGAAACATAGTCAACAACAACAAGTATGTAGTGATTTCCAAAGGAAGACGAGAAAGGTCCCATGAAATAGATTCCGCATACATCAAATACTTCAACTTATAGAATTCCCTTTTGAGGCATCTCATCCCGTCTAGAGATGTTTCCAGTGCGTTGCCATTGGTCGCAATTTTTAACCGCGATATGGACGTCTTTCTAGAGGTTAGACCAATAAAGGCCAGATTGTAATATCTTAGCACAAGTCTTTGAAGTACTTGCATGTCCTCCTTAGGGAGCGGTATGACAGTGGAGAGTTACATTTTCGATTTCACTTTTGGGAACACATCGATGGAAAATACCATCAGCGCCTCTTTTGAAAAGTAAAGGCTCGTCCCAATAATAATATTTAAGGTCATGAAAGAATTTCTTCTTTTGTTGATAATACATATCGGGTGGAAGCACTCCGGTATCCAAATAGTTAACTAAATCGGCGTACCATGGTAGCATGGTTGTGGTTCATATTGCTTCCAAAATTTCATTTGTGTTCTTGTCTTCATAAGTCACAGGGTACTCAGTTATGATACTATCTAGTTCTAATTGGGCGACAAGGTGTTCATAAGTAAAATTATCATTAATGGGAACATGATTTGGTTTGATGCCTTCTATTTTGGATAGGTGGTCAACGACTACATTCTCGGTGCCTCTCTTGTCTTTTATTTCTAAATCGAATTCTTGAAGAAGTAAGATCTACCTTAGTAATCTTGGTTTGGTGTATTTCTTACTCAAGAGGTACCAGATTGCAGCGTGGTCAGTATAGATAATTATTCATGCTCCTACTAGGTAGGAACAAAATTTATCTAAAGCAAACACAACAGCTAACAATTATTTTTCAGTGGTAGCGTAATTTGTCTGTGTAGGATATAGGGTTATACTTGCATAGTAGATCACATGAAGATTTTTATCCTTCCTTTGTCCTAGGACTGCGCCTACGACATAATCACTGACACCACACATTATCTCGAATGGTTAGTTCCAATCAGGAGGTTGCATAATAGGTGCTGAAATTAATGCCTTTTTAGAGTTGTAAATGCGTCCAAACATTTTTCGGTGAAAATGAACTCAACATCCTTCATTAGGAGTTTGGTTAGATGGTTGGTTATTTTAGAGAAGTCTATAATGAAACGTTGGTAAAAACAGGCGTGTCCTAGAAAACTCTTTATCTCTCTAACAGTTTTGGGCGGTTGAAGATTTTCTATAACTTCGATCTTTGCTTTATCTACTTCAATTCCCTTATCGGATACTATGTGCCCTAAGACGATTCCATGTCGGACAATGAAGTGGAATTTTCCCCATTTTAACACGAGCTTGACACTTACACATCTTTCTAGCACCATTTCAAGGTTCGATAAACATCCCTCGAAACTTTCTCCACAGACAGAGAACTGATCCATAAAAACTTCCCTCATGCCATCTAGAAAATTATAGAAGATGGACATCATACATCTCTGGAATGTTATAGGGGCATTGCATAATCCGAATGGCATTCGTCGATAAGCGAACATACCATAAGGACAAGTGAAAGTCGTTTTTTCTTGGTCGTTAGGATGGATAGGAATTTGGAAAAATCCAGAATATCTGTCTAAATAGTAGAAGTGAGAGTGTTTAGCAAGTCGTTTAAGCATTTGGTCAATGAAGGGTAAAGGAAAATTATCTTTACAAGTGGCTTTGTTTAACTTTCTATAGTCGATGCACATTCTCCACTCGGTGTTAGTTCGTTGCGCTATTGATTCTCCTTTAGTGTTGCTGACAACCGTAACACCATATTTCTTAGGTATGACATGTACCGGGCTAACCCATTTATTGTCAGATATTGGGTATATGATTCCTACTTCTAGTAGCTTTTCTACTTCCTTTTTGACTACGTCACTCATAATGGGATTTATTCTCCTTTGATGTTCCCTAGAGAATTTACAGTCTTCCTCCAACATAATACGGTGCATGCAGATAGAAGGGCTTATTCCTTTTAGATCTGATATGTTATAACCTAACGCGGTTGGGTATTTTCTTAGGACATGTAATATTTTTTCAGTTTCTATTTGTCCTAAGTCTGCATTGACTATAACTGGTCGTTCAAGTTCTGTGTCTAGGAATTCATATCTTAGGTCTTTTGGTAGCATTTTGAGTTCTATGGCAGGCTTCTTCTAAAAGAGTATAGGATCAGGCGTTAAGGCTAGGCATTCACTCATATTTTCATCTTTATATTCAGGGCGCCAATTATCATCTTCGAGTACCGGGGGTATGGGAATATTTAATACTTCCGAATAAGTGGTTTGTTGTTTTTCCATTTCTCTCACGCATTTATCGATTTCATCTAGGAAATAACATTAATCTCGATGGCTGGTGCCATGAGGAATTTAGATAAGATGAATTCAAAATTTTCCTCTCCGACTTCGAAGGTCAGTTTTCCATTTTTAACATGTATTATGGCTCCTGCAGTAGCTAGGAATGGTCTACCTAATATGATAGGAATATTGGAGTCTTCTTTAATGTCCATGATTATAAAATCAGTGGGGATATAGAATTTTCCTATACGCACAGGAACATTTTCTAACATACCTAAAGGAAATTTCACTGATCGATCTGCTAATTGTATGAACATTCTCGTTGGTCTTAGTTCTCCCATGTTGAGTTTCTTGCAAATTGATAATGGCATCAGACTAATACTGGCTCCTAAATCACATAGTGCTTTGTCTATGACAAATTTTCCGATTATGCAAGGTATGGAAAAACTATCTGGGTCTTTAAGTTTAGGAGGCATGTTGTTTCGTATTATAGCACTTCACTCAGCAGTGAGCAATACAATTCCGTTATCCTCAAGCTTTTTCTTATTGGATAAGATTTCTTTAAGAAATTTAGCATAGGAGGGCATTTGTGTGATAGCTTCTATAAAATGTATGGTAATGTTAAGTTGTTTCAAAAGTTCATCGAATTTCTTGAATTGCCCTACGTTTTTAGACTTAGAAAGTCTTTGAGGATATGGAATGGGTGGTTTATAGGGTGGCGGAGGCACATAAGGTTCTTCTTTTTCTACGGCCTCTGCATCGCCTTCTTTTTCTACTTCCTTTAGTTCAGCTTCCTTCTCAGTTTCTTTTCGACATTTTTGGTACATGTCTGGGTTCTCGATTTTAGGTTCAGTTGGTCTGCTTAGTTCTGTCACACTCCGTAGTATTATGTCATCATTACGTCCCTTCGGATTTGGTTGGGGCTGTCCTGGAAAAGTTCCAGCTGGAGCAGCCGTAGCCACTTGCTGTTGAGCCACTTTCCAAATTTATGTTTCTAACATTTTATTGTGTGTGGCAAGGGCATCAATCTTATTAGTCAATTGCTTAATCTGTTCACTGGTGTGAATGTTTTGATTCATGAAATCTTTGTTAGTTTGAGCTTGGTTAGCTATAATGTTTTCTATCATGATTTTGATGTTGGACTTCCTAGGGATATTTGGGACATTTTTGGTGGATTTCTAAAATCCTAGATGTGTAGTAGGAGCTTGCCATGGTGCGTACAAAGTGTTATTGCTTTTGTATGAAAAGTTTGGATGGTTCTTCAAAGCATGGTTATAGTTATTACCATAGGGGTTTCCTTGATCATAATTTACTTGACCAACCAGTACTCCTGTTAAAGGTGGACATTTAGGTGCGTTATGTGCGTGAAGTCCGCATAGATCACAGGTTGGAGTTATTGCAGCCACGGTGGCTCCGAGAGTTGTGGTAAAGCTTTCTATCTTTTGGGTAAGGGCTTCTACCTTAGCATTAACTTGGTCTAAGCTGCTAACATGTGCATACCACTCTTCGTTGGAGATTTTTCTATCATTGTTCTATCGCTTCCCCACTAATAGTTATTTTGAGCCATACTTTCGATAAGTTGATAGGAGTCATCGTATGGTTTATCCATCAGTTCACCACAAGCAGCTACATCAATCGTTAGTCTTGTGTTGTACAAGAGACCATTGTAAAAGGTGTGGATGATCATCCATTCCTCTAGACCTTGATACAGACAGGGTCGCAACATGTCTTTGTATCTTTTCCATGCTTCGAAAATAGATTCGCTCTCCTTTTGTTTAAAACTGTTAATATTATCTCTTAGCATAGCCGTTTTACTTGGCGGAAAATATCGCGCTAGGAAAACTTTCTTCAATTTGTTCCATGTTGTAACGGAGTTGGATGGTAGAGATTGGAGCCATGCTCTAGCTCTATCTCTTAGAGAGAAAGGAAAAAGACGGAGTCTTATCGCTTCGGGACTGACTCCATTTTCTTTCACTGTGTCCGCGTACTGCACAAACACAAATAAATGAAGGTTTGACTCGTCCGTAGGACATCTTGAAAATTGTTTTTGTTGAACAGCTTGATAAAGCTAAGGATTTAGTTCGAAATCGTTCCGTGCGATAGCGAGAGAAGCAATATTGTTGTGAGGTTCCTCTTGTGATGGGGCAGCATAATCCTTCAGAGGACGATATTGGGGTCCTTCAGCCATTTTGGGGTCAGGAAGAGAAAAGTTAGGAAGATTGATTTCAGGAAGATTGTACTTGGCTTGGTACTCTCTGATTCGGAATCTTATGCTAACAAAACGCTCGACTTTGTTGATTGTTTTCTCTAATTCCCCGTCTTTAGAGCGAGTGCTTGGAATACAATCGATAGTTAAAATTAAAAAAAAAAGGTTGCCTTAGTCTATACTGCGTAATAAGGGATTTACAGTATTCGACTAATTCAGTCCCCGACAACAGCGCCAAAAACTTGACTGCGAAATTATGAGTCTACCGGGTTTAGTGACTGCAAGTGCACAATCTATCACGTAGTTTTAAAAGATATCGAACCCACAAGGACTGATAGTCAAAACTATTGTTATCTAAAGGTTACTATGTAGAGCTAAGGCTAATAATAAATTTGGGTGTTTGGGATTAATAGGGAATTAACTATAATTTAATAATTAATGAGGGACACCAGTATGTATTTCGTTAACTTAAGGGGTTCAGTACGTCATTGGCATTTGTTTTTAGTATTAAAACACAACTTCGGTGAAACTATTTATTTAAAAACCTTCGTCTCAAACTTTCGTTCTATTGAATCAGATCATATCAGTTAAGCTCGAAATAAGTGCTTCCGCTCTTTCATTTAAAACTGAAAAGTATTTTTTGGAAACAAATAAGATTCAATTAACTTTAAAGTGCTTCCGTTGTTTTTAAAATTAATGTTCAATACCCACTATCTGGGTAAAACCTCAAACTTCCGCTCTATTGAATTTTAACCTTATACTGTTTCTTACTTCCGTACAAAAACATTTAAATATTCAATTGGAAATTAAAACCAGAAAAGTATTCTTTTTGTAAAAATAATAATTCCAATTAATTACCGAACCCTTTTCGGTTAAGTTCTACATACCGGTATAAGGAATCTAGCCAGACATAATATTATTGCAGAATATCATAAAATTAAAATGTAATTTCGACAACGCATGCATAGCAGAGAATAAATAAATATGCTTATTAAAATAAGAACCTGAAAGCGAATACAAAGTAGTAAATTCCGATAATGCGTGTGTCCTCCACACGCCTGCAAGATTGACTTTAAGTAAAAATAGCTCGAATAAAATCAGAGTAATCCTAAACAGTTTCTGGAGGTCTGGAAACAAACTAATGTTGCAGTATTTCTCCGATGTGGAAAAATACTGCTCTGGCGGTGAGGTTTTTACTGCCTACGGAATAAAATTACCGGAAAATTAATGCTGAATTCTAAAACTAGAAGGTTTTAAAAAGCATAATACAAGCAGAAAAAAATGTGTGCAGAAAGATAAAACTTCGTAATAATAATTATTCAGGGTGCAAGCTAGAGAGAATCAAAACAAAAGAGCCAGGAGCGAGAGAGAGCCAGCCAGAGAGACCGAGAGTTGGTAACTTCTTGCTTAAATATAGAGTCCATTTTTGTTGAGGAAAAATAGGTAACTTCCATGATTCACGTTGTTTATGCGGAGAAAATCCAGGTGACGTGCGCTTAATATGCTATACTGGCGAAGAATTTGTAGCTGCTTGAATTGTGGAACGTAATCACAAGTGTGCCGATCATATTGTGAGCATTCCGAGGGGCACAATAATTCTACTCGTTCCGGTCGTAATGGCCTTGTGGCGGGCAACACACTTCTCTTGTACATAAATACATTTTTGCTATTTTAAAGCCATTTCTTCTTCATTTTTCCATTCTTTTTCTTCCTTTTCTTATTTATGCCTTGCAAATGCAAAGTACCTGAAATATGATTCAAAATACAAAAAGGGATAAAATATGACATAATAATAGAAGAATCGAGAATTTAATCTATGTAATTCGGACGGAAAATGCTATATCTTTTCGTGTCATCAACTTGATACTACACTCATTGAGATCAGACATCTGGGATATTTCGGCCACAAGAAAAGATCGCCTAAGCTGAAACAATGCCTGATAAAGAAAGATCGGTAATATTGAGACTCCTTAGAACTCTATTAATTTTCTAGAACAGGTTGAACCAACTAAACTTCAAGAGGGTATTTACCTATAAATCCCATGCAAGCCTAAACCTAAGGTCTTGCGTGTTTTTCTTATGTGTGATTAAATTGTTCAAACATAACATCTTGCATCATAACATCCATTCTCATTTCACTAACCATTTCAAGGACCAAGAGAATTTATCTTTGTTCTGTTTTGCAGATCATGACTTTTGATCATAGAAATACCGTCTAAATCAGATTTGTGAAAATACCTCTCCAACTTAAAGAACTAGTATCAAGGGTTCCTGAGACGTCCTCGTTCACCAAGAAACATGGTCAACTTCTCAAAATTGTTACCTCAAGCTTTGATGAGAAGATGATGGGTGTACTCTTTTAGTTCTTTGACCCCAAACACCATTGCTTCACATTTCCCGATTATCAGTTGGTACCCACCATGGAAGAGTTCTCTCAATTATTAGGTGTACCTATTCTTGATCAGATGCCTTTCACCGGTTTAGTGGAGGCTCCAAAGCCAGAGGTCATTGCAGCAACCTTGTATATGAAACAATCCGACATTATATCCAACTGGGAAACAAGAAGAGGAGTCAAGGGTTTCTTAGTTAAGTTCCTATTAGAAAAGGCTCAATTGTTTTGGGATGATTTGGATCTCCAAGCTTTCGAAGAAGTCCTGGCTCTTCTAATCTATGGGTTAGTACTGTTCCCTAATCCGGACTTACTCATCGAGGTGAATGTTGTCAAAGGTTTTCTTCTCTTGTAACCAAGTGCCTACTTTTCTCGGAGATATCTTGCATTCCCTTCACACTCGTACCATGAAGAGAAGAGGGGTTCTTATGTGTTGTATACCATTGTTGTCTAGGTGGTTTATTTCGCATCTTCCTCAATCAATATTGAAGAACGAACATGGTTTGGGTTGGTCGCAAAGGATAATATCACTTTCTCACTCGGATATTCTTTGGTACTCCCGGTCTATGGGAGATGTCTCTATTATCGACTGCTGTGAGGAATTCCCTAATGTCCCACTCCTCGGCATTAGGGGATGTATCACTTATAATCCTTCTCTGGCTCTATGAAAATTAGATTATGCTCGAAGGGATGATGTTCAAGGATATCGTTAAAGGTTCATATGAGCTTGGGGCATGGTAAAAAAGGTTGATAGCAAGACCTTGGGGCATAAGAATTCCATTCCTATGGAGCCTTATCTCAAATGGGTACAAGCTTGTGTCCAAAACCTTATGATTGCATATACAAACATCTTGCCAATGATTCTGGAGCCTATCGCCAAAGGTGATGTTCCTTATACAGTTCTCCATCCCGACATGCCCACTGATCTGGAAGAGTTGCAGAGATCCTGGATTCAGCTGAAGGAAGAACGAGATACCTTTAGAGATCAATTATACACCAGTGAGAAGAAAGTGTTGGAGCTCACGAAGCAACTTCACAAAGAAAAAAGTCTTAATGTCTACCTCGGCACGAAGAGGAAACGCCCATGGGAGACTTGATTCTTAGATTTTAAGAGTTTTTAATTTTCAACTGTAAACCTAAAAGGCAGTTGTAATTTGAATTTTTACTAATAAAATCTTTGTTTCATTTTTGGTTCACAAATTTAAATTTCCCGAAGTCCTTGAAAACATCGCATAAACATATCATGCATATCAATACATAAGAAGGTATTTCAAGACAGGTTTCTTGTCTTTTTGTTGTTTATTTCAGCAAAAAGAAATGGCTCTTAAACATAACATTAAGGATCTTCAAGCACAGAACGGTCAATTCCAACAGATGTTCCTGGCTCTGGATAAGGGACAAGAAGATCTTAAAGCTCTCATCATTAAAGAGAAGAAAAAGAAGGCAATGAAACTGGCTGGAGTCCTGAATATGGGGAGCTGATTTAGGAGACCAGTCAAGCGAGCTATAGAATTCTCAACTCCATCAAATGAGGGAGATAATCAAGAAGAGGATGACAAGAAGACAAAAGAAGAAAATAACAGCCTAGGGACTGATGAAGAGGAAGCAGACTATGCTGAAGAACAATATCCTCCTACTAATGACAAGTATAAACATCTGGAGGACCGTCTCAATTCTATGGAGATTCAGAGGGTACCTGGTTTGGATTTTGAAGAGGTAGGGTTGGTCTCAGGAGTGGTCATCCCCCAAAAATCCAAAGTTCCCGAATTTGCAAAGTATGACGGTGTTTCCTGTCCCAAGTTGCATTTAAGGTCTTATGTCAGGAAGATCCAACCCCACACAACTGATAGGAATTTATGGGTTCATTTCTTCCAGGAGAGTTTGTCAGGGACGCAGTTGGAATGGTGCTATCAACTGGAAGGATCCAACATTCGCAATTGGGAAGATCTGGCTGTTGCTTTTTACAAGCAGTACCAATACAAAGCTAACCTCGTTCCAACCCGTACGCAACTTCAAAGCATGTCTATAGGTTCTAGTGAGGGTTTCAAATATTATGCCCAAAAGTGGAGAGATCTTGCAAGAAGAGTCCAACCTCCTCTATCTGATAGAGAGCTAGTAGATATGTTCTTGGGTACTTTGTCAGGCCCATTTTTTGACCATCTGATGAGAAGCTCTTTAGCCAGATTCACTGAGCTGATATTGACGGGAGAAAGAGTAGAAGCTGGAATCAAAAGTGGAAAAATTCAAGGGGTTGCATCTTCGAGTGCTGTGAAGAAGCCTTTCAGTGGAAAGAAGGAAGTTAGTGCTGCCTATGGCCAAAGAAATCAGAGTAAAGCTGAACATCGTTCGACGGTATGAGCTGTAATGATCTCCAACCATACATCAACTAAACGACAAAACAATCAGCGCAGGAAGGATAAACCTAGAAGAAAATTCACCAGACTCAACATGCCCTTATCTCAGGTATCACAACATCTATTGAAGGCTAGCTTGGTCACTATGAGGGAGCCTCCTCAAAATCAAAACTCTACATATCCCTTTTATAATCCAAATGCTCGGTGTTCCTACCACTCCAACAGTCCAGGGCATGATACAAATGATTGTTGAGCTCTGAAGAATAAAGTTCAGGATCATATTCATGCAAAGGAGATTGAATTTGACCCTCTTGAAACCCCCAATGTGATAACTATACTAATGCCCAAGCATGAAAGGGGTATCAATGTTGTTGATGATGTTCTGTTTATTTCTTCTGTGGGTGAATTAACTACCCCTCTTCCAGTTTTTAAGAAGAATCTCTTACGAGCCGGTTTATTTCCGGGCTATGGTAAAGGTTGCTACCTGTGTGCATCTCTGCCCAATGGTTGTTTGTTGTTGAAGATAGGTGTTCAACATTTGATATATGATCGAAAGATCCTCTTTGAGAAAGTTCCCTCTGAGAAAAGCTTGTGTGAAGATGTATCAATTATTACCATCTGTAATAATCCTACAAGGATCTCCTCCAAAAGGCCTATAAGGATTACTGGCAGCCCTAAAATTGCTCCCCGGATCATTACCTCTCCAGGGCCCATACCATATTCCTCTGACAAAGTTGTTCCTTGGAATTATGGAGCTGACGTTTATTATCATGGCGTCAAACAAGACCTATTAGCCATCAATAATTAGTTTAATGAAGATACTAATCCTAACATTGACAACATTGTTGGGACCAGTAAAATTACCAAAAGCGGAAGGATTTTCTCTCCTGAAATCTCTCCAAAGATAGTTGCCACTCCTTTTATTATTTTTGATAATACTCCTACTAATACTCATGTTAATACTCCTATTGTTACTCCTGTTGTTATTTCTGCTACTGAGTCAGCTGAGACCCTGGGCAAAGAAATATCAGTTGAGCCTGCTCGGACGGAGGTACCTAAAGAAGTCATTCCTGAAGCCTCCAAACAAGAAATGGAGGAAATTTTAAAAATCATACAGAAAAGTGACTACAATTTTGAGGATATGTAATTTTTGAACAATTTAAACTCTAAAGCCTTGTGTCTTACCCTTGGCACAACTGTCTATTGGTGAGGGTTATCACTTCATATTCATATGTCATTAATAAATCATTGGACGTTTTGCATGAAAATTTTGCGCTATATGTCTTTATTTTACTTTATTTTGTCAAAATAGTTATGTGCTCTTACACACACCCACATATCAAATTGCAGATCCACATCCACCCTGGATCCCATTGATAACAGTTCTGCTAAAGCCAGTTATGACTTTGAAAATCCGATCTACCAAGCCGAGGACGAAGGTGAGGAAGATTGTGAAGTACCAAGAGAACTTGCTAGACTATTACAGCAAGAGGAAAGAGCCATACAACCTCATAAATAGCCGGTCGAGACAGTAAACTTAGGTATGAGGATAATTAAAAGGAAGACAAGATAGGTGCCAACTTGGAAAATGGTGTTAAAGAACGTTTAACTTAGATGTTACATGACTATGTTGAGATCTTTGCCTGGTCATACGAAGACATGTCACGGTTGGATACGAATATCGTGGCTCATCGTCTGCCAACGAAAGAAGACTTCCCTCTAGTAAAGCTAAATGTTCGTCGTATGCATCCTGAGATGTCAGAAAAGATCAAGGATGAAGTTATGAAACAATTCAATGTTGAATTCTTAGTTGTTACTTCTTATCCAAAATGGGTTGTGAACGTGGTACTGATAACTATTAAGGACGGTAAAGTGCCTATGTGTGTGTATTACAGAGATTTGAATAGGGAAAGCCCCAAGGATGACTTTCTGCTTCCCCATATTGACGTTATGGTTGACAACACTACACAAAACAAGATCTTCTCCTTATCTTTCCACAACAGGTTTCTTATCTTTCTACTGTTTATTTCAGTAAGATGGGTATTGAACAAATAGTGAAGGACTTGTAAGCGCAAAATTCCCATTTCTAAGAGACCTTGCTGACCCTGGCTAAGGGGCAACAAGAGCTGATGACTATGCTAGTAGCCAAGAAGAAAACCAAAAAGAAGGCCCTCATTAACATGGGTAAGAGGTTCAAAGGTCCGGTTCATCAGGTACAAATAGTCAAAGAATCGTCTAAGGAGGAAGAAAATCAAGACGAAAAGGCAAGGAGCACCTGTGTTGGGGTGCCAATAATCAAGCTTCCGACAACGAAGATTATTTTGATGAACAATATCCTCTGGCTGAGGATAAATACAAGCAGTTGGAGGATAGACTAAAGGATGTTGAAATTCAAGCCATGCCTGGCTTGGATTTTAGTGAGTTAGGATTAGTACCTAGGATTGTCATCCCCCATAAGTTCAAAATACCTGTCTTTGCCAAGTATGACGGGGTTTCCTGCCCGAAACTTCATCTAAGGTCTTACGTGCGCAAGATACAGCTGCACACTACCAACAAAAAGCTCTGGATCCATTTATTCTAAGAGAGTCTGGCTGTGACTTAACTAGAATGGTTATATCAATTGGATGGTTCCCGCATCCACACATGGGAAGATCTAGCCACTGCTTTTTATCATCAGTATCAATATAATTTTGATCTCGCTCCAACTCGTACACAACTTCAAAGATGTTTATGGGTTCTAGTGAGGGCTTCAAAGATTATGCCCAGAAGTGGAGAGATCTTGCAGGAAGCGTCCAGCCTCCTCTCTCTGATAGAGAGCTAGTAGATATGTTCTTGGGTGCTTTGTCAGGCCGGTTTTTCAACCATCTGATTGAAAGCTCTTCAGTTGGGTTCACCGAGCTGATATTGACAGGTGAAAGAGTAGAAGCTGGTATCAAGAGCGATAAGATTCAAAGGGATGCATCTTCAAGTACTGTAAAGAAGCCTTTCCCTGAAAAGAAGGAAACAAATGTTGTGTTTGGGGAAAGGGCCCATACCAAGAAGGATCACCAATCCTCTGTTAATGCTGTGTTAATCTCCAACCCTCCATCTGCTCAAAGGAAATCATCCAAAAATTAATGATCCAAAGTTCCTCGAAGACAGTTCACGAGAATAAGCATGTCATTGTCCCAAGCCTTACAACATATGTTGAAGGCCAACTTAGTGACATTGCACAATCCACGATCCAATCCAGACATTTCATCACTTAAGTACAATTCAAATGCCAAGTGCGCGTATCATTCCAATAGCATCGGGCATGAAACTGATCAATGCTGAGCTCTGAAGAATAAGATTCAAGATCTGATAGACAATAAAACAATTGAATTTGATCCACCTGCTACTCCAAATGTGATAACGGCACCAATTTTGAATCATGACAAAGGTGTTAACGCAATTGTTGATACTACTTTTGTCTCCTCCATTGAAGAGTTAAAAACTCCATTAACTATTGTGAAGGATAATTTGCTGAGAGTCAGGATGTTCCCTGGCTGTTCTAAAGATTGTGTTTGTTGTAATCAACAAGTAAATAAGTACAAGCGGCTCAAGGAACGTGTGCAACACTTGATAGATAACCACGAGGTTATGTTTGAGAAGATTCCTACCATAAAAAGTTTAACCAATAAAGCTGAAGACCTGTCCATAATAACCATCTCCAACAAGCCTCTTAGGATCCCCTTAAAAGGTACTATTAGGATTCCAAGTGAACCAACCATTGCTCCTCTAATAATCAATGCCGCTTGGCCTATTCCCTACTCCTCTGACAGAGCGGTTCCATGGAACTATGGTGCCGAGGTTTATTATCATGTGATAAAACAAGATTCTTGGATCAACAAAGACAAAGCTGATGTTACTAATATTGCAGGTTCTAGTAAAGTAACAAGAACATGGAGGATCTTTTCCCCTGATATTTCACCGCCCACTACTACAACAACTCCCGTCCATATAACCAATGATAAGTCTAGTGCCAACACTAGAGGAAAAGAGAAAGAAGGTGAGCCTGCTGGGATAGAGGAACCTACAAAAGATGCTAGTGCTGAAGAACCCTCAACTCGAGAGATGGAGGAAATCCTGAAAATCATAAAAAATAGTGACTTCAAAATAGTTAAGCAACTGGGGAAAACCACCTCAAAAATTTCCATGTTATCATTGTTACTCTATTCGGACGTTCATGCCCAGGCTCTGATCAAGTTCTTTAAGAAAGCCCATGTGCCCCAAGAAACCACAGCTGACCAGTTCGAGAACTGTGTAGCAAGTTTTACGGCTAACAATGGATTAGGTTTCTCCGATGCAGATTTGACTCCTATGGGGAAGAACCACAACAAAGCCTTGCATGTCTCTATTGAATGCAGGGGACCACCTTCGCTCATGTCCTAATTGATATTGGCTCATCTTTAAATGGGTTACCTAAAGGTGCTTTGGACTGACTAGATTGTGAAGGACTGGTATTGAAGCCAAGCAATATTGTCGTAAGGGCTTTCGATGGGTCTAAAAGGATGGTTCATGGAGAGGTGGATCTCCCAATTAAAGTTGGCTGATAGATTTTCAACTCTAACTTCTACATAATGGACATCCGTCCCGCCTACTCCTAGTTACTTGGGCGCCCTTGGATACATGGGGGAGGGGCAGTAACATCCACCCTTCATCAAAGTTAAAATACCCAGTCAAGGGGAAGATTGTCACTATTTATGGTGAAGAGGGATTCATGGTGAGCCACCTCAATTCCTTCAAGTATACGGAAATGGATGGTGAGTTCATAGAGACTCCATGCCAGGATTTCGAAGTTGTTCCTCCTATGGTTGGGTCACCAAAATCTCACCTGACATACCAAAAGCTGATAAAGTTGTGCCAAGAATGGTTTCGCTTAAGGATTCCCGTGCCGCAGTCGAAGATGGAAGTTGTACTAACTGGGGGTAACTCCCCGAGATTCTGTTTAAAGCAGACATATTTAGGTTAGGTTTCACCATCAAAGCTCAAAAAGAGGTCAGGCGCACTTGCATGGGAAAGCCACCTCTCCGTATCGGAAATCATGAAGTAAACGCTGTGGAAGACTCTAATGATGAATGCGATTTTGAAGAACGAATCTACCCTACTATTAGAGGAAAGCTCAACAACTAGTATGCAGAGGATTTCACTCCCATCTCCTTCACTGAGGAGTAATTACCATTTACTATTTTCTATCAATTCGAGAATTTTTGTCTGTAATCTTAATTTTAAACAATGACTTTTAAGCCATGTGCCTTGCCCGGGGCACTATGGTCCATTTGTTAAGGGGTTTGTTCATGTTCATTTATCATATGATCATTTAATATAAACCATTGGACCTTTTTCTTTCAAATTTTGTGTTCATTGTCTTTCTTTTTCTTTATTGCATTTTTTCAATAGCCATGTATCTTACATGCACACACGCACACTTGAAGATCTTCATCCACTCCGGATCTCATTACCAACGACTCTACTATTTTCAGTTATAACTTCGAACATCCAATTAACCAAGCCGAAGACGAAGGCGAGAAAAATTGTGAAATACCAGGGGAACTATCCATACTTCTGATGCAAGAGGAGAAATCTATTCAACCTCATGAAGATCCAGTCGAAGTTATCAACCTAGGTACCGGGACAAACAAGAAAGAAGTCAAGATCGGCGCTAAGCTAAAAGATGGTACCAAGAGCAAATTGGCTCAGATGTTACATGACTACATTGAAGTGTTTGCTTGGTCGTATGAAGATATGCCAGGGTTGGATATTGATATTGTGGTTCATCGTCTGCCAATGAAGGAAGATTGTCCTCATGTTAAGCAAAAGGTTCGTCGCATGCGGCCTGACATGTCTAAAAAGATAAAAGTTGAAGTGATGAAACAATTCGATGCAGGTTTCCTAGCTGTGACATCTTATCCCCAATGGGTTGAGAACGTGGTTCCCGTGCCAAAGAAAGATGGGAAGGTTTGTACGTGTGTAGACTATATGGATTTAAATAGGGCAAGCCCCAAAGATGATTTCCATCTACCTCATATTGACGTCTTGGTTGACAAAACCGCTCAACATAAAGTCTTCTCATTCATGGATGGATTTTCTGGCTATAACCAAATCAAGATGGCTCCCTAAGACATTGAAAAGACCACCTTTGTTACACAATGGGGAACCTTTTGTTACAAAGTCATGCCGTTCAGATTAAAGAATGCAGGGGCAACATATCAAATAGCTATGGTAGCTTTATTTCATGATATGATCCATCATGAAATAGAGGTATATGTGGCTAATATTATTGCAAGGTCGCAAACTGAAGAGGAGCATCTCGATCACCTACACAAGCTGTTTGAGAGGCTGAAGAAGTACAAGTTTAGGTTGAACCCTAATAAGTGCACATTCAGAGTAAGGTCTGGAAAGCTTCTAGGTTTTGTCGTCAGTGGTAAAGGCATCAAAGTTAATCATGCAAAGGTAAAATCCATTAAAGAAATGCCAGTGCCCCATTTCCGAAAATGAGGTTAGAGGATTCTTGGATCGTCTTAATTACATTGCCCCATTCATATCTCATCTAACAGCTACTTGTGAGCCAATCTTCAAACTCCCGAAGAAAGATCAAGTAGTCAAATGGAACGACGACTGCCAAGTTTCCTTTGATAAGATCAAGGAATATTTGCAAGAACCTCCTATCCTTATGCCTCAAGTGGAAGGAAGACCATTGATCATGTACTTGACTGTGCTAGAGAATTATATGGGGTGTGTGTTGGGCCAACATGACGAGTCTGGCCGAAAAGAGCATGCAATATATTACCTGAGCAAAAAGTTTACCGACTGTGAAACCAAATATTCACTGCTCGAGAAAACTTGTTTTTCTCTGGCATGGGCTGCTCATCGGCTAAGAAAGTATATGTAGACTCACACCACTTTATTGATTTCTAAGATGGACCCTATCAAGTACATCTTCGAGAAACCCGCTCTCTCAGGATGGATAGCTAGATGGCAAATGATTTTGACTGAATATGACATCCAATATACAATGCAAAAGGCCATCAAAGGAAGGGAATTGGCGGATCATTTGGCCCGTCAAGATGTTGATGATTATCAATCTATGAACTTTGACTTCCCAGATGAGAATATCATGTTAGTGACTGACTGCGCAAAACTTGGACCGTATGACAAACCTGGACAAGGATCCCAATGGACTATGGTTTTCGATGGAGCTTCCAACACTTTAGGGAATGGAATTGGTGCTGTGATAATTTCTCCTAAAGGTTATCACACCCCTTTCACTGCTAGACTATGCTTCGATTGTACAAATAACATGGCTGAGTACGAGCTGTGCATCTTGGGTCTGAAGGCTGCCATTAACTTAAGGATAAAGCATTTGGATGTGTTCGGAGACTCTGCTCTAGTGATTAGCCAAGTAAAGGGAGAATGAGACACTAAACATCCTAACCTGATTCCTTATTAGGAGCTTGTGTTAACTCTGATTCCATGTTTCGAAGAGATCACCTTTGAACATTTCCCTAGAGAAGAGAATCATTTGGCTGAAACCTTGACAACAATGTCTTCCATGTTCAAGGTCAAATAGGACAATGAAGCTCCCATGATTACAATTGAGAAATTTGACGAACCTGCACACTGCTATGAGCTTGACACTGACGAAGAGAAACCATGGTACTATAAGGTGAGGAGATATCTTGAGGCACAAGAATATCCTGAAAGAGCTTCCATCAATGATAAAAAATTCTTGTAAATATTTTCAGCCAAATTCTTTCTAAGCAACGAAATCATGTACAAACGCAAACATGATTCTACTCTACTTCGATGTGTGGACAAGAAGGACGTAGAGAAAATTATGGAGGACATGCATGATGGCATTTTTGGGACCCACTCTAGTGGACACACTATGGCCAAGAAAATCCTGAGGGCTGGTTACTATTGGTCCATAATGGAAACTGATTGTCATCATCACTCAAGGACTTGCCACAAGTGTCAAATCTATGCTGACAAGGTCCATGTACCTTCTATTCCTCTAAATGTCATGACTGCTCCGTGGATGTTTGCAATGTAGGGCATTGACCTGATCAGGGAGATCAAACCTAGTGCCTCCAATGGACATTGTTTCATCCTTATCGCCATTGATTAGTTTACCAAATGGGTCGAAGCTGCCTCATATGCCTCAGTTACCAAGAACTTTGTAGCCAAGTTTATCAAACATAACCTCATCTTCCATTACGGTATCCCCAAAAGGATCATCACTGATAATGAAACCAACCTCAATAATGCCATGATTATAGAACTTTGTACTCAGTTCAAAATCAAGCATTATAATTCATCTCCGTACAGACCCAAGATGAATGACATAGTGGAAGCTGCCAATAAAAATATCAAGAAGATTTTGCAAAAGATGGTGGTAGCGTATAAGGACTGGCATGAGATGTTACTGTTCTCTTTGGGGAAACCCCATTCTCTTTGTTCTATGGCATGGAAGATTTCCTCCCTGTCGAAGTTCAGATTCCTTCTCTAAGGATAATGAAGGAAGCATATTTAGGTGAAGACGAATGGATTTAGATTAGGTTGGATCAGTTGAACTTGATTGACGAGAAGCGACTGGCTGCTGTTTGTCATGGTCAGATGTATCAAAAACGTATGATCAAGGCTTTCAACAAAAGGATCAAGCCTCGAGTTTATCAGACTGGCAACTTGGTAATAAAGCGCATCATTCTTCCACAAGGCGACCCCAGAGACAAATGGACTCCCACTTACGAAGGAACATTTTTTCTAAAGAAAGTTTTCTCTGGTGGTGCCATGATGCTGACTATTATGGATGGCGAAGACTTCCCACATCCTGTGAATGCGAACATAGTTAAAAAATACTATGCATAAAATGACCCGTTAGTTTGACACACCTAGGAAAAATAAGGGCATCCCGGCGAACCAAAGAGGTTCAGGAAAAAATTAGGGATATATGCAAAAGATTGTACACCCGGCAAGTTGAAAACCCGAAAGGGAGACTTGGGCAAAAATGGGTTTCCTGGTGGGCTGAAAACCCGAAAGGGCGGCTCAGGAAAAAGTTAAGGATTAAAGCGTATGACTATGTCCCGTGGGATCTTTACAGCCAGCTTTATTACCAACGTCCAAGTTCAAATGGTCCAAGATCAATCCAATAAACTTCTATTCAATGACAAGGGATAATGTTCGAAGACATAGGGGAAATAATGGGGTTGGAACACAATGAGATCACTTTTGCATGGCTATTATTTTTTGTTTTTCACGTTGTATTCTTTCCATTATTTCGATGATTTCTTCCTACTAGGATCTCGGTCTCTTTGTACAAAAACTCCTATTCGTGGGCAAAAAATCAATACAAATATACTTTGAAGTGCAAACTTTTTGTTTTTTCTGTTTTGAGTGCAAAACTATCCAATGACTAAAATTGAATGAACATATGCATATGAACACAATTAAACTTTTAACAAATGTATGCTTAAAAACAATGACAAGCATCTCCTTAAATCCATTTGAGATATCCCCACATAGTTATTTAAATAACATTATCCCCACAAATTTGGATTCATAAAAACACCAGCCAGAGTTTCAATCTCCGGAAGATCCTCTCCCCAACTGAATTGGTATTAAAAGAAGAAACCTTGTGGATTTCTTCCTAAAGATACACCTTCCCCGCAGGTCATCAAATATGCTCTTCAACAGGGTTTATTTCCCCAATAAATGGCAAACTAAACCCAGCTTGAGTTGGCCCCTCAGACTATCACAAATTGATGGACAAAACCCATTGATCCCCTTTAGAGTCATTTCAATCCTCAATGGAGTCATTACTATCCCAGTAAGTTACTGTGAAGCCTAGAACCCGACCAAATAACAGTTGACTCCATTCCTCCAAAGCAAGTTGCTGCAAAGCCTGGATTTCGACCAGATAACAATTCAACTTCATCCTTTCAAGAAAGTTACTGTGAATCCTGGAACCGACCAGATAACAGTTCAACTTCATCCTTTCAAACAAATTACTGTGAAACCTGGACCCGACCAGATAACAGTTGATTCAATTTACTGTAAATCCTGGACCCGACCAAAAAATAGTTTGAGTTGCTAAAACCTAGACCCGACCAGATACCAGTTAACGTCAAGATCAAATTGCTGAAACCTGGACCCGACCAAATAACAATTCGAGTTGCTGAAACCTGGAAACGACCAGATACCAGTTAAGCTCAAGATCAAATTGCTGAAACCTAGACCCGACCAAATAACAGTTCGAGTTGCTGAAACCTAGACCCGACCATATACCAGTTAACCTCAAGATCAAATTGCTGAAACCTTGACCCCACTAGATAACAGTTAACCTCAAGATCAAATTGTTGAAACCTGGACCCGACCAGATACCAGTTAACCTCAAGATCAAATTTATGAAACCTGGACTTGACCAGATAACAATTAATCTCAATTTTAAGTTACTAAATCCTGGACCCGACCGGATAATAGTTTAATTTCTTCAATTGCTGAAACCTGGGCCCGACCAGATAACAGTTTGAATTGCTGAAACCTAGACCCGAACAGATAATAGTGAATCTCAATGTTAAGTTATTAAATCCTGGAGCCGACCAGATAATAGTTTAATTTCTTCAATTACTGAAACCTGGACCCGACCAGATAATAGTAAATCTAATTTTTAAGTTACTAAAGCCAGGACCCGACCAGATAATAGTTTAATTTCTTAAATTGCTGAAGCTTGGACACGACCAGATAACAATTTAATTCTTCAAATCACTAACAAAACTCCTCTGCCCCAGTAAAGTTTGCCACTATCCCCAGTGAGTTTCTGCAAAGCCTAGAATCAGACCAGATAACAGTTAACTTCTTTATCCCCATCAAATTGTTATGAAGCCTGGAATCCGACTAAATAACAACTAAACTTCCATTCTCTCCAATCAAGAGATAAATCCCCAGTAGAGAAATGGACAACTAAAAACTCCTGAACTCTTTTCCTCAAGTAGAAATCAAAACTCACCATATAGTTTCCCTCAAGCAAAGTCAATATTCCCCGATGGATTTTCCTCAAAACAATAAAATAGGAACCCCCAGCAGAAACATTCCAAACAAGGTCTGGAGAGGTGCATACTCTTCATCACCAACAACAGTCTGGGATTTAATTTCCCGAAGCTCCCCAGCATTTGTCGAGGATATATTTTCCAAGATAAAGATACACTTCAACAATATCTCACATTCACACATCATATTACATATATGATAAATGCATGTGGCACAATCTCATTTATTTTAAGAACATCATCGCAACATGCATGCATCTGTATACAATTAACCCTTTTCTTTGCAGGAAAAGGCAATCAACATGCCTCTTTTGGTTAAGATTTTGTCCCCAGTGAAGTCGCTAAACCACATACCTTTTCTGTCACTCTGGATGGCATCAGTGAGCCCATCGCCGACAAACTCTCCATCACCTCTCCATATGGAATCTTTAAGCCCATTCCCGACACAATCAACCAACCCATCATCGAGTGCAAATTTCTGGGCACTCTAGTGTTCAATCATCTTCCATCTTCAAGTCACGAATGGCGGACCCGTCAATCTAGCTTTTTAGGTTTAAGAAGATTGAACAAGAGCAACTGTTGTACCCCAAAAGTTTCCCTCTCTTTTTCAAGAATTCTCAAGGAATTGATCATACAAAATCATCTCCGAAGCAATCAGACTCCAAATTAGGGTTTTGATTGAGAGTGACAAATCTTTGATTTTTGATCTAGCACATGACTTATTGGTTCGAAATATGATCTCAAGGGTTCAAGTACATCATTTTTGACCTAATTGTATATTTTAATTATCTCCCAAAATCAGTGTATTGATAGATGAAATTTGGTCAACTGATGAAAAAGTCAATTGTACACTGAAAAGTCAAACTTTGACTTTTTGGTCAAATTTGAGTTTCAAAAATCACATTTCATCAAGGCATTCAAAATATGAAATTTGATCATCAAAAATCAAGAAGGTAAAAAAAAATCAAACTTGGAAAGACTTGGAAAATTTCTCTAAGTATTTTCTATACATGATTAATTACCTCATGACATATTTCTCCACTATAATTCAAAATAATTCAAGATATTCAAGTTAGTACAAGATTGAATTTTCCTAAGTTAGAATTGTCAAGTTACAAATCCTAAAGTCCTGTTTTGTCTGAAATTTTATCTTTGACTCAAATCCACAAAAATAACCATGCTATGATGTCAAAGTCTGCTCCAAAACTTGCAATGCTGCCCTGAAAATATACATCATATCAGTCCCATGGCTGCACCAAGTTAGCATGTAAAGGGTTGCACCCAAAAAGGAAATGTTACAGCATACCTAAACTGTTCAAAAGCTTATTTATTTCCCCCCCAAACCTCAGCCAAACATCATCTATAAAACAAATTGTTCTCACAACATACAAGGGGTGGCTTTTAGAAAGAGAATAGAGAGTTTTGAACAAAAATCTAACAGAACTTTTCTTGTAACTTCTGCTCATTTTTAGTTCCATCTTCATTCACAAAATAGAAAAAACCCTCAAACCATTGTTCACCTTAGAAACTCTCCTATAAACCAGCCATCCAAACACTTCATACCACATAGAGATTGTTCAAGCACAAGAATAGTTTCTGTAGTGCCCTTATTTTCACCTTCTAAACAAAAGACAACACTGTGCAACTTGACCGGGTTGGAGTTATTTCAGCAACTTTCAATACAAAGGAAGGTTCAAATAGATTGGAACAACTTCCCGGAGGTTCATTAAGACCTTCAGAACTTCTTGTAAAGTATTCAGCCTTAAAACATTAAGTGCAGTCTCAAGATAAGTCTTCTTGACTTTGCATTTTTCATACATCACTAATGATTTATTCTTGAAGATAAAATGTAGTAATCATTGTCCATTTGAGCTAGCCATTTTCTTACTATTAATTTTTATCAATCATATACTATGAGCTGACCTGTACACACAATAGAATGATGGTAGAGGCAAAAAACTGCAGCATGAGTAAACACATACCCACATGAGTCGACCCATTCTAGTGAAAAAACAGAGTATGAGTCGACGCATGGCCTTATGCATCGACTCATACTATTATGCAGGCCCCAAAACAAAAGGATAAAAGGTGCATAAGTCGACACAAAACGCGTATTTGTTGACACAAATAGGTGCATGAGTCGACACATCCCATTATGCATCGACTCATACTGAGTTGATTTGGGATTTTTCAGAAATAGGAAGCAGAATGAGTCAACCCATCCCATTATGCGTCAACTCATATTGGGTTGACTTGGTTTGGCACGGGCAAGGAAAGTTATGTGTCGATACATAACAACACGTGTCAACGCATAATAGTTCAAAATGCAATTTTTCCTTCTTTTTACATTGTTTTTACATTTCCTTCATTATTATTCGATATGGTTGTATTATTTAAGTTTCCACCTCATCCCCATTTGTAAATTGTACCCCCACTCCCTTAATGATGTAATAGCTTAGGATTTTAATTTCCGCAATTTACCGTTTTAATATAAATTATTAGTAATTAGGGTGTGTATGGCAAGATAAAATCAACCGCTAGAAAACCCTAATCTCAAAGACAAAAATGCATGCAATCAAACACACTTCACACACGTACACCTCTAAGGTAAACTCGCTTGTTTCCTCAGAAAATAGTCATGTCACTCGAATATGGGCGTTTTAGCAAAGACCCTCGATAAAAAAAATGTAGTACCTCGATGTTGTCTTCGGTAAACAATCTAGTCTCTTACGAAATTTGATAAAGCGTCTCATAAGTTGACTTCTATGACTATACGATTGACCCTGGTTGTCCCTTCACATCCAATGTTGGGGATTTCTACCAATCAATGGTAAGATAGTAACATGTAAAGGAGGAGGAAAAGAACAAAGACCTTTTGAGAAGGTAGGATGCTCGTAGTTGCTTGCTCACAAATCAAAACCATTTTCACACTTACAAATTCAAAACATCTTAAAAAAAACATCTCTTTGAACTATTTTCAAAACCAACACTTTGTATACATCCTTATAGAGACAAGAATCATTACAAAGTTTACCGAAACAAAGGCGTTTTCAAAATACTTTCAAAAACCCACCACAAACACATTTCAAACAAAACATTTTTCAAAGTGATCTAGCAAGCAACTAAGAGCCCGTAGATAACTACAGATGAAAAGGGTGCTAACACCTTCCCGTTTCATAATCTACCCCCAGAACTCAAGAAGATATCTAGAAAGGTCTTTCCTGTTCTTTTTACCCTTTCCTTTATTGGATAAAAGAAAATTCGGCGGCGCCTCTTGCTATCCGCAATAATTGCAATCAAACGCAAAACAACCAAGTCAGTTCTCCCACCATTTAAAAGATGCAAGTGTGCAAAGTGTTTATTTTCATGCATTTTTGTATTTAATTAGGGTTCTCTATTTGTTGATTTTATGTATTTCCATATAAACCCTAATTACTGGCATTTATATTGAAAGCGATAAATTGCGGAAATGTAAAATTCTACGCAATTACATCATTTGGTGATGGGGGTACAAATTTACAAATGGGGATGAAAGAAAATAAACCCTAATTTACTATTACAACCATATTGAATATACAAAAATGTATGGTAATATACAAGGATATAAATGTGGTGTGAAAAGGAAAAGAAATTATTTTGTTTGAGTTTTTGTTATGAAAAGATTTTTAACCTAATTAAATTAAAAAAGGAAAATAATTAGTTTAATAATTTCAAATAACTAAACCTAAATTAATTAAGAAAAGAAAATGGATTAAGAAACAATTTTTTTTAGGGTTTTGATTTATATAAAAAAAAGATTTTGTAGTTAATGAAAAGAGATTAATTAAAGTTCTTAAATTCTAAACTAATTAAATTGGAAAAGAAAATTTAAGTAAACCTAAGCCTAAATGATTTAATTAAATTTAAGAAAAGAAATTAAATTTGTGAGGAAAACATTTTTTAGTCATTTTTGTTTGAAAAAATGAAATAAAAGTATATAAAATATATAGATACTAAATATAAAATATTTTAAGAATTTTTTTATTTAATTAAAATAACAATAATAAGGATAATAATAATAATAATAATAATAATAATAATAATAATAAAATAATAATAATAATAAAATTATGAAATATAAGTCAGGGATGTGTGAAACGGGATTTGGGAGTTTAAGAGTAAAACATTTTTTTTTGTTTTGGGTCCAAATGAGTTTTTGTTAAGACAAATTAAAAAACAAAAATAAAAAAATAAAATAAATGGGTTGCGTTGTGACCAGTAGGTAGGGGGTATTATTGAGTAAATGACACAAGCCTAATAGAGGGAGGCCCATCGCGCCTGTGAGTAAAAAAGGGAAAGGAAATCACAAAAAATGACAAAATATCCCATGCGTGGCTCAAACCTATATCAAGCATAGTAAGGCCTTATACGCGCACGCTCTACCACTGGAGTGGCTATACATCTGTCTATTAAAACAAAACCATAAATATATATATTTGAAAACCCATCCTAGGCCTGTATCATTTTCTTCCTCGCGTCAGCTTCCATGAACAACATTTTGGAATTCCGTAACTTGCTCATTTCTCAACCATTCTCAAAAGTGCAAACATCAAACTTGTTAGAAATTTCACCATGATTCCAAATAGGTAAACTAATTAACCCAACTCTTAAAGATGAACATGAATTTTATTGGTACCAAATTTTGACCTAAATATTTCAGAAAGTTCAAGACTAAAATTCACACTACTCAGGCAATATAAATGAATTCCAAGGACATGGTCAGTTTCAGGGATATGATATCTATATTTTATCTTCACAAATCAGAATCAAATGATGCTTGTATGAAGAGATAAAAGTTAAAAAAACTCACCTTGCATATGGAGATCGTGTTTTGAGTTTGAGCAACTTTCAAGGTGTTGTAATGATCTGGTTAGCTTCCTTGAACCTCTAGGAAGCTAAAGCAATGCTTAGTTTGAGTTGTGGATGGCTGAATCGTGCTATAGAAGTCAAAATGCAACACTCAATTTTTGGTTATGGAGGATGGTAATGGAGGTGTTACAATTCTAAAACAGTGATAAGTAAGAACTATATTTGATATGTTGTAGCTTTGAAAACAGTTTTGAGGAGAAACGCAAGATGGAAATGAAAGATACAAATTCTTGGGCAGAACTGTGTACAAAGGGAGTTTTGTATGCAATTTCTGGCTAGAGGATATTTGAGGGAGTTCCAGGGCTTGTAATTTCGTGTCCCAAGTTGCATAAGAGTGTATTAACATATAGGAAAAGGTTTGGAGACTTGTAGAAGTCATAAGTACAAAATCACATTTTTGCGGATTTTGACTTGTTTTAGAAGCAACATTGACAAACATGGTTTCAAAGCAAGGTATTGTGGTTGAGAACTTTAAACAAATTTCTTATGAGCTTATAGACTTAGCATGTACAGAAGTAACAACTACAAAGCTCAAGGAGAGTGGACTTTGTGATTAAAGTCACTTTTCCAAAATGGAAGTGTGAACTTTCTTCCATTAATGGCAATTTGGTTTGGATAATGCTTGAATCACATGGATAAGGGCTCAATCAGTTGTGTAAACCATTAATTATGGAGTGAAACACAAGTTTGAGGTTTGCAAAGAAAAGATCATGCCACATGGATATCGATTTGGTCATTTGTTCATCACAAAATTGACTTGTAATTCAAGTTTGAAATCCTAACTCCATCTCTTTGATTATCCTAGCTCAAGAATGATCTCAATGAGTTCTTAGAAATTTTGGAAAGCTATAATATTATCTAAAACTTTCATGTTGTCCATTTTTGGAGAATCCAACTGGAACTATGAGAAGTTGTCATGAAGTTAGGTCAAAAAATCTACCTAAACTAGTCAAATTTTCACTAAGTGTTTTTACACAAAGTGCATGACTTTGTGAATCCATAACTCAAAATCTAAGCATTTCTAGGAACTGATCAGTAAAGAAAAGTTTTAGATATCATCAAGATCTACAACTTTCATGTTGGAAGTTTTCTTTGAATCATCTTGCATCTTGGTGAAAAATTGGCATGAAGTCATGAAAAAAGTAAGACTTAAAACACTTAGAAAATTTTTCTAAGTCTTGAAAATTTTGACTTTTCAAAATGACTTTGGAATTTATTGATTTCTTGATGATAAATTTACATATTTTAGAATTTCTTGATGAAATGTGATCATTGAAACTCAATTTTGATCGAAAAGTCAAAGTTTGACCTTTGGTGTATTAGTTGACTTTTCATTAGTTGACTAAATTTCAACTATCAATCAATTGATCTTGAGAAATGTTTTGTGCCATGAAATTAGGTCAAAATGTTTCATTTGAATCCTTGAGATTGTGCTCCAAGCCATTATATCATTTATTAGGTCAAACACCCTTGATCATTCAAATACAGTCAAAACCCTAATTTTGACCATTTTGCCCTTTTGATGATTTGAACATTTTTCTTGAGGAATTGTGATACAAACTTTATCAATTGACACATATAACTTCAAAATGTTGATATTAGTCAAAAATCTTAAAATTTGACTATAGGTTGACCACAATTGATTTTTTACCCAATATAGCTGATTTTAGGCCATCTGATCAATTGACTGAGCAATTTTGAGATGCAAGTCTTGAAACTTGACATGAGAAATCTTGAGGGTCTATAATGATCCATGAAAGTCATTTTAGGAATTAGAAGTCCAATTTTCCTTATGCAAACTCAAACCCTAATTTGAGGTACAATGTTGAAGAGATGGCTTTGACCTAGTCAATACTTGTGCAAGCTTGAGCTTTTGAAGATCTTTGTGAGAAATATCTTGAGAAAATAGAGGGAAAATTTTGGGCTACAACAACTTCCCCTGTTCAATCTTCTTAAACCTGAAGAGTTAGATTGGCGGGTCCGCCATTCTTGACTTGAAGGTGGAAGATGATTGAACACTAGAGTGCCCATAAATTTGCACTTGATGATATGTTAGTTGATTGTGTTGAGAATGGGCTTAGAGATGCCATTTGGAGAAGTGGTAAAGAATTTGTCAGAGATGGGCTTACAGATGCCATCCAGAGTGATTGTTGATAGAGATCGGAATAAATATCATAATAAATCTTTGGTCGATTTATACTGAATCAACAAGAAGTCTTGAATAATCTTTATCAGGATAACGAATCACTGTAAATCTTTGGAGTGATTTAACTGAACCAGAGAAAGTTTCTACTGGAACATAATCGAGATAAACCATTGATCAATTTAAACTGAACCAGCAGAGGTCTTGAATAATCTTTAACTGGAAAATGAATCAGTATAAATATTTGGAGCGATTTAACTGAACCATAGAAAGTGTCTACTGGAACAAAATCAGGATAAACCATTGATCGATTTAAACTGAACCAGCAGAGGTCTTGAATAATCTTTAACTGGAGAATGGATCAGTATAAATCTTTGGAGTGATTTAACTGAACCAGAGAAAGTGTCTAGTGAAACGAAATCAAGATACACCATTGATCAATTTTAACTGAACCAACAGAGGTCTTGAATAATCTTTAACTGGAGAACGAATCAGTATAAATCTTCGGAGAAATTTAACTGAACCGGAGAAAGTGTCTACTTGAATAGAATCAGAATAAACCATTTATCAATTTAAACTGAACCAACAGAGGTCTTAAATAATCTTTAACTGGAGAACAAATTAGTATAAATCATCGGAGCAATTTAACTGAACCAGAGAAAGTGTCTACCGAAACTTAATCAGGATAAACCATTGATTGATTTACATTGAACCAGTAGAGTTCTTGAATAATTTTTAACTATAGAACGAATCAGTATAAATCTTCGGAGCGATTTAACTGAACTAGAGAAAGTGTCTACCAGATTAGAATTGGGATAAACCATTGATCGATTTAAACTGAATCAACATAGGTCTGTTTATCGTTAATGATATTTATCTGATGACTGATCTTTCCTGAAAAGGTAAAGAATTAGTTGTGATGCAATGTCATGATGCATGCATTGCGTAATGATGTTCTCAAAATAAATGAGATTATGCTATATGCATTTTGTATGCATATGTCATGATGCATGAATGTGAAATGTTGAAGTAAATCTTTGTCTAGAAAATAAATCCTTGATAACTACTGGGGAGATTTGGGAAACTAAATCCCAAAATACTATTAGAGATGGAGAATATGTGTATCTTTGACTTTGTTTAGAGTGTTTCTTTCTAGGAATTCTTGTTTGTTGTTTGAAGAAACTCTGCAGGGAATGCTGATTTCTATTTGAGGGATAGAGCTCAGGAACCTTGCTTGTTCATTAATCTCCTGGGGAATTATAACTTGACTGGGGAGAGTAAAGTTAACTAGTATCTGGTCGAATTCTAGGCTTGGAAGCAACTTTCTGGGGATAGTAACGACTCCGCTTGGGACAAAGGTGTTTTATCCGTTGATTTGTAACGTCTGAGAAAAGACTCATGATGGAAAATATGTAGTTTGTTAGGGAAATAAATACTGTTGAGGAGAATATTTTGAAGACCTTATTGGGGAGATGAATTCTTTTGGGGATCACTCTACAAAGTTTTTTCTCTTTTCAGTTAAGACCAAATTAGCTGGAGAGAGGTTTTTCAGGAGATTATACTTTATAGGGATAATCTTATTGAAGCAACTCTGTGGGGATATCCCAAATACTTAAGGAACTGCTTATTATATACATTTGTTAATAATTAATCATATTCATATGCATATGTTCATTCAATTTTAATCATTGGACGTTTTTTCACTCTAAATAAAAAAACAAAAAGTTTGCACTTCGAAGTATATTTTTATTGATGTTTTGCCTACAAACAGACATTTTTGTACAAGGAGACAAAAATCCTAGTAAGAGTAAATCGTCGAAAGAGTGAAAGAAATACAAAGTGAAAACAAAATAATAGCCATGTGGAAGTGATCTCATTGGGTTCCAACTCCGCCATTTCCCCCATGTCTTCGAACATCATCCCTTGCCGTTGAAAGAGGTTGATTGAATTGATATTATACCACTGAACTTGGACCTTGGTAATAAAGCAAATTGTAGTGATTTCACGAGACATAGTCATACATTTTGATCCTTAACTTTTGCCTGGACCTCCCTTTCGGTTTTTCAGCCCATCAGGATACCCTTTTTTGCTCAAGCCGCCATTTTGGGTTTTCGACTTGTCGGGTGTACAATCTCTTGTATATATCCTTAAATTTTTCCCGAATCTTTTTGACTCGCCAGGATGCCCTTATTTTTGCCTAGGTATGTCAACCTAGTGGGTCATTTTTATGCGTAGTATTTTTTAACTATGTTCGCGTTCACCGGATGCGAGAATTATTCGTCGTCCATAGTAGTTAGCATCATAGCTCCACAAGAGAATACTTTTTTAACCATAAATGTCCCTTCGTAAGTGTGGGTCCATTTTCCCCTGGGATCGCCTTGAGGAAGAATGATGTTCTTTATTACCAAATCTCCACTCTGATAAACTCGAGGTTTGATCTTCTTGTTAAAAGCCTTGATCATACGTTTTTTATACATTTGACCATGACAAACAACAACCAATCTCTTCTCGTCAATTAAGTTCAACTGTTCCAACCTAGTATGATTCCATTCATCTTCTCCTAAGTCTACTTCTTTCATAATCCTTAAGGAAGGAATCTGAACTTCCACAGGTAGGATAACTTCCATGCCATAGACTAAAGAAAAAGGAGTTGCCCCAGTTAAGGTTAGAGCCGAAGTACAGTAGCCATGAAGAGAAAATGGTAGCATCTCGTTCCGGTCTTTATAGGTTACTACCATCTTTTGCATAATCTACATTATGTTTTTATTGGTAGCTCCCACTGTGCCATTCATCTTAGGTCTGTATGGAGAAGAATTGTGATGCTTGATTTTGAACTACATACAAAGCTCAGTGATCATAGCATTATTGAGATTCGTTTCGTTGTAAGTGATGATCCTCTCAGGGATACCATACTGGAATATGAGGTTATGCTCGATAAACTGGGCTACAACGTTCTTTGTGACTGAGGCAAATGAGGCAGCTAAGACCCATTTGGTGAAGTAGTCGATGGCAACAAGGATGAAATGATGTCCATTAGAGGCAATGGGGTTGATCTCTCCAATCATGCCGATGCCCCAAATTGAAAACAGCCACGGAGTAGTCATGACATTCAAAGGAATTGGAGGCACATGAACCTTGTCGGCATATATTTAACACTTATGGCAAGTACTCTAGTCGTGGTGACAATCAGTTTTCATAGTCGACCAACAGTAGCCAGCCCTTAGAATCTTCTTGGCCATAGTGTGTCCACTAGAGTAAGTTCCAAATATACCATCATGCATGTCCTCCAAGACTTTCTCTGCCTCCTTCTTGTCCATACATCAGAATATAGTAGAATCATAGTTGTGTTTATACAAGATTCAATTTCTTAGGAAGAATTTGGCCAAAAATCTTCGCAAGAATTTCTTATCATTGACGGAAGCTCCTTCAACATACTCTTGTGCTTCCAGATATCTTCTCACCTCATGATACCAAGGCTTTTCTTCATCAGTGTCAATCTCACAACAGTGTGCCGGTTCGTCAAATCTTTCCATTGTAATTCTAGGAGCCTCATTGTCCCAATTGACCTTAAACATTAACGAAATTATTGCTAAATCATCCACCAACTAATTTTCTTCTCTTGGGAAGTGTTCAAAGGTAACCTCCTCAAAGTATGGGATCAAAGCATGTACAAGCTCTTTGTAAGAGATCAGATTCAGATGTTTGGTATCCCATTCTCCTTTAACTTGAATGATCATTAAAGTTGAGTCTCTGTATGCGCTTAAGAATTTGATTCTTAGGTCAATGGTAGCTTTTAGACCCAAGATGCATGCTTCATATTCAGCCATGTTCTTTGCAAAATCAAAGCAAAGCCTAGCGGTGAAAGGTGTATGACAGCCTTCGGGAGAAATAATCACAACACTGATTCCGTTACCCAAATCATTGGAAGCTCCATCAAAAACCATAGCCCATAGGGATCCTTGTTTTGGTCCTTCATACGGTCCAGGCTTTTCACAATCAGTTATCAGCATGATATTCTCGTTCGGGAATTCAAAGTTCATGGATTGGTAATAATCAACAACTTGATGGGCCAAATGATCTTCTAGCACACTTTCTTTGATAACCTTTTTTATAGTGTATTGGATATCATATTTAGTCAAGATTATTTTCCATCTAGATATTCATCCGGAGAGAGATGGCTTCTCGAAGATGTACTTGATAGGGTCCATCTTAGAAATCAACCAAGTGGTGTGAGTCAACATATACTGTCTTAGCCGGCGAGCATCCCATGTCATAACGTAGGAAGTTTTCTCGAGCAGTGAATATCTTGTTTCACAGTCGGTAAACTTTTTGCTCAGGTAGCATATTGCATGTTCTTTTTGGCCAAACTCGTCATGTTCGCCCAACACACACCCCATTGAGTTTTCTGATACGATCAAGTACATAATAAGAGGTCTTCCTTCAACTCGAGGTATCATGATGGGAGGTTCTAGTAAGTATTCTTTGATCTTGTCAAAGGCTACTTGGCAGTTATCATTCCATCTGACTACTGGATCTTTCTTCAATAGTTTGAAGATTGGATCACAAGTAGCAATTATGTGAGATATGAACCAGGCAATATAGTTGAGTCGACCTAAGAAACCCCTGACCTCCTTCTCAGTACAAGGAGCTGACATTTCTTATATGGCTTTGACTTTTGCAGGTTCGACCTCGATACCTTTTCCACTGAAAACAAAACCTAGAAGCTTTCCAGACCTTACCCCGAAGGTGCATTTGTTTGGATTTAGCCTTAGTTGTAATTCTTTAACCTCTCGAACAACTTGTGAAGATGATCAAGGTGTTGTTACTCAATTTGAGACCTTGCAATCATATCGTCCACATAGACTTCTATCTCATGATGGAACATTTCATGAAACAGGGCTACCATAGCTCGTTGATAGGTTGCCCCTGCATTCTTCAAATCGAAATGCATGACCTTGTAACAAAAAGTGCCCCACTGTGTAACAAAATTGGTTTTCTCCTTATCCTCGGGAGCCATTTTGATTTGATTATAGCCAAAGAAGCCATCCATGAAGGAGAAGACTTTATGTTGAGCAGTGTTGTCGACCAAGACGTCAATATATGGTAGTGGGACATCGTCTTTGGGGCTTGCCCTATTCAAATCTCTATATTCTATGCACATACAGACTTTCCATCTTTCTTCGGCACTGGGACTACATTTTCCACCCATTGAGGATATGATGTCACTACCATAAAACCTGCATTGAATTGCTTCATTACCTCAGCTTTTATCTTTTCATACATGTCTGGCCGCATACAACGAACTTTTTGCTTGACTAGAGGACAATCTTCCTTTATTGGTAGACGATGGACCACAATGTCAATATCAAGCCCCGACATATATTCATTTGACCAAGCAAACACATCAACATAGTCATGAAACATCTGGACCAATATGCTTTTGAGACTGTCTTCCAAGTTGGCATCGATCTTGACCACTTTCTTGTCTCTCTCATTACCTAGGTTGATCAATTCAACTGGTTCCTCATGTGGTTGGATGGCCTTTTCCTCTTGCATCAGAAGTCTGGCTAGTTCCTCAGGTATTTCACAATCTTCTTCACCTTCATCTTCGGCTTGGTCGATTGGATGTTCAAAGTTATATACGGCAATGGCAAAGTCATTGTCAATGAGATCTGGATTGGATATGGATCTGCAAATGTGCATGTGTGCATGTAAGGTCACATGAATATTTTGAATATGCAATAAAGTGAAAGAAAGACAATGAGCAGAAAACTTGAATGCAAAAGAGTCCAATGTATTTCATTAAATGATCATATGGCATATGAAAATGAACAAAATCTTAACAAATGGACCATGGTGCCCCGGGCATGGAACATGGCTTAAAGTCATTGTTTCAATTAAAATTACAGACAAAGTTCTTAAATTGATAAAACAGTAAATGGTAATTACTCCTTGTTGGAGGAGATTGGAATGAAGTCCTTGGTACGCCAGTTGTTGAGTCCTTCCTCGGAAGTGTAACGCCCGTAATTTAATTAATTATTTAATTAAATTATTTTTAGAATATTTGTGAAGAAGTGTTATTAAATTGGATTTATTTTATTAAGTGGAGAAATAATAATATATTAGAGGCATTATATTATTATGTGGTGAAATAATGTTAGAAGCCAATATTATTTAATGTGGACCTATATTGTGTGAGTGGAAGTAATAAGGGGGTGTAGGTTTTGAGCCCAATAAGAATAATATAATAATATTAGGTTATTTTATTATTTGTGAGAAAGAATAGAAGGAGGAAGCAGTAAGAAGAAAATAAGGATTTGAGGAGAACGTGAAGCTGCTGGAAATAGAAGGAAACAGCAAGAACGAAGATTCAACCCGAAAGATTTTAGAGCGACCTTCAATCCAAGGTAAGGGTGGGGTTCTGGATTTATAATTGGGTTCATGATGTTGATATGTGGGGTTAGAGGATTGCTGTTTTTGTACTTGAATTGGATGATGTATGATGAAGATTTGATGAATTTGAATGAATAATGACGTTATGATGTTGTTTAATCGATGTGGTATGATAGGTTAATGATTAGGTGATGAATTACCATGATTATAATGAGGTTTGTAGGACTGTAACATAATTCCCGTAGAGAAATTACAGTAGAAAATGCAGAAAATTATGCAGACTATAACAGGATGCATTGATTCATGGAGGCATGCGTTGATACATGTGGACTGCAAGACTCAGGATGAGTCGACACGAAGAGAGGATGTGTCAATACATGAGTGTGTGAGACTCAGGATGAGTCGACTGGTGCGATGCATGTGTCGATACATGCTACATTTTGAAGTCAGTATGAGTCAATCCATAGGGTTTTGCGTTGACCCATAATGTAAAGTAGATTCAGGATGAGTCAATCCATAGAGTTTTGTGTCGACCCATACTGACTAATTTTGACAAAATCAGTTTTAAGTTGCTGTAACTTGAGTTTTAAGATGCTGTTTGAGATGACGTTCGAAGCGTTGATTAGCTAACGCGATGAATTCTATTCTAGATGATTTAGATGATGATTAAGAAGTGTAATCTTAGTAACAAATTTAGGATTTAGAATTAATTCCCGTAGATGACCTTTGTGCTGATTTTTGGACAAATTGATGAGTGTGAGATGTTTAGAGGATGCTGTTAGAATTATGACAGTAGGATTAGTGACAGTAACAATATAAATTAGCTGAATAACAGGACGGATTACTGTACTATTAATATACAGTTGAGTATTAGTGAGATGTTATTGATGAATTTGTGTTCGATGATTTTGTGATAATAAATGATGTTTAATAAATTATTTTGATGTTATGAGATGTTGTTAATTGAGATGTTTTGAGATGATTGAGATGTTTTGAGATGATTGAGATGTTGCGATTTTGAGATGTTAAATCAGATGTTTTGATATGTGTTTTGAGATGATTTGGGTGTTGTTATTACATTCATGATGAGTCCCATACATTGCATTTTTGAGATGGAGCTTATGCTCGTTGAGATGGCCTGGATTGGAAAATTTTGAGATGAAGGCTATGCCTTGTTGATGCCTCTATTAATTGGCAAATTTTTGAGATGGGAGTTCTGCTCCAATGGTACCACATGCATTTGCATAGTTTTGAGTTGCATTATATGAATGAATAATGAAATGTATTTGATGCCGATGAATGAGTATATATGCTGTAATTATTGTTGATTATAAGATGAGAAGTGGTGATATTATTGATCTAATTTAATATATTAATTATCATGCGCTTTGTTATATTGTTAGATATCTCACTCCTTTTGTTTGAATGTTACCCTCATGTTGGTAACGTGCAGGTAATCGAGAGTGAAGGCCGTATACCTTCAATAGATCGAGTCAGTGTCATTGCTCTGATACGTAACACTCGGGGGGATGAACGCTTGCTGATTTTTGATTGCTGATTTTTAGTTGTTGAACCTTAAATTGTTTATTTACTAAATATGAGATGTTTCGAAGTTGTTGTTTTATTTGAATATGTTATTGAAGAATTCCGCTGCGTAGTTGTTGAATATTTAATGAAAGATGTTATATAGATGGTTCATCCGATGTTTTATTAAAAGTGTTATATATCCATGATGAATGCAATGAATTTGTTAGAAGAATTTGTGACGTCCCGATTCATTGTATGAATGAAATTTTATAACTCTGATTTATTTTGCATAATTGCTTGGGGTAGAATTGGGGTGTTACAGAAAGTCGGGTAGATCCATTCATCAAAGTCATAATCATTGTCGGAGTCTTCAAGAGCATTCACTTCATGGTTAGTAATGCAAAGAGGTAGTTTTCCTATGCGAGCACGTCTGACCTCCTTTTGATCTTTGGCAGTAAAACCCAAACCACACGAGCGTCTTTGATGGAAGCTATCCATGGCACATCTTGAACAACTTTTGGAACAACATAAGTAGCCTTGGCAACATAAACCATGGGAGAGACCACTTTGAAGGCTTGACAAGAAGTTTCTCTAAACTCACCATCTATCTCAACATATTTAAAAGAATTTAGATGGCTAACCATAAACTCTTCTTCACCACAAACAATAACAATCTTTCCCTTGACTGGATATTTAAACTTTTGATGAAGTGTGGAAGTCATCGCTCCTTCCCCGTGTATCTAGGGGTGTCCAAATAAACAGGAGTAAGCGGGACGAATATCCATCACATAGAAAGTTGAATTGAAAATTTGAGACCCAACTTTGATGGGGAGATCAACTTCCCCATGGACCATCCTTTTTTATCCGTCAAAAGCCCTTATCACAATGTCACTTGGCTTCAACACCAAACCTTTGCAGTCCAATCGATCTAGGGCACCTTTGGGTAGGACATTCAAAGAGGAACCAATATTCACCAATACATGGTCCGGAGTGGTTCCTTTGCATTCAATGGAGACATGAAAAGCTTTATTATGATTTCTTCTGGCTGGAGTTAAATCAGCATCCGAAATTCTCAACCCATTATCGACAGTCAAACTCACTACACAATTTTCAAACTGATCGGTTGTAGTCTCTTGAGGGACATGATCCTTCTTCATAAATTTTATCAATGCTTGAGCATGCGCATCAGAGCAAAGTAATAAAGATAACATATAAATCTTAGAGGGGGTTTGCCCTAACTTCTCTACTATCTTATAATCACTTTTCCTTATAATCTTCAAAATCTCTTCCATTTCCTGGGTAGAGGGTTCCTCAATGGTAATGTCTTTGGCAAGCGCCTCCATCCTGGCAGGCTCAATCATATTTTCTTTGCTCCTAGCATCAGTATTAGGTTTGTCAACAGTAATGCAAACATGTGTAGTTGTGGTGGTTGGAGGTGAAATATCAGGAGAGAAAATTCTCCCCATTCTAGTCACCTTGCTAGACCCAACAATGTTGGTAATATAAGCAGTCTTGTCTTCATCAATCCAGGAGTCTTGTCTAATATCATGGTAGTATACTTCAGCACCATAATTTCAAGGTACTTCCTTATTAGAAGAATAAGGGACTGGCCCTGGTGTGGCAATTATCAATGGGGCTATCTTTGTTTCATTGGAAATCCTAATAGGACCTTTTGAGGTGATCCTAATAGGTTTGTTGGAGATAGTGGTGATGGACATGTCTTCAATTTCTTGAGGCACAACTCTAGTCAAACTTTTTACAGATGGATTTATTTAGAATAGAATCTCATGACTGTCTATTAGGTGTTGAGTACCTCTTTTTAGCCATTCACAACCATTGATTTGGATAGCACAGTAACAACAATCTTCAAAGAAACTAGGGAAAACCCCAACTTTCAACCAAAAGCAATATCTTCAATAGCGTTGACACCTTTTCCATGATTTAGCATAGGTTCGGTGATTACATTCGGAGTTGATGGAGGATCGAATTCAATGGTCTTGTTGTCAATGAGGTCTTAGACCTTATTCTTGAGAGACTAACAATCATTTGTGTCGTGTCAGGGGCTATTCGAGTGGTAGGCACATTTGGAGTTGGGGTTCTATTTTGGAGAAGTAGTGTTAGGGTTGGAAGGAGGATCTCGCAAGGTCACCAAGTCAGCTTTCAAAAGGTGTTGCAGAGCTTGAGATAGTTGCATATTGATTTTGGTAAATTGTCTTCTTTGAACATCCGGTCTTTGTTGATTATTTTGTTGATGAGGTTTTTGAGTTGGAAATTAATATAACCCCTAAAGAATGGTGAAGGTAACTCCTAGCACGGCTTCTTGACCCACATACAACATTAGTCTCTTTTTTGCCAATAAACGACTTTTTAATAACATTTGATGTAGAGGCACAGGCCATGGGTATCTTTCCACTTTTATTACCTCTCTCAACCATTTCACCAGTCAAGATTAACTCAGTGAACCCAGATGGTGAGCTCCTTATTAGTAAGTTGAAAAATGGACTAGCCAATGTTCCCATGAACATATCTACCAATTTCCTGTCAGTCAACGGTAGCTGCACCCTGCCAGCTAGGTCTCTCCACTTCTGTGCATATTCTTTGAAGCCTTCATTGGAACCCATGGTCATTCCTTGTAACTGTACTCTAGTCGGCACCAGATCGTCACTCTACTGATATTGGCAGTAGAAGGCAGTGGCCAAGTCCTCCAAGGTATGGATGTTGGAACCTTCTAACTAGCAAAACCATTCCAATTGAGTCCTAGACAGACTCTCTTGAAATAAGTGCACCCACAACTTCTTATCAGTGATATGCGGTTGAATGTTACGAACGTATGATCTCAAGTGAAGCTTCGGGCATGAAACACCATCATACATAGCAAAAATTGGAATCTTAAATTTATGGGGGATTGCTACCCCAGGAACCAAACTCAAATCACCAAAATCTAGGCTAAGCGCAACTTGAATTTCCATAGCCTTCAATCTTGCCTCCAGTTGCTTATACTTGTTTTCAGCTGGTGGATATTGTTTGTTAAAGTAGTCCTCATCCTCAGAGATTGGATTGTTACCACCCCTAGCACATGTGCTCCTTGCATATTCATCTTGATTCTCATCCACCTTGGAGGAGTCTTCTACCACTTGAACTTGTCGAACAGGGCCCTTGAACCTCTTCCCTGTGTCTATTAAAGCCTTCTTCTTGGTCTTCTTCTTTGTAACCAGAAATGACATCAGTTCTTGCTGCCCTTTGGCCAAGTTGAGCAAGGTTTCTTGAAATTGAGAATTTTGCGTCTACAAGTCCTTCACAGTCTACTCGAGATTTATCTTACTGAAATAAACAGTGGAAAGATGAGGAAACCAGTGTCAGAAAACCTACTTATGTTATGATGCATTTAATGTGAATGCAAATGTTTTCAAGGAGCTTTAAGATTTAAATTATTTTAAACAAAGAAGGAACACAAATTAATTGTATTAATAAGTTCAAATGGTTACAATAAAAGAAAACAAACAAAATGAACTAATACAAAAAGGCTCAGGTATCCCATGGATGCTTCCTCTTTGGAGCAATGTAGTAATTAAAGTTCCGCTCCTCGTGAAGTTTCCTTGTGAGCTCCAACACTTTCTTCTCGCTTTTGTAGAATTGGGCTTGAAAGGTGTCTCTCTCTCCCCCTTGATATGAATCCACAATCTTTGCAAATCCTCTAGAGTAGTAGGCATGTCAGGATGAAGAATTGTGTAGGGAACATCTCCTTCGACAATAGGTTCCATGATGATATGTAGGATGGCCTCATATGGCATCATGAGGTTTTGAGCGCGAGTTCGCACCCACTTGAGATAAGGCTCCAAAGAAATGGAGTTCTTATGCCCCAACGTCTTTCTATCAACTTTGTTCACCATTCCCAAAGCTCGTATAAATCTTTGACGATAACCTTGGACATCGTTCTCATAGTCAAATATAATACCTTGGATAAGTGTGTCATGAGGGTCATCCCTCCTGTGATCGGTGGGAATAGAACTGACTGTTTTGGAATGCTGGTTCACGTTTGTGTTTCGCAAAATGTCGCGGTAAGCAAGAGTCGCCACCGTCTTTTATTTTATCCAACAAGGAAAGGACAAAAGCACAGAAAAATTCCTTTTCGAGATGTTTCTCGGGTTCGGGAGGTAGATTATAGAAAGGGAAGGTGTTAGCACCCTTTCTATCCGTCGTTATCCACGGGCTCTTAGGTACTTGCTCAAAGTGTTTTCAAAATTTTGCTTTTCTTTGTGATTGTGGGTTTTTGAAAAGAGTTTTGTTTTTGAAGAGAGTATGAGTGCGAAAAGTTTGTTTTTATTTTCAAAAGAGCAAGTACTTAAGAACCTCTACCTACTGAAAAAGGAATTATACTGCGCAAATGTCCTTTAGACAGTGCTATCCCACTATTGAGGAGTAGGTAGCACCGTCGTTGGAGTTTTCGGGTCAATTCGATTTTAGGTATGTGTGGTCACTAAAGCAACGTTAGGATGCCTTAGCGGTAACCCTAATGTCCTAGATCATTTTTATCCGAGGCAACCGTTTCGAGGCAACTTTGATCTTTGGACAGGAGGGAGACCTCTAAAACTTCCTATACTCAATGACCACGTTCGAGGCAACCAAGTGAGGCGTACCCTAGGAGTGGCATGTGCAAGTGTGTCAATTTTCAGTTATATTATCTTTGCATGTCATGGTGAGTTACTTGTTAATTTTAAGTTAGGAGTTAATCTTGTCATGCATAGCCTAGTTGGCATACATCTAGCCGTTAATGGTTACGGAAAATAAATTGCGGAAATTTAAATCTAAGCTATTACAAGGCGTCGGGTATTTACATCGCCAAAAACAAACCCTTGAAAAGTAAATTGCGAAAAAGGTAAATAAAAGCGGTAAATAAAGGTCCTAAGTCAAAGCTATTACATCCTCGGAGCAATTACACAAATATATATCAAAATAATACGCGCGAGAAAAAGTTAAATCAAATTGTCCTTTAGGGTTTTGACCCTTTTTAAAGAAAGCATATTTTTGGTCTTTTTTAAGTTAGGAATTAAGTCTAAATTAATAATGGAGTAAAAAAGGAAATATTTTTTGGGTTTTATCTTAATTAATAAAATTAAAAAAAAGGTGAAAATATTAGAACCTAATTCTAAGTCAATTTTTATTTATTGCAAAAACCTGTTAAATTTAAATCTAATTAAAAACTAAATTAATTGGTTACAATTTATTTACAAAAATAAAATAGTGAATTAAAATAAAAGTATTTTTGTTGTTTCTGATTTTTTATGAAAAAAGAGTTAATTAGTTAATTAATTAATTATGATAATAAAATAAAAATAGTGAAAAGAAAAACAAAGAAACAAACTCAGGGGTGTTGGGCTCGAAAGGGAGTATGAATTGCAACCTCCAGACCCAAATTCGAAGGCCTCGTTTGACTTTCAGATGGCCTGGACGTTTGTTGACCAAGGTTCATGGTGAACCTCCATCCTTAGCCATTGGATCTGCCTGGGAACCACCTGGCACGTTGAGATCTGAGGACGTATGGTAGTCCCTGCCTGAAGCGCTGCATGTGAATACCAGAAGGAAAAACACAACAAAGTTTTGGTGGACCTGGGATTCGAATCCGGGTCCCAAGGGGTCTTGCACTAACGCGTTCACCAACCAGCCAATCTGCTTCATTCGTTAGTCAAATGGAAAACAAATATTATATATAAACAATAATTATGCCTGGCCAAAAAATAAAAAAAACGCGCAATTGATTCAAACGAACCAATCACGCTCCACCACGTAATCGTCTTCTTCACAAGACCTGGTTCAGTAACCTGCGGATTTTTATCCACAAGAGGTTTCGTGGGATGCTTCTAAAACACACTCCAGGCCATGAAAATTAAAACCAAGAGTACCAACGCACTCGTCTGTTCATCCTGATCATCCCTGTACCCATTATGTGCATTGATTGTTCCTGCAATTAAAACCCCAAAAACAAGGTATACGAACCCTAGAACTGGGCATGGTGTTACAGGCTATAAAATTCAGTGATGCCAACAGTTCCAAAATGCAACGCAAAACATGAATATGTAATTATTTCAATGAAAGGATGCAAGAAAATAATTTCACGATATCATGTCCAGAGCAAGTTTTATGGAGACTTACAGCGTGTTAGAGGTAATGAAGGGCTTGGTTTCAGATTGGTCTCGCTTCAGGAGGTTGTTGGCAAGAGGGCTACGTCTTTCTTTTGGTCTGAATTCACCTCTAAACCAAAATCTGATCACCACTTGCTCAAGGTTTTTGCAAAACTGTTATGGTCGTTTTTCACAGAGTTTTGTGCGTTTTTTTTTCTTTTCTGCAGCAGGGTTTCGTGTGTCCTTTTGTTTATGAGCAGCAGGTTTATATAGGCAAGGAAATTAGGTCAAAAAATGTGTATCAAATCTTGGTCCATTATGATGAAGAGATTTGATTTGATTTTTCCATAAAGACTTGCTATATTTGATTCAATCAGGTGCCAGTCTGTTTTCAGGCGTTACTGCCAGCCTGTTATGAGCTGTTTGAGCCTCCAATATGATGGAAATCAAAAGATTACTTGCCCCTTCGAATTTGCTCTCTTCGATTGCTTCAAAGTCCTCATTCGAACTACTCCAGTCACAACCCCTTCGATTGAGACTCCCCCTGCTTCGATTGCATATTTGCAAGGGACACATGCCATTGTGAACTTTGGGTATTCTGGACAGGTTAGGATATGTGTTATTGCTTAGTCATGCCAGCCTACTTCCTTCCTTCGAATCTTCCTTCTTTGCCAGCTTCAAAGTCCAAATCGAATCTGTTTAGAACATTCCCTATTAGCCAACTTTGACCAGCTCTTGGCCTTGTGATGATTCTAAGTTCTGATTCGAAGTGTTCAGAACTTCCTTCATCAGAGCATATTAGATTAAGAGAAGCTCTGCACCGAAATGCCATTCGAAGGTCATTTCGTTCTGATGTTCTGATCGAGGTAAAGTATGAAGTTCCAGTCGAAGGACCCTCTGAAGTACTAGTCGAAGCATTGTGAAATTGACTTGGTCGAAGGGGTCCAGCGCTCAATCGAAAACTTGTACACCAAGGCTTGATCGAAGGATGTCTAGTGCTTAATCGAAGACTTGCACCCCAAGGCTTGATCGAAGGATGTCCAGCGCTCAACCGAAGTGTTTGTCCTTAATGCCAATCGAAGTGTTGCACACCAAAGCTTGATCGAAGGGTTCCAAACACCTAATCGAAGCTTACTAATCAAAGCCTGATTAAAGAGTGCCAAATGCCCAATCGAAGGCTGGTGAACCAAAGCTTGATCGAAAGGTTCCAAACACCTAATCGAAGCTTACTAATCAAAGCCTGATCGAAGAGTGCCAAATGCCCAATCGAAGGCTGGTGAACCAAAGCTTGATCGAAAGGTTCCAAACACCTAATCAAAGCCTTTTCCCAGATGCCAATTGAAAGACACTTTGTATATCTTCAAAAAACTTTATTTTTTTCTTAGGCAAGGGTTTGTGACCAACCATGTAAGGGAAGACCTTTGAAAACATGAGAGGGCAAATTTTGGGGTACAACAGTTGCCCCTGTTCAATTTTCTTAAACGTGAGGATATAGATTGGCTTTCGAGACTTTCGTGATCCGAAGGTGGAAGATAATTGAACACTAGAGTGCCCAAAAATTTGCACTCGCATGGTGTAGTATCAACATTGTGACGTCGGGAATGGGCTTACAGATGCCATTTGGGGATTGTTGGTAGGAGGATGGGCTTATAGATTCCATCTGCAGAAGTGTCGATCGCATAAGAGATTCCTTAGCGAGAACTTGCATACCTGAGAAAGAAAGATGGTCTTCCTGGCTTGTTACAGGTGTTAATCTTCAATCTCTTTGTGTAGATGATTTTCCTGGCTTGTTACAGGTATCAGTCGTCCACAGATATTTTTCCTGGCTTGTTACAGGTATCCAACTGGGACTTTGAAAAGGTTGGTTGAGGAGATAGCTGTCCTGGCTGGTTCCAGGTATTAATCTCTGACTTGAGAAAGAAAAGTAATCTTCCTGGCTTGCTACAGGTATTTAATCTTCAATATCTTCATGCAGATAATTTTCCTGGCTTGTTACAGGTATCAATCTACAATCATTCGTCCACAGATACTCTTCCTGGCTTACTACAAGTATTAAACTGGGACTTGAAAAGGTTGGTCAAGGAGATATCTGTCCTGGCTGGTTTCAGGTATTAATCTCTGACCTGAGAAAGAAAGGTCTTCCTGGCTTGTTACAGGTATTACTCTTCAATCTCTTCATGTAGATAATTTTCCTGGCTTGTTACAGGTATTAATCTACAATCAATCGTCCACAGATAGTTTTCCTGGCTTGTTACAGGTATTAATCTAGAACTTAAAAAGGTTGATGGTAGCCATCTTTTGATTGACCTCTTCCTGAAAAAGGTAAACGTCAGCTGTATGCAATGTCATGATGTATGAAATGCATGATGTCATGATGTTCTCAAAAATAAATGAGATCGTGTCGTATGCACTTTATCATATATGTAAATAGGAGGTACGAAATGTGAAATGTTTATGAATGTATTTTTGTTTGGGAAAATAAATCCTTGACAAATGTTTGGGAATTTGTCAAATCCTGGACTGCTGTTGAAGAGTATGTGTGTCTTCAAACTTTGTTTAGAATGTTTCTGATGGGGACGACGAACGGAGATGGTTGTGAGAATAAACCTGTAGGAGAAAATAACTCCGTTGGGGAATAAACATGGTGAAGAGATTACTCTGCAGGGAATTACTTTGTGGGGAAGAGATACTTCACTGAGATCTTAATGATAAATTCCACTGGGGATTTTGATGATAAACTCTGTTGGAGATAGAAAGAACTTTGCTGGGGATGATCTTTCAGTTGCAACTTGCTGAGAATAACCTGGTTAGACTCTTGTGAGGATAACCCCTGAATTTGGCTGGGGAGATACATTTGTATTCTGCAGGGGACAAGCTTCCAGAATCTACTGGGGAAGATGATTCAACTCCATTGGGGAAACTTTTTTAGACTGCGCTGGGGAAATGGCTCCACTGGGGATGTCTTGCATTCTGCCGGGGAATATTCTTATATTCCGTTGAGGAATATTAAGACTGCCAGGGATACTCTTATGCTTGCTGGGGAATATCCTTATACTCCGCTGGGGGATATTGAGGCCTTCTGGGGATATCCAATCTTTTTAAGGCTGAGGGTAGACCAACTCTGCTTGGGGATGAGTATGGCTGATTCGTTCATAGTTGCAAGTCTCAGTTGAGAGAGCTATCATTACTGTCTTACTCTGCGGGGAGTGAAGGTATCTTGGTTGCATTCGTCAACTGAACTTACCTTGGTGCCTTGGTGGACAAAGCAACTAGACCGCTCAGACAATTCTTATTGCCCCTACTTCTGATATCACCCGTAATTAGTCCTTTGTTTCGCATGTAAATATTTATGAGCAACACTTAATGTCAAATGCATATATCAAAAATGAACATTGGACGTTCTTTGCAAAACAAAACAGATAAAGGAAAAACAATTTGAAAGTTGTCTGAAAATGAATTTGTATTGATTTTGAAGTTTGCCTGTAAATAGGCGCTTTTGTACAAGAGGCTGACGTCCTAGTAAGAGAACGCCGCCGAACAAATAGGATTTATACAATTTGTAAAAAGAAAACAAAACAGCTATGTGAATAATCCCACTGGGTTCCAACTCTGCTATCGCCTTTATATCTTCAAGCATCTCATCACTTTGCTGCTTAGTTGGAGATGAATCTGATTGATTGGTGTCGTCTGAGCCTGATAGTTGATAACGAAGTCTAGATGCAGGGTGATCCAATGAGACATAGTATTACGCTTTAATCCCTAACTTTTGCCTGGACCGCCCTTTCGGGTTTTCAGCCCACCGGGATACCCATTTTTGCCCAAGCCGCCTTTTCAGGTTTTCGACTTGCCGGGTGTACATATTTTTTTTTTAATTTTCATCCCTTATTTTTGCCCGAACCCTTTTGGTGTGCCGAGAAGCCCTTATTTTTGCCTAGGCCAGTCAACCTAACGGGTCTTTGATTATGCGTAGTATCTTTTTACTATGTCTGCATTGACGGGGTGAGGAAGGTCGTCACCATCCATGGTGGTCAGAATCATGGCTCCTCCTGAGAAGATGTTCTTAACCACAAATGGCCCTTCGTAAGTAGGGGTCCATTTGCCCCTGGGATCACCTTGGGGTAAGATAATGCGCTTGATTACCAGGTCCCCAACTCGATACTCTTGCCGTCTGACTTTCTTGTTAAATGCCTTGATCATCCGTTTTTGGTACGTCTGGCCATGACAAATAGCAGTGAGTCTCTTTTCGTCGATTAGGTTCAGTTGATCAAGCCGGGTCTGGATCTAGTCGTCTTCGCTCAAGCCTGCATCTTTCATGATCCGAAGAGAGGGTATCTGAACTTCAATAGGCAAAACTACCTCCATGTCGTAAACCAAGGAATAGGGTGTTGCCCCTGTTGACGTCCGTGCTGAGGTACGGTACCCATGAAGAGCAAATGGTAACATCTCGTGCCAGTCTTTGTAGGTCACTGTCATCTTCTGCACAATCTTCTTAATGTTCTTATTTGCCGCTTCGACATCCCCATTCATCTTTGGCCGGTAGGGAGAAAAGTTGTGGTGTTGTATCTTGAATTGCTCGCAGAGCTCAGTGATCATCTTGTTGTTAAGATTGGTACCATTATCCGTAATGATCCTCTCTGGTACGCCGTATCGACAGATCAGGTTGTGCCGAATGAACCGTGCCATGACATTCTTGGTTACCATAGCAAAGGAAGCTGCTTTAACCCACTTCGTAAAGTAATCAATCGCTACCAGGATGAAACGATGCCCGTTGGATGCCGTAGGTCTGATCTCGCCGATCATATCAATGCCCCACATTGCAAAAGGCCAAGGTGCTGTCAAGACATTCAGAGGAACTGGAGGAATGTGCACCTTATCAGCATAGACCTGGCACTTGTGACATGTCTGAGAATGCTGATAACAGTCGGCTTCCATTGTGGACCAGTAATATCCTGCCTGAAGGATTTTCTTTGCCATGGTATGTCCACTGGAATGGGTTCTGAAGGTACCTTCATGCAACTCTGCCATGATCCTTTCTGCTTCAATCTTATCAACACAATACAATAAGGTTGAATCATGGTTACTGTGATACGGTGGAAGAACTGACTAGTGTTTTGCGTTCGTATTCGCACTTGTGCGGTTGAGCAAGAGTCGCCACCGACTTTTTATTTTATCCTAAAGGAAAGGTTAAAAAAGCACAGCAAAAACCTTTTGAGATATTTCGTGGGTTCGGGGGGTAGATTATGAAAAGGGAAGGTATTAGCACCCTTTTCATCCATGGTTATCCATGGGCTCTTAGTTACTTGGTTTTTTAGATCACTTGCCTTGATTTTCGATTGCTTGAAAATGGTGTGTATGTGAGTGCTTTTTGAAAATGTTTTGGAAGAAGATGCCTTGTCTTAGGCTAACCTTGTAACAATTCTTTACTCGAATATTTTACAAAGGCGTGTTTCATTTCGAAAAGATGTTTCAAAATGTTTTGAGAGTTTGTTTGAAAGTGTTGTGGATTGTGGTTTTTGAAAAGAAGGCAAGTGTTTTTGCAAGTTTGATCCCAAGTAACTAAGAGTTTTGTCTACCCTATTGTACTCAAAGGTTTTTTTTATGTTTTAACCCCCTTTTAACAATTTTGTTTCACCATTGAAATTGGTGGACAATCTTGCGTTTAGGAAGTTTATTCGGGACAGGCGCGGGTCGTCGTATGGACCATGAATGCAATGGTGCCAAGTGTCTTTGGCAATTTGTTTTGGATGGACTATGATCATTCCGTTTAGGCAACACTTTGAGGGACTTATGATCATTTGATTTTGTTTTGCCAAAGATACTCGACGTGCAAGCATGGCCCATTTCGGAAGGCAACATGTGGGATTACCCTAGGGGGTGTAAGTGTGATTGTGTATTGATTTCATGTATTTGTCTTGTGTTAGGTTATCTAGCGTTTGATTTTATGTACATGCAAACCCTAGGTCTAACCATGGTATAATTGAAAGCGGTAAATTGCGGAAATGTAAAATCTACGCTATTACAAAATGGTATCCGGGAGTGGGGGTGTAAATGTACAAAAGGGGATGAGACTTATAGTATCCAATAAGTTACAACCAAATCGAACTTGCGATAAAATGTAAATATCGAATATATAAATATGAGATAAACAAATGTGTATAGGGCAATGTGAATGTATTGTGTATTGTGTATTGTGTAAGTGTATAATGTGAAATTGAAGTGTATTAGGGTATTTGACCTAGATATGTGTTTTAAGGAATCTTTGATTTGTATACTTTTAATATGTACAAAAAGAAAATGTTTTAATCGTATGTTCAAGTTTTAATTAAATTAAATTATGTATAAAAATGTACCGCTGTTTATTATATACAAAAAAGTATTAAATGTTTAAGAGTTTAATAAAAAAAATGTATTTATCTATTATGTACAAATGTATCTTTATTTATTATAAAAGGTATATTCAAATAAATATCAAGAGACAAAGTGGAAAAAAAGTATTTTCAATTATATGATAAAAAAATGCATCTTTATTACTTATGTACAAATATTTTAATTAAAAGAATAAATAAATAAATAAAAAAAAGAAAGTATTTTCAATTTTTAATATATGACAAAAATGTATCTTAATTATGTAGGTGTTTAATATTTCAATATATATTAAAAAAATGTCTTTTTATATATTATTATTATTAATATGATTTTGTAAAGAAAAGGAAAAAGAAATAAGAAGAATTAATATTAATGATCTGTTAAAAAAGAAAGAAGCATTTTAGTGGGCTTAGGCATACAGGGACGGGTAAAGGCCCATTGCTTGAAACAAATTTTTAGGGTTTGAGATTTGTTTGTTCAGTTGAGACGAAAGCGTTAGGGTTTGTAAGCGGCGCGTTCATGGGGTTCGTTGTCTTCTCCGTTCGTTCTTCTCTGAGTGATGGACATCTATTCTTCCCTTTGCCCAGCCATCAGCATCCCTCTTCTCCTTCGCTGAGTTTGAAGGAAATGGCGTAGAGGTACGGGTCCGTTTCTTGTGGTATATTAGTTTCTTTTTACGATTTTTGTTGCATGCTGTGATTTGGGTATGATTCTGACTTCGTTTTTTGTATGATTATTGCTGAGAAAAAAGGGAAAGAATGAGGAGTAACGAAAACTACCTTTTGTGGAGGAGGAACGAAGGATGTTATGGAGGCTTGCTGGCGAAGGGGAGGACGCGATTGTGAAGACGCTAGCTTGCTTTGAGACCCTGGTATCTTTGTATCTTTTCTCCTTTGCTTATGGTTTCGTGATGATTTGAACTGAAAACCTAATTTGGATATTCATCTCTTTCTTCTTCTCTTTCGCCACTCTATACTTGTTGCCTAGAGCTTTTGCCCAATGATGTTATACTAAGGGCTTTAGGTTGCCTTTTAACTTTTCCTCTTCTTCTGACTTTCTTCTGATTTGTTGCCTCGAGTGTTGGTTGAAATGTGATGCTTGCTTCTGTGAGTTGCCTTTGGAATGTGGAACTTGCCCAATGATGTATTTTACTGAGGGCCTAGGGTTGGTTGGCTCTGTTTGTGTGGGTTATGTTTGGATTGATTTTTGATGTTCTAGGCCAAGGTTTTGTTGGATGGCCAGGTTTATTGGCTTGACTGGTTTTATATGGATAGGCTTTTGGTTGATGGCTTAGGCAGGTTCACTTAGTGTTTCATCAGGTTGATACTGGTATGGTTGAGGCTCTTTGGATTTAGGCAGGTTGTCATGGTTTAAGCAGATGTAAGGGTTTTGTATATTTTCTTGTGTTTTTCTTGTGGTTAGGCTTATGCTTGACAGTAGGGTGGTATTGGACTTGGTTCAGGACAAGTTTTGTGCTTGCTTCAGGCAGGTATCATGGCTTGGCAAGTTTGTATGGTATATGGCTTTGACGAGGCTTTTTGTTTTTTGAGACAGGTACAGGCTTTTGCTGGTTTATGAGCTTAAACGGTTGGCTTCAGTATGTGGTATATTTGCATATGCTGGTTGTGTATGAACTTGAGCAGGTTTTTCTATGCTTCAGGTTTTGGGTTGAATGCTGACAGTTTGTATATTTGTGATATTGGTATATTGGCTCAATCAGGTTTTCTAGCGCTCAGTCTCTTCTTTTTTGTTGTTGTTGCAATTTTATATTTTTCCTTTTTTTGTCTTTCAGCCTCTTGGTCTTTTGGCGCCTAAGACTTGTTCAAACTTTGGCATCTCTTCTTGAACCAAGTTACTGGGCAGTTTTGCAAAGTCTTTTGGCACTTTTCTGTTTTAGTGATTGACTCTGCTGTGTACTTCTGCCCAATTTGAGTAATGCTGAATTAATGCTTCTTTTAGCCTTTGCCTTACTGTCTTATTGCAGTTGTATTTTCCATGTTCTTCTATATCTCAAGCCTAAACCTGTAAGCCTAAACACTTTTCTCTCTCTTTTTCTCTCTCTAGTACAGTATTTAGCAGACTATATTGCTTGACATGTACTACTTCTGAAAAAGTAATGGCCTATGGAAATGATGAAGCTGAAAATTGTTTTCTTGCAATACATGTTACCTCTGCATTTTATATCTTCCAGGTTTTGTGCTTCTTGATATCTTCTTTTCGCCAGCTTGGGTAACCTTGTGACAACATTTTGGCAGAAAGTTGAATTTGGACTTTGTTTGGCAATTCAGTTTGTAACTTGGACTTTGGTTATTTGCCTATGCTGTCTTGCTTTTGAACTATGCAGTTTTGACAGTTTGAAATGTGCAATTTTAATTTTGTGCATTCATTTAATTTTGCAAACATTTTCACCCTTCTCTGTGAACCGGGAGAAATCCCGTGATTTGCAGAGAGGGCCAACTGATCCTGGCCGTTGCTTTTAATGATGAGTCTAAATTTATCTGTCTCTTTAATTTACTTATCTGCTTTTTGACTTTTCTCCTTTCTTTTGCAGGTGGAAAAAATTGGATGGAGAGGAATAAAGTGAAGCATGAAGATTTAGAAATAGGATAGTTTTTTTTATTTAATATTTGAATTAATGTAAACCATTGTTTGTAATTAAATTATAACAATAATTGTACAAATAATTCAAATATAAATAAAAGTCTTTATTATCCAACCAATTCTATTTCCACTCTTTATTGTTTATTTATTTATTTAAAACTCTTTGAATTAAAATGACTGAAAAAATAAATTTCAATCACTTAATTTAGAATAATAAATAATTTAGATAAACAATACTTTAGCACATTGATCAATTAAACCTGGCTTTTCCAATATTCACAGTAAAGTAACAGTTAACCGAAACAAACCGAACAGGCGCATTCCCCCTTCACTGATTTTCAACAAACACTGTAAATCCAAACTGCGTACTTCTTTTGACTGGTTCAAACAAAACAACATGAATTCAAACCAACTGCCTCTTCTACTGATTAAATCAAAACAATGCGAATTCAAACCGAATCTCGGAATAACTTGCAAAGTGCTGTGGAATTTTAACCTTTCTGAGAATATACCCATAAAACCCTTAATTCCTGATTAAATGCCAATGAACATTCGCCTGATCAAAATTGAGCCAAAATCAAACAAAAACCTAAGGCCAACTGTGTGAGAAATCCAGAGCCCTGAAAAATCGATGAAACCCTAATTTTTGTTTGACTGATGAGAAAAGTCCGTTTATCCGATTCTTGAACCAGTTTGAAAAGTCAGGAAATGCCTGAAGCTGCGATTTCTGGTGGTAAGATGCGAGGGCAAATTTTGGGGTATAACAGTTGCCCCTGTTCAATCTTCTTGGACCTGAAGAGTTAGATTGGCAAGTTTGCCCTTCGCGACTTGAAGGTAAAAGGAGATTGGACGCTAAAGTGCCCAGAAAATTTTCACTCGGCGATATGATGGTAGGGGTGAATGGGCTTAAAGATGCCATTTGGTGATGGTCTTAAAGATGCCATCTGGTGATGGGCTTAAAGATGCCATCTGGAATGAGTATCAGGAAGGTGTCCATGCTTTGGACCATCTTCGAACTGGGGGTCTGGATAAGCAATAGATTGACATCCATTGTTGGGAGGAATCCGTGAGCTGTTTTCAAAAGTCTTGAGAAGAATCTGAACAAGCGATAGGTTAACACCCGTGACTTGGAGAACCCGTGAACTGTTTTCAGAGGTTGCATCTGAACAAGATGATAGATTAACATCCGTTGTTGGGAAGAATCCATAAACTGTTTTCAGAAGTCTTGAAGAAGAATCTGAACAAGCGATAGGTTAACGTCCGTTACTTGGAGAACCTGTAAACTGTTTTCAGAAGTCTTGAAGTTGAATAAGCAATAGAGCGGCATCCGTTGTTGGGAAGCGTCCGTAAACTGTTTTCAAAGGTTGCATCTGAACAAGTTGGTAGATTAACATCCGTTGTTGGGAAGAATCCATAAACTGTTTTCAGAAGTCTTGAAGAAGAATCTGAACAAGTGATAGGTTAGCATCCGTTTACTTGGAGAACCCGTGAACTGTTTTCAGAAATCTTGAAGTTGAATAAGCAATAGAGCGGCATCCGTTGTTGGGAAGCGTCCGTAAACTGTTTTCAAAGGTTGCATCTGAACAAGTTGGTAGATTAACATCCGTTGTTGGGAAGAATCCATAAACTATTTTCAGAAGTCTTGAAGAAGAATCTGCACAAGTGATAGGTTAGCATCCGTTTACTTGGAGAACCCGTGAACTGTTTTCAGAAATCTTGAAGTTGAATAAGCAATAGAGTGGCATCCGTTGTTGGGAAGCGTCTGTAAACTGTTTTCAAAAGGTCTTGAGAAATAACGATTTTAGTCTGTCGACTGGATCTTACCTGAAAAGGTAGAGAGTTAGTTACATGCAATGCCATGATGCATGATACAATATGTGTTATATGGTATGAATGTGAATGGGTGCGCATGTAAGCCAGAGAGCTGTCTTGCAACGAATATATGAATCCGGGATGGCTGAAGATAAAAATATTTTGACTGCTGCTGGAAAGGATACTTCCTGGTTGTTGCTGGAGAATAAAGAGCTTGAGTTGCATACCAATCTTCTGGGGAAGTCTTGGCGACTTCCACTGGGGATACCAATCTAGTAGACCCATGCTGGGGAGGTGGGATTGAGACTCTTCGGCTTGGAGGGCAGTATCTCTGACGACTTCACTGGGGGAACTCAAGATTTTCCTACCTACAACTTTGTGGGGAAAAGGTTCATTAGTCTGGTTCCGCTGGGGATACTGAAACTTAGACCCTGATGGGGATCAAATTCCGGAGGATTCTCTGGATGGGAATAGTATTGGTAAGTTATGCTGGGGAACTTCTGATGAACTCCGCTGGGGATGGGAAGAATTTTGGCGAGTGCGATCTTCCGTGGCAATAAGCTGAGGATGACCCAGTTATAAGCCCTTGTGAGAAATAACTTTGAGTAAAACTCAGGAGAGACGTCCGTACTCTGCAGGGGATAAGCTTCCAAAATCTACTGGGGATAAGCTTCAAGACTTGCTGGGGATATGGATTCCAAATCTCCTGGGGATTTCCTTTGAGAGGGTATCAAGATATCCAACTGTACCTTCGACCTATCAGTAATCCTCTTTCCTGACTTATAAGGAAATGATTATGTTTCAAATGCATATGCCTATTTAATAAAACATTGGACGTTTCTCAAAATAAAACAATTAGTGCAAGAGAAAAAGAAAAAGGGAATGACACAAATTTCTGGGAAGAGTATTTGTATTAACTTTCTCTGCGTATATTTGTACAAAAGAGACAATCATCCTAGTAAGAGGATTCTGTCGTAAACATTGAAAGATTTATACAAAACAAAGGATGGCTATGTGAAATAATTCCATGGGATTCCATTCTGCTATAGCTTTCCCAACTCTGAACATCTGTCCATTCAATGCTTCGTTTGCCGGTGACTGGGTTGATCAGAAGCCCGGAGCTGGTTGATGAAGAGATTGTCTTTGAAGTGATCCGACGAAACATAGTCATACGCTTTAGTTCCCTAACTTTTGTCTGAATCGCCCTTTCGGGTTTTCGATCCACCGGGAAACCCCTTTTTGCCCAAGCCTCCCTTTCGGGTTTTCGACTTGCCGGGTGTACAGATTTTTGTGTTTTTATCCCTAATTTTTGCCTGAACCGCCCTTTCGGGTTTTCGATCCACCGGGATGCCCATTTTTTGCCCAAGCCGCCCTTTCGGGTTTTCGACTTGTCGGGTTATTTTATGCGTAGTATCTTTTGACTATGTCTGCGTTCGCAGGGTGCGGCAAATCGTCACCGTCCATGGTGGTCAGAATCATTGCACCACCAGAAAATATGCTCTTGATTACAAATGGTCCTTCATATGTAAGAGTCCATTTGCCCCTGGAATCACTTTGCGGTAAGATAATCCGCTTGATCACGAGGTCTCCGACTTGATACACTTAACGTCTGACTTTCTTATTGAAGGCCTTGATCATCCGTTTTTTATACGTCTGACCATGGCATATAGCAGCGAGTCTTTTTTCGTCGATCAAGTTGAGTTGATCAAATCGAGTCTGCATCCAATCATCTTCATTCAAACCTGCATCCTTCATAATCCGTAGAGAAGGAATCTGGACTTCCATAGGCAAAACAGCTTCCATGCCATAAACCAAAGAGAATGGGGTTGCCCCTGTTGAAGTGCGTACTGTAGTACGGTATCCATGCAGAGCAAACGGTAACATCTCATGCCAGTCTTTGTAAGTGACTGTCATTTTCTGAATGATCTTCTTAATGTTTTTGTTCGCAGCTTCAACGGCACCGTTCATCTTTGGCCGATAGGGAGATGAATTGTGATGATAAATCTTGAACTGTTCGCACAACGCGGTGATCATTGTGTTATTCAGATTTGTACCATTGTCTGTGATGATCCTGTCTGGGATACCATACCGACATATGAGATTTTGCTTGATAAAGCGGGCAACCACATTTTTAGTGACAGAGGCGAAGGAAGCTGCTTCGACCCATTTAGTGAAGTAATCAATGGCGACCAGGATGAAGCGATGTCCGTTGGAAGCCGTGGGCTTGATCTCTCCAATCATATCAATGCCCCACATTGCAAAGGGCCACGGAGCAGTCAGGACGTTGAGGGGAACCGGAGGAATATGAACTTTGTCAGCATAGACTTGACACTTGTGGCAAGTACGAGAATGTTGATGGCAGTCAGCCTCCATAGTAGACCAGTAATAGCCTGCCCTTAGGATCTTCTTAGCCATTGTATGCCCGCTCGAGTGAGTGCCAAATGTGCCGCTGTGTATATCAGTCATGATCAACTCTGCTTCAGCTTTATCCACGCATCGGAGTAATACACAATCATGGATTCGTTTGTAAAGGATGCCGTTGCTCAGGAAGAACTTAGCAGCGAACTTCCTTAAGAACCTCTTGTCATTCACGGAAGCTCCTTCAGGATAATCTCGGGTCTCGAGATACCTTTTGATTTCATGGAACCAAGGTTGTTCCACTACTTCTTCGGTATTAATCTCGTGACAGTGCGCAGGTTCATCCATTCGCTCGATGGTGATTTGGGGAGCCTCGTTATCCCAGTTGAGTTTAAACATGGAGGACATTGTGGCTAGAGCATCTGCTAGCTGATTCTCTTCTCGCGGGAAGTGCTCGAAGGTAATTTGCTCGAAATGAGGCAACAATTTCAAGACATGTTCTTTGTATGGGATAAGATTAGGATGTTTGGTATCCCACTCTCCTTTGATTTGACTGATAACCAAAGCCGAGTCCCCAAATACGATCAAAGATTTGATCCCCAAGTCTATAGCAGCCTTGAGACCAAAGATGCAAGCTTCATACTCAGCCATGTTGTTTGTGCAGCTGAAGCAAAGTCGGGCCGTGAAAGGGGTGTGACAACCTTCCGGAGAAATGAGTACTGCGCCAATACCGTTTCCAAGCGCATTTGAAGCACCATCAAAGTACAGGGTCCATCGGGATCCCTTTTCGGGTCCGTCATACGGTCCGTTACTTTCAATGTTGTCCAAATTCATGATGTCCTCGTCTGGGAAGTCAAACCTCATGGGTTGGTAATCTTCGATAGCTTGATGAGCCAGATGGTCAGCTAGTACACTCCCTTTGATAGCTTTTTGGGTGGTGTACTGGATGTCGTACTCAGTTAAGATCATTTGCCATCTAGCTATCCTTCCAGATAAAGCGGGCTTCTCGAAGATATACTTGATAGGGTCCATTTTGGATATCAACAAGGTAGTATGAGTCAGCATGTACTGTCTTAGTCGGCGAGCAGCCCATACCAAAGCGCAGCAAGTTTTCTCGAGCGGTGAGTAGCGAGTCTCACAGTCGGTAAACTTTTTGCTAAGGTAATAAATAGCATGCTCTTTTCGACCAGACTCGTCATGCTGGCCCAAAACACACCCCATTGAGTTATCCAAGACGGTTAAGTACATGATTAATGGTCTTCCTTCGACGGGTGGCATCAGAATAGGAGGTTCTAGCAAATACTCCTTGATTCTATCAAAAGCAGCCTGGCAATCGTCGTTCCATTCCACTATCTGATCTTTTTTCAAGAGTTTGAAAATTGGCTCACAGGTAGAAGTCAGATGTGAGATGAATCTGGCAATGTAGTTTATGCGTCCCAAGAATCCTCTAACCTCTTTTTCAGTACGTGGGGTAGGCATCTCTTGTATTGCTTTTACTTTTGCCGGATCGACTTCAATGCCTTTGTTGCTTACAATGAATCCCAGGAGTTTACCAGACCTAACTCCAAAAGTGCATTTACCTGGATTCAGCCTGAGCTTGTATTCTTTTAACCTGGCAAACAACTTCTCTAGATGTTCAAGGTGCTCTTCCTCTGTTTGTGACCGAGCTATCATATCGTCTACGTAAACTTCAATCTCATGATGTATCATATCATGAAATAAGGCTACCATGGCGCGTTGATAAGTTGCCCATGCGTTCTTCAGCCCGAACAGCATCACCTTGTAACAGAAAGTGCCCCATTGTGTGACAAAAGTTGTTTTCTCCATATCCTCGGGAGCCATTTTGATTTGATTGTAGCCCGAGAATCCATCCATGAAGGAAAACACTTTGTGCTGAGCTGTATAGTCGATTAAGATGTCAATATGAGGTAGCGGGAAATCATCTTTAGGGCTGGCCCTATTCAAATCCCGGTAGTCCACACACATTCTAACTTTGCCATCTTTCTTAGGTACTGGCACAATGTTAGCGACCCATTGAGGATAGGACGTAACAGCCAGAAAGCCAGCATCGAATTGTTTCATTACTTCTGCTTTGATCTTTTCAGACATGTCGGGCCTCATTCGGCGAACTTTTTGCTTGATCGGTGGACAGTCTTCTCTTGTGGGGAGACGGTGAACCACGATGTCTGTCTAAACCTGGCATGTCTTCATAGGACCAAGCGAAGATTTCAACATACTCATTCAACAACTGTACCAAGCGCTCCTTGACTTTTGGTTCCAGATTGGCACCCACTTGCACCTCCTTCCGGTCCTCCTCGGTTCCCAAGTTAACAGCTTCCAATGGCTCTTCATGCGGTAAGATGGCCCTTTCCTCTTGTTGCAGAAGTCTGGCTAGTTCCCCGGGTACTTCACAACCTTCGTAATCTTCATACTCGGCTAGATTGACCAGATCTTCAGAGTTATTGAAAGATACAGCAGAATAGTCACCCATGGAATCTGGAGTGGATGAGTACCTGCATTGGTGAGTGTGGGTGTGTGTAAGGGATAGCCATCCTTAAACAAAAAATGCAAAAGGAAGGAAAATGAACATAAGCAGTTTATCAAATGAAAAACGTCCAATGAATCATTAAACATGGCATATGAATATGAAAAATAATCAAAACCCTTACAAGTGGACCTACATGCCCCGGGCAAGGCAGGAGGTGAAAAGATAGTGTGCGGATTGTTTGAAAGTAAAATATTACAGACCAAATAGGAAATGTTTAATAGGTAAATTACTGGTGAATAAAAGTGATGGGAACAAAGTCCTTAGCCTCCCAATTGCTCAATCCTCCTCTGACTGTTGGATAAATCCACTCTTCAATGTTGCTTTCCTTGCCTTCATCTTCCAAGACGTTGATTCCGTAGGGAGAAATTTTGACTGGCGCCCTTTCAATCTTCGACCGGCGCATAGCTTTCTGGCCAGCGGCTGTGAACCCTAATCCAAACTTGTCAGTCTTGTGCGGAAAGTCGGGTAACTGCCCCCATGCTGAATTCCTCCCTTCTTTTATTGCGGCCCTTGCATCCTCCAGAGATGCCATCCTGGCCATCTGTCTCGGTGCCTCAGCTGCCAACTTTGCTACTGCTACTTCAGGAAGAACTTCTTCGAAATGTTGAAACGGTGTCTCAATGAACTCTCCTTCAACTTCCACATACCGGAAAGAATTTAAGTGGCTAATCATATACTCTTCTTCGCCATGAACAGTGATGATCTTTCCCTTAACAGGGTACTTCAGCATCTGATGCAAGGAGGAGGTGACTGCCCCAGCATGGTGTATCCAAGGTCTACCCAGTAGGCAGGAGTATGATGGACGGATGTCCATTACATAGAAAGTGGATTTAAACACCTCAGTACCTATCTTGATGGGAATTTCGACCTCTCCATGGACCATTCTCTTCGACCCATCGAAAGCTCTGACGACAATATCACTCGGCTTCAATTCCAACCCTTTGCAATCTAGCCGGTCCAAGGCCTTCTTAGGAAAAACATTCAGCGATGAACCGGTATCAACCAAAACATGTGCAAGGGTGGTTCCGCGACACTCGATTGAAATATGCAAAGCATCATTGTGGTTTCGGCCCTTAGGGGTTAGGTCGGCGTCAGAAAAACCTAATCCATTGTCTGCAGTCAGGCTAGCCACGCAATGTTGAAATTGATCCGCAGAGGTTTCCTGGGGCACATGAGCTGCCTTCAGAAACTTAATCAAAGCTTTAGCATGCGCTTCTGAGCAAAGCAATAGTGCCAGCATGGAGATCTTGGAGGGGGTTTGCCCCAACTGTTCCACCACATCGTAATCACTTCTCCTGATTATCCTCAAAATCTCGTCCATTTCTTTCTTGGAGGTTTCCGGGATCACCAAGGGTTGAGCCCTCGTCCTGACGGGCTCATCTTGTATTCCCTTTCCTTTATCAGCAATGGTAGGAGAGACAGCACTAGGAGCAACAACTTCTTCAATCAAAGGAGTTCTAGCAGAGAGTTTTATTGGTGCAGGGATGACTTCTTTAGCTGATGAGGGTCCAAAGACTGCTCTTGGAGGGGCAATCTCTGGAGAAAATATTCTCCCGCTCCTGGTGATTTTGCTGGTGCCCGCAATGTTACTAATGCTGGCTTCTTCATCATCCGAACTTTCTTCAATTACTTCGATTTGCTTGATACCATGGTAGTAGATGTCACCACCATAGTTCCAAGGTATCGACTTCTCAGAAACATAGGGAACAGGCCCTGGAATTGTTATCTTTAAAGGAACAGATTTTGCAGCTGGTGTAATCTTAACTGGCTTTTTGACGGCCTTGGAAAGATTGGCGTGAATGGTTATGATTGAGACATTTTCATCATGAAATGGAGTAGCAGAAACTTTTTCGAACAAAATTTGTCGGCTATCCATAAGGCCTTGGATGCCTTTCTTTAATAGCGGACAACCAAACGGAAGAGAGTGGCAACAATAGCAGTCTTCCTTACATCCCGGGAAGACCCCGGCCCTCAACAGATTCAATTTAACGGTTAGCAGTGGAGTAGTCAGATCACTGACATCAGCAACATACAAATCTTCTTCAATGGAATTGACATTTCGGCCGTGCTTCGGCATGGGTGCAGATATCACATTAGGCTTCTCTGGAGCATCAAACTCTACCTCCTTAGCTTCTATCAGGTCTTGGATCTTATGCTTGAGTGCCCAACAATCATTGGTGTCGTGTCCAACACTGTCTGAATGGTAGGCACATTTAGCATTAGCATGATAATGAGGAGAGGACGTGTTCACATTCTTTGGTGCCTCCTTGATGGTGGCAAGATTCAACTTCAACAGATGGGGAAGCACTTGCGCTGGAGTCATATTAATACGGGTGAACTGTCGTGGTGGCCGTTCCACCCGTTGCTGATTTGGTCTGGACTGGTTATAGCGAGGCTGCTCACTCGGAGTGTTTTGAATCATTACGGCCCCCACGGTCGGCCGACGCTCCATCTTCCCTGCTCTTCTCTGAGAATATACCATAGCTGTCTCCTTCTTAAAAGGCTTCTTCTCGACACTTGCAGCAACACCCTTCTGAATCTTTCCTGACTTGATGCCAGCTTCTATTCTTTCTCCGGTTAAGATCAAATCGGTAAACCCTGCGGAAGAGTTACCAATCAGATGATTGAAAAATGGCCCGGATAGGGTCCCAAGAAACATATCAACGAGCTCACGATCGGTTAAAGGAGGCTGCACCCTGCCAGCCAAATCCCTCCATTTCTGTGCATATTCTTTGAATCCCTCACTTGTTCCTAGTGACATACCCTGAAGTTGGGTACGAGTAGGAGCAAGATCAGAATTATACTGGTATTGTTTGTAGAAAGCGGTGGCCAAATCTTCCCAATTTCTGACACTGGTTCCTTCTAGCTGATAAAACCACTCCAACTGAGCTCCCGATAGGCTGTCTTGAAAGAAATGAATCCAGAGATTTTTATCTGCCGTATAGGGTTGAATCTTTCTCACGTAGGACCTGAGATGCATCTTGGGACAGGACAACCCATCATACCTCACAAACACTGGCACTTTGAATTTTGGGGGAATCACAATTCCGGCAACCAAGCCCAAGTCTTCAAAATCCAAACCCGGTACTCTTTGTAGCTCCATGGCGGCCAACCTGTCTTCTAAACCCTTGTATTTATCATCAGCTGGAGGGTATTGTTGATCGGAATAATCTTCGTCCTCCTCGACATCCTCTTCTTCCGCATCAGATTCGGAAGGTACCGCAACTCCACCTCTTTTACTAGTCCCTTCATCAGAAGTGGGAGGAAATTCAAGCACTCTCCGAGCTTCTCTGTCAAATCTTCTCCCCAAGGTAGCCACTCCGACCCTCTTTTTCTTTTTATTTACCGGATCCTTATTCCCCAATTGAGTCTTGATATCCTCCTGACCCTTAGCCAAGGTCATCAGGAGTTGCTGGAACTGTGCATTCTGGGCTTGTAGGTCTTTGACTGTTTGCTCGAGATCCATCCTACTTTAATAAACAGCAGACAGATAAGGAAACCTGGAGTGAGACCTGCTTATGCACATGATGAATGATATGCTTGTGTATGCAATGCATTCAAGGATTTAGAACATTCAAAATTGTTTCAGACAAAGAAGAACGCACGTCATATTAATAAGAAGAAATTTGTTAGTACATAAATGCCCCATGGGCCAAGTATTACAAAATAAACTTCTTAAGGCAAAAAGACATTGCGCATCCTCTTTGGTGCGATGTAGGTGTTGAGGGCCTCTTGCTCATGGAGTCGGCGGGTAAGCTCTAGAACCTTCTTTTCACTGGCGTAGTAGCTAGCTTCGAAAGTATTTCGTTCCTCCTTAAGCTGAATCCAACTTTTCTGCATTTCCTCCCACGATGTAGGCATGTCTGGATGCAGGATGGTGTAGGGAACCTCTCCTTCATTGACGGGCTCTTTAATCACTGGGAGTACATGAGGATAAGGCATCATTAGACTTTGGGCTCGGGCTCGTACCCACTTGAGATAGGGCTCAAGAGGGATGGAGTTCTTGTGTCCCAGAGTCTTGCTATCAACCTTGTTGAGTTTTCCCCAAGCTCTGATGAATCTTTGGCGAAGTCCTTGCGCATCGTTGTCGAAGTCAAAGACTAGGTCAAGAATCAACATGTCATGAGGGCCATCCCTCCGTGCATATCCAAATTGCCTCAAAGCTAGACAAGGGTTGTAGGTAATTCCTCCTCTGATTCCAAGTAAAGGAACATTAGGAAACTCTCCACAACGATCGACGATGATGACATTTTCTCTGGACCGAGAACACCAATGTACATCAGAGTGAGTAAGAGTCATCAACCGTCGGGACCACCTTGTACCCTGGTCATTCTTCAAGACAGATTGCGGAAGGTGCGAAATAAACCACCTTGCAAGGACAGGAGTACATCACATGAGAACACCCCTCTTTCTCATTGTTCGTGTGTAAAATGAGTGAAGGATGTCCCCAAGCAATGTTGGTATTGGGTTCCTAGACAAAAAGATTTTGACGGCGTTGACATCCACCAGTTGGTCAGGATTTGGGAACAAGACCAACCCATAGATAAGGAGTGCCACAATCTCTTCAAAGGCTTGTAGATCCAATGAGTTCCAACATTCTTGTGCCTTCTCAAACAAGAACTTTGCTAAGAATCCTTTGACGCTGCTTCTGGTTTCCCAATGCCCCTTGATGTCGGACGGTTGTAGATGTAATGCTCGAGCAACATCTTCCGGCTTTGGTTCCTTTTCCGTACCGTTGAAGGGTATTTGATTAAGGATAGGAATTCTCAGGAGTTGAGAAAACTCCTCCAAAGTGGGCACCAACTGGTAATCAGGGAAAGTGAAACAGTGGTGAAGAGGGTCAAAGAACTGAAATAGCACCTTTATCATGTCTTCTTCAACGTTGGTGTTGACTAGGCTGAGCAGTCTACCATGTCTTTCACTGAAGGATGAGTTTTCCGGAATTCTTGAGGTGAGCTCCTTGAGTTGAGGAGAGATTCTCACAAGGTTGACTTGGATGGTTTTTCTTCGGGGAATTTCCATGATCTACAAAACAGGAACAAAGATGAAGATCCAAACCCTTGAAATGGTTAGTGAATGCATATGATGCTTTATGATGTTTATGATGTATGCACAAAACATATGTACAAGCAATTCACACCAAACCCTAGTTTCAGGCTTGCATGGGGTTTCATAGGTAAGTACCCTCTTGAGTGTAGTTGGCTTAAAAACCTGTCCTATAAATAGTAACCGGGTTCTAAGGAGCTCAATATCATTGGATTATTTTCATTGTTCATTGTTTTGGTTTAGCCACTTAACTAGCGACCAAAATATTCCAAGAAAACAACCCTCAATGAGTGTAGTATCGAGTATCTACCAACTTCGGACTGCACCAAAGCCGGTCATCTCACTACCCCTAGTAAAAGGCCAAGATGGTCAAGTAAGGTTCTAGGTCATTAGTGCTTAGTGACATCACTCAGCGGCCCCGTACTCTCCTTGAATGAACTCAAGGGTTACCGGTACTCACAAATATGTCGCACTAATATAGCTATTGCTTCAACCGTGTCGGTATACCCCGCACAGTTTCCACAACGTATTGCTATCTATGAATGTTTCCCAAATCCGGGTATAGGATTTCAAGCCCAAACAAGAGAACCATAAGAGGTAAAGCAAGCAAAGCAAACAAAATAACCATGCAAGAAGGTGATCTAGAAAACCCTAAGGTAACCCCACTTTTAAATTATCAATCCCCAGCAGAGTCGCCAGTTCTATGATACGGTGGGAGAACTGACTAGTGTTTTGCGTTCGTATTCGCACTTGTGCGGTTGAGCAAGAGTCGCCACCGACTTTTTATTTTATCCTAAAGGAAAGGTTAAAAAAGCACAGCAAAAACCTTTTGAGATATTTCGTGGGTTCGGGGGGTAGATTATGAAAAGGGAAGGTATTAGCACCCTTTTCATCCATGGTTATCCATGGGCTCTTAGTTACTTGGTTTTTTAGATCACTTTCCTTGATTTTCGATTGCTTGAAAATGGTGTGTATGTGAGTGCTTTTTGAAAATGTTTTGGAAGAAAATGCCTTGTCTTAGGCTAACCTTGTAACAATTCTTTACTCGAATATTTTACAAAGGCGTGTTTCATTTCGAAAAGATGTTTCAAAATGTTTTGAGACTTTGTTTGAAAGTGTTGTGGATTGTGGTTTTTGAAAAGAAGGCAAGTGTTTTTGCAAGTTTGATCCCAAGTAACTAAGAGTTTTGTCTACCCTATTGTACTCAAAGGTTTTTGTTATGTTTTAACCCCCTTTTAACAATTTTGTTTCACCATTGATATTGGTGGACAATCTTGCGTTTAGGAAGTTTATTCGGGACAGGCGCGGGTCGTCGTATGGACCATGAATGCAATGGTGCCAAGTGTCTTTGGAAATTTGTTTTGGAGGGACTATGATCATTCCGTTTAGGCAACACTTTGAGGGACTTATGATCATTTGATTTTGTTTTGCCAAAGATACTCGACGTGCAAGCATGGCCCATTTTGGAAGGCAACATGTGGGATTACCCTAGGGGGTGTAAGTGTGATTGTGTATTGATTTCATGTATTTGTCTTGTGTTAGGTTATCTAGCGTTTGATTTTATGTACATGCAAACCCTAGGTCTAACCATGGTATAATTGAAAGCGGTAAATTGCGGAAATGTAAAATCTACGCTATTACAAAATGGTATCCGGGAGTGGGGGTGTAAATGTACAAAAGGGGATGAGACTTATAGTATCCAATAAGTTACAACCAAATCGAACTTGCGATAAAATGTAAATATCGAATATATAAATATGAGATAAACAAATGTGTATAAGGCAATGTGAATGTATTGTGTATTGTGTATTGTGTAAGTGTATAATGTGAAATTGAAGTGTATTAGAGTATTTGACCTAGATATGTGTTTTAAGGAATCTTTGATTTGTATACTTTTAATATGTACAAAAAGAAAATGTTTTAATCGTATGTTCAAGTTTTAATTAAATTATATTATGTATAAAAATGTACCGCTGTTTATTATATACAAAAAAGTATTAAATGTTTAAGAGTTTAATAAAAAAAAATGTATTTATCTATTATGTACAAATGTATCTTTATTTATTATAAAAGGTATATTCAAATAAATATCAAGAGACAAAGTGGAAAAAAAGTATTTTCAATTATATGATAAAAAAATGCATCTTTATTACTTATGTACAAATATTTTAATTAAAAGAATAAATAAATAAAAAAAAGTATTTTCAATTTTTAATATATGACAAAAATGTATCTTAATTATGTAGGTGTTTAATATTTCAATATATATTAAAAAAATGTCTTTTTATATATTATTATTATTAATATGATTTTGTAAAGAAAAGAAAAAAGAAATAAGAAGAATTAATATTAATGATCTGTTAAAAAAGAAAGAAGCATTTTAGTGGGCTTAGGCATACAGGGACGGGTAAAGGCCCATTGCTTGAAACAAATTTTTAGGGTTTGAGATTTGTTTGTTCAGTTGAGACGAAAGCGTTAGGGTTTGTGAGCGGCGCGTTCATGGGGTTCGTTGTCTTCTCCGTTCGTTCTTCTCTGAGTGATGGACATCTATTCTTCCCTTTGCCCAGCCATCAGCATCCCTCTTCTCCTTCGCTGAGTTTGAAGGAAATGGCGTAGAGGTACGGGTCCGTTTCTTGTGGTATATTAGTTTCTTTTTACGATTTTTGTTGCATGCTGTGATTTGGGTATGATTCTGACTTCGTTTTTTGTATGATTATTGCTGAGAAAAAAGGGAAAGAATGAGGAGTAACGAAAACTACCTTTTGTGGAGGAGGAACGAAGGATGTTATGGAGGCTTGCTGGCGAAGAGGAGGACGCGATTGTGAAGACGCTAGCTTGCTTTGAGACCTTGGTATCTTTGTATCTTTTCTCCTTTGCTTATGGTTTCGTGATGATTTGAACTGAAAACCTAATTTGGATATTCATCTCTTTCTTCTTCTCTTTCGCCACTCTATACTTGTTGCCTAGAGCTTTTGCCCAATGATGTTATACTGAGGGCTTTAGGTTGCCTTTGAACTTTTCCTCTTCTTCTGACTTTCTTCTGATTTGTTGCCTCGAGTGTTGGTTGAAATGTGATGCTTGCTTCTGTGAGTTGCCTTTGGAATGTGGAACTTGCCCAATGATGTATTTTACTGAGGGCCTAGGGTTGGTTGGCTCTGTTTGTGTGGGTTATGTTTGGATTGATTTTTGATGTTCTAGGCCAAGGTTTTGTTGGATGGCCAGGTTTATTGGCTTGACTGGTTTTATATGGATAGGCTTTTGGTTGATGGCTTAGGCAGGTTCACTTAGTGTTTCAGCAGGTTGATACTGGTATGGTTGAGGCTCTTTGGATTTAGGCAGGTTGTCATGGTTTGAGCAGATGTAAGGGTTTTGTATATTTGCTTGTGTTTTTCTTGTGGTTAGGCTTATGCTTGACAGTAGGGTGGTATTGGACTTGGTTCAGGACAAGTTTTGTGCTTGCTTCAGGCAGGTATCATGGCTTGGCAAGTTTGTATGGTATATGGCTTTGACGAGGCTTTTTGTTTTTTGAGACAGGTACAGGCTTTTGCTGGTTTATGAGCTTAAACGGTTGGCTTCAGTATGTGGTATATTTGCATATGCTGGTTGTGTATGAACTTGAGCAGGTTTTTCTATGCTTCAGGTTTTGGGTTGAATGCTGACAGTTTGTATATTTGTGATATTGGTATATTGGCTCAATCAGGTTTTCTAGCGCTCAGTCTCTTCTTTTTTGTTGTTGTTGCAATTTTATATTTTTCCTTTTTTTATCTTTCAGCCTCTTGGTCTTTTGGCGCCTAAGACTTGTTCAAACTTTGGCATCTCTTCTTGAACCAAGTTACTGGGCAGTTTTGCAAAGTTTTTTGGCACTTTTCTGTTTTAGTGATTGACTCTGCTGTGTACTTCTGCCCAATTTGAGTAATGCTGAATTAATGCTTCTTTTAGCCTTTACCTTACTGTCTTATTGCAGTTGTATTTTCCATGTTCTTCTATGTCTCAAGCCTAAACCTGTAAGCCTAAACACTTTTCTCTCTCTTTTTCTCTCTCTAGTACAGTATTTAGCAGACTATATTGCTTGACATGTACTACTTCTGAAAAAGTAATGGCCTATGGAAATGATGAAGCTGAAAATTGTTTTCTTGCAATACATGTTACCTCTGCATTTTATATCTTCCAGGTTTTGTGCTTCTTGATATCTTCTTTTCGCCAGCTTGGGTAACCTTGTGACAGCATTTTGGCAGAAAGTTGAATTTGGACTTTGTTTGGCAATTCAGTTTGTAACTTGGACTTTGGTTATTTGCCTATGCTGTCTTGATTTTGAACTATGCAGTTTTGACAGTTTGAAATGTGCAATTTTAATTTTGTGCATTCATTTAATTTTGCAAACATTTTCACCCTTCTCTGTGAACCGGGAGAAATCCCGTGATTTGCAGAGAGGGCCAACTGATCCTGGCCGTTGCTTTTAATGATGAGTCTAAATTTATCTGTCTCTTTAATTTACTTATCTGCTTTTTGACTTTTCTCCTTTCTTTTGCAGGTGGAAAAAATTGGATGGAGAGGAATAAAGTGAAGCATGAAGATTTAGAAATAGGATAGTTTTTTTTAATTTAATATTTGAATTAATGTAAACCATTGTTTGTAATTAAATTATAACAATAATTGTACAAATAATTCAAATATCAATAAAAGTCTTTATTATCCAACCAATTCTATTTCCACTCTTTATTGTTTATTTATTTATTTAAAACTCTTTGAATTAAAATGACTGAAAAAATAAATTTCAATCACTTAATTTAGAATAATAAATAATTTAGATAAACAATACTTTAGCACATTGATCAATTAAACCTGGCTTTTCCAATATTCACAGTAAAGTAACAGTTAACCGAAACAAACCGAACAGGCGCATTCCCCCTTCACTGATTTTCAACAAACACTGTAAATCCAAACTGCGTACTTCTTTTGACTGGTTCAAACAAAACAACATGAATTCAAACCAACTGCCTCTTCTACTGATTAAATCAAAACAATGCGAATTCAAACCGAATCTCGGAATTACTTGCAAAGTGCTGTGGAATTTTAACCTTTCTGAGAATATACCCATAAAACCCTTAATTCCTGATTAAATGCCAATGAACATTCGCCTGATCAAAATTGAGCCAAAATCAAACAAAAACCTAAGGCCAACTGTGTGAGAAATCTAGAGCCCTGAAAAATCAATGAAACCCTAATTTTTGTTTGACTGATGAGAAAAGTCCGTTTATCCGATTCTTGAACCAGTTTGAAAAGTCAGGAAATGCCTGAAGCTGCGATTTCTGGTGGTAAGATGCGAGGGCAAATTTTGGGGTATAACAGTTACGTTTGTAAATAATGCCATTGCTGATGAAGAAATTTGCCGCGAACCTTCTCAGAAACTTCTTGTCGTTAACAGATGCACCCTCAGGGTATTCTTGAGCTTCAAGATACCTCTTCACTTCATGATACCAAGGCTTTTCTGTTACCTCTTCGGTCTCAAGATCATAGCAATGTGCAGGTTCATCCAATTTCCAAATAATGATCCGGGGAGCCTCGTTGTCCCACTTGACTTTGAACATAGAAGACATCGTAGCCAACGCATCCGCCAACTGATTCTCCTCTCTTGGGAAGTGTTCAAAGGTTATCTCCTCGAAGTGGGGAAGCAACGTCAACACATACTCCTTGTAAGGAATAAGATTTGGGTGTTTCGTATCCCACTCTCCTTTGATCTGACTGATCACGAGAGCGGAATCTCCGAAGACACTCAGAAACTTAATCCTTAGGTCAATTGCAGCTCGAAGACCCATAATGCACGCTTCATACTCCGCCATGTTGTTGGTGCAGTTGAAACATAGTCGGGCGGTAAGTGGAGTATGTGAGCCTTTAGGAGATATGATCACAGCGCCAATGCCATTACCTAAAGCGTTTCAAGCTCCATCAAAATGCATAGACCATCGGGATCCTTCCTCAGGTCCTTCATCCGGTCCAGGTGGTTCACAATCAGTCACTACCATGATATTCTCGTCTGGAAATTCAAAGTTCATAGACTGGTAATCATCCACTGCCTGATGTGCCAAATGGTCTGCCAATACACTTCCCTTGATCGCTTTTTGAGTCGTGTACTGTATGTCATACTCAGTCAAGATCATCTGCCATCTTGCTATTCTTCCGGACAAAGCAGGCTTTTCAAAGATATACTTGATTAGATCCATCTTTGAAATCAATAGAGTAGTGTGAGTCAGCATATACTGTCTCAGCCGGCGAGCATCCCATGCCAAAGCGCAACAAGTTTTCTCAAGCAGTGAGTATCGGGTCTCACAGTCGGTAAACTTTTTGCTAAGGTAATAAATAGCATGCTCTTTTCGGCCAGACTCGTCATGCTGCCCCAGCACACACCCCATTGAGTTGTCAAGTACTGTTAAGTATAAGATCAACGGTCTCCCTTCAACTAGTGGCATAAGAATAAGTGGCTCCTGGAGATACTCTTTGATTCTTTCGAAAGCGGCCTGGCATTCATCGTTCCAACGTACCACTTGATCTTTCTTCAGTAGCTTGAAGATTGGCTCACAAGTAGCAGTTAGATGTGAGATGAATCAGGCAATGTAGTTCAGACGTCCTAGAAAGCCTCTGACCTCTTTCTCTGTCTTGGGAGCTGGCATCTCTTGTATAGCTTTCACCTTGGTAGGGTCCACTTGAATACCTTTGTCGCTCACGACGAAACCTAGCAGTTTTCCAGACCTCACCCCGAAGGTGCACTTGTTCGGGTTCAACCTCAATTTGTACAACTTCAACTGATCGAACAGCTTCTGTAGATGGTCAAGGTGTTCCTCCTCAGTTTGGGACCTCGCAATCATATCGTCGACGTATACTTCAATCTCATGATGGATCATGTCATGAAACAAAGCAACCATGGCACGCTGATACGTTGCCCCAGCATTTTTCAACCCAAAAGGCATGACCTTGTAGCAAAAGGTACCCCACTGAGTAACAAAAGTGGTCTTCTCCATGTCTTCAGGAGCCATCTTGATTTGATTATAACTGGAGAAACCATCCATAAAGGAGAATACCTTGTGCTGAGCAGTATTGTCAACCAGAACGTCGATGTGAGGCAGAGGGAAGTCATCCTTAGGGATTGCCCTGTTCAAATCCCTGTAGTCAACACACATTCCGACCTTACCATCTTTCTTCGGCACTGGAACCACATTGGCGACCCACTGAGGGTAAGAAGTTACTGCTAGAAAACCGGCGTCAAATTGTTTCATAACCTCAGCCTTGATTTTCTCGGACATCTCTGGGCGCATACGACGAACCTTCTATTTTACGGGATGACAGTCTTCCTTGGTAGGCAGGCGATGAACCACAATGTCAGTATCCAACCCAGGCATATCTTCGTAAGACCAGGCAAATATTTCCACGTACTCATGCAGCATCTGAATCAACCACTGTTTCACACTAAGCTCCAGATTTGCATCGATCTTGACTTCCTTTTTGTCTGTCTCAGTACCCAGATTCACTATTTCCACTAGCTCTTCATGTGGCTGAATGGCCCTCTCTTCCTGGAGTAGCAGCCTTGCAAGTTCACCAGGCACTTCGCAATCATCTTCACCTTCGTCTTCGGCTAAGTTGATCGGATTTTCGAAGTCATAAATGGAAGTAGCAGAGTCGTTACCAGTGAGATCTAGAGTGGATTGAGACCTGTATATGTGAGTGTGTGTAAAATAACTGTTTTGTAATATATAATAAAGAAAGACAAGGAGCGCAAAATTTGAAATGCAACACGTCCAATGCTTTTATTAATGATATATGAAAATGGCACACAAAAGCCCTCACAAATGAAGCCACGGTGCCCCGGGTAAGGCACCGGGCCATAAAGTTTCACAATATTGTCTGTTACAAATTCAAAACAAAGAGTTCATTACTGAGTAACAAAAGTAATAGGGATGAAGTCTTTTGTTGTTCAGTTGCTTGGTCCATCGTTGGTCGTAGGGTAGATCCAGCTGTCGAATTCAGACTCCTCCATGTCATCTTCGATGGCGTTTATTCCCGAGTTGCTAATGAACACATGAGGTCTTCCAATCCTTGCACTATGAACATCCCTTTGAGCTTCTGCAGTGAAACCCAAACCAAACTTGTTAGTCTTCTGCGTGAAAACAGGAAGTCGGCCCCAGTTTGCACACTCACCCTTCTCAATAACAGCCCGGGCATCCTTTAAGGAAGCCATCTTCATAGGAGAATCTTCAACCACAGTCTCAGCTGATACCAGTGTCTGAGGAACCTCTTCAAAGTGTTGAAATGGGGTCTCAATGAACTCCCCATCCATCTCTATGTACCGGAACGAGTTGAGGTGGCTGACCATGTACTCCTCCTCCCCTTGTACTGTCACAATCTTCCCTCTGACCGGGTACTTCAGCTTCTGATGGAGTGTTGAGGTCATAGCCCCAACTTTATGGATCCATGGACGACCCAGCAAACAAGAATAGGATAGTCGAATGTCCATCACGTAGAATGTAGAATTGAAGACCTGAGAACCAACTTTGATTGGAATATCCACCTCACCATGCACCATCCTTTTAGACCCATCAAAGGCCCGGACAACAACGTTACTTGGCTTTAGCTCCAACCCTTCGCAATCCAACCTGTCTAGAGCTTTCTTGGGCAAGACGTTCAATGAGGAGCCAGTGTCAACCAACACATGTGCAAGAGTAGTGCCCCTGCATTCAATGGAGACATGCAGGGCATCGTTATGGTTCTTTCCTTTAGCAGTCAGATCAGCGTCGGAGAAACCCAAACCATTATCAGCAGTTAAATTGGCCACACAATCGGTAAACTGATTAGCTGATGTCTCTTGTGGCACGTGGGCCGTCTTCAGGAAGGTAATCAGAGCCTTGGCATGAGCCTCTGAACACAACAATAGTGATAACATAGAAATCTTGGATGGGGTTTGCCCCAGTTGCTCAACTGCATTATAATCACTCTTCTTAATAATTTTCAGAATCTCTTCCATCTCCTGTTTGGAAGCTTCAATAGTGGTTGTCTTTGGCGCCTCCGTCTGGGCACGCATATCAGTGGTGATCCCTTTGCCCCGAGCGTTAGATGACTCGGCGACAGGGGTAGGACTAAGAACTTGATCAGGAATGGCATTAGGCACACTTGCAGGTGTAATGACAATAGGTCTTCAAACAGTTGGTGGAGCAATATCAGGTGAGAAAACTCTACCACTGCAGGTGACTTTAGCAGGACCGGTAATGTTGCTGACGCCGGTATCAACATCAAACTCTTGCTTAACTCCAAGAACATAAACATCTGCCCCATAGTGCCAGGGGACAACTTTGTCAGAGGTGTAAGGGATGGGCCCCAGAACAGTGATGATTATGGGTGCAATCTTCGGAACAGGCGTAATTTTGACAGGCCTCCTCGAGGGAGCCTTGGGAGAATTGTTGAAAATGGTAATAATGGAAACTTCTTCAGTAGGGATGGCAGGAACAACAATCTTCTCAAACAGGATCTCCTTGTTATCCATCAGGTTTTGGATACCTGACTTCAAAGATGGGCAACCAGTAGGTGAAACAGAACACCGATGGCAACCTTCACCATATCCCGGAAATAAACCGGCTAGCAACAGGTTCCTCTTGACGGTCATCAGCGGGGTAACAATATCATCCATGGAAACTACAAACAAGTCTTCCTCTACAGCATTTACTCCATGTTTGGGAATGGGAGCAGTCACAACATTAGGCCTCTCGGGCGCCTCAAACTCAATCTCCTTTGCATCGATTAGGTCTTGAACCTTGTTCTTCAAAGCCCAACAATCATCCGTATTATGCCCCGGGCTATCAGAGTGATAAGTGCAGCGGGAGTTAGGGTTATACTTTGGTGACGTTGTGTTTAAAATCTTCGAAGCTTCTTTTAGAGTCACCAGATTGGTCGTCAGTAACTGTGGCAATATCTGAGACAAGGTCATGCTGAGACGAGTGAATTTCCTTCGAGGTCTCTCACCCCTTTGTTGGTTGTGATGCTGAGGAGCACCAGCAGGTTTTGAAATAACAACCGCGTTGACAGCTTGGCGGTGTTCCGGTCTATTCTGTCTTCTTGAACCATAGACAGCACTAGATTCTTTCTTAAACGACTTCTTCTCGGTGCCCGAGGAGGCACCCTTCTGTATCTTCCCAGCCTCGATACCAGCTTCAATCCTCTCACCAGTCAAGATAAGGTCTGTAAACCCGGCTGAAGAGCTTCCAATCAAATGGTTAAAGAATGGACCAGACAGGGTCCCCAAAAACATATCAACAAGTTCACGTTCAGCTAAAGGAGGTTGCACCCTTCCGGCAAGGTCTCTCCATTTTTGTGCATACTCTTTAAATCCTTCACCCGTCCCTATTGACATACCCTGGAGTTGGGTACACGTAGGAGCGAGGTCGGAGTTATACTGATACTGCCTATAGAACACAGTAGCCAAATCCTCCCAGCTACAGATACTGGCTCCATCCAGCTGATAGAACCACTCAAGCTGAGTCCCTGAGAGACTGTCTTGAAAGAAATGGATCCACAAGTTCTTATCAGCGGTGTAAGGCTGGATCTTCCTTACATATGACCGGAGGTGCAGCTTTGGACAGGAAGCTCCTTCATACTTGGCAAAGGCATGTGCCTTGAATTTATGGGGAATCACCACCCCCGAGGATAGACCTAGATCTCCGAAGTCCAGACCGGGCACGTTCTGTATCTCCATAGCGCTCAAGCGGTCTTCCAGCTGTTTGTACTTATCCTCAGCAGGAGGATACTGTTCTTCATCATAGTCCGTCTCGTTGTCGGAGACTATAGGGCTAGGAGCCCTCCTTTCTTGTGGACTATCTTTCCCTCCAGATGAGGTGGCCAGGTCAACTTCATTCTGCAGCCCGTTTCCAAACCTGCGTCCGTTGTTGAACAGGACAATCCTCTTCTTCTTCTTCTTCCTCCTCTCTTTCAGAATCAGGGTCTTCAGGTCCTGCTGACCCTTAGCCAGGCTCATGACCAACTCTTGAAACTGGGCATTCTGGGCCTGGAGGGCCTTGATAGCTTGCTCAGTGGAAGGTTCAGTAGACATGGTGATTGCTGAAATAAACAGCGAAGAAGATAAGAGACCTGTAAAAGGATACCTGTTATGCATATGATGGATGATATGCTATTTATGTAATGCATTCAAGGGTTTAAACATTCAAATTTGTTGCAGACAAAAAAGGAACACACGTCATATTAAGAAGAAATTTAGTACATAAGTGCCCCATGGGCGAAATATTACAAAATTCTTAATGTAAAAAGACATTGCGCATCCTTTTTGGAGCGATGTAAGTGTTGAGGGTCTCCTCCTCGTGAAGTCGGCGGGTAAGCTCCAAAACCTTCTTCTCACTGGCATAGAAGCTGGCTTCAAAAGTATTTCGTTCTTCCTTGAGTTGGATCCAACTCTTTTGCATTTCTTCCCAAGATGTTAGCATGTCAGGATGTAGGATGGCGTATGGAACCCCTCTTTCCATAACAGGCTCTTTGATCAAGGGGGAGAATGTGGGGGTGAGGCATCATAAGTTTCTGGGCGCGGGTTCGTACCCACCCGAGGTAAGGCTCAAGGGGGATGGAATTCTTGTGTCCCAGTGTCTTACTGTCTACTTTATTAGGCATCCTCCAAGCTCTGATGAACCTTTGTCTAAGTCCTTGCGCATCATTGTCGAAGTCAAAAACTATGTCAGAAATCAGCATGTCATGAGGGCCATCCCTCCGAGCGTATCCAAATTGTCTCAAAGCTAAACAAGGGTTGTAGGTAATGCCTCCCCTAATTCCGAGTAATGGAACATTAGGAAATTCTCCACAACGGTCAATGATGGTGACATTTTCTCTGGACCGAGAACACCAATGTACATCCGAATGTGTGAGGGTCATCAACCGTTGTGACCACCTTAAACCCTGCTCGTTCTTCAACACTGACTGTGGAAGGTGAGAAATAAACCACCTTGCTAGGAGAGGAGTACAACACATGAGAATACCTCTTTTCCTCATTGTTCGAGTGTAAAATGAGTGAAGGATGTCCCTGAGCAATGTACGTATGGGATTCCTGGATATGAAAATCTTGACAACATTCACATCTATAAGTTGATCAGGATTTGGGAACAAAACCAACCCATAGATAAGGAGTGCCACAATCTCTTCAAAGGCTTGTAGATCAAGAGAGTTCCAACATTCTCGTGCCTTCTCAAACAGAAACTTTGCCAAGAATCCCTTGATACCATTTCTGGTTTCCCAATGCCCCTTGATGTCAGATGGTTGCAAGCGTAAGGCTTGAGCAACATCTTCAGGTCTTGGTTCCTTTTCCGTACCATTGTAGGGTAGTTGACTCAGAATAGGAATTCCCAGGAGTTGAGAAAATTCCTCCAAAGTAGGCACCAGTTGATAATTAGGGAATGTGAAACAGTGGTGTAGGGGGTTAAAGAACTGGAAGAGAACTTTCATCATGTCTTCTTCAATGTTGGTGTTGACCAAACTGAGGAGTCTACCATGTCTTTTACTGAAGAGAGAGTTCTCGGGAATCCTGGATGTAAGCTCCTTGAGTTGAGGAGAGATCCTTACAAGGTTGACTTGAATTGTTTTCTTGCGGAGAGACTCCATGTCCTGCAAAACAAGAACAAAGATGAAGATCTAAACCCTTGAAATGGTTAGCGGATGCGTATGATGCTTTATGATGTTCATGATGTATGCAAAAGTAAGCAAGTGTACGGACAGTCATATTCACACAAAGCAAACAAGTCCTTAGGTTTAGGCTTGCATGGGGTTCGTAGGTAAGTACCCTCTTGAGTGTAGTTGGCTCAAAACCTGTCCTAAGTAGTAACCGGGTTCTAAGGAGCTCAATATCATTGGATTGTTTTCTATGTTCATCGTTTTGGTTTAGCCACTGAACTAGCGACCACAATATTCCAAGAAAACAATCCTCAACGAGTGTAGTATCGAGTATCTACCAACATCGGACTGTACCAAAGTCGGTCATCTCTCTACCCATAATAAAGGCCAAGATGGTCAAATAAGGTTCTAGGTCATTAGTGCTTAGTGACATCACTCAGCGGCCCCGTACTCTCCTTGACTTAACTCAAGAGTTACCGGTGTTAGAACAAAGTTTGAATCTACTATCCTAAGTTAAAGTTTTGATGATAACAAAATGCAAGAATATATAAATTGTATGATTCATGTAAGACATATATGATACCTAAAAATTACATTCTGTTTTACAGAAACTCTGATGGGTATCAGCAAGAGAATATCATCATCAGCATCAGAAGATGAAATATCAACATCAGCATTAGAGGATGTTATATCAGATGCCAGAATCAGAAGATCAACATGTGCTTACGCTGAAGCTTGATGAACAGATATGCGCGTAACAATCTGAACTCTGATCAAGACAACAACAATTCACCAGCACCTTGCAGCGTCAGAATAAGCCAAAGACAGAACACGCTTGAGTGGCAACGGTAATGTGCATTCAAGATACTTTATTATCAACGGCATTATTCCAGGCAAATATCTTCTCAATATGGAAAGAATGTAAATGGCATTGAAACAGAATAACTGACTCCAAAGTATCATTTCCAATACTATATAAACAAGTCTGTGAAGATTGAATTGGATAATGCTCTACAACTCTCTACACGCCTAAAGCAATTCATCTCCATCCTCATTCACAGTCTGCTAAAGCTCTCAAATTACTTATTCTATTGTTTTAGCATTCTAGTTCTCATAAGCTTAAATTGTGTAGTATCACAGTTGTGATAAACAGTTTTGTAGAAAACATTCAACACACTTAGATTTCATTTATCTGTAAGAAAGTATTTCCTTGAGAAACCGGTTTGTGGTTTGACTCAAGAAGGCTTTAACAGTTGTTAAAGCAGTTGTAATATTCAGTTGAATATATTGGATTAAGACCTCATTGGAGAGAAGCGAAATCACCTTGACGGGTGGACTGGAGTAGTTTGAGATTAAACGAACCAGGATAAAAATACCGTGTTGTCTGCAATTGAATTCAAGTTTTTACAATTCAACCCCCCTTCTTGTGTTTTTCACTTCTTCAATTGGCATCAGAGTGCCTGGTTCTGAGCTAAAACACTTAACCGTGTCAGTACAAGATCCAGCGTCAGAAAAACACAATGGCAGGAACATATCAACACAGCAGCAATGACAACAATAAAGATAGAGACAGATTCAGCGGCAAACCTCCAGTCTTTGATGGAGAGAATTTTGATTACTGGAAAGACAGAATTGAAAGCTTCTTTCTGGCACATGATGCTAATCTATGGGACATGGTGACAGATGGATACACGCACCCAGTGAATGCAAGTGGTCAGAAGATTGACAGGAAGGCAATGTCTGATCAACAAAAGCGTGACTTCAAAAATCACCACAAGGCTAGAACTATTCTTCTCAGCGCCATCTCTTACGCTGAATATGAAAAGATATCTAACAGAGACACACCAAAGAACATGTTTGACTCACTCAGAATGACACATGAAGGCAACATTCAGGTCAAAGAAACTAAAGCTCTTGCGCTCATTCAGAAGTACGAGGCATTCAAAATGGAAGAAAGTGAATCCATTGAAACAATGTTCTCAAGATTCCAAATTCTGGTGGCTGGTCTCAAGGTTCTGGACAAAGGATACTCTACTGCTGATCATGTCAAGAAGATTATCAGAAGCTTGCCAAAACAGTGGAGGCCAATGGTTACAGCGCTGAAGCTAGCTAAAGATCTCAACAAAATTTCTCTGGAGGAACTTATCAGCTCCCTCAGAAGTCATGAGATAGAGCTAGAAGCTGACGAACCTCAGAAGCAAGGTAAGCCTTTTGCCTTAAAATCTAACAGAAAATCTGAATCTAAAGTTTTGTAGGCTGTTGAAGAAACCTCTGATGGGTCCTCATCAGAAGAAGACGAACTTTCCCTCCTCTCCAGAAGAGTGAACCAACTATGGAAGCAGAGGCAAAGGAAGTTCAGGAATCCCATAAGATCTGATCAGAATGAGTCCTCTTCCAGATACAGAAGGTCAGACTCTTCCTCTGGATACAAAAGATCTGAAGGCTCCTCAGGAAGCAGAAAGCCAAACACCAAGGACATCATCTGCTATGAATGCAATGAGCAAGGACACTACAAGAGTGACTGTCCAAAGCTTCAGAGGGAAAAGCCCAAAAAGAAATTTGGAAGAGAAAACAAGAAAAGTCTCATGGCTACATGGGATGACTCTGACTCGTCTAAAGCTGACTCAGAATCAGATGATGAGAGAGCAAACATAGATCTCATGGCCAACATATCAGAAGACTGTGAAGCTTCTGAATCAGACTCAGAATCAGACACCGAAGAGGTATTTCCTGACTTTGCAATTAATTTTACTAAGGCTGAACTTGCTGAAAGCCTTAACGAAATTCTGGAAAGATATCAGCAGATCAGAGTTAAATTCAGAAACCTGAAAAGGAATCTTGAATCTGACTCTGATAAAACTGAGAGTCTTAAATTGGAAAATTCTGAGTTGAAAAACAAAATTTCAAAATTAGAAAATCTTTTACAAAACTCTCAGAAGGAAACAATTTCTAAAACTCTCAGCAGCGCTGATGAGATCATCAAGGAGTATGATCATAGCTTTCAGAAGTTCCTTGCTAAAAGCATAGATAGAAGCAAAATGGCTTCAATGATCTATGGAGTTAGCAGAAACGACAGAAAGGGAATAGGATACCAAGGTAAGGTACCTACACCAAAGAATGCCATGAATTTAACTATTAAACACACTCCCTGAATTCACACTTTGTGTATGGTCACACACATGACATTAAATATACTAACAGTAATTATTCTGTGAAACCAAAATTCAACCAGAGTTTTGGAAAAACTAACAAATCAGGACCCAAGAAAATATGGGTACCTAAGGATAAAATAATACATGTTGCAGATATCTTTGTTAGAACAAAGTTTGAATCTACTACCCTACATTTAAGTTTTGATGATAACAAAGTGAAAAGATATATTATTTATGATATTCATATATGAACTATCTGCTGCCTAAAATTATTATGTTCTGAATTGCAGATACGCTGATTGATAAGCAAGATCACATCTAATCAGCATCAGAATTTGGTTCTTGACACCAGCATCAGAAGTTGCTATATCAGAATGTCAGAATCAGATGATCAACTCACGTACATGCTGAAGCCTGATGAACAAGACTGCGCTCAACACTCTGATAAAGAAACACAATAGTTCATCAGCAGCGAAGCAGAGTCAGAATGAGCCAAGCCAGAACTTGCATTAAGTAAGCAACGATACTGTGCATTGAAAGCAAATTAATTCCAACGGCCTCATTCCAGACAAGATCTGCTCGATAAGGAAAGTTTGTTATTAGCATTGAATCAAGAATATTGCATCCAACGTTCATCATCTCAGTGCTATATAAACAAGACCTTGAAGATTGAAATGGCTAATGCTCTCCAAATCTCTACACGCACAAAAGCTAATCAATAATCTTCTTTCTCTCAGTTTTTCTAAACCACACATTCTGATATTCTATCATTGTTTAGCAATCCAGTTTCTAAGCTTCAATTTGTGTATACATCACAGTTGTGATACAGTTTTGTAGAAAACATTCACACACTTAGTTTTATCTCTTTGTAAGAAAGTGTTACCTTGACAAACCGGGTTGTGGTTTGGATCAAGAAGGCTTTAGCAGTTGTTAAAGCAGTCTGTAATATTCAGTTGAATATAGTGGATTAAGACCTCGTTGGAGAGAGGCGAAATCACCTTGACGGGTGGACTGGAGTAGTTTGAGATCAAACGAACCAGGATAAAAATATCTTGTTCATTGCATTAGATTTCAGTTTTACAATTCAACCCCCCCTTCTTGTGTTTTTCACCACTTCAATATTTAGCAGCAAATCAGAAACACCAGTCATGGTACCTGGACTCTGGCTGCTCGCGACACATGACGGGAAGAAGGCATATGTTCCAAAGCCTGGAACTTAAGCCTGGAGGCCACGTAGGCTTTGGAGGCAATCAGAGGGGAAAAATCATTGGCTCTGGAACTGTAGTCAAAGCAGAATGAAGTCTTTGCAGGTATAGAAGTTGAATTCACAGGTTCTGAAGACAAATCATCAGAAGCTCTCAACCAAGACACTCCTTCAACATCAGAAAGGAGCACTGCAAGCAATCCAGCAACAACTGCTGATCAACCTCAGAAAAGACTACCCAGAAGCAGCTTGGATCACCCAGAAGAAACAATTTTAGGAAGAAAGGAAGATCCAATCAGAACAAGAGCCAACTTCAGAAACTCTGAAGAATCCCTCATGGGACTTTTCTCTCTGATTGAACCTTATTCAATTGATGAAGCGCTTCTGGACAACGACTAGATTCTGGCAATGCAAGAAGAGCTGAATCAATTCACCAGAAATGACGTGTGGGATCTAGTTCCCAAACCAAAAGGATTCAACGTCATTGGAACAAAATGGGTGTTCAGAAACAAGTTGAACGAACAAGGTGAAGTTATCAGAAACAAAGCACGACTGGTAGCACAAGGTTATAGTCAGCAAGAGGGGATAGACTATACAGAAACCTTTGCCCCAGTCGCCAGGTTAGAATCTATCAGACTTTTAATTTCGTTTGCTGTTAATAAAGGCATCACTCTGTATCAGATGGATGTCAAGAGTGCATTCTTAAATGGATATATAGAAGAAGAGGTTTATGTGCACCAACCCCCTGGTTTTGAAAGTACAAAAAGTCCAAAATATGTTTTCAAACTAAAGAAGTCACTATATGGTCTGAAACAAGCTCCCAGAGCTTGGTATGAAAGACTAAGTAACTTTCTGTTAGAAAATGAATTCACCAGAGGGAAGGTGGACACTACCTTATTCTGTAAGTCAGTTAAGAATGACATCTTAGTTTGTCAAATTTATGTTGACGATATTATTTTTGGATCTACTAATCCTTCTCTTGGAAGAAAATTTGCTAAGTGTATGCAGGCAGAATTTGAGATGAGCCTCATGGGGGAACTGAAGTTCTTTCTAGGAATTCAGATCAATCAAACTCCAGAGGGAACTTACATTCATCAGAGCAAATATGTCAGAGAACTTCTGAAGAAATTTGATCTCTCAAAATGTAAGCCATCAAAGATTCCAATGCATCCCACGTGCATTCTGGAAAGAGAAGAGGTAAGCAAACAGGTAGAACAGAAGGTCTACAGAGGTATGATTGGTTCTCTTCTTTATCTGACGGCTTCAAGGCCTGATATTTTATTCAGCGTATGTATTTGTGAAAGATTTCAATCAGATCCTAGAGAATCTCACTTAACAGCTGTTAAGCGAATTTTCAAGTATCTGAAAGGTACTACTAATCTGGGTTTATTTTATAGAAAATCTAGTGATTACAGCTTAGTAGGTTACTGCGATGCTGACTTTGCTGGAGATAGAGTAGAGCGTAAAAGTACTTCTGGAAGCTGCCAGTTTCTGGGAGAAAATCTGATCTCTTGGTCCAGCAAAAGGCAATCCACAATTGCGCTATCAACAGCAGAAGCTGAGTACATAACAGCAGCAGGATGCAGCATACAAATGCTCTGGATGAAAATTTAGCTTGAAGACTTCCAGATTTTTGAGAGTAACATCCCTATACTCTGTGACAATACTTCTGCCATTTGCTTAAGTAAAAATCCTATTTTGCATTCTAGGGCTAAGCATATAGAAATAAAACATCATTTCATTAGGGACTATATTCAGAAAGGAATTTTGAACTTAAAATTTATTGATACAGACCATCAATGGGCTGATATCTTCACTAAACCACTTTCTGAAGATAGGTTCAACTTCATTCTGAAACATCTCAGCATGAAGCTCTGCCTAGAGTGAAAATGTTTTAATTTTATATATTAACCTTCAGAATGTATTTTACTTTTTTTTGTGAACTTCTGATCAATCTTCTTTCAGAAAGTTAGACATGCAGATTGTATCAGATTCTATTCTTGAAGATCTGAGCGGTTCAGTTCAAGGATAGATGTGCTGTTCACTAAATCAAACAAGTGTCATCCAGTCATCAGCTAATCTCTGAAGCAAAACACGCGTGCACGCTGTTGAGAAGGCAAAACGCTGATTGGATGCATTGAGACACATGTCTGGTAACCGTTCCAAATATCTTTCTCAAATCCCCGAATATCAGCAAACATTAAATGCGCTTAATCATGAGTTAAATTGTAATCATGAGTTAATTCTCTCTCTTAAAATCGTTTACGTTTTCAAAACATCTTTTGAAATCTATTTAAACGCCTAAACATCATTCATTAAATTTTTACCGTCTCTTGCAATCATCCAAATATTTTCTGCATTCTTACTTGTGTGTTCATCTTTCTCAAAAGAAACCCTTTCTCAAACTTTTTCTCAAAAAATCCTAGTGTGAACATGGCAACTTCTAGCACTGTTTCTGCAGGTTCCCAGAAGGAGGCTTCATCTGAACAATATCAGATTCCCTTCAGAACGCTCCTTACACCAGTGAAGAACTTGGAAGTTATGTCTGAACTGATCGTTGATTTCATCAGTCTGAAAGAAAATGGCTTCGATTTGACAGAAGAAATTAGGGCACAAGGATGGGAGAGGTATTTTGACAGGTTGGTGGGTCCAACGTTCCCTGTATTGGTCAAATAATTCTGGATTCATGCGTCTTCATCAACACATAAAGTCACTTCCTATATCATGGGAAAGAAGATTGTGATCACTGAAGATCACATTGCAAGGCTGATTGGATACACTGGTGGTGGTATCCGCTGTATCGACATGGCAGAAAGATGCTCAGATGCTGCTGTCATTGCAAGAGAGATTTTCACTCATGGGGTTCCCAGCAGCAAAATAAGAGATTTGAAGGATCAACACAGAATATGGGCAAAGATTATTCTGGGGTGCTTCAATCATAGGAAGCCCACAAGCTCTCCTGATTATATAAACATAGATCAGAAGTTTATGATCTATTTTATTAATCAGAAGGTAAAGATTAACTTGGCTCATCTTCTGTTCAATCATCTCAGGACCAGCGTCAAGGAGACAAGAGAAGAAGAAAGGACAAAAAGGGATTGGATACCCTTTGGCAGGTTAATATAAGATATTTTAACGGAGAATAGGCTGATTGAACACCTTACAGAAGCACAGGAATTAAGCTCTATTGAACCTTCTGTTGGCAAGCCGCTGAATGCCAAGAATCTGAAGAAGATGAAACTGATAGAGAATATCAGAAAGGAGCCCAGCGTCACTCCTCTTGCTGACATCACCAGCAGAAGAGTCCCTCTGGACGACTTTCCTATATTCTCTGAGATTGACTCTAAACCAGTCATCGTTCTCAGATACTTGGATGCTTGCAAGGCTGATGGCACAGATCCCACTCTGAACATTAAAGATCTGCACCAGCAAACACCAGAAGTTACTTTGAAGAAGACGAAGAAGAGAAAGGCTGCTTCAGAAGGACCATCCCAGCAGACCTCGAAGAAGAGAGGTAATCTATATGCTGTTAATGTTTTAAATTCTTCTGCTATTCCAACATCTATTCCAACCCCAGCTTCATATGAACTCCCAATTCCCATACCAACCATTGATGACACCGAACCAGAGGCTGACCCTTCTGAGTCACTAACTCTCAGGAGATCCCGCACCAAATCCCAAAATCCAAAACCCACAACATCAACAGAATCAAAACTTGATAAAGTTCTTTCTGAAATTGATCAACGTTCTCCCGCTCCCCTCTCAGAAAATCCAAACACTCAACCAAAAACTCCCCACTCACCACAACCAGCAACTACACTATCACCAATACCAGAAGAACCAGAAATTCCACAACCTCCATCTCCACAACCAGAAATTCCACCTCCCTCTCCATAACCAGAACTTCATCCATCTTCACCTCAACCATCATCTCCACAACCTGAGATTCAACACTCTGAAACTCCATCACCTGAACCTCAAACCCCTGAACCTCAATCACCTCAATCCTCTGAACCACGACCCTTGACCATTCAACTACCTTGTGGCACAACCCTGAACATACCTGAACTACCATCCTCACCAGAAACAACTCCACCTAACACACCACACACTCCAATAATCATCTCTGACTCTCCTACTCCCTCACCCAAACAAAATCCAAATGACAATAGCAAGACCTTCATTGACCTCACAGTCCTTGACCTCCTTGCTGACCTTAAAAATAAAATAGCCATTCCCAAACCCAAACTGCTAGATGTTGGTTCTAGCATCTTGAATTTTGAAACAGGAATGCAGAATTGGATTGCTTCTCTAAAGCAGGTTTGTCCTGGAATGATTGATCCTACTGCTTCAGACCAACTCTGGACACATTTCAGAAATTGGGTACGCGCTGAAACCTTCAAGCTGCAAGACATCAACTATGAACAGGCTCAACAGAACTTCAGCAAGCTGCTGAAAGAAGTTGAAGGTCCTGTCATGAGTCAGCTGCTGAAGGATGAAGTGCTTCTTCTGGACAGTGAGCCATGGTCCGAAAAGCATCGAGCTTCAACAGTCCAACCAGCAGAAGATCAGACAATTCCAGCTGAAGAAGAAGATGTTGCAGAAAGCTCTCAGAAGCATCCTGATTCTGATGCCTCTCAAGCTGCCTTGGACAAGCAGACTCTTGAAGAGCTGAAGCAAAATGATATTCGTCTACAGAAAAGAATGGATGAGAATGATCAACGGATGAAGGAAAGGATGGATGTGCAAGATAGCAAGATTGATACAGTGGTCAGCATGGTGCATCGGCAGAAGGAAACCGCTGATCAGATTAAGAACATGCTAGAAGCTCTGTTCACACGCCTTCCTCCCCAACCTTAGATTTTGTTTTTCATTGTTTTCTTTCCATGTTTTTCTGTACTATCTCCTAAGCTTTGAACTAAATGCATGAGTTTTTCTGCACTGATCGTTTTAACTTTAATTACTTGCACCTTTTGATTGCTGACAAAAAGGGGGAGAAAAAGAATGATATTTTTCAATAACGGATTACTGAGACAAAAAAGTCTCAATCATTCTAACACTCTGATATACTTGAATGTTTTTGTTCTACATAAGCTTACAGGTACAAGAAGTTAATTATCTCTGATAAACTGAAGCTCTGCTCGAGTAAAGGAAAGCTCAAGGAAAGATCTGATACTCAAAAGAAAGTCAATAAAGATCTGATCCTGAAAGACTCATGGAACTAAAAAGGGAAGTAATAAATTCAGGGGGAGCATTTCCGATCTAAACTCTGATATCTCTTTATCCCTTATCCTCTTATCTTTGATAACTTCCTATTTAATTCTGATACAATTTATTATTTGGTTATCTCTGATACTTTTCTCGTTAATATTCAATTGAAAAAATTCTAGTTTTTGTCATCATCAAAAAGGGGGAGATTGTTAGAACAAAGTTTGAATCTACTACCCTAAGTTAAAGTTTTGATGATAACAAAATGCAAGAATATATAAATTGTATGATTCATGTAAGACATATATGATACCTAAAAATTACATTCTGTTTTACAGAAACTCTGATGGGTATCAGCAAGAGAATATCATCATCAACATCAGAAGATGAAATATCAACATCAGCATCAGAGGATGTTATATCAGATGCCAGAATCAGAAGATCAACATGTGCTTACGCTGAAGCTTGATGAACAGATCTGCGCGTAACAATCTGAACTCTGATCAAGACAACAACAATTCACCAGCACCTTGCAGCGTCAGAATAAGCCAAAGACAGAACACGCTTGAGTGGCAACGGTACTGTGCATTCAAGATACTTTATTATCAACGACATTATTCCAGGCAAAGATCTTCTCAATATGGAAAGAATGTAAATGGCATTGAAACAAAATAACTGACTCCAACGTATCATTTCCAATGCTATATAAACAAGTCTGTGAAGATTGAATTGGCTAATGCTCTACAACTCTCTACACGCCTAAAGCAATTCATCTCCATCCTCATTCACAGTCTGCTAAAGCTCTCAAATTACTGATTCTATTGTTTTAGCATTCTAGTTCTCATAAGCTTAAATTGTGTAGTATCACAGTTGTGATAAACAGTTTTGTAGAAAACATTCAACACACTTAGATTTCATTTATTTGTAAGAAAGTATTTCCTTGAGAAACCGGTTTGTGGTTTGACTCAAGAAGGATTTAACAGTTGTTAAAGCAGTTGTAATATTCAGTTGAATATAGTGGATTAAGACCTCGTTGGAGAGAGGCGAAATCACCTTGACGGGTGGACTGGAGTAGTTTGAGATCAAACGAACCAGGATAAAAATACCGTGTTGTCTGCAATTGAATTCAAGTTTTTACAATTCAACCCCCCTTCTTGTGTTTTTCACTTCTTCAATCGGTTCTCACAAATATGTCGCACTAATATAACTATTGTTTCAACCGTGTCGGTATACCCTGCACAGTTTCCACAACGTATTGCTATCTATGAATGTTTCCCAAATCCGAGTTAGGATTTATAGAAATCTGATACAAGCCCACAATTAAAAGCATACAAAGCAATAAAATTGAAAACACAAGTGATCTAATCCTAAGGTACACCCCACTTATAGGAATCCCCAGCAGAATCGCCAGTTCTGTGATCGGTGGGAATAGAACTAACTGTTTTGGAATGCTGGTTCGCGTTTGCGTTTCGCAAAATGTCGCGGTAAGAAAGAGTCGCCACCGTCTTTTATTTTATCCAACAAGGAAAGGACAAAAGCAAAGAAAAATTCCTTTTCAAGATGTTTCTCGGGTTCGGGAGGTAGATTATAGAAAGGGAAGGTGTTAGCACCCTTTCTATCCGTGGTTATCCACGGGCTCTTAGGTACTTGCTCAAAGTGGTTTCAAAATTTTGCTTTTCTTTGTGATTGTGGGTTTTTGAAAAGAGTTTTGTTTTTGAAGAGAGTATGAGTGAGAAAAGTTTGTTTTTATTTTCAAAAGAGCGAGTACTTAAGAACCTCTACCTACTCAAAAAGGAATTATACTGCGCAAATGTCCTTTAGACAGTGCTATCCCACTATTGAGGAGTAGGTAGCACCATCGTTGGAGTTTTCGGGTCAATTCGATTTTAGGGATGTGTGGTCACTAAAGCAACGTTAGGATGCCTTAGCGGTAACCCTAATGTCCTAGATCATTTTTATCCGAGGCAACCGTTTCGAGGCAACTTTGATCTTTGGATAGGAGGGCGACCTCTAAAACTTCCTATACTCAATGACCACGTTCGAGGCAACCAAGTGAGGCGTACCCTAGGAGTGGCATGTGCAAGTGTGTCAATTTTCAGTTATATTATCTTTGCATGTCATGGTGAGCTACTTGTTAATTTTAAGTTAGGAGTTAATCTTATCATGCATAGCCTAGTTGGCATACATCTAGCAGTTAATGGTTGCGGAAAATAAATTGCGGAAATTTAAATCTAAGCTATTACAAGGCGTCAGGTATTTACATCGCCAAAAACAAACCCTTGAAAAGTAAATTGCGAAAAAGGTAAATAAAAGCGGTAAATAAAGGTCCTAAGTCAAAGCTATTACATCCTCGGAGCAATTACACAAATATAGATCAAAATAATACGCGCGAGAAAAAGTTAAATCAAATTGTCCTTTAGGGTTTTGACCCTTTTTAAAGAAAGCATATTTTTGGTCTTTTTTAAGTTAGGAATTAAGTCTAAATTAATAATGGAGTTAAAAAGGAAATATTTTTTGGGTTTTATCTTAATTAATAAAATTAAAAAAAAGGTGAAAATATTAGAACCTAATTCTAAGTCAATTTTTATTTATTGCAAAAACCTGTTAAAATTAAATTAAATTAAAAACTAAATTAATTGGTTACAATTTATTTACAAAAATAAAATAGTGAATTAAAATAAAAGTATTTTTGTTGTTTCTGATTTTTTATGAAAAAAGAGTTAATTAGTTAATTAATTATGATAATAAAATAAAAATAGTGAAAAGAAAAACAAAGAAACAAACTCAGGGGTGTTGGGCTCGAAAGGGAGTATGAATTGCAACCTCCAGGCCCAAATTCGAAAGCCTCGTTTGACTTTCACATGGCCTGGACGTTTGTTGACCAAGGTTCATGGTGAACCTCCATCCTTAGCCATTGGATCTGCCTGGGAACCACCTGGCACGTTGAGATATGAGGACGTATGGTAGTCCCTGCCTGAAGCGCTGCATGTGAATACCTGAAGGAAAAACACAACAAAGTTTTGGTGGACCTGGGATTCGAATCCGGGTCCCAAGGGGTCTTGCACTAATGCGTTCACCAACCAGCCAATCTGCTTCATTCGTTAGTCAAATGGAAAACAAATATTATATATAAACAATAATTATGCCTGGCCAAAAAATAAAAAAATGCGCAATTGATTCAAACGAACCAATCACGCTCCACCATGTAATCGTCTTCTTCACAAGACCTGGTTCAGTAACCTGCAGATTTTTATCCACAGGAGGTTTCGTGGGATGCTTCTAAAACACGCTCCAGGCCATGAAAATTAAAACCAAGAGTACCAACGCACTTGTCTGTTCATCCCAGTCATCCCTGTACCCATTATGTGCATTGATTGTTCCTGCAATTAAAAACCCTAAAAACAAGGTATACGAACCCTAGAACTGGGCATGGCGTTACAGGCTATAAAATTCAGTGATGCCAACAGTTCCAAAATGCAACGCAAAGCATGAATATGTAATTATTTCAATGAAAGGATGCAAGAAAATAATTTCACGATATCATGTCCAGAGCAAGTTTTATGGAGACTTACAGAGTGTTAGAGGTAATGAAGGGCTTGGTTTCTGATTGGTCTCGCTTCAGGAGGTTGTTGGCAAGAGGGCTACGTCTTTCTTTTGGTCTGAATTCACCTCTAAACCAAAATATGATCACCACTTGCTTAAGGTTTTTGCAAAACTGTTATGGCCGTTTTTCACAGAGTTTTGTGCGTTTTTTCTTCTTTTCTGCAGCAGGGTTTCGTGTGTCCTTTTGTTTATGAGCAGCAGGTTTATATAGGCAAGGAAATTAGGTCAAAAAATGTGTATCAAATCTTGGTCCATTATGATGAAGAGATTTGATTTGATTTTTCCATAAAGACTTGCTATATTTGATTCAATCAGGTGCCAGTCTGTTTTCAGGTGTTACTGCCAGCCTGTTATGAGCTGTTTTAGCCTCCAATATGATGGAAATCAAAAGCTGACTTGCCCCTTCGAATTTTCTCTCTTCGATTGCTTCAAAGTCCTCATTCGAACTACTCCAGTCACAGCCCCTTCGATTGAGACTCCCCCTGCTCCGATTGCATATTTGCAAGGGACACATGCCATTGTGAACTTTGGGTATTTTGGACAAGTTTGGATATGTGTTATTGCTTAGTCATGCCAACCTACTTCCTTCCTTTGAATCTGCCTTCTTTTCCAGCTTCAAAGTCCAATTCGAATCTGTTTAGAACATTCCCTATTAGCCAACTTTGACCAGCTCTTGGCCTTGTGATGATTCTAAGTTCTGATTCGAAGTGTTCAGAACTTCCTTCATCAGAGCATATTAGATTAAGAGAAGCTCTGCACTGAAATGCCATTCGAAGGTCATTTCATTCTGATGTTCTGATCGAGGTAAAGTATGAAGTTCCAGTCGAAGGACCCTCTGAAGTACTAGTCGAAGCATTGTGAAATTGACTTGGTCGAAGGGGTCCAACGCTCAATCGAAGACTTGTACACCAAGGCTTGATCGAAGGATGTCTAGCGCTCAATCGAAGACTTGCACCCCAAGGCTTGATCGAAGGATGTCCAGCGCTCAACCGAAGTGTTTGTCCTTAATGCCAATCGAAGTGTTGCACACCAAAGCTTGATCGAAGGGTTCCAAACACCTAATCGAAGCTTACTAATCAAAGCCTGATCGAAGAGCGCCAAATGCCCAATCGAAGGCTGGTGAACCAAAGCTTGATCGAAAGGTTCCAAACACCTAATCGAAGCTTACTAATCAAAGCCTGATCGAAGAGTGCCAAATGCCCAATCGAAGGCTGGTGAACCAAAGCTTGATCGAAAGGTTCCAAACACCTAATCGAAGCCTTTTCCCAGATGCCAATCGAAAGACACTTTGTATATCTTCAAAAAACTTTATTTTTTTCTTAGGCAAGGGTTTGTGACCAACCATGTAAGGGAAGACCTTTGAAAACATGAGAGGGCAAATTTTGGGGTACAACACCTCCGAGCATACCCAATTTGTTGTAGAGCTAAGAAAGGATTATAAGTGATGCCACCCCTAATGCCAAGGAGAGGGACATTAGGGAATTTCCCACAACGATCAATAATGATAACATCCTCCAAAGATCAAGAACACCAATGTATATCCGAATGCGAGAGTGACATCAACCTACTAGACCATCTCATGCCATGATCATTCTTCAAAATAGATCGAGGAAGGTGAAAAATAAACCACGTAGCCAACAAAGGAGTGCAACACATAAGGATTCCCCTTCTCTTCATGGTGCGAGTGTGAAGATAATGTATAATATCTCCAAGTAAGGTAGGCACTGGGTTACGAGATAGAAAAACTTTGACCTCATTCACATCTATGAGTTGGTCCGGGTTAGGAAATAGTACCATCCCATAGATTAGAAGATCCAAAACCTCTTCAAAAGCTTGAAAAGCCATAGCATACCAAAAGAGTTGATCCTTCTCAAACAGAAACTTGGCTAGAAAACCTTTAACACCACTTCCTGTTTCCTAATTTGCCACAATGTCGGACCGTTGCAAATATAAAGCTAAAGCAATCTCCTCAGGTATTGGGTCTTTCTCAATACTGGTGAAGGGTAGTTGATCAAGAATAGGAACTCCCAATAACTGAGAAAACTCCTCCATGGTAGGCACTAATTGGTAATCAAGAAATGTAAAGAAATGGTGTTTAGGGTTAAAGAATTGGAAAAGCACATGTACCATGTCCTCTTCAAAGTTTGAGGTAACTAAGTTGATGAGACGACCATACTTCTTGGTGAATGGAGAATCATTTCTAACCCTTGATGCTAACTCCTTGAGTTGAGGAGGCACTTTCATGAGGGTGATTCAGATGGTATTTCTTCGCACGGAAGCCATGTCCTACAAAACAGCACAAAGGTAAATCCCAAAAGTCCTTGAAATGGTTAGTGCAAAATGCCATGGTATAATGTCATGATGTTATGTACAAGTAAACATATACAATGCCATGGTATGATGTCATGAGGTCTCATAGGTAAGTACCCTCTTGAAGTTTAGTTAGTTCAACCTGTCCTATAAAGTAATCGGGTTCTAGGGAATCTCAATATCATTGATCTTTCTTCATTGGGCATTGTTTCAGCGTGAGCCTCTTTATTGGTGAACGAAATATCCCAAAAGTCTGATCTCAATGAGTGCAGTATTGAGTATTAACCAACTTCGGACTGCACCAAAGCCGCCATATCACTACTTCCTAATGACCAAGTTGTTCTACAAAAGGTTCTAGGGTCAGTTAGTGCTTCATGACACCACATAGTGGCCCCGTATTCTCATTAATTCACCATAAGGGATACCGGTACCCACAAATACGTCACACTAATATAGCTATTGTTTGAACCATATCGATCTACACCGTATAGTCTCCACAATCTTTGCTACTTACCTAATGACGTTCCCAGATCCGGGTAGAGGATAAATACAAAACCCAAACAATGAGCCAAAAATGTAAAGCAAACAAGTAAAACAGTGAAAGCATTTAAAGGTGATCTAATCTATAAGGTAACCCCACTTTTAAGTACTCCCCAACAGAGTCACCAGTTTTGTAATACAGTGGGAGAACTGACTTGGGTGTTTTACGTTTTATCACAATTGTTGCAGATAGCAAGAGTCGTCACCGACTTTTATTTTATCCAATAAAGGAAAGGGTTAAAAGAACAGGAAAGACCTTTTGAGAATTTTCTTGAGTTCGGGGGGTAGGTTATGAAAAGGGAAGGTGTTAGCACCCTTTTCATCCATAGTTATCTACGGGCTCTTAGTTGTTAGCTCACTTTAAAATTCTTTGTTTGAAATGTGTTTGTGATAGTTTTGAAAGTATTTTTGAGAAGTGTCTTCGTTTAAGCGAACTTTATAATGATTCTCGTCTCTATAAGAATGTATACAAGGTGTTGAATTTTTGAAAATATTTTCATTTGAAAGTGTTGGTGTGTTTTGAAAGATGTTTTGTGAGCAAGCAAATATGAATATTCTACCTACTCAAAAAGTCTTAGTTCTTTTCCTCCTCCTTTAGATATTGCTATCTTACCATTGATTGATAACAAACCCTATCATTGGATGTGAAGGGATAGGCGTTGGTCATCGTATAGTCAAAGAAAGCAACATTGTAGGATACCTTATCAATTTTGTAAGGGTCTAAGATCATTTATGAAGGCTACATTTTTAGGGGTCATCGAGGGACTATGATCTTGTTTTTTTTTGTTTTTGCTAAAGTATCCCACGTGCGAGACATGACTATTTTATTATAAGGCAACAAGTGAGGTCAACCCTAGAGGTGCAAAGTGTTTATTTTCATGCATTTTTGTATTGAATTAGGGTTCTCTATTTGTTTATTTTATGTCTTTTCATACAAACCCTAATTACTAACATTTATATTGAAAGCAAATAAACCCTAATTTACTATTACAACCATATTGAATATGAACAAGTAATGTAAAAAAATGTATGGTAATATATAAGGATATAAAGGTGGTGTGAAAAGGAAAAGAAATTGTTTTGTTTGAGTTTTTGTTATGAAAAGGTTTTTTAAGCTAATTAAATTAAAAAATGAAAATAATTAGTTTATTTATTTCAAATAACTAAACCTAAATTAATTAAGAAAAGAAAATGGATTAAGAAACAATTTTTTTAGGGTTTTGATTTATATAAAAAAATATTTTGTAGTTAATGAAAAGAGATTAATTAAAGTTCTTAAATCCTAAACTAATTAAATTGGAAAATAAAATTTAAGTAAACCTAAGTCTAAAAGATTTAATTAAATTTAAGAAAAGAAATTAAATTTGTTAGGAAAACATTTTTTAGTCGTTTTTGTTTGAAAGAAATGAAATAAAAGTATATAAAATATATAAATACTAAATATAAAATATTTTTAGGATTTTTTTATTTTAAAAAATTAATAATAATAATGATAATAATAATAATAATAATAATAATAATAATAATAAAATAATATAATTATGAAATATAAGTCAGGGAGGTGTGAAATGGGATTTGGGAGTTTAAAAGTAAAACAACTTTTTTTTTGTTTTGGGCCCAAATGAGTTTTTGTTAAGTCAGAATAAAAAAAATAAAAAAAAAACAAATGGGTTGCGTTGTGACCAGTAGACAGGGGGTTATTATTGAGTAATGAGGCAAGCCCAATGGAGAGAGGCCGAACACGTCTGTGAGTGAAAATGGGAAAGGAAACAACAAAAAATGACAAAATGTCCCATGCGTGGCTCGAACCCATGACCAAGTATAGTAAGGCCTTATACACGTGCGCTCTACCATTGGGGTGGCTATACATCCGTTTATTAAAACAAAACCATAAATATATATTTGAAAACCTATCCTAGGCTTGTGTCATCTTCTTCCTCGCGCCAGCTTCCATGAACAACATTTTTGAATTTTGTAACTTGCTCATTTCTGAATCATTCTCAAAAGTGAAAACATCAAACTTGTTATAAATTTCACCATGATTCAAAATATGTAAACTAATTAACCTAACTCTCAAAGATGAACAAAAATTTTATTGGTACCAAATTTTGACCTAAATATTTCAGAAAGTTCAAGACTAAAATTCACACTACTCAGGCAATATAAATGAATTCCAAAGACATGGTCAGTTTAAGGGTTATGATATCTACATTTTATCTTCACAAATCAGAATTAAATGATGCTTGTATGAAGAGATATAAGTTCAGAAAACTCATCTTGTAGATGGAGATCGTGTTTTGAGTTTGAGCAGCTTTCAAGGTGTTGCAATGATCTGGTTAGCTTCCTTAAACCTCTAGGAAGCTAAAGCAATGCTTAGCTTGAGTTGTGGATGGCTGAATCCTGCTATAGAAGTCAAAGTGCAACACTCTATTTTTGGTTATGGAGGATGGTGAGGGAGGTGTTACAGTTCTAAAACAGGGATAAGGATGACCTATATTTGATATATGGAAGCTTTGAAAACAATTTTGAGGAGAAACACACGATGGAAATGAAAGATACAAGTTCTTGGGTAGAATTTTGTACAAAGGGAGTTTAGTATGCAATTTCTGGCTAGAGGGGGTTTAAGGGAGTTCCAGGGCTTGTAATTTCATTCCCAAGTTGCATAAGAGTGTCTTAACATATAGGAAAAGGTTTGGAGACTTGTAGAAGTCAGAAGTACAAAATCACATGTTTGTGGATTTTGACTTGTTTTTGAAGTAACATGGACAAACATGGCTTCAAGGCAAGGAAGTGTGGTTGAGAACTTTAAACATACATATTATGAGCTTATAGACTTAGCGTGTGCAGAAGGAACAACTACAAATCTCAAAGAGAGTGGACTTTGGGATTAAAGTCACTTTTCCAAAATGGAAGTGTGAACTTTCTTCCATTAATGGCAATTTGGTTTAGATAATGCTTGAATCACTTGGATAAGGGCTCAATCAGTTGTGTAAACCATTAATTATGGAGTGAGACACAAGTTTGAGGCCTGCAAAGTAAAGATCATGCAGCATGGCTATGGATTTGGTCATTTGTTCATCACAAAATTGACTTGTAATTAAAGTTTGAATCCCTAAATTCATCTCTTTGATTCTCCTAGCTCAAGAATGATCTCAATGAGTTCTTATACATTTTGGAAATCTATAAAAATCCTCTACAACTTTCATTTTTTCCATTTTTGAATAATCCAATTGGTACTATGTGAGAAGTTGTCCTGAAGTTAGGTCAAAAAATCTGCCCAAACTAGTCAAATTTTCATTGTGTTTTTACACAAAGTGTATGACTTTGTGAATCCATAACTAAAAATCCAAACATTTCTAGGACTTGATCAATAAATAAAAGTTGTAGATCTCATCAAGATCTACAACTTTCATGTTGGAATTTTTCTTTGGTGAAAAATTGGCATGAAGTCATGAAAAAAGTAAGACTTAAAACACTTGGAAAGTTTTCTAAGTCTTGAAAATTTTGACTTTTCAAAATGACTTTTGAGTTTCTTGATATCTTGATGATCAAGTTACATATTTTTGAATGTCTTGATGCAATGTGATCTTTGAAACTCAATTTTGATCAAAAAGTCAAAGGTTGACTTTTGGTGTATTAGTTGACTTTTCATCAATTGACTGAATTTTAACTATCAATTAATTGATCTTGAGAAATGTTTTGAGCCATGAAATTAGGTCAACATGTTGCATTTGAATCCTTGATATTGTTATTCAATCCATTATATCATGTATTAGGTCAAACACCATTGATCAGTCAAATATATTCAAAACTCTAATTTTGACCATTTTGCCCTTTTGATGATTTGAACATTTTTCTTAAGTAATTGTGATCCAAACTTGATCAATTGACACATGTAACTTCAAAATGTTGATATTGGTCAAAAATCATGAAATTTTACTATAGGTTGACCATAATTGACTTTTTACCCAATACTGTTGATTTTAGGTCATCTAATCAATTGACTGAGTAATTTTGAGATGGAAGGCTTGAAACTTGACATGAGAAATCTTGAGGGTCCATAATGATCCATGGAATTCATTTGAAATATTAGAAGTCCAATTGTCCTTGTGCAAACTCAAACCCTAATTTGAGGTATCAATGTTGAAGAGATGGCTTTGACCTAGTCAATATTTGTGCAAGCTTGAGCTTTTGAACATCTTTGTGAGAAATATATTGAGAAAAGAGAGGGAAATTTTTTGGGGTATAACAGGGACCTACCACTTTTGTTTGATTCTTTGTAGGATGAGTGTCTTGATGGTATGACAGGAAAATGGATTCTTGATAATGGGTGTTCAAGACACATGACGGGAAACATATCTCTCTTCTCCGATTTTGTGGCGAAGAAGAAATATTTTGTATCCTACGGTGATCACGACAAAGGTGCCATACTCGGAAAAGGTAGTATAGGTAATCCCTCAACTATTACTATCTCAAATGTTATGTTAGTTGAAGGTCTTAGACATAATCTTCTTAGTATTATCCAATTATGCGATAATGGTTATAAAGTAACTTTTGCCAAAGATTGTTGTGTAATTTATCATATGGAAAAGAAAGATTTAATGTTTAAGGGTTTGAGGGTTAGTAATAACTATATGCTTGATTTAAGGGAAATTTCCTTAAATAATTCCCAACGACTTTTTACATTGAGTGAAGACTCTTGGTTATGGCATAGACGGTTTGGCTCACGTCAACTTTGATCTACTTAATAAAATAGTTACAAAATATTTAGTAATTGGTCTACCAAAAATGAAATTTTCAAAAGACCAATTATGTGAGGCATGTCAAAAGGGTAAGCAAACAAGGGTCTCCTTTAAATTAAGAATGTTGTTTCAACATCGAGACCACTTGAGCTCATTCACATGGATTTATTTGGTCCTTCACGGACTAAATGCATAGGTGGAAACTATTATAGTCTTGTAATTGAGAATGATTACTCAAGATTTTGTTGGACTATTTTCTTACATAGAAAATATGAAACGTTCTCGGCTTTCACCCGTTTTTCCAAGTTATCTCAAAACAACTTAAATTCAAAAATTGTTGTCATTCGAAGTGATCATGGAGGTGAGTTTTAAAACCATATTTTTGAAGAATATTATGATAAATTTGGAATTGAACATAACTTTTCAGCTCCTAGAACTCCACAACAAAATGGTGTTGTGGATCGTAAAAATCGTGTTTTAGAGGTGTTAGCAAGAATAATGCTCAATGATCGTGGTCTACCAAAATACTTTTGGGCCGATGTAGTTACCACGACATGTTATGTCTTGAATATGATACTTATTCATCGTATTCATGAAAAAACTCCCTATGAACTCTTAAAAGGTAGAAAACCAAATTTATCTCATATTCATGTTGAAGAATGGAAAAACACAAGAGGGGGGGGGGGGGGGGTTGAATTGGGGTTTTCAAAAATAAGACAGTATGACACATTGATTATACTGGTTTGTTTGAACTCAAACTACTCCAGTCCACCCACTGTAATACCCCAAATTTGTCCTACCCTTTCACTTTTATCTGGCTTACACATTTTACACTTCTCATTTCATCTGCATACCTTTCATTAGGTCATTTTGCATGCCACACATCACTTACAAATAAACATGGCATTGGGATCAAGGACCTTGCAAGATGAGGTTCCACAATGGTTTGAGGTCTATATATCAAATAAGATTGACTTCATCTGGTTCTTTCTCTGAGTATTGGACTGTGAAATCAGAGTTTCGGTTCAGGGTTATTATGGACTTCTCTCTTCATCCAGAGCAAAGTTCATTAGCGTTTTCATTTGTGGTTCTTAATGCTTCATCAAGATTTCAATCGAGGACATCTTGAAGTAAGTTTGGCTACATGTCCATCTTGAGTCTCTCTCTTTCAATGTTTCAAGTGTGGTTTCCATCTGAGTCTTCCTTCCAATTACATGATATAATTAAGTGGTTTTCTCAAGGATGTGCATTTGGAATTTCTTTATGGATTGTGAGTCAAGATATAATCTTCTATGTGTGTGATCATTAATTTTTCAAGAGAATATTTATGGAATCTATTTGTTTTTCTTCATGTTGGAAAGTTCACTTGTTGTATTGAATCATAAGGCATATTGCTAGAGTTTTCATACAAGAAGAGGAGAAGGTAATTTCAATTGGAAATTCTAGTTATGGACACTTGAGGCAGGATATTTCATCCGGCTACATGGCTCATTTGTAATGCAAGTTGTATTCTTTTTGAGACTTCATTTGATTACCTCAAGCTCAAAACCTAAGGCTCCTTATGGCACATTGATTTTTTTTAATCAAAGATCAAGGAGGATTCAAGACCAATGGGGTTTCTATGATGCAAGTTCAGATCACTTAAATACATGTGGAAGTAATTACTATTTCAAGTCTTTCAACAGTAAAAACATCAATGGAATTACAAGAGCTATTCAAGATGCAATTTGAAAGGGAAGACTTGTAATATTTGGATTTTTTTCATTGGAACTCAAAGGTTATCATTACATTAAAAGTCAATGTGACCGTTACAAAATCCAAGTGTACTACCCTTACAATTTTGCAATTGTCACAAAGAGAACTCAAGTACATTACATGGACATTTACATCAAAACCTACACTTATCCTAAGCCTAATCTAAACTCTAATGAACAATATTCATGCCTTAACCGAGCTTGCAAATTAACTTGAGATTGAAACAATCGGTCGAACTGTCATCTGATATAAAATCAATGAAGTCGCAACCGAACGTCTTTTATCCCACCAAAAGGGAAAAGGTAAACATCGAGAAAACTTGAAGAGGAAGAAATCAAGGTCTTTCGACCGAGAGATCGATTAAGGGATTCTGTTACGCAAGGGGAAGGTATTAGCACCCCACACGCCCATAGTACTATACGGTATCCACTCATGTTGTTCTAATCTAAGGGTGCGTAAAATCTATGTCTAAGGCTTAAAGCTGAAAAGGGAATGCATGCAAATAAAATGTGAGGAAAATAAAGGAATATTTACAAAGATATGCTTGATTAGGCCCCACAAAAACCCTCCACCTACGTATCCCTTTTAAGGAATCAGAGCAGCCGTAGTTCAGCTCACATATTTTGGTTGGTTTGTGTTTTTGTTAAAAAGACAAGCGATAATCAAGATGGCAAAAATCAGATAAAATGACAAAACATCAGCAACAATGATAAAACATCAAAACAAGGACAACAAGACATCAAATGGCAACACAAACTCAGATAATATGATAACACATCAGCATGACAGCAAAATATCGGATAAGATGATAAAAAATCACACCTTAACAATGATATTGAAAATCAAAGTAGGATAACAAATATACGCGATGGCGAAACATCGACAAAAAGATAGTAAAATATCATGGCAAAGATGACAACACATCTAAACTTAGATGGTAAATCATCACACCTAACAATGATATCGAAGATTAAAGTAGGATAACAAACATAAGCGAAGGAAAAACATCGGAAAAAAGATAGCAAAATACCATGGCAATGAGGGATAAACATCAATTTAGATGATAAAACATCATACCTAATGTTGTACCCCAAAATTTGCCCTCTCATTTTTCTCAAGAAATCACCCTGGATCCTCAGGAAGTTTGTTCCATCAAGAAATTCAAAAGTCAAATTTACTATGGAAAAGCCAAATTTCTAAATTCTTGGGATTTTTCTAAGTATTTAAGAAAAAATGACACTTCAGAACTTCTGAACCAACCTCCAGGCAGGAGCAGTCAGAAGATGCAAACTTAGCTCAACACATAACATTCAGTCAGAATGTAGCTCTTCAGCATCTACGCCAGCTCAGTTAGAAGTTGCCAGAAGATTATAAAACGTGATGAAAAAATCAGAATGCTCCTTTAGAACATGCTGGAATTAGAAGGTAAGAGGGTCATAAGATTGGGTGCTACACTGAAGCAGAATCTCTAAGTTCAGAGTTTTAGAGGCAAATCAAAGAAATTTACTGGAAGGCCTGAGGATCCCTCAGAACTTGCTAAGGCAACAGGGTATCAAGATCAGAACTTGGGTGCGTTGTTTTGGACTATGCTGAAATGGAACTGCTGGCTCAAATTTAAGTAATGATGCAAATCTCATATTTCAAGATTTCTGATTTTGACAAATCTCATCACCATTTAATGCTCATGAATGCTCACAACCACTTTTGAGTCTTTGTCCAAAGGATCTCTCCACGTGTAGGGTAGAAATACTATTATACAAATTTAGGTATGGGTTCATGCGCTACTTTTTGCTTATGGGTGTCACTTTTCCTCAATCCTTGCTTACTAATCCAGCCTAGGCTAAAATTTGTCAATCATCACAACCTTTTTATTGGAACTTGCTTTAAAAGTAAGTCAGCATCTAATGCATGATATTGGCGCCACTTGACATTTTAAAACCCACAAAGCATTACCTATAAATAGAACACCATTGGTCACTGAGAAAGGACCCAGAAAAATTGTTTAAAAGAGACGAAAAGTTTGAGAAAGAAAAAAAAACCTTGAATCTCTGCCCAAAATTCCTAGAGTTTCAAAAAAACTGTAAACACAGCATACAAACCATTAACTTTGGATCCTTTGCTTTCAAACCCCATTTGTTCTCAAAATATTTCTTGACTAAAAACACCCATACAATTTCTAACCCACACGTTGGAAACTGCCATAACTTATGTATTCATACTACTATATACCCTCCATCCATCCATTCAAAGAAGTTGTTCAGAACGTCATCAGAGTTAAGGCTAATTCCAGTTCATAGAACCTCTTCCAACTGCAAGGTAAGCATCTACTGACTCTCACCACATTTCTTAAGCATCACCAGATTTTGATGTTGTGCATGTTCTGAGATTTTCACGCATTTGTATGCTTAACTAGAGAATGAATCAGTTCATAACTTTCCTGAAGAAACTGAAACCCAGAGTTAGGATTAGAAAAGGCATACTTGCCTCTGATTTATGGTTCTGATTCTCTTTATTTCTGAAGTTCCATGACACCTGCTGAAACTGTCCTATACATGTCTTATGTTTTGAGAAATAACCAAACTGCAGATGTTTTGACTAGCATGGAGAGAGACCAAGTTCTGACATTAGCACCAGTGCTTCTGGAGCCTGTTTTGTTATCAGTAATATTAGAAATTCTGAAAATTACTATGTTCCCAGAAGGATCATAACGTCTGACCTCATACATTTTCACTAACAGGTTTCTGTTATACAGTGTGCCAGGCTCAGAACCTCTGACCTATACATTTTCACTAACAGGTTTCTGTTCAGCAGCATGCCAGGGTCAGAACCTCTGACTTCCTTTCAGCAGCACGCTGATCCTTTTCTTTTTCCTTCTTTTTTCCCCTTGTTATTTTCTTTATTTTTCTCGCTGGCACTCCCCATTCATAAATTTGTACCCTCACCCCCTAAATATTTTAATAGCGTAGGACTTTACATTTCCGCAATTTATCGCTTTCAAGTGTAAATTCTAATGATTAGGATATGTATGACAAGATAAAATCAATCAAATAGAAGACCATAATTCAATATAAAAATCAAGCATGCAATCAAACACACTTGCAGACAAACACCCTTAGGGTTTCTCCACTTGGTTTCCTTATACAAAAAATAGCCATATTACGCATGCAAAGTATCTTGGTAAAACAAACAAAATCAAAATATCATAGTCCCTCGATGACTCTATTCAAAGTTGCCTTACAAAATGATCTTAGTCCCTCAAAAATGCTAAGATACTTTGAAACATTGATAATTATGGTTATACGATGACCCACGCCTGTCCCGTTTACATCCAAAGATAGGGTTGCTTACCAAATCTATGGTAAGACAACAATGTCAAAGGAATAGAAAATTCATAAGAAAGACATTTGAGTAGGTAGATTGCTTCTAGTTACTTGCTCTATTTTCAAACGACTATCCTTGTTATTTTAAAAACAAACACACACATTTCCAAAACATTTTACAAACATTGAAAACATTTTCAAAAAGACAAACATCTTTGTATACATTCTTACGAACAAGAATCATTACAAAGATTGCCTAAACAATAGCCTCTTTTACAAAATACTTTCAAAACCACACAAAGCACAATTTCAAAACAAAAAGCAAGTGATCTAGCAAGTAACTAAGAGCCCATGGAAAACCATGGATGAAAAGGGTGCTAATACCTTCCCTTTTCATAATCTTTCCTGTGCTTTTTCACCTTTCCTTTTGGATAAAATAAAAGTCGATGGCGACTCTTGCTAAACCGCAACATTTGCGAACACAAATGCAAAACCTCAAGTCAGTTCTCCCACCGTATTAGAGAACTGGCGACTCTGCTGGGGAAAATTGAAAAAAAGTGGGGTTACCTTAGGGCTAGATCACATTTACTTGCTTACATTGTTTGATTTGTTTGTTTTACATTACAGTTCTTTGTTTGGGTTTGAATCCTCTACCCCGATTTGGGGATACATTATAGGTAAATAGAAATACGTTGTGGAAATTGTGCGGGGTATACTGACATGGTCTAAGAAATAACTATGTTAATGTGACATATTTGTGGGTACCGGTAGCCCTTGAGTAGTCAAGGAGAATATGGGGCTGCTGAGTGATGTCATGAAGCACTAACGAACTTTTAGAACCTTTACTTGACCAACTTGGCCTTTAGGGCGTAGTGAGATGATCGGCTTTGGTGCAGTCCGAAGTTGGTAGATACTCGATACTACACTCATTGAGGGTTGGTTTCTTGGAATATTTTGGTCGCCATTAAAGAGGCTTGAGCTGAAACAATGACCAAGGAAAAAATCCAGTGATATTGAGCTCCTTAGAACCCGATTACTATTACTAGGACAGGTTAAGCCAACTAAACTTCAAGAGGGTACTTACCTATAAAACCCCATGCAAGCCTAAACTAGGAACTTTATTGCTTTGCTTGTATATACATACTTGTGCATAACATCATGGACATCATGGACATCATATGCATCCACTAACCATTTCATGGATTTTGGAGATTCATCTTTGTTCTTGTTTTGTAGGATATGGATTCACTTCGCAAGAAAACTATCCAAGTCAACCTTGTAAGAATTCCTCCACAACTCAAGGAGCTAGCTTCAAGGATCCCTGAGAACTTTCCATTCGCCGAGAGGCATGGTCGTCTACTCAACTTGGTCACCTCCAACACAGAGGAGGATATGATAAAGGTGCTTTTCCAGTTCTTTGATCCTTTGCACCATTGCTTCACATTTCCCGACTACCAGCTTGTGCCTACTTTGGAAGAATTCTATCAACTTTTGAGGATTCCCATTCTCAATCAATTACCTTTCAACGGTACAGAAAGAGACCCAAATCCATAAGATATTTCTCAAGCTATGCACTTGCACTCATTTGATCTTACAACTCATTGGGAAACTAGAAGTGGTGTCAAAGGCTTCTTAGCAAAGTTTTTGTTTGAGAAAGCCCAAAGTTGTTGGAATTCCCTAGACTTACAAGCCTTTGAAGAAATTGTGGCTCTTCTTATCTATGGGATGGTCTTGTTCCCCAATCCTGACCAACTCATAGATGTGAGTGCTGTCAAAATCATCATGTCACGCAATCTGGTGCATACATTGCTAGGGGATATCCTACACTCTTTTCACACTCACACAATGAGGAAAAGAGGTATCCTTATGTGTTGCACTCCTCTCCTGGCGAGATGGTTTATTTCTCATCTTCCCCAATCAGTCTTAAGGAATGAGCAAGGTTTAAGGTGGTCACAAAGGTTAATGACGCTCAAACATTTAGATATTCATTGTTGCTCTCGATCCAAATAGAATGTTATCATTATTGACCGTTATGGAGAATTCCCTAATGTCCCTCTACTTGGCATTAAGGGAGGCATCACCTACAACCCATGCTTAGCTCTAAGACAATTTGGTTATGCCCGAAGGGATGGCCCGCATGAGATGTTGATTCAAGGCTTAGTATTCGACTACGACGACGACAATCAAGGTCTCCTCAAGAGATTCATCCGAGCATGGAGGATGCTAAACAAGGTGGATAGCAACACTTTGGGACACAATAATTCCATCCCTCTTGAGCCTTACCTCAAGTGGGTACGAACCCGCGCTCAAATTCTTATGATGCCTTATCCTTCTATTCTCCCGGTAATCATTGAGCCTTTTAAGGAAGGAGAAGTTCCATACATTATCCTACATCCTGACATGCCCACATCTCTTGAAGACCTACAAAGGGATTGGATACAACTCAAAGGGGAGCGCGATACTTTCGAAGCCCAATTCTACGCAAGCGAGAAGAAGGTTTTTGAACTTACTAGGCTACTTCGTGAAGAGCAGACTCTAAATGCCTACATTGCACCGAAGAGGATGCGCACTACTTTTTTATCTTAGAGAGTATATTATTTTTCCCAAGGGGCATGGTTGTATTCAAGCTCTATCTTATTAATATAACATGTGTTCCTTTTTGTCTAAAACAAACTTGAATCTTTAAAAAATCCTTGAAAACATTACATATGCACATATCATTCATCATAGCATAAACAGGTCTTTTGCAACAAGTTTCCTCATCCCTCTATTGTTTATTTCAGTAAGATGGATCTCAAACAGACAGTCAAAGATCTTCAAGTTCAAAACACACAATTTCAACAGTTACTCACAACCCTGGCCAAGGGGCAAGAGGAGTTGAAGACTCTGTTGGCCAAAGAGAAGAAGAAGAAAGAGAAGAAACCAACCGGTGTTGTAATCATAAGGAGAAGGTTCCAAAGACAGACTAGAAGAACCTTGAATTTCGCAACAACCTCTGATGAAGGAAAAGGAAAGAAACAATGGTTCCATCAGAATCTGAAGAAGAGGGAGAAGAGGAAGACTATTCCAAAGAATAATATCCTCCGGCAGATGATAAGTACAGACATCTTGAAGAACGCTTGAACGCTATGGAAATACAAAGAGTACCAGGTCTAGACTTTGAAGAGTTGGGACTAGTGTCGGTAATTGTGATCCCACCGAAGTTCAAAGTGTCGTTGTTTGCAAAATATGATGGGGTGTCATGTCCTAAGATGCACCTACGATCATATGTGAGAAAGATCCAGCCGCACTCCACCGATAAAGAATTGTGGGTGAATTTTTTCCAAGATAGCCTATCGGGAACACAACTCGATTGGTTTTACCAACTAGAAAGGGCCAACGTCCACAATTGGGAAGATCTTGCCGCATCTTTCTATAAGTAATACCAGTATAATGCAGATTTGGCGCCTACCCGTACTCAACTTCAGAGTATGGCTATGGTTTCAAATGAGGGTTTCAAGGATTACGCGCAGAAATGGAGAGATCTAGCTGGGAGAGTTCAACCCCCTTTGTCTGAAATGGAGTTGGTGGATATGTTCTTAGGCACTCTATCGGGTCCTTTCTTCAACCATCTGATTGGAAGCTCATCCGCAGGATTTACTGAGTTAATACTAACCGGAGAGAGGGTGGAAGCTGGCATAAAAAGTGGGAAGATTCAGAAGGATTCATCTGCCTCTACAGCTGTGAGAAAGCCATTCACTGGGAACAAGGAGGTATTTGTTGTTTACCCACAAAGGAATCAAAGGGGAGCTGAACACCGACCAATGGTAGGAGCTGCTATGATCCCAAAACCTGCATCTAATCAACCAAGAAGTCACCAACCGAGGGTAGAGAGGCCAGTCTGGCAATTCACCAAAATCAATATGACTCTAGCCCAAGTTTTACCGCATCTTCTGAAATCCAATTTGGCAACTTTAAAAGAAGCTCCAAAGAACCCCAACACGGTGTCCCCTCATTATCACCCAAATGCCAGATGCACATATCATTCCGAAAGTCCGGGTCATGACACTAACAACTATTGGGCCCTGAAAAACAAAATTCAAGACCTTATGGATGCAAAAGAGATTGAGTTTGATGCACCCGAGAAACCAAACGTCATTTCTGCTCCTATGCCTAGGCATGGTCACAACACCAATGTTATCGAAGAAGATTTGTTTGTTGCCACAATTGATAAACTCTTGACTCCACTCCCAATCATTAAGATAAACTTGTTGAAAGCTGGTGTATTCCCGGGTTGTAATGAAGACTGCCATCTTTGCTTATCCTCACCAATTGTTTGCCCTCTGTTGAAGACAAGCATTCAACGCTTGATAGACAACCAAGAGATTCTGTTTGAAAGTGCTCCCATTTCACCTGTTCCTGTTCAAGACATTTCAATCATAACCATCTCCGCCAATCCTTCCAGGGTCCCCAAAAGACCCGTTAGGATTACATCGGTTCCAAAAACTACTCCTCTTATAATCACAATGCCCGAGCAGGTCCCGTATGAATCAGATAAAACAATGCCTTGGAATTATGGTGGAGACATCTATTACCACGGTATCAAACAAGAGGGGTTGGCCGCCGAAGATATGAGCTCCGAAGAAGAATACTCCGACATTAGCAATATTGCCGGAACCAGTAAGATTACCCGTAGCGGTAGAATCTTCTCTCCAGAAATTTCCCCTCCAAAGGCAGTTTTTAGAGCCGTGGCTGCTCCAAAGGTTACATCCGTACCAATGATCTTATTTGCAACTGCTCATATTGACAAAGACGACACAACCCCTGCTATCATCCCTGCCAACACTTCTACTTCTGAAACCCGAGGAAAAGGTATTCAAGAAGAGCCTGTCCGGACGAAGGCTCAACCACTGACTATTCTCGAAGCTTCCAAGAAGGAAATGGAGGAGATCCTGAGAATAATAAAGAAGAGTGACTACGACGTAGTTGAACAGTTGGGGAAAACTCCCTCCAAAATCTCCATGCTGGCATTGTTGATGTGTTCTGAAGCACATGCGAAAGCTCTGTTAAAGTTTCTAAAGAAATCCCATGTGCCTCAAGAGACATCTGCTAACGAATTTCAAGATTGTGTGGCCAGCTGATAACGGCCTAGGCTTCTCGGATGCTGATCTGACACCAAAGGGAAGAAAGCTCAATGAGGCATTGCATGTCTCTGTGGAATGTATAGGAACAACTCTGGCCCATGTCTTAGTGGACACTGGCTCATCTTTGAATGTTTTATCGAAGAAAGCTCTCGACAGACTAGATTGTGAAGGATTAACATTGAAACCCAGTAACATAGTTGTAAGGGCATTTGATGGTTCAAAGAGGATGGTCCATGGGGAGGTGGACATCCCCATAAAGGTTGGGACTAAAAATTTCAACTCAACCTTCTATGTAATGGACATCCGCCCCTCTTACTCCTGTCTGCTAGGACGACCGTGGATCCATAATGCCGATGCTGTCATCTCTACACTACACCAGATGCTGAAATATCCGGTCCATGGCAAGATTATCACTATCCACAGAGAGGAAGAGTATATGATTAGCCACTTCAACTCCTTCCGGTATGTGGAATTGGATGGCGAATTCATTGAAACTCCTTTTCAACATTTCGAAGAAGTCTCTCAAGAGGAAGAGGTAACCAAGATTACGTCCCTGATCCCCAAGATCACAAGACCTCCTCTCCAGATGTCATCTCTAAAGGATGCCAAGGCAGTAGTAGAGGAGGGTGGATGCACCATCTGGGAGAAACTTCCGGACATTCCGTATAAATCTGACAAATTTGGCTTAGGGTTTACTTCAAGTGCTCAGAAGGCTGTGCGCCGTGCCCGTGCTGGAGGTCCACCTTTGAAGATTAGCAACCGAGAGGTCAATACAGTGGAAGATGGTGAAGAGGATTGCAGCATGGAGAATTGGATATTTTCTACTGTCAGTGGAGGACTTTGAAATTGGGAAGCCAGAGACTTTGTTCCGATAACATTCGTCCCTCAGTAATTTATCTTCTACATTTCTGTTGGATTTGTAATATTCACAAACAATTCGCAAATTTTAAACCTTGTGTCATGCCCGAGGCGCAATGGTCCATTTGTAAGGGTTGTCATTTCATCTTCATATGACATTCAATGAATCACAGACGTTTTGCATACAAACTTTTATGCTCATTGTTCTTCTTTTACATTTATTTTCCTTTTAAAAGATGGATATACCCTTACACACACCCACACTCACAAATGCAGGTGCCCATCCATTCCGGATTCCATGTATAACGATACTGCTATGGCCTTTTGTGACTCCGAGGATCTAATATACCAAGCCGAAGACGAAGGTGAGGAAGATTGTGAAGTACCAGGGGAACTGGCCAGAGTACTACATCAAGAGGAAAGAGCTATTCAGCCTCATGAGGAACCGGTGGATATAATCAATCTGGGTACCGAGGAGGATAGAAAAGAAATCAAGGTAGGTGCCAATCTAGAGCCGAATGTCAAGGAACGTCTGATTCAGCTGTTGCAGGAATATGTTGAGATCTTTGCCTGATCATATGAAGACATGCCAGGACTTGATATAGACATCGTGGTACATCGTCTGCCAACAATAGAAGATTGTCCACCAGTGAAACAAAAAGTCTGCCGCATAAGACCTGATATGTCTGAGAAGATTAAAGCGGAAGTCATGAAACAATTCAATGCTAGATTCTTGGATGTCACTTCCTATCCACAATGGGTTTCCAACAATGTTCCCGTGCCTAAAAAGGACGACAAAGTACGAATGTGCATGGACTATAGATATTTGATTAGGGCCAGCCCTAAAGATGATTTTCCACTTCCCTAGATCGATATCCTGGTTGAAAACACGGCCCAACACAAAGTGTTTTCCTTCATGGACGGATTCTCAGGTTACAACCAAATCAAAATGGCACCTGAGGACATGGAGAAAACTACATTTGTCACACAGTGGGGCACATTCTGCTACAAAGTGATGTCATTCGGACTGAAGAATGTTGGGGCAACCTATCAGCGCGCCACGGTAGCCTTATTTCACGACATGATGCATCATGAAATAGAGGTCTACGCAGACGATATGATAGCTCGATCACAAAAAGAAGAATAGCACCTTGATCACTTGCAATAGTTGTTTGAAAGGTTGAAGAGGTACAAACTAAGGTTGAACCCAAACAAATGCACATTCAGAGTACGGTCCGGTAAACTCCTAGGCTTTGTCGTCAGCAACAAAGGTATTGAAGTCGATCCCGCCAAGGTTTATGTAATACAAGAAATGCCTGCTCCTCGTACTGAGAAGGAAGTTAGAGGGTTCTTGGGACGCCTGAACTAGATTGCCAGATTCATTTCTCACCTAACAGCTACTTGTGAGCCAATCTTCAAACTACTGAAGAAAGATCAAGTAGTTAAGTGGAATGATGAATGCCAGGCTGCTTTCGACAAAATCAAAGAGTATTTACAAGAGCCTCCTATTTTGATGCCACCAGTTGAGGGAAGACCACTGATCATGTATCTGACTGTTTTAGAAAACTCAATGGGATGTGTACTGGGACAGCATGACGAGTCTGGCCGAAAAGAGCACGCTATTTACTACCTGAGCAAAAAGTTTACCGACTGTGAAAACATATATTCACTGCTCGAGAAAACTTGATGCACTCTGGCATGGGCTACTCGCCGGCTAAGACAGTATATGCTGACTCATACTACTTTGTTGATATCTAAGATGAATTCGATAAAATACATCTTCAAAAAGCCTGCTCTGTCTGGGAGGATAGCTAGATGGCAGATGATCCTAACAAAATATGACATACAGTATACTACCCAAAAAGCTATAAAGGGCACTGTATTGGCTGATCATCTTGCTCACCAAGCTGTGGAAGACTATCATACCATGAAGTTTGATTTCCCGGATGAAGACATCATGACATTAGACAACCGTGAAGAAATCAAGCCATATGACGGACCTGAACAAGGATCCTGATGGACCCTGTTCTTTGATGGGGCCTCCAATGCCCTAGGTAATGGTATCAGCGCCATGCTCATATCTCTAGAAGGGTGTCATACTCCTTTCATGGCCAGACTTTGCTTCAACTGTACGAACAACATGGCGGAATACGAAGCATGCATGTTTGGTCTCAAAGCTGCCATATATTTGGGAATCAAGTCTTTAGATGTGTTTGGAGATTCAACTTTGGTCATTAGTCATATCAAAGGAGAATGGGACACTAAACATCCAAATCTTATCCCGTACAAAGAACATGTTTTGACATTTCTACCACATCTTGAGAAGATTACCTTCGAGCATTTCCCGCGAGAAGAAAATCAGCTAGCAGACGCTCTAGCCACAATGTCATCTATGTTTAAACTTAATTGGGATAACGAGGCTCCCCAGATCACCATCAACAAATGGATGATCCAACACACTGTCACGAGATCCATACTAAAGAAGTAATGGACCAACCTTGGTTTCATGAAGTCAAGAGGTATCTCAAGGATCAAGAATATCCAGAAGGAGCCTCAATCAACGATAAGAAGTTCTTAAGGAGATTCTCTGCTAAATTCTTCCTTAGCAATGACATCCTGTACAAACGCAATCATGATTCCATTCTACTTCGGTGTGTGGATAAGATTGAGGCGGAAAAGATCATGGCTGAATTACATGAAGGTCCTTTTGGCACTCACTCCAGTGGACATACGATGGAAAAGAAAATCCTACGGGCAGGTTATTATTGGTCTACCATGGAAGCAGATTGCTATCAACACTCTCGGACCTGCCATAAGTGTCAAATTTATGCTGACAAGGTGCATGTGCCCCCGGTTCCTCTGAATGTCTTGACGGATCCTTGGCCTTTCGCTATGTGGGGAATTGATATGATTGGAGAGATCAAGCCAACAGCCTCCAATGGCCACCGCTTCATCCTAATGGCCATTGGCTATTTTACCAAATGGGTCGAAGCAGCTTCCTTCGCTTCCGTTACTAAGAATGTTATTGCCCATTTCATCAAGCAAAATCTCATTTACCGATACAGTATCCCAGAAAGGATCATCACTGACAATGGTACAAATCTTAACAACACTATGATCACTGCTTAGTGCGAGCAATTCAAGATTCAGCATCACAATTCTTCCCCCTATCGGCCAAAGATGAATGGTGATGTCGAAGCTGCAAATAAGAACATTAAAAAGATCATACAAAAGATGACAGTCACATACAAAGACTGTCATGAGATGCTACCATTCGCTCTCCATGGGTACCGTACTACGGCTCGCACATCAACTGGGGAAACACCCTTTTCTTTGGTTTACGACATGGAGGCTGTCTTGCCAATTGAGGTTCAGATCCCCTCTCGGAGGATTATGAAAGATGCAGGGTTGAATGAAGATGACTGGATCCAAAATCGACTTAATCAACTGAATTTAATCGATGAGAAGAGACTTACTGTTGTCTGCCATGGTTAAATGTATCAAAAACGAATGATCAAGGCTTTCAACAAGAAATTCAGACACCAAATATATCAAGTTAGGGATCTAGTGATCAAACGTATCATCTTGCCATAAAGTGATCCCAGGGGAAAATGGACTCCTACCTATGAAGGACCATTTATAATCAAGAACATATTCTCTGGTGGGGAAATGATCTTAACCACCATGGACGGCGACGACCTGCCACACCCTGCGAACGCAGACATAGTCAAAAGATACTACGCATAAGAGACCCGCTAGGTTGACATACCTAGGCAAAACAAGGGCATCCCGACGAACCAAAAGGGTTCGGGAAAAAATTAGGGAAAAAATAAAAAAAAACTGTACACCCGGCAAGTGGAAAACCCGAAAGGGCGACTTGGGCAAAAAAGGGTTTCCCGGTGGGCTGAAAACCCGAAAGGGCGGTCCAGGAAAAAGTTAGGGAATTAAAGCGTATGACTATGTCCCGTCGGATCACTTACAGACAACCTTTGACTTCCACTGACAAACTCAGGGTTTCTGATTAATTCAATTATCTTCGGACAAGGCAAATAGACAAGATACTCGAAGATACGAAGGCTATAGCAGAATGGGAACCCCGTGGGATTATTGCACATAGCTATCTTTCTTTCTCTAAATTCTTCTTGTTTACGACGACATTTTCTTACTAGAATGATTGTCTCCTTTGTACAAAATACTTAGTCAAAGTCAAATACAAAAATATTCCTTTGAAAGTGCAAAAACTATTTGTTTTTACTCTTTGTTTTGTTTGCAAAAACGTCCAATGATTCATTAATGAACATATGCATTTGGACATGATTACCGTTTACGAATAAACAGAACGAGGAAGAGACAATTATTGATAGGTCGAAAGGATAGGAAAATATCTCGAGGCCATTCCATCAACATTCTCCCCACGAAGTTTTCAATAATCCCAAGTGGAACAAAACTCCCAGATACCCAGCAAAGCAAAGCTTCTAATTTATCAATACCTGGTAGAAATATCCCCAATTTCTCCAAATTCCTCAGCAGGTTGTTGCGAAGCCTGGAATCCGATCAGATAGCAGCTAACTTTTGATTCTCTCCAGCCAAGGATAACTCCCTAGTAGAGCAGAAGACAACCGAGACTCCTGAACTTTTTCAAACAGAATTCAACTTTTTCCCCATAGAGTTTTCAATGCTCCCCAATGAAACAAAAACTCCCATTGGTTAATCCCGAGTAGAAGTCGTCAAGATTCTCAGGATTCCCCAAGCAGATCTTACAAGCAATACACGACATTGCCCTCACAATGAAATTTACTCCTCTTAACAAGAGTTCATAAATACTTCAACTTTAAGACATGAAAATTCACATATCCACAACAAACTACAGATCCCTTATTTTTATTTTGCCTCTCCGACTACTACAAATCAAAGGACCACAACTCCTCTTCCCCAGTAGACTACTCTACATCAAGTTACTGCAAAGCCTGGAATCCAACCGGAAAACAATAAACTTCTTTATCCCCAGCAAGTCATTGTGAAGCCTGGAATCTGACCATATGACAACTAACTTTTGATTCTCTCCAGCCAAAGATATCCCCCAGCGGAACAAAATTTCAAATTTTAATCCCCAGTAGAAATCATCAAATTTCTCAGGATTCCTCAAACAAATTTTACAAGAAGTACATGGCATTTCCCTTACAACAAGAGTTTATTTCTCTCAACATAAATTCATCGACACTTCGACTTCAAGACATGAAGACTTACATATCCTCAGCAGCAGTCAGGGATTTATTTTCCCCAATCCGACAACAATACAGAAAATCAGCTCACATGCGCATACATTGCATCCATATATCATAAACATCAATAAAACCAATACATCGCATCATACATTTCGTGCAACATAACTTGGTGTTTCAGCTAACATTTTACCCTTTTTCAGGATAAGATTAACAGCTACCATTAACAATATGCAAACTTTTGATACAGTTCAGATACGCTCCAGACATGGAAGCCATTCTGATACTCATTCAAATTCAACCTCTTGATACAGTTCAGATACACTTCAGGCACGGAAGCCATTCTGATACTCATTCAAATTCAACCTCTTGATACAGTTCAGATATGCTCCAGACACGGAAACCATTCTGATACTCATTCAGATTCTACGCCTGATACAGTTCGGATACGCTCCAAACACGAAAGCCATTCTGATACTTATTCAAATTCAACCTCTTGATACAATTCAGATACGCTCCAGACACGGAAGCCATTCTGATACTCATTCAAATTCAACCTCTTCATACAGTTCAAATATGCTCCAGACACGAAAGCCATTCTGATACTCATTCAAATTCAACTTCTTGATACTTATTCAGATTCACCTCTTGATACAGTTCGGATACGCTCCAGACACGGAAGCTACTCTAATGCTCATTTAGATTCAACTTTTGATATAGTTCAGATATGCTCCAAACACGGAAGCCATTCTGATGCTCATTCAGATTCAACTTTTGATACAGTTCAGATATGCTCCAAACACGGAAGCCATTCTGATACTAATTCATATCCACTTCCTGATACAGTTTGGATACGCTCCAGACGCGAAAGCCATTCTGATACTCATGCAAATTCAACCTTTTGATACAATACATATACGCTCTAAATACATACGCCATTCTGATGTTCAAACATACAAACTACATCTCAACAAACATCCTTGGATGGCATCTACAAGCCCATCTCCAATAAGATTCTGCTACCTCTCCAAATGGCATCTTTTAAGCCCATTCCCTACACAATCAACCAGCGCGTCACCGAGTGCAAATTTCTGGGCACTCTAGTATTCAATCATCTTCCACTCTCAAGCCACGAACGACAAACATGTCAATCTTGCTTTTCAAGTCTAAGAAGATTGAATAGGGGCAGTTGTTGTACCCCAAAATTTGTCCTCTCATTTTTCTCAAGAAATCACCCTGGATCCTCAGGAAGTTTGTTCCATCAAGAAATTCAAAAGTCAAAATTACTATGGAAAAGCCAAATTTCTAAATACTTGGTATTTTTCTAAGTATTTAAGAAAAAATGACACTTCAGAACTTCTGAACCAACCTCCAGGCAGGAGCAGTCAGAAGATGCAAACTTAGCTCAACACATAACATTCAGTCAGAATGTAGCTCTTCAGCATCTACGCCAGCTCAGTTAGAAGTTGCCAGAAGATTATAAAACGTGATGAAAAAATCAGAATGCTCCTTCAGAACATGCTGGAATCAGAAGGTAAGAGGGTCAGAAGATTGGGTGCTACACTGAAGCAGAATCTCTAAGTTCAGTGTTTTAGAGGAAAATCAAAGATATTTACTGGAAGGCCTGAGGATCCCTCAGAACTTGCTAAGGAAACAAGGTATAAAGATCAGAACTTGGGTGCGTTGTTTTGGACTATGCTGAAATGGAACTGCTGGCTCAGATTTAAGTAATGATGCAAATCTCATATTTCAAGATTTCTGATTTTGACAAATATCATCACCATTTAATGCTCATTAATGCTCACAACCACTTTTGAGTCTTTGTCCAAAGGATCTCTCCATGTGTAGGGTAGAAATACTATTGTACAGATTTAGGTACGGGTCCATGCGCTACTTTTCGCTTATGGGTGTCACTTTTCCTTAATCCTTGCTTACTAATCCAGCCTAGGCTAAAAGCTGTCAATCATCACAACCTTTTTTTTAGAACTTGCTTCAAGAGTAAGTCAGCATCTAATGCATGATATTGGCGCCACTTGACATTTTAAAACCCACAAAGCTTTTCCTATAAATAGAACACCATTGGTCACTGAGAAAGGACCCAGAAAATTGCTGAAAAGAGATAGAAAGTTTGTGCAAGAAAAAAAACCTTGAATCTCTGCCCAAAATTCCTAGAGTTTCAAAAAAACTATAAATACAACATACAAACCATTAACTTTGGATCCTTTTCTTTCAAACCCCATTTGTTCTCAAAATATTTCTTGACTAAAAACACCCATACAGCTTCTGACCTACACGTTGGAAATTTCCATAACTTCTGTATTCATACTATTATATACCCTCCATCCATCTATTCAAAGAAGTTGTTCATAACGTCATCAGAGTTAAGGGTAACTCTAGTTCACAGAACCTCTTCCAGCTGCAAGGTAAGCATCTGCTGACTCTCACCACATTGCTTAAGCATCACCAGATTTGTATGCTCAATAACACAATGTAGATATCATGCTTCTGATGTTGTGCATGTTCTGAGATTTTCATGCATCTGTATGCTTAAGTAGAGAACGAATCAGTTCAGAACTTTCTTGAAGAAACTGAAACTCAGAGTTAGGATTACCAAAGGCATACTTGCCTTTGATTTATGGTTCTGATTCTCTTTATTTCTTAAGTGCCATGACACCTGCTGAAACTGTCCTAGGCATGTCTTCTGTTTTGAGAAATAACCAAACTGCAGATGTTCTGACTAGCATGGAGAGAGACCAAGTTCTGACATTAGCACCAGCGCTTCTGGAGCCTGTTTTGCTATCAGTAATATCAGAACTTCTGAAAATTACTATGTTCCCAGCAGGGTCAGAACCTCTGACCTCATACATTTTCACTAACAGGTTTCTGTTTTGTAGCGTGCCAGGGTCAGAACCTCTAACCTATACGCTTTCACTAACAGGTTTCTATTCAGTAGCATGCTAGGGTCAGAACCTCTGACTTCCTTTCAGTAGCACACTGATCCTTTTCTTTTTCCTTCTTTTTTCCCCTTGTTATTTTCTTTATTTTTCTTGCTGGCACTCCCCATTCATAAATTTGTACCCCCACCCCCTAAATATTGTAATAGCGTAGAACTTTACATTTCCGCAATTTATCGCTTTCAAGTGTAAATTCTAGTGATTAGGATATGTATGGCAAGATAAAATCAATCAAATAGAAGACCATAATTCAAGATAAAAATCAAGCATGCAATCAAACACACTTGCTCACAAACACCCTTAGGGTTTCTCCACTTGGTTTCCTTATATAAAAAATAACCATATTACGCATGCAAAGTATCTTGGTAAAACAAACAAAATCAAAAGATCATAGTCCCTCGATGACGCTATTCAAAGTTACCTTACAAAATGATCTTAGTCCCTCAAAAATGCTAAGATACTTTGCAACATTGCTGATTATGGTTATACGATGACCCACGTCTGTCTCGTTTACATCCAAAGATAAGGTTGCTTACCAAATCAATGGTAAGACAAAAATGTCAAAGGAATATAAAATGCATAAGAAAGACATTTGAGTAGGTAGATTGCTTCTAGTTACTTGCTCTATTTTCAAACGAATATCCTTGCTATTTTCAAAACAAACACACACATTTCCAAAACATTTTACAAACATTGAAAACATTTTCAAAAAGACAAACATCTTTGTATACATTCTTACAAACAAGAATCATTACAAAGATTGCCTAAACAATGGCCTCTTTTATAAAATACTTTCAAAACCACACAAAGCACAATTTCAAAACAAAAAGCAAGTGATCTAGCAAGTAACTAAGAGCCCATGGAAAACCATGGATGAAAAGGGTGCTAATACCTTCCCTTTTCATAATCTTCACCCGAACTCAAGAAACAATCTCAAAGGTCTTTCCTGTGCTTTTTCACCTTTCCTTTTGGATAAAAGAAAAGTCGGTGGAGAGTCTTGCTAAACCGCAACATTTGCAAACACAAACGCAAAACCTCAAGTCAGTTCTCCCACCGTATCACACCTAACAATGATATTGTAAATCAAAGTAGGATAGCAAACATATGCGATGGCGAAATATCAGCAAAAATATAGTAAAATATCATGGTAAGGCTGGCAAGATGTCAACTTATCAAAGTTAAGAAACAAAGCCAAAAGGCGCTCAAAAAATTAAGATTGGTTTGTATTTTTTACCTTGAAGAAGGATTTAAGTTCGTTAGACATGTTTTATGATTTTCCAAGAAAAATAGAGTTTTAGTTTTAAGATGTAATATGAAAAGAAAAGAAAACAACTAAGAGAGACTATCCTAATCTCTAGCCCTAGTGTAATCATACAACGATGGCCCTAAGGTTGAGTTTTAAAAGTGAAATATCTACCCTATGTTAGCATGCATGGATACTTATCCTAATGTCTAACTCGAAAGCTACTCTAATCAAGCGATCCTAAGGGAAGTATCGTATAACAAACAAGTAAGCAAACAAGGCCCATATACGGAATTTTCTTAAACAGAGTTTTGAATAAACTAGAGGAATTCCTGACAGATATCAGCAACGAAGGTCTCTTTCATGCGTCTCTATTCCTGCTTGACATGGCAAGGGAAGCAGTAAAATTCCTACTTCTAATGATATCTAGAAAAGCAGTAAAGTGCGGGAATGAAGAATGAAGTTACGATGATACCTAAAGGAGTAGGTCCGTTGCCTCTTCGAAGCGCATGAGATAAGAAAACTCTATAGAACGCCTACTTGGACCTCCTCAATCAACCAATGATTAGGCATGGTCGGGTCGCGTCAATAATCGATCGCAAAATCTTAGCACGAGTGTGTAGGATCAAGCGCTTACCACTAAGCTAAAAGCAATTGCTTGTAGCCAAGGTGCTACTCTATTTCCTTATAGAGAATCTAACAAGGGGCCTACCTGGCCCATCTAACACACCTGTGTAGGCGTCCATGGGGGATGTTAAGCCCTTCGAATCCCTAAGGTTGACGCCTGAGATTTTAATCCAACAATCTCCCCCCCAGTGTCAGCCGGGGGGATTCAAACTCATGACCTTGCTCTGATACCAATTGAAGATGTGAAAAATATAAGAAGGGGGGTTGAATTGTAAAACTTTAAATCAAATGCAGACAACACTGTATTTTTATCCTGGTTCGTTTGATCTCAAACTACTCCAGTTCACCCGTCAAGGTGATTTCGCCTCTCTCCAACGAGGTCTTAATCCACTATATTCAACTGAATACAATAACTACTTTAACAATTGTTAAAGCCTTCTTGAGTCTAACCACAGATCGGTTTATCTCAAGGAAATTCTCTTACAGATAATTGAATAAACTTTGTGTTACTGTTTTCTAACAAAACTATATATCACAACTGTGATAATACACAATATTAAGCTTAGAATGAACTAGACTGCTAATGCTTTTGAGTAGGCGTGGTTGAAATCTTTAGCAAAAATAAGAGCGTGCATGAAGATGATTAGCTTAGGCGTGTGTGCGTGTAGAGTATTAGCCATTTCTTTTCTCACAGACTTGTTTAAATAGCCTAGGAAGAGATACGTTGGTTGTCCATAAATCCATTTCAATGATAATAATGTTCTTTACTTTTTGAGAAGATCTTGTCTTGGAATAAAGCCGTTGGTAATTAATCTGTCTTGAATGCTTAGTAACGTTGACACTTCAGAGTCTTCTCTACTTATGGTAATCAGAGTGTTCTTTCCTTTATGATGACGCTTCTGAGTGCGGATGACTTGGTTAGGATCTTGATCAGAGTCAGAGTATGTTATGCGCAGATTCTGTTCATCAGGCTTCAGCGTAGCACATGTTATTTGATCTTCTGATGCTGACATATCTTCTGATGCTGATGTTGATATTGATCTTCTGATGTTGATTCCATCAGAGTTTCTGTAAATACACAACATAATTTTAAGTAGCATATATGTCTTATATAAATCTTACAATTTATTTAATCTTGTATTTTGTTATCATCAAAACTCTAACTGAGGGTTGTAGAATCAAACTATGTTCTAACAATCTCCCCCTTTTTGATGATGACAAAAACCGGATTTTTTTCAATTAAAATTAAAGAATAAAAAGGTATCAGAGATTATGGATAAAGAATAAAAGGTATCAGAGATAAACAAATAAATAATAAACGGTATCAGAGATTAAAGATAAGGAATAAAAGGTATCAGAGCAACAAAGAGAAAAACTCCCCCTGAGTTGATTACTTCCCTTTAATTCCATGAGACCTTGAGCATCAGAACTTTACTTTATCATAGTTCATCAGATTCATCAGATTCTTGTACCTGGAAGCTTTTCAGAAGAAAGAAATTCAAATATATCAGAATGTTAGAATGTTTGAGACTTATGTCTCAGTAATCCGTTATTGAAAAATATCATTCTTTCTCCCCCTTTTTGTCAGTTATCAAAAAGCACAAATAATCAGAGTTAAAATGATCAGAGCCAATAAAGCGTTTGTATTAAATAGAAGCAATGAAAAGTTCAGAGCAGTGTAAAAATATTACAGACAAACATGTAAAGAAAACAAGGAAAACACAAGAAAATTCTAAGAGGGAGGTGGAAGACGTGTGAACAGAGCTTCCAACATGCTCTTGATTTGAGTGCTGGTTTCTTGTTGCTGAGATACCATGTTTGCTATAACATCAATTTTGATGTCCTGCTTATCCATTCTTTCATTCATCAGTATGTCAGATCTTTTCAAGTCCTCCAGAGTCTGCCTGTCAAGAGAGGAAGCTTGAGGATCTTCAGATTCAGGATGCTTCTCAGAGCTTTCTTCAATATCTTCTTCTTGACCCAAGTCTTCAGCTGGAATCATCTGTTCTTCTGCAGGTTGAACTTTGGATGCTGGACACTGTTCAGACCAAGTAGTAATATCTAGTGGGAGAACTTCTTCCTTAAGCAGCTTGCTCAGAACTGGACCTTCAATTTCTTTCAGCAGATTGCTGAAGTTCTGTTGAGCCTGTCCATAGCTCTGGTCTTGCAACTTAAAGGTTTCAGAGCATACCCATCTTCTGAATTTTGTCTAGAGGAAGTCTGATACAGCAGGATCAACCAGTTCCAGACTAGCTTGTTTCAAAGAAGTGATCCACTTATGTATATCTATTTCAAAGTTCAATATGCTGGAACTAACATCTGGATGTTTTAGTTTAGGGATATCAGTTTTGTTGTTTATTGCAGCAAGGCGTTCAAAGACTGTTAGATCAATGACAGTGTTGCTGTGGTCATCTGAATTTTTCTTAGGTGAGGGAGTGGGAGAGTCAGGAATTACGATTGGACTTGATGGGGAATTTGGTGGAGTTATTTCTGGTGAAGAGGGAAGTTGAGAAATATTCACAGTGGTACCACAGGGCAATTTAATGGCCAGGGGTTGTGGTTCAGGGGATTCAGAGGGTTGAGCCTCAGAGGTTTGAGTCTCAGGTTGTGGAGATTGTTCATGTTGAGGAGAGGGTGGATTAATATCTGGTTGAGGTGATGAAGGTAGAGGGATTTCTGGTTCTGGAGAGAGTGGAATTTCTGGTATTGGTGAGAGGGGAGTTTTAGGTTGTGCTTCTGTGTTTGGATTTGGATTTTCTGGTTCGGGAACAGAAGTGTGTTGGTCTATATCAGAGAGAACTTTTTCAAGGTCTTGTTCTGGTATGGCTTCAGTATTTGGATTTTGTGGTTGGGGGCGAGATCTTCTGAGGGTTAATGATTCAGAAGGGTCAAAGTCTAAGTCAAAATCATCGAAAGTTTGAGGTGTTGGGTTTTCAGATGGAGTTGGAATAGGGATAGATGTTGAAACAACAATTGAATCTAAAACAGTGACAGAAGAAGGATTACCTCTTTTCTTCGGAGTTTGTTGAGATGGTCCTTCTGCAGCAACTTTTATTTTCTTTGTCTTCTTCAGAACAACCTCTGGAGCCTTCTGCTAAAGATCTTGAATATCCAGATTTAGTGTTGTACCTTCAGCTTTACAAGCATCCAAATATCTCAGAATGATTTCAGGCTTAGAGTCAATTTCTGAGAACAGAGGGAAGTCGTCCAGAGGGACCCTTCTGCTGGAGATTTTAGCAAAAGGAGTGACGCTGGGCTCCTTCTTAATGTTCTCTATCAACTTCATCTTCTTCTGATTTTTGGCATTCAGCTGCTTGCCAACAGACGGTTCCGGAGTGCTGATTTCTTGTGCCTCTGTCAAATGATCAATCAGTCTATTCTCTGTCAAAATATCTGATATCAGTCTTCCCAAGGGTATCCAATCCCTTTTAGTACGTTCATCTTCTCTTGTTTCCTTGACACTTGTTCTGAGATGGTTGAACAGAAGATGAGCTAGATTTATCTTGACCTTCTGAGAGATAAAATAGATCAGAAACTGTTGATCAATGTTTATGTAATCAGGAGAGCTGGTAGGCTTCCTGTGGTTGAAACAGCCCAAAATGATCTTGGCCCAAATTCTGTGCTTGTCGTTCAAAGCTCTAATCTTGCTGGAGGGAAGCCCCAGCGTGAAAATTTCCCTTGCAATTACGGCAGCATCTGCACACCTTTCTGCCATATCTATGCAGCGAATACCACCTCCATTGTACCCTATCAGTCTTGTAATCAGGTCTTCAGTAATCACAATCTTCTTCCCCATGATGTAGGATGTAACTTGGTGATTTGAAGAAGAAGCATGAATCCAAAATTCCTTTACCAGAATAGGAAATGTTGGACCCACCAGCCTGTCAAAATACTTCTCCCAACCTTGAGCTTTAATCTCTTCAGATAAATCAAAACCATTCTCCTTGAGACTGTTGAAATCCACTATTAATTCTGACAGAACTTCAAGATTCTTGACTGGAGTTAGAAGCATTCTGAAAGGTACTTCATATTGTTCAGATGAAACAGTTTTCTGGGAACCTGAAGAAGGAATTCTGGAAGAAGCCATGTTCACACGAGGTTTTTGTGAAAAAGATTGAAAGGTTTTCTTGAGAAAGAAGAACACAGAAATCATAAATATGGAGAGAAAACGAAAGTGACGGTAAAAGTGTGTGAATGGTGTGAAGTGAGTTTAAATAGATTTCTAAAAAGGTTTTGAAAACATAAACGTTTAAGAGAGAGAAATTAATAATGATTATTAGCATTTAATGATAGCTGATTTTAAGGGATTCAGAAAGATATTTGGAACGGTTACCCATGACGTGTGTCTCAATGCATCCAATCAGCGCTTTGCCTTTTCAGAAACGTGAACGCGTGTTCAGCCTCAGAAAATAGCTGATGACTGGATGACACTTGTTTTCTTGAGTGAACAACATATTTCCATCCTAGAAATGAAGCGCTCAGATCTTCATGGATAGATTCTAATACAATCTGCACTTCTAAAGTTCTGAAGGAAGATTGATCAGTAGTTCACAGAAAATAAACAAAGTTCTGAAGGTTAATATATAAAATTAAAACAATTTCATTCTGGGCAGAGCTTCATGCTAAGATGTTTCAGAATGAAGTTGAACTTATCTTCAGAAAGTGGTTTTGTAAAAATATCAGCCCACTGATGGTCTGTGTTAATAAATTTAAAATTTAAAATCCCTTTCTGAATATAGTCCCTAATAAAATGATGTTTTATTTCTATATGCTTAGCCCTAGAATGTAAAATTGGATTTTTACTTAAGAAAATAACAGAAGTATTATCACAGAAGATAGGAATGTTACTCTCAAATATCTGGAAGTCCTCAAGTTGACTTTTCATCCAGAGCATTTGTGTGCTGCATCCAGCTGCTGCTATGTATTCAGCTTCTGCTATTGATAGAACAATTGTGGATTATCTTTTGATGGACCATGAGATCAGATTTTCTCCCAGAAACTGGCAGCTTCCAGAAGTACTTTTACGTTCTACTCTGCCTCCAGCAAAGTCAGCATCACAGTATCCTACTAAGCTGTAATCACTTGATTTTCTATAAAACAAACCCAGATTAGTAGTACCTTTCAGATACTTGAAAATTCGCTTAACTGCTGTTAAGTGAGATTCTCTAGGATCTGATTGGAATCTTGCAGAAATGCATACACTGAATAAAATATCAGGCCTTGAAGCCGTCAGATAGAGAAGAGAACCAATCATACCTCTGTAGACCTTCTGTTCTACCTTTTTACTTACCTCTTCTCTTTCCGGAATGCACGTGGGATGCATTGGAATCTTTGATGGCTTACATTCTAAGAGATCAAATTTCTTCAGAAGTTCTCTGACATATTTGCTCTGATGAATGTAAGTTCCTTCTGGGGTTTGATTGATCTGAATGCCCAGAAACAATTTTAGTTCCCCCATTAGGCTCATCTCAAATTCTGCCTGCATACACTTAGCAAACTTTCTTCCCAGAGAAGGTTTAGTAGATCCAAATATGATATCATCAACATAAATCTGACAGACTAAAATGTCATTCTTAACTGTCTTACAGAATAAGGTTGTGTCCACTTTCCCTCTGGTGAATTCCTTTTCTAACAGGAAGTTACTTAGTCTTTCATACCAAGCTCTGGGAGCTTGTTTTAGACCATAGAGCGACTTCTTTAGTTTGAAAACATATTCTGGATTTTTGGAACTTTCAAAACCAGGGGGTTGGTGCACATATACCTCTTCTTCTATATAGTCATTTAAGAATGCACTCTTAACATCCATCTGATACAGAGTGATGCCTTTATTTACAGCAAATGAAATTAAAAGTCTGATAGATTCTAACCTGGCGACTGGAGCAAAGGTTTTTGTATAGTCTATCCCCTCTTGCTGACTATAACCTTGTGCTACCAATCATGCTTTGTTTCTGATGACTTCACCTTGTTCGTTCAGTTTGTTTTTGAACACCCATTTTGTTCCAATGACGTTGAATCCTTTTGGTTTAGGAACTAGATCCCATACGTCATTTCTTGTGAATTGATTCAGCTCCTCTTGCATTGCTAGAATCCAATCATTGTCCAGAAGTGCTTCATCAACTGTTGATGGTTCAATTAGAGAAACAAGTCCCATGAGGGATTCTTCAGAGTTTCTGAAGCTAGCTCTTGTTCTGATTGGATCTTCCTTTCTTCCTAAGATTGTTTCTTCAGGGTGATCCATGCTGCTTCTGGATGGTCTTTTCTGAAGTTGATCAACAGAAGGTGCTGGATTGCTTGCAGTGCCTCTTTCTGATGTTGAGGGAGTGTCTCTGTTAAGAGCTTCTGATGACTTGTCTTCAGTACCTGTGAATTCAACTTCCATACCTACAAGTGATTCATTCTGCTTTGACTTTTGAGAGTCAATCTTGTCATCAAAACGAACACTGATTGATTCTTCCATAATCTGTGTTTCTGTATTGTATACTCTGTACCCTCTTGAGTGTTCATAGTATCCTAACATAATAAACTTTTGTGCTTTAGAGTCAAACTTGTTCAAATAATTTTTTATATTTAAAATAAAACAAGTACATCCAAATGGATGAAAATATGAAATGTTGGGCTTTCTGTTCTTCCACAATTCATATGGAGTCTTTTCTAGAATAGGTCTTATAGAGATTCTATTATGAATATAACACGTTGTGTTTATTGCCTCTGCCTAGAAGATCTTAGCAACGTTAGTCTCGTTGATCATGGTTCTGGCCATTTCTTACAATGTTCAGTTCTTTCGTTCTACAACTCCATTTTGCTGGGGAGTTCTAGGACAAGAGAAATCATGCAGAATGCCTTTGTCATTAAAAAATGATTCAAAATCTTTGTTTTCAAACTCTCCACCATGATCACTTCTGACTTTGACGATTCTAAGATCCTTTTCATTCTAAACTTGGTTGCAGAAGGTAACAAACACATAGTGTGACTTGTCCTTGTGTCTTAAGAACTTTAGCCATGTCCATCTGCTATAGTCATCTACGATTACTAACCCATACTTCTTGCCACTGACTAAAGCAGTTTTAACTGGTCCAAATAAGTCAATGTGCAGAAGTTCTAATGGCTTAGAGGTGGAAACAACGTTTTTAGATTTGAAAGCTGGTTTTGCAAACTTGCCTTTCTGACATGCTTCACACAGAGCATCTGAATTGAACTTCAGGTTAGGAAGTCCTCTGACCAGATTGAGTTTGTTAATCTGAGATATTCTTCTCATACTAACATGTCCCAATCTTCTGTGCCAAATCCATTGCTCGTTGTTAACAGACAGAAGACACTTTACATTCTGACTTTTCAGTTCAGAAAGTTTGATTTTATAAATGTTGTTTCTCCTCTTTCCATTAAATAGGATAGTCCCATCTTTCTGACTAACATCTTTGCATGAATTTTGATTAAAGATGATATCATAACCGTTATCACTTAATTGACTTATGGATAACAGGTTATACATTAATCCATCTACTAATAAAACATTACTTATAGAGGGAAGATTTCCATTACCTACTGTTCTAGAGCCAATGATCTTTCCTCTCTGATTGCCTCCAAAGCCTACGTGGCCTCCAGGCTTAAGTTCCAGGCTTTGGAACATATGCCTTCTTCCCGTCATGTGTCGTGAGCAGCCAGAGTCAAGGTACCATGACTGGTGTTTCTACTTTGCTGCTAAAGACATCTGCCACATGTATTATTTTATCCTTAGGTACCCATATTTTCTTGTGTCCTGATTTGTTAGTTTTACCAAAACTCTGGTTGAATTTTGGTTTGACACAATAATTACTACTAGTATATTTGATGTCATGTGTGTGTCCATATACAAAGTGTGAATCAAGTGAAGTGCGTTTTATAACTAAATCCATGGAATTTTTTGGTCTAGGTACCTTACCTTGGTATCCTATTCCTTTTCTGCCATTTCTGCTAACTCTATAGATCATTGAAGCCATTTTGCTTCTATCTATGTTTTTAGCTAGAAACTTCTGAAAGCTGTGATCATACTCCTTGATGATCTCATCAGCACTGTTGGGAGTTTCAGGGATTGTTTCCTTTTGAGAATTTTGCAATAGATTTTCTAATTTTGAAACTTTATCTTTTAACTCAGAATTCTCCAATTTGAGACTCTCAGTTTTATCAGAGTCAGAAGCAAGATTCCTTTTCAGGTTTCTGAATTTGACTCTGATCTGCTGATATCTTTCCATAATTTCATTAAGGCTTTCAGCTAGTTCAGCCTTAGTAAAGTTTATAGCAAAGTCAGGAAATACCTCTTCTGTATCTGATTCAGAGTCTGACTCGGAAGCTTCACTGTCTTCTGGTATGTTTTCCATGAGAGCTATGTTTGCTCTTTCATCATCGGATTCTGAGTCAGCTTCAGATGTGTCAGAGTCATCCCATGTAGCCATGAGACTTTTCTTCTTTTCCTTGCCAAACTTCTTTTTGGGCTTTTCCTTCTGAAGCTTTGGGCAGTCACTTTTGTAGTGCCCTTGCTCGTTACATTAATAGCAGATGATGTCTTTGTTGTTTGGCTTTCTGCTTCCTGAAGAGCCTTCAGATCTTCTGTGTCCAGAGGAGGATTCTGACCTTCTGTATCTGGAGGAAGATTCGTTCTGATTCTCTGATCTTTTGGGATTCCTAAACTTCCTTTGCCTCTGCTTCCACAGTTGGTTCGCCCTTCATGAGAGGAGAGACAATTCATCTTCTTCTGATGAGGACCCATCAAAGGTTTCTTCAACAGCCTGCAAAACTTTGGAGTCATATTTTCTGTTAGATTTTAAAGCTAATGGCTTACCTTGATTTTGAGGTTCATCTGCTTCTAGCTCTATCTCGTGACTTCTGAGGGAGCTGACAAGTTCCTCCAGAGAGATTTTGTTGAGATCCTTAGCTAGCTTCAGCGCTGTGACCATTGGCCTCCACTGTTTTGGAAAGCTTCTGGTGATCTTCTTAACATGATCAGCAGTAGAATACCCTTTGTCAAGAACTTTGAGACCAGTAAACCGAATTTGAAATCTTGAGAACATCGTTTCTATTGATTCACTTTCTTCCATCTTGAATGCCTCGTACTTCTGAATGAGCGCAAGTGCTTTGGTTTCTTTGACTTGAATGTTGCCTTCACGCGTCATTCTCAGAGAGTCAAACATATTCTTTGCAGTGTCTCTGTTTGATATCTTTTCATATTCAGAATAAGAGATGGGGCTGAGAAGAATTATTCTGGCCTTGTGATGATTTCTGAAATCACGCTTTTGTTGATGAGACATTGTTTTCCTGTCAATCTTCTGACCACTTTCATCCACTGGGTGCATGTATCCATCAGTCACCATGTCCCACAGATCAGCATCATGGGCCAGAAAGAAGCTTTCAATTCTGTCTTTCCAGTAGTCAAAGTTTTCTCCATCAAAGACTGGAGGCTTGCCGCTGAATCTGTCTCTTTCTTCATTGTTGTCATTGCTGATGTTTTGATGTGGTCCTGCCATTGTGTTTTTCTTACGCTGGATCTTGTACTGACATGGTTAAGTGTTATAAGCTCAGAACCAGGCGCTCTGATGCCTATTGTAGGATCAAGCGCTCACCACTGAGCTAAAAGCAATTGCTGTAGCCAAGGTGCTACTCTATTTCCTTATAGAGAATCTAACAAGGGGTCTACCTGGCCCATCTAACACACCTGTGTAGGCGTCCATGGGGGATGTTAAGCCCTTCGAATCCCCAAGGTTGACGCTGGAGATTTTAATCCAACAGAGTGTCCATAAGATAAATGGAATGCTTGGTGTATGGGAATTGAATCGGGTTATGATTAACCAAGGGGTGTACTTGATTAATCTCGTGAAAGTAGGTGCTCCTACCCTTAACCATGAGTCCCTTTATGCATGGAAACACTTGGTATACGGACCAAATTAATTTGATTCGGGTTATGATTAATCAAGGGCAAAGCTTGATTAATCTCGTAAGAATGACCATGCCCAAACTCAACTATGAGACCCTTTAAGAAAACACTTGGTATATGGACCAAAGGGGAGAGAAGAAAGTTGTTGCAATGCATAAGATAAAAATCAAAATCCCATACAAGGTGGCTATATGCATGCTCATAGAAAGTGGGACTAGCATGGCGCTAATATTCTAAACGACCAATTGGAACAATTGATCGAGTAGCTATAGTTGTAGAAAAGCCCAGGAACAAACTATGAATGTGTGCAAGTGTGAATTTGTAGGTGAATACCTTTTCGTTGATGACGAGCCCAAGAGGAGGCCAAGTGTTTTAATTGAACAAAATATGCATAATGGTAATATTTAAACATATAGAGAAATAACAAAGAAATAAAAATTCTAAGCTATTACAAACCATATGGGAATGGAGGTACAAGTTTACGAATGTGGATGAGTTGAATCGACAATATGATTAAAAGTCTAAATAAACAATCAATACAACCCAATCTAATTTAATAAAAGATTAATTAAACTAAAAAAATATATTTAATAAAATTAATTAGCAAAATGATTAATAATATAAAATAATATTTTTAGTTTAATTATTTATTTAGGATAAGAAAATATATTTTTGTATTTTTATATTTTTTATTTGATAAAAAACAAAACAAATAACAAAACAATATAAAAATATAGAGAAAGTAAACAAAATGGGCCTGGATTGAGTAACACTCTGGGTGCAAAGGGAAATCCATTGGGCCCATGAGGAGCAAGCCCATGCGGTAGGATGTCATGCTGGATTTGGTAAGGCGCGCTCCAAGGGGAGCACCGTGTATGTTCAAATCTGATTCGCTGGATATGAATGAAGAAGATCTAGTGGTGGTGATGCGTGAGGCTCACCCTAAGGCTGATGGGGAATTGCACTCTGGATGTACTGGATCTAGTGATTAGGCCTATTGAAAATCCACCTTAAGCAATAGATCTGGTGCATTGGATATTGATTGGTACAAATCTGTTGGTGATCTAACAATGATGAAGGCGAGGGAGTATGGTATGACCGATAAGGCTCCTGCAGAAAATTAGAAGCCACAAGGACAGTGACAATTGTCACCGTCTAATTAGGGTACTAATCAAGATTATTTTAATAAAACATTTGTTTAAACCATAATTAAACAAAACAAAAAAACAAAAAGATAATTTATTCTCTTTTCACTCTTGTCGTTCTCTCGTCTTTCTCTTCCTCTAAAGCTTGCTTGAGAAGACGCTTCCACCGTGCCAGAAATCGCCTCACGGCGGCGGCAACGGTGAACTTAAGTCGGTCCTTGATTTTCTTACATATTCATGTTCGTATCTCTTCTTTAATAACTAATACAATATTGTTTTTTTGCAGATGCTTGACTATTTTGCGTAGATCTTAAAAGGAAAAATGAAACCCTAAGTTTCTTAGATCGGTCGATTAGCCAAGATTATGCACGAATGATGACAGGTAGTAAAGAAATGGGAAAGAGGCAGAGGAGAGGAGACGAGATCCGATCCGTGAGGCTCGAACCTGTGTTTTTTACATCATTACTTCCGGTGAGATCTTTTCCTCTCTAAACTCTGGATTTCTCTGACTCTCTGGGCTTGTGATTTTGAAATCTTTTCCTCTTTTCCTTTCTCTAATTTCTGAAGGGTTTTTTTATTTGGAAGATGATGATGAACTGTTAGGTTTTATGCTTGATAGCTTGCCGGTTTTGTGATATTCATGAAAGAACTTGATTTTTGAAAAGCTTTTCTTGTTTTTGGAGATGAATTTTGTGGAGTATTTTTCTGTGATTCATCCAAGATTTGGAGTATCCCCATTATCCGTGCGAAATTTTGTTTATATATCTGTATCTGTTTTGAAAAATAGTTGGGGATTATTTTGATCTGAGTTGTTTATTGTGAAAGTTTTGTTATAGAATAGATGGATGAGATTGATTCTGATTTTGAGGCTTGCTATGGAAGTTTGTTACTTTGTTGAGCTAGAATATCAATTCTCCTTGAACTGATTTATTTTGGACTTGGCATTTTTGATAAGCTTGCTGCAAATTTAATTTCTGATATCTTGCTTTTGCTTTGCTTGGGCTAAAACTTGAACTTTGATAACAGGCCGTGAAATCATTTTGCTATTGGGCTTGACAATTATTTCTGATTGTCATTTTTTTTGTTGATTCCTTGTGAACTTTTACTGCGATGACAATGGATTGTTGCCTGAAACTTGCGAATTTGATTTTCTGTACCATCCTTTTCAGTAACTTTTTGTTGAGCTGAGATGTGAAACTCTTTTTACTCTCTTGTTATTTATTGTGATGATTGTGAGGCCCTTTTATTGAGTTTTACTTGTGCAGTAAATTTGCTTCATGAACCTCCATTGTGAACCAAGATTTAGAAATTTTCTTATGATTTTTAGTATAGGTGTTTTCAACCCATGATTAAACATTGTAATTCTGACTTTATTTTGAAACAAATGGATATGAGGCTTTTTTGTTGGATTTGTGATGCTTTTGGCCTTTGCTGAGTTTATAATTTATACCTCTTATTATGAACCAAAACTCTTTTGATGATTTACAATAGGAGATAAGGCCTATGATTGAATTTTGAATTTTGATTTGCTATGTAAAATCAATGTATGAGGCCTTTAGCACATGATAAAATTCCCTAAATAAACGAATTCCTTGCATGAACCCTAATGATGATGTTATGTGAAACTTGCTTGAAATCTCTTTGCTTTGATTTATGTTGAGTTTTTCTTTACTAACCATGTCTCTTTTTTGTGTTTCATGTGATTGGAGAGCAAGGAGGAAGCCATGGCATGAATTTTGGAGAGAAACTTGAAGTTTGGAGACAAATTTACAAAGAGAAGCAAAGAGATAGCTCTCTTAGAAACCATATAATTAGACTTGCTAGATTAGGAATTTCATTAAAGTTTTCCTTGTAAAAACTAGAAATTGTCTTGTAATCTTGAAGTGACTTAGAAACAAAAATGTATTCAAAAATGGGACTTGTAAATGGTGAGCGTAAATTGTTTTGAAATAAAATGGAAAAATTTGTTGGAAACACTTGAATGGAATTGTGTAATGATAACTTGTTTGAAAAACGTGAGTCAAACCTTGATTTTTGATTGGTACTCTTGAATTCGATTTGGACAATAAATGTAGCTTTGAATGATATGGTTGAATAAAATTTGTGTTAAAATCTCTTTTAATCCAAAATTCAAAGAACTTTGAAAGGTAATTGAAACCATGAATAAAATTTTCAATTTTGCATGGTACCTTAATGAACTTGTTTGACAAAATCCTTAGGTTTTAAGTATCTTTCAAGAAATCCACGCGACCTTTCTAGTATTGCAACTATTTAAGCGTTTCAATTCAATTGAAATAATCCAAGTTCAAAATTATAATGAACCTAAGTTCAACTCAATTCTCGAGTTCGAAATTCAATCTCAAATTCGAACCAACAAGCCTCAAATAAATGAAGGAAACAAAATATGTCTTGATCATAATCTCATCCTTTGTACCAAAATTCACCTTAAGCAATAAGGTTTCTTGAACTGGTGATTAGTGAACTATTAAGATAAATCTCCACGCCCTTTCTTCTTGACGAAATCCTCTTGTTCAAGTCAACTTCAGATGTTGCCCTAACCTTATGAGGAATATAAGAAAATAAACCCTAATATCAAGAGATACATAGGAGAGCAGTGATTCAAGAATCAACACTTGTAAATTCAGTTCTTTGATGGAACAAAGAATGAAATGAGATTTTATGAGACTTTGAGAAGCCTTGGTAACTCGAATGATAAAAATAATGAGGAGATGAGATCCATATTAATCTAATTGGCAATACAACCAAAATCCATAGCTTGTAGAGAACTTGAGAAACCAGAAATACCTTGATCCCATCTCAAAAATGCATGAGAATGTATGATGAAACATAACCCGTAATCAAGAGGGTAGATTTTCGGGTGCAACAGCTGCCCCTATTCAATCATCTTAAACATGATGAGTGAGAAAAGCTACAGCTTTCGAGAGTTCAGAGTTGAAGATGATTGAATATGAAAGAACCTGAAAATTTACACTCTTGAAAAAAAGAATAAGAAAAACCCCACCAAAGACAAATAACGCCTGCAGACGCGGGACTTAGAAGATACCAAACGAAATTGGATTTATCAAACATAGGATCTAATGGAAATTGGCCCTTCAAAGACAATGCATCAGAATGAAGCTGCAATTCGATCTTTAACAAAGTTGAGACAAAACTCAAACTTAAAAGAGTAGATGAAACTAAACTTCAGAATAATGTGTCAGGATAAAGCCGGACCATAAAAAAGGTGAGATAAGTCTCAAACCATAGAAAATAGGCAAAACTAAACTCTGGAAAAGTATGCGGGGCAAAATGGCTAGAGTGTGTGATTCTAGGAGCACCTGCTTGTCTAAAAAAAGACCGGTCAACCAAGGATACAACAGACAAAAGCTGAAGTACAGTAATCAAACACTATTAAAGGATCAGTAAACTAAAATTGATAAATATCCAAGGAAAGACATCAAACGAGACAAAACACAACTCGACAATAATATAAGATTAAAACTTTCTAGAAATGAGTACCAGGATAAAAGAAACTGGATTTCACGCACAAATAATAAGGAAAAACTCGACCAATAGCAAAGTGTTGAGAATGCATGTTTCTCAGAGCACCTGCTGGTCTCTAACCATAAGTAAACAGTAAATGAAAACTGACTAAGACCCAAATAGATATAAAAGATACATCTTAAGTCGATGGACACAATAAACGAAAGACGTAATACAGTAAATAAACACTCTCAAAGGTTCAATAATGAAAAACTAATAGACGTCCAAAGAGTGAGATATGGGTTTCGACCAAGGACACGGTAAACGAAAACCGATAGAAGAGTCCAAGGAAAGAAACAAAAGGAGACGACACTCGACTTATAATAACTAGTTAGGCAAGACAAACTAGATGAGTACCAGGGAAAAACAAACTGAATTTCATGTACAGGCAACGAAATCAAGACTCGGCCCAAAGCAATGTTATGAGAGTGCACATTTCTCAAAGCACTTGCTACTCTCAAACCAGGGATAAATAGTAAACCAAAACTGATAGAAGAATCCAAGGAACAAAGGAGACTGATTTCAACAAAGGACGCAATTAAATGAACACTGTAAAAAGACTCAGAAAACAAAAACTGATAAAGAATGCAGTAATCAAACACTGATAGAAGTCCAAGGTATGAAAACAAAACGAAATGACACCTGACTCATTATAGCTAGTTAGACAAAACTAAACTAGATGAGTACCAGAACAAAAACTGAATTTCATGCGCGGGTGACGAGACAAAACTCAAAACTCGACCCAAAGAAAGGTGATTAGGGCGTACTACTAAAAACCTAATGAAAGTGAATATCAGGACGAAATTGGTATTCAAAAGGTACATCAATAGACATTGGAATGGACCAACGAGGGTAGTAAAGACTAAACCCAATAAAACTGCGTCATGGTAAAACTGAACTACAATCAAGAGTAGACACATAATATTCAAATGATTAATCATCAACAGGATATTTGTATGGGGTGAAACCGAGATACTGAGGATGAAGACCTTGCCGGGGATACAATCCGAAGTTTTAGCAAATTCACTGGGGAAAACGGAAACAGTAATGGCTTATGTTCCGATGCATGTCTGAATTATTTTTCTATGGAATAGTATTTAAAAAGGGAATGGAAACTCCATACTTTGAGTACGCAATATAATGATGCATGTTTAGATGTTTCACTGGGGAATGGACAATTGAGAAGCCAACAACCAAAAAGTCAAAACCTGACAGGACTCGCAAAAATAAACTGCAAAAATCTACAAGAGAAGAGAAAATATAAGGAACCGCTGGAGAGAAACCCTTGAAGAGCTGCAACTCTATGGGGAGTAACAAATTCGAGTAACCAGTAGAAATAGGCTATGGACATTGAAAGGAGTTGCACGAATAAATTGAAAATTTTGCTGTAGAAGATCAGATCGAAACTCATCAACTTTAAGAAGGAATGCCAAATGAAGATTGGGTGTTTCCAGAGAAGATCAAGGCAAGACTGTAACTTCTGAAGGAGAATGCCAAATAGGAATCGACTGTTGTTGGAGAAGATCGGGGAAAGATTGTAACCTCTGGAAAAGACGGCGTGCAGTCGTGTTAAGGATGACACCAAGATAATAAATCAGATGCGAGAAGCGAAACCCTCACCGGGGAATCAGATAAACTCTGTCAAGGCTAACCTTGTCAGGGAAGAGATGTTATTTGATAAGAAAACTCGATCAAGAATACTACTGTTGGGGGTACACAAATCCTCGAGCAGAAAATATAGTCAGAACCACACTGATGGAGATTGACAATACACTTCAAAAATGGCCAAACCTATTAGGAAAACTTCCGTCGAAAAATCCTTCACCGATTGCCGAAGATTAACAAAATCTCAATTAGTCAACCAACATCAACTATACTGGGGATAAAGACAGATCCCTACATAAGGATGCCCCAAGCAACAAATTAGTTGGGAAATGAGAGATCAGGACGAGGAATCTCTTATTGGAAACTCTGCTAGGGAATTGAAACTTCTTCAGACTATGAATTCTCATCTAAGCAACTCCATTGGGGACATGAGACATCTTCAAACTTGAAGTCTCAGAACGAAGCCTTTCTCTTGAAAACAATTTCTTGGCAACAAAACTCTGCTGAGGAAACAAAACTCCATTGAGGATACAAAACTCTGCCGGGGAATATCTTGTTGGGGATAAGAGATACAAAACTCTAAAAGTGGAAACCCCTGCTGGGAATGCTTCTGCCATGGATTTCTTCATAAAGAACCTGAATTCCAGGGATTAAATTAATCTTGGATATGCAGTCATAAAATAGACCATGAAGATAATCAAATAGTATCAACTCTATTGGGGATATGACAATCTCGGCCAACATCAACCCTACTGAGGATGATAAAAGATTTTTTTGATATTTGTAGCGGTAGAAATGTTTAAGACTAAGTCATTGGATTGACTAGAGTTATACAGATCAAAATAAAAATCGCTATCGCGCTTTATTGTTTCCAAAGGAATGGGAAAAGAGCGAGTAACCCAAAAAGAGGGGGAAAGATTCCAGGTAACGAGGTTAGTTATGAAAAAGGAAGGTATTAGCACCTTAAACATCTATGGTACTCCATAGGAACCTCTTTGTCAAAATATGTATATATTAGCTATAAAATTTTATATGTAAAATAGATGGTGGAGGTGAGAAAAGAAGTATTTTTTTAAATGATTTTTGCACCCGCCGTGGTTGCGAACCTTTAGTGCCTACGTACCACCTTTCGTGCAATAGGGGATAAGGGTACACGTAGTTCATCTTTTAAAAATTTAAAACATGAGTGTGTTGGTTAATTTTATGAGATAAAACATCATCGTCATTGTCCGTGTGGAAAACATACTTACTACCCACAATCATGAGAAAGGAGAATTTGCATCATCTCAAAATGGAGGATACAACTTGGATTTTAAAATCAACAATGCCTCACTCAATACCCAAGTGGAAAATAACTCTCTTTACTACATATTGTAGAAGTATAGTTGTTTGCATCACTACAAGGATTGACAAGAGTCCAATCTTTTGAGAAAAGTTTTAAAGTAAAAAGCCAAAGTGGAAAAGTGGTTTGAAATGAGATTGATTGATTTTTAGTCTTCTCACAAAAAAATGTCAAAGTATTATTAGGTTGATTAGAGTTTATTTATGAAAAGGTTTTGAAAATGCATTGACCTAAGTCCAAGTTTATTATGAAAATGGTTCAAGTTTCAAAACAAGAAGAGTTTTCAAAAGGAGGAAGCATATTTTTGAAATTAAATAAGATGGACTAGAAGAAGAGAATATCCTAAAGCATAAGGTAAAAGATAGGGATAAGAACCATCTAACCAACAAGAAGCCATTAATTTACATTATGAGTGAAGATAGATTTCCCATTATTTTGATTGAAACCAAGCAAGCAAAGATACTAGATCTCTTTATAAGACCAAACTTCAAGTGTATTAGGTCTTCACAAAAATTGGGCAGAGTAACAGCTGTATACGGGTGAATTTCAGATTACAAACAAAGAATGCAATCACAATAACCTGCACACAAAACAAACAAAAAACCCAATGTCTTGAGGTAAACCTCAAGATCTCCTGACAAAATATCAATTAATGTCACAATAACTCCAACATAGGCCAAGGCTTCTAATCCTTAGTCCAAGAAGTCCAATACTCCATAATGCCGAGGACAGTAACCAAATAGTCCAAGTATCATTAAAATTTTTTATGGTTTATGTTGATTATTAGGTATATTAACAAAAAAAGAAAAGCTCAAGTGAGCAAAATAAAAATGACAAGAATATAAAGGGGCTCAAGTGAACAAAGATGAAAAATAGCATGAAATGTAAATGCTAAAGTAAATGGTACATAAAGCATAAAAATTAAAAAAAACACAAAATAAAATCAATTATGAATAATTAGTGGTTAGTTGGATGATTATCTTGAAACTTGCATTTGGAACTCATTAGAGGATTGGTAGAACCAAAGCCTCCACACAATAAGTTACCTTTGCTTTTTGTCAAGTATATCATCCATTTGGAATCCTCAAAAGTACTATTTAATAATCAACGATGTTTAAGTGATCCGCGTTGACCAAAAGTGATGTAGATATATTAGAGGATTGGTAGAACCAAAGCCTCCACACAATGAATCTCAAGGTTATTGGATCAAAGAGATCCAATTAACATAATGGGCTTGCAAACATAGGTTTGGGCCACGAATGATCATTTATTCAAATCGGGACAAAATTTAGCGCTATGTTAAGCAATCGTAAGTGGACTTATATAGAAGTCGCACCTATTTTGAGGCCGGCAATAGCAATCTATACACCATTTTTTTTGAGACATGATATAGAGATCATGCTCCAATAACACTAGTGCAATAAGAAAGGGATGAGATGAAGAATGGTGGGAAAGAATATAAAAATCACATTTGAATTAAAATTTAATCAAACTATTATTAAAATCATTCATCCATTTTTATGGAGTTAGACTCAACACCATGGATCCAATGATGTTAACAAAGTTCATGATCAAAATTTCAACCCAAGATCAGCCAAAAAATAATCACAAAATAATATTAAATTTAATATATACATTAAAAAGGGTTTTTAAAATGTTTTAAAATAGAAATAAGAGAGAAAAAAATTAACTATGTTCAAATTAATCAAGAAAATTTAAGTAAGACCATAGAAAAATCAGAAATGGACTCAAATATTTTTATAAAATTTTTGGCAATTTTTTAAAGTCAGGAACTATTTTAAAAATTAAAAGAAATGAGTAAAATAAACCAAAAATGATAAAAAATAACAAAATTCAGAAATAAAAAATAAATGAAGTCACCAATATTTATCACAATATCATTGGATCATTCCATAATTTTTTCAGAATTTAAAAATGCATAAAAGTATTTTTAAACATCAGAACACAAAATAAAATTGTGAAAAAAATAAAAATCAGAAAGAGAAAGATTAAAAATATTTTTCATAATTTTTTCAGATTTTTTGGACTTGAAATGAATTTTCTATGATGTTTTGAAGTTTAAATCAATTAAAATTAAAATCAGAAAATAAAATATCAAACCAAAAAAATATGGGCCATCTGATCATTGTCAAAACGCGTTAGTGAATAGATTAAGTGGACCTGGTGCGCTGTGCATACTATGGACTTTAGTTAATAAAGCATAGGATTCAATATAAAATCAGAAATTAAAAAAAACAAATGGCAGTGTTTAATTGGTTGAAGGATGACACGTTGGTCATCTTTAACCTCCAACCAGTCTCAAAACCAGGTCGCTCAAACTGTAAAATTAGAGCACGAGACCTATGCCATTCGCTTCGTCTCATCAATACGAAGACAACCACACCTGCGTGAAAAAATTATATAAATTGTATTTCAAGCAATTTGGAAGGAAAGTTTTGAAAGGGAATTTGAAAATTCATGGCCAAAACGTGTTTCTAGTTAAAAGTAAGTGTTGCGACTAGAACCATGGCAATGAGAGCTTCACGATGATATCAAAGTTTGAGATAATTGGTGAAGGAATCTACCTATTAAAATTAATTTGCAGAGCTCTGAAACTGGACTTCTATGGATCAATATAGGTCACGATTCTTGAAGGTAATTGTATGGTTAGCTTCAGGGAAGATCAAGGAAGGTGAATTGATAGAAAAAATGGATTGAAAAAGGCTTGAACACTGATTTCAAAGTTGCATAAAAGTGAGTTATGGAATGAGTTTGGCAGGGTGATTTTGGTTGTTCAAGTTTGAGAAAATGAATGAGGGATGACCCTCTATTTATAGGAGAATGAATGGGATCCTTAAACGTGTGAAATGATGAAGTTTGGATGGAAATCGTGGGGGTCTGCAGTATCAATAAAGTGTGACTTGTTTATCATCAAAACTCAGCCAAATCGTGCGTTTCATGATGCTAAACAGCTTTGGAAAGTTGCTAAACATGATTAGAATAAAAAACGTGTGGAAAACTTGTGATTAGAAGCCAAAACAAAGATTTCAAAATCTGACTTGTGATGAAACTTCAGTTTCAAGTTACCAAATTCAAATCAATGGCATTATCAACTCAAGGGGTCTTATGGCATGACTCTTGAAGTTTAGAAAGATGAGGTTACAAGCTTTGAAATGGGAAAAGAATGGAATCAAATAGATGTTTGAGCTGAAAGTTGCAATGAGTCAAAGTTGGGAAAAAGAAGTTGACTTTCCATACTTAGAAATATTTCAAGTTTTTCTTCAAAAGTGACCTATAATGTTTTGCATCCAAACATGGCCTTCCTCTTGGAATTCGCTGTTGACAAAAAAATATGGAATGAAATAGACCTCTTGAATGATATTTTGAAACTTGAACCATTCAAAATCTCCAAAAATTGAGAGAGTTATGAACTGTTGAAGTTGGCAAAAAATCATGAAATGACCTATAATATTTTGTGTTTTTAGGGCATATTCCATCCATTTTCTCACTTTGCAAATAAAAGAAGGAAAAAATTCACACCCTCAAGATCATTGTGGAAAAATAGTGGGCTCAAGGTGATAAAAATTGACCAAGTTATGATCATTTGAAGTCACACATGGGAAATTGGGGGTTCATTTGGAGGACTTGTAATATTTCTTCATCATCAAGTTTCTTCCACATGAAAACTCCTTGAAACTTTTGAAGTGATTTATTATTAACCCTTTGAAGAAAAGGATGTATTTGGAATCAATCAAAAATACCAAAATATGAGCAAGATATACTTCTTTGAAGTTCAAAACCCTAGCTCTTAGATCAAGAAAATGCTTTGAGGAACTTTGACAATTTTAAACAACCTTCTTGTACCAACACTTTTGATTTGTAGATAGAAGTTATTGAGGATGATAATGAGAACTCATAGCAACCAAAACCACTTCCATATTTTGAGAATTGAGGGAAATATGCACTTGTGACCAATGGGAACAAAGCCTTGTCCAACCATGACAACTTCTTCAATCAACCCCTTGTATTTTTGAATCAATCTTGATAAATTGGAAATGTGGTGAACCAAAATAAACCTTGCCATTCCATTTCTTCCAAAACAACTTCAATGGTGAGGTTTGAATTTCTCAAGCTTTATTGACTAGGGAATGGAAATAAACTCACGAACCCATGGATCAAGTTGCTAAACCACATTGCCTTTACCTACATTATTAACAAGTAAGACAAACCAAAATTTCATTTTATTAATTAAAAGGAAATTCAAAACAAAACATGCATAATCATAAAAGAAAAACAAGTCAAGGTGCTTGGTGATTCCTCAAAGAGCAAAGCTAAATATAGGGAGGAGAACCAAAATCCCTAATATGATCTTGTTGTGATTGAATCAATATGGTATGATGAAGGGATCTTAGGGGAATAAATTGGGGTGCAACAGCTACCCTTATTTAAGTTTCTTATATCCGGAGATACGAAGGTTAAAAATCTTCGTGTCGACGTGATCGAAGATACTTAAATATAAAACAAACCCTATTTTTGGCCCTAAGATGCCATGCAATTCTTATGAGTATGAATGAATATGAATAACTTCAAAGGGACGCAAAACAACACTGGGGATGTAGCAAAGGAAATAAAGATCAAAAGAGAAACCCGACCAGGAAAATAAATCACTGGTGAATAAAAAATACCTGACTTCATTGGTGTAAAACCCAAAGAAGAGATAAGGTAGCATCAACTCAACTAAAGGGGAGATAGAAGATAAAAAAGATAAAGACGTATTCCTGCTGAGGAGATAAAGTCTTCTTGTGCAAAATAAATGCACATTCAAACCAAGGCTCGAAGCATGCAAATATTATAAGTAATAATATTGATGGGAAAGAAAGATTCAAACCAGAAATAAACTGGAATGAAACATCAACCAAAATAAATTCTTTGAGAAATAAACTCAAGAGGGAAACCCAAATCATCCAGACAAAAAGCTGTACAGGAAGGCCAAAGAAAAAATATTTCACGAGGGATAACTCAGTGGGGAAATTGAAAGAATATACACTTTCTGCTTAACGCTGATACTCTATTGGAGAGAGGACAACAAAACTCTTCAAAATAGGGAAATATGTCAACAAAATAATAATGAATGCGAATGAGCAATGATTTGCTAAATTCAGCTATGTATGATGTATGAGTGTTATTATGTATATGCTGACAAAACAGACATATAATACAGGGAATAACCGGACAAAACTAACTCGGGTACAGTCAGTACTCGGCTGAATCACATCCAAGATGGACATTCCATAAGAAAACTAAGCACCTGACGAGGAAACAGAATCGTATTTCGCGGCTCAACTTCACTGGGAAGGAACATAATCTGGAAGTAAACAAATCATAGCGACAAAACAATACAGATACATGGATATAACATCCTTCTCCAGGCTTCACCGACGAATAGCACACAAACCTCAATGGGGAAAACACATGTTTCACGGTCTGTACTTATACTGGGGATTGCAATACTGATTTTAAATAAGGCAGATGAAAACCATATTAGCAAAACATCAACTGAGGATTTCAAGATGACTTCAATGGGGAAATATCATACAAATTCACTAGGGGAGATAGTGCCTCATCATCGAGATACCAACTGGAGTCCTCGTGCTGACTTCATTGGGGAGGCCAACACCACATCTAAGAGGGGAAAGCAAGATACGTTCTTCAACATTGAGACTAAGTATTGCACCAACTTATATGGGGAAAAAGTATGAAACCTCATGGGGATAACAACTTGGAGAGTTAAGAAGTCAAACATTACAACAAGAAATCAATCTCATGGGGATTTTAAAATAAACCCAGCACTTGGCGGATGAAAACCCAAAAAGCTTACAAATGCCTCAACACTTCTTAAATGAAACATTGTCCTTGCCTGATTATCGGGCAATCAAACAAAACGCAAGTATTGTCGAAAGGGAGATACTTCACAAATGAGTCCAACTCATCATGCACGGGGAGACAAGACTTTTATCAAATAAGCGAAGCCTTCACTGGGGAATCTTGGGTTAAGTCTTCATATCATGCAAACTTATTCCAACAAAAATGCCCTGGGATAGCCTTCCTGGGGAATCTTGGATTGAGTTTTCATATCACGCAAACTTATTCCAACAAAAAAGCCCTGGGATAGCCTTCCCGGGGAATCAAGAAGTCAACATTAGAGAAATAGGTCAAACTTGTAGGGATTTTAAATCAAACCCAACACTTGGCGGGTGAAAACCCAAAGGGTTGACAACTGTCTCAACACTTCTCAAAAAATATACTGCCCTGGTCTAGTTTCCTGGGAAATAAATACCAATAATAATGCCAATACTGCAGAAAGAGCGACATTTTGCAAATAGTTCCATCTCAGCACACCAAGGGAACAAGACCTTTCATCATATGAGGGAAGACTTTGGTGGGGAATCTGGGATAGAGGCTTCAGACCATGCAAACCCAAAATAAAAAATGAACCAAGACTTGACTGGGGACAATGGGATCACAAACCAAATAACACACCTTACGCCAATTGGTATCATCTTAAATATACAAAAATCATGCGTGTACCAGCAAAATGACCCGAGAAAACCTTCCCCGAGGAAATAAAACTTCCCAAAATTCCTGGAGTTCGTCCATTCCTGGGATCACCAGGAATTTAATATTTGTAAATTATTTTTGGAAAATAATTTTTTTATTTAATATTTTTTGGAAAACTTCCCAAAATTTGTAAATTATTTTTGGAAAATAATTTTTTTATTTAATATTTTTTCTTTGAAAATTATTATCAATAATAAATGGAGTCTTTATAATCTGAATGAAAATAAGAAATACAAAGAATTGGGTAAAAGCTCAAATTTTATTGACAGAATGGTAGTCTGCGAATGGCGAGACTCCAAGGATGATTACAAAGTCCCGAAAATGGTAATATATAATGGAAAAGATACATTGAGATACAATGACCACTATTCCCTCTAACAACTTTGAAATTCTGAGCAGCAGCTTCCGTTGAAGTATGTTAAGGATCCAAGAAGATTGTTGCTTAAATGATCAAGTCTTGTCTGATGTAGTTACTTTCCAAGAGAGTCCCTAACTTTTGCCTAAGCTGCCCTTGCGGGTTTTCAACTTAGCATGAAATTTTATTCTTTTTATGTCTCTAATTTTTTCCTAGACCGCCCTTTCGGGTTTTCGGCCTACCGAGACACTCCTTTTTGCCTAAGCCTCCCTTTCGGGTTTTCAACTCCGCGAGCTATTCTTTTATTTTTTTAGGCGAAGTATTTCTTGACTGCATCAGCATTCATGGGATGTGGGAACTCCTCACCATCCATAGTTTCAAGAATTAATGCACCTCCAGAGAAGGCTTTCTTGACAACATATGGGCCTTCAAAATTGGGAGTCCACTTTCCCATAGAATCAGCGTTAAAAGACATGTTCTTCCTAAGAACGGGGTATCCTTCTCTGAATTCACGAGGTTTGACCTTCTTGTCAAAAGCTTTCTTCATTCTCTTCTGATATAACTGCCCATGACACAAAGCCGTCATTCTCTTCTCTTCGATCAAATTCAATTGGTCAAACCTGTTCTAGACCCATTCAGCCTCTAACAACTTGGTTTCCATTATCACACGCAAAAAGGGAATCTCAACCTCGATTGGGAGCACTGCTTCCATTCCATACACAAGGGAGAACGGGGTTGCTCCTGTTGAAGTGCAGACAGATGTCTGATATCCATGTAAACAAAAGGGATCATTTTATGCCAATATTTATAAGTAACAACCATCTTCTGGATGATCTTCTTGATATTCTTATTAGCAGCTTCAACAGCCCCATTCATCTTCGTCTTGTACAGAGATGAATTGTGATGAACAATCTTGAATTCTTCACAAAGTTGTCATCATCTTGTTGTTCAGATTCGAGCCATTATCGGTGATAATTCTGCTCGGCACACCATATCGACATATAAGATTATTCTTAATGAAGCGTACTACCACCTTCTTAGTAACATTAGCATATGAAGAAGCTTCCACCCATTTGGTTAAGTAATCAATTGCTACAAAGATAAAATGGTGTCCATTCGAAGCTTTGGGTTCTATCATTCCAATCATGCCAATACCCCACATAAAGAAAGGCCACGGGGAAGAAATAACATTTAGAAGTGTCGGAGGGACATGAATCTTATCCACATAAATATGGCATATATGGCACTTCTTTGCAAATCTGTAACAGTAAGATTCCATTGTCAGCCAATAGTAACCTGCCCTTAACATCTTTTTAGCCATCAAATGTCCATTGGCATGAGTGCCAAATGAACCTTCATGAATCTCATGCATCAAAATGTCTTCTTTGTGTCTATCCATACATCTGAGCAAGACCGTGTCATAATTTCTCTCGTACAACACATTCTCACTGAGGAAGAAGCTGCCAGCCAATCTTCTCAATGTCTTTCTATCTTTATTCGACGCACCAATCGGGTATTCCTGAGTCTGGAGAAAATGATTGATATCATAATACTAAGGTTTCTCATCTGCTACCTCTTCTGTTGTAAACACATGAGCAGGCCTATCCAGTCACCGAACCATAATTTGAGGTATATCATTCCAAGTATTCACTTGATACATAGAAGCCACAGTTGCCAGAGCATCCTCCATTTGATTTTTGTTTCTGGGGATGTGATGGAATTCAACTTTATTAAAGAAGGGTAACAATCTTCTAGAATAAGCATTGTAAGGGATCAAGCCGGGGTGACTAGTATCCCATTCTCCTTTAATCTAATTTATTACCAAAGTTGAATAGCCATACACATCTAGAACTTTAATTTTGAGATCAATAGCTTCCTCGAGACCCATGATGCAAGCCTCATATTCTGCCATATTATTAGTATAGTCAAATTTCATCCTTGCAGTAAAAGGAATGTGTGATCTATGTGGAGTGACAATCACAACACTAATTCATTTACCATAAGCATTCACAACTCCATCAAATATCATGCTCCAGCGAGATTCAGGATCAGGACCTTACTCAGGAAATGGTTCATCACAATCTTTCACTTTCAGAAACATCACATCCTCATCGGGGAAATCATACATCATAGACTGATAATCATCAACTGGTTAATGAGCAAGATAATTTGCCAACACACTGCTTTTAATAGCTTTTTGAATGCGGTATTCGATGTCATATTCAAATAACATCTTCCAGCGGGAAATTCTCCCAGTAAGAGTAGCCTTTTCAAAAATGTACTTAATTGGATCTATTTTGGAGATCAACCAAGTAGTGTGATTCAACATATACTACCACAAACGTTTTGCCGCCCAGGCCAGAGCACAACATGTCTTTTCCAGCATGGAATACCGTGACTCACAATCAGTAAACTTATTACTGGGATAATAAATGGCATACTCTTTCTTCCATGTTTCATCTTGTTGTCCCAGAATACAGCCCATGGAATTATCTAACATTGTCAGATACATAATCAATGGTCTTCCTTCAACAGGAGGGAGAAAGATAGGAGGTTCAAGAAGATATTCTTTAATACTTTCAAATGCCCTTTGGCAGTCATCTGTCCACATACAACCTTGATATTTTTTTAACAACATAAAGACCGGTTCACACGTTGCAGTCATATGGGAAATGAATTTGGAAATATAATTCAAACGCCCGAGGAACCCTCTAACTTGCTTTTCAATTCTCGGCACTGGCATTTCTTAAATTGCTTTGATTTTATCAGGGTTAACTCCAATCCCTCTCTGGATAACAATGAAACCTAACAATTTCCCTGACCGAACACCAAAGGTACATTTATTTGGATTCAAGCGGAGATAATACTTCCTCAAACGCTGAAAAAACTTCAACAAATCGTCTACATTCCCTTCTTCAGTCTGGGATTTAGAAATCATATCATTAACATATACCTCAATTTAGTTGTGCATCAGATCATGGAATAGGGTTGTGATAGCCCTCTGGTACATTACACTAGCGTTCTTCAACTCGAAGGGCATCACTCTGTAACAGAATGTTCCCCGGGGTGTGATAAACGTTGTTTTTTCCATGTCCTCAAGAGCCATCCTTATTTGATTATACCCAGAAAATCCGTCCATGAACGAGAAAACTTTGAATTTTGTTGTGCTATCCACTAACATATCAATGTGTGGCAATGGAAAATCATCTTTTGGACTAGCTTTATTTAGATCTTTGTAATCTACGCATATGCGAACTTTTCCGTCTTTCTTCGATACTGGGACAATATTGGCAATCCACTGAGGGTACACTGATGTCACAAGAAAACCGGCATTAATCTGCTTTAGAACTTCTTCTTTGATTTTTACTGCCATATCTGGGTGAGTTCTTCACAACTTTTGTTTGATTGGCGGACACTCTGGCTTCAACGACAAATGGTTCTCTATAATATATGTATCTAGACTAGGCATATCTTGGTAAGACCAAGAAAAAATATCCACATACTCTTTCAACATCTCAATCAACCTGCTCTTCACATCAGGATACAATAATGCTCCAATCTTGACTTCCTTTAGATCTTCTTCTGAACCCAAATTGGTTACTTCCAAAGGCTCTTTATATGGCTGAATGGCATTCTCCTCGCGCTCAAGCAACCGTGAGACCTCTTCTGGAATCTCATCATAGTCTTCTTCTTCGGCCCCATACACAGGACATTCAAAGATGGGAGAGGGTGCAGGGTCATTGTATTCAACGGGTTTTTTAATTAATCTGCACATATGATTTATGATTGATTTTAGAAACTGAAACATATAACAAGTGATCATGCAGATTGAATTTCAGTTATTATTTATTTTGAAAGGTTTTTTTCTGATTACCATTTTCCAAGAAAAAGCAAAAAATAAAGACACAATTTGGGAAACAAAGGCAACTTTTATTATTGATTTTAAAAATCAAAGAAAACAGATAAGCCCATACAATATTAATACTTTCACCTTGGGCAGAGTGAAAGTTTTTTTTCCGAAAAGATTACCAAAAAACAAATTAATTTGAAACATGTATGCAAGAGGGAACATCAATGGTGATCCAGTTCTGAACCCTAACTTCGTGAGTCATATAATTTGGCATTTCTGGCTCTGCTTCATCCTCCACAATTGCATTAATCCCGAAAACAGTTGTATGAAGATAACCCCCGCTACGTAAGATATCCTGATACTTGCATGCAGCAGACTTTGGCTTCATGCTCTTACCTTTATCATTCTTCACAGAGAACCCCAAGCCAACTCTATTCTTGTTTACTGGTGGATCAACAATTTGTCCCTATACTTCACTATAGCCATTACGCACAACCTGCTGAGCATCCTTAAACGAAGCCATATAATTCTCATTTCCTCTTATATTATCAATGGATAAAGCTTGGAACTGGGTTCCAACAGCATCTTCATCCGCCTCCACAATGCTGAAAGAGGACAAATGAGATATCAATAATGCATGTTCTCCATTTATAATTACCACTTTTCCTTCACGCACAAACTTCAACTTCTTGTGTAAATTCGAAGTGACAGCCCCTGCCTCATGTATCCACGTCCGTCCCAACAAACAACTGTAAGCGGGTATAATATCCATGACCTGGAAAGTAATCAGAAACAAATGTGGGCCTATATGAATAGGAAAGTCCACTTCACCAATAACAGATTTCCTTGATCCATCAAATGCTTTCACAATAATGCCACTAGGGCGCATGGGCGTTCGTTGATATTTCAACTTCATAAGTGTGCTCCTTGGTATAACGTTCAATTCAGATCCATTATCAATCATAACATTGGATAATGAATCATTATTACAATTCATAGAGATGTGAAGGGCTAGATTGTGATTTCTTCCTTCATCGGGCAGTTCATCGTTGTAGAAACTTAGGTTATTACATTATGTGATGTTCCCTACCACACTGCTAAATTGGTCTACAGACATATCACTTTCCAATAAAGCTTGGTCCAATACCCTCATCAAAGATTCTCTGTGAGCAGAGGAGTTAATCAATAAAGCCAAGATAGATATTTTTGAAGGAGTTTGCAATAGCTGATCTACAATTCTGTAGTCGCTCATCTTGATTATCTTCAAAATATCATCCACTTCTTTTTCTAGCGTACCTCCACTAGATTCACCCGTAGCCTTCTTGGGTTCAACATTTTCAACAATTTTCTTCCCAGTACTAATATCTCCCCGAACAACTGGTGCAAATACACGACTGCTGCGGGTCACTCTTCTAGTCTCAACAATATTTCCAACATTAGGAATTGGTTGGATGGGAACTTCCACGCCATCCTCTAAAATTGTAGCATTATATTTGTAGGGTACATCCTTATCTGACTTGTAGGGGAAAGGACCCGGCAAGCTAATCACCAATGGAGTAATAGCTGGCTTTCCTTGATATTCAACTTCAAAAGGGGTGGGTGAACCAAAAAAAGGAACGATATCATTTACTCCCTCTTCAACATATTTAGTCATTTCAGAGTCATCTCTGGAAAACATATCTTTATCTGAGGAGAAGAACTCATCCACAAAGGCATACTCATCATCTGACTCTTCTTCAATCAAACAAACCTCAATCTTAATAAGCTCATGGTAATCATCTCTTTGGCCTGTAACCTTAATAGTTGCATTATCCAATAACAACTAAATATCTTTCCTTACAATTGAACATCCTCGGGGGTCCCGACAGAAAATTCGACAAGATCCATATTGATGTTCTATCTGAACAGCCATGTGGCAGAAAGTAGCATGCAATTGTACAAGATACTCATTCATATGTTTCACATCAAACATTTTGTACTCTCCAGGACATCCAGAAACCATGTTTACTTCCTCTTCATACTCTTCCCTAGGCCTGATTATGTGGATGAGGCCCTCATCCATCATCTCCTGCAAATCATCCTTTATCTTGTCACAACCCTGTATATCCATACTGCAAATAACACAACCAGCATGGTCATGTGTATAGTAGCTAAATTCACAGAGGTATACATGAATTTTTACCAAATCTTCTTTAACCAATTTAATATCGAAAATCCGGAAGTCGCCTGGACAACCGACCACCATGTTCACAACATTTGCTCTTCCATGCTTTGGAAAAGGATTATCTTTCACATTAGGGCCAACATCCTTGAAAGATAAGATACCAGACTTCACCAATTTTTGTACTTCAGTTTTCAAAGGATAACAGTTCTCAACATTATGCCTTGGTGCTCTCTGATGGAAAGCACATGTTTGGTCTGCCTTGTAATACCAAGGCAATGATGATGGTATAGAGGGAGGTGGTCGAGTCTGAACCAACTTATTCTGAATTAACATCGGGAGTAATTTTGTATTGCTCATAGGGATAGGGTCATAACTCTCTCTTCTCTGATTATACCCTTGATTCCCCTGATGGGATGGTCTCTGATAAGCAACGGTGGTTGGAGCTACACCAACAACTGGAGTTACTGAGGCGACTTGTTGATGACGCTGATAATTTATTCTAGGAGGATTAACCCTTATCTCTTACATAACATCATTTGTATCTCCTTTCTTATTTTTGGCAAACCCATAGGATGGCTTCTTCGTACTTCCAAATTTCACTTTTTGTTAAACGACCCTCTCTTACAGCCTCTTCTAAATGGACACCCATGCCCACCATTTCAGAAAAGTCACTTGGCGCACTTGCTACCGTTCTCTCATGGTAGAAAGCACCTAGAGTCTTCAGGAAAATCTTAGTCATCTCCTTTTCTTCCATGGGAGGAATCACTTGGGCGGCTACCTCACACCATCTCCGTGCATACTCTTGGAACGATTCCTAGTCCTTATGGACCATGGCCCTGAGTTGATCACGGTCAGGCGCCATGTCTATGTTGTATTTTTATTATCTGATAAATGCTTCTCCCAAGTCGTTGAAAGTATTTATGCTGACATCGTCCAAACTCATGTACCACTTCAACACAACACCAATCATACTATCCATAAAAAAGTGAATCAGCATACGTTGATCATCAGTGTGGGTAGACATTCTTCTTACATACATCACAAGATTAGCACGAGGACAAGTGTTTCCCTTGTACTTCTCGAATTCTATGACTTTAAACTTCACAGGTATCTTGACATTCGAGACCAAGCATAAATCATTCACATTCTACTGAACAATTCCTTTCCCCTGAGGGCCTTCATCTCCCTCTGCATCTTATCAAACTGATCTTGAAAATCATCCATTGTATCATAGAGACCTAAGCCTTCACTTGGTGGAGGAAAAGGATTATACATATCATCATTAGCAAATGGGACCATATTCAACGAAGGAGGTGCAGCATGAGCAACATGTACAACAGGAGGTGCAAAAGTAACATTAGTCTGAACAATTGGAGTAACTTCAGGATCAAGACTGAAACCTTCAGGCACAAAGTTCTCATGCATTCCCCATGGATAACTTTGAGGCATGCGATTCTAAACAACAGCTGGTGTAGCAGACACAGGAACAATTGGAGCTTCAGTAGTAATCCTTGTCTATTAAGGTTGAACACTCGGTGGCTGATTCTGAGAAGTCACCAGATTTTCCATCAGAGCAGTGAGATTGTCCATGCCGGCCTTCAGAGCAGACTTCCTCGCGCAGCTCGCGATTCTCTTTTTCTAAGTTGTCCATCTTCCTTCTGAAATTAGCTCGAGTATTATAGTGGTGAGACAGCTTGCTGAACGAAGTAAAGAAGCTTGGTAAGACACCTGGATATGCATAACAAATGCAAGAAATATGTGCAATATGATGCATGATATACAATGCGCATGATTAATTTTGTCATTAATATTTCAAGGGACTTAAAGATTTATAGACACATTGCAAATATCAAAGTAATAACACATTTGAAATACTGTAATTTTTTATTATAATTGTTGAAGTTGGAAAAAAATCATGAATTGTTGAAGTTGGCAAAAAATCATGAAATGACCTATAATATTTTGTGTTTTTAGGGCATCTTCCATCCATTTTATCACTTTGTAGATAAAAGAAGGAAAAAATTCACACCCTCAAGATCATTGTGGAAAAATAGTGGGCTCAAGGTGATAAAAATTGACCAAGTTATGATCATTTGAAGTCACACATGGGAAATTGGGGGTTCATTTGGAGGACTTGTAATCTTTCTTCATCATCAAGTTTCTTACACCTGAAAACTCCTTGAAACTTTTGAAGTGATTTATTATTAACCCTTTGAAGAAAAGGATGTATTTGGAATCAATCAAAAATACCAAAAGATGAGCAAGATATACTTCTTTGAAGTTAAAAACCCTAGCTCTTAGATCAAGAAAATGCTTTGAGGAACTTTGACAATTTTAAACAACCTTCTTGTACCAACACTTTTGATTTGTAGATAGAAGTTATTGAGGATGATAATGAGAACTCATAGCAACCAAAACCATTTCCATATTTTGAGAATTGAGGGAAATATGCACTTGTGACCAATGGGAACAAAGCCTTGTCCAACCATGACAACTTCTTCAATCAACCCCTTGTATTTTTGAATCAATCTTGATAAATTGGAAATGTGGTGAACCAAAATAAACCTTGCCATTCCATTTCTTCCAAAACAACTTCAATGGTGAGGTTTGAATTTCTCAAGCTTTATTGACTAGGGAATGGAAATAAACTCACGAACCCATGGATCAAGTTGCTAAACCACATTGCCTTTACCTACATTATTAACAAGTAAGACAAACCAAAATTTCATTTTATTAATTAAAAGGAAATTCAAAACAAAACATGCATAATCATAAAAGAAAAACAAGTCAAGGTGCTTGGTGATTCCTCAAAGAGCAAAGATAAATATAGGGAGGAGAACCAAAATCCCTAATATGATCTTGTTGTGATTGAATCAATATGGTATGATGAAGGGATCTTAGGGGAATAAATTGGGGTACAACATCTACCCTTATTTAAGTTTCTTATATCCGGAGATACGAAGGTTAAAAATCTTCGTGTCGACGTGATCGAAGATACTTAAATATAAAACAAACCCTATTTTTGGCCCTAAGATGCCATGCAATTCTTATGAGTATGAATGCATATGAATAACTTCAAAGGGACGCAAAACAACACTGGGGATGTAGCAAAGGAAATAAAGATCAAAAGAGAAACCCGACCAGGAAAATAAATCACTGGTGAATCAAAAATACCTGACTCCATTGGTGTAAAACCCAAAGAAGAGATAAGGTAGCATCAACTCAACTAAAGGGGAGATAGAAGATAAAAAAGATAAAGACGTATTCCTGCTGAGGAGATAAAGTCTTCTTGTGCAAAATAAATGCACGTTCAGACCAAGGCTCGAAGCATGCAAAGATTATAAGTAATAATATTGATGGGAAAGAAAGATTCAAACCAGAAATAAACTGGAATGAAACATCAACCAAAAGAAATTCTTTAAGAAATAAACTCAAGAGGGAAACCCAAATCATCCAGACAAAAAGCTGTACAGGAAGGCCAAAGAAAAAATATTTCACGAGGGATAACTCAGTGGGGAAATTGAAAGAATATACACTTTCTGCTTAAGGCTGATACTCTATTGGAGAGAGGACAACAAAACTCTTCAAAATAGGGAAATATGTCAACAAAATAATAATGAATGTGAATGAGCAATGATTTGCTAAATTCAGCTATGTATGATGTATGAGTGTTATTATGTATATGCTGACAAAATAGACATATAATACAGGGAATAACCGGACAAAACTAACTCGGGTACAGTCAGTACTCGGCTGAATCACATCCAAGATAAACATTCCATAAGAAAACTAAGCACCTGACGAGGAAACAAAATCGTATTTCGTGGCTCAACTTCACTGGGAAGGAACATAATCTGGAAGTAAACAAATCATAGCGACAAAACAATTCAGATACATGGATATAACATCCTTCTCCAGGCTTCACCGGCGAATAGCACACAAACCTCAATGGGGAAAACACATGTTTCATGGTCTGTACTTATACTGGGGATTGCAATACTGATTTTAAATAAGGCAGATGAAAACCATATTAGCAAAACATCAACTGAGGATTTCAAGCTGACTTCAATGGGGAAATATCATACAAATTCACTAGGGGAGATAGTGCCTCATCATCGAGATACCAACTGGAGTCCTCGTGCTGACTTCATTGGGGAGGCCAACACCACATCTAAGAGGGGAAAGCAAGATACGTTCTTCAACATTGAGAGTAAGTATTGCACCAACTTATATGGGGAAAAAGTATGAAACCTCATGGGGATAACAACTTGGAGAGTTAAGAAGTCAAACATTACAACAAGAAATCAATCTCATGGGGATTTTAAAATAAACCCGGCACTTGGCGGATGAAAACCCAAAAAGCTTACAAATGCCTCAACACTTCTTAAATGAAACATTGTCCTTGCCTGATTATCGGGAAATCAAACAAAACGCAAGTATTGTCGAAAGGGAGATACTTCACAAATGAGTCCAACTCATCATGCACGGGGAGACAAGACTTTTATCAAATAAGCGAAGCCTTCACTGGGGAATCTTGGGTTAAGTCTTCATATCATGCAAACTTATTCCAACAAAAATGCCCTGGGATAGCCTTCCTGGGGAGTCTTGGATTGAGTTTTCATATCACGCAAACTTATTCCAACAAAAAAGCCCTGGGATAGCCTTCCCGGGGAATCAAGAAGTCAACATTAGAGAAATAGGTCAAACTCGTGGGGATTTTAAATCAAACCCAACACTTGGCGGGTGAAAACCCAAAGGGTTGACAACTGTCTCAACACTTCTCAAAAAATATACTGCCCTGGTCTAGTTGCCTGGGAAATAAATACCAACAATAATGCCAATACTGCAGAAAAAGCGACATTTTGCAAATAGTTCCATCTCAGCACACCAAGGGAACAAGACCTTTCATCATATGAGGGAAGACTTTGGTGGGGAATCTGGGATAGAGGCTTCAGACCATGCAAACCCAAAATAAAAAATGAACCAAGACTTGACTGGGGACAATGGGATCACAAACCAAATAACACACCTTACGCCAATTGGTATCATCTTAAATATATAAAAATCATGCGTGTACCAGCAAAATGACCCGAGAAAACCTTCCCCGAGGAAATAAAACTTCCCAAAATTCCTGGAGTTCGTCCATTCCTGGGATCACCACTTTTGTTTTCCTCTTGAATCACAAAATCTAAGGTTAAAGTAATTTGTAAATTCTTTTTGGAAAATAATTTTGTTATTTAATATTTTTTCTTTGAAAATTATTATCAATAATAAATGGAGTCTTTATAATCTGAATGAAAATAAGAAATACAAAGAATTGGGTAAAAGCTCAAATTTTATTGACAGAATGGTAGTCTGCGAATGGCGAGACTCCAAGGATGATTACAAAGTCCCGAAAATGGTAATATATAATGGAAAAGATACATTGAGATACAATGACCACTATTCCCTCTAACAACTTTGAAATTCTGAGCAGCAGCTTCCGTTGAAGTATGTTAAGGATCCAAGAAGATTGTTGCCTAAATGATCAAGTCTTGTCTGATGTAGTTACTTTCCAAGAGAGTCCCTAACTTTTGCCTAAGCTGCCCTTGCGGGTTTTCAACTTAGCATGAAATTTTATTCTTTTTATGTCTCTAATTTTTTCCTAGACCGCCCTTTCGGGTTTTCGGCCTACCGAGACACTCCTGTTTGCCTAAGCCGCCCTTTCGGGTTTTCAACTCCGCGAGCTATTCTTTTATTTTTTTAGGCGAAGTATTTCTTGACTGCATCAGCATTCATGGGATGTGGGAACTCCTCACCATCCATAGTTTCAAGAATTAATGCACCTCCAGAGAAGGCTTTCTTGACAACATATGGGCCTTCAAAATTGGGAGTCCACTTTCCCATAGAATCAGCGTTAAAAGACACGTTCTTCCTAAGAACGAGGTCTCATTCTCTGTATTCACGAGGTTTGACCTTCTTGTCAAAAGCTTTCTTCATTCTCTTCTGATATAACTGCCCATGACACAAAGCCGTCATTCTCTTCTCTTCGATCAAATTCAATTGGTCAAACCTGTTCTAGACCCATTCAGCCTCTAACAACTTGGTTTCCATTATCACACGCAAAAAGGGAATCTCAACCTCGATTGGGAGCACTGATTCCATTCCATACACAAGGGAGAACGGGGTTGCTCCTATTGAAGTGCAGACAGATGTCCGATATCCATGTAAACAAAAGGGATCATTTTATGCCAATATTTATAAGTAACAACCATCTTCTGGATGATCTTCTTGATATTCTTATTAGCAGCTTCAACAGCCCCATTCATCTTCGGCCTGTACAGAGATGAATTGTGATGAACAATCTTGAATTCTTCATAAAGTTGTCATCATCTTGTTGTTCAGATTCGAGCCATTATCAGTGATAATTCTGCTCGGCACACCATATCGACATATAAGATTATTCTTAATGAAGCGTACTACCACCTTCTTAGTAACATTAGCATATGAAGAAGCTTCCACCCATTTGGTTAAGTAATCAATTGCTACAAAGATAAAACTGTGTCCATTCGAAGCTTTGGGTTCTATCATTCCAATCATGTCAATACCCCACATAAAGAAAGGCCACGGGGAAGAAATAACATTTAGAAGTGTCGGAGGGACATGAATCTTATCCATATAAATATGGCATATATGGCACTTCTTTGCAAATCTGTAATAGTAAGATTCCATTGTCAGCCAATAGTAACCTGCCCTTAACATGTTTTTAGCTATCAAATGTCCATTGGCATGAGTGCCAAATGAACCTTCATGAATCTCATGCATCAACATGTCTTCTTTGTGTCTATCCATACATCTGAGCAAGACCGTGTCATAATTTCTCTCGTACAACACATTCTCACTGAGGAAGAAGCTGCCAGCCAATCTTCTCAATGTCTTTCTATCTTTATTCGACGCACCAATCGGGTATTCCTGAGTCTGGAGAAAATGATTGATATCATAATACTAAGGTTTCTCATCTGCTACCTCTTCTGTTATAAACACATGAGCAGGCCTATCCAGTCGCCGAACCATAATTTGAGGTATATCATTCCAAGTATTCACTTGATACATAGAAGCCAGAGTTGCCAGAGCATCCGCCATTTGATTTTTGTTTCTGGGGATGTGATGGAATTCAACTTTATTAAAGAAGGGTAACAATCTTCTAGCATAAGCATTGTAAGGGATCAAGCCGGGGTGACTAGTATCCCATTCTCCTTTAATCTAATTTATTACCAAAGTTGAATAGCCATACACATCTAGAACTTTAATTTTGAGATCAATAGCTTCCTCGAGACCCATGATGCAAGCCTCATATTCTGCCATATTATTAGTATAGTCAAATTTCAACCTTGCAGTAAAAGGAATGTGTGATCTATGTGGAGTGACAATCACAACACTAATTCATTTACCATAAGCATTCACAGCTCCATCAAATATCATGCTCCAGCGAGATTCAGGATCAAGACCTTACTCAGGAAATGGTTCATCACAATCTTTCACTTTCAGAAACATCACATCCTCATCGGGGAAATCATACATCATAGACTGATAATCATCAACTGGTTGATGAGCAAGATAATTTGCCAACACACTGCTTTTAATAGCTTTTTGAATGCGGTATTCGATGTCATATTCAAATAACATCTTCCAGCGGGAAATTCTCCCAGTAAGAGTAGCCTTTTCAAAAATGTACTTAATTGGATCCATTTTGGAGATCAACCAAGTAGTGTGATTCAACATATACTACCACAAACGTTTTGCCGCCCAGGCCAGAGCACAACATGTCTTTTCCAGCATGGAATACCGTGACTCACAATCAGTAAACTTTTTACTGGGATAATAAATGGCATACTCTTTCTTCCATGTTTTATCTTGTTGTCCCAGAATACAGCCCATGGAATTATCTAACATTGTCAGATACATAATCAATGGTCTTCCTTCAACAGGAGGGAGAAAGATAGGAGGTTCAAGAAGATATTCTTTAATACTTTCAAATGCCCTTTGGCAGTCATCTGTCCACACACAACCTTGATATTTTTTTAACAACATAAAGACCGGTTCACACGTTGCAGTCATATGGGAAATGAATTTGGAAATATAATTCAAACGCCCGAGGAACCCTCTAACTTGCTTTTCAATTCTCGACACTGGCATTTCTTAAATTGCTTTGATTTTATCAAGGTCAACTTCAGTCCCTCTCTGGATAACAATGAAACCCAACAATTTCCCTGACCGAACACCAAAGGTACATTTATTTGGATTCAAGCGGAGATAATACTTCCTCAAACGCTGAAAAAACTTCAACAAATCGTCTACATTCCCTTCTTCAGTCTGGGATTTAGAAATCATATCATTAACATATACCTCAATTTAGTTGTGCATCAGATCATGGAATGGGGTTGTGATAGCCCTCTGGTACATTACACCAGCGTTCTTCAACTCGAAGGGCATCACTCTGTAACAGAATGTTCCCCGGGGTGTGATAAACGTTGTTTTTTCCATGTCCTCAAGAGCCATCCTTATTTGATTATACCCAGAAAATCCGTCCATGAACGAGAAAATTTGAATTTTGTTGTGCTATCCACTAACATATCAATGTGTGGCAATGGAAAATCATCTTTTGGACTAGCTTTATTTAGATCTTTGTAATCTACGCATATGCGAACTTTTCCGTCTTTCTTCGATACTGGGACAATATTGGCAATCCACTGAGGGTACACTGATGTCACAAGAAACCCGGCATTAATCTGCTTTAGAACTTCTTCTTTGATTTTTACTGCCATATCTGGGTGAGTTCTTCACAACTTTTGTTTGATTGGCGGACACTCTGGCTTCAACGACAAATGGTTCTCTATAATATATGTATCTAGACTAGGCATATCTTGGTAAGACCAAGCAAAAATATCCACATACTCTTTCAACATCTCAATCAACCTGCTCTTCACATCAGGATACAATAATGCTCCAATCTTGACTTCCTTTAGATCTTCTTCTGAACCCAAATTGATTACTTCCAAAGGCTCTTTATATGGCTGAATGGCATTCTCCTCGCGCTCAAGCAACCGTGAGACCTCTTCTGGAATCTCATCATAGTCTTCTTCTTCGGCCCCATACACAGGACATTCAAAGATGGGAGAGGGTGCAGGGTCATTGTATTCAACGGGTTTTTTAATTAATCTGCACATATGATTTATGATTGATTTTAGAAACTGAAACATATAACAAGTGATCATGCAGATTGAATTTCAGTTATTATTTATTTTGAAAGGTTTTTTTTCTGATTACCATTTTCCAAGAAAAAGCAAAAAATAAAGACACAATTTGGGAAACAAAGGCAACTTTTATTATTGATTTTAAAAATCAAAGAAAACAGATAAGCCCATACAATATTAATACTTTCACCTTGGGCAGAGTGAAAGTTTTTTTTCCGAAAAGATTACCAAAAAACAAATTAATTTGAAACATGTATGCAAGAGGGAACATCAATGGTGATCCAGTTCTGAACCCTAACTTCGTGAGTCATATAATTTGGCATTTCTGGCTCTGCTTCATCCTCCACAATTGCATTAATCCCGAAAACAGTTGTATGAAGATAACCCCCGCTACGTAAGATATCCTGATACTTGCATGCAGCAGACTTTGGCTTCATGCTCTTACCTTTATCATTCTTCACAGAGAACCCCAAGCCAACTCTATTCTTGTTTACTGGTGGATCAACAATTTGTCCCTATACTTCACTATAGCCATTACGCACAACCTGCTGAGCATCCTTAAACGAAGCCATATAATTCTCATTTCCTCTTATATTATCAATGGATAAAGCTTGGAACTGGGTTCCAACAGCATCTTCATCCGCCTCCACAATGCTGAAAGAGGACAAATGAGATATCAATAATGCATGTTCTCCATTTATAATTACTACTTTTCCTTCACGCACAAACTTCAACTTCTTGTGTAAATTCGAAGTGACAGCCCCTGCCTCATGTATCCACGTCCGTCCCAACAAACAACTGTAAGCGGGTATAATATCCATGACCTGGAAAGTAATCAGAAAAAAATGTGGGCCTATATGAATAGGAAAGTCCACTTCACCAATAACAGATTTCCTTGATCCATCAAATGCTTTCACAATAATGCCACTAGGGCGCATGGGCGTTCGTTGATATTTCAACTTCATAAGTGTGCTCCTTGGTATAACGTTCAATTCAGATCCATTATCAATCATAACATTGGATAATGAATCATTATTACAATTCATAGAGATGTGAAGGGCTAGATTGTGATTTCTTCCTTCATCGGGCAGTTCATCGTTGTAGAAACTTAGGTTATTACATTATGTGATGTTCCCTACCACACTGCTAAATTGGTATACAGACATATCACTTTCCAATAAAGCTTGGTCCAATACCCTCATCAAAGATTCTCTGTGAGCAGAGGAGTTAATCAATAAAGCCAAGATAGATATTTTTGAAGGAGTTTGCAATAGCTGATCTACAATTCTGTAGTCGCTCATCTTGATTATCTTCAAAATATCATCCACTTCTTTTTCTAGCGTACCTCCACTAGATTCACCCGTAGCCTTCTTGGGTTCAACATTTTCAACAATTTTCTTCCCAGTACTAATATCTCCCCGAACAACTGGTGCAAATACACGACTGCTGCGGGTCACTCTTCTAGTCTCAACAATATTTCCAACATTAGGAATTGGTTGGATGGGAACTTCCATGCCATCCTCTAAAATTGTAGCATTATATTTGTAGGGTACATCCTTATCTGACTTGTAGGGGAAAGGACCCGGCAAGCTAATCACCAATGGAGTAATAGCTGGCTTTCCTTGATATTCAACTTCAAAAGGGGTGGGTGAACCAAAAAAAGGAACGATATCATTTACTCCCTCTTCAACATATTTAGTCATTTCAGAGTCATCTCTGGAAAACATATCTTCATCTGAGGAGAAGAACTCATCCACAAAGGCATACTCATCATCTGACTCTTCTTCAATCAAACAAACCTCAATCTTAATAAGCTCATGGTAATCATCTCTTTGGCCTGTAACCTTAATAGTTGCATTATCCAATAACAACTAAATATCTTTCCTTACAATTGAACATCCTCGGGGGTCCCGACAGAAAATTCGACAAGATCCATATTGATGTTCTATCTGAACAGCCATGTGGCAGAAAGTAGCATGCAATTGTACAAGATACTCATTCATATGTTTCACATCAAACATTTTGTACTCTCCAGGACATCCAGAAACCATGTTTACTTCCTCTTCATACTCTTCCCTAGGCCTGATTATGTGGATGAGGCCCTCATCCATCATCTCCTGCAAATCATCCTTTATCTTGTCACAACCCTGTATATCCATACTGCAAATAACACAACCAGCATGGTCATGTGTATAGTAGCTAAATTCACAGAGGTATACATGAATTTTTACCAAATCTTCTTTAACCAATTTAATATCGAAAATCCGGAAGTCGCCTGGACAACCGACCGCCATGTTCACAACATTTGCTCTTCCATGCTTTGGCAAAGGATTATCTTTCACATTAGGGCCAACATCCTTGAAAGATAAGATACCGGACTTCACCAAATTTTGTACTTCAGTTTTCAAAGGATAGCAGTTCTTAACATTATGCCTTGGTGCTCCCTGATGGAAAGCACATGTTTGGTCTGCCTTGTAATACCAAGGCAATGATGATGGTATAGAGGGAGGTGGTCGAGTCTGAACCAACTTATTCTGAATTAACATCGGGAGTAATTTTGTATTGCTCATAGGGATAGGGTCATAACTCTCTCTTCTCTGATTATACCCTTGATTCCCCTGATGGGATGGTCTCTGATAAGCAACGATAGTTGGAGCTACACCAACAACTGGAGTTACTGAGGCGACTTGTTAATGACGCTGATAATTTATTCTAGGAGGATTAACCCTTATCTCTTACATAACATCATTTGTATCTCCTTTCTTATTTTTGGCAAACCCATAGGATGGCTTCTTCGTACTTCCAAAATTCACTTTTTGTTAAACGACCCTCTCTTACAGCCTCTTCTAAATGGACACCCATGCCCACCATTTCAGAAAAGTCACTTGGCGCACTTGCTACCATTCTCTCATGGTAGAAAGCACCTAGAGTCTTCAGGAAAATCTTAGTCATTTCCTTTTCTTCCATGGGAGGAATCACTTGGGCGGCTACCTCACACCGTCTCTGTGCATACTCTTGGAACGATTCCCAGTCCTTCTGGACCATGGCCCTGAGTTGATCACGGTCAGGCGCCATGTCTATGTTGTATTTGTATTGTCTGATAAATGCTTCTCCCAAGTCGTTGAAAGTATTTATGTTGACACCGTCCAAACTCATGTACCACTTCAACACAACACCAATCATACTATCCATAAAAAAGTGAATCAGCATACGTTGATCATCAGTGTGGGTAGACATTCTTCTTACATACATCACAAGATTAGCACGAGGACAAGTGTTGCCCTTGTACTTCTCGAATTCTGTGACTTTAAACTTCACAGGTATCTTGACATTCGAGACCAAGAATAAATCATTCACATTCTACTGAATAATTCCTTTCCCCTGAGGGTCTTCATCTCCCTCTACATCTTGTCAAACTGATCTTGAAAATCATCCATTGTATCATAGAGACCTAAGCCTTCACTTGGTGGAGGAAAAGGATTATACATATCATCATTAGCAAATGGGACCATATTCAACGAAGGAGGTGCAGCAGGAGCAACATGTACAACAGGAGGTGCAAAAGCAACATTAGTCTGAACAATTGGAGTAACTTCAGGATCAAGACTGAAACCTTCAGGCACAAAGTTCTCAGGCATTCCCCATGGATAACTTTGAGGCATGCGATTCTAAACAACAGCTGGAGTAGCAGACACAGGAACAGTTGGAGCTTCAGTAGTAATCCTTGTCTGTTAAGGTTGAACACTCGGTGGCTGATTCTGAGAAGTCACCAGATATTCCATCAGAGCAGTGAGATTGTCCATGCCGGCCTTCAAAGCAGACTTCCTCGCGCAACTCGCGATTCTCTTTTTCTAAGTTGTCCATCTTCCTTCTGAAATTAGCTCGAGTATTGTAGTGGTGAGACAGCTTGCTGAACGAAGTAAAGAAGCTTGGTAAGACACCTGGATATGCATAACAAATGCAAGAAATATGTGCAATATGATGCATGATATACAATGCGCATGATTAATTTTGTCATTAATATTTCAAGGGACTTAAAGATTTATAGACACATTGCAAATATCAAAGTAATAACACATTTGAAATACTGTAATTTTTTATTATAATAACTTCAAAATGGATTACAAGTTTCATTAATCCCAATTACAAGATGAAAATAAAGTCTGAAACCCTAAGAAGTAAAGCTGATGGAGATCACTCTATAAGTTGGCGCTTCCCTGTAAGCCTGGCAATCTGAGCCTTCAACCTTTGGTTTTCTTCCGCATATCTGGTGGAAACCTCCTTCCAATCACCTGAATAAGGAAGTGAGCAACTAGCATCTTATTGAGGCTTAGAGGAAAATAAATCCCCTTGCCTCTCCATTGTCTCTACAACCTGACTATCAAGAATATCAATCAAGTCATCTTTCTCCTTCAAGTCCGCTCTATAGGAAAACTCTAAAGTTTGGCACTTATTCTTCCAAGATTTCTTTTCCTGTTGCATCCTGACTAAAGCAATTTTTAGCTCTTCCACATCATCCAATAGGGGAGGAGTGGTCTTCACAAACAAATCAGGCATAGGTGCTTCCCGGGAACACGGCATCTTCAACTGAATAGCTCTCGTTTGGACCCATTAGAGATAAGGCTCCAAAGAAACAACCCCCCTAGGTCCCATGTATTTCCTACTCTTCCTATGAATGTGACACCAGGCCTTCGCAATCTGCTCCCTAGCTTCCTTATGGTCTTCTCCCTCCTTCAGGAAGAAACTTCTCAAATGAATACTATTTGGTTTATCCCTCATTGGATAACCAAGTTGTCGTCGTGCAAGAACAAGGTTGTAGTTAATTCCTCCCTTTGTACCAAGAAGAGGTACATTGGGGAAACTACCACAACTGTCGATAATCTCTACATCATGGTAAGCCAGATGATACCAATCAATATCCGAGTGAGTAAGTTCCATGATCTTAGGAGCCCAACGGGGTTCCTTCCTGATATCCCAGAAAGCATCAGACTGAGGCATATGAGAAATAAACCACCGGTACAACAGAGGCGTGCAACAGATAATCATCCCCCCATGATAAGAACTTCGAAGATGAATAGTGTAATAAGAATAACCCAACAATTTAGGAACTGGGTTTCCAATCATAAAGATCCCGATATCATTAACGTCAACAAACTTATCCACATTAGGAAATAAAAACAACCCATAAGCAAGTAGAGCAAAGATGGCCTCAAAAGCGACTGTACTCTTCATCCTGGAAAAGTAACGAGCTTTCTCCAATAAGAACTGAGTTGGTAATCCTCTAATCCCTCCTTTAGTAGTCATATGGGCTTCTACCTCAGACTTCTCCAGATGGATCAAAGCATCAATCTCGTGTGGTTTTGGCTCACCCTCCAAACTAGTAAAAGGAACATGATCGGTAATAGGTAAATCCAAGAGATAAGAATACTCTTCTAATGTAGGCATCAACTGATAGTCAGGGAAAGTAAAGCAATGATACATCGGATCATAGAACTGGACCAAGGTCGAGAGAATCCCCTCCTTTATCCTAAGCTTCATGAGTGGAATGATGGATCCATACTTCTTCTGAAAATCTGCAGAACACTCAATCTCAGGAATTAGACTGATCAACTCATATCTCTTGGGATCTTTGAAACTATATTTTCCGGTCTTTCTTTTTCCAGAATCCATGGTCAAAAGGTACCTGAGATATTCACAAATGATCAACTTTCAAGTCCCTTGAAATAGAATTTCTTCAAAAGATGCTTATGAGTGCATGGATGCATGATGCAACAATCACACACAAGGTCACAAACATAGGGTTCATAGGTTCAACGTCACAAGCATGAAGTCAAAGGTACTACCCATAAGGTATGTGTAAGTGTTTGGTTGTTGGCATGTTTTTTGGTAAAACCAGTTGTGTGAATGTCATGACTGATGTCATAACATTCTGGGATACAAGGTACATTCTGCAGAAAAAGAATGTCTTACAGGAGCTGCTCAATATGAGTGTTTAACTGATCATTATGCAATGATCATATTTATTGCATTCTACCAAAATCAGTAAACAGGATTCTTGTTGTCATACCAATGTTAAGACATTCTGTACTGAACTAACATTAATGCAGATTTGTTAATTCTGAGTTTTTTCAGGAATCTGGTTTATTCAGTCCAGATCAGATTCTCACGTGGACTTAGGGTAACTTTGCTTAACCCTAATCTGGTTGTTAAAGTCCTATGACCAAGTCTTGAGGTTAACCCTAATTAACCCTAGCTATTTTCGTGGAAGCCCTAACTGAAGAATAGCAGCCTATATATTCCTCATGAAGACTGTTGGTGAAAGATACTTTTTGACAGAAGATCAATAAGGGACTGTATAGTTGTAACTACTGTAATCCAAGCAATTATCATTGTGATAAGTGACTTGGAGTAGGATTTGATTGTAAGGGTTGTGTATCACTCAAAGCTTTGAAGCACGAGTGTTTGTGTCACTTGATTAAAGCTTTAAAGCAAAGTCAAGTTAGGGTTGTGTATCACTCAAAGCTTTGAAGCATGAGTGTTTGTGTTACTTGATTAAAAGCTGTGAAGCAAAATCAAGTGTATGTTCTGAAGAGTGTCTTCATAATTTCATTAGTCAATTGTTTAGTATCACTACTGTGATTGAGGGGAAGTGAGTAGGAACTCCGGTTTAAGTTGAACTTAGATTGAAGTTGCATTGGGTAGGTCTTAAGTGAAGGAGATAAACTGGTTGGTTTATTCCTGAATTAATATCTCTTATAGTGAATTTCCTCCCTGGCTTGGTAGCCCCCAGAGTAGGTGTTGTTACACACTGAACTGGGTAAACAATTGACTGTGTTCTTTACTGCTTTTAGATTTATTGTCTTGAAGAAAGTCAGATACGATGTCATAACATTCACTGTGACATTAAGTATCTGCTGCCAGAATTTCAATTGGCATCAAAGCAGGCACCCTGCCTGTCTTACTGGGTGAGATCTAGGGATATTATTTTCTGGCGCTATGGACAAAGAAGGAGGATTTGGAAACAAACCACCCATTATGGATGGATCAAATTATGACTACTGGAAACCTCGTATGATTGCCTTCTTAAAATCACTAGACAAAAAGGCTTGGAGAGCTGCTGACAAAGGATGGAACTATCCCACCATAACTGGGAAAGATGGGACAATCAGTCTGAAACCAGAGGATGAATGGAGAAAAGAAGAAGATGAGTTAGCCCTGGGTAACTCCAAAGCATTAAATGCCTTGTTCAATGGAATTGATAGAAACATATTCAGACTAGTACATCAATGTGAACTGGCCAAGGAGGTTTAGGACACTCTCAAAACTACTCATGAGGGCACATCCAAAGTAAAAATGTCAAGGCTTCAGATGCTGACTACCAAATTTGAGAACCTAAGGATGATGGAAGATGAGACCATTCATGAGTTTCACATGAACATGTTGGAAATTGCCAATACCTCAGGAGCATTGGGAGAAAAGATGTCAGAAGAAAAGCTGGTGAGAAAGATCCTCAGATCCTTGCCTAAAAGATTTGCAATGAAGGTGACTGCTATAGAGGAAGCTCAGGATAACTGCAACTTGAAGGTGGATGAACTCATTGGGTCACTTCAGACCTTTGAGATGGGGATCAGTGACAATGTTGAAAAGAAAAACAAGAGCATAGCACTTGTATCTAATACTGAAGATGAAAACAAGGAGGATGAAGAAGAAAATATTTCAGAAGCTATAGCCATGCTTGGAAGACAGTTCAACAAACTCATCAAAAGAATGGATCCAAAGTCAAGGTCAAATGTTAAGAACATTCCTTCTGACATTAACAGATCCTATGAATCCAGCAGAAGACCAAAGTCTGGAGAGAAGGGAAATAAAAGGAAAGGAATTAAATGCCATGGATGTGAAGGATATGGGCATATTCGAGCTGAATGTCCTACCTTTCTTAAGAAACAAAAGAAAGGAATGTTTGTTACTTGGTCTGACTGTGACTCAGAAAGTAATTCTGAAGAAGAATCTGCCAAACTAGTTACTGCGCTAACTGGTATTTATGACTCTGATAGTAACTCTAGTGATGAGGAAGTGACATTTGAAGAACTTGATGACTCCTACAAGAAGTTATGTATCAGGAATGCTGAAGTCTGTCAGCAAAATGAGAGACAAACAAAACTCATAGTAAAGTTGGAAGCTGAGAAGAAGGCAGACATTGATACTATAAGTCATCTAGAAGGGGAAGTTCAAATGCTAAACTCAAAACTTGACCAAATGACCAAATTTGTCAAGATGCTGACAAATGGAACTGACAAATTAGAAGAAATCCTTCAGGTTGGACAAAATGTGGGAAACAAGTCTGGTCTAGGATTTGTGGCAGCAAAGAAATCTATTGTAGACAAGAAGAAGATCAGGCATGATAAACAAATGTCAAAGCAGATGTCACAACATAGCACTCAACATCGAGAACAGAGAAATATGAAGAAAAAGTATCAAAGATGGAGATGTCATCATTGTGGGAGGTTTGGTCACATAAAGCCATTCTGCTTCAGATTATATGGATATCCTAATCAGACCCCAGTTGTCAAACCTAAGTCTAACAAGGCACCATATACTCAACAGTGGAAGAAAAAGGCTACTTCCCTGATAGCTCACACCTCCCTTAGAGTCTCTGCAAAGGAAGACTGGTACTTTGACAGTGGATGCTCTAAACACATGACTGGAATTAAGAATCTTCTCAATAATGTTAAACCTCACACTACTAGTTATGTGACTTTTGGAGATGGTGCTAGAGGAGAAATCAAAGGAGTTGGAAACTTGGACTGCCCTTGAGTTCCAAACCTAAATGAAGTATTGCTGGTAAAAGGCTTGACTGCTAATCTTATAAGTATCAGTCAATTATGTGATCTAGGATTCAAGGTCAACTTCACCAAGTCTGAATGTCTTGTAACTAATAAGAAACAAGAAGTTGTAATGAGAGGAGTCAGATCTAAAGACAACTTCTACTTATGGGAGTCTGAGAACACTAATTATTCTTCTGTGTGCTCTATTGACAAAGAAGAAAAAGAAGTGAAACTGTGGCACCAAAAACTTGGTCATTTACATCTAAGAGGAATGAAAAGGATTATATCCATGGAAGCAGTCAGAGGGATTCCAAGGTTGCAAATTGATGAAGGGAGAGTCTGTGGTGAATGTCAGGTTGGAAAGCAGACTAGAATGTCACATTCAAAGTCAAGACATCTGACCACCTCTAAGGTGTTAGAACTTCTACATATGGATCTGATGGGACCAATGCAGGTAGAAAGTCTTGGTGGAAAAAGATATGCCTATGTTGTTGTGGATGATTTTTCCAGATTCACCTGGATTAACTTCATTAGAGAAAAGTCTGATGTATTTGAAGTATTTAAGGAACTGTGCAAAAGAATTCAAAGAGAAAAAGAAGGATGCATTGTCAGAATCATAAGTGATCATGGCATGGAATTTGAAAACAGTAAGTTTGATGAGTTCTGCTCCTCAGAAGGAATTAATCATGAATTCTCTTCACCCATAACTCCTCAACAAAATGGAGTTGTGGAAAGGAAAAACAGGACTATACAGGAATCTGTCAGAGCAATGATACATGCCAAAAGACTTCCTATTCATTTTTGGGATGAAGCTATGAATACAGCCTGTTATGTCCATAACAAGGTCACCTGGAGAAAGGGAACATCATCCACCATTTATGAACTTTGGAAAGGAAGAAAGCCTACAGTGAAGTACTTCCATGTATTTGGAAGCAAATGTTATATTCTGACAGATCGTGAACAAAGGAGAAAGATGGACCCTAAAAGTGATGAAGGGATATTCCTAGGATACTCTACCAACAGCAGAGCTTATAGGGTATTCAATTCCAGGACTAAAGTTATGATGGAATCTATAAATGTCATAGTTGATGATTACCATGAGGGAAAAAATGTCCCATGTGATGTTGAGACATTCTTTGAGACTTCAACTCAAGAGGATGATATTTCTAAAACTACTTCATCAGAATCTGAATCAAAGGAAGCTAACAAAGACCCTTCCATCAGAATTCAGAAAGATCATCCTAAGGAGCTCATCATAGGAGATCCTAACAGTGGAATCATTACAAGATCTAGAGAAATCATCTCAAACTCTTGTTTTGTATCTAAGATTGAACCAAGAAATGTTAAGGAGGCTTTAACTGATGAATACTGGATTGGAGCAATGCAAGATGAATTGAACCAATTCAAGCAACATGAAGTATGGGAGTTAGTTCCTAGACCAGGAGGAACAAACATCATTGGCACAAAATGGATCTACAAGAACAAATCAGATGCTGAAGGAGTTGTCACCAGGAATAAGGCAAGACTTGTTGCTCAAGGATACACTCAAGTTGAAGGGGTTGATTTTGATGAGACTTTTGCTCCTGTAGCCAGACTGGAATCAATCAGACTCCTATTGGGAATTTCTTGTCTCCTTAAGTTCAAGTTATTTCAGATGGATGTAAAAAGTGCCTTCCTAAATGGGTACTTAAATGAGGAAGTTTATGTGGAGCAGCCTAAAGGATTTGTGGATCCAAACTGCCCTGATCATGTCTACAAATTGAGGAAAGCTTTATATGGCCTGAAATAAGCTCCTAGAGCATGGTATGACAGGTTGACAAAATTCCTCTCTGACAAAGGATACAGGAAAGGAGGCTTGGATAAAACTCTTTTTGTCAAAAATGAAGGAGGAAAGATAATGGTAGCTCAAATCTATGTTGATGACATAGTGTTTGGGGGAATGTTAGATAAAATGGTTAAACATTTTGCTGACCAGATGCAAGCTGAATTTGAAATGAGCCTCATGGGAGAATTGACCTACTTTCTTGGACTGCAAGTCACACAGATGGAAGACTCAATTTTTTTGTCTCAAAGCAAGTATGCAAAGAACATTGTCAAGAAGTTTGGGATGGAGAATGACAGTCACAAAAGGACTCCTGCACCTACTCACTTAAAGCTGTCCAAAGATTCAAGTGGGGTCAAGGTGGACCAAAGCTTATATAGAAGCATGATAGGAAGTCTGCTATACTTAACAGCCAGCAGACCTGACATTGCTTTTGCAGTTGGAGTATGTGCAAGATACCAGGCTGAACCCAAAGTAAGTCATATCAACCAAGTGAAGAGAATTCTGAAGTATGTGAGTGGAACCCACAACTATGGCTTGCTGTACTCTCATGGATGTGAACCAACTCTGACTGGTTACTGTGATGCTGATTGGGCTGGAAGTGCTGATGATAGAAAGAGCACCTCTGGAGGATGTTTCTTCTTAGGAAATAATCTTGTCTTCTGGTTCAGCAAGAAACAGAACTGTGTGTCTCTATCTACTGCTGAAGCTGAATACATAGCAGCTGGTAGTAGCTGTTCTCAAATGATCTGGATGAAACAGATGCTTACTGAGTATAATGTCACACAAGATGTTATGACATTGTACTGTGACAATATGAGCACTAGCAACATTTCCAAGAATCCTATTCAGCATAGCAGGACCAAGCATATTGACATTAGACATCACTTCATCAGAGATCTTGTAGAGGAGAAGACGATTAAACTGGAACATGTTGCCACAGAACTACAACTGGCTGACATTTTTACCAAAGCACTTGATGCAAATCAATTTGAAAATTTGAGGGGCAAGCTGGGTATTTGCCAACATGAAGATATGTAGCAATTAATTTTGCTTAAAACAAGGGATGAGAGAGATTTTTTAGTTAAGTCTACTCTGATTGGGCTAATCATCTACTTCTCTATTTCTTTCCAAGATTTTAAGAAGTTGAATAGACATTCATATATCTCACTCCTCTCGCGTTTCTGCAACAATCTTCAATCTCTCAAACGAAGACTGCACTATTACTGCTACCTGTTTTCTAAAACTCTCAAAATGTCTCAACTATCCATGACATCATCCTCTTCAAAGGTGACTGCTTCTTCCGCATCCTCTGATCGAGAACCTAGGGCAATCACAAACTGCATGGATTCTGATGTTCTGGAGATAACTCCTCTTCGTGAACTGGCAGCTGACCCCACTAAGGTCAAGAAGCTGCGAACCAGACATGCAAGAAGGTCACAAGCCTCTTCATCTGGTAAACCCTCTCAACCATCATCTTTTGTTCCTCCAGAAATAGCAAATAGGGAAGGCTCATTTTATGTTCATCAAGCTATAGCTAGACTTGTCACTAGGATTCTAAATGAGAATCACTCTGTACCTGGAATTTCTGTACCCTTGAATCAAGAATCTGCTAGTCCAAATGTTGAAATAAATCCAGATGTCACTCAGAATGTTGAGACACCAGATGATAACATTAGGAAATCTCCTGAAAATTTTGATGATCACCAGAACCCTACTGAGAAGGATGTTGAACCCCCGGTTATTGATGTTGATGAAGAATACTCTGACAATGACTTAATTGCAAATATCAACCCTAGCATAGCTAGAAGCATGATGAACAGAAAAGGAAAGCAGGATGCTGCCAAAAGCCTCTCCAAAGAGAAGACTGTTGATGTTGTTCATAAGAAAACCAGGTCTGAGAACAAGACTGGAGTAGAAACTGTGAAGGCTGGATTGTCAAAAGGGAAGGTGAAAACTTGAGTACCTGCTGGTAGTCTCTCAAAACCTGTGAGACAACCAATAGCAAAGAAAAGGAAAGAACCTGAACCCTTTGAATCTGATGAGGAATCAGAATTTGAATTTGATGTTGAAGACATTCTTATCAAAAGGAAACTCTCTTCAAGCAAAATGCCTAAAGTCCCTGAAGTCCCCACTGACAACATCTCCTTTCACAATCCTGAGAATGCAAACATGTGGAAGTATGTATGTTTGAAAAGGATAGCCTTGGAAAGAGAACTGAACAACAGTGCCATGGAATGTAAGGAGATCATGGATCTAATAAAAACTGTTGGTCTAATTAATACTGTGATAAAGTTTACCAACTTCTATGAAGTTCTTGTCAAAGAATTCATAGTGAATTTATCTTATGGGTGTGCTGATGGAAAGTCAGCTGATTTTAAGTGTGTATATGTGAGAGGAAGGAAGGTAAATTTCTCTCCCTCTGAAATAAACAAATTCCTAGGAAGACCTGATGATGCTTGCCCTGAGCTAGAGGTTACTGATAACCAAGTGTGCCAAACCATCACTGCAAATCAAGTCAAGAGCTGGCCCTTAAAAGGGAAGCTGAATGCAAGCAAGCTGAGCATGAAATTTGCCATTCTGTACAAAATTGGTGCAGTTAACTGGGTTCCCACCAACCATAAATCAACCATCTCCACAGGCTTGGGAAGATTTATTTATGCTGTTGGAACCAGGACAAACTTTGACTATGGCAAGTATATCTTTGATCAAACATTAAAACATGCTGGAAGCTATGCTATTAAAGGCCCTATTGCCTTTCCCTCTCTCCTATGTGGTATAGTCCTTGCTCAGTATCCTGACATTCTAGTTGAAAAAGATAATGTATGCAAAAGAGCCCCTGCTCTTGGGTTGCACTATAAGCTATTTCAGGGAACACATGTTCCTGACATTGTCATGACATCAGCTGAGACATCAACTGTGAAATCTCATTCCAAGAAAACTGATGTTATAGCTGTGCTGAAGGAAACCTGCAAAGAGCTTGATACAAGGAAAAGGACTCTTGAGGACCTGATTGCTAGACTAGAACAGGAGGAGATTGAAGGACAAATAAGGGAAGAGGATGCTTCTGAAGACCAGCTTCATGCTGAAGATAGTGCCTCCTCTGAAGATGACAGTGCTTGAAGATCATTGTAGTTGAAAATTTTGCTGCTGGTACCTGATGCTGCAAATGACTTGATTTTTTTTCTCTGTGTTTTTATTATTCCTTTTGGATGACTGTATAACCTAAAAGTACAAGTATCTTTGGCCTATTTATGGCTAAAGAGGGGGAGAATAATTTGTGATATTTTTGGTAGAATTAGACTTGGTGGATACTATTAATTCTGCTGCTTTCTAATCTCTGATTGTTTAGGGGTTTTAGCCAAAAATTTGCCAAAGGGGGAGTTTGTAAGTGTTTGGTTGTTGGCATGTTTTTTGGTAAAACCAGTTGTGTGAATGTCATGACTGATGTCATAACATTCTGGGATACAAGGTACATTCTGCAGAAAAAGAATGTCTTACAGGAGCTGCTCAATATGAGTGTTTAACTGATCATTACGCAATGATCATATTTATTGCATTCTACCAAAATCAGTAAATAGAATTCTTGTTGTCATAACCAATGTTAAGACATCCTGTACTGGACTAACATTAATGCAGATTTGTTAATTCTGAGTTTTTTCAGGAATCCGGTTTATTCAGTCCAGATCAGATTCTCACGTGGACTTAGGGTAACTTTGCTTAACCCTAATCTGGTTTTTAAAGTCCTATGACCAAGTCTTGAGGTTAACCCTAATTAACCCTGGCTATTTTCTTGGAAGCCCTAACTGAAGAATAGCAGCCTATATATTCCTCATGAAGACTGTTGGTGAAAGATACTTTTTGGCAGAAGATCAATAAGGGACTGTATAGTTGTAACTACTGTAATCCAAGCAATTATCATTGTGATAAGTGACTTGGAGTAGGATTTGATTGTAAGGGTTGTGTATCACTCAAAGCTTTGAAGCACGAGTGTTTGTGTCACTTGATTAAAGCTTTAAAGCAAAGTCAAGTTAGGGTTGTGTATCACTCAAAGCTTTGAAGCACGAGTGTTTGTGTTACTTGATTAAAAGCTGTGAAGCAAAATCAAGTGTATGTTCTGAAGAGTGTCTTCATAATTTCATTAGTCAATTGTTTAGTATCACTGCTGTGATTGAGGGGGAGTGAGTAGGAACTCAGGTTTAAGTTGAACTTAGATTGAAGTTTCATTGGGTAGGTCTTAAGTGAAGGAGATAAACTGGTTGGTTTATTCCTGAATTAATATCTCTTATAGTGAATTTCCTCCCTAGCTTGGTAGCCCCCAGAGTAGGTGTTGTTACACACTGAACTGGGTAAACAATTGATTGTGTTCTTTACTGCTTTTAGATTTACTGTCTTGAAGAAAGTCAGATACGGTGTCATAACATTCACTGTGACATTAAGTATCTGCTGCCAGAATTTCAGTATGGTCTAAAAGTTATCACCTGCCGAACAAGGTTCTAGAGGTTCCCAGAGTCTACATCCTTCCTTCAGATATTACCAACTTCCTGATTAACTCGGTAATTAGTAATATTCTCAAGAAAAACTCGTCCGAGCGTAGTATTGCGTGACAACTATTTCTGGATTATGCCATCATAGCTTCCGCACTACACCTAAATGGTCAAGATGGGTTAGGTATTCTACGGTCCTCTGCTTCAGCAGGCTCCCAGGTCGAAAGCAGCACATCTTCCCGATTACTCGATAAATGACACTACATTAAAAAGGGCCTCCACTAAGTGTGGGATCTCATGCCTTCTTTTTTGGGATTACTCCCTAAAAGTTAACATGACTATACCGCCCGTCCTATCTTAAAGTTTGCCCAAGTCCTGGTATAGGACTTATAAGTAATCACCAAGCACCCTGAAAACCAAGAAAGTCTAGGCAAACATATATACAATAAATAATACATAAACAACAATAGCACATATACAGATATAAACAAAGATAGGTTTAACCCACTTAGGGATGGACCAGCAAGAGGTCAATCTGTCCCCAGTGAAGTCGCCATTTTTTTCTGTAGCGGTAGAAATGTTTAAGACTAAGCCATTGGATTGACTAGACTTATACATATAAAAATAAAAATAGCCACCGCGCTTTATTGTTTCCAAAAGAATGGGAAAGGAGCGAGTAACCCAAAAAGAGGGGGACAGATTCAAGGTAAGGGGGTTGGTTATGCAAAGGGAAGGCATTAGCACCTTTAACATCTATGGTACTCCGTAGGAACCTCTTTGTAAATATCTGTATATTTTGGCTATAAAATGTTATATGTAAAATAGATGGTGGAGGTGAGAAAAGAAGTATTTTTTTAATGATTTTTGCACCCGCCGCGGTTGTAAACCTTTAGTGCCTACTGAAACCGCCTGGCGGAACCGTCATCTCGTAATGAAACATCAATGAAGTCGCCACCGAACGTCTTTTATCCCGCCGAAAGGGAAAGGTAAACATCGAGAAAACCTGAAAAGGGAGAAATCACGGTCTTTCGACCGAGAGATCGGGTAAGGGAGTCTGTTACGCAAGGGGAAGGTATTAGAACCCCACACGCCCGTAGTACTCTACGGTATCCACTCTTGTTGTCTAATCTAATGGGTGTGGTCATAACCTATGTCTATGGCTTAAAGCTAAAAAGGGAATGCATGCAGAAGAAAAAGAGAAAACAATGTAGGGAAAATAAAAGTTGTGCTCGATTGGGCCCTACCCCTTTGCCTATGTATCCCTTTTAAGGAATCAGAGCAGCCGTAGTTCGGCTCATATATTCTGGTTGGTTTGTGTTTTTTAATTAAGACAACAAAAACAGTCAAGATGGCAAAACATCAAATAAAACAATAAACAAATGAGATGGTAAAACATCGGCTAAATAATAACAAAGTAACATGTCAAAGATAGCGAAACACCAAATGATAAAACATCCCACCTAACAATGACATTGAGAGTCAAAGTAGGATAACCAACATGTGCAATGGCGGAACATCGGCTTCAAACAAGTATGCGATGGCGAAACATCGACTAAAAGATAACAAGGTATCATGGCAAAGATGGCGAAACATCAATAAAACGGATGACAAAACATCACACCTAACAATGATATTGAGAATCAAAGTAGGATAACAAACATGTGCGATGGCGAAACATCGGCTTCAGACAAGTATGCGATGGCGAAACATCGGCTTCAGACAAGTATGCGATGGCGAAACATCGGCTTCAGACAAGTATGCGATGGCGAAACATCGGCTAAAAGATAACAAGGTATCATGGCAAAGATGGCGAAACATCAATAAAACGGATGCCAAAATATCACACCTAACAATGATATTGAGAATCAAAGTAGGATAACAAACATGTGCGATGGCGAAACATCGAATTCGAACAAATGTGCGAAGGCGAAACATCGGCTATAAGATAACTAGGTATCATGGCAAAGATGGCAAAACATCAATAAAACGGATGAAAAAACATCACACCTAACAATGATATTGAGAATCAAAGTAGGATAACAAACATGTGCGATGGCGAAACATCGGCTATAAGATAACAATGTATCATGGAAAAGATGGCAAAACATCAATAAACCAGGTTTTAAAAACAAAGCCAAGAGGCGCGAAAACAAACAAGATTGATTTGTATCTTTTACCTTGAAGAAGGGTTTGAGTTTATTAGAGGTGTATTATGATTTGCCAAGAAAACAATTTTTGTTTTAAGATGCAAGATGCAAAGGAAGGAAAAATAACTAAGGGAAACTAGCCTAGCACTATCCCTAGTGTTATCATACAACGATTGACCCTAAGGTTGAAGATAAAGGAAAATCCTACCCTATGCTAGCATACATGGATTCCTACCTTAATCAACATGTCAAAGGAAGCTTATCAAAACTATCCTATAGGGAACAGGAAATGAGAGCGAAGTTGTGATCCAAATTTTTAATTGAGTGACTCATCGATCAACAATCAAAGAAAGAAAAACAATAAACATCCTATACGGAACATGCACTGAGAGAGAAGTCGTGATCTCAATTTCTAAATTGAGTGACTCATTGATCAAAAATTAAAGAATAAAGACAATAAACATCCTATAGGGAACATGCACTGAGAGTGAAGTCGTGATCTCAATTTCTAAATTAAGTGACTCATCGATCAACAATTAAAGAAACAAACACAAACACAACACATGTATCAAACAAAACAAAGGACCTCCTGACATATATCAGCAACAGAGGTCCCATCATGCAACATAGAACTATACAAAATGAAAATAAAAGAAAAGAAATAGTGCAATACCAAACCGATAACTATCCATAGCAACTGAGCAAGAATAAAAGAAACCCAGATAACTTCAAGCAAGCTGGCATCAACAGACAAATCAAGTCAGAAAATACGCCATCAGGATGCAAGTATTGAGATTTTCAGATATGAACAGATCACATGGGCAATGTATAGCATTCATAATCACATACATATATCCTACATAGACTATCAAATATGCCAAGCAAAAGAGTGGCACCAATATAATAAATTGTGTTCCACAAATAAAGTGAAACACAGTAGCCTCAAGTCAAAAATGGAAAGCTTTTCTCAGAGTACCTCGCACATTTAACAGCCAAGTTAGTATTCCCATAAATAGAATGCTGACTCACATAAGGGATGGATGATGACACCATAATGAAGTGAGAAAACATAATAGCAACTATCAAAATTTTATATATGATAGACAAAAGAAACAAGCATATGCACAATTTGGTCAAAAGTTAGAGGAATGTTGCTCCTTTCTATCTCCATATTGAATTGACAATTGAATATCAATCAAGGATCATGGTAGCTTGATAATAATACAATCAAAGACCATGAAGGTCATTAGCAACCACAATTCAATCATACTCAAATACTTCATCACAACTCACAAGCATAATAGGTGAGGAATCCCACACAATGCATCAAAGACTTAGATTTCAAGCTAACCATGGAAGAAAGTCAAACAAGGACAAAATTAGAGAGTTTGTAACAAGCAAAGATTTGGAGTAGAGCTTCCAAAGCATGATTACGACATGATCAAAAGGTTAAAGTATTGATTCTAAAACATGTTGCACAAGTGCATTCAAAATGCCTCAAAAATTCAACAAGGATAAAAGAAAGAAGCCAAGCTCTATTCATGATTAGAACTAACTTAAGTAATAGGGATCAATTACTCTCAAGTCCTCATGAGACTGTCATTGAAGTATAATTTCCCTTCATGTTATCATTGGCCATCTAATGACCTCAAACTCAAATTGAAAGCTCAAGTTTCAAAGTGAAGATCAACAAGAAAGCAAAAAGTCATAAAACATGCATCAAAAGGTTCAATCATTCAAACATGGGGCATTAAGTGAAATGACTTAAGTTTATGTGGATAAATAGAACCAACATGATCATTATGTACCCAATTATAGGCCTCACTCAAGTTCATTGGCCATCAAGCAAATTGCAACAAGATATGCAACATTAATTGGGTACCTTCACTTCAAAAATACATCAAAGATAGAAAAGGATTTCAATAATTCAAACCAAAATTTCCATAACATATTTGAGATATGTACAGTTCAGAAAACAAGTTTTAAGTTCATGGATAGTAGAGGAGAGGATCTAATGAGGCCCAAAGATCAAAATTAGTTGGCAAAACTACCAAACTAGACAAGCTTTCAAAATAATTTGTGGAAAAATATCCAATCAAGTCAAATAATTCAAGAAAAATGGTTTTCAGATCCTCAATACATCCATGAACCTTAAGCAAGATCCAAATTCCAATGGAAACCCAAGGCAAATTGGTTTTGAAATTGAAACTTGCAATGTAAGCTACAAAACCCTAATTGTTTGAATTTTAATCTTAAATATTAATTAGGTAAGATCAAAATTTAAACAATTCAAACCAAGATCATGCAAATCACAAGGAAACCCTAAATATCAGAATACATATTTTTTCACATTTTTAGGATTAAAGAAAAGTCAAAAATAAAATCAAAATTCAAACCATTAATCAATTAAACAAATAATCAAATCTCAAAATAAAATTCTAATCAAAAATCAGAAAAATTCCAACCAAAATTATATTAAAATATTATAATTAAAAAACCAGCATCCATGATTTTTTGTGGAATTTTTGAATTAAAGGAAATATTAAAATTAAAATCAAACAAACAATTAAACAATTAAACTATTATTAAATGACAAAAAAATGAAAACCCTAGCCAATAGTCATAAAAAGGTCCAAAAAAAAATATATTCAGACACTATGATTAAAAACAAACTTATATGATTTATTTGATGATTTTTGAATTAAAGGAAGTATTAAAATAAAAATTATGAAGCAAACATTTCAAATAAACTTCTCAAATTAAATTTCTAATCAAAAATAGAAAAAAGCTAAACCAAAATCATAATCAATTTCTAAATTATTTTATGAGTCAAAGATAATTTTTGTGGAATTTTTAGATTAAAAGAATTATTAAAATAAAAATAATCATTGAACAAACAATTAATTAAAATTATGAAATTTTAAACCATTCAAAACATTTTAAAAAAAACCAATAAAAATACACAAGATAGTAGAAATTATTTTGGACTTGTGATAATTTTTTCAGAATTTTTTAAATTGTTTTGATCAAGTAACAAAAATCAGAAAATCAATTGAAATTAAAATATAAACTAAATATTCAAAAATTCAAATGGACCGTTCAGATGATGACACCTCATCATCCCTAACCTCCAGCCAAACCAAAAAACATGCGCGCCCATCAGTTTTCACCTCAACTTCAGTCCCTCCAAACAAACTCGTTTCTCAACCATTTTTCATCAAATCAACTGCAAATTAAAGCTAACATGGCAAGGAATTAAACACAATTCAAATCACATCAAATAGACAGTCATGGATCTAGAAATCTCAGCATGAAATCACCAAAAACTCACTGAAACCTAGAGTTGTAGAGATCTCAAACAAGCATTATATACCAAATGAAACCTTAAATTGCTTCAGAATCATTCATATAACTTCCACAAACAAATAGTCATGCTTAATTTCAACAATAAACGACTACATTTCAAAAATCAAAGTTGAATGAACCTACCTCAATTCAAAATCCGAATGCTCGATTCTCTCACTCCAGATGCGATTCAAAGCTTGCTTTAGCTTCCTTAACACTTGAGGATGAAGAAGCAAGAAGAAAAACTCCAAATGCACCACTGAAACTTGATATTCAAAGAAAAGTGCAGCTATGGAAATTCTGAGTTCAGATCTGGAATATGGAAATTATGAGCTCTCTCCCTCGCCTTCAGTGCTTGCTTCTCATTATATATGACACGTAGAGTAGGTTTTTCAAGAGAAATGGGCTTCAAAATGAGTGCATTGCCCAATTGGAAGTTTTGCCATGTTGAAAAGTGAAATTCTGACCATGCCAATGCCTCGTGCATTTTTTCTCATTTCAATTGGTTTTGAGGCCTTTCTTACTCATAATTTGATCCACCAAATCTTGGCCCTTGATTCCTTATGATGATATCATCCTAGTGTTTTTGCAAATTTGGCAAGTTTTGTCAATTTTGGAGTCATGGTGGTACAGCTGCACATGGGTCACGATTTTGCTGCCATTATGGGCATCCTCAAATCACAAATTTGTCATGTGCCTGATTAGAAGTGAAGAGAATGGCTGAAAATGAAGTTCTCAAGTTTTGGCATTTTTCTTGCTTGGTCAAAATTCAATAAAATGCCTCAAAATTCCAAAGCTCATAATTTTTTGAATTTGGACACAAATGAGTACAATTTGGAAAGGTATTGAAAGGATCTACAATACCTTAGTTTTGAGTTTTTGCAATTTAATCGAATAAGGTCCTCAAAATTTGACATGAAATTCACTAATTTTGGAAAATGACCTATAATTTTAACTTGAGGCATGAACTTCCAAACACCATAACACTTGACTCCTTGCCAATTTGGACATGAGACAAAAAGGAGATGAAATATCACCCTCTTATCTTTCCAAGCATATTTCATTTGCATTTTTTTGATCAAAGGTGAATAAAATATGAATTTTTGAAGTTAAGTCCTTATTTTCCAAAATTAGAAACTTTTAGGGTTTCTTCATGAACAAGTTTCAACCCAAACCTCAATCTTTTTGATCCAATGATCAAAATGGACTTGAAATATGAAAAGTAAACCCTTGAATTGATGGTTTACCAAAAGTTCACTTGGTTAACCTTGACTTTGACTGATTCTGACCAAAATGACCATTTTGCCCCTTTGAATCAATTGATCCACTTCCCTTCAAAATTGATGATCAAAACTTCAAACATATGATCTTCCAAATATATAGAGGCCATGTACAAAGTTTCACTTAAAAATTCTCAAGAAATCTTGATAAAATCCCAAACCCTAGTTTTGGTTAACACCTTAGGAGACTGATGAATTATCTCCAAAATTTCAAATCCTCTGGGCATCTTGACCAATTTCTTGTACAAAGACTTTTCAAATACCAATGAGATGTTGTAGCTTCCAAATCAAGACTTGTACATTGATCAATAGCCTTAATCAAGAAAAACCCTAATTTTGACTAGTGAATCAAAAGAGTGATTCTTCTTATAATCAATCACAAACTTCAATCCTCTGATGATCCAAAGAGATGGATAAAATATCTTGAGATATGCAATAACTTTTGAGATTGAAAGGTCCAGAGGTTTAGATGATAAGATTCTACTTGAGCAACTTGTCAATACAATCAACCTTCAAATCTTGAGGAAGACCTGATAACCAAAGTATTGATCCCATCACAATGTATGAATACAATACAATATGATATTCATGATGAAACATAAGCCTAAATCAAGAGGGTAAATTTTGGGGTGCAACAGCTGCCCCAATTCAAATATCTTCAACATGATAAGTGAGAAAAGTGACAATTTTCGAGCATTCAGGGTTAAAGATGATTGAATACAAAGGAACCCTAAAATTTACACCCTGAAGAAGAAAGAAAAAGAATCAGAAAACCCCCAAGACATGCGTCAGAATGAAGCTATAACGCAGGTTGAAACAGAACAAAAACAAAGAAGAGTAGATGCAACTAAACTTCCGGACAAATGTGCCAGGGAAAAAGTGGGCTTCAAAAAAAGGTGAGATAAAATTCAAACCACAGAGTATAGGCGAAATTAAGCTCTGGAAAAGAAAACGTACGCGGGTGAGGAGACGAAATTCTGAACTCGACCCAAAGCGAAGTGGCTAGAGTTCGTGATTCTAGGAGGACTTGCTAATCTCAACTAAGATAGACAGTATGAAGGAACTGAAAGAATCCCAGAAAAGAGGAACAAAAGCGAGACGAAACTCGAGTCAATAACCAGTTAGACGAAACTAAACTAGATGAGTACCAGGATGAAACTGGATTTCACGCACGAATAACAAGGCGAAACTCGACCCATAGCAAAATGATGAGAGTTCATGTTTCTCAGAGCACCTGCTGGTCTCAGATCAATGGATAAACAGTGACGAAAACTGATAGAAGAATCCATGGAACAAAAGAGACTGATTTCAAACCAGGGACGCATTACAAACACTACACTCGGTAAACGAACATCGTCAAAGGGTCCAAGGTATGAAAGAAAAAACGAGACGAAACTCGACTCAATAAATAGTTAGGCGAAACTAAACTAGATGAGCACCAGGATGAAACTGGATTTCATGCACAGGCGACAAGGCGAAACTCGACCCAAAGCGAGAGTGATGAGAGCACATGTTTCTCATAGCACCTGCTGGTCTCAGATCAATGGATAAACAGTGACGAAAACTGATAGAAGAATCCAAGGAACAAAAGAGACAGATTTCAATACAGGGACGCAATACGAACACTATACTAGGTAAACGAACAACGTCAAAGGGTCCAAGGTATGAAAGCAAAAAAAACGAGATGAAACTCGACTCAATAACTAGTTAGGCGAAACTAAACTAGATGAGTACCAGGACGAAACTGGATTTCATACGCAAGGTGAGGAGACGAAACTCTGAGCTCAACCCAAAGCAAGCAGATTAGGGCGTACACCTAAAAACCTGCTGAAAACGAATATCAGGACGAAACCGGTGTTCAAAAGGTGCATCAATAGACATTGGAATGAACCAGAGAGGGTAGTCAAGACTAAACCAGAAAAGACCGCGCCATGGAGAAACTAAACTACAGTCAAGATTAGACACTCAAACAAACAAATGATTGACGTCAAAAGGATATTGGTATGGGGAGGAAACTGAGATAATGAGGACGAAGACCTCGCTGGGGATTTAATCTGAAGTATTAGCAAATTCACTGGCGACAACAGAAACAATAATGGCTTATGTTTCGATGCACGTTTGAGTTCTTTCTATATAGCACAATGCTCCATATAAAGGAAATGCTACGCGTTTTGGTAGATGTAATGCAATGATGCATGTTTAAAAGTTTCACTGGGGAATGGCCAATTGAGAAGCCAGTTAACCAAGAAGTCAGAATCTGACGTGACTTGCAAAAATAAATTGCAAAATCCAAAGGAGAGGAGAAAATATGGGGAACCGCTAGAGAGGGAACCTCGAAGAGATTAAGCTTCATGGGGAATAACAACCGAGCAACCAATAGAAACGGGCCACAAACATTGAGGGGAGCTGCAGAAATAAACTGTAAACTCCTAGAGAATATCAAATCGACACTGTAGCTTCTGGAGAGGGACGCCATCTGAAGATTAGACATTGAGGGAGAAGATCATGGCAAGACTGTAATCTCTGGAAAAGACAGCGCACGACCGTGTTGAGGATGACACCAAGACAACGAACCCGACGTGAGGGGTGAAAACCTTTACTTGGGGGAACAAAGCTCTGCTGAGGAAACGGGACTTCACCGGGGAGACAGAACTCTGTTGAAGATTTTTGTTGGAGAGATTTTTCTTGGAATGCAACCATTGGATGGATCATGCAGATAGTCACACAGTATCGACCTTACTAGGGATAAGGAAAGATCTTAACATAAGGATGCTCCAATCAACAGACCGGCTAGGAAATGAGAGGTCATGGCGAGGGATCTCCATTCGCAACTCCGTTGGGGATATGCAACATCCTCAAATCTGAAGTCTCAGAATGAAGCTTTTAAAAGAAGATTCCAGGGGCAACAAAACTTCGTTGCGGAAAAGAAACTTCACTGGGGATAGGTAATGTCCTATTCAAACATGGGCTCTGTTTAACAGAAGAAAAAAACCAAATATTCCCTTCCTGACAATCATTAAGCTCTTTACAGGTGTTTAACGTGTAAACTCTTTTTTTATGTCAAACAAATGTTTTGCATGCAGAAAGATGTTTATTTTGGGAATGACAGATCTGATGCGAAGATTATTTAAGCCTTGAAGTTGAAAACCTTAACAAAGTGTCGCATCTCTGTTGTGAATGAATCACTGGCTAGAGTGCAAAAAATTTCAAAACTTTTCTTCCCCTTCTCATTTTTTCAAAAAAAACGATTTAAGATGCGGGTGATAAGATACCAACATGGATATGCAACACATATTTGGGAGTTTAGGAAATGTTATCATGTTGTAGTATGATTTTGAGTTAAACCCTTGATTCAGTTAGGACTTTTAGAGGTTGTAACATGGCCTGGTTCGAGGTTTTTTAGAAAAAAAGTTTTTCAAGGCTCAAGTTATTTAGTGCCCACCCCCTTCGTGATATTCTCATGTCCTAAGTTCAGCTGACTTATCACAAGCATTCATCTTACAAAAGGATTTATAATGGTTAAGTGATCACGACAAATTCTCCAACATGATTGTCACTTAACTTTTGCTGCTTTTGTTTTTGATATTGTTGTTCCTCTTCTTTTGATGAAAATTTTATTGGATAATCTTTTTCGGCCTTTTAGGCTCTCTTTTCCCTAACTTTTTCCTGGACAAAATCTTTTGAATTTCAATTTTGGGAGTCCAGCGGGACGCCCTAACTTTTGCCTAAGCGACTTGTTTTCAAGTTTCGACTTAGCGGGGCTTTTTGTTTCTTTCTTATTCATACTTTCCACTTCGAACAAGTTAATATAACTTTAGGTCTTTGAACTTTTTCTTATTTTCTGTCTCTTTTTTTTAAGAAAACAAATGCCTCATTCCTTGGTCGGCGAGGGATAGCCATTATTGTATCGATTTGATCTCGACCTCAAGACTTTGTGAGGAATTGAACATCGTGGTTTAGAAATTTTCATGATGCGAAAGATAAAATGTGGTGATCCTCAGATGGAACATTCCTTCTAAAATTTGAATGCTTGGTCAAATTAACTGTACATCTACCCTGCTCCTGGTTAAAAAAAGGTTTTTTTAACGGAAAAGAAACTCCTACTTCGAAGGCTCGGAGGGGTTAACGAGGGTCTAACTCCCTTATATCTCCGGTGTTTGGGGATTGAAACAATGCATGTACATCGTCAACGGGGTTCTACTAAAAAACATACCATTACAGTCATCGTTTTAGCTAAACTCCTTCCTTCAAACTATTGGGTAAGCAAAAGAATTGGCACAGTTGGTATCAAAATGCCCGAAAAATCGATTAAAGAGTGATACTGGATGGATTTAAGTAAAATGTATAAAATTTCTTCAAGGCAAAAATATTCAACGCATCAAGACTGACATTTGGCTATAAACAAAATCCTATATGCAGACAATGCTAAAACAATCAATCAAGATAACACATGAAAGTGCGGCAAAGAAATGTAATAAAAGCCATTATGGGGAAGAAATAACTCCAACTATGTTCGCCAATCTCGTCGACCTGCCGTAATCTTGATATTACCCTAACCCATGACCTTTACCAAAAGCATGGAGTTGTGAAACAAATTGGCAAGGCATCCACCAACAAAGTGAATGAGAATCCTATCCATCATAGAACAAAACATGCCCCTTGCACAATAGTAGTTGTGTTTGTTATCCGTATTTCAAGCGATTAACTAAACATGACTTAGATTACCATTTCCGTGTAAGTCCCATGAAGTTTATATGCACATGATTATAAAAATATTGGACGTTTTTGCAAACAAAATAGTAAAAAGGAAAAAAAGAAACATATACGTATACTTGAAAGAAGATATTCTATTGATTTTGAGAAATCAGCCTGTGAAAAAGGCATTTACATTTGGAAGCAAGTAAATACAAAATCAAAGCAAACAAGTGTTTACAAATGGAAATGTGAATGTGAATATCCATCAAGTCCCGACTCTGCTATGACTCTTATGACTCTTACGCTCTCATCTTCCTGCTTTCAGACAGATCATTCTTGGATTAGCTTCGAGCTTATGCCAGGTGACGGAATGGAGGAAAGAAACAAAGGATCTCATGCTGAGCATAGTCATTTTCTTTAAGTCCCTAACTTTTACCTGAATCGCCCTTTCGGGTTTTCGATTCACCAGGACACCCTCTTTTTTCCTAAACCGCCCTTTCGGGTTTTCAGTTTAGCAGGGTTTTTTTTATTTTTTTATTTTATTTTTTATGCAAAGTATTTTTTAATTGCGTCAGCATTCACAGGGAGAGGGAAGTACTCTCCATCCATAGTTGTGAGAATCATCTCTCCTCCAGAGAAAACTTTTCTGACCACGAAAGGACCTTCATAAGTCGGAACCCACTTGCCCCTGGGATCTCCCTGGGGGAGAATTATCCTTTTTAGCACAAGGTCACCTGGCTTGTAACGCTGAAGTCGTACCCTCTTATCAAAGGCTTTCCTCATCCTTTGTTGATATACCTGACCATGACATACATCCGTCAACCTCTTCTCGTCAATATGTTCCAACTGATCCATCCGATTCTGTACCCATTCACTTTCATCCAGCTCAACATCCCTTATGATCCTAAGAGAAGGAATCTCAACTTCTACCGGCAATATTGCTTCCATGCCGTAAACCAATGAAAATGGGGTTGCCCCAGTCGAAGTACGCACAGTGGTGCGATAACCATGCAAAGCGAAAGGCAGCATCTCATGCCAATCTTTATAAGTTACCACCATCTTCTGTACAATCTTATTAATATTCTTATTGGCCGCTTCGACAACACCGTTCATCTTTGGTCGGTATGGGGAAGAGTTATGATGCTTGATTTTGAAGGACTCACAAAGCTCCTTCATCATTTTGTTGTTCAAATTAGACCCATTATCAGTAATGATCTTTTCAGGCACTCCATAGCGACAAATAATATTGTGCTTAATGAACCGAGTTACCACCTGCTTGGTGACATTGGCATAGGATGCATCTTCGACCCATTTTGTAAAATAATCGATGGCAACAAGAATGAAACGGTGCTCGTTGGATGCAGTTGGTTCAATTTTGTCGATCATATAAATTCCCCACATTGAAAACAGCCAAGGGGAAGTCAAGACATTCAAAGGTACTGGCGGCACATGCACCTTATCAGCGTAGACTTGACATTTATGGAAAACCCGTGCATGATTGTAACAGTCAGTCTCCATGGTGGACCAATAATAACTTGCTCGCACAATCTTTTTAGCCATGGTATGCCCGTTGGAATGGGTCCCGAAATCACCTTCATGTATCTCCTCAATGATTCTAGCCGCTTCTTTCTTGTCAACACATCTGAGCAGTAAACTGTCATGATGCCTTCTATACAACACACCGCCACTGAGAAATAACTTGCCTGAAAATCTTCTCAAGAACTTCTTATCTGTGACAAAAGCCTCTTCAGGGTACTCTTGTGTTTCAAGATATCATTTAACATCATAAAACCAAGGATTACCATTTGATTCCAAACTAGACTTAAAATAGAAAGCTGGCTCACTCAAACTTCTGATGGTAATGGAAGGTGCCTCATTAGCCCACTTAACCTTGAACATGGAGGACAAAGTTTCCAGTGCATCAGCTAGATTGTTTTCTTTTCTGAGAATGTGTTCAAACGTGATCTCTTCGAAGTACGGAATCAACTTCATAACATGCTCACGATAGGGAATTAGGCTCTGATGGCGAGTCTCCCAATCTCCATTAATCTGGCTGATAAAAAGATTGGAATCCCCATAAACTTTCAAAAATTTGATGTGCAGCTCGATCGCCGCTTTAATGCCATAAATGCAAGCCTCATATTCTGCCATGTTGTTAGTGCAATCGAAACAAATACGAGCCGTGAAAGGAATGTGGTATCCTTCAGGGGAAGTGATAATAGCTCTGACGTCGTTGCCCATGGCATTGGCAGCACCATAAAAAACAAGCGTCCAACGTGATCCTGGCTCGGGTCCTTCGTCTGGGTCTGGCATATTACAATCTCGAATATACACAATTTCCTCATCAGGGAAATCAAAATTCATCGGTTCATAATCATTCATGGGCTGATGAGCAAGATGGTCGTCCAGTACACTACCCTTAATTTCTTTTTGAGTAGTGTATTGGATATCATATTCGGTGAGTATCATCTGCCAACGGGCTACCCTGTCTGTAAGAGTTGGCTTCTCAAAAATGTACTTGATTGGATCCATTTTGGATATCAAGTAGGTGGTGTGAGTTAACATGTACTGCCTCAAACATTTGGCGGCCCAGGCAAGCTCACAACAAGTCTTTTCCAGCAATGAGTACCTTGACTCGCATTCCATAAACTTCTTACTCAAGTAGTAAATAGCCTGCTCTTTCTTCCCTGTCTCATCGTGCTGACCGAGGACACAACCCATTGAGCTTTCCAACATAGTTAGAGACATGATTAGTGGCCTTCCTTCCACTGCGGCATGAGTATCGGAGGTTCCTGCAAATACTCCTTTATTTTGTCAAAGGCCTTCTGACAATCCTCGTTCCATTTCACTGTCTGGCTTTTCTTCAACAACTTGAACAAAGGTTCACAGGTGGCTGTGAGATGTGAAATAAATCTAGAAATGTAGTTTAACCTTCCCAAGAAACCACGTACTTCCTTCTCTGTCCTTGGTTCAGGCATTTCCTGTATCGCTTTTACCTTGGCCGGGTCCACCTTGATACCTTTTTCACTTACAATAAAACCCAACAGCATGTCGGATCTCACCCCGAAGGTGCACTTATTCGGATTCAACCTCAGCAAAAAATGCCTCAGTCTCTCGAACAATTTTTCCAGATGAACAAGATGTTCCTCTTCCATATCAGACTTAGCAATCATATCATCCACATATACCTCAATCTCTTTGTGAATCAAATCATGAAAGAGAGTGACCATGGTGCGCTGATATGTTGCCCCAGCATTTTTCACACCAAACGGCATCACTTTGTAGCAGAAAGTTCCCCAAGGCGTGATAAATGTTGTCTTCTCCATATCCTCCGGAGCCATCTTAATTTTATTGTAACCCAAAAAACCATCCATGAACGAAAACACTTTGGAATGAGCAGTATTATCGACCAACACATCAATATGCGGAAGAGGGAAACCATCTTTAGGGTTGGCCCTGTTCAAATCCCTATAATCCACGCACATCCTGATCTTACCATCCTTCTTGGGCACAGGCACTATATTTGCAATCCATGGCGGATAATTGATGACCTTTAAGAAATTCGCGTCCAACTGCTTCTGGACCTCCTCCTTGATATTCTTGGACATCTCAGGATGAGTTCTTCGGAGCTTTTGCTTGGCAGGGGAACAACCTTCTTTGAGCGGTAGTCGATGCACCACTATGTCTGTATCAAACCCAGGCATATCCTCATAAGACCAAGCGAAGATATCAGAATACTCACGGAGTAGCTCAATCAATCTGACCTTTATACTTTCTTCGCGATTTGCCCCTATCTTGACTTCTCTTCTTACCTCTTTTGTGCCAATATTCACCACCTCAATCGAATCCTGATTCGGCTGGATAACCTTCTCCTCTTGTTTTAACAATCTTGCTAATTCCTCAGGAAGATCACAATCCTCATATGCTTCTTCTTCAACTTGATAAATAGGAGTATCAAAGTCATATTGAGCCATAGCAGAGTCGTCATCAATATAATCGGTGGTGGAAGTGCATATGCATGAACGACATTTTAGCCTTTTTTAGTGACAATGTGTGAAAAGAGAAACATTGCCATTTAAATAAAAAAATAAACGAAGCAAAATTTTGAATGCAAAAACGTCATTTATTTCATGATAAACTTTTGAAAATAAACATGGTGTCCCTACACAAATGATCCACCACGCCTGGGGCAGAGCGTAGGAATTATGATATGATAATAAAAGAAAACAAGAAAATTACTCCTCAGTGCTTGAAACTTGGATAACATCCACAAAAGTCCAATTGTTGAGCGTCTGTCCTGGAATACTCAGATGAATCCAATCATCGATATTGTAGCCATCAACCCTATCATCGCCAACTGCATTGACGTGTCCTTCTTGAGTAGCACAAGGACGGGAAAACTTCACAGGAGTAGATAAACTAGATGCTCTGGGAATTGCACTCTGCTGACCTGGGCTAAAACCAAGAAGAAATCTATTAAATTTTTGGGTAACGTCCAGCACCTGACCCCAACCTTCAAGGTTACCATTTTCCACCACAGCTCTCACATCCTTGAGAGGAGACATAATAGTTTCAGGCTTCCTTTTCTGCTCTGAAGGAGGAAAATTGACAGCATGAACTGTCTCAAACGCCTGAAACAGAGTCTCATGTATCTCGCCTTCAACTTCAACATAGAGGAATGATGTCAAATGACTCACGATGTACTCTTCCTCGCCTCACACAGTTATCACCTTTCCCTCTGTAGGATATATGAGTTTCTGATGAAGAGTAGAAGTGACTGCCCCTGCTTTATGAATCCACTGCCTCCCCAACAAACAACAATACGCTGGCTGTATATCCATCACAAAAATGTAGCCGTGAAGGTGAGAGGACCGACCTTGATTGGTAACTCCACCTCCCAAAACACTAACCTTCGAGACCCATCAAACACCTTCACCATCAAATCACTAGGGCGCAGCTCCAGTCCAGAATATTCAATCTTCATCAATGATGACTTAGGCAATACATTCAAAGACGACCCTGTGTCCACCAAAACCCGGGATAAAGTAGTGCCCCTGCATTCCATTGAAATATGCAATTCTTTGTTATGGTCTCGCCCCTCCGGAGGAAGATCAAAATCTATGAAGCCCAAACCGTTCCCGGCAGATATGTTAGCACAAACATTCTCAAACTGATTGATTGTTATCTCATGTGGCACGAACGCATTCTTTAACAACTTCATCAAAGAATTTCAATGAGGTTCTGAATAAATCAATAGAGACAAGATAGACATCTTAGAAGGAGTATGGCTCAGATGATCAACTATGCTATAATCACTCTTTCTAATAATTCACATTAACTCTTCAACCTCATCGGGAACCGAAGAAGCTTCTGGTATCAGAATTGGTTGAGTCACATTGGCTGGCGTAACCCTTGGATTACCAATCATCTCCTACCGTTTTCCTTTTTCTTTTGCAGAAGCATCTGCCGTATCTTGCACATTGGAAGGACCAAATACTCTCCCTCTTCTAGTCATTCAACCCACACCAGAAAAGTTATGAACTTCCCTTTCATTATCTTCAGCATGTTCTTCCTCAGACGAACGGGTACTTACCTCCTGCTTCACCCCATGGTAATAAACATCAGCACCATAATGCCATGGGATGGCCTTCTCACTGGTATACGACATGGGACCAGGTACCGTAATCATCAAAGGAGGTTCCCTAGATGGGGTAGGAATGCGCACAGGAGTGTAAGGAATATATACCACAGCAACATCTTCTTCGGTAACTTTACGGTAGCTCGGTTTTCTATCGAACTGCAGGGAACCCTCCTTTATCATCAACTGGATACCGGCTTTTAAATCATCACAGCCCTTCGGTTTCTCTCTACACTTGGCACACTCTGAAGTACAACCTGGAAAGATAGAATTGTCAAGCAAATACCTCTTAACATACCTCAACGGAGTAGTTACTTGTTCCACATTCATGATTAAATTTAAAACTTCACCATTATCATCAATCATATTAACAAAACCCCCTTCATTCCTAGGCATTGGGTTCTGAGTAACATTCGGACTAGTCACTAGAGTAAACTCAATTGCTTTAGCATCCAACAAGTCTTGTATTTTGCACTTCAATGCAAAGCAATTGTCAGTAGAATGACCAACTCCGCCTGAATGGAATTCACATCTTGCGTTAGCATCATAGTTAGGAGGAAGCCTTGCAACGGGTGGTGGCATATTTCTTAAATCGATCAACTTCAAATCGAGCAAATGGTGGAGTGCTTCAGTAAGAGATACTGGAAAGGGGTCGAATATTCTCAACTGTCTCTGTTGTTGATTATTATACTGACGGGGAGCATCTTGCTGTCTTGGTTGTTGAGGCACTGTATTCGGTCTCTGCTGCGGTGGAGCATTAACAGGAATAGAAACAACATTGATTTGTTGGTGCTGACGATCTTCTCCTCTTCCTCTATGAGAGTAAACCGCACTCGCGTCGCCTTCCTTTTTCTTAGGGTAAGTGTTGAATTGTTTCTTACTACCCCTTAATGAGCCACTAGAACCTCCAATCTGAATTTTCCCCAATTTCAAACCTACTTCAATTCTTTCACCAGCCATAACCAAGTCTGCAAATCCTGCCGAAGTACTTCCTATCATGTGCTCATAGAATGACCCTTGCAGGGTACTAATAAACATATTAATGAGTTCTCTATCCATGAGTGTAGGTTGAAACCTCGCAGCCAACTCACGCCACTTCTGAGCATATTCCTTGAAAGATTCTCTTGGTCCTTATGACAAATTATGTAACTGAGTGAGATTAGGCACCATATCCATATTGTACTGATATTGTTTGACAAAATCCCGAGCAAGATCATTCCGGCAATGAATATGGGTTTTCTCCAACTTCATGTACCACTCCAGGGATGCCCCAGATAGGCTATCCTGGAAAAAGTGAATCAAAAGCCCCTGATCCTCAGTATGCACTGACATCTTTCGGAAATAAGCAGTTGCATGAGTAATAGGACATGACATTCCGTTGTACTTTTCAAATACAAGAGGCTTGAACTTTGGAGGAAATTTCACCCCAGACACCAACCCGAGATCATTAGCATCCATACTAAGGGCTCCTTGCCCTTCCACAACCTTCAATCGTTCTTCCAACAATCGATACTTCCTATCCTCAACCTGAACTTACGGCTCTGAACGCCGAACAGAAAACTGATCTTAATCCTGGTCAAAGTCATAATCCTGCTCCTGATAGTTCCTTACACCACCCTGATTATATCTTATGTTCCCCACAAGACGAGGTCTCGGAGACGGGGGAAACTTCCCTACGTTACGCACAAAAGGGTTTCCGGGCATCCCGTGAAAATTTCCAACAGGCTGATCTTGCACATCCCCCAATCCTACAGAAATGTCCTGATAGAGCCCTTGATTTCCACCATCCACTGGATAGCAGCGCTGGTTGTTGACAATGGAAGCCAGTTCCTCCTGCCGGCGATTCACATTGGTGATGACCTCCATGAACTGGGTCATCTGGGTAGCCATCTGGGCCCTTATTTCAGCGAGTTCAGCTTGAACTTGTTCCATCTGTCTTGGCAAATTGTTTCTGGTGGAATACCGATGAGTAGTCGTCTTGAATTCTGAATAAGAAAAGCAGAAGAATAAGAATACCGTCTTGAGATAACCTGTAATGTTATGAAATGCATGATGTGCGTGATATGTTTGTCATTTCCCAGTATTCAAGAGTCCTTTTGTTCATCAGTCACGGCGCGCAACCAGTAATCAAGCATACAATCAAAGAGAGAGAGAAAAGGACAAAAAGACAAACACTTCAAATATTTACAAACAAAAGAAACGATGTTCGAGTGACTTCGGACATTTAAGAGTGTAACGATAAACAACAAAATACGTGTTTCAAAGTAAACTTAACAACAAACTGAATAATTAACAAACAATGGTCCCTTCCAACAATCCTGGGGGTGACCAAATACACCAAAGGTAAGTAACAAAAACTAAATCTCCGGAACAAGACACGCTTCAAGGTGTTGACAATACTCTTCAAGCCTGGCTTTCTCCTTCCAAAGTTGTGATGCGACTACTTTACTTTCTTTAAATCGATCCTCTGCGATATGCTTCTGGGCTACTTCCTTCTTAAGCTGAGCATCTTTGTCTTTGAGCTATTTCTCCAAGTTTTGAATCTTCTTCCTGTAGCTATTCTCAGATACCTGAAGCTTCTGGCACTCTTGCTGGGTCTTACTCAACTCTTCTTCCATTTCAGCATGAGACCTCTTCCTAAAACTGGTTGCATCATAAGTTTCCCCTTGAGCTTCTTTGAGTTTGCGAGCTAAGTCGGCCCTTTCTTGATCTACCCAATAAAGTTTCATCCCTGCCTCACGGTCTTTTGCATGAAGTTGAATGTTCTCAACATGAACCTAGGTGACCAGCTCGGTAGGCACCGTGTTACTCAGAACAGTAGGAGGTTGCTCACATATAAGAGCCGACCTTGCAAATGGTAACCATAAAATCTTAACCCTGTCTCTAATCCATCCAAAGTAAGGAACTCTAGAAATAGGAACCTTCTTGCCCAAAGTAGTTCTATCCTTCTTGTGAATTCCCTTCCAAGCACTTGTCACTCTTTTCAACATCACATGATCACTTCCTCTAACAAAATACACTGATTCAGACACCTCCTTAACCTTTGGCGGTCCATCCATTGCATATCCCAATTAACGATAAGCAAGCACATGATTATAGTTGATACACCCCTTAGTTCCTATGAGGGGAACATTAGGGAAATCTCTGCAGCTAGTGATAATACTTCGTACTTCCCCCAAGTCATAATTCCACCGGATATCAAATGAAGTAAGGTTGACAAGTCTTGATGACCATCAGAGAGAATGTCTAGTATCCATGAAAGGGCCACTTACCGGTAGGTGCAACTTAAACCATTGATACAACATCGAATGACATAAACTTACATTACCTCCTTTCCCATGCCTAAAATAAATGGTGTAAAGAGTATCTGCCAAGAGTGTCGGTACCGGGTTCTTATTTCTAAAAACACAAATAGCCGTCAAATCCACAAAATTTCTCTTGCGAGGGAATAGGATGATCCCGTATATCATGAGAGCAAAAAGAGAGCTGAAGTCACTCCAATTCCCTTTCTTTTCCCAGTCTTCAGATTTCTTCACTAAGAAATCCAAATAAAACCCTGTAGTATCCCCACTTGATTTCCAATTGTCTTTCACCATTTTCCAACTCAAATGAAGAATTTCAGCAATAACTTCGAACTTCAGCTTCTCCAGCACTTGGACAAAAGGAAGTTCATCAGACAACTTGATATTATATAGGTATGCGTACTCTTCTAGTGTGGGAACCAGTTGATAATATTGAAAAGTAAAACACCGTAATTCCTTGTCATAGAACTGGAAGAGCGTGATCAAAGCCATTGGGTCAACTGGAGTGTTAAGGATTAGTAACAAATTGCCATAATTTTTGTTGAAACTAATCAGAACATCACTCTTCAGATAAGAACTCAACCTCTTCAATTCAGACACATCAATAGTAGGAATCTGATAAGCGAATGTATGCCTGGTGGGCTCTTTAACACGAACTGAATCAAACTCATCCGACGGGAGGTCAGCCTTTTCTAATGGAAAGAAGACTCTCGAATGTCCCTGGAAGATGACATGTGCATGCTAGTTATTTTTTATACATCATTTTTTAAGAAATAAATATTCTATGATGCAACATGACAGGATCGAAGTTTCACACTGGATAATGGCTGGACCATTACAGAACAGCACCACTCAAGATCAAAATAAAATCCCAAATCTTCAAAACTAACACGGAAACCTAAGTCACCATACAAGAGCTCGATTGTCGGTATCATCATACGATAACACCTATCCGAACTACCTCTGAAGTCATGGGTCTCATGGTCAGGTCTACAAAGCATCCGCCTCATAGTTGCCATGGCCACTCTATTCCTAGTTCCTATGGAATTCACTTATAACCTGGGTATGAGGCCTTTTACCTCATGGAACAACCCACCCACCAAGACATCTAGAATCCAAACAGTCCAGCCAAATCCAGTATGCAGAAAGTAAAGCGCACATAGGATGCAATGCAAACAGATAAATATGCAAAGTGATAAAATAAACACCCAAAAAGAAAACAAATAAGAGCTAGGATCGACTACGGGATGGACCAGCAAGAGGTCATTGTCCCCAGTGAAGTCTCCAACTGAAACTGCCTGGCGGAACCGTCATCTCGTAATGAAACATCAATGAAGTCGCCACCGAACATCTTTTATCCCGCCGAAAGGGAAAGGTAAACATCGAGAAAACCTGAAAAGGGAGAAATCACGGTCTTTCGATCGAGAGATCGGGTAAGGGAGTCTGTTACGTGAGGGGAAGGTGAAATTCTGGCTGCAGATACTCAATGTCACGTTCAATGTTGTGACACCGTATCTGACTTTCTATAAGACAGTAAATACAAAAACAGTAAAGAACACAGTCAATTGTTTACCCAGTTCAGTGTGCAACAACACCTACTCTGGGGGCTACCAAGCCAGGGAGGAAATCCACTATAAGAGATGTTAATTCAGGAATAAACCAACCAGTTTATCTCCTTCACTTAAGACCTACCCAATGCAACTTCAATCTAAGTACAACTTAAACCTGAGTTCCCACTCACTCCCCCTCAATCACAGCAGTGATACATAAAACAATTTGACTAATGAATTGATGAAGACACTCTTCAAAAACATACACTTGATTAAGCTTCACAGCTTTTTAATCAAGCAACACAAACACTCTTGCTTCACAGCTTTGGGTGATACACACACCTAACTTGACTCTGCTTCACAGCTTTAGTCAAGAGACATACAAACACTCTTGCTTCAAAGCTTTGAGTGCTACACAACCCTTACAATTAAAAACCTATTCCAAGTCACTTATCACAATGATAATTGCTTGGATTACAATAGTTAAAACTATACAGCTTCTAAATGATCTTCTGTCAAAAAAGGGATTACTTTCAAAACAGCAGCTCTGTTGAATATATAGCAGCTGCATCTTCAGTTAGGGTTTCCCCAAAAAGCTAGGGTTAATTCCATTTGACCTTAAGACTAGGTCACAGGACTTTATCAACCAGGTTAGGGTTGAGCTAGGTTAACCCAAAGAAAACGCAGGATTCTGTTCTGGAAAGACTGAGTCATTTTCCTGAAAAAACTCAGAATTAACCAAACTGCAAACCTGTTAGTTCAGAACAGGATGTCTTAACATTTGTTATGACATCTGAATTCCTGTTTACTGATTTTGGTAAATGTGATCATTTTGCAAAATGCTCAGATACACACTCATAAACATCAGTACCTGTATGACAATATCTTTCTGCAAAGGTACCTAATAAAACTATACCTAATAAACTAGAATGTTATGACATCAGTCATGACATTCATACACCTGGTTTTGCCAAAAATGCATGCCAATACCTAAACAACTACAAACTCCCCCTTTGGCAGATTTTTGGCTAAAGCCCCTAAGCAATCAGAGATAGATAGCAGCAGAATAAAAATGACTGCAGAAAAATGGAATGTCAAATAAAGTATCACAATATATCTCCCCCTCTTTAGCCACAAATGGGCCAAAGATACATGTTCATAAAAATTATACAGTCATCCAGGAAAAGTAATAGGAGCAGCAACTAAAAACTGAACACACTTCCAAACCCCACCAGGGACCAGCAGCAACTCCACCAACCTTTAAGCACTGTCATCAGACTCAGAGGAGCTAGTTTCTTCAGTATTGAGATGACCTTCAGCTTCTACACCCTCTTCCCTTCTGTTTCCTTCAGCTTCCTCCTTTTCTAACCTGACAATTAGGTTTTCTAGGGTCTTTTTCCTAGCTTCCAGTTCTTTGCAGGTCTCTTTTAATACATCTATGACATCAGATGTCTTGGACTGGGTCTTCACAGATGATGTCTCAGCTGATGTTATGACAATATCAGGAGCATGAGATCCCTGAAACAGTTTGTAGTGCAACCCAAGGGCAGGAGCTCTTTTGCAAGCAGTATCTCTTGCCACCAGGATATCAGGGTATTGTGCAAGGATAATTCCACAAAGGAGGGAGGGAAAGGCAATTGGTCCTTTGACAGCATAACTACCAGCATGTTTTAAAGTTTGTTCAAAAATATACCTGCCATAGTCAAAAGCAGTCTTGGTTCCCACAGCATAAATAAATCTCCCCAATCCTGTGGAGATAGTTGATTTATGGTTTGTATGCACCCAGTTGGTTGCACCAATCTTGTGCAGGATGGCAAATTTCATGCTAAGTTTGCTGGCATTCAACTTGCCTTTCAAGGGCCAGCACTTCACTTGCCTTGCTGTGATGGTTTGACAAACTTCATTGTCAGTGACTTCCAGATCAGGACAATCCTCATTTGATCTTCCAAGAAATTTGTTAATTTCTGATGGAGAGAAATTAACCCTTCTTCCTCTAACAAAAACACTTTCAAAGTCAGCTGACCTTCCATCAGCACAATCATTAGACAAGTTAACTATGAACTCCTTGACCAGATTTTCATAACACTTGTTAAATTTTATCACTGTCTTCATCAGTCCAGCATTCTTGATCAGGTCCATGATGTCTTTGCAATCCATGGCATCATTGTTGAGTTCTCTTTCTAAAGCTATTCTCTTCAAGCAAACATACTTCCATCTGTTTGCATTGTCAGGGTGGTGGAAAGAGATGTTGTCTGTTGGGTCTTCAGGAACTCTAGCAATTTTGCTGGAGGGCAGTTTCCTTCTGATAGGAATTTCTTCAGCATCAATCTCAAACTCTGATTCCTCATCAGAATCAGAATATTCAGGATCTTTTCTCTTCTTTGTAATTGTTTGTCTACCAATATACACCTGGGCTTTCACCTTCCCTTTGGACTGACCAGTTTTCACAGATTCTCCCCCAGCCTTGCCTTCAGCCTTGGATTTCTTAACAGCAGGTTTATCTTTGGACACACATTTTGCATCATTCTGATTACCCTTTCTTTTCATCAATCTCCTAGCTATGCTAGGGTTTACATTGGCAATCAGATCATTATCTGAGTAATCCTCATCCACATCAATGATAGGTGGATCAGCAGTCTTTTCTGAAGGGTTCTGAATGTTGTCATTTTGTGTCACAACATTCTCAGAGACATCTACATTCTCAGAGACGTCCACATTTGGGCTTCCTAATTGATTTAAAGGGACAGAAATCCCCGGTACAGGTTGGTTTCCGCTTAGTATACTAGTAACAAGCCTAGAAATAGCTTGATGAACTTGAACTGATCCTTCTCTATTTGGTACAGAAGAAGAAGGATGAGAAGGATTACCAGAGGCTGCAGCTTGAGCTCTTCCTGCATGTCTAGTTCTCAGCTTTTTGACTTTGGCGGGGTCAGTTGCCATCTCTCTGAGAGGAGTGACCTCAAGAACTTCAGATTCTATGCATGTGGTGATTGTTCTAGAGTCTTGGTCAGATGATGAAGATGATGAGGATGATGAAGTCGCCTTGGTTGAAGATGATGTTTGAGACATTTTGATTGACTTAGAGCTCCAGTAGCAATTTGAGAGAAAATTTTGATTGAGAGAAGGGAACATGTTGCAAAGTCGAGAGAGGTAGGAGGCAAAAGAGAGTCTTTTCAACTTCTTAAAGATTTTGAAAGAATTGGGAAAACATACGATTAACCCACTAAAAATAGACTTAACAAAATTAACTCCTTCAACCCTTGTTTTAAGCAAAATTAATTGCTATAATTTCTCATGTTGGCAAATACCCAACCTGCCCCTCAAGTTTTCAATTTTATTTCCAACAAGAGCCTTGGTAGAAGAATCAGCCAGCTGAAGCTTAATGATACCATGTTCCAGTTTAATTGACTTCTTCTCTACAAAGTCAATGTGCTTGGTCCTGCTATGCTGAATAGGGTTCATGGAAATATTGATTGTATTCAGATTGTCACAATATAATGTCACAACATCTTGTGAGACATTATACTCAGTGAGTATCTGTTTTGTCCAGATATTTAGAGAACAGTTACTCCTAGCTGCAACCATTTCAGCACAGAGTTGGGAAGGCATTCTTTTGACATGAATCATAGTTCTGGTTGATTCTTGAATGATCTTATTTTTCTTTTTGTCAACTCCATTTTGATGGTGAGTTATAGGAGAAGAGACTTCACGACTCATTTCTTCAGGGAAACAGAATTTATTAGACTTGTTGTTTCCAACATCCTTGTCATGATTACTTCTGGTTCTGACAACACATCCTTCTTCAAGTTTATTCACCACATCATAGACATGTTTCTTTTTACCAAGCCTTTCAATTTTAAGTTCACCACAAACCCTTCTTTTATCAATCTGTAGTTTTGGAGTCCTTCTGACTGCTTCCATAGAGATAGCTCTTTTCATTCTTCTTAGATGAAGATGACCAAGCTTATGGTGCCACAGTTTCATCTCTTTTTCTTCTTTGGTAATTGGACACATAGTGGAGTTATTAGTGTTCTCAGGCTGCCACAAGTAACAGTTATCTTTGGATCTGATTCCTTTCATTACAACTTCTAGTTTTTCATTAATTACTAGACATTCAGATTTTGAGAAGTTGACCTTGAATCCTAGATCACACAATTGACTGATACTAATGAGATTAGCAGTCAGCCCTTTTACCAGCAGTACTTCACTCAGACTTGGAACTTCAGGGCAGTCCAAATTACCAACTCCTTTGATTTCACCTTTAGCACCATCTCCAAAGGTCACATAACTAGTGTTGTGAGGTTTAACATGATTGAGAATGTTCTTTATTCCAGTCATGTGTTTAGAATACCCACTGTCAAAGTACCAGCCTTCCTTTGCAGACACTCTCAGGGAAGTGTGGGCTATCAGGGCAGTAGCCTTTTTCTTCCATTGAGGAGTATGTGGTACCCTTTTTGACTTAAGTTTAACACCTGATTTTTGATTAGGGTATCCATGCAATTTGAAGCAGAAGGGCTTTATGTGTCCATACCTCCCACAATGATGACATCTCCATCTTTGGTATTTTTTCTTCATATATTTCTGTTTCTGATGTTGAGAGTTGTGTTGAGACATCTGCTTTGACAATTGTTTAACAGGCCTGATCTTCTTGTCTGCACCAGATTTCTTAGCTTCCACAAATCCTAGTCCAGATTTGTTTCCCACATTTTGTCCAACTTGAAGAATCTCTTCCAATTTATCTGTTCCATTGGTCAGCATCTTGACAGATTTGGTCATTTGGTTCAGTTGTGAGTTCAGCAATTGAACTTCCCCTTCTAGATGACTTATAGTTTCAAGATCTGCCCTTTTTTCAGCCTCCGGCTTTATAATGAGTTTTGATTGTTTCTCATTCTGCACACAGACTTCAGCACTTCTGATACACAATTTCTTGTAGGTATCAACCAGTTCTTCAAATGTCACTTCTTCATCACTGGTGTCACTTTCAGATGGACACACACCAGTTAGAGCAGTAACTAGTTTGGCAGATTCTTCTTCAGAATTACTTTCTGAATCACAGTCAGACCAAGTAACAGTCATTCCTTTCTTTTGTTTCTTAAGAAAGGTTATACATTCAGCTCGAATATGCCCATATCCTTCACAGCCATGGCATTGAATTCCTCTGCCTTGGTTTCCCTTCTCTTCTGACCTTGGTCTTCTGCTGGAACTGTCAATGTCAGAGGGAATGTTATGAACATTAGACCTTGACTTTGGATCTATTCTTTTGATGAGTTTGTTGAACTGTCTTCCAAGCATGGCTATAGCTTCTGAAATATTTTCTTCTTCATCCTCCTTGTTTTCAACATCAGTGTTGGATACAAGTGCTATGCTCTTGTTCTTCTTGTCACCATTATCAGTGATCCCCATCTCAAAAGTCTGAAGAGACCCAATAAGTTCATCCACTTTCAACTTGCTGATGTCCTGGGCTTCCTCTATGGCAGTTACCTTCATTGCAAATCTTTTAGGCAAGGATCTGAGAATCTTTCTCACCAGTTTTTCTTCTGACATCTTTTCTCCCAGTGCTCCTGAGGTGTTGGAAATCTCCAAGATGTTCATGTGAAACTCATGAATGGTTTCATCTTCCATCATTTTTAGATTCTCAAACTTGGTAGTCAACATCTGAAGCCTTGACATTTTTACTTTGGAAGTGCCCTCATGAGTAGTTTTGAGAGTGTCCCAAACTTCCTTGGCCAGTTCATATTGATGTACTAGTCTGAAAATGTTTCTATCAATTCCATTGAACAAGGCATTTAAAGCTTTGGAATTTTCCAGGGCTAACTCATCTTCTTCTTTACTCCAATCTTCCTCAGGCTTCAGACTGATTGTCCCATCTTTCTCAGTTATGGTGGGATGGTTCCATCCTTTGTCAGCAGCTCTCCAAGCCTTTTTGTCCAGAGATTTTAAGAAGGCAATCATACGAGGTTTCCAGTAGTCATAATTAGTTCCATCCAGAATGGGTGGTCTATTTCCAAAAACTCTTTCTTTGTCCATAGTGCCAGAAAGTGATATCCCTAGATCTCACCCAGTAGTACAGGCAGGGTGCCTGCTCTGATGCCAATTGAAATTATGGCTGTAGATACTCAATGTCACGTTCAATGTTGTGACACCGTATCTGACTTTCTATAAGACAGTAAATACAAAAACAGTAAAGAACACAGTCAATTGTTTACCCAGTTCAGTGTGCAACAACACCTACTCTGGGGGCTACCAAGCCAGGGAGGAAATCCACTATAAGAGATGTTAATTCAGGAATAAACCAACCAGTTTATCTCCTTCACTTAAGACCTACCCAATGCAACTTCAATTTAAGTACAACTTAAACCTGAGTTCCCACTCACTCCCCCTCAATCACAGCAGTGATACATAAAACAATTTGACTAATGAATTGATGAAGACACTCTTCAAAAACATACACTTGATTAAGCTTCACAGCTTTTTAATCAAGCAACACAAACACTCTTGCTTCACAGCTTTGAGTGATACACACACCTAACTTGACTCTGCTTCACAGCTTTAGTCAAGAGACATACAAACACTCTTGCTTCAAAGCTTTGAGTGCTACACAACCCTTACAATTAAAAACCTATTCCAAGTCACTTATCACAATGATAATTGCTTGGATTACAATAGTTAAAACTATACAGCTTCTAAATGATCTTCTGTCAAAAAAGGGATTACTTTCAAAACAGCAGCTCTGTTGAATATATAGCAGCTGCATCTTCAGTTAGGGTTTCCCCAAAAAGCTAGCGTTAATTCCATTTGACCTTAAGACTAGGTCACAGGACTTTATCAACCAGGTTAGGGTTGAGCTAGGTTAACCTAAAGAAAACGCAGGATTCTGTTCTGGAAAGACTGAGTCATTTTCCTGAAAAAACTCAGAATTAACCAAACTGCAAACCTGTTAGTTCAGAACAGGATGTCTTAACATTTGTTATGACATCTGAATTCCTGTTTACTGATTTTGGTAAATGTGATCATTTTGCAAAATGCTCAGATACACACTCATAAACATCAGTACCTGTATGACAATATCTTTCTGCAAAGGTACCTAATAAAACTGTACCTAATAAACTAGAATGTTATGACATCAGTCATGACATTCAAACACCTGGTTTTGCCAAAAATGCATGCCAATACCTAAACAACTACAGAAGGTATTAGCACCCCACACGCCCGTAGTACTCTACGGTATCCACTCTTGTTGTCTAATCTAATGGGTGTGGTCATAACCTATGTCTATGGCTTAAATCTAAAAAGGGAATGCATGTGGAAGAAAAAGAGAAAACAATGTAGGGAAAATAAAAGTTGTGCTCGATTGGGCCCTACCCCTTTTCCTACGTATCCCTTTTAAGGAATCAGAGCAGCCGTAGTTCGGCTCATATATTCTGGTTGGTTTATGTTTTTTAATTAAGACAAAAAAATAGTCAAGATGGCAAAACATCAAATAAAACAACAAACAAATGAGATGGTAAAACATCAGCTAAATAATAACAAAGTAACATGTCAAAGATAGCGAAACACCAAATGATAAAACATCCCACCTAACAATGACATTGAGAGTCAAAGTAGGATAACCAACATGTGCGATGGCAAAACATCGGCTTTAAACCAGTATGTGATGGCGAAACATCGGCTAAAAGATAACAAGGTATCATGGCAAAGATGGCGAAACATCAATGAAATGGATGAAAAAACATCACACCTAACAATGATATTGAGAATCAAAGTAGGATAACAAACATGTGCGATGGCGAAACATCGGCTTCAGACAAGTATGCGATGGCGAAACATCGGCTAAAAGATAACAAGGTATCATGGCAAAGATGGCGAAACATCAATAAAACGGATGACAAAACATCACACCTAACAATGATATTGAGAATCAAAGTAGGATAACAAACATGTGCAATGGCGAAACATCGGCTTCGAACAAATGTGCGATGGCGAAACATCGACTATAAGTTAACAAGGTATCATAGCAAAGATGGACAAACATCAATAAAACAGATGACAAAACATTACACCTAACATTGATATTGAGAATCAAAGTAGGATAACAAACATGTGCGATGGCGAAACATCGGCTTCGAACAAATGTGCGATGGCGAAACATCGGCTATAAGATAATAAGGTATCATGGCAAAGATGTCAAAACATCAATAAACCAGGTTTTTAAAACTAAGCCAAGAGGAGCACAAACAAACAAGATTGATTTGTATCTTTTACCTTGAAGAAAGGTTTGAGTTTATTAGAGGTGTATTATGATTTGCCAAGAAAAAAAAATTTTTTTTAAGATGCAAGATGCAAAGGAAGGAAAAACAACTAAGGGAAACTAGCCTAGCACCGTCCCTAGTGTTATCATACAATGATTGACCCTAAGGTTGAAGATAAAGGAAAATCCTACCCTATGCTAGCATACATGGATTCCTACCTTAATCAACATGTCAAAGGAAGCTTATCAAAACTATCCTATAGGGAACACGCAATGAGAGCGAATTCGTGATCTCAATTTCTAAATTGAGTGACTCATCGATCAACAATCAAAGAAAGAAAAACAATAAACATCCTATAGGGAACATGCACTGAGAGCGAAGTCGTGATCTCAATTTCTAAATTGAGTGACTCATTGATCAACAATTAAAGAATAAAGACAATAAACATCCTATAGGGAACATGCACTGAGAGCGAAGTCGTGATCTCAATTTCTAAATTGAGTGACTCATTGATCAACAATTAAAGAAACAAACACAAACACAACACATGTATCAAACAAAACAGAGGGCCTCCTGACATATATCAGCAACAGAGGTCCCATCAAGCAACATAGAACTATACAAAATGAAAATAGAAGAAAGGAAATAGTGCAATACCAAACGGATAACTATCCGTAGCAACTGAGCAAGAATAAAAGAAACCCAGAGAACTTCAAGCAAGCTGGCATCAGCAGACAAATCAACTCAAAAAATACGCCATCAGGATGTAAGTATTGAGATTTTCAGATATGAACAGATCCCATGGGCAATGTATATCATTCATAATCAAATACATATATCCTGCATAGACTATCAAATATGCCAATCACAAGAGTGGCACCAATATAATAAATTATGTTCCACAAATAAAGTGAAACACAGTAGCCTCAAGTCAAAAATGGAAAGCTTTTCTCAGAGTACCTCACACATTTAACAGCCAAGTTAGTATTCCCATAAATAGAATGATAACTCACATAAGGGATGGATGATGACACCATAATGAAGTGAGAAAACATGATAGCAACTATCAAAATTTTAGATATGATAGACAAAAGAAACAGGCATATGCACAATTTGGTCAAAAGTTAGAGGAATGTTGCTCCTTTCTATCTCCATATTGAATTGACAATTGAATATCAATCAAGGATCATGGGAGATTAAGAAGAATACAATCAAAGACTGTGAAGGTCAATAGCAACCACAATTCAATCATACTCAAATACTTCATCACAGCTCCTAAGCATAATAGGAGAGGAATCCCACACAATGCATCAAAGACTTAGATTTCAAGCTAACCATGGAAGAAAGTCAAACAAGGACAAAATTAGTGAGTTTGTAACAATCAAATATTTGGAGTAGAGATTCCAAAACATGATTAGGACATGATCAAAAGGTTAAAGTATTGATTCTAAAACATGCTGCACAAGTGCATTCAAAATGCCTCAAAAATTCAACATGGATAAAAGAAAGAAGCCAAGCTCTATTCATGATTAGAACTAACTTAAGTAATAGGGATCAATTACTCTCAAGTCCTCATGAGAATATCATTGAAATATTATTTCCCTTCATGTTATCATTGGCCATCTAATGACCTCAAACTCAAATTGAAAGCTCATGTTTCAAAGTGAAGATCAACAAGAAAGCAAAAAGTCATAAAACATGCATCAAAAGGTTCAATCATTCAAACATGGGGGCATTAAGTGAAATGACTTGAGTTTATGTGGATAAACAGAACCAACATGATCATTAGGTTCCCAATTGTAGGCCTCACTCTAGTTCATTGGCCATCAAGTAAATTGCAACAAGATATGCAACATTATTTGGGTACCTTCACTTCAAAAATACATCAAAGATAGAAAAGGATTTCAATAATTCAAACCAAAATTTCCATAACATATCTGAGATGTGTATAGGTCAGAAAACAAGTTTGAAGTTCATGGATAGTAGAGGAGAGGATCTAAGAGGCCCAAAGATCAAAACTAGTTGGCAAAACTACGAAACTAGACAAGCTTTCAAAATAATTTGTGGAAAAATATCCAATCAAGTCAAATAATTCAAGAAAAATGGTTTCCAGATCCTCAATACATCCATAAACCTTAAACAAGATCCAAATTCCAGTGGAAACCCAAGGAAAATTGGTTTTGAAATTGAAACTTGCAATGTAACCTACAAAACCCTAATTGTTTGAATTTTAATCTTAAATATTAATTAGGTAAGATCAAAATTCAAACAATTCAAACCAAGATCATGAAAATCACAAGGAAACCCTAAATATTAGAATACATATTTTTTTCCACATTTTTAGGATTAAAGAAAAGTCAAAAATAAAATCAAAATTCAAACCATTAATCAATTAAACAAATAATCACATCTCAAAATAAAATTCTAATAAAAAATCAGAAAAATATCAAACCAAAATTATATTAAAATATTAGAATTAAAAAACCAGCATCCATGATTTTTTGTGGAATTTTTGAATTAAAGGAAATATTAAAATTAAAATCAAACAAACAATTAAAAAATTAAACTATTATTAAATGACAAAAAATGCAAACCCTAGCCAATAATCATAAAAAAGTCAAAACAAAGTTATATTCAGGCACTATGATTAAAAACAAACTTATATGATTTTTTTGAGGATTTTTTAATTAAGGGAAGTATTAAAATAAAAATTATGAAGCAAACATTTCAAATAAACTTCTCAAATTAAATTTCTAATCAAAAATAGAAAAAATGATAAACCAAAATCAGAATCAATTTCTAAATTATTTTATGAGTCCAAGATAATTTTTGTGGAATTTTTAGATTAAAAGAACTATTAAAATAAAAATAATCATTGAACAAACAATTAATTAAACTTATGAAATTTTAAACCAATCAAAAAAATTTAAAAAAAATCCAATAAAATTACACAAGATAGTAGAAATTATTTCGGACTTGTGATACTTTTTTCAGAATTTTTTAAATTGTTTTGATCAAGTAACAAAAATCAGAAAATCAATTGAAATCAAAATATAAACTAAATATTCAAAAATTCCAATGGATCGTTCAGATGATGACACCTCATCATCCCTAACCTCCATCCAAACCAAAAAACGCGTGCGCCCATCAGTTTTCACCTCAACTTCAGTCCCTCCAAACAAACTGGTTTCTCAACCATTTTTCATCAAATCAAGTGCAAATTAAAGCTAACATGGCAAGGAATTAAACACAATTCAAATCACATCAAATAGATAGCCATGGATCTAGAAATCTCAGCATGAAATCACCAAAAACTCACTGAAACCTAGAGTTGCATAGATCTCAAACAAGCATTATATACCAAATGAAACCTCAAATTGCTTCAGAATCATTCATATAACATCCACAAATAAATATTCATGCTTAATTTCAACAATAAACGGCTACATTTCAAAAATCAAAGTTGAATGAACCTACCTCAATTCAAAATCCGAATGCTCGATTCTCTCACTCCAGATGCGATTCAAAGCTTGCTTTAGCTTCCTTAGCACTTGAGGGTGAAGAAGCAAGAAGAAAAACTCCAAATGCACCACTGAAACTTGATATTCGAAGAAAAGTGCAACTATGGAAATTCTAAGTTCAGATCTGGAATATGGAAATTATGAGCTCTCTCCCTCGCCTTCGGTGCTTGCTTCTCATTATATATGACATGTAGAGTAGGTATTTCAAGAGAAATGGGCTTCAAAATGAGTGCATTGCGTAATTGGAATTTTTGCTATGTTGAAAAGTGAAATTCTGACAATGCCAATGCCCCGTGCGTTTTTTCACATTTCAATTGCTTTTGAGGCCTTTCTTACTCAGATTTTGATCCACCAAATCTTGGCCCTTGATTCCTTATGATGATATCATGCTAGTGGTTTTGCAAATTTGGCAAGTTTTGTCAATTTTGGAGTCATGGTGGTACAGCGGCACATGGGGCACGGTTTTGCTGCCATTATGGGCTTCCTCAAATCAAAAATGTGTCATGGGCATGATTAGAAGTGAAGAGAATGGCTGAAAATGAAGTTCTCAAGTTTTGGCATTTTGCTTGCTTGGTCAAAATTCAATAAAATGCCTCAAAATTCCAAAGCTCATAACCTGCTCATATTTTTGAATTTGGACACAAATGAGTAAAATTTGGAAAGGTATTGAAAAGATCTACAATCCCTTAGTTTTAAGTTTTTGCAATTGAATCCATTAAGGTCCTCAAAATTTGACATGCAATTCACTAATTTTGGAAAATGACCTATAATTTTAACTTGAGGCATGAACTTCCAAAGACTATAACTCTTGAATCCTTGCAAATTTGGACATGAGACCAAAAGGAGATGAAAGATAACCCTCTTATTTTTCCAAGCATATTTCATTTGCATTTTATTTATCAAAGGTGAATAAAATATGAATTTTTGAAGTTAAGTCCTTATTTTCCAAAATTAGAAACTTTTAGGGTTTCTTCATGAACAAGTTTCAACCCAAACCCCAATCTTTTTGATACAATGATCAAAATGGACTTGAAATATGAAAAGTAAACCCTTGAATTGATGTTTTACCAAAATTTCACTTGGTCAACCTTGACTTTGACTGATTCTGACCAAAATGACCATTTTGCCCCTTTGAATCAATTGATCCACTTCCCTTCAAAATTGATGATCAAAACTTCAAACATATGATCTTCCAAATATATAGAGGCCATTTACAATGTTTCACTTCAAAATTCTCAAGAAATCTTGATAAAATCCCAAACCCTAGTTTTGGTTAACACCTAAAGAGACTGATGAATTATCTCCAAAATTTCAAATCCTCTGGGCATCTTGACCAATTTCTTGTACAAAGACTTTTCAAATACCAATGAGATATTGTAGCTTACAAATCAAGACTTGTACATTGATCAATAGCCTTAATCAAGCAAAACCCTAATTTTGTCAGTTTTCTGTGTAAAGTCGGGAAGCCTGCCCCAGTTAGCACATTCGCCTTTCTGAATCACAGCCCGGGCATCCTTCAGGGAAGCCATCTTCAAAGGAACATCCTCTTCGACCGCTATTTCTGCTGCTGCTAAAATTGGAAGTACCTCTTCGAAATGCTGAAAGGGGGTTTCAATGAACTCTCCGTCCATCTCAATGTACCTGAAGGAATTCAAATGGCTCACCATATACTCCTCCTCTCCCTGCACAGTGACAATCTTCCCTCTGACGGGGTACTTTAGCTTCTGGTGCAGAGTAGAGGTCACTGCCCCAGCTTTGTGGATCCAAGGTCGACCCAATAGGCAAGAATACGATGGACGGATATCCATCACATAGAAAGTAGAGTCGAAAACTTGAGAGCCCACACGAATAGGAATGTCAACCTCTCCATGAACCATCCTCTTGGAACCGTCAAAGGCTCTGACGATGATATTGCTAGGTTTTAGCTCCAGGCCCTCACAATCCAAATGGTCTAAGGCCTTCTTGGGTAGCACATTTAGGGAAGAACCAGTGTCCACCAACACGTGCGCCAGAGTAGTGCCCCTGCATTCAATAGAGACATGCAGGGCATCATTGTGGTCCCTTCCTTTTGCAGTAAGGTCAGCATCTGAGAAACCCAAACCATTGTCCGCTGTCAGATTTGCTACGCAATCAGTGAACTGAACTGCAGATGTCTCCTGTGGCACGTGGGCTGTCTTGAGAAATGAGATCAAGGCCTTAGCATGGGCCTCTGAGCACAGTAGCAAGGAGAGCATGGAGATTTTGGAGGGCGTATGCCCCAGCTGTTCCACAACATTAAAGTCGCTCTTCTTGATTATCTTTAGAATCTCCTCCATCTCTTGTTGGGAGGCCTCAGCATTTATAGGTATTGGTGCCTCCATCCGGGCAGGCTCATCTTCAATCCCTTTGCCCCGAGCATTAGATGACTCGGCAGCAGGGGAAACAACTTGATCAGAAATAGGAACAGGTATACTTGTAGGTGTTATAGTAAGGGGTCTTCGAGCAGCGGGCGGTGCAATGTCAGGCGAGAAGAGCCTGCCACTGCGGGTAACCTTGGCTGGACCAGTAATATTGCTGATACTGGTCCCAGTGTTGAACTCTTGCTTGATTCCATTCACATACACATCTGCCCCATAGTGCCAGGGGATAGCCTTATCAGATTCATAGGGGAGAGGCCCCGGAACAGTAATAACAACAGGTGCGACAGTCATGATTTGAACAGGCTTCCTCGGGAGAGCCTTGATTGGATTATTGAAGATTGTAACCACAGAAACTTCTTCTACTGGAACCAACTGAACAGCGGACTTCTTAAATAGAATCTCTTTGCTGTCCATTAGGCTTTAGATGCCCAACTTCAGCAAAGGACAACCAGATAGGGAAACAGCACAGAACAGGCAACCCTCACTGCAACCCGGAAATAAACCGGCCAACAGTAGGTTCCTCTTGACGGTCATTAAGGGAGTAACCACATCATCCACAGAAACGGCGTATACATCTTCATCCGCAGCATTTACTCCATGCTGGGGCATAGGAGCAGTCACCACATTCGGCCTCTCAGGCGCTTCAAACTGTATCTCTTTTGCATCGATAAGGTCTTGCACCTTATTCCTCAAGGCCCAACAGTCATCAGTGGAATTCCCCGGGCTATCGGAGTGATAAGCACAGCGGGCATTTGGGTTGTATTTGGGAGAGGCAGTGTTCACAACTTTTGGCGCCTCTCTGACAGTCACTAAATTGGTGGATAGCAACTGTGGCAAGATCTGCGACAAAGTCATGCTCAAACGGGTAAACTCTCTCCGGGGTCTTTCAGCCCTTGGAGGATTGGTTTGCCGAGGAGCGGCAGCAGGCTTAGCAATCATCACCGCGTTGACAGATTGGCGGCGCTCAGGTTTCTCTTGTTTTCTAGAGCCATATACAGCACTGGCCTCCTTCTTGAAGGGATTCTTCTCAGAACTTGTAGATGCACCCTTCGGAATCTTACCAGACTTCAACCCAGCCTCAATTCTCTCTCCAGTCAGAATAAGATCAGTAAACCCTGCAGATGAGTTACCGATAAGATGGTTGAAAAATGGCCCAGATAGGGTCCCCAAGAACATGTCTACCAACTCCCGATCAGTCAACGGAGGCTGCACCCTGCCAGCCAGATCCCTCCACTTCTGTGCGTACTCTTTAAAACCTTCACTTGACCCTAACGACATACCCTGGAGTTGGGTACGTGTAGGGGCAAGGTCGGCATTATATTGATACTGCTTATAGAAAGCAGTAGCCAACTCCTCCCAGTTACGAACCTTGGTCCCATCCAGCTGATAGAACCATTCGAGATGAGTCCCTGAAAGACTCTCCTGGAAGAAGTGGATCCACAAGTTTTTGTCCACTGAGTACGGTTGAATCTTCTGCACGTAGGATCTGAGATGTAGCTTGGGACAAGACGCCCCGTCATACTTGGTAAAGGATGGTGCTTTGAACTTACGAGGAATGATCACACCAGTAGACAAACCCAAATCTCCGAAATCCAGCCCAGGCACTAGTTGGATCTCCATAGCATTCAGCCTGTCCTCCAACTGCTTGTATCTGTCTTCTGCGGGAGGATATTGTTCCTCATCAAAATCAGTCTCGTTGTCGGAGACTACCGGACTAGGACCTTTTTCCCCTCGGGGGGTACTCATGCCTATAGAAGAACCAGCCTCTTCGTTCTGCAGAGTGTTGCCAAACCTTCGGCCCGTGTTGAAAAGAATAGTTCTCCTCTTCTTCTTTTTCTCTTTCTTTAGGAGCAGAGCCTTCAGCTCTTCTTGGCCCTGGGCCAAACCCATGATTAGTTCCTGAAATTGCGCATTCTGCGCCTGAAGAGCCTTGATGGACATCTCAGTTGATGATGAGTCAGGATTCATGATGCTGAAATAAACAGCGAAGAACGGTAAGCAACCTGAAAAGAAGAAAACCTGCTATGCACATGATGAATGGAATGTGTGTGATTTATGTTTTCAAAGACAATCGGGAATCAACTTTGTAAACAAAAAGGAACACACTTCATTAGATTCAACTTTGAAACTTAAGTTGTTCAACAGGTTTCCCTTAGGCGTTACATGAAAGGAAATACTGAAAAGGGAAATAAAACTGTAAAAGAACATCCAGAGCTCCTTATTGATCCCATGGTCTCCTCTTCTCAGTACGGATGTAAGCATTCAGAGCTCGCTCATTCTCCAACTGCTTTGTCAGCTTCTGGATCTTCAATTCCTGCTCGTTGAACTTTTCCCGGTAAGAATCTTGTTCTTCTCGCAGTTGCGACCAAGACCTCTTTAATGTCTCATAATCAGTAGGTATCTGAGGAGGGAGGACAGTTGGAGGAGCACCATCTTTGTCAGGATGCTCAAGAATGACGGGTCTGACAGCTTCGTATGGCATACCTAGCTTCTGAGCACGGATGCGAACCCATTTGTAGTAGGCTTCCATAGGTAAAGAAGTCTTTGGCCCTAACTCCTGTGGGTCAGCTTTATGAACTTTGTCCCAAGCCTTGATGAACCTACGACGCAGCTCGTCACTATCCACCTGAAACTCAAAACTGATGTGAGGCACCAACATCTCATGGGGCCCTGCTCTTCTGGCTCTTCCAAACTGACGGAGAGCTAGACATGGGTTGTAAGAGATTCCTCCTTGGGTACCAATCAAAGGAACATTAGGGTATTCCCCGCATCGATCAATAATAGCTATCTCATCCAAACCTCTGCAAGTCCAAATGATGTCTTTGTCAGTGAGAGACATTAACCTATGAGCCCAACCTCTTCCTTCTTGGTTCTTCAGTACGAACTTAGGGAGGTGCGAAATAAACCACCTCACCAACAAAGGGATACAACACCATAGAGTTCCTCGTCTTCGGGTGGTACGAGCATGAAGTTGTTGCAGGATGTCACCCAAGAGAGTGGGCACAGGATTCTGAGACATAAAGATCCTGATGGCAGTGACATTGATGAAGTTGTCAGGATTAGGAAACAAGACCAACCCATAGATTAAGAGAGCCAAGATGTCTCCATATGCCCTAAAGTCCAAGTCATTCCAGAAACTGTTAGCTTTACCAACCAGAAACTTGGCCAAGAAACCCTTAACTCCGCTTCTAGTCACCCAGTTGTCCATTACTTCTTGATGTGTCAAAGGAAGAGCTGCAGAAACCTCCTCAAGCCTGAGGGTCTTTTCCCAACCAGTAAAGGGAGTCTGATCCAAGATAGGGATGCCAAGCAAATCAGAGAACTCTTCCAGGGTAGGGACCAGCTGGAAGTCTTGAAAGGTGAAGCACTGGTACAGAGGGTCATAGAACTGGGTCAGAACACTCATCAACTGTTGATCCCGCTTTGTAGTGACTAAAATGAGAAGAGAACCATGCCTCTGAATGAAGGAAGTGGTATTTGGAATTCTGTTAACCAACTCTTCAAGCAACTCAGGTGAGTGAACAAAGTTGAACCGGATAGTATTCCTTCGCACAGGCATCATGGTGTCCTATAAAACAGAGCAAAGGTGAAACCCTCTTGTCTTTGAAATAGTCAGTCCTTATGCAGGATGCATGCAATGCTCATGATGTTATGATGTTATGATAAAGCACACCACAAATAGATACAAAGGCAAACATGTAAGGCACACAAGTCACACAAGACAGACCCTTAAAGTTTAGGCCAGCATGAGGTCTAGGTATTACCCTCTTTCAGTTTGTTGGTTCATACCTGTCCTATCAAAGTAACCGGGTTCTTAGAGGATCCCAATATCATTGACTACCCTCAATCGGTCATAACTCCAGCATCGCAATCTTTTCTTGCGGCCAGAACCATCACGAGAGTTTAGCCTCAATGGGCGTAGCATACTGCTACTGTTCTAATGGCCAAGTTGTGTCATTTAAGGTTCTAAGGTTGTTGGTGCTTAATGACTCCTCAGAAGACCCATATTCTCCTCGTTGCAACACAAGGGATATCGGTACAGACCAAGATGCCACACCAACGTAGCCACTGCTTCACCCGTGTCGGTCTACGCCGGACAGGTCCCTCACAGCTTATGCTACCTAAACAGGGTATCCCCAGATCCGGGTTAGGATCTATGTAACTCCCATGCAACCCACAAGTTAAAGCAAGCAAGTCAATACAATTGAAAACACAGTTATGAACTACCCTAAGGTACACCTCACTTTATAATTATCCCCAGCAGAGTCGCCAGTTCTGTGATCGGTGGATCTGGAACTGACTGTTTAAAGCTGGTTCGCGAAATGTCGCGGAAGCAAGAGTCGCCACCGTCTTTTATTTTCTCCAACATGGAAAGGACAAAAGCACAGAAAAATTCCTTAAAGAGATTGCTCTCGGTTCGGGAGGTAGATTATAGAAAGGGAAGGTGTTAGCACCCTTTCTATCCATGGTTATCCATGGGCTCTTAGATACTTGCTCATTTGTGTTTTCAAAGATGGTTTGTTTGCTTTTCAACTGTGGGTTTTAAAAAAAGTTTCTTTGAAAATTCCAGTTCGACTCTTGTATCAGTCCTCAAGAGTGTTTGAAAAGTTTGCTTTCGAAAGCTTTTTGAAAAGGTGTCGGTGTGAAAAGTATTTTTGAATTTGTTTTGAAATTTAGAGCAAGTATCTAGAGTCGTCTACCTACCCTAAGGAATTCGTCTGCGTAGATGTCCTTTAAAGTGGTGCCATCCCACCATTGAGAGGCAGGTAGCACCACCGTTGGAGGTGTTCGGGTCAATTCGAAGTTCGGGACATGGTGATCACCAGAGCAATAGGAAGACACCTTAGAAGCTACCCTCATGCCATTGATCTTTTATTCCGAGGCAACTATTCCGAGGCAACTTATTTTAAGGCAACCAGATCAATGGGACATAAGGACTCACTAAGACGTCCTATAGTCGGCGACCACGTTTCGAGGGACAAGGCAACAGTGTGATCACCGGAGTAATGGGAAGATACCTTAGAAGCTACCCTCATGCCAGGTTCCCGGATCATGAGGACTTACTAAAACATCCTCTACTCGACGATCACCTTTCGAGGCAAAGCAACAGTGAGGCGTACCCTAGGGGTGGTGTGTGATTTGTGTGTCAGATTCATTTATTTTTGTCTTGTCATGTCAGGGGTGATCTACGCATTTGTTTTTATTTTTGTCATTCATTCTTGCATGCATTTATTAACAGTTAAAAATTGCGAGAAATTAAAAGTTCCTAAACTATTACAAAGGCGCGGGTCCACATCGCCAAATTAAATCCAAGACCCGATTTGACATAAAATAAGGAAATAAAGTGCGAGAAATATAAAATGTCTGAGTTTACAAGGCTTTGGGAGAATTACATTAATATTATAAGAAATAAAATAAAATGCGCGAATTGGAATTACATCGAAAGCGAGGGCGTTGGACCCTTTTTAATGAAATTAACTTATTATTTACAAATTAATTAAATTAAAAGGAAAATTATTTTTGAGGGTTTTTCGGTATTTATGGTTTTTTACGTGAATTAAATGAAATTTAGAAATTAATTAATTATCCCTAATTCTACAATTTTTATTTGTTAAGAAAATATGAAAATTATCTACAATTAAACCTAATTAATTAATGCAATTTGTTCATAAAAATAAATAATTAATTATTAGTGATGAGAAAATAAAAGAGAAAAAAGTAATTAAACTAATTAAACCTAATTCTACAAGTTTTTAATTTATTAAGAAAAGATATTAAAATTAACCCTAAATTTAAATCTAATTAATTAGTGAGATTTATTTACAAAAATATTAGTTAAATAAAATATATAAAAAATTTTATGACTTTTCTGACTTTTTGCTATTTTTTTATATTTTTATGAAAATAAGTTAAATTAAAGGAATTAATTAAAAAAGAAATAATTGAAATAAATAAAATAAGGAAAAGAAAGAAAATACAATACCTTGGGGGGTTCTGTCCCCAATTGGAGGTATGTTCAGTAATTCAGGCCCACTTGTCTATGGCCTCATTTGACTTCTATGCTGGCATGTGTTTCGTTGACTGAGGCACACCATATGTTCTTAATCCTGGCCTTGGGTTTGACGTAGTGGGACGGGTGGCACGCTTGAGTGATGAACGTATGGTGGACGCTTTGGACTGAAGCTGCATGAGAATACAATTAGAAAAAAAATACAAGGAAAGGGAGAGGGACCTGGGATCGAACCCAGGTCCTGTTGGTTATCAATGCATATGCCTGCCAACCGCGCTGCTGTGTTTCTTTGTATATTATATAACCAATAAACATTATAAAATAAAACAAACGTTAGTGCCTTTTTTCCGCGCGAAATTTGAATGAACCAACCAACGCCTTACACCTCATCTTCTTCTTCTTCGTTTGTGTTTTTGCCTGAAACATAAAAGAGTTAGCGGGGGTTTTAAACCCCCCCAAAACATGCAGTTTTCAATAATAGCGATTAGGCCATATGGCCACATAAATTAGGCGCGACTATGGCAATCAATTCGTCCAAGCTTCCTGATTCCAAACATGGCACTGAGGTGTCCTAATTTTACAGCATTCATAGACGCCCAATTTAAAAATTCTGTAACCCTAACCATCGTCCATGGTGAAATCGCGTATGGGTGTGGAAAACTTAATTGAACAACACAGTTAGCTTCAGAATGATGAGAGTAACACAAAACAAGTATTAGAATTCAAAATCATGACATGAATGATAAAATACGATTTATGCAAAAAAAGTGAAAAAGTTTGAGTTCCATTCACCAATTCTGGGCGTTAGGGACGTGGAAAACTATTCAGACACGTTTCTTGATGTCTCAGGAAGGTGATGAGATAATTATTTTGGCTTGAATCGCACTGGAAGACAGTTTTCAGTATTTGAGTTTTTCACAAAAAATGCAAAAGTGATGATGATGTTCTTGCGCATCTGGGAGGTTCTGATCACTAGGGTTAGCATGTATATATATGTATGAGTGATTAGGGTTGAGAAATTGATCCAAAGAACCTTTGTATTGATGAAGAGATATTTGATTTTTATGGCATATATTTTCCAATCTTTTTCATGCAAATTTGCTTCAAATCATGTCCAATTACCAAGATTCTTTCCAAATCTGATCATGCACGAAATATTGAGTGTATTCCATGCATAAAAAGATTTAAAAACTTAGGTTTAGTATTTTCCACATATTTATTTTAATTAAATGAATTATTAGCATTTAAAAATTCAAATAAATAAATAAAAATGATGAAAAACTTCCCTTTGGGCCAAATGGTCGTGCACATGCCTTGGATGATCAATCTTGGAAGAAAAAGAGGCCCATTAGCATTTTTAAGACATTTGAAGCAATGTTGACTTTTCAAAATATCCAAAAATTTCCCAACTTCCACAAGGCATAGCTTGCTCAATTTTTAAGATTTGCTCATGTTCTTGGACATTTTGAAAAGGTCTTTGAGTCCTCTAACCAATGTCTTTGGTCCCATGTCATTTTGATTTACCAATCTCAAGTTATGGCCTTTGACTTAAAGTCCCTTTTTGTTGACTTTTGAAAATGACCTATAATGTTGAAATTGATAACTTTTTGTGAGAGCATTTCTTGGACTTGAAGTATGAAGAGGAGTTGTAGGAAATATCTTTCTCTTCAAAATGAGCTTTGGATGGAATTTTTCTGATAAACCATGTGGGATTTATGCCTTGGTCAAGTTACAGTTGACTTTTTCAACTGTCCAAATATGGAAACTTTTGCATCTTGAGACTTTTTGAGCCAAGCTTTGAGAATCATGATCAAGAATTGATCAAATGATGTTTGTGGCTTCAAAATGAGATGTTGACCAAGAATTTGAACTTTTGACTGTCAAATGACCATTTTGCCCCTACAGTTGACTGTAGTGCAACTAGGGTTTTTGACTGTGCAATTTTGTGCTATAAGTCTTGAAACTTGGTATGAGGATGCTTGACCATGTTTGTAGGCATGTGGGACTTGATTGGACCCTTGGAAACTTCATTTTCTTTGTCAGAACCAAAACCCTAATTTTGACTGTTAGGAGGCCCTTGCACTGTGCAACCCTTGGGGAGATTTTGAAGCTTTGACTTGGAAAATTTGGAAGAATATGGGAGGGCAAATTTTGGGGTACAACAGTTGCCCCTGTTCAATCTTCTTAGACCTGAGGATGCAGATTGGCTGACGTGCCTTTCGTAATCCGAAGGTAAAAGATGATTGAACACTAGAGTGCCCAAAAATTTGCGCTCACATAGTAGCAGTGTGATGTGGGGAATGGGCTTATAGATGCCATTTGGAGGTTGATGGATAGGATGATGGGCTTATAGATGCCATGCTAAGAGATGATGGAAGGTGGATGGGCTTATAGATGTCGTCTGGGTGTCGATCGCGTAAGAGTTTCCTTAGCGAGAACTTGCGTACCTGCAAAAGAAAAATGAGTACCTGACCTGTTACAGGAGCTGGTCTTCAGATTCTTTGTACAGATGTGTCCTGACTGGTTACAGGAACTGAATTTGGAGCTTCAAAAGGTGATGAATGAACCAGGGATGGTTACTACCTCAACAGGAACGGTGAGAGAACCTTGGATGATTACTACCTCAACAGGAACGCTGAGAGAATCTGGGGACGATTACTACCTCCGCAGTAACGGGGAGAGAACCATAGGCGACTTCAACCTCAACAGTATCATTGAGAAAATCTTAGGCGACTTCAACCTCAACAGTAATCATTGAGAGAATCTCGGGCGACTTCAACCTCAACAGTAATCATTGAGAGAATCTTGGGCGACTTCAACCTCAACAGTAATCATTGAGAGAATCTTGGGCGACTTCAACCTCAACAGTAATCATTGAGAGAATCTTGGATATCTTCTACTTCAACAGTGACGCTGAGAGAATCTTGGGGCGATTACTACCTCCGCAGTAACGGGGAGAGAACCACAGGCGACTACAACCTCAACAGTAATCATTGAGAGAATCTTGGGCGACTTCAACCTCAACAGTAATCATTGAGAGAATCTTGGATATCTTCTACTTCAACAGTGACGCTGAGAGAATCTTGAGGCGATTACTACCTCCGCAGTAACGGGGAGAGAACCACAGGCGACTACAACCTCAACAGTAATCATTGAGAGAATCTTGGGCGACTTCAACCTCAACAATAATCATTGAGAGAATCTTGGATATATTCTACTTCAACAGTGACGCTGAGAGAATCTTGGGGCGATTACTACCTCAACAGTAATCATTGAGAGAATCTTGGGCGACTTCAACCTCAACAGTAATCATTGAGAGAATCTTGGATATCTTCTACTGAGTCTTTATCAGGAAAATCTGTTAGGGGTCGATTTAGCTGGACTAGAGAAGGCCTTGGACTGGATAAGAAACAGGAAAATCTTAGGGTCGATTTAACTGAACCGGTCGAGGTCTTGAAATGTCTTCAACTGGATAAGAAACAGGGAGATCTTAGGGTCGATCTGACTGAACCAGAGAAGGCCTTGGACTGGATAAGAAACAGAAAAATCTTAGGGTCGATTTAACTGAACCGGTCTAGGTCTTGAAATCTTCAACTGGATAAGAAACAGGGAGATCTTAGGGTCGATCTGACTGAACCAGAGAAGGCCTTTGACGGGATAAGAAACAGTAAAGTCTTAGGGTCGACTTAACTGAACCGGTCTAGGTCTTGAATATAGCTGAGAACTTAACTGGATCTTTCCTGAAAGGTAAAGGTCAGTCATATGTAATGCATGACATGGATCAAGCAATGATGTTCTCAACATAAATGAGATTTGTAAGATGTGATGCGTATATGCATGCTATAATGTATGGAGATGTGATGTTTATGAATGTATCTTTTTCGTCTAGGAAAATAAATCCTTGACGGGTTCCGGGAAGTCACTCCTGGGCTGATGTTGAAGAATAGATTTTGCTTCCACTGGGGATGATAATTGCAAGAATACCGGTAGGAGAAGATAACTCCGTTGGGGAATAAGCTTGGCGAATGGATTGCTCTGCGGGGAGAGAAGTACTCTAGCGATCTTGCCGGGAAGCAATACTCTGTGGGGAGAGAGATGCTTTGCTGAAATGTTGATGATAACTTGCTGGGGATACCATGGTTGTGTTGGAAGTGTTGATAGACTTCGCTGGGGATAAGAAGACTTCGTCGAGGACGCTCTTTCCGTGGCTTTTGGCTGAGGATAACCCAGTTATATCCTGGTAGGGAAATAACTCTTTGAATAAAGCCGGGAGACGCGTTCGTGCTTTGCGAGGATAAGCTTCCAGAATCTACTGGGGATAAACTTACTTATGGGGAGATGATTTCCAACTTTCCTTGGGAACTAGATTGGACTCTCCTGGGGAAGTTTTGAATTGTATCGGGGAAGTGATTCCACTGAATGTTTGATATACCGCCGGGGAACAATCTTTAGGTCAAGACTGTCGGGGATGCTTGTTAAGAATATATACATACTACTGGGGAATGTTGAGATCTGCGGGGGGATACCCAACTTCCATAAGTTTGATAGCATAATTTTGCTCGGGGAGAGTGCACTGACTTGCTGACTCACTCTCTGGGGAATTAAGACATCTGGTTATGTTCTTTAGCTGAACCTACCTTGGTACCTTTGGAGGATAGAACAATTAGATTGCTTAGACGACTCTTTATTTCCCCTGTTTCTAATGTTACCTGTAATTAATCCTTTGTTTCGTATGCAAATATTCATGAGTTAGAAAATTATTGTCAATGCATATATCACAAATTGAACCTTGGACGTTCTTCGCAAAACAAAACAGAAAAGGAAAAAACAATTGGCAGTTTTAACTGAAAAGTATATTTGTATTGATTTTGAATTTGCCTGTAAATAGGCGTTTATGTACAAGAGGCTGACGTCCTAGTAGGAGAACGCCGCCGAACAAAAGAGTTTATACAAATTTTGTACAAGAGAAAATAAAACAGCTGTGTGAAATGAATGATCCCACTGGGTTTCAACTCTGCTATTGCCTTTATATCTCCGAGCGTCTCATCACTTGATGACCTTGGTTGAAGATGAAGCTGACTGATCGATGCCGTCTGAACTTGATACAGATACCGGATTCTGGATGCGAAGTGATCCAATGAGACATAGTATTACGCTTTTATCCCTAACTTTTGCCTGGACCGCCCTTTCGGGTTTTCAGTCCACCGGGATACCCATTTTTGCCCAAGCCGCCTTTTCAGGTTTTCGACTTGCCGGGTGTACAGATTTTTTCATTTCATCCCTTCATTTTGCCCGAACCCTTTTGGTTCACCGGGAAGCCCTAATTTTTGCCTAGGCATGTCAACCTAGCGGGTCTTTTTTCATGCGTAGTATCTTTTTACTATGTCTGCATTGGCGGGGTGAGGAAGGTCGTCACCATCCATGTTGGTTAGAATCATGGCTCCTCCTGAGAACACATGCTTAACCACAAATGGCCCTTCGTATGTAGGGGTCCATTTGCCCCTTGGATCACTCTGAGGAAGGATGATTCGCTTGATTACCAGATCCCCAACTTGATACTCTTGTGGTCTGACCTTTTTGTTAAATGCCCTGATCATCCGTTTCTGATACGTCTGACCATGGCAGATAGCAGCAAGTCTCTTTTCATCAATAAGGTTTAATTGATCAAGTCGTGTCTGGATCCAATCATCTTCGTTCAGATTTGCATCCTTCATTATCCGGAGAGAGGGTATTTGCACTTCGATCGGTAAGACTGCTTCCATACCATAAACCAAGGAGAAAGGAGTTGCCCCGGTTGACGTCCTGGCTGAGGTACGGTACCCATGTAGAGCGAACGGTAACATCTCGTGCCAATCTTTATAGGTCACTGTCATCTTCTGCACGATTTTCTTGATATTTTTATTTGCTGCTTCTACAGCCCCATTCATCTTCGGTCTGTAAGGAGAAGAGTTGTGGTGCTGTATTTTGAACTGCTCGCAGAGCTCAGTGATCATCTTGTTATTAAGATTGGTACCGTTGTCTGTTATGATTCTTTCTGGGACGTCGTATCGACAAATCAGGTTGTGCCGAATGAACCGTGCCACAACAGTCTTGGTTACCGTAGCATAGGATGCTGCTTCAACCCACTTCGTGAAGTAATCAATCGCCACCAGGATGAAGCGATGCCCATTAGACGCTGTAGGTTTAATCTCACCGATCATGTCTATGCCCCACATTGCAAACGGCCAAGGCGCAGTCAAGACATTCAGAGGAACTGGAGGAACATGCACCTTGTCTGCATAAATCTGGAATTTATGGCATGTCCGGGAATGTTGGTAGCAGTCAGCTTCCATGGTAGACCAGAAATACCCTGCCCGAAGGATCTTCTTAGCCATGGTGTGTCCACTGGAATGTGTACCAAAGGTCCCTTCATGTAGCTCTTCCATGATCCTTTCTGCTTCTGTCTTATCCACACAACGCAGTAAGGTCGAATCATGATTCCGCTTATACAGGATGTCGTTGCTAAGGAAGAACTTCGTTGCGAACCTTCTCAGAAACTTCTTATCATTGACAGAGGCACCTTCAGGATACTCATGGGCTTCCAAATATCTCTTCACCTCATGGTACCAAGGCTTCTCAGTCACCAAATCAGTCTCGAGATCACAACAATATGCCGGTTCGTCCAATTTCCAGATGATGATCCGGGGAGCCTCATTATCCCATTTGACCTTGAACATAGAAGACATCGTAGCTAACGCGTCCGCTAACTGATTCTCCTCTCTCGGGAAATGCTCAAAGGTTATCTTCGTGAAATGGGGGATCAAGGTCAACACACATTCTCTGTAAGGAATAAGATTCGGATGTTTCGTATCCCACTCTCCTTTGATCTGATTGATCACGAGAGCAGAATCTCCGAAGACACTCAGAAACTTGATCCTTAAGTCGATCGCAGCTTGAAGACCCATGATGCACGCCTCATACTCCGCCATGTTGTTGGTACAGTTGAAACATAGTCGGGAAGTGAGTGGAGTATGAGTGCCTTGAGGGGATATTATCACATCGTCGATACCATTACCCAAAGCATTGGAGGCTCCGTCAAAGTGCATAGACCATCGGGATCCTTCCTCAGGTCCTTCATCCGGTCCAGGTACTTCACAATCAGTCACAATCATGATGCTCTCGTCTGGAAACTCGAAGTTCATTGACTGATAGTCGTCTACTGCCTGATGTGCCAAGTGGTCTGCCAATACACTTCCCTTGATGGCTTTCTGGGTTGTATACTGAATGTCGTATTCTGTCAAGATCATTTGCCATCTTGCTATTCTCCCAGACAGAGCAGGCTTTTCAAATATGTACTTTATAGGATCCATCTTTGAGATCAACAAGGTAGTGTGAGTCAGCATATACTGTCTCAGCCGGCGAGCAGCCCATACCAAAGCGCAGCAAGTTTTCTCAAGCAGTGAGTATCGGGTCTCACAGTCGGTAAACTTTTTGCTAAGGTAGTAAATGGCATGCTCTTTTCGGCCAGACTCGTCATGCTGCCCCAGCACACACCCCATTGAATTATCAAGCACTGTCAAGTATAGTATCAGAGGTCTCCCCTCAACCGGTGGCATAAGGATGGGTGGTTCTTGGAGATACTCCTTGATTCTGTCAAAAGCAGCCTGACATTCATCATTCCAACGTACTACCTGATCTTTCTTCAGCAGCTTGAAGATTGGCTCACAGGTAGCAGTTAGGTGCGAGATGAACCGAGCAATGTAATTCAGGCGTCCTAAAAAGCCTCTGACTTCTTTCTCTGTCCTAGGAACTGGCATCTCTTGAATAGCTTTAACTTTGGCAGGGTCCACTTGAATACCCTTATCACTTACAACGAAGCCTAGCAACTTCCCAGATCTTACCCCGAAGGTGCACTTGTTCGGGTTCAACCTCAGCTTGTACAGTTTCAACCGGTCAAACAATTTCTGCAAATGATCAAGGTGTTCTTCCTCAGTCTGGGACCTTGCAATCATGTCGTCAACATACACTTCTATCTCATGATGGATCATGTCATGAAATAAAGCAACCATGGCACGTTGGTAGGTTTCCCCAGCATTTTTCAGTCCAAAAGGCATGACCTTGTAGCAGAAGGAGCCCCACTGAGTAACAAAGGTAGTCTTCTCCATGTCTTCAGGTGCCATCTTGATCTTATTATAACCTGAAAAACCATCCATGAAAGAGAACACCTTATGTTGAGCCGTATTGTCAACAAGGACATCAATGTGAGGTAGGGGGAGTCATCCTTGGGGCTGGCCCTGTTCAGATCCCTGTAATCGACACACATTCTGACCTTACCATCTTTCTTTGGTACCGGCACCACATTAGCAACCCACTGAGGGTAAGAAGTCACTGCAAGGAACCCAGCATCAAACTGTTTCATAACCTCGGCTTTGATCTTCTCAGACATCTCTGGACGCATACGGCGGACCTTTTGCTTAACCGGAGGGCAGTCTTCCTTAGTAGGCAAGTGATGGACCACAATATCGGTATCCAACCCGGGTATGTCTTCGTAGGACCAGGTAAAGATCTCCATATAATCATGTAACATCTGAGTCAACCGTTGCTTCACGCTGAGCTCTAGGTTGGCACCAATCTTAACTTCCTTCCTGTCCGTCTCAGTACCCAGATTTATTGTCTCTACTGGCTCTTCGTGTGGTTGAATTGCCCTCTCTTCCTGGAGTAACAGTCTTGCAAGCTCGCCAGGCACTTCGCAATCATCTTCACCTTCGTCTTCGGCTAAGTTGATCGGATTTTCGAAGTCATAACTGGCAGTAGCAGGGTCGTTACCAGCGAGATCCAGAGTGGATTGAAACCTGTATGAGTGAGTGTGTGTAAATACAGCTGTTTTGAAATGTATTAAGAAAGGAAAGACAGAAAAGGAGCATAAGATTTGAAATGCGAGAAAACGTCCAAGATTTTTATTTATGATATATGAAATGACAATTTATATGCCCTCACAAATGAAGCCAACGGTGCCCCGGGTAAGACACCGGGCCATAAAGTTTTAATTGTTTATTACAAATAACAAAACAAAGAAGTTTATTACTGCGTAACAAAATTAACAGGAGTATGGTCTTTGGCAATCCAATTGGTCAATCCGCCATCAGTTGTCGGGTAGATCCAGCTATTGAACTCTGACTCTCCCACTTCATCTTCGTCCCCAACAGCATTCACTCCTGGATTGGTAATGAGCACAGGAGGTCTTCTGGTCTTTGCCTTCCGCATAGCTTTTTGTCCCTCTGCAGTAAAACCCAATCCGAACTTGTCAGTTTTCTGTGTAAAGTCGGGAAGCCTGCCCCAGTTATCACATTCGCCTTTCTGAATCACAGCCCGGGCATCCTTCAGGGAAGCCATCTTCAAAGGAACATCCTCTTCGACCGCTGTTTCTGCTGCTGCTGAAATTGGAAGTACCTCTTCGAAATGCTGAAAGGGGGTTTCAATGAACTCTCCGTCCATCTCAATGTACCTGAAGGAATTCAAATGGCTCACCATATACTCCTCCTCTCCCTGCACAGTGACAATCTTCCCTCTGACGGGGCACTTTAGCTTCTGGTGCAGAGTAGAGGTCACTGCCCCAGCTTTGTGGATCCAAGGTCGACCCAATAGGCAAGAATACGATGGACGGATATCCATCACATAGAAAGTAGAGTTGAAAACTTGAGAGCCCACACGAATAGGAATGTCAACCTCTCCATGAACCATCCTCTTGGAACCGTCAAAGGCTCTGACGATGATATTGCTAGGTTTTAGCTCCAGGCCCTCACAATCCAAATGGTCTAAGGCCTTCTTGGGTAGCACATTTAGGGAAGAACCAGTGTCCACCAACATGTGCGCCAGAGTAGTGCCCCTGCATTCAATAGAGACATGCAGGGCATCATTGTGGTCCCTTCCTTTTGCAGTAAGGTCAGCATCTGAGAAACCCAAACCATTGTCCGCTGTCAGATTTGCTATGCAATCAGTGAACTGAACTGCATATGTCTCCTGTGGCACGTGGGCTGTCTTGAGAAATGAGATCAAGGCCTTAGCATGGGCCTCTGAGCACAGTAGCAAGGAGAGCATGGAGATTTTGGAGGGCGTATGCCCCAGCTGTTCCACAACATTAAAGTCGCTCTTCTTGATTATCTTTAGAATCTCCTCCATCTCTTGTTGGGAGGCCTCAGCATTTATAGGTATTGGTGCCTCCATCCGGGCAGGCTCATCTTCAATCCCTTTGCCCCGAGCATTAGATGACTCGGCAGCAGGGGAAACAACTTGATCAGAAATAGGAACAGGTATACTTGTAGGTGTTATAGTAAGGGGTCTTCGAGCAGCGGGCGGTGCAATGTCAGGCGAGAAGAGCCTGCCACTGTGGGTAACCTTGGCTGGACCAGTAATATTGCTGATACTGGTCCCAGTGTTGAACTCTTGCTTGATTCCATTCACATACACATCTGCCCCATAGTGCCAGGGGATAGCCTTATCAGATTCATAGGGGAGAGGCCCCGGAACAGTAATAACAACAGGTGCGACAGTCATGATTTGAACAGGCTTCCTCGGGAGAGCCTTGATTGGATTATTGAAGATTGTAACCACAGAAACTTCTTCTACTGGAACCAACTGAACAGCGGACTTCTTAAATAGAATCTCTTTGCTGTCCATTAGGCTTTGGATGCCCAACTTCAGCAAAGGACAACCAGATAGGGAAACAGCACAGAACAGGCAACCCTCACTGCAACCCGGAAATAAACCGGCCAACAGTAGGTTCCTCTTGACGGTCATTAAGGGAGTAACCACATCATCTACAGAAACGGCATATACATCTTCATCAACAGCATTTACTCCATGCTGGGGCATAGGAGCAGTCACCACATTCGGCCTCTCAGGCGCTTCAAACTGTATCTCTTTTGCATCGATAAGGTCTTGCACCTTATTCCTCAAGGCCCAACAGTCATCAGTGGAATGCCCCGGGCTATCGGAGTGATAAGCACAGCGGGCATTTGGGTTGTATTTGGGAGAGGCAGTGTTCACAACTTTTGGCGCCTCTCTGACAGTCACTAAATTGGTGGATAGCAACTGTGGCAAGATCTGCAACAAAGTCATGCTCAAACGGGTAAACTCTCTCCGGGGTCTTTCAGCCCTTGGAGGATTGGTTTTCCGAGGAGCGGCAGCAGGCTTAGCAATCATCACCGTGTTGACAGATTGGCGGCGCTCAGGTTTCTCTTGTTTTCTAGAGCCATATACAGCACTGGCCTCCTTCTTGAAGGGCTTCTTCTCAGAACTTGTAGATGCACCCTTCGGAATCTTACCAGACTTCAACCCAGCCTCAATTCTCTCTCCAGTCAGAATAAGATCAGTAAACCCTGCAGATGAGTTACCGATAAGATGGTTGAAAAATGGCCCAGATAGGGTCCCCAAGAACATGTCTACCAACTCCCGATCAGTCAACAGAGGCTGCACCCTGCCAGCCAGATCCCTCCACTTCTGTGCGTACTCTTTAAAACCTTCACTTGACCCTAACGACATACCCTGGAGTTGGGTACGTGTAGGGGCAAGGTCGGTATTATATTGATACTGCTTATAGAAAGCAGTAGCCAACTCCTCCCAGTTACGAACCTTGGTCCCATCCAGCTGATAGAACCATTCGAGATGAGTCCCTGAAAGACTCTCCTGGAAGAAGTGGATCCACAAGTTTTTGTCCACTGAGTACGGTTGAATCTTCCGCACGTAGGATCTGAGATGTAGCTTGGGACAAGACGCCCCGTCATACTTGGTAAAGGATGGTGCTTTGAACTTACGAGGAATGATCACACCAGTAGACAAACCCAAATCTCCGAAATCCAGCCCAGGCACTTGTTGGATCTCCATAGCATTCAGCCTGTCCTCCAACTGCTTGTATCTGTCTTCTGCGGGAGGATATTGTTCCTCATCAAAATCAGTCTCGTTGTCGGAGACTACCGGACTAGGACCTTTTTCCCCTTGGGGGGTACTCTTGCCTATAGAAGAACCAGCCTCTTCGTTCTGCAGAGTGTTGTCAAACCTTCGGCCCGTGTTGAAAAGAACAGTTCTCCTCTTCTTCTTTTTCTCTTTCTTTAGGAGCAGAGCCTTCAGCTCTTCTTGGCCCTGGGCCAAACCCATGATTAGTTCCTGAAATTGCGCATTCTGCGCCTGAAGAGCCTTGATGGACATCTCAGTTGATGATGAGTCAGGATTCATGATGCTGAAATAAACAGCGAAGAACGGTAAGCAACCTGAAAAGAAGAAAACCTGCTATGCACATGATGAATGGAATGCGTATGATTTATGTTTTCAAAGACAATCGGGAATCAACTTTGTAAACAAAAAGGAATACACTTCATTAGATTCAACTTTGAAACTTAAGTTGTTCAACAGGTTTCCCTTAGGCGTTACATGAAAGGAAATACTGAAAAGGGAAATAAAACTGTAAAAGAACATCCAGAGCTCCTTATTGATCCCATGGTCTCCTCTTCTCAGTACGGATGTAAGCATTCAGAGCTCGCTCATTCTCCAACTGCTTTGTCAGCTTCTGGATCTTCAATTCCTGCTCGTTGAACTTTTCCCGGTAAGAATCCCGTTCTTCTCGCAGTTGCGACCAAGACCTCTTTAATGTCTCATAATCAGTAGGTATCTGAGGAGGGAGGACAGTTGGAGGAGCACCATCTTTGTCAGGATGCTCAAGAATGACGGGTCTGACAGCTTCGTATGGCATACCTAGCTTCTGAGCACGGATGCGAACCCATTTGTAGTAGGCTTCCATAGGTAAAGAAGTCTTTGGCCCTAACTCCTGTGGGTCAGCTTTATGAACTTTGTCCCAAGCCTTGATGAACCTACGACGCAGCTCGTCACTATCCACCTGAAACTCAAAACTGATGTGAGGCACCAACATCTCATGGGGCCCTGCTCTTCTGGCTCTTCCAAACTGACGGAAAGCTAGACATGGGTTGTAAGAGATTTCTCCTTGGGTACCAATCAAAGGAACATTAGGGTATTCCCCGCATCGATCAATAATAGCTATCTCATCCAAACCTCTGCAAGTCCAAATGATGTCTTTGTCAGTGAGAGACATTAACCTATGAGCCCAACCTCTTCCTTCTTGGTTCTTCAGTACGAACTTAGGGAGGTGCGAAATAAACCACCTCACCAACAAAGGGATACAACACCATAGAGTTCCTCGTCTTCGGGTGGTACGAGCATGAAGTTGTTGCAGGATGTCACCCAAGAGAGTGGGCACAGGATTCTGAGACATAAAGATCCTGATGGCAGTGACATTGATGAAGTTGTCAGGATTAGGAAACAAGACCAACCCATAGATTAAGAGAGCCAAGATGTCTTCATATGCCCTAAAGTCCAAGTCATTCCAGAAACTGTTAGCTTTACCAACCAGAAACTTGGCCAAGAAACCCTTAACTCCGCTTCTAGTCACCCAGTTGTCCATTACTTCTTGATGTGTCAAAGGAAGAGCTGCAGAAACCTCCTCAAGCCTGAGGGTCTTTTCCCAACCAGTAAAGGGAGTCTGATCCAAGATAGGGATACCAAGCAAATCAGAGAACTCTTCCAGGGTAGGGACCAGCTGGAAGTCTTGAAAGGTGAAGCACTGGTACAGAGGGTCATAGAACTGGGTCAGAACACTCATCAACTGTTGATCCCGCTTTGCAGTGACTAAACTGAGAAGAGAACCATGCCTCTGAATGAAGGAAGTGGTATTTGGAATTCTGTTAACCAACTCTTCAAGCAACTCAGGTGAGTGAACAAAGTTGAACCGGATAGTATTCCTTCGCACAGGCATCATGGTGTCCTACAAAACAGAGCAAAGGTGAAACCCTCTTGTCTTTGAAATAGTCAGTCCTTATGCAGGATGCATGCAATGCTCATGATGTTATGATGTTATGATAAATCACACCACAAATAGATACAAAGGCAAACATGTAAGGCACATAAGTCACACAAGACAGACCCTTAAAGTTTAGGCCAGCATGAGGTCTAGGTATTACCCTCTTTCAGTTTGTTGGTTCATACTTGTCCTATCAAAGTAACCGGGTTCTTAGAGGATCCCAATATCATTGACTACCCTCAATCGGTCATAACTCCAGCATCGCAATCTTTTCTTGCGGCCAGAACCATCACGAGAGTTTAGCCTCAATGGGCGTAGCATACTGCTACTGTTCTAATGGCCAAGTTGTGTCATTTAAGGTTCTAAGGTTGTTGGTGCTTAATGACTCCTCAGAAGACCCATATTCTCCTCGTTGCAACACAAGGGATATCGGTACAGACCAAGATGCCACACCAACGTAGCCACTGCTTCACCCGTGTCGGTCTACGCCGGACAGGTCCCTCACAGCTTATGCTACCTAAACAGGGTATCCCCAGATCCGGGTTAGGATCTATGTAACTCCCATGCAACCCACAAGTTAAAGCAAGCAAGTCAATACAATTGAAAACACAGTTATGAACTACCCTAAGGTACACCTCACTTTATAATTATCCCCAGCAGAGTCGCCAGTTCTGTGATCGGTGGATCTGGAACTGACTGTTTAAAGCTGGTTCGCGAAATGTCGCGGAAGCAAGAGTCGCCACCGTCTTTTATTTTCTCCAACATGGAAAGGACAAAAGCACAGAAAAATTCCTTAAAGAGATTGCTCTCGGTTCGGGAGGTAGGTTATAGAAAGGGAAGGTGTTAGCACCCTTTCTATCCATGGTTATCCATGGGCTCTTAGATACTTGCTCATTTGTGTTTTCAAAGATGGTTTGTTTGCTTTTCAACTGTGGGTTTTAAAAAAAGTTTCTTTGAAAATTCCAGTTCGACTCTTGTATCAGTCCTCAAGAGTGTTTGAAAAGTTTGCTTTCGAAAGCTTTTTGAAAAGGTGTCGGTGTGAAAAGTATTTTTGAATTTGTTTTGAAATTTAGAGCAAGTATCTAGAGTCGTCTACCTACCCTAAGGAATTCGTCTGCGTAGATGTCCTTTAAAGTGGTGCCATCCCACCATTGAGAGGCAGGTAGCACTACCGTTGGAGGTGTTCGGGTCAATTCGAAGTTCGGGACATGGTGATCACCAGAGCAATAGGAAGACACCTTAGAAGCTACCCTCATGCCATTGATCTTTTATTCCGAGGCAACTATTCCGAGGCAACTTATTTTAAGGCAACCAGATCAATGGGACATAAGGACTCACTAAGACGTCCTATAGTCGGCGACCACGTTTCGAGGGACAAGGCAACAGTGTGATCACCGGAGTAATGGGAAGATACCTTAGAAGCTACCCTCATGCCAGGTTCCCGGATCATGAGGACTTACTAAAACATCCTCTACTCGACGATCACCTTTCGAGGCAAGGCAACAGTGAGGCGTACCCTAGGGGTGGTGTGTGATTTGTGTGTCAGATTCGTTTATTTTTGTCTTGTCGTGTCAGGGGTGATCTACGCATTTGTTTTTATTTTTGTCATTCATTCTTGCATGCATTTATTAACAGTTAAAAATTGCGAGAAATTAAAAGTTCCTAAACTATTACAAAGGCGCGGGTCCACATCGCCAAATTAAATCCAGGACCCGATTTGACATAAAATAAGGAAATAAAGTGCGAGAAATATAAAATGTCCGAGTTTACAAGGCTTTGGGAGAATTACATTAATATTATAAGAAATAAAATAAAATGCGCGAATTGGAATTACATCGAAAGCGAGGGCGTTGGACCCTTTTTAATGAAATTAACTTATTATTTACAAATTAATTAAATTAAAAGGAAAATTATTTTTGAGGGTTTTTCGGTATTTATGGTTTTTTATGTGAATTAAATGAAATTTAGAAATTAATTAATTATCCCTAATTCTACAATTTTTATTTGTTAAAAAAAAAAGGAAAATTATCTATAATTAAACCTAATTAATTAATGCAATTTGTTCATAAAAATAAATAATTAATTATTAGTGATGAGAAAATAAAAGAGAAAAAAGTAATTAAACTAATTAAACCTAATTCTACAAGTTTTTAATTTATTAAGAAAAGATATTAAAATTAACCCTAAATTTAAATCTAATTAATTAGTGAGATTTATTTACAAAAATATTAGTTAAATAAAATATATAAAAAAATTTATGACTTTTCTGACTTTTTGCTATTTTTTTATATTTTTATGAAAATAAGTTAAATTAAAGGAATTAATTAAAAAAGAAATAATTGAAATAAATAAAATAAGGAAAAGAAAGAAAATACAATACCTTGGGGGGTTCTGTCCCCAATTGGAGGTATGTTCAGTAATTCAGGCCCACTTGTCTATGGCCTCATTTGACTTCTATGCTGGCATGTGTTTCGTTGACTGAGGCACACCATATGTTCTTAATCCTGGCCTTGGGTTTGACGTAGTGGGACGGGTGGCACGCTTGAGTGATGAGCGTATGGTGGACGCTTTGGACTGAAGCTGCATGAGAATACAATTAGAAGAAAAATATAAGGAAAGGGAGAGGGACCTGGGATCGAACCCAGGTCCTGTTTGTTATCAATGCATATGCCTACCAACCGCGCTGCTGTGTTTCTTTGTATATTATATAACCAATAAACATTATAAAATAAAACAAACGTTAGTGCCTTTTTTCCGCGCGAAATTTGAATGAACAACCAACGCCTTACACCTCATCTTCTTCTTCTTCGTTTGTGTTTTTGCCTGAAACATAAAAGAGTTAGCGGGGGTTTTAAACCCCCCCAAAACATGCAGTTTTCAATAATAGCGATTAGGCCATATGGCCACATAAATTAGGCGCGACTATGGCAATCAATTCGTCCAAGCTTCCTGATTCCAAACATGGCACTGAGGTGTCCTAATTTTACAGCATTCATAAACGCCCAATTTGAAAATTCTGTAACCCTAACCATCGTCCATGGTGAAATCGCGTATGGGTGTGGAAAACTTAATTGAACAACACAGTTAGCTTCAGAATGATGAGAGTAACACAAAACAAGTATTAGAATTCAAAATCATGACATGAATGATAAAATACGATTTATGCAAAAAAGTGAAAAAGTTTGAGTTCCATTCACCAATTCTGGGCGTTAGGGACGTGGAAAACTATTCAGACACGTTTCTTGATGTCTCAGGAAGGTGATGAGATAATTATTTTGGCTTGAATCGCACTGGAAGACAGTTTTCAGTATTTGAGTTTTTCACAAAAAATGCAAAAGTGATGATGATGTTCTTGCGCAGCTGGGAGGTTCTGATCACTAGGGTTAGCATGTATATATATGTATGAGTGATTAGGGTTGAGAAATTGATCCAAAGAACCTTTGTATTGATGAAGAGATATTTGATTTTTATGGCATATATTTTCCAATATTTTTCATGCAAATTTGCTTCAAATCATGTCCAATTACCAAGATTCTTTCCAAATCTGATCATGCACGAAATATTGAGTGTATTCCATGCATAAAAAGATTTAAAAACTTAGGTTTAGTATTTTCCAAATATTTATTTTAATTAAATGAATTATTAGCATTTAAAAATTCAAATAAATAAATAAAAATGATGAAAAACTTCCCTTTGGGCCAAATGGTCGTGCACATGCCTTGGATGATCAATCTTGGAAGAAAAAGAGGCCCATTAGCATTTTTAAGACATTTGAAGCAATGTTCACTTTTCAAAATATCCAAAAATTTCCCAACTTCCACAAGGCATATCTTGCTCAATTTTTAAGCTTTGCTCATGTTCTTGGACACTTTGGAAAGGCCTTTGAGTCCTCTAACCAATTTCTTTGGTCCCATGTCATTTTGATTTACCAATCTCAAGTTATGGCCTTTGATTTAAAGTCCCTTTTTGTTGACTTTTGAAAATGCCCTATAATGTTGAAATTGATAACTTTTTGTGAGAGCATTTCTTGGACTTGAAGTATGAAGAGGAGTTGTAGGAAATGTCTTTCTCTTCAAAATGAGTTTTGGATGGAATTTTTCTGATAAACCATGTGGGAGTTATGCCTTGGTCAAGTTACAGTTGACTTTTTCAACTGTCCAAATATGGAAACTTTTGCATCTTGAGACTTTTTGAGCCAAGCTTTGAGAATCATGATCAAGCATTGATCAAATGATGTTTGTGGCTTCAAAATGAGATGTTGACCAAGAATTTGAACTTTTGACTGTCAAATGACCATTTTGCCCCTACAGTTGACTGTAGTGCAACTAGGGTTTTTGACTGTGCAATTTTGTGCTATAAGTCTTGAAACTTGGTATGAGGATGCTTGACCATGTTTGTAGGCATGTGGGACTTGATTGGACCCTTGGAAACTTCATTTTCTTTGTCAGAACCAAAACCCTAATTTTGACTGTTAGGAGGCCCTTGCACTGTGCAACTCTTGGGGAGATTTTGAAGCTTTGACTTGGCAAATTTGGAAGAATATGGGAGGGCAAATTTTGGGGTACAACAGACATCATCGTCATTGTCCGTGTGGAAAACATACTTACTACCCATCGTCATTGTCCGTCATCGTCAATGCCTCACTCAACACCCAAGTGGAAAATAACTCTCTTCACTACATATTATAGAAGTATAGTTGTTTGCATCACTACAAGGATTGACAAAAGTCTAATCTTTTGAGAAAAGTTTTAAATTAAAAAGCCAAAATGGAAAAGTGGTTTTAAATGAGATTGATTGACTTTTAGTCTTCTCACACAAAAATGTCAAAGTATTATTAGGTTGATTACAGTTTAATTATGAAAAGGTTTTGAAAATGCATGGATCTAAGTCCAAGTTTATTATGAAAATGGTTCAAGTTTCAAAACAAGAAGAGTTTTCAAAAGGAGGAAGCAGATTTTTGAAATTAAGGAAGATGGACTAGAAGAAGAGAATATCCTAAAGCATAAGGTAAAAGATAGGGATAAAAACCATCTAACTAACAAGAAGCCATTACTTGACATTATGGGTGAAGATAGATTTCCCATTCTTTGGATTGAAACCAAGCAAGCAAAGATACTAGATCTCTTGAGAAGACAGAACTTCAAGTGTATTAAGTCTTCACAAAAATTGGGCAGAGTAATGGCTGTATACGGGTGAATTCCAAATTACAAACAAAGAATGCAATCACAATAACCTGCACACAAAACAAGCAAACAACCCAATGTCTTGAGGTAAACCTCAAGATCGCCATACAATTAATCAATTAATGTCACAATGTCTCCAACATAGGCCAAGGCTTCTAATCCTAAGTCCAAGAAGTCCAATACTCCATAATTCCAAGGATAGTAACCAAATAGTCCAAGAATCATTAAAAACTTTTATGGTTTATGTTGATTATTAGGTATCTTAACAAAAAAATAAAAGCTCAAGTGATCAAAATAAAAATGACAAGAATATAAAGGGGCTCAAGTGAGCAAAGATGAAAAATAGCATGAAATGTAAATGCTAAAGTAAATGGTACATAAAGCATAAAAATAAATAAAAAACACAAAATAAAATCAATTATAAATAATTAGTGGTTAGTTGGATGACTATCTTGAAACTTGCATTTGGAACTCATTAGAGGATTGGTAGAACCAAAGCCTCCACACAACAAGTTGCATTTGGTTTTTGTCATGTATATCATCCATTTGGAATCCTCAAAAGTATTATTTAATGATCAACGATGTTTAAGTGATCCACATTGACCAAAAGTGATGTAGATCTATTGTACCCCAAAATTTGCCCTCCCATATTTCTCAATACATGTCAAGTGAGGTCCTCAAATTGCTCAAGAAAGTCCAAGGGTTAACCAGATAAACTCTCTCCTAAGGCAGTCTACCTAAAATTAGGGTTTCATTTTGCATCAAGATGCTTGAGTCCAAAGGATCCAAAATTCTCACCATTGTCCTAATATGTTCTCAAGATTATCCATGTCAAGTTTCAAGCCTTGCAGAGGATGTTTGCTCAGTCAATTGCTCAAAGGCCTAAAAATCGACTATGCTAGGTCAAAAGTAAATTGTGGCTCACATACAGTCAAACTTCAATATTTTTGGTCAACATCCTCATTTTTAAGTATCATTCATCATTTGATCAAGGGTTTATCATGATTCATAAAGGATTGCTCACAATTCATCAAAACCCAAAAGTTGTTAAATTAGGGTTTTGCAAGAAACGTCAACCCAACTTTGACCAAGCATAACTTTCTCATACTTTATCAGAAATGACCCATTAAAAGCTCATTTTGAAGAGGATGCAATTACATACAATTAATCTTCATCTACCAAGTTCCAAATATGCACTCACAAAAAGATATGAATTTTGACATTATAGGTCATTTTGAAAAGTCAACAAAAACACCTTTTGGGTCAAAGCTTCATACATGAACATGGAAGACTCAATTGAGATGAGACCAAAAGTTTTGCTTTGAGGAAATCCTAAGCTTTATAAAAAGTCAAAGAACACCTCTCTAGGTTCAAAATTGAGAGAGTTATGCATTGGCCAAGTTGACCTTTTTTGCAAAACTGTCAAAAGTCAAATGTGCTCAAATTGACATTTTTTGCTAAATGGGCCCAACTTTTTATGCTTACACTTCAATGATAACATAGTCCACAACCTATGGGACCCTCCATGCTTTATTTATTCATTTATTTTATTTATTTTGATTTTTAGTCACTTAAAATTCAAATAAAATCAAATAAATCTAAATAAATCATATATTGTGTATTAGGGATGATTCTTGCATTGAAGGAGGATCTCATGAGCTGTCAATTAAGAATCAATTCGTGCAAGGATAATTTGGTTGAAAAAAGATTGAATTTGAGCAAGTTTGGAAAGAAATCATATGCCATACAAGACAAAATCAAATCTTCATAATGGGCAAGATTTAGGTCGTTTTTGTTGACCTAATAAGTTGTATTACATATACAGAAGCAAGGCAGGGCATGAGGGAGGTTGAAGCAGTCGTTAAAGAGGCAAACAAAACTCAAAAAATTCAAGAAAAAGTGGTGATCCAATTTCCATACTAGAGACATAATCGTGCCATATTTCCCTTGCCAATCAATTGTTGGAAGTCTCAGGATCAAATTCCAATCATTAACAAGCTTCTCCAGGTCCTGAAACCGGTTGTAGCTGTCACACAGTTAGCCAAAATTTTCGTTTTCATTTTCATCAATTTATACACCATTTGCACGTTTTGATTGCACATTCTTATTCCTTAACATGTTTGTAAGCTAATCATTATATTCAATTGCTTTTTTGGTGATTGTATGACAAACTGACATGGCTAGGGTTTCTTGTTTAGTTTTAGGGCTTTGCAATACAGGTAAAATTGGACATTGATTCTGGTATCATGAGACTCGTGAGGATGAGACGAGTTGATTGGTACCAGCCATGGCCATTTATATTTCCTATGGAGACTTTTTGAAATACGCAGGTTTGTAGCTACAGCAAGACAACCGTAGGTAAAAGTGTTGTTACCTAAAACGACAGTTGGGAGGAAGAAGATGGAGGCGTGGCACCCCCTGGTTGGGTGATTTGAATTTCATGCATTTTGAGTTTCAGTGTTTTGTTTTCATTATATAATAATTGTTTTTTATTGTATATACAAATAAATCAGTTAGCTCAGTTGGAAAGCGTGCAGGGGAAGAGTTCCTAAGGACCTGGGTTCGATCCCCAGGTCCCAACCTTTATTCATATTTTTCTTCAACAGGTAATCCAGCACGTTGCAAACCAATGAGCTCACTGTGTACCATCAGGATCTGGACATCCAACTCATCAACGCTCCGGATCCAACGCCTTTCCTTTGGAGGACCACCATACGCCTCTAGTCAACAGCCATATTGGATCAGGCAAAGTCAAACAGGCCTGGATCTTTTGGGCTCAGAATCTCAAACAGCACCCCCCCCCCCCATAATTGCTAATACAGGCCCATTTACTAACTTTTCTTTATTTTATTTCTTTTCTTTACTTTTTATTCTTTGAATTTTCTTTATTTATTTTAATTCACAAATTAATTATTTTTTTCACAAAAAAACCATAAAACCAATAATTCATCAAAAATTAGGATTAGTTTTTATTTTATCAAAATTAATTTAATTTAGTTTAAATTAGGAAAATTATAATTTGTTTTCACAAATAAAATCAAATAGAAATTAGGTTAAACTTTTGATTTAATTTCATTTTTCTCTTTTTCTCAAATAAATAAAAATACAAACATACGCTTTTAGATGAATTAATTTATTTTTCTTAATTTCAAATTAATTAGGATTAGGATTTTCTTTTTAAATGTAATAATTTCTTTAGTTTCTTAAAATAACAAAATAAAACAAAAACTTTTTTTTAACTAATCGCAATTAGGTTTAGGCAAGGGTCAAAATCCTAGTTGTCTCGTATTCGATTCATCGCGCGCGTATTATTATTTTTACGATATTGTTGTAACTGTTCATGGTTTGTAATAGTTTAATCTAGGGCATTTTATTTATCGCTTTTTCCCGGGTTTTTGACTATGTAATTAATTCTCCTCCCCGAAGCCTCGTAATAACTTAGATTTACTTTCTCGCATTTTATTTCTCGCAAGGGTGCTAACACCTTCCCGGTTGGATAAAATAAAAGTCAATGGAGACTCTTGCTTACCGCGACATTTTGCGAACAAAAAAACGCAAAATGCAAACCAACATTTCAAACAAGTCAGTTCTGCCACCGTATCATAGAACTAGCGACTCTGTTGGGGAATAATAAGTGGGGTATACCTTAGGATCTAGTTCATCATAATGGCTTCTCTTGATTACTTTGATTGCTTTACTGTTAAGGATTTTTGTTTGGGGTTACTATAGATCCTAACTCGGATCTGGGGACACCTTTTAGGTAAGTAGAAATAGACTGTGAGGGAACTGTACAGCATAGACCGATACGGTTGAAGCAGTAGCTACATTGATGTGACACATTGGTTGGTACCAGTATCCCTTATAGAGAAACGAGGAGAATACGAGGCCGCCGCGTGGTCTTGTTAAGCATCAACTGACCTTTGAACCTTTAATCGACCAACTTGGCCATTAGAAAGTAGTGAGATAGCCGGCCTCGGTGTAAAGCTGGGAACTGGTTGATACTCGATGCTACACTCATTGAGACCATACTCTCGAGATAGTTCTGGCCGCAAGAAAAGACTGTGTGAGCTGAAACCATAACCGATGGAGGATGGTCAGTGATATTGAGATCCTCTAGAACCCGATTACTTTTTCTAGGACAGGTTGAAACCAACTTAAGTTCAAGAGGGTACTACCTTTGACCTCATGCAAGCCTTAAGCCTAAGGGCTTTGTGTGATTTGAATGTGTTTTCAATATCTGTGTTTGCTATACCTGTGGTTTACCATGACATCATGCATCATAACATGGCATTCATACTTCATTACACTAACCATTTCAAAGACCAAGGGAATTTATCTTTGTTCTGTTTTGCAGATCATGGCTTCCGTGTGCAGAAATACCATCCGAGTCAACTACGTACAAATACCTACCCAACTTAAAGAGCTAGCCTCAAGAGTTTCTGAGACTTCTATGTTCATTAAGAGACACGGTCAACTTCTCAGCCTGGTCACTTCAAATCTTGATGAGCAGATGATGAGCGTACTTTTTTCAGTTCTTCAATCACGTGCATCATTACTTCACCTTTCCAGATTACCAGCTAGTACCCACCTTGGAAGATTTCTCTCGTCTATTGGGCATATCCATCCTTGAACAGGTACCTTTCACAGGCATGGAAGAAGTTCCTAGGACAAAAGAAATTGCCTCAGCTCTGCATTTGAAACGGGCTGATGTAGTATCTAATTGGGAAACACGGAGCGGGGTCGAAGGCTTTCTAGCCAAATTTCTGATAGACCAGGCTCATCTATTCTGGGATAATTTGGATTTTCAGGATTTTGAAGATATCTTGGCTCTCCTTATCTATGGTTTGGTTCTCTTCCGGAATCCAGATTCCTTTGTAGATGTGAATGCTGTCAAGATTTTCCTTTCTCGCAACCCTGTGCCTACCTTGCTGGGAGATATCTTGCATGCTCTCTACACTCGTACTATGAGGAGAAGAGGGACTCTTATGTGTTGCATGATGTTGTTGTCGAGGTGGTTTATTTCTCACCTCCCTAAGTATATGCTGAAGAACGAAGAAGGTTTGGGTTGGTCCTACAAAATAATGTCCCTTGCTCATACAAATATTCTTTGGTGTTCCCGGGCTATGGAAGACACTTTTGTTATTTACCGTTGTGGGGGATACCCTATTGTCCCATTGCTTGGCATCAGAGGGGGTATAACTTACAATCCTTGTCTAGCTTTGCGACAATTTGGTCGTGCTCTGAGAGATGGTCCTTATGAGTTACTTCTTGAGGACATTGTATTTTACTATAAGGAGGACGTTAAGGAGAACCGCCAGAGGTTTATATGAGCTTGGGGCATGGTGAACAGATCTGACCCCCAAGAGTTGGTACCAAAGACTTCTCTTCCTATGCAGCCTTACCTCCAATGGGTCCGAGCTCGTGCCCAGAAGCTTGGGATGCCCTATGAGGCCGTATTACCAGTGATTGTGGAGCCCACTAATGAAGAGGGCATTTCTTACACGGTTCTCTATTCTTACATGCCCACTGATCCTGGGGAGTTGCAGAGGTCTTGGATTCAGCTAAAGAATGATCGGGATACTTAACGGGAAGAATACCATGAGAAAGAAAGGAAGATTTTGAAGCTCACCAGGCAGCTCGAGGAAGAAAGAGTGATCAATGACTACATCAGCACAAAGAGGAAGCGTCCATGGGACTTTTGATTTTGCTTTTTCTAGTTTTAGATCTTGTTCTATTTACTTCTTTGTAACACCTTAAAGGCATTGTTGAACCTTTCAAAGTTAATCTAATAAAGTTTGTTTATTTTTGGTTTGCAAATTTAAATCTCCCAAAGTCTTTGAAATAATTACATGCGCATCCCATTATCATGCACATCATTACAAGTACCCTTACAGGTTTCTCACCTTCTTCGCTGTTTGTTACAGCAGAAATGTCTTTCGATCAAGCCATCAAAGATCTTCAAGCATGGAACGCCCAATTCCAACAGATGTTCATAAGTCTGGATAAAGGGCAAGAGGAGTTGAAGACCCTTATTCTGAAAGAGAAGAAGAAGAAGAAGGTCGGAATTCTGAACATGGGTAGAAGATTCGGAGAAAGGTTGAGACAACCAGCTGATCTGACCTCCTCATCCAAGGACGAGGAGAACCAAGAGAGAAGAAAGGACCCTAGTCTTGCAGTTTCTGATAACAATACAAATTACGATGATGAGCAATATCCTCCTGCCGAGGATAGATACAAGCAGCTAGAAGACCGTCTGAGTGCTATGGAGATTTAGAAAATTCGTGGTTTGGATTTCGGAGAATTGGGACCGGTATTGGGAGTGGTCATCCCTCATAAGTTCAAAGCTCTGGTTTTTGCTAAATATGATGGAGTATCCTGCCCAAAACTCCATCTCCGCTCGTATGTCAGAAAAATCCAACCACACACCGCTGATAGAAATTTGTGGGTGCATTTCTTTCAAGATAGTCTATCAGGGACTCAGCTTGAATGGTTCTATCAGTTGGAGGGGCCAGTGTTTGAAACTGGGAAGAGCTTGTTGCTGCTTTCTACAAGCAGTATCAGTACAATGCCGACCTTGCTCCCACTCGTACTCAGCTCCAGGTTATGTCCATGGGTGCAGGTGGAGGTTTTAAGGACTATGCTCAAAAGTGGAGAGACCTGGCTGGAAGAGTCCAACCCCCTTTGTCTGATAGGGAGTTGGTTGACATGTTTCTAGGGACGCTATCTGGTCCATTTTTCAATCACTTGATCAGCAGCTCATCATCTGGTTTTACCGAGTTGATTTTGACGGGAGAAAGAGTAGAGGCTGGCATTCGAAGTGGTAAAATACATAAGGATGCTTCGTCAAGTGAAGCAAAGAAGCCTTTCACTGCTAAGAAGGAAGCTAGTGCAGTCTATAACCCGAGGGGCCAAAACATAACTGAACACCGTCAAATGGTAAATGTTGTAGTGATACCAAGACCCGCAGTTGCTCTACAACGCAACAATCATCAAAGAGTGGAAAGACCACAACGATAGTTTACCCGCATCAATATGACTTTGGATGATGTTCTACCTCATCTGATGAAATCCAACTTGGCAACCTTGAGAAAGGCTCCCAAGAATCCAAATACTACTTCTCCCAGATACAATCCCAACGCGCGGTGCACCTACCATTCAGAGAGTCCAGACCACGACACAAACGATTGCTGGGCTCTGAGGAATAAAGTGTAAGATTAGCTCGAAGCCAAAGAGATTGAGTTTGATGCTCCGGAAAAGCCCAACGTCATAACTGCTTCTATGCCCAAACATGGTCGTGGAGTTAATGCTGTTGACACCAATTTGTTTGTGACCTCTTTCGATGAAGTTTCTACCCCTCTGATGACAGTTAAGAGGAATTTGCTGTTAGTCGGTTTATTTCTGGGCTGTGGTGAAGGTTGCCACATGTGTTCAATTCTGCCTTCCGGTTTCTGTTTGTTGAAGTCAGGTGTTCAGCACCTGATGGATAATAAAGAGATTTTGTTTGAGAAGACTATGTTTCCGTTTGTTCCAAATGAAGACGTTGCCATTATCACCATTTCTGCCAATCCTTCCAAGGTTTCCTCAAGAAAACCTATTAGGGTTACAATTGTTCCAAGAATTGCTCCGTTAATAATCATTGTTCCTGGTCCCATCCCATACACTTCGGATAAGGCTGTCCCTTGGCACTATGGTGTTGATGTGTATTACCATGGTGTTAAACAAGACTTGAAGAATGAAGAAGTTGATATTGATGTAAGTAATATTGTTGGGGCTAGCAAGGTCACCAGAAGTGGAAGACTCTTTTCCCCCGAGATTTCCCTTCCGACTGTCCACAAAACTATTGTCATTCCATCTGCTAGTACGTCAGCTACTGTTCCAGTTCTCACTCCAGTTATCACCCCTGTCACCGAGCCATCTGGGACTCGGTGCAAAGAAATCATAGGTGAGCCTGCCCAGACGGAGGCACCTAGGAAGATCGTTGTGGAAGCCTCTAAACAAGATATAAAGGAAATGTTGAAAATTATCAAGAAAAGCGACTACAATATGGTCGAACAGCTGGGGCAGACCCCGTCAAGGATCTCCATGTTGTCCTTGCTATTGTGTTCTGAAGCCCATGCAAAGGCTTTGGTTTCATTTCTCAAGACTGCGCATGTTCCGCATGAAACTTCAGCCGATCAGTTCAAAGATTACGTAGCTAGTGTGACTGCTGACAATGGGTTGGGTTTCTCAGATGCGGATATGACACCGAAAGGAAGAAATCATAATGATGTTCTGAATGTCTCGATCGAGTGCAGGGGCACCACTATGGCCCATGTTCAGGTAGATATCGGGTCCTCACTGAATGTTCTGCCAAAGAAAGCGTTAGACTGTCTGGATTGTGAAGGTTTGATTCTAAATCCGAGTAACATTGTGGTAAGGGCTTTTGTTGGATCAAAAAGAATTGTGCACGGGGAGGTGGACATCCATGTAAAGGTGGGTTCTCAGACCTTTAGGTCCACTATCTAAGTAATGGATATCAAGCCGTCGTATTCTTGCTTGTTGGGTCGTCCTTGGATTCATAAGGCTAGGGCAGTGACTTCCATGCTCCATCAAATGCTGAAATATCTGGTGAAGGGGAATATTGTCACGGTACGAGGTGAAGAAGAGTATATGGTGAGTCATCTCAACTCCTTTCGCTATGTAGAGATGGACGGGGAATTCATAGAAACGCCTTGTCAAAATTTCGAAGAGGTCCCTCAGTTCTCGGTATCAACTGAAGTTACTACCGGCAAACCTCCGTTGAAGATGGCTTCTCTCAAAGACGCCAAGGCTGTAATTAAAGAAGGTGGGTGTACCAATTGGGGTCAACTCCCTTATTTCACTCACAAAACTGACAAATTTGGTTTGGGATTTCCTACAGGGGCTCAAAGGGTTGTTAGGCACGCACAGAATGGAAGACCTCCTCTGCACATCAGCAATCGGGGAGTTAATGCAATTGAAGACAGTGAAGAGGATTCAGACATCGACAGCTGGATCTACCCAACAACCAATGGTGGACTGAATAACTGGATGGCGAAGGACTTCATACATGTTTCTTTTATTCCGCAGTAATTGACTTTTGTTTTAAGATTTGTAATAGACAGTTAGAAACTTTAGGGTTCGGTGCCTTGCCCGAGGCACCTTGGCTTTGCTTATGAGGGCTTATTATTTGTCATTTTCATATATCATTAATAAAACATTGGACGTTTCTTGCATTACGAATTTTGCGCTCCTTGTTTTTCTTTTCTGTATCTCACTTTATCAAAATATCTATTCTCTTACACACACTCACGTATCATACTGCAGATCCATATCCACTCCGGATCCCATTGATAACGACTCTGCTACTGCCAGTTATGACTTTGAAAATATGATCAACCAAGCCGAGGACGAAGGTGAGGATGATTGTGAGGTACCTGGAGAACTTGCTAGACTATTGCAGCAGGAAGAGAGGGCCATACAGCCTCATGAAGAGCCAGTGAAGTCAGTAAATTTGGGTACGAAGGAAGACATGAAAGAGGTTAAGATAGGTGCGAATTTGGAGCCTACTGTCAAACAACGTTTAATACAGATGCTACACAACTATGTTGAGATCTTCGCCTGGTCCTACAAAGATATGCCTGGTTTGGACACTGATATTATGGTTCATCGCCTGCCGACTAAAGAAGACAGCCCTCCGGTAAAGCAGAAGGTTCACCGTATGCGCCCTGAAATGTCAGAGAAAATCAAAGCAGAGGTCATGGAACAGTTCGACGCAGGATTCTTAGCTGTCACTTATTATCCTCAGTGGGTTGCCAACGTTGTTCCAGTACCTAAGAAGGACGGTAAGGTACGTATGTGTGTGGACTATAGAGATCTGAACAGGGCAAGCCCCAAGGATGACTTCCCACTTCCTCACATCGATGTTCTGGTCGACAACACCGCGCAGCATAAGATCTTCTCTTTCATGGATGGTTTTTCTGGCTACAACTAGATCAAGATGGCTCCTGAAGACATGGAGAAGACAACCTTTGTTACACAGTGGGGTACCTTCTGTTACAAGGTAATGCCTTTTGGGTTGAAGAATGCTGGAGCAACCTATCAGCGCGCCATGTTCGCCTTGTTCCACGATATGATTCACCACGAGATCGAGGTGTATGTGGATGACATGATAGCTAGGTCCCTGACTGAGGAAGAGCGCCTTGATTATCTCCAGAAACTATTTGACAGGTTGAAGACGTACAAGCTGAGGTTGAATCCGAACAACTGTACCTTCGGGGTAAGGTCTGGTAAGCTTCTGGGTTTCGTCGTCAGTGATAATGGTATTCAGGTGGACCCTGCAAAAGTAAAATCCATACAAGAGATGCTAGCTCCCCGCACAGAAAAAGAATTTAGAGGTTTCTTGGGACGTCTGAACTACATCACCAGGTTCATTTCACATTTGACTGCTACTTGTAATCCAATCTTCAAGCTGCTGAAGAAAGACCAAGTGGTAAAGTGGAATGATGAGTGTCAAACTGCTTTCGAAAGAATCAAGGAATACCTTCAAGAACCACCAATTTTGACGCCTCCAGTTGAAGGAAGACCTTTGATATTATACTTGACAGTGCTAGACAATTCAATGGGGTGTGTGCTGGGGCAGCATGACGAGTCTGGCCGATAAGAGCACGCTATTTACTACCTTAGCAAACATTTTACCGACTGTGACACCCGATACTCATTGCTCGAAAAAACTTGTTGCGCTTTGGCATGGGCTGCTCACTGGATGAGATAGTATATGCTGACTCACACCACCTTGTTGATATCAAAGATGGATCCACTCAAGTATATTTTCGAGAAGCCCGCTCTCTCTGGAAGGATAGCAAGATTGCAGATGATCCTGACCGAATACGACATCCAATACACAACTCAAAAAGCAATCAAAGGGAGTGTATTGGCGAATCATTTGGCGCATCAAGCCGTGGATGACTACCAGTCCATGAATTTCGAGTTCCCGGATGAGAATATCATGTTGGTGACCGACTGCGAAAAACTTGGACCGATCGAAGGACCCAAAGAGGGATCCCGATGGTCTATGTATTTTGATGGAGCATCAAACTCTTTGGGTAACAACATTGGTGCCGTAATTATATCTCCTGAGGGTTGTCATACTCCGTTCACCGTCCGATTATGTTTCAACTGCACCAACAATATGGCGGAGTATGAAGCGTGTATCATGGGTCTCTGAGCTGCTATTGACCTAAGGATTAAGTTCTTAAGTGTATTCGGAGATTCCGCTCTGGTGATAATTCAGATCAAAGGCGAGTGGGATATGAAGCACCCGAATCTTATTCCTTACAAAGAGTATGTACTGACATTGCACCCACACTTTGAGGAGGTAACCTTTGAGCATTTCCCAAGAGAGGAGAATTAGTTAGCGGACGCGCTAGCTACCATGTCTTATATGGTCAAAGTCAGGTGGGACAATGAAGCTCCCAAGATTACCATTGAGAGGTTGGATGAACCCGCACATTGTTGTGACGTTGAGACTGAAGAGGTAGCAGATAAACCCTGGTTTCATGAGGTAAAGAGGTATCTTGAAGCTAAAGAGTACCCCGAGGGGGAATCTGTTAATGACAAGAAGTTTCTGAGAAGGTTCGCGGTGAAATTCTTTGTCAGCAATGGAATCCTTTATAAGCGTAACCATGATTCGACTTTACTGTGGTGTGTAGACAAGAGCGAGGCAGAAAGGATCATGGCAGAGTTACATGAAGGTACCCTCGAAACTCATTCCAGTGGACATACCATGGCGAATAAAATCCTACGGGTAGGATATTACTGGTCCACTATGGAAGCCGATTGTTATCAGCATTCTCGAAACCTGTCATAAGTGCCAAGTCTATGCTTATAAGGTGCATGTACCTCTGGTTCCCCTGAATGTTTTGACGGCTCCTTGGCCCTTTGCAATGTGGGGCATCAACATGATCGGCGAGATCAGACCTACTGCGTCTAACAGGCATCGTTTCATTCTGGTAGCCATTGATTACTTTACAAAGTGGGTTGAGGCAGCTTCCTTTGCTACAATAACCAAGAACGTCGTGGCGGGGTTTATCCGACACAATCTGATCTGTAGATATGGTGTCCCAGAGAGAATTATTACTGAGAATGGTACAAATCTCAATAACACAATGATCACCGAGCTCTACAAACAATTCAAGATTCAGCATCATAACTCTTCCCCCTACCGGCCGAAGATGAATGGGGTTGTTGAAGCGGCTAACAAGAACATCAAGAAGATTGTGCAGAAGAGGACGGTGACATACAAAGATTGACACGAGATGCTACCATTCGCTCTTCATGGGTACCGTACCTCAGCACGGACGTCGACAGGGGCAACACCCTACTCTTTGGTGTACGGCATGGAGGCAGTCCTACCCATCGAAGTCCAGATACCATCTCTTAGGATCATGAAGGATGCAGGTTTGAACAAAGATGATTGGATCCAAACCCGGTTTAATCAGCTGAATTTAATCGATGAAAAGAGACTTACTACTATCTATCATGGTCAGACGTATAAAAAACGAATGATCAAGGCTTTTAACAAGAAAGTCAGGCATCAAGAATATCAAGTCGGGGATTTGGTGATCAAGCGCATCATACTTCCGCAAGCTGATCCCAAGGGAAAATGGATCACTACATACGAAGGGCCATTTGTGGTTAAGAACATTTTCTCGGGAGGAGCTATGATTCTAACCACTATGGATGGTGACGACCTTCCTCACCCCGTCAATGCAGACATAGTGAAAAGATACTACACATAATCAAAGACCCGCTAGGTTGACTGGCCTAGGAAAAATAAGGGCTTCTCGGCGAACCAAAAGGGTTCGGGCAAAAGTAAGGGATGAAAATAGAAAAACTGTACACCCGGCAAGTCGAAAAACTTAAAAGGCGGCTTGGGCAAAAAAGGGTATCCCGGTGGACTGAAAAATTGAAAGGGCGGTCCAAGAAAAAGTTAGGGATTGAAGCGTAACACTATGTCTTATTGAATCATCTTGCAACCATGCTTCGGTATAGACTATCAAGCTCAGACGGTGCCGATCAATCTGATCCACCTTCGGCCAAACAGCAAAGTGATGAGATGCTTGAGGACATAAAGGAAATAGTAGAGTTGGAACCCAATGGGACTGTTTCACATAGCTGTTTTTCTTTCTTAAACACAAATTGTAATTTCTATCTTTCAGCGGCATTCTCTTACTAGAGCGTTAGCCTCCTTGTACAAAACGCCTATTACAGGCCAACTTCAAAATCAATACAAGTCATTTCCACAAAGCTTTGAGTTATTTCCTTTTTCCTGTTTTGTTTTGCTAGAACGTCCAATGGTTCATTTTTGATATATGCATTTGAAAATAATAGCTGCTCAGAAATATTTACATAAAAAACAAAAGGCAAATTACTCGTAATTTCAGGAACAGGGAAAATAAGAAGTGTCCAAAACCTTACAGTTACTCTGCCCATCAGGTATAGGGATAAAGCCAGCTTGAGAACATGAGAAGTGGTACATACACTCCCCACAGAGTAAAAAGTATCCAAAGATAGCAACGTCAACTTTCCCAAACAAGACATAACTCTCCCCAGCTAAGGTTCACAATCGCGAGTGAATCGGTAAATTTTTCCCCAAGCAGAGTTTATTTTTCTCATCAACAGAAATTTAAATCTCCGACAGAATTCCCTATCACGAGCAACGTAAAATTCATCCCCAGCTAAGTTATTTCCTCAAGTCAGCAGAGCTATCAACAGAGTATCTCCTCTCCAACAGAGTTATTCCCTGCAGGGTTATCCTCAGACAGAGTCTCTCCTCGACAGAATATCCATAAACAAGGGGAAATCCCCAGCATAATCATCTTTGTTCACCATCCCAGACAGAAGCAAAGGAACTATGGTTTGTTACAGCAGTCAAGACTACCATTTCTCACACTCTCCAAATAGCAGTCAGGGATTTATTTTCCCTGACTCAAATTATTACGTCCGCATTTCATGTTCATACATCATGACATGTGCATACATCACATATAACATAGTCTCATTTATTTTGAGAACGTCATCATACAAAGCATCTCATGCATCGCAAATACTAACCATGTATTTCTTTCAGGAAAGACAATTATTATCAACAATTTCCAGTAGGTACGTGATCAACACTCGAAGATAAATAGAGTAATCATCATTGTGACAAATGCAACCTTATGCAGGTTTCTCAGGAGCCCTACTATCCAGGCTTTCATATCGAAGTAACCCTATTACCCAGGTTCCTTCTCACAGCTCTACTATCCAGGCTTTCATATCGAAGAAACCATATTACCCAGGTTCCTTCTCAAGCCCTACCATCCCGGCTTTCATATCGAAGTAACCCTACTACCCAGGTTCCTTCTCAAGCTCTACCATCCAAGCTTTCATATCGAAGTAACCCTACTACCCAGGTTCCTTCTCACAGCCCTACTATCTAGGCTTTCAAATCAAAGTAACCCTACGATCCAGGTTCCTTCTCACAATCCTACAATCCAGGTTCCTTCTCACAACCCTACTATCCAGGTTCCTTCTCATAACCTTACTATCCGGGTTCTTCCTCGCTTATCCCCAGACAACAGTCTACAACACTGTAAAACTGGGACCTGATCAAACACAATTGATTTCACATTTCCCTAAAAAGTCGCGGTGCAATGTATACCCCGACCAGATATGCAGTTAACTTCCGCTTCCCAAACTGGAATCATTGACCATTAGAGTAACGAACAACTGAAGCTCTTAAAACTCTATTTACAGAGACCAACATTCCCCAGGGAAGCCCTCCTCAACAACAGGTATACGGGTTTTTGCAAAGGAATCTCTTATGCGATCGACGCTTCAGATGGCATCTTTAAGCCAATCTCCGACAATTCTCTAGCATTTTCCAAATGGCATCTACAAGCCCATTCCCAATATCGCAAATCAAATGTCACTTCATATGAGTGCAAATTTCTGGGCACTCTAGTGTTCAATCATCTTCCACCTTCAGATCACGAAAGGCAGACAAACCAATCTACATCCTCAGGTTTAAGAAGATTGAACAGGGGCAGCTGTTGTACCCTAAAATTTGCCCTCCCATATTTCTCAATACATGTCAAGTGAGGTCCTCAAATTGCTCAAGGAAGTCCAAGTGTTGACCAGACAAACTCTCTCTTAAGGCAGTCTACCTCAAATTAGGGTTTCATTTTGCATCAAGATGTTTGAGTCATAAGGATCCAAAATTCTCACCATTGTCCTAATATGTTCTCAAGATCATCCATGTCAAGTTTCAAGCCTTGCAGAGGAAGTTTGCTTAGTCAATTGCTCAAAGGCCTAAAAATCACTATGTTAGGTCAAAAGTCAATTGTGGCTCACATACAGTCAAACTTAAAGATTTTTGGTCAACATCATCATTTTGAAGTATCATTCATCATTTGATTAAGGGTTGATCATGATTCATCAATGATTTCTCACAATTCATCAAAACCCAAAAGTTGCTAAATTAGGGTTTTGTAGGAAAAGTCAACCCAATGTTGACCAAGCATAACATTCTCATACTTTATTAGAAATGACCCATTCAAAGCTCATTTTGAAGAGGATGCAATTACCTACAATTCATCTTCATCTCCCAAGTTTAAAATATGAACTCACAAAAAGATATGAATTTTGACATTATAGGTCATTCTGAAAGGTCAAGAAAAACACCTTTTGGGTCAAAGCTTCATTCATTACCATGGAAGACTCAATTGAGATGAGACCAAAACGGTTGCTTAGAGGACATCCTAATCTTTCTAAAAAGTCAACGAACACCTCTCTAGGGTCAAAATTGAGAGAGTTATGCAATGGCCAAGTTGACCTTTTTTGCAAAATTGCCAAAAGTCAAATATGCTCTAATTGGCTTTTTTTGCTAAATGGGCCCAACTTTTTATGCTTGCACTTCAATGATAACATAGTCCACGACCTATGGGACCCTTCATGATTTTTTTATTCATTTATTTTGTTTATTTTGATTTTTATTCACTTAAAATTCAAATAAAATTAAACAAATCTAAATAAATCATATATCGTGTTTTAGGGATAATTCTTGCATTGAAGGGGGATCTCATGAGCTGTCAATTGAGAATCAATTCGTGCAAGGCTGATTTGGTTGAAAAAAGATTGAATTTGAGCAAGTATGGAAAGAAATCATATTCCATACAAGACCAAATCAAATCTTCATAATGGGCAAGTTTGAAGTCGTTTTTGTTGACCTAATAAGTTGTGTTACATATACAGAAGCAAGGCAGGGCATGAGGGAGGTTGAAGTAGTCGTGAAAGAGGCAAACAAAACTCAAAAAATTCAAGAAAAAGTGGTGATCCAATTTCCATACTAGAGACCAAATTGTTCCATCTTTCCCTTGCCAATCGATTGCTGGAGGTCTCAGGATCATATTCCAATCACTAGCAAGCCTCTCCAGGTCCTGAAACCCGTTGTAGCAGTCACACGGTTAGCCAAAATTTTCATTTTCGTTTTCATCAATTTATACAGCATTTGCACGTTTTGATTGCACATTCTTATTCCTTAACATGTTTGCAAGCTAATCATTATATTCAATTGCTTTTTTGGTGATTGTATGACAAACTGCCATGGCTAAGGTTTCTTGTTTAGTTTTAGGGCTTTGCAATACAGGTAAAATTGGACATTGATTCTGGTACCATGAGACTCGTGAGGATGAGAGGAGTTGATTGGTACCAGCCATGGCCATTTATATTTCCTGTGGAGAGTTTTTGAAATACGCAGGTTTGTAGCTACAGCAAGACAACCATAGTTAAAAGTGTTGTTACCTAAAACGACAGTTGGGAGGAAGAAGATGGAGGCGTGGCACCCCCTGGTTGGGTGATTTGAATTTCGCGCGTTTTGAGTTTCAGCGTTTTGTTTTCATTATATAATAATTTTTGTTTATTGTATATACAAATAAATCAGTTAGCTCAGTTGGCAAGCGTGCAGGGGAAGAGTGCCTAAGGACCTGGGTTCGATCCCCAGGTCCCAACCTTTATTCATATTTTTCTTCAACAGATAATCCAACACGTTGCAAACCAAGGAGCTCACCATGTACCATCAGGATCTTGACATCCAACTCATCAGCGCTCCAGATCCAACGCCTTTCCTTTGAAGGACCACCATACGCCTCCAGTCAACAGCCACATTGGATCAGGCAAAGTCAAACAGGCCTGGATCTTTTGGGCTCAGAATCTCAAACATCACCCCCCCCCCCCATAATTGCTAATACAGGCCCATTTACTAACTTTTCTTTATTTTATTTCTTTTCTTTACTTCTTATTCTTTGAATTTTATTTATTTATTTTAATTCACAAATTAATTATTTTTTTCACAAAAAAACCATAAAACCAATAATTCATCAAAAATTAGGATTAGTTTTTATTTTATCAAAATTAATTTAATTTAGTTTAAATTAGGAAAATTATAATTTGTTTTCTAAAATAAAATCAAATAGAAACTAGGTTAAACTTTTGATTTAATTTCATTTTGCTCTTTTTCTCAAATAAGTAAAAATACAAAAATACACTTTTAGATGAATTAATTTATTTTTCTTAATTTAAAATTAATTAGGATTAGGATTTTCTTTTTAAATGTAATAATTTCATTAGTTTCTTAAAATAACAAAATAAAACAAAAAATGTTTTTTAATTAATCGCAATTAGGTTTAGGCAAGGGTCAAAACCCTAGTTGTCTCGTATTTGATTCATCGCGCGCGTATTATTATTTTTACGATATTGTTGTAACTGTTCATGGTTTGTAATAGTTTAATCTAGGGCTTTTTATTTATCGCTTTTTCCTGGGTTTTTGACTATGTAATTAATTCCCCTCCCGGAAGCCTCGTAATAGCTTAGATTTACTTTCTCGCATTTTATTTCTCGCAAATATTTGACTGTTTAGATGTATGCTAATAGGATTGTATGACAAGAATGCATGGCAAATTAATCCAGTTAGAAACCCCTAATGTGCAAAGATAAATAATTGAAACCAATCACTCGCACATATCACTCTTAGGGTATACTCACACTTCGGTTGCCTTCGGTAAACGATCATCAAGTATAGGGTGTCTTAGTGGTTAGCCTTCTGTCTAAAAAAGATCAAGTGTCCCGTTCGAATGTTGCCTCAGAATGTTGCCTCGGAAAGGATGCCTCGGAAATGTTGCCTCGAATATGATCTTATGACTCTAGGGTTATTACTAAGGTATCCTAACATTGCTTTAGTGATCGTACGTCCCTTTCGAATTGACCCTTACAACTCTATCGACGGTGCTACATATTTCTCAATAGTAGGATAACGCTGTCTAAAGGAAACAAGAATAGAAACAATTTTTTTTTCGAGTAGGTAGATGCTAGTAGGTGCTTGCTCAAATCAAAACTTTTCACACTTACACTTTTCAAACAACTTTTCAAAAAAACAACTTCGTCACAACTTTGAGGACTGATACGAGGGTTATCACGAAGTCAAACTTTTCCAAACAAAGCACATACACAAGCAATTTTAAAAAGATGAGCAAGTACCTAAGAGCCCATGGAAAACCATGGATAGAAAGGGTTCTTACACCTTTCCTTTCTATAATCTACCCCCCGTACTCAGAATATCTCGAAAAAGGATTTTTTCGGTACTTTTTTCCTTTCCGGTTGGATAAAATAAAAGTCGGTGGCGACTCTTGCTTACCGCGACATTTTGCGAACAAAAAACACAAAACGCAAACCAGCATTTCAAACAAGTCGGTTCTACCACCGTATCACAAGATCCATTAGAGGATTGGTAGAACCAAAGCCTCCACACAATGAATCTCAAGGTTATTGGATCAAAGAGATCAAATTATCATACTTGGGCTTGCAAACATAGGTTTGGGCCACGAATGATCATTTATTCATAAAAAATAACAAAATAAAAAATAAAAAATAAATGAGGTCACCAATATTTGTCACAATATCATTGGATCATTCCATAATTTTTTCAGAATTTAAAAATGCATAAAATTATTTTTAAACATTTAAAACAATTCAAATAAAGTGAAAATTTATAAATAATATCAAAACAGAAAATAAAATTGTGAAAAAAATAAAAATCAGAAAGAGAAAGATCAAAAATATTTTTCATAATTTTTTTCAGATTTTTTGGACTTAAAATGAATTTTCTATGATTTTTTTAAAGTTTAAATCAATTAAAATGAAAATTAGAAAATAAAATATCAAACAAAAAAATATGGGCCATCTGATCATTGTCAAAATGCGTTAGTGAATAGATCAAGTGGACCTGATGCGATGTGCATGTTATGGACTTTAGTGAACAAAACATAGGATTCAATATAAAATCAGAAATTAAAAAAAAACAAATGGTGTTGTTTCATTGGTTGAAGGATGAAACGTTGGTCATCTTCAATCTCCAGCCAGTCTCAAAACCAGGTCACTCAAACTGTAAAATTAGAGCACGAGACCTATGTCATTCGCTTCGTCTCATCAAGACGAAGACAACCACACCTTCGCGAAAAATTTATATAAACTGTAGCTCAAGCAATTTGGAAGGAAAGTTTTGCAAGGGAATTTGAAAATTAATGGCCAAAACGTGTTTCCAGTTAAAAGCAAGTGTTGCGGCTAGAACTAAGGCAAAGAGAGCTTCACAATGATATCAAAGTTTGAGAGAATTGGTGAAGGAATCTACCTATTGAAATTAAGTTGCAGAGCTCTGAAACTGGACTTCTATGGATCGATATAGGTCACGTTTCTTGAAGGTAATTGTATGGTTAGCTTCTGGGAAGATCAAGGAAGGTGAATTGATAGAAAAAATGGATCGAAAAAGGCTTGAACAATGATTTCAAAGTTGCAGAAAAGTGAGTTATGGAATGAGTTTGGTAGGGTGATTTTGGTTATTCAAGCTTGAGAAAATGAATGGGGGATGACCCTCTATTTATAGAAGAATGAATGGGATCCTTAAGCGTGTGAAATGATGAAGTTTGGAGGAAAATCATGGGGGTCTACACCATGAACAAAGTGTGACTTGTTTATCATCAAAACTCAGCCAAATCGTGTGTTTCATGATGCTAAACGCCTTTGGAAAGTTTCTAAACATGGTTAGAAGCAAAAACGCATGGAAAACTTGTGATTAGAAGCCAAAAAAAAAGATTTCAAAATCTGACTTGTGATGAAACTTCAGTTTCAAGTTACCAAATTCAAATCAATGGAATTCTCAACTCAAGGGGTCTTAGGGCCTGACTCTTGAACTTTTAGAAAGATGAGGATACAAGCTTTGCAATGGGAAATGAATGGAATCAAATGGATGTTTTAGCTGAAAGTTGCAATGAGTCAAAGTTGGGAAATAGAAGTTGACTTTCCATACTTAGAAAAATTTCAAGTTTTTCTTCAAAAGTGACCTATAATGTTTTGCATCCAAACATGGAATTCCTCTTGGAATTTTCTCTTGACCAAAAAATATGGCATGAAATGGACCTCTTGAATGACATTTTAAAACTTGAACCATTCAAAATCTACAAAAATTGAGAGAGTTATGAATTGTTGAAGTTGGCAAAAAATCATGAAATGACCTATAATGTTTTGTATCTTTAGGGAATCTTCCATCCAATTTATCACTTTGAACATAAAAGAAGGAAATAAATTCACATTCGCAAGATCATTATGGAAAAAGAGTGGGCTCAAGGTGATAAAAATTGACCAAGTTATGATAATTTTAAGTCACACATGGGAAATTGGGGGTTCATCTGGAGGACTTGTAATCTTTCTTAATCATCAAGTTTCTTCCACATGAAAACTTATTGAAACTTTTGAAGTGATTTATTATTAACCCTTTGAATAGAAGGATGCCTTTGTAATCACTCAAAAATACCAAAATATGAGCAAGATATACTTCTTTGAAGTTTAAACCCCTAGCTCCTAGATCAAGAAAATGCTTTGAGGAACTTTGAAAATTTTAAACAACCTTCTTGTACCAACACGTTTGCTTTGTACATAGATGTTATTTAGGATGATAATGAGAACTCATAGCAACCAAAACCACTTCCATATTTTTAGAATTGAGGGAAATATGCACTTGTGACCAATGGGAACAATGCCTTGTCAAATCATGACAACTTCTTCAATCAACCCCTTGTATTTTTGAATCAATCTTGATAAATTTGAAATGTGGTGAACGAAAATAAACCTTTCCATGCCATTTCTTCCAAAACAACTTCAATGGTGAGGTTTGAATTTCTCAAGCTTTATTGACTAGGCATGGAAATAAACTCATGAACCCATGGATCAACTTGCTAAACCACATTGCCTTTACCTACATTATTAACAAGTAAGACAAACCAACATTGCATTTTATTAATTAAAAGGAAAGTCAAAACAAAACATGTATAATCATAAAAGAAAAACAAGTCAAGGTGCTTGGTGATTTCTCAAAGAGCAAAGCTAAAGATAGGGAGGATAACCAAAAGCCCTAATATGATCTTGTTGTGATTGAATCAATATGGTATGATGAAGGGATCTTAGGGGCAAAAATTGGGGTACAACAATATTAAATACTCGAAGTCACTACTTAGATGGGAAAATGAGAATTTATGAATGCAAATTTCAATGATAATTCCAAATCAAAAGATAAACTCCACTGGGAATAATCTTTATTAAGAAATGAGATAATGCTCATAAAGACTTGGTTGGGAATGAAGGTATCCAAAAAACCTTATCAGCCTCAAGAATCCCTCATATGACAATGCTGGGGAGAAATAACTCTTTTGGGAATTCCCTATTCCAAAGTTCAAAAGTTAGAGATGACATTCTTGCATGGGTGCTGACAAGATGCAACTTACTAGAGTGAACGACAATTCCTCGAGAGGACATCATGGGATCCGTACCATCATTGATATGCTTCCCCAGAGTTTCAGAACTTTGAGAGATCAACCCTTAACTTGGCGGAAAAAACCAATAACTACAGGCGGAACCCTGATAAAACTTGCAATAATAAATTGCAAATTCCTCTAGAGAAGATCAGATCAAAATTGTAACATCTGCAAGGAAATGTCAAATGGATACTTGACGCTACTGGAGAGAGCAATAATAAAATGGGGACTGTGGGAAGTCAAAATTCACCTGACTTTTCTTTGATAACTTGTCAATTTCTCACTGGCGAGAACGAAACTTTATACTGCCAAGGATATAAAGATCCATGCTGGGGGTAAGAGACCTTACAAACATAACCTTTGTCGGAAATGAGATATTCTTTGAATGAGCAACTCAACAAAATATGCTACTGCTGGGAATACGAGAATCTTCAGTTCCACTGGGGGAATAAAGATGTGCTTCAACCATAATGAAATCCTGTTATGATGCTATATCCTGGGGATAGCAACAACAATAACATAATCTTTTGGGAAAGTAACACTTATCAACATCCAGGATTGAGATCTACTGGGTAAAGAGAGAATCCATGAATAAGTAATTTCGATGAAACGACTCCATTGGAGAAACGAGAATTCCTGAATAGGAGATTTCTTCATAAGGAAACTTCACTGGGGAGATGAGGATTTCTGAATAAGAGATTTCCGTAGGCAGCTCCACTCAGGAAAGGAGAAATTTTACATATCAGATCTCATAAAATGGTCTTTACTGGAGAGATGAAATAAACTCCCAACACAAATTAGCTGGGGGGATGAAAACTCTTGAGAGTGAGATCTCAAATAAGGCAGCTCCATTAGGGAACGAGAAATATTGGACGAGATCCTCATAAACAACCTCCTTTGAGGAAGTGAGATTACCGGTGGTAATAAAAGATTCTCAGTATAACGAACTTCAAACCATGCTTCTGCTATGGAGATTAGAGAATTCTTGAACAAGAAATCTTTATGAAGTGACTTCGCTGGGGAATAGGAGGAATTTCCAAAGGAACTCTCGACTTCAGTTGGGGATGAGAACACTCCACTTCAGGGAATTGACATTATTTTTCTAGGTGATACTGGGAAAACAAAACTTCAAGCACTTTGAGAATAAGAGTCTCTTAATCCGAAATTGCAATTAGTCAATCTTTGAAATTCTCTGCTTTGGGAGATTTACTGGGGAGCAATAGAAACTTCAAATCTCTGTAGAAACCCATGACTAATCTCAAATAGATTTGGTCTTCACGAAGTGACATCACCAGTGAATAAGAATATACTCAACCAAATCTTCAGTTAGGGTAAAGATGCTCTGCTCCGAGGATTAGATATTCTCTTACGAACACAAACATGTTAGATTTACCGGGAAATTGAAATTCCATATCAAAGGATAACAACTTTCACTCAAAAGACTTTTTGCTAGGTGATACTGGGAGACAAAACTTCATACATCTGGAGAACGAGACTCTTTTAATCCAGAATTCTAGTTGGTCAATCTTAAAATTCCACATTTTGGAAGACTTACTTAGGAGAAGTAGAAACTTCAGTGTTGCCCAGAGGAAATGACCCAAGTTAGGGATACTTTAATCATCTTGAGGGATGTTTCTCTGGTAATAGTGAATTACACAAAAAATTAAAGAAAATGATGACTTCTGCGAAACAGACCACTAAACATGCCCAAGATAGTGTGAAAACTTTGTTGGAAAGAGTCCTTGTAGAAAAATGGCACCATTTTAACTTGAGATAAATTTCCCCAGTTTATTCGAGCTCTAAGTAATTCTATGACACAATAGGTCCATGGAGATATTCGTCGAATCTCGACGTAACTGCTTCAGGTTGACTAACCTTTGAAGTGATTCTTCTCGAGAGGATTTCCCAAGATCCGTGCTGAGAATAGCACTCCTGACTTCAGTCAGAGATTAAGATCTCAACTTCTGATGAAGGAAAAATAATACTAAGACTCAAAATTTTGATGAGCTGAGGATAAGAATCTTGACTTCTTGTCACCCTCTTCACATTCATAAGTTGTTTATCCTGCGACCATACTTAAGCCGATCAATTCTAAGGTGGATAAATGCCAGTGCATAATGTCTTTCCCCAGTGTTACAATCTTTGAAACACATCTTATGACTAATCAATATTAGAGGTGGCTGCAATAAATCTTGATAACGGACCCTGATCACTCGACACTTTGAGAGATTTGTCGAATCTCGACAAAACTTCCCCAAATTGATGAAACTTTTAGAGTCAACGGATATTGACTTGATTGCCCTAGATTAGCAGAATCTTGGAAAACCATTTCCTTACCTCATTATCATAGTGGAATGAGAAGTTCATGGAGTTTGTAAGTTAACACCTCCTCCGAATAATTGACTTACGTCTTCAAAACAAGCTAGTACACAATCATACTTCTAAACTCGAGTTGCTTCATGCCTAAGAGGATGCCTGAAGAAAATTGGCCTTCAGGAACAATTGGAAAAGAATCACTATTGCTCAATAGAGATTTGGGGGCAGACAAGTTCTACAAAATCATCAAACAAATAGTTATTGATCAATCTCTCATACTGGCCTTCTTCAATTAAAAGGAGTAGCTAGAAAGCATGCCCCAGATTAAGATCATTCTTTTCAACAGATTCCTGAAGCAATTCGTCCCTCAGGATAATCAAACTCTTCATCTGATGCTCGTTATGCAAGCTCACTTGATGTTTAGGCACTTTTTGATATGCAAAGAATGTTTTATCCTAAGAATGATAAATATAATGCAAATTATATACTTGTCTTGAAGTTGGAAAACTTTTATTGAAAAGATGCCGAAACATCGAAAAAATTTATGTACAAAGAAAATAAAAGAGGGAGTGATACCAACTCAAAAAGTTTTGAGCAAGTCTCCTAGGAGTCAGGTTACCGTGCTCTTGTAACATTTTAGCTTTCGAATTAACCCATGCTTCAATTAGGAATTTTAAGGGTTGTAACATGGCCTAGTTCACAATTTTTTTAGAAAAAGGTTTTTAAGGCTCAAAATTATTTGGTGCCCACCCAATCTCCATGATGTTCTCCATTCCTACATTGAGTTAACTCAATACGAGCACTCACCTCTCAAAAGAGTTTATGATGGTTGAGGAACCACATCAATTTCTTGAACACGACAGTCACTTAACCTTTGGTTTTTGGGTGTTCGATCACACGACTTTTCTTTTGATGTGGATTTTTTTCGATAATCCTTTTCTGCCTTTCAGGCTTTTAAAATTATTTTTCACTTTCCCTAACTTTTACATGGACCAATTCTTTTGAATTTTAATTTGGAAGTCCAACGAGATTCCCTAACTTGTTCCTGTTCGACTTGTTTTCATGTTTCGACTTAGCAGGGATTTTTTTGTTTCTTTCTTATTCATATCCTTTTTGAACAGATCGTGTGACCCTAAGTCTTTGAACTTTTTGGAAGGAAAAGTGACTACCTTATTCTTTGGTCGGCGAGGGATAACCATTGTTGTATCGATTTGATCTCGACCTCAATATTTTTGTAAGGAAATAACCATTGTGGTTTTGATATTTTCCCGACCTTATAATGCAAGGGATAATACGCGGTGATCCTCAGATAGGACATTCCTTCTGAAATTTAAATGCTCGATCAGATCAACTGAACATCTACCCTTCCCCGGGTTAAAAATAAGGGTTTTTTTTCTGAACTGAAAAGAAACTCCCACTTTGAAGGCCCAGAGGGGTTAACGAGGGTCTATCTCCCTTATATCTCTGGTGTTTGGGGATTGAAACAAGGCATGTACATCATCATCAAGGTTTTTACTCGAAAGCATACCATTTGGGATTCCAGGTAAATTTTCGTCATCCTCCCTCCAGAGTTATTGCTTTATTAATAAAAGTTGGGTATCAAAAACATAGTAAAATAAGAGTTATAACGAATGGATTAATTCAAGACAAATATATTCAATGCATTATAATTTAATATTCAAAAAGATGAGTAAGTTTGCATACAGGAAAGTACTATACAAAACAATTAAGATTGCAAATGAAAATGTAAATGAAATTTGAAATTTACATGTTGAGGAGACTAGTCTCCGTATGGACTAATTGATTCAAACAATCTTCAACAACCTTGAGACTCACTTTTATAAGAGATTCCATGTTTGATATGGACACAAAAGTCTCTGAATTGATCCTAGTTTGGGCTTTATCTCTAGATGACAAACCACTTCCAACTGAATAACCGAGTGCCCCAGAATAATGTTCACAGAAGATTCTCTTAAAAGATATGGTGGATATTGTACCAAGCGAAAAGTTCAAAATTGTCCACCACGTTAGAAATTGGATTTTGATAAATACGCCAGAAAGGTGATGGACCTTACTTAAACCAACTTTAAATATTCAACATCACGACCAAATTCCCCATAATGAGAGACACACCTAGCATTTTCATTAGGAGAGAGATTAATCACTAAATCGTCTCTAAAGCACGAAGCTTAATCAACTGGATTCCCAAAAGACAGAGAAGTGTAAGGATGTAAGGCATTGAGATGGTATCAACATACTTCTCAAGCTTATTCTGTCTTTGCTATAAAAGCTTTGACCCATGCGCTCACTTGGGGAACCAACACTAACTGCTGAAGAGAAGATCAGGTGGCCCAAAGTTGTAGAGAGTGCGCCTGATTGAAATAATCGGGTGCCTCAGCGTGGTAACCATATCTGGCGTTGGTATCATGATTAGTAAGGGAATTTATAGATGGTACTGAAGTACAAAGCCTAACCCATTGTAGCTCAAATAAGCGTGGAAACAAATGAGAATAAAGCACTAAGATGGGATCAAACCGTTCTCCAGACCTATTATGTCCTTGCTGATAAAACATATCCCTTGAATTCAACTGGAAAATGGGAACCATCTACTGATAAGACGTTTTAAGCACTCAAAATAGTGGATGAAATCACAAGGAACTCCATGGTTTGAAAAAAATCCCAAATGAGGAGAAGAGGATAACTCATGTTGCAACAACCGGTGTAGGATTGCTGACACTATCATCAAGTATTCCATGTCCTGACTCAACTAGTCTTTAACCGATTATCTTCCTTCTCGAAGAGTTCCCGATCACTGGCCAAAGCTTGCATGTATACCACAAACAACCCCATCTGAATCATCATCTCGGTCAATCCCCCACGAAGTTATTCTATACTGATATCCGAACATGTGAGAGCAATAATTCAAGTCTATAACTTTGAAGAGAGTACCAAGTCTGAATATGAATCTCCAACTCTTAGTACCTGCTATGAATGCATGAGGTGTATGAGTGGATGCAATGTCATGTTCAATCATTTTCAAGGAACTCACATGCATTTAAATTTGATTTTTAAGTAAGAGGTGAAAAAGCGCAACACAGAGCTCACGAGCATGGTTCCTTGGAATTAGAAAGAACATGTGTGTTAAAATGGTGTTGACATATTATGTATGCAAAGACATGGGATGAATATTCCCATCAAAATAGATAAGTGATGTACTACCTTTGAACCATCTGAAAGACACAGGATCAATAGTCTGGAATAACTTCAAAACACACAAGAGCCAAGTACCATGTAGATCCACAATTGTACGGGATCAAGGCTTCCAAAATGTTGGATGAATGCTGAACTGTCGAAATAAACGGCCATCACAAGGTGAGAAGTCCGAAACAAAACCAAGAGATTAAATAGTCACCAACAGGAACAAAATCACCAACAGACCCAAAAGTCACCATCGGTACCTGTAAGAGTCAAACCCTCCCCACTCACGAGTGTAATCTAGGTCAAGGTACGACAAGGGAGAATCAGAGTCGCGTGTTTGCTTGAAAGTACTATCGTCGTACAACATACGTGATAATGATAGAACCCCTATTAAAAACTACTCTAACTGTGGCTCTCATGATCGAAAATGATGGGGCATACGCCTATTAGCCATCATGACTCTCCACTTTATTCCTACGTGTTCCAAGTGGTATACAACTTTTTCCTGGGTATTCGTCCTTTTACCTCATAGTAAAAACCCACCCATCAAAGAAACCATACAACAACAGTATCCAGAGTATAGGAAACCAAGCAATAAAATGCAATGCATGAAAGCATATAAACAAATAAAGCAGTTAAGTAGTAAACAAATAAACACCCAATAGAAAAGAAAATAAACGCAAGCAGGATCGACTCTGGGATGGACCAACAATTGGTGAACACCTTGATCCCTAGTGTAGTTACCAGCTGGAATAACCGGCCGAACAGTCATCTGATATAAAATCAATGAAGTCGCCACCGAACATCTTTTATCCCACCAAAAGGGAAAGGTAAACATCGAGAAAATCTAAAGTGGGAGAAATCACGGTCTTTCGACCGAGAGATCGGATAAGGGACTCTATTATGCAAGGAGAAGGTATTACAACCTCACATGCCCGTAGTACTCTATGGTATCCACTCATTTTGTTCTAATCTAAGGGTGAATAAAATCCATGTCTAAGGCTTAAAGCTGAAAGGGAATGAATGCAAAGAAAATGTGAGGAAAAGAAAGGAAAATTTACAAAGATATGCTCGATTAGGCCCTACAAAAAGCCTCTGCCTATGTATCCCTTTTAAGGAATCAGAGAAGTCGTAGTTCGGATCACATATTTTAGTTGGTTTGTGTTTTATAGTTAAAAAGACAAAAGCGATAATCAAGATGGCAAAACATCAGATAAAATGACAAAACATCAGCAACAATGATAAAACATCAAAACAAGGACGACAAGACATAAAATGGCAACACAAACTCGAATAAAATGATAACATATCAGCATGATAGAAAAATATCGAATAAGATGATCAAACATCACACCTTAACAATGACATAAAAAATCAAAGTAGGATAGCAAACATACGCGATGGTGAAACATCGACAAAAAGATAGTAAAATATCATGGCAAAAATGACAACACATCGAAATATAGATGATAAAATATCACACCTAACAATGATATCAAAGATCAAAGTAGGATAACAAACATAAGTGATGGCAAAACATAGGAAAAAAGATAGAAAAATATCATGGCAAGGAGGGAGAAACATCAATTTAGATGATAAAACATCACACTTAACAATGATATTGAAAATAAAAGTAGGATAAAAAACATATGCGATGGAGAAACATCAGTAAAAAGATAGTAAAATATCATGGTAATAATGGAAAGATGTCAACTTATCAAAGTTAAGAAGCAAAGCCAAAAGGCGGACAAATAATTAAGATTGGTTTGTATTTTTTACCTTGAAGAAGGATTTAAGTTCGTTAGAGATGTTTTATGACTTGCCAAGAAAAAGAGAGTTTTCATTTTAAGATGCAATATGAAAAGAAAAGAAAAAAACTAAGGGAGACTATCCTAATCTCTAGCCCTAGTGTAATCATACAACGATGGCCCTAAGGTTGAGTTTTGAAAGGGAAATATCTACCCTGTGTTAGCATGTATGGATACCCATCTTAATGTCTAACTAGAAAGCTAGTCTAATCGAGTGATCCTAAGGGAAGTATGGTATAACAAACAAGTAAGCAAACAAGGCACATATGTGGAATTTCCTTAAACATGTCTTTAAATAAACTAGAGGAATTCCTGACAGATATCAACAACGAAGGTCTCTTTCATGCATCTCTATTACTGCTTGACATGGCCAGGGAAGCAGTAAAATTCCTACTTCTCATGATATCTAGAGAAGCAGTAAAGTGCGGGAATGAAGAATGAAGTCACGACGATACTTAACAAAGTAGGTCCGTTGCCTATTCGAAGCGCATGAAATAAGAAAACTCTATAGAACGCCTCCTTGGACCTCCTCAACCAACCAATGATTAGGCATACCCGAGTCACATCAATAATCAATCGCAAAAATCATAGCACGAGCGTCTACAAGATAAATCTAATGCTTGGTGTATAGAATCGAATCAGGTTATGATTAACCAAGGGTGTATTTGATTAATCTCGTGAGAGTAGTTGCTCCTACCCTCAACCATGAGACCCTTTTATGCATGGAAACACTTGGTATACGGACCAAAGTTGATTAATTTGGGTTATGATTAATCAAGGGAAAAACTTAATTAATCTCGTAAGAATGGCCATGCCCAAACTCAACTATGAGACCCTTTAAGAAAAAGCTTGGTATATGGACCAAGGGGACAGAAGAGAGTTGTTGCAATGCATAAGATAAAAATCAAAATCCCATAAAAGGTGGCTATATGCATGCTCCTAGAAAGTAGGACTAGTGTGGCGCTAGTATTCTAAATGACAAATTGGAACAATTGATCGAGTAGTTGTCACTGTAGAAAAGCCCGGGACCAAACTATGAATGTGTGCAAGTGTGCATTTGTAGGTGAATACCTATTTGTTGCTGACGAGCCCAAGAGGAGGCCAAGTTTTTTAATTGAACAAAATATGCATAATGGCAATATTTAAACATATAAAGAAATAAAAATTCTAACCTATTACAAACCATATGGGAATGGGGGTACAAGTTTATGAATGGGAATGAGTCGAATTGACAATACGATTAAAAGTATAAATAAACAATAAATACAACCCAATCAAATTTAATAAACGATTAATTAAAATAAAACAATCTATTTAAAAAAATTAATTAGAAAATTGATTAATAATATAAAAATGATATTTTTTAGTTTTATTATTTATTTAGGATAAGAAAATATATTTTGTATTTTTATATTTTTTATTTGATAAAAATCAAAACAAATAACAAAACAATATAAAAATATAGAGAAAGTAAACAAAATGGGCCTGGATTGAGTAACATTGGGGGTGCAAAGAGAAATCCGTTGCGCCCATGAGGAGCAAGCCCAGGCACTAGGATGTCATACTGGATCTGGTGAGGCGCGCTTCAGGGGGAGCATCGTGTGTGTTCAAATCTGATTCGCTGGATCTTAATAAAGAAGATCTAATCATGGTGATGCGTGAGCGTCACCCTAAGGCTGATGGGGAAGTGCACTCTGGATCTATTGGATCTGGTTGATAGGCCTACTGAAAATCCACCATAAGCAATAGATCTGATGAGTTGGATCTTGATTGGTATAGATCTGTTGGTGATCTAACATCGATGAAAGCGAGGGAGTATGGTATGATCGGCAAGGCACCTGCACATAATTATCAAAATAGCCACAAGGACGGTTATAATTTTCACCGTCTAATTAGTGTATTAATGAAGACTATTTTAATAAAACATTTGTTTAAACCATAATTAAATAAATAAATAAATAAACAAAGGATAATTTTTTCTCTTTTCACTCTTGTCGTTCTCTCGTCTTTCTCTTTCTCTAGAGCTTTCCTGAGAAGACACTTCCGTCGTGTCAGAAATTGCCTCGTGGCAGCAGCGAACTTACTCTAATCCTTGATTTTCTTACATATTCATGTTCGTGTCTCTTCTCTGATCACTAATCAGATATTGATTTTTGTAGATGCTTGACTATTTCATGTAGATCTTGAAAGGAAAAACGAAACCCTAAGTTGCTTAGATCGGTCGACTATCCTAGATTATTCACGAATTTTGGCAGGGAGTAAAGAAACGGGAAAGAGGCGGAGGATAGGAGACGAGATCTGATCTGTCAGGCTCGAATCTGTGTGTATTAAATCAATACTTCCAGTGAGATCTTTTTGTCTCTAAACTCTGGCTTTCTCTGACTCTCTGTGCTGTGATTTTGAAATATTTTCCTCTTCTCCTTTCTCGAATTTCTGAAGGGTTTTTTGATTAGGAAGATGATGATGAACTGTTAGGGTTTATGCTTGATAGCTTGCCGGTTTTGCGATATTCATGAATGAACTTGATTTTTGAAAAGCTTGTCTGGTTTTTGGAGATGAATTTTGCAGAGCTTTTTTCTGTGATTCTTCCAAGATTTGGAGAATCCCCATTATCCGTGGGAAATTTTGTTTATATATCTGTATCAGTTTTGAAAAACAGTTGGGGATTGTTTTGATTTGATCTGTTCACTGTGAAAGTTTTGTTATAGAATAAATGGATGAGATTGTTTCTGATTTTGAGGCTTGCTCTGGAAGTTTGTTACTTTGCTGAGCTGGAAAATCAATTTTGCTTGAACTGATTTGTTTTGGACTTGGCATTTTTGATAAGCTTGCTGCAACTTTAATTTATGATATCTTGCTTTTGCTTTGCTTGGGCTGAAACTTGAACTTTGATAACAGGCCGTGAAATCATTTTGCTATTGGGCTTGACAATTATTTCTGATTTTCATTTTGGAGAGAATTTACGAAGAGAAGCAAATAGATAGCTCTCTTAGAAACCATAGAATTAGACTTGCTAGATTAGGAATTTCATTAAAGTTTTCCTTGTAAAAACTAGAAATTGTCTTGTAATCTTGAAGTGACTTAGAAACAAAAGATGTATTAAAAAATGGGACTTGTAAATGGTGAGCGTAACTTGTGTTGAAATAAAATGGAAAAATTTGTTGGAAACACTTGAATGGAATTGAGTAATGATAACTTCTTTGAAAAACTTGAGTCAAACCTTGAATTTTGAATGGTACTCTTGAATCCGATTTGGAAAATGAATGTAACTTTGAATGATATGGTTGAATTAAATTTGTGTTAAAACCTCTTTTAATCCCAAATTCAAAGAACTTTGAAAGGTAATTGAAACCATGAATAAACTTTGCAATTTTGCATGGTGCCTTAATGAACTTGTTTGACAAAACCCTTAGGTTTTAAGTATCTTTCAAGAAATCCACACGACCTTTCTAGTCTTGCAACTATTTAAGCGCTTCAATTCAATTGAAATAATCGAAGTTCAAAATAATAATGAACCTAAGCTCAACTGAATTTTCGAGTTCGGAATTCAATCTCAGATTCGAACCAACAAGGTTTCTTGAACTGGTGATTAGTGAACTATTAAGATAAATCTCCATGCCCTTTCGTCTTGACGAAATCCTCTTGTGCAAGTCAATTTCATATGATGCCCTAATCTTATGAGGAATATAAGGAAATAAACCCTAATCTCAAGAGATACATAAGAGAATAATGATTCAAGAATCAACACTTGTAAATTTAGTTATTTGATGGAACAAAGAATCAAATGAGATGTCCTGAGAATTTGAGAAGCCTTAGTAACCCGAATGATCAAAATAATGAGGAGATGAGATCCATATTGGGCTGATCGGCAATACAACCAAATTCCATAGCTTGTAGAGAACTTGAGAAACCAGAAATACCTTGATCCCATATAAAAAATGCATGAGTATGTATGATGAAACATAATCCATAATCAAGAGGGTAAGTTTTGGGGTGCAACAGAAATTCTACTTCATCTTCATCCAACTTCATGTTTCCTTGCCATCAAAGTCATTTGTATCATGCCTTGCCTTCACATGCTTAACCCAATTAATGATGGAAGCCCTACATATCAAAGAAAACAGAAGCCAATTGACATTAAACACAAGCATACCTGCAACCATGAATAAACAGCCCTGCATAAGCCCTGCACATTACAAACTTATAACAGAAAAGATTAGAATAATTCAAAATTCCAAAAATAATTTATTAACATTTTATACCAAAATTACAAAACTAACAGCTTCAACCTCCTAACCGATTCCGCCATCTCATCTAACCGACTATAACCGATTTCCTAACAGCTTTTCACCGAAATTACAGCAGAAAAGCCAATTCTCTTATTGTCCTAACTAATTCTGTAACAAACTTTCAGCGGGGGATATAATAGAAAATAAAAAACAAAATAAATAAAAAAACCTCTAACCATCTTCTAACAGAACTCCTCAACTGTAACTAACAACTAACAAATTTCCTAACTGTTTTCTAACGAATAGATAACAGAAAAAGGATAAGAGAAAAGGAGATAAGGAGGTCCACGATTTTCATAACAAAAAGTCACGAGAAAAATATAATACTCCCCTATCAACCTTACTCTCTCGGCAACTCCTCAAGATCCTTCATCATCTTCAATCTTCTTCATTCTTCAATCTCTGGACGAATCACCACAAAAAATCAAAAAATATTTCTCTGCCCTCTCTCTTCATCACCGCACTTATGCACTAGTTTCTCCACTTTCACTCCTCCTCCATTATCACCCTCAAGCTTCCTCCAAAATTCTCTCTGTTTTTTCTCATCTCAATTCTTCACAACTTTGGGAGAATCACTAAAAATATTCTTGAAGCTTTTCTCTTAAATTCTTGAAGCTTTTCAATCTCTCGCATCATCATAAGCATCTTGATCAAGCTTCAATCGTCATCTCCTACTGCTGCATATCTTCATCTTCTTCGTTCCACCTTCTACGTTCATCTTCTACAGCAACAACAATTTCATTTCAGCATCAACACACAAGCATCAACAAACAGATCATGGTGCACAACAATTGATTCACAAAATAAGAAGATTGAGAAGAAGAGGTCACACATATGAATTAATAGATTCATACCTAAATACAGAAGCACTACCTGATTTCTATTCATCTTCATCCCCTCGAAGACGCACTGGACGGATCTTTAGGAGGTAAGCCGTGATATTTTCAGTTTCTTCTTCGAATACGCTATTTGATGCTGGTTTTGTTCGAACGAATCATGACTTAAGGAGAGAGTGAGACAGAGACAGTGGAGCTTGTTCGTTGGAAGATTTTGTCCGATTGCAACGATGAAACAGATGTGGAAGGATGAGCCGCGTGCGGATGTGAGAAGGTTGAGACCGGATGGAACGAGACATGGCGGAGGAAATAGACGCCACGAGTTAAAGCGGATGGAATGTATTGTTTAACGGTGAGAGGCATTGTAAGGAGAAAATAGATTGAAGCTTCACCTCCGTTCGCATTTGAGAGAGAGATGAATTGTTGAATTCAAACTGTCATCCCCAATATAACCCTAATTTGTTTTTTTTTTGTTTTTTTGTTTTATTTAATTTGTTTTTTTTTTTTGTTTTTTTTTAATAGATAATCAGAATGGATAATTGAAAGTGATGTATTGGACTGGGCATTAATTTTGTTGGGCCTATCATGAAGCCTAATCCATATAGATTTTTGTAAATCTGATTAATTAAACAAAACAAAAACTGTCATGGAACTCATGCTTGCTAAATTCATACCCTGGGCCGAAATCTGCTTCCTCTAAGCCCATTTCATCAATTTTTTGGTTAAATCTTGATATACAAAAAAGGGATCCTCCTGTACTCAAATTGGATGGGCCCAACGCCTTACTAGATCATACACTTCCATTCTGACTTCACACCCATGTTTCCTTTATTTTTATTTTGTTTTCATTTTTTAATTATAATCTCTCTTTCATAAGTTTAGTCAATAAAAATGCTTGATAAAAAATATAATAAAAAAAAATAAAAATAGTAGAATATAATAGAAATTTTCTAGGAATTAATTCTTTAGTTTTTTTAGAATTTTCCTCACATAAAAAAAACTAATTAAAATACTTTTTTGTCTCTTAGTTTTTTATTCATATTTCGTATCGTCGTGCCTCATTATTTTTTGACGCGTTTGTTCATTGTGCAAGGTACATCCTTTTTTCGATCATGTGACATAACAAGTTGTTATGTGATCGAAGCATATGGCTTATGCTTGTTTCTGATGCGACACGCCTTATTTATCATTGTCCTGAGAAATTCATATGATATTATATGTTGTCCTGATGCATGTCATATTTTATGATGCTTTATGCAGAAACTTATGATTACGCGTTGCATTCGCAACACGCATTTGCTTTTTTCTTAGTTGGATATTGTTTCTGACTTTGTCTGTTGCTTAGTAAATCTTGCTCGACGCGTACTCCCTGCTTCTCCATTGTTTTCGTCGGCTTTAAATGATTGGCTTGCTTGTAGTAGTCACCGCTACTACCTTTGTATTTCTCCGCACTTTATCGCATTTCTTTACCGCTTTTCTAGAGATCATGAGAAGTAGGTATTTACTACTTTATGATGCCATGAGAAGTAGGGTAGAGATGTATGAAGGGGATCTCCGTTGATGATCATGTCAGGAATCCCTCTAGTTTATTTAAAGACCCGTTTAGGGCAATTCCTCGTTGTATGCATTATGTTTGCTATTGGTGTTTGTTTAAAATCCTACCTTTGAAGTAGGTATTTCACACGTGTGTTTATATTTGAGCCTGCATATGTTTCAGATGATAAGTCGTTAAAAGGGAGAGCGTTGAGAGTTCGCAATCAACCCCAGCAATATCGTCCGTGTCATCCTTAGCTTGTGACGCACCATGATGATTCGGAGTTGTGTCTTCTCTTGTTATCGAGTCATCAAGTGGGGAAGGGTTTTTCAATCAAACCCCCATATTTTGTCAGGAGTTCACATTGGCCAATGCTGACACTCTGTGATCGTTCATATTGTCTTTTGTCGTCCACCTCGATCTCCTATATCTTGGTTAGATGTTCATTTGCTTTAGACATCACATTTTTGTTTTACATCCTATTCCCGCTTGTTTATCTAGGGTTATACGCTCCTATTGGCTAAAGAATTTGGCTTCTTTTCTTTACCATTTTATGTGTGTGCTTATTCGAGCTTGCCTGTTTTATCTTTATACATACCATGTTCCCTTAGGATGTGTGTGTTCCTTTCGGATGCAAGTTAGACCTTAGGTTGTGAACCATGCATGCTAACATTAGGTAGACATTTCCCTTTTTTTAATCCATAGGACTACCATTGTATGATAACATTAGGTTTAAAAATAGGCTAGTCCCCCTTAGACTCTTTTCTTCCCCTTTGGCATATGCATTTAAAACTAAAACTTTGTTTTTCTTAGCAAATCATAAAACATGCTAATCACACTTAAACCATTTTCAAGGTAACAAAACACAAACCAATCAAACATGGCATCTTTCCTTGAGGACGTAACTCAAAATCATTTCCAAGTAAGGTCATGATTAATTTACTTCTGTGCCAATGCGTGAGTCTCCAAAGGTCGAGCTGTAGCAGAAGGCAGAATTAACATTGTTCATAAAAAATACAAAAACAAACAAAAACATGTGAGCCAAACTACGGTAACTCTGATTCCTCAAAAAGGATACATATGCATTGGGGTAGGGTCCAAGTGAGCACAACTTTATTTTCCCTACATTATTTTCTCCTTTATTATGCATGCATTTCTTCCTCAGTGGTATAGTAAGCATATATTAAACACATCCATAAGATAGACAACAAGAGTGGATACCGTAGTGTACTATGAGCGTGCGGGGTGCTAATACCTTCCCCTCACGTAACAGACTCCCTTACCCGATCTCTCAGTTGCAAGAACGTGACTTATCCCTTATCATGTTTTCTCAATGTTTACCTTTCCCTTCATATGGGATAAAAGACGTTCGATGTAAACTTCATTGTTTGATGATTTTCAGTCGGTTGTTTCAACTGGTCTATCCCGGAGTCGCTCCTAGATCTTGTTTTCTTCTCTTTGGGTGTTTATTTTTTATGCTTTCTGTTTATTCATTCATACATGATTATTTGAGCATATGCATGCATTGTATTTTACTGTTTTCCATATACTACTGATGTACTGGATCTGCTTCTAGATTGGGTTGGGATGTTACTATGAGGTAAAAGGCCCAATACCCAGGCCAAGGGACAAACATATGAACCCTAAGAATAGAGTGGAACATGAACGACTAGTTGACTTAGGTTTCACTATTACCGCCATGTCGTCCATGCTCAGATGAGGTACAAATGAGGGGCTATCATTTTCACTTAGGTAACACGGCGATAGTTTTTCAGGAGTAACCTCGATTCTGAGTTACCCGACCTTACCCTGACCTAGTTTTCACCCGTGAGTGGGGAGGAAATTATTATCATAGGTATAGATGGTGACTATGATCAGATGGTTACTCATGTTCATATGGTAACTATTTGATCTAATGGTTATGTTCTGGATTTCTGTTGGTGACTATAGTTCTTTGGTTTATGTTCTGAACCTGTGATTCTGGTACTAGCAGACTTTGCAGAGACAGTACAACAGAAATATCTATCATGGAAGTAGTAATCCCTTGATCAATTGCACTTACATCATAGCATGTTTACTTTTTAAAAAAGGAAATGTGAGAAAAATGAAATTATATACTAACCTTTCATGTGCATGTCCATCCCAGGGTATCTCATGAAGTTATGGTTTCCGTCAGTAACGTCAAGCAACAATGATGTTCTCAAGAGGACCAGAAGAGACAATTGTACTTATCAGTTCCACTGAAGTTCTTGGCCTTCTTTGAAGAGTTTGAAAAATCATTTAGTCTGTCCTAATGCAGAGGCTTTTAGTGAAAGACATGGTGTCATTTTGACTCTGTTAGTTGTCCGAGTTTATAATGAAGCTCTCCGGACTCTAATTCAGTTTTACGACTATGAGCTACACTGTTTCACCTTCCAGAACTATCATATTACTCCGACTTCGGAAGAGTACTCTCATTTTATCAAGATCACTGAGCACATATTTGTTGTTGTTCTGAACTAGCCCGATTTTGGAGTTATTGCTAAGGCACTTTATTTGGGCACTAGTGATATGAAACAAAGATGGAGAAAGAATGGTGGCCTACTCTTGGACTTCTTGTTCGTTAAAGCAAGAGAAATGGCTAAACATGATACTCTGTATGCGTTCTATCTGTTGTTAGCTACTGCAGTCTATGACACAGTTCAACAAAGAAGTTGGAAAAAAATAGGTTAGAAACAATAATGGGAGTGAAACAAAGAGTATGTTGATCTGTTGAATCAATTTTGTAGCCTAGGCATCATGATGATCAAGAAGGATGGGGTGTTTCAAATTCTCGTTTTAAATACTTGGTGCATGGTCCGTTGCGCTCTTTAGAGCTAGTAGATTGACTATTGTATTGTTGTTCTGATTATCGCTAAGCTTGTTGGACGGAATCACTTTTCTTATAATTTCGCAACTTTCTTGTATTGAATTCTGCTGGAATTTCTCCTATTTCAGGATATTTTCTTTATATGGTCATTCTTATTATCATGTTGCTCAATTATTACTGACGTTGATTGAGCTGTGAAAAACCAGAATGGACAATCATTTCATACATCATACATATCATGCATTTCATGAATTGCAGGTTTTCTGGTTGAAATTCTTATTTGATGGTTTTTCCTCTTATTATTAGAATCTACAAGACGACTTCCTTACATCCTAATCTCACTCGAGCCAACAAACTAAGGATTATCGAAATTCTTCATGCCACCATCCAAAGGCAAGAAGAGCTCACGTTGAGTGTTACTAAGTTGGTTGACAATGCCTCTACGTCCGAGAATGGTGGACCCAGGAATGACAATGGGGGAATTCCTAAAGAAAACCCTCAGATGATTGTGGATGATCACTATGATGTCATCAATCTCGATAGCCCTCTAAAGGATTCTATAGCTGATTTGTCAGAAATTGCTAAAATGTACAAGGCTTTGGAAGAACGTTTGAAGGCCATGGAGACTTTCAAAAGGTCGGGATTCAGTGTTACCGCTATGTGTTTGGTCTCGGGGGTTGTGATTCCACCAAAGTTCAAAGTACCAGAATTCGACAAGTATAAGAGGGTTACATGTCCAGAGACTCTTCATCGATCATACTATAGAAAGATGGTCGCGTATGCTAGTAATGAGCTGTTGCTCATGCATTTCTTTCAAGACATCCTTGCTGAAGCTCCGTTGGAGTGGTACATGCAGCTAGAGAAAACTCATGTTAGTACTTGGGGCGATCTTGTTGATACTTTCTTGAAACATTATCATTACAACACAACTATGGTTCCTAGTCGTGCACAGTTACTGAGTATGGCTCAGAAGGCTAATAAGTCTTTCAAGGAGTATGCCCAAAGGTGGTGCAGTTTCGCCGCGAGGGTCCAGCCTCCTCTCCTGGACTATGAACTGGTAGATTTATTTATGAGTACCCTCCGAGGTCCGTATTTGCAACACATGCTTGGAAACACTTATAATTGCTTTTTGGATATGGTTATCATCAGGGAGTGGGTTGAAATGTGTATTAAGGTAGGGACTATTACAGGTGCACCTGGCATGAATGGTAATAACAAATCAGGTGGTGGAAAGAAACTGTATTCTAGCGCTTTTGTTAAGAAAAAGGAAGGAGAGGTGAGAAATGCCTCTGTTGATAAGGGGAAAGTTGTTGTACAGGTTTCATATTATCAAACTTCTGTTGTCGCTCCATAACAACAGTACACACCACCACGAAACTATCAACAGAATCAGAGGCCCCAAGGACAAAGAGGTCAACAAAGGCCACAAAGGTATCGCGAGAGGAAGTTGGATCCGATCCCAATGCCATATGCCTAATTGCTTCAACAATTGCTATCTGGCCAATTGGTACAACTCCGAGAGTTAGGTGCTCCACCGGCTGAACTTCCAATGGGTTATGACATTAATGCACGTTGTGAGTTTCATTCGCGTACTCCAGGTCATTCGATTGAAAACTGCAGAGCTTTTAAGTGTAAGGTGCAAGAACTTTTGGATTCTAAGGAGTTAAGCTTCGCTCCTATAGGCCTTAATGTTCAGAATAATCACATGCCTCCTCATTATGGGGTTGCTGCCAATGCAATTAGGTTCAATGATGAGCGTGATTTAGTGACTCAGATTGATGAGGTCCATATGTGAATGGCGGTTTTAAGAGAACATATTTTGTAGCAGTAAGTTCTACAAGAGATTTAGGACTTCTGTTTGAAATGCTCGCCCAATCCGGATGAGTGGTGAATTGTAAAATTCCATTCAGAAATTGATGGACGAATGGGTTTTTATGGTCTAGAAGGTAATCCCCAAGGGTGACGTTTCTATTCTAGAGATTCCATATTATCTGGCCAATGTTTTGAGGAATACTTCAAGAGTTCTGCTGGTTATACAAGTTCCAGCGCTCCCTGCACCAAATCAGAATTCGATCGCTCCCTGCTAACCCAAGTACCGACACCTTTGAATCCAGTTCCCATTTTGATAGGTGATAAAAGGGCAGTGCCATGGGAATATAATGTTGTTTACATCCGTGGAAAGAAAGTTGCTTATCCTCCGATTGAGAATAACGATGTAACTAACATTGCTGAAACTAGCAGAATAACCCGAAGCGGAAGAGTCTTTGCTCCTACTCCACCTCCTTCCGAAAAGGTTATTGAAGAGATTCCTGTGAAAGATATAGGGAAGCAAGTAGTCAATGATTCTCCTGGGACATCTTTCAAACAACAAGTGGAACAACTAGTCAAGGTAATCAAGAAGAGTGATTTCAAGGTGGTTGACCAGCTGAATCAGATTCTTGTAAATATATCAATCTTATCCCTCCTTTTGTACTTTGAAGCATATTGAATGGCCTTGATGAGAATTATGTATGGTTCTCATGTAAATCCAAAAAAATTTGTGGCCTAATTTGAAGGGGTTGTTACAAATATTTCCACAGGGAACTATCTGTGTTTCAGTGATGATGAGCTTCCTCCTAAGGGCCCAGCCCATAATAAAGCGCTGCATATCTCCATCAGATGTTTAGATACTATGATGTCTCGAGTCCTGGTAGACACCGTGTATTATTTGAATGTGATGCCTAAACATACTCTGTTCAAGATGAACATGGACGTGGTTATGATGAAACCTAGCACGCTAACAGTCAAAGCTTTTGATGGGTCAAGAAGATTTATAGAGGGAGAATTCGACATGTCTATCAAGATAGGTCCCCATGTGTTATACCTGTAATTCTATGTCATTGATATTCGTTTATCTTATACTTGCCTTCTGGGACGCCCGTGGATCTATATGGTAGGGGTTGTAACCTCAACTTTGCACCAACATTTGAAATTCATCATCCAAGAAAAGCTCATAGTCATTGGTGGAGATGAAGATTTCATAATCAACAATGTTACTTCCTTCCGTTATGTTGAAGTGGATGGGGAAGTACATGAAACCCCTTTCCAAGCCTTGGAAATCATTTATGTTGACAGAGTCCCCACCGTGCTGGAAACTAAAAAGAAGTCCAGAGTTCCAATGGCCTTCTTGAGGGATGCCAAAGTCATTATGGAGTCAATAATTCCCAATGAAGATTGGGGAAAAGTGGTCGAAGTGCATGAAAAGCAGGATAAGTTCGGTCTTGGGTTCAGGTCCCCTCCTTCAGATCGCGTTGGTTCTGGTCCAAGAACTCAGCAATTGGACTTCTATTGATATTCTCGGTGTGGTTTTCTTTGACATGTAATGCTCTTGTTTTAAATAAGTGACATTCTTTTCCCGAAGCATGTTGATAGCTTGTGAAAAGGGCCCCCTCATGTTTCTATGTTTGTTTAAAATTGAATAAAAATCGCATTTTCGCATACAATTTTTGCTCTCTATCTTTTCTTTTATTTTCGTAAAATAAAATATGGCAATGCTTTTCCTTTTAACTCTTTAACAATTTTCCACTTTGCATTCATGTTCTAAAATAAGGCATAATTCATCAATCATGCAGGTCTGCCTCGAATTCCATTATAAATGATGATGTTACAGTTCCTTGCACCAATATCCTTGGAAATCCGAATGACCAAGCCGATGAAGATAATGGGAAGATTTTGAAGTTCCAGAGGAATTGGCAAGACTGTCGAGACAAGAAGAGAAAACCATCCCGCCACATCAAGAAGCCATTGAGATCATCAACCTCGATATTGACATAGTGAAAAGAGAGGTCAAGATAGGGGCCGTTTTGCAAGATGATGTAAAGAAAGGGTTGGTTGAGCTTCTCAAAGAATACTCCGACATCTTCGCCTGGTCGTATAAAGACATGCCTGGTTTGGATATTAATATAGCAATGCATCATTTTCCACTCAATCCAGAATATCCTCCGGTAAAGCAAAAGCCATGCAGAACTCGTCCAAATATGTCTCTCAAGATCAAAGAAGAGGTTGAAAAGGAGTTAAATGCAGGTTTCTTGTTGGTATCTGAATACTCGGATTGGATTTCTAACTTCGTACTCGTTCCAAAGAAAGATGGGAAGGTGGACATGTTTGTGGATTATCGGGATCTGAATAAAGAAAGCTTAAAGGATGACTTCCCATTACTTCACATTGATATATTGGTTGATAATACGACTCAATCCTCGGTTTTCTCCTTCATTGATGGTTTCTAGGGGTACAATCAGATAAAGATGGCTCTATAAGACATGAAAAAGATGACATTCACTACTCCATGGGGTACTTATTTTTACAAGGTCATGCCTTTTGGTCTCAAAAATGCTGTTGCAACATATCAATGCGCCATGGTGACGCTCTTTCATGATATGATTCATAAGGAGATTGAAGTATATTTTGACAATATGATTGCAAAATCACAGACTTAGGAGGAACATATGGTCCATTTGCAAAAATTGTTTTCACGTCTGCAAAAGTTTAGGCTAAGGCTTAATCTGAACAAGTGTACCTTCGGGGTGCGATCTAGAAAACTACTTGGTTTCATCGTAAGTCAGCGAGGAATCAAAGTAGATCCTGACAAAGTAAAAGCGATACAGAATATGGCAGCAAAAAAAATGAAAAAGAAGTAAGAGGGTTCCTAGGGAGATTGAACTACATAGCTAGGTTGATCTCTCATCTCACATCTACTTGTGAACCCATCTTTAAATTGCTGCGCAAAAATCAAGATGTCCAATGGGATGATAATTTCTAGAAAGCCTTTGAAAAGATCAAACAGTATCTCCAGGAGCCACCGATCTTTATTCCTCTGGTGCCTGGAAGACCACTTATCATGTACTTGATGGTACTGGAAGGATCTATGGGTTATGTGCTTGGACAACATAAAGAAATAGGACATAAAGAGCACGCCATCTATTATCTGAGTAAAAAGTTTACCGATTGTGAATCCAAGTATTCTTTGCTTGAAAAAACTTGTTGTGCACTTTCTTGGGCAGTGAAACAACCGACCAAATAGTCATGTGATATAAAATCAATAAAGTCTTTGTCGAACGTCTTTTATCCCGCCGAAAGGGAAATGTAAACATCGAGATAACCTAAAGAGGGAGAAATCACTGTCTTTTTATTGAGAGATCATGTAAGGGAATCTGTTACGCGAGGGGAAGGTATTAGCACCCCCCCACGCCCGTAGTACTCTATGGTATCCACTCTTGTTGTTCTAATCTAATGGGTGTGGTCAAAATAAATGTCTAAGATTTAAAATAAAAAAGAAAGAGGGAATGCATGCAAAAGAGAAGGAAAAGAAAGTATGGGGAAAAGAAAGGAATATTTACAAAGATATACTCGATTAGGCCCCACAAAATCCTCCACCTACGTATCCCTTTTAAGGAATCAGAGAAACCGTAGTTCGGCTCAATAGTTTTGGTTTGTTTGTGTTTTTTAGTTAAAAAGACAAAAACAATAATCAAGATGGAAAAACATCAACAACAATGACAAAACATCAGCAACGATGGTAAAACATCCAAAGGAGGGCGATAAGACATCATATGCAAACATAAACTCAGATAAGATGATAAAACATCAGCATGATAGAAAGATATCAGATAAGATGATAAAATATCACACCCAACAATGATATCAAAAATCAAAGTAGGATAACGAACATATACAATGGCGAGATATCGACATAAAGATAGTAAAATATCATGGAAAAGATGACAATACATCAAAACATAGACGATAAAACATCACACCTAACAATGATATTGAAAATAAAAGTAGGATAACAAACATATGCGATGGCGAAACATCGGCAAAAAGATAGTAAAATATCATGGCAAAGATGATAATACATCAAAACTTAGATGATAAAACATCACACCTAACAATGATATTGAAAATCAAAGTAGGATAACAACCATATGTGATGGTGAAACATCGGAAAAAAGATAGCAAAAAATCATGGTAAGGTCGGTAAGATGTCAACTTGTCAACATTTAAAACAGAGCAAAAAGGCGCACAAACAATTAAGATTGGTTTGTATTTTTTACCTTGAAGAAGGATTTAAATTCATTAAGTATGTTTTATGATTTGCCAAAAAGAAAAATGTTTTTGTTTTAAGATGCAAGAATGCAAAAGAAAGAAAAAAACATCTACGGGAGACTATCTAGTTTTATCCCTAATGTTATCATACAATGATTGATCCTAAGGTTGAGGATGAAAAGGGAAATTTCTACCCTATGTTAGCATGCATGGATACCTATCCTAATGTCTAGTTCAAACACTAGCCTAAACGAACGATCCTAAGGGAGCATGGAAAATATCTCATAAAAGAGACGTGAGGGAAATCATACTATCAAACGAGAAAGTTCGAGAAAGGATGAAAAAACATCCAACGAGATATGGCAAAAAAATGTCACAGATCCTGTGACAAAAAAACAAACAAACAGATGGAAAAACATCTAGACAAATAGAAGCTCGAGCATCACTCGAATATCAAACACCTACAAGATACATGCCAAGTAGTAAAAGGGAAGGTCCCTCCATAGACAAGCAACCAAGCATCAGACCAAGGATCAAGCCATATCCAAGGGGAACGAATCACCTGAGTCAACCAAGCTATAAAATTGTGGGAATATAAAATGTCCTTAACCGTGGTCTCAATTACCTGGGCAAGAAAGATCTAGGGGAAAAGATATAGTGTATGCATACACTAAGCATTAATGTTGGTCAATACGAGCTAAAGAAAGCGTGGGGATACGATTGCTGGAACCTTTTTCACTTTCCTTTAAAGGGCTTAGACTTATTCAGATCTCAGGCACATGTTCAGAGTGTCTACTTGTAAAAAGTGAGCATAGGAACGACCCGGACTAGAATGTGCGGGGGTCGATTTCAGACCCTCCCAGCTCGCCTCCATTTGAGGACTTATCATCTGTAATATAATGCGGGAACAACCATTAAACAAACAAAAACATGTCCTCCTAGTGAGTACTTCCAGAATTTCCTGCCAAGTGGCACGGACTCCAAATCCTAAGTAAGTAGTAAAATGCGGGAGGGAGTAAATTGGATTAGAAAGTATCGAACGAATATAATCCAAAAATAAGAGACTAAAGAGTAATAAAACCCAGAGATCTTCAAACAAGATAGCATCAATAAAGAAATAAGCCAGAAGTCGCGTCGTCAGAAATAAGCATCAAGGCCTCAATGTGAAAATAAATCACAAGTGGTGTGTGGCTGACACAACCATACAAACATTATGCAAGGTAATACAAACAGACAAAGCACATAAAGTACAAGTATATATATCCCATATATACGATAAACAAAATAGATCACCTCAAAAGAGAAGTTGTATCCCACAAATAAAGTGGAACACAAAGTAAAGAAGGCCCATGAATTACCTTGCACAACTCAACAAAATGGTTAGTATTAACAAGGTGAGATAAAATGTGAGCATAAACATGTCACACACTTATCATGTCTAAGAATGAAATCAATTAGTCGTTTTTAAAATGTATTACAAACTTCATAGCAATGGAATTAATATCTGATAAAAGTTGTGTGGTGAAGTGTTCACGAGTGTATGGTCAAGGGATCATGTAGAAACAAGTCAAGAGTAGATAAGATAAGAAGTAAGCACATAAGGTTAGTGTATCCTAAACCTATGGAAATCCCCAAAAAAGAACCTAATAGAGTAATCTTAAGCACAAGCATAAAACTAGGTCGAAAAAACAAACCTAAACTACCCCCTAAGAGTGAAAAGAGTGCAAGGAAAGGGTAGATGAAGGATGGACATGATTGAGGGAGTATCTTATCATGCAAGTAAGTAGCATACCAAAATCTAGAATTTGTATTCAATTATTATAAGCCATGCAAGAAAAGTCACACATGTATCATACAAAGGGGAAGTGTTGAAAAGAAACAAACAAACAAGTTTACATTGAGCAAGTATGGATTAAAACAAAGAGTGCATATTTTGAGAATCATGGAATGTGTGACTTCTATGATATGTTATCTCAATATGAGACTCAAGAGTAACCAAGTAGAAGTTAAAACTTCATACATAAACAAAGTCACCTAATTGATGAGCAAGATAATCTAAAATGAAGTTGATAAAGATCAAATGAAAATAATAAAGAATCTTATTTGTCCTTGGGTGATGATAAAACCCTCATAAGATACTAATCATGAACCATAAAACCTTAAGAAAGGTTAACAAGGTAACACACTTAAGTGTCATTATATTGAAGAAATATAGTCCCTTAATGCATATAAACAAAGTGATATAGTTAATTTAAACTCAAGGTCCTTGGATTTTATGGGCAAAAACCAAAATCAAGGTACAATGGTTGGACAAGTTTCACAATCATAAGAAGCAAACATCAACAACTAAAATTCAAAACCATAAGCAAGAGGTAAATATAGCTCCCATTTTGTCACCATGATGAATTAGCAAGTGAATACTAACCAAGTGGATCATAGCAGAATAGAGAGTGGATATGAGAAGAGAAGTAAAAACAAAACTTAAACATAAATAAATGTGGAACATAAAGTCCTTTCAAGCATAAATACACAAACTAGGTCAAAAACTAGTATATAGCTCCTATTGTATCATCAAGATGAGTTGATAACAAGATACCAACCAAGGAATATTGGAGAAAAGTAAATAAGGTATGAAGACCCTCAAAGTCAGAAGTATGTTCACAATGCACTACTCATGATATATCAAAGGCTTTTGGTAAAAAGAGTGCATCAAAACTACTTCCAATTTTGACCACATTTAGAGAACTCAAACACACAGGCAATCACAAATTAGGGAACTTAAATGGCCTAATGAAATTGAACTTAAGACATTAACAAGTAGTGAAAATAGGGTAAAAATTGTGAGGCTTGCTTCCTTAAATGTTGCATAAATGCATTTCAATATATCTCACTTCAAACAAACATAATAAGCAAAAGATCAATTATGATGAGGCAAAAAAAATCAAAAGAGATCAAATGTCTCTTAAACCTTGAGTAAGGTTATCCTTGAGTTATCATATCTCAAAATCACTTTGAATCATAATCATGACAAAGACTTCATCAAGGATTCACGAAGAATTATCCAAATTAGGGTTTTGACTTGCTCAATTTAGAAGCTCCTCAATAATGATCATTAAAGACTATAATGGACCAAATGAAATTGTTCCACGCTCATGAGATGTCAAGGGAGTCCAGGGGATATCATAAATGTAAAGATCAACCTCAAAAATTCACAAAAATAACAAATATAGATCATAAGATTCAAACAAATTACAAAGCATTACAAACGAACAAAATTAAGTCAAAAATAGAAAAAGGCTCCCTAAAATCAACCAAATTAACTATAACCCTAAAGGTACCTAAAAGTCAGAGACATAGTCAAAAGTCCTTATAATGAGGAGGAGATATGGTTTTTGAATTCAAATGTCTAAACTAATTATCAAAGTGTTAAAATTGGACATGTTTCAAAAATTAATTTGGAACAAATGTGAAACCAAACTTAAAAAATTAACAAAAATGATTTAAATGATCTCAATTCAACCAAGACCTTAAGAAATATTTTTCTTTGATTTTTAGAAGCAAGAAATAGTCGTGGATTAAATATTTCTTGAGGCTTAAGCAAACATAGGGGTCAAAAATAGAAATTATCTTCCAAAATTATGAAAAGCTAGCAAACTGAAATAAAAACCAAAATAAAAATCAAATACAAATAGCACAGTGCCTAAGAGTCTGTAAATGCATTTTTTAGAATTTTATCACAAGAAGAGAATTTAAATAAAAATTATTTACACAAAAGTAACCAAAATGTAAAGAAAATGACATATCCAATCAAATAATTTAAATTGCATGCCAGGAATTTTGTAAATTTAGACAAAAAATATTTATAAAAAGTAGACACAATATATTTTTCATGATATTTTTAATTTAATGAAAAGTTGAAAACAAAAATAAAAATCATGAGATGTGATTAAAACATGTTTAAACTTAATTGAATTAATTAGTTGTGTAAAAAATAGTAAAAACAAAAAATAAAATTCAAAACCAGAAAATAGACTAAAATTATAGTCTGAAATATTTTTTTTGTAATTTTTGAATAATGGAAACTATTTAAAATAAAATTGTCAAAAACAAGTAAAATGAATTAATAATAAAAGATAAAGAGACATACTACAACTATTCTATCCAAAATGTGCTGTAAAAAATTGTCACCGTGTACAATCATCCGGGGACATGTCATCGTCTCTTCCAAACTGATTGAATCCTAACTCAGAAATCAGTTGACCATACCAACTTTAAGATGTGATATATTCCTTATTCTTTCATGAAAATGAATGAAACTCAGATCAAATTAGAGATCTCAAAGTATTATCACCTAACATCAATAATTTTTGAAAATGATTCACAAACGAATGAGAAAAATTTGTGTGAAGAACACTAATCACAAACTTTCAAACCTGTTCAAATTTCCAGATCTAACATACGATTTTCAGACTTAAGTTTCTCTTTCATTTCTTAACCATTTTTCATGATTCAAAGTGCAGAGCAAAGTTCATACATCACACTATATCATGTAACTCATAAAAAAACAAAATCACCAGTAAATCATCAAGAAATCAAGATACAAGTCACTAAGACCACACATTCATGCAATTTGTAGAGAACCAAATTCAAGAATCAATTCACGTATCAGATCCAAGATTCGTCGAGTCAAAGCATTATGTGCAAGATCTATAACTGAAATGCAAGCAAAAATCGCACACTGAAGTTTGAGAGAGCTTACCTCAACTAGTGGAAAATAAATACACTAAATTCCTTTGATCTTAAACAAGAAACTTGGTGCTTCTTCTTCTTTCCAATTCACTATAGTAGAGATATATGGAGATTCAAGCTTGGACCAAGAAATAGAGAAAAAGATGAACAGAACTTGTTGCTAACTTGAGAGAAAGAGTTGTGAGAGAGAAGAATTTTGTGAAAAGAGCGGAGTCCCCTGCAAATGAGAGTGAGGATCTCTTATATAGACTTGTAAGAGTGAGGGCAATCAAGTAAATGGCACCTGAAGACCGTTAGAGGCATTGAGGGCAAAGCTCTCAAACTTGAATTGTTATGCTTGCAGTCTGAGTTTTATGTCATGATGCAACCATGTTGTGTGCGTTTTGATGAGAGAAAAAGTAGTGAAAATGAGTTCTATTCGTGTGACATGATGAGGTGGCAGGCTTGCACATGGGATAGTAAATTTGAAAGAGAGAATTTTGCCAAAAATGGAAGCCCACGATGGAATAGAGGTCATGCACTATGTGTGACTTGCTTAGCTTGTTTTGGCACTAAATGAGAGAGTGATTTCATGCCATGCATGTTCAAAAAGCGGAGTAACCATAAAAAATAAAATATACACCAAATTCTAAAAGACTGACTGTATGAATAACCCAGTGGTCAACCTTCTATCCAAACCAAATTCTCAAAAATGGTTCGTGCGAATTTTGAACTAGAGAGGCATCTTGAAAGCTTGCATAATAAAGATATTGATGTGGGAAGTTCGAGAAAAGTAAGGTCTAGCAAGGCCTGCCGCGCGAGCGTGCATGGCCTGCATGGCATGCACGATGATCATCTTGGAACACCAACTTTGAGACTTAATATCTCACTTAATACTTAGCCATTTGATATGATTCAAAGCCCATTAGGACGTTTTCATAACTATCTTCAAGATGCTCCTTTTAAATTTTCAAATTGAAACTTGAGCAAGAAGAAATAAGCTTACACATTTGGAACACCACGTGTTTGTTAAAATGCGCGTCTAGATTGCCTTTGAGAAGGCAACTTGACATCTCCTTATGGCCAGAACTTCTACCTTAATTTTCTCTTAAATGGTTCACTTTTGAGATTTTCACCCTCATTGAAAAACTTTTAGGATTTTTCTCAAGCTTTCTGAATATGTTTCATTTGCCTCAATCCAATTAACCAATCTCAAGTTGTGATTGACCAAAGTTGTGTACTATGGACACTTAGAAACTTTTCAACATTCAAGTAACTTTATGAACAAGTAAACCCTAATTTCTACAATTCCTTTGATTCAATGATGAAATTGGTTATGAAATATGAAATAAGGAAGATTGAATTGATGGTTGACCAAAATTTCACTTGGGTAATTTTGACTCTGATTGAGTTTGACCAAAATGACCATTTTGCCCCTTGTGATCAATTGAATCCTTTCCAATCAAAATTTAACCTCAATATTTCAATCAAAGATGCATAATATCATATGTAAACACATGGAATCCATTTTGAATAAAAAATTTGAAGAACTCCTGATTAAAATCCAAACCCTAATTTTACACCTCGTGTTAGAAGCATGATGATCAAACTTCAAAACCCTAATTCCACTGAGCCTTTTGAACAGTTATTTGAAAAAAATTTCCTCAAATGATAATAATAAGAAGATAATGCTCCAATAAATTGGGTTAGACAAACCTTAAATCACACAATAAGTTAAAACATTAATTCCATCAAATGATGGAGACATATGAGTTTCTTCAAGACTTTGCATAACTTCAACTCTTGATACACCAATGATACCGTTGTACCCCAAAATTTTCCCTCTCAATATATAAAGAATTATCTCACAAGATCTCTATTAATTCAAGACTGCACAAGGTTTGATCAGCTTAAGACACCTACTTAAGCACTGATGACTCAAAATTTGGGTTTGAGCTTGTATAAGGAAAATTGGACTTTTAATGCTTCATATGAATTTCATGGATCATTTTGGACTCCCAAGATTTCTCATGTCATGTTTCAAGCTTTGGATCACATTTTTGCTCAGTCAATTGATCAGTTGACCTAAAATCAACTATATTGGGGAAAAACTTAATTGTGGTCAATTTACAGTCAAACTTCGTAGTTTTTGATCCATATCAACATTTTGAACTCATATATGGAAATTGATCAAGTTTGGATCACAATTCCTTAATAAATTTGATCAGATCATCAAAAGGGCAAAATGGTCAAAATTAGTGTTTTGACTAAGAAGGTTCAATTTTTGACTTTTGACCTAACACATGACTTGTTTGTTTGAGACATGATATAAAGGATTCAAATGCATAATTTTTACCTAATGGAGTGGCTTAAAACATTCCCCAAAGATCAATTGATTGATAGTTGAAATTCAGTCAACTAATGAAAAGTCAACTGTTACACTGAAAAGTCAAACTTTGACCTTTTGATCAAAATCAAGTTTCAAAAATCATATTTCATCAATACATTTCAAAATATGAAGTTTGTTCATCAAGAAATCAAAAAGTCAAAATTCACTTTGAAAAGTCAAAATTTCCAAGACTTAGAAATTTTTCTAAGTGTTGGAAAATTTACTTTTTTTCAATATTTGTGCCAATTTTTTCATCATGATGCAATGTGATTCAAGAAAAACCTCCAACATGAAAGTTATAGATATTAATGAGATATGAAACTTTGTATAAGGAATCAAGTTCTAAAAATGCTTGGATTTCAAGTTATTAATTCATGAAGACATGGTCATGAAACTTAAACACTTAGTGAAATTTTGCCCTAGTTAGGCAGATTTTTTGTACCAACTTCATGGAAACTTTACACCTAGTTCCAAATTGATTCTTAAAACATTTTAAACATAAAGGTTTTAGATCATGTTCCAAGCTTTCCAAAATGTCCAATAACTCATTGAGATCATTCTTGAGCTAGGAGAATCGAAGGCAAGAAGTTAGGTTTTTAAACTTGTTTTTCAAGTCATTTTCATGATGAACATTTGATCCAATTCCAAGTAATGCTGCATAATTCCACTTTTCAGGCCCTCTAACTTGTGTATATATCCTTAATAAGAATATTACACAAGATTTTGAGCTATGAAACACTTGATTTAAGCTTTGTCCAATACACCTTTCCATTTAAGGAAGAAAATCACCACTTCCATTTTGAAAAAGCAAGCTTTATGCAGAGTTAACTTGTCTTGAGATTTGTACTTGTTCTTTTGGCACACACAACATCTTTAAGTCAGAAGAAATATTTTTTAAATTTAAACCACTCTAGAATAGCATGGTACAAGCTTTGGGAAGATGTTTGCCATGGTTGCTTCAAAAAATAAGTAAAGGTGTTACAACTTGATAATTCAAATTCTAACTTGTTATAGCACACAAAACCTCTTGCCTATAAATACATACACTATTTGCAGCTAAAGAATGATTACATAAGCCTTCAAATTGACTCAAACACACCAAAACCAGAAATTACAACACAAGCACAAAACTTTCCATTTTTGATTTCTAAACCCATTCTCTCAATCCACTCGTGCGTTCTTTGGCCTTTTGCTTCCAAAAGCTTCTAAACATCATCCATAAACAATCCCAATACCTGTTTGCAAACTGTAACACCATTTACACCATCCTCCATTTTCAAAAACATAGCTTTGCATCTTGACTTCTCCAGCTTGATTCAAGAACTCTCAGCTCAAAGTAACCATTTGAATAGCTTCCTGGAGGTTCAAAGAAGCTAACCTGATCATCAGCATCACTTAAAACAAGCTTAAACTCATTTCACAATTTCCAGTTTTTGAGGTATTTTTCTGAACTTTCATCTCTTCATTTAGGCATTGTTAGGCTTCCATTTTCAAAGACAAAATGTAAATATCAGTGCCCTGAAATTGTACATGGTCATAGTTTTCATTTATATTGACTGAGTAGGGAGAATTTTGAGATTGAAATTTCTATAAAAATTAGGGTTCAGATTAGGGCCAACAAAATTCTTGTTTATCTTTGATTTATAGTTTAAGTGGTTTACATTTCTGGAATCGTGAGAAAAAATGGAACAACTTTCATGTTTGCAATATTAATTTTTGTTATGAAATGAGCCAGATATAGGTGGTCTGGCTGGCATGAGGTTGAAGATGAAGTTCAGGGCATGGAAGTGTTTTGTATTATATATTTATGGTTTTGTTTTATACATCAGATGTATAGCCACCACAGTGGTAAGGCAGCGCGCGTATTATGTTAAGGGCGTGGGTCCAAGCCCCAGCGCTGCCACTTTTCACAACTTTTCACTTTTTTCTTTCTTTTTTACTTCCATATATGCGCATTGGGCCTTTGAGGCATTGGGCCTCTCTTTTTGCTTCATTCTGACCCCCTGATTACTTGTAACAACACAACCCAACCTTTTATTATTATTATTATTATTATTATTATTATTATTATTATTATTATTATTATTATTATTATTATTATTATTATTATTATTATTATTATTATTTTTATGACCTACAAAAAAATCCTCTTGGACCAGGCCTAGTACCAGAAACAGTTTTACTTCTAATAAACACCTCAAACCTGATTTTTACCCCCTGACCTTCTTTATTTATTTTATTTTATTTACTTTTTCCATTTATTTATTATTATTAATCTTATTATGATAGTTATGTTTATTAATAAAAACGGACAAAAATATTTTATTTATTATATACTTATTTTATTTTTCAAAAAAACAAAAACACCAAAAACATTTTTATTACAATTTAATATAATTTCTTTTTTAGTCAATTAATAATTAGATTAGGGTTTTTAATTTATTTATTTTCTTTTTTAATTAAAATCAACTTAGAATTTTAGGTTTCTATTTTAATTAATTAATTTCTTTTTTTCATACCATTTAATTAATATTAAAATCTTTTTTCTCAAGAAAAAACCTAAAAATGTTTCTTTATTTAATTTAAGTTTATTTTCTCATTTTTAATTAATTATCTTTTCTTTAGTTAATTAAGCTCTTAACAAATTCAAAACAAAATCCATTTCCTATTCCATTTATATCCTTGTACATTCATTCATTCTTGTACATTTAATTCTTGTAAATATTCAATATGGTTGTAATAGATAATTAGAATTTAAATTCTTGCAATCCCCATTTGTAAATATGTATACCCCATCCCCAAATGATGTAATAGTGTAGGATATTTACTTTTCGCAATTTATCGCTTTCATTAAATGCTAGTAAATTAGGGTTTGTATGGAAAGATAAAATCAACACTAGAAAACCCTAATCCAAGATAAATTCAAGCATGAAATATAAAACACTTGCACACTTGCACCTCTAGGGTTAACTCCACTTTGTTTCCTTAAAAATGGTCATGTTACGCATGTGAGGTATTTTAGCAAAAACAATAAAAAAACACAAGATCATAGTCCCTCGATGACGCTACGAATGTTGCTTTACAAATGATCTTAGTCCCTTAAGAGAAATGCTAAGATATCTCACAATATTGCTATCCATGACTATATGATGACCCACGCTCGTCCCTTTACATCCAAAGATAAGGCTTCTTACCAATCAATGGTAAGATAACAATGTCAAAATAAGAGAGGAATGAACAAAAGACTTTTAAGTAGGTTGAACATTCTTAGTTGCTTGCTCACAATCCATCTTAAAAAAAAACATCTTTCAAAATACACCAAACACTTTCAAAACATGAAATATTTTCAAAAAAAGTCCAAACACTTTGTATGCATTCTTATAGAGACGAGAATCATTACAAAGTTTTCCTAAGCGAATGCGCTTTTCAAAAATACTTTCAAAACCCATCACAAACACATTTCAAACAAAGCAATTTCAAAAGTGATCTGGCAAGCAACTAAGAGCTCATAGATAACTATGGATGAAAAGGGTGCTAACACCTTCCCTTTTCATAACCTACCCCCCGAACTCAAGAAAATATCTCAAAGGTCTTTCCTGTTCTTTTCACCCTTTCCTTATTGGATAAAAGAAAAGTCAGTGGCGACTCTTGCTATCCGCAACAATTGCGATAAAATGCAAAACAACCAAGTCAGTTATTCCTCCGTATTATAGAACTGGCGACTCTGCTGGGGATTTACTTAAAAGTGGGGTTACCTTAGAGCTAGATCACCTTTAAATACTATCTTTTCTTGATTTGTTTGCTTTAAATTTATAGATCCTTGTTTGGGTTTATGTTGATCCTCTACCCGGATATGGGAACACCGTTAGGTAAATAGCAAAAATTGTGGAGACTGTATGGTGTAGACCGATATGGTTGAAACATAGATATGTTAGTGTGACGTATTTGTGGGTACCGGTATCCCTTATGGAGAATTAAGGAGAATACGGGGCCACTGAGTGATGTCATGAAGCACTAACGAACCTTATAACCTTTAATTGAACAACTTGGCCATTAGGAAGTAGTGAGATAGCTGGCTTTGGTGCAGTCTGAAGTTTTTTGATACTCGATACTACACTCATTGAGATCAGACTCTTGGGATATTTTGGTCTCTAATAAAGAGGCTTGCACCGAAACAACGCCCAATGGAGAAGGATCAATGATATTGAGATCCCCTAGAACCCAATTACTTTCTAGGACAGGTTAAACCAACTAAACTTCAAGAGGGTATTTACCTATGAATCCATGCAAGCCTAAACCTAAGGAATTGTGTGCCTTGTGTGTATATGTTTACTTGTACATAACATCATACCATTGCATTTTTGCACTAATCATTTCAAGGACTTTGGGATTTATCTTTATGTTGTTTTGTAGGACATGGCTTCCATGAGATGAAGCACTATCTGAATGAACCTCGTCAAAGTTCCTCCTCAACTTAAGGAATTGGCATCAAGGGTCCCTAATAATTCTCCCTTCACTAAAAAATATGGTCGTCTCATCAACTTGCTTACAATAAACTTTGAAGAAGATATGATGCATGTACTATTCCAATTCTTTGACCCTAAACACAATTGCTTTACCTTTCCTGATTACCAACTTGTGGCCACTATGGAAGAATTTTATCAACCCTTAGGAATCCCTATTCTTGATCAACTACCCTTCAACAATATTGAAAGAGACCCAACACCCGAGGAGATTTCTCGAGCTCTACATTTTCAACAATCTGACGTTGTGGCCAATTGGGAAACAAGAAGTGGTGTCAAAGGGTTCCTAGCCAAGTTTTTGCTGGAGAAGGCTCAAGATTCTTGGGATGCTATGGATCTACAAGCCTTTGAGGAAGTGTTGGCTCTTCTCATCTGTGGGATGGTTCTATTTCCTAATCCTAACCAACTCATAGATGTGAACACAATCAAAATTTTTCTATCTCGCAATCTGGTGCCTACTTTACTTGGGGATATCTTGCATTCTCTTCATTCTCGCACCATGAAGAGAAGAGGACTTCTTATGTGTTGCACTCCTCTGTTGGCTTGGTTTTTTATTTCTCACCTACCTCGGTCTATTGTGAAGAATGAACAGGGCTTAAGATGGTCTAGTAGATTGATGTCACTCACACATTCTGATATTTATTGGTGTTCTCGATCCATGGAGGATATTACTATTATTGATTGTTATGGGGAATTCCCTAATGTCCCTCTACTTGGCATTAGGGGAGGTATTACCTACAATCCTTGCTTGGCTTTGCAACATTTTGGGTATGCTAGGAGGGATGGCCCTCATGATGAACTTGTCCAAGGAATTGCATTCGACTACGAGAACGATGTCCAAGGTTATCGTCAGAGATTCATACGATCTTGGGGAATGATTAAAAAGGTTGATAGCAATACTTTGAGGCATAAGAACTCCATTCCTTTGGAGCCTTATCTCAAGTGGGTGCGAACTCACGCCCAAAGCCTCATGATGCCTTATGAAGCCATCCTACCTATCATCATGGAGCATGTCATCGAAGGAAATGTTCCATATATTGTCCTTTATTATGATATGCCTACTTCTCTGGATGATTTGCAAAGAGCTTAGATTCAGTAAGGGGGAACAAGACACCTTTGAAGCCCCGTTTTATGCAAGCGAGAAGAAGACATTGGAGCTCACGAGACACCTTCATGAGGAGAGGAGCCTGAATGCTTATATCGCTCCAAAGAGGAAGCATCCATAGGAGACTTGAGCCATTTTTATTATATTTTAGTTCATTTTGTTTCTTTTGTTTCAATGTAAGCCCAAGAGGCATTTTGTAATCAATTTGAATTTATTAATACAATTAAAGTTTGTTCCTTTTTGTCTAAAAAAATTTAAATCTTCTAAGTCCTTGAAATCATTTGCATACGCATTTTCATGCATCATAACATAAACAGGTTTTCCACAACAGGTTTCCTTATCTTTCTACTTTTTATTTCAGTAAGATGGATATCAAACAAACAATGAAGGACTTACAAGCGCATAACTCCCAGTTCCAAGATACCTTGCTGACCCTGGCTAAGGGGTAACAAGAGTTGATGACTACGCTAGTAGCCAAGAAGAAAACCAAAAAGAAGGCCTTCATCAACATGGGTAAGAGGTTCAAAGGCCTGGTTCATCAGGTACAGATAGTCGAAGAGTCTTCTGAGGAGGACGAAAATCAAGACGAGGAGGCAAGGAGCACCCGTGCTAGGAGTGCCAATAATCAAGTTTCCAAAGACGAAGATTACTTTGATGAGCAATATCCTCCGCCAAGGATAAATACAAGCAGTTGGAGGGTAGACTGAAGGCTGTTGAAATTCAAGTCGTGCCTGGTTTGTATTTTAGTGAGTTGGGCTTAATACTTGGGGTCATCATCCCCCATAAGTTCAAAATACCGGTCTTTGCCAAGTATGATGGGGTTTCCTGCCCAAAACTTCATCTAAGGTCTTACGTGCGTAAGATGCAACCGCACACTACCAACAAAAATCTCTGGATCCATTTCTTCCAAGAGAGTCTTGCTGGGACTCAACTAGAATGGTTCTATCAATTGGAGGGTTCCCGCATTCACATATGGGAAGATCTAGCAATTGTTTTTTATCATCAATATCAATATAATGCCGATCTGGAACCAACTAGCATCCAACTTCAAGGTATGACAATGGGTACTAATGAGGGGTTTAAGTAGTACGCACAAAAATGGAGGGATATTGCTGGTAGGGTCAAACCACCACTAACTGACAGAGAACTAGTTGACATGTTCATGGATACATTAACTGGCCCATTTTTCAACCTATTGATAGGCAGTTCTTCATCTGGTTTCACCGAGTTGATCCTAACTGGTGAAAGGGTCAAAAGTGGCATTAAGAGCAAAAAAATTCCCATGTCATCTGCTTCCGCATCCAACGTTGTAAAGAAGCCTTTCACTAGAAAGAAGGAAAAATGTTGTGTATGGGGAAAGGGCCCATACCAAGAAGAATCATCGACCTTCTATTAATGATGTGTTAATCTCCAACCCTCAATCTGCTCAAAGGCAATCATCCAACAGTCAACAATCTGAAGTTCCTAGAAGACAGTTCACGAGAATAAGCATGTCATTATACCAAGTCTTACAACATCTATTGAAGTACAACTTAGTGACATTGCGCAATCCACCATCCAATCCAAACATTTCATCACCTAAGTACAATCCAAATGCCAAGTGTACATATCATTCCAACAACCCCGGGCATGAAACTGGTCAATGCTGGGCTCTGAAGAATAAAATTCAAGATCTGATAGACAATAAAACAATTGAATTTGATCCACCTGCTACTCCAAATGTGATAATCGCACCAATGCAAAACCATGGCAAAGGTGTTAATTCAATTGATGATACTACTTTTGTCTCCTACATTGAAGATTTAACAACTCCATTAACTATTGTGAAGGTTAACTTGTTGAGAGTCGGGGTGTTCCCCAGCTGTTCTAAAGATTGTTCTTGTTGTGATCAACAAGTAAATGGGTGTGAGTGGCTGAAGGAAGGAGTGAAACGCCTAATAGATAGCCGTGAGATTCTGTTTGAGAAGATTCCTACCATCGAAAGTTTAACCAACAAAGCTAAAGACCTGTCTCCTTTAATAATCACTGCCGCTAGGCCTATTCCCTATTCCTCTGATAAAGCGGTTCCAGGGAACTATGGTATCGAGGTTTATTATCATGGGATAAAACAAGATTCTTGGATCAACAAAGACGAAGTTGATGTCACTAATATCGCAGGTTCTAGTAAATGGACAAGAACAGGGAGGATCTTTTCCCTTGATATTTCACCGCCCACTATAACAACCCCCGTCTGCATAACCAATGACCAGTCTAGTGCCAACACTAGAGGAAAAGAGAAAGAAGGTGAGCCTGCTGGGATAAAGTCACCTACCAAAGATAATGACGCTGAAGAACCCTCCACTCGAGAGATGGAGGAAATATTGAAAATCATAAAGAAGAGTGACTTCAAAATAGTTGAGCAGCTGGGAAAAACCCCTTCCAAAATTTCTGTGCTATCATTGTTACTCTGTTCAGGCGTTCATGCCCAGGCTCTAATCAATTTCTTGAAGAAAGCCCATGTGCCCTAAGAAACCACAGCTGACCAGTTCGAGAACTGTATAACAAGTTTAACGGCTGACAATGGATTAGGGTTCTCTGACACTGATTTGACTCCTATGGGAAAGAACCACAACAAAGCCTTGCATATCTCTATTGAATGCAAGGGGACCACCCTGGCCCATGTCCTAATTGATACTGGCTTATCTTTAAATGTGTTATACAAAGGTGCTTTGGACCGGCTAGATTGTGAAGGACTAGTATTGAAGCCAAGCAATATTATCGTAAGGTCTTTCGATGGGTCTAAGAGAATGGTTCATGTAGAGGTGGATCTCCCAATTAAATTGGCTCCCAGACTTTCCACTCTACCTTTTATATAATGGACATACGTCCCACCTACTCTTGTTTGCTTGGACGCCCTTGGATCCATGGGGCAGGAGCAGTAACATCTACCCTTCATCCAAAATTAAAATACCCAGTCAAGGGGAAGATTGTCACTGTTTGTGGTGAAGAGGAATTCATGATGAGCCAACTCAATTCTTTCAAGTATGTGGAAATGGATGGCGAATTCATAGAAACTCCATGCCATGCTTTTGAAATTTTTCCTCCTATGGTTTTCACAACCAAAATCTCTTCTAACATATCAAAAGCTGATGAATTTATACCAAGAATGGTTTCACTTAAGGATGCCCGTGTCGTGGTCAAAGATGGAAACTGTACTATCTAGGGAAAACTTCCCGACATTCCGTTTAAAGTAGACAAATTTGGGTTTGGTTTCACCATCAAAGCTCAGAAAGAAGTCAGGCGTGCTCGCGTGGGAAAGCCACCTCTCCGCATCAGAATCATGAAGTGAACACTGTGGAAGACTCTGATGATGACTGTACTTTTGAAGATTGGATCTACCCTACTATTGAAGGAAAGCTCAACAACTGGAATGCAAAGGATTTCACTCCCATCTCCTTCATTGAGGAGTAATTACTATTTACTGTTTTCTATCAATTCAAGAACTTTTTCTGTAATCTTAAATTCCAAACAATGACTTTTAAGCCATATGCCTTGCCTGGGGCACTATGGTCCATTTGTTAAGGGTTTTGTTCATGTTCATATATCATATGATCGTTTAATATAAACCATTGGACCTTTTACATTCAAATTTTTTATGATTCATTGTCTTTATTTTCCTTTATTACATTTTTTCAATAGCCATGTATCTTACATGCACACACACACACACACACACACACACACACACACACACACACACGCACACACACTCGTTGATCCTCATCCTCTCCAGATCTCATTGTCAACAACTATACTATTTGCAGTTATGACTTCGAACATCCAATTAACCAAGCCGAAGAAAAAGGCGAGGAAGATTGTGAAATACCAGGAGAACTAGCCAGTCTGCTAATGGAAGAAGATAAAGTTATTCAACCTCGTGAAGAGCTAGTCGAAGTTATCAACTTCGGTACTGAGACAGATAAGAAATAAGTCAAGATCAGTGCCAACCTAGAAGATGGTATCAAGAGTAGATTAGTTCAGATGTTACATGACTATGTTGAGGTGTTTTCTTGGTCATACGAAGATATGCCAGGGTTGGATACCGACATTGTGGTTCATTGTCTACCAACAAAGGAAGATTTCCCTCCTGTTAAGCAAAAGGTTCATCGTATGTGTCCAGACATGTCTGAAAAGATAAAGGCTGAGGTAATATAGCAATCTGATGCAGGTTTTCTGGATGTCACATCTTATCCCCAATGGTTTGCGAACGTGGTACCCATGCCAAAAGAAAGATGGAAAGGTTCGCATGTGTGTAGATTATAGGGATCTGAATAGGGAAAGCCCCAAAGATGATTTCCCTCTACCATATATTGACGTCTTGGTTGACAACACCGCTCAACATAAAGTCTTCTCCTTCATGGATGGATTTTCTGGCTACAATAAAATCAAGATGGCTCCCGAAGACATTGAAAAGACCACATTTGCTACACAATGGGGCACCTTTTGCTACAAAGTCATGCCGTTCAGATTAAAGAATGCAGGGGCAACATATCAAAGAGCTATGGCAGCTTTATTTCATGATATGATCCATCATGAAATAGAGATCTATGTGGATGATATGATTTCAAGGTCGCAAAATGAAGAAGAGCATCTAAATCACCTACACAAGCTATTTGAGAGGCTGAAGAAGTACAATTTGAGGTTGAACCCTAATAAGTGCACATTCAGAGTAAGGTCTGGAAAGCTTTTAGGTTTTGTTATCAGTGGTAAAGGAATCAAATTTAATCCTGCAAAGGTAAAAGCCATTCAAGAAATGTCAGTTCCCCGCTCTGAAAAAGAGGTTAGAGGATTCTTGGGTTATCTTAACTACATTTCTCACTTTATATCTCACTTAACTGCTACTTGTGAACCAATCTTCAAACTCTTGAAGAAAGATCAAGTAGTCAGATGGAACGATGATTGTCGGGCTGCCTTTGATAAAATCAAGGAATATTTGCAAGAACCTCCTATCATTATGCCTCCAGTGGAAGGAAGACCGTTGATCATGTACTTGACTGTGATAGAGAATTATATGGGGTGTGTATTGGGCCAACATGACGAGTCTGGCCGAAAATAGCATGCAATATACTACCTGAGCAAAAAGTTTACCGACTATGAAACTAGATATTCACTGCTCCATAAAACTTGTTGCGCTCTCGCATGGGCTGCTCGCCGGCTAAGATAGTATATGTTGACTCACACCACTTTAATTATTTCTAAGATGGACCCTATCAAGTACATCTTCGAGAAGCCCGCTCTCTCCAGATGAATAGCTAGATCACAAATGATTCTGACCGAATACAATATTCAATATACAACACAAAAGGCCATCAAAGGAAGTGTATTGGCATATCATTTGGCTTATCGAGCTGTTGATGATTATCAATCTATGAACTTTGACTTCCTAGATGAGAATTTCATGTTAGTGAATGACTGTGCAAAACCTGGACCATATGACGGACTTGAACAAGGATCCTGATGGACTATGGTTTTCGATGGAGCTTCCAACTCTCTAGGCAATGGAATTGGTGCGGCGATAATTTCTGCTGAAGGTTTCCACACTTCTTTCACTGCTAGAATGTGCTTCAATTGTACGAATAACATGGCTGAGTATGAAGCATGCATCTTAGGCTTGAAGGCTTCCATTGACTTAAGGATCAAGCATTTGGATGTAATCGGAGAATCTGCTCTAGTGATTAGCCAAGTGAAGTGAGAATGGGACACTAAGCATCTAACCTGATTCCTTACAAGGAGCTTGTGTTAACTCTAATTCCATGCTTCGAAGAGATCACCTTCGAACATTTCCCTAGGGAGGAAAATCAGTTAGCTGACGCTTTGGCCACAATGTCTTCCATGTTCAATGTCAAATGGGACAACAAAGCTCTTATGATTATAATTGAGAGATTTGACGAACCTGTGCACTGCTATGAGCTTGACACTGACGAAGAGTAACCATGGTACCATGAGGTGAAGAGATATCTTGAGGCACAAGAATAACTTGAAGGAGCTTCCATCAAGGATAAGAAATTCTTGCGAATATTTTCAGCCAAATTCTTTCTAAGCAATGTAATTCTGTACAAGCGCAACCATGATTCTACTCTACTCCGATGTGTGTACAAGTAGGAGGTAGAGAAAATTATGGAAGATATGCATGATGGCCTCTTTGGGACCCACTCTAGTGGACACATTATGGCCAAGAAAATCCTGAGGGCTGGTTACTATTGGTCCACCATGGAAACTGATTGTCATCATCACTCAAGGACTTGCCACAAGTGTCAAGTCTATGCTGACAAGGTCCATGTACCTCCTATTCCTCTAAATGTCATGACTGCTCCGTGTCCATTTGCAATGTGGGGAATTAATATGATTGGAGAGATCAAACGTACTGCTTCAAATGGATACCGTTTCATCCTTATTGTCATTGATTACTTTACCAAGTGGGTTGAAGCTTCCTCATATGCCTTAGTAACCAAGAACGTTGTAGTCAGGTTTATCAAGCATAACCTCATCTGCCATTACGGTATCCCCGAAAGTATCATCGCTGAAAATGGAACTAATCTCAACAATTCTACGATTACGGAACTTTGTACTCAGTTCAGAATCAAGCATCACAATTCTTCTCCGTACAGACCCAAGATGAATGACACAGTGGAAGTTGCCAATAAAAATATCAAGAATATTGTGCAAAAGATGGTGGTAACCTACAAAGACTGGCATGAGATGTTACCGTTTTCTCTCCATGGCTACCGTACTTTGGCTCGTACATCAACTGGGGAAACTCCTTTCTCCTTGGTCTATGGCATGGAAGCCGTCTTGCCTGTAGAAGTTTAGATTCCCTCTCTAAGGTTAATAAAGGAAGAAAATTTAGGTGAAGATGAATGGATTCAAACTAGGTTGGATCAAATGAACTTGATTGATGAGAAGCGAATGGCTGCTATTTGTCATGGTCAAATGTATCAAAAGCGTATTATCAAGGCTTTCAACAAAAAGATCAAGCCTCGAGTATATCAGACTGGCGACTTAGTAATAAAGTGCATCATTCTTCCACAATGCAACCCCAGGGGAAAATGGACTCCCACTTATGAATGACCATTTGTTGTAAAGAAAGTTTTCTCTAGTGGTGCCATGATGCTGACTACTATGGATGGCGAAGACTTCCCACATCCTGTGAACGCGGACATAGTTAAAAAATACTACGCATAAAATGACCCGCTAGGTTGACACACCTAGGAAAAAATAAGGGCACCCCGACGAGCCAAAGAGGTTCGGGATAAAATTAAGGATATATGCAAAAGATGGTACACCCGACAAGTCGAAAACCCGAAAGGGCGACTTGAGCAAAAATGGGTATCCTGGTTGGCTGAAAACCCGAAAGGGCGGTCCAGGAAAAAGTTAAGGATTAAAGCGTATGACTATGTCTGGTAAAGTCTCTACAGTCAGCCTTATTACCAAAGTCCAAGTTCAAATTATCCAAGATCAATCCAATAAACTTCTATTCAATTACAAGGGATAATGTTCGAAGACATAGGGGAAATAGTGGGGTTGGAACACAATGAGATCACTTTCACATGGCTATTATTTTTTGTTTTCACTTTATATTCTTTCCATTTCTTTTGAAGATTTCCTCTTACTAGGATCTCTGCCTCTTTGTACAAAAACACCTATTCATGGGTAAAACATCAATACAAATATACTTTGAAGTGCAAACTTTCTGTTCTTTCTGTTATGAGTACAAAAGTGTCCAATGACTAAAATTGAATAAACATATGCATATGAACATGATTAAACTTTTAACAAATGTATGCTTAAAAATAGTGACAAGAATATCCTTAAATGAATTTTAGATATCCCCATAGAGTTATTTCAATAACATTATCCCCACCAATTTGGATTCATAAAATCCCCAGCCAGAGTTTCAATCTCTGGAAGATCCTTTCCCCAGCTGAATTGGTCTTAAAAGGAAGCCTTATGGAATTCTTTCTAAAAATATCCTCCCCAGTAATTCATCAAATATCCTTTTCAACAGGGTTTATTTCCCCAACAAACTATAAATTCTCCAGTTTGAGTTTTCCTCTCATACTATTACAAATCAAGGGACCGCAACCCCTAGTCCCTAGTGAAGTCACCAATAGAGTCCTTGCTATCACCAAAAGTTACTGTAAAGCCTGGAAACCCAACTAGATAACAGTTAATTCTATTCATCAAGAGCAAGATACTATGAAGCCTGGACCCAACGAGATACTAGTTCAACTTCATCCCATCCAAACAAATTACTGTGAAACCTGGACCCGACAAGATAACAGTTTGAGTTGCTGAAACCTGGACCCAACCAGATAACAGTAAATATCAATTTTAAGTTACTAAAAGCCTGGAACCAACTAGATATTAGTTAAACTTCTATCATTGCTGAAACTTGGACCCGACCAGATAATAATTTGAGTTGTTGAAACCTGGACCCGAACAGATAACAATAAATCTCAATTTTAAGTTACTAAAAGCCTAGACCCAACCAAATATTAGTTAAACTTCTATCATTGCTAAAACTTGGACCCGACCAGATAACAGTTTGAGTTGCTGAAACTTAGACCCAACCAGATAACAATAAATCTCAATTTTAAGTTACTAAAAGCGTATATCCGACCAGGTATTAGTTAAACTTCTATCATTGTTGAAACCTGGACCCGACCAGATAACAATTTGAGTTGCTGAAACCTGGGCCCGACCAGATAATTTGAGTTTCTGAAACTTGGACCCGACCAGATGACAGTAAATCCTAACTTTTAGTTACTAAAGTCTGGACCCGACCAGATAATAGTTCAACTTCTCCAATTGCTGGAACCTGGACTCGACCATATAACATTTAACCTCAGGTTCAAATTATTGCGAAAGATACTAGTTTAACTTCTTCAATCACTAACAAAACTCCTCTTCCCCAGTAGAATTCACCACTATCCCCAACAAGTTTTTGCAAAAAGCCTGGACCCGACCAGATAACAGCTAACTTTGAAGAGATAATTCCCCACTAGAGCAGCGGATGTCTAGAAATCCTAAGCACTTTCTCTCAAGCAAAATTCAATATTTCCTAGTGGAGTTATTCTCAACAAAGCACGAATCCCCAGCGGAATCATTGTTAACAAAGTCTGAATATACCCATACTCTTCATCTCCAACAGTAGTCCTGGATTTAACTTCTCAAAGCTCCCCAGTATCTGTCAAAATACGCTTTGACAATATGTCGCATTCATACTTCCTATAACATGCATAACATATACATACAATATAATCTAATTTATTTTGAGAACATCATTACACCATGCATACATTCACATACAACTAACCCCTTTGTTCCTTGTAGAAAAAATCATTGATCCAAAGACCTCTTCTAGATCAGAATTAATTCTTCCAGTTAAAGACAGGCAAGACACCTAGTTTATAGCACGAATCGACCAAATATTTATGCTGATGTTTCTCCCAGTTTCTACCGTCATCTCTCCAAATGGCATCTATAAGCCCATTCCCTAATCAATACACCATCTAGTACAAATTTTGGGCACTTTAGTGTTCAATCATATTTCACCTTCAAGTCACGAAAGAATGATCCGCCAATCTAACTCTTCAGGTCTAAGAAGATTGAACAAGGGCAGTTGTTGTACCCCAAAATTTACCCTCTCAATTTCTCAAGAATTCTCTCACAAGATCTCTATTAATTCAAGATTGCACAAGGTTTGATCAGCTCAAGACACCTCCTTAAGCACTGATGACTTAAAATTAGGGTTTGAGCTTTCATGGATCATTTTGGACTCCCAAGATTGCTCATGTCAAGTTTCAAGCTTTGGATCACATTTTTGCTCAGTCAATTGATCAGTTGACCTAAAATCAACTATATTGGGGAAATAATCAATTGTGGTCAATTTATAGTCAAACTTCATAATTTTTTGATCCATATCAACATTTTAAACTCATATATTTAAATTGATCAACTTTTGATCACAATTCCTCAAGAAATTTGATCAGATCATCAAAAGGGCAAAATGGTCAAAATTAGGGTTTTGACTAAGATGGTTCAATTTTTGACTTTTGACCTAACACATGACTTGTTGGTTTGAGAAATGATATTAAGGATTAAAATGCATCATTTTGACCTAATGGCATGGCTTAAAACATTCCCCAAAGATCAATTGATTGATAGTTGAAATTCAGTCAACTGATGAAAAGTCAACTAATACACTGAAAAGTCAAACTTTGACCTTTTGATCAAAATCAAGTTTCAAAAATCATATTTCATCAATACATGTCAAAATATGAACTTTTTTCATCAAGAAATCAAAAAGTTAAAATTCACTTTGAAAAGTCAAAATTTCAAAGACTTAGAAATTTTTCTAAGTGTTGGAAAATTTACTTTTTTTCATAACTTTGTGCCAATTTTTTCATCATGATGCAAGGTGATTCAAGAAAAACCTCCAAAATGAAAGTCGTATATGTTAATGAGATCTAAATCTTTGTATAAGTAATCAATTCTAAAAATGCTTGGATTTCAAGTTATTAATTCATGAAGACATGCTCATCAAACTTAAACACTTCATGAAATTTTGCCCTAGTTTGGCAGATTTTTGGTACCAACTTCATGGATACTTTTCACCTAGTTCCAAATTTATTCTTTAAAAATTTCCAACTTAAAGGATGTAAATCATGTTACAAGCTTTCCAAAATGTCCAAGAACTCATTGAGATCGTTCTTTATCTAGGAGAATCGAAGGCAAGAAGTTAGGGTTTCAAACTTGTTTTTCAAGTCATTTTCATGATGAACATTTAATCCAATTCCAAGCAATGCTGCATAATCCCACTTTTCAGGCCCTCTAACTTGTGTATCTATCCTTAATCAGAATATTACACAAGCTTTTAAGCTATAAACCACTTGATTTAAGTTTTATCCAATACACCTTGCCGTTTAAGGAAGAAAGTCACCACTTCCATTTTGAAAAAGCAAGCTTTATGCAAAGTCAACTTGTCGTGAGCTTTGCACTTGTTCTTTCTGCACCCATAACATCTACAAGCCAGAATCAAGCTTGTCTAAAGTTCAACCACTCTACAATATCATGGTACAATCTTTGGGAAGATGTTTGCCATGGTTGCTTCATAAAACAAGTAAAGGTGTTACAACTTGATAATTCAAATTCTTACTTGTTGTAGCACACAAAACCTCTTGCCTATAAAGCACGATTACACAAAACTTTCCATTTCTGATTTCTAAACCCAATCTCTCAATCCACTCGTGCGTTCTTGATGGGGCTGTATTAATCTGTGACGTATAGCCTAAATGTAGTACTGCAAGTGTACAGCCTATCGAAGTAATATATAAGATTATCGAACCACAGAGACCAATTGTCAATCTATCAACTCTATTGCTAAGGTGCTTATCTAAGGCGAATAAGGATATTGATGTGAGTGCAGTGCACAAAGTAAATATGCGAGGGAAATAACAGTTTAAAAGACAGGTTGGAATGTAAATCATGTAATCAGATATTGGTCCGGTCATGCGTAGATGAACCTACTTATGGGGCAGTATTTTCTATTGATAGCAAAGAATCAGTTTAACGGGAACCTGTAGCTTTTGACTACTAAGAACCGAGTTTACTCTTTAAATTAAATTCCTTTATTGTCACATATAAAGGGTGCCTTCCGCGTTAAAGAGGTAAACCTATTTTTAAGAAATTGATAGTTTTGACTTAACAGAAAAGTGATCTTACTCGGAAAGATTAACTTAAAGAGACTTTTGGCTTTTGACCAAGAGTCAGATTTTAAACCTACAAACGCGTCCGAAAATAGTTTCAAAATCGTTTTCTAAAAAGGTCAATGATTCCTATTTAACCAATCAACGGCTGTCGCTCTTTTTGTTTGGTTAAATAATAATCAAGTCGTATCATTAGTTTGGACGGCTTTCGATCTTACCCAATAAACATTTAAACACAATTGACTTAAGTTAGAAGCAAAACATCCCCAGAGTATTTTCACTAGCATGATAATTGGAACACAACCACGATGACAATCATTACATCCTAACCTTTATAGTTTAGCCAGACATAATAAGTGCGAGTCTATAAAACATGTAGACTATGGTAAGAGCATTTAAAGTCTATAAAACGTGTAGACTATGGTAAGAGCATTTAAAGTCTATAAAACGTGTAGACTATGGTAAGAGCATTTAAAGTCTATAAAACGTGTAGACTATGATAAGAGCATTTAAAGTCTATAAAACGTGTAGACTATGATAAGAGCAATTAAATAAAGAAATGCAATAAATTAGAACCTTGCTCCGGTCGGAGACTTGAATCTGATACAAATCTACGGAAAAGTAAGGCCGGTATGATGAACTTCAACCAAAGTGCTCCAAGACTCGATTACAACTCAATCTACACCGCAATAACTCCCCGATGTGAAGAGATTATTACTTTACAGAAACTGATAGTATATGGCTTAAGATTGTACTAAGCTTGGATGAAAATAAAGAATGAGAATCGAAAGCTATTTATAGAGGAACTTTGAAGTGCGTAAGGACCAGCATGCCCCTTAACTTCTTTTGAGCGGGAACCATTTTGTGAAGGCCGCGGGCGCGGTGAGGGTGGCCGCGGGCGCGGCGCCTGGAACCGCCACATCATGGGAACGTGGCAGTTGATCTCTGGGTGAAAGTGGGCCACGTCATCGCGTTTCCTGTAGCCAGCGCGGTGCTGAACGCCATAAGTGCAAAATATCTTGAAAAACCCTAATTTCTTGGCGTTTTGGCTCGTTTCTTCACAGAAGGCTCTGAAATGACAAGAATCCTGAAAACAAAGGAAAAAGGAACATAATACGAGAAAATGGCAATAAAAACTAAGGAAAACATGTGATATTTGAGTCAGAAACATAGTGCGATTTAGTGCGATCAAATCCTCCCACGCTTAGACCTTTGCTTGTCCTCAAGCAACAACTCTTAAAAATAGATGAAAGAAATTTATGGTGTATACAGGTTTTGGGCAAAGAGGGCTTCTAAGTCCGAGTAAGGGTGTGTTGTCAGGCACTAACTATCTGAATCAAGGGTATCTTAATTACACTACTCGCAGAAATGCGGACATAAACCTCATAAGTATACAGATTGATCCAAATATCCTTACTATGCTAAGACTTCTTTTTGTACGAGGTCCTTTTTCATTCAGGCGCAATCACATTAAGCCCGTTATCCGTACATACTCATGGTGTAGTGACCGGTTAGTGACTCTGATCTCAAGTGATGGGATTCTGGTACAAGAGTTGGTTTAATCCCTTTTTATTTTACCCATTTGCAGTTGCGGGGGATCGGACCGTAGTCCGCCCTACCAAGTTCAGCACCAGATACCTCTGAACCAACTACAACAGATATGCCTTATATATTTTTTTCTTTGTTTTTGTTAGTGTTTACAACTTTCTTGAGTTAAGTAATCTTTGTGAGGATCACCCAACTCGTAGTCGTATTCATACTTTATTTTGTAACTTTTAAGGCAAAAATAGAGATCATCCACTTATATTCATCGATCCCACACTTAGAGCATGCTTAGGCCGGAGCTGACTGCTAAGATAAACTACTTGAAGACCTATTTGTACAGTTTTATTCAAAATCATAGCGTATTGGGGAGAAAGGATCTAATCTAAATATTCAAAAAGGCTTATGGTGTAAAAATGATAACGAATTTTTCAAAAAGTGAGTGTCCGAGAAACAGACCCTATCTAGGACCTGTCTCATAGCCCAAATCCTTAAAAACAACCATAAATCTTTGAAAAATAAAAATTTTGTAAGGCTAAAAGGTGGGGGAAATGAAAGGGTACACTACGCAGAAAGACTCGCCTATCACATGCATTTTATTAACTACGAAAAAAAAAGGAAAGCAGGAAAAACGGAAAATAAAAGCGAAAAATAAAAGCGAAAAATGGGAAATAAAAGCGATAAATGCTCCTCCCACACTTAAATCAGACATTGTCCTCAATGTTCCAAAATAAGGTAGGAGGAGGTACCTGAAAACACTAGTGGGGGCCACTAGGACCTTCACCATCCTGGTTAGTACGACCGGAACGGCGGCTACGGCTGCGACGGCGGCTATCTCGGTCCAAAACAAGCTGCTCCAGTCTCTCTGACAAGGCGGCATTTGCCGCTTGTAGCTCTTGGGTCCGACCAATGAGGGTGCCTTGGGTTGCCTCCATCAATTGGAAGTGACGAGCGTATGTGGTCTGGTGTAGGTGCTGTTCTCTCTGAAAAGCTAGCTGACTTTCCATAATAGTGCGCAGAGAGCTAGCATTTTGTTCTTGGGACGCTTGCATGAAGGCCATGTTGTCGGCCGCCTGTTGCTGCAAGGTAGCAAGGAGGGTGTCCCTCTGGGCCTCTCGGGCCATATGCTCACGCCACATGTCCTCAGTGACATGGAAACTAGGAGCTGTACCTGCATGTGGGTTAGAGGTAGAAGGTGTCGTGTGTGGTGGTGAAAAATGGGGTGGTTCCTCTGTTTGGAAATCGTACTCATCATCAGTGTTGTTACCCTCATTTAAAGGTAGATTTGGGGGCAACGGACCAATAAAAGCAGGAGCGTTGAGATCGTAGGTCCAGTTACGCTCAAATCGAATATCAGTACGACGGGTGCAAGGCATAACAACACTGGGTACAGCAGCACCTCCAACCATTAGGAAGTAACCACCTTCCTTCCTCGTCTTGCATAAACGCATATCCCTGAAAAATTTAAGATTTGCAATCCGAGGAGGAAGTGGTTCTAGGGTGGCAAGTTCCGTATCCAATCCTATGGCACGGGCAATAGTGGTAATCAGTCCACCAAAGGAAATCGGCCCACCTTTTCTTAAAACATGGTGCATGTGGGCAATCATGAATGGGACGGGATTAACTTTGGTGTCTGTGAGGCAGCTCTGCATGATAATTAATTCTTTAGCATTCACCTTGTTTGGGTTTTCCCGAGCAAAGATGGTGGATGCTAAAAGAAATCTAAAGACACGAAGGGCAGGATTGTGGATGTGAGAAGCAAGAAGGCCATCAAAAGATGTTGCATTTTGTTTAGTAATTCTGGCCCAAAATGCTTCAAATGCCCAATCCGTGTCTAAAGGTGCTTCACAAATGGCACCATCCCCATAAGGCAATCCTAACATGGCGGCTAGACCGTCAGTGGAGTAATCATATTCGACATTAAACATTCTAAATTTGACTCCACCTACGGTGCTAGCAGTGTTAGGAGAGACGTTATAAATTAAAGAACTTAAAAACTCGAACGTCAGCCTAGGGTAGGTCGGTGCTTGAGTAGCAAAAATATCATGCATACCTATTTTATCTAGAAGGAAGAATACACTATGGTATATACCTAATGAATATAGACAGTTTTCATCGATATACCTGGTGGAGTGTATTGGTGTTGTCAGCAATTTTTCAAGCCGCTTTAGTTGCCTTTCTCCGGCTTGACCACCACGTAAAATGTAACCGTGATATTCCATAGGATTTTCTTGTGGATAAAAAGAGAAAGAATGGGATGTAGAAGTAATGAAGGTGTGAGGAAGAAAATGATATAGTAGGGGGTATTTATAGGAAGGGAAGAAAGAAAATGGTGGTTGTAAATATTTATGATGAAAATAATGGAAATAAATGTAGTGGGTTGGTATGGGTAATAAAGTGGGTTAAAATTGGAAGAAAATGGGATTGGAAATTGAAAAAGTGGTAAAATGGGGGGAAAAACGAGCTACTAGCCGTTAGGTGACCGTTGCGTCACCGCGGGCGCGGCATGGCCTACCGCGGGCGCGGTGAGGTCGAGGTCAGTTGGGCTGGCCTGGCTTTCTTTCCATTGGGCTTTTTCTTCCTCGCCATTATCTTCAATTTCTGGAGGTGTACCTATTTTTCTTATAAATGTGCATATATGTACGTGAATACATAGACACATGTTTATTTATTTTATTTTTATATTAAAACTATGGTGACCTAGAAAAACAAAAACATTAGTAAATAAATAAAACATATGCATATATATATATATATAGATATAGGTACGGTCATTGGGTCATCAAAATAAATATTAACAACTCAGGAAACAGATAATGCAAAAATAAAAATGAGTCTGAAAAGGAAATCAACATAATACTAATAATACTGAAACTAGATATCTTGTGAACAATAAAGATCTATTGCCAACCGGTAGGATGCTCTGCAGGAGTGCCTGGGCCACGCAGCTCGGTCAGCTGGCGTCGAATCTCTGCCACCTCGTGAGCTAATTCATCTAACTCACCAGCGAAGGTAACATCGTTTACTTCCAACTGCAAATGAAGGTCAGCCACCTCATTGCGGAGAGTGGTTATCTCAGTGCGCATAGCAGTCAATAGAGTGCGAATATCAGGTTCCTGCAAGCTGAGGTTATTAGTAAGAACAGTAGTATGTGTAACCTCGGGTCGGGATGTGTGATCTGGAGCGGAGTCCTCGGAGGCAGGAGTGTAGTCCTGAGTGGGATCTTCAGAAGCAGGAGTGTATTCTGGAGTGTACTCTGATATCTCACCCCAACCTTCTACAGAATAGTTCCAATTAGCAGAGTTGGAAACACAAGTCATCTGAGGGTCTGGCATGGTGAAGGTGTAAACTGTCTGGTCATTGATAAGCAATCTGTACCGATATGGGTGGAAAGAGGCCCTCCTCATGAATCCACGATCCATGCAAAAGTCTAAATCTAGAAAAGTATATCCACAGTATGGGGTCAGCTGTGCTATCATACTGTCTAAACCCAAAGCAGAAGCTATCTGTGTCACATTCCCTCCGGAATGAATGAGCCCTACAGCGGATCGAGCAGTCTGCTCGAGGCTCTCTATCAGAAAACCTCCACTAGCTATAGGTCTGGACTGACTAGCACAGTATAAGAAAAGGATCTCCTCAGCGGTGACCAAGTGGTCACAGTAACTCCTCCCAAAGAAAGTGTGGCATAGGATCATCTCGAAGTATCGGAAGGCCGGGTTATGGATCTTCCGGGACAGCTGGGTAGAGGGGTCAAGACTGGCTCTATCAGTAATGTCCTGCCAAAATTTGTCAATGTCTCTGTCCATGTAGCAACTCAATGGGAACTCAGTTATAGCGGTCGGTCCAGTTTGGAAACCAAGCAAATCCCCAAATTCTTTGGTGGTCAGGGTATACTCGGTGCCAAACAATCTGAAACTCAGGCGTCCTCGCTCATCTCCTTCACCTACTCGTGGATTATAGTCCATAGAGCTAAGAAACTCCAGAGTAAGGTTCCTGTATGTTTTGTGGACATCATCGGCATAAGAATCCCAGCTAAGTTGGTTGCATAGATACCGAATACTTGGCTCAATCCCTAGTGCCTCCATGCAGCTCTGATCGGGGTACCTAGTGGGTACCATAGGTCTAGCAGATAAGGTAGCAAATCGGGCCTTTTGCGCTTCATCTCTGAAAATCACAGCCATACCATCGGGGTGATGCATCCTGAAAATATAAACACAAGAAATTAGTCCAGATAAAATATATAAATTACTAAAATAAAATAAAGAATAAACCATGGGTTGCCTCCCAGGCAGCGCTTGTTTAACGTCGTTTAGCTTGACGATTAGATCTTACTTTATGTGGGTATTGGTGGGTCTATAAGAATATGACTAGAGTAGTCAACAGGCAAATCGCCTCCTTTGTAGAGCTTCAGTCTTTGTTCATTTACCACAAATGGAGCACATGAATTGTTTTTGATTTCTACTGCTCCAGACTTTAGAACTTTTGACACTTCAAATGGACCTGTCCATCTTGAACGAAGCTTACCAGGAAAAAGTCGTAACCTTGAGTTAAATAGGAGAACAGGATCACCAATGTTGAAATCTTTCTTGATGATTTTTTTATCATGCCACATTTTGGTTCTTTCCTTATATATGATGGCATTCTCATAGGAATTCAAGCGAAGCTCTTCTAGCTTGTGAATGTCCAGGATACGTTTTTCTCCGGCTTTCAGGTAATCTAGATTCAAGGATTTAATGGCCCAATAGGCTTTATGTTCTAGTTCGAAGGGTAAATGACAGGACTTTCCATAAACCAATTGATAAGGAGTTGTTCCAATAGGGGTTTTATAAGCCGTTCTATAAGCCCATAAGGCGTCTTTAAGTTTTCCAGACCAGTCTTTTCTGGATAATGATACGGTTTTTTCTAGGATCTGCTTAATCTCCCTATTCGATACCTCTACTTGGCCACTGGTTTGCGGGTGATATGGTGATGCTACTCTATGTTTTACTCCGTATTTGCTTAGAAGCTTGTCAAATATCTTAGATATAAAATGCGATCCTCCATCACTTATGACTAACCTCGGGGTTCCAAACCTAGGGAAAATAATATTCTTAAACAGTTTGATAACTACCTTGGTATCGTTTGTGGGTGATGCAACAGCTTCGATCCACTTTGAGACATAATCGATAGCTACTAGGATATACTTGTTACCCATTGAGGAAGGAAAAGGTCCCATGAAATCTATACCCCAGACATCAAATATTTCCACTTCTTGGATGTTTCTTAAAGGCATTTCATCACGTCTTGAGATGTTCCCAGTGCGTTGGCATCGGTCACATTTTGTAATGTAAGTGTGGACATCGCGCCATACAGTAGGCCAATAAAAACCTGCTTGAAATATTTTGGCGCATGTTTTAGACGTGCTTGCATGTCCACCATAAGGTGAAGCATGGCAATGTTTAATGACATTGCCTACTTCTTCCTCTGGCACACATCGTCGGAATATATTATCTATTCCTCTTTTGAATAGGAGGGGTTCATCCCAAAAGAAGTGTTTAACATCTCTGAAAAACTTCTTCTTCTGTTGGTAGCTTAAGTCGGGGGGTATGATATCAGCGGCTAGATAATTTACAATATCTGCGTACCATGGTATGTTGTTCATGGTTGAGATTTCCTCATAAGTCTCTTCTTCAGTTGAGTTTATCCCAGCTATTAATCTTTCATAAGTAGAGTGATCGTCTATAGGTATAAGTTCAGGCTTAAGGTGTTCTAACCTAGAGAGATGATCAGCTACTAAGTTTTCAGCTCCTTTTTTATCCTTAATATCCAAGTCAAATTCTTGGAGTAAAAGTACCCATCTGAGCAATCTAGGCTTAGCATCTTTCTTACTTAACAAGTACCGGATTGCTGCATGATCTGTGTATACTATTATTTTTGCTCCCACCAAATAAGATCGAAATTTATCAATAGCAAAAACTACGGCTAGCAATTCTTTTTCTGTGGTTGTATAATTTAGCTGGGCGGCGTCTAGTGTTCTACTAGCGTAGTAAATTGCATGCAGTTTTTTGTCTTTTCTTTGCCCTAGTACAGCCCCTACAGCGAAATCACTAGCATCGCACATGATTTCAAAGGGTTGTGTCCAATCAGGTGGTCTTATGATAGGTGCTGAAATAAGAGCTTGCTTTAAAACTTCAAAGGCCTCAAGACATTTTTGGTCGAATTCAAACTCGACGTCCTTCATCAATAAGTTAGTTAAAGGTTTAGTTATTGCGGAAAAATTCTTGATGAAACGTCGGTAGAACCCGGCATGTCCTAGGAAACTTCTTATTTCCCTAACGGTCTTAGGTGGGTTTAAGTTTTCTATAACTTCTATCTTGGCCTTATCGACTTCTATACCTCTTTCAGAAATAATGTGTCCCAAGACTATCCCTTCACTTACCATAAAGTGGCACTTTTCCCAATTCAACACAAGGTTTACTTCCACACATCTTTTTAAGATTTTCTCCAAGTTCGAGAGGCAGTTTTTGAAATCAAACCCACACACTGAAAAATCGTCCATAAATACTTCCATAATTCCATCTAGGTAGTCTGCGAAAATTGACATCATACAACGTTGGAAAGTGGCAGGTGCATTACAGAGTCCAAAGGGCATTCGTCTATAAGCGAATGTTCCATAAGGGCATGTAAATGTGGTTTTTTCTTGGTCCTCTGGGTGAATAGGGATTTGGAAAAATCCCGAATATCCATCAAGATAGCAGAAACATGAGTGTCTTGCTAGACGTTCAAGCATCTGATCTATAAATGGGAGAGGGAAATGATCTTTTCTTGTTGCCTTATTCAACCTTCTGTAATCTATACACATTCGCCATCCTCCTTCTGTTCGTTTTGCCACATGCTCACCTTTCTCATTTTTTAGAACAGTGATACCTCCTTTCTTGGGTACCACATGGACTGGGCTTACCCATTCACTGTCCGAAATTTGGTATATGATACCAGCCTCTAATAACTTAAGAACTTCTTTCTTGACTACATCACTCATGATAGGGTTTATTCTTCTTTGATGTTCTCTTGAGGGTTTCGAATCTTTTTCTAGCATAATCCGATGCATGCATACGGATGGGCTTATACCTCTTAAATCTGAAACTTTATACCCTAAAGCTGAGGGATATTTTCGCAAGGTATCTAATAGTTGATTTGTTTCTATTTGGTTTAGAGTGGCGCTAATTATAACAGGTCTATTCATCTCCTCATCCAAAAACTCATATCTTAGATTCTTGGGTAGTTCCTTAAGTTCTATAGTGGTTGTCTCAGCACGTGGCATAAGGTCATGGGTAAGAGCTAAGCATTCGAAAAGGTTGTCGTCAATGTACGGTTCGATACTCTCAAATCCGTCATCCTCTAAAATAGGGGTTGATGGTAATTTGGTTAATAATTCGTTTTGTTCGAGCTCATTTACACATTCATCAATGATGTCGATGGCATAACACGCATCTCCTATCACTGGTGCCATTAGAAATTTTGATAAAATGAACTCAATCTTTTCATCTCCTACCTCGAAAGTCAGTTTCCCTTTCTTAACATCTATTATAGCTCCGGCGGTCGATAAGAAAGGTCTTCCTAAGAGGATTGGGATGTCTTCATCTTCTTTGATATCCATTACGACGAAGTCGGTCGGAATGTACAACTGACCAATCTTGACAGGTATGTCTTCTAAAATACCCATGGGATATTTGACAGATCTATCAGCTAGTTGTAAGGACATCTTAGTAGGTTGAAGTTCTCCTAATTTTAACCTCTTACAGACGGCCAGAGGCATCAGACTTACACTTGCTCCTAGGTCTAAAAATGCTTTGTCTATCATATGGTTACCTAGGATGCAAGGGATAGAAAAACTTCCAGGGTCTTTATCTTTCTTGGCGAGTTTATTTTCGGATATAAAATGACATTCTAAAGGCTTGGGATCATCGAGTCGTCGTTTATTGGTCAAAATATCTTTCAGAAACTTAGCATATGATGGTATCTGGGTTATAGCTTCAGTAAAAGGAATCTCAACATGGAGTTTCTCTATTACCTTAATAAACTTTTGGTACTGGTTTTCTACTTTGGTGTTTTTCAGCCTCTGTGGGAATGGAATAGGTGGTTTATAAGGTTGTTGAGTGTTTTTCTCTACTTCTGGTTTTGATTGCTTTCCTGGTTTCTCTGGTTCCTCCACCTGGTCTTTGGGCGTAGCGTCTTCCATAGGTTTTTCTGATGTGCTTAAGTCAGGATTTCTAGGTCCTTCATAAGCGGTTCCACTTCTTAGTGTGATAGAATTTGCTTGGCCTTTTGGATTTGGTTGAGTTTGTCCAGGGAATTGTCCTCCAGGTGCAACTTGTATAGAGGTGTTTTGTGCTACTTGGGAAATCTGAGTCTCAAGCATTTTGGTGTGGGTTATTATCTGGTCAAACTTGGTTGCTAGTTGAGTAACCAGTTCGTTCGTGTGAATATGTTGGTTCATAAACTCCTTATTTTGCTGGGTTTGAGCTTGAATAAAGGTGTCTATGGTTTCTTTAAGGTTTGGTCTTGGGGGTACTATTTGCATAGGTTGGTTTTGTTTTTGCGTTTGGAATCCTTGAGGTCTCGAAGGTCCGGGATTTTGGATAGGGTTGTTGTTTTTGTAAGAGAAATTCGGGTGGTTCCTCCATCCAGGATTGTAGGTATTCGAGAAAGGGTTCCCTTGAGTATAGTTAACTTGGTCTGAGCTTGATTCGTTCAAAAGGTTACAGTCAACGGTTTGATGTCCTTGAGCTCCACAGAGTTCGCACTCCGATTGGATTGCTGCTACTGTGGTTGGGTTTTGAGACATGTTCTCAACTCTCAAGGCTAGGGCGTCCATCTTGGCATTGATCATGTCCATGCAACTTACCTCATGCTTTCCTCCATGGCTCTCCTTTTTCTCTACTGTCGCTCGTTCTAATCCCCATTGGGCATGGTTTTGGGCCATGTCCTCTATTAGGGCACAAGCGTCAGGGTAAGGTTTGTTCATCAACGCTCCGCCAGCGGCAGCGTCTATGGACATCTTTGTGTTGTAATGGAGTCCATTATAGAAGGTATGTATGATTAACCATTGCTCTAGGCCATGGTGCGGACAGGCTCTTAAAAGTTCTTTATATCTCTCCCAGGCATCAAAAAGTGATTCGCCTTGGTTTTGGGTGAAACAAGTGATCAGGTTCCTAAGAACAGCGGTCTTGCTTGGTGGAAAATACCTCGCAAGAAAAGCTCTCCTAAGGTCTTCCCAAGTTGTTATTGAGTTAGTTGGAAGGGCGTCTAACCAGTCGTGAGCTTTACCTCTAAGGGAAAAAGGAAATAGTCTTAATCGGATAGCTTCGGGTGTGGCTCCATTTGCCTTAAGGGTGTCAGCTAACTGGATAAATACCTTTAAATGTTGATTCGGGTTCTCGGTAGCGAGACCAGCGAATTGGTTTTGTTGTACTAATTGTAGTAACGAGGGCTTTAGTTCAAAGTTGTTGGTAGTTATAGCAGGGTTTACTATACTAGAACTAGGTTCCTCGTTAGATGGTTGGGCGAATTCCTTGAGCGGTCTTTGGTTACGATCTTCTGCCATAGCTCTTCTTATCTTGCGAATAAAAAGACGGGCACGAGCGTAACGTTCAGGTTCTACTAAAGGATCTATTAGGTTGCCGGTGCTACGATTTCTACGCATCTACCGGCTAGAATAGCCTTAGTCTAAACGGGATAACAATAGGGTACGAAATTTGACGAAGTTGGTCCCCGGCAACGGCGCCAAAAACTTGATGGGGCTGTATTAATCTGTGACGTATAGCCTAAATGTAGTACTGCAAGTGTACAGCCTATCGAAGTAATATATAAGATTATCGAACCACAGAGACCAATTGTCAATCTATCAACTCTATTGCTAAGGTGCTTATCTAAGGCGAATAAGGATATTGATGTGAGTGCAGTGCACAAAGTAAATATGCGAGGGAAATAACAGTTTAAAAGACAGGTTGGAATGTAAATCATGTAATCAGATATTGGTCCGGTCATGCGTAGATGAACCTACTTATGGGGCAGTATTTTCTATTGATAGCAAAGAATCAGTTTAACGGGAACCTGTAGCTTTTGACTACTAAGAACCGAGTTTACTCTTTAAATTAAATTCCTTTATTGTCACATATAAAGGGTGCCTTCCGCGTTAAAGAGGTAAACCTATTTTTAAGAAATTGATAGTTTTGACTTAACAGAAAAGTGATCTTACTCGGAAATATTAACTTAAAGAGACTTTTGGCTTTTGACCAAGAGTCAGATTTTAAACCTACAAACGCGTCCGAAAATAGTTTCAAAATCGTTTTCTAAAAAGGTCAATGATTCCTATTTAACCAATCAACGGCTGTCGCTCTTTTTGTTTGGTTAAATAATAATCAAGTCGTATCATTAGTTTGGACGGCTTTCGATCTTACCCAATAAACATTTAAACACAATTGACTTAAGTTAGAAGCAAAACATCCCCAGAGTATTTTCACTAGCATGATAATTGGAACACAACCACGATGACAATCATTACATCCTAACCTTTATAGTTTAGCCAGACATAATAAGTGCGAGTCTATAAAACATGTAGACTATGGTAAGAGCATTTAAAGTCTATAAAACGTGTAGACTATGGTAAGAGCATTTAAAGTCTATAAAACGTGTAGACTATGGTAAGAGCATTTAAAGTCTATAAAACGTGTAGACTATGATAAGAGCATTTAAAGTCTATAAAACGTGTAGACTATGATAAGAGCAATTAAATAAAGAAATGCAATAAATTAGAACCTTGCTCCGGTCGGAGACTTGAATCTGATACAAATCTACAGAAAAGTAAGGCCGGTATGATGAACTTCAACCAAAGTGCTCCAAGACTCGATTACAACTCAATCTACACCGCAATAACTCCCCGATGTGAAGAGATTATTACTTTACAGAAACTGATAGTATATGGCTTAAGATTGTACTAAGCTTGGATGAAAATAAAGAATGAGAATCGAAAGCTATTTATAGAGGAACTTTGAAGTGCGTAAGGACCAGCATGCCCCTTAACTTCTTTTGAGCGGGAACCATTTTGTGAAGGCCGCGGGCGCGGTGAGGGTGGCCGCGGGCGCGGCGCCTGGAACCGCCACATCATGGGAACGTGGCAGTTGATCTCTGGGTGAAAGTGGGCCACGTCATCGCGTTTCCTGTAGCCAGCGCGGTGCTGAACGCCATAAGTGCAAAATATCTTGAAAAACCCTAATTTCTTGGCGTTTTGGCTCGTTTCTTCACAGAAGGCTCTGAAATGACAAGAATCCTGAAAACAAAGGAAAAAGGAACATAATACGAGAAAATGGCAATAAAAACTAAGGAAAACATGTGATATTTGAGTCAGAAACATAGTGCGATTTAGTGCGATCAGTTCTTTGTCCTTTTACTTCCAAAAGCTTCTAAACATCATCCATAAAGAATCTCAATACCTGTTTGCAAACTGTAACACCATTTACACCATTTACACCATCCTCCATTTTCAAAAATAGAGCTTTGCATCTTGACTTCTCCAGCTTGATTCAAGAACTCTCATCTCAAAGTAACCATTGGAATAGCTTCCTTGGGGTTCAAGAAATCTAACCTGATCATCACCATCACTTAAAATAAGCTCAAACTTATTTCACGATTTTCAGTTTTTGAGGTATTTTTCTAAACTTTCATCTCTTTATTTAGGCATTGTTAGCCTTCCATTTTCAAAGAAAAAATTTAGATATAATTGCCCTGAAACTGTACATGTCCATAGTTTTCATTTATATTGACTGAGTAGGGAGAATTTTGAGATTGAAATTAATGGAAAAATTAGGGTTCAGATTAGGTCCAACAAAATTCTTATTTATCTTTGATTTATATTTAAAGTGATTTAAATTTCTGGAATCGTGAGAAAAAATGGAACAACTTTCATGTTTGCAATTTTAATTTTCATTGAGAAATGAGAAAGATACAGGTGGCATGGCTGGCGTGAGGTTGAAGATGAAGTTCAGGCCATGGAAGTGTTTTGTATTATATATTTATGGTTTTGTTTTATACACCGGATGTATAGCCACCCCAGTGGTAAGGCATCGCGCATATTATGTTAAGGGCGTGGTTTAAAGCCCTAGCGCTGCCACTTTTCACAATTTTCACTCTTTCCTTTCTTTTTTTACTTCCATACATGCGCGTTGGGCCTTTGAGTCATTGGGCCTCTCTTTTTGCTTCATTATGACCCCCTGATTACTTATAACAACCCAACCTTATTATTATTATTATTATTATTATTATTATTATTATTATTATTATTATTATTATTATTATTATTATTATTATTATTATTATTATTCTGACCTACAAAAAACTCCTCTTGGGTCAGGCCTAGTACCAAAAACAGTTTTACTTCTAATAAACACCTCAAACCTGATTTTTACCCCCTGACCTTCTTTATTTATTTTATTTCATTTTCTTTTTCCTTTTATTTATTATTAATCTTATGATAATATTTATGTTTATTAATAAAAAAGGACAAAAATATTTTATTTATTATATACTTATTTTATTTTTCAAGACAACAAAAACATCAAAAACATTTTTATTACAATTTAATTTAATTTCTTTTTTAGTCAATTAATAATTAGATTAGGGTTTTTTATTTATTTATTTTCTTTTTTAATTAAAATCAACTTAGAATTTTAGGTTTCTATTTTAATTAATTAATTTCTTTTTTTCATACCATTTAATTAATATTAAAATCTTTTTTCTCAAGAAAACACCTAAAAATGTTTCTTTATTTAATTTAAGTTTATTTTCTCATTTTTAATTAATCATTTTAGCTTTAGTTAATTAAGGTCTTAACAAATTCAAAACAAAATCCATTTCCTATTCCATTTATATCCTTGTATATTCATTCATTATTGTACGTTTAATTCTTGTAAATATTCAATATGGTTGTAATATATAATTAGAATTTAAATTATTGCAATCCCCATTTGTAAATATGTATACCCCATCCCAAAATGATGTAATAGTGTAGGATATTTACTTTTCACAATTTATCGCTTTCATATAAATGCTAGTAAATTAGGGTTTGTATGGAAAGATAAAATCAACACTAGAAAACCCTAATCCAAGATAAATTCAAGCATGAAATACAAAACACTTGCACACTTGCACCTCTAGGGTTAACTCCACTTTGTTGCCTTAAAAATGGTCATATTACACATGTGAGGTATTTTAGCAAAAACAATAAAAAACACAAGATCATAGTCCCTCGATGACGCTACGACTGTTGCTTTACAAATGATCTTAGTCCCTTAAGAGAAATTATAAGATATCTCGTAACATTTTTATCCATGACTATATGATGACCCACACTCGTCCCTTTACATCCAAAGATAAGGCTTCTTACCAATCAATGGCAAGATATCAATGTCAAAGGAAGAGAGGAATGAACAAAAGACTTTTGATTAGGTAGAACGTTCTTAGTTTCTTGCTCACATTCCATTTTCAAAAACAAACATCTTTCAAAATACACCAAACAATTTCAAAACATGAAATATTTTCAAAAAAATTCCAAACACTTTGTATGCATTCTTATAGAGACGGGAATCATTACAAAGTTGGCCTAAATGAAGGAGCTTTTCAAAATAATTTCAAAACCCATCACAAACACATTTCAAAAAAAGAAATTTAAAAAGTGATTGTTGTACCCAAAAATCTTCCCTCTCATTTTATCAAGATTTCCCCTCACAAGACTCTTTAGACTCAAGACAAATTTAGGGTTTGCTCAGCTCAAGACCTCATCTTGCACTGATGACCTGAAATTAGGGTTTGAGTTTGCAAAAGGATTTTTGGACCACCAATGCTTCATGTGACTTTCATACACCATCTTGGACCCCTAAGATTGTTCATACAAAGTTTTAAGCCTTGAATCACATTTTTGCCCAGTCAATTGGACAGTTGACCTAAAAACAACTGTATTTGGGAAAAAGTCAACTGTGGCCAATTTACAGTCAAACCTCATAATTTTTGATCCACATCAACATTATAGAATCATATGTACCATTTGATCAAGTTTGGACCACAACTCCTCAAGAAATTTGATCAGATCATCAAAAGGGCAAAATGGTCAAAATTAGGGTTTTGACTGAAGAAGGGCAATTTCTGATTTTTGACCTAGCCAATGACCAATTGAGTTCAAGAATGATTTCAAGGACTCAATAGCATCATCTTGACCTAATCACATGGTTCAAAAGATCTCAAATGCATAGGATTGACCGATGAACTTTCCACTCAACTCATCAAAAATCAACTATACACTGAAAAGTCAAACTTTGACTTTTTGGTCAAAATCAAGTGCCAAGGGTCATAATTCATCAAAACTTGTCAAAATGTGAAACTTGTTCACCAAGAAACCTAGTTTTGAAAATTAGGGTTTTAATTTGAAAATTTTCATAACTTAGAATTTTTCTAAGTTATGAAAATTTCTTATTTTTTCCCAACTTTTCCCACCTTTTTCACCATGATGCAATTGGGTTCAAACAAAACTTCCAACATGAAAGTTGTATTCCTCCATGAAATATACAACTTTGATTCACAAAGTTTTCCAAAAATATGCTTGGATCTCACGTTATGATTTTGTGAATAGGGGTCCATAAACTTTTTAACTTAGTGAAAATGTGCCCTAGTTTAGGCAGATTTTTTACCTAACTTCATGGCAACTTTTCACCTAGTTCCAAGAGGAATATCAAAATTCATTTCAAAGATGGATTGTAGAGCATGTTACAAGATTTCCAAAATGTCCAAGAACTCTCCAAGATCATTTATGGTTATGGAGAATCGAAGAAATGAAAATGAAAATTTATCACTTTTGTTCAAGGCATTTTCACAATGTTACAAGTTGCAAATCAGTTTCAAACATGCTTGTACTTGGTATTATAGGTCCTAATCCTTTCTACACTCCATAATTGAATGCTAACACATTGGATATTGGCTTTATTCTGAACTATGGAGCTTTGCATAAGGAATTAATCCATTTATGGCATAAAGTTCTCAATACCATTTTCATAAAGCTTGCTTTTTGTAACTTTGCATTCCTTGAGCATTGAAACTGTTTCTTTGTCACAAGCAAGGTCCACAGTTATCAGGTATGTTTACCAACTCTTATCAGCTAAGGAACTAGAAAGTACAAGCTTTTGGGCATTGTCACTTCAACTTTTCTTCAAAAGAAAGAAACTTGCAAAAGTCAATACAACTCATCCATCTGATAAAGGCAAGCCTTGGCTTCATTTCAAACAACTTCAGAACCTTGTAACAAGCCTAAGCACGAATTGCTAACATCTCAAACACTCCAAAACACAAAAAACCATATTTCCGCCCAAAACAGGGCAGCTTCTGCAAATCTCAAGCCAAATCAATATTGGCTCGTGCGTTTCTTGATTAAACCCTTGAAACACCTTCCATACATCACACCTAAACTGTCCAGTCCCTTGTCTTGCAACTGTGTTCCCTGTTTCAAGCTTCACCATTTTTATTTTGAAGTTTTGCAGGTTGACTCGTGCAGCAAGATTCAAGCATCTATAAGTCAAGCTGAGCATTGGATAAGCTTGAGGGAACTTCAAGGAAGCTCACAAGAACTTCAGGCCTCACTCAGTCCCCACATTGCCATATCCAAACTCAACTGAACAAGGTATTTGTCAAGTTTCTATATCTCTATTTAGGCATCCTTAAGCTTAGGTTTGTGAAGCAAAAATGTAGTCCCTAACTTGCTTAAGTTGTACATATGCATAGTTTGTATTTATATTAACTGAGATAGGAGTATTTGATTGTTGAAGTTCATGAAAATATTAGGTCAGGAATTAGGGACATTGAAATTCTCCCTGGTTTCTTAGAGTTAGGTCACAAAATGGATATGGTTGGAATCGTGATTAAAATGCTATAAGTTTCATGTTGTAAGTTTTTGATTTCATGTAAGCATGAGCAAGAACATAATCAAGCTCAGAAACGTGCGCAGGGACTGAGGACAGGGATGAAGATGCTGTCTTGGGCTTTTTTGTTTCTGGCCTTTTTTGTTTCTTCTTTTTGCACCCCCCATTTTACTTCTGCACCCCCTTTGCATATTTTTAAGTTTTGTTTTGTATTTTCTTGCATATTTTATATTTTTGACTTTATTATTTTTTTCTGAACATTAAAAAAATCCAAAAATATTTTCTTAATTTTTTGCATTTTATTTTATTATTTTTTTTTTGGCATAAAAATAGTTTATTAGGTTTTACTTTCTTAAATAAATTTGTAAATAATAAAAATACAATACATTTTTATTTTGATTATTTCACACATTAAATACTTATTTGTCATACATATTTAATTTTTTTAATATTTATACATAATATTATTATTATTTTTCTTGAACAAAAAAATGAATAAAATAATATAGAAAATATATTTTCTTTTTAAACAAAATTAGGGTTTCCCCTTTCAAAAATAATAATATTATTTTTCCTTATTTTTAGGACTTAGATAATTCTATTTTTATCATACATAAAACAATTACAAAACATATTTGCATATTTAAATACTTGTTTATTTATTTTATTGTATAATAAATTCAATTGGGTTGTAATAGTAAATTAGGGTTTTATTTTGTGCAAATATCCCCCATTCAAAATTTGCGTCCCCCCCATAATATTGTTGTAATAGTTTAGATTTACTTTACGCAATTTATCGCATTATATACATGTTTAGTAAATTAGGGTTTGTATGATAAGACAAAAATCAAACAAATACAATACCTAATCCAAGACAAAAATGCATGAAAAATGATAACACATTGCACACAAGCACCTCTAGGGTTTCATCCACTTTGTTGCCTTAAAATGGCTATGGTATGCATGCGAGGTATCTTGGCAAAATCAAACAAAACAAAAGATCATAGTCCCTCGATGACGCTATCTTGGTTGCCTAAACAAAAATGATCTTGGTCCCTCAAAACTTGCTAAAGATACTTAGCAATATTGCTATCATGGTCATACGATGACCCACGCCCGTCCCGTTTAACATCCAAAGATAGGGTTGTCTACCAAAACAATGGTAAAACAACAATATCAAAGGAATAAAAATGTACAAGAAAAGACTTTTGAGTAGGTAGATGCTTCTAGTTACTTGATCAATTTGCAAACCATCCTTGCTATTTTCAAACAAACACACACACAATTTCAGAAAAACATTTCCAAACAACTTTCAAAACATTGAAACATTTTTCAAAAGACAAACATCTTTGTATATATTCTTACGAACGAGAATCATTACAAAGATTGCCAAAACGATGGCCTCTTTTCAAAATAATTTCAAAACCACACAAAGCACCATTTCAAACAATTGGAAAAGCAAAGCAAGTGATCTAAAACAAGTAACTAAGAGCCCATGGAAAACCATGGATGAAAAGGGTGCTAGCACCTTCCCTTTTCATAATCTACCCCCCGAACCCAAAAACAATCTCAAAGGTCTTTCCTGTGCTTTTTTACCTTTCCTTTTGGCTAAAATAAAAGTCAGTGGCGACTATTGCTAAACTGAAACATTTGCAAACATAAACGCAAAACCTCAAGTCAGTTCTCCCACCGTATCACAGTGATCTATCAAGCAACTAAGAGCCAATAGATAACTATGGATGAAAAGGGTGCTAACACCTTCCCTTTTCATTACCTACCCCCCCGAACTCAAGAAAATATCTCAAAGGTCTTTCCTGTTCTTTTCACCATTTCCTTATTGGATAAAAGAAAAGTCAGTGGCAACTCTTGTTATCTGCAACAATTGCGATAAAATGCAAAACAATCAAGTCAGTTCTCCCACCATATTACAGAGAGAAAATGAGAATTTCTAGGCCATGAGAAATTAATGGGACTTGAAACATCCAATGATTGAAGTAATGAGGCTCTTCTTGAACAAATTGTCAATATAATCAGTTTCCACTGCTTGAGGAGAACTTGATAGCCAAAACACCTTGATCCTATCACAAAGAAATGAATGCAACACAATATGATGAATATGATGGAACATAAGCCTAAAATAAGAGGGTAAATTTTTTGGTGCAACAGCCCCCCCTAATCAATAATATTAGGCTTGATAAGTGAGAAAAGTGACAACTTTCAAACTTTCAGTTAAAGATGATTTAATACAAAAGAACCCAAAAATTTACACTCTTGAAAAAGAAATAAAATCTCCTCAAAGACAAAGAACACTTAGCAGACTTGAGACTTAGAAGATACCAAACGAAATCGCATTTAGCAAACAGTAGGTCTAATGAAAATTGTCCTTCTGAAAACATGCGTCAGAATGAAACTGTAACGCAAATTTTAACAAAGTTGAGACAAAAATCAAACTTAGAAGAGTAGATGAAACTAAACTTCAGAAAAATGTGTTAGGATAAAACCGAACCACAAAAGGGGTGAGATAAGACTCAAACACAGAGTATATGCAAAGCTAAGTTCTGAAAAAGTACGCGGGGCAAAGTGGCTAGAGCGCGTGATTCTAGGAGCACATGCTAGTCTCAAAAGAGACCGGTCAACCAAGGATACAACAAACAAAAGCTGAAGTATAGTAATCAAACAATGTTAATGGCTCAGTAAACAAAAAATGATAAATATCCAAGGAATAACATCAAATGAGACAAAACTCGACTCGACAATACTAGATGATCAAAACTTTCTAGAGACGAGTACCAGGACAAAACAAACTAGATTTTACATACGGGTAACGAGGCAAAACTTAACCCATAGCAAAGTGATAAGAGTGCATGTTTCTCAGAGCACCTGCTAGTCTCCAACCACGGGTAAACAATAAACCAAAACTGACTAATCCCGAATAGGTATAAAAGAGATATCTCAAGTCGATGAACACAATAAATGAAAGCCATAATACCGTAAACAAACAGTGTGATGGGTTCAGTAATCAAAAACTGATAAACGTCCAAAGGGTGAGATAGGGGTTTCGACCAAGGACATAGTAAATGAAAACTGATAGAAGAGTCTAGGGAACAAGACAAAATGAGACGACACTTGACTCATAATAACTAGTTAGGCAAGACAAACTAGATGAGTACGAAGGCAAAACAAACTGGATTTCATGCACAGGCGACGAGATCAAGACTCTACCCAAAGCAAAGTGATGAGAGTTCACGTTTCTTAGAGCACTTGCTAGTCTCGGACCAATGGATAAAGAGTAAACGAAAACTGATAAAAGAATCCAAGGAACAAAGGAGACTGATTTCAACCAAGGACAAAATTAAACAAACACTGCAAAAAGACTCAGTAAACAAAAACCGATAAAGGATTCAGTAGTCAAACACTGATGGAAGTCCAAGGTATGAAAACAAAACGAGATGACACTCGACTCATTATAACTAGCTATACAAAACTAAGATATTTGAGTACCAGAACAAAAACTAGATTTCATGCGTGGGTGAGGAGACAAAACTTAAAACTCGACCCAAAGCAAGGTGATTAAGGCGTACTACCAAAAACTTGCTGAAAGTAAATATCAGGACGAACTGGGTATTCAAAAGGTACATCAATAGGCATTGGAATGAACCAACAAGGGTATTAAAGACTAAATCCGAGAAGACTATGCCAGGGTAAAACTAAACTACAATCAATAGTAGACACTCAATCATTCAAATGATTAACATTAACAGGATATTTGTATGGGGTGAAATTGAGATATTGAGGATAAAGACCTTGCTGGGGATATAATATGAAGTTTTAAAAAATTCTAGGGCAAACAAAAACAATAATGGCTTATGTTCGGATGCATGTTTGAATTATTTTTTTATGGAATAATATTTAAATAAGAGAATGGAAACACTATACTTTGAGGATGAAATGTGATGATGCATGTTTAAATATTTCACTAGGGAATGGCCAATCGAGAAGCCAACAACCAAAAAAGTTAAAATCTCACAAGACTTGTAAAAATAAATTGCAAAATATAATGGAGAAGAGAAGATATAAGGAACTTATGAAGAGAAACCCTTGAAGAGCTTAAAATCTATAGGGAGTAACAAACTGAGTAACTGGCAGAAACAGGCTACAAAAACTGAGAGGAGTTGCAAGAGTAAATTGCAAACTCTGTTGGAGAAGATCATATCGAAACTTATCAACTTTAATAAGGAATGTCGAATGTTGATTGGGTGTTGTGGGAGAAGATCAGGCTGAAATTGTAAATTCTAAAGTGGGACGCCCAAATGGAGATTGGACGTTGCTAGAGAGTGCACCGACAAAAAGGGGCATGCGGGAAATCAAAAATCACCATACTTTTCGTTTGATAACTTGTCAATTTCTTACTGGGGATAACGAAACCTTATAATGCCAAGGATATGAAGATCCATGGTGGGGGTAAGAGACCTTTCTAGTAATGAGATATTCTTTGTAGTAGAAACTCAACAAAGTATGCTATTGCTGGAAATACGAGAATCTTTAGTTCCACCGGGGAATAAAGATGTGCCTCAATCAGAACGAAACCTGTCGGGAGTTTTTGACATTGGGTCAAGAAATCACAATAGCGTACTCTACTCTATCAACAACTGATATTAAAATCTATTGGATAAGGAGAGAGTCTGCATAAGCACTTGAAGAAATGATTTTGTTGAGGGAACGAGGGTTCCTGAACAAAAGGATATCCCTGAAGCAACCTTAATGGGGATATGAGAAAATCCTAGGCAAGAGATCTTGAAACACTTTTAGATTCTCTTTCTGGAGAAATGGGATTTCATTGGGGAGAAGAAAAACATTTCCATTATCTGGGGTAATGAATCAATTTGGGGAAAAGAAAACATTCACAAACAAATAGGTGAGTGTTTTACCAAGAGGAACATCAAACATGTCCCACGCATAGCATGACAGCTGCATTTATTATCCATATTTCAAGAAACTTTTAAAAGCAAATACATTGTAACTTAGATTATCATGTTTGTGCAGAGCCAACAAAGTTTATATGCAAATGTTTATCAAAATATTGGACATTTTTGTAAATAAAACAGTAAAAGAAAATTATGAGCACATATTTAAATAAAAGAGGATCCTTTAATGATTTTTAAATCAGCCTGTGAAAAAGACATTTACATTTGGAAGCAATTCCTAAAAAGAGGTAATTGAAAAATCAAGACAAAAGAGTGTTTACAAATGGAAATGTGAATATGAATATCCAATAATTTCTGACTCTGCTATAACTCTTATAACCTCAACGCTCCCATCTCCTTGCTTTCTGACGAAGCATACTTGAATTGATTCCAAACCCCTTCCAGGTAATCTATAGTAATAGTAGATGAATTTAAAATTTAGGATCCAACGCTGAACATAGTCATTCACTTTAAATCTCTAACTTTTGCCTGGATCGCCCTTCCAGGTTTTCGATCCACTAGGATACCCCTTTTTGCGTAAGATGCCCTTTCAGTTTTTCAATTTATCGGGTGTACTTATTTTCTTTTTCATTCTTTTCATTTCTTCTTTTTTATCACTAAATTTTGCCCGAACCTTTTACTCCTTTTTGTTGTTCGCCGGGATGCCCCTTTTTGCCTGAGTCGATCAACTCAGAGGGTCTATTTTATGAAAAATATTTTTTAACTACGTCATCATTCACATGAGGGGGAAGTATTCACCATCCATGGTTGCGAGCATCATTGCTCCACTAGAGAAAACCTTCCTGGCCATGAACGGTCCTTCATAAGCCGGAGTCCACTTTCCCCTGGGATCACCACGAGGAAGAATTATCCTCTTTAGCACAAGGTCACCTGGTTTGTAACACTGAGGCCGCACCCTCTTGTCAAAGGCTTTCCTTATCCTATGCTGATATACTTGATCATGACACATAACTGTCAAACTCTTCTCTTCAATGAGTTCAAACTGATCCAGCCGATTTTATACCCATTCAGTTTCATCAAGCTCAACATCTTTCATGATCCTTAGAGAAGGAATTTCGACTTCACAGGAAAAAATGATTCCATGCCATAAACCAATGAAAATGGGGTTTCCCTAGTCGAAGTACGCACAATGGTACAATAACCATGCAAAGCGAAAGGCAGCATCTCATGCCAATCTTTATAGGTTACTACCGTCTTCTGCATATTATTCTAAATATTCTTATTGGCCTCTTCCACAGCATCATTCATCTTCGGTCGATACTAAGAAGAGTTATGATGCTTGATTTTGAAGGACTCACAAAGCTCCTTCATCATTTTGTTGCTCAAATTAGATCCGTTATCAGTAATGATCTTTTCAGGCACTCCGTAACGACATATGACATTGTGCCTAATGAACCGAGTCACCACTTGCTTGGTAACATTTGCATAAGATGCAGCTTCGACCCATTTGGTGAAGTAATCAATGGCAACCAGAATGAAACGGTGTCCGTTGGAAGCAGTTGGTTTGATTCTACCAATCATATCAATGCCCCACGTTGCGAATGGCCGAGGGTAAGTCAAGACATTCAACAGAACATGCGGCACATTCACTTTGTCAGCATAAATTTGACATTTGTGACAAATCCTTGCATGGTTAAAATAATCAGTTTCTACGGTAAACTAATAGTAGTCTGCTCTTAAAATCTTTTTGGCCATGGTATGTCCACTGGAATGAGTCCAGAAGGCACCCTCATGCATCTCTTCAATGATTTTAGCTTCTTCTTTCTTGTCAACACATCTGAGCAGTAAGCCATCATGATGCCTCTTATATAACACACCACCACTGAGGAAGAATTTGGCCAAAAATATTCTCAAAAACTTCTTATCTGTGACAGACGCCTGTTCGGGCTATTCTTGAGTTTCAAGGTATCTTTTAATTTCATAGAACCACAGATTGCTGTCTAATTCCAATTCGGTTTGAAAACAAAATGCTGGCTCATCCAACCTATTGATGGTGATGGAAGGTGCTTCGTTAGCCCACTTAACTTTGAACATGGATGATGGAGTTGCTAGTGCATCAGCTAGATTGTTCTCTTCTCTAGAAATATGTTCAAATGTGATCTCTTCAAAGTATGGGATCAACTTCATAACATGCTCACAATATGAAATTAGATTCTGATGACGAGTCTCCCAATCTCCATTAATCTGGCTGATAACAAGATTGGAATCCCTGTAAATTTTCAAGTATTTGATTCGCAAGTTGTTGTACCCCAAAATTTGCCCTCCCATATTCTTCAAGATTCCTCAAGGATTGCACAGTTCAAATGCCCCATAAGCCAGTCAAAATTAGGGTTTTAGTTCCTTCAAAGAATTTGAGGTTTTCAATGGTCCAATCAATTCTCATGTGCCCATATACATTGCCAAGCATCTACATGTCAAGTTTCAAGGTTCACAGCATCAAATTCCAAAGTCAAAAGCCCTATTTGGTTCACAATCAACTACAGGGGTAAAATGGTCATTTTACAGTCAAAAGTCAAAATTTTTGGTCAACATCTTATTTTGAAGCCACAATCATCATTTGATCAAGTCTTGATCATGATTCCACAAGAATGGCTCAAAAATCATCAAGATGCAAAAGTTTCCATTTTGGGACAGTTGAAAAGTTAACTGTAACTTGACCAGGGCATAACTTTTTCATGGTTCATCAGAAAAATCCCATCCAATGCTCATTTTGAAGGGGATGACATTTCATATAACTCATCTTCACATTCCAAGTCCAATAAATTCTCTCACAAAAAGTTATCAATTTCTACATTATAGGTCAATTTCAAAAGTCAACAAAAAGGCATTTTAAGTCAAAGACCATAACTTGAGATTGGTAAATCCAAATGACATGGGACCAAAGGAATTGGTTAGAGGACTTCAAGACCTTTCCAAAATGTCCAAGAACATGTTCATATGATTAAAATTGAGCAAGATATTCATTGGATAAGTTGGGAAATTTTTGTGAAATGGCAAAAGTCAACTATCCTTAAAACTTCAACTTTTGACAAAAGGGCCCACTTTCTTCCAGTTGATTCAGCCTTGTCATGCCACCCACGTGTCCCATGATTAATTTCAAGATCAAACATTTATTTTTCCATTTTATTTAATTTTTATTGATTTAATTCATTTTAAATCCATAAAAATTCAAATAAAATCTAAAAAATTAATGGAATAGCATCTTTTGATTTGAATAGCTTTCATGTGTCATATGCCAGCTACCAAATTCGCGCCAAGCCTTTTTGTGCATAAAATCCAAGATTTGAACCACATATGGAAAGGCTTTCAATGGTGGTCAACAAGAATCTCCAAACTTAAATGTACATGGATTAAGGCCCAGATGCTGACCTAATTCTATTCCCATACATATGCATAACCTAACTCTATTCAAGTGGACGTGCAAGCTGCTGCAAAAAGCCATATGCAATATTGGAAAAAAGTGAAGAAAACTCAAAACTGAATTCCATAATTTAACGTGATTCAAAGCTTGTTTTTGATTCCAATACATTGCTAGCGTTCCCAGAAACCTTTTGCAAATCAAATCAAGGGCTAACACTCAAGGAAACATCCAAAACAACATCACGGTTTGCTTATTCTTTTCAGATTCGAATCGCGTTATGGTGTCCTGAAACTGAAATCACCATTCTTGAATTTTAGGGTTATTCAGTTTCAAAATTGGGGTTTTCCCATACAAGAAAAATTAGGACCAATGATACCCATGGTTGAAACCGTCTGGGCATGACGAACTCAATGGACATATCGCGCCATATTTATATAGCATAGAATCCTATTCGCTATTTTTCCTCGTTCAGCTTTGTGGGAGTTAAAAACCCCCGCTAATTGTTTTTATTTTACAGGAAAAAGGATGAAGACGAAGGACGTGTTGGCTGGTGATTGGAGCGTTCAAACGAACGCGCGCTTTTTTCTCTTTCCAGCATAATTATTGTTTTCATATATTAATTTCATTGTCCATTATATTTACAAATGCAGCATGATGGCCTAGTGGTTGGTGATCTGTCCAAGAACCATTGGGACTTGGGTTCGATTCCCAGGTCCCCCAAGCCTTTGTTTCTATTTTTTCATAACATGTTCCTGTGCAGGAGTTCAAAAGCATTCCACCATGCGCTTCAAGCAATCAGGCGCCAAGTGGCCACTAACACCCATCTAATGGCCAAGCGTGAATATTCATGGTGCTCCATAGTCAACAGGCATGTGGTGGATCAGAAGGGTCAAACGTGGCTGAAACAATTGGGCTTCCAAAATTCCAGATTCACCTCCATCTGGGCCCAACACCCCCAGGGTTTTGTTTTTTTCTTTTTCCTCTTTTATATTTTCTATTTAATTATTTTCTATTAACTATTAGTATTTAATTAACAAATTAATTTTTCACAATAAAATTCAGAAAACCAAAAAAACATTTTTATTAATTTCAATTACTTTTTTTTTGTAAATAAATTCATTATTTAATTTAGTTGTTCAATTAGGTTAATTGTAATCTTTTTCACATTAAATAAAAATGAATTAGACTTGTTTTTTTTTACACTTAATTCCTTTTATTTTATTTTCATTAAAACTTAAAAAAAAACACAAAAAAAACTTTTTCTTTTAATTAATTAATTAGTTATTAGGTTTAATATTTCATTAACTATAAAAAAGGCCAAACTCAATTCTTTTCTCAAAAGGGTCAAAACCCTAAGGACATCCCGATTCAATCTTTCGCGCGCATATTATTTTTAATTCGTTATTTTGATTATTTATGTATCTGCTCAGAAATGTAATAGTTAATTAGAGCTTTATCGCTTTCTTTTATTTTTCGCATTTATTTCCAAACGGGTATGTTTTTGGCGATGTATAGACCCGCGCCTTGTAATAGCGTAGATTTACCTTTCCGCCATTTATTTTCCGCACGATTATTAAACTGTTAATATGCATGACAAGACTGTATGACAAATAAAAATCAATCCGTAGCTCACAAATAACATGTACAAGATAATATTAACTGAATTTGACACACATGCACATGCCACTCCTAGGGTACACCTCACTTGGTTGCCTCGAGGTGGTCATCAAGTATAGGGTGTCTTAGAGGTCACCCTCCTGTCTAAAGATCCAGTTGCCTCGAAATGGTTGCCTCGGATAAAAAGGATCTAGGACATTAGGGTTACCGCTAAGGCGTCCTACCATTGCTTTGGTGACGACATGTCCCGATAATCGAATTGACCCGACAAACTCCAACGAAGGTGCTACCTACTTCTCAATAGTGGGATAGTACTATCTAAAGGACTCTTACACAGCTTAATTCCTTAGGGTAGGTAGATGACTTCTGGGTACTTGCTCTTTCAAAAACAAAACAAACTTTTCGCACTCACACTTTCAAACAAAAGTTTTCGAACAAATGCTTCATACACTCTTGAGGACAGATACCAGAGTTACCTAGAAGTTTTTCAAACTAAACTTTTTCAAAATCCACAAACACTTGAAAAGAAAACAATTTTTGAAAACGTAGTGAGCAAGTACCTAAGAGCCCGGGGATAACCAGGGATAGAAAGGGTGCTAACACCTTACCTTTCTATAAATCTACCTCCCGAACCGAGAAACATCTCGATAAGGAATTTTGTTGTGCTTTTGTCCTTTCCATGTTGGAGAACATAATAGACGGTGGCGACTCTTGCTTCCGCGACATTTCGCGAACCAACTTTAAAACAGTCAGTTCTATTTCCACCGATCACAGAACTGGCGACTCTGCTGGGGAAATTTAAAAGTGAGGTGTACATTAGGATTAGACCACTCTTGTTTTCAATTGCTTGCTTTGATTGTTTTAATATTGTGGGCCTGTTTTGGGAGTTTCATAGATCCTAACCCGGATCTGGGGGATACCTTTTAGGTAGCAACAAACTGTGAGGGAACTATGCAGGGTATACTGACACGGTTGAAGCAGTTGCTATGTTGATGTGGCACTTTGGTGAGTACCGGTAACCCTTGAGTCAAGTCAAGGAGAGTACGGGGCCGCCGCGTGGTGTCGTAAAGCATCAATTGACCTTAGGAACCTTACTTGAACCATCCTGGCCTCTTTAGGGGTAGTGAGATGACCGACTTTGGTGCAGTCCGAAGTTGGTAGATACTCGATACTACACTCATTTAGGGTTGTTTTCTTGGGATATTTTGATCGCCAGTTCAGTGGCTAAATCAAAACAATGAACACAGAAAACAACCCAATGATATTGAGCTCCTTAGAACCCGGTTACTTTTGATAGGACAGGTTTTGAGCCCACTAACTTCAAGAGGGTAGTACCTAAACTTCATGCTGGCCTGAAATCTAAGGACTCTTATGTGTGACTTGTGTGCCTTCAAACTTGAACTACTTGCATACTTGTTATCTGACAACATGAGTTCTTGCAGGTTTTGTTTACAGTCCTTAATCTGGGCTTATAACAGGGTGTACTTACATCACTCCATGCATAGCATAACATCATACCATCATACCATTGCATACATCCCGCATAAGGACTAATCCATTTCAAGGATCTCAAGGGTTTGTGATGCAGGTCATGATGAACCAAATTGTCTAGCAAGGGGCAAAGGGGATTTATTTTCCTCTAGCCAAGGTTGTCAGGGGCTATGACCCACTCGATATGGTGAGCCCTGACTCTTGAAGAAGGACTCTCAGCAACATGAAGTTCCTTCAATCAAGCTACAACTTCAAATTCTAACAAGTTTCATTGTTTACCCCGCGAGATCCTTGAAAACATTGCATGCATATCATACATATCATTGCATCACAGGTACCCTTTTTACAGGTCACTTATCTTCTTCGCTGTTTATTTCAGCAATCATCATGTCTTCTGAACCTTCTACTGAACAAGCTATCAATGCCCTCCAGGCCCAGAATGCCCAGTTCCAGGATTTGGTTATGAGCCTAGCCCAGGGTCAACAGGATTTGAAGACTCTGATTCTGAAAGAGAGGAAGAAGAAGAAGAAGAGGACTGTTTTGTTCAACACTAGACGCAAAGCTGGGAATGGATTACAGAATGAGGCTGAGCTAACTACCTCATATGTAGGCAAAAACAGTCCCTAAGAGAGGAGGGTTCCTAGTCATGTGGTCTCCGACAACGAGACCGATTACAATGATGAACAGTACCCTCCTGCTGAGGATAAGTACAAACAGCTGGAGGACCGCCTGAATTCCATGGAAATACAGAAGGTTCCCGGCCTGGACTTCGAAGATCTAGGTCTATCCTCTGGGGTGGTGATCCCATATAAGTTCAAGGCACCTGCTTTTGCAAAGCATGACGGAGTCTCCTGTCCTAAGCTTCATCTGAGGTCTTATGCAAGGAAGATCCAACCGTATACAACTGACAAGAATCTATGGATCCATTTCTTCCAGGAAAGTCTTTCAGGGACTCAACTCGAATGGTTCTATCAGCTGGATGGAGCCAGTATTCGTAACTGGGAGGACTTGGCTACTGCGTTCTATAAGCAGTATCAGTACAATTCCGACCTCGCTCCTACGCGTACCCAACTCCAGGGTATGTCACTAGGGACGGGTGAAGGATTCAAGGAGTACGCTCAAAAGTGGAGAGACCTTGCTGGAAGGGTGCAGCCACCTCTGACTGACCGTGAGCTTGTGGATATGTTCCTGGGGACCCTGTTTGGTCCGTTCTTCAACCATCTGATTGGGAATTCTTCTGCTGGGTTTACAGATCTGATCTTGACTGGTGAGAGGATAGAAGCTGGCATCAAGTCCGAGAAGATACAAAAGGAGGCCTCCTTAAGCACTGATAAGAAACCCTTCAAGAAGGAATTCAGTGCTGTCTATGGTTCAAGGAGACCAAATAAATCTGAACACCGCCAATCTGTCAACGCGGTGGTCATTTCAAAGCCTGCCAGTGCTCCACAGAATCGCAACCAGCAAAGGGAAGAGAAGCCTAAGAGACAGTTCACCAGCATCAACGTGCCGTTGTCACAAGCTCTGCAACACATGTTGAAGATGAATCTGATTGCGGTGATAAACCCTCCTGTGAATCCTAAGACTTCTTCTCCAAACTATAACCCAGATGCAAGGTGTGCTTACCACTCTGATAGCCCGGGGCACGATAGTAACGATTGTTGGGCGCTGAAGTACAAGATTCAGAACATGATTGACGCTAAGGAGGTCGAATTCGAAGCGCCTGAGACTCCCAATGTGATCACTGCTCCCTTGCCAAAACATGGCTAGGATTGAAAGATTTTTGTTCATTTGAATTCAAGTTGTATTTTCTTCGCTTATTCAAACAATAATTATCATGTCGAACTCTTTTATTTCATGAATGCATTACACGTGTCTGTCTTGAATTATTTGTTTTCATTATGCTTAAAAATTGCTTTCATTTTTTGTGATGTTCAACTCCCGATTAAAAATTCTAAACCTTTTGAGGGAGGATGACAAAAACGATACCACGATCTTTACAGTATGCTTTTGAACAGACCCCGCTAATGAAGTGCATGCATTATTTCAAATCCAAAACAGTGGAGTTATAAGGCAGATAATCCCTCGTCAACCCCCTTGAGCCAAAGAAGTTGGAGTTTTTCTTTTCAAAAATTAAAACCCTTAATCATAACCTGGGGCAGGGTAGTTCTCTCAGTTGATCCAGGTGCACAACGAACGGCATCAAAGAAGTCTTTCCGAATCAAAAGACAGTGATGGTTCCGTATAATCATAAGGACAGGCAGTCATTATCTCTCGAAATAAAAGCCCAACAAGTCAAAACCTATGAAGGAGACTTACAAAAACTGGGGCATCCCGCTGACTGTAATCACAAAAACGAACAGTTCAGGCAAAAAACAGGGATAACGAAATCAAAAAGAAAGAGGTCCTACAAACCCTCGACAACAAAAAAAGAGATGACTGCCTGTTCAAAATAAACTTCCGAATCATCACTGGAATATCAGAGCAAAGACTCAAACAAGATCTAACGCACGATCAACTGAGTTTAGGATCGAAGAACATCACGAAGAGCGGGTGGGTACAAATAAAATTTGAGCCTTTATCCTTTGTTTCTTAAACCATGAACCAGGCCACGTTATAACCCTCAAAATTCCTAGCTGAAGCATGGGTTAGTTCGAAAGCATACTGTTACAAAAGGTATCCCGACTCCTGAAGGTCTGTTAAAAATCCTGAGTTGACATCACATTTTCCAAAAAATTGCTTGTTTTTACAAAAAATGCAGTTTCAAAAATTTCAAGACAGACATAAGCTTTTGCATTCTTAAAATAACATTCTTTGCATATGACTATTTGTTTGAACAACAGAGAACTTTGCACGACGAATATCTTATGAACAGAAAACTTCTCAACAACAAAAGAGTCACCTCAAGTGGAGGAAACACTTCCAACCAAGGGGCAGACATGATCTTCTCCATCATCTGGGGCAGTCAAGTCAAGATTAGGAGAATCTCTCAAAATGCCAAATAACCAGGGGCAAATCTCCGCCTGAGTCACTTAGGGCATTGGACATGAATTCCAGCAGCGAATCTTGCATGATCAGACATCTCCTGATGGTACGACAACACAACACTACTGACAGTGACAACTCCCTACATCATGAGAACGTGGACATAGTCGGAAAAATACTGCGCATAATTAAAGACCCGCTAGGTTGACACACCTAGGCAAAAATAAGGGCTTCCCGGCGAACCAAAAGGGTTCGGGCAAAAATAAGGGATGAAAATGAAAAAAAATCTGTACACCCGGCAAGTCGAAAACCTGAAAAGGCGGCTTGGGAAAAAAGGGGTATCCCGGTGGACTGAAAACCCGAAAGGGCGGTCCAGGCAAAAATTAGGGATCAAAGCGTACGACTATGTCCTATCATCTCATCACTTGCCTACCAGAAGAAGATTTGTCAATCGACAGTTAACAAGGCCTCCACAGGTACCTTCTCCCGCAGAAACTGGGGCAATAAGAATTGTCTAAACTGTACAAGCTGCTCTGTCCTCCAGATACAAGGTAGATTCAGATGACCAAGATACCTTCACTCCCCGCAGAGTAGGACAAGTTTCAGCCATGTTCTCCCCAAGCAGAGCTGGTTTCCCGTCAGCCCCGAAAAGGCACAGTATCCCTAGCAAGTCAGCGACACTCTCCCCAAGCAGAGTTAGGCTACTATCAGCCCTAAGGAAGTTGGGTATCCCCGGAAAATCTCAGTATTCTCCAGCGGAGTATATAGATATTCCTCAGCAAGCATCCCCGGCAGTCTTAATATAAGATTGTTCCCCGGCGGAATACAAGACACCCCAGTGGAGCCATTCCCCAGTGCAGTCCAAAAGTTTCCCCAAGAGAGTTGAAGCATCCTCCCCCAGTAGATTCTAGAAGCTTATCCCCAGTAGATTCTGGAAGTTTATCACTTGCAGAGTATACAAGCCTCTCCCCGACTTTATGCAGAAGGTTATTCCCCCACCAGAGCCTATAACTGGGTTATCCTCAGCTAATTACCACGGAAAGATCGTCCTCGACGAAGTTCTTCCTATCCCCCAACGGAGTTCATCAAATTCCCCCAACATAACTTATCAATGGAATCCCCAGCGGAGTTATCATTAAAACCTCGACGAAGCATCTATTCTCCACAGAGCAATTCCCCGCAGAGTAATCTCTTCAACAAGTTCATTCCCCAACGGAGTCACCTTCTCCTACCGGTTTATTCTTGCAATCATCATCCCCAGCGGAAACGAAGAACTATACTCTTCAAACATCAGCCCAGGATTCAACAAGCTCCCGGCATTCGTCAAGGATTTATTTTCCTAGACGAAAATACATTCATAGACATTTCACATTTCATACATCCTGCTTACATACATGATAAAGTGCATACAACATGATCTCATTTATTTTTGAGAACATCATGACATCATGCATTTCATACATCATGATATTGCATACAACTAATACTTTGCCTTTTCAGGAAAAGGTCAATCAAAAGATGATTACCATCTACCTCTACAGTTCCAGATCAACACTGGTAGCAAGCCAGGAAAATTCTGTGGACGACTGATCGTGGGTTAATACCTGAAACCAGACAATTATCCACTTGATCAACAGGAACCCCTACACCGGTTCCTTCCCAGCTTCAGATGTAGTTTTACACGGACTCGTCCTCAGGCAACCCTACACTGGTTCCTCCTCAGTTCCAAGACGAAGTTTTACACGAACTTACCTTAAAGTAACCCCACACCGGTTCCTTTTCTTTCAGAAGAAGTCTTACATGGACTTATCATCAAAGTAACCCTACACCGGTTCCTTTTCTTTCAGAAAAAGTATTACACGGGCTTATCCTGCAGTAACCTTACCCCGATTCCTCCATAAGTCTTACACGGACTTATCTCAAGATAACCTCACCCCAGTTCATCCAGAAGTTTTACACGAACTTACCCTGCAGTAACCTTACCCCGGTTCCTCCAGAAGTCTTACACGGACTTATCTCAAGATAACCTTACCCCGGTTCATCCAGAAGTTTTACACGAACTTATCCTGCAGTAACCTTACCCCGGTTCCTCCAGAAGTCTTACACGGACTTATCTCAAGATAACCTTACCCCGGTTCATCCAGAAGTTTTACACGAACTTACCCTGCAGTAACCTTACCCCGGTTCCTCCAGAAGTCTTACATGAACTTATCTCAAGATAACCTTACCCCGGTTCATCCAGAAGTTTTACACAAACTTATCCTGCAGTAACCTTACCCCAGTTCCTCCAGAAGTCTTACACGGACTTATCTCAAGATAACCTTACCCCGGTTCATCTAGAAGTTTTACACGAACTTATCCTGCAGCAACCTTACCCCAGTTCCTCCAGAAGTCTCACACAGACTTATCCCGAAGTAACCTTACCCCGGTTCCTCCAGAAGTCTTACACGGATTTATCCCAAGGTAACCTTACCCCGGTTCCTCAAGAAGTTTTACACGAACTTATCCCGAAGAAACCCTACACAGGTTCTCTCTCTCCAGGCGTAGTTTTACACGGACTCGTCATTAAAAAACCCTACACAGGTTCTCTCCTTCCAAGGATGCAGTTTTACACGGACTCGTCATCAGTAAACCCTACACAGGTTTCCTTCTCCATTTCAGATGAAGTTTTACACGGACTCGTCATTAAGAAACCCTACACAGGTTCTCTCTTTCCAAAGATGAAGTTTTACACAGACTCGTCATTAAGAAACCCTACACAGGTTCTCTCTTTCCAAAGATGAAGTTTTACACGGGCTCATCATCAGTCAACCCTACACAGGTTCTCTCCTTCCAAGGATGCAGTTTTACACGGACTCGTCATCAGTAAACCCTACACAGGTTTCCTTCTCCATTTCAGATGCATTTTTATACGGACTCGTCATAAAGTAACCCTACACAGGTTCCTTCCCCATTTCAAATGCAGTTTCACAAGGACTCATCATCAGTCAACCCTACACAGGTTTCCTTCTTTCAAAGATGCAGTTTTACACGAGCTCATCATCAGGAAACCCTACACCGGTTCCTTCTTTCAACTTACAAAAATTACAATTCAACAGACAATCTCCAGATGGCATCTATAAGCCCATCCACCTACCAACAGTCTCCAAATGGCATCTATAAGCCCATTCCCGACAAGGTTCTGTCACATCCTCAGATGGCATCTATAAGCCCATCCTCCTATCCACCATCTCTCCAAATGGCATCTGTAAGCCCATTCCCGACATCACAATGCTGATATTCTACTATACGAGTGCAAATTTCTGGGCACTCTAGTGTTCAATCATCTTCCACCTTCGGATCACGAAAGGCACGCAAGCCAATCTACATCCTCAGGTTTAAGAAGATTGAACAGGGGAAACTGTTGTACCCCAAAATTTGCCCTCCCATATTCTTCAAGATTCCTCAAGGATTGCATAGTTCAAATGCCCCCTAAGCCAGTCAAAATTAGGGTTTTAGTTCCTTCAAAGAATTTGAGGTTTTCAATGGTCCAATCAAGTCTCATGTGCCCATATACATTGCCAAGCATCTACATGTCAAGTTTCAAGGTTCACAGCATCAAATTCCACAGTCAAAAGCCCTATTTGGTTCACAATTAACTGCAGAGGTAAAATGGTCATTTTACAGTCAAAAGTCAAAATTTTTGGTCAACATCTTATTTTGAAGCCACAATCATCATTTGATCAAGTCTTGATCATGATTCCACAAGATTGGCTCAAAAATCATCAAGATGCAAAAGTTTCCATTTTGGGACAGTTGAAAAGTCAACAGTAACTTGACCAGGGCATAACTTTTTCATGGTTCATCAGAAAAATCCCATCCAATGCTCATTTTGAAGGGGATGACATTTCCTACAACTCATATTCACATTCCAAGTCCAAGAAATGCTCTCACAAAAAGTTATCAATTTCTACATTATAGGTCAATTTCAAAAGTCAACAAAAAGGCATTTTAAGTAAAAGACCATAACTTGAGATTGGTAAATCCAAATGACATGGGACCAAAGGCATTGGTTAGAGGACTTCAATACCTTTCCAAAATGTCCAAGAACATGTTCATATGATCAAAATTGAGCAAGATATGCATTGGAGAAGTTGGGAAATTTTTGTGAAATGGCAAAAGTCAACTATACTTAAAACTTCAATTTTTGACAAAAGGGCCCACTTTCTTCCACTTGATTCAGCCTTGTCATGCCACCCACGTGTACCATGATTAATTTCAAGATCAAACATTTATTTTTCCATTTTATTTAATTTTTATTGATTTAATTCATTTTAAATCCATAAAAATTCAAATAAAATCTAAAAAATTAATGGAATAGCATCTTTTGATTTGAATAGCTTTCATGTGTCATATGCCAGCTACCAAATTTTTGCCAAGCCTTTTTGTGCATAAAATCCAAGATTTGAACCAAATATGGAAAGGCTTTCAATGGTGGTCAACAAGAATCTCCAAACTTAAATGTACATGGATTAAGGCCCAGCTGCTGACCTAATTCTATTCCCATACATATGCATAACCTAACCCTATTCAAGTGGACGTGCAAGCTGCTGCAAAAAGCCATATACAATATTGGAAAAAAGTGAAGAAAACTCAAAACTGAATTCCATAATTTAACGTGATTCAAAGCTTGTTTTTGATTCCAATACATTGCTAGCGTTCCCAGAAACCTTTTGCAAATCAAATCAAGGGCTAACACTCAAGGAAACGTCCAAAACAGAATCATAGTTTGCTTATTCTTTTCAGAATCGAAACTCACATTTTATGCATCATTAACATGTTATAATCATTGCTTTGCATTGCTCTAACCTTTCTGAAGCTAATGGTATAGGTGAATCGCGTTATGGTGTCCTGAAACTGAAATCGCCATTGTTGAATTTTAGGGTTCTTCAGTTTCAAAATTGGGGTTTTCCCATACAAGAAAAATTAGGACCAATGATACCCATGGTTGAAACCGTCTGGACATGACGAACTCAATGGACATATCGCGCCATATTTATATAGCATAGAATCCTATTCGCTATTTTTCCTCATTCAGCTTTGTGGGGGTTAAAAACCCCCGCTAATTGTTTTTGTTTTACAGGAAAAAGGATGAAGACGAAGGACGTGTTGGCTGGTGATTGGAGCGTTCAAATGAACGCGCGCTTTTTTCTCTTTCCAGCATAATTATTGTTTTCATATATTAATTTCATTGTCCATTATATTTACAAATGCAGCATGATGGCCTAGTGGTTGGTGATCTGTCCAAGAACCATTGGGACTTGGGTTCGATTCCCAGGTCCCCCAAGCCTTTGTTTCTATTTTTTCATAACATGTTCCTGTGCAGGCGTTCAAAAGCATTCCACCATGCGCTTCAAGCAATCAGGCGCCAAGTGGCCACTAACACCCATCTAATGGCCAAGCGTGAATATTCATGGTGCTCCCTAGTCAACAGACATGTGGTGGATCAGAAGGGTCAAACGTGGCTGAAACAATTGGGCTTCCAAAATTCCAGATTCACCTCCATCTGGGCCCAACACCCCCAGGGTTTTGTTTTTTTCTTTTTCCTCTTTTATATTTTCTATTTAATTATTTTCTATTAACTATTAGTATTTAATTAACAAATTAATTTTTCACAATAAAATTCAGAAAACCAAAAAAACATTTTTATTAATTTCAATTACTTTTTTTTGTAAATAAATTCATTAATTAATTTAGTTGTTCAATTAGGTTAATTGTAATCTTTTTCACATTAAATAAAAATGAATTAGACTTGTTTTTTTTTACACTTAATTCCTTTTATTTTATTTTCATTAAAACTTAAAAAAAACACAAAAAAACTTTTTCTTTTAATTAATTAATTAATTAGTTATTAGGTTTAATATTTCATTAACTATAAAAAAGGCCAAACTCAATTCTTTTCTCAAAAGGGTCAAAACCCTAAGGACACCCCGATTCAATCTTTCGCGCGCATATTATTTTTAATTCGTTATTTTGATTATTTATGTATCTGCTCAGAAATGTAATAGTTAATTAGAACTTTATCGCTTTCTTTTATTTTTCGCATTTATTTCCAAACGGGTATGTTTTTGGCGATGTATAGACCCGCGCCTTGTAATAGCGTAGATTTACCTTTCTGCCATTTATTTTCCGCACGATTATTAAACTGTTAAATGCATGACAAGACTGTATGACAAATAAAAATCAATCCGTAGCTTACAAATAACATGTACAAGATAATCTTAACTGAATTTGACACACATGCACATGCCACTCCTAGGGTACGCCTCACTTGGTTGCCTCGAGGTGGTCATCAAGTATAGGGTGTCTTAGAGGTCGCCCTCATGTCTAAAGATCCAGTTGCCTCGAAACGGTTGCCTCGGATAAAAATGATCTAGGACATTAGGGTTACTGCTAAGGCGTCCTACCATTGCTTTGGTGACCACATGTCCCGATAATTGAATTGACCCGACAAACTCCAACAAAGGTGCTACCTACTTCTCAATAGTGGGATAGTACTATCTAAAGGACTCTTACACAACTTAATTCCTTAGGGTAGGTAGATGACTCCTGGGTACTTGCTCTTTCAAAAACAAAACAAACTTTTCGCACTCACACTTTCAAACAAAAGTTTTCGAACAAATGCTTCATACACTCTTGAGGACAGATACAAGAGTTACCTAGAAGTTTTTCAAACTAAACTTTTTCAAAACCCACAAACACTTGAAAAGCAAACAATTTTTGAAAACATAGTGAGCAAGTACCTAAGAGCCCGGGGATAACCACGGATAGAAAGGGTGCTAACACCTTCCCTTTCTATAAATCTACCTCCCGAATCGAGAAACATCTCGATAAGGAATTTTGCTGTGCTTTTGTCCTTTCCATGTTGGAGAAAATAAAAGACGGTGGCGACTCTTGCTTCCGCGACATTTCGCGAACCAGCTTTAAAACAGTCTGTTCTATTTCCACCGATCACACAAGTTAATTGCCGCTTCAATACCGTAAATACAAGCTTCATATTTAGCCATGTTGTTGGTACAATTGAAACAAATATGAGTTCTGAAAGGAATATGGAATCCTTCAGGTGAGTTAATAACAGCTCCAACAACATTGCCCATAGCATTGGAGGCGCTGTTGAATACAAGCGTCTAACGTGATCTTGGCTCGGGTCCTTCAACTTGGCTAGGGATATTGCAATCCTGAATATACACTATTTCCTCATTTGGAAACTCTAACTTGATTGGTTCATAATCATCCATGGGTTGATGAGCGAGATGATCAGCCATTATACTACCTTTGATTGCCTTTTGCATAGTGTACTAGATATGATATTCGATGAGTATCATCTGCCAACAGGCTACCCTTCCTGTGAGAGCTGGATTCTCAAAAATATTTGATTGGATCCATTTTGGATATCAAGTAAGTGATGTGGGTCAACATATATTGTCTCAAGCGTTTGGCAGCCCAAGCAAGTGCACAACAAGTTTTTTTCCAGCAAGGAGTACTTTGACTCGCACTCTGTAAACTTCTTACTCAAGTAATAAATGACCTGTTCTTTCTTTCCCATTTCGTCATGTTGACCGAGGACACAACTCATGAATTTTTCCAATATAGTTAAATACATTATCAATGGCTTCCCTTCCACGTGTAGCATGAGTATCGGAGGTTCCTTCAAATATTCTTTTATTTTATCGAATGCCTTTTGACAATTTCCAATTCACCTGACCTTTTGATTTTTCTTTAACAATTTGAATAAAGGTTCACACGTGGCTGTGAGATGAGAGATAAATCTAGAAATGTAGTTTAACCTCCCCAAGAAACCATAAACTTCTTTTTTTGTTTTCGTTTCAGGAATTTCTTGTATCACTTTCACTTTAGCATGATCAACCTCGATACCTTTTTTGCTGACAATAAAACCCAACAACTTGCCGGATCTCACATCGAAGGTGCACTTATTTGGATTTAACCTCAAAAGGAACTTTCTCAATCTTTCGAACAACTTTTCTAGATGAACAAGATGCTCTTCTTCAGTATTAGAAATAACAATCATATCATCCACATAGACCTCGATCTCCTTGTGAATCATATCATGAAAGAAAGTGACCATGGCATGATGATATGTTTCCCCTATTTTCTTCAACCCAAATGGAATCACCTTATAGAAAAAGGTTCCCCATGATGTGATAAATGTTTCTTCTCCATATCTTTTGGCTCCATCTTAATCTGATTATAACCCGAAAAACAATCCATGAAGGAGAACACCTTAGAATGAGTTGTATTATAGACAAACACATCAATGTGGGGAAGAGGAAAATCATCTTTAGGGATTTCTCTATTCAAGTCCTTATAGTCCACACACATCCTGAACTTACCATCTTTCTTAGGCACATGCACAATATTTGTAATCCACAGAGGATAATTGATGACTCTCAAGAAATTTGCATCCAATTGTTTTTGAACTTCTACTTTAATCTTTTTGGACATCTCTGGATGAGTTCTTTGGAGATTTTTCTTGACAGGAGAACATCCTTCCTTGAGCGGCAGGAGATGTACCATGATATATGTATCCAAACCTGGCATGTCTTCATAAGAACAAGTAAAAATATCATAATACTCTTGAAGCAGCTCAATTAATCTGCCCTTATCTTGACTTCTCTCATTACTTCTTATGTGCCAATATTCACCACCTCGATTGATTCTTGATTCGGCTGGATAACCTTCTCCTCTTGTTTCAACAATCTTGCTAATTCTTTGGGGAGGTCACAATCCTCATATGCCTCCTCTTCAGCATGGTAGATTGGATTATCAAAGTCATAGTGATCGATAGTAGAGTCGTTATTAATGGAATCCATGGTGGAAGTGAATCTGAATAAATGATATTTTGATGCTTTAGTGGTAGTGTGAAAAGGAAACATCACCATTTAAATAAAAATAATAAAAGAAATAAAGGGAACAGAATATTTGAATGCAAAAACGTCCTTTATTCATGATAAATTTTTGAAAACAAACATGGTGGTCCTACACAAATGATCCACTATGCATTGGGAAGAGCGCAAGAATTATGACACGATAATAAAAGAAAATAAGAAAATTACTCCTCGATGCTTGAAACTTGGACAACATCCATAAAAGTCCAATTGTTGAGTTCTTGGCCTGGAATACATGGACGAATCCAATCTTCAATGATGTAGCTAGCATCCCCATCGTCACCAACTGCATTGGTGTATCCTTCTGGAGCAGCACTAGGACGAGAAAACTTCACGAGAGTAGATTGACCGAGTGCGCTGGGAGCTTTATTTTTCTGACCTAGACTGTAACCAAGACCGAACTTGTTGAACTTAGGGATAACATTCAGCACTTGACCCCAACCTTCAGGGTTACCATTCTCCACCACAACTATGGCTTCCTTGAGAGAATACATAGACGTTTCCGATTTTCTTTTCTTCCCTAGAGGAGGAATATTGACTGTATGGACTATCTCGAAAGCTTAGAAAGGAGTTTCATGGATCTCACCCTCAACTTCAACATAAAGAAATGACATCAAATGACTCACGATATACTCTTCTTCACCGTACAGAGTTATCACTTTTCCATCTGCCGAATACTTGAGTTTCTGATGAAAAGTAGAAGTGACTACCCCTACTTTATGAATCCACAACAAACAACAATACGTCGACTGTATATCCATAATGAAAAATGTAGCAGTGAAGGTGCGAGGACCAACCTTGACAGGAAACTCCACCTCTCCTAACACTAAACTTCGGGACCCATCAAGTGCTTTCATCATCAAGTCACTAGGATCTAGATCAAGACCAAAATAATCAATTTTCATCAAAGATGATTTAGGCAACACATTCAAAGATGACCCAGTGTCTACCAAAACCAGGGATAAAGTAGTTCCTCTACACTCCATAGAAATATGCAGTGTCTTGTTAGGGTCGCGCCCTTCAGGAGGAAGATCAAAATTTGTAAAGCCCAAACCATTCCGGGCAGATATGTTAGCATAAACATTCTCAAACTGATTGACTATTATCTCATATGGCAGAAACACATTCTTCAGCAACTTCATCAAATAATTTTTGTGGGGCTCTGAATAAATCAATAATGACAAGATAGACATCTTGGAAGGGGTATGACTCAACTGATCAATTATGATGTAATCACTCTTTCTGATTATTCGCATCAATTCTTTAACTTCATTAGGAACTGAAGAAGTTTATGGCACACGAATTGGATAAGTCACATTAGCTGGCGTAACCCTCGGATTACCAATCATCACTTGTTATTGCCTTTTTATCTTGCTAATGCATCTGCAACATCTTGTATATTGGAGGGACAAAACACTCTTCCGCTTCTGGTCATTCGACCCACACTAGAGAAGTTATGAACACCTGCTTCATTAGCTTTAATAAATTCTTCCTCAGAAGAACGGGGATTTTTCTCTTGCCTCACGCCATGTTAATATACATTAGCACCATAATGCCATGGGATAGCATTCTCACTAGTATATGGTATGAGACCAGGTACTGTAATCATTAAAGGATGAGCCCTATACAGAGCAGGAATACCCACATGAGTGTAAGGAATGGATATCACAGTGATATCTTCCTCAGTAACTTTTCGGAATCTTGGTCTTCTATCGAACTGTAGGGAAACCTCATCCATTAGAAACTGGATGCCAACTTTCAAATCATCACAACCCTTTGGTTGTTGTTTACACTTGACATAGTAAGAAGCACAACCTGGGAAGATAGAATTGTCAAGGAAATACCTATTAACATATGAAAATGGAGTAATCACTTGTTCTACATCCATAACTAAATTCAGCATTTTACCATCATCATCAATCATATCAACAACAACCCCTCCAAGCTTAGGCATTGGGTTTTGAACATCATTTGGACCATTCACTAGAGTAAACTCAATTGCCTTGGCATCCAACAAGTCTTGTACTTTGCACTTTAATGCATAACAATTGTTAGTAGAATGACCAATTCGGCCAGAATGGAATTCACATCTTGTGTTAGCATCAAAATTAGTAGGAAGCCTTCTGGTGGATGCTGGCATATTTCTCAAATTAATCAATTTAAAATCAAGCAAATGGTGTAGTGTTTTAGTAAGAGATACTAGCAAGGGATCAAACCTTTTTGGATACCTTTATTTCTAATTATTATTGTACTGACGGGGAGCATCTTGTTGTCTTTGTTGCTGGGGCGCATGGTTCTGTCTCTATTATGGAGTGTAGCGGTAGAAATGTTTAAGACTAAGCCATTGGATTGACTAGACTTATACAGATCAAAATAAAAATCGCCACCGCACTTTATTGTTTCCAGAGGAATGGGAAAAGAGCGAGTAACCCAAAAAGAGGGGGAAATATTCAAGGTAAGGGGGTTGGTTATGCAAAGGGAAGGTATTATCACCCTAAACATCTACGGTAATCCGCAGGAACCTCTTTGAAAAATATGTATATTTTAGCTATAAAATGTTATATAAAAATGGATGGTGGAGGTGAGAAAAGAAATATATTTTTATGGTTTTTGCGCTCGCCGCGGTTGCGAACCTTTAGTGCCTATGTACCACCTTTTCGTGAAATAAGGGATCAAGGTACACGTAGTTACTCTTTTAAAGATTTTAAAACACAAGTGTGTTGGTTAATTTTATGAGATAAGACATCATTGTCATTGTCCGTGTGGAAAACATACTTACTACCCACAATCATGAGAAAGGATAATTTGCATCATCTCAAAGTGGAGGATATGGCTTGGATTTTAAAATCAACAATGCCTCACTCAACACCCAAGTGGAAAATATCTCTCTTCACTACATATTGTAGAAGTATAGTTGTTTGCATCACTACAAGGATTGACAAGAGTCTCATCTTTTGAGAAAAGTTTTAAAATAAGAAGCCAAAGTGGCAAAAATGTTTTGAAATGAGATTGATTGACCTTTAGTCTTCTCACAAAAATGTCAAAGTATTGTTAAGTTGTTTGAAGTTTATTTATGAAAGGTTTTGAAAATGCATGGACTAGGTCCAAGTTTGTTATGAAAGTGATTCAAATTTCAAAACAAGAAGAGTTTTCAAAAAGAGGGAGAATATTTTTGAAATTAAAGAAGATGGGAGGAGAAGAAGGGATTATACTAAAGCATAAGGTAAAAGCTATAGATAAGAACCATCTAACCAACAAGAAGACAATACTTGACATTATGAGTCAAGATAGAATTACCATTCTTTGGATTGAAACCAAACAAGCAAAGATACTAGGCCTCTTGAGAGAACCAAACTTCAAGTATATTAAGTCTTCACAAAAATTAGGTCGAGTAACGGCTGTATACAGGTGAATTCCATATTAAAAGCAAAGGATGTAATCACAATAACCTGCATACAAAATAAACAAACAACCCAATGTCTTGAGGTAAACCTTAAGAACTCCAGATAAAATATCAATTAAGGTCATAAGGTCTCCAACATAGGCCAAGGTTTCTAATCCTAAGTCCAAGAAGTCCAATACTCCATAATGCCAAGGATAGTAACTAAATAGTCCAAGTATTATTAAAGCTTTTTACGGTTCATGTTGATTATTAAGTGTCTTAGAAGAGAAAAGAAAAGGCTCAAGTGAGAAAAATAAAAATGATATGAAATGTAATTCTTAAATTAAATGGTACATAAAGCATAAAAAATAAAAGGGCATAAAGTAAAAACAATTTAATAATTAGTTGTTAGTTGGATGAACATCTTGAAACTTGCATTTGAAACTCATTAGAGGATTGGTAGAACCAAAGCCTCCAGAGAACAAGTTGCATTTGCTTTTTGTCAAGTATATCATCCATTTGGAATCCTTAAAAGTACTATTTAATGATCAACGATGTTTAAGTGATCTGCGTTGACCAAAAGTGTTGTAGATCCATTAGAGGATTGGTAGAACCAAAGTCTCCATACAATGAATCTCAAGGTTATTGGATCAAAGGGATCAAATTAACATACTTGGGCTTACAAACATAGGTTTGGGCCACAAATGATCACTTATTCGAATCGGGACAAAATTTAGCCCTATGTTAAGCAATCGTAAGTGGACTTATATAGAAGTCGCACCTATTTTAAGACCGGTGAATAGCAATCTATGCACCATTTGTTTTGAGACATGATATAGAGATCATGCTCCAATAACACTTAGTGTAATAAAAAAGGGATGAGATGAAGATGGGCGAGGAAGAATATACAAACCACATTTGAATTAAATTTTTATCAAACTATTATTAAAATCATTCATCCATTTTTGTAGAGGCAAACTCAACAACATGGATCCAATGATGTTAACAAAGTTCATGATCAAAATTCAACCCAAGTTCAGCCAAAAAATAATCACAAAATAATATTGCATTTAATATATACATAAATAAAGGTTCTAAAAATGTTTTAAAATGGAAATAAGAAAGAAAAATATCAACTATATTCAAATTAATCAAGAAAAATTAAGTAAGACCATAGAAAAATCAGAAAAGGACTCAAATATTTTTATGAAATTTTTGGAAATTTTTAAAAGACAGAAACTATTTTAAAACTAATTAAAATTGTTCAAACAAATAGAAAATAGATCAAAAATAGTAAACATCAATATAAAATCCCATAAAATTTTCAAAAAGTTAGAAATATGCAAAATGATATTTATGAAATTTTTTAGAATTAAGAAATGTCAGAAAGTATTTTTAAGGTAATTAAAACAAAGCAAACAATGCAAAAAATATAAAAAATATCAATTGTCAAAATAAAAATATGAAAAAATATTCATGAGATCAAAAATAATTCAAAGCATTTTTGTGAATTTTTTTTCATAATTTTTTGGATAAAAAATTAAAGAGTTATGAATATTTGAAAATCACATCAATTAAAATATAAAATCAGAAAATAAAATAAAACCAAAAAAATATGGGCCACCAGATAATAGTCAAAACGCGTTAGTAAGCTAATCCAATGGACCAGACGCGTTGTGCTTGATATGGACCTTAGTAAGATGCGCAGGGAATCAGAAAAAAGCAAACCAATGAAACTAAAACGTTTGGCACACTATCATTGGCTGAGACAAGACATGTCACAGTCTTTAACCTCCAGCCACCCTGCAATGGAGATTTTGTGAGATCTTTCAAACGATAAAATTAGGACCCCAGACCAGTATCATTGGATTCGTCTCTTCAAGACGATCCTAACACCACCATCGCGCCAAATTTATATAAAGTATACAAAGATATATGAATCAAAAACCCATAAAATAGCGAGCACCTTCAATTTGAGATTTCTCTCTCAATTCTCAATGGATTTAAAAATTGTAAGAAGAATTAAAATCAGGAGAAGGGTTAGAACATGTTAGTTTTTTATGTAGCTTGGATTATAGCTCATTTTGTTTAGTTTAAGTGCCGGAGAGTTTGTATGATGCTTAAGGAAGATGAATGTGCAAAGAATTTTGGAAGAAAAGGCTGGAATCTCATAAACTGATTTCAAAAATTTAAAGTTTGTGTTAGGTTTTGACAGAGTGTTTTTGGCTCTCAAAGCTTGAGGAAATGAATGGGGGATGACCCTCTATTTATAGGGAACCAAATGGAATGTTCAAGCGTGTGAAATGATGAAGTTTGGAGGAAAATCGTGTGAACCTGATGCACGAGCAAAGTTTGATCTGATTTCCATCAAAACTTATCCAATCCTTGCGTTTTAAGGCTCTAATCCATTTTGGCAACTTGGTTAAACATGTTTAGATCACAAACGCGTGCGAATTTGATGTTTAGAGGCCAAAACATGAATTTCAAATTCTAACTTATGGATAAACTTCAGTTCCAAGTTACCAAGTTCAATCCAATGGCATTCTCAACTCAAGGGGTCTTAAGGCATAATTCTTGATGCTTTAGAAAGATGAGGTTACAATCTTTGAAATGGAAAAAGAATTGGATAAAATGGATGCTTGAGCTGAAAGTTGCATTGAGTCAATGTTGGGGAAAAAAGGTTGATTTTCCATACTTAGAAATATTTCAATTTTTTCTTCAAAAGTGACCTATAATATTTTGCATCCAAACATGGGCTTCCACTTTGAATTTGCTCTTGGCCAAAGCAGATGGCACGAAATAGACCTCTTGAATGACATTTTGAAACTTGAACCATTAAAAATCTCCAATAACTGAGAGAGTTATGAATTGTTGAAGTTGGCAAAAAATCATGAAATGACCTATAATCTTTTGTATCCTTAGGGCATCTTCCATCCATTTTCTCACTTTGCACATGAAATAAGGCATAAAGTTCACATCCTCAAGATAATTATAGAAAAATAATGGGCTCAATGTGATAAAAATTGACCAAGTTATGGTCATTTGAAATCACACATGAGAAAATGGGGGTTCATCTGGAGGACTTGTAATCTTTCTTCATCATAAAGTTTCTTCCAAATGAAAACTCCTTGAAACTTTTGAAGTGATTTGTTGATAACCCTTTGAAGATAAGGATGTATTTGGAATCACTCAAAAATACCAAAAGATGAGCAAGATATGCTTATTTGAAGTTCAAAACCCTAGCTCCTAGATCAAGAAAATGCTTTGAGGAACTTTGACAATTTTGAACAAACTTCTTGTACCAACATAATTTATTTGTAAATAGAAGTTGTTGAGGATGAAAATGAGAACTAATAGCCACCAAAACAACTTCCATATCTTGATAATTGAGAGAAATATGTACTTGCGATCAATGGGAACAAGACTTTGTCAAACCATGACAACTTCTTCAACCAATCCCTTGCACTTTTGAATCAATCTTGATATCTTGGGAATGTAGTGAACCAAAATAAACATTGCCATGCCATTCCTTCCAAAAAAACTTCAATGGTGAGGTTTGGACTTCTCAAGCTTTATTGCCTAGGGAATGGAAATAAACTCATGAACCCATGGAGCAACTTGCTAAATCTCATTGACTTTACCTACATTAGTAACAAGCAAGACAAAACAACATTGCATTTTATTAATTAAAAGGAAAAATCAAGACAAAATATTCATGATCATAAAAGAAAACAAGTAAAGGTGCTTGGTGATTCCTCAAAGAGCAAAGCTAAAGGTATGGAGGAGAACCAAGAACCCTAATGTGATCTTGTTGTGATTAAATCAATATGGTATGATGAAGGGATCTTAGGGGCAAAAATTGGGGTACAACATGGAGGAACATTAATAGGAATAAAAATAGTGTTGACTTCTTGGTGCTGAAGATCTCCACATCTTCCTCTATGAGAATACATTGCACTTGTATCACCTTCCCTTTTCTTAGGGTAAGCATTGAACATCTTCTTACCACCCCTTGATGAACCACCTAAATTACCAACTTGAATCTTTCCCAATTTAAAACCAACTTCAATCCTTTCACCAACCATAACCAATTCTGTGAATCTTGCTGAAGAACTTCCTATCATGTGATCATAATAAGGCCCTTGAAGAGTGCTCATAAACATATCAATAAGTTCCCGCTCCATGAGTGGAGGTTGAACCCTTGCATCCAATTCATGCTTTTGAGCGTCCTCTTTGAAAGATTCCTTTAGCCCCTGTACCAAACTATGTAGTTGAGTGTGATTAGGTTCCATATCCACATTATACTGGTAGTGCTTGACAAAAGCACACGCAAGCTCATTCCAGCATCGAATATGAGTTTTTTCTAGCTTCATATACCATTCCAGAGATACCCAGATAAGTTATCTTGGAAATAATGAATCAGAAGCCCTTGATCCTCGGTTTGAACCGATATCTTCCTGAAATAAGTAGTTGCATGAGTGAAGGGACATAATGGACCTGTTGTACCCCAAAATTTTCCCTCCCATATTTCTCAAAACATTTCAAGAAAGATCCCCAAGTTGCTCAAGGTAGTCCTAGGGTTGGCTAGACAAGCTCTCTCCTAAGGCAGTCTACCTCAAATTAGGGTTTCATGTTGAATCAAGATACTTGAGCCCAAGGGACCCTAAATGCTCAACAATGTCTTAATACGTTCTCAAGATCATCCATGTCAAGTTTCAAGCCTTGCAGAGGAAGTTTGCTCAGTCAATTGCTCAAAGGCCTGAAAATCGACTATGCTAGGGCAAAAGTCAACTGTGGCCCACATACAGTCAAACTTCAATATTTTTTGTCAACATCCTCATTTTGAAGTATATTTCATCATTTGATCAAGGGTTTATCATGATTAATCAAGGATTGCTCATAATTCATCAAGACTCAAAAGTTGCTAAATTAGGGGTTTGTAGGAAAAGTCAACTCAATTTTGACCAAGCATAACTTTCTCATACTTTATGAGAAATGACCCATCCAAATCTCATTTTTAAGAGGATGCAATTATCTACAATCCATATTCAGCTCCCAAGTTCAAAATATGGACTCACAAGAAGTTATGAATTTGGACATTATAGGTCATTTTGTAAAGTCAACAAAAACACATTTTTTGTCAAAGCTTCATACATGAGCATGGAATATCAAATTGAGATGAGACAAAAAGGGTTGATTATATGACATCTCAAGATTTCTAAAAAGTCAAATAACACCTCCAAAGAGTCAAAATTGAGGAAGTTATGCATTGGTGAACTTGACCTTTTTTGCAAAATTGCCAAAGGTCAACTATCCCTAAAACTTCATTTTTTGCCAAATGGGCCCAATCTTTTTCACTTGTTTTGAGTTGGAAACATAGTCCACGAGATCTATCCCTTTCCACTTGTCCTTATCATGTTTTTATTATTTATTTTGGTTTTTATTTGAATTAATTCAATTTAAATCAAAATAAATCATATAAAATCCAAAATATTGAAAACCAAAGATTTTGTGCATGTTTCAGGTCTTAAATTACAGCTAGCAAGTATTCAAATTCGTATCAAGGCATGGTGTGAACAAAAAGATTGAAATAGGCCAATTTTGGAATGTTTTCAAAGTGAATCAAATCAAGAATCCAAATCATTGATGGGGGAAGATTGAGATCAGCTATCAACCCTAATACATTCCTTGATACATATAGAAGCGAGGCAGACCTAAAACAGAGGTTAGAAACAGGCGCAACAAGGAGAACAAAAACTCAAAAAAATCAAGAAAAGTGTAAGATCGAAATCAGTGTTCCAGGCATCCTCAAGGCCTTCCAGCTATCTCAATCGATTCCTGGCACTCTCAGCAAGCTAAAGCAATCAAGAACCAAGACTTTCTAGTCCCAAAAAGCTCTGTAAGTCAGCCACAATATCTCACATTTCTTGAATTCAGTTAGCACGATTTAGGAATCGTTAGCATAGATTAACCACATATTCTTCATCTATGGAACATATGCAAGCTTTCTGTGTTATTTAATTTCATTTATATAGTCTGTAGTGAATTTCACCATTGTTAGGGTTTATAGCTTCGAATTAGGGTTTTTGTTTACAGGAAGAATTAGCCTTGATGAAGGGTGCCATCATGTTCAGAAGGATGAGACGAATCTAACCATAGCATTAGGTGTCATTTATATGGCCCATGGAAGATTTGGGAACGAACCAGGCTTATAGCAACAGACAAACATCCGTAGGTAAAAGTCTGGGACTTTTACCCACAGAGAGGGGAAGAAGATGACCTATGTGGCACCATTCCATTGGCCCATTCAAACAAGCAGCGCGGGTTTTGTTTTATCCTCCACTAATGCTTGTTTTTTGTATATTATTATTGTTATGTATTCCATGTACAACAAATGCAAAGTGGTAGAGTGGTGAGCGTAGCGTGGAAAATTGCTCCAGGACCTGGGTTCGAATCCCAGGTCCCCCCAATTTCTATATTATTTTTCCTTTCAAGTTCCAGCGCATGCATAAAGCTAGTGACCACCATGCTCTCTCATCATCTATCATGCCAAGTGTCCTGAGGCCAGATCCAAGGGCCATGATGGGAGGAACACCAAAAGACAAGTCAAGCGCGTAGCATAGGATCTCACAAGTCATTGTGGGCTTCAGATTGTTGGGCCCAGAAAATGCCTCTCACACCCCCTCAAAATACTATTCAGGCCCAAATTTCTTTCTCTATATTTTTTTTTATTTCTTTTAATTTATTTATTTATTTACTAACCAATTAAATTATTTTCTTTTGATCAAAAAATCACAAAAATATTACTTTTCATAAATTAGGTCTAGATTTTATTTTTATTAAAAAAATTATTAATTTAATTAGGTTCATTAATTTAGATAACTTTAATTCTTTTTGTACATAATTAAAAAATAATTAGAATAATTAGGTTTTTATTCCAAATTTAATTTTTTTTCTTCATTCCTTAAAAATAACAAAAACCAAAATAGGCTATGTAATTATTTTTATTAATTAATTTAATCACTAATTAATTTGTACATTTATTTTTAAAACCTAATCTTTTTCTTAAAAAAATATTAAAAACAACAAAAACATTTTCTATTTTCATTAGGATAGAAGGGTCAAAACCGTAGTTCACATTTGATCTAATTTGTCATCGCGCGCTTTATTTTTTTATCCCAATTATTGTATCTGCTCACAGTTTGTAATAGTTAAATTAGGACTTTACTTACATTTACCGCTTTACTTTTCAAGGGTTTGTTTTTGGCTATGTAAATACCCGAAACTTTGTAATAGCGTAGCTTTACCTTCCGCACTTTAAATTCCGCAAATATTTAACTGTTAGATGTATGATATAGGGATGCATGACAAGAATGTATGACTAATTTTAAAGCAGTTAGACAACCCTAAACATGTGCAAAGATAAATAATTTGAAATTGAATCACTCGCACATGCGCACTCCTAGGGTACACTCCCACTTGGTTGCCTTCGGTAAACGGTCATTGAGTATAGGATATTTTAGTGGTCGTCCTTTTGTCCAAAGATCAAAGTGGCCTCAGAAAGGTTGCCTCGGATACTGTTGCCTCGGATAATTGATCTAAGACATTAGGGTTATTACTAAGACGTCCTAACATTGCTTTAGTGATCGTACGTCCCTTTTCGAATTGACCCTCAAACTCCAACGACGGTGCTACCTACTCACTAATAGTGGGATAACGCTGTCTAAAGGAAACGAACATAGAACGATTCTTTTTTTGAGTAGGTAGATGCTAGTACGTACTTGCTCAAAACAAACTGTTTTCACACTTACACTCCTTTACAAACAAGTTTTCAAAAAAAACACTTCATTACACTCTTGAAGACAGAAGCAAGAGTTAAATCAAAGTTAAAACAAAAACTTTTTAAAGCACACAAACACAAAGAAAACAATTTTGAAAATGATGAGCAAGTACCTAAGAGCCCGTAGATAACTACGGATAGAAAGGGTGCTAATACCTTCCCTTTCTATAATCTACCCCCCGTACTCAGAAAATCTCGAAAAAGGAATTTTTGTGTGCTTTTTTCCTTTCCTTGTTGGATAAAATAAAAGTCGGTGGCAACTCTTGCTTACCGCGACATTTTGCAAACACAAATGCAAAATGCAAACCAGCAAATTCCTTAAAAAGGGAAACACGTCCCAGTTCTGGCCACCGTATCACAGAACTGGCGACTCTTCTAGGGACTTTAATAAGTGGGGTGTACCTTAGGATTAGTTTATCATATTGTTTTCAATTGTTTGATCTGTATGCTTTATCTTTGTGGGCTTTGTATCGGAGTTACTATAGATATTAACCCGGATCTGGGGACACCTTTTAGGTAAGTAACAATAGGCCGTGAGGGAACTGTACGACGTAGACCGATACGATTGAAGCAGTAGCTACGTTGGTGTGACACATTAGTTGGTACCGATATCCCTTATGGAGGAACAAGGAGAGTATGGGGCTGCTAATGGGTAATTAAGCATCAACTGACCTTAGAACCTATAATTGACCAACTTGGCCATAGAAAAGTAGCAGTATGCTACACTCATTGAGACCATACTCTCGCGATGATTCCAGCCACAAGAAAAGATTGCCAAACTGGAATTATGACCGATCGAGGATGGTCAGTGATATTGAGAACCTCTAGAACCCAATTACTATTACTAGGACAGGTTGAACCAACTAAACTGCAAGAGGGTAGTACCTAAACTCCATGCCAGCCTGAAATCTAAGGGCTATTGTGTGACTTGTTTGCCCTTACCATGTTTGCTATCTGTGATACCTGTGGTGTGTTTTTATCATGACATCATGCATCATGACATCACATGCATATTTCATTAGACTAACCATTTCAAAGACCGATGGGATTCATATTTGTTCTGTTTTGTAGATCATGGCATCTATGCGCAAAAATACCATTCGAGTCAACTTCGTACAGATCCCTGCTCAGCTTAAAGAGTTGGTTTCAAAGGTTCCCGATACTTCTTCCTTTGTTAGAAGACATGGTCATCTCCTCAGCCTGGTCACTTCCAAGTTGGATGAGCAAATGATGAGCGTCTTGTTCCAGTTCTTTGACCCGTTGCATCACTGTTTCACCTTCCCGGACTATCAGTTGGTCCCTACTTTGGAGGAGTTCTCTGATTTACTTGGCATATCTATTCTAGAGCAGACACCCTTTACAGGTTTGGAGATAGCTCCTAGGCCAGAGGATATTGCTTCAGCCCTACATCTAACAATGGCTGATGTAGTATCTAACTGGGAGACTCGGAGTGGGATGAAAGGTTTCTTGGCTAAGTTCTTGATTGATCAAGCTCAACAGTTCTGGGATAGTTTGGACTTTAAAACATTTGAAGACATCCTGGCTCTCCTCATCTATGGCTTGGTTCTGTTCCCAAATTCAGATTCTTTTGTTGATGTGAACACAGTCAAGATCTTCATGTCCCATAACCCAGTGCCTACACTCTTGGGTGATATCCTGCATGCTCTTTATACCCGTACCGTTTGGAAAAGAGGAACTCTCATGTGCTTTACACCGATGCTGGCGAGGTGGTTTATTTCTCACCTCCCCAAATATGTATTGAAGAATGAGGAAGGTATGGGTTGGGCTTACAGAATCATGTCCCTTGCTCATACGGACATCCTTTGGAGTACTAAAGATATGGAAAAAGTAGCTGTCATTGATCGCTGTGGGGAATACCCTAATGTTCCATTGTTGGGAATTAGAGGAGGAATAACCTATAATCCTTGTTTGGCCTTACGACAGTTTGGACGAGCTCGAAGGGACGGTCCTCATGAGTTGCTACTTCCAGACATTGTCTTTGACTTCATGGGGGATGTTGAGGGACATCACCGCAGATTTATACGATCATGGGACAGGGTGAACATGTCTGATCCACATGAGCTCAGAATGAATACTTCGCTATCGATGCAACCATATCTCTAGTGGGTTCGAGCCCGTGCTCAAAAGCTAGGAATGCCATACGAAGCTGTTTTGCTGGTGATTGTGGAGCGTACTGATGAAGAAGGGGTTCCTTATACAATCCTCCATCCTCATATGCCTACTGATCTGGGGGAATTGAAGAGGTCTTGGATCCAGTTAAAGGAAGAACGGGATACCTACAGAGAAAAGTATCATGAGCAGGAACGGAAGATCCTGAAGCTTACAAGGCAGTTGGAGACTGAGAGGATGATCAACAATTATGTCAGCACGAAAGGAAAACGACCATGGGAATTCTGATATCTTTTATTATTTCTAGTTTAAATTTGCTTTTCATTATTTATTTTGTAACGCCTTAAAGGCATTTGTTAAACATTGTTTCAAGTTTTAATCTAATAAGAGTGTGTTTTATTTTGGTTTACAAATTTGAATCTCCCTAAAGTCTTTAAAATCATTTCATACGCATTCCATTCCCATGCACCTCATTACAGGTACCCTTACAGGTTTCTTATCTTCTTCGCTGTTTATTTCAGCATATCATGTCTTCTGAAACACCTACTGATCAAGCCATAAGGCTCTGCAAGCTCAGAATTCTCAGTTCCAGGAGATGTTCATGAGCTTGGCCAAGAGTCAACAAGATCTGAAGACTCTTATCTTAAAGGACAAGAAGAAGAAGAAGGCGATCCTCCTGAATATGGGTCACAGATTTGGGAACACGTTGAGACAAGAAGATGATTCATCTCACTCATCTGGAGAGGGAGAGAATCAAGAAGAAAGGAAGGGTCCTAGCCCTGTGGTTTCTGACAATGACATAGATTTTGATGAAGACCAGTATCCTCCTGCTGAGGATAGGTATAAGCAACTTGAAGACCGGTTAAGCATAATGGAGATCCAGAAAGTCCCTGTTCTTGACTTCGTAGATTTGGGTTTGGCATATGGGGTGGTGATTCCGCACAAGTTTAAAGCACCTGCTTTGCTAAGTACGATGGGGTATCTTGCCCGAAGTTACACCTCCGCTCGCATGTTAGAAAGATTCAATCGTATACTGCTGATAGGAACCTTTGGGTTCATTTCTTTCAAGACAGTCTGTTAGGGACTCAACTTGAATGGTTCTATCAACTGGAAGGAGCTAACGTCCATAACTGGGAGGACCTTGTTACTGCTTTTTACAAGCAATACCAGTATAAGGCCGACCTTGCTCCCACATGTACTCGACTTCAGGGTATGTCTATGGGTGCGAGCGAAGGTTTTAAGGACTATGCTCAGAAGTGGAGAGATCTTGCAGGAAGAGTACAACCACCCTGGCTGGTAGGTAGTTCGTGGATATGTTTCTTGGGACTTCGTCTGGTCTGTATTTCAATCATTTGATCGGTAGTTCATCGTCTGGGTTCACCGAATTGATTATGACTGGGGAGAGGGTTGAAGCCAGTATCAAGAGCGGTAAGATACAGAAGGGTGCTTCGTCAAGTACATAGAAGAAGCCTTTCAAGAAAGAATCTAGTGCAGTGTACAGCTCAAGAAGCCAAAATCGACCTGAGCGCCGCCAAGAAGTTAATGCGATAGTTATATCAAGACCTGCTGTTGTCCCACAATGCAACAATTAGCAAAGAGTGGAGAGACCGCAAAGGCAGTATACTCGACTCAGTATGACTCTATCTCAAATTCTTCTGCAACTATTGAAAACCAACTTGGTGATTATGAAGGAGGCTCCAAAGAATCCCAGTACTACATCACCGCTGTATAATCTGAACGTCCGCTGTGCTTATCACTCTGATAGCCCAGGGCATGATACAAACAACTGTTAGGCTTTGAAGAATAAAGTGCAGGATCTGATTGAAGCTAAGGAGATTGAGTTTGAAGCACCGGAAAAGCCTAATGTCATAACGGCTCCTATGCCAAAACATGACGTGGGAGTAAATGCTATTGGAGATGATGACGAAGAGTCATATTTCGATAACTGGATTTACCCGACTACCAACGGTGGCTTGAGCAATTGGACGACAAAGGACTTCATGCCCATTTCTTTTATTACACAGTAATAGACTTTTGTTTGGAGTTTTGTAACAAACATTTTGAAACTTTTACGGCCCGGTGCCTTGCCCGAGACACCGTGGCTTTGTTTGAGGGCTTATTATGTGTCATTTCCATATATCATAAATAAAAGCATTGGACGTTTTCTTGCATTACAAATTTTGTGCTCCTTGTTTTTCTTTTCTATCTTGCAAAACAGCTATTTGTCTTACACACACTCACATATACAGGTCTACATCCACTCTGGATCCCACTGATAACGACTCTGCTACTTCCAGTTATGAGTTCGAATGTCTGATCAACCAAGCCGAGGACGAAGGTGAGGATGATTGTGAAGTGCCTGGGGAACTTTCTAGACTGTTACTTTAGGAAGAGAGGGCCATACAGTCGCATGAAGAGTCAGTGGAAACAGTAAATCTGGGTACGGAGGAAGACAAGAAAAAGGTCAAGATCGATGCAAATCTGGAGCCTAGTGTTAAGCAACGGCTGATACAGATGATGCGTGAATATGTTGAGATCTTTGCTTGGTCTTATGAAGATATGCCTGGGTTGGATACCAATATTGTGGTTCACCGCCTGCCCACCAAGGAAGACTGTTCTCTAATGAAACAGAAAGTTCGCCTAATACGCCCAGAGATGTATGAAAAAATCAAGGCTGAAGTTATGAAACAGTTTGATGCTGGTTTTCTATCAGTCACTTCTTACTCGCAGTGGGTTGCCAACGTGGTTCCGGTGCCAAAAAAGGATGGTAAGGCTCGTATGTGTGTGGACTATAGGGATCTGAACAGGGCGAGCCCCAAGGATGATTTCCCTCTGCCTCATATCGATGTTCTGGTTGACAACACCGCACATCATAAGGTCTTTTCCTTTATGGATGGTTTTTCTAGTTACAATCAGATTAAGATGGCTCCCGAAGACATGGAGAAGACAACTTTTGTTACACAGTGGGGTACCTTTTTCTACAAAGTCATGCCTTTCGGGTTGAAGAATGTTGGGGCAACGTATCAGCGCGCCATGGTCGCTTTGTTCCACGACATGATTCATCATGAGATTGAGGTATACGTTTATGACATGATTGCAAGATCCCATACTGAAGAAGAACATCTTGACCACCTTCAGAAGCTATTTTACAGGTTGAAGTTGTACAAGCTGAGCTTAAACCCAAACAAGTGCACCTTCGGAGTGAGGTCTGGTAAGCTCCTGGGTTTCGTCGTAAGTGATAAAGGTATTCAGGTGGATCCTGCAAAGGTGAAGGCTATACAGGAAATGCCAGCTCCCCAAACAGAAAAAGAAGCCAGAGGCTTTTTGGGACGTCTGAACTACATCGCCCGATTCATTTCACATTTGACCGCTACTTGTGAGCCAATCTTTAAACTGTTGAAGAAAGATCAAGTGGTAAAGTGGAATGATGAGTGTCAGGCCGCTTTCGAAAGGATCAAAGAATATCTCCAAGAGCCACCTATTCTGATGCCTCTAGTTGAAGGGAGACCTCTAATCTTATACTTGACAGTACTCGACAATTCAATGGGGTGTGTGCTGGGGCCGCATGACGAGTCTGGCCGAAAAGAGCATGCTATTTATTACCTTAGCAAAAAGTTTACCGACTGTGAGACCCGATACTCACTGCTTGAGAAAACTTGATGCGCTTTGGAATGGGCTGCTCGCCAGCTGAGACAGTATATGCTGACTCGCACTACTCTATTGATATCAAAGATGGATCCAATCAAGTATATCTTCGAAAAGCCTGCCTTGTCCGGAAGAATAGCAAGATGGAAGATGATCTTGACTGAGTATGACATCCAATACACGACCCAAAAGGCAATCAAGGGAAGTGTGTTGGCAGATCATCTGACACATCAGGCAGTGGATGATTACCAGTCTATGAACTTCGAGTTCCCGGATGAGAACATCATGTTGGTGACCGACTATGAAGAACCTGGGCCGGATGAAGGACCTGAGGAAGGATCCCGATGGTCTATGTACTTTGACGGAGCTTCAAACGCTTTGGGTAATGGCATTGCCGCCGTGATCATATCTCCTGAAGGCTCTCATACTTCGTTCACCGCCCGACTATGTTTCAACCGCACCAACAATATAGCGGAGTATGAAGCGTGCATCATGGGTCTCCGAGCAGCTATTGACCTAAGGATTAAGTTCTTGAGTGTATTCGAAGATTCCGCTCTCGTGATCAGTCAGATCAAAGGTGAGTGGGATATGAAGAACCCAAATCTTATTCCTTACAAAGAGTATGTATTGACGTTGCTTCCCCACTTCGAGGAGATAACCTTCGAACACTTCCCAAGAGAGGAGAATCAGTTAGCGGGCGTGCTAGCTACGATGCCTTCTATGTTCAAGGTCAAGTGGGACAATGAGGCTCCCCATATTACCATTGAAATATTGGATGAGCCCGCACATTGATGTGACATTGAGACTGAAGAGGTAGCAGATAAACCCTGGTTTCATGAGGTAAAAAGGTATCTTGAGGCTCAGGAATACCCTGAGGGTGCATCTGTTAATGATAAGAAGTTTCTGAGGAGGTTCGCGGCAAAGTTCTTCATCATTAATGACATCCTTTACAAGCGCAATCATGATTCAACCTTACTGTGATGTGTGGATAAGAGCGAGGCGGAAAGAATCATGGCGGAGTTGCATTAAGGTACTTTCGGAACTCATTCCAGTGGACACACCATGGCAAAGAAAATCCTACGGGCAGGATATTACTGGTCCACCATGGAAGCCGACTGTTATCAACATTCTTGGACCTGTCATAAGTGCCAAGTCTATGCTGATAAGGTGCACATACCTCCAGTCCCTCTGAACGTTTTGACAGCTCCGTGGCCTTTTGCAATGTGGGGCATCAACATGATCGGAGAGATCAGACCTACTGTGTCCAACGGGCATCGTTTCATCCTGGTAGCAATTGATTATTTTACAAAGTGGGTTAAAGCTGCTTCCTTTGCTACTGTAACCAAGAACGTCATGGCACGATTCATTCGGCACAATCTGATCTGTCGATATGGGGTACCAGAGAGGATCATCACGGACAATGGTACAAATCTCAACAATATGATGATCACCGAGCTCTGCAAGCAGTTTAAGATACAACATCATAACTCTTCTCCTTACCGGCCGAAGATGAATGGGGTTGTTGAAGCGGCTAATAAGAACATCAAGAAGATTGTGCAGAAAATGACAGTGACATATAAAGACTGGCACGAGATGTTACCATTTGCTCTTCATGGGTACCGTACCTCAGCGCAGACGTTAACAGGGGCAACACCCTATTCCTTGGTATATGGTATGGAGGCTGTATTTCCCATTGAAGTGCAGATACCATCTCTTCAGATTATGAAGGATACAGGCTTGAGCGAAGATGACTGGATTCAGACCCGGCTTGATCAGCTGAACTTAATCGATGAAAAGAAACTTACTGCTATTTGTCATGGTCAGACGTATCAAAAGCGGATGATCAAGGCATTTAACAAGATAGTTAGACGACAAGAGTATCAAGTTGGGGATCTGGTGAACAAACGCATCATCCTACCACAAGGTGATCCCAGGGGAAAATGGACCCCTACTTACGAAGGGCCATTTGTGGTTAAGAAAATTTTCTCAGGAGGAGCTATGATTCTAACCACCATGGATGGTGACGACCTTCCTCACCCCGTCAATGCAGACATAGTTAAAAAATACTACGCATAATCAAAGACCCGCTAGATCGACTGGCTTAGGCAAAAATAAGGGCTTCCCGGTGAACCAAAAGGGTTCGGGCAAAAATAAGGGATGAAAATGAAAAATCTGTACACCCGGCAAGTCGAAAACCTGAAAAGGCGGCTTGGGCAAAAAAGGGTATCCTGGTGGACTGAAAACCTGAAAGGGCGGTCCAGGAAAAAATTAGGGATTAAAGCATAACACTATGTCTCATTGGATCATCTTACAACCAGACTTCGGTATCGACTATCAGGCTCAAACGACACTAATCAATCTGATCCATCTTCAACCAAGTAGCAAAGTGATGAGATGCTCGAGGATATAAAGGCAATAGCAGAGTTGGAACCCAGTGAGATTATTCACATAGTTGTTTTTCTTTCTTTTACACAAATTGTATAAATTCTATTTGTTCAGCGGTGTTCTCTTACTAAGACGTCAACCTCTTGTACAAAGACGCCTATTTACGGGCCAAACTTCAAAGTCAATACAATTCATTTTCACAAATAAATTTCAAATGGTTTTTCTTTTTTTGTTTTGTTTTGCAAGAACATCCAATGTTCATTTTTGATATATGCATTTGACATTGATTACTGCTCATAAATATTTACATGCGAAACAAAAGACGATTACTCGTAATATCAGGAGCAGGGGCAAATAAGAATTGTCCAGACCTTACGGTTGCTCTGTCCACCACGTACAAGGATATATTTAGCTGAAGAATATGACTAAGGTACATTCACTCCCTGCAGAGTAAGAAAAAGACAGTAGTGTTAACTCTCCCCAGCTGAGGCTCGCAACCGCGAATGAGTCGGTAAATTTCTCCCCAAGCAGAGTATATCTATCATTAGCACTAGAAAATTATCCCCAGTGGAGTTTGGAGAATTATCCCCAGTAGAGGCCGGAGGATTGTCCCCAGTAGAGCCTAAAAGATTATCCCCAGTGAAGTCACAACTGGAAAATCATCCTTAGCGGAGTTCATTCCTTTCAAAAACAGAAACTCAATCCCAAACAGGTTTCATTATCACCAGCAACGGTAACTCATCCCCAGCTGAGTTTATTTCTCCAAATCAATAGGTCCTCTAGTAGAGTATCTCTTCTCCCCATAGAGTCATTTCCTCATCAATTTATCCCCCAGCGGAGTTATCCTCTCCTGCAGTTTTATTCTTACAATCATCTTCATTCACTGTCCCCAGCGGAAACGAAGAATTCAACTCTTTTCTCCAGCAGCAATACGGGATTTATTTTCCCCAGCTAAAAACATCACATTTTCATACATCATGACACATGCATATACGCATCATACAAACACAATCTCATTTATTTTGAGAACATCATTGCTTGATACATATCATGCATTACATACAGCTAACCTTTACCTTTCAGGAAAGATACAATCAAATTCTCACAAAATTCAGGCTATGAAGCCTTTACCTCAGTTGAATAACGGACGACCGAAGTTCCTAAATGTCAACAGAGATGATTCCCCAGTTGAATACGGACGACCGAAGCTCCTAAAATTCAACTTTCCTCTTCAATAGAGATGTTTCCTCAGTTGAATACGGATGACCGAAGTTCCTAAAATTCAACAGAGATGTTTCCTCAGTTGAATACGGATGACCGAAGTTCCTAAAATTCAACAGAGATGTTTCCCCAATTGAATACAGATGACCGAAGCTCCTAAAATTAAACTTTCCTCTTCAATAGAGATTATTCCTCAGTTGAGTACAGATGACTGAAGTTCCTAAAATTCAATAGAGATGATTCCTCAGTTGAATACGAACGACTGAAGTTCCTAAAATTCGACAAAGATGATTCCTCTGTAGAATACGGATGACTGAAGTTCCTAAAATTCAATAGAGATGATTCCTCAGTTGAACACGGATGACTGAAGTTCCTAAAATTCAACATAGATGTTTCCTCAGTTGAATACGGATGACCGAAGTTCCTAAAATTCAACAGAGATGTTTCCTCAGCAGAATACGGACGACTGAAGTTCCTAAAATTCGACAGAGATGATTCCTCAGTAGAATACGGACGACTGAAGTTCCTAAAATTCAACAGATATGATTCCTTAGTATAGAATACGGACGACCTAAGTTCCTAAAATTCAAACAGAGACGACTCACCAGCAGAATACAGACGACCGAAGTTCCTAAAATTCTACTTCCCTCAACAAAGATCAGCCTTCCCCAGCAGAATCTTCCTCAACGACAGGTATACAAGCTCTCGCTAAGGAATTTCTTATGCGATCGAAACTCCTTCGGATGAAATCTTTAAGCCCATCTCCCATCATCACAAGACAATTACCACTTCATGCGAGTGAAAATTTCTGGGCACTCTAGTGTTCAATCATCTTCCACCTTCAGATCACGAAAGGCAGACAAGCCAATCTAAATCTTCAGGTTTAAGAAAATTGAACAGGGGCAGCTATTGTACCCCAAAATTTGCCCTCCCATATTTCTCAAAACATTTCAAGAAAGATCCCCAAGTTGCTCAAGGTAGTCCAAGGGTTGGCCAGACAAGCTCTCTCCTAAGGCAGTCTACCTCAAATTAGGGTTTCATGTTGCATCAAGATACTTGAGCCCAAGGGACCCCAAATTCTCAACAATGTCTTAATATGTTCTAAAGATCATCCATGTCAAGTTTCAAGCCTTGCAGAGGAAGTTTCCTCAGTCAATTGCTCAAAGGCCTGAAAATCGACTATGCTAGGGCAAAAGTCAATTGTGGTCCACATACAGTCAAACTTCAAGATTTTTTGTCAACATCCTCATTTTGAAGTATATTTCATCATTTGATCAAGGGTTGATCATGATTCATCAAGGATTGCTCATAATTCATCAAGACTCAAAAGTTGCTAAATCAGGGTTTTGTAGAAAAAGTCAACTCAACTTTGACCAAGCATAACTTTCTCATACTTTATGAGAAATGACCCATCCAAAGCTCATTTTTAAGAGGATGCAATTCTATACAATCCATATTCAGCTCCTAAGTTCAAAATATGAACTCACAAGAAGTTATGAATTTGGATATTATAGGTCATTTTGAAAAGTCAACAAAAACACCTTTTTTGTCAAAGCTTCATACATGAGCATGGAATATCAAATTGAGATGATACCAAAAGGGTTGATTAGAGGACATCTCAAGATTTCTAAAAAGTACAATAACACCTCCAAAGAGTCAAAATTGAGGAAGTTATGCATTGGTGAAGTTGACCTTTTTAGCAAAATTGCCAAAAGTCAACTATTCCTAAAACTTCAATTTTTGCCAAATGGGTCCAATCTTTTTCACTTGTTTTGAGTTGGAAACATAGTCCACGAGCTATAGCCTTTTACACTTGTCCTTATCATGTTTTTATTATTTATTTTGGTTTTTATTTGAATTAATTCAATTTAAATCAAAACAAATCATATAAAATCCAAAATATTGAAAACCAAAGATTTTGTGCTTGTTTCAGGTCTTAAATTACAGCTAGCAAGTATTCAAATTCGTATCAAGGCATGGTGTGAACAAAAAGATTGAAATAGGCCAATTTTGGAAAGTTTTCAAAGTGAATCAAATCTAGAATCCAAATCATTGATGGGGGAAGATTGAGATCAGCTATCAACCCTAATACATTCCTTGATACATATAGAAGCGAGGCAGACCTAAGACAAAGGTTAGAAACAGGCGCAGCAAGGAGAACAAAAACTTAAAAAAATAAAGAAAAGTGTAAGATCGAAATCAGTGTTCCAGGCATCCTCAAGGCCTTCTAGCTATCTCAATCGATTCCTGAGACTCTCAGCAAGCTAAAGCAATCAAGAACCAAGCCTTTCGAGTCCCAAAAAGATCTGTAAGTCAGCCACGATATCTCACATTTCTTGAAATTGATTAGCACGATTTAGGCATTGTTAGCATGAATTAACCACATATTGTTGATCTATGGAACATATGCAAGCTTTTTGTGTTATTTAATTTCATTTATATAGCTTGTAGTGGATTTCACCATTGTTAGGGTTTATAGCTTCGAATTAGGGTTTTTGTTTACAGGAAGAATTAGCCTTGATGAAGGGTGCCATCATGTTCAGAAGGATGAGACGAATCTAACCATAACATTAGGTGTCATTTATATGGCCCATGGAATATTTGGGAACGAACCAGGCTTATAGCAACGAACAAACGTCCGTAGGTAAAAGTCTGGGACTTTTACCCACAGAGAGGGGAAGAAGATGACCTATGTGGCACCATTCCATTGGCCCATTCAAACAAGCAGCGCGTGTTTTTTTTATCCTCCACTAATGCTTGTTTTTTGTATATTATTATTGTTATGTATTCCATGTACAACAAATGCAAAGTGGTGCAGTGGCGAGCGTAGTGTGGAAAATTGCTCCAGGACCTGGGTTCGAATCCCAGGTCCCTCCAATTTCTATATTATTTTGCCTTTCAGGTTCCAGCGCATGCATAAAGCTAGTGACCACCATGCTCTCTCATCATCTATCATGCCAAGTGTCCTGAGGCCAGATCCAAGGGCCATGATGAGAGGAACACCAAAAGCCAAGTCAAGCGCATAGCACAAGATCTCACAAGTCAACGTGGGCTTCAGATTGTTCGGCCCAGAAAAAGCCTCTCACCCCCCCTCAAAATACTATTCAGGCCCAAATTTCTTTCTCTATATTTTTTATTTTATTTCTTTTAATTTATTTATTTATTTACTAACCAATTAAATTATTTTCTTTTTATCAAAAAATCACAAAAATATTACTTTTCATAAATTAGGTCTAGATTTCATTTTTATTAAAAAAATTATTAATTTAATTAGGTTCATTAATTTAGACAACTTTAATTCTTTTTGTACATAATTAAAAAATAATTAGAATAATTAGGTTTTTATTCCAAATTTAATTTTTTTTCTTCTTTCCTTAAAAATAACAAAAACCAAAATAGGCTATGTAATTCTTTTTATTAATTAATTTAATCACTAATTAATTTGTACATTTATTTTTAAAACCTAATCTTTTTCTTAAAAAAATATTAAAAACAACAAAAACATTTTCTATTTTCATTAGGATAGAAGGGTCAAAACCCTAGTTCACACTCAATCTAATTTGTCATCGCGCGCTTTATTGTTTTATCCCAATTATTGTATCTGCTCACAGTTTGTAATAGTTAAATTAGGACTTTACTTACATTTACCGCTTTACTTTTCAAGGGTTTGTTTTTGGCTATGTAAATACCTGAAGCCTTGTAATAGCGTAGCTTTACCTTCCACACTTTAAATTCCGCAAATATTTAACTGTTAGATGTATGATATAGGGATGCATGACAAGAATGTATGACTAATTTTAAAATAGTTAGATAACCCTAAACACGTGCAAAGATAAATAATCTGAAATTGAATCACTCGCACATGTGCACTCCTAGGGTACACTCCCACTTGGTTGCCTTCGGTAAACGGTCATTGAGTATAGGATATTTTAATGGTCGTCCTTTTGTCCAAAGATCAAAGTTGCCTCGGAAAGGTTGCCTCGGATACTGTTGCCTAAGATAATTGATCTAAGACATTAGGGTTATTACTAAGACGTCCTAACATTGCTTTAGTGATTGTACGTCCCTTTTTTAATTGACCCTCAAACTCCAACGACGGTGCTACCTACTCACTAATAGTGGGATAACGCTGTCTAAAGGAAACGAACATAGAACGATTCTTTTTTCGAGTAGGTAGATGCTAGTAGGTACTTGCTCAAAACAAACTGTTTTCACACTTACACTCCTTTACAAACAAGTTTTCAAAAAAACACTTCATTACACTCTTGAAGACAAAATAAAGAGTTAAATTGAAGTTAAAACAAAAACTTTTCAAAGCACACAAACACAAAGAAAACAATTTTGAAATTGATGAGAAAGTACCTAAGAGCCCGTAGATAACTACGGATAGAAAGGGTGCTAATACCTTCCCTTTCTATAATCTACCCCCCGTACTCAGAACATCTCGAAAAAGGAATTTTTCTGTGCTTTTTTCCTTTCCTTGTTGGATAAAATAAAAGTCGGTGGCGACTCTTGCTTACCGCGACATTTTGCAAACACAAAAGCAAAACGCAAACCAGCAAATTCCTTAAAAAGGGAAACACGTCTCGGTTCTGGCCACCGTATCACATGACCATTGTACTTTTCAAACACTGGAGGCTTGAATTTAGGGGGAACCATCACCCCAGACACTAGCCCAAGATCATTGGCATCCATGCCAAGGACACCTTGTCCTTCCACGGCCTTCAACCATTCTTCCAATAGTTGATACCTTCTATCCTTAACCTGAACTTCTATCTCAGAACGCCGCACAGAAAGTTGATATTCATCCTGGTAATAAACATAGTCATGCTCCCGATAGTTCCTTACACCCTGATTATCTCTTAGGTTACCCATAAGACGAGCTATCGGAGATGGAGGAAACCACCCCATGTTACCGATGCGCATAAAAGGATTGCCAGGAGGCCCGTGAAGATTCATAAAAGGTTGGTCCTTCATATCCCCTAGTCCGACGGAAATGTCTTGATAAAGCCCTTGATTCCCACCATCCGCCTGATTGCGGTGCTAATTATTAACAAGAGCGGCCAACTCATCCAGTCGGTGATTCACATTAGTAATGACCTCCATGAATTGGGCCCTCATTTCGGCGAGTTCAACCTGGATCTATTCCATCTATCTTTGGTTGAGTACCGGTGAATAGTCGTCTTGAACTCTAGATATGAAAAGCAAAATCAAGATAAGAATATTGTCCTGAGATAATCTGTCATGATGTAATATGCATGGATGAATGTTTATGCATGAAATGCTTTATCATTTACAGGAAAATCTTGCAGTCTTTCATCAAGCATTAATAAGCAATAAGATAAAAAACAAAATAAAGCAAAACAAAAGACAAAGTATCTAAATAGAAATTGCTCATATTATAAGGCCAAATAAGCATCCACATAGTAAAGATTTAGTTCAAATAAAGTCAATCATCAAAAAGATCTTGTCCAATAAGACTGGCGATGATCTTGTCAACAAATAAACATGAAAAGAAAGTGCAGTACAAACTTCTCCCTAAACTCAAACACTTGGAAAATCTTCCTTTGAAAACGAGTCTCCAGTCACAAAACCTCTATTCTTCACCAAAGCCAACAAACAATGGTACTTGAGTTCCCAATCCTATGAACCTGCATTTCCCAACTCCGCCTCCTCTGCAGGAACCTTGTCTCTATTTGCTACCTGAGCTTTAATTGTTGTTAATTCTTTCATAACTTAAATCAAACAAACATCTTTCTCTCGTAGTTTTTTCTTCAGAGTCTTAACCTCTTCGTAGTGATTATCCTCCAACTTATCTTTAGGCGACTAAAGCTTCTCTATCTCTTGATGGCTATCCCACAATTCTTTAGCTTGTCGACTAGTTGTACCAGAAACCCCGCCCTTGAGTCTCTTTGACTGCTCAAGAAAATCATATTTTTCTAGCAGCTGGTTTTTCACTCTGACTTCCTTCATGAGCCTCTTTTTATCTTGCAATGCAAAAGAGAGATCCATGTTTATTTATTTCTTTTTGTCCTAGAGTTTAAGATTCTCCACCTTGACGTTCTTGAAACATACCAAGGGCATAACATCCTACCCTCCTAGCACAGACTTCCTAGAAGACGAACCTACATGAGATAAGTGATCAATCATCTGACCCTCGGCTAATGGATCGAAATCAGGCTGAGGATATAGCAGCTTTTCCCTTTTATAAGGTGTTAAAATCTTCTTCACACGGTCTTGGATCCAACTTGCATAGGTATCATGAGTCACGTGTCCATTCTGGCTAAAGAAAAGTTTCCCGTTTCGGCGAACGTGTTCCCATGCCCTCTTCACCCTCTCAAGCAAAGTTGCATTCTCTCTCTTACCAAAATAAACGGTTCCCAACACTTCCTAATCAGTGGGTGAATCCATCATCAGGAATCCTAATTGACGGCATGCCAAGATATGATTATAGTTAATACAACCTCTCGTTCCCATGAGCGGAACATTAGGGGATTGACCACATCCTACAATGATCTCTTTTATACCCAATACACTTTTCCAAGTAATATTGTAAGAAGTTAGTCCCATGATACGTTGATACCACAAATATGACTCAGTAACATGAACGAAAGGTCCTTTCGAAGGCATGTGCGATATCAACCACTTGTAAAACACAACGACACAACACATAACTTCCCCTTTCTTCCCATGTCGAGAATGAATGGTGTAAAAAGTGTCGGCAAGTAGAGTTAGTATTGGATTACCATTCATGAAGACGTATAATGCGGACACATGCACCAACTTTTCGAAAATTGTAAAGAGAATCAAACCATAAACCATAGCTGCCATAAGAAAATTGTATGCAGTCCAATTCCCATCTCTTGCAAAAAACATGGCCTTGGACACCAAATAATTAAATGGGAGACCACTCATGCCACTTTTATTAATCCAATTATTTTCAACTTCACTAAGGGTCAAATAAAAATCATTGGCGATTGCCATGTAATCTGCCATCTCTAGAATTTGAGTAAAAGGAATACCATTAGTCAAGTTGACATCCATAATGTGTCCATATTCCTCAAGAGTTGGTGCCAGTTGATAGTCCTGTAGGGTAAAGCAATGCAACTGCGAATCATAAAACTGGAGAAATTCTCTCACAACCCACTCTTCAAAATCATCATATACCAAGGGCGACAAATTTTTGTACAGTCTTCTAAAAACCTCTTCATTTGGCCTTCTTACAAGGGCTGATATCTCTCGCAATCGACCACTAAAGCACGGAAAAAGATAGGCAGCAGTGTTTCTGAGAGACTTTGTGCTTGTCTCCATGTTGTTACCCACCATTGACGCTAATCAAAAACCTTAGAATAGTTTTGGAAATGAAATGCACATGCAGGTTAGATACATATATTATATTTTTTTGTGTTTCTTTTGTAAAATAAACACGCCAAGATGCAAGTGCAACAAACATGGGATCAAATTTTCCACAAAGTTAGTTAATTGTTGTGTTGTCTTTGAACATACTAAGTGTAACAAAACCAGAACATGAACCTCAAATGAATTTCTTGGTTACAATATCAGAAACTCAAAAAATAAATCTAAGGACCAAAAGAAACAACATGGTCACCCATAGAATTAAACTCACCAACTATACCTGTGATAATCAATCATCCCTCCCCACTCACGGGTAAAACTAGGTCAAGGTAAGGCTGGGTCACTCAGAATCAAGGGTACTCTTGAAAAACTATTATTGTATCACCTAAGTGAAAACGATAGCCCCCAATTTGTACCTCATATGAGCGTGGATGACATGACCGTAATAGTGAAACCTAAGTCAACTAGCCGACATGTTCCACTCTATTCCATGGGTTCCTATAGTTGTCACTTGGCCTAAGAATTGGGCCTTTTACTTCTTGTAACACCCACCCAATCATGAAAATAGATCTAGCACAACAACATCACTAATATGTGGAAAGTGATAAAATGCAATGCAAACATATGCTGAGATAAACAGGTATAAATGAATAAAATGAAAAAATAAACACCCAAAGAAAAGAAAGAAAGAGCTAGGAATGACTCCGAGATGGACTAGCATTTGGTCAACTCATGCCTAGTGAAGTCGCCAGATGAAACAACCGGCTGAACAGTCATCTGATATAAAATTAATGAAGTCGCCATCAAACGTCTTTTATCCCACCGAAAGGGAAAGGTAAACATCGAGAAAAACTGAAGATGGAGAAATCACGGTCTTGCCACCGAGAGATCGGGTATGGGAGTCTGTTACGCGAGGGGAAAGTATTAGCACCCCTCACGGCCGTAGTACTCTACGATATCCACTCTTGTTATTCTAATCTAATGGGTGTGGTCAAAATATATGTCTAAGATTTAAAGTAAAAAAGAAAGAGGTAATGCATGCAAAAGAGAAGGAAAATAAAGTATGAAGACATGCCTGGTTTGGATACTGATATAGTTATGCATCATTTTCAACTCAAGCTAGAATATCCTCCAGTAAAGCAAAATCCATGCAGAACTCGTCCAGATATTTATCTCAAGACCAAAGAAGAGGTTGAAAAGGAGTTGAATGCAGGTTTCTTATTGGTATGTGAATACTCGGATTGGATTGCTAACATCGTACCTGTTCTCAAGAAAGATGGGAATGTGCGCATGTGTGTGGATTATCGGGGTCTAGATAAAGCAAGCATAAAGGATGACTTCCCATTACGTCACATTGATGTATTGGTTGATAATATGTCTCAGTCCTCGGTTTTCTCCTTCATTGATGGTTTCTTGGGGTACAATCAGATAAAGATGGCTCCAGAAGACATGACAAAGACAACATTCACTACTCCATAGGGTACTTATGGTTACAAGGTCATGCTTTTTGGTTCAAAAATGCTGGTGCAACATGTCAACACGCCATTGTGACGCTCTTTCATGATATGATTCATAAGGAGATTGAAGTATATGTTGATGATATGATTGCAAAATCACAGACTAAGGAGGAACATTTGGTCCATTTACAAAAGTTGTTTGCACATCTGCAAAAGTTTAGGCTAAGGCTTAATCCGAACAAGTGTACCTTCGGGGTGCGATCTGGAAAACTACTTTGTTTCATTGTAAGTCAGCAAGGAATCAAAGTAGATCCCAAAAAAAGTAAAAGCGATAAAGAATATGCCAGCGCCAAAAATTGAAAAAGAAGTAAGAGGTTTCCTAGGGAGATTGAACTATATAGCTATGTACATCTCTCATCTCACAACAACTTGTGAACCCATCTTTAAATTGCTGCGCAAAAATCAAGATGTCCAATGGGATGATAATTTCCAGGAAGCCTTCGAAAAGATCAAACAGTATCTCCAGGAGCCACCGATCATTATTCCTCCAGTTCCTAGAAGACCACTTATCATGTACTTGACGGTACTGGAAGGATCTATGGGTTATGTGCTTGGACAAAATGACGATACATGATGTAAAGAGCACGCCATCTATTATTTGAGTACAAAGTTTACCGATTGCGAATCCAAGTATTCTTTGCTTGAAAAAACTTGTTGTGCGCTTGCTTGGGCAGTGAAACAACCAACCGAACAGTCATATGAAATAAAATCAATGAAGTCTCCATCCAACATATTTTATCCCGTCGAAAGGGAAAGGTAAACATAGAGAAAACCTAAAGAGGGAGAAATCATGGTCTTTCGACCGAGAGACTGGGTAAGGGAGTCTGTTACGCGAGGGGAAGGTATTAGCACCCCCACGACCGTAGTACGCTCCGGTATCCACTCTTGTTATTCTAATCTAATGGGTGTGGTCAAAATATATGTCTAAGATTTACAGTAAAAAAGAAAGATGGAATGCATGCAAAAGAGAAGGAAAAGAAAGTATGGGGAAAATAAAGGAATATTTACAAAGATATGCTCGATTAGGCCCCACAAAAGCCTCCGCCTACGTATCCCTTTTAAGGAATCAGAGCAACCGTAGTTCGGCTCAATACTTTTAGTTTCTTTGTGTTTTTTAGTTAAAAAGACAAAAGCAATAATCAAGATGGCAAAACATCAGCAAGAATGACAAAACATCAGCAACAATGGTAAAACATCAAAATGAGGACGACAAGACATCATATGCAAACACAAACTCAGATAAGATGATAAAACATCAGCATGATAGAAAAATATCAGATAAGATGATAAAACATCACACCCAACAATGATATCAAAAATAAAAGTAGGATAACGAAAATATGTGATGGAGAGACATCGACATAAAGATAGTAAAATATCATGGCAAAGATGATAATACATCAAAACTTAGATGATAAAACATCACACCTAACAATGATATTGAAAATCAAAGTAGAATAACAAACATATGCAATGGCGAAACATCGGCAAAAAGATAGTAAAATATCATGGCAAACATGACAATACATTAAAACTTAGATTATAAAACATCACACCTAAAAATGATATTGAAAATCAATTTAGGATAACAAACATATGCGATGGTGAAACATCGGAAAAAAGATAGCAAAATATCATGGTAAGGGAGGTAAGATGTCAACTTGTCAAAGTTTAAAATAGAGCCAAAATGCGCACAAACAATTAAGATTGATTTTATTTTTTACCTTGAAGAAGGATTTAAATTCATTAAAGATGTTTTAAGATTTTCCAAGAAGAAAAAAGTTTTTATTTTAAGATGCAAGAATGCAAAAGAAAGAAAAAAACATCTAAGGGGGACTATCTACTTCTATCCCTAATGTTATCATACAATCATTGATCCTAAGATTGAGGATGAAAAGGGAAATTTCTACCCTATGTTAGAATTCATGGATACCTATCCTAATGTCTAGTTCAAAAACTAGCCTAAACGAGTGATCCTAAGGGAGCATGGAAAATATCTCATCAAAGAGATGTGAGGGAAATCATACTATCATATGAGAAAGTATGAGAAAGGATGACAAAACATCCAACGGGAGATGGAAAAAAATGTCACAGATCCTGTGACAAAAAATCAAACAAACAGATGGCAAAACATCTGGACAAATAGAAGCTCAAGCATCACTCGAATATCAAATACCTACAAGGCGCATGGCAAGTAGTAAAAGGATAGGTCCTACCCTAGACAAGCAACCAAGCATCAGACCAAGGGTCAATCCATAGCCAAGGAGAACGAATCACCTGAGCCAACCAAGCTATAAAATTGTGGGACTATAAAAGGTCCTTAATCTTGGTATCAATTACCAGGGAAAGAAAGATCTAGGGGAAAAGATACAGTGTATGCGTACACTAAGCATCAGTGTTGGTTAACACGAGCTAAAGAAAGCGCGGGGATCCGATTGGGGGAACCCTTTTCATTTGCCTTTAAAGTGCTTAGACTTATTCAGATCTTGGGCACATGTTCAGAGCGTCTACTTGTAAAATGTGAGCATAGGAACGACACAGACTAGAATGTGTGGGGGTCGATTTTGGACCCTCCCTGCTTGCCTCCTTTTGAGGACTTATCATCTATAATATAATGTGGGAGCAACCATTAAACAAACAAAAACACGGTCTCCTAGTGAGGACTTTCATAAATCCCTGCCAAGTGGCATGGACTCCCAATCCTAAGTAAGTAGTAAAATGCGGGAGAGAGTAAATCAGATGAGAAATTATCGAAGAGATATAATCTACAAATAACCTATTAAAGAGTAATGAAACCCAGAGATCTATAAACAAGCTAGAATCAATAAAGAAACAAGTCAGAAGTCGTGTCGTCAGACATAAGCACCAAGGCCTCAATGTGAAAATAAATCACAAGTGGTGTGTAGCTGACACAACCATACAAACATTCTACAAGGTAATACAAATGGACAAAGCACACAAAGTGCAAGTATATATATCCCATAAATATGAGAGAAAAAATAGATCGCCTCAAAAGCAAAGTTGTATCCCACAAATAAAGTGGAACATAAAGTAAAGAAGGCCCACGAAGTACCTTTCACAACTCAACAAAATGGTTAGTATTAACAAGGTGAGATAAAATATGAACATAAACATGTCATACACTTATCATGGCTAAGAATGAACTTAATTAGTCGTTTTTAAAATGTATTACAAACTTTATAGCAACTAAATTAATATCCGACAAAAGTTATATGGTAATATGCGCACGAGTGTATGGTCAAGGAATCATGGAGAAACAAATCAAGAGTAGATGAGATCAGAAATAAGCACATAAGGTTAGTGTATCCTAAACCTATGTAAATCCCCAAAAAAGAACCTAATAGAGTAATCTTAAGCACAAGCATAAAACTAGGTTGAAAAACAAACCTAAACTACCCCCTAAGAGTGAAAGGAGTGCAAGGAAAGCATGGATGAAGGATGGACATGATTGGGAGAGTATCTTATCATGAAATTCAGTAGCATACCAAAATCTAGAAGTTTTATTCAAGTATTATAAGCCATGCAAGAAAAGTCACACATGTATCATACAAAGGGGAAGTGTTTAAAAGAAACAAACAAACAAGTTTACATTGAGCAAGTATGGATTAAAACAAAGAGTGCATGATTTGAGAATCATGGAATGTGTGAATTATATGATAGGTTATCTCAAGATGAGACTCAATAGTAACCAAGTAGAAGTTAAAACTTCATACATAAACAAAGTCACCTATTTGATGAGCAAGATCATCTAAAAGGAAGTAAAGGTATTTTGTATTAGATCAAACGAAGTTGATAAATATCAAATGAAAATGATAAAGCATCTTATTTGTCCTTGGGTGATGATAAAACCCTCATAAGATACTAATCATGAACCATAAAACCTTAAGAAATGTTAACAAGGTAACATACTTAAGTGTCATGATATTGAAGAAATATAGTCCCTTAATACATATAAACAAAGTGATCTAGGTAATATAAACTCAAGGGCCTTGGATTTTATGGACAACAACCAAAATCAAGGTATAATGTTGGGACATGTTTCACAATCATAAGAAGCAAACATCAACAACTAAAATTCAAAACCATAAGCAAGAGGTAAATATAGCTCCCATTGTGTCACCATGATGAATTACCAAGTGAAAACTAACCAAGTGGATCATAGGAGTGTAGAGAGTGGATATGATAATAGAAGTAAAAAAAAAACTTAAACATAAACAAATGTGGGACATAAAGTCCTTCCAAGCATACATACACAAACTAGGTCAAAAACTAGTATATAGCTCATGTTGTGTCATCAAGATGAGTTGATAATGATATATCAACCAAGTAATCTAGGAGAAAAGTAAATAAGGTATTAAGATACTAAAAGTCATAAGTAAGTTCACAATTCACTACTCATGATTTATCAAAGGCATTTGGTAAAAGGAGTGCATCAAGACTACTTCCAGTTTTGACCATATTTTGAGAACTCAAACACACAAGCAATCACAAATTAGGGAACTTAAATGGACCATTGAAATTGAACTTAATACATTAACAATTAGTGAAAATAGAGTACAAATTATGAGGCTTTATTCCTTAAATGTTGCATAAATGCATTTCAATATATCTCACTTCAAACAAATAGCATAAGCAAAAGATCAATTTTGATGAGGCAAAAAAAATTAAAAGAGATCAAATGTCTCTAAAACCTTGAGTAAGGTTATCCTTGAGTTATAATATCTCAAAATAACTTTGAATCATAATCATGATGAAGACTTGATCAAGGATTCAACAAGAATTCCCCAAATTAAGGTTTTGACTTGCTCAATTTAGAAGCTCCTCAACAATGATCATCAAAGACTATAATGGACAAAATTAAATTGTTCCAAGCTTATGAAACATCAACGGAGTCAAGGGGCTAACATAAATGTAAAGATCAACCTAAATAAGTTCACAAAAAGAACAAATATAGATCATAAGATTCAAACAAATCACAGAGCATTGCAAACAAACAAAATTGAGTCAAAAATAGAAAAAAGGATATCTAAAATCAAACCAAATTAATCCTATAACCCTAAAGGTTCCTAAAAGTCAAAGACATAGTCAAAAGTCCTTAGAATAAGGAGGAGATATGGTTTTTGAATTCAAATGTCCAAACTAGTTATCAAAGTGTTAAAATTGGACATGTTTCACAAGTTAATTCAGATCAAATGTGAAACAAAACTTAAAAAATTAACAAAAATGATTTAAATGATGTCAACTCAATTAGGACCTTAAGACATATTTTATTTTATTTTTAAAAGCAAGAAAAAATAGTGGATTAAATATTTCTTGAGGCTTAAGCAAACATAGGGGTAAGAAATAGCAATTATCTTCCAAAATCATGAAAAGCTAGCAAATTGAAATAAAAAAATAAAAATCAAATACAAATAGCACAATGCCTAAGGGTCAATAAATATAATTTTTAGAATTTTATCACAAGAGGAGAATTTAAGTAAAAATTATTTACACAAAAATAACTAAAATAGTAAAGAAAATGAAATATCCAATCAAATGATTTAAATTGTATGCCACGAATTTTGTAAATTTAGACAAAAAAATATTTATAAGAAGTAGACTCAATATATTTTTCAAAATATTTTTCATAATATTTTTAAGTTAATGAAAAGTGGAAAACAAAAATCAAAATCATGAGATGTGATTAAAACCTATTTAAATTGAATTGAATTAATTAATTGTGTAAAAATAGTAAAAATAAAAAATAAAATTCAAAACCAGAAAATAGACTAAAAGTATAGTCTGAAATATTTTTTTTTGTAATTTTTGAATAATGAAAACTATTTAATATAAAACTGTCAAAACAAGTAAACTGAATTAATAATAAAAGATAAAGAGACATACTACAACCATTTTATCCAAAACACGTTGTGAAAAGTTCTCACCATGTACAATCATCAGGGGACACGTCATCATCTCCTCCAAACTGACTGAACCCTAACCCAGAAATCAATTTACCATACCAACTTTAAGATGTGATATCTTCTTTACTCTTTCATGAAAATGAATGAAACTCAGATCAAATTAAAGATCTCACAGAGTATTATCACCTAACATCAATAATTTTTTAAAATGATTCACAAACGAATGATAAAAATGCGTGTGAAGAACACTGATCACAAACTTTCAAACCTGTTCAAATTTCCAGATCTAACATACAATTTTCAGTCTTGAGTTTCTCTGTCAATTCTTAACCATTTTTCATGATTCAAAGTGCATAGCAAAGATCATACATCATACTACGTCATGTAACTCATAAAAAAAACAAAATCACTAGTAAATCATCAATAAATCACGACACAAGTCACTGAGACCCTACATTCATGCAATTTGTAGAGAACCAAATTCAAGCATCAACTCACGTCTCAGATCCAAGATTTGTCCAGTTAAAGCATTATGTGCAAGATCTATAACTGAAATGCAAGCCAAAATTACACACTGAAGTTTGAGAGAGCTTACCTCAACTAGTGGAAAATAAATCCACTAAATTCCCCTGATCTTGAACAAGAAACCCGATGCTTTTTATTCTTTCTAATTCATTATATTAGAGATATGCGAAGATTTGAGCTTCTACCAAGAAATAGAGAGAAAGATGATTAAAACTTGCTGCTGACTTGAGAGAAAGAGTTGTGAGAGAGAAGAATTTTGTGAAAAGAGTCGAGTCCCTTGAAAATGAGAGTGGTGATCTCTTATATAGACTTGTAAGAGTGAGGGAAATCAAGTAAATGGCACCTGGAGACCGTTAGAGGACTTGAGGGCAAAGCTGTCAAACTGGAATTTATGCTTGCATACTGCATTTTGTGTCATGATGCAGCCATGTTATGTGCATTTTGATGAGAGAAAAAAGAGTGAAAATGAGTGATATTTGTGTGACATGATGATGTGGCAGGCTTGCACATGGGATAGTAAATTTGAAAGAGATAATTATGCAGAAAATGGAAACCCACGATGGAATAGAGGTCATGCACTATGTCTGAATTGCTTAGCTTGTTTTGGAACTAAATGAGAGAGTGATTTCATGCCAAGCATGTGCACGAAAGTGGATTAACCATAAAATAAAAGATACACCAAATTCTAAAAAACTGACTGTATGCACAACCCAGTGGTCAACCTTCTTTCCAAACCAAATTCTCAAAAATGGTTCGTCGAATTTTGAACTAGAGAGGCCTCTTGAAAGCTTGCAACATGAAGATGAAAATGGTTTTATGAATTTTGTGATTTGAAGCTTCCATGATAAAGATATTGATGTGGGAAGTTTGGGAAAAGTAAGGTATGGCAAGGCTTGTCGCACGCACGTGCATGGCATGCACAATGATCAACTTGGAACACCAACTTTAAGACTTAATTTCTCACTTAATACTTGGACATTTGATATGATTTAAATCCCATTAGGATGTTTTCATAGCTATCTTCAAGATGCTCCTTTTAAATTTTTAAATTGAAACTTGAGAAAGAAGAAATAAGCTTACACATTTGGCACACCATGTGTTTCTTAAAATGCGTGCATGGCTTGCCTTTGAGAAGACAACTTGACATCTCCTTATGGACATAACTTCTACCTTAATTTTCTCTTAAATGGTTCACTTTTGAGATTTTCAACCTTAGTGATAAACTTTTAGGATTTTTCTCAAGCTTTCTGAATATGTATCATTTGCCACAATCCAATTAACTAATCTCAAGTTGTGATTGACCAAAGTTGTGTACTATGGACACTTAGTAACTTTTCAACATTCAAGTAACTTTATGAACAAGTAAACCCTAATTTCTCCAATTCCTTTGATTCAATGATGAAATTGGTTATGAAATATGAAATGAGGATGTTTTAATTGATGGTTGACCAAAAGTTCACTTGGTCAATTTTGACTATGACTGAGTTTGACCAAAATGACCATTTTGCCCCTTGTGATCAATTAAATCCTTCCAATCAAAATTTAACCTCAATATTTTAATAAAATGTGCATAATAACATATGAAAACACATTGAATCCATTTTGAATAAAAAAGTTAAAATCCTGATTAAAATCCAAACCCTGATTTTGTACCTTGTGTTAGAAGCATGATGATCAAACTTCAAAACCCTAATTCCACTGAGCCATTTGAACAGTTATTTGAACAAAGTTTCCTCAAATGATAATAAGAATATAATTCTCCTAGAAATTCGCTTATACAAACCTCAAATCACATAATAAGTCAAAACCTTAATTCCATCAAATGATGGAGACAAATGAGTTTCTTCAAGACTTTGCATAACTTCAACTCTTGATACACCAATGAGACAAAATGAGAAATTCTAGGCCATGAGAAATCAATGGGACTTGAAACATCAATTGATTGAAGTAATGAGGCTCTTTTTGAACAAATTGTCAATAAAATCAGTTTCCACAGCTTGAGGAGAACTTGACAGCCAAAACACCTTGATCCCATCACAAAGAAATGATAGCAATGCAATATGATGAATATGATGGAACATAAGCCTAAAACAAGAGGGTAAATTTTGGGATGCAACAGGCAGCTCGACGTCTGAGGTAGTATATGCTGACATACACAATGTTTCTGATATCGAAGATGGATCTGATAAAGTATATCTTTGAAAGACCAGCACTCACAGGCAGGCTCTCCCGATGGCAGATGCTTTTATTTGAATATGACATTCAATATGTTACACAAAAGGCCATTAAGGGTAGCATTCTTGTGGATCATCTAGCTCATCAGCCGTTAGAAGAATACCAATCAATGAAATTTGAATTTCCTAATGAAGATGTTATGAAGCTTGATGACTATGATGGGGTCGATCCAAAAGAGCAATGGACTCATATGTTCGATGGTGCCTTGAACGCTGTAGGTCATGGTATTGAGGAAATATTGACTTATCCATGTAATAATCATACACCGTTTACGGTCCAGTTATGTTCCGATTGTATGAATAATGTGGCAGAATATAAAGCCTGTGTGATGGGTCTTGAGGAAGCCATCGACTTTAAAATCAAAATCCTTGAAGTCTTTGGAGATTTCGCTTTGGTTATACACCAATTACGAGGTGATTGGGAAACGAAGCACCCCAATTTGATTCAGTACAGAGACTACGTCCTGCAGCTGATATCCACTTTTGATGAGATCACTTTTGAACATATTCCCTGAGACGGGAATCATTTGGTCGATGCTTTAGCTACTTTAGCATCAATTTTCACAGTGAGCTTCCGAATCAGGCACCTAATATACGTATTCTCCGTTACAAAGAGTCATCACATGTCTTTCCTTCTTATTGTCTCTAGACCGAGGATGTGTCTGATGAAAAGTCATGGTATTACGACATCAAAAGGTACCTTGAGAAGCAAGAGTGTCCCGAAAATGCTACAATTTGTGATAAGCATACGCTTATAAGGTTAGCATCCAAGTTCCTCTTATCAAGAGTAGTCATGCATAATAGAAATTATGAATCGGTTCTGCTGAGATGTGTGGATAGACACGAAGCAGAGACGATCATAAAGGGAATCCATGAGGGTTATTTCGGGACTCATTCGAGTGAGCATTCCATGGCAAAGAAAATACTGCGTGCAGGGTATTTATGGATGACGATGGAGTGTGATTGTTGTGTATATGCAAAATTTTGCCACAAATTCCAGGTGTATGCAGACATAATTCATGTTCCTCCAACTCCTTTAAATGTTATGACTTCACCGTGGCCGTTCGCAATGTGGGGCATCAACATGATTGGAAGGATTGAACTGAGTGCTTCAAATGGTTATAAGTTCATTCTAGTGGCTATTGACTATTTCACCAAATGGGTGGAAACAGCTTCTTACAAGAATGTAACCAAACAAGTCGTTACCAACTTCACCAGGAAGTAAATCATATGCTGTTACGGAATTCCTCACAGAATCATCACTAATAATGGTTCTAATCTTAACAATAACATGATGAAGGGGTTGTGTGAAGAGTTCACAATTGAACATCACAATTCATTATCGTATCAACCAAAGATGAACGGTGCAGTTGAAGCTGCTAATAAGAACATAAAGAAGATCGTCCAGAAGATGGTCAGAACATACAAAGATTGGTATGAAATGCTGCCTTTTGCTCTGTATGGTTATACAATGTTTGTGCGTACTTCAAGTAGAGAAACTCCATTTTCTCTTCTCTATGTAACAGACGCAGTGCTTCCCATTGAAGTGGAAATTCCCTCGTTGAGGATTCTGATGGAAACCAAACTTGATGAGGCAGAATGGGTTCAAACAAGACTTTATCAGCTCAATTTGATTGACAAAAAATGCCTGGAAGCCATCTGTCATGACCAGTTGTACCAATAGAGGATGAAAAGAGCATTTGACAATAAGAATTGTCCTCAGAAGTTTTATCCTGGTGATATGGTCTTGAGAAAGGTTATCATGCAAAGCCATTCCGATCCGAGGGGCAAATGGACTCCTAACTACGAGGGGCCATATATAGTTATGAGATCCTTTTCAGGAGGTTCTCTAATCGTGACAGGCATGGATGAGGAAGACGTTCCACTCCCATTCAATTCAGACTCAATCAAAAAATACTACACATAAAAAGACCTTCTAATTCGAAAACCCGAAAGGGAGACTTAGGCAAAAATGGGCATCTCGGTGGACATAATAAGTCCAGGTAAAAATAACGGATAAAATGAAAAAAATATAATAACTCACTAAGTCGAAAACCCGAAAGGGAGACTTAGGCAAAAATGGGTATCCCGTTGGATCGAAAACCCGAAAGGGCAGTCCAAGCAAAATTTAGAGATCATAAGCGATAGGCTGTAGTCTGAATTCTCTTCACGAATAACACAGGAACATCTATAGAACCTTGGTAGTGAATTGATCGGTCCAACTGCTAATCTTTAGAGGCAAGGCATTGAGACTACTGAGAATATTGGAACTATAGCAATACTGGTTTTAATGGAAATTTGAGCATCTCTCATTGCCATTTGTACCTATTGTATTTTCCATTTCTTTTTCACAACTACCTTATATAGGAGTTGTATCCTTGTACAAATTCCTATTCATAGGCCAATAAACAAAGTTTGTTTTCATCAAAAAGATGGCTTTTATTATCATCAAATGTTTTTCGTCTGCGAAATGTGTTTTATTTGTTATTAAACATTGCATTAGAAGCATGGGGAATAAAAATTCCCAGGCTAAGATAAAGCTTGACCTTACGTTGATGTATAACCATGAGGGAGTGTCGTCTGTATTCCAAGTGTAGTTTTCTTTTGCAGGTAGCAACCGATAATGGTCACCCTGACCTAGCCAACACAAAGTCGCCTTCATCTGCTACAGACAATTTAAAACCCGACTCCCCAATTGAACTCAGAAAGTCCTGAGTCGCCATTTGACTCGGCTTGCGCAAGTGCACATTCCCCGAGAGATAAACCGGGGCATTCGTAAAGCTGAACGGAAGCATCTCCAGTGGAGTAAACTGGGGCATTCAAAAAGGTAAATTGGGGCATCTGCAGAGCTAAATCGGGGAATTCGTGTTACACCTCAATTCTACTCGACAATATATATATATATATATATATATATATATATATATATATATATATATATATATATATATATATATATATATATATATTAATTCAGAGTTATAAAACTTCCACAAATAAATCATGATGCTACAAATTCAACTTAAAACAATGGAATTCATCACAGATACATAACACTTTAAACTCTGATGAACCAACAGCAACATAAATTAATCTTTTAAAGCCAACAACTTTCAATTAACAAGTATTTAATGAAGAACAACTTAAAGTTCAATCAACTGATATAGTAACAATAAAACAGAAAGCGTTCATCCCCTCGAATGTTACGTATCAGAGCAATAACACCGACTCGAACTATTGAAGGTAAACCCCTTCACTCTGGATTACCTACACGTTACCAACATAGAGGTAACATTCAAACAAAAGGGGTGAGATATCGAACAATATAATAGAACTTATGATGAATAAAATGTTATAATCAGTCCATACATATTCACCACTTCTCAGATTTTAACAGCGTAAGCATAATCAAATAAACCACACAACGACTCAGAGTGCAACACAGAATGCAATTTGTCTTTATGCAAATGCATGTGGTATCAATGGAGCAAAACTCCCAACTTAAAAATCCGCCAATAAATAGAGGCATCAACAAGGCATATGCCTTCAACTTTATATTTTCCGATCCATGTCAACTTAACGAGCATCAGCTCCAACATGATATGTTTTGTATGCATTAACCACGTGAAAGTAGCAACAACAACAACAAAAAAAAACACAACATAAATCAACGTTGGCCATAAGCCTATAACATCAACAATAATTAAATATCAACTTAACATAATTCAACTTTGGCCGTAAGCCTACAACATAATATTTGCCAAGAATTAGAGGGATTTCAACAACATCGGTATATCCTGTAACTTCACATTGTCAACAATATTGACATTACAACAACATAGTAAAATTCACAAATATAATCGAAACCCATTTCAAGAATACTACATAATTATTCAGTGATATGTCTACATTCGATTATTAGATGTCTTGTGACGGTTCCTCTAATATTAACCTGCTGCAATTATTATATAAGCCAGTATTGCTATCAACAATTTCTACTACTGCTAGTGCTACTAATTAATTATCTATTGATGTTTTATTGTTAATAACTTCCAGTTACTGTTTCACAATTAACTCCCACTGTCAACTTATTCCTAATACATGCACTATGCTATTATAGTGTTAATAGTTTTTCGATAAGGTTCTGGCAATTACATCTTACTACTATGAATTATCTCCTACTATCATGAATTATCTATGCTATTGTGTTACTGTTAATAGCCTATAACTTGGTTTTAGCCAATCAATACAGACAACACAACAACATTCATCCCTGCCTGTAACTTCAACAATTAATAACAACATCATCACAACAACTTAATACTTGTCCCTACTAAGCATTTTGACTCTGTCATCTATTAGTCCTACCTGCTAAATATGCCAATCTACACTTTGTTTACTTCGGTAACTAACAAATAGTCTCTACTATTATTTATTGATTATGTCACTCGTTACAGTTAACTCTACTACTTAATTAAACTTGCTTCTACTACATATTTACTATTTGCTAATAATTAAACTAATAAAGTAACAGGTCCAGGAAATAGACTAAACAACTGAAAAACAGAATTTTAGGGACGTGCCCCTCGTCACACCTAGGGTGCCTCTCGGCACAAAGCCAAAAGGTTATGCCGCTCATCATGGAGTTATGCCGCTTAACACACTCCTCTCCAAACCATGACGGTCAGCATGCTCGTGTGCCCCTCAGCAAAGAGTGTTCTCACGCAGTTTCTTCACAGGCTTACTGATTCTAACACAAAATTCTCCAAATCATCCTTCGTTTAACATAATTTCAAATAACAGACCAACACAACTTATAACCACAACAACATAATCCCTATAACAAAATCAACATAGGATAAATTTCCCACAACAGATTCATTTGATATTAAGACAACTTCGGCAATTTCAGAAATACCAACAACAAATATATATGCACAGTAACAATTTTACACGACCCGATTCCCACATGTTATTCATCAAAATTCTCATTATAGAGTCAGAACCCCACCCTTACATTGGATTGAAGGTTGCTCTACAATCTTCCTATCGATCGTAACTTTGCCTCTTTTCCTTGTTCCTCTTCTCTGCCACTTTCTACGTTACTGCTCCAAGACGTTCTTAATATTCTAATTAACCTAATTTCTCATATCAACTTAACTTTATTTCATTAATCACATTTGGGCCTACTTACACACCCCCACGTTACTTCGTACCACCATATAACTAAGCCCAAGAACTTAATCTTATATTATTCCATTAATTCCAACATTATTATTATTAATCGACTAAATAATTAATTAATAATAATCTAACAACTTATACCAACAATTCTCAATATCTCACAACTTCAACAAATAATCTAAAAATAATTTAATTAAATAATTAATTAAATTAATGGGCGTTACAATTTGCAGGTGTCCGTGCCCATCTTTTATCCCCAAGTGATTCAGGAGGAAAATCCCTAGTGTGGCGTAAGCTTATGAGATGTTTTCAAAGAGATCCACATGGTGTTCATGATCTCTTCCCCAACAATACGACTCGGAATTCAGTAGCGTACTTGAAAACTCACTTCGTCAGCAATCAAATCTTCAGTGAAGTTATCAATAATCTTCGAACTCCTTAGTGAAAATTTTTGTCAGTATCCTCAGTGATCTTTGGTACTGCAGGTTTCCAGTGCCGATATGTATCGGCATCCCCGGTGATGAGCAACCCCAATGAGCCTTCGCTTATCTCCATGATGTCTATTTATTTTCATTTCATATAGTCACCACTGCATAACATTGCATCTTCAAAAGCATGTAGCCTATCCATCAAAATGGGTCTTTGCGGGAAAAGAAATTCAAACATGCATACGAATCATAACCTAGATCGGGTACTTTAAATGAAAAAAATCTGAATCCTTCAAAGACATCAATACATCCCCATAAGAGGATATCTCTCCCAAACCTTTAGCTGATGTCTTTTGTTACGTCACGATATCCAGCTAGCGGTGTCATTTTTCTAAACACCCATTCGTGTCAGTCTTTCAAACACTTGTCTATGTCAATTTTCCAAACACTCGTTCGGGTCAGATTTTACAAATACTCGCCTGTGTCTATTTTCCTTCCAAATCCAAATAAAATCAGTATAGTCAGTCGTCCCTTGTACCATCACCCATCATGTCGTAACCAATGTTTTCATTGTATTATTTTGAGGTCGCTCATAGGCGTAGTTCTCCGACAGATTGCTCTTATGTTTCACCTTAGGATCATAGGTCGCCCGAAGATCTCATCCATTGTCTTTTCAGTCTATCTTTTCCTTGTATTGGCATCACGCCACATTACAAGTCTATCTTTTCCTTGTATTGGCATCACGCTATGTTAGAAATCTATCTTTTCCTTGTATGGGCATTACGCCATGTTACAAGTCTATATTTTCTTTATATTGGCATTACGCCACGTTACAAGTCTTATTTTACTTGTATTGGCCTTAGTCCATGTTACAAGTCTTCTTTTCCTTGTATTGGCATCACGCTATGTTATAAGTCTATCTTTTCCTTGTATTGGCATTACACCACGTTACAAGTCTATCCTGTACTTGTATTGACATTATGCCACCTTACAAGTCTATCTTTTCCTTGTATTAGCATTACGCCATGTTACAAGTATATATTTTCCTTGTATTGGCATTACACCATGTTATAAGTCTTCTTTTCCTTGTATTGGCATCATGCTACGTTACAAGTCTATCTTTTCCTTGTATTGGCATTATGCCATGTTACAAGTCTATCATATCCTTGTATTGGCATTACGCCATGTTACAAGTCTATATTTTCCTTTTATTGGCATTACGCCATGCTACAAGTCTATCTTTTCCTTGTATTGGCATTACGCCACGTTACAAGTCTTCTTTTCCTAGTATTGGCATCACACTACGTTACAAGTCTATCTTTTCCTTGTATTGACATTACGTCACATTACAAGTTTAACCTTTTCCTTGTATTGCCATTACGCTATGTTACAAGTCCAATCTTTCCTTGTATTGGTATAATGCCATGTTATAAGTCTATCTTTATACTTGTATTGGCATCACGCTACGTTACAAGTCTATCTTTTCCATGTATTATAATTATGCCACGTTACAAGTCTATCATGTTCTTATATTAGCATTACACCATGTTATAAGTCTATCATATCCTTGTATTGGCATCACACCATGTTACAAGACTATCTTTTCCTTGTATTGGCATCACGCTATGTTACAAGTATTCTTTTCCTTGTATTGGCATCACGCTATGTTACAAGTCAATCTTTTCCTTGTATTGGGATTACGTCACATTACATGTCTATCTTTGTCCTTGTATTGGCATCACACTACGTTACAAGTTTATCTTTTCCTTGTGTTGGCATTATGCCACGTTACAAGTCTATCATGTCCTTGTATTGACATTACGCCACGTTATAAGTCTATCATGTCCTTGTATTGGCATCACGCCACATTACAAGTCTATGTTTTCCTTGTATTGGCATCACGCTGCATTACAAGTCTTCTTTTCCTTGTATTGGCATCACGCTACGTTATAATTATATCTTTTCCTTGTATTGGCATTACACCATGTTACAAGTCTATCTTTTCCTTGTATTGGCATTATGTCACATTACAAGTTTATCATTTTCCTTGTATTAGCATCACACCATGTTACAAGTCCAACCTTTCCTTGTATTGGTATCACGACACATTACAAGTCTATCTTTTCCCTTGTATTGGTGTCACTCTATGTTAAGTCTATATTTTCCTTGTATTGGCATATTGCCACGTTACAAGTCTATCTTTGTCCTTGTATTGTCATCACGCCATGTTACAAGTCTATATTTTCCTTGTATTGGCATCACGCCACGTTACAAGTCTATCTTCGTCCTTGTATTGGCATCATGCCACGTTACAAGTCAATCTTCGTCTTTTTATTGGCATCACACCAGGTTACAAGTCAACCTTTTCCTTGTATTTGCATCATGCCACATTACAAGTCCAACCTTTGTCTTGTACAGGCATCACGCCATGTTACGAGTCTATCCGTCTTATATTAGCCTCTATTGCTACTTTATGAGTCCAATCTCCGTCTCCTCACCAAGAAAACAAAAATTCTTTCCCCCAACCGATATCATAAAAATAAATAAACACTCACACTTTGTCTCAGAACAAACTTTTGGCATTGATATTTAATCATTTTCTACCTTGAACTTCCGAAAGGCATGCGCCATTCGTACTTTCAGGTTTAAGATGATTAAATAGGGGCAGCTGTAATACCCCAAATTTGTCACACTCTTTCACTTTTATCTGGCTTACGCATTTTGCACTTCTCATTTCATCTGCATACCTTTCATTAGGTCATTTTGTATGCCACGCATCACTCACAAATAAACTTGGCATTTTGGGATCAAGGACCTTGCAAGCTGAGGTTCCACAATGGTTTGAGGTGTATATATCAAATAAGATTGACTTCATCTAGTTCTTTCTCTGAGTATTGGATTGTAAAATCAGGGTTTTAGTTCAGGGTTATTGTGGACTTCTGTCTTCATCCAGTGCAAAGTTCATTAGGGTTTTCATTTGTGGTGCTTAGTGCTTCATCAAAATTTCAATCGAGGACCTCTTGAAGTAAGGTTGGCTCCATGTCCATCTTGAGTCTCTCTCTTTCAAGTTTCAAGTGTGCTTTCCACCTGAGATTTCCTTTAAATTACATGATATAATCAAGTGGTTTTCTCAAGGATGTGCATTTGCACTTTCTTTATAGATTGTGAGTCAAGATATATTCTTCTATGTGTGTGATCATTAATTTATCAAGAGAATAGTTAGGGAATTTATTTGTTTTTCTTCATCTTGGAAAGTTCACTTGTTGTATTGAATCACAAGGCATACGACTAGAGTTTTCATACAAGGAGAGGAGAAGGTAATTTCAATTGGAAATTAGAGTTGTGGACACTTGATGCAGGATATTTCATTCGGCTACATGGCCCATTTGTAATAAAAGTTGTATTCTTTTTTATACTTCATTCGATCACCTCAAGCTTAAAATCTAAGGCTCCTTATGGCACATTGATTTTTTTTAATCAAAGAACAAGGAGTATTCAAGACCAATGGTGTTTCTATAGTGCAAGTTCAAATCACTTAAAGACATGTGGAAGTAATTACTATTTCCATTCTTTCAAGAGTAAAAACATCAAAGGCATTATAAGAGCTATTCAAGATGAAATTTTAAAGGGAATACTTGTAATATTTGGACTTTTTCATTGGAACTCAAAAGTTATCATTACATTAAAAGTCACCGTGACCGTTACAAAATCCAAGTGTACTATCGTTACCATTTTGCAATTGTCACAAAGAGAACTCAAGTAAATTACATGGACATTTACATCAAAACCTACACTTATTCTAAGCCTAACCTAAACTCCAATGAACAATATTCATGCCTTAACCGAACTTGCAACTTAACTTGAAATGCTACTTCGTCTTCATCCAATTTCATGCTTCCTTGCCATCAAAGTCATTTGTATCATGCCTTGCATTCACATGCTTAAACCAATTAACCATGGAAGCCCTGCATGTTAAAGAAAACAGAATCCAATTGACATTACACACAAGCAAACCTACAACCATGAACAAACATCCCTGCATATTACAAACTTATAACAGAGAAGATTAGCAGAATTCCAACTTCCAAAAAGAATTTACTAACAGTTTATACCAGAATTACAAAACTAACAGCTTCAACCTCCTAACCGATTATGCTAGCTTATCTAATAGACTATAACAGATTTCCTAATAGCTCTTCACTTAAATTACAGCAGAAAAACCAATTCTCTAACTGTCCTAACTAACTCTGTAACAAACTTCCAGCATGGGATATAACAGAAAATAGAAAACAGAATTAAAAAAAACCTCTAACCAGCTTCTAACATAATTCCTCAATTCTAACTAACAGCTAACAAATTTCCTAATTATTTTTTAACGAACAGATAAAAGAAAAGGATATAAGGAGGTTCACGATTTTCATAACAAAAAGTCACAGGAAAAAGATAATACTCACCTCTCAACCTCACTCTCTCGGCAACTCCTCAAGATCCTTCATCATCTTCAACCTTGTTCATTCTTCAATCTCTGGAAGAATCACCACAAAAAATCAGAAAATCTTTCTCTACCCTATCTCTTCATCACCGCACTTACGCACCAGTTTCTCCACTTTCACTCCTCCTCCATTATCACCCTCAAGTTTCCTCCAAAATTCTCTCTGTTTTCTCTCATCTCCATTCTTCACAACTTGGGGAGAATCACTAAAAAGATCCGTTGTACCCAAATTTTTGCCCCTAAGATTTCTCTATCATCTCATATAAACTCAATCATATCAAGATCACACTAGGGTTTGGTTCTTCTCCATATATTTAGGTTTTCTCATGAGGGATAACCAGGCACCTTGATTTGTATATTGTGACCATATTTTTTGTATTGATTAACTTTTAACTAACAAATACAATGAATGTTTGCTCTAATTGATGATCCTATAGGTGAGGGCATACCACATTTCATCAGGTGGATTCATAGGTTCATGAGTTTATTTCCACGCCTTCTTCAACAAAGCTTCATTTAGATTCAAGCTTCATCATTTAAAATTATTTAAAGTAATACCATGACAAGGTCTACTATAATTCATCATGCCTTAATTTGTCAAAGAAAGTCAAACAATGCAAGGATTGATTGAAGAAGTTTGACCTAATTGAACAAGTTCTTGATTTCTGGATCACAAGTGCATAACTCTCTCAATTCTTAATATTTGGAAGTGGTTATTGTTTCTATGGGTTATTTTTGTCATCCACAACAACTTCTATTCACATGGCAAAAGTTATTATGCAAGAAGATTGTCAAAATGGAAATGGGTTTCCAAGTCATTTTGGTGCTTTATGAACTGGGTTTTGGAACTCCCAAGGGCTATATCTTGTTCATATTTTGATATTTTTGAGTGATTCTAAATATATGCTTCTCTTTAAGGGTTATCAACAAATCACTTCAAAATTTTCAATAAAATTTTGTGTGGAAGATTCCTAATTATTGAGAAAGATTACAAGTCCTCTAGATAGGTCATCAAATTCCCTTATGTGACTTCAAAAGATCATAACTTGGTCAATCTTTATCTCCTTGAGCCCATTATTATTCTAAAATGATCTTAATGATGTGAACTTCATCTCTTATTTTATGTGAAAGACTTAAAAATGAATGAAAGATGCCCTAAGAACTCAAAAGATTATAGGTCACTTCATGGATTTTCACTAATTTCACAAGGTCATAACTTTTTCAATATTTGGTATTTTGAGTGATTGAAGTTTCACAATGCTCTTTGGTAAGTATAATTTAAGCTAGCATCATTTATCAAAACAAGATTTTGGAGGAAGGCCTTGTTTGGAATCAAAACACTATAGGTCACTTTTGAATAAAAACATAGAAATTTTCTAAGTACAAAAAGTCAACATCTTTTTCTCAAATTTGACTCATCACAACTCTTAGCTCAAGTATCCATTTGATCTCACTCTTGGCACATTGAAAATATGGTGACCTTATCTTTCAAATGCATCAAGAATCGGGTCCTAAGGTTCCCTAAATCATGCACACCATGGATTCAAAGTTGGTACTTTGAAATTGATGTTTTCTCCAAAGTCAGAATTTGAAATCCATATTGTGCCCTCTAAACACAAATTTTTCACGCATTTTTGCTTTTAATCATGTTTAGAATCTTTCCAAAAGAATTTAGCATCACAAAATGCAAGATTTGGCTGAGTTTTGATGCTAAGCAAGTCACACATTATTCATGCTTCAGGCTCACATGAAATCACTCAATTACGCTCTGATTCGCACGCTTAAGCATTGCCTCACCCTCTCCAATAAATAAGGTGCATATTCCACCTATTTTCACAAGATTTTGTTATCCAATTGACACCTATTCAGATCCCACACGAACTCTGAATTTGAATTTCTGATTTCTTTCATTCCCACTCCAAAACACCAAAATCTCCATTCAGTTAGCTCCATTGAACTTGTATGAAGCTAACCATACTCTTACCTTCAAGAATTGTGACCTATATTGATCTACAAAAATCCAGTTTCAGAGCCACTTTTTGCTACTTGGTTCAGGTAGATTTCTTAGTGAAATCAATCCAAATAAAAGACTAATATACTGTCTCCATCCTTATGATTCTCATGATTTTTACAATTTGGGATGTCATTGAGACTTGAGTGAGATATTCCAGAATTTCGTGGTCGCTATTATTTCTTCATTATCTCAATTCAAGCCTTGCTCAGTTTATATAAATTTGGCGCGAGGGTACCATTAAAATTGCCTTGAAGAGACGAATCTAATGGTATCGGTCTGGTCCTCTAATTTTATAGTTTGAGGAACCCCAAACTAGGGCGTCTGGAGGTTGAAGACGACCTACGTGTCGTGCTTCAACCAATAAAGACGTGACATGTAATTTTCTGAATTCAATCCAGTGTGTTTGCTTTATCAAACATGCACTTTGAGAACCCTTGGATCTAATTACTTTCATTAGTCAGACTCTATCCAACGCGCCAGAATTTTAGTTATTTTTAATATTTAAAAAGAGATTCGGTGCAATTTCCAAAGCTGACCATGATATGCACAGCGTGCCTGATCCTTTGGATCTGATTACTAGCGCGTTTTGACTCTCAGTCAATGATCCACATTTTCTTATACTTTATTTTATTATCTATTTTTACACCAAACTTCAAAAAATCTTGGAAAATTCATTTTTGACTAAAAAATCATGAAACAATTTACAAAAATATTTCAAATATTCTCTTTCTAATTTTTATTTTTTTCATGATTTTATTTTCATATCTGATATTTTTTTAATAATTTTTCCCTTATTTTGACTTGTTTCTAATGATTTAAAAAATACTTTTTGGTATTTTTAAATTCTATAAATTTTTCTAAAAACCATTTTCCTTATTTCTGACTTTCTGAAATTTTTCTAGAGTTTTATTTTGACTTATACTATTTTTTATCCTTTCTTCCACTTATTTGAATGATTTTAATTAATTAAAAAATGCTTTTCTGTTTTAAAAAAATTACTAAAAAAATTACTAAAATATTTGGGATCACTTTTAACTTTTCTATGGTCTCTTTTAATTTTCTTTGATACTTTGAATATATTTTACTATTTTGCCTTTTATTTTCACTAAAAAAACAATTTAAAAATCATTTTCCCTTTTTATTTTGTTCATTAAATGCAATTTTTTAAATATATTTTTGCTATGTGATTTTTGATCATGAGCTTCATTAACAGCATTGGATCTTGGGTGTTGAGTTTAACTCCACCAAAATGGATGGATGATTTTAATGATAGTTTGATTAAAATCTTTGACTCAAATGTTTCCCCTCCCTCTTCGTCTTATCCTTTTCTTACATGTGCTATATGTTGTTATAGGATGATCTACATATTATCTCTCCAAACATATGGTACATAGATTGCTATTGACCAGCCTCAAAATAGGTGCGACTTCTACATAAGTCCACTTACAATTGCTTAACATAGCGCTAAATTTTGTCCTAATTTGAGAAATGATCATTTGTGGCCCAAACCTATGTTTGCAAGCCCAAGTATGTTTAATTTGAAACCTTTGATCTAATAACCTTGAGGTTCATTGTTAGGAGGCTTTGACCTTATCAATCCTCTAATGAATCTTCATAAATTTTGGACCAAGTGAATCATTTAAACATCGTTGATCATTTGTTGTCGCCTCAAGAATTTGAAATGAATGATATACTTGACAAAAAGAAAATGAAACTTGTGGTTGAGAGGCCCTGGTTTTATCAATCTTCTAATGAGTTTTCAAATTCAAGTTTCAAGATGGTCATTCAACTAACCTCTAATTTCTAACTCATTAACAATTGATTTTTATTTTTATGCTTTTACTTTACGCATTTACTTTTCCACACCATTTATTTAGCATTTACATTTCATGCTATTTTCATCTTTTCTCATTTGAGCATATATCTTTATGTCATTTTATTTTGCTCGCTTGAGCATTCATTTAATTTTTGAAGATACCTAATAACCAACTTGAACAATAAAAAACATTAATGTTACTTGGACTATTTGGTCACTATCCTTGGCATTTTGGAGTCATGGACTTCTTAGACTTAGGAGCAGAGCCCTTGACCACCTGTGGGACCTTGTGACTTCTATTATTATTTTGTCTGGAATTCTTGGGGTTTACCCCAAGACATTGGGTTGTTTTTCTTTGTGTGCAGGTTATTATTATTTTGTGCTTTGTCTGTGATTGATAATTCATTTGTATATAGTCGTTACTCTGCCCAATTTTTGTGAAGACTTAATGCATGTGAAGTTTGGTATTCTTAAGAGGTTTATTATCCTTGCTTGTTTGTTTTCAATTCAAAGGATGGGAAATCTACATTGACTCATTGTGACAAGTGTTGGCTTCTTGTTGGTTAGACGATTATTTTCTCTAGCTTTTACCTTATGCTCTAGGATAGTCCCTTCATCTTCTCCCATCTTCTTTAATTTCAAAAATCTTCTCCCTCCTTTTCAAAACTATTCTTGTTTTTTAAACTTGAACCGCTTTCATAATAAACTTGGACTTAGGTCCATGCATTTTCAAAATATTTTCTTAAACAAAATTTTAATCAACTTAATCATACTTTGACATTTTTGTAAGAAGACTAAAAGTGAATCAATCTCATTCAAACAATTTTTCCATTTTGGCTTTTTACTTAAACTTTTTCTTAAAAGATTAAGAATCTTGTCAATCCTTGTAGGGATGCGAACTACCATAATTCTATGATATGTAGTGAAGTGATATATTTTCCACTTGAATGTTGAGCGAGGCTTTGTTGATTTTAAAATCCAAGCCATGCCCTCCATTTTGAGATGATACAAATTCTCCTTCCTCATAATCGTGGGTAGTAAATATGTTTTATATTCAGATACGACGATGATGTCTCATCTCTTAAAAATAACCAACACACTTGTGTTTTAAATTTTTTAAAGGTGAACTATGAGTACCCTGATCCCCTATTACACGTTAGGTGGTACGTAGGCACTAAAGGTTCGCAACTACGGAGGGTTCTAAAATTGTAAAAAATATATTTCTTTTCTCATCTCCACAATCTATTTTTTTGTATACTACACTTATAGCCAAAATACATAAATTTTCAAAGAAGTTCCTGCGGAGTACTGTAGATGTTTAGGGTGTTAATACCTTCCCTTTGCATAACCAACCCCCGAACTTAGATTCTCTCCTCCTCTTTTTGGGTTATTCACTCTTTTCCCATTCCTTTGGAAACAATAAAGCGCGGTGGCGATTTTTATTTTGATCTAAGCTAGTCAAGTCAATCCAATGGCTTAGCCTCAACATTTTTACCGCTACATAAAAATAGAGACTTCACTGGGGACAGATCGAACAAATGCTGGTCCATCCCTAAGTTGGTTGAGCCTATATTTGTTTATTTGTGTATGTGATTTTGTTTGTTGTTTATTATATGTTGTATATATGCTTGTCTGGATTTTCCTAGTTCTCAGGGTGCTTGGTGATTTCTCATAAGTCCTATACCCGGACTTGGGAAAGCTTAAGATAGGACGGGTGGTATAGTTATGTTAACTTTGAGGGAGTAATCCCAAAAAAGGATGAATGAGATCCCCCACTCAGTGGAGGCCCCTTTGGTTGTAGTGTCGTTTACCGAGTAATCGGGAAGACGTGCTGCTTTGGACCTGGCAGCCTGTTGAAACTGAGGACCGTAGAACCCTTAACCAATCTTGGTCTTTAGGTGTAGTGCAGAATCTATGACGGAGTAATCCAGAAATGGTTGTCACGCGATACTACACTCAAAAGAGTTTTTCCTGAGAATATTACTAATTACCGATTCAATCGGGACGTTGGTAATATCCAAAGGAAGGATGTAGACTCTGGGAACCTCTTAGAACCTTGTTCTACAGGTGATAAACTATTAGTCCATACCTTATGGTTAGTACCTTTGACCTCATGCTCGTGACGTCGAATTTATGAACCCCCCATGTTTGTGATCTTGTGTGTGATTGTTGCATCATGCATTCATGTACCCACGAGCATCCTTTAAAACATTTTGCTTCAAGGGACTTAAAGTTGACTTTTTGCAAATATCTCAAGTAATTTGTGACTATGAATTCTGGAAAAATTAAGACTCGGAAGTACAGTTTCAAGGATCCTAAGATAGATGAATTGATGAGTCTGATTCCCGAGATCGATAGTTCTACAGATTTTTGCAAGAAGTATGGATCCATTATGTCTCTTAAGAAGCTAAGGATGGAGTGTATTCTCTCGACTTTGGTCCAGTTCTATGATCCTATGCATCAATGTTTTACTTTCCATGATTATCAGTTGATGCGTACATTGGAGGAGTATTCTTACCTACTGGGTTTACTTGTTACCGATCGTGTTCCTTTCACCAGTTTGGAGGGAGAGCCTAAGTCCCATGAGATTTCTGCTATGGTTCATTTGGGGAAGTCTGAGATTGAGGCCCACATGACTACCAAAGGAAGAATCAGAGGATTACCCGTTCAGTTTTTATTGGAGAAAACTCGCTACTTTTGCTAGGATGAACAATATGGTTGCTTTTGAGGCCATCTTTGCTCTACTTGCCTAAGGGTTATTCTTATTTCCGAATGTCGACTAATTTTTGGATATTAATGCCATCAGGACCTTTTTGATTGGGAATCCAGTCCATATATTATTAGGAGATGCTTACTAATACATTCATCTTCGGGATTCTTATCATGGAGGGATGATCATTTGTTGCATACCTTTGTTTTATCAGTGGTTTATTTCTCACTTACATTGGTCTGTCGCTTTCTGGGATATCAAGAAGGAACCTCGTTAGGCTATGAAGATTATAGACCTCACTCATTCTGAAATTGTTTGGTAACATCAGGCTTACTATGATACGGAGATTGTTGATAGTTGTGGTAGTTTCCTCAATGTACCTCTTCTCGGTACAAAGGGAGGAATTAACTACAATCCCATTCTTGCACAATGTCAGCTTGGATATCCAATGAGAGACAAGCCAAATAGTATCCATCTAAGTGGTTTCTTTCTTAAATAAGGAGAGAATCATAAGGAAACTTAGGAGGAGTTTTCAAAGGCTTGGCTCCATATTCACAGGAAGAGTAGAAAGGACTTGGGTCCTAGAGGAGCTGTTTCTTTGGAGCCTTATCTTCGGTGGGTACAAGCAAGGGAAATTCAGTTGAAGATGCCATATTCCTGTGAAGAACTTATGCTTGATATGTTTGTGAAGACCACTCCTCCCCTTTTAGATGATGTGGAAGAGCTTCAGCTTGCCCTAATTAGGATGCAGCAGGAGAAGGAGGCCTGGAAGAATAAGTGTCAGACTCTAGAGATGTCCTACCAAGCAGACCTGAAAGAGAAGGATGACCTGATTGAGATTCTTGAGAGTCATGTTATAGATATGATGGAGAGGCAAGAGGACTTATTTTCCTCTATAACTCGATAAGGACTTAGTCACTTGCTTCCTGACTCTGTTGATTGGAAAGGGGCTGCCGACAGGTATGCAGAAGAGAACAAGCAGTAAAGGCTCAGATTCAAGACTCACATGAAAGTGTATGTGTGTGGAGTGATCTTCATCATCTTTGCCTTCTTATGATTTTAGATTCCATCTTCTCTTGTACTTAGGATTGTTGAAACTTGTACTAAAAAGTTGTAATCCATTTTGAAGTTATTACAATGAGATTTTCAATATTTCAAAATGTGTTAGTACTTTAGTATTTGCAAATTTTCTCTAAATCTTTGAGTTTCTTGAAATATTAATAATAATAAATAAATCACGTGCATTGCATATCATGCATCATATTGCACATATTTCTTGCATTTCTGTTTATACCAAGTGTCTTACTGTGTTTCTCTACCTCGCTCAGAAGTAAGTTGTCTCACCAATACAATACTCGAGCTAATTCCAAGAAGAAAATGGAGAACCTTTAATAAGAGAATCGGGAGTTATGCGAAGAGGTTACTACTTTGAAGGCAGGTATGGCCAATTTAACTACTTTGATGGAATCATTGGTGGCTGCTCAGAATCATCCACGACTTGTTCCTCCTTCTGCTCAGCCACAACAAACAACGGTTGCTTCCGAAGGTCCATCAGTTCCTGTTTCTGTTACTGCAGTTACTGCTGCACAAAATCGTATGCGTTAGGGTTACCCGTGAGGGATGCCTAAAAATTTCATGCCAGAAGGTTATAATCTTGTTGCTCAAGTTGCTCTAGTTGTTCAAGCTACTGTTACTCATGCACCTCATGTGGTGCATGTTATTCCTATGGATAGAAATGAGATCCATTATACTGCACCTCCTTCTGTAAATACTGCATCGTTTGTTAATGATGAAGTTTATCGTCATGTTCCTCCATCGAGTGAAAGTGTGGGTTTCTATGACCGGTTGGATAACTTTCAAGACCAGTTCAATGAGATTCAGAAGGAAGATTAAGCTATCTAGAAGACGTCATCGGTACCAGCAACAGGTTGCTTCTATGACTCCAGTTATCAATGTGGCTCCAACCATTGTTGCCTATCAGAGACCACCTCATTAGGGGAATCAAGGGAAAAGTCAGAAGAGAGAAGCCTTTGACTCTATTCTAATGAGGTATGCAGAGTTATTCCTAGATTTGATTCAGAAGATGTTGCTTCAGACCAGGCCTCCCCTGCTATACCTTCACCTTTATCGTGGTAATATAAGGCAGACCAAATGTGTGCTTTTCATCAAGGATCCCCAGGGCACAACATCGAGAACTATTATGCTTTGAAATCTGAAGTATAAAAGATGGTGAGATATGGCCTCCTATCCTTTAAAGATGTTGGCCCCAACGTGAAATATAATCCTTTGCCTAAACATAGAGGAGAAAATTCTGTAAATGTGGTTGCTGGTTGTCTCGGGGACTTCTGAATTTTTGATATCAACCTGGTTAGAGAGAATCTGGTTAAGATGCATGCTGACCTCTGCAAATTTAGCTATTATACGCACGACCATGCTGGTTGTGGTATTTGCATTACAGATATCCAGGGATGTGATAAGATAAAAGTTGATCTTTAGGAAATGATGGACGAAGGCCTCATTCATATAATCAGGCCTAGGGAAGAGTACAAAGAAGATATGAATATGGTATATGGATGTCCTAGAGAATTCCGGATTCTTGACGTCAAGTATATGAATGATTATTTGGTGCAGTTGCACGCTACATTCTGTCACATGGATGGCCAAGAAGAACACCATTATGGGTCTTGCCAGATTTACTACAGAGATTCTCATGGTTGTTCCATTGTGAGAAAGGGTGTTCAATTGTTGTTAGACAGCGGTACTATCAAAGTCTCAGGCAATAGAGATGATTACCATGGGATTAACGTGATTGAAGATTTCTCTGTCGAGACTGTGTCTGATAATGAGTATGTTTCTGCAGATGAGTTATTTTCTTTTGATGAAGGTATGTTCTCTAACAATGATTTTGTGATGTCTAAGTATTCTGAAGAAGCGGTGAATGTTATTAAGCCTTGCTTCAGTGTTCCCGCCCCTATAGAGATTGAGTATCATAACAAGCCAATTGTTTCTCCAATTGTTATTTGTCTGCCAGGCCTTGTACCATATGAATCGGACAAAGCCGTTCCATATAAACACAATGCGACAATCTTGGAGGATGGTGTGGAAATTACCATCTAACCTTTGTATGATGTCAAGAATATTGCGGAAGCCAGCCGAGTAACCCATAGTGGCCGTGTTTTTGCACCTGTCATTCGCGGGAATATTAATGCTGATAAAAAGGTTATTGAAAGTACTGAACCTAAGAAAGTAGTGGGCGAATCTAGCGGTGCTATTTTGGAAAAAGATGTCGATGACCTGTTGAAGATTATCAAGATGAGTGACTATAGGATCATAGATCAATTGTTCTAAACTCCATCTAAGATATCTATTCTAGCCTTGCTAATGAACTATTCTGCCCACAGGGAATCTTTGATGAGAGTATTGGATCAAGCTTTTATGGAAAGTGACATGTCTCTAGACTAATTCAGCAGTGTTATAGGGAATATTACATCTTGTAATAACCTGAGTTTCTGTGATGATGAATTCCCTGATGAAGGAAGGAACCATAACCTGGCTCTCCATATCTCCATGAATTGTAAGAATGACTCATTGTCAAATGTGCTAATTGATAATGGGTCAGCTTTGAATGTCATACCGAGGAGCACACTCACAAAGCTGAAGTACCAAGGAACTCCCATGCGCTCGAGTGGCATTAGTGTGAAAGCTTTTGATGGTTCGAGGAAGTCTGTCATTGGAGAAGTAGATTTTCCTATTCACATAGGCTCGCGCTTATTTCAAATTACATTCCAGGTTATGGATATTGTTCCTGCTTATATTTGTTTATTAGGACGACCATGGATCCACAAGGTAGGGACTGTTACTTCGACTTTGCACCAGAAGCTAAAGTTTGTTCGTGAAGGTAATATGGTAATCATAAATGAAGAGCAGGCTTTATTAATATCTCATTATCCTCTTTCAGTATTTTGGAAGCGGATGAAGCTTCTGTTGGAACTCAGTTCCAAGCTTTATCCATTAATAATGTGAGGAAAAATGAGGATTAGCCTCATTTAAGGATGCTCAACAGGTAGTGCATAATGGCCCTAGCAAGGTGTCGGGGAAGATTGTTGATCAACCTGTGAATAAGAATAGAGTTGGTTTGGGTTTATCCGTGAAGAATAATAAAGGTGAGATTATGAAGCCGAAGTCTGCTATGGTCAAATACCAAGATTTCTTTCACAATGGAGGTTATCTTCATCCAACTGTTCCTAGGATCAATGCTATTCTGGAAGTTGAATGAGAGCAAGAGATGTCGAACTACGTGACGCACGGAGTCAGAGTCCATAATTGGATCACTATTGATGTTACTTCTTGCATTCATATTTCAAAGTAATCTATTTTTTGTTAATCATTTCAAAAATATTTCACTCTGCCCAAGGAGAAAGTATTGATATTGTATGGGCATATCTGTTGTTTTCATCTTTAAGATCATTAATAAAAGTTGTTTTTGATTCCCAAATTGTGTCTTTATTATCTACTTTTTTCTTGGAAATGGTAATCAGAAGAATCCTTTCAAAATAAGTAATAACTGTAAATAAATCTGCATAGTCACTTGTTATATGTGTCAGTTTCTAAAAGCAATCATAAATCATATGTGCAGATTAATTAAAAAACACATTGAGTACAATGACCCTGAACCATCTCCCAACTTTGAATATCCTGTGTATATGGCCAAAGAAGAATAATATGATGAAATCGCAAAAGAGGTTTCACGGTTGCTTGAGCTTGAGGAAAGCACCATTCAACTATATAAAGAGTCGTTGGAGACGATTAATTTGGGTCCAGAGGAAGATCCAAAAGAAGTAATGATTGGAGCATTGCTTCATCCTGACATGAAGCACAGGTTGATTGAATTGTTGAAACAGTACGTGGATATCTTTGCTTGGTCATATCAAGATATTCTGGGATTGGATATTGATATTGTGGAACATCATTTGCTGCTAAAGCTAGAATGCCCTCCAATCAAGCAGAAGTTGCAAAGAACTCACCCTGACATGGCAGTAAAAATTAAAGAAGAAGTTTTAAAGCAGATTAATGTCAATTTTCTTGTGACATCAATGTACCCCAGCGGATTGCCAATATTGTCCCAGTACCAAAGAAAGACAGAAAAATTCGCATGTGCGCAGATTATAGAGATTTAAACAAATTTAGTCCAAAAGATGACTTTCCATTGCCACATATTTATTAGTTGGTTGACAATACAACAAAATTCAAAGTATTCTCGTTCATGGATGGATTTTCCAGACATAATCAAATCAAAATGGCTCCTGAGGACATGGAAAAAACAACGTTTATCACACCCTGGGGAACATTCTGTTACAGAGTGATGCCCTTCGGGTTGAAGAACGCTGGTGCAACATACCAGAGGGCTATGAAAACCCTATTCCATGATCTGATTCACAAGGATATTGAGGTATATGTTAATGATATGATTGCCAAATCCCAGACTGAATAAGGGCATATAGAAGATTTGTTGAAATTGTTTCAGCGTTTGAGGAAGTATCGTCTCTGCTTGAATCCAAATAAATGCACCTTTGGTGTTCGATTAGGAAAATTGTTAGGTTTCATTGTCAGCCAAAAAGGAATTGAAGTTGATCCTAAAAGTTAAGGCAATTCATGAAATGCCAGCGCCAAGAACTGAAAAGCAAGTTAGAGGTTTCCTTAGGCGTTTAAATTACATTTCCAAATTTATTTCCCATATGACTGCAACATGTGGGCCGATCTTCAAGCTGTTAAAGAAAGATCAAGATTGTGTGTGAATAGATGATTGCCAAAGGGCATTTGAAAGCATTAAAGAGTATCTTCTTGAACCTCCTATCTTGCTCCTTCCTGTTGAAGGAAGAACATTGGTTATGTATCTGACATTGTTAGATAGTTCTATGGGTTGTATTTTGGGACACCAAGATGAAACCGGAAGAAAAGAATAGGCCATTTACTATCTTAGTAAGAAGTTTACTGAATCTGACTCACGGTATTCCATGCTGGAAAAAAACTATTTTGCTCTGGCCTGGGCAGTAAAATGGTTGCGGCAATATATGTTGAATCATACTACTTGGTTAATTTCCAAAATGGATCCGATTAAGTATATTTTTGAAAAGCCTGCTCTTACTTGGAGAATTTCCCGGTGGAAGATGCTGTTGTCTGAATATAATAATACCTTACTCAGGAGGCTATAAAAGTAGTGTGTTGGCAGATTATCTTGCTCAACAACCGATTGATGATTATCAGTCTGTTAAATATGATTTCCCTGATGAGGATGTGATGTTTTTGAAAATAAAATATTGTGATGAACCTTTGCTTAGGGAAGGTCTTAATCCTTAATCCCAATGGGGTATGGTGTTTGATGGAGCTGTAAATGCTTATAGGAAAGGAATTGGTGCTGTGATTATCACTCCTCATGGGTCACATATTCCTTTTACTAAAAGATTGGCATTTGATTGTACCAATAACATTGCAGAGTATGAAGCTTGTATCATGGGTCTCGAAGAGACTATAGATCTCAGAATCAAAATTCTAGATGTATATGGCGATTCAGCTTTGGTAATAAATCAGATTAAAGAAGAATGAGAAATTCGTCATGCTGGCTTGATTCTCTACAAAGACTATGCTAGAAGACTATTACCATTCTTTAATAAAGTTGAATTCCATCATATTCCCAGAGATGAGAATCAGATGGAAGATGCTTTGGCCACTTTGACTTCTATGTATCAAGTAAGTACTTGGAACGATGTGCCTCGTATCACAGTTTAATGTTTGGATAGACCAGCTCATATGTTTGAAACAAAGGGAATGCCAAACGAAAAACCTTGGTATTATGATATCAAGAATTTTCTCCAGACTTGGGAATACCCAGCTGGTGTATCAGTCAAAGATAGAAATACATTTAGAAGGTTGGCAGGCAGTTTTTTCCTCAATGAAGATGTGTTATACAAAAGAAATTGTGACATGGTCTTGCTCAGATGCGTGGATAGACACGAAGCAGGCATGTTGATTCATGAAATCCATGAAGGTTCCTTTGGCACTCATGCCAATGGAGATTCGATGGTAAAGAATACACTTAGGGAAGGTTACTATTGGCTCTCAATAGAACTTGACTGTTATAAATTTGAAAAGAAGTGCCATAACTGCCAGATTTATGCTGACAAAATTCATGTGCCTCTGACGCTTCTCAATGTTATTTCTTCCACGTTGCCTTTTTCTATGTGGGGAATTGACATGATTGGAATGATTGAACCCAAGGCGTCAAATGGACATCGTTTTATCTTAGTGGAAATTGACTACTTCACCAAATGGGTGGAAGCAGCTTCTTATGCTAATGTCACCAAGCAGGTGGTAGTACAATTTATCAAGAATAATCTTATATGTCAGTATGGTGTGCCAAATATGAATGGGGTTGTTGAATCTGCTAATAAAAACATTAAGAAGATCATCTAAAAGATGGTTGTTACCTATAAAGATTGGCATGAGATGCTCCCTTTTTCTTTTCACGATTATCGTACATCTGTCCGCACTTCAACAGGGGCAACCCCGTTCTCTCTGGTGTATGGTATGGAAGCAGTTCTCCCCGTTGAGGTTGAGATTCCCTTTTTATGTGTGATAATGGAGACCAAGTTGTCAGAGGCTGAATGGGTCCAGAACAGGTTTGACCAATTGAATTTGATTGAAGAAAATAGGATGACGACCTTGTGTCATGGCCAGTTATACCAGAAGAAAATGAAAAAGGCTTTTAATAAGAAGGTCAAGCCTCGTGAATTCAGATAAGGCGACCTCATTCTCATAAATATCATATCGTTTAATGTTGATTCTAGGGGCAAGTGGACTCCCAATTATGAAGGCCCATGTGTTGTCAAGAATGTCTTCTCGGGCGGCGCATTGATTCTTAAAACTATGGATGGCGAGGAGTTCCCACGTCCCATAAATGTTGATGCAGTCAACTCGCTAAGTCGAAAACCCGAAAGGGCGGCTTAGGCAAAAAAGAGCATCTCGGTAGGCTGAAAACCCGAAAGGGCGGTCTAGGAAAAAGTAAGAGACACAAACAGAATGGTTCTTCCCGCTAGGTTGAAAACCCAAAAGGGCAAATTAGGTAAAAGTTAGGGATTTCTTGGCAAGTAACTACGTCAAACAAGACTTGATCATTGAAGTAACAATCTTATTGGATCCTCACCACACTTCAACAGAAGTCGTTGCTCAAGAATTCAGAGTTATTAGGGAGAATAGTGGTCATTGTATTTCAATGTATCTTTTCCAATATATTACCATTTTCCAAACTTTGTAATCATCTATGGGGTCTCTTCATTTACAGACTACCATTCTATTAATAAAGTTTGAGCTTTTATCTAATTCTTTGTAATTCCTATTTTATTCTTCTTACAAAGACTCCATTTATTATTGATAGTAATTTTCAAAACAAAGAGATTTAATAATAAAATTGTTTTCGAAAATAATTTACAAATTACTTTTTACTTTAGGTTTTGTGACTCAAGAAAAACAAAAATGGTGATTCCAAGGATGGACGAGCTCTGAAATTTTGGAAGTATATATTCCCAGGAAAGTTCTTTTAGGCCGCTTTTGCTGATATGTGTTTGATCTTGTTGTTTTTCTCAAATAGTTGGAGATGATACCAATTTACGTATGGTGCGGTGTTCAGTTTGTGATCCCATTTTCACCAGTCAAGTCTTGGTTCATTTGTTTTCCTCTAGGAAGAATAATTTGATTTCGGGTTTTGCATGATCTGAAGCCTCTATCCCAGATTCCCCATTAATGTTTTCGCGCATGTAAAGAAAGGCCCTTTGTGTGCTGAAGTGGAATCATTTGCAAGACATCGCCCTTTGCAGTAATAGCATTATTGTTGTTGTTTGTTTCCAAGGAAACTAAACAAGGGCAATATATTTTCTAAGAAGTATTGAAACAATTGACAACTTTTTTGGGTTTTCTCCGGCCAAGCGCTGGGTTTGATTTAAAATACCCATAGTCTTGATTTCTTATTGTATTATTTGACTTCTTAAATCCCCAATTAAATTCAAGATAATGTTTCTCTCTGAAGTTGTTATCCCCATGTGGTTTCATAATTCCTCCCCAGGAAGTTTTTGTAATCATCACTCTTGGTATTGAAGAGTGTGTTTTGGGCTCCCCTCGATAATATGGCATTGTCCTCCCCAATGAAGTCAACACAAGATCCCCGGTTGAAGTCTCGACGATTCGGTTTTCATTTTCACCAGTGAAGTCACCATTATTTATGTAGCGGAAGAAATGTTAAGGCTAAGCCATTGGATTGACTTGACTCACACAAATCAAAATAAAAATCGCCATCGTGCTTTATTGTTTCCAAAGGATGGGAATTATACATTGACTCATTGTGTCAAGTGTTGGCTTCTTGTTGGTTAGACGATTATTTTACCTATCTTTTACCTTAGGCTTTAGGATAGTCCCTTCATCTCCTCCCATCATCTTTAATTTCAAAAATATTCTCACTCCTTTTCAAAACTATTCTTGTTTTCTAAACTTGTACCACTTTCATAATAAACTTGGACTTAGGTCCATGCATTTTCAAAATATTTTCTTAAACAAAATTTTAATCAACTTAATCATACTTTGACATTTTTGTAAGAAGACTAAAAGTTAATCAATCTCATTCAAAAAAATTTTCCATTTCGGCTTTTTACTTAAAATTTTTTTTAAAAGATTAAGACTCTTGTCAATCCTTGTAGTGATGCAAACTACCATACTTCTAAGATATGTAGTTGAGTGAGATATTTTCCACTTGGGTGTTGAGAGAGGCTTTGTTGATTTTAAAATCCAAGCCATATCCTCCACTTTGAGATGATGCAAATTGTCCTTCCTCATAATCGCGGGTAGTAAGTATGTTTTCCATTCGGATACAATGATGATGTCTTGTCTCTTAAAATTAACCAACACACTTGTGTTTTACATTTTCTAAAGGTGAACTACGAGTACTCTGATCCCCTATTGCACATAAGGTGGTACATAGGCACTAAAGGTTCGCAACCGCGGCAGGTGCAAAAATCATAAAAAATATATTTCTTTTCTCATCCCCACAATCTATTTTTTTTTTTTGTATACAACACTTATAGCCAAAATACACAAATTTTCAATGAGGTTTTTGTGGAGTACCGTAGATTTTTAGGGTGCTAATACTTTCCCTTTACATACCCCACCCTCGAACTTAGATTCTCTCCCCCTCTTTTTGGGTTATTCGCTCTTTTTCCATTCCTTTGGAAAATATAAAGCGCGGTGGCGATTTTTATTTTGATATGTGCGAGTCAAGTCAATCCAATGGCTTAGCCTCAACATTTCTACCTCTACAAGATCCTTGAAACTTTCCTCTGAAATTCTTGAAGCTTTTCAATCTCTCGCATCATCATAAGAATCTTGATCAAGCTTCAACCATCATCGCTTGCTGCTGCATATCTTCATCTTCTTCATTCCACCTTCCACGTTCATCTTCTGCAGCAACAACAATTTCATTTCAGCATCAACACACAAGCATCAACAAACAGATCATGGTTCAGAACAATTGATTCACAAAATAATAATATTGAGAAGAAGAGGTCACACATATGAATTAATAGATTCATACCTGAATACACAAGCACTACCGGATTTCTATTCATCTTCATCTCCTCGAAGACGCACCAGACAGATCTCTGGGAGGTAAGTCGTGATATTTTCATTTTCTTCTTCGAATACGCTATTTGATGCTAGTTTTTTTATGAAACGAATCGCAACTGAAGGAGAGAGTGAGACGGATACATTGGAGCTTGTCCATTGGATGATTTTGTTCGATCTCGGGGATGAAACAAAAGTGGAAGGATGAGCTGCGTGCGGATGTGGGAAGGTTGAGACTGGATGGAATGAGACATGGCGGAGGAAATCGGTGCCATGAGTTGAGGCAGATGGAATGTATTGGTTCGTGGTGAGAGGAAGCGTAAGGAGAAGATGGATTGTACCTTCGCCTCCATTTGTGTTTGAGAGAGGGATGAATTGTTGAATTTAAACCGTCATCCCAAATATAACCCTAATTCGTTTTCTTTTTTTGTTGTTTTGTTTCATTTCTTTTTTTTTGTTTTTTTTTGTAATAGATAATGAGAATGGATAATTGAAAGTAATTTATTGGACTGGGCATTGATTTTGTTGGGCCTATCCTGAAGCCTAATCCATATAGATTTTTGTGAATCTGATTAATTAAACAAAACAAAAACTCCCATTCTGACTTCACACCCCTGTTTCCTTTTTTTATTTTGTTTTCATTTTTTAATTATAATCTTTCTTTCATAATTTTTGTCGATAAAAATACTTGATAAAAAATATAATAAAAACAATAAAAAATAGTATAATATAATAGAAATTTCCTAGGAATTAATAATTTTGTTTTTTATAATTTTCCTCACATAAAAAAACTAATAAAAATACTTTTTTCTCTTAGTTATTTATTCATATTTCGTATCGTCATGCCTCGTTATTTTTTGACGTGTTTGTTCATTGTGCAAGGTAGATCTTTTTTTTGACCATGTAACATAACAAGTTGTTATGTGATCAAAGCATATGGCTTATGCTCATTTCTGATGCGACACACCTTATTTCTCATCATCCTAAGAAATCATATCATATTATATGTTTTCCTGATGCATGTGATATTTTATGATGCTTTGTGCAATAACTTCTATTTACGCGTTGCGTTCACAACACGCGTTTGCTTTAATCGTAGTTGGATATTGTTTTTGACTTTTTATGTTGCTTGGTGAATCTTGCTCAACGTGTACTCCCTGTTTCTCCATTGCTTTTGTCCGCTTTCGACATTTGGCTTGTTTGTGATAGTCGCCGCTACTACCTTTGTATTTCTCCCCACTTTATCGCATTTCTTTACCTCTTTTTTAGAGATCATGAGAAGTAGGGCTTTACTGCTTTCTGATACCATGAGAAGTAGGGTAGATATGTATGAAGGGGACCTCAGTTATTGATCATGTTAGGAATCCTTATGGTTTATTTAAAGACCCGTTTAGGGAAATTCCGCATTATGTGCATTATGTTTTCTATTTGTGTTTGTTTAAAATCTTACCTTTGAAGTAGGTATTCCACACGTGTGTTTATATTTAAGCCCGCATATGTTACAAATGATAAGTCCTCAAAAAGAGGTGAGCAGGGAGGGTTCGCAATCAACCTCTTCAATCTCGTCCGTGTTATCCTTAGCTCGTGACGCACCATAATGCTTCAGAGTTGTGCCTGCTCTTGTTATCGAGTCATCAAGTGGGGAAGAGTTTTGCAATCAAACCCCCACATTTTTTCAGGAGTTTTCATTGGCCGATGCTGACACTCTATGATCATTCATATTGTATTCTATCGCCCGCCTCGATCTCCTATATCTTAGTTAGGTGTTCTGTTGCTTTGGACATCACATTTTTGTTTTACATCCTATTCCCGCTTGTTTGTCTCGGGTGATACGCTCCGCTTGGCTAAAGCATTTCTCTTCTTTCGTTTACCATTTTATGTGTGTTATCTTTCGAGATTGGCTGTTTTATTTTTGTACATACCATGTTCCCTTAGGATACGCTTGTTCCTTTCGGATGCAAGTTAGACCTTAGGTTGTGAACCATTCATTCTAACATTAGGTAGAAATTTCCATTTTGTTAATCCAAACCTTAAGACTACCATTGTATGATAACATTAGGTTTAGAAATAGGCTAGTCTTCCTTAGACTCTTTTCTTCCCCTTTTGCATATGCATTTAAAACTAAAGCTTTGTTTTTCTTAGCAAATCATAAAATATGCTAATCAAACGTGGCATCTTGCCTTGAGGGCATAACTCAAAACCATTTCAAAGTAAGGATATGATTAATTTACTTATGTGCCAAAATGTGAGTCTCCAAAGGTCGAGCTACGACAAAAGGCAGAATTAACATTATTCATAAAAAACACAAATAAACAAAAACATGTGAGCCGAACTACGGTAACTCTGATTCCTCAAAAAGGATATGTAGGCATTGGGGTAAGGCCAAGGTGAACACAACTTTATTTTCCCTACATTATTTTCTCCTTTCTTTTGCATGCATTTCTACCTCAGTAGTACAGTAAGCATAGATTAAACACACCCATAAGAGAGACAACAAGAATAGATACCGTAGAGTACTACGGGCGTGTGGGGTGCTAATATCTTTCCCTCGTGTAACAGACTCCCTTACCCGATCTCTTGGTCCCTAGACTGTGACTTCCCCCTTCTCAGGTTTTATCAATATTTACCTTTCCCTTCATGTGGGATAAAAGACGTTCGATGGCGACTTCATTATTTGATGATTTTCAGGCGGTTGTTTCACCCGCCAAGGTGATTTCATCTCTCTCAAACAAGGACTTAATCCACTAATTAAAACTTTATTACACAGATACATGACTATTGTCAATGTCTTCTTGAGTTTAAACCACAACTCGATTTTCTCAAGGTATTACAAAACAAATCAAATAATTATGTGTACAATGATGTTTCTAAACAATAACTATATCACAAATTTAAATCACAAGACAACTAGTAGAAATAATTCTTTTTCAGTGTGCAATATTGTTGTATTTGATTTCTTCTTCAAGTCTTATTTATATAGGCAAGGCATAAGGGACACGAGAAGATGTTTTTGGAAGGTTAATAAAGTGTTGTTAATGCATTTTCCAAAAATATAGATCTTTTCTTGGTTCAACCGTTACTTTTTGTTTTGTAATTAGTAAGTTGTAACAGATTAGAACTTTGCTTCCTTGGGATCTTATCAAAATAACAATATTACTATTGAGACTTTAGATCCTCAGTGTTTCTTGATATTCATTAGAACTTGGATGATACGTTGAAGCTTCTTTTGCATATTAGAGTATTTACTATCAGAGTGTAGCTTAAGTGTTGAATCTTTAGAACAGTTGAATAGATGAGTATGTTGAGACTTCTTTTGATCTTCCAAAGCTTTACTTATCAGAATATCATAGCTTTGTTTGCAGCTTTAGTGCTTCAGAAGTTGTAACATCAGAACTTCTTCTATTTAGCATGTTACATGGATTTGCTTCTAAGTATGCTTTTTCTAAACAGAGCTTCAAAACGTAACTCTCTCATCATCTTATATGCTTCTTTTATCAGAATTTCTCTGCATATTTAAATACATTATTAGAGAACATATTTGTTCTTTATATATATATATATATATATATATATATATATATATATATATATATATATATATATATATATATATATATATATATATATATATATATATATATATATATATATATATATATATATATATATATATATATATATATATATATATATATATATATATCATGTAATTGTTATCATCAAAACTATTACAAGGATGTATAACCAAACTATGTTTTAACAATCTCCCCCTTTTTGATGATGACAAAAACTTGTATATTTTTATAGATTATTTAAGAGTATAAAGAATTAGAATCTCCCCCTGAGTTGAACACTTAGATAAAGAAAAAATAATTCCCTGAAGATGTTCTGATCAAAGCCTTGTGATGGAAGTTTTGATACGTCTACGTGATAGAAGTTACTTTCGGAAGTTACTTTCAAGAGATTTTTCCTGTTTGCTTTCAGAAGATAAAACAGAAGTTATGATATTCAAAATGTTTGAGACTTAGTATGGGTACTGTTATATTAAAAATATCTTACGTTCTATGCCTTTTTGTTAAAAATCAAAAAGCAATAAAAACACGTAAATAACAAAATGGATTTTGTATTAAAAAGGATTAAGATAAACAGGAGGAGGTAGATAAAGAGAATATTGAAATAAGAAACAAAGCAATATATCATAACTAAGGTTGAGGATGTGGAAGTCGTGTGAACAAGGCTTCCAATAAACTCTTGATCTGATTGTTTGATTCCTCTTATTTCCCAAGAATCCCATTAATTTCTTTGCTCGTTTCATCCTGTTTGTCTAGCATTTCCTTAAACATTTCATTTTCTTTCTTCAACTCATCCAAAGTTTTCAACACAAGAGAGGAAAAGGATATTTCAATAGAAGAACCCACATTCTCAAAATTAACTGCAGTCGGTTCTTGCTCATGAGATTCTTCGACTTTCTTTCCTTTGTCTTTAAACATAACAAGGGAAAGAGGTTGAGGTTCAGGAGACGTTTCATTATAATATGATGTCTGAGAGGCTTCGCAGGAGGTGTCGTAGAACTTGATCCTTTAAGGTTTTCAGGGGATCGCAGAAGTTCTATTAAGCCATTTCATAACTGAGTTCCTTTAGCTTCAAAGATTCAGAGTTAAACCATTTTCTGAACTAATTCCAGTGAGAATCAGAAGTAGCTAGGTTAAGATTCTCCACCCAAGATTTCTTCAAGGAGTTAACCCATTCCTATATTTACGTTTCAAAAATCAGCAGAGGTTTACCAACATCTGATTTGGATATTTTTGGTGTTAGTTTTGGAACGACGACTTTCTGAGAATTTGTGACAAGATTGTCTTAAGCTTCTAAATCAATGATTGTTCTGAGGGGATATTCTGGGTAGTTATTGGGAGAGGGATAGTCGAAAATAATTATCGGTGAGTTAGGTTGTGATGAGTTATAGGGAGATGGAATATCTGGAATGGATAAAGCTTGTGTTGTAGTTGTGGGGATTATTGGTGGTTTAGAGATCATGAGTGGGCAAGTGATGCCTGGAATGGCTGACATGGTATCAGAGTCAATATTTGGATTTTCGGTTTGGGGAGCTATAAACAGTGGATCAAATTTATCAATATCAAAAAGAACTTGTGCAAGTTTTGGATGAGTCTCATCAAATTAGGTAGAAGGTGGATTAATCAGAGGATTATTTGTAGGTATTGAGGTGTCAATTTCTAGGTCAAAAACATCAAGGGTTTGAGGAGATGGATCTTCAGCAGGTTTTGAAGATGAGAGCGCTTTAGATGTTGATAAAAGTACTGATTTAATAACAGAAATAAAAGACGAGTTACCTTTCTTTTTGGCAGCTTTGGGGGTTTTCTGAGAAGTTCCTTCTCCATCAACTTTCCTTTTTCTTGACTTTCTGGTAGAAACTTCCAGAGGTTGTTGCCTTAGATCAAGAATATTCACATATGGAATCGTACCATCACTCTTGCAGGCTTTCAGATATCTGAGGACAACTTCTAGAGAGGAGTGTGCTTGAGTGAAGAGAGGAAAATCCTTTAGAGGCACTCTCTGATGGTGATGACTTCCTTGGTGGTGAGTGTTGGATCCTTCTTAATGGTGTCAATTATATTCATCATCTTCATATTCTTGGCATTTAGAGGCTTTCTAGCACATGGTTCCAGAACATTTGCTTGTTGAGCCTCAGTCATATGTTCTATCAGTCTGTTTTCTGTCAGAATATCTGAAATGAGTCTTCCCAGAAGAATCCAATCTCTCTTGGTTCTTTCTTCTTCCCTTGTTTCTTTGACACTTGTCTTTAGATGGTTGAACAGAATATGAGGAAGATAGACTTTTTCTTTGGTGGCGATGAAGTACAGAAGGTACTGTTGATCAATGTTGATGTAGTCAAGTGAGCTGGTTGGTTTTCTATGATTGATGCACCCCAGAATTATTTTAGACCAAATTCACAGATAATCCTTCAGATCTTTGATTTTGTTTAATGGTTCAGATGAAAAGATTTATTTTGAGACGATGGTTAGGTAGGAACCTTATTCTCCCATTTCACTGTATCTTATACGGATGACGTCATGACCTATAAGCTTTCCAATAAGATCTTCAGTGATGATGATCTTCTTTCCCATAACATAAGACACTACTTGATGATTTGAACGTGTGGCATGGATCCAAAATTCTTTCACTAATTTTGGGAAAACTGGACCTATGAGACGATCAAAGTATTTCATCCATCCTTGGAACTCAACATTCGGCATTAGGTCATGCCCATTATCTTTCATACTCACAAAATCAACAATAAGTTCACATAGAACTTCTAGAGAATTAACACGGGTAAGAAGAGTTCTTGATGGTTCAATGTACCTTTCTTCATTATAGGAGGAAGAACCAGGAATGTTGATTTGAGAATCTTGAGAAATTTGATGAGAGGAAGCCATTATTCACAGACTTTTAGGGTTTTGAAAGAGGAAAAAATGAAGATATAAAAGTGAGTGAAAGTGAAGATGTGAGAGTGTTTGTTTGAGAGTGGGGTATAAATAGCCAATGGAAGAAAACAGAAATAATAATTTTAATAAAAAGAAATAAAAACAATGATTAAGTGCATTAAATGATTTATGAAAAGAGGGATAGTGTGAAGATTTTGAACATTTACTGATTCGACTTGCGCCTTAATGCATCAACTCAACTATTTTAGTCCCTTCAGATTTTGTACACGTGTTCATCCTTAGTAGATAACCTTGCATTTAGATTTGACAGATGATGATATGGTGAACTGATTGCTTCTATCCTATAAATGAAACACTTTCAGAAAACCTTCAGATCTTCTGTATAGTTTCTGATACAACTTTCCTTCTCACTTCTGAAGAACTATTGTTCATATGTTCACACAAACAAAATTAAATTAGAAAGTTATGATGATTAAATATACAAAAACTACATTTTCATTATGGGCATTATTCTATACTGAGATGATTCAGAATGAAATTAAATCTATCTTACGAGAGGGGTTTAGTGAAGATGTTAGCCCATTGATGGTCTATGTCTATAAATTTTAAAGAAAGAATTCCCTTTTGAATATATTCGCTAATAAAATGGTGTTTAATTTCTATATGTTTAGCCCTAGAATGTAAAATAGGACTTTTAGAAGACATATAGCTGAAGTATTCCGCAGAAGATAGGAATGTTACTCTGATAAATGTTAAAGTCTTCAAGATGACTCTTCATCCAGAGCATTTGTGTACTACATCCAGCTGCAGCTATATATTCAGCTTCAGCAGTTGACAGTGCAATAGTGGATTGTTATTTGATGGACCACGAGATTAGATTGTCTCCCAGAAAATGGAAGCTTCCAAAAGTACTTTTTATTTATATTCTATCTCCGGCAAAGTCAGTGTCACAGTACCCTACTAATTTATATTCTTTGGATTTTCTATAACAAAGACCAACATTAGTAGTACCTTTCAGATACTTAAAAATTCGCTTAACTGATGTTAAGTGAGATTCTCTAGGATCAGATTGGAATCTGGCCCAAAGACAAACGCTATACAAAATATCAGGTCTTGAAGTTGATAAATATAAGAGAGAACCAATCATACCTCTATAGAGCTTTTGTTCTACTTTCTTACTTACCTCTTCCCTTTTCAGAATGCATGTAAGATGCATAGGAGTTTTGGATGGCTTACATTCTGACAAATCAAATTTCTTTAGAAGTTATTTGACAAACTTGCTTTGATGGATGTAGGTTCCTACTGGAATTTGATTGATTTGGATACCCAGAAATAACTTTAATTCACCCATCAAGCTCATTTCAAACTCTACCTACATAGACTTAGCAAACTCTTTTCCCAAAGAGGCTTTAGTAGATCCAAAAATTATATCATCTAAGTAAATTTAACAGACAAGAATGTCATTTTTAAATAGTTTACAAAATAAGGTTTGTCCACCTTCCCTATGCTAAAATCATTTTCTAACATAAAATTACTTTGTCTTTCATACCAAGCTCTGGGAGCTTGGTTCAAGCCATATAATTATTTCTTAAGTTTATAAACATATTTTGGATGTTTTGTATTTTCAAATCCAGGGGGTTGGTGCACATAAACTTCTTCATCATTGTAGCCATTTAAAAAATTACTTTTAACATACATATGATAAAGAGTGATGCCATTATTTACATCAAAATAAACTAAAAGACTGATAGATTCTAACTTGGCAACTAGAGCAAAGGTTTTTGTATAGTTTATCCCTTCTTGCTAACTATAACCTTGTTTCACTAGTCGTGCTTTATTTCTGACGACTTCTCCTTATTCGTCTAGCTTGTTTCTGAAGACCCATTTGGTCCCAATGATGTTGAAGCCTTTTGGTTTAGGAACTAGATCCCACACATCATTTCTAGTAAATTGATTTAGTTCTTCCTACATTGCAAGGATCCAGTCATTGTCTAAAATATCATCGTCAATGGAAGTTGGATCGATTAGATATACTAATCCCATGAGTGATTCTTCATAATTTCTTAATGTAGATCTTGTTCTGATTGGGTCATCTTTCTTTCTCAGAATCATATTTTTTGGATGGGCTAAGTTGATTATTGATTGTCTTTTCTGGATGGATTCTTCAGAGGCTATTGTAATGTTTTTGACATCTTCTTCTGTATTTGGCTGAGATTCTGTATATTGATTTTTTGATGGTCTATCTCAAGTACCTATAATTTGAACTTCTATATCTGCAAAAGTTTTACCCTGCTTTGACTTTTGAGAGCCAAGCTTATCATCAAATCTGACACTAATAGATTCTTCCGCAATTCGTATTTGTGTTATATGCTTTATAACCTTTTGAGTGTTATGTGTAACCTAACATGAGACACTTTTGTGCCTTAGAATCAAACTTGTTCAGAAGTTTAATGGTTCCCGAGCCAATAATCTTTCCTTTCTGATTGCCTCTAAAACCTACATAGCCTCCAAATTTAAGCTTCATACTTTGGAACATGTGCTTTCTTCCCGTCATGTGTCGAGAGCATCTAGAGTTTAGGTACCAGGTTTGGTGTTTCAACTTTGTTGTTAAAGACATCTGCAAAATATATGATTTTATCCTTAGGTAGCCATATCTTTTTAGTTCTTTGTTTGCTAGAGTTTCCAAAGTTCTGTTTGAATTTTGGTTTTGCAGAGAAATTATTAGTATATTTTATATCACGTGCAAGTCCATATGTGAAGGGTGAATAGAGAGGTGTTATGTTTCTTCTCCCCTTGGTTTCACATATCCTACTCATTTTCTATTGTTTCTTCTAACTCCATAGATCATTGAAACCATCTTGCTTCTATCTATGTTTTTAGCTAGAAACTTTTGAAAGCTATGATCATATTCTTTTATGATTTTATTAGAACTATTCAAAATTTCTGAAACAGTTTCTTTCTGAGCTTTTTGTAATTCATTTTTGATAATTTAGTTTTCATTTTCAAGTTTAGAGATGGTTTATTTTAGCTCAGAGTTTTTTGTTTTTAGTTTCTTAGTTTCTTCAGAGTCAAATATTTGATCATGTTTCAGGTTCTTGTTTATGACTCAAAGTTGGTGATATCTTTCAAGAATTTTTGACAGAGTATCTTCTAATTGAGATCTAGAAAAGTTAGAGAATACCTCTTCTGAGTTTGATTCTGATTCAGATGATCCAATGTCATCTAATATGTTGTCCATTGAGGCTATATTGGCTCGTTCATCTTCTAATTCTGTTTTAGCTTTAGAAGATTCTGAGTCATCCCACGTTTCTATAAGACTTTTCTTCTTTTCTTTGGAGAACTTTTTAGGCTTTTCTTTTTTAAGATTTGGGCAGTCACTTTTGTAGTGACCTGGTTCGTTGCATTCGTAGCATACAATATCTTTGTTGCTAGATTTTCTTTATCCAGAGGATGATTCAGAGTGATTGCATGTTCTTCTGAGGTTTCTAAACTTCCTCTATATGTGCTTCCATAGTTGTTTGACTCTTTTGAAGATAAGAGATAGTTCGCCTTCTTCTAACGAGGATCCACCAGAGTTTTCTTCTTTTGCTTGAAAAACTTTAGGTTCAAATTTTTTATTAGATTTAAGAGCGAGATACTTACCTCGCTTTTGGGGCTCATCTTCTTCTAGTTCTATCTCATGACTTATCAAGGAGATAATAAGTTCTTACAGAGATATTTCATTTAGATCTTTGGCTTGTTTTAAGGTTGTGACCATGGGCCTTAATTTCTTGGGTAAGCTTCTGATGATTTTCTTTACATGATCTGCTGTTGAGTATCCTTTGTCCAGAAATGTTTGCTCAACAACCAGAATTTTAAACCTTGAGAACAATGTTTCAATTGTTTCATCTTCTTCCATTTCGAAGGCCTCATACTTCTAAATGAGTCTAAGAGCTTTGTTTTCTTTGACTTGCGTGTTGCCTTCAAGCGTCATTCTCATAGAGTCAAACATGTTTTTAGCTGATTCTCTGTTTGTGATCTTCTCATACTCACTATACGAGATAACACTCAAGAGGATTATTTTGGCTTTTTGATGATTTCAGAATTATTTCTTTTGTTGTTCTATCATTTTCTTTTTGTAGATCTTCTAACCTCTTTCGTCAACTGCATGAATGTATCAATCAGTCACCATATCCCAAAGATGAGCATCATGGGCTAGAAAGAAACATTCGCTTCTATATTTACAGTATCGAAGTTCTCACCATCAAAGATTAAAGGTTTGCCACTGATTATGTCTTTCTCCACATGGTTATCATTGATGATGATCTGACTTGGTCCCACCATAGTGTTTTTCTTGCAAGGATCTTTTTCTGACACGGTTAAGTGTTTGCCCCCATAAGCTTGCGTTTTGATGCCAATGGAAGAATAGAAAAACACAAGAAGGGGGGTTTGAATTAAGGTTTTCAAAATTAAGACAGTATTACACGTCCGTTATCCTGGTTGGTTTGAACTCAAACTACTCCAATCCACCCGCCAAGGTGATTTCTCCTCTCTCAAATGAGGTCTTAATCTACTAATCAAAACTTGATTACACAAATACAATGACTATTGTCAATGTTTTCTTTAGTTTAAACCATAACTCAGTTTTGTCAAGGTATTACAAAAGAAATAAAATAAGTATGTGTACAGTGATATTTCTAAACAAAAAATATATCACAAAAGTGATGTATACACAAATTTAAAGCACAAGATAGAACTGGTAGAAATATTACTTTTTCAGTGCGCAGTAGTGTTGTATTTGATTTCTTCTTCAAGTTTTCTTTATATAGGTGAGGCATAAGGGACATGAGAAGATGTTTTTGAAAGGTTGATAAAGTGTTGTTAATGCACTTTTAAAAAATATAGATCTTGTCTTGGTTCAGCCGTTACTTTTTGTTTTGTAATGAATGAGTTGTAACAGATCAGAACTCTGCTTCCTTGGGATCTTATCAGAATAAGAATATTACCATTGAGACTTTAGATCCTCATAGTTTCTTAATATTCATTAGAACTTGGATGATACGTTGAAGCTTCTTTTGCATATCAAAGTATTTACTATCAGGGTGTAGCTTAAGTGTTGAATCTTTAAAACATTTGAATAAATGAGTGCGCTGAGACTTCTTTTGTTCTTCCAGAGCTTTACTTATCAGATTATCAGAGTTTTGCTTGTAGTGTTGGTGCTTCATAAGTTGTAACATCAGAACTTCTTCTATTTAGCGTGTTACACGGATTTGCTTCTAAGTATGTTGTGTCTAAACAAAGCTTCAAAAAGCAACACTCTCGTCATCTTCTATGCTTCTTTTATCATAATTTTTATGCATATTTAAATACATTATTAGAGAACATATTTTTTCTTTATATATATATATATATATATATATATATATATATATATATATATATATATATATATATATATATATATATATATATCATGTATTTGTTATCATCCAAACTATTACAAGGATGTAGAACCAAACTATGTTCTAACACATGTCTTTAGATGTAAATATTTTATTTTAAATAATGGCAAAGATAATCTTGGAAAATTTGACGCGAAAGCCGATGAAAGAATTTTTCTTGGATACTCTCAATCTAGAAAAGCATATAGAGTTTATAATAAAATATTACTTATTGTTTAGGAGTTGGTCCATGTTACTTTTGAGGAGACTTCCCCAAATAGTGTTGAGAAAGGTAGTTATTTTCATGGTGTAGGTGCATCTACCGAAGACTTACTCAAAGACACTGACAAATGAGTTGATTAACCTTAATCAGTAGAATTTGAGAAGGAAGAAGATTACAACCAAGAAAAGAAGGAAGATGAAAGTAATTAAGAAAATGATGGTCTTCCATTGGTGTGGAGAACCTCCAAGGATCATCCAATTGGCAACAGTTTTTGTGATATCACCAAAGGGGTAACTACTCGCTCTAAGATTAGTAATTTTTGTTATCATCATGCATATGTATCACAAGTTGAACCTAAAAATTATAAATATGCCTTACTTTATGAGCATTGGCTTATGGAAATGCAAGAAAAATTAAATCAATTTGAAAGAAGTGGCTTTTGGGACTTTGTTCCTCGTCCACAAAATCATCAAATTATCGGCACTAAATGGGTATTTAGGAATAAACTTGATGAACATGGTGTCATAACAAGAAGTAAGGTCCATCTTGTGCCTCAAGGATATAATCAAGAGGAGGACGTTGATTATGAGGATACTTATGCTCCGGTTTCCCGACTTGAGGCTATACGCCTTTTATTAGATTATGCATATTCAAAAAACTTCAAATTATATCAAATGGACGTAATAAGTGTGTTCCTTAACGGATACATAAGTGAAGAAGTGTATGTCCCTCAACCTTCCGATTTTGAATATGATGAGTTTCCTAATTATGTGTTCAAGCTAAAACATGCGTTGTGCAGTCTTAAACAAGCCCCTAGGACATGGTATGAAAGACTTAGTAAGTTTTTGCTAGAACAAGGATATTCTAGAGGAAAAGTTGACACTATGCTCTTTATTAAACATCAAGGAAAACATATTTTACTAGTTCAAATTTATGTTGATGATATCATTTTTGGATCAATTAACATGCATCTTGCCAAGGAGTTCTCTTAGCTTATGTAGGGAGAGTTTGAGATTAGTCTAATGGATGAGTTAAACTATTTTCTCGGACTACAAATTAAGAAACTTGATGAAGGAAAATTTGTATGTCAAACTAAATATTTTCTCAAATTTCTCTAAAGATTCGGTATAGATGGTGCTAAAGAAATTGACACACCTATGGCAACAAATGGTAATCTAGATAGATATGAAAAAGGTAAGGATGTTGAGGTAAAAATGTATAGAGGTATGATTGATTCACTTCTTTATCTTACAACATATACACCGAATATTATGTTTAGTGTTTGCATGTGTGCACGATATCAATTTGTTCCTAAGGAATCACACTTAAAAGCTATTAAACGCATTCTTAGATATCTCATTGGTACCTCTAAGTTTGGGATTTGGTATTCTAAGGGAAATGATTGTAGCTTGGTTGGTTAATCCGATTCCGATTTTACCGGTTGTAAACTAGATAGGAAAAGTACTAGTGGAACTTGTCACTTATTTTCAAAATCCTTGGTAAGTTGGCATAACAAAAAGAAAGTTTATGTTGCTTTGTCAACCGCCAAAGAGGAATACGTGGCAGGCTATAGTTGTTGTGCATAAATTTTGTGGCTTAAAAAATAATTACTTAATTTTGATATTAAACTCTCGCGTATTCATATCATGTGTGACTACACTAGTGCCATTAATCTAACTAAAAATCATGTATTACATTCACGCATTAAACATATTGAGATACATCATCACTTTCTTAGTGACCATGTTGAAAAAGGGCATGTTGCGTTTGAGCATGTTGATAGTTAAAATCAGCTTGACGATTTTTTCACTAAACCTCTTGCAACCGAGCCTTTTTTCAATATAATGGAGAATTGGGGATAATCGATATCTAAAATATTTCTTAATTCTATCTTATTTCTTATGCTTTATACATTCTCTCTAACTTCGTGTTTGAGCATTTTATATCATGTGAGTGCAACTTCAATCTCAGCCAAGAGTGAGGTAATATCATTTCTATTTATCCTTGAAAGTAAGATTTTCCTTGATGTATTTTACTAAGCTTCTTCCAAAAATGCTTGATATTCTTTTTCAAATGATGAAAACGATGAATGTTCATTTCCAAAAACTCTTTATTGATAATCATTGTGGGTTCTTGATCCACATGCTTATAATGACTTCATGTATTAATTTTTTTAAACATTTGTATAAGTTTGTTCTTTCGTAACCATGTGCTTTTGTTTATTTCACGTGTGCTTTGTTTCTATTTCATTTGCTCTTGTGCTTGAATTATTTGTATGCAATGTTATTTGCAATGTATGTTCTTGTTGTCTTGATTTCATGGCATAAAATCTTCTTCATTTTGGTTTTAGTAGCGACATATTCTTGTTTCTATTCTAGGCACATGCATGTGCACATAGGGAGTCCCATTATGAAGCGTTACTTGTTCGTGACGCTACAAAACAACTTGATATTATTGTCATTTCGTGCTTATTTACTCATTGTGCAATTATTTACATGTGTTGTAATTTTGCTCGTTTGTTATTTAAAACTTTTGCATCATAACATATACAAGGGGATATGTGTTGCTTGCTCTTCTATGCAAAATATCCTATGATTATCATATTAGTATTATTATGGAATTATGTTACTTCTCAGGTTTTGCTATCTTTCTTTTTTATGTTGACAAAGGGGGAGAAAGCATATGCGGGTCGAAGTAGGGAAGCACAAAGTCAGGGGAAGCCCTCAATAAATACAAGGAATGCATAGTCACAAGTTTTTCCATCATCAAAAAGGGGGAGTATGTGAGTACAAACTTCTTCATTAAACATTTTGAATGATGTCAAAACTGGGAAAAAGATTGCAATTCTGAGTATTGGATGGTATCCTTATGTCTTGTGGCATTCCTCTGCATTAGAGGTCTTAGGAATCATTAAAATTTATATTTAAAAATTGATCCAAGTCATTAAAAACAGTTTTCTGCATGAATTTTCACTGCATGTGTCGACACATTCATATTTTTGGTCGACACACGTAATGCATTTTTGAAGCATGTAGCTTCTGTAAGTCTTAGGCCAACACATGCATGATTTCAATTCGACACATATTGAAGCTTTTCTGAAATTACAGAAATTCTTATTTTATGTGTGAACACATCCACTTTTTCATGTCGACACGTTTGCTATCGTTTTAAAGCATGTAGCTTCTGTAACTTTTCAGTCGACACATGGTTCTTTATAGGTCGACACATTCTGTTTAAAAATCACGTATGTGTCGACACATACGATACTTAGATCAACACATATTGTTTTAGTTGGTAAATTTCTTAAGTTCTTTTATTCTGAATTTTTCCCTCCTTTCCCTAAAAGTTCCAAAACTATAAATACTCTCTCATGCATCATTTTAAACTTGGTGAAACCATAAAAATTAGCCTACTTCTCTCAACATCTTCAACCTCTAATATACGCATACACACTGACATTACATTGTAGTGATGTTCTATTGGGGTGCCATTTAGATGAGGATTGTTAGTGTCCAATTGTGTATTGGGTTAAGTTTTATAAGGGTTTTCATTTAAGAAAAAACATTAGGGTTATCCTCCAAGATCATTGGTTGATTTAGGGGTTTTTGTGTAGATCGTTTGAGAAGGAATTGTCCATGTGAATCACCTTGGAGTGTTTGAAATCTTTTCAAGGAAGTAACAAGTATTGGAATATAGAATCAAAGGTCTTGTGTTGATAGAGTGTAATTGGATTTACTCAAGTGAAATTCCCTTGGAGTGTTTGAAATATTTGCAAGGAAGTAGCTTAAGCGGTGAATAGGTTACATTTAATGTTTTTTGGTCTTTCTCAATATCAAAAGAGGAGGAGAGGTTCAATCAACAACAAGCTTAGCGTTTGTGGAGTTGCTCTTAAACACTTCTCTTGTATCAACAATTTTGTATAGTAAGAATTATCTTAATTCTATTGGAATTAGGCACAGACATACCCATACGCGAGAACAACGGTCGGGAACTATGAAAACAAATTCCTCGTGTCTCTTTTCTTTTTTTCTTTTACTTGCTTTGATTTCCATTGATCAATTTATCGAATATAATTGTGTTATCAATTGAATTGTAAGAATCTACCTAATCAGTTTTTGATTTTGAATCTAGTGTTAATATAACTTATAATTACTTTTGATTATAAGTGGTTTTGAGTATCAACACAATCAAAGGAAAAATTCTGAAAATTCACTTGCACACCTATAGCGGTAGAAGTGTTGTATATAAAAAATAGATTGTGGGGACGAGAAAAAGAATTTATTTTTAATGATTTTTGCACCCGCCGCGGTTGCAAACCTTTAGTGCCTATGTACCACCTTCCATGCAATAGGGGATCAGGTTACACGTAGTTCACCTTTAAAAAATGTATTAAAACACATGTGTGTTGGTTAATTTTAAGAGATAAGACATCATCGTCATTGTCCGAGTGGAAAACATACTTACTATCCACAATTATGAGAAAGGAGAATTTGCGTCATCTCAAAGTGGAGGATATGGCTTGTATTTAAAATTAACAAAGCCTCACTCAACACCCAAGTGGAAAATATCTCAGTTCATACATATCGTAGAAGTATAGTAGCTCGCATCACTACAATGATTGACAAGAGTTTAATCTTTTGAGAAAAAGTTTTAAGGTAAAAAGCCGAAGTGGCAAAATGGTTTCAATGAGATTGATTGATTTTAGTCTTCCCACAAAAATGTCAAGGTATTATTAAGTTGATTAAAGTTTGATTAAGAAAATGTTTTAGAAATGCATGGACCTAAGTCCAAGTTTATTATGAAAGTAGTTCAAGTTTGGAAACAAGAAGAGTTTTCAAAAGGAGGGAGAAGATTTTTGAAATTAAAGAAGATGGGAAGAGATGAAGGGACTACCCTAAAGCATAAGATAAAATCCAGGGAAAAGAACCATCTAACCAACAAGAAGCCGACGCTTGAAACAATGAGTCAATGTAGAATTCCCATCCTTTGGATTTGAAACCAAACAAACAAAGATAATAAACCTCTTAAGAAAACCAAGCTTTAATTGCATTAAGTCTTCACAAAAATTGGGCAGATTAACGACTGCATACTGATGAATTCTAGATCACAGACAGATCATGTAATCACAATAACCTACACACAAAACAAACAAACAACCCAATGTATTGGAGTAAACCCAAATAACTCCAGACAAAATAACAGTTGAGGTCACAAGGTCTCAAGGTAGGCCATAACTTCTAATCCTAAGTCCAAGAAGTCCATAATACTCCATAATGCCAAGGATAGTAACCAAGTAGTACAAGTAACCTTAAAGTCTTTTATGGTTTAAGTTGATTATTAGGTATATTCAAAAAGAAATGAAAATCTCAACTGAGAAAAATAAAAATTACATAAAAGATAAATACTCAAATAAGCAAAGATGAAAATAGCATGAAATGTAAATACTAAAATAAATGGTTCATAAAGTAAAAGCATAAAATAAAAGCACAAAATAAAGTCACTTGTTAGAAATTAGAGGTTAATTGAATGACCATCTTGAAACTTGCATTTGAAACTCATTAGAGGATTCATAAAACCAAATCCTTTCAACAACAAGTTTAATTTTATTTTTGTCAAGTATATCATCCATTTAAAATTCTCAAGGCAACATTAAATAATCAATGATGTTTAAGTGATTCACTTTGACCAAAGCTTGTGAAAATTCATTAGAGGACTGATAAGACCAAAGCCTCCTAACAATGAATCTCAAGGTTATTGGATTAAAGGATTCAAATTAACATACTTGGGCTTACAAGCATGGGTTTGGGCCATGAATGATTATTTCTCGAATCGGAACAAAATTTAGTGCTATATTAAGAAATCGTAAGTGGACTTATATAGAAGTAGCACATATTTTAAGGTCGGTCAATAGAAATCTATGTACCATATGTTTTGAGAAATGATATGTAAATAATTCTCCAATAACATTTAGTATAATAGGAATGGGATAAGATGAAGAGGGATAGGGTAAGAATCAAACCACATTTGAACTAAAAATTTAATCAAACTATTATTAAAATCATTCATCATTTTTTTTTGTGGAGTTAAACTCAATAACATGGATCCAATGATGTTAATAAAGCTCATGATCCAAATTTCATAATCCAAGACCAGCCATAATATATACAAAATAAAATTGAATTTAATAATAAAGAAAATGATTTTAAAATGAAAATAAGAGGGGAAAATAGCAATTATATTCAAAACATCCAAGAAAAATCAAATAAGACCATAGAAAAATCAGAAATAACCTCAAATATTTATACAAATTTTTTGGTAATTTTTTCAAGTCAGAAACTCTTTTCTAAAATTAAAAGAAATAGGCAAAATAAACCGAAAATGATGAAAAATAGTAAAATCATAAATAAATAAAAAATGAGGTCACCAATATTTGTCAAAAGATCATTGTATCCTTCCATAATTTTTTCAGAATTTAAAAATGAAGAAAAGTATTTTTAAACATTTAAGGAATGTGAATTAACAAAGAAAATGGATTGAGGAAAGCTGTAAAAGCAAATTCGAAGTTGCAGAAAATTGAGTTTAAAAGGGAGTTTGGAAGGGTGATTTTGGCTCTCTAAGCTTGAGGAAATGAATTATGTATGGTCCATAATTTATAGGGAATCAAATAGAATGCTCAAGCATGTGAAATGATGAAGTTTGGAGGGAAATCGTGTGAAATTGAAAACAAGAAAAGTGTTACTTCTATTTTGATCAAAAATCATCTAAATCTTGCGTTTCAGTGTACTAATCACTTCTAGAATTTCATTAAACATGATTAGAAGGAAAAATGTACAAATATTTTGTGTTTATAAGCCAAATCAAGAATTTCAAATTCTGACTTAAGTTAAAACTTCAGTTTAAAGGTACCATGTTCAACTCAATGATGTGCATGATTCAGGGCATCTCAAGACTTGATTCTTGTTGCATTGGAAAGATGAGATTACAAACTTTACAATGTGAAAAGAATGGTATCAAATGGATTCTTGAGCTGAAAATTATGATGAGTCAAAGTTGAGAAAAAGAGGTTGACTTTCTATACTTAGAAAATTTCTAAGTTTTTCTTCAAAAATGACCTATAATAATTTGCATCCAAACATTGCCTTCCATTGGAAATTTGCTCTTGACCAAAAAAGATGGAATGAAGTAGATATTTTAAATGACATTTTGAGACTTGAACCATTTAAAATATCCAAAAATTGAGAAAGTTATGACTTGTTGAGATTAGCAAAAATTCATAAAATGACCTATAATCTTTTGCATCCTTAGGGAATCTTCCATCCATTTTCACACTTTGAACTTAAAAGAAGGGTTGAGTTTCACATCTTTAAGATAATTATGGAAAAGGAATGGGTTCAAGGAGATAAAAATTGACCAAGTTATGATCTTTTGAAGTCACATAAGGGAATTTGATGGTTCATCTTGAGGACTTGTAATATTTCTTCATCATTAGGTATCTTCCACACGAAATTACCTTGAAACTTTTGAAATGATTTGTTGATAACCCTTTGAAGATAAGCATGTATTTGGAATCACTCAAAAATACCAAAAGATGAGAAAGATATACCCCTTTGAAGTTCAAAACCCTAGCTCCTAGAGCAACAAAATGCCTTGGGAACCCTTTTCAATTTTGACAAACTTTCTTGCACAAATACTTTTGTCATGTACATAGAAGTTGTTGAGGATGATAATGAGAATCAATAGAAACCATAGCCACTTACAAATCTTGATAATTGAGGAAAATATGCACTTCTTATCAATGAATCAAGAACTTGTCCAATTAGGTAAAACTTCTTCAATCAACCCTTGCATCTTTGAACTATCTTTGACAACTTGAGGCATGATGAATCATAATAGACTTTGTCATGATATTACTTCAAAGCATCTTCAATGATGAAGCTTGACTCTCAATGAAGCTTTGTTGAAGAAGGCATGGAAATAAACTTATGAACTTATGGATCAACTTGCTAGAAAGTGTTGTGCTTTCACCTATGATACCAACAATTAGAGCAAACATTTATTATATTTATTAGTTAAAAGTTACTCAATACAAAGCATAGATGATCACAAAATACAAGTCAAGGTGCTTGGTGATTCCCCATGGGCAAAGCTAAAGATAAGGAGAAGAGTCAAACCCTAGTGTGTGATCTTGTTGCATTGTGATGGTATGAGATGAAAGAGAAATCTTAGAGGCAAAAATGGGGGTACAACAGCTGCCCTTATTTAAGTGTCTTCTATCCGGAAATGTGGAGGTTAAAATCTTCATGTCGACAAGATTGGAGATACTTAAATATAAAACAAGCCTTATTTTGGCCCTAAGATTCCATGCAATGTTTATGATTATGAATGTAAATGATAAAATTCAAAAAGGACGCAAGACATCACTGGGGGTGTAGGAAAAAAAGAAGATCAAAATAAAAACCCGACAAGGAAAATAAATTGTTGGTGAACAAAAGTCCAGACTCTATTAGGGTAAAGCCCAAAATAGGAAATAAAGCATCACCAACTCAAAGATTAAGGAGAGAAGATAAAGGTATAAAAGTGATCGAAAAAAGACTATGAACTATCCATTCACTAAGGTGATAGCAAAAAGGTAATGTCGACCCACCGGGGAAAGAAGTGGTAAGATGATACCAGTAAATAACAATATTAGGGTAAGCAGTCAATACCCATGACTTGGCAACAAATGAACTTCTTCAGAGTAATAGAATCTCAACGACGAAGTATCTCCCATAATAACGAGACTACCATTCATCGGAAAAAGATCCCAACAATGAACTACCTCCCATAATGACGAGGATACCATCCATTGGAGTAACAAATCTCAACAACAAACTACCTTCCATAATGACAAGGCTACCATTCATTAGAGTAATAAATCTCAACAACGAACTAATTTCCATAACGACAAGGTTTCCATTCATTGGTGTAACAAATATCAACAATGAACTATCTTCCATAATGACAAGGCTACCATTCATTGGAGTAACAAATCTCAGAAACAAACTACCTTTCATAATGACAAGGCTACCATTCATTGGAGTAACAAATCTAAGCAACAAACTACCTTCCATAATGACAAGGATACCATTCATTGGAGTAACAAATCTCAGCAATGAACTACCTTCCATAATGACAAGTCTACCATTCATTGGAGTAACAAATCTCAGCAACGAACTACCTTCCATAATGACAAGGCTACCATTCATTAGAGTAACAAATCTCAGCAACGAACTACCTTCCATAATGACAAGGCTACCATTCATTGGAGTAACAAATCTCAGAAATGAACTACCTTCCATAATGACAAGGCTACCATTTATTAGAGTAACAAATCTCGACAATAAACTACTTTCCATAATGACAAGGATACAATTCATTGGAGTAACAAATCTCAACAACAAACTGCCTTCCATAATGACAAGGCTACCATTCATTAGAGTAACAAATCTCAGCAACGAACTACCTTCCATAATGACAAGGCTACCATTCATTGGAGTAACAAATCTCAGCAATGAACTACCTTACATAATGACAAGGCTACCATTCATTAGAGTAACAAATCTCAACAACAAACTGCCTTCCATAATGACAAGGCTACCATTCATTAGAGTAACAAATCTCAGCAACGAACTACCTTCCATAATGACAAGGCTACCATTCATTGGAGTAACAAATCTCAGCAACAAACTACCTTCCATAATGACAAGGCTACCATTCATTGGAGTAACAAATCTCAGCAATAAACTACATTCCATAATGACAAGGCTACCATTCATTGGAGTAACAAATTTCAGCAACGAACTACCTTCCATAATGACAAGGCTACCATTCATTAGAGTAACAAATCTCAGCAACGAACTACCTTCCATAATGACAAGGCTACCATTCATTGGAGTAACAAATCTCAGCAATTAACTACCTTCCATAATGACAAGGCTACCATTCATTAGAGTAACAAATCTCAACAACAAACTACCTTCCATAATGACAAGGCTACCATTCATTGGAGTAACAAATCTTAACAACAAACTGCCTTCCATAATGACAAGGCTACCATTAATTGGAGTAACAAATCTCAGCAACAAACTACCTTCCATAATGACAAGGCTACCATTCATTGGAGTAACAAATCTCAGCAACAAACTACCTTCCATAATGACAAGGCTACCATTCTTTGGAGTAACAAATCTAAATCTTCTCGGGGAACTAACCGACTTATTGGGGAAGTACAGGTTGCTCAAATAAAGAGACCTGCTACTTGCTGTTATGAGGAGGAAATGCACCAATGATTTCCAGGGGTAATAAATATGGCTTCCCGGGGAAAGAAATATGGTTTTCTGGGGAGATGCCAACATGTTCTTGTTGAGGAGATAAAATCTTCATGTGAAAAATAAATGCACATTCTCAAATTAGGGATCAAAGCCTGCAAAAATTAAAATAATAAAATTGTAGGGGACCATAAATTCAAACCAGATATAAACTAGAATGAAGCAGTCAACCAGAATAACACTCATGAGAAATAAACTCAAGAGGGAACCACGTTCTATCCAGACAATGAGCTGAAAGGAAAGCTAAAGCCAAATTCTTCCACGAGGGCTAACTCAGTGGGGTAATTGAAAGAATACACACTTTCTGCTTAAGTTTGACACTCTATTGGATAGAGGAACACAACTCTTCAGAACAGGGTAATATGCCAACAAGACATGCAAATGAGCAGTGATTTGCTAAATTCAGCTATGCATGATGTATGTATGAATGTATGAATGCTATCATGTATATGCTAACAAAACAGACATATAACAATGGGGATAACCAGACAAAACCAACTTGGGTACAAACAATACTCGGCTAAATCACGTCCAAGATGAAAATTTCATAAGAAAGTAAGCACCAATTGAGGAAACAAGTTCCTAGTTCATGGCTTAATTCCACTGGGAAGGAACATAATCCAAAAATAATCAAATCATAAGGATAAATCCGTAAAGATAATGGATATAACATCCTCCTCCAGGATTCATAGGGGAATAACACACAGACTTCAATGGGGAAAACAAATGCTTCTAGGTTTGTACTTCTACTAGGGATTGGAATACTGACTTCACTAGGGAAAACAATACCACATTGCCGAGACATCAGCTAGGGATATTGTACTGACTTCATTGGGGATAATAACACCATATCGTCGATGGGAAACGCAAAATGCATCTTTCAATACTAAGAGTGAGGATTGCACCAACTTCTCTGGGGAGAAATTATGAAACCTCATGGGGATAAAAAATTTCAGAGAGATATGTTATCTCAGCTTCACTTGGGGATTCAAGACTTCAAACATTATAGAAAGAAATCAAACTTATGGGGATTTTAAATCAAACCCAGCACTTGGCGGGGGGAGGGGGGGACCCAAAACAATTCTTAGAAAAATAATTCCCTTGTCTGGTTGCCTAGGAAACAAACAACAACAATAATGCTAGCGCTGCAAACGACGCCATTTTGCAAATGATTCCATCTCAACATACAAAGGGGAAAAGATTATTGTCGTGTGGGCGAAGACCTTACTGTGGAATACAAGATCACAAACCCAATACAACACCATATATCAATTGGTATCGTCTTTAATTATCTGAGAAGGACAAGAAAATCATACTCATACCAGGAAAGGTGACATGGGAGAGTCTTCATGGGGATCACATACTTCCAAAAATTCAGAGTTCGTCCATCCTTGGAATCACTATTTTTTTTCTCCTTGAGTCACAAAATCTAAAGCAAGAAGTAATTTGTAAATTCTTTTCAAAAAACAATTTTTGTTATTTAATTTGTTTTCTTGGAAAATTACTATGAATAATAAATGAAGCCTTTGTAAGCTGAATAAAATAACAATTGCAAAGAATTGGATAAAAGCTCAAAATTTATTAATAGGATGGTAGTCTACAAATGGAAAGACTCCATAGATGATTACAAAGTTTGGAAAATGGTAATATATATTGGAAAATATACATTGAAATACAATGACCACTATTATCTCTAACAACTTTGAACTCTTGAGCAGCAACTTCGGTTAAAGAGTGGTGAGGATCCAAAAAGATTGTCTCTTTAATGATCAAGTCTTGTCTGAAGCAGTTACTTTCCAGGAAATACCTACCTTTTGCCTAGATTGCCCTTGCGGGTTTTCAACCTACCAGGAAAATTCATTTTGTTTATGTCTCTAATTATTGCCTAGACCACCCTTTCTGGTGTTCGACCTACCGAGACGCTCCTTTTTGCCTAATCTGCCCTTTCTGGTTTTCGTCTTAGCGAGATGTTCTTTTATCTATCTAGGAGAAGTATTTCTTGATGTCATCAGCATTAAGAGGACGTGGGAACTCCTCACCATTGTTTACCTTGGTTATTGGTAAACAACCGATGATCCTCCAAATGGTTACTTATTTGGTTACTCGCAGGATCGATCAGATTGATCCTAGGACATAGGTTGATTTTGAAGTTTTGGATTAAATTGGATATGGGTTAAATGACAATAAAATAAAGAGGTTTTAAATAAATTGCATGAAGAAAGGACTTGGTAAAATAAATAAGGCTTTAAATGAAAGGGTTCGACAGGAAAGTAAAGAAGAAAGCAAGTAAATTTCTGGAAAAGTAAATGACTTTGATTAATAAAGTTGGTGTTTCACACATACATTTCTCAACAATTCTTTCTCACACGCTGGGTACTCGAATCTATATGAGTGACTTTGTATAGAATTGTGAACACACGCGAGAAACTACATGACTACTACTATTTATACTAAAACATCCCAAGTAACCGTCGGGCAGTTACACTGCTTCGAGATGATTCCACTTGGCACGTTCTCAATGTTCGACGCTCCAGATCTTCGCACGTTGCACTTGGTAACCGCTGGAAACCGTTTTCCCTCCAAACGCTTGAATTTCAAACTGCTCCACTCTGAACCATCGAACACCTTCGTCGAGAAGCATCTTCGACGAGAAACTCCTTCGACGTCGAAGGCAACCAACTTCTCCCTTGGAAGAAATCTTTTAAGTACCTTGCCATCTTTCGATGGGCACTTCGACGGACCTAGCTAGTCGAAAACATCCTTCAGCTTTAATGGCTGACATTAATAAAACAAGGGTGTCGAATTTAGGAGCCAACAAATTGCCCCCCAAGAATGCCTTATTTCGACTCTGAAAGAAAAAGGCATTCTTTGAAACGCCATTCGACACCTGTCTTTTCACGCTTAGTCACAAATTAATTTGTGCACTTTTTGTTGTCTTCTACCAACCACTGGCAATCCCAAGAAAACCATCATTTATCCGTACCTAAGACGTCACTTCAGCACGGCGTGCAGTGCCAAACGTCATTTCAGAATTTGTCATTATCACAATTCCCAAAAACGAGGACGCACGCTGCGTCCCTCTATTTCTGCAGAACGGCTAAAACAACAGGGGGATGCCACGTGTCCCACTATCTCCTGCAACATTAAATGGCATTTAATGTCCTCGGTTTTGGGGATTTTCCCCCACTACTATAAATAGCAGTAAGTACCCCATTGTGGGACTTTTTACGCCATCTAGCTTTCAGACTTCCCTATTATCATACAAACTTGTCATCTTTGCAAAAACCTTTCCTCCTTCACTTCGTCTTCAACCTCACCATTAACAATGGCATCTGGCTCCAATGCTCCTAGCGCTACCGTACCATCTGGAAATGTCAAACCTAAGGTTTTCGTCACCACTCCAGTAGTAACTTCTACGGGCCAACGAAGGGTCCCTGAACCCTTGGACATCGCCGTACGTGATGCTTACTCACACCACCTTATGATCCCGGTTGGATATTCCAACCAGATCTTTGCTATGTCTGGCCCCTTGTATCCAAGTATTGCTGAGGCCATGAAGATCAAGAGTTATTTTCTGGTAGTTGAGAGACTCAAACCGGTTGTATGCGCCAAGAAAGATGCAGAGGATAATGAAGACCCTGCTAAAGAGAAAATCGACCTTCGTTTCTTCAACAAAGGTGTTAGGGCTTTCAGGTCTGGCCCTAGACTTACTCCTGATTACGTTGCTTGGCTGGAAAAGATGGAGAAACGCCAAGCTTCGATCTGGAAAGATATGGGGATTTTCGACCTGGTGATGCTGTCGAAGACAGGTTTGAACTATTCTCCGGAGATGTTGATAGCTTCTCTACTTTTCTGGGACTACTCCCACTTTACTTTCCATCTTCCCTGTGGGATGCTGACTCCTACACTCTTCGATGTGGCCGCTATCACTGGCCTTCGACCCACCAGGGACTACTTCGATCCGGAGGAGATGTCGGAGGATCAAATTGGATTCTCTGCCACCAAACCAACCTATACCACCTTCATCAATCACTACCACGACAGGTCGACAGATGCTGTGTCGGATGTCGAACACATAGCGTTTCTAGCCTTATGGCTGACTCGCTTTGTATTTTGCTCGAAGTCCTTACAGGTGACCAAGAAGATGGTCACTCTCGCCACTCAACTCAATCATGGCCAAAATATCTGTTTGGCAGAATTGATTTTGGCTAGCCTCTATGATTCGATTAGTAATGGGGCGACTCTTCTAAAAATTATCGAGAACAGGGCCAGTTTGCTACTTGCTGGGCCTTTTTGGCTGCTCCAACTGTGGCTCAATGCCACCTTCGAATCTTTCTTGCCTAAGAAGGTTCAAATAAACGAGCAGGCCCCAGAGATAGCGAACAGACGCGTCGAAGGAACCAGACTAGCTCTGTTGACGCCTATGGAAGATGGACTGGAGCTTCAGCAAACTTTCACCAACTTCGTTCTGATGTTTGCTCGAAGGAAAGAGTTTGCTTCGACTATGGCTCCGTTTGCTCGACGGAAGGTAGGCCCAGCATGGTTCACAAGGCCACATCCAAGGACGTCGAGTGGTCCTCAAGTTGACGAACATACAATAATGTGGGAGGCGTTCCTCACACCAAGGATCATGCCTCTTCGATTCAGGAGCTCTAAGACTCACTTGAGTCTGATTGCATACCAACCAAACCTGGTATCTCGCCAGTTTGTTATTATTCAAACCCTACCTTCTCCAATTTTTCCAAGATAGAAGTCTATGTTGTACTTCTGCAATGATTACACCGAAGAAGCTGCCACTAAACATATCGGAAGATATGCTGGTCGAACAGTTCTTTCGTTGTTTGACTACCAGCTCAACTTTCTTTGCTCACCATCTTTCGAGGAGTGGTGGAAAAGTTATTACGCTGAGGAGTTTTTCAACGAGAAGGACTTCGTGGATGAGCTTCAGAAATCTTTTGTCCTTGTGTTGGACAAAATAAAGAAATGTAAGTTCATCCTTTCACATTACTTTGTCTTTCTCTTTCGACTGCTAGCCTGTTAACCATTTGTTTGCTTTCAGTTGTTCGAAAGCCTGCAGCCAAGAAGGCTGCAGAAGGCCAACAGGGAGGAGGCCCCTCAACAAAACCTCCACCGCCGGCGAAGACCATAGCGCCGACGAAGACCACAACAAACCAACAGGGGGAAGGCCCTTCGAAGAAGCCTTCTGTATCGGTAACCAGACTTTCATTATTTTCTTTTGGCTTTCGATTTTTGACTTTCGATGCAATTGCTAAATCGAATTCCCATTGGTTTTTTTTTAGGCACCTTCGCCCAAGAAACGGCCAGCACTGGTGGTCGAATCTGGGAGCGATGAAGAAGGTGATTCTCCCCCTGCTCCTCTAAAAAGGCGAAAGCTGACGAAGGACGTTCCTGCTCCTGCTCCTGAGGGTCGAACAATTAGAATAAAGGTTGCTGGGAGAAAGCCCAGGCCACCTCCAGTGATCATTGAGGAGCCAACGGAGGAGGAACTAAACGTTCTTCTCAATAAGCCTGTCGAAAGCGACAATTCCAGCCCTGGGGCTGAAGCTAATTTACAGGTAATCTCTTAGACCTTTTTGTAACTTAGGTGTAGATACCTACATTCGATTATGTCTCTTTCGATTTCTGAAGATTCTTCTTCTTTCCTTTTTCAGGACACCACTGAAAGCTCACCGCCAAGGACCTCTGAAACACTGGAATCTGCTGAACTCAGCAGGCCACAAGAAAAAGGCTTGGAAAATGATGAAGCCCATACTGAAATAAATGAGGCCAATGCAGAGACGGTAGAAAAACCAGCAGAAGATCCTCAAACGGAAGCACAACAGCCAAAAGAGGTTCAAGTGGTGGATCTGTCGGAAGAGAATCGTGACGAAGGGGACCATGGCAACGCTGGCGAAGGGGATCAAGGTGCCGCTGGCGAAGAGAACCAAGGTGACACTGGCGAAGGGCACCAAGGTGACGCTGGCGAAGGGCACCAAGATGACGCTGGTACTGCCCCAGTCCGAGTCGAAGGGAAACAGGTCGAGACACCTAACACTCAACAGCCTCAAACCCAAGACAATGCTGTTGCAAGGGCTGTTACCTCAACGAAGCACAGGTCGAAAGAGGATTTAGAACTCTTGAAACAAACTGACCCTGTTAGCTATCTCAACGCAATCATCGAGAGCAAGAGTTCGTCCGATGCTAGTCAGGAGGTTCCTACCCTGTCGGGGAAGTCCACTGAAACCTCTCCTCTTGATGAAGCTTTAGCGAAGGTTAAGGCCCAGTTTTTCAAGAAGGACTTGATGAAGGCTTTAGAGGGGGACCCCACTGCTCCATCATACTTGAGGGATGTTTTGAATGCTGTCGACTTGTTAGCTGTAGCTCCAGAAGTTTCAGGCTTGATCATGGAGTTACACTCCATGATTGATCAAGTCTCAGCAGATTATAGGCGCCAAAGGGGCTTTAATAGTCAGCTTGAGGTGTTATATGGCAAAAGCTCTTCTGCATGGACTGCTGTTTCGGAGACGAATTCTCGAATTGCATAGTTGTCGAAGCAAAAAGCATCTACGCAGGAAGAAGTCGATGCCATCGATCGAGAGAATGCTTCCTTCAGGGCACAAATCGAAGAAATAGAGGCTAAGATAAATGCCAACACTAAACGCAAGGAGGAACTTCTTTCGACCGTCCCAGACACCGAGAGTCAAACTGAAATCAAACAGGGCCTGGAATTTGCTGAGAAGGCCCAAGGCTTCGACGCTCAGATTGCCAAGCTTGTGCAGGAGAATGCCTGGTGCAAGAAAAGATTGGAGCTGCAGCAAGTCAAATACCTTCGACTCAAGGACTCTGTTCCCTTCTGATTGATTCAGCTTTTGTAACCATATTTTGTAATCTATATTCGACAACATTGCCATCTTGGCTAAAATTTATAAAAATTTCCATTTTGGCTTTTTATGGTCAATTTAGTCTTGTTATTTTATTATTTTATTTTTATCTCTTGGAGTGTAGGTTTGTATTTTTTCAAATATTTACCATTTACTCTCAAGAGCCTTTTATCTTCACCTAACTCTTCGACTTCATAGGCTCCACCAGAAAAAGTTTGGATAACTCTGAACGGTCCTTCCCATTTGGGTGACCATTTCCCCATGCTTCGATCCCTTCGATCCATGGGAAGAATTACCTTCCAAACTAGTTCTTCAGGCAAAAATACCTTAGGTTTTACCTTTTTATTATAAGAGTCTTCTACTCTTTTCTTCTGAAGCCTGAGTAGGTCAAGAGCGCGCAATCTCTCTTCGTCTAAATCCACCAGTTCGTCTAACATCATGTTCCAATAAATTTCAGAGGGAATATCATAATGCCTCTGAACCCTTGCAGATTGAAGACAAATTTCTGCTGGCAACACTGCATCATGGCCAAAAGTTAGCCTATATGGTGTTGTACCTGTGGCTTCTTTTGGGGACGTTCGACAAGCCCACAGAATCTGGTCTAACGTCTTATGCCAATTCTTTGGTTTCTTCCCAACATGCTTTTTTATCAAGCCAATCACTACTTTGTTTGCTGCTTCGACTTGACCATTTGCCTGTGCATAGTAAGGCGTTGATGTTAGGAGTTTGAAACCTGTTTCCTGAGCAAATTCCTGCATCTTTCGACCAGTGAAAACTGATCCTTGATCAGTTGTTATCGTCTCAGGGATTCCATACCTAAAGATAATGTTCTTTTGAATAAATTCAATGACATTTTCTTGGTCTACATTGACTAAAGGGATAGCTTCGATCCACTTAGTAAAATAATCAATGCCTACCAGTATGTATTTCTGACTCTTTGATGATGCTGGTCGAATCTCTCCAATGAGATCCAACGCCCATCCTCTAAAGGGCCAAGGCTTCACTATCGAGTGAAGTTCGCTTGCTGGTACATGTTGGATGCCTGTATGGACTTGACATTCTTGGCAACCTTTGGCGAACTCAACACAATCTTTCAGCATAGTGGGCCAGTATAGTCCTTGTCGAAACAATAACCATTTCATCTTATGGCTTGCTTGGTGAGCCCCACATGCCCTAGCATGCGTAGTCGAAAGGGCTATGTATGCTTCAGTTTCACTTAAACATTTCAGCAATACCCCTTCAGGCGTCTTCTTGAATAACTCATTACCCATGAGTATATAACTCAACGCCCTGTATTTTGTTTTTCGTTCTGTCGAAGCTCCTGGATTTTGAAGATAGTCCACAATGGGTTTCCTCCAATCTTGCTCTGACAAATTATCTATGAACGAAATTTCGAAGTTACTTTGATCAGCATATCCTAGTCTCGTCGATTCCAAGTCTGTTGGTGATAGACAAGTTGCTTTTATCTTTTCTCGAACTTCGATTGCTCTTTGTAATCTCGTTTTTGAAATCTTATACCCAGATGCAATTTGTGCCAAGTCGTTGGCTATTTGATTTTCGACTCTGGGTATGTGTCGAATATTGACCGTTTCAAATTTTTTCAATAAACGATTTGCTATCACAAAGTACATAATGAGATTTTCTCTTATGCATTTATATTCCTTTGTGACTTGCTTAATGACTAACTCTGAGTCTCCCATTATTTCGACTCGAGTTGCCCCCAATTCCAACAATATCTCAAGGCCAGTAATTAGAGCTTCATACTCAGCCTCATTGTTCGAACAAGAACCTGATATTTTGTACTTGAATGTTGTTGGAATTTTATCTGGAGAAATAATCAAGACTCCTACCCCTGTTCCATCTTTATGGCTGGAACCATCGAAGTAGAATTTCCAAGGCTCTATCTCCACATAATTAATATCCTCAACTTGAATTGAGTGGTCGACTATGAAGTCTGCAACCACTTGTCCTTTTACTGCCTTAAGAGGCATAAAGGTCAAGGAGTATTCAGTTAATGCTAATGCCCACTTGCCAATTCGACTATGCAAGATAGGTTTCGACAACATATACTTGAAAACATCAAAATGAGACGAAACATACACATCAACTGGTTTTATATATTGCTTGAGTTTTGTACAAGAGAAATACAAACATAGACACAATTTTTCAACTTCGCTATATCTAGTTTCTGCATCGTTCAAAACTCTACTGAGATAGTAAATGGGTCTTTCGACTCCATTCTCATCTTCTTGGGCTAACATGCTTCCCAAAGTTTTGTCGGATGCAGCTATGTACAATCTCATACTCCTATTGCTACAAGGAGGCACCAAAATAGGTGGCTTAGTGAGGTACCCTTTGATTTTGTCGAAGGCTTCTTGTTGCTCTTGCCCCCATTCGAACCCCTCCTTATTCAGTCGAAGTAAGGGTGAAAAGGTCTGAGCTTTCCCACTTAGATTAGATATAAACCTCCTTAAGAAATTTATCTTGCCTAAGAGAGATTGCAATTCCTTCTTATTCGATGGCGCTTTCGCTTCCAGAATTGCCTTCGTCTTGTTCTGGTTGATTTCGATTCCTTTCTTGTGGACAACGAAGCCCAAGAAATCTCCAGCTTTCACACAGAATGCACACTTCAAAGGGTTCATCTTCAGACCATGTTCTCTCATTCTTTCGAATGATTGTCGAAGGTGGTCAATATGATTCTTCCTGGAAACAGATTTTATAACAATGTCATCAATATATACATGCATAAAAGTGTTAATAAAATCATGGAAGATAGTATTCATTGCTTGCTGGTATGTTGCCCCAGCGTTCTTTAGGCCAAAAGGCATCACTACCCATTCGTAAGTGCCTAGGGCCCCAGGGCATCGAAAAGCTGTTTTCGACACATCCTCTTCAGCAATGAATATTTGATTATATCCTGAATAACCATCGAGCATACTCAGGTGTTCATAGCCAGCGGCAGAATCGACTAGCATTTCCGCCACAGGCATAGGATATTCATCTTTGGGTGTAGCAGCATTCAAATCTCTGAAATCTATGCACACCCTTAACGTACCATTTTTCTTAATTACTGGCACAATGTTTGCAATCCATTCGACATACCTTGTAACACGTATGAATTTGCATTTCAGCAGTCTTTCGACTTCCGTTTTGATCTTCGACAGTATTTCTGGAGCGAAGCGCCTTGGATTTTGCTTGATTGGCTTCTTCCCTGGTTTGATTGGCAACTGAAGTTCTACCAATCCTCTGTCGAGACCAGGCATTTCGTCATAATCCCATGCAAAATAGTCTTTGAACTCTTTCAACAATTGGATTACTTCCAACCTAAGTTCTGGGTCAATTTTGGCGCTGATGTAGGTTGGCCTTTTCTCTGACCCTTCGCCTAAGTTGATTTCTTCTAAAGGATCTTGCGCTAACATTTTAATGTTGTTCGCCAGGGGGTCCTTTTCGAAGCCCAAAGGCTCATCGTCATAGATGGCGTCGAGCCTCTGTTCCTGCATTTCTTCTTGCACGATATCAGGGGGTTTTGGATCGAAATCCTTTCCTGGACCTGCAGCAGATAACTGTTGATCATTGGCCTGTGTGGCCATGTACTTCACTTCGGCTTCGAGAGCCGTTATCATCTTAGTTTCGGCTACATAAGCCGAAATTCGCTTCAAAGATTGTGACTCAGTCATTATCACTGAATTCACTTCCCCAACCAGTTGGTTGGATATCAGTTAACCCACTAAAGTCTATGTGGGACAAGTCTTCTCTGTCCCATTGGAAACCATGCTCAGGATGCAGGTATAGGGAACAAAAAGTGTTTGGCGCTGGCGCCATGTCGAAGTCAGGTGTTGGACATGGCCCTATGTGAGCCAAGTTCTTGTCGAAATCTGCCAACCCTAGGTGATTCACTTCGCCTAGGTAATAACTTTGATCTGCCTCTATGTTTTCGACCATCCCATCTGGACGCCATAGGAGCAACCTCTGATGCATTGATGATGGCACAGCTCCAACACCATGAATCCATTCACGGCCCAACAAAAGATTGTAGTTAGGTTTGGCCGATATGACCATGAACATTGTTGGTCGAAGGATAGACCCTACTTTGATATCTAGCTGGATCACTCCCATAGTGGTCCCTATGCCGCCCTCATAGTTCGACAAAACCATGTTGTGAGGCTTAATGTCCTCATCCCTTTTGCCAATTTTCCTTAGCATAGAGTGAGGAATAATGTTGATGGTTGCCCCACAATCCACCAAAATTTTATTCACAGTAGTTTCTTCGAGTTTAGCCCTTATAAATAAAGGCTTGAGGTGATTTTTCATCGCCTCTGTAGGTGGCTCGAAGAACCCATTTTGTTCCTCAGTGGTGCCATTATCCATGACGAAATAGCACACTGGCCTGTGTTTGGCCATTTCTTGTTCCACTTCCCAGTCACTTACTTCGACCTCCACCTGTCGGTTGAATTCTCTGGGCAGCACTAAGACTATATTTACCATTATGTCCAAAGTATCATCAGACTCAGAATCGTCTTCGTCTTCGACTTCACTTTGGTTAGGCCAAACTAGCCTGTTGGTTACTGGCTCTCTTTCTAGAGGTTTCCTTTGCTTCCTTTGAGGAACGTTCGAACTGGTTTCTGCCTTTGGTTCGTTGGCAGCCTCCCTCTCAGCTTTTCGTCTCCTTTGGTATCTCCTCCATTGAGATCGAGACATGGGATTTTTACCTTTGTAGTTGCTTGACACTTGTGCAACTTTAGGTGCAGCAACCTGAGGCTCTTTCTTTTGAGTCAAAGAGGAACCCCTTGGCACGTCGAAAGAGTGCCATCTCTCCTCACTTGGCCTTTTTCGACCAGAGGTTTTGTACCAAGTATCTACTGGCACATTTGTGGGAGGCCTAAAAGTCAATGGCCTCTTTTCTTGGTTTGAACCTCTTTGGGAGGCTCTTCTGGGATCATGTCGAAGATCAACATTTTCCCTTCTCTTATTCGCTACTCTTACGCCTTGAATGTGCTCAGCAGCTTTTTTGTCAAAGATCGAACTGCATCTTGGACACAGCATCACCTCTGATTTCTTTTTCTGGCATCTTTGTAGAAAATCTGCCAAATTTTCATTTTCCCGAGGGAAAGCAGTCTTATTAGCTTGTTCTTGCCTCATGGCCTCTTCTGATGCTTTTGGGTCAGAAAGTTCGACCATGTTGATATTCATTGTATCTTTGTTAGCAAGAGTTAACTGCTTCATTTGTATCTCCAGATTCTCCGTCTGGCCTTGAACTGTGGCCAAGTGGGAACTGGGTTTTGGTCCAGTTTTTTGTGCTTCAGCGGTCTCCAACTTCGGGCTTTCGACCTCTTTCTGAACTGCTTCAATTGTCTTCCTGGATAAATTTCCAGAAAAACTGCCAAAGATTGGCATGTTAATGTGGTCCTTTGAGACTTCGACCATTGTGATTCCTGGCTTCTTCGACTGGCTCCTGGTTGCCTCTATCACGTTCACCTCAGAGGGCTCAGCATAGTGGGCTTCAGCCTGCAATGGATTTGAGTCGACAGCCATGGGGGTTTTGTCAGCAAACTTCAACCTCCCTTCTTCGATAGCATCTTGCATAAGATTCCTGAAAAGAAAACATTGAGAAGTTTTATGGCCCAAAAAATTATGATATTTGCAAAAACCTCTCTTCTTTCTTTGATCAAGAGGAGGCACTTTTACCCCTGGGGGTACTATCATTTGGCCATCTTTAACAAGCAAGTCGAATATTTCATCACATTTTGTGATGTCAAAACTATAAGTCTTTTTGGGGAACCTATCGTTGGTCCTTTCTGGACCAATGGGATTTTTCCCACTTGAGGGGACTAACAATTTACAAGAGTATGGTGGCCCTTGTTTCAGTTCTGCTAAATCGACTTCTCCTTCTTCGACAACTAAAGTATCGTCGAAGGATTCCGGATCTTCGTCATCCATCTCAACATACGCTATCCTCTCTCTCTTGTGAGTTTTCGTTGCCTTTGCTTTTTCAGCTTTGAGGCGTTCTACCTGTCGAACTCTATCGGCCAGTTGGGCCATGTCTCTCAGGTATTGGGTGTCTAGCTTCTTCCTAATGGAATAATCTAAACTGCCTGCGGCTATTTCGACTAACTCATGTTCTGGCACTTGTGTAAAGCATCTCGCCTTGAGCAACCTAAACCTATTTAGATATTCGTCTATAGGTTCAGTGAAATGTCTCTTCACACTGGCCAATTCTTTCAGGCTTATCTTGGTTTGCCCCATGTAGAATTGTTCATGGAACAATCTTTCCAACTGGGTCCAATGATGGATCGAATTGGGGGGCAGAGTTGTAAACCAAGTAAAAGCGTTCTTTGTTAAAGAACTTGGGAAGTACTTGATCCTCAGGTTTTCGTTATTCGAAATATCTCCTGCTTCGATCAAGTATCTCGCCACATGTTCGACAGTAGATTCTGTCGTGTCCCCAGAGAACTTAGTGAATTTGGGGACTTTACATCTAGGAGGTAAGTCTGTTTGTAACACGTATTCTGACAATGGAGATGTAAAGTTGGGCCTTCGAAAGCCCATGTTCATCCCATTCTGAGTCATGATCCTTTCGATCATGGTTGCCAGATTGTTTTCCAAACCCGTGTTTTGGTATTGGATATGCTGAACTACTTCGTCAGCATTTTGGTTTCTGTTAACTAACCTTACCTCTGGGGTTATTACCCTAGGTTCCTCGACGGGTTGCTCCAATCGTGCCCTAAGGTTTTCTTCGACAGGCTGTTGAGCCTGGTTGATGGTGGTTTCTTCCTCTAAGAATATCCCCTGGTTTCCCCTTATTTGCGCCCTTTGGGGCTGTCGAGCAGGTTGGGGTACTCCAAAGAAATCAGTCAAACGCGTCATCTGCGCTGTCACTTGCTGATTCGATTGAGTAGTGTTTTGTATTAGAGGGTTTAGCACTGTACTCAAAGTTTGTGCCAACATTTTCACCATATCATGGTTGCTTTCGTCCATTTGTTGCCTCAAGACTGCTGTCGAGGCATTTGTAAGGCCATGGGCTACTTGGGACGTTCCTCCTAAGAGTTGGGTCCTATTTCTATTCGCCATGCCTACTCCAGAACCTTGGAGTGGCGAAGAGGCACTCACTAAAGGGTCTGAAAAAGTGGACGTAGCATTCGTCAGGCTAGCCAATTCAGAAGTTGGCATACCATAGAGTGGCATAAATCCTGGTGGTGCAAAAGGCCTTGTGCCTAAATTTCCCCTTGGTGGGGGAGTTCCCAAAGGCATCCTGGGGCCTGTGAACGAAAGTAATGGCCCCGTTGTCGTGACCGTTACTGCTGGTGTCGAACCAACAGTTGTCGCTTCACTTACGGTCGTACTAACCGTTGCTCCCACATTCGTTTGTGGGATTTCGTTATTGTTTGGCGGATTCGCCATCTCTTCCCTTCTTCTGGCAGTATTGTTATCGTTAGTGTATATTCTACCACTTCTCAATAACATACAACACTCCTCGAAAAGATGAGATTATTTTCAACAACCAACACACAGTCCCACCAGGTGTGCCAATTTGTTTACCTTGGTTATTGGTAAACAACCGCTGATCCTCCAAATGGTTACTTATTTGGTTACTCGCAGGATCAATCAGATTGATCCTAGGACATAGGTTGATTTTGAAGTTTTGGATTAAATTGGATATGGGTTAAATGACAATAAAATAAAGAGGTTTTAAATAAATTGCATGAAGAAAGGACTTGGTAAAATAAATAAGGCTTTAAATGAAAGGGTTCGATAGGAAAGTAAAGAAGAAAGCAAGTAAATTTCTGGAAAAGTAAATGACTTTGATTAATAAAGTTGGTGTTTCACACATACATTTCTCAACAATTCTTTCTCACACGCTGGGTACTCGAATCTATATGAGTGACTTTGTATAGAATTGTGAACACACGCGAGAAACTACATGACTACTACTATTTATACTAAAACATCCCAAGTAACCGTCGGGCAGTTACACTGCTTCGAGATGATTCCACTTGGCACGTTCTCAACGTTCGACGCTCCAGATCTTCGCACGTTGCACTTGGTAACCGCTGGAAACCGTTTTCCCTCCAAACGCTTGAATTTCAAACTGCTCCACTCTGAACCATCGAACACCTTCGTCGAGAAGCATCTTCGACGAGAAACTCCTTCGACGTCGAAGGCAACCAACTTCTCCGTTGGAAGAAATCTTTTAAGTACCTTGCCATCTTTCGATGGGCACTTCGACGGACCTAGCTAGTCGAAAACATCCTTCAGCTTTAATGGCTGACATTAATAAAACAAGGGTGTCGAATTTAGGAGCCAACAACCATCCATTGTTTCAAGAATCAATATGCTGCCAGAGAAGGCTTTCTTGACAACATATGGGCCTTCAAAATTGGGAGTCTACTTTCCCCTAGAATCAGCGTTGAAAGAAATGATCTTCCTGAGCACGAGGTCGCCTTCTCTGAATTCACGAGGCTTGACCTTCTTATCAAAAGCTTCTTCATTCTCTTCTGGTATAGCTGACCATGACATAAAACCGCCATTCTCTTCTCTTCAATCAAATTCAACTGGTCAAACCTGTCTTGGACCTATTCAGCCTCTAATAACATGGTTTCCATTATCACACGTAAAGATGGAATATCAACCTCAATGGGGAGCACGGCTTCCATACCATACACAAGAGAAAACGGGGTTGTCCCTGTTGAAGTGCGGACACATGTTCGATACCCATGCAAAGCAAAAGGAAGCATCTCATGCCAATCTTTGTAAGTAACAACCATTTTTTGGATGATCTTCTAGATGTTCTTATTAGCAGCTTTAACAGCCCCATTCATATTTGGCCTATAGGGAGATGAAGTGTGGTTGACAATATTGAATTCTTCACAAAGTTTGGTCATCATCTTATTATTCAGATTTGATTCGTTGTCGGTGATAATCCTTCTTGGCACACCATACCAACATATGAGATTGTTCTTGATAAAACGCACTACCACCTGCTTAGTGACATTAGCATATGAAGGTGCTTCCACCCATTTGTTGAAGTAGTAAATTTCCACCAAAATAAAACGATGTCCATTGGATGTCTTTGGTTCAATCATTCCAATCACGTCAATACCCCCACATAGAGAAAGGCCATGGGGAAGAAATAACATTGAGAAGTGTCGAAGGTACATGAATTTTGTCAGCATAAATGTAACATTTATGGTACTTATTTGCAAATTTGTAATAGTCAAATTCCATTGTCAGCCAATAGTAACCTTCCCTAAGCATCTTCTTCGCTATCGAATGTCCATTGGCATGGGTACCAAAGGAACCTTCATGGATTTCATGCATCAACATGTATGCTTCGTGTCTATCCATGCATTTGAGCAAGACCATGTCATAATTTCTTTTATATAGGACATCTTCATTTAACATTGAGAAATGTCGGAGGTACATGAATTTTGTCAGCATAAATCTAACATTTATGGCACTTCATTGCAAATTTGTAACAATCAGATTCCATTGTCACCAATAGTAACCTTCCCTATGCATCTTCTTCTCCATGAATGTCCATTGGCATGGGTACCAAAGGAACCTTCATGGATTTCATGCATCAACATGTCTGCTTCGTGTCTATCTACGCATCTAAGCAAGACCATGTCATAATATCTTTTATATAGGACATCTTCATTTAGGAAAAAGATACTTGCCAACCTTTTCAATGTCTTTCTATCTTTATTTGATGCACCAGCCGGATATTATTGAGTCTGGAGAAAATGCTTGATATCATAATACCAAGGTTTTTCATCTGCTACCCCTTCTGCTGCAAACACATAAGCTGGTCCATCCAAACGTCGCACTGTGATACGAGGCATATATTTCCAAGTATTCACTTTATACATAGAAGCCAGAGTTTCTAAAGCATTTGCCATCTGATTTTCATCTCTCAGAATATGGTGAAAGTTAACTTTATTAAAGAATGGTAATAATCTTCTAGCATAATCTTTGTAAGGGATCAAGCCAGGGTAACAAGTATCTCATTCTCCTTTAATATGATTAACTACCAAAGCTGAATCACCATACACATCGAGAAATTTGATTATGATATCAATGGCTTCCTCGAGACCCATAATACAAGCCTCATACTCTGCCATATTATTGGTACAAACAAATGCCAGCCTTGCAGTAAAAGGAATATGTGATCCGTGAGGAGTGATAATCACAACACCAATTCCTTTCCCATAAGAATTCATAGCTCCATCAAATATACCCCACCTAGATTCAAGATCAGGACCTTCCCCAGGCAAAGGTTCATCACACTATTTTGCATTCAAGAACATAACATCCTCATCAGGGAAATCATACTTGATAGATTGATAATCATCAAGCGGTTGGTGAGCAAGATAATTCGCCAGCACACTGCTTTTTATAGCCTTCTGAGTGCGATATTCAATATTATATTCAGACAACAACATCTGCCAACGGAAAATTCTCCCAGCAAGAGCAGGCTTCTCAAACATATACTTGATTGGATCCATTTTGGAAATCAACCAAGTAGTATGATTCAACATATGTTGTCGCAACCTCTTTGCCGCCCAGACCAATGCGTAATAAGTCTCTTCCCACATAGAATACCGTGACTCATAGTCAGTGAACTTCTTGCTGAGGTAATAGATGGCATATTCCTTCTTTCCTGTTTCATCTTGTTGTCTCAAAATACAACCCATAGAATTATCTAACACTGTTAGATACATATCCAATGATCTTCCTTCAACAGGTGGGAGAAAGATAGGAGGTTCAAGCAGATACTCTTTAATACTTTCAAATTCCCTTTGGCAATCATCTGTCCACACACAACCCTGATCTTTCTTTAACAACTTAATGATCGACTCACACGTTACAGTCATGTGGGAAATGAATCTAGAAATGTAATTCAGACGCCCATGGAAACCTCTAACCTGCTTTTTAGTCCTTGGCGCTGGCATTTCATGAATTTCTTTGACTTTATCAGGGTCAACTTCAATTCCTTTTTGGCTGACAATAAAACCTAGAAATTTCCTTGATCGGACACTGAAGGTGCATTTGTTTGGATTCAAGCAGAGACGATACTTCCTCAAACGCTGAAACAAGTTCAACAAATATTCTACATGCCCTTCTTTAGTTTGTGATTTGGCAATCATGTTATCAACATATACCTCAATTTCTTTGTGCATCAGATCATGGAATAAGGTTCTCATAGCCCTCTGGTACGTTGCACCGACGTTGTTTTTTCCATGTCCTCAAGAGCCATTCTAATTTGACTATATCCGGAAAATCCGTCCATGAATGAGAATACTTTGAATTTTGTTGTACTATCAACCAACATATCAATATGTGGCAATGGAAAATCATCTTTTGGACTAGCTTTATTTAGATCTCTGTAATCTACGCACATGCGAACTTTTCTGTATATCTTTGGTACACGGACAATGTTGGAAATCCATTGAAGATACACTGATGTCACAAGAAAACCGACATTAATCTGTTTTAAAACTTCTTCTTTGATTTTTACATCCATATCAGGGTGCGTTCTTCGCAATTTCTGCTTGATCGGCGGGCACTCTGGCTTCAACGGCAAATGATGGTCCATAATATTAGTATCTAAACCCGGCATATTTTGGTATGACCAAGCAAAGATGTCCCCTTACTCTTTCAACAATTCAGTCAACCTGCTCTTCACATCAGGATGCAACAATGCTCCAATCTTGAATTCCTTTGGCTCTTCCTCTGAACCCAAATTGATTGTCTCCAACGACTCTTTATACGACTGAATGGCACTTTCCTCAATCTAAAGCAACCATGAAACCTCTTCTGGAATTTTACCATATTCTTCTTCCCCGGCCCCTTACACAGGATATTCAAAGTTGGGAGAGGGTACAGGGTCATTATATTCAACAGGTTTTTTAATTTATCTACACATGTGATTTATGATTTCTTTTAGAAATTGTCACATATATCAAGTGATTATGCAGATTTATTTACAATTATCATTTATTCAGAAAGAGTTTTTTCTGATTACCATTTTCCAAGAAAAAGCAGAAAAATAAAAACACAATTTGAGAATCAAATACAACTTTTATTAATGATTTTAATGAGCAAAGCAAACAGATAAGCCCGTACAATATCCACTTTCACCTCGGGCAGAGTGAAAGCCTTTTGAAAAGATAAACAAAACAAATTACTTTGAGACATGCATGCAAGAGGGAACATCAATAGTGACCCAGTTCTGGACTCTGACTCCAGTCATCACATAATTTGGCATCTCCCGCTCTTCTTCATCATCCACGATAGCATTGATCCTAGAAACCGTTGGATGGAGGTAACCTCCGCTGCGGGAAATATCCTGATAGTTACCTAGAGCAGTCTTCGGCTTCAAGCTTTCATCTTTACCATTCTTCGCAGAGAATCCCAAACCATCCCTATTCTTGTTCATCGGAGGGTCAATAATTCCCCCCCCCCCCCCCCCCCCATACTTTACTAGGGCCATTACGCACAACTTACTGAGCATCTTTGAATGAAGCCATAGAATTCTCATTTTCTCTTACATTATCAACGGATAAAGCTTAGAATTGCGTTCCAACAACACCTTCATCTGCTTCTACAACACTGAAATATGTTAGATGCGAAATTAACAATTCTTGCTCTCCATTTATAATAACCATTTTTCCTTCACGCACGAACTTCAGCTTTTGATGTAGAGTCGAAGTGACAACCCTTGCCTCATGTATCCATGGTCGTCCTAGTAAACAACTGTATGCGGGTACAATATCCATGACTTAGAAAGTAATCTGAAAAATACGTGGGCCTACGTGAATAGGCAGATCCACTTCCCCAATAACAGACTTTCTTGATCCATCGAAAGCTTTTACGATTATGACACTTGGGCGCATGGGAGCTCCTTGATATTTTAACTTCATCAGCATGCTCCTCGGTATAACATTTAAAGCGGACCCATTATCAATCAGCACATTTGACAATGAATCGTTCTTATAGTTCATGGATATGTGGAGAGCCAAATTGTGATTCCTCACTTTGTCAGGCAATTCATCATCACAAAAGCTTAGGTTACTATAGGACATAATGTTACCTACCACACTGCTGAATTGGTCTAACGGCATATCACTCTCCATGAAGGCTTGATCCAACACCTTCATCAAGGATTCTCTATGGGTAGTAGAATTCATCAGTAATGCTAGGATATATATTTTTGAAGGAGTCTGCAATAGCTGATCTACAATCCTATAGTTACTTATCATAATAATCTTCAATATATCATCCACATCTTTTTCCAGGGTAGCACCACTAGACTCCCCTATTTCTTTCTTATTTTCAACATTTTCGACAACCTTCTTACCAGCACTATCATTTCCTCGAATAACAGGCATAAACACACGACCACTGCGGGTCACTCTACTGGTCTCAACAATACTCTCAACATTATACAAAGGTTGGATGGGAACTTCCACAGCATCCTCGAGAATTGTAGCATTGTACTTGTACGATACAACTTTGTCTGATTTGTAAGGAACAGGACCCGGTAAAAAATCACCACTAGGGCAACAATCAGCTTGCTACAATATTCAATCTCAACAGGGGAAGAATCATTAAAACAAGGCACAATCACGTTCACTCCTTCTTTAGAAAATTTGGTCATTGCAGAATCATCACTGGAGAACATATCTTCATCTAAGGAAAAGAATTCATCTGCAAAAGCATATTCATCATCCGACTCATTCTCAGCCAAGCAATCTCCAATCACATTAACTTCATGGTAATCATCTCTTTGGCCTGACAACTTGATAGTGCCATTATCCAATAATAATTGAATACCCCTTTTTACAACCGAACAACCTCGAGGATCTCTGCATCATACCTGACAAGACCCATAGTGATGCTCTACCTGACCATCCATGTGGTAGAAGTTGGCTTGCAATTGCACTAAATCATCGTTCATATGGTTCACAACAAAGATCTAGAACTCTGTCGGACACTCAAAGACCATGTTCACTTCCTCCTCATATTCTTCCCTAGGCCTGATTATATGGATGAGGCCCTCATCCATCATCCAAATTAGCCTTTATTTTATCGCACCATTGTATATCAGTACTACAAATACCACAAACAACATGGTCATGAGTATAGTAACTAAACATGCAAAGGTCTGCATGCATCTTTACCAAGTCTCCTCTGACCAAGTTGATCTCATAAATCCGGAAGTCCCCTGCACAACCAGCAACCATGCTGACAGCATTAGTCCCTTTGTGCTTTGGTAGAGGATTATCTTTTACATTCGGGCCGACATCTTTGAAGGACAAAAGGCCATACCTCACCATTTTTTTGTACCTCCGATTTCAGGGGATAACAGTTTTCCATATTGTGCCCTGGTGCACCCTGATGGAAAGCGCACGTCTGATCTGCCTTATAGCACCAAGGCAAAGGTGATGGTATAGTAGGGGGTGGCCTAGTCTGGACCAACTTTTTCTGGATCAATGCTGGGAGTAACTCTTCATAACTCATGGGGATAGAGTCAAACGGCTCTCTTCTCTGATTCTGCCCTTGATTTCCTTGAGGGGCTGGTCTTTGATAAGAGACTATAGTCGGACATGTATTAATAACTAGAGTTACTGAGGAAACCTATTGATGGCGCTAATGACTTATTCTAGAAGGATTAACCCTTCACTCTTGAATAACAAAATTTGTATCTCCTTCTTTCTTTTTTAGCAACGTCGTATGATGGTTTCTTCACACTGCCGAAATTTTCACTTTTTGTTAAACGACCTTCTCTTACAGCTTCTTCCAAATGGACGCTCATTCCTACCATCTCGTTAAAATCACTGGGTGCACTCGCCACCATTCTCTCATAATATAATGCACCTAGAGTCTTTAGAAAAATCTTTGTCATCTCTTTTTCTTCCATTGGAGGAATCATTTGGGTGGATACTTTACGCCATCTTTGTGCATATTCCTTAAATGACTCCTTGTCCTTCTAGACCATTGCCATGAGTTGATCATGGTCAGGCGCCATGTCCATATTATATTTGTACTGTCTGATAAACGCTTCACCCAAGTCATTAAAAGAGTGAATATTGGCACTATCTAGGCTCATGTACCATTTCAACGATGCATCGGTAAAGCTGTCTTGAAATAAGTGAGTTAACAAGTGTTAATCATCGATATGAGTAGAAATTCTCCTCCCATACATCACTAAGTGAGCACAAGGACACGTATTGCCCTTGTACTTTTCGAATTCTGATACTTTGAAATTTGCAGGTATTTTTACATTTGGAACCAAACACAGATCATTCACATTATGCCCAAACAGTTCTTTCCCTCTGAGGGCCTTTAACTCTTTCTGTATTTTATCAAACTCGTCCTAAAAATCGTCCATTCGTTCATTAAAGCCCAAGCTTTCACTTGGTGGAGGAATGTGGCAATACACTTCATCATTCATAAATGGTACAACATTCACCGAGGGAGATGCAGCATAGTGAATCTCATTTCTAACAGCAGGGGTAATATGCACCACATGAGATGTAGGAGAAGCAGCAGCTTGAGCAAGTGGAGAAACTTGAGCATCTTGATTATAACTTTCAGGCATAAAGTTCTTTGGCATTCAGGATAACTCTGAGGTAAACGATTCTGAACAACAGTGGCTACAGTAGCAAAAACAAGAACTGTCGTAGCTTCGTAAGCAACCGTTGTCTATTGAGGTTGAGCAAGCGGTGGCTGATTTTGAGAAGCCACCAAAGATTCCATCAGAGCCGTTAGATTGTCCATACCGGCCTTCAGAGCAAAAACTTCCTCGCGTAGTTTGTGGTTCTCTTGTTCTAGATTATCCATCTTCCTTCTGAAATTGGCCCGAGTATTGTACTAATGAGACAACTTGCTGAATGAAGTAAAGAAGCTCAGTAAGACACCTGGATATGAACAGAAATGAAAGAAGTAAGTACAATATGATGCATGATATGCAATGCACATGATTTATTTTACTATTGTTTCAAGGAACTCAATGATTTATAGATAATTTGCAAATATCAAAGTACTAACACATTTGAAATACTTAAAATCTCATTATAATAACTTCAAAACATATTACAACTTTTCAGTACAAGTTTCAATAATCCCAAGTACAAGATGAAGATAAATTATAAAATCCTATAAAAGCAAAGCTGATGGAGATCATTCTACACGCTGACGCTTCCCCGTGAGTCTTGCAAAGTAAGTCTTCAGCTGCTTGTTCTCTTTTGCATACATATCAGTGACTTCTTTCCAATCACTAGAGTCGGGAAGTGAGCAACTAGGTCCTGACTGAGCCCTAGAGGAAAATAAATCCTCTTGCCTCTTCAATGCCTCTATAACACGAATGTCAAGACTCTCGATCATATCATCTTTCTCCTTCAGGTTTGCTTGGTAGGAAACCTCTAAAGTCTGACACTTATTCTTCCAAGCTTCTTTTTCCTGCTGCATCCTGACTAAAGCAAGATGAAGCTCTTCCACATCATCTAATAGGGGAGGAGTGGTCTTCATAAATATATCAGGCATGAGTGCTTCACGATAATACGACATCTTAAACTAGATGGCTCTTGCTTGTACCCACTGAAGATAAGGCTCCAAAGAAACAACCCCTCTAGGTCCCAAGTCCTTCCTACCCTTCCTGTGAATATGACGCCAAACCTTTGCAAACTGCTCCTTAGCTTCCTTATGAACTTCTCCCTATTTAAGGAAGAAACCACTCAAATAAATACTATTTGGCTTATCCCTCATTGGATATCCAAGTTGTCGTCGTGCAAGAACATGGTTGTAGTTAATTACTTCCTTTGTACCAAGAAGAGGTACATTGGGGAAACTACCACAACTATCGAAAATCTCTACATCATGGTATTCCTGATGATACCAAATAATATCCGAATGAGTGAGGGCCATAATCTTTGGACCCCAATGAGTTTTCTTTCTGACATCCAAGAAAGCATCAGATCAATGCAAGTGAGAAAAAAACCACTGATACAACAAAGGCGTGCAACAAATGATTATCCCTCCATGATAAGAATCCAGAAGATGAATGGAGTAATAAGCATCACCCAATAAGGTAGGGACTAGGTTCCCAATAATAAAGATCCTGATGGCATTGATATCAACAAATTTGTCGACATTAGGGAATAAGAACAATCCATAAGTAAGTAGAGAAAATATGGCCTCAAAAGCAACCGTACTCTTCATCCTAGGAAAGTAGCAAGCTTTTTCCAATAAGAACTGAGCTGGTAGTCCTCTAATCCCTCCTTTGGTAGTCATGTGGGCTTTAACCTGAAACTTTTCCAAATGGATCAAAGCAGCAATCTCATGAGGTTTTGGCTCCCCCTTCAAACCATTAAAAGGAACACGATTGGTAATAGGTAAACCCAACAGATAAGAATACTCCTCTAATGTAGGCATCAACTGATAATCAGGGAAAGTAAAGCATCGGTACATCGGATCATAGAATTGGACCAAAGTTGAGAGAATACCCTCCTTCATCCTGAGCTTCGTAAGAGAAATGATGGACCCATACTTCCTCCGCAAATATGTAGAACTCTCGATCTCGGGAATCAGACTCATCAACTCATCTATCTTGGGATCTTTGAAACTATACTTCCAAGTCTTTCTTTTTCCAGAATCCATAGTCAAAAGTACCTGAGATATTCATAAAGAGTCAACTTTTAAGTCCCTTGAAACATAATGTTTTTAGAATATGCTCATGGGTGCATGGATGCACGATGCAACAATCACACACAAGACCACAAACATAGGGTTCATAAGTTTCACATCACGAGCATGAGGTCAAAGGTACTACCCATAAGGTATGATCTAGAAGTTTATCACCTACCGAACAAGGTTCTAAGAAGTTCCCAGAGTCTACATCCTTCCTTCAGATATTACCAACTTCCTGATTGACTCGGTAATTAGCAATATTCTCAAGAAAAACTCGTCTGAGCATAGTATCACGTGACAACTATTTTTGGATTACTCCATCATAGCTTTTTCACTATACCTAAAAGGCCAAGATGGGTTAAAGATTCTACGGTTCTCAGTTTCAGCAGGCTCCCAGGTTAAAAGCAACACGTCTTCCCAATTACTCGGTAAACGACATTACAGTCAAAGGGGCTTCCACTGAGTGAGGGATCTCATTTATTCCTTTTTGGGATTATTCCCTCAAAGTTAACATGACTATACTGCACGTCCTATCTTAAGTTTTCCCAATTCCGGGTATAGGACTTATGAGAAATCACCAAGCACCCTGAAAACCAGGAAAACCCAGACAAACATATATACAACATATAATATACAACAAATAATAGCACATATACAGATAAACAAAGATATGCTTAACACACTAAGGGATGGACCAGCAAGAGGTCAATCTTTCCCCAGCAGAGTCCCCATTTTTTCTGTAGCGGTAGAAATGTTGTATATAAAAAGGAGATTGTGGGGACGAGAAAAAGAATATTTTTTTTAATGATTTTTGTACCCGCCGCGGTTGTGAACCTTTAGTACTACGTACCAGCTTTCGTGTAATAGGGGATCAGGGTACACGTAGTTCACCTTTAAAAAAAATTAAAACACATGTGTGTTGGTTAATTTTAAGAGATAAGACATCATCGTCATTGTCCAAGTGGAAAACATACTTACTACCCACAATTATGAGAAAGGATAATTTGTTCATCTCAAAGTGGAGGATATGGCTTGGATTTTAAAATAAACAAAGCCTCACCCAACACCCAAGTGGAAAATATCTAACTTCATCACATATCGTAGAAGTACAGTTGCTCACATCACTACAAGGATTAACAAGAGTCTAATCTTTTGAGAAAAAGTTTTAAGGTTAAAAGCCAAAGTGGCAAAATGGTTTGAATGAGATTGATTGACTTTCAGTCTTCCCATAAAAATGTCAAGGTATTATTAAGTTGATTAAAGTTTGATTAATAAAATGTTTTGAAAATGCGTGGAACTAAGTCCAAGTTTATTATGAAGGTAGTTCAAGTTTAGAAACAATAAGAGTTTTCAAAAGGAGTGAAAAGATTTTGAAATTAAAGAAGATGGGAGGAGATGAAGGAACTATCCTAAAGCATAAGGTAAAAGCTAGAGAAAAGAACCATCTAACAACCAAGAAGCCAACACTTGACACAATGAGTCAATATAGAATTCCAATCCTTTGGATTTGAAACCAGACAAACAAAGATAATAAACCTCTTAAGAAAACCAAGCTTCAATTGCATTAAGTCTTCACAAAAATCGGGCAGAGTAACGACTGTATACATATGAATTCTAGATCACAGACAGAGCATGTAATCATAATAACCTGGACACAAAACAAACAAACAACCCAATATCTTGGGGTAAACCCCAAGAGCTCCAGACAAAATAACAGTTGAGGTCACAAGGTCTCAAGATAGGCCACAACTTCTAATCCTAAGTCCAAGAAGTCTACAATACTCCATAATGCCAAGGATAGTAACCAAGTAGTCCAAGTAACATTAAAGTCTTCTATGGTTTAAGTTGATTATTAAATATCTTCAAAAAGAAATGAAAAGCTCAAGTGAGCAAAACAAAAATGACATAAAAGATAAATGCTCAAATGCACAAAGATGAAAATAGAATGAAATGTAAATGCTAAAATAAATGGTGCATAAAGTAAAAGCATAAAATAAAAGCACAAAATAAAGTCAATTGTTAGAAATTAGAGGTTAGTTGAATGACCATCTTGAAACTTACATTTGAAACTCATTATAGGATTGATAAAACCAAAGCCTCTCAACAACAAGTTTCATTTGATTTTTGTCAAGTATATCATCTATTTAAAATTCTCAAGGTAACCTTAAATGATCAATGATGTTTAAGTGATTCACTTTAACCAAAGCTTGTGAAAATTCATTAGAGGATTGATAAGACCAAAGCCTCCTAACAATGAATCTCAAGGTTATTGGATCAAAGGATTGAAATTAACATACTTGGACTTACCAACATGGGTTTGGACCACGAATGATCATTTCTCGAATCGAGACAAAGTTAGCGCCATGTTAAGCAATCGTAAGTGGAATTATATAGAAGTCGCACCTATTTTGAGGCCGCTCAATAGCAATCTATGTACCATATGTTTTAAGAAATGATATGTAAATTATTCTCCAATAACATTTAGTACAATAGGAAGGGGATAAGATGAAGAGGGATAGGGTAAGAATCAAACCACATTTGAACCAAAAATTTAATTAAACTCAACACTATGGATCCAATGATGTTAATAAAGCTCATGATCCAAATTTCATAGTCCAAGATCAACCAGAATATATACAAAATAAAATTGTATTTAATAATAAAGAAAATGATTTTTTTAAATGAAAATAAGATGGGAAAATAGAAATTATATTCAAAACATCCAATAAAAATCAAATAAGACCATAGAAAAATCAGAAATGAGCTCAAATATTTATACAAAATTTTTTATAATTTTTTTTAAGTCAGAAACTATTTTTTTTAAATTATAAGAAATAGGCAAAATAAACCAAAAATGATGAAAAATAGTAAAATCATAAACAAAAATAAAACGAGGACACCAATATTTTTCGAAAGGTCATTGGATCCTTCCATAATTTTTCAGAATTTAAAAATAAAGAAAAGTATTTTTAAACATTTAAAACAATTCAAATAAAGTGAAAAATTATAAAAAATATGAAAACACAAAATAAAATTATGAAAAAATAAAAATTAGAAAGATAAAAATCTAAAGTATTTTTCATAATTTTTTCCAGATTTTTTGAAGTTAAAATGATTTTTCTATGATTTTTTGAAATTTAAAACAATTTAAATATAAAAATCAGAAAATAAAATAAAGTTAAAAAAATATGGACCAATGGATGAGAGTCAAAACGCGTTAGTAAGCTAATGCAATGGATCGGACGCGCTGCGCATATCATGGTCTTTACTGAATAAAACATGGAATCAATTATTAAATCAGAATTTGAAGAAAAAAAGCGTGACACGCTTTCATTGGCTGATAGATGACACGTTGGTCATCTTCAACCTCCAGCCACGAAATTTGCAGGTCCCTGAAATTGTAAAATAAGAACACGAGACCGGTACCATTCGCTTCGTCTCTTTAAGACGATTCCAATGGTACCCTCGCAAAAAATTTATATAAGTTGTAGCTCAGTCGTTTTGGAAGAGAAGTTTTGAAAAGGTATTTGAAATTTCATGGCCAAAATGTACTTCCAGTTGAAAACAAGTGTTGCGACTAGGATCAGGATGATGAGAGCTTCATAATAGTTTAAAAGTTTGAGAGAATTGGTGAAGGGATCTACCTATTGAAGTTCAATTGTAGAGCTTTGAAACTTGACTTGTCTAGCATGATTTAGGAAGTCTTAGAGGTTAATTCTTCTTCTGTTATCTTCAGTGAGGTTCAAGGAAGGTGAATTAGCAAAGAAAATGGATTGAGGAAAGCTGTAAAACAAATTCGAAGTTGCAGAAAATTAAGTTTAAGAGGGAGTTTGGCAGGGTGATTCAGGCTCTCTAAGCTTGAGGAAATGAATGATGTATGGTCCTCTATATATAGGGAATCAAATAGATTGCTCAAGAGTGTGAAATGATGAAGTTTGGAGGAAAATCATGTGAAGTTGCAAACAAGAAAAGTGTGACTTCTATTTTGATCAAAACTCATCCAAATCTTGTGTTTCAATGTGCTAATCACTTATGGAAGTTCATTAAACATGATTAAAATCAAAAACGCGCAAAATTTATGTTTAGAAGCCAAATCAAGAATTTCAAATTCTAACTTTAGTTGAAACTTCAGTTTTAAGGTACCATATTCAACTCAATGGTTTGCATGATTCAGGGCATCTCAAGACTTGATTCTAGTTGCATTGGAAAGATGAGATTACAAACTTTACAATATGCAAAGAATGGAATCAAATGGATGCTTGAGCTGAAAATTATGATGAGTCAAAGTTGAGAAAAAAGGTTGACTTTCTATACTTAGAAAATTTCTAAGTTTTTCTTCAAAAATGACCTATAATCTTTTGCATCCAAACATGGCCTTCAAGAAATTTGTTATTGACCAAAAAAGATGGCATGAAGTAGATATCTTGAATTACATTTTGAGACTTGAACCATTTAAAATCTCCAAAACTTGAGAAAGTTATGACTTGTTGAGATTAGAAAAAATTCATAAAATGACCTATAATCTTTTATATCCTTAGGGAATCTTCCGTCCATTTTCACACTTTGAACTTAAAAGAAGGGTTGAGTTTCACATCTTTAAGATAATTATGGAAAAGGAATAAGCTCAAGGAGATAAAAATTTACCATGTTATGATCTTTTGAAGTCACAAAAGGTAATTTGATGGTTCATCTTGAGGACTTGTAACCTTTCTTTATCATTAGGTATCTTCCACACAAAATTTCCTTGAAACTTTTAAAATGATTTGTTGATAACCCTTTTAAGAGAAGCATGTCTTTGGAATCACTCAAAAATACCAAAAGATGAGTAAGATATACCCCTTTGAAGTTCGAAACCTTAGCTCATAGAGCAACAAAATGCCTTGGGAACCCTTTTCAATTTTGACCAACTTTCTTGCACAAATACTTTTATCATGTAAATATAAGTTGTTGAGGATGATAAGGAGAAGCCATAGCAACCATAGACACTTCCAAATCTTGAGAATTGAGGAAAATATGCACTTGTGATCAATGAATCAAGAACTTGTCCAATTAGGTAAAACTTCTTCAATCAACCCTTGCATCTTTGAACTATCTTTT